>CM028134.1:559657500-562157500 GCA_016271365.2 Neoceratodus forsteri
TAAAATTTCTGTCTATTCTTCTTTCTTCAGTTTTGAAATTCGTATGTCAGTATTTCATAACCTATAATAAAGAAATACAGGCAAACCATAACTTATCCATTTGTTTCTTGAGGTACTTCTTCATAGAGGCAGTATAATGCAATAGGGAGGCAGTATAGTGCAGTAGTTTAAGGCTCTGAGCTACAAATCTGGTGACATTCAGCAGGCCAGACATGGGTTTGAATCCCACAGCTTCCACTTGCATACTGTGTGACCCTGAGCAAGTCACTTAACTTCCCTGTGCTCCCAGGTTGCACCTGTAAAAAAGCTTTCAGCTTAGTGTGTCTCACCTGGTTAAACAACTAAATAAATAAAAAAAAATATCTAGGTCATAAACTTGCCTGCAATGAGGTTTGTAAATTAGTTATGAATACTTCTTTGATAACATAGCTTTGTTGTAGCACCCATTTACATCTGGATTGCCAGATGTAATATTTAATAATAGCAAAAATCACTTGCAAAGTTTGTGTGGAACAAGAAACCCAATACTGAGAATATATTGAAAAGATCAATTCTCTGTAGGTTAATGAGGATAACCATGGGATTTTCCAAATTCGAATGATCTCATCCCACAAATGTTGTACATACTGTAAGTACATTCTAAAAACAGATGTTCTTGAGTCTTTAATATATTTACACAAATGTTTCTTGGGCAAACTCTTTCTTCTTTAGATTTGTGTTTATTATCATTTTTTACATTCAATCTATCATGGATGGTCAGCTACAGTAGGTCCCAGGCAAAATCTGGTATCCTTCCATTTGTTAATTGGGAGATTGCTATGGTCGTTCCTCCAGAAGGACACATAGGTAAAGTCACCACTTCTTGACAAACAGTTTTCATGATTGTAGGATATACTTGTTTTTTAGGGGTAGATAAAAGTTGAGTGCAGGAAACTTTCCATTTTATTAATTTCTGGAAAATAGGCTTGACAAATGCTGGCATAATATTGACTCTTGTTAATAACCTACATTTCCCTTGTGCCCATGCATCTAGGCCAATTTTCACCATTCTAAGATACATTCTTACCAAATTTTCATCATTTGGTTTTGCCAACTTATGACGTTAACATGTAAAAAAAAACTATAATAAAAAATAATGGGATTAATCATTCCTATTCCACCTTCCTGAATGGATCGATAAGTCACATCTCTTTTAATGGGATTTAAACGGCTTCCCCAAAATGCCCTAAAAAATACTATACAATCTAGTCTCAAACTGCACTGGAGGAGGGAAAATAGCACTAACATAAATAAAAATGGGAAGTAACAAAGTTTTTATCAATAGTACCCTTTTCCGTTTGGAAATTTGTCAATTAATCCATGATTTAGATAAGTTATCTGCTATATCCATTTTCTTTTCCCAGTTTAAACAAGATAGATCTCCAGGGCCAACAACACCCCTAGGATGGGGATAGGGTCTTGTGTCAGTCTTATTCCTGCATAAGATATTTGTATTAAATATGCACCTCCCAAATGTAGGCCTACACTTTTTTCCATATTAATATGAGAACCTGAAACTTCTGAGTATTCTTTCAGTTGTCGTATTATTTCCTGTTCATCAGTTGATTGTTTAAGGGTCAGAACAATATCATCCGCATATGCCATTATTGATACTGGGTTAGTATTTACTGTCATCTGAAATCCTACTATCTTATTGTTGTTTTGTATTGTTCTCAATAGAGGGTCAATACAGAAAACATACAGTAAGGGACTAAGGTGGAATCCCTGTCGCACCCCCCTTTTAATTTGTACTGAGGGGCCCATCCACTCGTTTACCCTAGGGATTACTTTAGCTGAATTATACATATGTATTACCCATGTCAAAAAAAACATCAGGTATCCTGAAAAATTTCAAATTGTTAAACAAATAACTATGGGCAATGGAATCAAAGGCCTTCTGCTGATCCAGACTCAGCAAGAAGCCTTCTATAACATTATGTTCGGTCCTCTGAAACAGTTCTCGTAGAATTATTAAATTATCATATATCCCCCGGTTTGCAATGGAACAAGTTTGTACCTGACTAATTAAAGTACTGGCAACTACACTCAATCTTTTAGCTAGAATCTTCCCTAATATTTTAAAATCTATATTCAATATACAAAAGGGCCTCCAATTTGTTAAGAGTTCTTTATCACCTTTTTTATATAAAAGGATCAATTCTGCAATAGACATACTGTCAGGAATTTGTTCTGACTGTAATAATTCATTTAATACTTTTGTTAATTCAGGCAGTAAATACTTGATGTATTTTTTATAAAACTCAGAGGTCAAACCGTCTATCCCAGGGGCTGTACCATTTGACAAAGAAGAAATTGCTGACTGTGCCTCTAATTGACAGATTGGCCATATTAAACCTTGCTTTTGTAGCTCTGATAACTATGGAGGCTGGAATTTGAGAAAAATATTTTATACAGTACTGACTATGGGAGCGTACCCAGAGTATCTTTTATATAATGATGTGCAGTATTCATAATCCACTTTTGTGTATTATGTATCTGTCCTGTGAGATCTTTCAATTGTATCATTCTCTTGTTGGTGACTCTTTTTTTATGATCTTTATAGGGATCAAAGGTTTGTTTTTTACCTTCTATACCAAATCTTAACTCATTTTGTAAAGATTTGGCTCTGTTGCATTGTAGTTTGTACGTTTCTTTTTGAAGTGGAATGATTTGTTTTGTGTAATTTATTCTTAAGGATTCTGTTCTCGTAATCAAAGAATGTAGTTGTTTTCTAAGATTTAAGTAATTCAAATATTGATGTGTATTCTGTTTTTTTGCCATTTTCTGGAATAAAGTTCTAAAATTCTGTTTTGAATCTTCCCATCAGTGGATATAAGAGTCATACATACACAGAACAGATTTCCTTGCAACCTATAGTTGTTCCCATTTCATGTTTATGAAATAATTTTCCAACAACAAAGCATTAGGTATCCAAGGACTTTTCCCACAAGGGGTTATAGTTGTCCAACTAATTTCAATTTCTATAGCCCTATGGTCTGAAAAAGAAAAATCCCACATCTGACCATTGATAACAGTCAGAAAGTATGATACCAAAAAAAATAAATTCTGGTTGAATGAGACCCTCTGATATAGGAAAAACCTCCCATTTTATGAATAGCTCTAAAGTAGTCTTTGAGGTTAGAGTTAGAGATGATGTCTGCCAGGGCATTACTATCACAAAATGTTTTATTTGTCCTCAATCCCCTATCTGCAATAGATAAACTACAATTGAAATCTCCTCCCCAGATAATTATTCTAGCCATATGTAAATAAGGTTGCACCTTTTTAAATAAGTCTATTCAATTAGTTTTACCTTGAGGGGCATATATGTTTATTAATCTCAATCTGGTATGATGATATTGAATATCGAATAAAAGGGCTCTCCCTAATTCAATTTCTACCAATCTAGAAACTCTTAACTCTGGATTTAGAAATAAAACCCTAAATCGTCACATGACTCTAATCCCTGAGACCAAAAAGAAACTCCTTTGTCCCATAGCCTAGTGGCATGGGCAATCTCATATAAGGTTTTTAGTCTGGTATCTTGTAAGCATATGAGATCTACTTTGTAATGGGATAAAGTCGTCAGTGCTGTCATCCTACAGTTACTATTTTTTATACTGTTAACATTTAATGTGAAAATTTTAAGGGATGACATTTATAGGGAGAAAGGTAGTGGACCATATCAATATGGCCTTCTTTCTCTTTCAGGTATGTGACCTTGTTATCCATTTTTTCTTTACAGTATCTGTAGAACCAGTATCCTCTATTTCCGATGAATGGCCTTTGGAGACAGAGGACCTAGAAGAAGAATCAGAGTCTGCTTCATCCGATTCCTCAATTGATAATGCCTTGTACTGATTCACTACAGTCCATTTTGGTTGTCCTTGAGAGATTTTTCTTCCTTTCCCTTTTGAACCTGTCTTACTATCGGTTCTGGTATGAGGCCTTTTTTTATGGGTCACTATATGAAAACGGGGTTCCAAGTCCACCAGGGGTGGGGGGAGGCATAGGGTCAGAAGCTGAGGAAGGTACTGGAGGTTCAACATGTTCCATGATATTTGACACTATATAATCTTGTGGGGTGGCAATTACCTGGGTTCTCAAGGGGGTACCTTGTTCTGGACAAGTATGCAGTAAGATGCTGTCTGATGGGACAGTTGATAAGACTTTTGAGTGATTGGCTGAGTCATCCTGGACAATAATAATATTATCATTTTGTGGAGTAGCAATACTAGCCTTGGTTTTGTCTGTCTCTTGTTCTTTCTGCCTATGAAGCTCCTGCAGCCATTTCTCAGAGGCCACCACACAACCTTTTTTTTGGGCTTGAGTAATCAAGGCTTCATGTGTGGTAACATCATCTCCATTATGAGAGGCCCATGGACATTTAACATATGAGTGGTCTTTTTCTTCACAAAAATTGCACCGAAATGTATTGGTGCAAGCAGTAGCAAGATGACCAAGTTCTAAACAGTGTGTGCATTTCTGAGTATCACAAGCTTTGCTTAAATGTAACTGTGATCCACAACGATGACAGGATTTTGGCTGACCTGGAAAAAACAGGGAGCCCCTATCTTTTCCCAGAAAAAAAAACAACTTGGAAGATGTCCAATAACTGTATTCAGCATGAACAGTTTGCATTTGACCCGCCATCCCCCTGTCAAATTTATTCTGAATCCATTACAGGAAGGGGTTGTTCCAAAACTTCACGTCTTTTCTTTAACCAGTATAGGATGTCAGAGATATTAACTCCCTCATTTTTAAAGATAATAGTTATGGTACGTACTGCTGGTTTCGTAATAGGTATGGCTAAGAAGGGTGACCAAAGGGGTGAATTCTTGTATTCACTGTATTTTACCCAAAATCTGTCTAAGGCTTCAACTGTTTTATAATTGATATCATAGTTATATTCATCGGTATGAATTAAGGCAAATATTTCAGATGCAAATCTTTCAATAGAGTTCTACCTATATAAACTCTGTCTGGAGGGGTTTCCAATCCTCCTTTATAGAGCAATCTTAAAGCGTTTCTTCGTGGTGCTGGTTCACCCTTATTTTTAAACAAATCAGCCATTTTAAGCATTGGTTTAAAAAACTTTCTTTTAGTAGGATCATGTAGATTTTGTGCCCCAAGGCCTATTAATAAGGTTTCCTCTCAGCAGATCTGCTTAAAGTTGGGAACAGCACATTCAATACAGTCTTTATTTACACCCTCTTTAGTTAGTTGAGATCCTTTATCAGTCAAATTCAGGCCATTATCATTACTATGAGAAATTGCCTTCATGCCACCAATGTCTGGTTGTACTGTATTCTGTATTGTATGGTGATTCAATGTGTCACAAGCAACAGAGTGAGTTACAGCCATCTTAGGAGAGGAAATTCGTTTGCCAGTACTCATAATCTCAGTATCCCTTGTACTGAGCAACTGCAGGGTCTGAAGGATCTGGTGTCCAAGAAACGTCATTCTCCGGGACCCAGCCTGCATTTTGGAGTGCATCTGCAGGGCACCACACTATTTCTGGTTGCATTCTCCAGTGCTGAATACCCAGAGATTTTTTGGGAGGAATGCCTTGATCCAGGAGCAGCAAGGAAGAAGTTTTACAAGAGCTCTCCACCGCAACGGTGGGTTGAGCTGCCACGTCAGCAAACCGCAGATTGCAAAGTGTCTCAGTAGCTTGCTGCTGTTTTAGAACTGAACCATCACTAGAAATAAAGGGAGTTTGCTCACCCACAATAGATTCACAGTCCTCCGTCTTGGCAATTACAGGGTCCACTTGCTGTTGTTCTCGATCAGAAGAAATGACAATCTGCGATGTGCTGTCAATGTCCTGAGCCAAACGAAAATCCTTCCCTAACTGCTTCGTGTCAATTTCCAAGTCCATTTGATCCTCAGCTGTAATGATAGAATCAAGTGCAGTAGCCAGTTCAGAACTCTCCAAGATAGCAGGAGAGTATGAAATTTCAGTAGAATCTTTGGTCTCTAAGGTTGTAGAGATAGGGTAGGAGACCTGCTCCCCAGTCTCCCGCACATCCATGCACTCTGAGGTGCAGCGTGAAGCGGCCATCTTGGCAGACAGCCAGCACTTCCCCCTATGCAGAGTAGGGGAATTTCCCAAGTGTCCAGGACAAAATTCCCCTTCCCTAAGACTGGTTCAGGCAATTGTCCAAGACTATGTGTGGATGCTGATGTGTAAAAATGGCTGTCACTACACATTTACAATTACTTCAAATCAGCCTCTCATTACTTGTAAAGTGCTTTGGGATACAGTGTGTATGAAAGGCACTGTAAAATGCTAATTCTTCATCATTTGATGTCTAAAATGATTTCTTCGGAGGCAGTATAATGAAATGGTTTAAGGCTCTGAGCTGCAAATCTGGTGACATCCAACAGACCAGACCTGGGTTTAAATCCCACAGCTTCCACTTGCATACTGTGTGACAGTGAGCAAGTCACTTAACTTCCTTGTGCTCGCAGGTCGCTCCTGTAAAAAAGCTTTCAGCTTAGTGTGCTACTCCTGGTTAAACAACTAAATAAAAAAAAAAGGCAGAGATGCCTTTACGGTGCAAGCTTGTGTTTTCTGTAGAAACTGTGTTTTAAATACTGGTTTATACTCTAATTGTTCTATCTTGCATGGTCTCTTAGTAAAAGAAATGGGTGCTTCTTCTTTAAACAGTGATAGCAATGGCCCATTTTAGAACTGTGTAGTGTAGCTTATGTCTTTGTTAAGCTCTTACATTACTGTCACACTGCATGCATATTTTTTTATAAAATTATGTGGTTCAAACAAACATAAACTGTATCATACAGTTCTTAAAGGATCTGTACCTCAAGTGTGTACATTGAAATCATGTACTGAGTTCACCAAAAGGCCAGTGGAGATGGGGTAATAATAGAACCAGAATTAGTATTACACAAACAAGTTCTATGGGACCAAATGACATATACTGCAAGTTCAATCCAGTTTTCCTTTAAAGAGAGACTATGTTTTAAAAATATATAAAATACAATGAAAAACATCAAATTTTACACTTCAGATATACATACCAGTTGAAATATTTAGTGAATTGTTTCCAGAATGTTTAATAGTTGTCTATATGGATGTGTGCTTAAAATGGCCTCAGCTCCATTACTTATGTTCATATGTGCCCATGTCCACTATTTTCAGTGGAACAAATGGGGAAAATGTGTCTTAATAGTGCCACTAGGGGTTATATCCTATAATTGTAGTTAGCTCTTCTACTTCTTATGTACCAAGCTGCAAGAAGCTCGTTTAATTATTGTATTGTAATGTTTTGAAGGCAAAAGGTCATAAATATGAATGTTTTTGTATATGTTTTTTTTCCACATAAAATTCAGTAAGATGTAGCTGGTCCAGTGGCACAGTGAGTTGAGGCAGGGAGCCTCACTGCCAGCTATGCCAGTGATGCAGGTTTGGCAATGAACTGGGGTCACTTGGAGGCCATCTAGGGGAAGGAGGATTGAGTGTCCTACAACAGCATTCTTCTTTCAGGGATGGGGGACAGCACATGCTGCTGCTTGACTGCCACCTAGTGGAGGCTAGGTTGTATGGCAGTGGTTGCTGAACTGGTTGGCCAGATACAGGCATGAAAGCGCCACTGCATCTTTATGGAATGAATGCATGCCATAGCACATATGCTGGTCTGGTGGACATGTTGTAAAAGGGGGAAAAAGCTCCAGTGCGGAAGATGGTAATGCCTCCCACTGGCTCCTCACCATGCATCAAGGCACCCACCCACCCATGACAGTTCAGGAGGAAAGGGGTAAGTTCTGGGTAGGGTGGGTGATTGAGTTGGGCATCACCTCCAAGAGGGAGATCGCCTGAGTGTAAGGCAACTAAACAGATATTGCTTGGTCTAACTGCAGTGAAAAACAGTAAGCTGATGTTCAATTGGCTGAGAGGCTTGCTGGGGGAGGGAGGGAGTGGAAGTAGGAGTCAATGGCCGGTGTGAGATGATCAGTGGGGGGAAGGAGTATCCTCAGGGGAGAAGGGAATACTCTTCCACATGCCCACTCTCCTTCTACCTCTGCACTGTTATTTGAGGTGAAGTACTACAGCTCCTAAACATTGTCTCCACCTGCTGGAGCACTGACTCCAATGGGTTGAAGCCTAAGCTATTTAACATTTGTGCCTCGCTCCTTGCCTCCTCGCTTACCAGATTATACAATATATCTTTATCCTCAGGCACTGTCCCTAAGAGCTGAAAAGTGGTCAAAATAGTACCAATATATAAAAAGGTGATCCTAAGAGCCTTGAAAATTACTGACCAATAGTAATCCTGCCTGTACTCAGTAAACTGCTAGAAAAATTGTGGCCCTCCAGCTCACAGATCACCTCAACAAATATAACTTGCTGTCCTCTGCTCAACATGTGTTCAGACAGGCCCATAGCACCTCCACAGTGCTCACCCAATTCACAAACGATAGTAAACTGGGCATGGATAAGGGGATGTATACTGGTTCTATCTTTATTGATCTCAGAAAGGCTTTCAATCTTGTTAACCACACCCTGATTGAATCTAAACTATCATCACGAAGTATCCCCCCCAGCACCACTACCATCAGATGGTTCTCTAGCAACTGTATCTAACAGGCAAAATTTGTTAAATTTAATCAGGCTAAATCTGCCCTATGCAGAATCAGTGTAGGTGTACCTCAAGGCTCCATTCTGGGTCCACTTCTTTTTTCCATTTTCATTAATGATGCTCCCAAAGTTCCATCCTTCAGTAGCACCCTCCTATTACATGGTACTCTACAACAGCTCCAAAAATGTAACTGAGATTAACTCTTTTTTGCCCCATTCTGGCTGACCATCCTTCCTGCCAGCCCTCACAGCCCTGTCACCCCGGCTTCTACCAGGACTTATCTCTCCCATATCCCCCAAGGCTTGCCCTCTGTGGCAGGGGACAGGGAGTCCCTTGGCCCAATGGAACAGGATCCAGATTCCCGGAAGTGACTGAGTTGCCGGGTATGGGGCCTGCGGAGGCCAGTGATCAGCCTGCGTGATCAGGAGATTTTTCCTTGTTTCTCCTTGGGAGATGTGATGTGCACTGATGCCAAGACACACACACCAACATCTGCCATGTCTCCCCCACCACTGTAGCTCAGGATGCATCTCTCCTGGCTTCCACCAGGGGTTAGTTGAGCTCCGAACTCTTGCCCAGCCTCCCCCCCAGAAGAGAGGAGTAGCCCTGCAGATGCTCAATCCTCCTTCCCCCAGCCAGCCCTCTGACAACTTGGGCTTGCTTCTGAAGCTGGGTCATTGCCATCACAGTGATAGCATTACCACTGCGTCAGTGGGCTGGCACAGCTAAGATCAGTTCTAAGCCGAATACTGATTGTGAAATAATTCAGACCTGGCTTACATAAAATCACCTTGTTCTTGACTCTAGCAGACCCAGACCATGCTCTTTGGTTTGCCACCTAAACTAATGAAGTGTCCTAATGGAGTAGCCATATGCTGCTCAGATGACTTCCTTCTATCCACTTCTAACACTTTCAGATATCTAGGTCTTAACCAGGATCCTGCCCTTGATTTTACACTGCACATCTTGAACATCTGTACATCAGTGAATACTAAACTAGTACTGGCTTATAGAATAAAATGCTCTCTCTCTTTCCCATTGGTAGGCTTGCAGTTGCCCAAGGAATCCTGTTACCCAGCCTTACACACAGTCTCACCTCCTTTTATCTAACTAGTGCTTCCAATCTAGACAAATGGAAATGTCTCTTATAATAACATTTGCCGGTTTGCTTTATCCACTTCTAGGTTAACACACCACTGACTACATATTCTAACCTAGGTTGGTTATCCCTTCCTCTAATCATCTATTTGCACTCAGTTGTATGATTGATTATCAGAGCTTCCAAACCTGCTGCTCTTGAAGCATGTTCACTCCCCAGGACCAGTCCACCCTTTGCGATCCTGTGACCAATAACTTCTGGCTCTGTCCAAATGCTCCTCTAAAAATGGTGAACAGGCATTCACCATTTTTACCCATAGAGCTTGGAATGCCCTGCCACCTCACTGCCAAGCCTCCCAGTCCCACTATAGTTTCAAGAAAGCACCCTACAAATTCTTAAGCTCCACAGATATTTGTTATTGCATGACGCCCAATGATCTTTTGTTCAAGTTGCACTATTTGTTTATTTGACTATACCTGCTTCAGTTTCCTCTTGAAATTTTCACTGGAACCAGCTGTACAATGTATATGGCTAGGTTTTCTAGTAATTGTTCACCAATATTTTTTTAAATCAACTGTGTTCAATATTGTCATGTTCTTTACCCAATCCTTCCTGTACACCGCAATGTTTCTCAGCTGCCTTTATTGTCTGCTGTCTTATTATCTCCTGGGTCATGCCTAAGAATAGGCAATTGATTGTGTAGCTCACCTGCCTGGTTAACAAAAATTAAATAAATAAATAAATTAAAACAAATTACATGAGGAGGGAAAGAGACTTTGGCTTCCCCTCCTGCTGACCAATTCGCCATCATCATTTGTACAGAATATCATGGTATGGTTGTACAGTTGGGTGTGTCTTAACGCTAGTAGATTAGATACTGTATAACAGAATATATTTGCGCACCATAATATTGGCGGTTACAGCTTGCAGTACTTATTCACACCCCTTAATTTTCGCGATCAGTCCTCACTGGTAGTTAATCAGTATATTAAGTGTCCAAAGTAATTGAGCTCTTTTACTAGCCAGCTGTATAAATCACACTGCCCTACCTCGAGTTAACTCTGAATCAAAGCGCTTTTGTCTTGCACTCTGTCAGTGGTCATGTCAATATTAAAATGGCTTAACTCCAACAAAGCTACAAAGAGGGAATATCCTGTAGATTTTGACACTGTTCCTAGTGAGCAGCTAACACGTTCGGGCTTGAACCCTGATGCAGCTGCCAGTGTTGCTATGGAACTACTCACTTGTGAACCACCACAGAAAAAAAAAAAAGACCCTCTACATACACCTCATACTCAGGTGAGGTTTGTTTTGAAATCGGTAGATACGCTAGTGAAAATGGTGTTATGGCTGCTGTCAGGTACTACCATGCAAAGTACCACAGCACCATTAACGGATCAACTGTCTGAAATTTTAAAACAGATTACCGCAGAAGGCTAATGCAGACCCAGAAAACAAATGCACTTCCACCCTCACTAGCAACAAAGCCCAGAGGTAGACCCACTCTGTTCATTGAGGACATAGAAGAGAAATTAAAAGTTGTGAAGATGTCTGTGATAAAAGAGAAGCATACACGCTGGCTGGAGTCAAGTTTTAATCGACTCAAACTGAAAACTGATGCCTGTATCTGTGGCTGTTTAATGGAGTCTGGGATTCAGCAAGCACATGAACATTGCCTACATGCCGAGATAGGTGTGTACTGAATTACCCAGAGGTACTGTAGTTTCTCAAGCACTGGGAACAGTGTACAGTACTCTAAATGTGTTTTTCTATGTCTCCCTTTTCCCACAGAATGTCCAACATCAACCGAGAAAGATGACTGAGACGATTGCCAGCTCTGATGAACTGACAAACTGGCTTTATTTCTGTCTTATTTTTATTTATTTATTTTTTCTATTTTTTTTTATTCAGGAAGATATTTCAGCATACAGAGTATATAGCATTAGAGTGTTACAAATAGCAAGATTATATGCCGGCAAATAGTGTTAAGTATCACATAATCCAGTACATCTTCCCAATATTGAGCAATGCACATTGCACATATCTGAATAACAGTGTCCTATATCATCGCATCCACTCAGGGGCTAAGCTCTGACATTACAGGTCTTTCTCGTTTATCCAGAATCCCGCCCTGCATTCACAGGTCCTAAAGAGGTGGCCCCTTGATATCCAATGCCAACCCCCAACCATCAAGTGTGGACCTGCCAAACCCTACATTGTAATAACAAGTGAAAACATCCAAAAAGAAGGAAGCAATAAGGCTAAATAGGAGAAGATAGTTTACCTATCCAACTATGAACAAATCAGTTATCCTATTTTATGCAGCTGAAATGACACCCTGAGTGTCCCACGTGGCCCCTATACCTTGTTAAAAGGTATTATTAGGAAGTCAGCTAGGTGTGGGGGAGTGAGAGCAAGAGAGAACACAGCCATCTGGGGGGCATGGGGGGGAGTGGAGGGCAGAACCACCTACAGGCTCAACAGAACTGTCCCTGATTAATAGCCCTGAACTGTTGTCTAAGTGTCTGATGATTTGGAGAGCATAAAGGGGCTTAATCAGAATCCAATGTATCCTGGAGTATCTACCAGCTTCTCCATCTATTATTCCACCTGTTTTGACCCCTGTTATATTTTGCTGCAATTCTCTCATCATCAGAGAATTCCTGAACCATTTTTTGCCACTCCTGTATTGTAGGGATCTCGGCCTGACCCTATTTTCTGGTAATAGCTTTCATTGTAGGTGGAAAAAATATTAATACCTTCCGGAGTTCGGACTTCGAGGGGATCAGTTGGGTCACTGAGCATAGGCTAGTGAAGAAATGTGGTTGTAGCCACTTCTCTTCACCACATATTTTAACAATATCCCGTAATACTTTATCCCAAAAATCTGCTATTTCAGGCATAGGGTAAGTATGTGTGCTAAATTAGGGCTCAGACTTCCACACCCTCTCCAGCAGGGAATTAGTTGAAGGTGTCACCAGGCAGTCCTCTCTGGGGTCTGGAAGTAATGAGCTATAACTTTCCAAGCAAATAAATACCACCAAGGGAATTTACATGCTGTCGGGATAATGTCTAGGCTTGCCACCCATTGTTGTAGTGGGAGTGGGAATCCATATTCCCTTTCCCATTTATTTAACCAAAGCGGTTTATCTAAATACTCTAGGTTATGGAGAAACTGGTATAGCTCACTCACTACAAGATTAGACTTCTGAACAGACAGTTTCTCTCGCAGCCAGAGGACTACCTTCAGGGTCTCTTCTATATGAGAGTATTGGGGGTGAGTTATTCCACCGATAATTTGGCTTATAAAAACATATTCTCGATATGTGTTTCCAGGGACACCATATATTCTTTGGATGTAAGAGAATCCCCCAAGTAATTCTTCCCTATATAACTGAAAAAAACATTTGAGCCCTAACCTCTCCCACAACTTAAGAGTCTGTATCATTTGTATATCCCCCAGGGGACCCAAACACCTAACAGTACGGAATTGAAAGTTATACCAAGGGGGTATCAGGGAGGGGAAAAGCCTACGCCAGGCTTTCCAGATTATTTGGGTAGGTTCAGGAAGGTGTTGAGGTGGAGACACACCAGCCATTAAGACTGGGTCCATGATATACCCTAGGAATGTGGATTTAATCCCAAGCCAAATAGCATGGATCTGGGCTGTGAACCAGAGAAGAGCTATACGTAGCATCATGGCCTTAACATAAGTCTCAAAATTGGGGAGATTAAGATCCCCTCTGTTTTTTGGAGCTTGTAGCTGTTTTAATGACACCCTAGGAGGACTGTCCAGCCAGATGAGTCTTCTGGTAAGTTTATTCCATGTCCGTATATAACAACTACGTGGGGGTATAGTTAAGGTTTGGATCAGATAGAGCACTTGGGATAGTAATTGTTGATGGACCAGTAGAACTCTTTCTTGCATTGGGACTGCCTTCAGCTTCCCGTTACCAATCACATTTTCTAACTGGAGTGTGAGGTGCTCAAAATTATCCATGTCCAAGTGTGAAGGAAATCTGGTGAGGTGTATACCCAAATATTTTAATTTAAGTTGGTACCATTTGAATGGGCATCTGGATTTTAAATCCCTGGGAGGGGAATAATTGCACAAGAGTGTTTCTGTTTTATTAAAGTTCAGGGTATACCCCGAGAAATCCCCAAACCTGGAAAGGTGGGCCCAAACTGCAGGGAATGAGGCATATGGGTCAGACAAGATAAGCAGTATATCATCTGCATATAAAGATATCTTCTGTGGAGCACCATGAATAGTAACTCCCTTAATATCCTGATGTATCTGAATAGCTTGAGCTAATGGTTCGATATAGATGGCAAAAAGATAAGGTGAAAGGGGGCACCCTTGCTTTGTCCTTCGGTAGATTGGAATACCCTGTGATATCCCTCCCATCACTTTACAGTATGTCTTTGAGGATTCATATATCGACCTAAGTTGATACATGAATTGATGCAGAAACCCCATAGTGTTCATGAAATCCCAGAAAGCCCACTGTATTGCATCAAATGCCTGGCGGGCATCTAAGCTAAGAAACAGGGTGGGCTCCAGAGAATGGACAGCCAGTTGCTGTATCAGCAAAGTCCGGCGGATAGCATCCGCTGCCTGACGCTGCTTAATAAATCCTACCTGGTCGGGGTGTATAATAAGGGGCATTATTTCATCTAACCTGTGTGCCAGAGTTGCCATAAACAGCTTGTAATCCATGTTGGCCAATGTAATTGGATGGTATGAGTCTGGTTGGGTGTGGTCCTTTCCAGGTTTGGGGATAGGGTTTAGCAGTGAGGTCTTCCAAGAGGGCAGTGGATCCTCCCCTTCCTGATCCAACATTAGGACTTGTAATAGGTGAGGTGTAAGTTCCTCCCGAAAAACCTGATAGAACTCTATGGGATAGCCATCAAAACCAGGTGCTTTTCTAGTTTTTCCCTCTCTTAATAGCTTGAGATAACTCTTCTTTAGTAACTGGAAAGAGTGAACTTGCTTGGAACTCCCTAGTTAAAGTCGAGAGGCCTAACCGATGAAGAAAGGTCAGCCTCACCTTTTGATCAGCAATATTAGAGGCCTGATAGAGCCATGAGTAATATTCCTGGAAAACCACACATATCTGGGAAGGAAGGCTCACCAAATTACCACTGGTAGCAGACCATAATTTGGGAATTCTGGTAAGAATTCTCTGCCCTCGGACTCTTCTAACTATGCGTCTCATAGAGGTGGGGCCACCCTGATGATTTAAACAATGGAGTTAATAGAGTTGGGCTAGGAGTTTCTAATCCTGTATCCCCTGAAGCTGGCTTTTGATGTAGAGAAGTCGCTGATGAAAAAATGATTGCATATGCTTAGGGAGCTTCTGGAGATGGTCCAATTCTTGTACCAATTCCTTCTCTGTACGCTCCCTATCCTTCTTTATCCTAGTCCCCCATTCAATTAATGCACCTCTCAGAGTGGTTTTAGTAGTGTCCCATAATATTGCTGGGGTATGTCCCTGGCCATTGTGGACAAAGATATCTTGAATTTTTTGGCGAATAAAATCACAAGCCTCAGGGGATGCAAGGTACATAACATTTAGTCTCCATGGGGAACATTCTGAGCTGATACCCAAGTCTATACTGGCCTGTAGTGGCCTATGATCAAAGAGCAGGGTTGGGGTGATTGTTACTGCAGACACAGATCCTATAAGGTCTTTAGATTCATAAGCATAGTCTAGTCGGGCAGCAGACTGGGTATTTTGGGGGTACCTCGTGTATTCCCTAGCACTAGGATATAGGGTTCTAAATGTGTCATACAAGTCTCTTTTACACATCTCAGTTTTCCAGAGTTTTCTAAGGGAGGTATATCCGCTTCTATTCGGGTATTCTGTATCTAAAGAAGGGTTAACTGTCAAGTTCAGGTCCCCAGCAATAATAAGGGAGCCCTGGGTATTCTGATCCAAAACCTTAAAAAACCTTTTCAGCTCCATTGCCTGGATACTAGTGTGTAGGTTCATCCTGCAAGTGTTTCTACCACCAAGATAAAACATCCCTTTGGGTCCTGGACCACCTTCAAAGTCAAACACATGATTCCGGAATGTACTAGAATCACCACCCCACATTTTCTACCCCTATTATACAAGGATGCCCCAACCAACTAATATCCTCTTATGCCCCCTAATTTAGCATGTTCAGCCTGGCTAAGGTGCATCTCTTGGAGAAACACAAACATGGGGTTAGCCCTCCCTATATCTCTGAATAACCTCTGTCTCTTAATGGGGGTGGTGATACCATTCATGTTCCAGGACCACAATGTCGTGCCCCTTCCCTCTCCCTCCCCAGTAACTCCTAATGGAGACATATCCCTGGTTCCCCCCCTTCCCTCAACCCCCACCAGGCTGTATTTCAATTGTAACCATGAAGCTGCATAATTAAGTTCTACACATAGTAACTGACACAATTGACAACAGTCCAACATTAAACTAATAGATGCACTTACTACTAAGATGAATAAAACCCAACCAGAACGACTTCCTCATGGGGAGCAGTTTATTGCAGAGCTCCAAATAGGAGTCCAGATCTGGGGGGGGTCCCCCCTCCTGCTAACTGGGCTAGCCCTGGACTCTCGTTTGAGAGCTCCAGTAAAGGGTTAAAAACAAAATAAGTCACCAAATGGCATCACATGTTCTCAAAGTATTAAGGTAGGATAAGAGAACAAATGCCCGCTTCCCAGGGGTAATTATTTACCTCTTGAAAGGGGTCCTAAGTATGTATATGAAGTGAAGGTAAATGCCAGTACTATAAAAAGGGCTGGTTATGAGGGTAATAGTAAGAGGAGCAGGGGGAAAGAAGGTAGGTGCATACTCTCCACTCTATCTTGCATGGTAGCACACTACCATTTCCAATCCTCCCTCGTCCTGTCAGCGTGACAGCCCCCACCCCATAGAAACACCTTCTAAGAGGATAAGAATCCAATATACAGTAGGTTTTCCCCATCTAGGGTAAAGACTGATCTAATTAATAGGGGAGATTATATCCAGCGCTGCAAATCTACTTTATTGAACTTAAAAAAGAAATAGGAAAATAGGGAGGAGGGGAAGAAAAGGAAAAAAAAAAAAAAAAAACACAATCCACTGATTAGTATTGAGTGTGTCCACTTCAGTGATGATCAGATATAAATAGTAGGGTATAAGTAATATAGATATAGTCAATCTGAGGCATAGGACCCTTCCACAGGCACAAAAGATAGCACATAATATAGTCACACAAAGGAGATGCATGGAAAAACATTCACCCAGGTATATATTTCATCCTCCATCACGCTCTAACAGAAGAATAATGGGGAATAGTGGAGATTGTAGCCATTGTAGCAAGCCCTGTATCAGGAGGTCAGGAACTCAGTTCAAGGGTATCATAGATTGCCCTGACAGTTAGCGCTGAGAAGCCTGAGTAATGTAGGCCCAGAAAGAAGAATAGGCAAGCTGCCCAGGCGCGTGTGTCAAAAGTACCGGCATCCCCCGTCTCTCATCCTCCTCCTCCTTCGGGATACTCAGCAGACAGGAAAAGGGAGAGTAATTCCATCTCGAGCCTAATCATCACAAAAATCAGAAAAATCCATAGAAGCCACTGGCAAGCCAAGAAGATGCTGCAATACGAGATGGCCCTACGCCTTTAATGTGGTATCTCCGCAGTCCTGAGAGACCTGCGCTGCTGGTTTAGGTGAGCTATCAGGATGGTATGCATAGTCCTGGAGTATCGCCCTAATATCCCTCAAAGCCTCAGTTTGTTTACTGCACTTGTGGGCAGGGGACAGAGAAAATTTACTCGGCGACAGATGAGCACATTTTCCCCTCATAGTCTCTAATTCCATATCCTCTTGCACAGGGAGCAGTTTATTTTGTTGTAAGTATAGCTTCACCTCGTCCGATGTATCAAAAACATTTATAGAGTTCCCAAGCCATGTTTTTAATTTATCCGGAAAGATTATTGTAGCTTTTAGGTTATGTGCCTGCAGTTCCTTTTTGGTTGTGTACATCACTCTCCGTTGCTGCACCACAGCCGGAGAAAAGTCATGGTCGAAGGTAATTCTATGGACACCATCCAGCAAGATTTTCTTAAGACTCCATGCTTTTTTGATGACCTCTTCCTTTTAAAAAAAAACTCTGCATGCTCAGGACAATGGAGCGTGGTCTTGCTTGAGGGTCTTTGGGGGGGTAAGAGCCCGATGTACATGCTCTATGTCATAGGGACAGAGATGTTGTAGAGCTAAGACCTCATCAAAATGGTGTTCAGTATATGCTCTAAGGTCTCCTGCTTCCAATCCCTCGGGGACCCCAAAAATTCTAATGTTAGACCGCCTTGAGCGGTTTTCCAGGTCCTCAAGTTTCTCTCGCAGATCAATATTATCTCTGAGTAACTTAACAGAAACTTGGTGTAGTTTGTGGATTTCTGGTTATGTTCCCCCGTTTTACTTTCATGTTTCGCTGCCTTCTGTTCCAGAGCTGACAAGGTATTTTTTAGAGCTTGCTGGTCAGTCCTATACTCGGTGCGGTAGGTCAGAAACTCCGAGAGGAGCTCCGACAGCGAGGCCTGTAGCTCACCAAGTGCGACCTGAGGCGGTTCCATTCTCTCATCGCTACTGCTGATAATAAACTGGAGAATCCCAGAGTTATTCCTGATCAGTCGGCCACAAAAGATGATAGAGAAGGTAACATGTTCAGTCAGGGATAAGAGGGATATTTTGAGGACCCCTCGTTTTGGAATCTGGCAGATTTTTCCCCTGTGAGTTTGCGGGGAGAGCTTAGTCAGCCACCATTTGTTGTCTCGCCAAACTGGAAGTCCCTTTTTTATTTTGCAGTGCCTTGTTTAATTTTTATTATGATAAGTCCAATGAATAAACGAATAGTTAAATACAGTAACATGTCAATAGCTCTCCAATTCTGATTGTGACCCCCCCCATAATTAACTATCAACACTGAGTAGGTGGGAAATATTAACGTTTCCTTTATTTTTGCTGATTTCTAAAAATCGTGAAAATAGCAAAAATAAAGCGATCGCGAATATTTCCTGGTATACAATAAATAGAGACAGACATTCTGTAGACAGACAGGCAGACAGGCAGATAGACACACATACACAGTGAGCCAAGTAAACCCCACATTGCATCAATATCTTTCTAGATATCATCCTGGGTTTCTCTAGGAGCATTTGTTTTGATTACTATTCACAAAATCATAAACTGAGAACTCTTTGTATTAACAACATTATAAAGGGAAGTTAAAAAAAGCAGACTCTTTACTCTCACATACAACTCTGTCAAAACAAAAGCCACATGTGACAGGGAAGGCAATTTGTGCTTGATATTAGAGCACTGAACTGTGAAATGGGATCACAGCTTTGAACAGTGTAATGAACCTGGCTAATCATAACCCAGACTCCTACTAGCTGTGTTGGGGTGCTATTCCTTTAGTGTGTGGGTGGAGTGCTGGCCTTTCATACTTTACAGCCATGCAGGCAGAGATCAGATCTAGGCAGTGGTAAGTATATAATTTGAAATGTATGTCATGTGTAATTGAGTGATCACCCAACAGTACTCTGATAAGTACTTGCTTGTCTGGACTTGATACATAATGTACTTTACAGTGGCACCTGCGTGTGTCCAGACTCCTGAACCTAACCTGCTCAAGGAATGTTTGAGCAACCAACCACATCAGAGCTATGTCAGAAAAACCTTTTGTGTTGGACTTAGTTTCTTGATGTGATTTACTATTCCAACTCCACACCGTTGCAGATTACCCTGGTAGGTTGTATTTGAGCCGTGGGCTACTTTAACCAAAGTAATGTGTGGCATAAGAAGAATCGTACCCTTGACTATTTCCTTGATGTTCCTGGAACACCAGATTCATTCTGGGTGCAGTAAGCCACCAGGCTGGCCAACCAGTTGGGTCCTTTTTGTACTTTTCAGCATTCGGCGATGTCAGTAGTTCATTACAGCTGAGTGGGTGGCACAGTGCTGATATGTTTCTAATGTGTTTGCGTGCCCAAACAGTCCTTTTTCACCTAACCTCTACTGCAAGTGGTAGTTCCTGATAGAGTGCCCCAGTACTGGCGACTGAGCTCAAGGAGGAGGAAGGGATGTAATGAACCTGGCTGACCATAACTCAGAATTTGACTAACTATCTTAGGGGAGCCACTTCTTTAGTGTGCTGGTAGAGTTCTGTCCTTTCATACTTTGCAGCCATGTAGGTAGGGGTTGAATATAGCCAATGCTAAGCTTAATTTGAAATGTGTTTCATGTGTAATTCCGTGGCTGCGATGAGTACTGGCTTGTCTGTCCATGATGTATAATATCTATTTTTTTTTTTTTGAAAGTTGCATTTACAACCTTTGAGTCAGGGACTCATTTACAAAGGCACCTCATCACAGGGAGGGTAGACATGGTTACAGTGTGAGATACAACAGTGGTAACATACAGGTGCAATACAGATAAAATAACACAATATAACAGGGGTTTACAGAATAAAGTTACATGCAGTAAATAGCAATCGTATAAAGTATAACAATTGTAGAAGTCACAACCCTTGTCACACCAGGGAAATACCTACGTGGAAGGGTGGGGGGAACAGAAGTGAGGAAAAGAAAGAAAGAAAAAAAAAGGGGGGGATGCAATCTAACGGACATTGTCAAGGCTATGGACCAGAAAACGGAGGGGGGGGACCCCAACATTAGGTTGATTAAGGGCAACTACAGCTTCGGGCGCCAAAGAGGTGGTTACGGAGAGTGACTTTAAAGGGATCAATTTTGATAGACTTAGTGACAGAGGGCCGGAGGGAGTTGAACCATGTGGAGGCGTGGTAGTGGAAGGACGTTTGGGCTAGGGAGGTCTTGGTACAGCGCACCAGAAAGGTGGCCTTAACTGAGCTATGGGTGGCAACAGATGGGGATGCAAGCCACAGGGATGTAGTGACCCCTTGGGGGAGAGTCTTAGCAGGGATTTTTTGGCAAGTAAGCAGGTTTGGTAGTGCAGGCTCTCCTCCAAGGTGAGCAGGTTGGCGGCGAAATAGAGCAGGCAAGTATGGGTGCCGAGGGATGTGCCAGTTAGGAGCCTGCAGGCCTTATTTATCGATGTCTGGATTCTGGTGAGGCGGTATTGTGGCATGCATGAATAGGTATATATATATACAGTATATATATATATATATATATATATATATATATATATATATATATATATATAATATAATGTGTGTGTATATATATGTATATATATATATATATATATAATGTGTATAATAGGTATAGATATATATATATATATATGTATATATATATATTAATATGTCCCTCGGAATCACTCATTGCTGTATAAGAGTGGTTTCCATGCCCATTTCCAGGGCATCTCCACATGAGACGCTCTTCACAGAATAAGAGTGTCTCACGCATAGGGGAAAGGAGCACTTTGATTGGTCAGGAGCACTTTATCAATCTATAATGTACAGTACCTCATAAAAGCCACTGACTTACTGAGTGAACTTCATCTAATCACTTAACCTCCTCATACTTCAGTCCTCACAGCTATAAAACTGCTAAAAAAGAAAACACCATGAAAATGAGATATTGCAATTTGGCAGTTATGCTTTCCCTCAATATTTTTTGAAGACAAATGGACTGAGGGTTACTGGGGGTTTAGGGTGAAAAGAATATGGACTTTCACAACAAGTAGTACCTCAGATAATATTTTTTGTAGCAAAGAGTTTCTAAATTAACATCAATTGTGTTCCTGTCCAATAAGGCACTTTTTAAAACTGTATCCCATGTGTGCCCTAATACACAATTTAAGGTGTACACAGCTGGATTTGGGGGCAATCCCTATGTTTTGTTTAATTTCATGACATCTAGGTAGGCCCTCTAACAGTTTGGGTAAATTGTGCATACTGTATATCAAATTTTGCTCAAAATGCAGTTATGCATTCCCTAATTATTGGGTGTATGTGCATGGTATGTAGTTTTTTTTAAATCCCTTCCTACACATTTTCATATTAATCTATATATACATGTTTAGCAGAGTCATATTTGAGTGATAAACCATGACAGGGTGTGGGTTATGCTGGCATTTATCCACACCTGGTGTGGCCGAGTGATCAAATCCACAACAGAAGTGGGTAAATCCCAGCATAACCCACACCCTGTTATGGTTTATTGTGATTATACAATGGGTAGAAACTTAAGTTTAAAAATGATTTAATTACAAGCTCCTAATTATTTTTTAAAACTGTTTTTTATTGATCTTTGTTGGAATGTCCTTCCTCATTATGTCAAATGGCCCCCTGTTGCTACTTAGGATATCAAAGTATAGTGACAGATTGTACTGGCTAGGACTGCATACTTGGTGGCATAATGACAGTCCAAGTGCTGGGGAAGTGAGCCATGGCAGGGGATGTAATTGTGCAACTGGGTTGGGAGCTGATCCCCCCTCCCAGGTTTTATCATCTGTAGGGGCTGATGAATGAAATCCTGGAGAAAGCGAGTGTGAGTGCTGACTGAAACAGAGGCCAGAGGGAGCAAGTATTCAGCACCTAGCAGTTAACATGGACCGCTAAAGTCTTCTTAGTTAAGTGTTTTATTTTTTTAAACAGGGGTCGCTTACTTGGAAGCAGGATTAGTGACCATCACCTCATAAGACTAAGTGAACTGAAAAAAAAAATGGCGACAGTTTGTGTACTTGAGTCAGCAGTTGATGTTGCTGGGAATGCAGGACAGATAGGCAGGTGGAAGAAGTCACTGACGATAGACAGTTGTGTGGGGGAAAAAATGCTGCTCGCTCTCCCTGTTGCTTAGTCTTCACATTTTCCAATTTGCTGTTTGCTGACAGAACTAAAGTGTGGTGCTGGCCCTGTTTGGTGGCTGTTTCTGTCCAGTGTGGCTGTTACCATTGAAAGGCTGCCTTTAGAGTCAGGTTTCCGGTGCTTTTTGGGTCGGGATGTGATGACGACGAAGTGATGCTCCCATCACTGTTTTTTTTTGGGGGGGGGGATTAGAGTTGGTACAGTGGATATTGTGGGAATAGGGCACTAGGGCATTAAGGAGTGTGTACTGTGGAGACTGCAGGGATGGAGCTGACCCTATGGCTAAACTGAAGCTGGAAGATTACAACTGGAGAAACTAATAGTGATTTTTTGTGGTGTGCAGCAGTCAGCTGGGATGGCTGGAACTTTACCCATGGGTTATGCTGGGATTTACCCACAGGCAAAGACCCCTGCTGACCAATCAGGTTAGAGGATTTAGAGACCCCCTTGTATAATTATTTTTAGCTGATGTTTAAAAGGTTTCTCTGAGTTTGCTGATTAGGAAGGGTGGGAGGTGAGTCAGGGTATGGGGGGCAGGAGGAGGATTTGCTGTAAGCTGAGCCATTTTGTGTGGCCAGAGCACATGTCTGGCAGCAGCCAATAGGGTGCTTGATGTTAGTACTTATTTCCAGGTGAGCCAAGCTGCCCTTGTAGCATGCTGACCCCTGGAACATGAGGTATAATGGAGCAGGAGGGAGGTATCTGCAAGGACATCTGTTGTGCACATTGTCCATGAAAACAGAGCCCAGTGTGCCTAAGGCAAGAACAGGAGGGTGCAAGCTAAACATCCAGCTGACAACAACACAAATGGCTGCACTCCAGTAACAAAGTCAAACACTAAGGTCAATGGAAATACAACATAACTCACAGTTTATTAGTGCAAATGAAAAATGTGTACTGAAACTCCAGTGCTTTGGGTCTTCTGATTTGATCTTTTGTCAGAGGCTGAGGCTTCTGTGGGCCTTCTGCCATTTACACAAGTGAGTTGAAGGTTACTTCTCATAAATTCATTTTCTGGGAGGCATAGAAGTGCATCATAAGCCTACACAACAATCGGTTCCCAAGTAAAAATATAATAATAACCTATTATGAGTGCAAAAATAAATTTAGAAAATGGCACAAATTTATTAAAACAAGAAAGTGTGAAAAATAAAAAATGAAACCCAAAGAGAGCCAAGATAGTGTACATGACACTGAGGGAAAAAGACCCCAATCCAGCCGTCCAACAGTAGAAAGGAAGAGCAGCCAAAGTGTGGTGCTATTGGCCAGAAATATGTAGCAATAGAAATTGTGTTGACAACATGTGGCGAGACGTACTTCTTTACCTTTGAAGAGTGTATCACTAAGAGGCATTGGCTTGCAGCTCTACCTTGAGCTTTGGATAGGAGGCTACAGGCTGGGGGAAGGAGGGACCATTAGGGTTGACAACCCCAAGTAAGACCCCACCACCAATTTGCAAAGACTCTAGAAACCCAAATCCCCAATGTTTTTCTTTTTGCTGCTTGGGGGGTTGGGGTTGGGAGTTAAGGTTGAAAACTCTAATGCCACATTTTCCTACTTTTGTGGCATTAAGTTACTCTAACTGGTACATTAACAAAGTGTTCTGC
This sequence comes from Neoceratodus forsteri, assembly GCA_016271365.2. Classification (NCBI taxonomy): domain Eukaryota; kingdom Metazoa; phylum Chordata; order Ceratodontiformes; family Ceratodontidae; genus Neoceratodus; species Neoceratodus forsteri. The sequence goes on from CM028134.1 coordinate 559,681,673, forward strand.
AAAGAATCTAATAAATACATCATTTTGTAAGTAATATCATAGAGTCTGCTCAAGAGAGCATTGCAATTTCATGAGAAAAGCAGAACATATGATGAATCAAACTGGAAATAAGTTTCATAATGAACAACATTCATAAAATAGAAATAATTTCTCATAGTAACAGGATGTCTGAGACTAAAATAGGAGAGTGAGCAAAAGGGATATGTCACGATTTTTTTTCTCAGCTGCTGGTTTCAGATGTTCAGTTTGGTGTTTCTAATCCTCAAGAATCTGACCAGCTAGTTCTGCTGTAGGCTTGTAAACCTGTGCACTGAAACTTAATTACTTACAGTAATCTGAGCAAGTTTATGAGGTCATCCCCTTGTTGTTCCTCTGCCAGAAAGGCTGTCAGTACCTACTTTAAAAATTCTCTGCTGGCATGTCAAGAAATTTCCCACCACCTTATTTATATTCAGTGGTGGTACCATTTTCACAGTGTAATCCACTGTCTGTGTAATCTACACCTGAGTTATTTTTAATTATGCACTAAATATATATATAAAAACATTTTAAATCAGGGGCTAGTAAGTGACCTTAAAATAAGTTATGGCATCTGGCATTAGAGCCATAAAATGCAAAACTACCATTCAATTAGTAGAGAAAGAATTCCTTATTGTATTGTAGTTACGTTGATTAATTTATTGAACCTTGGACCTAAATTGTGGCCTCTGATTGGACACAAACTGATTACATGACCACACACACAAACAAGCTGACACTATTGCCCTCAAAATGCCTAGAGATGGGCAACAGTCCTAGTAATAGGCAATAGTTTACACATTGCCTGCTGAGGTGTCCCATGCACACAGCCTCTTTATTAAAAAATAAATGACAATAAGCAGCCCAAGAGCATTCTTGGGTGCCCTTTCCTGCTCCCAAATTTTGTAAAAAAGTTTTCCCTTGGCTGGCCTGGTGGTTCCGAGGGGTGAGGCACTGGACGCCTTACCTCACCCAGGTTCGGAGACAAATTTAGGTCACCGGGGGTCAGCAGGAAGGAGAAGGATCGAGTGTCCGATGGACTGCTTTCCTTCTCCAGGGAGTGGGGGGTCATCAGCAGTGAGTGCTCCACTGGCCTCTAGAGGCAGCTGGGGGGCAGTGCACCAATGCTGCAAGAAGGGGAGGAGATGGGGCAGATGCTTGGAGGAGCACGTGTGGATGTGTGTGTGTTTTCTCCATGGGTGTCATTTTATGCCTCACCTCCAAGGAGAGAAAAATGGAAAAGGTCCTGGCCACATGTCATGAAGCTGTCCCTCATGGTACCTCCCCTGAGAAAGCAGCTCTCTGGCTGGATCCATGTTGGGTGGGTTTAGACACTCCCCACCACCTTACCACGAAGGGTAAGTTATGGGGGCATAAGGAAGGGGGTCTGATCCTTGGAGGATGGCACTGGAGAGACAGTGGAATAGTATGAGGGATTAATGGCCAGGATGAGGAAGAAATACCAGTATATAAAAAATAAAGTTTTCCCTAGCAGTTCTTCAATAGTCTACCCCCTCCCAGTCCATGTCATAACCTCCCAGCTCTCCCTTGGGTGTGACTCCAAGACATTAGCTGGTATGTATCACCCATCACTCACATCTTCTGCTGTCTCGTGCAAGTTTACTCACTTGCAATATTGAAATAACCTTATTGATATTGTACTTGCATGAGTATGCTATTGATAAAGTTATTTCAATAATGGTAGTGAATATACTTGCATGAGCTGGTGGACGGCAATTGAGGTGAGTGGAGGGTGAATTCTGGCTGCTGTTTTGTGGTTGATGTGGTAGACCAGGAAGGTAATCATGGGGACTGGACCACCAGATCACTTGAACTGCTTAGTGCCTTTTCTTTGAAAAAAAAAACAAAAAACAAATAAAACAAACAGATTGAATGCATGTACCAGTTCAATGGCCAATAGTTTTATAAACTGCCACTGGACTACCAGAAAAAATAAATATCTTTTTAAATTGTTAGTGGAGCCACTAGAGTACTGGGGTGGGGAGGGGCACTGAACTATCTGTGGACATTTATACAATAATAATGATTGGGTCTGGAGCAAGAGGAATGTCTTACCTTGAAAAGAACACCATGATAGCAGATCATGGGGAGTGGCTGGTGAGTACCCTTAGAGAGCCAGCCAGTGTAAGGGAACAAAAACATCTTCATTAAAAATATAAAGCTTCTTAAACCAGGCAAATGTTTTTGCTACCAAACTGAATAGAGAAGAATATCTTTGGTGGTTGCAGATACACTACTGGCATTTATTCTATTTCATGGCAGATATTATGCAAATACTGACTGAGGTGAGGGATATGTTAAAACAAAATATTGATCCCTTGGGATGAATTATTGGTTTAGAGTACTCTCCAGTCTTTCTTCATGATTTGCTCCTTATGGTGGGTTTCATTAAGGTAAGGCATTCCTCTGTCTACCTGTTCTGTCATATCAAGTTGGGAGGCTAGGTATTTTGGTGCAGGATACGGCTGTGCCACATTGTCATGTAAAGGGTGCATAGGGGTGTTTCATTTCTCTTTGCTGTGTATCTAGTGTGGGTTTCATGTTTGTGCATGTGGTGACCTTTAAACCATCTCTCTTTGCTCCAACATCAAGCAGAGTCATTTGATGTACTCAAGCAATGCAGCACCTCTCAGCAACAGGCATCTCCCTTGCAAGGAAATAAGTTCCATGACCCAGAGAAAGAGATCACTGAAGCAATGGGTGACAGTGCCTCCCCACCCTAGGTTTATCTAGGCTGTGCTGTGTAGTACTTTATCCAGCCCCATTACCTGACACCAGCTGAGCTTTCTCCTGAGTCATTGTCACCAATACAGGAACAAAATGGGTTTCCATTGAACCATTGGGTGGCCAGATTTAAGAGTCATTTTACATTTTTGGATGTCTCCAGAACTTAGACAGTTAAAACATCTGAAATTGTAACACTGTTGATGCAAAAGAGGCATTTGAAGGGCTATATTTTTTAGTCTGGGTGATGATTAATTTTGGAAAAAATTGCAAAACCTTCTGAGCTCCCACAAGAACAACACTGCCATCAGGATTGCTCAGCTACACCAGCAACCACCCTGTCCCTGAAAACCAATGCCAGATGTTAATCTTCAAGGTATTGAAGAAAAAATAATCTGAACTCTGAGCACCAGTGAAATAAACCATCCCAACTGTAGACAGCAAGAATCACATTTCTGCTGTCTTTAAAAGTCAAATTCTCTACCTCAGGTAGAAATGCAAGTCACTTTGGATTATTCAATTGTCAAAAAAAGTCCTCCAATGAAAGAAAAGCCATTCTTCAGATCAAGATCTCTGAAGCCAAGCAACAAAAGGGGTAGAAAATACCCATTTTCCCAAACAGAGTTAGCTGACCCCCCAGGGGTAAATATCAATGGGGGTAGGATGGGGGCAGTCATTTCAAAATGAGTAGATCAAAAATGAGACCAACCAAGAAAGTGAATGGTCTTAGGGATGAAGAAGAGGTGTAAGTGCCTCCCAGGGACACTTCCAAAAACATAAAAAAATTAAACGGCTTCATAAAATCACCACCTCTTTCTAGCACAGAGTAAACAATATGAGGTCTACAATGAACATTTATGTTTTTCTTTATCAGTGTTAGACCTTTGCAAAACATGTCATTGTCCCTGCCAAAGTTTAAAATGTCCTGACTAAACCCATCCTACTGTTTAAATGCTCAAAATTAAAGGTGACTGGAAAAAACTGTGACGTTTTCATTTACCTGCTCTGCCCAAATATAGGAGCCCCAGAATCCTGGGCCAAGGCACTAGAAAACAGAGTTCTTCCCAGAACTTATGACATCACTAAGAATAGGTATTCAACAGTATTATATTTTAATGTTACTTTACTAAATTAAGTCCTTGCTTTTGACAAAAAATGTATGTTATGGGGTGCTGCTCAGCAGCTGCTGAGCAAAAGTGAGCTGCAGCCAATGTTTATGTTAGTAGATCTTCTATTTTTCATCTGGTGAGACTAATACATGTTGCTGACTCCAATAACTGAAAGTGTGGCAAACACAATGGGATCAAAGAAAGGGCAACGGGGGTAATAAGCAAATGGTAGAAAATTACAACCAAACCTCCACTAGCACTACTAAACAGCTGGGATCTAACATAATATAGCAATGGTGACATACCTATTACACAAATTATAGCAGTAATGCATAAGGCTGACAAAAAGGTAGATGAGTATAATAATCCCAGAGGAAGTAGCACATAACTTTATTGACATGGATTCCAGAAGAAAAACAACTGGGATTGTCACTTCAACAGCATAGTGAACAGGATGTGGGATTCAGTGCTGCAGTGGCATGACGCACAGAATTTCTGAAAGAAAAAATTTAAATCTAGAGAAGTCTGCCTGCTAAATAATTTATGTCTTTTTGGGTTTGCCAGCTCAGTTTTTTTTCTGCATGTGGGTCTAGCATGCCCAGCTGAATGACATTTAACTGATGTCAGTTTGATCTCACAGGACTCTAACATTCACTTCCAACTCATCTTTACTATCCCAATTTAGGATACATTCAAAATGGCACTGCATCACATTAATGCACCATAATTGCTACAATATTAATGCACCATGATTGCTACAATATCCTCTCTGACACAAAAATTCAGCTTCCCCTGTCTGCCAGAGCTAGAGGGGATCATAGTGGGAAGACTGTCTATTTTCTGTGCATCCTGCTCTTTCTACCTAGCTCAAAGAATGGAAGAACAGGCTTCAGGAGGTTAAAAAGCTCTTCTGAATTAATGTCTTCAGGTGCAGCTTTTCTTCCTGGCCCAACTCCATTTAAAACACTTTTAAAGAGCTATAGTACTGTGGTACACATCTGAAAATTATATTAGATATTAAAATAAGTCAACTGTTACTTTTGTATCTAAGGTTCTTTTTCATCTCTTTTTTGCTGATTAGAAGATTTGCCTTTCAATATTAGGTGTCATGTGTGGAACACTACTTGACCTTGAGGCTAACATACCTAGTTCTACTTCCCTTTATACCTTATTATGCAATACCAAGAAAAATTCCTGAAACCTGACTGGCCAGTGGAGAGCTTCACCTTTGGTTCATAAAGACATTTTGAGTCATGAGGTACAAGACCTATTGGTGACTCGCCACATATCAGTGGTATCTTAGGGTGTGTTCTTCGCCCCCTATGAATGTCCACTTATTTTTTTTTACATTTCTATAGTACCATTATTTACCACAGTTTTTGGTTGTGAGTTTCATGAATTTACCACCCTCTAGCAAAACCATCTTCCCCTCCTCTCAGTGTTATAGTTCTCACCCTTCAATCTAAGTCCACTTGCTCTTACATTTCTGGAACTTTTGTTTATTGATAATCCCATGCTTTCCCTCATTAACTCATTCTTAAGTGCACTATAACAAAACACAAATCCCCCTTATTCTCCTATACTCCAGAGAGAACATTCCTAACTCCTTCAGTTTCTCACCATAAGGCATGTGTTTTAGGTGCTTTATTTTCTTTGCCATCCTTCTCTACACCCTTTCCACCAGCATGGTGCTCCCTATACCTGTGGGACACACAAGGGTGCACAGTATTCCAAGTGCAGCCTGACTAAGGAAGAGAACAGTAGAACAATCACATTTGCATCCCTGCTCTTTATATTTTTTAAACATATAACAGAGCATTCTATTGCATTTTTTAATGATCTCCTTGGTGTGTAAATCAAAGGGTAGTTTATTAGTGATTGTTATACCAAAGTCCATTTCAGATGTGGCTGTCTGGATTATACTGCAGGAGATTAATTTGGAGATGTTTATGATTTAGATTGGGGTAACCCTGGACTAATAATGTATTTTGTATACTGTGTTTTCATTCTTGGTGTAATATAATAGGTATTGATTTATTTAGGAGCAGATGGAAAAGATATTCACAATGCATAGATCAGCCAGTTTCATAAATTCCAAAACAAACAAAGAAATATATAATTTTTTTCTTTTGCGGTAACAGGAAGATGTATTTAAGCAATTTTTGGAAAAATGGTGTGTAGGAGACACTAGACAAGATGGGTAATAGGTGAGATAATGTGCAATTTTAATTCAGATATACTAGACTTTGAGTTACTATGTAATAAATTAATTGTCTTATTTATGTTTTGGTACAGATGCAGTGTACTTCACTGATGAAGAGCTGTTGTTTGAAATGTTTGAATTGATATGGTGCAGTGCACAGTGTCTTTATTTTCTGAATGAAAAGAAAAACATACAAAGTATAATGAGAATAAGTAGAAATCAAATAAAAATATTAGTTTTGCATTATATACTGGGCGAGCAAGCTTCAATATCTACCAATCAGTATTTGTTATATTCAGCCATATTGGTAGTTTAGCTCCTCCCCTTAATCACTTTTTTGTGTTTTTCATCGAGGTTGGCTGAGTTGGACTCCTTTCTTTTGTCTGGATTATATACCTGTTCAGTGTATATTCTCTCATGACATTGTTATGACCAAAGTGAATCACTATGCACATTCCCTCATTGACTCTTAATTTATATTTTTGGGCACATTGTTCCAAATAAGTCAGTTGGTTTTGCTATTCAATGATAGCTACATAGTTATTTGCAATGGCACCAATTTTCATGTCATCAGCGTATTTGCTCACACAGGTTTCAACAGATGTTCTCATGATTGAAATATACAGTTTGAAAAGCACTGGTCCCAAAATGAACCCATGTGATACCCCACTAGTAACTTTTCCCTATTCCAAGAAATTACCCCTGATGCAAACATGCTGACATCTGTTAGTTAACCATGATTCAACCCATGATATTATATTTGGGTGTAGTTTGAAATCTGATAGTGTGTCTGTTATTTCTTTATGCGAGACTGAGTCAAAGATCCTGGAATAATCCAGTTACACCACATCCACTGGTAATCCCATATCAATAGCCTTACTGAGCAGCTCAGAAAACTGCAGTAGATTAGTTAAGCATCATCTGCCTTTGCAGAAACCATGCTGTGTTATGTCAGCTACAGTAGCCCATTTAGTTTAATATGACTTTCAATTTTATCTCTAATAAATTGTTCCAATATCTTACCCAGGACAGATGTGAGACTGATAGGCCAGTAATTACTCACATCATGCCTGTCCCCTTTTTTAAAAATAGGGGTAATACACGCCTCCCTCCAGTCCATAATGGCTTTTCCTTCATCCAAAGAGCAATTAAACAAAACTGTAACTGGGCCTGACAGTTCCTCCACCAATTCCATCAACAGCCTCGGGTGTATTCTGTATGATCCAGCAGACTTATCAATTTTAACTCTGTGTAATTTAGTTAGTATATCCTGTTTATATAATCTTATGCCATATCAGTTGTTAGTCTTTCTTCCTTCCTTTTAGCTTCATTGTCACTGGGCTGGAAAACACTAACAAAATAGTTACTAAATTTGGTGCCTTTTCCTGTTCATTTTAAATTATGTTTTCTCCCTCTTCCAGGGGCCCTAATGTTTTGTGTCCAGTCCTAAGGCTACCTACATAGTTATAAAATATTTTTTTGTTGTCAGAAACTTTAACTTCCATATTTATTTCCACTTCTGATTTAGCCTTTCTAATTAAGTTTTTGTTTTTATTTGATAATGTTTTGTATCTGAACCAATTTAGTTCTGTACAATTTCACTTGTATTTCATATAAGTTCTTTTCCTTTTCAATCAATCAATCAAAATCTTTATTTACCCAGGTGATCACCATTGAGCAAGCTCATTTACAAGGTGGACCTGCAGTTTTTGTGTATATTTCTTTTGATTTGTGCATTAAGCCATTTAGGCACTCTTCCAGTATTATTGTACTTGTGAATTTCAGGTACATAATTGGAGATACAGTAATGCGAGGTTTCACAGATGCCTTTTTCACATAATATGTCATTGCCTCCCATGCTTCAGATGTCAAAGCTGCAATTTGTTTTGTAAAAAAAAATCTGTCACAGTCATTTTTATTTATGTTTTATCAGCACTGTGTCCTGTTTTTAATGTGTGGCCACACCCTCAGAAAGATGTCATGCAAGCGAACTGTCAGTGTTTCACATACAGCACCAATGAATTCTGGGTAAATTATTATGTTGATGTAAATGTTAGTTACTCAGAAGTGTAGTCCCTTATTTTGGTGGTGGTGACTGCACCTACTATGTAGATGTACATAGCAAGGCATTTTGGGTACAATAAGAAGTTTTTTCCAGTTCCCTTACTGTGAGGTGCAGTCTCATATTACTGTAGTGGCTTCAACACTAAAAGCTCTCATATGTTTATTTTCAAAATGAGGCATTGTGCATATAGTATCTAATGGACAAGATTTCCTTGCTGAGAGATGTAGTCTTCTGTGTTGGTAGTGTAGATGATTGCAGTACCAAGACTGAACAGTAGAGGTTCGGTTTCAAAACAGTGCTTAAAAACTTTGTTTCCCTTGCATGATGTCACACTTGGGGGTTGCAGCACTGTAAAAAAAAAGGGGCTGGTTATGCAAATGAAGCAGAGTACAAAATTAAAAGCATTTATTTCATGGAAAACAGAATTTTAGCAGTTTGAATGGTAGGAGAAAGAAACAGATGTATGGTCAGTGCAAATGTGGGGAACAGTGAATATGGACTATATAGCCTTCTACTGTTCTAATACCCAGTATAAGGACCCAGTATAATCACAACTCCTACAGGTTACTACAGTTTACTACTCCCATTTGCTATGGCAAACCGCTTAAAACCACTTTAAGGGTTTGTGAGTTTGCTTCCTGTTGTGTTGTTGAGCATTTTAAACATTTTAGTTCTAGCTCAAGGCCCAATAATATAACTCTTAAAACTCTTAGTTCACCACCTTGCTTACAGGTATATTGACTGAAGTCCGTAACTTCCTCCAGTGTAAATTTACCACAGTTTACGTACTTTATCCCCTGCTCCCCACTTACAAGTTGAACAATATTTAAGTCCATATCTCCCTGTCATGTGTTTCACACCACTTGCTTGATCTCTTATTGCCAAAGTGAGATAAGCTCCTATATTATACTTTTGAGGATCAATATTACCTGACCACTCTCTCCCTCCTCCCCATCTGATGCCTATAGATGCCGCTTGCCTCTGCCCATATCATCTTCAAAATGTGCTCACCTCCACTCGCTGAGGCAGTGCCTTAAGAAGGGTCAAGTAGGTGATGTCATGTTTTGCCAAGCAACCCGTGTTCCTGCAGTACAGCGGACTTTAGATATAATCCGTCTTTATAAAAATGGGTTAGTCACTTATAAAGGTGCACAAAAGGTCTCCCTAACCATCGTATACTGTGGCAGTCCTCTCAGTTACCCCTCCTGTATTGGGGAATTACTGAAGCTGTGAACTGGTGTCTGCAGTTAGCCCTTTCCACACAACCACTTACCAGTGTTTAAAAACACTTAAAATAAATTCCACCACATAGGACCCTCATAGCCCAGTGTGTCTCCAAACTGTGCCTCTCACTGAGGCAGTGCCTTAAGAAGGGTCAAGTAGGTGATGTCATGTGTTGCCTAGCATCTTGTATTCCTGCAGTAACAGTGGACCTTAGATATAACCAACCTTTATAAATGGTTATCCCAGTATAACATCACAGATGAAGTCCCAGTACACAGATTGCTACATGACATGAAAAAAACACTTCACCTGCCATGTCTTAGCAACACAGAAATTGTCCCTCCCTCCTGCTGTCACAACCCCATCCTCAAATTGTCCACAATTTTTTCTTAAACTTATAGTTTTGTTTTTAAAGAAAAGTGAAAATTAAAATTAAAATGAAGACATAACTAAAATCAGCTTCATTCCTAGAGCAGTCCCCACTCATTGCTCTCCCCAAACTGAGCGTTTATTACTTTCAAAAGAACACTGCACTCCACTTATAGATCAACAGCTTCAGCCTTTCACTTCAAACTGCAGGAAGATGAGGTTGGCAGATTTATTCTTCCAGAACAAACATTTAATGAGGCTGACTGCTCTTGGCGAAAGAGTGAGCTGAATAATCACTATAATGCACTTCAGAGGTAAGTGTCATGCTGGGATAATGTCACTTCTTGTCTTCAATTCAATTCAATTCATCTTTATTTTTAGAAGGTGCTTTTCTTAAAATCAAAGCACCTGTACAAATTCACAAAACAATAAATACAATAAAATTAAAACTAATATAAATCCTTAAAAGCTATGCTAAAAAGGTGGGTTTTCAAAGCTCCCTTTAAAGTAAGGACGGTCGGGCAATCTTGCACCTGACGAGGTAGAGAATTCCACAGGGTTGGTCCCATAAAACTAAACGATCTAGCACCTGATGTTTTCAAATGAACCCTGGGAATCTCTAGCAATCCCTTGTCAGTGGATCGGAGGGAGTTGGAGGGATTGTAGGAGCAAAGGAGCTCTTTCAGGTAGGTAGGTCCCAGATCATGTAGGGCTTTACAGGTCAGTAAACCGACCTTGAAGGTGATTCACCAAAACACTGGCAGCCAGTGCAGTCCCTGCGGCACAGGCATTATATGGCTGGATCTTGGGTATTAGACACACCACCTAAGGCATAATGCTACCCCAGCATGTCACACACCCTGTCATGCATTATTGCTTAATTATGAAATGGATATACAAATCCAGAAAGCTGACTGGCTAAGAAACTTGGCACCCATTCCTGATATCCCAGCAGAACAGTACTGAAAAAAGATCCATGACTTCACTGACCTGTTTACATTAAGCAGGCACAGCTATATCAATACACCTCAATTGACTTGTATTAAAAGAAATAGAGCATCATCTTTCTACTTGCTGAACAGCAAACTTATAATGACTGAACAGGATTATTTTTCTCTTTTTTTTTGCCCTTTATGAAATTTATTTATTTTAAATTTAAATTAAAAACAAAATTTCTTTAATAATCCTAATGGACCATTTTCTTAATTGCAATAAGGTATTCCAGGGTGTGCTTTCTGATGGGTCACGCCATGTCTCTGGTGGTGTAAGTACTTGACCATTGGCCTTGTGCTTCATCCCACCCAAAGTGTGCTGTTATTCTAGCATAAAGGACACCCTGCCATGCCTTATTACTTAATCAATATTGTGATTTCACTGACTGTGAAATCTCAGGTGACAAAGAAGAATAGAGCACCTGCTGCCACACTGGTCACATGTGATGTTACAGGGAGAATACTAGATATGCCTGCCTTCAGGTAAAAGTAGTGCTCTTCTCATCACACCTGATACTGTTAGACAAGCAACATAATGAATGAAAAGAAAAATTAAAATACTTGAGAAATAAAAATAACAACTGACTGCTTAAAAAAATATCATTTTCTGTCTTGTAGTTTTTTGTGTTACTAGCTCTTTCACTACATTTTTAATCCATGGAACCTAGCCATTTGCCATTGGCAAGAGGGTTTAGAGTGTGATAAAGAGGAACAATGCACTGACCCTGGGGGGAAGGAGATTGTCTACTTACTATATGAGCACCTCCTCTGGAGGAGTGGTTTTGGCCTTGATGTCATGGCTGACCACTAAATGTTGGCCACTGCTGCCCAGAAGACAGTGCCAAAGGCAGTTACAGGCTGATGCTGCATGTAGGAAGAAGGGAGAAGCAGGTAAAAACATTCCGCCAACATGATGATGATGCATGGGACCATTCCACCTCAGTAGTGAACGCTTGCTGTGGCAGTCCCCCTTCCAACTCTTTCTGCCTAAGGATTCCTCCTCAGTTGCCATGAAGTGCACCATTGATCCAGGCCCTACCATGTGAGTCTAAGTCACAGAGCCCCACAGTGAGCTGATGGGGCCTAGACTGGTGCTGTAGAAGTGGTTTGTAGCATGCAAAAGGTACAGTCAGGACAGCATGCCTGAAAAGAAGGAGATAGGATGCTCTTGGTGAGTTGTCTGCAGATAAAAAAGTACATTAAAACAAAATGTTTATTTTATTTGCTTAAATGCTTTAAAAAATTGCACTGTGACATTTGCACACTTCTACATTCCGGCATCCTCAATGCAACTGGTACCTTAATGATGTTTTTTTGCATTGAATTTCTTTACCTTTTGAGATAATATAACCATATCCTCATTCACACTGGTCCATTCAGGGCTCATGTGAACATATCAATTTGGCTGGGGAAGCACATCCATGTTGATGTGGGAGTACAGGGCCCTCTTGGCTCTGCACTTCCATTTCTGCCAAACAACAGTTTATTTGCTTGACTTTATGGCTTGTTCAACTTCCAATGTTATCCTATGAGAATTTTCATGCTTTAATTCTTTTTTATATGCTCCCTAAATTGTCGGGAGTGGGTATTATGTGTTAGTCTTATAGCACTCAGTAAGATCTTTGTTTTGATATGTAGATTATCTCAACTCCCAATATTGAGGGAGTTATGGCTTGTTGAAGTTGAAATGTGGTGAAAAAAAACTAAGCCCAAAATCTTTTTTCTTATGAAGGGATCCTTTTTTGTATGAAGTGAGATACCCATATAAAAAAGGATTCCTTCATATGAAAAAAGAACTGGCACAAAAACTAAGTCCATTTTTTTTTTTGTATTAGGGCATCCTTTTTCATATGAATGAAAAACCCAAACAAAAAAAGATTGCATCATATGGAAAAAGAATCAGGGGAAAAAAATGAAGTCCAAAATATTTTTAGATGAGGGCATCCTTTTTCTTATGAATAAAAAAAAAATTTTTTGTGGGTTTTCAAAAAAAAAAAAAAAAAGGAAACAATGGCGGGGCCTTATCAAAAATGATTTTTTCCTGATGAAAAAGGATTACCCCCATGAGAAAAATGATCCTTTTTTGTATGGACAAATCTGTTTTTGTTCCAAGCAGCTATCCAAAAGATTGTACTTAGCATGCTCAGAATTTAAATATTTAAATGTAATAACTTTGGAACGGATTAACATGTTTTCACCAAACCAGTAAAAGGCACCACTATGTCCCAAGCCCTTTCTACCCTAAAAATATCAGACCAAAATTCCAAACCATCTGGGTGCAAGGTGATGACAAAAAAAAACAACAAAAAAACTTTTTTTTCACTTTTTTCACTATATGCATTTTGGAATTCACACATCTGACTGGAACAAAACTTGGCACATCAAGAGATCTGCCCCCAAGACCATGCATGCAACATTTTGTGTACATCTGTGGAACAATTGCAAAGAACTTTAAGCCCAAAGTCTGAGGTTTAACATAGAAACCTCTGCACAACCCTAACTATAGAGGTGCTACCACACCATTATAATATAGAAATATATGGAAAAATAACATAAATCTTTATGCACTGTACAAAAATTTACAAGTCCATTTTTTTCTTTATCAGGTGAAAACCTTCAGGGTTCAAAGCACTATGGTACTGTTGGTTGTTTTACTTGTGTGGGGATAAACTTATAGTACTATAGCACTGACATTTCAATAACTTGACTTTTCTGTCCTTTCCTGGGAGGTACTACATTGTTTGCCTGTTTCTTCATTCTCTGTTTTCCACAGGCAGATGGCTGGAGTCAGGTGCCTGTGTCTTGTGTGTTTTCATTGGGAATACTAAATGTCCTCACTCATGCAGAGAAAGTATAGCAAAAAGCAGGTGGGAATACTGAAATGCTCCTGCTCCTTCAGAGAATCGTGCAGCCCTGCCAAGCAGGCAGCAATTTTACAATCTTCCCATTCCTACATACTACAGTATATTAAGTATAGTCATTTTACAATATCCCTATTAGTTATTCCCATTATGAATCTCAACCATACAGCCAAACCAAACAGGTGGACATTTTAAAATGTCCCCCAATCCTGAGCACCTTATGAAGTATAGCCATTTTGCCACTCTCAGATATTTCCATTGTCAAGTCCAACCATGGAGCCCCACCAAGCTGACAGGGCTTACTGCAGTCAAGCATCTGTAGTGTTTCAAATCAAAATGCTTTTACAGCGTAAGTAATATAATGCTAGGAGACCTGTGTAACAAAACCGGTGATACTGGCAGATGAAGAGATACTATGTTGTAAAAGAACATTTGCAACCAGAGTATTTTCCTTCTAGATAGATAGAGAGAGAGATAGATAGATAGATAGATAGATAGATAGATAGATAGATAGATAGAGCTATATAATATAGGTATTGGACATACAAAGATTATCCAATCTGCCCTGGAGATGCTGGAAGGTTTGATACCTTTTATTGGACCAACAAGTGTTTTGTACACAGATGCCTTATAAGCAAGCTTTTGGGGCCTCACAGATCCCTTCTTCAGGTGAATGTTTCACCTGAAGAAGGGACGTCTGAGGCCCTGAAAGTTTGTGTATAATTCCATCTTTGTACAAGACACTTGTTGGTCCATTACAAGGTATCAAACCTTCCAGCATCTCCTGTTTTCCAAGGAACAATACTGCTAGAACTCTAATCTACCCTCTTATTACTACCTCAAATTACTATGTCCCTTTGATGTTTTCAGATGCTCTGACTTTTCTTCTGTTTCTGATTACTCCTTGTAATTACCCAAATTGTTTCCGAACCCCGAGAGAGTACAAGCATTAATTACATTACTGGGTAGTCTGTTTCACCTCTACACCACCCTTTTTGTAACTACATTTTTTCTTACTGTATGTCCCAGGGTTACAACCTTTTATTTATTTATTTGAATTTTTGTAACCGGGAAAACCCGCTGAGACAATATAATCCCTTTTTCCGAGGTGACCTGGGTAGTGCATTACATTGGCAAAGTGATTACATAGTGCAATACATTGTCAAAACATGGCAGTAAAAGAGGTTACAATTTACATTCAGTTACATAATATACCAAATCATTTACATACATTTACATCATTCTCAGATTAACTTTACTTCATTTACAAATACTCTTACAGATTATTTTATTTAAGAATTTTACCAAGAAGGCACGCTGAGCAGAGTACTGCTTGATTCCAGATGCGTCCTGGGGACAGAACAACAGTATTATCAGTTATACGCAAAACACATATACATAAACATATACAAAAGAGATTCAAGAGCATAGATCTCTAACCATAGAGACAGGGAGGTAGGGAACAGGGTTAGTGGAAGCATGAGCAAGGCGAGGAGGCAGAGAGATGGAGTAATAAGATAGATTGAAACATGGTGAGAGAGGAGCAGGATAGGGTAGAATGCGGTAAGGAATTCCATGTGGACACCACCGAGTATGCAAATGATCACCGGGCCACTGCTAACCGTGATTTGGGTAATATAAGGAGAGAGTGGGAGGTGGACCTAAGAGGACACAGGGATTGTCATAGCTGGATGAGTTCAGTTAGGCAAGGAGGTGTGAAAATGTGCACCAGTTTGTACACTAGATTCAGGGTGGTATACTGTAGTCTAGATTCATATGGGAACCATCCCAGGGTGTAGAGAACATCATAGTGGTGGCTATGGGCATTGATGTCTAGGGCAAACCTTTCCACCCTATGATAAGATTGTTTGAGGTGAGAGAGGATGGATGCATTGGTTGTGAGTAATAACGAGGCGCCATAACAAAGGAGTGGAAGGAGTGTGGCGGAGGCTATTTTAAGGCAGAACACTGAAGAGAGGAAGGGGCATATACGATAAAGAAGGCCCAGCTTTAGGTTTAATGTTTTGGTCAGCGGAGTGATATGGGGGTCCAGGGAAAGTGATTTGTCTAAGGTGACTCCAAGATATTTAAAGGATTGGACCAACTTAAGGGTATCATCTGTGCTTGAGCATATCACAAGAGGGGGATAAGCATGTGTTGTGGGGGAGAGGTTGGCAAACAACATGCATTTTGTTTTTTTGGTGTTGAGGACTAGTTGGGTCTCTTGGAACCAGTCCTCAAGAGTTTATATGTCCGGAGCTAGCATACTGTTGAGCCACACAACATCAGGTGAAGAACAGTAGATAATGGCGTCATCGGTGTAGAGGTGTACAGAGGACCCATCACAGTTATTTGGCAGTTCATTAATAAAGAGTGAGAATAATAACAGGCCCAGTTTGGAACCCTGAGGGACACCGTCGGTAATAATTCTGAGGTCTGACAGTTCTCCAGATCACTTGACCCACTGTGTGCAGGCTGTGAGGTACTTTTGGAGCCAGGTTAAGGCACTGGTGTCAACGCCAAGAGAGTGCAATTACTGGAGTAGTAGGTTGTGGTTGACCAAGTCAAATGCCTTGGTCAAATCAATGAAGATAGTGCTGGTGGCAGCACCTTGGTCCATGGCCTGGAACAGGTTGGACATTACTTACATTAAGGCAGTGAGGGTACTATGACTTTTTCTGAACCCATGTTGGAACTTTGAAAGGAGGTGGTGGCGGTCCAGGTAATTCTGTAGGTGGTTGTAGAGTATACACTCTCGAATTTTTGCCAGTGGACAGAGGATAGAAATGGGTCTAAAGTTTTCAACTGTTGCGGTGAGTCCACCCTTGTGTATGGGGACAACTGCTGCAACCTTCCGTTTATCTGGGACAGTCCCTATGAGGAAGGAATGACTGAACATGCCATGGACTGGACGGGCGAGGACTGGAGTCCCCAGCTTGAGGAGTGTGGGTTCAAGGGCGTCGTGACCATGAGCTATCCACTTTTAGATTAGCAAGTAGTCAGCAAACGTCTTTGAGGGTGGCGAGTTTAAAGTGAAAGGTTGGGTGGGCACCAATGTCAACAGGAGGGGATGTGGAGGGGAATGGGGAAGGGAGTCAGTAAAGGGTGATGTGTACCTATGTAGGTTGGTAAAGAACTTATAGAATCCAGCAACAATTGTTGGGGTGTCAGAGAAGGCAGTGTCTTGGGCAGTGAGGGAGCTAGGGACCTCTGCAGACTTGTCTTTGATTAGGGAGTTCACTTGTCTCTAGAATTATTTTATATAGCAAAGATGTTCTGTTTGGAGTGACCTAAAGTGGGTGCACAGCTTGGTTTTCTGAATGGAGGTTTTACATGAGTTCCTGAGCTGCCTATAGGTTTGCCAGTCAGTAGGAAGCCTGATTTGTTTGAAGGTTCTCCAGGCCCAATCACATGTGGTCATGAGTTTTCTTAGGTCCTTAGAGATCCAGAGAGCTTTGAGTCCTTTTGATCTGCACCTATTCATGGGGACATGGAGATCAACTATATTGGTGAAGGTGGTCACAAAGAAATCAAGTGCCTGGTGAACATCCGGTAGTGTAGTTATGGGATCCCAATTGGCATCTGTAATAGAGGCAAGAAAAGCACTGGGATCAAGTTGTGACATATCCCGGACCAAGGAGACCTTGGGTGGGGGGTTGGGGAAGTTATTTCACCAGAGGCAGAAGATTGAGGAGTGATCACCGATGCTTTCAGATAGTATGCCCACTGATTTCACATTGAGTGCACAGTTGGTGATTACCCAATCAAGCAGTGAGTGGTTGCCCATTTTTGCATTGATTCTTGTTGGGTCAGTGATGAGTTGGGCTAGGTTATAATCGGCATGAGTGGCATGTATCTTGTCAGAGCTGCGGTTCAGCCAGTCAACATTAAAGTCACCACAGAGTATGAAGTCATGGTGGGGGACATTGGTAAGACAGGTTATGAGGGGGGGAAGGCAGCTAAAGGCCTCATTTGGGGGCAGGTAGACACAGTCCACTATTAGTTTTTTGACATTGCCAAGCGTAAGTTAGAGAAATAGTGATTCTGCCACTGGGAGTTCAGGGGTTGGGGTAGGGGTAGGTATTTCAATGGCATTGGGGACTGGGACTCCACCTGAAGGGATGCAGGCTTATACAGACGCGATGGTCAGCATCTATCCTGGAGGGGAACCAGGATCCTAGGTGATAGGTTTAAATGCTTCAATGGCAAGCATTTAAACTAGCCAAGGGGGGAGGCACTGAAGAGGAGAAGGGAAATCCTAGCCCCCAAAAATCAGGGTAATTAGTGAGGTAAACACCAAGATAGAGCAGTTGATAGGGAGAAGGGCAGGGGTAAATGGAGAAAAAGACAAAGGTAGTAGGGACAGGGATGGGGAAAAAAAATAAAGCCATAAAAAAATGGAAGGTAATGGGTACCAATGCCCGTAGTCTAGGTAAAAAGCTCCCTGAAATGGTGGCTTTGATGGAAGAGGGATGCCTGGATATTGTGGCAGTCACAGAAACATGGTACACAGAAAACCATGACTGGGATGTCAACATACCAGGGTACACAATCTGCAGGAGGGACAGGGAGGGAAGAAGAGGAGGAGGAGTAGCTCTCTATGTAAAGGAAGGGATCAAAGCAACAGAGCTAAAGGGTAAACAGGAGGAGAGGAGGCACTGTGGGTCATCCTGGAGAATGGAAATGGCTCCACAATCCACACAGGTGATGTATACAGACCCCTATCTTAAGGGGAGGAAATGGACAAGGAAATGATAGAAGGCATCCTTGGGATGGCAGAGAAAGGGGAGATATTGCTGATGGGGGACCTGAATATGCCAGATGTTGACTGGAACACCTTTGTTGCAGCAACATCCAAGAGCAGGGCCATTCTCGATACCCTACAGGGGGCATGCCTCAGACAGGTAGTTTTGGAACCCACTCAGGAGACAGCAATCTTAGACCTGGTACTCTCAAATGGGGACGGAGAGAGGATCTCTGATCTTGAAGTGGGTAACCATCTGGGAACAAGCGACCACCAAACAGTGTGGTTCACGATAAACTTAGCTCTAGAGTCAAGCCACACAAAAGTGAAGGTACTGGACTTCAGGAGGGCTGATTTTGTCAAAATAGGAGAGTATCTCAGAAAAGCACTAGCAAACAGGCAAGAAGGTGGGGTGGAGCAACAATGGGAAAACATCAAAACCACCATCACAGAGGCAACAAGCCTTTGTGTGAAGCAAATAAACAAATCAAAATGAAAGAAAAAACCTCTATGGTTCTCAAAAGGAGTGGCGAGGAAGGTAAGGGAGAAAAAGACAGCATTCAGGAAGTATAAGGAAACACAGAAGGAGCAGGACAGAGAACTGTACCAGTTAAAACAGAAGGAAGCGGGTAAGGCAGTCAGAATAGCAAAGGCCCAAACCGAAGAAAAGATAGCCAACTCATTTAGAAGGGTTAAAACCTTTTATAGATACATTGGGAGCAAGAAAGACTAAGGCAAGGATAATGAGGCTGAACAAGAGAAAGGTGGTTGGGCAGAGAGGCGACAGTGAAAAGCAGGATACTGAGCGAATACTTCTGCTCAGTATTCACAATGGAAAAGCAGGGGGAAATACCTAATCTGATCAATAGAAGCACTCTGGATAGGGGTTGATATTAGTCCTTTCACAGAAGAAAGGGTTCTGAAAGAACTCTTAAAACTGAAGGTGGATAAAGCAATGGGGCCTGATGGATTCACCCCAGAATTCTAAAAGAACTAAGGGAAGAACTAGTAACACCACTGACTACCCTTTTTAATAAATCATGGGAGGATGGTATGGTACCTGAGGACTGGAGGAGGGCAGATGTGATTCCCCTTCTCAAAAGTGGGAGCAAGACAGGCAGGAAACTACAGACTTGTCAGTTTGACCTCAGTGGTAGGGAAAATGATGGAATCACTTCTGAAGGAAAGAACTGTTGAGTACCTAGAGGCCAGTGGGGCACAGGACCCAGGGCAGTATGGATTCACAGTGGGAAGGTCATGTCAGACAAATCTAATTGATTTCTTTGACTGGGTGACCAAAGCTGTAGACCAGTGAGGGGCAGCAGACATGACCTACTTAGACTTTAGCAAGGCATTTGACACAGTCCTGCACAAAAGATTAATAAACAAATTAGCCAGCCTGGGAGTGGGTCCCAGGGTGGTAGCATGGGTAAAACACTGGTTGGACAACAGGACACAGCAGGTAATAGTAAATGGAGTCCACAGTGAAGAAAGGAGGGTTACTAGTGGGGTACCGCAGGGTTCAGTACTGGGGCCGGTCCTTTTTTAATGTCTTTATAAGTGACATTGTAGAGGGACTGGAAGGGAAAGTATGTCTCTTTGCAGATGACACAAAGATCTGCAACAGGCTGATAAACAAGGTGGGGTGGAAAGGATGAAAAGGGACTTGGCAAGGTTGGTGGAATGGTCAAATGTATGGCAGCTTAGATTCAATGCAAAGAAGTGCAAAGTAATGCACCTGGGAAACAAAAACCCAAGGGAAGAGTACACAATGGGGGTTGAGATACTGACAACAACAAAAATGGAAAGGGACCTGGGGTTAGTCATATCAGATGACCTAAAGGTGGGCCAGCAATGTTAGAAGGCAGTAAGGAGGGTTGGGGGGATACTGGGATGCATAGGGAGAGGCATCACCAGTAGAAAACAGGAAGTTGTTGGCCATCTGTACAGACAGTTGGTAAGACCACATCTGGAGTACTGTGTACAGTTCTGGAGACCCCATCTCTGCAAAGACATAAACAGGGTGGAGGCTATCCAGAGGAGGGCAACCAAAATGATGCAGGGTCTACATCAGAAGACACATGAAGAAAGACTAAAGGAACTAAAGATGTATAGCCTCGAGGAAAGGAGGGAGAGGGGGGACATGATAGACACTTTCAAATACCTCAAAGGAATCAACATAGTCCAAGAGGGTAGCATCTTTCAGAAAAAGAGATGTGCAAAAACAAGGGGGCACAATTTGAAGATGGAGAGGGGAAGGCTCAGAGGTAATGTGAGGATATTTCTTCACAGAGGGGTTGTGGATACATAGAACAGCCTTCCTGAGGAGGTCACTGAGTCCAAAACAGTGGGGGAATTCAAGAATGCATGGGACAGACATAAGGCAATTCTAGTGGGGGGTAGGAGGAAGTAGGCTGTTGGTTAACTAGGATCTGCAGCTTATCCGTTAGGTAAGGAAATGGGCAGACTAAGTGGGCCAAGCAGTCCTTATCTGCCATCATATTCTATGTTTCTATCTAAGCCAGACCGGACATACAGGAGGACACCACCACCCCGCTTTCCCAACCTATCCTTCCTGAAGCTATTGTTGCCATGTAGAGCAATCTCATGTTGTTTGACGCTAGGCTTTAGCCAGGATTCAGAAATACCTAGTATGTCCAGGGAGTGTTGTGTGAGCCATGCCTTGAGCTCGGCCATCTTGGGGCGCAAGCTCCAGGCATTTAAGAGGGCAGTCTTTAGCCCGTTAAGTGACTGGCTTTGAGTGGTAGGGGTGGAAGGTCTGAATATTGGGTAAGTAGGTCTCCGCTTGAGTTCGCATTCACTCACATGGGTAAGGAGGAAGAGGATGGGTAGGTAAGCCCTGATTGAGGAACAAAGCTGTTTTAGAATGAAGTAGTCGAGTGGTGTGGGTACCCAAAATCTTTTACGGAGCCATCGTCCAAGATACACAACACCCCATTTGGGGAGGCAGGGTGTGAGGAGATGCAAGTGTATGGGTTCTATGGGTACTTGCCTCGGCAGTGGGTGCTCACTGTACTGATGCGGGTGCATTAGGAAGAGGGCAATAAGACAGTCAGCAGCATAGAGGGTCAGAAGACAGAAAATGGTAGCCATGCATCCTGCTTTACAAATGGTGGGAAAACAAAAGATGTATCTAACAAAAAAGGGAAGGAAGATATATTGGTTAATAGGGTTTTGTCAGAATTATAAACACTGGAATGGCCAGATGGTTAGAGTGAC
Organism: Neoceratodus forsteri; assembly: GCA_016271365.2. Classification (NCBI taxonomy): domain Eukaryota; kingdom Metazoa; phylum Chordata; order Ceratodontiformes; family Ceratodontidae; genus Neoceratodus; species Neoceratodus forsteri. The sequence continues at coordinate 559,703,243 of CM028134.1, forward strand.
AGACCACCGCAATGACCTGGGTAGATAAATTGGGCAAGAAGTATTACACTGTTTTTACTTGAGCAGTTTTGTCTAACAGGCAGAGGTAGAATGGGCTTTGTGGATGTGTACAGCTATAAAGCTACTGTGGCCCTCTAGTGGCCAAGAAGTATAAGGTGCTAATGGAAAAATGTGGAGACTGTTATCAGTGGAGCTAACCAATCAGAGCAGCGTGTTGTAGCTATAAAATTAAATGATCAGATGGGGCTGGCAAGTGGGGGGTGGATGGGGAGATGCTGCGCAGTGGTGTCGGTAAATTACTGTGGCTACAATTAAATGAGTTTAAAACTGGAATTTACTGTAGCTTCCCTTACATGCACATCATTCTAAGGTATTTTAGTTAAGGTATTACAGTGTTCTGCAACATTTAGAAGAAGGTTAGAAAATATTTTTTCTACTATAAGGTCAGGACATTTAGTATTTTTCATGTTTTTTTTTTCCCCCAAAGTACACAGCTGCCCAAATCAGAACTGTCCTGTGAAGATCAGGACAGGTGATAACCCTAGTATGTCATTCTTGAAGTCCCCCCACACACACACACACTAGTTTGAGGCTGTGTCCCACAGTTGCTGTGTTTCTCTTTAGCTTAAGTACATCTTAAACCTAAAAGATTTCTTTGACTGGGTGACAAAGTAGTAGACCAGGTAGGGGCTGTGGACATGGCCTACCTAGACTTTAGCAAGGCATTTGACACAGTCCCGCACAAAAGATTAATATACAAGTTAGCCAGCCTTTGAGTGGGTCCCAAGGTGGTAGGCTGGGTAAAAAATTGGCTGGACAACAGGATGCAGAGGGTAATAGTAAACGGAGTCCACTCTGAAGAAAGGGGGGTTACTAGCGGAGTAACACAGAGTTCAGTACTGGGACCGGTCCTCTTTAATGTCTTTATAAGTGACATTGCGGAGGGACTGGAAAGAAAAGTATGTCTCTTTGCAGATGACACAAAGATCTGCAACAGGGTCAATACAGAAGGTGGGGTGGAAAGGATGAGAAGGGACTTGGCAGGGTTGGAAGAATGGTCAACTATATGGCAGCTTAGATTCAATGCAAGGAAGTGCAAAGTAATGCACCTGGGAAACAAAAATCCAGGGGAAGAGTACACAATGGGGGGGGGGGAGATATTAACAACAACAACAAGTATTTGTCAATGCCGAATGTTGTCTTGCTGGCCTTGGCATTGGTAGTGCAGAAGTTAGAGATGCATAATAGGAATGACAGTGACGTATTGAACTGATGCCAACTCCACCCCCTACCCTACAGAGACTGACAAGCATTGGGGTGTGCCTTTGGGGTGTCAGCTATAACACTCATGCCATTTTACCTCACCCTACCCTGTAGACACTGACAAGTGTTGTGGTGTGCTTTGGGGTCTTTGGGCCTTATACTTACCCCATTCCATAAGGAAATATGCTGAGACAGGTACAGTATAGGAGAATGGGGTGAACTTTAGGGCCAAACACTCCAATGCTCATCTTGATGCCTGTCACTGGCTGCAGAGTGGGGGTGGGGGTGGAATGGCGTGAGCATTACAGCCAGTGATCCCAAGTCACACCCCTGATGCCTGGCAGTCTCTACAGGGTGGGGTGTTACAGTTAGAAACCCTAATGTCATAGGCATTTGTTGGTATTGTCAGTCCAAATTTTCAACGTGGGCTTTTTGTGACCCCAGCTCATGAAGAGCGGCACAATCAGTTTGTTAGCCAAAAGGTGGTGTTGTACAGTGGCTATGCCATTTGGCAACACAGGGACGAAAACACATTTTGGGCAGGATGTGAAAAATGACAACTGTATTGTTCATGAGGAGGTGTAAAAAATGGCATCATTGAAAATCTGGAGTGAAAATATGAAAAATTGGTGAAGTCATGAGCATGCATAGAAACTGTGCAACACACGTCCATAACACAAATATTTTTGGGATTTTTTTTGCCACATTTTCAACATAGACATTTTGGGACCTCCCCTCATGAACAGTGGTACTGTAATTTTGTCAGTCTGTCCCAAAAGTTGATTTCCCACAGTGACCACGCTATTGTGCGCCAGAGGTGTGGAAACACATTTTGGGCAGGCTGTGAAAAATGACAGCTGTACTGTTCATAAGGAGGTGTGAAAAATTGCCAGTGTTGAAAATCTGGCATGAAAATATTGCAATTTTGTGAAGTTTCAAGGGTGCGTGGAAACTGCGCAATGCACGCTTGTAACACAGTCATTTTATGGACGTTTGTCACCAAATTTTCAACATAGACATTTTAGGACCTCTGTTAATGAACAGTGTCACCATCATTTTCTCAAACGTCCCGAAAACTGATTTCACACAGTAAATGTCCTATTCTGTGCCAGACATGCGAAAACACATTTCAACCAGGATATGTAAAATGACAGCTGTACTGTTCATAACAAGGTGTTGAAAAATGCCAATTTTGAAAATCTGGAGTGAAAATATTACAAATTCACGAAGTTGCAAGCATATGTGGAAACTGCGTAACGCACTCTTGTAAAACAGCCATTTTTGGGATTTTTTCCACCAAATTTGCAACATAGGCTTTTGAGAGCCCCGTAAACAGTGGCACTGTCGTTTCGTTAATAAGTCCTGAAAGATGATTCCACACAGTGACCGCAAAATCACCTTTCGGGACCAAATAACGCCATGACAGTGACTGAATTCATGAGGAGGGGTCCCAATTATCCCATGTTGAAATGTGGTGCCAAAATTCCCAAAAATGCCCGAGATATGCACTAAAGTTGAAAAAAACATATGTATGCCATTATACAGCTTTCCGGCATTTCTTCAGTTCACGGTCTGCTTTAAAGAGTGCAGATGTGCTCCCGGTCCACCGAAGAATGTCTTGCTGTGCTGCAGAGGTAAGTATGGTATGAGGGGGTGTGCAGGGAGGCAAGGTGCACAGAGTTTGGGTGCGGGTTGGGGAGGGCCACCGGGGTCGACGAGGGACTGTTTTCTGCTTTGCAGGTTTAAAAAAAACATCACAGGACGGTTTCTTTTTTGCGGGTCATTTGCACACTGGGGTGGGCTCCCAGCTGCCACCTGAGTGTTGTTTTTTAGTTCTGTAGCCATGGGGATTGGCACCCCATCGGCACACAATAAATGAGGGGGACATTATGCAGACAGGGAGTGGGCCTCCATCAGCAAATGAAACCGGGAAGGGGAACATGATGCCAAGGGGATTGGGCACCCCCTCGGCACACACTTTAAATGGGAGTAGGGGTTGCATTATGCCGACGGGGAGTGGGTGCCCCCATCAGCAAATGATGTGTGTTGGGGCATGCCAACAGGGGGATTGGGCACCCCTGAATTTGGCTCTCCACATGGCAGCAATCAGCGCCGTTATGTTAATGGAAGGGCTTCACCAGGAAAAGCACATAGGGAGGGTATGTTTTGGTGCCACTGCATGATGAGCTTGGCTGTCATTGCAGTGGACCTTTTCCTAGCTGTGCTCACCACATTATGTATTCCTGGTGTGGCGCCTGCATGCTGGCTTATTGGGGAATGAAGGATGCACCTACTGATGCGTGCCCTGCATTTGTCCAATGGTGACCGCACCTCCAAATCTGCTACTAATGCAATATGTTGGCTGCGCAAGCACGAGCCAACATAAAAATGGAAAGGGACCTGGGGTAGTCATTTCAGATGACCTAAAGGTGGGTAAACAATGTGAGAAGGCAGTAAGGAGGGCTGGTGGGATACTGGGATGCATAGGGAGAGACTTCACCAGTAGAAAATAGGAAGTTATTATCCTTCTGTAAAGACAGTTGGTGAGACCCCATCTGGAGTACTGTGTGCAGTTCTGGAAACCCCATCTCTGCAAGGACATAGGATGGAGGCATTCCAGAGGAGGGCAACTAAAATTGTGCAGGGTATGCAGCAGAAAACATATGAAGAGAGACTAAAGGAGCTTAATATGTATACCCTCAAGGAAAGAAGGGAGGGGGCAACATGATAGAAACTTTCAAGCACCTCAAGGGAATCAACAAAGTCTAAAAGGGTAGCATCTTTCAGAAAAAGATGTGCAAGAACAAAGGGGCACAATTTGAAGATAGAGGGGGGATGTCTCAGAGGTAATATAAGGAAGTATTTTTTCATGGAGGGGGTTGTGGATACATGGAATGGCCTTCCTGAGGAGGTCGTGGAATCAAAAACAGTGGGGGAATTCAAGAATGCATGGGACAGACATAAGGCAATTCTAGTGGGGAGTAGGAGGAAGTAGGCTGGTTGGTTAACTAGGATCTGCAGCTTATCCATTAGGCAGGGAAATGGCAGACTAGATGGGACAAGCGGTCCTTATTGGCTGTCAAATTCTATGTTTCTATGTTTCTGTCTGTGGTGTCAACCCTGCTATGTCTCTACCTGTATTTATAGGTTTCTATCATATCTTCCCTCCCTCCTGTTCTTTAGTGAGTACATGTTTAGGCAATTGAGTCTGTCTTCTGGTATATCCTGCCTTGTTGCTTGTGGATCATTTTGAGCCTCTACTGAAGTCGCTAGCCTTTCCTTATCCTTTTTCAGATGAAGGTTCCAAAACTGCACTCAGTACTCCAAATGTGGCCTAACCAATGTCCTTTATGCTGGCAAGATCATCACTTTCTTGTAGCAAGTGAAACCTCTTCTGATGCACTGTAGTATTCTATTTGCTTTCCCATATGCTGTACTGCACGGAGAGGAGGATTTCAACTGGTTTTAATAATAACCCTTATAGTGGTGACCAGCATAAGGTTTAGTTAGGGTTAAGGTTGTTTGGATACTGCTGTCACAATGTTCTCAGTTACAACTGGTTGTAGATGCTTGGTGTCATTTGATAACACTGTTCATCAATGCTAAAAATATACATGATCATCTGAGGGTGTAATTAACAAGTCAGCCACCGGCAATATACTGAAACCATGCTGTGCATGTGTGTGTCTCCACAAACATTTTGCCCTGCATACACTAGTTGCCCTCTGGAAAAATATAAGAACACGGGCAAGGGCAAAGTAGGTAACACACAGGAACCAAATGCTGGGCATCACTGTAAATTCCTTTCCTCTTTTGAATGCTCCACCATTACTCCATGATGACACCTAAGAAACTGCACACCAGTGCATGCACCAACACAAGAAGAGGGATTGCAAATAAGATATTTTATTGAAATAAAATCACAAAAATACCATATGATTGTGGAGGCAAGCATCCCTAGGAAGCATCTAATTTAAAGGCACTGTGTAGGGGTGCTTGCCTCCTGCAATCATGGTATAGGGTTGTTGAGGTTTTTTCAATGAAGTATCATATTTTTAATCCCTCTTTTAATGTTGGCATGTGTGCCAGATTGTAGTTTCTTTGCTTTCAAAATGATACCTTCACTGTATAATTAGCAGCATGTTCAGGATAATGAGTGCATGCAGCTCTTTTCTGTACTTTTGGCCGTTACTCCATTGATGCTGTATTCTGTCTGCAGGCCTTTGCTGTAAATATGCATTACTTTGCATTTATTGGCATTACATTTTAATAGCCATACTCTGGACCACTGCACCACACTTTCTGCATTATACATCATGCTGTAGAGGGAGGTTAAAATGGAAATGAGGAGGGGGCAGTTCCCTTTGTAAATACATAGGGAGCTGCACAATCAAGCAGGCTAGATAGATTGTAAGACCTTTATCTGCTGGCATATTTGTGTGTTTGCATGTTAAAATACTAATCATTGTCCACTCTTCCAAAGAGTTTTGTGTCATTTGTGAACAGACAGTACTTTACTGTGTAATCCCACCTTACTAATATACACATTGAAAAGTATGGAACCGAGGACTGAACCATGAGGCACTCCACGGTGGATCTTCCTGACTCCAAATAATTTGCCATACAGGGTCACTCTCTGGGTCCTACTTCTTAATCAGTTGACAATCCACCAAGTTAGTCCTTTCCCTGATCTTATTTCTCTTCCTTTTTTTTGTCCCAGGGTTCCTGATGACTGGAACTCCTTTAGCTAGCCACCAAGTCCCTATACCCATCCTCTGAGATCTTACCTGTCAACCTACCTGGGACTCGATGGCCAACCCATGGCACACTGCTGTGCTGCCTTCCTGTCTATGCCCTGAGGGCAGGGGTCACCATTCAGCTCCTGTGGCTTCCGTCCTTATTCTGTCCAGCTCACCTCACAGTGGTGATGACCCAGAGGACATCAGTCAGTGGGTATGGTCTGGACAGAATGTGGAGGATGGGTAGAGGCTTCATCCTCCTGGAGCAGGTCCATTTTCCCCCTTTAAACCCCACCCACCCCACAGGAGCACAGTGACATCATCAGGCACCAGCACTTCAGATTAACCCAAAAACAGCCATGCTCCAAGATCCCTTACTCCACACTGCTCCCCTGTACCTCCACCCATGGCAACCAAGGTGGTGGTATAGCAGTGGGATGCAGTACCCACTCCTCCTACTCCCAGAGAAACATAGTGTCCACTGGGAAACTTGATCCCCCCCAAGAGGGTTCTGACAAGCCAGACTCATTCCTGAACCTGGGCATCGGCATCACAAGCGAATGTGCTGCCACTGTGCTGGTGGGTTGACCTATTTCCCTACCTTTTTGATAAGCCTTTTAAGAGGCACTGAATCAAAGGTTTCACTGAACTCTAGGTATACGATGTCATCTGCATGGTTCCTATACACTAGTTGCATTACTGAGTTAAATAGTCAGTCAAGTTTGTTTGAAAAGACATACCCCTCATGGAATTGTGCTGATATCTGTCCATGAGACCACTTTCTTCCAGGAAGTCTACTGTCAGCTCCTTGATGATGGATTCCAGCAGCTTTTCCACTATCAACATCAAGCACACTGGCTTATAGTAACCTGGAGTTTTTCTATTCCCAATCTTACGTAGGGGGACAATATTTGCCACCAGTCAGGCCAGTGATTCAGTAAAGAGAGCTGTGGTGGGTGCCTTCCAGTGACTAGATTTACTCCTTAAGTACCCTTGAGTGTAGACTGTTTGCCCCTTGATACCAGCCCCCATTAAGTTCTTACAGATGTTTTAGAACCCTTTTCCTAGTTACACACAGTATTTCTTATCTATTATTGTTACTAACCAGAATCTCGTGTTACCGTTGGGAAGTGGCTTGAACTTTCCATTGTGAACACTGAACTAAAGTAATCATTCAATATGTTTACCTTTTTTCATCATCCTCAATACTTAACTCCACCCTTCTTTATTCACTCTGACCCTGATTATCAGAAGGTTAGCATGGCCCTAAAAAAATGTGAATAGTGCCAAGCTAGCAGGGCATAGTCGGTCCAGATGGGATGTGGGATATACAAAGGGCTCAGGTGTGCTACACTTAGTGGATAGAGCCATCATACTGAATATGCCACTGTGCTCATGCAAATGAGGGAATCCTCTTGTGTACCGGGAACAGTGGTATATTTTCAAAACAGTAAAAGGCTGCTATGTCAGTGCTATTTGTCACTTCCATAACATCACCCTTATCAATGCTCACGGTGGTGCACTATCCAACACATGGCAGCAACTCTGCTGCCAATCACTGACACTACCCTTTAGTGTTGCTCAGATAGTATCCTAACATGCCTGACAGTGCATGCTGCCTGTATAAATAGATTAGTACCCTGATGACCGTGAGCTATTTTGCGTGTGCTGCTATTGTTTGTACTGCACTGACAGCTGCCTTTGAATATCGGTGCCCATGTGTTTCCTTTGTCTTTCTCCCCTTATGTACCTGTAAAAGTTTTTCATCTTTTTTGACTCCTTCTGCTATTCTTAGTTCAGTGTTTCCGTTTGTCTGCTTTATGACATCCTTACTCCTTGCTAGGGTATTCTTGTTTGCAGCCCTGTTGGTCTCACTTTGCTTCCTATTATATAGCCTAAAAGTCATTCTTTTTTAACTTACTTTCTTGCTTAACTGCTTGTTAGTCATAGGTCATTCACTATATCTTGGTCTTATTCACAAATTTTATACAAGCTATGGTGTTACTTCCAATATTTCCCCATTGATTGCTGACCACTTATTTTTGCCCTTTTATTTTGTACAGGCCTTCCAGCTGCTTGACTATGATTATTCCATTATTATAGAATGCGTGGGAAGTAGTATACTGTGAGTTTTTTTTAGCACACCCAAGCTATGCAATGACACATAAACCTCAAATTCGCAACAGTTTCCATATCTTATTTTTACACAGTGGTGTTTGCTTGTTGAAGACCGCAGATGCCAGCTGCTTATTGCTGCTGCTCTGTGCTTCAGATAGAAAACACATTGAGTTTCACCCCTACTCCCTCACTGAAATGAAAAGAGTGAAAAGTTACTGTCAACTGAAAATGAAATTGCATGGTGACACAAAACGTCCTCCTGTAATACATGATCATAATACACACCTGTGTATTACAGAGTTTTCTCTGACTGGATTTGTTTGTATTGTCTGTTTTATGTATTTAAATCTGGTAAGACCGAAGATCAAGAACCCATTTACAAGGGTGACCAGAACATACAACAAATTAACAAACATGAATATGACAAGTGAAACAATCATATAAGATACAGTTACGCTGACAAGTCATCCAGTCAGACAGGCATTTACTTTGACAATTAGCAATGAAAAAATTATTTAAGGCATGTCTAAAGCATGATACAGTACTACTGGTACAAGTGAAAAATGAAGGAGGTGAATTGTAAAAAGATGGCGATTTGTAAAATATTGATTTCTGACCAAGTCCTCATCCTGGGGACAGTGAACTGAAAATGGAAAGATGACCAGGTAGAAATGGTACTGTCTGTTGACCAGTGCATGGTTGACCATTATCAGTAATTATAAAATGTTATTTCTTTTATGTTAACGTGAGAGGATGTTGTGAAATGTGTACTTATTGAGTAATGCAGCTAACTACTAAATGACTTGCTATCCTGTTATTAAGGATATAGGACCAGATTTTCAAAGGGAAAGACACTGATGCAGGGGCTAATTTTCTGCTGTGCCAGCATCCTCCCAGTTGCAGAAAAACTCAAGCACCTTATTTTCATAGGCATTCTCAAGTATTTACAGCAGTTTCTGTGACCGGAGGCAGCTTGCATTAAAGAAAGGGCATGTATCTTTTTTTATGCAAGTGGTGTCATATTTGACACAAATTGTGAAAAAGGTAGACTACTTTGTAGGTTGTCTGAATTTCAACCATGATTAGTAGACTCACGTTGGAAGGGAGCCAAAGTTAGTGGCATCCTTCTGAAAATGTGGTCCCTAATGTTTATTTATTTAGTTTTTGTTTACTGGGTAAGTGCACTAGACAAACCATATTGCCTATTATCATGCAGAACCTGGGAGGGTTACAACACAGGAATGCTCAACGATAACAATTGAGTACAGTGAATAATATAGCAACATGGTGTACAAAATACAGGAGTGACAAGTAACAGTACACAGCACAATGAGAGAGCAGAGCAAAAACCTTTTAAGAGCGAAGAGAACTAGAGATACAGAGTATAAAGCCACTTAAGTTATACATACAATTGATCAATTACATGAGCACTTGTCTTAACGAGGAGGAACCTACAAAGTTTGTTTTTGAAAATTTGGTGAGGCTAGTCAGGTGGTGTGGAGGGCTGAAGCATCATGCCTTACCTCCTGCCCGCCCGGTGACCCATGTTCATGGTGGCAGCAGGTTGCCAGGGATCGGCCGGGGTGGGAGAGGATCGAGCATCTGGAGGACAGCGCTCCTCTCCCAGGAAGAGAGGGACACGCAGCCCGGCACACCTCTGACATCTAATGGTGGCTGGATGTCAGAGCACCTGGGTCCCATACGTGAGGGATGGGGATGGAGCAGTCAGCCAGCATGCTGTGAGCGGAAGCGCGCATAGCTCAGCCATTGCCAACACTACGTTGCTCCACCTCTGGGTGGGGAGGCTGGAAGAAATCAGGAGGAGAAAAGCCTGGGTGGTTGGATGACTGCCAATCCCTGTAGGTGCCGCCCCATGACATTGCAGCCACCTCCGGAACCGGATCTGTGTTGGTGGGTCGAGGGATGCCTGCTCCTCTGCCACAGGGATTAAGCCATGGAGGAAGACAGAAGGTGGCGCTCCAAATGGGTGGACGGGGCTGGGAGGTCAGCAGAATTGTGGGCCACCAGGAGGGGGATAAATCAAGTAAAAAAAAAAGCTGGTGAGACTTGCCATTTCTTAACTGCACAGGAAGAGTTCTAGAGCTTAGGAGCAAATGCCAAGAAAGCATATTCACCCTTTTTTGTGGCACATTTTGGTACATCAAGAAGTGACTGTGTCACAGATCTCAATTGGTAAGACTGTGAAACTTGAGTGAACATGTTATTAGCGAACATGAGTGAAGGATAATAAACAAGATGAATGAACACATGCAGTGTATAGTTATACTTCAATATAGTGCGGCTTTTATTTTCAGACATGCTTTCTCAATTTTTACTCTCAAGAGACAGGCTTACAAGGGACATATGATTTAGCACCAGTCACTTGGTGCACAGAAGGCAGTGGAGATGGCATATAAATGGAGTAAGTGTCACTTCATCCTCCTTCTCCTCATCCTACTCGGCGTTGTGGAACCCAGCCCTGGTCCCCTCACTCCTCTCTCCTCTGTCCCCACCTTTCCCAAAGGCCTCAACATCTTCCACCTTAATGCTAGGAGACTCCTCCTTAAAATCAACTCCCTCAAAGTCTGGATTTCCCAACACTTTCCTAGCCTCCTGTGTATTTCTGAATCTTGTCTCTCATCCAGGATACCCGACTCTCACCTGGCTCTCCCTAACTACCACCTCTTCCATCAGGAACATGGTAAGCAAAGCAGTGGAGTTACACTGTATGTCCAGCAGAACCTATCCTGCACAATCACTTTCAGCAAGTTTGTGCCATTTTCGCACAAGCTTCTCCTAGCTAAATTATCCCTTCACTATCCTCATCTTTCTTCGTGTCCTTTATGCCTCTCCTAAAATTTCCTCCTCTTTCTTGGCTGACGCTATCTCTTGTGTCATTTCCCATGCTACCTCTGGTGAGCTCCTTCTCCTTGGATATTTCAACACCTATTGGTTCTTGCCTGCCTCCAAGCCCCTCACAAACAGGATCAAATCCTTAAACCTTACTCAGCTAATCTCTAAACCCCCCCCGGCTTCACTAACCATGCTTCTCTGGACTGGACACTTTCCTCCCACCAACACTGTGTTATTGTACAGCAGCTGGCACTGTGCTGGAGGCCTTCAGTGACCTTTGCTTGACATATTGCATTAGGGAAGTTAGGCCCAACAAATTTGCCCCTAAATACATTTGGACCAGGTCCCTCCAGTTGCTTGTCTACAGTGCCCTCTTCAGTGACCTCACAGTCACAGATTGGTCCCTTACCTATTCAACTCCAGACATTGATTTTGCCCTCTGCCTCTTTCTTGCCAAATTTAATTACACCTGGGACAAGCATGCTCCCTCAAAGGAAGTCCAGGGTCAGAAGCTCCCACCACTCATGGATTGCATACAACTTTATTGACTTGTGCAGGTCCCATGACAAGGCTGGACAAGCTACAAATTTTCACACTCCTTTCCTGACCTCCTAACCTATAGGTCAGCCAGGAACTTCTGTACAAAGGCAAACCATGCTGCTAAGGGCCTCTACTTCAAATCCAACCTGCAGGCAAACTTTAATTCCTCAGCAAAATTCTGGAGAGTTATCCACTCCCTCCTTGACCCACCCTCTCAGTCTGCTCCCACAGTCCTCATTATGGATGACTCACCAGTCTCTGACCCTCATTCTGTCATTGCTCTTTTTAATGAATTCTTTGCCACCTGCACATTCCCATCCTCATGGGTTGTCAACAGTTGCTACAGGTTGGAGGCTTTCTGTCCCTGCCCCTCCCTATCATAGCCAGGGTCCCACAGGGCTCCATACCGGGACATATCCTCTTTTCTATCTTGCTTAATGACCTGCCCTCCACTTGTGTCTCTGCACACATCCACATGTATGCTGATGACATGGTCCTTTACTCCTCCAGCCCCTTCTCAGTGGTCATTGGAGGTACACTCCAGCAGGACATCCATAACATTCTACGCTGGCTTCATGCCAACAATTTCAGGTCAACACCAATTAACATGGTGTCCATGACCTTCAGCCTCAGCCAGAAATTGGACAGGCTATTACATTCCCCTATCTTCCCCACACTGGATGGCACCCTACTTGACATAGTCCCTGCCTTTAAATACCTAGGTGTGTGGCTAGATATAAAGTAGATTAAAGATTAAAGATTAAACTTGACTTATCTGCCTATATTTATACCATCCACACCAAACTCCACCCTAAACTAGGTGTCCTGTACCACATGAACTGCCTGTCCCAACAAGTCTGCTGGGAGCTGGCCACCAAAATGGTTCTCCCAGTCTTTGACTATGCGAATGTGGTCTATGGCACTGCCTCTTCCTCCTCCCTTGCCAGACTGGACACCCTCTGCCATGTTTTTCTGCTGGTTTGCCACAAATTCCTCCTCTTGTACACATCACTGCACTCTCTACTCTTCCCTTTCCATCCTCCCTCGCCCCTCATGACACTAATTCCACTGCACCTCATTCATCTCTAAATTCTGGTTTGTGACCCTCCCCTTCTATCTGTCTTCATTCCTCTCCCATCCTCCCCTCCTCCCACTCTCTCCACTCTTGGGATCTACATACTTTCTCCATTTCTCACCCTCAACCCTCTGCTGAGCAAGCTGCCTTTTCCTACTGCTTCCCCCCTCTCTGGAACACACTTCCCTCTTCCATCTTCTTTTCTTCCTCTGTCACGACCCTTAGATACCACCTAAGATGCCTTTATGTTCCTAACTGTCACTGCCAACCCCCTCTTGACTCTTCCTTCCAGCTCCTGTCTACCCCCAGCAATCTCTTCCATTTTATTTATTCAGAACTGTTTACAGGCAAGTGAAAAAAATGACAAGCATGTTAACCACTATATTTGTTACTTCCTCTAGTGTTTAAATCATTACATTTGCTATTTGAGTAAGAATGGGGTTGCTTTAAGTTTAACTGACCTTAGGGTGAGAACGACAATGTGTGCTGAAAGCAGCAGCTATGGAAACTGGAGAGAAAATTTCAACTTTACTAGTGCTAAAACTTATAAACAGTACAAAACCTAGTAATAAAAATTTGCCAAAAGCTGCGTTTACTTGAGAGAGTTCAAGTTTTATGGAGCACCGGACCGAGGTTATCTCAGAGGTATGTTAATTAGGTGAAGAGTTGAATGTTCACAGTGGTTCCTTTGGAGAGAGAGCGAGCTCCATAAAACTTGAAATCTGTGAAGAACAAAGAATTATGTTTTTTAAAGCAGATCTCACAGGTTAGTGGGAAATTATATATTTAGCTGCTTTTTTCAAGTATAGAAACTACAATGGTGTTTGCTTTGTGGCTTTTTGTTTTTGGATTGCAGTAGATGGCACTTGTGGAGACAGCCACACAGGTGAATGAGCATGAGCAGTGGAGCTAAGAAGCTGGTGCATGTTCGCGTTATAACCTGCAGGTTATGACAGTGAATTATAACTGGCTTCCATAATGTAAAATAAAGTCTCCCAGTTATTACTGTACAATTATACGTCATTTACCATGCCCTTGTCTTAACCAACTGTAAATTGTTGCCTGTTGTATTTCCTCCGGTTGCTGTTACTTGCTGTGTGTCCTTCTGTCTAAGCTGTCATGGTTTTGCCCACTGATGTTCACTGATTTATTGTCTTGTTTACACTTTCCTCCCTCTTCCCCCTGGCTCGAACCTGGAAAAGAGCCTCAGCTCAGTGTGCCTTTCCCAGTTACCAGTTTTCAATAAATAAATAATTAAATAAATAAATGGCATGTTGTGCTCTTCACATGATCAAATAACACTGGCAGTACAGGTGCAGCACTTCTACAATATCCCCTGCCTAGAAACATTTATTTCTGGTAATAGAGGGGATCAGGCAGCTACACCCATTGAACAGGGCCAATGTGTGACTGGGATTATCCTGGGACTGAACATTACAACAGACACATGCAGAATGAATATAGGGAGATGGATTCCCTGAAGTGCTAGGGAGTTCATTTACTGGGGTTTGTGGTCACACTTGACTACCAGCCAGATGTCGAGGGATGCACCAATGGACTTCAGAGCTGGTCTCATAATTTGGCCGAAGGCATGGACTGGGTGAGCGGGGGAACATATTTGACCAGCAGATGTGCTCACACAAAATTGTGCATGACACTCCACCATGACGAGGCATGAACAGTGATTTTGGCTGTTACTGCATGTCAAATTAGTTTGAGCACAGTAATAGCTGGCATGTCTCATCTGCATTCCAGGATTTGTGCTGGAAGTCTCCATTCCCCAACACAAACATAATGTACTCAGTATAGCATTTTTATGGGTTGTTGCAATGAGACCCAGGGCACCTTATTTTGGCCCCATAAAACTGTGCCTACAGTTTTTACCCGTTTGCATTTCTCATTTTATTAGTCCTGAATGCAGGTGTGTGTGTGTGTGGGGGGGGGGAATAGTCAAAGTCTTTGTCTAGATGAAATTTTCCAGTGTGTACAAACTGGACATGAGAGCAATTTGTCTCTTTGTCCAATTTTTAAAGTTAGGACATAGCTAAGCAGCATTTTCAAACTCTGACTTACTGAAGTGAGGTCTAGTTAGCAAACTTCAGGGACCCAATTTTCTTTTTTTTTCTGCACCTACAGCTGTTTATGGCCCCTTATTGCCACAACATCTCTGGTCATGCCCCACCTGCTTGGCCGCTCCATCCCCTCATCCTGGCATCTCTGAGGACTTACCGTCACCTACATAGTTCACCCAGAGCTTGAACCCTTCTGGTAGGGGCAGCAGAGGGTCCGTCAATCTCTGCCACAGAACAGATCTGGTGTATAGAGGTGGTGCCTCAGTAGCCAGGTGCAGGGCTGCTGGGCAGCCAATGTCATCCTACCAGCTGTGTATTTTTTCTGCTTTCCGTCCTTTCCCCTAGGATGACAGTGGTGAGGGTGGACAGGCATGCATGTAGGCAAGTGTGCCCAGTGCAGCACCAGCCGATATCACTCCTCCCCACGAGCCACTCTCGACTGCACTGCCACTATGGTCACCCAGGTGGCAGCATAGCAGCGAAGGAGGCTACCCTCCCTTCCCAGAGGAGGAGAGTGTGCCCCGGGATGCTTGATCCTCCTCACCCTGGCAGGGTCCTGATGAACTGAGCTCATTTCAAAACTTAGGTTGCTGGCATTGAGAACAGTAGCACTACCTCTGCAGCAACAGCAACTCAATTTTCAAAGATCCTGGCATGGCCCAGGGCCCAAGTCCTCATGCACAACCTGTTGGCCTGGTGCATGGAAAAATCCTTGCTTAGGCAAAAATGCAATTTTCAGCATTTTTTTCATATGGGCAGCACATTCTATTTTTTCACAGCTGTGTAAACAATGCTAACATGTGATGGGCTGTATTTACAATCCACCTAAAGTAGTGCTACCAGCCATTGAAACTCTAACACATACCCTTCACAACCTCCTCCCTGGTTGCAAAAGGATAATCCTAGGAGTCTTTAACCTCCATTGGTTTGTAGGTATTAAGGGCAGGGTAAAGGATGCCCTACATGCAGCCCAACTCAGCCAACTCATAAGTGAGCCCATGAGACTCAATGTTAAGACTGGAAACCTCATAACACTGCACTGGCTATTAGCCTCCAAACCTGAAAGATTTATGGTGGTGGGGATTTTCTCTGACTCTATAAGTGACCACTTGCCCATCTTCAGCATATGGAAAAATAGCTTTCAAAACCCCCCTCCACGAACTTTCTGGGCACGTGACTTCTCCAACTTTGACCAAGTATCCTTCATCTGTACGCTAAATGGAGTTCATTGGGATCTACTAAAAACACTCCCTACCCTAGACAAAGCCCTAGACTTCTTCCAAAATACCTTCCTGTCAGCAGCAAATAGGCATGCCCTCCTCAAGCAGCTTAGAGTAAGAGGGCAACACTTAAAATGGCTGTCCAGGGACCTGAAAACACTCATTAAAGAAAGAGACAAAGCCTGGGTGCTCTTCAAATCCTCAAATATCCAGAACGACTGGCAAAACTATGGCATGCTATGGAATAAGTGCAAAAGAGATTTAAAATCAGCTAAGCAGGTTTACCTAAGGAACCTACAAGATAGGAATCTAGCAGACCCAAAAAATTCTGGACTCAAATAAATGCCATTCTAAAAGGTTCGTCCAAACAAGTCGACTGTGAAATACAATCCAGAGACAAATGCTGCAAGATCCCCAGTGAGTCAGCCATGGAACTGAATTCCTTTTTTATAGATCTAGATTGGTTCAAGAACTACCCCCCTGACAGCTTACCAGGACCCTCCAAGCCAGTACAAAACATCTGTCACATCCAAATTTCCACCTTAGGCTTGTGAACAGGAAAGAAGTGTTGAACCTCCTCAAGGAACTTAAACTGACAGGCACTGCAGGCTACGACAAACTGGATCCAAAACTCCTCAGCCTCAGAGCTCCAGCAATAGCTTCACCCATCACAGTATTATTCAACCATTCTATCTGCTAAGGAAAGTTCCCATCCTTATGGAAAGTCGCCTTAGTTACATCAATACACAAAGGAGGGGAGCCAGAGAAAGTTGAGAACTACCATCCTATTTCCATCCTCTGCACAATAAGCAAACTACTGGAGCATTTAATCTACAACCATGTCATTGGCTACATTGAGCACCACAAAATACCAAGCACAAACCAACATGGGTTCCGAAAGAACTACAAGATGGACACAGCACTAGTCCGCCTGACAACGGATATCCTAGAAGCACTAGACAAAGGTCACAAAACTGAAACAGTATTTATAGACCTGACAAAGGTCTTCGATCTCATGGATCACAAATTTCTTCTCTCCAAGCTAACCTCAATAGGCCTAGACAATTGGGCGCTAAATTGGTTCTCGGATTACCTGACAGGAAGATCTCAGTTTGTTAAATGGAAGAACGCTCTATCTGATAACCAATCCACCAAGGATCTATATTGGGCCCCCTTCTATTTTTCACTGTACATCAATGATTTATCGAACAACTGTGGAAAAGCCAAACTCCTGCTCTATGCAGATGATGCAGTCATCTGTCACACTTCAAATGATGTTGGCAAACTCAACACAATACTTGCGAAAGATCTCCTCACGCTTGAATACTGGCTTATTTCGAACAAATTGGTCCTCAACTGGAAAAAAACAAAGGCCATCCTCTTTGGCCCAAAAAGCCTAGGCCCACAAAGGCAGAGCCTACTACAGCTAGCTTTCTCAGATGGATCCCTAATCGAAGTTGTTAACTTTATTAAATACCTGGGTGTCCTCCTCGACCAAGACTTCACTTTTAAGGTCCATGTTGGTAAACTTACAAAGACCCTACACAAAAATTAGGGATCCTACACAGACTTAGCCCATACTCTCCAATATGACGTGCCTAAAATTGATGACTGCACTCTCCACCCCACTCTATGGCTCCTCTCTCCTGCACATGGTCAGGTGTGCAGAATGAAATAAACTAAAGTCCTTATATCATGCAGTTGGATAGTTTGCGATAAGAGGAGCCCCACAAGATCATCACTATGGAGTGTTACATACCCTGACTTGGCCCTCACTTAATGGAAGGCTGGAATTCACTGCTCTATCCCTAGAATACAAACTAGGTAGTAGTAAAGCCCCCCCATCTTAGTGCTCAACTAAAAACCAAACCAGACAGGCACCCTCTCAGGACATCCAAGTATCCTCTCCTAAATATTCCTCAGACTAGGACTTAAACAGGAGCAAGGTCGTTTGCCATAGCTATACCTGCTATCTGGAATACTCTTCCCAACAACATTCAAGAAAGGTCCTCTATAGAGATCTTCAAAAAGGGCCTAAAAGAGCATTTAATAGAGCACAGCACATGCAACTGCTATTGTTGAGATGTTCCTGACATCATAAAATGGTTGCTCCAGAAGCTTCCCCTCCAACGCACCCTGTCTGGTCATACTAGTCTAAATGCTTTGGCCAATAGCACCGTAACGCTAATAACAGTCCCCAGGTAGCCCTGGGATAGTTTACTATCTTGCTGGCCAGCATTAGACCTGTCAGCTATCCAGAATTGATAACTAGCTAGCCCTATGTTATAGGATCCATTAAATGTCTAGGATTGATTGTATTGTATTAGTGCCATATAGTGCCACTGTAACTAATTCTTGTTTGATTGTATGAATGACAGCTCTCATTGTGTATTGTACTGCTCAGTTTGTCTACTTGTGATTTATCTCTGTAATTAATTCCAGGTTGCCCCTGAAAAAGGGTCTACCAAGGCTCAGTGGGTTTACCTGGTCAACAAAATTCAAATAAATAAAAAAAAAAATCTGGTAATACACTGTAGCAGGTGAAGAATTTTTGTACCGCTGCACAAAAAATGTTACACATGCTGCCATAAAATGTGGAAAAGGTTGCAAAAAGGCAACCTATCTAAAAATTGCTGTCTTGTAGAAAGGAAATTGTTGTAGTGCAAGGGTACCTACCATCCTTGTACAACCATTTTTTTATAGCACATGTGCAATTTTTTGAAAATCTGCATCCAGATATGGTTGTGCCTAGACATACTTGTCAGACCTTGTGTACTCTATGCTATCATTATATCTATGGCTCGCCATTCTGAATTTCAGAATTGGATGTAAACTGCCATGAAGCAGGTTGAAATGCTGCAGATAAGGCTAACATTTTAAAAGCAGCTCTAATAAGCTAGAATCTGGTCCAAACCCACTGAACTAGGGCAGTTTCTGACACTGAAACATCTTGGAAATGTACCCAGTTTATGACTTTCGAAGAATATCTTGCCAAATATTTCTTTAGCTATCTTTACCACAACAGGTTAGTTTAGATCTGCATCAAAATTCCATTCAAAACAATTTAATGTTTTCTTGCCCTTTTCAGGTACTCAGTGTTCTTCTGGTGCATTATAGAAATAGTATAGTACTATTGAACATCCAACAGTCATCAAGACTATTAGGAGAGTGATTGTTTGTTTTTTCCAATGAGAATTCATTTTACTAATCAAAACAGTCTACAACATATTTAACTAGATGCATTCTGGGACATTCTGGGATGTTCAATCCTTCTCGCCCCAGCAGATCCCCAATGAACTTGTTCCCAAACTCAGTCACCGGCATCACAAGTGGTAGTGCTACCCCTGCATTAACAGGCTGGCACAGGGGGCTGCATTTTCAAAGCTCCTGGCATGCCCAAGAATTAAGTCCTCATGTACAACCTGCTGGTGTGGTGCATGGAAAAATCCTTGCATGTGTAAAAATGTTATTTTCAGCTTTTTTGTCTATGGGTGGCATATTCCATTTTTGCACAGATGCTGCTCAAACAACTCTAAGCATGCTAATAGCAGGTGCAGAATGTTTGTGCTGCTGAACAAAAAAATGTACACTTCCTGCCATGAAATGAGGAAATGACTGCAAAAAGGCAACCTATTTAAAAATTGTTCTCATGCAGAAAAGAAACTGCAGTTGTGCAAGAGTACCTACCCTACCTTGGGCAACTTTTTTTTATAGCACATGTGCAGCTTTCAGTTTTTGAAAATCCAGCTCCTGACAGGGTTGTGCCTGGACACACACTTGTCAGACCTAGTGTAAGCTAAGCTAGCATTTTATCTATGTGTCACCATTTTGTTATCCAAAATTGGATATAAAGTACCATGAATTAGATTGAAATGCTACAGGCAAATGCAACATTTTAAAAACAATTCCAATAAGACAGAGGCTAGTCCAAAGACATTTTACCAGGGCAATTTCTGACATTGGCGTATCTAGGAACTGCACCCATTTTATGACTTTTGAATATCTTGCCTGATGTTTCTTTAGCTGTCTTTTGCACAATAGATTAGTTAAAATATGCATTACAATACTGCTCATAACCATTAACATTTGCTTGCCCTCTTCAGGTAGTTAGTTTTTTGTCTGATTATATCATAGATATAGTACAGTACTACTGAATGTCAAACAGTCATCAAGATGATTAGGACATCACTTGTTTGTTTTTCCAAAGAGAATTAATTTTACAAAACAAAATAGTCCATGAAATATTTGACTAGATCTGTTTTGTATTTGCATATATCTTTTTACAAACACTCTTCTTTCTTTCAAGTGTGTGAGTGGCCTAGACGTTAGATCCCGTTTTTTTTTTGTTTGCTTTTTGTCTTGCTTAAGGAACATTTGTGATGAGATGGAGTGGATTTCAAAACCTAGGTCTAGGTGAAGTTTTCTGCTGTGCAAAAATGTGGGCATACAGTAAGAGCAAATTGCTTCTATGTCCAATTTTCAATACTAGCACATACAGTAGTTATGCCCAGTTTGCAAGCTTCAGATATACTGCAACTATATCTACTCGGTACACAATTGTTGGACAAAGTGTATCATCGACTACCATTTACACCAAGCCAGTTGTCTTCCAGCATTAGAAGTTAAAGGGAAAGGAAATGATTTCTAATTAGCAACTGTTTATAATGTTCCTAGTTTCAGAAATGATATTCATACCCCTAAATGATCCATATGTAATTTTACCTATATATAAAGTGATGTGGAAAACTGTATTTTCCATTGTTTTGTTTTTATGGGCAGCATTCTGTTACAGTTCTCTTCACAGAACCAATGATCTGGAATTTTAACTGTGTCACGGTTTGAGCTCAGAACTCTGAACGTGGTTCTGATAGGACACTAGCTCATACTTAGCATTCTGTACACAAACAATGACATAGTAAAAACTTCAAATTATTAGTTCCATGAAACTAAAACATCTTGAAATGCTAGAACTATTTCCAGCCTTTGAAAATAGGTCCAATAAGATAGAATGTGGTCTAGGCATAATGGCCTGGATTTTCAATGCTTTGAATGCAGGACTTACAGCAGTTTTCCTCTTTTTTTTTTTTATGTAAGTCTTTGGTAACCAGGTAAGTGCGTTGATCCAGGGGACCGTTTTCAGGCATGACCTGGACCACAAAGTGGCAGTACAGAAGAGAAAATATATAATACAGTAATTACAGCAGAAATGTACAAGCAGAATATATAAACATCAGTAGTGGACAAGGTAAATTACATCGGAGCTAGCAAATAAGAGGTCACAAAGTAAGTTATATAAATGCAAAGCAGATAAGAAGCTGCACAACTTTCAAATTGAACAAATTAGTGCAAGGAACTAATTCAAGAACTGATTGTACATCATGTTTAGCATGATAAATGACAAGTGCAATTAAGTGCAAGACATAAGAATACACCAAGACACTGGGAGTATACGTGCTTGTATGGGGGGAGCAGGAACAAGGAGAGCAGTGGCACCCGGCCTCATCAAGCAACCAGGATTTGAGACAAATCTTGAAAGTGGCATGGGTGTCGAGGGAGTGGATGGGTGCAGGCAGACTATTCCATTGGATGAGAGCTACTATAGATAATTCTTTTTCCCCCCATAGCCATGGAAACTTTCAGGATTTCCAAGGGGAGGAGCAAGGATACACGCAAGCATCTTCTGGGAGCTTTGGTCTTCAGGAGGGACATATATGGGGAGGCATTCCCTTGCCTGATGGCACTATCCAGGATGCAGCCAAGCACATAGTTGAATCTGTAGAGGAGTGGGAGCCAGCCTAGTCACTGGTAGAGGTGGCAGTGGTGTGTAGAGTAGGGTGCCAGGAGAGTGAAATGACAAAATGTTATTTTACGTTATGCAGAGGTGGACATGCATGGCTGAGGATGTTCTTGATTAAATGGTGGATCAATTGTCAAGAATGGGTAACAGGTTGCCTTGGGCAATGGCGGAGTGGGCTACCCTGGTCAGGAACGGTTTGACCCAATAGGCCACACCACTTTTCTGGTTTATGCGACAGATAACAGAGGTGATATAATCACTGTAGGAGAGGGATTGTTTGAGGATTACACCCAGGTACTTTAAAGTGTCTACCTTTGCAAGTATAGTGCCATCTGGTGAAATAACTGAGAGAATACGCCCAGTCTTTACAACCTTAGAGAGGAAGGGTTTAGATCCAAACAGCATGGATTTAGTTTTTTTAGCATTGACAAGTAGGCAGTGTGACAGGAACCAGAAGTGGGCAACACTGTAGTTACGGGATAAGATTGCGGATATGTTATTAACAGCCTTGTCACTGGAGAAGAGGACAAGGCTGTCTGCATAGAGTAGGGCATCACAGGTGAGGCAGTCAGAGGTGAGGGAGTTTATAAACAGAGAGAATAGCAATGGACCAAGGATGGAGTCTTGAGGTATGCCGGTGGTAACTGGGAGTGCAGAGAAGGAGCAGGAGCCTATGCAGACAGACTGCAATCTATCAGATAGGTAGCTTTTGAACCACCGTGTAGCCTCAGAGGAGAAACCAAGGTTTTTGAGAGAAGAAAGCAACAGGGCAGCATTGTAAATGCACCTCAGTGTTTGTGTGCAATTTTTCAAACATGTTGATGTATTTGTGACACTTTTCTTTCTTTCTGGCAGAAAAATGACTTGTGCATCACTTTGGATGCACAATGTCTGGCACATGTGGCTTGATGTTATACCAGTTATATGGCAGGCAGTAGAACTGTGGCAAAATTATGCCATAATTCTGTGAAACTCCAATGCAAGGCAGATCCTAAAATTGGCATAACTAGGAATTGTGTCCATTTTATGACATTTGACCCCTTTTTTTTATTGCCCTAGCTTGAGATGCTGGCAGCTTGGTAAATGTCATGGTTTTATGACCTATGTTCTACATACTGTTCTCATTTAAAGACCTAAAGCAGCCTTACAAATATTAACAATTTTGAAAGAGGCCAGTGTTTTTTTTTTATTACTGAAGTGTTTTTTGTTTAGTGTTTTTAATCTATTGCCCTGATGGCACCAGAAGTGTATTTAATGTGTAGAACAGTATTTTACCTAAAAACTGACATAATGTATCTGGTATTATACAATAATACTGGGATAAGGAATCAGGAATTCATGGTATTCGTACAGTTTGTGTGTATTTCTTGCCATTGCAGGAAGCACAGCGCATCCACAGGACGTTTTGGCTGACTTCTGTTTTAACAAACAAAAACTTGCTAAAACACTTCATTATGTTTGCTTGCATGCATGTACAAGAAACATGGTGCCATCATCTGAGTTTTCGGAGGTGTGGCAGCCCTCTTCCAATTCAGTCAGTGTGTTTGCAGGCACGGCTGCAGTTCTCCAATGCCTGCTGGAGCTGTCTATGACAGCAGTCCAAAATGCAGTGGAGTACAGTTGAAAGGGGGAGCTACGCTTCAGTGAGCAGTGATAAGATATTGCCTGCTCATGCGCGCCCCCCCACCTACACATACACACACACACACACACACACACACGCACGCATACTGCGTGCTCGCCCCCCCCACACACACACTGTAGCCGACGGTGCTCAATCCCTCATCGGGCTGTGCTGTCACCCCCAAAGCAGAGTTCCATATGCCACGCTGGTGCCCACCCAGTGTGGCTGCACATCAGATAGCCAACGGGATGCCCAATCCTCTGTCGGCTCCACTGGCCCCCTGAGTACAGGGTGCCACGCTGGGAGCCCACCCCAGCATGGCAACAGATGCTATTGCTGACGGGGTGCCCAATCCCCCGTCGGCCCACACCCCCCATCAGTTGTCCTTGTGCCACACTGGGAGCCTACCCAGTGTGGCAAACATCCCGCATCATCATTTAAAAAAAAATCTGAAATTTAAAAATGGTCCTTCACTGTCTCTGTCCCCACCCGCGCCCACCCACTGTGCACCCTGCCTCCCCACACCCCCCCCATACTTACCTCTGGACTCCTGCACTGTGTGAAATCACCTTTCAGGACTGAGTAACGAAACAACACTGCTTCTGTTCATAAGCTGGGCTCTCAAAAAGCCTATGTTGAAAATTTGGTGGAAAAATTCCTAAAAGTGTGTTGCGCAGTTCCTACGCATGCTTGTAAGTTTGCGAATTTTCAATATTTTCACTCCAGATTTTCAACATTGCCATTTTACCACACCTCCTTATGAGCAGTACAGCTGTCATTTTTCACATCTTGCCCAAAATGTGTTTCCGCCCATGTAGCGCACAATGGCACAGTCGGTGTGTGAAATCAATGTATGGGACACATTAAGAAAATCACAGTGACACTGTTAATGAGCAGAGGCCTTATAATGGCTATGTTGAAAATTTGGTGAAAAATTCTAAAATGACTGATTTACTTAGCACGCATTATGCAGTTCCCACGCACCGTAAGTTTGCGTACATTTTCAATATTTTCACTCCAGATTTTCAACATTGCCATTTTATTACACTTCCTTATGAGCAGTATAGCTGTTATTTTTCACATCTTGGGTCAAAACGTGTTTCCGCCCATGTAACGCACAATGGCACAGTCGGTGTGTGAAATCAATGTATGGGACACATTAAGAAAATCACAGTGACACTGTTAATGAGCAGAGGCCTTAAAATGGCTATGTTGAAAATTTGGTGAAAAATTCCTAAAAATGACTGATTTACGAGTACGCATTACGCAGTTCCTACGCACGCTCGTAAGTTTGCGAATTTTCAATATTTTCACTCCAGATTTTCCACATTGCCATTTTATTACATTTCCTTATGAACAGTACAGCTGCCATTTTTCACATGTCACCCAAATGTGTTTCCACATATGTATAACAATGGTGCAGTCGTGTGCAAAGCAATGTTTGGGACAGATTAAGAAAATCACAGTTACACTGTTCATGAGCAGAGGTCTTAAAATGGCTATGTTGAAAATTTGGTGACAAAAGTCCATAAAATGACTGTGTTACGGTGAACATTGCGCAGTTTCATGCACCGTAAAGTTCATGACTTTGTAATATTTCAGTCCAGATTTTCACCAGTGGCATTTTTCCACACTTCCTTATGAACAGTACAGCTGTCATTTTTCACAACATGGCCGAAATGTGTTTTCACACTTAGAGCAGAGATGCGTGGTCGCTGTGGGAAATCATTGTTCTGGACAGATGAAGAAAATCATAGTGACACTGTTCATGATCGGAGGTCCCAAAATGCCTGTGTTGACAATCTGCTGTAAAAAATCCCCAACGTAATTACATTACGGGTGTGCGTTGCACAGTTTCTATGCACGCTCATGACTTCACCAGTTTTTTTAATATTTTTACTGCAGATTTGCAACATTGCCATTTTTTACACCTCCCCATGAACAGTACAGCTGTCATTTTTCACATCCTGTTCGGAATGTGTTTTTGCACCTGTGGTGCTAAATGCTGTAGTCACTGTGCATAAGCAGCTTTCAGCTAACAAACTGATATTGCCACTGTTCATGAGGTGGGGGTCACAAAAAAACCATGTTGAAAATTTGGAGTGAAAATACCAATGAATGCCTGAGGTGTTAGGGTTTCTAACTAAAACACCCCACCCTGTAGAGAATGACAGGCATCAGGGGTGTGACTTGGGATTCTTGCCTGTAATGCTCATACCATTCCACATCCTGCAGCCAGTGAGAGGCATTGAGGTACGCCTTGGACTCTTTGGCCCCAAAGTTCACCCCATACTCCTATACCGCACCCATCTCACTGTATTTCCTGATGGAATGGGGTGTGCATAAGGGCCAAAAAGACCCCAAGGCACACCGTGACACTTGTCAGTGTCTGCAGGGTAGGGTGTGGTGAAATGGCATGACCGTTATGCCTGACGACCCAAAGGCACACCCCAATGCCTGTCACTCTCTGCAGGGTGGTGGTGGGGTTGGCTTCAGTTCAATACTTCACTGCCATTCCTATTACGCAGCTCTGTAACTTCTACACTACCAATGCCAATGCCAGCAAGCAAACATTCGGCATTGACAAATGCTTGTTTTATAACAGAGGTAAGCAGATAGTAGGTAGAGGGAGTTGTGTTCACTAACTGGTTAACCCCACACCACAGCTAATGGTAACTCACCCCCCCAACTGTGCCTTACCACTTAACTGTTCCTCTTCCTACTGCACACAAGTCTGTAACCTGAGTGACTGTGACATCACAACTGATGAAACAGAAAGTAAGAAGAATTCCCGTCTCTGTTATGATTTCACAGTCAGTGAGGTCATAAAGCTAATGAGGTGAAACAGAAACAGGTGAAAAGAGAAGATACAGCAGTGGATAGGATATCCTCCAGCTTGTGTCCTATTACACATTATTCCTTTTACTGTCAACAAATAAATCCTCTGACAGAATAAATAAAAAAAAAGAGTACCTAAAAAAATTAGAAAGTAACAGCTATCCTGCCAGCTCAGTAGTAGGTGTCTTTACAGCTCACAATGCCGGGGACCAGGGCTTGGGAATGAGCCAGGGTCATCAAGGCCAGATGAGGGGAAGGAATCCAGTATCTGAGAGGACAATCTCCTCCTCTGGGGAGGGAGAACACCATCTTCTGCCACAATACTGCCACCTTGGTGACCATAGGTGAAAGTGCAGTTGGAGGGCAGGCAGGTGGCTGGAATGTAGCTGACATCGGGGTGATGGCATGCCTTGTATGTACATCTACCTGATGGCCTTGCATATGATGTTCCCTGGAGAAGGGTGAAACATGGAAAATGACCCTAGGACTTGGAAACAACAGACCCCAGTAAATACTGGCCTCAGACCACCGCTATGGCCCTTCCTGATGAGACATAGAAGACTCAGGGAACTCTTCTTTGCCCGTCCCCCATCCACGGGGGTCCATGTCAAACAGCCACTATGAATAGGAACCTTGAAGAGGGCAAATCCAACAGTGCAGTGACTGGGAACAAATTATTTTTTTGAGGGAGGCTATACCCCCCACACCCCCATTATTTCTTATACTAACTCCGGTGGGGGCATACTTCAGGGATGGGGAGAACCGCTGGTCACCCAAAAGTGCCAACACTGTGGTTCTGTGGCCCTCTTCATTGGTCACTGTTTTGCAGTCACTGTTTTGACATGCTACCTACACGGGGCAAAGAAAGGCAAAATGAAGGATGGTAGCCAGAGGTAGTTTGGCCTGGGTATCAGGTATACCTTAATTGCTCCTGAGAGAGATATATGCTTTAGGCATGAGAAGGGGGCATAAACAAACAGTGGAAAAAAAATTTAATTAAAAGTAACAATCAACTGCTTTTAAAAATGGATGATATTTTCAGGCAACTAAGTATGGGTGTACTAGCTCTTTCAGTGAAAGTGAAATACAAATCTTGTGTGTAGATTATATTTTTAAGAGAAAAAATATCATCGGGTACAGTGACCTTCCACTAATATATAGTGACATATATTCAATCGAAACCATGATTCTGAAAGGTCAAAGTCACTTACTTTAAAATAGTAATCATTAAAGCTAGCATTCATTTTCATGAACTGGGTGGAAGACGAGCACAGTGCTCCAGGGCTATTTTTTGTTCTGAGCTCAGCTGCCGTTTCTACTACTCTGCTATTGGCACTTGCTGTTTCAGTACTGTTCACAATTTTAACCAAGGTACATTTCCTGTTCTCTGTTCATAAGCTTCCCTTTCCTGTTTGGTTGAAAGTTTATGTGAAGACTTTAAAGTCTATATGTGGACCAAAGATAGATTCATTTTTTCGCAATCCTAGTGAGATGCTGCAACTGCGCTGACAAGCGAGTCAACAAACTTCCATAAATTATCCAGTAACAGACCTGACATTAAGCGTTTTTGCTCAATGGCGCCTGGGTGAGTAAAACCAAGATCCTGTCAACCTTAGCAGGTGCACTGTAGTTGCACATACTTGGAACTGTAATTGATCTACAGTTTCTTCTCAGGATATATTGAGTGAGAAACGGCTAAGTATTTTTAGGTTTGCCAACAAAAGAAAATGTTACCTCTTTTAAATATCAGCTTCTTGTTTAAATAAAATGATAAAGTCCTCTCCGTGTATTAAAAGTATAACATACTACATATGAAAATTGCAATCATTGGAGTCTTTTTGCAACTTGGTTTTTTTTTAATACACACTATTTGAAGGAGTTTATAACTGCACTTTAAAAGTTTAAAGCAACTGTTTAGAGTTTTACTTCCTGTTTTTATAAAATGAAAAGATAAAGTTAATTTCTGTGTTTTCATTTCGGCAGTATAGCCTGCAGAATGGAGTAGTAAGTTGGAATGTGCTTGATTCATCCAGTAGTCCTGAGTTTGATTCCCACAACCTCTACTTACTATACATACTGTGTGACCCTCAGTAAGTCACTTAACCTCCCTTTGCTCCTAGACCACCCCTATTATTACGCCTTGTGCCCAGTGGGCCTTACCCAGTTCCCAGAGTTAACAAAAACTTTTCTGTAGTCTGTCTAAAATCCAGAGTGCCTCACACAGCATGCAGGAAACATGCATAAAAACAATTATTGAGAGTTACAAAATATAAAAGATACCTGATTAAAGTATAGACTGCAGAGCCAGGCAGAATTACGTCCAGATAAGAGACTATAAGCCACATTTTGAAGCACAAAAGGTGAAGTGACGTGGTTACTGTGACAACATAGTACCATGGACAACTTTAAATCCCTCTTGGTCTAGGTTCAGTGGATGTTGTGACCTCTATCTAAGGGCGAATGAATGTGAAATGTGGTGACTCAGATTCAGCTTTGATTCAGACCCCCGGTCACCAGTTTGGCTTTGACATTTCAGTCAAAGAAAATGTGGGTCCTTTCTTGGTATGAGTATCTGGTATGCTTCAAATGGCAGATGCTTTCACCACCCTACACTCACTGCAGTCAATCCCACTCCCCCATCCTCCCCTGCTCCTCCAATCAGTTTTTATTTTATTTTTTTTTAAACTTGGCACCTGGCACAGTGTAGGAGCCAGATTTGTTTTTTAATACCTAGTGAAGTGGAGGGAGGAAAGTGACTGAGATGTGTAAGGGAGTGGCCATAGGACTAATCCTGGCCACCTGGAATGGCTAGGAGAAAAGTTTGATTGAGCTGAATCAAAGGTAAAAGTGTTGTGCTGTGGTACATTTATCAAATCCAGTTTCCGCATCAGCTCATCTTTACCTCTAACTGCATGGTGAAAAAAGTGTTTGTGATCATTCAAGAAAGACAGTGGGGTCTGCAATGCAAGTGGCTCACAGGGGCCTTCACATTGCCAGTTGCAGCCTACTGTGATCCATCAGCTTTGGTTGGTAATGGGGAAGGCCACAGTGCTGCAGCCAGAACATCAGGATAGAATGAAAAAGTATGGAAGTGGCAGCAGAAGAAATTCCACAGGAGACTGATTGTGTTTTGGATTGGGAATTGGAAGTGGGTACAGCTGGATTACAGGGAAGGAAATAGTGTACTGGGGTGAAACTGGTGGGTCCACAGGACTATGAAGAAGTTGGACCAGTATGGCAAAGACTGGTGGAACCATTGGCCCTGTGGGGCCATATCTATGAGATTGGGTGGGTAGGGGTGACATCATGCCCATTAATGGCCATCTGACTGTAATACATAGCGCCATATGACTGCAACTCAGTCATAGTTGCTAAACAGCTTGTTAGCTGGTAATGACCTGGAGCTCTATTTTAAAAGCCATGGGAATGATGCACGGTGCTTGCATCAAAAATAAATGATGCAAGATCCTGGGATCTTAGAAGCTCCAAGGAACACATGGGCAGACTAGATGGACCCTTGATCTACTTCTGCTGTCTTCATCTCTGTTTCTTTGTTTCTATGGGGTACCTGGCGCCACACCATGCATCATTCCTGATATTCATAGGGAGCATGTGCCAGAAGGGGAGTCACTTATGCCAGTTGGGCTTGAACTGTGCCTGAAATGGATGCATGGCTGTGCCCTGGTGGATGGGGGCTTGTACCGCCACACAGCTGCAGCATCCCCTTATTTGGAAGTTTCAAAGCCACTGCAAGACTGCAGAAGTAGCCTGGGTTTAGAACAGCCAGAGTTGGTCTAATGGCCCCATGCATCACCTATGTCCTTAGCCGCAGATTGGCCAGAGAGACTGGCATAGTCCAGGAGGTGCATCTCAGAAAAGGATCACATCTGTTTATGTAGACCACCCTTTTACAGGTGTATTCTTCAGTAAACCCACTAGCGCTCCATGGCCAGGATCAGGGTGTGGTTGTGGCTCACCACTGGGAAGCCTTGACACTGGGCAATGGGTGTCAGTATCAAAGTGTTCTACACTCCACTGTGGCACACAAGTACTGCACAGTGGGATACCTGGCACCAGCATTGTCGCACATGCTGTGGTGTGTCACACAGTGTACAAACCCAGCACCACTGTATGTGGTATATGCCAGGACACAGGTGCCCTGTAGTGAACTGACAGCTGCGGGGGGCTGTAGTGCATGAAACCAGATGGTGTTTTGCTGCTTGGCACAAAGCTGAGGGGGAGACTGCATATCAACTGGCACATACCCTCTTGGGGTCAGCAGTGTAGATGCGCGGAGGCTGAGTTGTGGCAGTACCTTTGGGACACTCACTGCTGACTGTGTGCTCTACCATGTCGTGTGGCAGAGGCCATTGTAATCCAGGACTGAGAGGACCTGTTTTAGGATGCAGGTTGGCACCTTGGCCACCTTATACCAGTCCTTACATACCCTGCTGTTTCTTTTAGGGCTACCCAGCTGTGTCTCACTTGCACATTTACTGACAGCTGTCACTTCCCCTTCATTATGGCTGTGAGCCATCTCAGCAGTTGCTGACAGGGACTGTGTTATGAAAGTGATCAGTGCTATGCTGGGCTTGTCCTAAGACTTTGTTTTTGTATGCACGGGTGTCCGTGCCACCATTGCATGGAAAATGCTGTCCCAGTTCACCTGTGCAAGTAGCCATTATTGCCACTGGGATATCTATCATTGCATAACACTACTCACATACCATAGCATAGAAGGGCCTTTTCATGAAAAAGGGTGACCACAGTGTGACATGAGGGTCATTTTTTTGGTATCCCATCGCTACAGCAACAACTTTACCATGACCAGCACTACAGTGACAACAGTGCCAGGTCACTGTAGTGTCAGTGTGGGAGCCTGACACTGCTTTCTGGGGGTACTGCACCCCCTTCCCGAAGCAACTCCAACTCAGAGTTGATTAATTTAGTAGCAGGTGGTGTGGGGGCAAAGCCCCCTACATGGGGAATGGGGGTGAATCCCTCCCCCCAATGAAAACATAGTCTGAAGTGACTCCCTTTATGCCGTAACATCAGTCGACAACTAAATTGTCGACCGACTGTCATGGATCAATTTTTTCAAACCCACAGTAGAGTAATTCTGATAAGATTTTCTGAGTGCTCTAACCCAAAGTCGAAAAAGTAACCATGTAATGAGTTAGCTGCCCCGCAGAAACTTGAGGTACAGCAATGTAGTGTGGTGCTGCAACAGTGGACACCAAACAGTGTGGCACGTGCAACAGTGAACACCAAACAGTGTACTTCTCATCATGTAATCATTATAATCCTACAAACATTTTACAACGAACAGGGATACTTACAATATTTGCATATAGAAACATTTACAAATGTTCCAGTGTGCAATTCTTCTACAAAACAGCAGGTTCAGTTCTAAGGTTTTACATTTTTCATATTGTTTTAAACTCTAGTGCGCAGTTCCCCCCAATCCACCTGAACAAACTGATACACACACTATGCACTGTAGAGCAATGGCCACAGCTATGTATTTACTTGACCAACAAAATTACCATTAATGATTCAGTGTGATGTTTACTGCGAGGTAGTCTGGGTTGGTATTCTCCATTAAAAGCATATCTGTGTACCAACTCTGGCCTTCCCTTCACCAGAGGGAAGACACAACTTTTGCAAACCCACATGATCTAACTGGTCTCTGGGGAAGACGGAATGTCTCTTGACCAGCTGCCGTGGCTTTCACCCCACCTTAAGACAGGCTGCCCTCCTGACTCCACCCCATTTGTGAAGGGTGAGCCCAGCCAAATGGCCCAGCACTCCCATCAGCCTAAGGGTAATCTGGCTGCACAAGACTCATTATCTCCTATTCCCTCCTGTTCATCAACCTTCCAAGACTACCTTGACACTCAGTATATGACCATGACAACCTAACCTGCCCTGCCTACTGCCTAACCTGATCTCACTAGAGAAGTAAAAAAAATCCATGAAAACCCTGTGGATAAAAAACTGGGAAAATTCCTTCTTGACACTTAAGGCAATCTTCCCTACTGGGATAGTGAGCCCCTACTGCACTACCGGTTCCCCCTGCTTTTACATGGGTAGGGCATTGGTTGGTTTTCAGATGGAGGGAGAGCAGCAAAGAGGAGGAGGAGAACCCGTCAGGAGCTTGAATTAAACAGTGTTCTGCTCCTTCTGTCCTGCTTCCAACTGCCCATTCCCCTGGGAACTTCTCTATCTGCTTAACACTTATCTGCCTCTAGTGGGCAGTCCCTACCTGGCTACCTCAACATACCCACCTGCCCAGGTGTCACTCAAGGGGCATGCCCACAGACAAATGCACACCCAATGCTATGCATTGTTTGCTCTTGCATTGTCTTCTAGGGTACAGTTCCCCCCATTCCACCTGAACAAACTGAGACACACAACAAGCACTGGAGAAAAATGGCCACAGCCATGTATTTATTTGAACCACAAAATCACCATAAGTTGGCGTGACATGCACTGCCAGGTAGTCTTGGTTGGTATTCTACGTTATGAGCATATATGCACCAACACTGGCCTTCCCTTCACCAGAAGGAGGCCGCTTAACTCTGCAAACCCACATGAGGTAACCACCCTCAGGAGTATGAGGGATGTCTCTTAATTGGCTGCCATTGTATCCCACTTGCCAACCCATTTGCGAGAGGTGAGCCCCGGTCAGACGACCCAGCAGTCTTGTGCAGCCTCAGCGTGATGTGGCTTCACAAGATATGCTCCCCTGTTTCCCCCCTCTACATTGATCTATAAAAGAGGGTAACAGCCAAGCAGAGCGCCAAATGAATGGCATGATTTAGAGCGAGGCAAGAAGCGCTACCACGGGAAGGGTGACCGCACATAAAAGGAGACAGACAGCTCAAGAGCAAAAAGCGCAGCAGCCTGGTTACAGCACCCTCACGAACAGCTAACAGCAACACCGCAAGCACCAGCAAGTTGGCAGGCAGGAAAGGCGCCTCTGGCAGGGAAACATATCCAAATGTCGTCGCGCAGGATGGCGTGAACAGCATGCCATGGCCATTGGTGGCAACAGGAGGAAAGGGTGAGCGACAGGTAGGCCACACAGGGGACATCACCATTGCAGTAGCACACACTGAAAGGCGCCACTGGTGGTGCACAATGTAAAGGGGAGAACATACGAGCCCGTACCACCCGGCTGTTCTGGGGCCACACACACAGGCAGGGAGAAAGACAACATCCCCAACCCCACACACACAGCAGACACAGACACCTACCTCACCAGACAAACCGTGAGAGATGAAGCTCATGGTCTCCGCATAGGCACAGCGGTACTCAGCCGAGGGTGGTGGTCCATGGTACACAGGCCCACGGACATAGCGGCGCTGGGGATGGGGGCACGAAACAACAACACCTGAAATGCAGCACAGACAGGAAGGGGGTGTTTCCAGGCGGAAACTGGGTGGGGGCACATTGATCTATAAAAGAGGGTAACAGCCAAGCAGAGCGCCAAATGAATGGCATGATGTTAGGGAGCGAGGCAAGAAGCGCTACCACGGGAAGGGTGACCGCACATAAAAGGAGACAGACAGCTCAAGAGAAAAAAGCGCAGCAGCCTGGTTACAGCACCCTCACGAACAGCTAACAGCAGCACCGCAAGCACCAGCAAGTTGGCAGGCAGGAAAGGCGCCTCTGGCAGGGAAACATATCCAAATGTCGCGCGCAGGATGGCGTGAACAGCATGCCATGGCCATCGGTGGCAACAGGAGGAAAGGGTGAGCGACAGGTAGGCCACACAGGGGACATCACCATTGCAGTAGCACACACTGAAAGGCGCCACTGGTGGTGCACAATGTAAAGGGGAGAACATATGAGCCCATACCACCCGGCTGTTCTGGGGCCACACACACAGGCAGGGAGAAAGACAACATCCCCAACTCCATACACACCACAGCAGACACAGACACCTACCTCACCAGACAAACCGTGGAGAGATGGAGCTCATGGCTCCGCATAGGCACAGCGGTACCTCAGCCGAGGGTGGTGGTCCATGGTACACAGGCCCACGGACATGGCGGCGCTGGGGATGGGGGCACGAAACAACAACACCTGAAATGCAGCACAGACAGGAAGGGGGTGTTTCCAGGCGGAAACTGAGTGGGGGCACCCAGCTTCCATTACAATGGCAGTCACAGCACACCCGTCAGATGTGCCAGCATCTACACCATGGAGGTGCATTACCTGCAGAGCCAGAAGGGTAATCCCATGGCTGTCCACAATGGCTTTGTGTATCGCAGAGACAAGAAGGGACCAGAAAAAGTATATTGGAGGTGTGCCGAGGCGAGGAGGTACCATTGTATGGGCCGCCTACACACTGCTGAGGACATGGTGGTAGCCACCATCTGGGAGCACAACTACACACTTGATGCGGTGGACATGGGCGTGCAGTGAGTGATTGGAATGCTGCAGGACAGGGCTCACATACCAAGGACACCCCTTCACAGGTCATCGTGGCAAGCACATTGGGCATCCCTGCAGCTTTGGCTGTTTGCCTACCAGGAGTGCATCTGTTATGCCAGATGGTACAGCATGTGCGACATGTGGCCCGTAGCTGGCCAACCACCCCATAGTCCATTGACAGCCTAATCATCCTGGAGGAGTACACCCTTGTGGCAGATGGCATGCGCTTCCTCCTGTATGACAGTGGGGGGGAGCGAGACCGCATCATCATCTATGCCACGGACCATGGCATGCAGCAGCTGGCCAGTAACATGGACTGGTTCATGGATGGCATATTCAGGGTGTGCCCTGCCCTGTTTGATCAGCTCAACACCATACACACCATCCAGTCAGGCACAGTCCTGCCCACCGTCTACGCTCTGACATGCAGCAGGTGGGCACAGACGTACATCAGACTGCTAGGCCAGCTAAAGCTGCACAGCCCTACCATAACACCTGCCATGGTCCTGGTGGACTTCAAGCATGCCAGCTGGTGTGGGGTCACCACCGTATTCCCCGAGGCACGGGTCAGGGGGTGCTTCTTCCACTTCACCCAGGCCCTGTGGCCCAAGGTGCAGCAGCTGCCAGATATACTGGCACGGTACATCCACGAGCCTGACTTTGTGCTGCATGTTCAGATGCTGTTGGCATTGGCATTCCTGCCACCTGCCAATGTGTCAGTGGTCCTTGAGGAACTCAGGGAATGGGAGTACATCACCAGCAATGAGGACATCCTCCAGACTGCGCTGGACTATGTGGAGGACACGTGGGTCGGCTGACTCACCAGACGGTCGGATCACTGGCATGCCCCATTCCCAATCGAGCAGTGGAACTGCTATGACTTCACCCTCCAGGGCCTGGCGAGAACTAACAATGTGGTGGAAGGGTGGCACAGGGCCGTTAACACCCGGGTCGGTGCCTGCCATCCCAGCATCTGGCGCCTCCTCGAGTGTCTGATACAGGAAGAGTGTATTACTGCTGTGCGGTCTGAGATGCTGTTGTCTGGGGTGGTGGCACCACAACTGCAGAGATGGTATTGGGACCTTGATGCCAGGATCCGTGCCATCATGGCTGACTGTGCCACCAGAAGCCACTACGACTACCTGTGTGTGCTGGCACACAACTTTGTCTTCCACATCTAGCCTGCTGCATGTCCACCCCTGACATGCACCAGCCCCTGCTGCCAATGTCCAGCCCTGGGCAGCGTTGTCATGTGCAGCACCGCATGGTGCACAATGTGTGCCCTACGACACCACCATGCATGGGTACAGTAGTAGCCACAGACATTGCCAGCTACAGTACTTCCAGATATTTCACAAAATTTCTAAAGAGTTTCTCTCTGCTGCCCCTACTGTAGAAATGCAGAAAGCAGGAGATTTCTCTGAAAATATCACAGAAATTTCAAGAAATAGCTGGCAGTGTCTGTGGCTGCTACTGTATGCCCTTCCAGGGCTGCCCACACATCCACCGCCCCCCGTAGTTGCCCTTTTGACCCTTCATGCAGGCTAGGGCCCTCACTCGTCTGCCACCAGCCACAAGCTGGGGTGGGCTGGCATCAGCATGTTGGGCCACAGCACTGCCCTCTACTGCGCCTCCTGGTGTTCCGGCCATCCCCCATCCCACTGTGCATGCCCATTAGCTGGGTGCCCCTGTTCCTGAGTTGCCGCTCACTGCCAATGCTGTGCCTCCCTTGGGGTCATGCCCAGCCCGGCCATCCCTGGCCGCTTGCGTTCCTGGACTCTCCATCACCGTGGGGTGGCCTTCCAGGCCCAGCCACACCACAGCGTGCTTTGTCCCCACTGCCTTGCAGGGCACGCCGTGTGCTCAGTGCCCCTTCCTGCTGCCTTTTGCTGCTGTCACCCATTTGGGCAGTCGGTGCTATTGTGCGGTCGCCTTTGTGGCATTCGCTCTGTCACCCTCACTGTTCCGGGTGGTGTGATTGCAGACACGCCCATATCACATAAAACCATAAAAGAGTACCTTGCCACCACAAGCTGAGTATGATCTCCAGTGCTTAACCTTCCTTCCAAAAAAGCATGTCATGCCTTGATTCTCTCCACTGCTTGCCATATGTCATCTAAAAAACTACCTAAAGCTATTCTAGACATGTGCACTGCATACTTTGCTTATAACAAGGTCTCCCTAATACTCTAGAAACATAGAACATGACAGACAAAGGGGACCTGTGGTGAACTGAGTGTTCCCAAACATGATTACCCAGGACCTACTATCACACCAAGGTCCTGACCACCGAATACCATACCAGTTCATAATAATACCATCCTGCATTAAGACAGCCCCCCCCCAACAGAATCCATAATTGGCCATATCACCACATTCAGAAGCCATCAGACCGCCTTCAAAGCTTCTCACACTGTCGTGGGTCCAGAAATAGATTTGCCCCTCCCTGGAGCTGACCTTCATGGATGTCCACCTAATGAATGAAAGAATGACTGCACACCCAAATTTGTGTCTTCTGGGAATCGACACCTGCCAAAACAGAAACACAGGGTGAAAGAATGTTCTGCCTCTTATAACCTTACAAAGCATGTGCCCACCAACACCCAAGTGGTTGGATCTGTTCATCCAGGAGCCCTTCCACCCACATTTGTGACATTCCCCAAACTAAAAATAATGATAAAGTCTTGCATGTTCACCCCCAGCATCTCCAAGCTGGGCTCAATACATGCCCTTACTGAAGAGCCATGACCGGAGAATCACCCGCATGCCAGAAGAGTGCCATGCCCTTGGCAGTCATCTGTACAACTTAGTCCATGATCCATGACCATATCCCACTATACCCCATGAGGTGACCTGAAGTGGCACCAACATCCCTGCATCCTGCTATTAGTCTTGCTCATACCTGGGCCTTCTGTTTTGTCATAGTCCAGTGGCACACCCAGTTCCGCAGTAAAACCTGAAAAGCATCCATGAGATGGGCACATTTCTTGGTACTGACATTCCCCACAATGAAGGAAATAATGTACTACTTCAGCTCTATCAGCCTGCTGTGTGGTGGCCCACTGCAACAAGAAACTGAATTGCTTGAACAACGAGCATGCCAAGTCACAGCCCATGGGTATGCAGTTGTCAATCCTGCCACGCGAACTTCATGCCAAACAGATTCCTGTTATCCTGGTGCACCAGTAACACTCAAAAGGATGACTGACCAGCATCTGCCATCTTCATAACCCAAGGCTTTCTAAAAACATTACTGCTGCACAAACAACAACACCCTGGCTGCTGTTCAAACTTCTGCTGTGACTTCACCTAGGGTCCAATGCTCGTACTCCAAACACCCATTCCCCTGTGAACTTCCCTACCTAACTAACCCCTGCCTCCCCTATTGTGCACCCCCTATCTAGGTACCTGACCCTACCCCATCTTCTTACATAATTTAGAAATCGTTCCAAGACAATACTTCCCTGAAACGACAGTGTCAATTCCAACGTCGCTGAGGTTTTTCATATTTTGTGATGTTTTTTAGTTGGTCTGTTGATATGCCAAGTTTTCCTTGTCCATTCAGTGTTACTGGTCCATAAAAAATGAATCTTCCCTTTACGACATCACTGTCCGGACCATGTGGCCACGAGAATTTGTCATCACTGGTCTGTTGCAAAAATTTAAATTTCAGTGTTTGTTTCATGTCATCAAATGATGTTACTTGTCCAATGGAAAATGTGCTTGAGTAATAAATGGCATAAAACTGGCTGGTCTGTATGTGGTCATATTTGTTTTCTCTTGTGGTGGTGGTTGAGCTGGCAGCAGGTGATGTATTGGTTGTTTTGCAGTCTGTAAAAACTGTTACTTTGGCAGTAGGTTCATTAATCTGGCTGGCAAGAGCAGACTTACTGATCATCACTGGAGTCTCGATATGAGAAGTAGGAGTGGGTGTGGGAGTGGTTTCACTGGAGACAGTGGCCGGCAATGTGGAGGGCACAGAAGTGTCTTTATCCTTTGCTGAAGACAGGTAGCCATGTGAAGCCTGGAGTGTCCTCATATTCCATTCTTCAAAATGGCTTGCATTTTCACACATGCCACCCTTCTTTATGCAAGATTCGCAGAAACAGCTGTAGTCTCGGACTGCAACAACACCATCAGCTGCGGACTGTACACTCTGAATCTTTAGCGTGCCAGGTATTGTTTTCAGCTCTGGACCTGCATTTCTTTTAATTTTGTCATCCCCGACCCAGAAGAATGTTCTTCTGAAATGAGTGCACCCTTCATTAGCAGGGTTCCTTGTTAAATTCTTCTTGCAATACCGAAACAGCTGTACAGATTTAGAAATCACAACCTGCCATGACTGTACAGCTCTGTTTGCGTGCGACTTCACCACAGCACTCTCACCATCTAAAGGCCATTTACCATGTCTGGATCCAAAAAATGCCCTTTCTATTGTGACGTCATATAGTGTCATAGCCAATGATATGTTGAAGAAGGCCAATTTGGATGCATACTGAGTCCCACACCCATCTGTAAAGTGCACCTGTTTTTCAATATTGAGTGCATCGATGTCACTGAGGTGGGAACTGGACATGGTGATGAAATGCTGCACAGCGTGGTGGTCGTGTTTGAGGTCACTAGATATGAATGCAAGTGAGTCTGTGACTGTTTCTGTGCATATATCACACCTGTAATAGGTCACCACAGGGTGTACAGTGGCCTGCTCATGGTGTTAATGGCATGACTGTATTACATCCTGGTATTTGCATGTGTAATTCTCCCCCAAATCTAATACCATCAATATCCAGCCTTTGGGAATGTTCATTTTCAGTGATGTGAATTGTTGCTGTTGCCAGCATGCCACATGTAGATGTCAACACAGAAACCTGAGCTCCTCCTTCAATATTTCAACCAGATTTTGAAATATTGCCACTTTTCTCTTCATAACGTTTCATATCTGTTTTGTTTCTGATCCATTTTTGACCTTCAAAATGGTTGCACTGTCCCACTGTTGCTATTTCACCTCCTCTGACCCATGTAGAGATGCAGCAAATTTAAATTCCGCTGGCGAAGTGCCCGTGAAGTGGGCACTTCACGTTGTCACTCCGCTATGCGAAGTGGCCAATGCAAAAGGCTCACTTCACCTTGTGATTTTTACTTCGCGTTGTCATTCCACCTTAACACGAAGTAAGGCAAAGTGACAACAATATTGGCAGCCTTTCACACACACAGTCACCGGAATTAATGTGCATCCCCAAAATGCTCACGTCTTGTGTCCAGAAAACTCCCCAGTGCTGACGAAGTGTAATAAGAGCACAAGAAATGCAAAGTCTCCCAAAATTAATTGCACACTCAGATTTCATCCGTGCAGTAGTCACACACAGTCACCTGAATTAATGTGCATCCCCAAAATGCTACTGTCTTGTGTCCAGAAAATTCCCCTGTGCCGACGAAGTGAAATGAGAGCGTAACAAGAAATGCAGTCTCCCAGAATTAATGGCACACTCACTCATGAGCACTGTGGTCACACACTGTCACCAGAAATAATTTGCACCCCCAAAATGCTACTGTCTTGTGTCCAGAAAATTACCCAGTGCTGATGAAG
Organism: Neoceratodus forsteri; assembly: GCA_016271365.2. Taxonomy (NCBI): domain Eukaryota; kingdom Metazoa; phylum Chordata; order Ceratodontiformes; family Ceratodontidae; genus Neoceratodus; species Neoceratodus forsteri. Next base: position 559,743,411 of record CM028134.1, read on the forward strand.
TGAAATGAGAGGGTAATAAAAAATGCAAAGGGTCCAAGAATTAATGGTGCACTCTGTCATGTGCGCTGTTGTCACACACAGTCACCAGAATTAATGTGCATCCCAAAAATGCTACTATCTTATGTCCAGAAAATTCCCCAGTGCTGACGAAGTGAAATGAGAGCGTAACAAGAAATGCAAAGTCTCCCAGAATAATGGTGTACTACAAATGCACAGAGAGATTAAGATTACACTGCACACTCAAAAGATGCAGACGCAAAGGCACAACAACACCTAACCAGTGCTTACAAGTCACAAATCCAAATCTGGAAAAGAATACTTTTGCTGATGGGGTGGGGGGGACTGCATGGCAGTAACAGTTCACTACCAGTAAAGATACCACAAAGCAGTATAAAAAATTCATGCAGGTGCAGTGGATAGCAGGTTCACACTGCTGCAGTGGCACAATAAAAGGTGTCTGATTTAATGGCACGCATTGCGCACATACTCACACACATGACAAGTAATGCTTAACAAATTGAAAACCTTTAGTAATATAACCAAATGTTTTAAACAAACTGAAATTATACACTGCTGCACCGCAACAATCAACAAAAAAATTTCAAGAATTATTGAAAATATTACTGTGTGTACAGTAACACAGTTATACAAGAAACATATAACCAAAACAGAGAGACTGCCTTTTTCTCCCAGTTAATCTACCTACTCCACAGATACGCCCATCCTCCAAGCACACTTCACAGTACACAGCCTGACTGTTCTAAATTAACATACAAAATCCACACACAAACAATAAACATTCGCTGATATGAGCACAGGAGGGTTTCCTACAATCGATGTACTAAAGTTTGAGCAAAAAATAGCTCAAAAAGGCTTTTTTAACAGCTTTTAGAGGATTTGAATCTCAGAGCACTGAGAGGAAACTGTCTCCATCTTCCACTACACACACACTACGCAAAACTGAGGCTGTGCAGAACAATCTAGAGCCCATGTGACCTGGAATCCCATGAAGCACTGCAAAATTTGCCTTTGGCGCTCAAAAATGAGGCGAACTGAGGCAAAGTACCTTGATTTCAATGTACTTCACCTTAAAACTGGTGGAGAAGTGGTTTGGGGAAGGTGGAATAATGCAAAGTCATTGTTTTCAGTGGACTTCACTTTCCCCATTATAACACGAAGTACTCCACTTTGCATTGCAGAGTATTTTGCTGATTCCATGTTACTCCATGAATCACTTCGCAGAGCAAATTTCTGCCCCTTCACCCACCACTAGTTCCATGTCCATGTAAAAGTTTTTGTAGTGCTTTGTCAATGGCATGCGTGATACAGGTTTCTCACACTTTATCTATCCAGTCCTTCTTAAAGAACTTTTCTCCCTCCTTCTTTGGGCACATTGTCATCTCTGCTGCTTGATAAATATTGGAAATTTTGCAGTCTGGTAATTTATGTTCAGCAAATCTGTTTCTTGCTTGCAGCTTTAGTTTTGCATGAGTGCAATACTCACATAGACATTGGTCAAGTTTTTGCTCCCCTTGCAAGTTTAATATTATCTGGATAGAGACTGCAAAATGTTGTTAGTCCAAAATGTTACTTCTGGATTTTGATTACAGAACTCCTGGTGTAGCCTTTGTAGTGTTTTATCTAGAAATTATCTAGTTTTTCCTGTTTGTTTTGAAAACGCCTTCTTGTGTGGAAGTGGTGTTGCTGACGCATTGAAAAAATCTTGCACTTTCTTCTGTTTCTCATCTGATTTTGCCAGCTTGTCCCTGCTGTTCATTTGAAATTGTTCTTTCTTAGATACCCTCATCATCCTCCGCCAACTAATCCCCAGGCATGGTCTTGTGTTTCTGATTAGGCAGTATTTCTTCAGTACAAGAAACATGCCAATGAATTCATTTTTCAATTCTCTTTCAGCCTTCCTGTTGCACTGTTTTTCTGAATTCATTTTGTGTTGAAGGACTTCCACTATTTTTTTGTCTAGGTTCGTTCGACAGCCAACCCTTGACAAGGCGACCTGTTTTTTTCAGAGTGGACAAGGCAATCACTTTAGGGATAGCTGCGGCAAAGCAGTTTGGGGACTTCAGCAGACCTTACCATGCTCTTTGTACAGCCTATCCAATTGCACTTCCTGATCTTGGAAACTTTGTTGGAGTTGCGCTTTCATCCGAGGCCACAGATGACATGGTATTACTAGTCATGGAAAGTGTGCTCACTTGTGGTTCCATTAAGTTGGGGGTGGTGATGGTAGAGGTCCTGGAAGGGGTGGCCCCATTTTCTTCTTTTCTTCATGGTATTTCTGTCATCCTTTTCCATTTATTCTTCTCTACTTTTTGTGAGTCAATCTTCCTGCATCGTTCTTGCTTCTCTCTCTCCAATATGCCCTCTTTTTTGTTCATCTGTTTGTTTAGTTCTCGAAGGTTTGGCAGTATCCAAAGTTATGTTCTTCACCTGTTTTCTGCATTCCTGCATTCTAACTCGACTTTTCTCCCTAGCAATTTGGCATTGCTTTTCTGTCAAGTTCTCTCGATGTGGTTCCGTGCGTCACTATCGCCAGAATGATAAAGGGGTAAAATATATTGCGGGCAGCTCATCGTGTGCAAATAGGTCACCCGGTGCTAAACATCACTGGGCAAAAACACTGCATGTGCACGGTTGAGCCTAGGAAAAGCAACATTGCACAGGTCTGCACCTTTCCCCTCAGAGTCCAATTGCGTTTATGGCTATTGTAACTGCATCACCCTGTAATATATTCTCCCTTAGAGAACTAGTTACAGTACTTGTAAAGCCTCATTCTACCAGCTGTGATATCCTGTCCTATTTTGCATTGTCACTTTAAGGTATCGGTGTCCATCCATGCCCATAATATGCTGAGGCTGTGTAATGATAGCTGTGTGTGACCAGGGTCCATGCAGCAGATGCAGGTGGGTGGCAGCTTGCAACGTGATGGGGGGTCAGGGAGCCAGACAGCACAAGGGAGGGCAGGGCAGTGATATTACCCCTAAATGCTGCTGTGTGTTAATATCATGGGCCAATTCATTGCAAGACTAAACATCGTGGTCAAGACATCGCAGACCAATTGAAGGAATATCTGGCAAAGCACGACATCCTTTGCAAGCAGCAACATGGCTTCCAAAAAGGCCACATCACTACCACGGCCCTCCTAGATTTCACTGGAGCAATCCACAACTCTCTCGACAATAGTCAACTAACTGGCTCAGATTTCATTGACCTATCTAAGGCTTTTGACACTGTCCATCACAAACTAGTCCTGACTGAGCTCCAGAACACTGGGCTCTCCCTTGAGGCTACATCTTGGTTTAAGAGCTACCTGAAAAACCACTCACAAAGGGTGAAAATTTCCCATGCTCTCTCTGATGCTAGACCAGTCCACTCAGGAGTTCCGCAGGGATCCATTCTCGGACCACTCCTTTTCTGCCTTTTTTTGAACAATCTCCCACAATCCTGTCCTGAACATATCCTGCTATACACAGATGATGCAGTCATTCACGCCTCTCACAACAACCCTCCTACTACTCCAAGAAAAGCTCCAAATGGGTTTCACCTCCACTGAGAAATGGTACAGCAGGCAAAAGCTGGTGCTCAACTACAAGAAAACTAAGGTGATGCTCTTCTGTGGCTCCCGCGTAACAAGCATAGGTCTCAACCCATCTCAATTGAAAACTGCCATGGTGATGTCCTAGACCAAGTCCAACCCTTTAAATATCTTGGCATCACTCTCAACAGCCACCTAACCTATGGCATTCACACTGACACTGTTGCCAAAGCTGTTAACAAGTGCATTGGCCTTCTCTACAGGCACAGGCAATGCCTCACCTCAGATGTCTTAAGGTTAGCCCTTCAGAGCTCTGTGATCTCTCTAATTGACTATGGGCTGGTTGTCTATGGCTCTGCTACTGACACATTCCTAAGGCACCTACGCTTGGCCCTTAACAAAGCCTGCCACCTCATTACTGGATCCCACCATCTCACCCACACGTGTACTCTCTACGCCCAAACAGGGTGGCTCCCGTTATCAAACCATATCAAGTTCCACACCTGCCTAATGGCCAAGAAGATCACACTAGATCTTGCACCCCCAGGAGTCCAAGCACTTCTATGTGCAGCACACAGCCCTCACCACACCAGGGATTCAGAAAACCAAATTCTGCATGTACCATGGTGTCGCACCTCACAAGGACAGAGGTCGTTCATGCACTGCGCAACCTCCTGGTTTAACGCACTCAACAAAGTCGTCACCTCGCTGCAAAGGCTAGGCCAGTTCAAAACCAGCCTTCATCTCCACCTCTTTGCCTCCAGCTCCTGTGACTATCACTACTAATCTGCTCTTGCACTTCCCTCCCCACTCCATGACACTTGTCCCCTACTCCCTTCCTCATCTCCCTCCTGGCTTTAGCACTTTACAACCCCACAAAGCCTTTTCAGCTGCTCCAGTACTTTCAAGCGTTTTTCCCCCTCAGTCCCTCAATCCATCCCAGTTATCCCTTGCCCTTGCCCTTGCTACCTCTCCTCACCGCCCTCTGGCGGTTCTCATGCTACCTCAACCTGCTTACCTGTACCCTTTCTGCCCCCCTAAATGTATTGTGTTTTTTTTTCTCACCTGCTTATGTATTGTATTGCCACAGCCTGTTATGTTTGTATTCCTTTCAAAATTTGGCATGGAACTTTTGCAAAAGAACCTTGGCTCAAAGGTATTGTAATCCTAGATACTCCAATAAACAATAAACAATACCGAAGATGGGTAAAAGCATCGTAGGATGGAAAAGTGCAGGCAGGGAGCAGAGGGTACATGCCTGTTGGTACATCTTCTCTGTATCCGCTCAATGGGTGCAATGGACAGGGGGGATCCCATGCATGATCCACTGTCACCCACCAGGACCCCCTTGTAGTCCAGTTGTCCAGTGGTGTGGTAGACCCCTGTGCAGCCTTGGGTACATGCTCCTACCAATGCCTCCCATTCTGTGCACTGGCAACCTATACTGGGGGTGGTGGTGGTGTGACCTGGTTGTCCATGGCCTCCTGGGTTACTCCCTCTGAGCTGCCCCCCCCATTACTGCGGGCCATGTTGTGCTACTCCCTTGCCCTGCCCCCTAGCACTCCCTGCTGTCAGTGCTTCACAGGGTTTACTACCATTATGACTGCCCTGCCTTGCCCTGTGCTATCTGGCTCCCCAACCACCCCATCATGTCGCAAGCTGCCACCCATCTGCATCTGCTGCACAGTCCCTGGCCACACACAGCTATCATTACACAGCCTCAGCATATTGTGGGCATGGAAGGACACCGAAACCTCAAAGTGATGGTGCAAAATGGGACAGGACATCACGGCTGGTAGGATGAGGCTTTACACATACTGTAACTTATTAGTTCTCTAAGGGAAAATACCTTACAGGGAGCTGCAGTTACAATAACTGCAAACACAATCAGACTCTGAGGGGAGAAGGTGCAGACCTGTGCATTGTTGCTTTTCCTAGGCTCAACCGTGCACATGCAGTGTTTTCACCCAGCGATGTTTTCCACCGGGTGACCTATTTGCATACAATGAGCTGTCTGCGATATATTTTACCCCTTTATCTTTCTGGTGATATTAACGCATGGAACCCTCAGTGCTTTCATGCATGTGCTGTTGCTTCTCTTTATATTACTGGATGCATTGTGGATCATTTTTTAAGTCATTCCAGTACTGCTGACTTCTTTCATTTACTGTGAGTGTTGTAGAACAATTCTTCAGAGGGTTCCATGTCATTTGAGCAACTTTTTTACAACAATTTCAATTTGAGTGAATATTTTTTAATGACTGCAATTTGGGCGACTCTACAGCTGAGCAAAGCACGTCAACTAAATATTTATATACACACTTTTCCATGTTTTGCTGGGGGCTGTGCCCCCTGGACCCCCCCATCTCTAGGATTCTAACTCCATGATGCACATTGACTCTGGGGTTCACTGTATTTGTGGAGGCACTGTAATGTGTCAGTCGCAGTAAAGTGACTGTCGCTCATTTTCCTTTCACTCATATTCCTTTGCTCAAATGCCTTCACTCAAATTGAATCACTCAGTTGACTTGCTACCATTTCGCAAAAATACTATAGGGATGTGTGAGAAGAAAAGAAAGAAAGAATATGATGCTATGATCAAAAACATGCACACTATAATTTCTAGATAAAAAACACAGAGGTGTAAATAGCTGCACACATGGTTACGCAATGTGAGTTGTAGCAGAGTGCCACACGTAGTTACACCATGTGACGAGAGTAGAGCAGCACACATATTATGCCACGCACAGGTGATTAAAGCAGGCAGCACACATAGTAATGCCATGTAAAGGAGAGTTGAGCAACACACATGGTTATGCCACAGGAAGGAAAGTGGAGCAGACATGGAACTACATGACAATCTGGTGGCAGCAAATCTATACCAAGCTAACACTGGAGGCACACCACACATGCAAGCTGACAAAATGGTTGCATGCTACCACTCACCAGCAAACAAAATGGTTGCACACCGCCACTTTCCTTGCAGACAAAATGGTTGCATGCTGCTACTCACCAGCAAACAAAATGGTTGCACACCACTTTCCTAGCAGACAAAATGGTTGCACACTGCTACTTTCTTGCAGACAATTGGTTGCACGCCACCACTCACTGGCAAAAAAAATGGAAAATACACAACCAAATATTGGAGGAAGTGTTTTCTTAGATTCAAAGAAATCACAGGCCCACACACAGAACTGAATGGCCTCCAGACAATGGAGTTTGTGTGTTTGTTCAGCCATCCCACCCAAGACAACTGAAGGACCTTGTGCACAATGGCTGCCCCTTGATGAGCAAACACACTGGAAAAGGCATTGCATGGAACCACAACCTTGTTTTAAAAGTCACAGAATACTCATGTAACCCACCACCCAACAGCAAAGAACAAGAAAAGAACAAATCACAAACATTTACGGACTCCAGATAAAGCATATTGCCATATCCATTTGTCCAGTCACCCTACCCAGAACAAAGGAAGGACCATGTGCACAATGGCTGCCTCTGGCTGAACAAATGCACTTGAAGATCACATTGCCTGGAACCATCACCTTTTTGAAGAAGTCACTGAAATACGTGTCAACCCCCACCTCCCCCAAATAATGCACATGCAATAACCAAACATCATTTTAGCATTTAAGGCCTCCAGACAATGCATCTTGCCATGTGCGTTTGTCCAGCCACCTCACCCAGAGCAAAGGAAGGACCATGTGCACAATGGCCGCCCCTTGCTGAAAAAACACATTGGAAGATCATCGCCTGGAAGCAGCTCAGTTTTTTCACAAGTCACAGCAATCCACATCCCCCCAACCCTCCACAAGACAATGCACAAGCAACAATCAAACAACATTTTTGCATTTAAGGCCTCCAGACAATGCATCTTGCCATGTGCATTTGTCCAGCCACCCCACCCAGAACAAAGGAAGGACCATTTGCACAATGGTCACCCCTGGCTGAAGAAACACACTGCAAAATCATTACATGTTTTTACAAATGCACAGCAATGCACAGGCCCCTTTCCCCCCTTAAAATAAACAATGCACAGGCAACAAATTAAAAGCAACAGTTCAGCATTTAATGTGTCCAGACGATGCCTTTCCACATGTGTCTGTCCAGCCACCACACCCAAGACAAAGGAAGAACCAAGTGCACAATGGCCAACATATGCTGAACAAACACACTGGAAAGGAATCACCTGGCGCAACCCTCCAAAACAATGCACAAGCAACAAATTAAAAGCAGCACTTCAGCATTTAATGCATCCAGACAATGCCTTTCCAAGAGCATTTGTCCAGCCACCACACCAAAGACAAAGACCACGTGTTCAATGGCTGCCCCTTGCTGAAGAAACACAGTGGAAGATTGCATCACCTGGAGCCACCACCTTTTTGAAGAAGTCACTGAAATACATGTCAACACCCCCCCAAACAATACACAAGCAATAACCAAATAACATTTTATCATTTAAGGCCTCCAAATGATGCATCTTGCCATGTGCGTTTGTCCAGCCACCCCACCCAGAACAAAGACTGCCCCAGGCTTGACAAAAATACACTGGAAGATCGCAACGCCTGGAACCACCACCTAACCACCTTTGTGAAGAAATCACCGAAATACACAAGTCAACCTCCTCTCCCCTTCCCCAAACAATACACAAGTAATAAACAAGTAATGCACAGTCCTCCCGTCCCCCACAAAATAATGCACATGCAATAACCAAACAACATTTTAGCATTAAAGGCCTCCAGATGGTGCATCTTGCCATGTGCATTTGTCCAGCCATCCACCCAGAACAAAGGAAGGACCATGTGCACAATGGCCGCCCTTGGCTGAAGAAACACACTGGAAGATCATTGGCTGGAAGCAGCAGCTTTTTTACAAATTCACAGCAATGCACAGGACCCCCCCAAAAAAAATAAACAATGCACAGGCAGCAAATTAAAAGCAACAGTTCAGCATTTAATATGTCCAGATGATGCCTTTCCATATGCATTTGTCCAGACACCACATCCAAGACAAAGGAAGAACCATGTGCACAATGGCCAACATGCACTGAACAAACATACCGGAAAGAAATTGCCTGGCACAACCCCCAGCATCTTGCTTATAAAAAAATAATATCCAACAAGGACACTCTAAAAACATAAAGCCCCCAGATGATGCATCTTTTCAGGTGTGCTTGTTCACCACGATTGTTCTCAAAGGTGGGCAAATGCACATGGAAAACGCATCCACCATGGAGTAAAGGCAGACCCCCATTTCTAGCTATATGGTCACTTGCTTACATAGTACTCCTTAAACCCAACATTAAAGTTTTTTTTAACATGCTAGACCCATAAATGCACCTTAAAGTGAATACTGTAAGACACTACAAATTAATAAAGCAGAATGTATGCTACCCATTCCTTGCCTAAACTTTAAAGATATTGCAGGGGAGGGGGTCAAACAAATAAGCTGCACTCTCTTTGCCCAAAAGTCATGAAAGGCTTACTGCGTAACAATTTTAGCCATTTTAAAGGAGCCACAATCAGAATAAACACCTAAGCACTTCTATAAATGAGAAGTTGCATGTAATAAAAGTGAATGCTTCACACTAAACTCGGGCATTATACCGCAGTTAAGTTTTGCTGAGACCCTTGAAAAAACATATGCTGCACTTTTAAAACAGCTGTAGAATAGCAGGCATTAAAGAATTAACCCAAAACAAGTTAAAAGGCACCATATGGTGCATTTCTGTTTCGCACACACAGAATCAGCTTACCCGTTGCGCAAGAAACAAAGGGTCCAGGAATGGACACAGCAACTTCTCATCGACAGGATTAAAGAACAAAAGGGATTCTGACCCCCAAATTGAGGTTTTTATACCTCACAGTTACTCCTCCTAATGTTAACACCTATGCAAGAGTTGCACGGTGTTGTCCATGGTCATGCTACCGGCAACCTGTGGCGCAGACACATCCAGGGGAGTTGGTCACTAAAGAGAGCAAGGGGTCAAAGTTTAAAATTAGTATGTTGGCAGAGCACCAGATCAATGGGAAACAAATGTTAAATAAAGTGTACTTTGAGCTCCAACACCTAGGGACAAATGTTTAACATTCCCTGGCTGACTTATGTGTGTTTTGGGATTCAAGAAAGCATTGCTTGCAGGGACACCACATGTGCAGTGCTCCACACTAATTTGCAGGCAATGGGAATACAATGTAAACAATCGAAAACTTAATACATTGGGGATTTATTAAAAAAGACATCACAATCATATTGATTTTAAATGAACTTTATGGAAGTCCACATACAGAGCATGCACAGAAACATTAACAAGTACTGTGGTTGTGCATGTCAAGTTTTGCTGATAGAAATATGTGGCTTTTGGGAGCTTTACATAAAAAAAAAATGGGTGCACCTGGAATCCAGTTATTTCCCTTATCTGTACTTGTGGACATCTTTGTTATTCAATAATTGTATCAGCACTATCAATTTTTTTTTAATTCATGCCCAAATGTATAAGGTATATTGATAACCCCCCTTTTCATGGGATGACTAGTAATGCAGTAACATACCTTTGTTGTGCCATACATGTATCACAAACTGTCCACAATTAGTTTAAGCAGCAGTGACAAATATCCACATACTGCATACTCATAGGACTGCTAGGAGAAGTGTGTGGAGGTACAGGCCCCTATATTCTGCATCTGAATGCCATACTCCATGACGCACATTGGGTAGCAAACCTGCCATATGTGCCTTTGGACAGTATACCTACCATGCCAGGTATATACCTATTTGGAACAATGTCATCTGTTGTGTGTGCTCTGTATTTGTACACCTGATGCCATGTTATGTGTGATAACTACAGGATACAATGGTGCCTGTACCCTGTGCTCAACTTGCTTTCCAATACAGACCTCGACACTGCATTGACATAGAGATGTGTTGAGGCAGGATCCACACGATGTGTGCTTCGACAACCACATACTGGCACAAGGCTGGATGCATGACACTGCTGCATCATATGTCAACACCATGTGTCACACAGGTAACAGGATTTCATCCCCCCCCCCAGGCTGCAGCTGCTGTTTCCTTCCCACACATCTCTATTTCCCAAAGCCTTCAGGGGGCAGTCATGTGCCAGTAGGAGCCACACACTCTCCCTGAGGATACAGGCACCCATGGTAAAGTAGTAGACACTCAGTGCTGCCTCAGCTAGTCAATGCGTGTGAGCCTTTGGAGTGTATATCAAGGAGGATTGGAGTTCCCAGTTTCTGCCTCCTAGTTTGTAGGGTGACTCACTGTTCTGTTTTCAGGAGTTCATTATCCTGTATAACTTACTTCAGATTATTTCTGTGATCTCTACACAACTTAAGTTTGTACTTAGCTTATATTTACTGTGACTTGTTATTTGCAATTTTTTTTCTACTTACTGCCAGTGTATTTTCCAGTATGTCTTCTGCTAAATGTATAAATTAATTATGCTGTTGTTGTTTTGGTTTTGTACTGCCTTGTAACTCTCCCGGGTTACACCTAAAAAGAGATACTGTATTTGTCTAGTGTCCCCTTCCCCACTGCTGCCTGGTACAGTCTGTGCATCCCCACAGCACCCTGCCCACCCGACCGACTTCCCAGGCCCGCTCCTGAAACTGGGTTGTCAGTATGGAAGCACATCACACTTCCATTGGGCCATCGAATGGCCTGTGGTTAACATTTTGCTTTCAAAATTTCAGAATTCTGCTTCTGATGGAATCCTATGGATTGAGGTGGAGTTTCTGAAATCCCACGGAATTCTGACAGAAGCAGAATTTGAAAATTCTGCACAGTTCTAGTCTTGTCCTTCACCACCCTGATAAAATCCTTGATATACTGTATTTAGACACACACCAGCATTTTCCTGTCCCTTCTAAACAGGAAGTACCTGGGGATAGTGAGATCCCAGCTGTTTTGTGTTGCCCAAGTTTCCATTATGGCTGCCATATCTAACTCTTTTGCTGTTATCAAAGCCATCAGTTCCTTTATCGTGCTGCCCAAGTTTCTAGCATTTTTACATAAAACCTGCTACTTCTTTTTCTCCTTCCAAATCTCTTAGGTTTGGAAGTGCCCTTCTGTTTCCTACCATAATTATTAAGCACAAAGACAAGCACTCCAGCCACTTTTCCAAAAGTTTATGACTTCTTTATTCTGTGCAAAAGTCTAAAGCTTGTGCAAAGTGCAGAAAATACAAAGCCATATATACAGCAGTTTGTTGACAGCTATCTCAGCTGCCTGGCTGTCCAGCTCTATGAGTCCCAGATATTCGACAATTGCATCTTCCTCAGGGGCATGGCCAATACCTGAGAAGTATACCCTTTTATTTGGAAAGACCTATTATGTCAAATAAGGATCAAAGTTTACAAAATCCCAATTCAGTGCTGTCTTGTTGGTGAAAAAATCAAGTTGCTATATGTATGGCTTTGTTGTTTCTTCACTTTGCACAAGCTTTAGAATTTTGCACACGACAGCCAGAGGGCGCTGTGCTGAAGATGGCTGCTTGATTCTTCATCTCCCTGGATTCACCAAATATCATCATCCATCCTACAGATTCCAGACTTCCTACCTTCACCAACATCTGAGATCTTACTATATGTACATCGCAGAACAGCTCTGGTACAGTATTTTTATTGCCTCATAATTACTGAACGAGTTATCTACAGCTTTTCAATTTCTCTATTAGCTACAATAATGGCAGACCAATCTCCACATAACAGTTCTCTTAACAGAGTGGAGGCAATGTTTCAGCAACTAATAAGTGAAATCAATGTATTAAAAATTGCATCTCAACAAAATATCAGTAATATGCAGGCACTTGATCAAAAAATCAGCGCTACTGATGTTAAAGCATCTCAAAATGAAGATTCCATTAACACATTACAGGCTACCATCAGGGAGCAGGACAGAGTTATTAGGAACCTTCAGGACAAAATAGATGATATTGAAAATAGAAACAGATGTAACAACCTTAGATTTCGGATTTCCTGAAGGTGTTGAACTAGGAGACACCAGTGCTCTTCTAACTCATGTACTTCCTTCTTTGCTTAAATTACCAGCCGCCAAGACCTAATCATCAGAGATCTCACCGCACCTTAAATCGAGGCCAGGACCTGACCAGAAACCCAGGCCCATCATTGCCAGATTTCTAAACCACGCACATACTGAACTGATTCTTCAAAAAGCGAGGCAATTAGGTGCACTTACTTGGCAAGAAAACAGAATCCTAATTTTCAGAGACTATTCTAAAGAATTATCTAACAAACGAAAAGCTTACAACCCCATTAAAACAATCCTTCATCAGTGTGGAATTAAGTTTGCACTCATGTACCCTGCAACAATGCGTCTTTTTTGAATGATTCTACCAGAGATTTCAGTACCCCAGAATCTCTCTCTGAATTTCTGAATTGGGCACAGCCCACTTACATTGCCTTGCCATGCTAATGCAGCCTGCTCCTGCTCCAGCACAAGCACTTCACACATTACAATGTCTTGCCCTTCCTGCTGAAACTGTCCTTCAGGTCCCTGAGAAATCTGCAGCCATCATATCTGCCACTGTAGCTCCTGCCAGAAGCTCCGCACGCATACAAGAAAAACAAGCATCTGGTTCTTCTCTAAATAATAATACCTGCTGTTTAAATAATATTTCCACCTCTCCAGCTTCCCATGTGGAACGTCACATCAGTTTTTCTACTCCTCTTACCTTGTCTAACAAATTCTCCCCACTCCAAGAAGATCTGCACTCATCTACGGAGGATCTGAGACAGACTGTATCCGACCCCTTTACTCAAGACCAGAAGAAGCTCTCAATGGGTAATGACTCTCCCGATTCTTCCTGGGCTGATCTTGTGTCCAGCTCTCCCTTTAAATGATCTGAACCACCCCAAAAGAAAAGGAGAAGAAAATCGAAGAGCAAGGCTACCTGAGGCTTTTCCCACTAAAAAAAAAAAATTTGTAATAAATACTATGGCCCATAATTAGATGTGATATAGCAGTTTCTCACCAGAATCCCTCCTCTTCACACCACCTCACTCGATTCCTTTGGTACATTTACCGCAAAACGCAGTCTCTATCGCACCCAACAGGTTTGGAGCACTTAAATGCAGTAAATCGCTATCGCTGCTGAGAAGCCTGTATCTGTCTGTGGAAGGTGAGCCAATTGACACTGGAGGTATTCAATCCATGCGGGAGTTACTCTCAATGTATTCAATGGAAAAAAAAAAATAAATGAGAGAAAGAATAAATATTACAATGTTTGTAAGATCTCTTCTAATTAATCCTTGTGTGGTGCCAGACATTAGTATATATAATTGCTATTTACACTCTAATTTTTCATAAGTTTTAGCACCACCATGTGGTCAGGCACATACATACATATATAGAGTTCTGTATTTCATATCAGTGTTCCCTTAACCCCTACTATTATAGCATTTTTCCACATAAATCCTATCATTTGGAATGTAGAGGATGATTAGACAAATACTCTAAAATCATTTACTTATTTAATATTTATTTTGCATCACTTCTGGTATGTAGTGCGTTAGGTGCATTCCCATTATATCTCACAGATTTTGCACCAAAGTATGCTTCCAATTGTATTTCTATACATTGAGTTTTTCCGCCTTTTCACATTATTCTTCATCCCATTTTCTTCCAAATCATTGAAACTTATAAAATGATTCCACAATACACTGATGCACTATGAACCTATAGTATATACCTGCATTCCTAACCTAGCTTATGTGGATTAATACACATCGGGCATCCTTTTATCTGGCTCACACTGTTTCAGCATTATCTGCCATCATGTTGGTATACTTTATTTAATATTGACTTATTGCTAGGTCCAAGCTAATTCATTATGTTTGGAATTTAACACTATTACATAATTATCCTTTTTATTTGGTAGAATGATGTTTTGTTTTTCCAGGGTAATGCTTTAATTACCTCAGCACAAATCTCAATTACATTCTTTAATATACTGTTATATAAAGTTTAGTATCTAAGATTATAGGGTAAACCATATCTTGAGATTCACTAATTACTCTACATGCCTAGTAGTGTAGAGTGAGAGTCCTGGTATATTTATCGACTCTTATTGCTCTGCATTTCATAAAAGTTTCAAATTAATATTCTTGTTACTGAGTTTATACTAACGTTTGTTGGTTCTAATGTTTAATTACATGATATTTCTATCTCTATACTCTCCCTCTGCGAGACAAAATGAATACAAATACTCAGTCATCTCGAACCCATACAAGTTAAGGGCCCTGCATACATTTGTTTATTATATATATTTACCTTTTGAATCTGTGACATCCTCCAAATTAATGGTATTGAGTCCCTCATTCCTATTTGTAACTAGTTACCTTATATCCTAGTACCATGAGTGATCTAATCTTACATTCATGGAATGTCAAGGGACTCAACTCACCTTGTAAACGTAAGCAAGTACTTACCTAGCTTAAAAAGCATAAAACACATATTGCTTTCTTACAAGAAACTAAACTTTTATCAGAGGATGTCGACAGACTTAAAAGGGACTGGGTCGGTCAAGTATATGCGTCATCTTCTCCATCCAAAAAACATGGGGTTGCTATCTTAATACATAAATCTCTTAATTGGCCCCCCATAAAAATCGTTAGAGACTCGGATGGTAGGTGGATTATAACCCTATTAAACACCACAGCAGGTCCGCTTATGTTTGTGAATGTATATGCACCCAACTTTGATTCACCCATTTTCTTCCATAATCTATCCCAACAAATTATGATTAATAATAAAAATAATTCACCTATTCTTATTGGTGGTGACTTTAACTTAGCACTACAAGCATATTTAGACAGAAGTAACTCATCACATGATGCCCACCCCCGTAGTATTAATGCTCTATCAATGCTTATGAAGGATTTAGGTCTGTCTGACATTTGGAGACTACATCATCCCAGACAACGAGATTACACCTTTTATTCCTCTTTACATAAATCACATAGTAGGATTGATTATTGGTTCTCTTCTCCCCTCATTACTGAAAAAATTATTGATACATCGATTCTCCCTATTGTTATATCTGATCATTCCCCTATCAGTTTGCATTTACTCTGGGGTCCACCTTCTTCTAAATCCCCATCTTGGCATTTAGACCCACTTTTACTCAGAGACCCTGAATTCACTCCTTGGATTAAAACCCAGATTCAAGATTTTCTTTCTATTAACGATACTCTAGATATGTCTCAAGGTACTATCTGGGAAGCATTAAAAGCCACTATTAGAGGTAAATTATTAGTTATGCAGCGATAGAAAGAAATTAAGAGAACAACAATTAGCTAATTTAGAAAAACTTTAAAGAAAAAGAAACCCAATACTATAAATTAAATAAACCCAATCATAATTCACAGCTTCATCTGGAAATTCTACAATTAAGAATTAAAATTAACGAGTTGATATCCAGGAAAGCTGAACTTGCCCTTTTTAGGATTAAACACGGTTATTGGGAACAAGGGGATAAATTCGGAAAGTTGCTCTCTTACCAGCTAAAAACTCAACAGATGCAGAGACATATAGCAGGTCTAAAAGATCCATCAGGTCAGACACACACAGACAACCTTTCAATCAATTGCATTATGCAATCCTTTTACCATCAACTATACTTGCAACCTAATACTACAAATCCCAACCAAATACAACATTTTCTGGAAAAATTGAATCTACCCCACCTATCCCCTCAGGACAAAGCTGTGCTTGATAAACCAATCACTTTACAGGAAATCCAAACTGCTTTATCATCATTAAAAAATGGTAAAGCACCTGGCAGTGATGGGTTCCCTATTGATTTTTATAAAACCCTATCTGACATTCTTTGTTCTGTATTAATCAATGTATTCCAAGAAGCAACCTTAATAAAGAAACTCCCATGCACAATGACCGAAGCCATCATAACAGTCTTACCAAAAAAAGACAAAGACCCTTTACTTCCTTCAAACTATAGACTGATCTCACTTCTTAATACTGATGGAAAAATCTTTGCCAAATTATTAACTCTCCGCTTAGAATCTTTAATGACTAAACTCATCCATACTTCTCAATCAGGATTTATCAAAAATAGAAACAGTTCCGATCATCTTCGCTCATCACTCAATTTAATTCACAAAGCAAAAACTCTTAAAACCCCTGCAGCTGCAATAGCCATTGACTTTGAGAAAGCATTTGACTCTCTCAATTGGGAATATCTATATCAGGTGCTATCTCATTTGGCTTTACAAATAATTTTTGTGCTTGGATTCAATTATTGTATACCTCCCCTTCAGCTCGAGTTCTCATGAACTCTATTTTGTCCCCCTCCTTTTACTTAGCAAGAGGCACCAGACAAGGATGCCCCTTTTCGCCTTCATTGTTTATACTTGCCATGGCACCTCTTTCTGCGCCCCTACGTCAATCTGGTACAATTAAAGGCATTACTATTGGTAGCTCTCACTATACTTCACTCTCATATGCAGATGATCTCCTTATTTTACTTGAAAACCTCGAAAGTTCTGGGAAACCTTTAGTTAAACTACTGAATGACTTCACCTCCCACTCCGGACTAGCTCTAAACCTTAACAAATCCGAAGCGCTACCACTGAATACCCTTTGTAGTTCCCTCATGAACAACTCAGTAGGCTTTTGTTGGGCCCCCCAAGGTATATCTTATCTTGGCATTCGGATCACCCCGACATTGAATAAATTATGGGATGCTAATCTTTCCCCTCTGTTAACCAGTATCCAAACAACACTTGATAGATGGAAGCTACTTAAACTTTCTTTTAATGGTAAAATTTCCGCCATTAAAATGTCAATAACTCTAAAATATTATACCTATTTTCCAATATCCCTTTGATACTTCCTCTAGTTTTCTTACCAAAATAGACAAAATTATCGGCAGCTTCATTTGGGAAGGCAAAATACCTAGATTTAGTCGTAATAAACTTAGATCCCATTGGTCAAAAGGTGGCTTTGGCCTTCCTTGGTTCCAAGCCTACTTATGGGCTTTCCGTATATCTCAAACAATTAAATGGTTTAACAAACCCAACATCCAGTCTCCTTTATGGGTCAATATGGGAACATCCTTATGTCCTGGTAATGTGGCGACTTCTTTCCTTTATAACACCCTTACCTTTTCTTTAAAGTCTCACCCTACCATAGCTGCTTCTATATTCTATTGGAAAATCATTCACAAGCATATTAAATCTAACCCCAAACCCTTAACTTACCCCCATCTGGGTAACCACCATATATCTCTTGATAATCACCCATTTTTTGTCGTACCTGGAAAAATAAGGGTATTCTCTTTTTGCAGGATATACTTGAACCCAAGTCATTAAAGTTAAAATCTTACACCGACCTACGAGGCATATGGAATCTTCCCCATCAGGATTTTTGGAAATATCTACAGCTTCGTACCGCATGCAACTCTTACCTCACACCCTTCTCTATCAATTCTCTGTATGATAAGCACATCTCTAAATGGATAAAAACAACATCCAATTTAAATAGCACTGTTTGCAAAGATATTTGTGATATCCTTCCTGACTACTCTGTCAATGCTAAAAACAGATGGAGTACTTTGCTACAATATAATATCACCAATGCACAATGGTCCAGATGTTGGCTCTCCTGTCACAAATCTTTTAACGATAAACGCAGTTCCCTCATTCAAACCAAGATCCTTCATTTGTGGTACAGAACTCCTGTTGTATTACAAAAATGGGTTTATTGAACAATAACAATTGCTGGCGCTGTGTCCTCAATGGGATTTATTGCATATCTTATGGCACTGTCCCCTCATACAAAAGATTTGGCACTGTACTCACAGATTTGCAATGAAAGTGGTAGGTCAACCTTTTACACTAGACCCTAAACATTGCATTCTTGGTATTTTTAATCACCGTTCTTATAAAATTTCATATTCGCAGAGCAGATGGTTAAATATACTCTTCCTTCAAGTTAAACTCACAATCCTCATGCATTGAAGATCCAACATAATCCCTACCCTTCCCGATATCATTAACCAACTATTGCAATATGCGTCTCTGGACCGTATGACATATATCTTGTCTGACCGACTCAAGTTATATAACAATTGTTGGCAGGGCTTTTTTAATTTTTTGAATCAACTAAATCTTCCAACACCAATGTATGGACTTAATATATATGGATTTTTCCCTTTACTGATACATCATTGTAGTCTCATTTTTTCCCTTTTTTATAGTTCTCTCTCTTCTTAACTTTCTTAGATATTTTTCTTTCCTATACTCTGTTCTCAATCGTTCTTTATTACTCCACAATCCTTTTACGAATGTACTTTTTCCCTTTGCAGCATCATTTATAATTATGTAACATTTTAATATAAACCGTATCTAATCATACTATCCGCTTTAAGTTCACTACAAATGTCAAGTATATGCTAATTACATGACCTGTATTGTTTACTATATTTTAAACCAAAAGCTCCTTGTATTATTGTAGCAATGTTCTTATTATATGCTGCCTCAATTTCTTTAAAAAAAGAAAATCCTCACATTGTACTGTACTGTAAGAGGTTTGTCTGTATATCTTATGAAAAATTTAATAAAAAAGTTTAACTGCAAAAAAAGAATTTTGCACACAATAAAGAAGTCATAAACTCTTAGAAAAGCAGCTGGAGTGCCTTGTTTTGGTGCTTAATATGGACTGAATTTATTACAGCACCCGGTTAAACTGATGACATAGCCAACACCTTTGTTTGTATTCTTACTCCCTTTATTTATTGCTCTGCTCCCTCCTTTCCTAAACTTGCCCCCTATCATTTCCACCTCATATTTTCTAGGCCAGTGAAATCTAGGGAGAGCTACCTTGGCTCTCTCTGTGTTTCAGTATATATTCCTGTACATGATCTATGTCCCCCCAACCTAGTTTTAACATATCTAGCCTCTGTTCTTTTTTTTTTTTGTGTGTGACCTGATCTTAGGTCCCCGACCCACCCACCGCTCCCCTAATCTCCAGGCTTCCCGGCTTCCCCCCTGGATAGGGCCACTGGGTGGGTGACCCCTCCATGGAAATGTGGGTCACGAAGCCCTGGCTTGCCCCCCAGGATGGGGTCACAGGAGCGGGCCCTCCCACTGGTGGACTTTGGTCAGAATGAGGAGTGGCAGCAGAGCAGAGGCCTTCATTTGTGGCCAATTTTTTGAAATGCTTTTTTCACCCTGGGGTGGAGAATTTCAATGATGCCAGCATCCGGTCTGCCCCCAATACATGTGGCACCAGCCATGCGGTACCCCAGGCCTCCACCAGGGGTCCTCATTGTGCCTAACACTCTTCCCCCTCTCCCCCGGAGGGGGAGAGCAGTCTGTGGGATGCTCAATCCCACTCCCCCGGCCAGCCCTCCAACTCCTGAGTCCATCCCTGAACCCGGGATGTTGGCATCACAGACAGACATCTTGCTGCTGCGCTGGAGGGCCAGTATCTAGCTTCTGTTCTAGTGCACTGGTCCCTCCTATACTGAGGGGTAGTCTGCCCTTTGCAAACAGGCTGCAGTCTTCTCAGAAGGTCACTGGAATGAACAATCACTCTTGGTCACACCACCACTTTTGGCTACATGTTAGATTTCTCTATTTTGTCCTAGCTGTAACTCTTCCCAAGTGTCACTGGTAGCAGTTCCAAGAAGACAGCTGCCTTCAACTGAGTATCTAAAGCACTGAATCTTTCCATAACCTTTTCTGCACTTACAGAATTCGGGTTGTTTGCACCTACATGTACACCATGACCAGCTTACTCTCTTAGCACTGGTCAGCCTCTCTAATCATGGGATTATTTTATCTGTGGCCACACCTAGAAGATACTGCATGGGTCCCTTCTCCTGACTCAAGTAATATACTGTCCTTTCCATCCCTCCATCCCTCTAACTGTGGAGTACCCAAATTATTAAAACTCTCTTTCTCTCCCTTTTGTCTGTACCTGACCCCTCCCCCATGCATCCCTGTTGGATGAACCCATTTCCACCAGGGAACCAACAGCTGCATCCTTTTAAAAGCAGTCTTCCTGAACCATCCCTGCAGATGCATTAAATCATCTTTGGGTCTTCACTATTGTGGATCACCCCATCTCTCCTGTTCTTTCTCACCTTGCCATCCCTACTGCAGTTCCTCCTCCAGCTCCCTTCTGATCTTAAATTACTATGTATGTTACAAGAACAGAAAAGTTGTAGGCTGACAAGTCCTGAAAATGCAATCTCAATGTCAGCCGTTCTAAAAGAAAGACATCTTAATATTTGGGATCTTTAAAAAGATATTCTGCAAAGAGTTGGTACTTCACAATAAAGGTGTGTGGAATAGTACATTTTGCCAGTGGATTCCTGCAGAATTGCCATTGCGCTTCCAAAATGTTCAGTTGAATTTGTTTGAAAATGTTTTGAAATTCTGACTACAAGTAAACTAGGGATTTTTTTACAAAACTTATTATAAACTGTGGATTTTAAATTAATTAAGAAATATTAAAAGCACAAGAATACTGTAGATAAGTACGTTAATGAGTTGTGTAAGAAATGTTCTAGGTGCATACTAACAGTGTTACAAGAGACTTATAACCATATAGTAAAGAATGGGAAGATATCAAGGGAATTAACTCCTGCTACCATACAGTATACAACTTTTTATACCCAACCATGTAGTAGTAGCAATAATAGTAATAGTAGTAGTAAAAACCTTTATTTTAATACTGGAAATAACTGTTAGGACTCAGAAAGCTCTACAGTATCTACAGAATTGTCCCATGCAGAGAAATGGGTTACATTATAAGATTTACAACACACAATTTTTTTTTTCAACATGAAAAATGATATTGAAGATTTTTTTAATCTTACAACATATACCCAGCATATAAGGACTTTCCCTCAAGGTGATACATGACAGAGTGATATGCAAATTAATCTATCTAGACAAAGCACCTCTGGCTAAAATACACAATGCGTGATGTAACAGTGCACATTAGAAGAACATTGTAACCACTGTAAGCAGTATTCAACTAAGAAGTGACGTTGAAACAGGTACCCTGTTGTTTAACAGTAGATCAAATCAATAGCTAACTGGGCTAAACAGGAATGAGAGAGTATCAACACAGGAAACAATACATCAGTAGTATTGCAGCAATACTAAAGCGAGCAGATGACAAAGCTATCCAGAAGGCCAGAAGTTAAGTCAGCGAGGTGTCCTTATCGGGAAGGGTGGCATACTGAGACTTTTAGAAGAGAGACAATTGTCCTGTTATGCCATTTGCAGGAGGTTGCAGGGTTGGGGCAGTGAGGCTGAACAGAGGTGTGATGACAAGACGGGGTCCCACTTTTTGCGATAGATCCCCCCTCTACCCACTGCTGTGAATGAGAGTCTCTCAAACATGTGAATGAGAGTCTGTCAAACATTGTCAGTTTCGACAGCGCCGAGTACAAGGAGAATATGGATGGAATGCCCACCTGTCCCCAGTTCATCAAGATCAGGTAGTTGGCTTTCATTAAAGCTGCTAGGACCCAGCACTGTTGAGGCCTGGGTGGGGCTGACACCTGTGAGGTAATTCCGAGAATTACCAGGGCTGGAGAGTGTAGGATAGGCATATGAAGTACTTTGGTACAGTTATCTAGAATTCCCTGTCTAAGGCTGGTGAACCATGGGCAGTCTCACATGATATGCAGCAGGCCTGCATTCAGTTGAGAACAACTTTAGCAATCAGAGTGTGGCAACAATCCTATAGATTGCAGGTTGGACAGGATCCTGTACCATCTATAATGTGTATCTTTGTTTGGATGAGCCTGCTCTTAGTGCCTCTACAGGCCTGGTGTGAAATAGATATGAAGGATTTCCATTGGCCAGATGTAATGGAGGAATCCAGCTCCTGTTCCCATTTCACTCTACATGCCTTCAAGACCAGTTTCTGTGTGTCTGTAACCATGGCATGTATTTTTCCCACCACACCTTTTGGGGATGTGGCAATGTCCAGCTTTTGCATCCACTGCCAAGGTCTAGGCTTCTGTAGATCCAAGCTTCAGTGTGGCTCCACACAGCTGCAGGTGCCTCCAGAAATCAGTGTGTGAGATGTCTGACTCTGCCTGTATCCCTTGGAAGGACAGCATTGTGTCCGTACTACATATAGTGACATCCGAGAGGAGGCTGATACCCTTCTTAACCCAGCTCCACCTCTTAATGACTTTACCCCCGATTTGAATACAGTACACCCTCAATTATCCACCCATGTTGGTACAAGACAAAAGTTGATGGATAATCGAGGGTGGTGGATAATCGAGGTTGGTGAATAATGGGGGGCAATAGCAAAATGAGAAATTGGTATAAGACAGAAGTGGGCAGATAATAGAGGGTGGCAGACAAAGGGGGGGAAGGATAATGGAGGGAGCACTGTATTTGAGTTATGTCAGATGTAGGTGTGTGGTCTGGTGGGGCCCTTGTGTCCTTTGGAATAGAGGTAAGGGCCAAGCACCTGTTTCGGCCTGTAGGGTCACTAGTATGATGGGATGAGAGAGGGAAACTCCTGTTATAGTCCTACCCAGCATGATGCTTAGGCAGAGTACTTGTGCTGCTTCTAATTCAAGCTTGACCCACTGTGGTGAGTCATCTGAGAGGGGAGCAAGCCACCTGAAGGCCTGCACCATATGATAAGCAAGAATGTACACCTCGAACCAGGGGAAGCCCACCCCCCCCTTAGTCCAGCGAGCCTCAGCTTGGCATTACTCAGTCTTGGGGGTTTGCCTTCCCACAGGAAATGACTGAAAAGTTGTTCCACTTTAGTGCAGATCATTTCTGGGGTGGTGAGCAGTAGGGTGCCAGATATGTACATGAATTTCAGCAGAGTGAACATACGTATGGCATCAATCTTTCGGATTAATGAGAGATTTCGTTTCAGCTAGCATCTACTACCTTGCCCCAGATCAGTAAGGAAAGGAGAAGATTGGCTGACAGCAGGTATGCCCTCTTAGCGGATCCTGGATCACCAGGTATCTGAACACTATGCCCACTCATTTGACCTACAGCCCTTGGCAGCTGCTTTCACACTGTTGGTTCAAGAGGGATACAGAGGTCTTATCAGAATTAACACTGATCGCTGAAAGAGCTGCAAAAGTATCAAGTACTTGGAGTACTGGAGGGGGGAGCAACTCTGCAGGTTGAGCCAGTGCATGGAACATTTCACCCATGCATGTGTTTGCAAGGCAAGTAGACTCCTTCACTGTGATCCCCTTGATGGAGGGAGTTGATAACATTTTCCTAGTCAGGGGTTCTAGTCTAAGGCCAATAGAAAGAAGAGGGGGGGATGAGGCAACCATGCCTTGTGTCCATCTGCATTTGAAACAGGGAGGAGATGGTCCAGTTGGTGAGGATCACGGCTGATGTGTCCTGATACAGGGTGTGAATCCATCCCCTTAATGAAGGGCCAAAACCAAACAATGACAGTATGTTGTGAAGGTACTCCCACTCAATTGAATCAAAAGTCTTGCGGAAATCCACCACTTCTGTGACCATGGGGTTATCGAGAGTCATCATGTGGTGGTTCAGTTTCAGGTGTGTCCATAGGTGATCTGGTCCAGATTTCCCTTTATGGCATCCCACTTGAGTGTGGTGGACTAGATGCGGTAGGGCCATCTCTAGGTATGTGGACATAGCTCTGACCAGGATTTTCATGTCTTTGGAGATGAGGGAGATGAGGAGAGGGGTGAAAATTGACACAGTCTAGGGGATCATTAGATTTTTTGGATAGCAGGGTAATAATGGTTTCCCTCATTGTTTGTGAAAGATGTTCATTAACCTGGGCCTCCTTCAGTGCGGAAAGCAGCGGGAGGATTATCATCTCTAGTATCAGCTGATACGGGTCAATAGTGAAAGCTATCTCTGCCTGGGGTCAGTGAGAGGAGGGCGTTATGGAGCTCCTGCTCAGTAAAGAGCTTATCTATCTTTCTCTCATGTCATCTAATAGCATGGGGATGGCCCCCAAAAGTTGAGCATGCCTTACAGGGTGGTTTCAGATGCATGGGAGGACTACAGCCATTCACAGAACTGGTGGATTGTAAGGTTGACTTCTGCAGGGCCCATAGCTGTGAAACTATCCGATCTCCAGAGAGTGGGTATCTGGAATTCAGCCTGTTGCTTATGGAGTCTGTAGGCCAGGGGTATACCCCCTTCTCCCATAACTACCAGAAGTGGTGTTTGGAGTGCAGTAGTTGCCCATCTGCCTCATGGAGCAGTAGGATGTTGATACAGTATTTTAAACCTGTGACTGTAGCAATGAGGGGCTGTCTAGGGGAAAGGTCATTTTTGAGTTGTGCATCCAGCTGTGCCAGTGAATCCTGAAGAAACTTTATCTTTACCTCCCTCTCCTTCCATTAAGCTGAGGAGATCACAATGATGTGTCCACAGAAAAAGGCCTTAAACATGTCTGAGATGATGCCTTTTTCCACCTCACCTGTGTTGTTAGTATTTAAGTAGAGGGACACTTCTAGTTGTATCCACACACAAAATTTGGGGTTGGCTATCAGTAGGGGGTTGTATCTCCATTGGGGAGAGCCTGCATCGGACTCTGAGGGCTGAAAACATAAAGCCCCCGATGCATGATCGGTAATGAGAATATGGCTGATGGCAGGGGCTGAAGCTCCAGGGGCAGAATTCGTATTTGTCAGCCAAAAATCAATCCGGCTATGGGTGTCATAAGCTTAGGAGTAAAAGGAATAGGCAAGGCATATGGGATTGTCTCTCCTTCACACATCCACCAGTCCTCATTCTTCCATTATCCCATGCAAGGTTGCTCTAGATTTTGGATGGCTGTCAGAGGAGACTTTGTACCTATCAAGAATCAAATTAAAGGCCAAACTGAAGTCCCCCTACAGGAATGGGAATATTTTGGTCTCCCTTCAAGTCTCTAGGGCTTGGCTTAGTGTGGGGAAGAAATCTGCTTAATCTCTGTTAGGGGCATACACATTGATCATCACCACCACAGCCTCCCTGGTTAAGCCATTTTGATCACCACCCACATCCCATCCATATCAGTCTTGGCCTTTTCAGTGGTCCAGTTGACAGCCTGATTCATGAAGATCATCACCCTTTAGATTTGCTAAAGGAGGGGTTATATACCATTTGGCCCTTCCAGCCTTTACCAATCCAGTGGGTAGACCCCCCCCATGAGGTGGGTCTCCTGGAGGAGTGCAGTGTTTGCCCATGGGAATCTTAGATACTGGAGGACCTCTGTGTGTTTCACTAGGTGGTTTAAGCACTTTATGTTCCAGGAGAACAACCTCACCAGGGGTCCTGTCCCATCCCTTGCCATGATGAGTCAACTCAAACCACTTGATTAGTCTTTTGTGGGGATAGTCTAGAACCATTAGCTATTGTCCTCTCACAAGGGAACCTGTTCAATGGACTGACTGTATACTTACTGTGTGCCCCCAACTCTGGCTTCAATACAGAGTGGGGCCATACTGGTCGAGCCAGGGGTTAAAGACAAGTACAACACTAAAATGTGTATGTAACATTAAGAATGAGAACCTTGATATGCAAACACCAACCTTGTAATACTCAGCATGTAACTGAGTCCTAACCTAACATTAGAAAGTTGGAAGGCACCCCATGAACCACAAATGAGGCTATTAAAAACCCCAAGCCATGCCAATCAGTGGAGTGTCGATATAGAGCAAAAGAAACCTGGTGAACCAGGTAGTAGTGTAGCTGCTGAGTCAACAGGTAAGAAGAAATAAGGTCCTCCATGCCCTAATATCAGAGACAAAGAAAAGGGGATGTGACAGAAAACCACTGTGTTTTCTACCCCAACCCCAGAGTCAAGGGATGTCAACCACATAGACCCAGACTGTCACTAGTCTGGAACAGGTATGCCTCCAAAATAGGACAAACAGTCACCTGGGTACAGACCTGAAGTGAGAGATGCCAGAACACAATAGACTGCTGCAGGAATAAGCAGCCCTCTGTGAAGGGTGGATTTCTGGGAAGGACTGGGAGGCTTTGTGGCACCCCAACTTCAGTGCCAGAAGGCACCCCCTAGGAGCTCCATAGTCTGTACAGCTGCTTCAAACTTTCCAGAGTCCTGGGATTGTACTGGGTGGTCTTGGGGGTAGGGATAAGTCAGGGTGGGGTACGGGTAGTGTGCATTGGCAGTAAAGTGTTTCCTGGTATTCGGTGTCCCCCCCCCCGTATGATTCAGTCTCATCCAGTGAGTTCCCAGGTCTCTGTACCCAAGGACTGAGGGGGACAGAGTTGGCCACTGCAGTCCTGCACTTACAATGGAGGAAAGGCCTGCGGTAACATATTTGGAAGCTGTGCAGTGAGACTGGTGGGGAGAGAACATTAGATTGGGCTCAGTGAACCTGTGCATGATGCAGAAAACATATATCAAGAAAATTATTTCCCATATGCACTTCTTCCCCCCCAAACCTGACTGTCAATATCCATGGCTAGATATCTGCTGACCACAGTCCCAGCCGTATAGGTCTGAAATGTTCCTGTAGAAAGAAAAAGGAAGAGGAGCAGGCTCCAAAAGGGGGGGGAGTCCAAAAGAAAAAATTACTCACCTTAGTAATGTTGTTTCTTCTAATGGAGTCTTGCTATATTATGACATATGCAGTGAGTCCCAACCTTCGAACTGCTCCGGAGGTGAAAGAGTTAACTTTCCATGCCGGGCATGGAACGCTGAGCTCGAGCTCAGTTGAAACTCTGTCTGTTGTTCTTCAAACTCAAACCGTCAGATCTTTACAAGCTAAACTCACTGAGGTCCTGTGTGGAAGCTGTAAACCTACACTAGCCAACTGGCTACTAAACATAAAAACATATTTTTTGGTCCCAAAACAAAGACTCAAGTCAGGAGACCCAAAAATGAAAACACAACACCAAGTCACCCCAAAAAAGGAGGGGTGAAACAACAAGGTGGGCATCTACTAAGTGCCAACACTGCACTGCCCACCCACATCCCAAAAACAAAGGTTCCGAGAGGGGCAGGCGGGGGGGAGGTCATAATATAGCAAGACTCCATTAGAAGAAACAACATTACTAAGGCGAGTAATTTTTTCTTCAAACAACATGAAATCTTGGTATATTATGACATATGCAGACTACACAGAAGTACCTCCATGGAGGAGGGACAGAACCTACTTAGGAAAAAGGCTCTGAAGCACAGCTGTGCCAAACCGAGCATCACTCCTAGCCTGGATGTCCAGGGAGTAATGCTTGGTAAAAGTGTGAACTGTTTTCCAGGTAGCTGCTTGACATATCTCTAGGATAGGGATGTCCCTGGCAGCAGCCAGGGAAGCAGCTGTACCTCTGGTAGAGGGAGCCCTCAGGCCTGAGGGAGGAACCTTACCCAGTTTTTCATAACAAAATTGGATACAAGAGACAATCCACCTGGCAATGGATCTTTTAGTGGCAGGTTTCCCTTTGCCAACCTCACCATAAGTGAGAAACAGTTGGAGGGAGTCAAACCTGTGACCCTTAGTACGCTCTATGTAGTAGCTAAGGGCTCTCTTCACATCTAAGCTGTGCAGCCTCCTCTCGCCAGAGGAGGAATGGTCAGTGAAGTACACTGGAAGAGACATAGATTGATTAAGGTGAAAATCTGAAACCACCTTAAGCAAGAACTTCCTGTTAGTCCTGAGGACCACCTTATCTCCATGAAAGGAGATAAAATCAGGCTCCACTGACAAGGCTTGTAATTCACTTATGCATCTGGCAGAAGTGATGGCTACCAGAAACACAGTCTTCCAAGTCAAGTACTTATGCTCTGCTGAAGACAAAGGCTCAAAGGGGGGTTGCATAAGCTGAGCAATGCAAACATTAAGATCCCAGGCAGGGGCAGGGTCCCTGAATGGAGGGTTGGTGTGAAGCAATCCCTTAAAAAACTTGGAGAATACAGGATGAGCTGAAAGAGAAGAGGGTTTTCCTGCTGAAATAAAAGCAGACACAGCTGCCAAATTTACTTTTAGGGTGGCTGGTCTCAGCCCCAAGGTATTTAGACGGACCATATAATCCAGGACTGTAGGTAAATCAGCAGATTCTGGGGAAATATGCTTCCCAGAGCACCATATGGAAAACCTCTTCCATTTGGAATTACAGGTAGCCCTGGTGGAAGGCTTCCTAGAAGCCTTTAGTATATCCATTACACCTAGGGAGAGGTGTAGATCAGCAAACTCTAACTCTTCAAGAACCAGGCCTTGAGATTGAGAGATTTGAGGTTCGGGTACCAAACCCTCCCCTGAGCATAGGTTAGCAGGTTGTGATTCCTGGGAAGACACAGGGGAAGATGGACTGCTAAGGACAGTAGGAGTGGATACCAGGGTTGTCTGGCCCAATCTGGAGCAATCAGGATCATATTGCAGGATTGAGGTCTGATTTTGACTAACACTTTGAACAGGAGAGGGAAGGGGGGGAAAGCATAGAGAAAATTCCCTTCCCAATTGAGAACTAAGGCATCCAGAGGGACTGAGCCCAACACTGGGGGCCTGCAGCAAAAAAGGGGAAGTTGGTGATTATCTGGGGCTGCAAAAAGATCTATCTGCGGGGTGCCCCATCTGGCAAATATCACCTCCAGGACCAGGGGGTCCAGTGACCATTCGTGATGACCCTTGGAAATCCTGCTGATAGCATCTGCCAGGACATTGTCCTTGCCTGGGAGGTGAACTGCCGTAAGGGAGGTGTTCAGGGAGTAAGCCAGAGACCACAACTTCATTGCTTCAGTGTACAAGGCCGTAGACCGAGTGCTCCCTTGCTTGTTGATGTACCACATTGTGGTGGTGTTGTCTGTTCTGACCTGTACAACTTTGTTCTGAACAGATTTGGAAAAACTTGAAGTGCTAGAAAAACTGCTCTGAGTTCCAACAGATTGATGTGGAGCAGAGATTCCTGAGGGGACCACAATCCCTGGGTAGTGAGGTCGCCCATGTGAGCTCCCCACCCCAAGAGGGATGAATCTGTAGTAAGGATTAAGGAGTGAGACTGAGTGACAAAGGGAACCCCTTGTCTCAGATTGCTCTGATTCTGCCACCACTGTAGGGCCTGGATCAGGGTTCGAGTTACTGGGATCAGTTTGGTTAGAGGGTCTTTCCTTTGAGACCAAAAGGCTCTCAAATGGAACTGGATGTCCCTCATCTGAAATCTTGCTCCCTGCACTACTGCTGTAGAAGCAGCCATGTGCCCCAGGAGCTATAGAAAATGCCTTGCTGGTCGGCAGACCTGCAGGGTGAATGAGGAGGCCAGAGAGACCAGGGTCCTTGCCCTGTCCAAAGGAAGGAAGGCTCTGGCTTTCTCTGTGTTCAGCTCTGCGCCTATGAAGGTGAGGAGCTGGACAGGCTCTAGAACTGACTTTGAAAGATTCAGAAGGAAACCTAGAGGGTGAGCAGTTGCTGAGTTATCTGTAGATGTAACTTGACTTGGTCTGGAGACTGGCCTACTACGAGCCAGTCGTCCAGATAAGGGAAGATGGCAATTTTGTGCCTTCTTAGGAAAGCAACTGCTACTGCCAGGCATTTTGTGAATACCCTTGGAGCAGAGGTGAGGCCAAAGGGCATTGCTCTGAACTGGTAATGGCCTGAGGGCAGCTCGAACCTGAGGTACTTTCGATGGGAGCTTCTGTTTCAAGTTCAAGTTTATTTTTTTTTTTCCTGTTTCGAGTTCAAGTTTATTGCAGGAAAACTCCATTGAGCAAGCTCATTCACAAGGAGGTCCTGTGACATAAACACTTAAAGTACAAACACAGACAGGTAATAACAGTATATACATGAAATACACGTTACATGATACAGGCTGGATATACATACAAGGGTACCACATAGGGTGACCGCAGGTGGTAAACATTGATATGAGACAGGAAGCAACTTATAGGTCGCATACTGATAAATGAAACATGATGACTGGTGTGATTTCATTTAATCAAATCAAATCAAATCAAATATACAGTATTTTGGCAGCTAGAACAAACAACAGTCTACAACTGATATGGGAGGGAGGAGAGATTTGATAGAGTAGCAGTGGAGCGTAAGCAAAGATAAAGCCAGGAGCAGAAGGGGAAGGGAAAGCAGTTAATATGACAAATCAATTATACCTTACCAATGGATAAATATGGCACACCTGGGGAAGGAAGAGACTTAATGACAGTTACAGGTGTCTTTTATTTTGGCTGAACTTAGCGATTTGTAGAAGTTTATTGAAACTGTGCTAATTAGTTTCAATGCGGTTTGTAATTGGTTCCAAATGGAGGGAAGGCATATGCAATATACGTTTACAAAGAAGTCCACGTCCTTGGTATGTCAAGCATAATAAAGTCAGATTTTCTTAACAGTATGCACTATGTGAGATACTAATAAGGAAGAGAGATAGCTTGGCAATTTCTGCAGGAGCAGTTTAGAGTCCATAGCCCAGCATGGAGCAGGCGTCTAGTAGTAAGGATGTCCAACCAACAGCTGCATATAAGTCACAGTGGTGCGAGCGGTAAGGGAGTTGGTAATGAACCGTAACGCATGGTGATAAAGGATGTCCAGTTTACTTAGATTTGCAAGAGTGGTGGAGGAATAGATTACACGCCATAGTAGTAGTAGGGAGAGAAAAGTGGCCTGTACAAGCTTGTTTCGAGTTTCAAGGGGAAAAGGGCCTATTTCTGTAGAAGAAACCTAACCTTGCTTTTAACCTTCTAGAGACATCTTCGATGTGGTCACTGAAAGATAATTTATTGTTGATCCAGATACCTAGATATTTAAATTTGGTTACAACTTCCAGAGGCTCGTTTAGCGTGGTGACAATGAAGTCTTGGGCAAGAGTATTGGGGGGGACCGAGACAGCACTGCAGGAGAATATCATCACTTTAGTCTTCTTGGCATTGAGCAGAAGCTTTGCCTTTATTAAATTATGCTCAAGCTGTGCGAAGTCCGCTTGAAGCACTCCCTTGACTTCAGATAACGATGAGCCAGAAGTATACGACACAGCATCATCTGCAAAAAAGTGCAGATTGGACGTAGATATGTTAGCATCTAAGTCATTGATGTACAGAGAAAACAAGATAGGGCCTAAGATGGATCCTTGGGGGACTCCTCTTGCAACTGGCAAGGCAGCAGAAAAAAAGCCTTCCGCCTTTACTTTTTGGAATCTTCCAGTTAGGTAGCTAGAGAACCACTGGGTGGTATGGTATGTGGCACCCAACTTTGCAAGGCAATTGACTAATAGTTTGTGATCAACAGTATCAAAGCTTTGCTGAGGTCAAAAAGACTGCACCAGTTACCTTCTTAGCATCTATAGCAGAGATCCAATCATTGGTTACTTTTGCTAGTGCAGTGATTGTGCTATGATTAGCCCGGAAGCCAGATTGAGCTGGGTTAATGAGAGAAGGTTTCAAGTGAGATTTTAACTGAATATGGATCAGTTTTTCGAGAACTTTAGAAAGGATAGGCAATATGGAGATAGGTCTATAGTTGTTTACATCACATGGGTCACCAGATTTAAATAGAGGGAGGATATGTGCTGATTTCCAGCAGGACGGCACACCAGCAGATGTAATGGAAAGATTGAAGATGTGGAGAATGGGGCAGTGAGATGGGCATAGCCTGACCTTAGGAAAAAGGGTTCCAAGCCATCGTCCCTGCGCTTTTTGGTGTCTAAGTTAAGAAGAATCTTCTACTTCTTTATAAGTTATCTTGTCAGTTGGAAGGGACTGGGTGCAGGACTAGATGTGGCGGGGAGGTATGCTGGCTCACCGCCAGCACCAGCATAAGGTGTGAGTCAAAAGCTAATCCAGCTGTGGCAAAGTGGGAGTTAAGTTCCTCCAGGATTAGGGACTTGTTTTCCACAATCTTGCCACTTGCGACTATCTTTGTTGGGACAGAGGGGGCCATGGGCCGTCCTTCTATAGCTTTGATAGTCTTCCATATTTTATGAGGGTTACCTTTAGCTTGTTCGAGAGTAGAAATATAATAGTTAGCTTTAGCAGAGCGAAGTTTTTTCACACAGTTATTCCTGGCTGTTCTAAAGGCCTACCAATCCGAAGATTCTTTGGAATGTCTAGCTTTAGCCCAGAGCTTATCTCGAGCTATAAGGGCTGCCTTGAGATCCAAGGTGAACCAGGGGTTGGAATTGTTCCGTACCCTTACTTTGATGAAAGGGGCATGCTTATTTATTATTGTAGTGAGTTTGTCATTAAGGATGCAAGCTGCCTTGTTGACATCTTTGGCTAGGTAAAGATCTTGCCATCTGATCATGCTCAGGTCAGATAGGAAGTTTACTGCACTGAATTTGCGAAAGGATCTTTTTGTTATAAAGATGGGTTGCGGCCGGGCCTTAATTTGAGATCTTATGCAAGCAACAATTCCATGATCGCTCATGTCGTTGTGAAACACTGCCAAATGAGATATTTTGTGTGGATGGGTGGTTAGTACCACATCTAGAATGGAACTGTTGGCAGTATTTAGAGTGTTGTTCCTAGTAGGTTCTCTGACTAATTGCCCAAGACCTAGCTTGTCACAAAGGGATTTGAGGCCATGTGATTTAGGTGACAGCCAGTCCATATTTAGATCTCCTAGAAATATTGTTTCAGTTTTGCATCTACGAACATGGATTTCAAAGATTAAGGACTTCATCACCACCAGGCGGGGTCTATAGCCACCTAGGATAGTGATACATTCCGAGGAGGAGATGAAGGCTCAGTGAAACTAACTCAAATTCCTTGGCTAGAGATTTGCAACTAATATTGGTGACCAAGTACTTAGATTTGGCATAGATAACCACCCCGCCTCTAGACTCTCTATCTGCTCTAAATAAATTGTAGCCCTGCAGTGATATTTGTTGATCAGTGTTCGTCTTTTTTAACCATGACTCAGTAATTATGATAAGGTCTGGGTTAACGTGTGCAGCCCAGGCTTGCAGCTGTACAAGTTTTTTAGGCAGGCTTAAAATGTTGACCATCATCATTTTGAGAACTGTGGCCTCAGCAAAATCGATAGGCGAGGTAAGTTGTGGGGGGGGGGGGGCATGGTTGAGCTTTCAGCTTCTGATGAGAATATGGAAGTAGGCATCCTTGAGGTCCAGGGATGCTAGCCAGTCCCCTGGTCTCAGAGAGGGTAGAATAATTCCCAGAGTCACCATTTTGAATTTTGGTTTTAAAAGGTGCTTGTTTAAATATCTGAGATCCAGGATGGGCCGCCATTCTCCTGTCTTTTTTTGGGGTAAGGAAGTACCTGGAGTACAACCCTTTGCCCTGGTGTAGGGGTGGAACCCTTTCCACAGCTCTGGGAGCCAGGAGGGAAGAGACCTCTGCCTCTAGGGCAAGTGCCTCTGGTGGATTTGCAGGTGGAAAGGATCTGGTTCTCATCTTTGGAAATTTTTTGAAGCTGAGAACCAGTCTCCGGCTTACTACTTCCAGGACCCACTTGTCTGATGTCAGAGACTTCCAGTCCTGGACAAAGTAAGCCAGCCTGCCCCCTACAGGTAGTTGAGAATCGGCCCTGGCAACCCCATCAGGGTGCCTGCTTGGCAGGGGCTTTGGGCTGAGGGGTGGAAGCAGGCCTGCTTGTACCCCGTCTGCCTCTCCCTCTAAAGAACCCCCTCTGGGCAAAAGCAGAAGAGGAGGCCTGGGCTTGGTAAAAAGGCCTATGAAAAGGCCTGCCCCTGCCACTGGAAAGCTGCCTTTGAGGAGTGGCCTGCCTTTCCTTGGCCTGTGCACTCCTATAGGTGGTCCTATACTCATCCATTTTCTTCATGTAATTCTCTGTCTGCTCCCCAAACAAAGAATCACCCACAACAGGAAAATCCATGGCCTTAGTCTGGGTATCCTGTGACAGGCTAGTACATCTGAGCCAAGCCATTCTGCGAAGTGCCACAGATATAGCCATGACTCTTGATGACACATCATTAGAGTCTACTGCAGCACGGAATTGCACCTTGGATGCCTCAGTACCATCAGCAGCCACCTGCTCCAGTTCCTTGGCAAGCTGGCTAGGACCTGTTTGCTAGAACCATAACAGTATCCCATCTGGTTTCTGATATCTAGCAACATAAGCCATATAATTTGCCTGTCTGAGTCCCAAGGATGCTGCCATGTACTGTTTCTTTGCCATGGCATCAATCCTCCTGGAGTCCTTGTCAGGGGGGTGTGAAGCCAAGGGAATATTTGCTTGTCACAGGCTGCAGCCTGCACTACCCCAACATGGCTGCATTGTTGTGTAAGGAACTCTGTATCAGAGCCTGACAATGTGTACCTCTTGTCCATTCTCTTATCGACAGGAGGTATAGTGTGAGGAGTTTTTAAAATTTTAACTGTCTGTTTCCCAAAAGATTTATGCAAAGGAATAGACAGCCTCCTTGACTCTAGGATATCCATCATTTCCACATAGTCAGGCTCCTCTTGATCATCCACAGCTTCCTCCATAGGGAGCTGGAGAGTTTCAGCCACTTTATTATAAAACATAAAATGAGAAGGGGACTCAGAAAGCCTAGGAGGAGACACTCCTGAAGATCTGTCTGGGGAGATGTCCGTGTCAATGGGCACATCCAGACTTTCTAATCCACATTCACTCTCCTCATACTCCTCTTCCCCCTCCTCCAGTTTATAATATTCCTCTACATCATACTCTTGAACCGGTGGAACCGGCCGAACCGGCGCTTACCTGATGGTGCCGGTACGGTCAGAACTGGGGAAAGCAACTGGACAATTTTAATCGCTTTGGCTATTTCTTCAGCGGTTGGAGAGGAAAGTTTTGGCTCCACACCAGCTGATTTCCTAGTCCTTTTTGCTGTAACCGACTCCTCAGAGTCGGATCTCCTTTTGGCCGAGGAAGTCTCGCCCTGGTCAGAGGGCACTCCCTCCGGTTCGGTTGGAACCGAACCGGGCTGACCATCTGGTTCAGCGGACTTTTTGGCCTCTCTTTCCCTGAGCCTACCAACTCTCTTTTCCAGGGTACCTGCAGGAAAATTTTTACAAATCTGGCAGTCTGCATAGAGGTGGTCAAACCCCAGACAATAAACACAGGTGGTGTGGAGGTCAGCCTTGGCAAAAACTTCCCCACAGACACTGCAGTGTTGAAACCCAGTGGGCCCGGTTTTTCTTTTGGGTTTCTCAGACATAGTGCCAGTCCTGACCAAACTTACCCGTTTATGGCAATCTGCTAGAAGACCCCCTTATCGGGTTCCTAAACCGCTGTCAATGGGTCGTGGAAAAAACCGTAATAAAATCTGTTTTTTTTAGAACCGATAAGAACTGGTAACCACACTCTAAATGACAGATTAATATATTTTAAACAACCTGATCGGTTCAAACCGAACCGATAAACCGTTTACAAGTTCCACACAGAATAGAAATCAATGTAAAACCTATCTAGTACTCACAAATACCACAGACAGAGTCTGAACCGACCGTTTGTGGTTTAATTTTGGTCGAAAACTGAGAAAAACAATACTTTAACTGACAAAATGAACCGAGCAGAAGGAGAAATCTCCGGAGCGACTGTTTAGTGAGGCGGAGTAAAGAATCTGACGGTTTGAGTTTGAAGAACAACAGACAGAGTTTCAACTGAGCTCGAGCTCAGCGTTCCATGTCTGGCATGGAAAGTTAACTCTTTCACCTCCGGAGCAGTTCGAAGGCTGGGACTCACTGCATATGTCATAATATAGCAAGACTTCATGTTGTTTGAAACAATGGTTCTGGGGAAGTGTCCATCTCATAGTTATTCCCCATGATCACTGTCCATATGTCCATGGATGGGTGGGAGTGGTTGTGTTGACAGTGGCATTGCCTGTGGTCTCTGTGGGCATGCCTGGCTTGTCCACAATAATCAGAGTAATCCAAGGAGGATTTTCTACTTTAGCAGGTGGTGGTGAGGGAGTAGAATGATCTGATCTACCTTGGCTGTCCTGGCTCATAGCCCGGTAATGTGCCAACTGATTATTGCCACAGTGATGTTGCCAAGGGAATGATACTGCATGCTTCTTCTGCGACTTTGAGTTTTTGCAATCCTGCAATGTTGCCGTTCTGCTGTTCCTCCTAGTTTCCACCAGAGTGTGAGCTGGAGTTTGTTACATAAATAACTGGGGAGTGCTTGAGTCATAGCCCCCCTTGATTGAGGTTGTTCCTACTGCCGGATGGCAAATTGTCAGAGTGCGGTGGCTAGTGTTGGCGGATTGCTTGTGCTGTAGTTTACACTACCAATTTCACTGTCGCTATGGCATGGGTGAACCATCCTGGCTCTGTGTCCATAAATGGCTACAATCTGGCCCCCAGAGTCTGGGAATCCTGGTGGCCACTATTCTTGGATTTGGACTTGCTGCTTCTTTGGGACTGAGTTTCCCATCCTTCCTGGTCACAGGGTGCCACCATGTTGTCCATCTGGGAATGGCTGTTGTGCCACTCTCGTGGTCCTTGTGCAGCTCATTGAGGCTTCCACTGCAAGTTAGGTTCCATTCCCCTTGCTGTGTTCTGATCCCCCCCCCACAGCCTCTGGGAGGGCAGTGTTAATGCAGATAGTCAGTCACCAGTGATTTATCAGAGCTTTGACATCCTGAGGGCTGCAGCATTCATGTTTCTGCCCATTTCTAGCTATGTGAAAGCTGGTAAGCCCACAGAACCTGTGAAGACTACCCACTTCTCAAAATGCAGCTTTTATGGCAGTGTACTTTTCCTGCATTTGTACCACTTCAGCAGAATAGTCTTGATGCAGAGATATTCTAGCTCCTCTCAAACTTCAGCGTCCACTACCTTCTCTCAGCTACTCAGAGCAGTCTCTCCTTTGGCAAAAAGCAAAGTATATAAGTAATTATAGACCTCAATCTAGAGTGTGGAGGACATGAGGAATAATCTAAAGATGCTTGAGGAGTGGGCAGGGAAGTGGCAGCTGAAATTCAATGCCTAGAAGTGCTCTGTGATGCACTTAAGAGCTAAATCTGTATACACTGGAGACAAGGAGGGAAAGGGGTGACATGATTGAAACCTTTAAATACTTAAAGGGTCTCAATAAAGTAGGAGAAGGGGGTTTTCTAAAGAGGAAGGAGGGAGCCAGAACTGGAGGGCACAGCCTCATAGTGCAGGGTAATAGATACAGGGGCAATGTGAGGGGGCGTTTCTTCACAGACGTGGTGATGGAGCCCTAGAACAGACAGCCAGACGGTGTGGAGGGGGCTAAATTGGTGGAGCAATTTAAGAGGACATAGAACAGACATATGGGCTGAGTAATGGGGGGAGGGTGGTGACAGGCAGGGAGGGGTGTGTGTGTATGTGAGGAAGAAAATGAATGGGGCACACTGGATGGGCCATGAGGTCTTTTTCTGCTGTCAAGTTTCTGTGATTCTATGATTCTAGAACTCTGTGGCCATGATGGTCCCCTGGTGCAGTGTGCCTGCTGTACCTTCAGCAGGCCTTGCCATGCAGGTGCTGAGAGTGAAGGAAGCAGCTCTGACAAGAAATCTCTCCATGCTGGGATCCTCTGCACCCTTGGGGATGAAGAGAATTCAGATTTTTTTTTTTTCATTGAATATACTTTATTCAAATTTTAACAAGGAAAATACAATATTGCCACACACACAAAAAAAACCTTAAGACAAACTACAACAAACAAGATAAAAAGAAACCAAAAACAGATTACAATAAACAAACAACAACCCAACCCCCCTCCCTAAAAAAGGAAAAAGGACTCTCCCACCCACCCCATAACTCCAGAGCAAGATACTGTATATATACATATCCCAAAAGGAGGCCTAATTAAAAATGAACTAGAAAAAGTTTCAAATACAAAAGGTAGAAACAAATACAAAAATAATGCAAGACAAGGGACCCCATACAACAAACATGATACAAAAAAAAAACATAAAAAAGAAGGGAACAAAAAGACGTTTCTAATCAATCATGTAATAAAAGTAAGGTATACAAAGGTTCCCAAATCTCCTAAAATTAGCTATACGATCTGCCATACTTGCAATCATTTTTCTCTGCCTAAAGAACAAACAAAATTTCTTTATAGCACTCCAAATAAGCAACAATGGCATGATCGTGCCAACGGCACACAATGACTTTCTTTGCACAGACAGATATCAAGGCCATATGGTTTTGTTGCCTGCCCAACAGCATATATCTCTATACACACAAAAGGCAGATTTCATGAGAAAATGTTTGTTTTAACCCCAACAAAGAGTCAAGATACTGACATATGGAGTCCCAAAAAGGTATTACTGTACCTTTTCCCATTCCCACATGATATGTAACAAAGAATCAATACCTTTATAACAACGTAAACAAGAATCAGAAAGTGCCTTCCCCATTTTAAATAATTTAACAAGGGTGTAATAAAGGTTATGTAACAGCTAAAACTGCTTATAGCAATATCTGTCCCTCTTAAGAAGCTTATACACATTCTCCCAAATATGGGGCCAATCATTGGTCCCAACAGAAGTGGGAACAGCCCGTTCCCAGTAACTCGCAGTTCCCACATCTTTCGTAGAAAGTAAATCATACAGCTGAGAATGAAAAAAGAAATGGCATGAAGAGAAAGTGCTCTAGGGGCTAAAGTTAATGATTTCTGACCATGAGCATTAGACCATGGCCCATGCCCAAAATGACAGTATATAGAATGGGAAAGTTGTAAATATTTAAAACAGTCCTTGTTGGGAGAAAGATACATACATACATTGAAAATTCAAAAATTTAAAAAGAACCCCATTACATGTAAGCTGCTCAGCTGATTTAGTCTCAGGATATGACCAAAAAACTGAAGTAATAATGTGGCCAGCTATCTTTAAGTTTGGATTTTCCATTATTGGTTGAGAAATATCTTTATTAGGGTCAAGCAATGAACAAAGCTGTTTACTGTATGACTGCAAACCGAGGTAGCTAGAGGTGTATCATGCAGGGCACAGGGAAGACTATTAAGCAATACATGTAATAGGGCAGTAATATTAAGTTTCACTTGGCTAGATAGACAAAATTCAATTTCCAACCACTGGTGTACATATGCAGAAGTAGAATCTTCTTGGGGGGGGGGGTCCTGATACCACTGAAAATAATGACTATTATGTATAAACAGATAACATAAATAAAAATTAGGAAGACGAAGGCCACCTGCCTTTCTAGGGGCATTAAGTTTATGAAATGCTCGTCTAGGTTGCTTCCCTCACCATATAAAATGTGTAACTTATTTATTTATTTTATTTATCAAGTCTAGGATTACAAATACCTTTGAACCAAGGCTCTTTTACAAAGGTTCCACGTCAGAGAAATACAAATTATGGGGAACATCAAGACAGACATTACAACAATGTGGACATTGCAAACAGAGTACAGATTAATACAATTCAAGGGTAGCATTGTAAGCAAGGCAGCCAGCGGCATTTGTCAGAGAAAATAGACAACAGATAAGAAGTGCCAGAGTCATAGGGAGAGGGAAGGGGGGTGGGGGAGAAGAAATGTAGGTAGGGTGGGGAGAGGGTGAAAAGTGCAGCATTGGGTATACCAAGATGTGAGGGTAGAATCCAGTGAGGAGGGTAGAGGGACCACTAGAGCAGGCAGGGAACTGGAGAAACAAGGTTAAGTTGAGCAGTCACAGGAGCTGTTGGTAGTGAGATAGCCCTGGAGCCTAGTTTTAAACATACCAATTGTTGGGGCAGAGGAGATGGTGGGGCTGAGGCCATTGAACCAGAGTAGCACTCGATAAGCAAAAGAGCGTTGTCCCTGTGAAGTTTGACAGTGTGGGACTTTCAGTAGCTGTAGCGTGGATCTCCGAAGGCACCGTTTGTTAATTCAGTGTTGTAACAGAGTTGAGACCCCAGGGGGTGTAAGGCCAAGGTAGATTTTTTTCACCATGCAGAAGGTGAGAAACTTTATGCGGTTTGATAGTTGGAGCCAGCCGGTCTGGGTGTACAGGTCACATGTGTGGGTGAGATGGTGAGCAGCTTTCTGCAACCCAATGTACCATGTCTGAAGGATAACCTGATTAAACATAGTAAGGGGGTTAAAGAACCTGTGGGAGGATGTTTATCCTAACAACATTGACACACCCCCAGAGAGAGAGAGAGAGAGAGAGAGAGAGGAAGATGGGCCCAATGATCTGGGTCATGCTTAACTTAATCAAGCAACAAGTCCAAATTATAATATTTCATTTTCCTGGGAGACATACTTAGATAAATGCCCAAATATTTAAGCTTATCGGGTACCCAGACCAGATCAAGATAAGCCATATCAGCCTGGGTTGCCCACACATTAAGGGGCATAACTGCAGTCTTGTCCAAATTCAGCTAATAATTAGAAAGAACTCCAAAATGTTTAATAACATCGAACGTTGCAGGTAAAGAAGTGTAAGGATAGTTCTGATGTAAAAGGATGTTGTCCGTGTAAAGGGTCACCTTATATTGACATGGTCCAACAGGGATTCCCTGAATCTGAGGGATTGTATTAATTTTCCTAATTAAGGGCTCTAAAAAAATGATTAAACAACAAGGAAGAAAGGGAGCAACCCTGTCTGGTACCCCGTCTAAGAATAATCACTTCCGAACGTATCCCATTACACAATGCACATGCAGAAGGGTTAGTATAAAATACCAGGACCCACTTAATAAATTCCAGAGCAATGCTAACTTGGACAATAACTTAAAAAAAAAAGATAGTCACAGGAAACATAATCAAAAGCATTCTCTGCATCCAGGGAAGTAAAAATTGCTGGAGTAGAGGATTGCCTGGATGTGGAGAAACAGTAGGCCAACTTCCAAAGATAGTCCGAAGACAGTCTTCCAGGAACAAAACCAGCTTGCTCCCTGCTAATTACAGAACCCCAAACCTTATTTAAATGAGAAGCCAAATCTTAGATAAGATTTTATAATCCAAATTAATTAAAGAAATAGGCCTATAACTACTAACTTTTGAAGGGTCCTTACTCGGCTTTAAAAGAAAACACAGTAAGGCTTCCGTTAAAGAAGGTTCTGAGATACCATAAGAATAAATAAAATTAATAGTATCCAATAGTTCTGGGGCTAGCAAATTTTTAAATTTCCTATAAAAATTTGGGGTGTATCTGTCTGGTCCTGGCACCTTGTCGAAAGCTAGAGAGTCAACAGCATCTAATACTTCTTGCAAGGAAAGAGGTGACTTCAAATACGCAGACTGAGCAGACTGAGAGTTAACAAGTTGAAGAAGATCTATATCCTTGAAAAAGTCATCAAACTGCAACCCTAGGGGTACTACCAGGTCCGGGGTATACAAGGACTAATAATAAGCAATGAAATTGCGTGACTGTATCCTGGGGAGTAGTAGCCAATTGATCAGAATCTAAGCGAATGTAGGGAATAATCCTATCAGCTATGTGAGTATGTAAGTGCAGGGCAAGCAAGTTTCCTGCCTTGTCATCCTGCCTCTATAAAGAACCTAGTCAGGATTAAATGGCTGGTTTGGACCCCTCTCTACCACCATCCCGCAGGAGCCACTGCACCCAATATCAGATTGACATAATACGCTACTGATGCCTGGTTCTACCTAACTGCCTGGGGCCTTTTCCCTCAGGACCTGGCGACGGAGGGTCTCCTCCGTTTAGCCTCCTGTCTGGGGGGGGACCTCTCCCTCCCTCTTTCCTCCCCGCCCTGCCCCCTCCCCCTATCCATTGGGGCACTCTGGAATTATTCCTTGTTCAAAGCTAATCCACTCAGTACATCCTCCTCAGTGATGATCTCGCTCTCTAAATGATGTTCCACACCACATTTCCCTGATTTCCCATATAGACACTATGGTGTCAGGAGGTCCCTCTCATTAGGGAAGTTATCTCCCAGTAAAGATTTATCCTTACCTTAGGGTCTAGTGATGACCCTGCATCAAGGAAGCACCAGTTTCTACTTAACTGTCGTCGTAGTTCAGTTAGCCCCACTTCAGGCCCTGTTACAAGTTTGCTCTATACCTAGAGTACATGATAATGAATGTTTGCATTTATGTTTGTATGTGTACTGTTACTGTTTTAATAGTTTATTCAACAGACAGCATGAACTGGAAACTGTAGAACCTTGGTCAAAGATAACAGCTGATAAAAGGATCGCTGGGGGGGGGAAGAGATCCCCTGGCAACACCCCTATCCAGGCCTACTCATGACTATACCACACCTGAAGCTTCTATCCCAAAATATAAATGGCCTATCCTCACCGATCAAAAGATCGAGGGTGTTGGCACACCTAAAGAAAAATAAACCTGATCTAATTTTTTTGCAAGAAACCCACTTAAATGCCATTGAGCATGACAAACTAGCCCTGCTCAGTCGAGGGAAGGTATTCTATTCTGCTAGCGGTAGAGGCAGGTGCAGAGGAGTGGCAATTATAATACCCTCCCAGACCCCATTTCAACCAGGGCTTCACTGGGCTGACCCTGAAGGCAGATTGGTTATAGTACAGGGGATCATTAACAATAAGCAAATTACCATAGCAAATGCATATTTCCACCCTGGACTCCCTGTCCCTCACCTAAAGAAACTCCTGGACAAAATAGTACAGATGACAGTGGGTACACTTCTGTTGGCAGGAGACTTTAATTTCCTTCCAGACCCTAAGATAGATTCCTCTAACCCACGACCACCAAGACAAACTGTGGCTCAGAATTCTTCAAGAGATTTACACAGGAAGTGGGCTGGAGTGATGTCTGGTGGCATACACACCCACATTCCCAAAAGTACACCCATTTCTCCTTGGTACACCACACCTACTCATGCATTGATCAGACCTATACTCAACTGGAAGATTTGAGCATTCTACAAGAGGCCCGGATAGGTGATATAGTTCTGTCTGATCATGCTCCTGTAGTTACCACCTGGGACATGGGACTCCAACCTAAAAATACCCGTTAGAAGCTTAACCCATACTATCTGCATTCACAGAAATTTCGGGAATATATCACAGAGAAAAGTATGGAAATAGTGGGGGATAATCCCGCGGTAGAAACAACCCTAGCAATACACTGGGACACAATAAAATCAGTCCTGCATGGACATATAATTCAGCATACAGCGGAATAAGCCAAACAACGACTGGAATGGAAAACTAAATTGGAAGACGCCTTGCATTTTCTACAAATGGCCCATAAACAATGAGACTTGTCAATCTTCCCCTTGCTACAACAAACTAAATTGGACCTTGATTGCTTA
The DNA here is from genome assembly GCA_016271365.2 of Neoceratodus forsteri. Taxonomy (NCBI): domain Eukaryota; kingdom Metazoa; phylum Chordata; order Ceratodontiformes; family Ceratodontidae; genus Neoceratodus; species Neoceratodus forsteri. The sequence goes on from CM028134.1 coordinate 559,787,105, forward strand.
GCCCTACAACAAACAGAAATTGCCCTAACATATTTGAGACAAATGTATTACGAAGTGGGGCCGACAGCAACAAGGTTATTAGCCTACCAGATTCGAAAGCAAAAGAAGGCCTCGGTTATAACCACAATCAGACACCCTAACCAGGGTCACCCCTAACCAAGCTACATGACATCACGGACGCCTTTACCATTTATTACTCATCCCTTTACACCCCTGAACAGTCCCCCACAGACCAATAGATAGCTGATTACCTCCATCCAACCAACATGCCCAAACTTTCAGAGGACCAGGGGGAATCCTTAACTACTCCAATTACAGAGGTGGAACTGACATTGGTCTTAGCCGGAGCAAAAACCCTTAAAGCCCCAGGCCCTGATGGATATGGGATAGAGTTCTGTAAGGTCACTAGACCACAGACTCTTCCTAAACTCCTAAGGCTTTTTAACTCTATCCTGGAGGGAGACACTCCTCCACCCTCTTGGTCATATGCGACCATATCAGTTATTCCTAAGCCCGGGAAAAATTCCCAGCTATGTAGCTCATATAGGCCGATCTTAGTTCTTAATGCTGATTACAAACTATTTGCGAGCATCCTTGCTCACCAGCTAGATACACACCTTCCTCAACTTATAGACAGGGACCAAACAAGCTTTGTCAGAACTCGATCCACCACAGACAATATCAAATGCACCCTCCATGTCTCCCATAAAATGTACTTGACTAACTCCCCTTCAGTTTTAATTAGTCTTGACACAGACAAAGCATTTGATAGGGTGGCTTGGCCATTTTTATATCAGGTTCTATATAAAATAGGAATCTCACGAACCCTGATGAGGGTTAGTCAGGACATATATTCAGCACCAAGGGCATGTGTGAAGATCGATGGACATCACTCGAAATACATCCAGCTTTCATGAAGAACAAGACAGGGGTGTCCCCTCTCCCCACTCCTTTTTGCATTTTTATAGAACCCCTAGCACAAAGTATAGGGGACTCCTAGGACCTGTCTGGAGTAAAATTAGGAGATACGGAGCACCGAGTCGCTTTATACGCTGATGACGTGTTGCTTTACCTCCAGGATCCAGAAAAGCCTGTTCCCATAATAAAGCAACTCCTAACTGAGTTCAGACAAGTATCTGGGTACAAGCTTAACCTCTCCAAGACTGAGATCCTTACTTACCATTATGTCCCGTCTTATCACATACAAAACCTATTTCCCTGCAACTTGTCCTTGATGAAGCTGAAATATCTTGGGGTATATCTGTCCTAATCCCGAATGGATTTTTACAAAAATAACTATCTCTTTTACTACTCAACTTAAAGTGGATTTGGCGTCCTGGAACACACTGTCACTAAGTCTATCAAGAAGAACAGAGTTGGTGAGACTGGTTACTCTACCCAGGGCACTCTACTTATTTCAAAATATCCCCATCCCAATAGTGGAGAAAACATTTCAGGATTGGAACCACTCCATCTCCAGGTTTATTTGGGCAGGAGAGAGGCCCAGAGTGCACCTGAAGATACTCACTCTCCCAAAATCAGATGGCGGACTGTCCCTCCCTGATCTTTGACTCTACTATAACTCCGCCTTCCTTACCCATTTGATGGCCAGACAAAATGCCATAACTGATCCCCATTGGGCGTAAATTGAGAAGTTCCTCATTAATGACAGGGATTACTTCAAAAATATATATATAGTCAACACAATGAGCCCCAACCTCCCTACCTCATGGACACATGGATAATTCAATATATGAAGGTCTGGAGTGATATAAGAAAATCACAGCACTTAGGACCATTTCTCCCACCTATTTGTCCCATTATAAACCTTCCCCAGTTCCCCCCATAATAAGATGGATCATGGTTTCCTAATATGGGAAAAACTAGGCCCATGATATTTTTCCCAAATCATAAGCCAGGGGATACTGAAGTCCTTCAGTGAAATCCAAAACCAATATAACTTACCCCACAGAGACTTCTACCAATACCTGCAACTATGTCACTTCTATGAAAGCCTCCCTCTCTGTATCAGACTCAACTCCCTGCCTTAGTCAATATATCTCAGAAACAGGGGCACCTACTCTCAAGGTACTAACAGGCTCAGAAAACACAATTGTCCCCCAGCACAGACAGCATAAGATTACAATGGCAGAAGGAGCTGGCCCATCCCATCAACCCCGAGGAATGGCAAAAAAGCATGCCAATATGTTTCCAGGGTAACTAGCTCCCATCAGTGGCGTGAATACGCATGGAAAAACCTTATTAGATATTTCAGAACCCCTATAATCACTGATCATTACTCCCTCACTAACTCGGCAGCATGCTGGCATCTCTGAGGGGGGGACATGGGCTGACCACACACATGTTATGTGGTCTTGTCCAGGTCTTCAACCCTACATATTAAACCTCCAAACTAACCTTCAAGAGCTCTTTGGACCACAATTACAACTTACAGGGGATATGTTCCTTCTGCTATTAATCCCGAGAGAGTTTAGAAACCCCACTATCAGATACCTCCTCCACCTCCTTCTTACAGCTGCTAAGAAGGCGATCACAAAGAGATGGCTGACTCCTAATCCCCCAACCATTCAGGACTGGTGAAGTATTACTAAACAAATCTACTTCATGGAAAAGATAACCCATAACCTTAATGATCAAAAAGAGAAGTTTAGCTCCAGATGGACCCATTGGCAGATGTATTACATGTTGCAGGATGATTCCTTCATCCCATAGCCTCTGGTCATGGGGTTTATGGAAGGGAGAGGATAACCAACAACTACCAATTTCCTAGCCACCCCACAATGATCTGCCCACTACCCACCCTCGTTCTGTCACAGATCTACTACATCTCTCACCCACTTTATCCCCTCCCCTTCCAGAGCTGGGAGTGGGGTTTGCTGCTGGGGTCCTCCCCTCCCTCCTTAAGACTCTCCCCTTTCATACTCTCCTTCTATTTGAAATGTACCTAAACACCCTCAATACCAACAGCAAATGAACTTCAGTGAAACTGGGTCCAGGACTGCAAATGGAAATGGAGATGCTCAGGACTTGGTGTAGGGCATATGGCATATTTTAACCCAGAAACTGCACAAGCCTAGGAAAGTACTGCTCACTCAATTTACCCTGCAGAACTGAATGATTAAACCAATAAATTGTATTATTGTATGATAAATGTGCCAACTAATAAACTATATCTATGAACTATGTAATAAAATAACAGACAGGTTCTCAGTACCTTATGGAATTGTAATGAAATAGCTACTGGAAAAGTATGTAAATGTCGACTACCTTTGTTGAAAATCAATAAAGATGAAATTATAACAATACATGGCCTCTGTAATTATTCAGAAGTCCCAATAGGAATATTTATTTCATTTTTGTTGAGTGGGAAGGGAGGTCGAGGCAGTTCTGCCTATTTTCAGCCTCATCCTGGGGGGTGGAGGGGCACAGATGGAAACCAACTGAAACTGAACCATACTAAGCTGTTGCTGGTATTTTTAGTGACTGGCAGAATTTGGCCAGGACACCAGGGAAATTCTCTTACTCTTTTAGGGAAGTGCCATGGGATCTTTAGCATTCACCTGAACAACCAGATGGGATGTCGGTTTAATGTCTTATCCAAAAGACGGCACCTCAGGAGTACAGCATCCCGCTCATGCTGCACTACAGTGCCACTATTGGGTTTTACTCCAAGTTCCTTGGGTAGGGTTAGAACCCACAACCTTCTGACCCTGCAGCGTCAGAGGCAAGTGTGCAGCCTACTGAGCCACTGACACTGCTATTTATTGTCACCCCATATTGCAATATGGGGCAGCTGTGTGGCATGGCGGGCTCACAAAGAATGAAACAGAGGAACTAGAAAGGATAATGAGGCATTAAAGAAGTGCAGGTTAGAGAGGCTGGAGATAAGACACAGCCATCATGCCAGACTCCTGGAAACATGCTAATGTTGTGCCTATTTTCAAAGCTGGTGATCCTTTCTCTTCGGATAACTATAGGCCCATCTCCCTCCTTCTCCCCTCTCTGAGCAAGTTGCTGGAGAAAATTGTGCATTTCCAGTTCTCCAAGCATCTTGGAAAGTACAATCTAGTGTGCCCCCACTTCGCCAACCATGTCCTCCGAAACATGGACTTGGGCAAGGCCACAGGTGATGTATTCGTGGATCTGACCAAAGCCTTTGACCTCCTAGACTACCCCCTCCTCAACCCCACTCTCCGTCACTTTGGTAGCTTCTCTGAGACAACCGCATGGTTTAGAAGCTATCTTGAGAGCAGGTCCCAGTCAGTTTTAATATGTACAGCCTCTTCTCCTGCCCTGCCTATCTTCACAGGGTCCCCCAAGGCTCCATCCTTTACCCCTTATTATTTTCCATTTTTATAATTGCTGTCCCAGCTGAGAGTCTGTCCTGTGAGGCACTCCTCTATGCAGATGACCTTGTTCTTTACCATAGCGACAAGACACTTGCGAATATCCTCTACTCTTACACTTAACTGTGGTACTGCCTACAACTGGTTTCTTTTAAACAGGCTCCTCGTAAACGAAAAGGAAACTAAATCCATGCTACTTGGCTCCAAACCATTTCTTACCAAGGTGACCAAGGCTCACTCCTCCCTCCTTGTACTCACACCTGTAGGTGCCCCCTTGAAAATGTCCCCAGTTTCAAATACTGAGGTGTCACCCTAGACCCCTCCCATACTTTCTCTGAACATGTCACCAACTCCATATGCAGAATTAATCAGAATCTAGGGGATGCCTACCATCAAAAACAATTCCTGTCTAGTGAGGCACACCTAGAAATTATGCGAGGCAACCTTCTACCTCTTATTGATTGCTGCTCTCCCGTCTTTTACCCCATATCATCAGCCCTGCGTTAAAGACTAAGCTCTGTTTACAACAGTATCTGTCAATTCATCCTCAATGCTTCCTATTCAACCCATCACTGTGTGTTGTACCAGTTTCTTGGTTGACTCCCACTGCAAGGCCAGTTTGATTATGCCTTTGGTTGCTTAGTTGACAATACCCTGAGAAGTGGCCACCTATCCCCGTACTCATCCCTCCACATGGGCAGAGTGGGATCTAGGAACCTCATCGGTTCCCCCCTCCCCAGTAGTCCTGAATCTCCTGTACCATGGGTAGCAAAGCTTTTTCTGTCTCTGCCCACTCCCTCTGGAACATACTCCCTATATCGCTCTGCTCATTCACCTCCCATTTCTCTTTCAAAAACCATTTCAAAGCCTGGCTACAGTTTGAAGCCAAAGGCCACTATGCACCTGGGTAATCCTGTGCATCCCCATCTTTTCTCCCCCCCCACCTATGGCTGGGTCACAACCTCCCAGAGACTCCCCTCCATCTCCTGCCCTCCATCCATACCCAGCATGGCTAAGAATACTGTCTCCGTACTGTTCTTTGCCACGGCACTTATTTTAAGGCAGATTGTTGCTCTGTATTATGAGTACCTATCTGCCTGATGACCCGTTTACTACTGTTTACCTGAATGCTGACTGTTTACCTGAATTCAGTTGCACTTTATTTTTATTGTATCCAATAATTTGACACCATATGTATGAGCTCTTTGTTTTGTGGCGATGTATTTTATCTATCTGCTAGCCCTAACTGGCACCATGTATCTTATGTGACTTCTTTACGTAATAATCCCTTGTACTGTAACTCCTACACTCATGTTTGAAGCCTGTACTATTGTGTGTTTACCTGTATTTGCATTGCTTAATGTGCTATGTTTGTGGTGTGGGTCGTGACTGAAAATGGTCCTCTGGATCAGTGCGCCTACCAGATTACAAAAGACATACATACATACACACATACATAAATAAACAAACAAACAAACAAATAAATAAATAAATAGAACAGGAAAAGATGGCAAGAGAAATGTTTAGAAAGGTATGTGATCCAACACATAAACATCATTGTTTACTTTTACCAAAAAAAGTACTGGGTATCAGTTACACAAACAGTCAAGTTGAAAAAAAACATCAGTGAGAACTCAAACTTTTAGTAAGTCTTTGTGTTATTTAAGTATGACTTAAGGATTGCTTTTGGTGAAGTAAGAGTAAACATTTATCAGTGTTTTATATCAATGTGTGTTATATAGTATTAGTTGCTGTATTTTTAAATTGACTTCTGATGTAATTAAGTTATAAGAAAATATGTATAATGTCTGTTTTTTGAAAATGTATGAAAACTTCAACCAACACTGCTTTTGCATGGCTGTAATATTAACAATCAATCAATCAAACCCTGCTACTATACTTTCTTAATTTCTCATAGGAATATCTGTATCATTAAAGCCTGCCAGCATGTGTCAACTTTGTAATGATTATAAATTAATTTCTAATTACTGTTTGTATACTTATTTCTCATTGCTGTCTGTATTGTATTATCATGGACTGTAATCAGAATTTATAGATGACTGCTGAATGTAATTAATACTGGCTTGCTCCTTAAAAAGGGACTTTTAGTTTCAGTGAGGCTACCTGGTTAACAAAATCTAAGTAAATAAATATGGAAATGACTGTGCCAAATGTCTATCTTACTGACCCATTTCACTCCTGAAAGTGATTTGATGATACTTCCGCTATTCTGCTGGAAAGAATGAATGCATTATTGCCTAAAATCCTGGAGAGGGCCAGTTTTAAAGCAAGCTTCTTCCATCTCTCCTCTTCCATAACCACCCATCCACCTTCTCTACATTTCCCTTCCAATTCTATAGTCTCCCCGTCTTGCCCCTGCCCTTCTTCCTGCCACCCCCCCTTTTGTACCTCCTGGCCTCCAATGCTTTCAGCCCCTGGCAGGGTTCTCTGCATCCTGAGTGGGTTAGGTCTAGGCCATTTCTGTTCCCCCCTGTCCAATTCCCACTTCTCCCTCTCTCCTTTGACCCCTTCTTCTCAGCACTTAGATAGCTATTAGTTCACTCATCTCTGAACACTTGCACTTCTTTGCCCTGTCTGGGCAGAGCATATTTTCTCTATGTATACATTTTCAGCCATGTCAAATGCTAATCCGTAAACCACTCTACAAATGCAAAATGTGTGTGTCATTTATTTATTTTTTTTTGTCTTGTTTTTTTTCTCCCCTTCTTGCCTCACGACCCACCACTCCTTCAGGTTGCTTAGATCCCATCCACTCCTCCTGTCCTTTCCAGAGACACCCAACCTCAAATTGCAGCCGTCCCTGGTATAACCTGGACGTAACCCTTCGCCGGGTGGGTCCCCCTCCTCCAAGGGGGAAGGCACCGGGGGGGGGCACCCAGTGCACATACTTGGCCCCAGGGTGCTGCTGAGGTGCATGGTCTCCTTCAGGGCATCAGCGGCAGCGGTGGACCGGCAGCCATCATCTGGTCGCAAAGCGGATTTTTCCACTTTTCTCCTGTTCCCTCCTACTTGCATCTGCAGAGCTCCTGGTCTCCACTAGAGGCTGCTGCAGCACATCATTGACCCACAACCCACCCCAGGAGAGGAGAGCAGTCCTACGGATGCTCAATACTCTCCTTCCCTTGCCAGCCCCCGGCGTCCCGAGTCCGTTCCAGAACCTGGGTCGCCGGCATGGTTTGAGGTAAGGCGCCAGCGCCTCAACCCTCTGTGCCACTGGGCATGTGTGTAATTCTGAATTGCAATTGAATGTGTTCCCAAAGTTATGTTATATGGAATTGTGTGTCTAATTTTCACATCCTACTGTATCCCCCCCCTCCCCCAGGTTGCACCGTGAGATGAGCTACTTGTTGTTCAGTGTGCCTTCCTGGTGAAACATTTCAATAAATAAATAAATTATCAGAGGTGATTCTTCCCAATTAAGTACGTTTTTATTTTGAGTAGACAGATGACCTCTACCAGCTGTACAAGTGACTGAAAATCTGGGGGTGTTTCTGTGCACCCACTATGGAACAGCTAATTGGAGTAGTTGTCAGTGTGAGCTGTTTTTATTTATAGAACATAGTGTGACTGCGCCCACTCCTTCCTTTTCATCTCTGACTACACTAATCTACACATGCATATAACATTGAGGCTAGACTATTGCAGTGCACTTTTTGTGGGCCTGCCTTTGAAGCTACCTTGATACCTAAAATGTTAGTACACAATATAACAGCATGGCTTCCGATTGGTGTTAGTTGTTTTGACCAACTTACCCAGAGCTAAGGTATACTAGATACCAGTGGAACCTCACATTAAGTTCAACATACTTTTGCTATTGTACAAGGCCTACAGTGGAATGGGATTGTACAAGGCCTGAAAGGGAATGGGATTGCAGAAGGCCAGAAATGGAAAGGGGTATAAAGAGACCTCTCTCTGATCTCTAGATCCTGTATATCTACCTCACCTCCCTTTGTTCTATGACGAGGGTCTATTAACTGTTCCTCACTTGGAAACAACAGTGGGCAGTCATAATTTTTGAGTTTATGCTACATGACTGTTACACAGTTTACCTGCCTACACTATGTCCAACCTGCCACTTTTGTGACAGCTTGTAAAGCCCAGTTTGGGGGTATTTCAAAATGTTTTCAGCAGTGTTCAATGGACATTTTGATGATCATTATTCAGAATGTGAAGTGCTATGGTAGTGTACTACAACTGCCCTTCAGTTCAGAAAGCTCTTTCAACGCTATCAAATATTACTTTGGCCACAACAGAGAATCACTACATACACAGAGGTTTTGTGAATAACGAATTGTAAATGCATTTGGAAAACATGTCAGACTTGTCAGGGCAGGAGCCCTGTCACCAGCATTACTTGTCTGCCTGCATCTAGGGACATGGGGCCAACACAACCCATCTGAAAATTGCCCAGGAAGGAAGGTAGGCTTAGGAGCTTGCCATATCCAACCCAGGAAGTCAGAAGGAAAATTGCCTAGAGTTAAGCAGGAAACCATCATTAGTTCATACCTGTAAAAGATAACCATGTCAATTACTCTGAGAAGCATAGTTTCCAAACTTTGATTTGTGTGGAAGTTAAATTAGAAGATCTCTGATGAACAACCACAGTTCCTAGAATTAAACAGGAAGCTGCAAAATTTTTTTGTAAAGTAATTTCAGTACACAACAGCAAAGATAAAACAGTTTTTCTAATTTTCCTGTGTCCCTCACCCTTAATGAATGGGGCCACTGTTACTGTAGCCTTGCTGCAGCTTGGAGGTGGAGTGAACAACTACCTTCAGAGCCTTCAACTGTTCAGCTTCTTATTCAGCCAGTAGAGGGTGTGTGATTTCTGGACAGCGTGGTGTAAGCTCCTCACCATCATTATACATGTGGCCCCCAGCAGTGTGGGATTCTGGAACACACACATGCACCCAGGTCTCCCAGGTGGCAGCGCAACATGCTATTGCCACAATAATAGAACAACCAAAAATGTATTTCCAACACAACAGAAACACACATATATCTCATAAAAACAATTAAACAATAAGGCCTAACAGGATGTGTGTTATTTTGTAATAATGGCATGCTTTGGGAAGTGAGGCATGAGGCAACGACAAGTGCCTTACACATTTGAGGAATGGCATTTTCCCATAATTATGCACATACTGGAGTGCCTTATTGCAGTTATAAAATAGTTCCACATATTTTTATTTTAACAACTAAGTAATGAGGTTCAGAACATTAAGTATTTCTGACCTGTGGTGTAGTGCTGGAATAACACATGGTCATGTGATCACATCTGACCAATCACATGCATTAATTTTCTCATACCCATTTTGTAATATTTTAAAATGCACATACTTTAGTTAGTTTAATATGATCCTGGCTGTGAATCTCAACTAATAAATAACACTGCATTTTAACGGGCAGTATTCTTTAGCCACCAGTCATCATCAATTATTATTCTTTGGCTGCCTACCATCATCACTTACGCAAGGCAAGATACACTAATTTATATAGTGTCCTTTTGCCAAGACTAAGGGGGCTTTACATTTCAAAACAGATGCAATAATCAATTACCTATGTCCTGAGTAACTCGCCTCCATTATTACACCATTTGAGTGATTTACTTAGGGTTTTTTACTTTAACCCCTTTGCACTGAATTAAACACCTGTAGATAACAACTGCAAAATATTTCACAATATTAGCCTCCCTAACAAACCTGAGTTTTTCAGTCGTAGAAAGTATGTCACAGAGGTAAAACAAATTGAAGATTTTTAAATAAAAGTGATTATTTTATTGAAAATTGATTTTATTCGTCCGAACATATATGTACATAAAGAGAATCACACTGATTTTAATACCCGAATAAAAATTAATTATAGTTGCCTTTTGGTGACTAGAGGAAGTGACCTAGAAGGAGGGGGAGTCAAGTTTACATGGAGTAGGATGAGGTGTGTTTGTTGGACACAGTTATAGTAGTGTACAGAAGGCACCAAAAACAAAATAAAGTCAGTCAGACAATGATACAGGAATTCACACAGAAAAAACAAATACATTCAGCAGGCTACGTCAAACTCACACAATGCTTCGCTAGATACAAAGGAAATGACTGAAGAGTTGTTTGCCTGTCCCCTAGCACATTGCTGACTTAACAATAGAAAACAACTATTAATATTGGATGAAAGTGGTGGTGGGCAATCGTATTATTACCTTTTATTTTATCATTAATATTCTAATTAGTATGATGTTCTTATTAATATAAATTCATATTGATAATAAGGATGCTGAAGAAACAGATGCATGCACTTTTGGGAGTGAGCATCAATAAAGAAGACATGGATTATGGATTGATCATGTGAAAAAATTCAAGTTTAGATGTTTGAATACCAGTGAAACTGAGGTGTTATTGATTGTCTCAAGTCCCTGTCTGTTGGCTATGGCTAGACATACTGTAGAGCAATTGTTGGGCCATTAAATGACACTCTTGTCTGAGCTGCTGTTGTGATCCAAAACCAAGGAGTTACACTCTGCTGCAGACTGTCCCTTGAATCTTTAGATGGCAATGATTACACAATGCACATTATTCTATCTTCAAAATATTTATTTATTTTACAATTTTTGGACAGGAAAGGCAAATTAAGCTGAGGCTTATTTCCAGGTGTGTCCTGGGAGCACATGGGAATTAAGTGACTTACTCAGGGTTATACATTGTGCAAGTGATGGCTTTGGGATTCAGACCCAGTTCTCCAGGTTTGCAACTCTGTGCTTGTAACCATTATGCTGTACTGTCTCCATCACCAGGTTGAAGCCAGTTTTTGTCAGAGAAGCCTTGGTTGCACTAGTACATGACATCATGACATTCCACTTAGGTACTATAAATGCAACACTCTATACCTACAGTGGTAACCCGAGACAAGATATACTATATACTGAGCCTGGCTATATCAATACATTTTACAGAAATCCAAATTTGATAAAAAATGGGAACTACCTATGATATATTGTGATATATCTGGATATCTCGCATCATATCTCTGGCTATCACTGTAGGTCTTCCTGGAGGTTTGATGCACCACTTGCAGCTGCTCCAGACCAGAAGCAGTAGTATGGTTGTCATTATCATGCACCTTTAAACTTATCACACATCTGCTATGCAAACCATAATGACAGCCGATCAGATGAGCCATCTTCTTCAAGATTTGCTTGCTCGCATTCAAGGCCCTCCACAGTTTGGGGCATAGATGTTTAAAAGACCCCGTTGCTATATGCCATGGTATAGCACCTTCACCTTGTCAGCGCTAATCTTTTCCTTTTTACTTTAAGACTTTTAAGAAAGTGTATTCTTCCAAACCAACTGTCATTGTTTTCTGATGAAGGATTCTGTGACGCCCAAAAGCTCAAAGCATCTACTTTCTTTTTTAACAACTCTGTTGGTCCAATAAAAGGTATTAAATCATTTATTTGTGCAGCTCTCACTCAGGCTATCTGGGTATAGTCTTCACAGTGGCACCACTGCTATAGAACTTTGTTTCTGCTGCATATCTGAGTGAGCACTTCAGTGGACTTTTTTAAAAAACAGCCAGAGGCACATCTTTACAGTACAGCTTTTCCACACTGACCTTCAACTCCTGACTCCTACAGCTACTGTTTACCTTATTGAGTTATTTATTGATTTACTACTGCATGTCAGTTATTTTATTCAGAACTATGTAATGTAAATTGCTACGCTCTTTCTGTCATTATCGTCTCTCTTTTGTTATGTAAAACCTCCTTAGTCTTAGCAAAATGACGCTATATAAATCAATTTATTGCATAAATTATGATGGTAGGTGGCCAAAAAACGATAACTGATGATGACTGGTTGATAAAGATTGCCAACACGGGGTAGGGCTGCACAGAAGTGCAATGTAACATGCATTGAAAAAAGACATGGGTTGTGGTCATCTGAAATAGTCCAGATATAGTGGCGTGCCCAGAGTCAGATTCCATCATGGTTAATGATATCCTCATACTACTGTCAGAGTGTTCTCAGCTGCAACTAGTTGTAATGACTGGCACAACTTTGTGTCATTGTTTTTTAATGCAATAAATATGCATAATCATCTGGGTGTTGTTATGAGTCAGTGGGTGGCATTGTACAGAAATAGTGTTGCATATGTGTGTTTGCCTATACAAGCCCTTTAGCCTGTGGGCTCCAGTGGCCACCTGGAAACTGCAAGAAGATAGGCAAGTGCAAAGCTATGGCCTTGAATATTTTCAGCTGTTCACTCTAGAGAGAGAGAGTTAGAGAGAGAACGTGATGATGACAGGCAGCTGAGGAATGCAACAATTATGATACATGGGAATAGGCTGTCGTGAAGTTCAGTGAGGAAAATATGGGTTGTGGTCATGTGAAAGTGTGACACGTTACAAAATAAATAAATTAAAAATGTACATTTGTTATGACAATACTAACATATTAACATACTAAATTGCCAGCAAAATAGGCCTGAAGGCCTTTCGTGTCTGCTGGTTTGGTCAGCCCCCACCCTGGGAGCTGACCCTACTGCCCCCCTCCCCCACTCTGGCTTCTCCCTTCCCAGTCCTGGATATTCTCGCTGCACTGGATTTTTTATTTTATTTTATTTAGTTTTTGTTGACCGGGTAAGTGCACTAGACAAATCCTGCCTATTTTCAGGCACGACCCGGGGGAGGGGGATACAGATGAATGCCAACTGACCTTGAACCAGATTAAGCTGTTGGTGGTATTTTTTTAGTGAATGAGGGAAATTTGGCCAGGACACTGGGGAAATTCCTCTACTCTTTTCGATAAGTGCCATGGGATCTTTAACATCCACCTGAACTACCACCATTCCAGGCAGATGGTCCTCGGTTTACCGTCTCATCCGGAAGACAGCACCTCAGAAGTGCAGCACCCCTCTCATACTGCACTACAGTGTCAGTACTGGGATATTAACCCAAGTGCCAGATGTGGGAACTGAACCCACAGCCCTCTGATCTCCTGGCCTCAGAGGTGAGTGTGCTACCTACTAAGCCACTGACAAATTTTGCTTCCAGAACCCTTCCCCTGCACCTGCCCCACCCTCTCTTGAACCCCTCCACCATCTCTGCCTCCACCAGCCCCCTGGGCAGTGCATTTCATGGCTCCACCACCCTCTTAGTGAAGTAGCACCTCCTCCTTTCTCCCCGGATCCCCCACTTCCACCCATGAGATCTAGTTGCCTCCTTCCCTTCCAGAAGCACCCTGGCTGCTCCTCCCCTATTTACCCTTCATGTACCTGAAGACCTCTATCATGGCCCCCCCAGTCCCTTCTGTCTTCCAATGTATGCATATTTAGCTCTTCGAGCCTCTCTCCATAGGTCCTGTCCCCCAAGCCCCAAATCATTTTGTTTGCCCTTCTCTGGACCCTCTCCTGGAGTTCAGTGTCCCTCTTTAAGTGTGGCCTCCAAAACTGCATGCTGTACTCAAGGAGCGGACGATGACAAATGCCATGGGATTCATATGGTAGGGTCCACTGCTCATGCCAAGCAATGTAATACAGTACCAAAGATTATGAGGAACTATGGATTCAAATCTTATTTTCCCAACATGTATTACAAAATCTAAAATATTGCTAAGCTATGGGATATTGGAACTAATGGATATAGAGTAAAAGATATGGCAGTCACTCTCTCCCAAGCACTGCTAATATACATAAAAGATGCTTATGTTGTGATGCTCTGCAGATATCCTAAAACTAAAGACAGTTTATAATGTTGTGAATGTTATTGAGCAACCTTCCTCTTTATCCTCCCCTTCAGTCCATTGAACTACTTGAAGATGTGGTGGTTGTGGTGCAGTGTGTGAATATCTACCTTTGTGTAATCCCTACAGTCATCTACTCTAGCTCCATTAATGTCATCACTGGAGTAGGCATGGCTCAGTATCTGACTCTAGGCCAGACATCTCTGGGTCCTGCTCTGGGGACTTGGGCTCATTCCCCAAATGCTGACACTTCAGTCCAGTACTAGTTGGCGCTGTACTTGCAGGGGTGTGCTGTCCTTCAGATGACATGTTAAACTGGCTTCCCTTGTGCCCATCTCTAGTATTGTTCTGTTGAATGGAAGTAAAAGAACTCAAGGCACTTCATGAAAGTAGATTTTCCCTGGTGTCCTGGCCAACATTTCCCCTTCCCATAAAACTGGTACAGTCAATTGCCAATGACTATATGTCAGTGGTGATTAGAAGAATTGCTACCACCCAGCACTGGCAATAACTTTACTGCCAGTCTGTCTCATTGCTTGTAAAACACTTTGTGAAGTAATGTGCATGAAAAGTGCTATATAAATTCTAATTCTTCTTCAGTCTTTCCAGCTTGGTACTACTCAAGTCAGAGATGTCATGGTCAAGTGATGACTCACATTGACACACCCTCTGCTTCTGCCTCAGCAGCAGCACCATCAACTCGAATTTCTGTACATTATGCATGCTATAATTCTGCCTTCTAGTTTGAGTCATACAGTGGTGCCAGACAGGATTCAGCACAGTGCCTCTAGTTACTGTATGACAAAAAGGGACTAACTGCCATTGAGACTGCTTTGTTTGCTGCAGTTTTGCATGGTATCCTGGTGGGCAGCAGTGTAATTTCTGGTTTCTTAGCTTGATCGTCAGTGTTGGATCATTAGGAAGTACTAGCCCACCTTGTAGTGTACTGCCTTCGGTTGGTTGAGGAGGCACATCCTGCACCACAGAAGTTGAACTTCTTGTAGTACTAGTATCACCAACATCAGCCCAACTCGGACTGATACCCTTTTTCCTTTTTGCCTCTTTGTTGGTTTGTTTGGAGAATGTGACATTCAATGGTACTCCTTTCTTATCTCTTTTTAATTGACCATTGCTAGTATTACCAAAGGTCTGCTGCTGTACCCAGGAAGAATTCATTCCTATGATGTTGTAGGTATGGGATGTAGAAGGAAAAGTATGTTATGGTTTTTGCCCGCTGTATTATGTGATATGTGTGATGAAAGAAAAGTCACTATTAAAGGCACAGTACTATGGCTTTATATCTAAGCAGCTGATACAAAATTCCTCTTCTCTACTAACTTGCAACACATGAATCACCCATTTATCTGACAGGCTAACATGTGCCTCAGAGGGGTCTGTTTCATTAAGAATGGTAGACACACTGAGCAGTCAGTATGCCTAACTCATCAATTATATACACCACCCTGTGCTCTCACTCCTAGATGCATCCTGTGTGCTTAAACTGTCAACTGGCTATATCAGCAAAGGGGGTGGGGGGCGTACACAGTGAATTAAGAAGGGAGTATAATTGAGGTAGCTGTAGTTTGCACTCTGATCCTTGGAGGTCAGGAATGGGGCTTTTCTGGGATCTCTGGGAATGGGCTAAGGGGGAGATTGAATTTATAGATAGTGTAGGCTGCTGGCACAGTGCCAGGAGTCTACATTTTGTTACTCAGGTCTGTCTAAAGGAGGACACGCAAGGGACACTGGAGCTGGTGCAAATGACAGGGGATGGGGAGCAGTGGCCAAGTAACTAGCCCTGGCAACCTAAGGAGGGGGAGAGAAGGTTTTTACAGTTTCAGTGCTCCCAGATCAGGCAAAGCATTTTCCTGTAGTGCACCCTAATTTTCCCTGTAAAACTGGGATGAAATTCCTGTAGATTTTCCTGTATGCACAAATCAATGTAAGTATGCAATTGGTGTCATTATGCCAGTCAATAAAATCACTAGGACAAATGTTCAGGCTGTTTTATGTGTTCTTATTTATTTTAAACATAAAAAATCACCTACAATGTATCACATAACAACTCTACAACTATAAGAACTTTATGTGTAGCAATATAATACCATCTTGAGGTTCTGGGGACATATTGGAATGTATAAAGCTCAGTTCTCAAGGTTCACATGTCTCCAGAACCTCCTGAAGGTATTATAACATTGTAATAATACAGTCCCTCATACAGTATTCTATTTATGGTATGAAATGCCATAACTTCAAATTTACCCCTTAATCACAGACTGATATTATTTTGTGTTCTGCTCACAATGTATGAAAGGGGCATAGGGATGCACAAAATGTGCATACCCCACCCTTGCCTCTGCACCCTGTGGACAGATGCACCCATACTGGCATTCACCAATGCCGACCACCTATCCACAGCTCCTCCCCCAATGCACAGGACTTTGCAGAGTGGCTGGGGGAGGAGTTGTCCCAGGCAGACATCCAATGGGATGCCCCCCTGGGACCCATAGTGGATCTCACACACAGGGTGGCATGGGTCTGGGGCTGTGCATGCCAATAGCATACACCCGGACCAGCGTGGCACCCTCCAGTCCCAGTGCTGCCTCACATAAACTTTCTGGGTGCTCACCCATCCAGCTGCCCCTGCTGCCTCCTGCTGCCCAGAAGTCAGGAGCAGTACAGTGTGCACTGTCCTGGTCCCCCAGTGACCAAATACCTGTGTTCATGGGGGCATGCTGTGGGCTATGGCAGGGCC
The DNA here is from genome assembly GCA_016271365.2 of Neoceratodus forsteri. NCBI lineage: Eukaryota > Metazoa > Chordata > Ceratodontiformes > Ceratodontidae > Neoceratodus > Neoceratodus forsteri. Next base: position 559,803,976 of record CM028134.1, read on the forward strand.
TCCGTGGTGTACCCTGCATCACCCTCTGCACCCATGCGGCCAGCACTACATGGGTTAGTGAATACATGTAGTGCTGGCACACCCACGGAACATCCCCATCGCGGCGCTGTCTGCAGACATGGGGGATCAGGTGCAGTGGGTCTGCATGTGCCCCCTTCATGCATGCCATGCGGGGGGCACAGGGGGTGTGGAGTAACTACTCTCCCCAGATATGCGTGCATAGCCACTGCACACCAATCGTGCAGCGGGCATACAGCTCTGTGTATCTGTAGTGCTCCATTAATAAACATTGTTTCAGTGTATTGTTGTGTTTTTCATTGGCATGTTTAAGCACCCCTCTACACACACACACACACACACACACACACACACACACACACAGCTTTGTGCATTGAACTCTCAGATGTAAAAACAAATATTCCATTTTTTTTTCATTTATTTTACTAACCTTAGGCCAGACCAGGGTCTATGGGTCCCTTCTGATCTCACACAGATAATTCATAACTCCTGCTTATCTTGATGAAGACACCCCCATACCTTTCCCAGGCTCACAATTATATAGAAACACTGTCTAATTTTTTTTCAAATAACCTCAACCTCTTCTAGGCTGGTCAGAAGAAGTGCTGCCTTAGTGATCTTTTTAAAAACACAACTCTGCTCTGTGCACCAAACAAGCCAAGTAGCACTTAAGCAATCTTTGTATCCCCGTCACCCTTTAAAGCCCACCATCATCGACTCTCTTGTCTGACTCGCTTTTTGCACTTCATGTGTTTAAAATAGACAAATTTGCATGACAGAAGGTTTGTTTGCCTTGGTGGTTTGGGGCGCTGCTTCCCTCAAGCAACATTTAAGTACGCTTTCTTGCCCCCCCAAAGCATATCATCATCAAGTGGTCAGTCTTTTGTCTGACTCATTTTGCACTTAAAATGAGTTTAAAATAGACTAATCTGAGGCTGCCCACAAGAAGGCTAGTTTACCTTCAGTGGCTTAGGCTGTCTGCCGGTCCAGAACAGTGGCATTTGAGATGCAGCTTGGCTGACTCAACGGTGTTGCTGTTTTGAGTGGGGCCATATGGCAGGTGTTTGGATCATGCAGCAGCTCACTGGTTCTTGATCAGAAGATCTGAATTCATCCTCAGAAAGATGCGCTGCCAACACATTACCTTACTACCCCAGAGAAACACAGGCTGCAAATGGACCAACAGAATTGCTTAGTGTAGCAAAGTCAGCAAACTGAGCACCAATTGGAGGGCTCTGTCTGGATCTTGGCAGCCATGACATTTATAGTGGGCATTTTCCCATAGTGTTTGTCCATTGCCCCTGCTATTTTAAAAATAAAATATTTCCTTCCTGTATCCCGTTTTTGTAGTAAAAATTCCTTAAAGTACAGGAATCCCTGTAGATCTGGGAGCATTGCAGTTTTATTTTCTTAACGTGTGACTGAATACTGAGTACCAAATTTCCAAGAACTCACTGAGTGTTCAAAAAAGTGTCTCACGCTTTCTTAATAGCAGAGGTAATTAGAAACAAACATAAAAAAGTACATGTAGTGAAAGCACACTTCACTTTTTCTACTTTACAAAGTGCTGCACCTGCAAGGTTCTTCAGCAACACAGAGACCACAATTATTAGCACCCTTTAGCAGAAAAATGAAAGTCCCTTGCCATCCACATTAACTCAAGCACTGGCAAAACACATTTCACAATATGAAAAGCTTGCAAAAACCAACGGCAGGCATCAAAACCTTTCCCTACACTATGCTACGGTTAGACAAAATCTAACTATTCATTTTCTGTCACCAAAATAGTTGCTGTCAAAATTGGCTCGGTTGCTGAAAGCACTGAAGAAAGCTATCTCCCTCTTCCTCTCCAAATCATAAGTTCCAGTTTTGACACTGATGATGCACCCACCCACTGAGAATGTGAAATGCTTCAGGAAAGGTCAGTCATACCCCTCACTATAATACACTTCTAACCTGGAGCCCTCGAATTCCCTGCAGCTCTGCTCCTCACAAAAATCTGTTACCCCATGGTGGAGCAAATGATAGCCCTGTCATCTACTCTGGCCACAATGCATAAAATCTAGGTGTATACAAACGTGATAACAGAGTATATAATCATCATAACTTTTTATAGAGTCAGACATCATGGAAAAGTTTGCATAAATGTACTATGAATTATGGGAAAGACAAATGGAATCTAGCAAGAGTGTTTTCAGTGACTCTAAAAGAGCTGAACATATATAGTAATAGAATTACTGTACCTGAAATTTAATACTATTATGAGTATAGGGCACATGAAGAAACATTTGGTTCTACATCACTGAGAACTTATGAAGTGTAGTCCCCTCATTAATCATTGGACTAAATGGCTATTTCCCCTCCCCTTGCTCTTCATGCTCATCTCCCACTGGTTATGAATGCTATTTTTTCCATGCTCTAATAAACAGGTAATTTGAAATGAGAGCTGCAATGGGAACCGTTATGTAAAATTAGATCCAGTAGGATTAAATATTAATGACAACCTTAAATTAATTTTTATCATTTTTATTGAAAATTTCAAACTCAGTTCAACACAAAATGTCAAATGGCATTACTTGATAAATGCAATCAGTAAGGTATAGCTATACAGGAGACAATTCTCAGGAATACGGAGTGATGACTCTAGTAATAGCAAGGAAAACAAAAACAGATGGTATATTACTCAACAACAAGAAACAAACTGACATAATCTAGGAACATTAGGCTCACTATGGTATACTACTACTGGCAAGTTAAAATACTCTGTGTTATGAGGAGAGAAAGGAAGGGAAATAGCATCTAGGGCCTGGCTTGGGTCCCTAGGAAGCTAATGTAAACTGAGTTTCATGGCAAGGTGTGACTTTCTTTCATAAGAGGCTATCTAACAGACTGCAGCCATTTTTGGCGGGTGGAAACCTCTAGGGTCCTCCATTGTCTGAGCAGAAGCCTTTTGATCACAGAACTTTCCAGTCCCATACATTGGGCTTGCAAGGAGTGTTTGGGAATAGTAAGTTAAGAACAGCCAGGCAGTAATACATGTAACTGCTTTATCCACTGGTTTCTAAGGGGGCAGGCAACAATTTCAGAGGGGCATGCACAAATATAGAATGCACTTACTTGACATCCATTGAATCGGGTTACCTAAGGGCATCCCATGGCACAGGTGGGCTGGCAAGGCTGTAGATTTAAATTGGTTAGACATAACTTTAAACGATGCAATAAACATTTCAATACACCAATGTCCTAACGGAATAGTAAAAGTCAAAACATCCAAAACATGATCTTTTTATTTTAACACAGTTTCTCCATGGAGGCAGATATTAGATTGCAGATGGCCAGGATAGACTACAGGGTGGTCATCAATTCTAATCCCACAGGGGGACAGTTCGGTTATTTACTACATTACCGGCTTATCACCCTCAGGGGCTAGGTGTTACACCCCAGGGATTTATTCAACTTGACTTTCTCTTTCTGCCTTCAGGGAACACACATAGCAGGCTCTGTACATTTCTTTATTTCTAATCCCAGAATATAAATAGCAGGGAGAGGCTGCAGTCCCCTAGGGGTCCGAGGTGCCATGGACCAAGCCTCCCACTCTTCCCTCAAGCCGTTGACCCCCATGAGAGAAGACTCCAAGTCCACATTAGAGGGCAGCTCCACAAGGTTACAATTTAGGGGCAAAGGTGAACCGAGCATCCCCTGGGGGTCTGAGGTGCCACTGGATTTCTACCCTAACCCTCACTCAAGTGCTGACCCCCATGAGAAAGGGTCCCAAAGTCCACATCAGCAGGCAGAATTCCACTGAAACTTTCCAGGGCACATCTCACATACTAGCCACAGGGCTAATAAACAGTATCTCACTTTGTGTGACACAGGCAGAGTCACGCACAGGCATTTGTAAACTGTCACATTTTACTGTCAGAGGCAGACAGCATTAACCTGACATTTTTCCTCAGCACATCTTCACTGTGGAAATACCCACAGCCTTTTTGGTGCCCAAAGGGGCATAAGTAGTGCCTTTTCTAGCACTGTAACCCATTTTCTACAAAATTACATGACAGCCCCTTTCACTCAAAGACAGTCACCTCATGACAAATATCTTTCTTTTTCTGACAGGAAACATTTATTCAAAACTCAGAAAACAGCAGTTGGCATTTAAAATTCAGAAGCTTTGTCATTTCACCCTCTTAGAATAAGGCAAAATATCACCTCAGTCTTTCAGCAGTTCTCAGCTACATTTCATCCCACAGAAGCCCTCAATAAACTCCAAAACTGGTATTCCTCCTCCTGGAGAGGGGCACCCCCAGTTTAGGGATCTTGGGCAACAGCAGCCACCGCATACGAACTGTTTATTTTGACTCCAACTCCATTAGAAATGAGGGTTTACATGGAAGAAGCCAGGCACTACATGCCGGGCTGAAGGCTTCTTTCAACTGAACTAGAATGCTCAGTTCTTTCAAAACTGAGAGCTCCAGCCCCTCCCCTTTGGAATGTTCAGGCAGTGCTGCTGCCAGCTCAAACCAAGGACACAGACTGGCATCACAGAAGAAAGCAAAAACCTTCTTAAAGGAACACACACTTACAGTAACTCCCAAAGCGGGATAACATTCACCCTCCTTTTAGGGCTCAACATCCCTGGCGAGGATACAACTGCCCCTCAAATGACCCATCTGGCAGACGTTGGGTGTCCCCCACCACCAGTAGCCCCCAGAGGGGTATACTGCTGGTACACTGCACTGGCAGTGCACAGGAAATAGCAAACAAATCCCACACAACCTGAGGCCTGCTCCGTTCCTCCAGGTCTTCTAATAGCCCAACCTCCAATTAACCTGTGGGGTCCACCTCAGGCACCCAGAGTGGCACATCAGGACTAAACACCAGCCAACTGAGCTACACTTTTGCACTCTAAACACATGACCAAGGCACTAACTTCATCACATGTGTGGTGACTACCTGGATTACTAACATGTACCTATGGCATGCAATTACGTGGCATTATGTGTAACAGTTTCTCTTTTGCTTTAAAAATTTATCTATGGCATGCTATTACACTTCATGACACCTAAATATTTTTCTTGTCTCTTAAAAATGTACCCATGCCAAGCTTTTGTTTTGCCTGGCAACCAAACATTTTTCTTGCTTTAGCGATATACATCTACAATATCTAAAACATTTAAGTGTCTATATAACTCTATACTCTATTGCCATTCTTAACTATGCTATGCAGCGAGAAAATACAAAACACCTGCAGGTTATTCCATGCCTCCCCCCACAATAATCTATGTACATTTTACTCATGCCATCAACAAATCAACAATTCCCCATACCCCATTGCAACCACAGTCATTACAGCATCTCTGGTTTCTGTCCCAAAAAGTTAAAGGATGGCACAGTTTGAATCCCAGCAAAGTCTAAATTTCCAGACCACCCCAAGGAAAAAAGAGATGGAACAGACTCACCAACTGAAGCTTCGGGTGGTTCAGATTGGGCATTGTCTCCATGTCGACTGCTGGGCCCTGCTTCCGGGCATCCTCTTCAACTTGACCTGACAGACAGCTACAGAAAACTGTTCTTCCTCTCGGGAGACTTCGAACATCAACGAACGTCAGCATGAAGTCATCTCAGCAGCAACTGAAGTCATCCTCTGGGATGTCTACTGCTGGGATGAGGTCATATTCTGGGGATGATCCACTGCTGGGCTGAGGCCATATTCTTGGGATGATTGACAGCTGGGCTGAGGTCATATTCTGGGGATGATCGATAGCTGGGATGAGGTCATCTCGGATGGTGGTCTCTTCCTGGTGGTGACCCAGCTGGACATGAGAGAACACCTAACCAGTGCACGGTGGGAGGTTGGTGGGTCTCCTCACCTGGCGTCTGCACCCTTCAAGCTGCACCTACCCACAGGTCATCTGGGCAGTACCTGGGGTCTCCATACATGGGCCAAACAGTGTCCCCCACGGCCAGCCGGCAGTTGCTGGCTCCTCCATGCAGACAGCGGCTCCAGAACAGGGTAGGCAGTGCTAGGCAACCAGAGGGCATCCTCACTGGGGCAACAGTCTTTCAGCAGGTGCAGGGGTTTGCAGGCAGAAAAGGCATGCAAACATAGAAAATTGTCTCATTTTTTTTCATGCTATTTGCAATGTCCAAGAAGTCCCTGATTTGCTCACCCCATAGCAAGCAGGCACTGCCACTCATAGCTCTAGGCAATAATTATGGCAGTGTCTGTACTCCCAGTTCTTTTTTTTTCTTACAGGCTGCATGGCATAGCAGGCACAACCCACTTCATTCCTAGCAGGCAATTCCCAGGGTACAACCCCTTTTAATTCTTTGACAACCTCAGTTTGTTGACATCCACTCTCCATTTATTCCTTGCAGGCTGCTGGGTACAGGGCATAGAAGCAAGGACATAGCCAGCACATTTAATTGTTTAAACAGTCACTGGTGTAGGAGATGTCGACTGGCTGCTCTTCCTCCCTTGCAGCTAGCAGTCTGCTTCAGTTCTTTTTTTTTTTTTTTTTTTTACTGAGGCAGAGACTAACAGGCTCTTCAATAAACTCCAAAACTCCAAAACTGGTATTCCTTCTTCTGGAGAGGGACCCCCCATTTAGGGATCTCGGGCAACAGCAGCCACCACATACAAATTGTTTATTTTGATGCCAACTCCATGAGAAAAGAGGGTTTACATGGAAGGAGCCAGGCACTGTATGCCAGGCTGAAGGCTCCTTCCAACTGAACTAGAATGCTCAGTTCATTCAAAACTGAGAGCTCCATCCCCTTCCCTTTGGAATATTCAGGCAGTGCTGCTGCCAGGTCAAACTAAGGGCACAGATTGGCATCACAGAAGAAAGCAAAAGCCTTCTTAAAGGAACACATACTTACAGTTACTCCCAAAGGGGGTTACACATAGGTGCATCCAGAGTCTTGTAGGGCCCACAACTTCAGAACAATCTGTGTAACCTTTGTCCAGAATAGACAAATGCTTAGACAAGACCAAAAAACATGAGTGAGGTGGGCCTCTGGTGCTAAACACCTCCAGCACCTGTCATCTCCACAGAGCCCAATGGCTTTAGCTACTGCTGGTATCCTATACTATCTATGTAGAACCTTGTTTTGGATGAACTGATCACATCCAGCTTTACAGGCCCTGAGGGCCCTGAACTAGCCCACCTTCTACTGGTCCTGACTGATGGAAGTGTTCAGTTCCCTTTACCACTGAATCCTTGCATGGTCTGAAGGATCTTCCTGCGCTAGGAACATTTCTTAATATGTTTGGCCTTTATGTGTTTTTGACTGACTGAGAAATCAAGGTCTGTGACTGATCCTTCTGTGTGGGCCTGTTCTAGTTGTTGCAGGAGGCTATGTAACTGGAGATATCTCCAGAAGTACTGCTTGGGTGGTCCATACTTCTAAGAAAGGATATGAAAGAGTCAAGGCATTTCCCATCTGCCATGAGTAGATCCCACACCAGTCAAATGCCTCTCTTCTCCCATATTGCCCATCTAACTGGCAATCCACCATGCATAGCTTAGCATTGTCCCAAAGGGACATGAGGGAAATGAGTGTGTGACCCGAATCTTTGTTAGTGAGTGTAAGGCAAGTAGTGGCTAGACACTGTTAATGTAGGCCATGTTTTACACTGGGCATTCAGGGCCCCATGCTGCATCTTTGCAGATGATGGGCTACCAGCTGCACATGCCTCCATGTGAACCCATTGTGCAGCCTTCAATGAATCATGGACAAACCATTGAACCATCTGAGCAGTGATAAAGGCCACATGTTAGCCTTTTCGCCAGGGGAGGCCCCATTCCCCTACCCCAGTGGCTACAAAGTTTGACCTTGTTGAACCTGGGCAGTTTCCTTTCTCACAGAAGGTCTCCTCTTATCCTATCTATCCTGGAAAACTAGATGTCAGGGATTCTTATCGGATGATGTGATAGGATGTGGATGAATAGGGGAGATAACTATTTTAAGTGCATCAATTTTCTTTGCTAGGTAGAGGGACAGTAGCTTCTACCAGTCTAGTTCTGTTTAGTAGACTCTAAGAGTGGTTGCAAGTTTAAGGATGGCAGTTTGGTAAGATCCTTCTGTATCTTGATTCCCAGGTAGATTATCCCATGTTCTGCCCATTTCAGACCCCTGGTCTGAAAAGGGGAGTGTTTGCACAGGTCATTCAATGGCAAGACCTCTAGTTTATTTTGGTTACCCTTAAACTTGATCCTTTGGAAAACACCAGGAGAGTACTCAATAGAGGGTCTAAGGCAGCTGGGTATCCAACAGAATCAGCAGATCATCTGTATTAAGCAATGTCCTGTTCATTTCCCTCCCCTATCCTCACTTCCACTAAGCTAGGCTGTTCCGTGATTGCAATGCCTAGGGGCTCTAAAGCCTTGCCAACAGTAGCAGAGAATGCAGGCATCCCTTCCTGGTTTCTTTTTGTAGGGGGAAAGTGGTGGATTGTACCCCATTCATGAGGACACTGGCCATGAGGAAGTGATGCTTAGTGTGGATCCAAGAGCGAAATGTCAGAGCCAGTCCCATCAACCCAAGGGTATGCAGGAGGTACTCCCACTCCACAGAACCCAAGACCTTCTCAAAGTCTACTGCCATTGCTTCTGATGATGTAGGGGTAGTACATGTTACCTGTGCAAGGTTGATCAGAGACCTGTGGTGATCTGAGCTCTGGTGTCTTTTTTACAAAACCCAGATGAGAAGAATGACTAAGGCCTGACAATAGAAAAATAGAAACATAGAATTTGAAGGCAGATAAGGATTGCTTGGTCCACCTAGTCTGCTCATTTCCCTACCTAACGGATAAGCTGCAGATCCTACTTAACCAACAGCCTACTTCCTCCTACCCCCCACTAGAAATTGCTTTATGCCTGTCCCATGCATTCTTGAATTCCCCCACTGTTTTGGACTCTGCGACCTCCTCAAAAAGGCTGTTCCATGCATCTACAACCCTCTCTGTGAAGAAATACTACTCACATTACCTCTGCGCCACCCCCCATCTTCAAATTGTGCCCCCTTGTTCTTGCACATCTCTTTTTCTGAAAGATGCTACCCTCTTGGACTTTGTTGATTCCCTTGAGGTAATTGAAAGTTTCTATCATGTTCCCCCTCCCTCCTTTCCTTGAGGCTATACATCTTAAGATCCTTTAGTCTTTCTTCAAATGTCTTCTGGTGCAGACACTGCACCATTTTGGTTGTCCTTCTCTGGACAGCCTCCACCCTGTCTATGTATTTGTGGAGAATGGGTCTCCAGAACTGTACACAGTACTCCAGATGTGGTCTTACCAACTGCCTGTACAGAGGGCCAACAACTTCTTGTTTTCTACTGGTGATGCCTCTCCCTATGCACCCCAGTATCTCCCCAGCCCTCCTTACTGCCTTCTCACATTGCTGGCCCACCTTTAGGTCATCTGATATGACAACTCTTAGGTCTCTTTCCATTTTTGTTGTTGTCAGTATCTCACCCCCCATTGTGTACTCTTGCCCTGGGTTTTTGTTTCCCAGGTGCATTACTTTGTACTTCTTTGTATTGAATCTAAGCTGCCATACATTTCACCATTCCTCCAACCTTCCCAAGTCCCTTTTCATCCTTTCCACCCCACCTTGCATATCAACCCTGTTGCAGATCTTTGTGTCATCTGCAAAGAGACATACTTTCCCTTCCAGTCCCTCTGCAATGTCACTTATAAAGACATTAAAAAGGACCGGCCCCAGTACTGAACCCTGCGGTACCCCACTAATAACCCTCTTTCTTCACTGTGGACTCCATTTACTACTACCTGCTGTGTCCTGTTGTCCAGCCAGTGTTTTACCCAGGCTACCACCCTGGGACCCACTCCCAAGCTTGCTAATTTGCTTATTAATCTTTTGTGCGGGACTGTGTCAAATGCCTTGCTAAAGTCTAGGTAGGCCATGTCTACAGCCCCTCCCTGGTTTACTACTTTGGTCACCCAATCAAAGAAATCAATTAGATTTGTTTGACATGATCTTCCTGCTGTGACTCCATTCTGCCTTGGGTCCTGTGCCCTACTGGCCTCTAGGTACTCAGCAATTCTTTCCTTCAGAAAGTGATTCCATCACTTTCCCTACCACTGAAGTCAAACTGACAGGTCTGTGGTTTCCTGCCTCTGTCTTGCTCCCACTTTTGCGAAGGGGACTCACAACCACCCTTCTCCAATCCTCAGATGCCACACCATCCTACCATGATTTATTAAAAAGGGTAGTCAGTGGTGTTACTAGTTCTTCCCTTAGTTCTTTTAGAATTCTGGGGTGAATTCCATCAGGCCCCATTGCTTTATACGACTTCAGTTTTAAGAGTTCTTTCAGAACCCTTTCTTCTGTGAAAGGACTAATATCAACCCCCTATCGAGAGTGCTTCTATTGACTGGATTAGATATCTCCCCCTGCTTTTCCATTGTGAATACTGAGCAGAAATATTTGTTCAGTATCCCTGCTTTTTCACTGTCACTCTCTGCTTAACCACTTTCCTCTTTATTCAGCCTCAATATCCCTGCCTTCATCTTTCTTTGCTCCCTAATGTACCTATAAAAGGTTTTATACCCCTTCTTAACCGAGTTGGCTATCTTTTCCTCAGTTTGGGCCTTTGCTATTCTGACTGTCTTCACTGCTTCCTTCTGCTTTAACTGGTACAGTTCTCTGTCCTGCTCCTTCAGTGTTTCCTTATACCTCCTCCAGCTGAGCTACCAAAATTTTGGGAAAGATTTTTGCATTCTCATTGATCAGGGACACTGGCCTAAAGCTAGCAGGGTGTGTTACATCCTTCCCTTTCTTGTGGAGCACCATTATTATGGCCTCTCCATTGTTAGGGTGGGAGGACAGCTGCAGTTTAAGCCTCTTGGAAAACCTTCATCAGCATGGGACAAAGCACCTCCTGTAGACCCTGATAACAATCTATAGGAGATCTGTCACCCTCTGGGTCTTTGTGGCACTTTATATCCTGCACAGCCCATAAGACATCATTCAAGGAGTTGGTCTAAAGCTGCTGCTGTGTGGGACTGATTCTTTGGATAGGCAATTTCTCCAGGAAAAGAAAAATCCTATGTCTTCAGGTCTTGGTGGGCAAGGAGAGGCATACATGTGCATGTAAAATTCCCTCATGATGTTGCTGGTCTCTTTTGGGTAGTCATGTAGCTTCCCTGAGTGTCCCATAGTCCCACTATGTATTTCTCAACCTGTTGTTTATTAAATGATAGGCGAGAAACTTACTTGTCTTCTCACTCTCTCCCTGAAGGCATGCCAGACTCCGTGGAGTGCTATTTCAGCCCTTCTAGTAAGGTTCTCATCCAGCTTCATTCTGGCACTAATCAGGCTAGCTATTAAGCTGTCCAGGGGCATGTAAGTGCTTTGTAGTCTTGCTATAAACACCAAAGCTCCTGCTCAAGAGCTGACTGCTCAGCTTCTCATTTGCTGTCTGTTGGCAACATAACACACTGTATTTTCCCCCCGTAGTTGCTTTATAGGCCTCCCACACTGTACTGTAGGATACCTCCCCTGCAGCATTGATGGCCATCTATGTGCCAGTCTCCTTTTTGTCCCCATTCATTGAACTTAGCGCCTAACAGGAATATTGGTTCTAGCCTTCAGGAAGGTGAGTTGCTGGTCAGATGTCCCCATAGCATGACAAGGTCCAGCCAAGCATGAACTGAGACTACCACTTGGTAAATGGTTAAATCTAATAACTTTTGTGTTACCCTAGGAAAGTAAACCACATGTGTATGAGGCTAGAGGTGTGGTAGACAACCCAATAGCATGTGTAATCCCATGCAGCCACGTGTTGTAGTCTCCAAGCATCCATGAATGCATGCTCAGACAAAAAAGGAGTTCAGAGGCTCCCTTGCATTTACATGTGGCTCAGGGAGGCACAAGCTTCTGTCAATGTTTGCTTGCAAGGCAATATTAAAGCTCCCCTCTCCCCAATTAGAACTAGTGCTTGAGTTGAGTTGCAGCTGGTAAGCTTATGAGTGAGGGTGTGGAACATAAGATGGTCATCCTGTTTTGGGCCATACACATTTGCTAGAACTAGCTGGTTTTCAGGAATGTCTATTTTAAGGAGTAACTGCATCTCCTTCTTGTCCTTCAAGACCTCTGGACGGTTCACCATAACCCCTTTTGCAGCAGAATTGAGACCCCTCTTTTCCTGACCTGGGCAGTACTGTGATTCTCAGCTCCCACCCATTCTCTCTTTAATTTGGTGGCCTTCTAGGAGGGCAAGCCCATCTCCTAAAGGAAGGCCACATGTGTGTGCAGCCCCTTTAAGTGTGTTAAAGATTTTTTCTTTGAATGGGTGAGTTCAGCCCCATTCCAACTGATTGCTTTTATTTCATCCATTAGGATGTTTGCATTGCCCATGAGAGTTGATCCATGCAACTTATAGCCTACCTCCAGGCACCCAACCTCCTTACCATGTTGTGCAGATACTTCCCACCTCCATTTCCAGCTGTCAGAATTGCATAGATGTTTATCCTTTAGTAAAACAGTAGAAGCATGTCAACAGTTACATTTGGCTAGAGGGAAGAGATGCTCCTTGAGTAATAATTTGAAGGAGCCAGGTGCCTGGCATTCTTTAATAGTAAAAGGGGGAGGGAACTCTGTAATGAAGGGGCTAGGTTGGCATAGGACCTCTACACTATGCCCATTTTCCTGTGAAATCAAATGTTTGTTGCTGTATTGGTCCTTGTACAATAAGATACACAAAATTTGTGATTTAATGCCTTTTATCAGATCAACAAAGTTTTACAGAAAACAATTTTAGCTTTCGGACTACACAGCAGAGTCCTTCATCAGAAAATAGCAGGTGTACAAGAAATCACCTCAAGCACATAGAACAAAATTGGTAAAAAAAAAATACCTTAGCATATCCATGTGACAGTAAAGTTGATAAATAATGTGTTCACTTTACACATGAATGCCCCAGTTTAAGAGATGTATATGAGGAAACATCTCACAAATTGGAATTGGAAGAAGGAATTTGATAACCATACAGCTGATAGAATGTGGGACTCCTTGGTCAATATATTACATAAAACCATAAATCTATGTATACCCAAGTATTCTAAGTACTCAAATAATAAAAATATCCCTAAATGGCTAAATCCAAGAATTAAAACATTAAGTAATAACAAAAATAGATGCTTTAAAAAAAATTAAACATGACAAATACAAACAATCTAATTTACAGTATAGAGAGCTTGTTAAAAAAGTCAAATGGGAAATAAAAAAAGCAAAAAAAAGACTATGAATTAAAACTTGCATCCTTAGTTAAAGACAACTATAAGACCTTTTATTCTTATATAAACAATAAACAAAAAAAGAGTAATACTATCAGACCTTTTAAAAATGATGCAGGAGAAATACTCAATAATAGAGATTGTGCAGAAATACAAAATAAATATTTCTGCTCCATCTTCAATCCAGTTACTTCTTTAAATACTACTCCAAAAATTACTTCTAGACCAGGGAGGATACAGATTAAATTACAGGATATCCTAAATAAACTAAAAACAGTACATACAAATAAATCACAAGGACCTAATGAAATTCATCCTAGGATGCTGTATGAATTGGCAAATCAACTTGCACCACCCCTAACCCATATTTTCCAAAAATCCCTAGATACAGGACAAGTACCACAAAATTGGCAAGAAGCGTTGGTAGTTCCTATATATAAAAGTGGATCAAAATCGGAGTTAAAAAACTATAGACCGATTAGTTTGACATCGGTCATGGGTAAGATGATGGAATCCATCCTAGTTGAGTATCTTGAGGCTAATGAATTGCAGGACCCGTTACAGCATGGTTTCTGGAAAAAACGTTCTTGCCAGACAAATCTCTTGACTTTTTACGAGAAGGTTGGGAAGGCTTTGGATGCAGGAAATTGTGTTGACATTATTTTTCTGGACTTTTCTAAAGCTTTTGATGAACTTCCACATCAAGAATTATTTTTTTCCCTTAAACAGTATGCATTAGATACCAATATAATAAACTGGATAGATGCTTGGCTATGTGAAAGAAGGCAAAGAGTGGTAATACAAGGAGAAAAGTCGAAGTGGGAGGCTGTGACTAGTGGAGTGCCCCAGGGCTTGGTCCTGGGACCCTGCCTCTTTAGTATTTATATAACCTCCCTGAATTTGGATAACAATAATATCTGGTTGACAAAATTTGCAGATGACTGTAGAATTGGTGCAATAACCAACACCGAAAAAAATTATTATGATCTACAAGAAGCATTAAACTACATACATTATTGGGCTGTAAATAGTAAGCTTGAATTAAATAAAAACAAGTGCATAACTATGCACTTGGGTAATATAAAAAATTAAAATCCCTTTTCCTATAAACTGGATAATATTGTACTCAACAACATAAATGAGGAAAAGGATTTGGGGGTAATAATTAGTTCTGACTTAAAATTTAGTTCCCATTGTAATAAAGTAATAAGAAAGGAAACTAGACCCTAAATTGTATTCTGAGACATATCTCAAGCAGGGATAGGAAAGTACTAATGCCTCTCTACGGTGCCTTGGTTAGACCCAACCTGGAATACTGTGCCCAGGTGTGGGCTTCTTATAAAAAAGCAGAAATTTATAATATAGAACGATTACAGAAAAGAGCGACTAAGTCAATTGAAGGGCTAGAAAAGAGGACATACCCTGAGAGACTGAGGGAGCTAAATCTTTTTACCCTGGAGTACAAAAGAATTAGGGGTGATTATTGCTTACTATTCAGATGTATAAAAGACCCTGTATTATTGTCAGAACTTGGACTAGTCTGGAGAAAATCAAGATATGAATCTAGGGGACACCCTTTTCAGTTTGAAGTCCAAAAATTGCAAACTTTACCATGAAAGCATTGGTTCAGCAATAGAATCGTGGCAGGATGGAATTCATTTCCCAAAGAAGTGGTGTCTTGTACGACTATGGACTCCTTTAAAAATGAACTCGATGGCTTTCACTTAGATAGAAAGAAAGAGATTAAACAATAAGGCAAGCACTATGGACGAAAGTCTACTTAAGCTTGAAATCACCTATGGACCTATATGTGTGTGTGTGTGTCTATGGCTGTATCTGTGTGCTGTCCCTTGATGGAATTAGAGACACACTACAATAACATTTTCAATACTGGCACAGGGTAAACACGTTTCTGTCTGTAACTATGTGTTCATTTGTCAATATTATTAGTGAATATTCAAGCTTATACTGTTTAAACATGTACCATCTATGACACTGTGTTCATTTGTCAATATTATTTGTGAGCATTAAAACTGTAACTTGAAACATGACCACATAGTAAATAAGACTTTTAAAAGCATCAGTGTGATGGGAAACCTGCATTGACATTTCATATATGAGGTGGATGCTTGCTTTGTACTTTAATAAAGTATTTGTTTATTTACCTGGTTATTCGTGACCGGTATTTTTTTGGACCTGGAGGGTAGTGGAGAGTTTTTCTTGTAGTGGCGTACTGACGTTTTGTATTTTGACTACTCCTTTGATGTTCTGAGTGGTGTTGTTCATTGTATTGATGTCTTCAAACAAGCATTTAACAAAAGTGGACATTGCCCCCTTTGAGTTTCTCTGGGCCTCAAAGACCCTATGGTATTTATGTAAAGACCTTATGCAAGACCAGACCCAATTTAAAAAACTTAATTTCGATGTGTTAGTATCTTAGAATGGATTTGGATTATTGGAGCCTTTTGCCTTCGTGTGTTTGGGGAAGAATTAATGTGTTAAAAATGAATGTTTTACCTAGAATATTTTACTCCCTGCACATGCTGCAAGACCAGACCCAATTTAAAAACTTAATTTGGATGTGTTAGTATCTTAGAATGGATTTGGATTATTGGAGCCTTTTGCCTTCGTGTGTTTGGGGAAGAATTAATGTGATAAAAATGAATGTTTTACCTAGAATATTTTACTCCCTGCACATGCTGAATGTTTATCTCCCCATCAATGGTTCACAATGCTCCACTCTATAATTTCCAAATTTATTTGGGTACGGAAACTGTCGTGCTGAGCATATACAAAGTTGGTATTATCTAAGACTTCAGGAGGCTTGAAAGTTACCGGACCATAGGATTTATTATTGGGCTATACATTTAAGTAAATATTTTCAATGACTTTCTTACTCAGATTCCATTTCATCTAATTATTATACCCCTCTTTGGCTTAACATTGAACTTGAACAAATTTGTTCTTGTGGGATCTCCCCAATTTCCTTGTAGTACATTAAATACACTACTTTCCTGGCAAAAATTAAGCAGTCAGTTTTGGGTACTTCTATCTTGGTACATCACCAAATGCTTATGAAGTTGTCGTATAAATGTTGTAATGACACGGCACAGCCATTTGTTAAAAAAAAAATTTAAAATTAGGGTAAACCTATACCAGCAGGGTGGTTGCCTAATGTCGGCACAATTTCCCTCGCTGACCTGTTATCCAATGGGCATTTTATCTCCTTTGCTCAAGCTTGGGACAAACTTATGCTCTCTGACCGTATGGCCTTTAAGTACTTCCAAATTAGGCATGCTGTTACACAGCATATGGGTCCACCCCCATGGTTACTTACCTACGATTCTTTTTTATCTCTTTTGAAAGTGGCAGTGAATCAGTTGCATAGTGTCTCAAAGTTATATCAGGTTCTTCTCAAATAAGTGTACTCTAATTGTAAAACTATTTGTGGGTACAGGCAATCTGTCTTTCCTGATGCTCCTTTCCAATGATCTCGGATTTGGAAATCCCTTTTTATGTACATAACTCAAGATAGATTATGGTTAACGCAATTTTTTTATTTTGCATAATTTGTGTTATACCCCTCAAAAATTGTATAAAATGGTAAAAGCCAAATCTATTCTTTGCACTAGATGTGGCACTGGGGATGGCACATTGCTACACATTTTTTGGGAATATGCTCCTTTTAGCAATTTATGGTTAGAAATTAAAGAGGAGATGGACCCTCTTCTGGGACTATATAAGAAGTTTACCCCAGAAATTTGTATTGTGCGTGACTTCACGTTGGTCCCTGTCAGGGAAAGGACATATCATATAGCAATGATATCTATGATGATGAAAAGATTGCTTTTACATCATTGGAAGGACTGGCACCATTTTACATATGTGGAATGGCTTAATGAGTTATAGAGCAACTTTTGGTTGGAAAAGCTCATTGCTGAGCCTGCAATCAGCTGTTGGCATATAAGAAGAAATGGTCCAAATTTAATACACTTTATACTTTATCTACTTGATCAAAGTTTTAATATTGCCCCTTTTCTGTATTATTTATTATTTATTTGTCTCTATGTCATCACTTAGAGTATTGCTTTTACTATGTGGAATATGTTACTGGGTTGCCTTATTGTGCCCTGTTTTTTTCTATTTGTTTAATGAGTAATTGGAGGATTTTCTCTTATAGTACACGTGTTCTTTTTATATATATTTATAGTTGGCCTGAATTGGGGGGAAGGAGGAGAGTTACTATTCTTGTATCAGTTTGGTTGTAATTTGTATGTTTGAAAACACAGAAAAAACTTAATTAAAAAAAAAAAGATGCCATCAGTCTGAAATGAATAAGGGAGAAATGTCAAGTGCCAAAGGCAGCACTCTCACTTGATACAGAGTGTGCATTTGATTTGGCTGAGTGAGACCACTTCCTAGTAGTGCTTCAGAAGTTTGGATTGGTAAGAAATGTAGGAAATGGGTGCAGACCCTATTTGCAGGGCCCCAAACATGAATGTTAACAAATGTTATGCTATTGGAAAGGTGTATGCTGCAGTGGGGAATCAGACAAGGATGTCCCGTCACCAGTTCTTTTTATCCTGGCACTGAAACCCCTGGAGCAAACAATAAGAGACTGCTGAGAGATACTGTCTGTGGAATCAGAATAGGAGGGGTGGAGCACAGAACAATACTCTATATAGACAGCTTGCTACTGGTAGACTCCAACCTTCACTTGGCAATGCTCCATCTAATGTCCATCCTGAACTCTGTTGCACACATTTTGTGGCTCAACAGTTATTGGACAAAGTCCAAATATCTTCCTCTGAATAAATTATGTATGGAGAACCAGTTTAGACAATGAAGCCTGAGATGAGTACAAGGTCTTCTGAAATATTTAAGCATCCATGTCCCAGCAGGCCTGAACCAGGTAATCCCACTCAACCTATGTCACAACATACAACATGGCCAAGATGATGAGGTGGGAGCAGATGAACCTTTGAGTATGGGCAAAATTAACATATTCAAGTTGGTGACAGTGACCAGATTCTATTACATTTTAGAAAATGGCCAGACTGGATTCTCTATCCTGATTGGCTGAAACTACCAGCAACCTAGGCATCTATTTTTTCAATAGATGCCCAGTAAAAAATAAATGCCAGTCCAAGTGGCGCCTCACTGCACATCATTCCACAGTGTTGGCCAGCCTACTTTTTAATTGGCTTGATGCACCAATGAAAATTTAAAATGCCCACCATCTTTTTCTCTTGCTTAGTGAGAGGTACTGGTCTGCCCCAGCCCAAAGCAAACAGTATTCACCTGCAGTTGCTCCCTCTTTTAAAAATAAAAAAACACACTTCAGTTATCTTGTGGTTCGAGGAGTGACACAATGGTACCACTCTCCCAATGGCAGTGTCACAGTACCATTCAAACTTTCTCCTGGCCATGGTCTCGCAATACCATGCTGACCACAAACATAAACATAGCGATCACTCATCACAAGTCCCCCGCAATCACTGAGTCGCCTGTAGAAAAACAAACAAAAAACACTCACTAGAAAGTGAAAAGAAATCTTTTTCTTTTCTCTCCTCATACATCACAGTAAATGTCACTTTTTGCCTTGCTCGCATATCGCTGTCAAAGGTCGTGCACCTCATAGATTCAACGTCAGACCAAAAAGAAAAAAAAAACACAATCCTGCAATAAAAAAATAAAATTAAATTTGCCAGAGTCCTACAAATAATGTTCACAGCACACTGCCTTTCTTCTTTAGGAATCAGAGTCTGTGTGACTCTATCTCATTGGGGGGTTGGCAATCCACAAGAATGCCGCAGGGAGGAGCAACAGCACCAGGAACACCTTATGGACTACTTTATCAATATATTTATTTCTAACACCTTTATTCATTTTCACAGTCATTTACTGTATTTTTTTACAACTTCATGAAAAGTTACACAAATGGACATTTTAAAAATGCAATAATACCCTCCAAGGTGGGCATTATTGGAAAATACTGGACCTTCCAGGGTCTATAAGGCCCTCCACCTGTGGCGTTGGGCCTCATTACACCCCTGGGTGGTCTGGTACTTCCCAATAATGCCCACCCTGTCAGGTATTATTGCTTACTTCAATAATCTGCCTCTGTCTATCCCTGAGAGATATTTAGGCACCATAGGTGAGATGTTCAAAAAACTTAGGAGTGTGTGCATGGGGGGGCACCTGAGGCTAGCGTATAACAAGTTGAGGGCACATAGATGGAATGGGGGTCTGGGCTTGCCTTGCCATAAAGGTTACCACTTAGCATTTATCCTATACCAGTCAAAACAGTGCTTGTTCAGGGAGGATCATGCAGTAACCCTAGGATGGAGACAGCTAAAGCTAAAGATAGATGTTGCCCAGATGAATAGGCTTATGACACTCCTGTATAGGCCCCTGTTGAATGCCCTGGCAACACACCTGTGCATAAAAAAGGGATTGTCAGGGCATGGGAGGATACTCTGGAGTTATCAAAATGTTTCTCTTTCCAAGTGGTATTGGAACTATTGTGGCAGAACCCAAAGATACAGGTGGGAGGAGAACAATTTCATGGAGCGAGGTGACAATTGGAAGGAATGGGACAAATAGGGGACTTAATTGACAGATACCAAGGTCTTGCACTCCTTTCATGAAGTGGTGAATTGATACCAGGATCCCAGGAATAACTTCTGGCAATACCTGCAGCTCAGAAGTGCTCTGAAAGGGAGAACATCCCCAGATTACAAATATACAGAGGAAGAGAACTGGGCCCAGCTACTACAGGCAGTGGATGGAATGAAGAGCGGGGCTGTAAATATTTATAAAATTCTTAGGGACACTTGTATGACCTCCCTGATAAGGCCAAGTCCAACTGGGGGAAAAAAGAACTGGATAAAACATTAATTGAGGATGAGGGAAGCAGATGTTGGACAGAGGCCTATAAATTCTCAAAGGATATGCAAGATAAATGTATTCAATACAAGGTCCTCCATAAGGTAATTGGCTTAGGGACAGAAAACAGAGAGAGATGTGGTCAATGGGGTGAAGTCTGATGAAAGTGCAGTCATTAGTGGTGTGCTCCAAGGCTCAGTATTGGAGCCTGTCCTGTTTAATGCCTTTATCAGTGACCTTCGCATAGGTACTCAGAGCAAAATTGCCCTATTCCCAGACAATACTAAGCTAGGAGGAATAGCTGACAGTGAGGAGGTCATGAAGGACCTACAAAAAGATATACAGAGGCTGGAAAGATGGTCCAATGTCTTGCAGCTGAAGTTCAGTGCAAAGAAATATAAGGTGATGCATTTGAGTAAAGGGAACCTGAGGACAGAGTACCACTTCAACAGAGTCCAGCTGAGTGCCACGCAGTAAGAACGGGACCTAGGTGTCATCATAAGAAGTACTCTTAAGCAGACAAACCAATGCAACAAAGCTTATAGCAAGGCCAACAAAATGCTGGGGTGCATAGGGAGGGGATTCGACAGCAGGAGGAATGAGGTAATACTGCCCCTCTACAGGTCCCTGGTAAGGCCCCATCTGGAGTACTGTGTCCAGTTTTGGAATCCACATCTGAAAAAGGATATAAACAGGTTGGAAGCTGTCCAGAGAGAGCATCCAAAATGATCCAGAGCCTTCAAGGGCACTGTTACGAGAAGCTCTGGAAGCATTAAATATGTTATCACTGGAGACATGGAGGGAAGGGGGAGATATGATTGAAACATACCAGTTCATGAGAGGAATAAATAAGGTGCCATCTTCAGACCTGTTCAAATGAGTCTCTGACTCTAACACTAGAGGGCATGAGTGGAAGTTGAGGGGCAGAGAGGGAGCTTAGGAAGCACTATTTTACAGAAAGAGTCAAGGAGCCATGGAATAAACTGCCAGCTGAGGTAGTGGAACAAAGTCAAAGGCAAAGCAAAGTTGGTGGGACAAAGCTAAACCAAGATCAAAAGCAACAGGAATAGTAGGAGGCATTAGGCAGAAGGGGGTAAGGTCCTGGGATCAGAAAAGGGCAAGGAACACATAGGAAGACTAGATGGACCCCTGGTCTTCTTCTGCCATATTTTGTTCTGTTTCTATGTTTCCATAGATACTATAAGACACTGCCAGACTTAAACAAATTAAGTTGTTACTAACGTATGCTTGTTAAAAGTGTGCAGAGCTAGGAGTAGATTTGCTCCACATACTATGAAGTTGTGACAAACTCAAACCATTCTTAGAGAAGGTCCTCAAACTAAGTGTGGACACTGTAGTTTATCATCTCCCACATTCCTCAGCCAACTGCTTACTAGGAACCATGAAGAGACACAGACAGCTCTCTAGAGAACATAAGTTGTGGCTCCAGACAGTGTGGGTGGGAGGTGAGGCTCATCTTAGCTAAATGGAAACAGACTGAGACCCTCTTGGCACAAGAATGGATTCTTAAGATTGCAGGATGACTGCCAATGAGCACTTCGAATACATTGCCACAGACTGCCTGGATAAATTCCATAGCATCTGGGAGCTTTTCTTGACCATCTTGGATTGCACAGTTCCAAGCATATGTAAATTCAACCCACCCACAGTCTATCTAGCAATAACTCATTGATAGTCATGGTTACAACAGGCAACAGAGTCTGTTGTTTGTGATTCCATGGAGAAATGCACAACAAAATAACACACTGGTAGCTTGAAGGTTGTATATCAACTTAATGTCTGAAACAAATTGCAATCCATGATGTGAGTTGACAGGTATAGTAGAATACAAACCACAAGCATAGCTAACATAATGATGCACAAGGCTACCAGGTTTGGCGAAGCTGCAGTAAGTACTAAGTGAAGCATTATCTGTATCATTTGTATCGTTGTATATCAACTTAATGTCTGAAACAAATTGCAATCCATGATGTGAGTTGACAGGTATAGTAGAATACAAACCACAAGCATAGCTAATATAATGATGCACAAGGCTACCAGGTTTGGAGAAGCTGCAGTAAGTACTAAGTGAAGCATTATCTGTATCAAATGCATTATACATGCATCTACAGTAAATTAATTTGTTGTTGATGTTGTACGGTATATTGAAAATGTTTCAGTAAAAACAGTTATATAAAAAAGTAAAACGGTAAAACAAACCTGATGCATGGCTGCTCTACTAGTACAACAGCATCACTGCTGCTTGTGGTGCTTATGATTCAGGTTCACATCCTGAACTCAAAGCACTGCAGGTCAAGTGGGGGAAGAAGGATAAGGATTCCACTGGATGCTGCCCTCCTCCAGGAAGGGTGGATGCATTGGCTTGTTGCAGTACTGTCACTTGAGTGACAGCAGTTTGTAATGGACTGTGGCCTGCTCAAGCATCAGGGGGATACCGGCAATGCTGACAGGACATGCAATGTGCACATTTCTATGACTAATTCTAGCTCCCAAGTAGAGAAAGGAGGGTGGGAGGGATGGAGGGAGAGAGATAGGAATGGAATAATGGATTTGTTTGTTTAAAGACATTTGGCAACTGAGAAAGGCACACTGAGGTAAGGCTCATTTTCAGGTATGACCCAAGGGAAAGGTTATTGTGAAAAAAAAAATACATACAAAAGGCAAAATCAAAGTCAACATAAAAACGGCAGTCTACAGGCATATGTGTATTACCAAGGATACTGAACAAAAGAAAAGCTACATCAAGGGGGATTTAAAGAGTCAAATAGGAATTTCCATAATTAAGTAAAATGTAAATATACAGAGAGATGGAGGTAATGCTGGGAGTATAAGAAATGATTAACAGAATGAGCGGACAGCCTGGGTCTTTGATGAGAAATACAAGAGGCCAGGATACGGAGCCTATGATGCCTTCAAGCAAGCTGTCTCATAAGAGCATCTCGTTATTCTGGTAGATCTGATAAGATCTTTCCCAGCTTGGATGGAATTGTGGCCACTATTCCATTAATATTTTCCTCATTTGTTTGAAAACTGTTTTTTAGTATGCTTTTACTGCCTGGCCGGCCATCCATTGGTCTGCTCCAGCCACCCAACCATCGGCTGGGACTTACCTCTTACTCCCGGACTGCCCCTTGCTCCTCCCCACTTTGTGTTATAACGCAGAGGGACTGGAAGGGAAAGTATGTCTCTTTGCAGATGACACAAAGATCTGCAACAGAGTTGATGCACAAGGTGGGGTGGAAAGGATGAGAAGGGACTTGGCAAGGTTAGAGGAATGGTCAAATGTATGGCAGCTTAGATTCAGTGCTAAGAAGTGCAAAGTAATGCACCTGGGAAACAAAACCCAGGGGAAGAGTACACAATGGGGGGGGGTGAGATACTAACAACAACAAAATGGAAAGGGACCTGGGGTAGTCATATAAGATGACCCAAAGGTGGGCAAGCAATGTGAGAGGGCAGCAAGGAGGGCTGGGGGATACTGGGATGCATAGGAGAGGCATCACCAGAAGAAACAGGAAGTTATTATCCTCTGTACAGACAGCTGGTGAGACCCCGCCTGAGTACTGTGTGCAGTTCTGGAGACCCAATCTCCAAGAAAGACATAGACAGGATGGAAGCTGTCCAGAGGAGGGCAATTCAAATGGTGCAGGGTCTGCACCGGAAGACATATGAAGAGAGATGAAAGGAGCTTAATATGTATAGCCTCGAGGGAAAGGAGAGTGGGGACATGATAGAAACATTCAAGTACCTCAAGGGAATCAACAAAGTCCAAGGGGGTAGCATCTTTCAAAAAAAGAGGTGTGCAAGAACAAGAGGGCACAATTTGAAGATAGAGCGGGCGGCTCAGAGGTAATTTAAGGAAGTATTTTTTCACAGAGAGAGTTGTGGATGCATGGAATGGCCTTCCGGAGGAGGTTGTGGAGTCAAAATCAGTGGTGGAATTCAAGCATGCATGGGACAGTCATAAGGCCATTCTAGGGGGTAGTGGTAGGAAGAAGTAGGCTGCTGGTTAACTAGGATCTGTATCTTATCCAGTAGGTAGGGAAATTGGCAGACTGGGTGGGCCAAGCAGTCCTTATCTGCCATCAAATTCTATGTTTCTATGATATAAAGACAGGAGAAGTGGAGTGGGTATAGGAAAACATGAACAGGAATGGAAAGGAGGCTAAATAGTAAATTAACTGGAATGGGTAAGTTAGGTAAGGGGCAAACCAGCCAATACCAGAGCAAGAGTGAGGTGGAGGAAAGGGAAGTTTGAGATAATGTTTGAGAGAGAAAGAAAGGAGCCAAGTGAAAGGAGTCAAGTGAAGTGTAGGGAAGAGAGAGTTCCAAATATAAGGAAGACAAGAGGAAAAATCAGATTTGCACAGCAGCAGATTTGGAGTAAGGAATAATGAAAGCTCAGGAGTCCATAGAGCAAAGTGCGTAAGTAGAGAAGGAGTTAGGCAAGAGGAGAAGAAAGCTGAGGCAAATGAAAACTAGTATTTAGAAATGGATGAAGCACTGTGAATAAGGAGATGGGAAGCAAGAAGAGGTTTTTGGAGGCTTGTATCAATACACATAAGGCTGCACTCAAGGAGGACAAAATAAAGTCTTATGCACCAAGAGCTATGTAAGCTACAGTGTAAAATGTATTTATTGTGAGTATAAATGAAACAGCCATGGACACTGACAATAACGCCCCAGCTTCAACAACAGGGGTCATCATCAGGGAGTGTGGTAAACACAGATAAACTAGGACCTTTCATACAGCTATGTTTTAAAGAAATCTGTACAATGAATTAGAGTACCAATGGAAACATTTTAAAAAACTTTTGTCAAATGTGCAAAAAGTGAATAAAAAACCTTTCCAGCATATAAGGAATGTTAAAATAATTAATAAATGCTATAAGGCTATTAATAACTAGATTTGAATAAACAAAATATTGACCTAAAAGGTCAACACAGTTTTAATTAGCTAAGTATGATGCTTATGAAATGTGATAATAGCTCCTTTTGTTATTAAACTAGTATAACATTATTAAACATCAATATCATAATATATAGATAAATCAAGAAGCATACTGAGGAGTGCCGAAAGGTTTTGGCAAAAACTGGAAATTAAGTTCCAGTGTGCAACGTAAAATTAAAACCTGCCCTGAGGTAAAAAATACATCTCCAAATTGGGATAGTTATGTTGGGATGAGGGGGTAATGGTGGAAAAACTATGTAAAAAAATTAAATATTAAGTGGAACCTAATAGGTTCAACACAGCCCAACTACCAGTAGCCAAAAGAAGTAAACTGATGTCCCTCAATATGTTGAGTAAAAAATGGTTCAATATTACATATAATTACACTCAAAAAAAATATCAGTAAAAATGTGGAAATAATGCATTAAAGAAAAGAAAGACAAAAAAAAAAAAACACTAGATGTTTGTCGTAGAGGCACAGGTCAGGAAGTTTAGGAAAATAAAGAGCTATTGTAAAATTCACAAATAACATTTTATTATTAATAACAGCAAAATAAAAAAATAAAAATTGTTCAGTATAACTATTTACAACTGGCAGTACAAACATAAAAAGCAGAGTCCTTCTGAGTTTTTCTTCTCAATTTCTAATCTCAGTCTCTGAGTCTCTGTCTCTGTCTTGCACAAGCTTTGCTGCTCTTTTTATAAGTCTGTGCCTGGGAAACTCGTTAAGAAAACAGCATGCTTCTCACACAATGTTCTTGTAAGTTTCCAATGTTCTTGTAGGTGCAACAAAAAGAACATATTGACCCAGAACTGACCTCTTGTAGCCAGCTCTGCAGAGATTTTGCATCCAGCATTCTCAGGTTAACCCCTTGTGTTCCAAATAGCTTTGCAATCATTTCAACAGTATAACTACAGTATATACAGTTTTAAACAAAGGGATCTCAGTATCAGTTACATTTCCCCATAATGATTCACATATATTTCTATACCAGCAGATATGCAAAGTAGACAAAAAGACAGAACAGTATGGGAAGACAGAGAGATGGCGAGAGGCAAAGAATTGTGACTCTGTCAGAGTGATCAGTTCCTAGGTCCAGTTGCACAACCAGACAGACAAGAGACAGAAAAGGAGAGGATACACCAGACCCTTGCGTTTAAACTCTTTCTGCATAACAAATGAGACAGGTCCTTATTCAGCCCTGTCACAACGTCTTGTGGGCAGACTGCTTTAGATTGCAATCTTTATAATTAAAGCAAGATTCATGATGAGGATAAACTGCTGTTGAGGATAAAATCTAAAGAAAGAGAGAAAAAATATATAACAGGTTAATCTCATGATTATCATTATGGTTACTGTCATCAGTATGCCTTCTTGCAGATGATACCAAATTCTGCAATAAGGTGGACACTCAGGAAGGAATCACAGGAATCATACAGAGCTAGGCAGACTTGTGTCCATTATGCTTGCTTATTAACAAAGAGTTTAGTACTATAATCCATATTTCCCATCCCTGTAGAATTTATCCAATTTTTTCTTAAACACATGTGGTTTCACTGCCCACCACCTCTTGTGGTAACCTGTTCCAGTCATGTACCACTCTGAGTAAACCAATTATGGGTCCTTACTAATCTTGTTTTCCTATCTCTTAGTTGTAGGGGATGTATGTGGGTATTGTACACTTGCTTTCTGGCTTCCAACCCCAAGGTCTCCCACAGGTTATCAGTCCATGCCTTATGTACAAGGCACTTTTAGTCTCTTTTCCTTCTGTATTCCAATAGGAAGAGATCTAGCTCCCTGAGCCTTGTCTCGTAATTCTTTTCTGTCATATTTTTGATCCCTCTAGCAGCCCTTTTCTGCACTCTCTCGAACATTGCTATATCACCCCTTTTGTGGGGGGATCAGACCTCTGCCCTGTACTCCAAAATGGGTCTCACCAATGGAGTGGAAAAAATGCACAGGGATCTTGGGAAACTCAAGAAATTGTCAAAAAATGGCAGGTGGGGTTCAGTGCTAAAAAGTGCAAAATAATGCACCCAAGACATAGAAACCTCAGCCTGAGTACAGGATGGAGGGGTGTAACAGTCACTAGGCAGGAAAAACCTCAGGTTATCATATCTGAGGACCTCAAGATGGCAGGGCAGTGTGACAAGGCTGTGGGTAGTCCTAGTGGAATGCTGGGTTGCATAGGGAAAGATATCTCCAGCAGAAAGTGAGAGGTGGTGTTCCCATTGATTCATTTACTGGTGAAGCCACACCTAGAGTACTGTGTTTAGTTTGGGAGACTATGTCTCAGAAAGGACATACAGTCAAAGCTGTTAGAGGAGGGTAACCAAAATGATGTATGGTTTGCATGAGAAGCTCTACAGGAGAGATTGCAAGATCTCAGCATGTACATCCTAGAAGAAAGGACAGAGAAGGGATATGATGGAGACCATCAAGTACCTCAAAGGGGTGAATAGAGTACAGATACAGAATCACCAGTGGGCATGCAGTGAAGCTGGGGGAATTCAAGAGAGATGTGAGGAAATATTTCTTTACTGAAAGGGTAGTGGATGCCAACAGAAGTGGTGAAGGCTAGAACAGTGTGGTGCTTCATGCATGCATTCAGTGCTTTTAACAACAGTATCTTAAAATGTGAATACTTTAGATGGTGGAGACGGGATTGAGATATTGTCAAGCTTAAACAGAGAACTGGATCTATACCCTTTTCTTACTTAAAGGGGAACTGTCAGCAACAGGATTTCTTAATTTCTGAAATCCTATAAAACGCTAATTAGATTGAGCCATTGTGCTTATCTGTTAGTCTTTGCAGTCCAGAGTTATTCATGTGTAAATCACCCTGTAATTAAGGGCTGGTGGAAGCCATATGTTTTGGGCTTCTGACAGGAAATTATGTCACCAAGGATCTATGTCCTCCTTTGAATGTATTTAATCCAACAGGTTAAATAGGAAATCAACTGTTTTATTAAGTGTGCTTTAAGGTGTTATTACAACACTTCCTAAATTTATAATAATTTTTTTCTATGCGCATTCAAACTAGTAAGTTATCACCTTTACATTTCAAACTCTTAGTAAAAATAATCCATCTTCTGGATTGCTTTAACCTCTAGGATATACAGTACTGCTAGCTGAACATTTCACATTCCAGTACAGATTTCTGGGGCTGCCACAGTACCACCTTCTGTCTATTGTCATTCCCTGTCTTCCAGCCATTTCCCTTACAATTTTGTGTGTGAACTCGGTCTACAAGATGCAATGTGACTATGTACCAACTGGATGGCATCATGACCTCCCTGTGCTCCCACAATTCACCCGGGAATAAGCTGTTGCTCACTGTGCCTTTCCTGGACAAAGACAATAAAAACAATCAGATCATGTTTTATGATTCTGAAAATATGCTCTTTCTATCCAGATTTGACTTGAAAAGAAAACATATGATACAATTACTATAGATGGACAACATTGTTAAAACATGCATAATCTGAAATGCATTATTAAAAGAGTACTTTACTTCTTTTGATGATGTTAAAGGTAAAACAGTTTACTACTAAAATACTTTGGATGGAATGGGATTTTGTAATTACAACACTTTCTATATTTATAAATGTATAATATTTGTTTTGTATGTGCAATTAAACTAGTGAGTTACCACCTTTACAGTTCAAACTGTTAGTAAAAATAAGGGAAAAGGTAAATTGTTTAAACAGGAAAGGCACACTGTGCTGAAACTTGTTTCCAGATGTGACCTGGGAACACAAGGAAGTTAAGTGACTTGCTCAGAGTCACACAGTATGCAAGTGGGAGCAGTGGGATTCAAACCTTGGTCTCCAGGTTTTTAGTTCAGTGCCTTTAACCACTGCACTATACTGCCTCCTAATAATCCAATAGAATTCTGGAATTGTTACAGTAGAAAATCTCATTCCATCCAAAGGTATTTCAGTAAGAAACTGTTATACGTTTAACTTCAACAAAAAAATTGAAATACTCTTTAATTAATGGTGATAATTTTTTACATACAGATAAAGACACATTTATCTCCAGTTACGATCTCTTGGTTGATATTTGTGGTTACAACCAGGAGGTTGTAATCAATATCTGTCAATCAAGTGTCACCACAGAAAGCTAACTGGCACGTAGTTTCACTGTGGACGGGCTGAGCATCTTGCCCAACATGGTGGCTCCATTACTGAGCACCAGTACCAGCACTCAAGCTTTGCCACACACTGTTAAGACAAGTAAGATTTTAAGTACATTTAAATATCTATCTAGTTGATCCTGCCTTGAAAATATAAAAATCAGTCTGGTTGATCCTGGCACTTATACCCTTTGAGCGCGTCTTACACTATGCAGCAATGCTGATGGACCACGACTTTCCAGAATGTCATTACCACTGTAATGTAAAAAAAAAAAAAAGGGAGACAAGCTGTGTGTGTTTGTGTGTGGGTGTGTGGGTGTGTCTATCCCTGACAGAAGTGCTGCTCGAACTGAACTGTGCTGAAAGGGGGAAAAATGTCACCATTAATTAAATAATATATGTGTGTGTGTGTATGTGTGCACGTAAAAAACGGAATTTTATACACATACTGGGTGTGCAATACTTTTATAAACCCGTTGGGGTTTATGTTGCATCCCACACCTTGGGTGTGTGTAAAATTCTGGTTACACACACCCACCCATATATTTTTCTATATTTTAATAACGCATTTCAGGTTATGCATGCTTTAACAATGTTGTCCATCTATTTGTTTTTGCAATTAATAAACAAGTAATGTGTCCTATTTTTTTCTTTTCAAGTCAAATCTGGATAGAAAAAGTATAATATTTTCAGAATCTTAACACGTGCTGAAACCCATTCTGCTGGATGAACAAAGCTTTTTCACAGCTGTACACTGCCAGCTGATAATCATAAGCTACACATTTCAAGGCTGGCCCTATGATGCCAGGCCAGTAGGTACATAACCACATTTGCATCTTCTTTACACTTGAAATTATAAGAGAAAAAGGCTGCAAGAGAGGGAATGGAAAAAGACACAAGTTGGTGCTGTGGCAGTCCCAGAAATCTGTACTGATGTGAACACAGCCAGGGTTTAGAAATCCTGATATGTGGCCCCAATACCTGTTGGCACCACAGAGCCAACCTTGAGATGTGTGGTTTTTGGTGATCAGCTGACAGTATAGCCTAGAGGTTAAAGCAATCCTGAAGATGGATTATTTTTACTAACAGTTTGAAATGTAAAGGTGATAACTCACTAGTTTCAATGCACGTACAAAACAACTATTATAATGTAGAAAGTGTTGTAATAAAACCTTAAAACACACTTAATGAAACAGTTGATTTCCTATTTAATCTGTTGGATTTAATACAGTCAAAAGAGGACTTAGACCCTCGGTGACATCATTTCTTGTGAGGACCCCAAAACATATGGCTGCCACCAGCCCTTAATTACAGGGTGGTTTACATATGAATAACTCTGGACTGCAAAGAATAACAGATAAGCACAATGGCTCAATCAAATTAGTTTTTTATGAGCTTTCAGACATTAAGAAATCCTGTTGATGACAGTTTCTTTTTAACATGTGCACACTTTTCACTGCATTTCATCTTCTCAGACTCACAAGTTAAATTTGATCCTTCCTGGTTAGCTGCTCCTGCCCTGCTGCCACTATGTGTTGCTCCTCCCTTATGTGTCTGTGGGTAGATGTTTTTTAAGAAATGTTTAACTTCCCCTTTAACATATAGGTGCCAATGATGATATCTTTAGGTTGCATACTTTATGCTCTTTCTGTGAGTTATGTTGTTTGAAATTATATCTGCAAATTTTTGAACAGATATTTGTCTTTCAATGTTGCAGGGAGGCTTTATAAGCGACATATAACCTGGGACCGCAGATACCATTAGTTATGCATTGTTAATTTTTATGTTGCAAGCTGGTACATTTTGCACTTTGTACCCCAGAATGTAGAGACTGTGTTTACATGGCCAGACTGCTTTGATCTGACACTTGGAATCTTTGAATGGGTCAATGCTGTGAGGCACTGTTTGTGCTTTGCTTGAACCTTTATTCAGTGTCTGTACGAATGTTTTATTATACACCAGGGAGTTTAAACTAAAGAAAGTTTTTCATTCAGTGACCAATGTGAAAACTGCTAAAACAGAATTGTTTCACAGGAATTATTGTGAACATGATAGTCTGTGCTGGTTAGAGGTGAACCAAATATTGCATATTATTAGGCCATAATATTTTACCTCTGCTTATTGATACAAGTATGGGCTACTGGACCCCAGACAACCTGGGCTCACAAGGAGAAGTTCTTGCCTGATAAATCTGATCTGCTGCTTCAACTGGGTGTCCAGGGCAGCTGACTGGGGACACAGTTTATACAGTATGCCTGCATTGCAGCAAGACCCTTGACTTAGTCAGCAAGCTGTTCAAAAAGATGTGGGACTTAGGGATGGAGGAAAACTTTGATGGAAAACTGGCTGAAGGGAAGAACACAAAGGGTATTTGTTAATAGAGAGTTTTGAAAAATATGGAAGCAACAAGTAGAGTACCACAGGGTCAATGCTTGGGCCTGGTCCTTTTTACTGTGTTCATTTGTGACATGGGGGAAGGTTTCAAAGGTAGGATCTGTCTCTTGGCAGATGACACAAAAATCTGGTCAAGGGTGGACATAGAGGAAGGGATAAGGGAACTCAGGGAGGCTCTAGGGATGGATGAGAGGTTGTCAAAGATCTGGCACCTTGGCTTCAGTGGTACAACATGTAAGGTGATACACACTGGAAAAAAGAATTCAGGAGTACAGAATTAAATGGTGAGGAGGTGGTGCTGAAAAGCACCATGGAGGAAAAGGACCTAGGAGTCATGATATTGGAGAGACTAAAAACAACACACTGCAGGAAAGCCATGTGTAAGGTAAACAGGATGCTGGGATATATGGACCAGGCAATAAGCAGTAAAGGACGAGAGATGATCCTCCCATTGTACAAGTCTCTACACAAGGTACTGGACTGCACACCTGAGGAGGGGCTGTGACAAAGTGGAGGCAGTACAACCCAGGGCAACTACGATGGTCCAGGGACTAGGGGGAAAGACATAAGAAAATAGGCTGCAGAAGTTGAACATGTACACCCTCAAGGAAGAGAGAATTGGTGACATGTTCAAAACATACAAGTACAGCACTTGCACTCAATAAATAAGGGATTTTGTCATTGAATTTAAATACAGGGACAAGGGGGATCTCACTTAAATTTGCTGGGAGTTGGATTCAAAAGGGATGTCTGCAAGCACTTTTTAATGGAAAGAGTGGTGAACAAGTGGGAAAAGCTCTCACAGGCAGTGGTACAGGTTGAATCAGTGAGCAGCTTAAAGCAGGGATGAGACAGGTATATGGGATTTGTTAGAAAGGGGGTGCAAAAACAAAGGGGTGTAATGGCCAGTAGGACCAGTGCACAGTAATTAGGTAGGGTGGCCAGACTGGATAGGCCAATGGGCCTTTCTCTTTCATTATTATATATGTATCTGTCTATAGCAGGTTTAATGTACAGCAGAAGTGCAATTTGTGGGTTCCCCAAAAGTTTTCATGTGTGCATTTTTTTTACTTTAAATTCAAATTAAAACCAATGAACTATGAAAGAGTGCTTTTTGATCTTTGCTAGACAGAAGACCACCTCCATGATGTAGTGTTTGGGTCTCCTCATTCTTATCAAATCTATTTGGCTCCTGGTGCTTTATGATTTATGAAATAGCAAATCTGGGGTGTTTTTGTAGATATTTACTGTACTAGTCACTTGTTACTCTGTTTTATTAGCAGTTTGCACATTTGTATTTGCATTTAGTATGTGACTCCCAGGTCTGCACACAGCTATTTGAAGATCTGAGTATTTAAAGATCAATTGGCTTGGGATGGCAGTACCTTGTTTGTAGATGTTTTTACTTCAATAAAAGGATTGTTAAGCTAAAATTTTACTCAGGACTTGAGATAGGGGTAAGTGTTTGAGTCTCATTCTCCTTAATCTCTCATCAGCTTTCTATCCTGTGGAACATAGGCTGTTACTGGAATGAATTAAGTTATATGGTAGACTCACTGGCAAAGTCTGATACTAGTTTGAATCCTGCACAATATAGGCCTGGGCTACCTGGCTGAACTTCTGTCTCCTCATTCCCATTGTCTGCCACTCTACTCCACCGATGAGAGCCTACTTAGGATATCAAGGACAAGACTGAAGATCTCTGGGGCCCAGGCATTTGCAGTGGTGACCCTAGTGTTGTGGAATTTGCTTCCAAGGGATCTGGGAGAGGCCCCATTACTGGAGGCCATTAAGTGGGGTCTTAAAATCTTCCTATTCCAGGAGACATTTATAAACAACTAAGTTTTGCCCCTGTTTATTTATTTTAGCTTAGTTCATTCATTTTATTATGTGATATACTTCCTTTATTATATGATGCCTTGTCATATGTTGTTTGTAGTTATGGCTCTGTATTATGTTTTATTTGATTCTG
This sequence comes from Neoceratodus forsteri, assembly GCA_016271365.2. NCBI lineage: Eukaryota > Metazoa > Chordata > Ceratodontiformes > Ceratodontidae > Neoceratodus > Neoceratodus forsteri. The sequence continues at coordinate 559,837,618 of CM028134.1, forward strand.
GAGGTTCAGTTTTATGTATGGTGCCCTGAGATTCCAGGGAAGGGCACCTGGGTAAATAAAACTACTTCTATTACTACCACTACACAGTTAAACTGTCAAACCTATTGAGAATAGTTCACTACACAGTTAAACTGTTAAACCTGTTGATAATATTTTAATATATTGGTGACTGGAATCTATGTATGTATAATTATTCTATATTGCCCTGACTCTAAACTTTCATTTTTAAAAGACATGGTATTTCTAGCCCTAACAGTTCCAAAGGTAACCTACTTCAAAGAAATAATCTTCATAAAGTGCTAAACATTAGAAAGCAGGCTATTTATGAAACTGTTAGGGTTAGGAATTTATTTTTTTGTTGTTGTTATATAGTAGCTGTAGTAACATTTTTATTCATAAAATATGAATAGGGATAACAACTCAATTGAGCCAAAGGCTAATTTTAAATGAGGTCCCTTTGTATCAAGATCACTGTTACAACATAACACAGAATAAAATATCACAATTTAAGGTTACATGCTGTTTATATAAAATGCTGACATACAAATTTAGTTTGCACTGTGACATAGACAGACAGTTCTAAAGTGCTGTATCATATTCTTTTATATAAAATGTATTGACTGTCTCTGCTGAAAAATCAAATGCTCTAGGACTGACCTCTCTCGTCCCCCCCCCACCCAGGTTTCAGCTGACAGATGCCAGCTAAGAGAAATGCTGACAGCATGTATTACACTCACTCAGTTTTTAGAGACAGTGTGTTACTTGGAAGACTTTATTCAAGGATCCTGTTTCTCTGAGTTAATTACAGACCGGTTTAAGTTAACTTTGTTAAGAGGGAAATCATAAAAAAGGGTTATGACGTTGAAGAAAAAAAAAACAGATTATTACACAGGAGTGTGAGGTTGTAAATGCTCCTATGAAGCCTGTGTGAGGAGGAGGAGGCAGCATGGATCAAAAGAGATGTCATTTGAAACATGAGTCATGCTGAAGGATTGCAGAACTGACACTTTGAAAAGACTACTGTTTTATTTTTTATCAGATATACTTTCAACTATAATCTGACAGAGGAGGAGCTAACTGACCTCATCATAAAAAGGGGTTGGCAAATACAGCTTGAAAAGATTATTCTGTTTCACTACAGGGACACTCTTTTATCTGGCACTGACCAAGAAAACATCTGAGCACTGTAAATAGGTATTTAGAAAGCTAGACCAATCTAAATACTGTAAGTAGGAATTGCGCTGTTTTAAACCTTGTTTTGTTTAAGGATATGTATGTTTTTGTGATAAGAGTTCTGTATATTACTGTTTACTATTTTACCTTTTGTTTAGTAAATATATATTTTTAAAAATATAACTTGCCTGGTGTGCTTTGAAACATTTCTTTGGTTTTAAGTGAAGTTAGATAGTTTTAAAGCTGACACGGTGCATGAGTTTATGGGTGTACCAACCTGGAAAACAGTTAGAGTTTCTCTGGGTCTTACATAGAGTTCAAAAAGGGTTCATTTTGTAATACCTGGTTAGGTGCCCATAGGCAAAGATATCTGGCCCCCCGAAGACAGAATTATCTGAGCCTGACAATTGGGTATGCTAACAAGAGGTTAACAAGTTTGAATCCCTCCAGAACTTGGGACTAAGGTAACTCGAATCCACAAAACAGACAAGAAGGCTACCTTGTTCTGTTCACTGTTCACAAGACCATGCTCAGGTTGGCACTTTGGGAGTAGAGGGCTGACCTGCTGAGCAAAATTGTGACGTACACCATATGCCGAGACATCATGCATAAAACAGTTCTCTGTTAAGGTGACTCAACCAGAGCAGCTATAGCCAGGGGTACACATGCCTGCTCAACAAACCAACTTTTTAAGTTGTTTAATCTTTTTAATGGAAGCTCGGAGACTTAGCAACATGGTCTTGCTATAGTAGAAAAGTTTTCAATTATCAATCACTAAAAATAGTATAGGTACTTTTTTAAGTTCATCAGGATGTCTAGTAGTAATGTTTTAAAAGTTATCCCTTTTCTAAGAAATTATCTTTAGAACAACTTCCTTTAGAACCATTAGCGCTTGAATTTGAAATGTTTTAAATGAGAGCTTAGAATCAGGACAAGCTAAGGTAAATACAATTTATTGATACAGTAAACAATGATCAATAATTAGAAGCAACAGCCATAATTTTAAAAATGTATTAATATTTCCATCTCTCAAATTTCCAACATTAGTCTTTTTTAAATCAATTATCTTTTAAAATGACTAACTTTGGAACCATTAGGGCAAGAACCATAATTCTTAATTATTTTTTTATTATTATTAAAATTGTGAACCAGAACAACATAGAATATTTACATCTGTATAATTTGCAACTGTCAATACTTAGAAAAAACAATATTTATGTGACCTTTTTAATTTTAAATTATATTAATTATGTCTGAATTTCTGATTTACATTTAAACCAAAAAATAAAGTTTCCATTGATTTTGGTTATCACAGTTTATTTTCAAAGTATTACAACTGTGTAACCCAAATTGTAAAATTCTTCATTTTATGTCTAGTGATCCCAATATTTTCCTCAGCTTTCACAGGCCTTGACTGCAGTAGCTTCATAAGATAATAATTTAAGGACCACTCTGAGTTCTGGGGATTGGGTAATCATACAGTACTTTTCATGGATTAATGTGCCTTTTTGTGCAAAATAATGAGTAATGATACAATAGGTGGTTTGGAAACTGATCCAGTGATCAAAATACAAATTGGAATGAAGTGCAATTATATTTTTAAACTATCAAGTTTTAGAAACAAATTCTGTTATATGTCTTCTGATCATACTGTACATTATAATTAGCATGGCATTTACATGAAAAGTGTGGTTATGATAGATAATTTGATAAGCCATGTGCTCAAAACAAAGGCTACTGATGAATCTAGAATTGCAAATTAATGGTATATTAGAATACTTTAAATATTTTGAGTATGGTACAACTCAGTTCTTAACATGGGAAAAGTTGTTGAGATCCCTATATGGACAAAAGCTAGTACAGATGAGCTCATTCTGCAAGTTACTAGTGAAGATTAAGATCACCCTAGAAAAGCCTCTATTGTATTTTCTTTTTACCTAACTGAAGATCCTTATCATAAATATCACTAATTGCAGCCACTATTAAATACAAATGGAAAGGAGGTCTGTTAGTTAAGCAGCTTGTATTAAATGAGCAGATGAAATGCTAATTACATAATTACAAGAAACAGAAAACACAACAAACCAATGGTCATCTTAACTACAGTGGCCCCAGCTAAAATGCAACATGATAATATTGCAGTATATCACAAAAGAATGCACTATACTGAAGGGAACAGTGTAATTCAATTGCAATTATGATCTTTCTAAGGTTGCAGTGGGCACAGCCCTGCAGATCTCTTGCTATGAGAAAAAGACTCACGCATTCCTTGTGACATGTTGGCATGCCAACACAGTCCCCTGTGCATCTGTGAAGCACTCCACTCACTCTCTCTATACGCATTTGCACTGCACTATTTCCCTGATCACAAAATCCTCTTACTGACCCCCCATGCATTACCATACACACACAATTATTTGTGTCATTTTTTTACTATATTTATTGGTTCCTCCCCCACCTAACCCTCCCTTTCAGTACCCACCACTCCACTTCCCCAACCACAAACAGAACAGTGGCACTGGGGAGTGCCCAATCCCCCAGTGCAGGAATCCTTATTTGCATCCCCCCCCCCCCATGCAGTACTGTGCATGTGTGGTTATTTGTGCCATTTGTTTTTTGATAAAAGTAAGAGTGACACTGGGGAGCGCCCAATCTCCCAGTGCAGGAATCCTCATTTGTATCCCCCCATGCACTACTATGCATGCATGCATGGTTATTTGTGCCTTTTTTTTTACTTTATTTATGACTTCCTCCCCACCCAACCTCCTGTAAACACCCACCACCCCACTCCTCCCTCCCAGAAATGTAACTGTGGCACTGGAAGGTGCCCGATTCCCCCAGTGCAGGAATCCTCAATCTATTTATATTTTTTTTAACCTGAAACAAAAAACATCTGTTGATGTCCTTTGCAGCCATTGCACTCTGTCCCACCTGACCTTCCCACTCAGCACCCCCATCCACCCACAACCCAAGCCTTTACTTACCCATCAGTGGTCCAATGCCATAATCCTCTCTGGATCACAGACATGTCTTCACTCTTCAGAAACAGACTGCAAACTGAAGAAACAGTATTGGTTTTCACATTTCACATCCCTAAAGGTGATTTAGTGGTCCCTGTGCAAAATCACCTTTTGGGCAGGAGTTGAAATTTTTCTCTGCCCTTGTTCATGAGATGGGGTCATAAGAAGGCTATCGTGACAATTTGGTGTAAACATATTAAAAAAACAACAAAGTTATGAACTTACAGTACATTGAATTTTGTGAACACAGGCTTGTAACTTTGGTAATTTTCAATATTTTGACCCCAGATTTACAACATAGCCACATCTTTATGGTACCTCATGAATGTCGCAGCTGTCATGTTTCAAATCCTGGCCAAAATGTTTTTTCACATCCCGAAAAGTGATTTTGAGGTCCCTGTGTCAAATCACCTTTTGGGCAGGAGTTGAACATTTTCTCTGCCCATTGTTCATGAGGTGGGATCATAAGAAAGCTCTGTTGAAAAATTGCTGCAAAAATATTACACAACAACAAAGTTATGAGCCTATGTTGAATTTTGTGAATGCAGGCTCATAACTTTGGTAATTGTCAATATTTTTACCCCAAATTTACAACAGAGCCATTTCTTTACAGCATCTTACGAATGTGACATCTGTCATTTTTCAACTCTGTCCCAAAATGTGTTTTTGTATCCTGAAAGTTGATTTCATAGTCCCTGCACAAAATCAGCTTTCGGGCAGGAGTTGAACATTTGCTCTGCCCTTCTTCATGAGGCAGGGTCATAACAAGGGTATGTTGAAAATTTTGTTTACAAATATTACAAAACAACACATTTATGAGCCTACATTACATTTTCCTAACACAGGCTCATAACATTGGTAATGTTCAATATTCTTACCCCAAATTCCTCCCATGCAGCCCTATTGGCTCTGGCCAGAGATTGTTTACTTCAGTATTTTGTGACATGTCATTTACCACAAGTTACTGCATTGCATCGTAGCTGTACCTTTGTATCCTCTACTTCTGACACTGAATCAGTTTAAAAAAATGCTTGGATAATGCTTGGATAATCCAAAGTATCTTTAGACTACCCAGGTAAATGGCAATTGCTGGCCATAAGTGTTGTCAAGTATGGAAAATGAGATATCTGGACCATTATAATATTATATCTGCATAATATTATAGGAAAGGAATGAAATCAGTGTGTCTGACAAGAAAAATACAGTAAAATGAAAGATTACAGCGAGGCAAAGGGTAAAACATAGATAGTGTAGCCATCAGGGCAGAAAAATGGAAGATGAAGTTTAATGTGGGAAATTGCTCTGTGCTGCACTTGGGAAGGAAACATATGGAAGCAGCATTCTATTTAAATTGTACCCAAATCAAACAGATATATGAGAATAGGGATCTGGGAGTAATTATAACAAAGGATTTGAAACCTGAGCAACAAAGTGAAGTGACTTAAAAAGGGCATCAGAGATACTAGATTGTATTTCTTTTTTTTTGCAGTAAAATTTTATTAAATTTGTCTCTCTTCATAAAAGTGGTAGCAGAGAGGAGGCTGGAAATTATATGCTGTCAGTCTGACCTCGGTGGTGAGATGTTAAAGGAATCTTTGTTGAAGGAGAAGATAATGGTTTATCTTGAATTAAATGGGTTACAAGATCAGAGACAGCAGGGGTTCACAGGAGGGAGGTCATGTCAAACAAATCTGATAGAATTATTTGATTGGGTGACAAAGAAAGTTGATCTGGGTGGCACAGTGGTTGTGGCATACCTAGATTTCAGTAAGGTATTTGACACTGTTCAACACAGGCAGCTATTAAACAAGCTTGGAAACTTAGGAGTTGGCCCAAAGGTGTTAACTTGGGTAAGACATTGGTTAGGGGATAAATGACAGATGGTGGTAGTAAATGGGGTTAACTCAGAGGAGGGGAGGGTGACCAGTGGGGTGCCACAGGGGTTGGTGTTGGGTCTGGTCCTCATGGATGTATTTATTAGCTACATTGCAGAGGATCTAGAGGGGAAGGTCTGTCTATTTGCAGATGATACCAATATTTGTAACAGGGTGGACATTCCATCGGGGTGGAAAGGAGGAACAAAGACCTGAGAAAGCTAGAGGAGTTGTCTAGGTTATGGCGATTTGATTTCAATGTGAAAAAGTGCAAAATAATGATTTTGGGATACCGGAACCCAGAAGCTGAATACAAAGTGGTAAGGAGTGATATTGATAACAACCAAGTAGGAGAGAGACCTCGGTGTAATTGTCTTAAATGTCCTCAAGGTAACTAGGCAATGTGACAAGTCAGTTGGGAAGGCTAATAGGATGCTGTGTTTCATAGGGAGTGGGATCACCAGCAGAAGTAGGGAGGTTGTGTTACCTCTGTATAGGTCACTGGTGAGAGCTAATTTGGAGTAGTGTGCACAGTTCTGGAGACCCCATCTGCAGAAGAACATAGACAAAGTGGAGGCAGTTCAGAGAGGGCAACTAAGATGGTGAGGGGCCTGCAACATAGAACCTGTGAGGAGAGACTGAGGGAACTCAATATGTACACCCTGGAGGAAAGGAGAGAGAGCTAGAGAGGGAGGGGTATTATAGAGGCATTTAAATACATAAATGGGGTGAATAAGGTGCAGGAGGGGAGTATTTTTCAGAAGAACATGTGCTCAAGAATGAGGTGCCATAGTGTGAAGCTTGGGGGGGGGAGTAAATTCAGGAGGAATATAAGAAAGTTCTTCACAGAAAGAGTGGTGGATCCCTGGAACAGCTTGTTAGCCAGGGTACTGTAGTTGGGGCATAAACATTGAAAGGATTCAAACAAGCAAGGCATAGGCATAAGGGAATCATAGGGGAAAAGAAACAAGGGGTGGGTGGAAGAACCAGACATCATGTAAAGTCTGCAGGGCTACTCTATGCAGAGTTAAATGGGCAAACTGGGTGGACCAAGCAGTCCTTATCTGCTGATAGAGTCTAGGGGCTCAGTTCTGAAAGAGCCCCTAGACTGACACAAGCTGCGCTGAAAGGCAGCTTGCATCAAAGCCTGGTGTGCCAGGGACCCTGCCATACCTCTCAACTGTACCGCATTACGAGGAACGTTCCTCATTTTACTTCACAAAAGCTCCCTGTTCCACATTGTGAGGACTTGTTCCACATTCAAAGTCAACATTTGAAAACAAAAATCCATAGTAAATTATGCAAAAAATATATTATTCAATTAATAACAGACTTTCTGAATATAAATGCAACATTTTAACAGTGTCTTGAGCTTCTTAGGTAAAGATTTGACCAAGTGTTCCACATTTTGCCCATTTGTTCCACATTTTGACAGGCAATGTTCCACATTTGGGGGACAAAAGGTTGAGAGGTATGGACCCTGCACCCAATTCTCTTTTGGGCAGGGTGGTAGCCTGTGACAATGGTGACCACAACTGAGCACTTTCAAAAAGGGTGATTGAATTGCGGTGCCTGTCCATGGGGCTACCAGGCAAGGAGGGCGACTGGATGGGAGGGTGCACAAATATAGCAACAGGATGTCACTATATGTACATGCACGTGTGGGGGCGTGAGTTTGTGTTTGTGAGGCATAGTGCAGTGGTGGGCTGCCGAGCTGGCTCTGTGGCATGGTGGGTGGGTGACAGGCTACAGTTGTGAGGGTGCCCAGTTTGGGTCAGGGGTGCATTCATTTTGCTGTGCCAGGCCATTAATTTTTTATCTGGTTTGCACCCCGGGTGAGAAATCTTTAGTAGGGAAATTGTGGAGCGGTACAGAGGCACAACCCCGTTAAAGAACAAAAAAAAAACAAGTCCCTAGCACCCTTTGTTGTCAGTCAATAGGTGTGTACATCACAAAACTGATTTTTACATGTACACTCGCCCTAACAGCGATTGCCTTTCCGCGAACGCCATTACCACATGGAACAAGCAGGGCTCCAGTGACAAAGTCCCACACCTTGTGGCAACCCTGGCAATGCACCACACAGAAGGTGCATTCTAAGGGTGTGCTGCAAGCTGGCTGGACCACTATGTGTCACTCTAGCCAGTCCCAGTTGGCTAGCGGACCCCCACGCCAACCCGGTGCCACTAAAGTCAGGCACTGTACCAATGCACCTCCAGTCCCTGATGTCCCATTACTTCTTTTAATTCCACAACCCCCTCCCTGTTTCCTGATGTCCCTTTTATGCATATCATGTCACAACCCTCTCCCCAATGCCCGATGTCCCGTTATTTCATTGAAGTCTACAACCCCCTTCCCGTGCTCCAAATACCTTCCATTATCCCTGGTTTCTAGTGGCCCTCAAACCCCAGCAGGCAGTACCCACCACCCTGCCCCCCATCACAAGCAGACAGGTAACTGGGAAGCACTCCTGTCCTCTGCTGCCGCCACCGAATGAACTATCATTGAGCTTCACAGTAGGGAGGAGCTCACTGACAGTTCATTGGCCGCCGGCAGAGGTGACAGGAGGCTGGTAGCTGTGCCGTTCTGCTTGGGATGGGGGGAGGGGTGGTGGGTGCACCACTGCTGGGGTTGGGGGCCACTAGAACACCAGGGATAATGGAAGGTATTTTTACAATGGCAGCTTTGGAGTATGGGGAGGCGGTTGTAGACTTAAAAGAAATAATGGGACATTGGGGAGAGGGTTGTGACATGATATGCACAGAGTAGACATCGAGGAACGGGGAGGGGGCTGTTGAATATAATACTGTAACGGGACAGCAGGGATCAGAAAGGGGGTTGCTGAATTGTATGCATTAACGGGACATTGAGGAACAGGGAGGTGGTTGTGGAATAACGATAACACGATAGAACAGGACATCGGGGAGCTTGAGGAGTGTGGCCACTAGTATATCACAGCCGGGGACTGTATGTTGTATGGACCCTGGCTGGTCTAAGGGTACTTAGAATTTCTCTCTCTGGGAGAGTTCTGAGAATCCCATTTCTGGGAATGTGGTAGCTTGCATCTCCCTCATGCTCCCTAGCACCATGTCGCAGCCCACTTCTGGGCACACGGGTGGTGCAAGCCCCATCCGGGGCAGGCAGCCTGCGGTTGGTGCAGGCTGCATTTTTGAATTGCACAGTGAGCAGGTTTTGACGCAAGGTGGCACTTGAGCCATATATGTTTGGCACAGGCACCTTGCATCAATCTCAGGGCTTTGAGAATACAGCCCTAGATGTCTATGTTTTATGCAACAATACAGTAAAAAACTTCATAAATATCCATGCATTCTGACAAAATGCCACATATCAAACAAAGGGAACAGCATAGAAAGTTACATAATAAATACTAACACAACCTTTCAACCTAGGTATGGCTAACATGCTTAAATTGATGTAGCATATTTCTTTTACAAGCCATATGGGAATAAAAATATGAATTCATTCACACCTGATAGACACCTACTTTGGATTCTGAGGCCTCCCAGAAGAGGGCAGTTACTCTCTAAATCTTGTTAGTGGTGGTCTGGGTCTCATATTCTGTTTTTATACTCGGTTTGTTATTTTCTCCAGAGTTGGTGCTTCTTTAGTTTGTTCAATATATTTCATATGGGATAATCAGTATGATTTAATTTTCTGTATGCAATATCTCAACTTAGCTGTGTGCCATTCCATATTCAGTATGTTTTTTGTTGTTAATTTTCTTATTGAAGATTTTTCAGAAAACAACAGAGTGGTATATACTGGCATATGTATGCTTTGAAAGTTACAGATACTGACAAACAAATCATGGTAATGGGTAAATTATACTCAATACCTCATTCAAGCAGAGTCAATTATACAGCAGTCATACTTTGTAGGTGTGCTATGAGATTGCAAAATACTGTAACAGAGCTTGGGTATACCATAAGTGGGAGGGTAAACATCCATTCCCACTGGGAATTGAAGAGACATAAGAACTACATAGGTATGTGCACTTAACTCATCAGTAGTAATCAAGAGTCGCCAAGTAATACCAGGGTAGCAGGTAGAAAGCATCTGTCAAACAGATAAATACAGTCATAGGGGTGGGAGTTGAGCTTCTTGGAATAGCAGTGAGGGAGGAATAAGGGGAAAGGACAAGCAAAAGGGAATTGCCCTAGTGTGTGAACCAGTCCCAGCTCTGTGTGTTTGGGGAGAGCTGACAATATCTTCAGGGGTCATTAGGAAGCGTTGGTAGGGCATCCATATCTTCCAGTATTTTGTCAGGGAGCCTGCTGCCAGGTGTAACAGACTTTCAAATTGTTCTAGCTGTGCTAGGGGGCTTCACAGTTCCCTGTGGACAGGAAGTTCAACTGTGTGCCAACACTGTAGCAGTAAGCATTTTGTCTCTATACTGGCTATCACTAACCATGCCCACTGGGCCTTTGAGAGGTGGGCACCTCCTGTTGGGAAGCCAAAAGGAACAGGGCTAGGGAGGAGGTGATGGGGGCTCCTAGACCCTCCATAGTAAGGTCACATGCTTGATTCCAGTAGTGACTAAGAGTCTGGCAGGCCCATAGTATGTGGAGGAGGTCCCTACCACCAGCAGTTGTTATTAAGGAGTTGTGGACTTGATGAAGCACCGCTGGAGTGTGGTACTAGCGATGTAGTACTTTGTTTTACCCTACTTCTTGTGTCTCTGACACATACATGTGCTCAGATCCAACAGGAACTCCATTCCTTCTCCAGATTTGGATGACCGAGGGCAGTAGCCTATGCATTTTTGGCTGCGGTGGTCTGGTTCAGGATTGTATCCCAGATGTGGGAATGGATGGTTCCTGTCTTTCTTTGCTTGGAGTAAAGCCAGCTGTATAGATGATGATGCTGTAGGTGGGTAGCCTCAGTCATGAGCCTTCAGGTTATAGGAGCCAGGGATCTCCTACCTGAAGTTAGTAGCAGAAGTCAGCCTTGGGTAATCCATAATGGATCTGTAAGTTCTGAAAGGAGCCCAGTTCTGTCTGACATGGGAGGAGGAGGTCAGCCAGCATGGTTATTCATTTCTGCCTCCGGTATGGCCAGGCTGCCTCCAGTGCAGCCAGGAGATTGTGCACCCACCAATTCAGATTTGGGGATTATCCCATAATAGGGTAAGTTGTGGATGAGCCAAGTCAGTGTGTAGCCACTGCCCCAGCTGTTGCCACATTCGTACTGACATGATGATAGTTTGCTGTGTGCCTAGCTTGGGGTGTTTTGGGGTATACAGACAGATGATGGGAGATATCCCTCTTAGGAGTACTTTTTCTATGGTAAGCCAGAGGGGAGGCATCTGGGGTGGGTTCCTGAACCAAAGAAGAGTTTGAGCTATCCTGAAGGCCCAGTAGTTGCCTTTAAACCAGGGAAGGCCCCAGCCCTCTACTTTCCAAGTGTGTTCTTAGCTTTTTCCAGCTGCAATAGGGCTGCTTGCCCCCCCCCCGAGGAACTGCCCTACCAGTTTGTCCATCTTGTCAAACCAGATATTGAGGATAGTTGGGGGGGGGAGTGAGACAAAGTGGACCAGTTTAGGGGCAGTGACTATTTTTATGGCTTCGACCTTTCCAGTCATGGAGAGCTGCAGGGGCTACCACTGTCCAGTTTCACTTTTAGTTCTGATAGCAGAGGAGTGATGTTTAGCTTGCTAAACTTGCTTATATTTAAGGAGATATTGTGAGACAGAGATAGGAGATGGATTCCAGGGCCCAGTGAATCCCCATCACCAGGAAGTGGTCAAGGTACACTAGCGGTTAACAGCTAGAACCTCTTTCTTGCTTTGATTAATCTGAAGCCCAGATGTCTTTGTAAAGGTATCTAAGAGGCTTAGCTAGTGGGTCATTAAGGATGGAGCTTGGTCCAGCAGAACCAGGAGGTCAACTGTATATGATAAGGATTTGTAAGGGGTATCTCCTATTGATATGCCTTTAATGTCGGGTTGTTGGAAGATGGCCTCTGCTAGAGGTTCCATGGCCAGGATGAATAACAGTGGTGGCAAAGGACATCCTTTCCTGGTTCCCTGGGCCAAAAGGAAATGGAAAGGACAGGGTCTCATTAGTTAGGAACTGAGTTTTAGGCTTGGCATACTGTACATAGTGTGCACCTGCTTTTGGAAACCTCCTCTAAACCCCATGTGGGCCAAGACTATACACAGGTACCCCTACTCCACCAAATTGAAGGCTTTCTTGAACTCAATGGTTATGATGGCCATTGGAGTGGGGGCATGACAGGCCAATTGAATGAGGTTAATGGACTGCAAGGTTCAGGCACACACCTACCACATAAGAGAGATGCCAGACATTAAAAATGAAATAAAATTCATTTTATTGAAATAGCAAAAACAGTTACACATCCTGCCAGATGCATTTTGGACCTTTCTTGGTCCTTTCTCAAAGGCCACTGCCAGTGGGCCTGATGGGTGTTGAAAAGGGCTAGAACCCAATGGCCTTCACGATCTGCTGTCATTTTAAGGACCTTCCAGGGAAGGGCTTTGTGAATAAGTATGGATACCCAACTTTCTTGACCCCACTGAACAATGTACCTCCATCTCTACCCATCCACGGCCAAGCTTTTGGGCTTCCTGTTCAGTAATTTGGTCTCTTGCAGGAAAGCTACTTGTGACCCCAATCACCTGAGATGCACTCTGACCTGCCTGTTCTTGACCAGTGAGTTCAGTTCTTAGACATTCCAAGAATGGCATCAGAGATCTACCATCATGGAGGGTCAGAATATGAAGTTCTGAGATGTGGATGGCTCTGTGAAGTTCAGGGAGAGAGGCTTATAAATATAGGGGAGTATGCACCATCTGTCTCATATATCCTTCCTCAGGAGTAGCAGGGGTAATATACTGCCACATACCCATCCCAAAGCACAGGACCCCCAGTCCTTGTGCTAGCCACTTACCTACAAATCTGAAATACCACTTATACGCTGTAGAAAGAAAAAACACATGCAAAGAAGAAACTGCAACAGTAAATTCAGTGCCCACAACAGTAAGAACTTAACTGAGCAACATGAGATGAGATGACTTTCATAGAGAGCCCCATGCTCTTCTGTTGCACTCTGAGAGAGCCAGCTACTTAAGGTACCCATATAGGGTTTAGTGTCCCAGATACTTAGACTCAGGTCCCCCACTCCCCCAAACCCATTGACAGGAATAAACTCCTGGCAAAAACCTGTTGCACACAGCAACCCCAGTACATGGAACATGAACATACATGTGAAAGAAAAACCAGAACAACTACCTTCCAGCCTGATGGGGTGCTGAATAGCATCAATATAAAACCCATAGGGCTGGACAGGGTAAAGCACATATGCAGGCTTCAAATTCCAGACATATCCAGGGTACTGTCCCACCTGCACCCACAGGAGGGTGTAGACCTTGGTTTGGGTGCAGCAGCATTAGGTAGAGGGAAAAGGAGGCAGGGCAAGGGGAGAGGGATAAGTGGTACACTGCTGCATCTCAAGAGGACTCCTAATTTCTGTGCTCCACACCATGCAGAAAAACCAGAAATGGTAGGAGGAAGATGGAGCAACTGGACAGTCACTCCTGGCTGACATCCAACATGTAGCACAAAAGGCATTGGTGGCTATAGTTGCCCCTGAGTGTTCCCTCAGAGAATAAGGATGCTATGGGCCCAGTCCACAACGCGTATTTCCCTCACCACCCTGAAGGTATCTAGGGTGCAGCAGGAGAGACAGTGGCCCTTGGAGGTGCTCTGATTCCTTGTATTGTGGTTTGTTTTTCATAGATGGGATCAATGTAACTAGCGAGCTACCATCAGCTCCCTCCACTTGACAGCTCCCCCAATGTTACAAGGTGCCTGGCAGGGGTACTGGAGATTGGTTCCAGTTTAAATGAGTAGTTGTATGGTCCAGGGGAAACTGCTATTGGGCTGCACTACTAAGCATTCAGCTTGTTCTTGTGGTATAATGCAGTAAGGATGACTACAGGAGGAGAGGAGAGGGAAGGAGAACAGTGGAAATTGATCAGTTGGTTTGCAGAGTTGAATTGGACAGAGGAGGTCTCAAGGCCCCTGCTGTTGGTGGCTCAGGGAGCCATTTATGATCAGGATTGATTGTAAAATTGAGCCCATAGATGAATAATGCTGAGAGGTACTCACCTGGTACTAGAGTGGGGCTCGGGGCTTGGGACAGTAATACACTTGTCCATCTGTAACAGGCAATAACATGCTAACCCACTTGCCCAATTCCCCCACCCCACCTCAAATTCCCAGGTTACATTGCAAGGCGCATTGTGGAAGGATACAGTTGCCAGTCCTCTTAATATAATGACACAATGGCAAAGAGGAAAGGGGATACCTGAAGTTCTTGGTAGGGATCAACAGGGATCAAGTTGTAGTTCATTGAATCCCTTCCCAACCTGTTGAACGTCCATGCATACACTCAGGGGCAGCAATGCATGGCAAAAAAAGAGGGTGTGTTTGGGGAGAGCAAACCAAGACGTTATGGGACCCAGACCTGATCAGCAAGGTCACAGTAAAAGACAGTCAACTAGGCCTGGTTACCCATTCCACAGTCCACCCCACCACCACCACCACACACACACACACACACACACACACACACACACACACACACAGTACTCACTCCAACAATGCAGAGCCACAGTTTACTATGTTATGCTCATAAAGGAGCTTGTACTGGCAGGGTTGCTTGTAATGCCAGTAGCTGCTCTGGAGAGATGGCACCTTCTTCTGGCCTGGAGAAGCCAGACAAGGGGACTGGCACTGTTGCGGCTATAATCATCACCCAGAAAGTGGCTGGCCAATGCTGTTGTTGCAGGTCAGCGCTGGAGGATTTGACCGAGTCATCTGGAATTGGAGCAGGGTGGGTCAATCTCACAGTTTTTTCTTTCTGAAGGGATTCTAGGTGGAGGAGAGCCTAGCAGTTGACTTCTAGCAGGGGGCTCAGATCTTCTTACTTCTTCACAGACTCCTCACTGTTACTTTGGCTGCAGGATTGAAACCTTGGTTGGGCTTGCTCTTACAGGCCTTTGCTTGCCTGCAGAAGCACTTTTTGGTTTTGGTGGTAATGTTCACCCCTCCTGTACCGTTGGTCCATGAGATGAGATGAGATGCCTTGTGGAGCAGGGCCCATGTCCATAGGTGCAGGTTGTTGTGTGTATGCAAAAGAAGAGGATAATTGGTAGGACTGCTGATTAAGTGCCACTGGCTAGGTATGGGCAATATAATCCATGATAACCTCAGGTGTGTAAAAAAAATCATAGGGTCCCCATTTTGGATGATCCACAGGAGGGCCAGGTAGCATAGGGTGAAAGGGACTCCCACCCTCTGTAGGGTTTGCCAGGCTTTGCTGTAAACTCAGTGGCGGGTGATCAGATCCCAGGAGTAATGCTGAAAGATCCTAACTCTGTGTCCCTGCCAGTTGAGGTGCCCTAATTCCCTCACTCAAAGCAGAATGTTCTCTTTAACCTGGAAACATAGAAACATTGCTAAGATCGGTCGCAGCTTGTAATTGGGCTTTGGAAGGGGAGTGGGAGAGTGGTGTGCCCACTCAGTCTTGAATTGGGGGTACCCAGCCAGTTTTAATGGGCTGATAGTTCATGGCATAGAAAGATAATAGTCTTTCAGATCGGCCTGCTCTGGGAAGTTAATGAAACGTAAATTGTTTTGTTGACTCCAGTTCTCTAGGATGCCAAGTTTTTTCTGGAGCTGAAGGATTGCTTCTCTTGGCCCCTCAGTATCACCTCTATGTCCTGATGGAGCCTGTCAGTATTCAGTTACTGTTACTCACTTGTTAAGCTGTGAGATGGCCTGAATACCATGTGAAGTTCTTCATCGCATCTCTTTCATTTCCAGAAGTAATTGGGCGTACATCGCCTCAGTGCACTCCAGGGGTGGTGCAGCCACCATAATTCAGGAGGACTGCCCAGGATGAAGGCCATAGGATTGTTGAGACTCAGCATGTACACTGCCGCTCTGAGGTACTTGGTTATCAAAAAATTAAAACACACAGTCACAGGCAATGTAGTTTTTATCGGAGTTCTAGGGCGATTATCCCTGGATGCATAGAAGTATGGTTGAGGAGGTGAAAAACTCCCATTCTAAGCAGCCATCTTTGCCAAGCACTGGACATGCCCCCCCCATTCAATATGTTTTTAATATTTAGGAGTCACATAGCTCTCATTCAGGGTGTTGCCTGGAGCCAGTTTTGTGTGCTTTTGAAGCTGCTGCAATGAGAATGTTAAATAAGTACACTTTCCCTTTTGTTTTAATACCTCCTGGCTTCAATCCTCAAATCATGTGTTGGATTTTATTAGGAGGAGTGACCCCTAGTATCTGGCCTATTGCCTTTGAGATATCTTCCCAGTAACCTTTTGGTTCAAGGCAGTTCCAGAATGTATAATTATGATGAAAATGGGTTGTATTAAATGACATTTCAGTTGATCAAAATGGGTTTTGTGAGACCACAGCAAGTGTATTGTTGTCAGTTCTGAGCTCCATACTGTTACTGAAAGGTTAGAGAAGATCCAGTGAAAATCAACTGTCATTACAGTGATGTGAGAAGGGAGATACTATATGATCTATAAAAATAGATTAAAAGAATTGGATTTGTTTAGTCTGTATCATACATGGTTGAAAGGAGGTACTGTATAATAACATTGCATGGGGTCACAAAGGATATGGAGCTATGTATAAAACAAGGTATAAATCTATACCCTAATTGGGTTACAAACAGTTCACGTCTCCCCCAACCAACCACTAGCCTCCTTTGTCTTCACAGGCTTTGCCTGCAGAGCTTCACAAGATAATCTTGATCTTACATGTCAGTAACTAACAAGGGAAGAATATGCTACATATCCACTCTACCAAGCCATACCAACTAGTATATTCTCTTGCATGCCAAAAGATACAGAGCACTGACATTTAGATCACTTACACTCAATTACAAAAGACCCTTTAACAGTAATAAAAATACTAGTTTTTTTTTTAAATGCATCTTAGTTGGTAAACATATTAATGGACATCATTGCTCTAGCATATCCCTGTTGCTGCATTGCTTCCCAGTGCAGCTGTTTAATTGAGGTGTCATCATAATTAGCTGGCCTCAACAAGATCTTATTTTAGTGCCTCCTGAAACTACTCAGATTAAGTTATGTCTAAAAATAGAATAAGGCCCCCAGGCAGTGGTTTAAAGGATTTGGATGAACTCCCTAGGACCATAAAGCTACTAGGTGTTGTGTCCTTTTAACCCTGAGGTGTGTATCAAAACCCAGTAAACCACAGCCTGTCATTGCTTATTCCTTACAAGAAAAGAACCAGAACATACTAATCATCATTTAAGCCTCATGTCATCCAGAGTAAGACCTAAACTAATGTAAAATTAACATGTACTGTTGGTTAGATCCCAGCAACTGCAGTAGAGTAGCTTTATGGCCCTAGGGAGTTCATCCAAATCCTTTAAACCATTGCCTGGCCTCCTTTGTCTTCTATTTATAATAGAGTATTTTTGATGGGGTAATTTAATGAAATATATAGATTTTGAGTATTTGGATACAATCATGGAAGTAATTGTATTTTTGAAGAACAGAATGCATAAAATAGCCCCCTTTAAGGGAAGTGTAGCAGATTCTGGGTATTGATTGCAAGCTAAAACCCAGCTGTGTGGAGTCAGTTCTATTCAATGGCTTCAATAAGAGAGGAAGGGAGGAAGAGAAGGGAGGGGGGCTCTGGCCTAGGTGCTTATAAACTAGCTAAATCACAGCAGTGTAAGCTGCAGTTCTGTGCAAAACATTTCAGTCAGAGGTGTGTACAGATCTGTAATCACAGGTAGTTGCCAATACCAGGATGTCTTTATAGTTAAAACATTCATACAGTGCAATGTTTTATAAGTGTAAAAACATACTCAAGGATGGGCATCAACATTTTGTAATGCACTTCCCAGGGGTGTACGGCATTTTGCTGTGCCTCATGCCTCACACCCCTGAGGCTTGCATGAAAAAGCTTTAACATACACCTTGTTGTGTGTTATTACTTACTTAAACTGAAACCTGGGTCCCAATATTCAAAAGATTGCCCTGGTGCAAATCCGAGTTTGCCTCTGTAAACTGAGTTTTGTGTGGATGTGCAATATTGAAAAGCCCAGTTAGCGTGGGCAAACACGGTTTGGGCCCAGGCAATATTCAGAGGGTAGAGCAATGTAAATGAAGGGGTGAGGACCTGAATATTGCTGCAATCCAATATTCTGAGCATGTACGCTGCACAAGGCCATTTTGCTCAGTACCCTTGCGCTGCGTACACACCGCTGATCGAAAGCTTGACTTACTCTTGCGCAACCCTAGTGGTTGGTGGAGAAAGTGCAGTGGCTCCCTACCCCAGCACAGTAGTCCCTGATGTCTAGTGGTTCCCCCACCAATCGCCGACCTGATGTACATATTAAGGTTATCCTGTTGTCTAGTGATCCCCCCACTGATCACTGGCCCAATGTACATATTAAGGTGACCCTGGTGTCTAGTGATCCCCCTAGTTGATCACCAGACCAATGTACAGAATATGTTTTCCCCTGGTGTCTAGTGGTCCCCCTGCCGATCACCAGCCTGATGTACAGAATATATTTTCCCTGGTGTTTAGTGGTCCCCCCTGCTGATCACTGGCCTGATGTACAAAATATGTTTTCCCTGGTGTCTAGTGGTCCCCCTGCTTACTGCCACCCTGATGTAATAAATATGTTTTCCCTGGTGTCTAATGGTCCACCCCTCAAATTGTCAGTCCTATGCAAAAACCTAAACTGTCCCCAGTGTCTAGCAGCCCCTTCCCCCACCAGCAACCATGCCTGATGGGTACAGTATGTTACCAGTGGTCCCTCCCCCCACATGATCACCTGCCCGACAAACATACACCATCTCCCTGGTGTCCAGTCGTCCCTTCCCCTACCTGATCACCAACTCAACAAACATACACCGTTTCTCTTGGTGACCCGGGGTCACTCCTCCCACCTGATCACCCACCCGACAAACATTCACTGTTTCCGGCTGTGGCAGTCGCTGGCTCAAAGTCACAATGGGGAGAAGCAGGGTGGTGGGACACTACCTGCCATGGTGGGGGGGACAGAGGGTCTGATAGACACCAGGAAATGGAATTACTGTGGGATACAGGGGATCAGGGGTACGGAGGTGGGGTCCGCTAGACACCAGGGAATGAGTGATCATTCATACACAGGTGATCATGATGGGAGTAGCACACTGTACAGGTAAAATGGTGTATGTTTGTCGGGTGAGTGAGGTGGGGGAGAGGGACCACTGGACACCAGGGTAACATAATGTAGCCATTGACATAGATGTAGGTGGGGAAAGAGGCTGCTAGACACTGGGGACAGTTTAGATTTTTACATCAGACTGGCTATACATGGGGAGGACCACTAGACACCAGGGAAAACATATTCTGTACATCGGACTGGCAATCAGTGGGGGAGGACCACTAGCACCAGGGATAGCTCTCTGGGACCAGGCAAGTGGGGGGTGGAACTATGCTAAATTGCTGGACTACCCATGCAGATGAGCCCCTAATGGGCATGCAAATGGCCCCTTAGTGCCTTGCATGCCCAATGAGCTAATTTGTATGGGTCAATTTGAATAGTGGAGATTTAGCACATTTGCAACCCATTATGATGCCCTATTTCAGGAGCCATGACTGCCCAGGGCTAAGTTGCTTAGTGCTGGGATGCAATGGACCTACATTCAGTGGAATAATGCTGGTGCGCTATTCCATTGAATGTAGTCTTTTTGGACACCTGGGCATCCGCAAGGCGCAGCGCAAATATTTGCACTCTGCTTTGCCCAGTTTTAGAATATCAGGGCCCTGGAGTGACTTATTCAACTTATTGAAGTTCATTTTGAGGTAGTAATTTAATGAAATATACAGAATCATCGTTGTTTTGTTGCATTTAAGGAAGTAACTTGGGAACAGAATGCATTAAATAGTCTACTTTAATAGAAATGTGACAGATTTTTGTTGCTGGATGCTGGTGATTGCAAGCAAAAAGTCAGCTGTGTGAGGTCATCTCTATGTAAAAGGCTTCAATTAAGAAAGGGAAGGAGAATGAGAGAGATAGAAATAGAGATACGGGGCAGGGATCTGGCGGTGGTGCTGATAAATGAGCAAATAGATGTGCAAGCTACAATTCTGTGCAAAGCTGAGTGAATATTCAGCTATGCAAGTTGCAGTTCTATGCAAAGGGATTCAGTCAAGTGGCAAAGAGGTGCACTGATCTGCAGTTAGGTCGCAAAAACCAGGATCACTTAGTTAGAAACAGAATTTGACATTTAACTGTGCATCAGCATAAGGAATAAGCCATGAGAGGCTGTGGTTTGAAGGATTTTGATGTAAGCTCCAAGGACATAAGGACAAGAGGCCAATGGCAACTGGCCTTACAGCTCTGGAAGTGTATTGAAATCCTTTATACTTTGGCAATGGAAAATCTACAAACATAACTGGCTGAACCATGTCACATGACAGTGCATTAAAATGCTTTAAAGTACAGCTTGTTTTGTGTTATTGCTATTAAAACCACATCATGGAGTGGATTATTCCTTTTGTAAGAGGGGAATTTTGAGGTTGTGGTTTAATGAAACATACAGAAACGTGGTTCCATGTGATATCGGCAACTTTTTAACAGCACCAAACATTACAGCGAATGCAAGTCGCCAAAAACTGCTATGGCAACTTGCACAACAGCGAGGACAAAAACAGAGAGGATTGGCCCCATCTCAAACACCGAACACTTACAACTTGTTTCTTTATTCAGGGGGCTTTGCCCCCCACACCCCGCATTATTAATATAATCAACTCCAAGGGGGGACCTCACACAGGGGAAAAGGGAAACTGTCGGGTAGGGGCATCTCGCCAAATGCAAAACAAAGTTCTTGCACACCGCAAGCATGAAAAATACACCACAAAGTCTTGCACTCCGCAAGCTGCAAACCCAGAGCCTTCTGCACTAGTGGTATATACCCTACCACTGCACTAGATGGCCAGCTTGAACTTGCCCTGCCAGTCTGACTCCCATATCATTTAACTGCCCTCCCACTGTCCCACACTCGCCCTATTGCTACATTCGTTATTCTTGTTCTGGACCTTTGCTAATCCCCCACTAGCTATTCATTCATACTCACTTTTATTATGGATGGTCAAATTGAGTCACTCATATTGAGTCACTCATTTGACTCGCCCATATCACTGGATGCCCAGAAGGTTGGTTGCTTGGATCCAATCAAGGAAGTAACTATATTCCTAAGAAACAGAAAGTATTAAATAGTCCCCATTAACAGAAGTGTGAGAGATGCTGGTTGTTGAGTGCTGCAGATTACAAGGTAAAGCCCAGCTGTGTGAGGTCAGCTCTCTGCAAAAAGCTTCAATTAGGAAAGAAAGAGAAAGAGAAGGGACATTTGCCAAGGTGCTAATAAAGGAGTGACAATTCAGCTATGAAAGCTGCAGTTCTATGCATATGGATTCAATCTAGGGACAGAGAGGTGTACTGAACTATAATTAAGTTGCCAATAGTAGGATGATGCTGGATTGAATTTAGAAAGCAAATCTGGCAGGCCTGGTGGTGCAGAGGGCTGAGGCGCTGGCGCCTTCCCTCGACCCACGCCAGTGACCTGGGTTCGGAAATGGACTCGGAATGTTGGGGACTGGCAGGGGAAGGAGAGGATTGAGCATCTGTAGGACTGCTCTTCTCTCCTGGGGTGGGTAGCTGGATGGCATCACTCAGCAGTGGCCCCTGGTGGAGACCAGGAGCACTGCAGTAGCAACGCAAGGAAAGAACAGCACAGAAAACCGGAAACTGCTCCACGATCGACTGGCTGCTGGTCCACCAATGCCCTGAAGGAGCCACAGCACCCTGGGGCCAAGTAGTTGCACTGGTCTCCCCTCCTAGTGCCTTCCCCCTCAGAGGAGGGAGACCCACCCAGTAAATGGTTACATCTGGGTTACCCTGGGGGTGGCTGACATGTGATGTTGGAGGCTCAAGAAGGGACAGGGTGGATTGGAAGGGACCTTGGTAAGCCTGAAGGAGTGGTGGGTTGTGGAGCACGAAGGACGGAAAAAAAAAGAAAGCAAATCTGACCTCTAGCTGTACATTGATATAAGGATAAGGTTTAAAGGATTTTGATGCATGCCCTTGAAATGTAAGGTTAGGATAGGTGGCTGAAGGCCAAGTGGCTTTAATGACCTTGAGGAGTATCTAAATCCTTTGCACCACAGCCTGGAGTGGATTAATCCTTATACTGGTGCACAGTAATTGTAGGTGTCGGATCTTCTTTCTAAGTTCAATCCAAAGTCATCTTGTACAATATATATTATCCTAAAGACTGCTCAGGAAAGAACTTATGTAAATTGCACACTATACAACAACATAGGAATCCTCAGAATATTTTAAATTCTAGACTAAATCTAGGCCTATGGCTTTGATCATAAATAGAGAAATCACTGGAAATGTTTAAAAATAAATGCTAGTGTCTTCTGATACTAGCAATGCTGATTTTCCTGTGGTAATTATATGAATTCATATTAACCCCCATCTCCAAGGGGGACCTTTGTAATTTTCCCTTTTCCTCTCAACAAATTCTTGTATGCTATCACCCTTTCAACCTGCTGCCATGCTTTATATTAGAGCTGTTGGTTTATGTGAACATATGCTGTGTATGTATGCATATACAATTATTGTGCTTATTTTATAATCACATGTACACCTCTTTGTTATTGTTTTGCAAGTCATATATTTTTATCTTAAAATTTGTATTGTAACTGCTGTATAACCTCCCCTGATGTTACCCCTCCCCCCCATCACACCTGGAACAAAGATGTGGCTCACTGTGCCTTTTTGTGTAAAAAAGGTTCAAAAAATTAAATAAATGAACATAAAAATGTTTGAGTAAACATAAGGGCTTTTGTAAAAGCAGCTGTTTTGATCTTAGAATTATCACAACAAACATTAGCATATAATAGGTGCAGATTTCTAAAACTTCACTTGTGATATTCGAAGTTTGTCAAGTACATACTGAGATGAACTAGTTTACTGTATGCAACATCTATAACTATTATAAGGATTCTACAGAATACCTTTGAATTGCCACTGAGAATGTTCTTCTGGACTAATATAGTACGTAACCTTCCTAATGACGTGTACTCATATTTCCTCAAGACAAAGGAAAATGTTAAACTATGTATAAAAAAAGAAACGTGTAGAGATACTAGTAAAATACATGTCTGCAGAATAGGTTAGCAGACTGTTATTTCTGTGGACAGGTTTAGCAAGGCAGATATGGTTTTCTAGTTTAACATACAGAGAATGCAAATTTTGAGGCATGTTTGTTAGCAGTCCATATTATTCAAATAACAGATCAGTTATTAATTCTGTCAAGTAACAAAAGGCTACTTGTAATGTTAAACAAAAGCACAGTTTTCAAAGTTCTATTTTCAATAAGATATTGTCATAGTAAAGAATACACTATGAATAAATGAATGTTATAGCCTGGTAATATTGAAACAGTTTGCATTTGAGACACCATGCAGTTGATAAGTAACAGGAAAAGTCAGTAGTTGCTGTTTGTGGTAGACTACAGTACTAGAGGAGTTTCTGTTAAATTATTTTATTTAAAAGTTTGCTCACTAGGATAGAACCAGATTATGAAGTATCTTGCTGTCATGAGGACCATAGGGAGACAGCATTATACAAAGAAATGTTACAGTCATACACACAATAGATACAGTAAATGGCAAAGGAGATAACAATAAATAACAAAAAAGAACCTCAACCCAGGATTAGAAAAACTGAGAGGGAGTCTTGGAATCAATTGTAGATTGGTGGGTGGATTATTCCAGTCACTTTTTATTTATTTATTTAATCATTAATATCTCAGATTAACACCTTGACTCATGGTAGCTGATGCCATACGTTTCAGTGTCTCTTCTTACTCTTGGAATAAGGAACCTGGGGGATTCTGAGGGAGAATGGCACAAGAATAGACAGAATAGCTGAGCAGAGGGAGGAGATAATCTGGAGAATTACTATGAACAAATTAAAGAGGAAAGTTACACAATAAAACTTGTGACTCTGAAGACACAGCTAATTCAGATATGTATAACATAGGCAGTGGTGAGTATGGATATAATGTGCCAGAATAAATCTGAAAATCTTATTATAGCTGATGGCCAGTGCATGGAGGACAGTGGAGGATGCAGTCAGGAATGATGCAATGATGCTGCCCACTCTGTGTGCTTACTCACTATGAATACAAGCAGGAATGTTGTGCTATGTAGGGAGGGGACCCACCTAGCTATCTTGAAATCCGACTAACAGCGCTCATCCTTGTTGCGGATCAGAGGCCTGGGTAGATAAAACATGCTGGGGAAACAGGGAGGGTGATTGCTTCTAAATTGATTCTTGGCATTGTGCCAGCTTCTAACTATGCTTTTAAAATGTGAAAGAAGACAAGATGGAGTGCTCATCTAGTTAGATGGGATTAGGACTACCACTGGGCCCTCAAATAAAAGATATAGGATCAGTAGGGTGACAACTTAAAAATAGTTGTATTTTAGGACCTGGGGTGAGTGATCAAGAAAATGGGGATTAGTTTTAACGATAGTGTCAGCTTCTGGCACCATGCCAAGTGATGATCATTTTTAAGTGTAAATGTTGAATGGGGGTGGGGGAATGACAGGTTTCCTAAAACCTTTATGGTTACAGTGCCACGTTCATAACCACCTACTGTAAGGCAGTAATCAAATATTCCTTTTGTAGCCAAAAAATGGTTAAAATAAATTGGATATAACTCACCTAGTCAAGGAAATATGAGTCTATATAGGTATTTATAAATTAATGATGCAAGGCATAACAGTGGAGACACAAACATCCAACCAGTTTTAACTTTCACATAGTCTGCCTCAGAGTTTCCCTAGGCAGACTGTGACAGTCGAAACTGATTGGATGTTGGTAGCTTTGCTATTATTCTTTGCAGCATCAATTTTTGAATAAGGATGTAAATTCATATTTCTTTGACTTGGTGAACTATATCCAGTTTATTTTAGCAGTTTTTTGACTGCAAAAAGAATATGTGATCACTGCTTTACATTAAGTGGTTATAAGTGTGACACCAAAACCCATAGTGACAAAGTTTCTAGAGTACTTGATTATATACTAGTTTTGCAGTTGGTGCCAGCATCAATAATCATAAAATACTAAATTATAAAATGACTCATTGAGTGTGGTTCTCCCATAATAGTTTTTTGGAAATAACTGGTGTTGGGGAAGAGGGCAACCCAGGCCACCTAAGGAGGGATGAGAGGATTTTTTTTTTGGTTTATCTTGCTACCTGACCATGAGAATCTATTTGAGTCATGGCAGACTTTACCTGGTTTGAAGTTCACATGGTCAGTCTTTGGAGTGTTTGCACAGAAATATTGTTAAATCAAACAATTACAGATTTTTAATATTGGTTTAAAGCATGGGGTCACTTGTCCAGCCACTAAATAGTGAAAATTCTGTTACATCAATGCATGCAGTGTATGAGGAATAAAAATGACGAACTAGAAGTGCTAGTTACATAAAGAAACTTGAATGCCACTGGATATACACAAACTCAGTGGAATGAGTAAGTTATTTTTGAGTAAGAATTCGATGATTACAAACTAAAGCATACAGAATGAATAAGAAAAAAGAGCATGGGGAACGGAATAGCTCAGTGGATTGGTAACTGGTTAGGAAGCCGTTCACCTCTAGGTCACTGGTTCAAATCCAGCCAAGATCGGTAGTGACTAAAAGCCATTATCACCTGTGGGCTGTTCAGTGGCTTATGTGAAATGTTGCGATGGTCTATTTTAGGTCCCAGTGGGCAGATGTCCACATCACAAAACCACCAAAACCATTGGTGCCAATTGGTACCCTTGATAGCAGTCTCACATGAGAGACCAAGGATTTATTGAGCATGGAATCTGAACAACCAGCTTTCCTACATGGCGGTCCCTCCATAACAGGGTTGAGGCACAATTACATTGTTTACATGTGTGATGCAATCAAGGAATGGGGATCTGTGCTAGAAGTTTCAGTCGCAATGCTGATCGATATAGAAGAACAGTTGATTTCCAGTTCCAGATACCTAATTCAATTTACATGTGGGTCTCTGGAATACCAGCAATGGATACAAAGTTAATGCGAGCATGCTCAGTACATGCTGTTGTGTGTTGCCAAGGGAGGATTAATCAAAAGTGCATGAATCCAGAAATGAGCAGGCAATATGATGCCGTTTACAAGACAGCACACTCAGGTTCTACAGGCATTGATTCCTGTGAACTACATACTTTCAACCCGGCTTCAGAATCAACCTAGTGAGTGCACTGATCTGGATTACGTGTATCTTTAAATGGTGATTTTTTTTTCATTTCCCATTTTTAAGCACTTGAACCAGGTTACAGTGCACATGTAAGAGGGGTAATTGGTGAGGCACTGTGGGGAAGCTTGCACTGTGATTGCCCATGTTGTATCTGTCATGTGGATAAACCAGGGACTTCAGTTTCCAGTGCTGTCAGTCTGGTACATTTCACAAGCCCTAAATACATGCATAGGAAAAAATATATCTTAAAAAAGAATTTAAAAAAGAGTAGTAGCGATGTATATTGGAAAAAACTTAATTACTGGGACTGCAGGATCTGGGTTATGCAATAAAGGAAATGGTACTCTACAAATCATGAGGTATGCCCCATGTACGACGACGCCAACACAGCAAACTACATCCCTGTTGGCAAAATCAACACTTTGTCGACAGGTCACTGTGTTGGTGTGCCCAAATAGGGCACACTGCTCGTCCTGCAACCTCACCCCTAATCAACTCCAACTGAAGTTGAGAATCCTATAGCTCGGGGCAGGGGGTGAGCCCCCATTATTAGGGGGGTTTGGGGACAAAGCCCCCTATAGAAAAAACAGACAAGGAGACACACTGGAATCATGTAAACTACAACTTGTGGTCAACATGATTCCGGTTGGAGAGATGCCGGTCGACAAATGGGTCGTCGAACTGGCAATGTACAGCCTAAATCATTCTAGGTAACCAATGGTTATTGACATACTGTATGCAATGCATTAGGCCACCTGATCAAGAGGAAGGAATTACATTTTGGTTAAATGATAAAATTAAAAAGCAACTTAGGAGGGAATTTTGTACTGGTGGAGGAGTTCAATTATTCAGCTATTACCTGGAGTATAGATGTGGATAAATCAAGTTGAAGGGTGCAGTGTATTGACATTGTTGATGATTTTCTTATTCAAGTCACTAAAGCAAAACTACCTGTTTAGGGTAGGGGTATCATCCAAAGGCATATCAGACAGGTAACCATGTAAAGTAGTACCTTTGGCTGAACTCCCTATATAGGGTAGGCAGTTTGGGTGTAAGCTTATGGATAAGAGGCAAGTGGAAGGAGGAAGAGTAGTGCCAGCAGTCCAGCAGTTATTGTATGTAAGGAGACATCCAAAAGTAAGGAGCATACAGTAGGTACAGAAGGGAGCTGGTCAGATGCAGAGATTGTGGGGTGCTCATCTCCAGGGTTATGCTGTGGAGGAGGGGACACTGCCCCATATGCAGGATCTTCAGGGAGCTCCATGCTCAACTGTTAGCAGCAAATGGGAATATATTTCAGCTGCAGCTTTAACTGAGCCAGTGCTTACACCCCACACCCTCAGAGGCCCACTGGCCTGGAAGGCTAGAGAGTGGTGGGGAAGGGAGGGAAAAGGGAGGCTGGGGCAGTCACATGGTGGCAAACCAAACCCACAAAATCCCAACAGCATATCACTTTACATCCTTGAATGAAATACAGATGCCTGAGAACGCTGATTGAGTTGGAAAGAAATGCAGTGTGACTTGGTGGCACCTAGGGATGAGAGCAGGAGAAAGTTAAGGAGTATCTTAATCATCTACAATCCACCAGGATATGGGAATGTTTTCCTGCAGGCAGTTGTGGACTTCTTTGTTGACCTGACATTGGTATCCTCCAGATGACTGATCCTGGGGGATTTCAATGCCTGGGTCAACGATGAACTCTCGTAATTTGGTCAGAACTTCCTCCAGCAAATTATTTTGCTGGGCTTCACACAGGTTATTTCCTCCTTGGCCCATTTAGGTGGTCATTCATTGGACTTGGTGTTTCTCCTGGGGATGGAGATATCCAACTTGGTGGTAGAACCAGTCGGGTGGTCTGATCATCATACCATTGGGTTCAGTTTTGTGGCCCCCTCAGTAGGTCGGCCCCTGTGGAGATGATCTGGTACCGCCCGTTGAGGGGTGTTTCCCCAGATGGCCTGATGGCAGTGCTGGACCTATCGGGTCTACTGAGTGAATGCATGGATTCTGGGGACCTGGTACTTGCCTATAACAAGGCAGTGGTAGGGGCCCTGGATTCCATTGCTCCTGTTCGTGTTCATCCACTCACTCTTCACCCCAGGTCTCCTTGGTTTGATGAGATCTTGAAGGAGTTGAGGAAAGTGGGATAAAGGCTAGAGAGGTGTTGGCAGAAGTCGGGCCTGGAGTGCGACAGACTTAGTTTGATGGACCATTATGGGGTCTATCAATCAGCAATAACCCGGAAGAAGGCAGCATTCCTGTCCAGGGAAATTGCTGCCATGCAGAATCAACCAGCCCAGCTCTTCCAGACTGTGGACAGATTGTGCAATCCAATCTGTCTTCAGCCTGGAAGTGTTTTTTCACAAGAACAGTGTGAGGAGTTTGCTCGATTCTTCGCAGATAAGGTTGTCACAATCAGATCCGATGTCCGCTTGACCCTCTCTAATGGGAGGTGATGGTCGGCAGGAGATGTCAGGCACCCAGTTTGTGTGGTGTGACTTCTGCCTGCCCACAATCAATGACATTGTGATGGTCGTCCAGTCACTGCGACTGACCAACTGTAGTTTGGACCCGGGCCCCACACGCCTCTTAGTAGGCTGTGTGGATAAAATTGGCCCCGTCCTTGCCAAGATAGTCTGGATGTCTTTGGAGAGGGGGATCTTTCCTGATCCCCTGAAAGAAGCTGTGGTTTGACCCATTCTTAAAAAGCCCTCCTTGGACCCGGACTGTCTGGCCAACTACAGGCCTGTCTCTAACCTACCCTTTGTGGGTAAGGTTATTGAGAAGGTGATTGCATCACAGCTGGATGATCATTTAACCAGCCTCAATGTCTATGATTCTCTCCAGTCCGGATTTAGGAAGAGACATAGTACTGAGACAGCCCTTGTCTGGGTACTAAATGACTTCCTAATAGCGAGAGATCAAAAGACCTCTTCCATCTTGGTCCTTCCATGTCTTTCTGTGGCATTTGACACCGTGGACCATGGTGTGCTGTTGGAGCACCTGTGGTTCATCTGTGGACTGTCTGGTATGGTCCTCAGATGGTTTCGATCATTCCTCGAGGGTAGGACTCAGAGGATGGTGTCTGGGACTTTTTCCTTCGCACCACTCCCCCATCCTGTGGGGTGCCACAGGGCTCCATCTTGGCACCCATGTTGTTTGAGGTGTATATGCTGCTGTTGGGAGCAATTATTAGGTGGTACGGTTTGAGTTTTCACTGCTATGCAGATGATACTCAACTGTACATGTCCTTTGTGCCTGGCCAGGGTGATGCTGTCTTGGTCTTTAACAACTGTCTCACCAAGATCCAGGATTGGATGAGCATGAGCTGGCTACAGTTAAACCTGGAAAAAACTGAAGTGTTGGTTGTGTACCCAGGTCATCGGGAGGCGGGTTTGTTGGCAGGATTACCTTCAGATCTTTGGCTTGGTGGTGTTGAGCAAACTACCTCAGACTGGGTGTGGAACCTGGGCTTTATGTTTGATGACTGCCTGACCCTTAAATCACAGGTGTCAGCAGTTGTCAGAACCTCTTTTTGCCATCTGAGGAATATTGCCCGAGTGAAGCACCTGGTTCCTTCAGATGATCTTCTAACTCTGGTCCACCCCTTCATTACCTCCTGCCTTGACTACTGCAATGCCCTTTACCTAGGACTACCGAAGGTTGATATCCGCTGCCTCCAGGTAGTGCAGAATGCGGCAGCCAGGCTTTTGACTGGTACCTCTAAGACCAGTCATATAACGCCTGTCCTCCGCGGACTGCATTGGCTGCCAGTACAGTGGCAAATCACCTTCAAGATTGGTTTGCTGACCTATAAGGTCCTACATGACCAGGGGCCTACTTACCTGCAAGTTCTCCTTCACCTGTTCCTCCTGCCCTCTCCAATCCACCAACGAGGGATTTCTAGAGATTCCCAGGGTCCGTTGAAGACATCTGGGGCCAGGTTATTTAGTTTCATTGCCCCGACTCTGTGGAATTCTCTAACTCGTTGGGTGTGAGATTGCCTGACCGTCCAAAGTTTTAAAGCTGCCCTGAAAACTCATTTGTTTAGCCAAGCATACTCTGATTTTTAATGCCACTATTGTTTATTGGTTTTAACCTGTCGTTCTTATTTATTGCTGTATTTTAATTATTTATTGCTGTACAAGCGCCTTGGTTTTAGAAAGGCACTTTTTATAAATAAATATTGAGTTGAGTTGCAAGGGACCTAATGATTAGAGAGGTGGAGACTGTGGTGGGCAGAGTGGGAAAGGAAATCTGAGTGGTCAGATTCCTTCCTGGAGCATTGGCTATCCAGAATATGGGTAGGATAGGGAGAATGGTAGAGGAAGGTGTGGTGGAGGTGGGGGTGCTTGTACACTTGGGTACCAATGATCTGGTGAATCAGATTATGCAGGCAGCGAAGCAGAGTTTTCAAAGACAGAGGACAGACTAAGGTGCATTCAGCTTTCCTCGCATTTTCCAAGGTCCTCCCTCTGTGGGGTAGGGGAAATGGGAAGGACAGAGTGAGGAAAGAGGAGATTAAGGAGTTTAATGGGTGGTTGAAGGAATGGTGTCTGGAGGAGTGGCACTGTTTTGTGGGGGATGGAGGGGCTTTAGGGATAGGAGACTCTTCCAGGGTGATCACCTTCACCTAAAAAGATTCACCTGAAAAGAGAGCTAACCAGTGTGTTGGGGCAAATGATTGATGTCTACATTGTTGGACAATTAAACTGACTGTGGTGGTGTCTAAGGCTAGGGTTACCACTGAGAAGTGTGGAACCATCCTAGCTAGGACTTCCTTGAACTGGGGTCTAGATAGCACTGTGGGAGGGGGGAGCAGGGCACAAGTTCATAAAATCACAGAGAATGATGCCAGGGAAGGGGAACTCACTAAGCCTCCAAAAAATGAGAAAAACAAGAAATTAAGGAGGCTAGGGAAAAATGAAGGAAGAGGTCATGTGAATAAACAAAAGGGGTGTGGTCACAAGATGCAAGGTGCTCTGCCTTAAAGAGCTGCTAATATGAACCTTCCTGCTTTGCTCCATTAGTTCGCTGGTGGCCCTCTGTGTACTCATTTGTAATCATCTCTGAAGTTTGCAGTAAAAAAAAAATCATTTTTAAATGTTTTAAATCCTATGTTTTAAATCCTTCTGCATTGAATGAGCATTCATGTGGCCACTGAATGCAGTGCTCCCGCTCACATAGCACCTTGATGTCATGTAGGGAAAGGCACTTGCAAGGGGGAGAGGGTGACTAACACAGTTCAGCACAGCAGCCATGATTTTTGAGGTGCAATGTAGTTACAGTGTTTTGATCAGAAATCTTTCAATACTGAATGAAAAATTCTCACCTGTGTGACAACTTGCTGTAGTGCAGCAGCAGAGGTAGTATAGGTAGGACAGATGTCAGCCAGGGACCAGCAGTTGCAAAGGTTTTATATGCATACAGCACTGGTCCCTCAAGCATGCCAATGTCTGAAGGGATCGGGGCAAATAAAGAAGTAAAACAGCCTTCGTCTCGGCACCCAGAGAAGACACCCTGGTATACCCGGGCTGGTCCCACTATCTCCATTTGCAGGCCCAAAGTACGGCACCATCAGCTGTACACCCCCCACAAGTTGGGGGGGGGGGGTAAACCATGGCTGTCTGAGTGCCAGAAGGACAGGAAAGGTAGATGGGATTATGGGGAATGTGCATGAAATTCAAGTGAGCAGACTTCCCAAGCCAGATATTTAGAATGTTTGCTTGGCTGTTTGTAATTTATAGCTATGCTCCCTTACTCTTTGGTCCTGCTCCACGATGCACCCCCAGCATGTTCCCCCTAGTCCCGTCTACCTTTCCTGTCCTTCTGGCCCTCACAGACACATGGTCCCCTCCCCCAGCTGGAAGATGTACAGCTGATCAAGCCATACTTCGGACCTGTAGATGGAGATAGTGGGGCCAGCCCAGATATACCAGGGTGTCTTCTTTGGGTGCTGAGAGCAAGGCTGTTTTACTTCTTTATTTACCCCAACTCCTTCAGACATTGGCATGCTCGAGGGACCAGTGCTCATATGCATACAAAGCCTTTGCAGCTCCTGGTCCCTGACTGACATCTGCCCTGCCTATACTACCTCCGCTGCTGCACTACAGCTTGTGGTCACACAGATGAGAAGTTTTCATTCAATATTGAAAGATTCTTTATTGAAACACCTCTCATTATGATGCAGTTGTAGGGGTACTGGAACATTCTCACGGGTCCAGATCTTTACATAAAAGGCTTAAAAGTTTAATTGTTACTGATGAGCCAGCTCAGTTTCTGAGCCCTCACTGGTCTATTAAATGCCAGATCCCTCTCTTATCCCTTATGACAAAGCAGCAGTGGGCTGAAAAGGATGCAGAGCAGCAGGGAGGTAGAATCATAGGAGACCTCTTATCGTGAGAGGTCACTTATACCTCTGAAACTTAATACCCCTTTGGGGGTTTGGTGACCTACAAGGGAGGAACACACTACATGATTATTGCTAATAGAGTTGCTATATTTTCAAATGTTTAGGTATTTTCTATGTTATAGTAAGGGGTAATGTTGTTTGGGGGGGTCGTGCTTCTTAGCTAGATATAATGCAGTGTATAAGCAGTTATGCAAGCAGGGCAAAGCACTTGATAGGGCACTCGCAGCAAGATAGGGCAGGTCTCAAAAGAAAGGATATGATGGGCATCATAAATATTACATTCTGGAATGTAAAAGGCCAGTCAGCAAATAAAAGATATCAAGTGTTGTGCCACCTGAAGAAGCTACTGGCTAACATCTGCTTCCTACAGTAGACATGCATTGTTGCTGATAACGTTAATCTGAATTTCCCCGGTGTCCTGGCCAAATTTCCCTCATTCACTAAAAATACCACCAACAGCTTAATCTGGTTCAAGGTCAGCGGGCATTCATCTGTATCCCCTTCCCGGTCGTGCCTGAAAATAGGCAGGATTTGTCTAGTGCACTTACCCGGTCAACAAAAACTAAATAAATAAAAATAAATAAATCTCTTCCACAGACAATGGGTGGGGCAGGTTTTTGGGATGGGCTCAGACTCCAGTGAAAGAGGAGTAGCTATCCTTGTATCCAACAAAGTCAGGTTCCAGCTAGAAAAAGAGATTCTGGATCCAGAAGGCTGATACAGCCTGATACAGGGTCTGCTGAACAATAACAGAGTGACAATGAGGAATATTTATGGTCCTAATATAGATTCTCCACATTTTGTATGGAATTTCTTAATAACTTATCCCAACTCATGGGGGCTCTGTTACTTTTTGGGGGGAGTGACTGGAACCTACTCTAGCTAACAGATGTGGACAGTTACTAAAGCATTCTGCCTCTTTAGTTCCTCTGAAAAAAATCCAAATTTGTTTAGCTAAGATGCCAGGTGCCCTGCACTCTCCATCCCCAAGAACTGAGTACTGCACCTCAGCTGCTGCAATGCAAAAAAAAATGATTTTATAAAACATTTCAAGACCTCTATGCAGACAACACCCAATGAAGAAACTTGAATGCTTGAGTAAGAAATGTTGGGTTACTCTAAAAGAAGGGAAGATCAAAAATACATGTGATCAGCCTCACAAAATTGTTTTTGTTCCCTTCCAGAGGATGATGGAATATTTCAGACTCTGCCATCTTCTGACCTGAATCCAGTTAAAATTACTGTATCAGTGGTGATATACAGGTTATTCCACTAGTACCAGAGAACCCTACCTTCCCCCAATTTGTGTTTTTCTTCTGTCCCCCAGACCTGCCCTTTTCAGGCCCCCACTTCTAGTACCATGTTTTCCCTCATCATCTCACCCAAAGTTGCCCCCCCCCCCCTGTAAGGGCCTTCCCTTCTTGCCTCCACTGTCTGGATCACTTGACGTGAGAGACAGAATCCATGGTCAGTGGTCCAAGACCTTTCAATCTGCTGTGGGCAATAGTATTTTCTCCTCTCATCACCAAGGCAACAGCATGCTGAAAGTTAAACTTTAATTTAACGTGACTCCTTAGAAGTTCTGGTGGTGCTAGATCAAGATATTAGTATTGGTGATATATAGTTTGGTAATTACTGATAGCTCTTGTGTATTCAAATGTTCCATTGCACGCTTCGTGATAGTAATCCTCCAAACTGCTGTAACCCCTAGGTGGTACTGTCCCAAGGGATACTACCCCTGCCTGCTTGGCTAATAGCAGGTTAAGGGGCCTGGGTACTGAAACGGGTGCCTCCACCGGAGGTCAGGGTTGGTAGTGGTCAAGCTAACCTGGGCACAGCCCTCTGGGACACTGTAACCCCACTGCAACCCCCCTCTTTCCCTTCTAGTGGCCTGAACACTGTACGATAATTACTTTCACAATGACCCTTATTTACCAGGCAATTACCCACACTGTTTGCACTTACCACCAGGGCTGGTTCCTCTAGCTTGTGCAGTGTTCTGTGGTCAGTAATTATTCCTCCAGCTGCACTAAGATACACAGATACGTACAGGTAGATACTTAGATACATAGATAGTGTCGGCAGATAAGGGCCTATGGCCCACCCAGTCTGCCCATTTGAGCTTGTAAGTTTACTTTATGTTTTCCTAGAAATCTGTTGCCCCTTAACCCTAACCTCCAGAATTTCTTTATGTCTATCCCATGCATTCTTAAATCCCGTGATTGTTTCAGCCCCCACCACTTCCTCTGGCAGGGTGTTCCACTTGTCCACCACCCGTTCTGTGAAGAAATTCTTCCTCATGTTTCCTCTGAATCGTCCTCCCTCCAACTTCATCCCATGCCCTCTAGTCCTGGAACATATTTTTCACTTAAAAATAGTGTATTCTTGCACCTCGTTCCTTCCTGTAAGATACTTGTATGTCTCTTCCATATTACCTCTCTCCCTCCTCTCCTCCAGGGAGTACACATTCAATTCCTTCAACCTGTCCTCATAGGATTTGTGATGCAATCCATGTACCATCTTTGTTACCCTCCTCTGAACCTTCTCTACCCTGTCTATGTCCTTACATAAGTAAGGTCTCCAGAACTGTACACTGTACTCCAGGTGGGGCCTCACTAGTGTCTTGTATAGTGGAATTATGACCTCCCTTTTCCTGCTGGTGATGCCCCTGCCTATGCATCCCAGCATCTTATTTGCTTTATCTGCTGCCTTGTCACACTGTTTCCCTACCTTGGGGTCATCAGAGATGATAACCCCAAGTTCCCTTTCCTGCTTGATGCATGCTATATCCTCACCCCCCAACTGATATATTGTGCCAGGCTTTTTGTGCTCCATATGCATTATCTTGCACTTCTTTGCACTGAATTTCAACTGCCAAACCCCTGACCATTCTTCAAGTTTCTGCAGGTCCCTTCTCATTCTGTCTACACCCTCTGGTGTGTCTACTCTGTTACAGAGATTTGTATCATTAGCAAACAGGGAAATTCTGCCTTCTAGGTCCTGCGTAATGTCACTGATGAAGATGTTGAATAGGACCAGTCCCAGCACTGATCCCTGTGGTACCCCACTGGTCACTCTTCCCTCTGTGGAGTGACAGCCATTTATCACCACCCTCTGTGTCCTGCCACCCAGCCAGTTACCTACCCACTGCACTACTGTCCTGCCTACACCCATATTCCCCAGTTTGTGTAATAGTCTTCTATGTGGCACAGTGTCAAAGGCCTTGCTGAAGTCCAGATTGGCCATGTCCACTGCCCTACCCTGATCCACCTCCCTAGTCACCCAGTCAAAAAATTCAATGGGGTTGGTCTGACATGACCTCCCCCTGGTGAAACCATGCTGCCTTGGGTCCTGTAGTCCACTGACAACCAGATGTTCCACCAATCTCTCCTTCAATAGTGCTTCTATGTTTTTCCCCACTACCGAGGTGAGGCTGACTGGTCTGTAGTTCCCCGCTTCCTCTTTGTTCCCACTTTTGTATAAGGGGACTACATCTGCTGTTCTCCAGTCTTTGGGTACCTTCCCTGTTTCCAGTGATTGGCTAAACAGGATTGCCAGAGGTTCCACCACCACCTCGTCTCTTAGTTCTTTAAGGACCCTGGGGTGCACCCCATCTGGCCCCATTGCTTTATCAACTCTTATTACTTACAGTTCCTTCAGGACCCTTTCTCAAGTAAAGGGACTTGTGTCCATTTCTGCACCATTCCCACCCCTCGTACTCCCTTCAGACCCATTACCCTCCTCTTCCTCAGTAAAGACTGAGTAGAAATACCTGTTCAATATGTCATCTTTACTGTTGTCATCCTCCACGCGACCCCATCCTCCCCCTTCAGTTTCACTATCCCTACCATTCCTTTCTTTTTTCACTTATGTACCTATAAAAGTTTTTGTCCCCTCTACCCACTGATTTTGCAATGTACTCTTCTGTCTGAGCTTTGGCTTCCCTTACTGACCTCCCTGCCTCTCTTTGCTTCTCCTGGTACTTCTCCCTATCCCCTTCTGCCTGTATCTTTTTGTATTGCCTGAATGCAATCTTTTTGGCTTTCACTTTCTCTGCTACCTCCTTGGAAAACCATAATGGCCTCCTCTTCCTTTTCCCCTTGCTAACCTACTTAATGCATAATTCTGTTGTTCTTGTTATCCCCATTTTGAATACTGCCCACTGTTCCTCAACCCCTGATTCCTGCCCCATTCCCCTTAATGCCACTTTCAAGCATCTCCCCATTTTCCCAAAGTCTGTCCCCCTAAAATCCAGGATACGTGTTTTTGTGTGGTTTGGTTCTGCTCCTTCTGTGATTTCAAACCACAATGACTGGTGGTCACTGTTCCCCAGGTGCTCCCCCACTGTTACCCCCATCGCACTGTCCCTGTTTGTGAGCACAAGGTCCAGTACTGCCTTCTGCCAAGTTGGTTCCATGACCAGTTGCTTGAGGAAGGCACCCTGAAGGGAGTCCAGGATAAATCTGCTCCTAGTTGATGCTGCTGCTGGGATGCTCCAGTCCACATTTGGAATATTGAGGTCTCCAACCAGCACTACCTCACCCTTGTCTGCCATCCTTTGGATGGCTAGCATCAGCTCCCTATCTGTTTCTTCCTCCTACACTGGTGGTCTATAGACCACACCTGTGTGGATGGCTGGCCCCATTTTCCTTTCCAGCTTAACCCACAGTATCTCTCCCCCATTTTGTTCCTCCTGGATCTCTGTGGCCCTTATGTCATTTTTCACATACAGTGCCACTCCTCCTCCTTTCCTACCTGCCCTGTCTATATGTTGTAGCCAGGTATGGCCATCTCCCAGTCGTGGTTATCATTACACCAGGTTTCAGTGATGGCCACAATGTCCAGGTCTGACTGCACCATGACAGCCTCCAGATCTTCCATCTTGTTGCTAAGGCTCCTGGCATTGGCACACATGGCTTTCCATGATTTGACCTCCCTAGACTGCTTAGCAATTCTACTCCAGTCCCTTCCCTGGTTGTCCTTTATCCCTGGTTCTCCTTGCTGTCTGCCCTTCTGTTGAATTTTGCCCCTTTTCTGCCTATCCACCTCTTGGGCACTTATCTAAGCATGCCTTCTGAATATACCCTTGAAGGTGGACAACTGAGGTACATTATTGCAAGATTTGTTAGATCTGGACAAATTTTTCTCTTTTGTTTCCAACAGAGTAATGGCTCTTCCTCATGACCAATCACAGTATGATCTGCAAAATACTCCAGAATCATTGTGCTGTGTGAGATGGTTACCAGTATGGCAGATAAACCAGCTGCACTTTCTTTACAGGATACTAGTCCATGTTGTTGCAGGTGACTCAGAAGTGATTTGTCTTTCTAATCCTGAACATAGGATGTCTGAGAAGTAGGTGTAGATTTCCTTTCCCTCGCTGATGACACTGGTGATTGTGAAAAAATGATAGATGTGCTATTGCTTGTGCCAGAGGTGCACTCTGATGGTTTGGCAGGGTTCCACAGGGTTTTACTGCTGTGTATCAGTTAATGGTGTTGGTGGGGCAATGTCAAATTTGGTTAGCAGAAGATCTGTCTAGTACTCAATGTCTTCCCTACAGGAAGGATGGCTTCAATGTTCCATCTAAAGTGGGGATCTAGTAATGCAGTCAACACACAGCTGCTATTCTTAAACATGACATTTATTCTCTGATTAGTCAATAGTCTGTGACTCAAGTCATCTGCCAAAATAACAGTGGTGGTGTCTTTTGACTGAAAGTCATTCTTTATGTCATCAAGGAAAAAGTGAAGAAATCTTATCTGAGGAAGAATTTGACTCAGAGTTGCACTCTCTGCATTGGCATCATGTGTGGCAGCCTCAAATGACTCCAATGAGGTGACCAAAGATTCAAGTAGAATTCAACTGCTGGAACTGAGCATGATGTCTACTTTACCTATTTGATTCTGCATGGTGTAGTCATATACAGTTTTTTCTGTTCAAGAAGCCTTTCCAACATATAAATTGTATAATTCCAGTTGGTTGGAACATCTGCTTTACCAGTGGGTTGGTACTTTTGCTTTAATGTATGCAGTGGTAAGTTGTTTGACCTCTGCAGCCATTCAAGATTTTTTGCAATTTCACAGAGTGGATGAGAGAATTGTGTAATGAGAGAATTGCTTCCCAGCCTTAGGTTGGCTGATGGCCCCCTATATTTTGTCCCCAAGTCTCGGCTTAGAATAAGTTCTAGAGCTTTTTCAATAGCAGCACCCTTGTATTGGAATTCACTTCCAGTTGATGTTAGGATTGTTCCCTCTGTTTTAACTTTTAAACAAAGGTTAAAAAGTTATTTATTACATAAATCTGCTTGTAACTGTAATTTGTAATTTTTATTTTTTGGTATTGTATTGTTGTTGATTGTATTTGTGTATTCTTGTATGATTTTATGTCCGGGTCAGGCCTGAAAAGGGACCTTTGGTCCAGTGCCTTTATCCGGTTACCAAAGAATAAATGAAAAAAAAATGAAATGCCCACATATTTTCCTAGCAAGACCTAACAGGTTTTCAGCATTTCTGTTTCCATTAAACCCTTCGGCTGCTGACAGAATTACAACATATAGGAATTCTGGACTGATATATCAGTCTGCGGCACAGCAAGTGTTAAGAAACTATGGATGAGAGAATTTTAAACAATGTGCAAAACAAGGTATGTGTTGGTAGCTGCCATCTCCAGCAGCTCTGACTATGTTGGCACCATTATCTGACACTATGAACCCGGGAGATAAGCAATGTGGAGTAAGCCATTTCTGGGATTGATATTGCAGCTCCTGCAAAATATTTACAGCAGTGTGGTTTTCCTCAAAAGTGGTGATGCATAATACAGCCCGTGTCCTACTGCTTACAGTAGAACAGGGATTATTACTTTCTGACAAAGTCTGCCCAATGAGCTGTAACAATCAAGTAGTCATTGTTTGGTTGCTGGTCCATATAGCTGTGGTTATATGAATCTACATCACCTCATAGAATTTCAACTGCTTAAGGACTGCAGTACATACCAAGTTATACAATTGTGAAACAGCCTTTTTTGAGAAATATGTTCAACAGAGAATGGTGTACCATGGTTACATCTGGTTCATGAACTTGAGGAAAACTTTTTTGGGCAACAAAAGCAAAAGGGAGTTGATAATTGGCCAACAGCTCTGCAATGGCTCTATTTAACAGCTGGCATGTTGGATGCTTGCAGGTAAATTCTGATGTCCTCGCAACACTTTCTTTTAATGTTAGTTGAGAAATGCAAGACATTTTCTTTTTTGGGAGATTGTAATTTTCATGCCTTTTTCATGTGGAGTACTACTTGGGGATTTTACAGTACTTGATGGTGTCAGAAGAAAACAATCTATGTTTCTCTGGGAAGACTGCAAGGACACTTCAAGTGATTCAGTGTCAGTTTCTGCTTCCAGTTCATTGTCACTATGGTCACTGCCACCACCACCTCCACTACGATTCATATCAACCACACTGTCCCTTGCCCTGCCCCACTCAATTGAGTGTTTTGCCTTTGCATGTTGTATCATTACTGATGTTACAAAATTTCCCACTTTGCCACCATGACTGATACTCTTTTTGCAAAGTTTGCATACAGCTCAAGAGTTGTCTGCAGGGTCAATATAAAATAAATGCCACACTAAAGATTTGAAGAGGACGCCTCCTTTTTTTTTTTATTTGTTTAACCAGGTATAGCACACTAAGCTGAAAGCTTTTTTACAGGAGCGACCTGGGAGCACAAGGAGGTTAAGTGATTTGCTCAGGGTCACACAGTATGCAAGGGGAAGCTGTGGGATTCAAACCCAGGTCTGGTCTGCTGGATGTCACCAGATTTGCAGCTCAGAGCCTTAGACCACTGCACTATACTGCCTCCTTGCACACTGCTTCAGCAGCTGGATGTATCCTGGTGCATGTGACAAAATGTTCAGTACCTCTATGAGTAACTCGAGTCAGTTCTTTTGGAAACTCTACTATTATTTCATTGCTAATATGCTTTTTTGATTCAGGAGGACATTTAGTGCCAGTCCTGGTGATATTATTATTAAATCACTTTGTTCCTCATTAGTGCTATGATTTATATTGTCCACATCAACAGTTGCACATGCAGGAGCACTGTGACTCCTTTTAGTAGGCTTAGACTGGGAAATATGAGACATACTAGACATAGCCATAAAAGAAATGAATATTGTTTCACAAACTGTTACAGAGACAATGTAGCTGACTATGTCACAGACAATAATAAATGACAGGGCTCAGGCACCTAACAGACAGTGTAATATAGTCTAAATGGCTTTCGCAATGCTGCAGAGAAACATCACATACAGTGTAGCTCTGTCACAGTAATAAATGACAGGGTTCAAGGCACCTAACAGACAGTGTAATTACAGCCTAAATGGCTTTCACTACAGAATACTGCAGAGACTCACACAGTGTAGCTAATGTCACAGACAGGCTTTGGGCACCTAACAGACAGTGTAATACAGCCTAAATGTCTTTCACTATGCTGTAGCGACACACAGCTATGTCACAGTAATAAAATGACAGGGCTCAGGGCACCTAACACAAACAGTGTAAACTGACAGCTTAAATGGTTTTCACTGTGCTACAAAGATGCAAACCAGCTGGCAGTGCCTTTCCCCCTTTCTCCTTCTCTCCCCAGCACTGTACCATTGGATGATCCCCTGATTCCCCCCTTCCTCCTGAGATTGTTTTAGTCCCCAACCCCTTGCTTCTTCTTGGAGGATTTAGTGTTGTATTTGTTTTTAAGTTTTTGCTGTGATTTGGCAAAAATGCAGAGTGAATGCTATTCCTTTACACTCCAGCTGCTATCTGCATAAAAGGCTCACAGCAGA
Source organism: Neoceratodus forsteri (assembly GCA_016271365.2). Taxonomy (NCBI): domain Eukaryota; kingdom Metazoa; phylum Chordata; order Ceratodontiformes; family Ceratodontidae; genus Neoceratodus; species Neoceratodus forsteri. The sequence goes on from CM028134.1 coordinate 559,879,331, forward strand.
TGGAGCACAGACACCACTGACCAATCAAATTGTCAGCCTGGTCTCATGTTCTCCTAATTCTGCTGTGAGCTTATGAAAAACCCCACAGGCTGCCCTTTAATGCCTGTTCCCAGCCTGGGAATGAGTCCCAGGACTCCATAGGCTACCTGTAATGCCTCTTTCTAAAATATTACCCATTACCTGTGTCAAAACTGCCCAATCATTGAAGTACACTGTTATGTCAGGTAGGGTATTAAATTAGCCAAACTACCCTACCTGGCCAAAAATCACCAATACCCAACCTACCTGTTCCAGCTACCTGAAGGGTAACCCATCCCTAATCCAAAGTCCTACAAGGAGAGACTGAGGAACCTCAACCTGTACATCCTGGTAGAGAGGAGAATGAGAGGGAACATGATATTGAGCTAAAAGGTGAAGAAGGGGAATCTCTTTCAAATAGGAAATAGCACCATGACCAGAGGGCATGTGGTGAAGCTGGAGGCGGGAGTTTAAGAGAAGAGGAAGAAGAATCAGCATTTATATAGCACTTTTCATACACAGTGTATCCCAAAGCACTTAACAAGCAATGCTAGACTGGTAGTAAAGTGACTGAATGTGTAGTGGCGGCTATATCGCACATCAACACCCACACACAGCCTGGACGATTGCATGAACCGGTTTATGGGAAGGGGAATGTTGGCCAAGACACCAGGAATGTTCCCTACTCTTTGTGAAGAGTGCCCTGGGTTCTTTTACTTCCACCTGGACACCCACCAGGACAACACCAGGATGGGTATAAGGGACCTCGGTTTAACATCTCATCTGAAGGATGGCACACCCCAGCAATACAGCACCCCCCTAATACTACAGTCGGATGCCAGCATTTTAGGTGCAAGTTCAATCCCGGTGTGGGATGAGAACCCATGACCTTCTGGTCCAGATGCAGATGTGCTACCAACTGCGCCAAGAGGGATGTGAGGAAGTACTACTTCACTGAAAGAGGGGCTGATGCCTGGAGCAGTCTGCCAGCAGACGTGGTGGAGGTGAAAACAGTATGGGATTGAGGCAAGTGTGGGATACACATAGGAGAATATTAGTAATGAGGCAGGGAGGAAGGAGGTCACCAGAGACCAGTTAGGGTCTGCAGAGACAGACTAGGTAGGGACCATCTGGGCAGACTGGGTGACACAAGCAGTCCTCTTCTGCCAACAAATTCTATGTTTCTATGAAATTAGTAGGTGTGATGTATGGAACAGTACTCTGCCTGGGAGCTGACATATCTAGCTGTGGTCATCCCATTACATCATCAGCACTGCAACCTCACTGTGACATCATAGCTGCTCAGGAAGAGCTACTGAGTAGCTGCTTGGTCAGTCACCTATGATGTTGCTGTCAGTGAAATCACAGAGCTGATGATGTAGAGAGAGGAATAGAATTAGGTATGTCAGCAGCCAGGCACGGTGGCATTCCACACATCCAGCATAATACTATCTTAAAGGAAACTTTCTAATGAGCAAAATGAAAAAAAATTACTTTAGAAAAAAAATTTAAGCTGACAACGTCTTAAAATTTGTAACATATTCCTGCGTACTGTTTGTAGCTCTACTAACTCTTTAAACATAAATAACTGGATAACAGGCTAGCAGCCAGTTTCTGTTACTTGCTGGTGCTATCTGGACTTTGAGGATTAAAACTCAGTGGTGTTAAAATGCCAAGCCTAATGCCTGAAGAAAAGCTCTCTGATAGTATAAGCTTCAAAAAGAAAATTGTCTTTTAACTTTAAAAGCTCATGTAACCCCTAGATGGCGCTATCCCAGGGGCTACTACCCCTGCCTGATTTGCCACTAACAGGTTGAGGGGCCTGGATCCAATGGCTGGTGCCTCCACCCAGAGGTCAGGGTTTGCAATAGTTAAACTTACTTGGTCACAGCCCTCTGGGACACTGCAACCCCCCTTTCTTCCCACTAGTGGCCCACACAATATAGCAGAATTACCTTCACAGTATACACTTACCCCCAAGGCTGGTTCAGGCACCGGGACATCCTGTAAAATAAGATACAGTGCAACAATCACAGTACAGTACTTTAACATAGACAAATACCTCAGGCAGTATAACTTTGTTGAAACAAACAGCTCTGATTTATTTAGGGGGATATAACAAGGACAGGGGGAAATCAGGTTAATTAGCTTATCACTTTACTATCTACCTATGGCTCTGTGCACAGGCCTATCCCTACCAGTTACTGTCCCTGGGTACCCAGGCCCTAGTGGCTAGTCCAAACCGTGGCAGCTGGTGAGGGCCCTTTCACACAGAGAAAAGGAAAATTAAACAGTCAGCAGTACAGTAATTCCATTTGGATTTAATGTGGCAATTCAACAGGGAGCGACCCCGAATTAGTACTCACGACCTCCAAAGAAGATATGGTCCTTCAATGTCAGCAGGGCTACTTTTGATCTCCAAGAGACTCTCACACATTTATATGGTAAAAAAGAAAGCACTATACCAGGCAGGCTGCATCTGTATCCCAATCGCGAATTACTGCACAACAACCAGGAGAACACACAGCAGATTCAGTTCCTGACAGACCGAGTGTAATTCAACAATTTCTTTCAGTCTTCTACAGGGTGAGCCTGGTTTCACTCTTCAGAGATCCTTGATTCTTTTCACAGGGACAGATTCAGTCCAACAAGCAGTTACACAAGGTTGTAGACAGACTCTGGGCCTTGCACCGTTTTTGACTGAAACTGTGCACTGAAGGAACACAGGGTTTCTTTCCCTTCACTTTCAGATCTCAAACTGAAACTCCCAACAGACAAAAACTGGCACTTCCTTTGAGTTCCTCCCAGTTCTTGACTGGATTGGCTGTCACCAATAGACTGCTGCTGTTGGTCCAAAAGGCAATCAAGTCTAAACTACATCTCCCAGAGTCACTGCCCATACAATCCTCTTGTGGCTGGCTCAGATTATGAGTCCCAAGTTCTGATTCGTCCAAGGCATCATTTTAGAGCTAGTTTACCCTACACTGATTGGTCCAGTTCAGCAGTTCAAAACCAGAATGGGGAACTAGGCAGACAGTTCTGACTGCAAAGAAAGCAGGTTAGACAAACTGTAATTTTATTATTACTGTAAATGATTTCTGGCACCAAGTTACAATCTTTTCAGATACAGGGTTCCCTTTGCACTCCTAGTGACTGCAAAAATGGGGTGAATTGGCAGCAGCTTGAGTGGTACTCAATCAAAGAAACACACAGTCCCCCATATAACTAATTATTGTCTGCAAGCAGACAGCTCTTAAAGAGACAGTACCAGAGGTTCTAAAACACTCGCCTGATTAGTACAAGCTGGCAAACACCATTCAGGCCCAGACATTCAAGCAAGCTCCTGGAAGTCTTTTGGGAACCCCCATTTGCAGGGTTACACCCCTTCCTAGCCTGGGAAAAGCTTGGCGTCCGCGTCAAGCAAGTACCATAAGTTTCAACTGCAACCATATACATTTGCATTAGGCTCACACATGTAATCATCAGTCAATACATCATTTTACCAAGAACCATTTCTGAAACATTGCAGTGCGTCACTCTTTACACAGTATAACACACACATTGTACCATAACTCAAGTTATTACCTCTTGTACATGAAACCTGAAGAGGGACCCTTCCCTATCAGTTACCTTGGGGCTGGACAGGGGCAGGGGCACCATACTTAGAGAGGCAAACAAATGCATGGAGTTAGCACTAACGCCAGTTTGGGCAATGAGCTCGGGACACATACACTCCTTTATGGACAACATTGAGGCAGGTCCACTGGCTGCCCGGAATCATAACTGAGGTGCACCACAGGCTTTAACAGCTCGACCAGTCTTTCTAGGGGGAGCTGTACAGTCTCTGCACTCTGAGCCTCATTTTCAGCATTGTTCTCACTTGTCAGGGAGTCTCCATGGGGTAGAGAGGCTAGAACTTGGGGGCACTTTCTAGCTCCAGGAGTTACAGTTTCTGAGTCCACAACATTTGGCTCGCATGCAGAGCTTTCAGAACACTGGCAGTGGACTGTCAGGGCACTCAAATACTCTTCTTGTTCAGGTGTATCACCAGTCTGCCCCAATCTATCATTTCCTCCCCTAAAGCTCAAACAGTTCAACCATGCACAATGATTCCATTTCATCTGATCTGATGCTTTGCACTTCACTTTCTGGGAGCATTGGCTCCAGGGATGAAGCTGGGGCATAGACAGTCCAGAAGGCCCAGCTTTGTCTCCAGTGACTGGGGATTGCCCCGAAACAATTGACTCAGTTAAGTAAGAAGGATAGTATTCAAAGTCACTCTCACTTTCTTCTGATATGGACTGACAGTCATGCTCAACTGGGACTTGTGCGGGGAACACTTTAACTCTGCTTCTGTAGGTGCAGACTTCCTTGATCTTTTCTTAGCAGCAGCTCTAGTCACTGGTCCAGAGGGCATCTTCTGGGGCTCAGACTCAATCAGGATTTGTCCAATGGGTAGTAAATGATTTCTATGCATTGTTTTTACATCTTTTGAATTGTTCTCAGGCCTTACTTTGTACACTGGCAGATCATCTAGTTTGCCCACTACAATGTGAGGAGATGGTGCCATCTGTCAGCAATCTTGTGTTTGCCATGCAGTCCCAGATTTCTTAGCAATACCATCTCCTCCTGGAGTTCCTGTGCTTTCACTTTTTATCATACCTTTCTTTTGTTGGCCAGATTTCTTTTGGAGCCATGGTTTTGAGGCCAGTTAGTGCATGAGTTAGCTGGGCCTTTAACTTTTACATACTGTAAATAGTTGTCCAGCTTGAACCCCATCAGAGATTTAAAACACATCTACGGTAATTCGAGGCTTCTCTTCCAAACATCAAGTTGTTGGGGGGAGAACCCAGTGGCATCACTTTGGTGCAGTTATAAGCATGTACCAGTTGCTAATTTATTTGGCTCCATCTAGGCTTGTCCTTTGGGTGCAGGGTGCCTAGCATATCTAGCAAAGTGCGGTTGAAAGCGTTCAGGCTGTGGGTCCCTAGAGTGGTGAGGAGGTGGTTCTGGACTTTTCACTCCCACAGAGAAAGCATCTCTTTGATCAGGCTTGACTCTCAAAGTCTCTCCTTGATCAGAATGGATTCTTTGTGGAGCTCCATAGTGAACAAAAAAGTTTTTCTCACAGTACTTTGGCTACAGTGGATGCTTTCTGGTCTTTTGGTGAAAGCTTGGGCATATCTCGATGAAATGGTCAGTGACCACCAGCATTACTGATATTTCTTTTGATCTGACTCCAAACTCAGAAAATCAGCCAGACCAGCTCCATGGGTGCACTGGTGGTTATGTTAACAAGGGGGGGCAGCCCTCTGGAGCAAAGCTTTCCTCTGTAAGAGCGACTACAAGTTAGTTATGTGTTGCTCCACATCAGCCCCCATCTTAGGCCAATAGAATCTGGATCTCACCAAGTCAAGTGTTCTGTCTATAAAGGTGCCCCATGTGGTTGTGCAGGACCTCAACACTGAGTCTCCGAAGGCAGTGGGCAGCACCAGTTGTTGTTTGTCTACTTGTCCCCCTCCTGTTTCTCTATATAACAGTTTAATGATCAGTTTCAACTTAGGACCTTCTTTGTATAACAGTGCAGTTCTCAAATCAGTGGGAGCGTAATTTGGACATCTTTCCTGCATAGAGGGCTTCTAAAGCTGATTTGATCATAGGGTCATGAAGATTGAGCCGCCGGTACTATGTCATTGTCCAGCTGAGGCAGTGCACCAATGTCTATTGCGAAAAGTGGCAATAAGCAGCAGGTATGCAATTCTCAGAGGGTCCCAAGCAATCTGCATGCATCCACTGCGTCCGTGGACATTTAGATCCTCCCTGTGGAAACTTCCGGCAGAATTTGAATGTCAGGTTCATAGTCGGACCCAAGTCATTCTGGGGAACAGGCCTCCGGGAGAGAGCATCAGCATCTATGTGGTTCAAGACCTGCCATTATTGAGAGCATAGTCATATGTAGATAATGCAGAAAGCCACCTGTGGCCAGTGGCATCCAACTTAGCTGAGGTCTGCACATAGGTCAAAGGATTATTGTCAGTTTTTACTAGTATTTTAGCCCCATACAAGTACTCATGGAATTGGTCAACAATAGCCCACTTCAAAGCAGGAACTCTAACTTATGTACAGGATAGTTCTTTTCGGATGGGTCAGGCTTCTACTGGCAAAGGCCACTGGTCTCAGGCCATTCTAGGTACTCTTGGTACAACACAGCCCCAACCCTTGCAAGCTAGCATCAGTGTGCAGGACGTAAGGTTTCTTGGATCGGCATAGGCCAGCACTGGAGCATGGGTAAGTTGATATATGATCTCATGAAAAGCAGTCTCACAATCAGGAGTCCAGCGGGCCCCAAATACTTCACTCGGATGAAAATACACTCTTTCAGTCTTGAGGGGCTGACTGACTTTGGTATTTTTGTGGGTTGGGATACCCTTGAGTAAAGGTTAAGTAAAGGGCGGATCACTCTTGAATAGTCCTTGATGAAGCGCCGATAATAACCACAGAATCCCAGGAATCTTTGCAGTTCTTTTAGATTTTGGGCTGTGGCCAGGTGGTCAAGGCCTCAACTTACTTGGAGTGGTCTCTATTCCCTCGGTGGATACTATATCCCACATACTTTACTGATGTTTGAAAGAATTGACACTTATCAATGGACAGTTTGGAGCCAAGTCCTCCAGTCGATCAATACCTTAAATAATCTGCTCTCATGTTCCTCCAGTGAGCTGCCAAACACAATAACATCATCTAGGTATACCAGGCACTCTAGTAAGTTCATGTCCCCCACTGCACGCTCCATCAATCGTGTGAGAAAGTGGCTGGGGCACCCCAAATCACCAAGAGCATCCTCATGAATTCATAGAAACCAAGCGGACAGATAAAGGCTGTCTTCTCCGCGGTCCTCTGGGGCCATCGGGATCTGGTAGTACCCACTGGGAGATCCAGCACAGAGAACTCTTGCTCCCGTTCTAGGCAGTCCAAAGCATCCTGATGCCGGGCATTGTGTACTGATCAGGGATAGATCCGGCCGGGTTATAAAAGGAGAATCCACGACATCCTCATTTCGTCCCACGTCTTTCCTCACTACCACAATGGGGGAAGCATAAGGGCTACTGGATTCTTGTATTACACCAGCCACTAACATCTCTTGCAGATGCCGACTCACATCATCTATATCAGCAGGTGCCAAAGTCGAGACCTCTCACCGAAATGGTCTTTAGTCATACGGCGGATATTGTGCTCCAGCTCCTTACACGCATCCACGTCCCATTCCTTCAAAGAAAACACCTGGTCTCTCTGGAAGACCTCTCACTGATCCTCACTTTCCATTCAGCTGGCAGCGGGGGTTGCGAAATCAAACAAGTCAGGCGTTACTCTGTCATTCTTCCTTGAACTCTTGCTGCTGGGTAGCACTGCAGTGTCTGCACAATGCACATTAGCCAGGATGCAACCTCTATTTACTTACGATATCTCTTTCAGACACATTATGAACTTGGACCATTACCCTTCTGGCATAAGCATGGGCTCTAGCGGGCAAATACTGAAGGCTTGACCAGCAGTCCCTCTAGCAATTTCCATCGCCTGTTGCATCCAACATTAATATTTTATTCTTAACATCCTTCTGATCACGGACCTCTCCCTGTAAGGTACACTGGCATTTGGTGCCAGGATCAGAGACTCAGGATCCTTCTTCCATACAATTCCGACCGGTTCCTCTGGTTCTATATTTTCAGCATCTCTGTGCCTCATAGGCCTTCTTAATTAAAGCCGGAACTCTTAAGCTCTACTAGTCTTTGACCCTGTTTTCATAACACAAATGTGCCAGCCTTCTGAACATATGAGCATTTGTTCCAATCAACAAAGGGACACCATCATACAGTCCAGTGGGGACACACTAAGGCTAGGGTCTCTACTTGTTACGGCCACTCCAGCACGGAGGTGGGGAAAGACAACCAGAATTCGGATATACCCAGAATAGGGGTAGGCCTTCTTTAACCCCATACATGCAGTCCTTCTAATGGTTGTAAAGGTCCGTCTGACAAATGCTTCTGATACCAATCTTGAAACATAATTGTCACTTAGGAGCCACTGTCTAATACAGCTCTTGTAGACACTCCATTTACCTTTACAGTGGTCTCCATGGAGGGACCCACTATTCTGGACCAGTCTGGGAGGATTGAGTGGGGCCTGGGCAACTGACCTTGCCACAAAAGGACGTGAATTAGCATTTTGGGTGCCCTCACTGGGATCATTTCGATAGCACCTCTTAACCACTGATTTGTTCTCCGAAGCTCTCCTTGTAGCCTATATGCAACTTTGTCAGTGTCTTTTGGGGATTGGCATTCCCTTTTCATGTGCCCATCCTTCCCACAATTATAATAAAACATACTTTTTGGAGTTTAGGCTGGCGGTGCCACACTGGGAGCCAGGGCGGAGGTATTACTAACTGGAAACCTTGGTGCCATCTCTGTCTGCGTGATAAGCATTTGGAGACATCTCGTCCAGTTTCTCCACTTCCATGGTCAAGAATCGAGTTCGAGCTGTTATCAGCAGGAGATACATGGGTGGGTATCCCCACCCCCATAGCTTAGATCCAGTCGGATATAGGTCGGGGCCGTGCTTGCAGGCGTGGCCTTCATAAAGGGACTGTTTTGAATTCGGATCTCTCTCAACAGTTAAGCCCCATTTGGCATATCTTTTCCTTATCAGAGGCACTCATTGACTGCCAACCTCTGCCCTAGACTTCACTTGATGGGCCGCACTCAGTCACTCGGGTCATAGCCACAGCTATTGATTGCAGATCCCTCCGAAGTCGCCTTTTCTCAACTCCTCGAATTTCTCTCATTAACTCATCATAGGAGGGTGGGGATTCCAGTCGGTTGCCAGGCTAGCTGGAAGCAACAGCAGTTCTGAGAAGGGGCAGACTTAAGGATTCTGTCCAGTCTGGTTCGGTCCAGTTCAATCGCTGGCAAACTACCTTTCTAGAGGGCATTCTTGCAACAATTTTTCCAGCCGAGAGACATACACAGACAACAACTCCCCTTGGTACTGTTGTGCATTTCTTACTCTCCACCATAGGTCTCATCAGAATCTGGCTCCCATACACATTCTCCAAGGCCTCAAGATAGGCTTGTACCGCGATCGCTTCAGGGTTACTGGCCCGTTTAGCAACCGGATATTGCCAGAACAGGACCTCGAGAGGCTCACTAACCTCTTTCGCTTCGCCTCCGAGCATTGCCATTCTAGCACTTGGGGGACAACATAGTCTATCCAGGTCCTCCCAGTCCAATCCTCCCTTGGGGGGGTGGGAGGTGCCAGAGAAGATCCTCAACCTTCGATGAAGAGTGACTAATGGCAGGTGCAGAAATAGGAGTCTGCATTGGTTCAGCCACCATTACGGGTACTGGAGCAGGAGAGGTGTTGGGGGAGGAACACCCCAGGTGGCAAGAATAGTTTCTTCAAGTCCTCCACAGTTTTCCTTCTCCCAGCAACCATTTGCAAATTTCTCCTCAAAAGTTTCAGATAGTGGTGGGGCTCATTCCCCCAGGTCTTTACTGTCCTTAGTTATCACTCTCCAAGCAGTGAGGGCTCCCTCTGGGAGTAATGGTCTGTGGTACTTTGGAGCTATCTATGGGATCCTTAAACTCTACTAGGGCCAGGAAAGTGTGGGTGAGCAGATTGCGCGACCCACCACCACAGGATTTTGTAAACCTTCCACCTTGGAAAGTACTCCCTGCACAGTGTCCTATTGATACCCAGGGAATGTCCAGGATAAGCATAGCATTTGGGGTCGATCTCCTCCCAGTACACCACTCCACCAGCCGGTGCACAGCCACTTCTGTCGGGTACCCATTTATTTATTTATTTATTTTTTTTTCCCTTAACAGTGGTTTGTAAATATGGCCACTAGAGGACACACAATCCCAGTGGTGAGCCTCAAAATGTAACCCCCTAGATGGCGCTATCCAGGGCTACTACCCCTGCCTGATTTGCCACTAACAGGTTGAGGGCCTGGATCAATGGCAGGTGCCTCCACCCAGAGGTCAGGGTTTGCAATAGTTAAACTTACTTGGTCACAGCCCTCTGGGACACTGCAACCCCCTTTCTTCCCACTAGTGGCCCACACATAGCAGAATTACCTTCACAGTATACACTTACCCCAAAGGCTGGTTCAGGCACGGGACATCCTGTAAAATAAGATACAGTGCAACAATCACAGTACAGTACTTTAACATGAACAAATACCTCAGGCAGTATAACTTTGTTGAAACAAACAGCTCTGATTTATTTAGGGGGATATAACAAGGACAGGGAAATCAGGTTAATTAGCTTATCCACTTTACTATCTACCTATGGCTCTGTGCACAGGCCTATCCCTACAGTTACTGTCCCTAGGTACCCAGGCCCTAGTAGCTAGTCCAAACCGTGGCAGCTGGTAGGGGCCCTTTCACACAGAGAAAGGAAAATTAAACAGTCAGCAGTACAGTAATTCCATTTGGATTTAATGTGGCAATTCAACAGGGAAGCGACCCAGAATTAGTACTCACGACCTCAAAAGAAGATATGGTCCTTCAATGTCAGCAGGGCTACTTTTGATCTCCAAGAGACTCCTCACACATTTATATAGGTAAAAAGAAAGCACTATACCAGGCAGGCTGCATCTGTATCCCAATCGCAATTACTGCACAATAACCAGGAGAACACACAGCAGATTCAGTTCCTGACAGACCAGTGTAATTCAACAATTTCTTCAGTCTTCTACAGGGTGAGCCTGGTTTCTACTCTTCAGAGATCCTTTGATTCTTTTCACAGGACGGATTCAGTCCTAACAAGCAGTTACACAAGTTGTAGACCGGAACTCTGGGCCTTGCACACGTTTTTGACTGAAACTGTACTGAAGAAGCACAGGGTTTCTTTTCCCTTCACTTTCAGATCTCAAACTGAAACTCCCAACAGACAAAAACCGGGCACTTCCTTTGAGTTCCTCCCAGTTCTTGACTGATTGGCTGTCACTCACAATAGACTGCTGCTGTTGGTCCAAAAGGCACAGGAAGTCTAAACTACATCTCCCAGAGTCACTGCCCATACAATCCTCTTGTGGCTGGCTCAGATTATGAGTCCCAAGTTCTGATTCGTCCAAGGCATCATTTGAGGCTAGTTTACCCACACTGATTGGTCCAGTTCAGCAGTTCAAAACCAGAATGGGGAACTAGGCAGACAGTTCTGACTGCAAAGAAAGCAGGTTAGACAAACTGTAATTTTATTATTACTGTAAATGATTTCTGGCAATCAGTTACATCTTTCAGACAGGTTCCCTTTGCTCCTAGTGACTGCAAAATGGGGTGAATTGGCAGCAGCTTGAGTGGTACTCAATCAAAGAAACACACAGTCCCCCATACAAACTAATTATGTCTGCAAGCAGACAGCTCTTAAAGAGACAGTACCAGAGGTTCTAAAAACACTCACTGATAAATGGCTTAAACGCCAAACACCATTCAGGCTTGGAGCATTCAAGCAAGCTCCTGGAAGTCTTTTGGGAACCCCCATTTGCAGGGGGGTTACACTCATTTTTTGGAAAGTGCAAAACTCCAACACAAGAGGTCGAAGATTCAGGGCTCTGGATTGGGTCTGCCTGCTACCTAAGGGTGATGATAGGCTCAAAATCCTGTTGCAAAGACAGACTAAGTAGATCCCGACATTGAAAACAATTTCTCCCCATGGTTTAAATGATCGACTGGACTTTAAACCCTTTTTATAACCTCTGGTTACTATAGCACTTGCTTGTACTTTGTGACCACACTTTACTGAATTTTTTGTTGTAATGTTCACCTTAAATTATACTGAAAATGAAACTACACATCGTGTAGCCCTACTGAATATATTACCTCCTCTGATACTTAACTGCCTTAGCTCGGGTTGCACTTATTATTTTTTTTCTCTTTCACAACTAAACCCTGATGTTTTCCTACAACCCCACTGCTGCTACCTCAACTTACATCCACATACCTTTTATGACAAACCAAACCTCCCTCCACAACTCTTACCTTTCCAACAACCCCACTTCCTATTTAACAACACTACCTGATAACCCATCCCCCCCTTTCTTCTCAATACCTATTTATTGTTTGTTTTTTTTTTGAACATTTAGTACACTTTTTCAAGGTCCATCTTAAGCTGCCAATTTGAACATTAACTCTGGTGTAATCTCTCTAAGTGCTTCTCTTGGTGGTCTGTTTGCTTGCTAATATGTCAGTTTAATATTTAACCACATATTCTACTTGTTTACAGTTACTATCAGTTATTAACACTGAGACACAATGTAAATGAGCCACTGTAATGTATATACCTTATTAGTTATTTAATTGGTTTAATTAACTGTTTGGTGATTGAATTGTATTTGAATTTTTGTTGTCACTACCTCACTGATCACTTATTTTTGTAATTAACCAATGACACTTGACATGTCTTATACCGGGGTATAAAACAAGTATCAGTCTAACTCTAGGCTGACTCCGTCCCCTGATGAAGCCTCCTTGCCAAGGTGATACATAGGCATATTAGCCTTGTATTTATACACAGTTTGCTAGCAAATAAAGGCATAGCTGAACTGGTACGTGTTGGTGTGTGCACAGGTTTTTCTCTTGTTTGCTTTGTGTAGCAGTAGCACATTATGGCCATTGGTGTGTGTTCCTTTTTCTCTGTCAAACTTTAAAACTCAGCCACCTATTACTCCAACAGCCAGAAGAGCACTGACTAGTAATCTAGTGAGAAGCAAGCCTATTTGGACCCAAGGTATATGGAAGGCTGCCTAGTAGGGTAATGAGACTTTGAAAGCTGTTTTATTTTTAGTCGTGACTGCTTTTCATTAATAACCACAGCATAGTACACTTTACATGAAACTTATTGTGCAATCAGTTGATAGCCTGTTATCATCTGAGCTGTTTAAGCTATGCATAGGAAATGTATTAACCACTGATATTTGGTTGTTAGCTGGTTTCTGTTGAACTCTGAGTGAACAGCCTGAACATATGTTTAGTCAAAACCACATTCTAGATCTGAGGGGACAAACAAACCAAGTGGTTGTCATCTCATTACAATGACATAAAGTTAATTGGTTACAAACTGATTGCACAAAAAAAATTATTGATGTGAGCTACATAGAAACATAGAAGTTGACGGCAGATAAGAACCGCAAGGCCCATCCAGTCTGCCCATATCTAACAAGACTCAGGTGGCCGTCTTTTGAAGCTCGCCTCATGTATCCAACCCTCTGCCTTACTTTTAAGCTAATTGGTCCTACACCTCCCCCTAGCCTCAATGGTCTCATAAGGGTAGAACTAAGCCCATGGAATCTACGGACCTCAGGCCAAACTCTCCTCGTGGTTCCTAAGGCAAGGACAAAAGGCCGGTCCATGTCCTTCACTTATGCTGCCCCTTCCAACTGGAACAACCTCCCCCTGGAGGTGTGGGAAGCGGAGTCGATCACCTGCATCCGAACTAGGCTCAAGTCTCACTTGCTAGAAAGGAGCAAATGCCTATGCTACAGCACCTGACCAATTAGCACTACTCCGGTAGGACAATGCACTTACCTCAAAGAATTAACATATGCCAGACGTGGAGCACTTACGCGTCAGCATGTCCCCTCCCCTATTGCCCATAAGGAAGGAACTACATGACCCTAGCCAAATTCCTTGCCCCAAACCCTGCGCACACTTAACTAAAACTTGTAACTACTAAGCATAATGTTTCTCAAGGTGTAACTACTATGTTCCCCCTGCTTGTATGTCTTCCACAACCCTACTGTTTAAACCTATGAGGACTGTTTTTTTAGCATATAACATGAAAATCACCTGTGTGTACTGCATCTGTTACCTGTAATAATTGTAAGTCCCGGGTCGCCCCTGAAAAAGGGACCTCCGGGGCCCAGTGGGCCTACCCGGTCATCAAAATTCAATAAATAAATAAATAAATCTTTTTCTACCATATGAATGTGCCATCGGCCTTTGCTCTGTCAATGACCTATCTATTCATACTCATCTGTATTGCTCCCTTATGTCTATCCCATGCCTGTTTGAAGCCCTGCACTGTATTCATATCCACCACTTCCTGAGGTAGGCCATTCAATGCATCTACCACCCTTTCTGTGAAAAAGAACTTCCTCACATTACCCCTTAATCAACCTCCCTCTACTCTCATGCTGTGTCCTCTTGTCCTGCTAGTTTTCTTATATTGAAACATGTTAGACTCTTTCACCTTGTTAATGCCCTTAAGGTGTTGGAATGTTTCGATCACATCACCTCTCTCCCTCCTTTGCTCTAGGGTATACATATTGAGCTCCATTAATCTGTCCTCATATGTTTTCTGATGCAGTCCCTGCACCATTTTGGTTTCCCTTCTCTGGACTGCCTCAATTTAGTTAATGTCCTTGTGAAGGTGTAGCCTCCAGTACTACATGCAGTACTCCAGATGGGGCCTAACCAATGTCTTGTAAAGAGGGATTATTACCTCCCTTTTCTGACTTGTGATACCCCTACTAATATACCCCAACATCCCCCTAGTCTTATCTCCTGCTTTAGTGGTCTGCTTGGATGATTTCAGGTCATCTGTGAAGATGATGCCCAAGTCTCTTTCTTCCCTTGTGACTGCCAGCAACTCCCCTTCCCGCCTATAGGTGGCTTCAAGGTTTCTCTTCCCTATGTGCATGATCTTGTACTTCTTTGAGTTACACTCCAGTTGCCACTCTTCCGACCATTTTGTTAGTTTATCCAGATCTCTTCTCATTCTGACCACCCCATCTGGATCATCTACTCTGTTGCAGATCTTGGTGTCATCTGCAAACAGACAAACCTTACCCTCCAGTCCATCTGCAATGTCACTGATGAAGACATTGAAGAGGACTGGCCCCACGAGTGATCCCTGAGATACCTCACTTGTGACTTGCATCTCTTCTGACTGTATACCGTTTACCACCACTCTCTGTTTTCTGCCTGTCAACCAGTTTGCCACCCAGTTGACCAACTTCTGACCCACCCCAAGCCTACCCAGCTTATTAATTAATCTTCTATGTGGAACAGTATCGAAAGCTTTGCTGAAGTCAAGGTAGGTGACATCAACTGCTCCCTCTTGGTCCACCACTCTGGTTACCCAGTCAAAGAAATCCATGAGATTAGTTTGACAGGACCTTCCATTTGTAAACCCATGCTGTCTTGGATCCTGTGCTCCTACGGAGTCCAGGTGTTGCACTATCCTTTCCTTAAGGAGTGCCTCCATAATCTTGCCCACTACTGAGGTAAGACTGACTGGTCTGTAGTTCCCTGCCTCCTCCCTGCTACCACTCCTATGCACGGGTTCACAGGAGCCCTTCTACAGTCTTCTGGGACCTCTCCTGTGCTCAGAGACTCACTAAACAGTTCTGATAATGGTTCTGCTAATTCCACCCTGAGCTCTTTAGTACCCTGGGATGTATGCCATCAGGTCCCATTGCCTTGTCCACTCTGAGCCTATTGAGCTCTTGTAGGACCCTTTCTGTTGTGAAGGGACTAGTGCACACCTCCCTACCCCCAGTTTCCATGGTGCTGAGCTGTGGGCCCTGCCCTACCGTCTCTTCAGTAAATACTGAGTAGAAGTATCTATTTAGGATAGATGCTTTTACATGAGACTCCTCCTCACATGCCCCCTTATCCCCTTTAATCTTAGCAATACCCCCTCTGGACTTTCTCCTTTCACTAATGTATCAGTAGAAAATCTTGTCACCTTCTTTTACTGTTTGTGCTAGTTTTTCCTTGGTTTGGGCCTTTGCCTGCCTTACTGCCTTCCCGGCTTCCCTTAGGGAAGTTTGGTATGCCTCACTCTTTTCATCCTGCTGCATTCCCTTATATTTCCTGAAGGCCAGCCTTTTGGCTCTGACCTTTTCTGCTACTGTTTTTGAGAACCAAAGTGGTTTCCTTCTTCTTTTATACTCTCTTTTCTCTCTGTAACACAATGGGATGTAGCTTCAAGTATTGCATCCTTAATGATTGCCCACTTTGCCTGTACCCCCTCACCTGTATTTCTTTTTGCCAGGGCTAGCTTAACTCTGTGGCCATCTTATCAAAGTCAGCTCCTCGGAAGTCCCATATTTTTGCCTTGGAATGGGATGATTTAGTTCTAGTGGCCAAATTGAACCATACCATGTGATGGTCACTGGCTGCCAGGTGACCTTCTACCTGGAGATCTGAGATCCTTTCCCTGTTAGCCAGTACTAGATCTAGGATAGCCCTGTCTCTTGTGGGTTGTTGTACCAGTTGTTTGAGGCCATCCTCCTGCAGGGAATCCACCATGTGTCTAGTTCTGGCAGAACTGTACTGTATTTACAGATTATTTTAGTGTTCTAGTTTACGAAGCAATATTGTTGTGTTATTCCTGTATATACTGTTTTTCTCATGATTTATGAGCAGGCATTTACCTTTACAAACTGATTAATAATCTGTAACACATAAGAATAATCTTATTGTCTTTTTTATAAGTATACAGTATCTATATATGCTATATGTCATATGTTATATGGCATGGTATATGTCTTATCCTGTATCGTTCCATAAACTATTTTTTACAAGTATTGGTTTTAAAAGGAATTAAAAATGCCATGCCTGGGACTCAGTTTTTTTAAAGTCAACAGGAAACAGTTTACTGGCAAATCCTTGTCCTCATCCTGAAGACACAGTATCACATAAACCTCATCACACCAGTGAACGTGTGTTGTTTGAAGTAAGTGGTTATTCTGAGATTTCAACTTTGTATTGACATGGGGAATATGTAAACTGGGCCAAAAGTTTGATTAGTCTCATGGGTTCATGGTTCTCTTAGAGCAAGTTGAAAAGATGGGCAGGTGAGGAACAGACCAGGCTGTGGCAAATAGCAAAAAATTAGGCCTCCGTATTTGATCTCATAGGATTTTGTGCTTAGCTTGTGGGAATCATTTCAGATTATGGCCAACAAGTGTGTTACTCTGAGACAGCAAAATATTTACGGCCACACATAACTTGATTTATTCCACAGCAAGTTGTCAGGACTACAGCCCAGCCATGAATATCATTTATGAAAATTCCTTCTAAATGACTGGATTTCATTGTATATAAGCCTACAGGTTCTAGAATACACGTGCCTGAACATGTACCTTTTTCTGATATTTTTACCAGTTTATAAACTCTCATTGAGCAGTAGCCATTCTGAAACTCTATGTCCTTACACCAAGTAAAAGTATTTATTAAATGCTTCCTATAAAAAATGTACTCATTAAAATTTTTGGGGTACACAAAAACAGATTATGACATTAAACCTTGATTTTAACCAGGGTTTGGGTGCCACATGGTAAATGAAGTGTGTAAGGCAGTACAGTTGGACACACTGTGGATATATATATATATATATTTTTTTTGGTTTCACCAGATCTATAGTATAATCGGACAAGCATACATGGATATACAGTAAATTGTTTCTGAATTAAGAGACCTGGCATTAAAGGGGTGGGGTTGCTCTCACCATAAAGAGGGGGAGTCACTATGAAAGACAAGGAGGAAATGAGAGGGCACATACAGTCCATCTGAGTTGAGCTAGGGGAAAACAGAGTAAATGGAGTGAAAGAGTCTCTCTTGGGGTGTGCTGCAGCCTCCCCAAGTGACTTAATGAAGTTCGCTGCTTGGTTGTTAAGGAAATACTAAAAATCACCAAATTGGATACAGTGGTAATCCAGGAGAACATAAATTTTCAGAGCAAAGACTGGCTTCTTGAGGGGGTGAATGACAGGTCTGAGTCTATGTTTGTATTCAGCTTCAAGGACTGCTTCCTAAAGCAGCATTGTTAAACTGAAAACTAGGTCTGAGATCACCCTTGACCTTGTTCTCAACCATGAGGATGGAGTAATCATCAATGTTAACATCAAAGAACTTGTGGGAGGCAGTGATCACAACAGAATAACCTTCATCCCTGTGACAGGAAAGGCTAGCTGGGCCTTAACTACCAGGATCCTGAATGTCAGATGGGTAGACTTTGCTAATATGAAACAGCTGGTGTTCAAGGGTCTAAATCAGCTGCACATGGCATGTAATGCAGAGTACATGTGAGATTCATTGAAGAAGGTGCTTAAATCAGCTGCAGTGGTCTGCATCCCTGAATGCAATAAGTGAAAATGAGTTAGAACGTGGATCTCTGCCTCAACAGAGACCTAATTCTAAACACTAAGGCCCAGATATTCAAACTATGCCCAAAGAGTGCTAAACAGCAGGAGCAAGCACAAGTCCACTGCGCCCATGCGCATGAAGCACGATATTCAAAAACTGCGCAGACCAAGATGCGCCTACGGCCGATGACTGAATATTGAACCACCTACACCATAGTGCAACTAGGGAGGTGAAGCTGATCCTATCTGATGTGCCATAGCACAACAAGGGATGTGCAGCTGAGCAGCCCAGATGCACCATAGTGCAACC
The DNA here is from genome assembly GCA_016271365.2 of Neoceratodus forsteri. Classification (NCBI taxonomy): domain Eukaryota; kingdom Metazoa; phylum Chordata; order Ceratodontiformes; family Ceratodontidae; genus Neoceratodus; species Neoceratodus forsteri. The sequence goes on from CM028134.1 coordinate 559,897,810, forward strand.
AGGAACGCCCATGGACAGTCTGACGGGGGTGCCATGCACACAGTGCAGGCCCCATGGACCACTGCACACAGGCATCCAGTACACAGAGTACAACACACAAACCACAGACAGTGACTGATCCCCCTGCCCACACCATAGGTGGTTCACCTCTGCACACACACACACGCGCCCATGCATGTACCACCCCTGACGCCATGCACACCACTGCAGCTGAGCACCTGTAGCCCGCTGCAAATCAGAGACCACCACAGCTGTCATAACAAAACAAATGTATTTAAAACCAGAAATACAAAAACTATATACAACTATATACAATGGGGAAAGGCCACATACCAGGTGGGGTGGGTAGGGGCAGGGGTGAACATATGGGAGAGGAAGAAGGGGTGTGAGGGTGGGTCTGGGGGGGAAGGTGTAATTAGGGGCATGGCGTGATCATCATCTTCCCCGGTCCTCCTCCACGTGGCGCCGATGTCGTCTCCTCCTCCTCACCCCGTGGTGGTCCATTCTCTGCAGGCGCTCCAGAGTCGCCCTCGCCACCTGGAGCAGCTCCTGCAGTCCTTGCTCCAGCGCCTGGAGTTGCTGTCCACTTAGGATGAGGGAGCAGAGTCAATAAGTGTAACTGTCCAGCCCCCTGCATCCCACCCATTGTGCATGGCATACAGTCATGTGCCACGCCCCTGTGATGGTGTGCCACCACCCACAGTGACCATGTCCACAAGACCTGCCAACCCAGACAGCCACAGCCATGTGGACCACTGCACACACCCACCACCCATGTCCTGCACAGCACCACCGTGGCCGTACAGTGACTTGGCTATGCGGTGAGAAGGCAGTGGCACAGCCATGTGCCTGGTGCATGCATGGACCACCATTGATGCACTCCCAGACATGCAGTGCCATTGGACAGTGCTGACTGTAACAAATTGCGTGCATGGCAGTGGTGTCAATGGATGGTGGCCATGCCCCACTGCCCGCCCAATTATACAGCATGCAATAGTAATCATGGATGTAAGGCACTCACCATCATCAGGGTGGTCCATGCGCCGCTAACCACCATCACCCCTCCTGGCTTGCTGCTCCTCCAGGTGGCGCCTCCGGTCTATGGCCTGCTGGTGTTCTGTGGGCCCTAAGGTGCAAAACATGGAGAGAGGAACATCAGTCCAATCCTGTAGCAATTTCTCCATGCCCCATGTGTGCAATCCACACAGCCAGACCCACCCACCCACACCCGATAACACCACCACGGCCAACACGGATGGCCCCCCATGTGCCGGACACATGCAACTGTGATACCAGTATGGATGATAAAAGTGTATGGATGTTGCACCTACCTGGCCGTGGCACTGTGCCCCTCCTGGCATGTGCCCGCAGGCAGGCAAGCAGGTCCGGGTCCCTCCACCTCAGGTCCTCATATCGGTGGCGGCACTGCTCTGCCATCCGCCCCATACCGGTGGCCTCCTCCAGGGTGTCGGCCACCTCCTGCCACACCTGACTCCTGGCCCTGTCCAGGGGTGCCTCCCCAAATAAAGGCCCAACATGTGGCTCCGCAATGGCAACAAGGTTTGCCAGCTCCACCTGGCTCCACTGCACAGCACGTCTCCGCGCCATCTCTGCTGCTCAGTTCAGCCAAAATGGCACTCTGCAGCGTGATCCTGCCACGTGCAGATGTTGCACAGTACAGCACTGCCATTCCCTATTGCACTGTCACCAAACAGCGTGATAGTGGTGCACCCATGCCTGACGCATGGCGCCTAGGGGGTAAAGGTCTGGCACAGGGTCAAGGGTCTCTGGCACACGGACAGCCACAGTGTGATTGGAACCCATTGCGTGTAGCGCAATTGGGTGTCTGTGTGCCACCTCCTGTAGTGGCCTATGATGCCCAAGTGCTACGGCGCCATATAGGTGAACAGTGCTGTAGCGCCACTGGCACAATGGTGGCTGTGCCCTGCATTGCCTCCCGCGCACAGCATGTCAGCAGCATGGCAGGCACCTGTGTCATCAACCCGGGCATGTGCAGTTAGGTGTGTACTGCACATGTCATAGAACTGCACCCTTGGCTCAGCACGTTCAACACAATTGTGCAAAGCGCAACAGCGTGATATTCAGCCGGCATATGCAAATCAGCTAATCAGCCATTCAATGGCGCAGTCACTGCATTTGCATCCACTTAAAGATGCGCCTCGCCTCATTTGCATGGGTTGCGCTATAAAAGTGCGACATTGGGCTGCACTGGCCATAGTCGGTTACTGCAGTCTATTGCAGTGAGTTGCGTGCTATTTGGGAGTGTGGACTGTGGATTTTGGGACATGTATGGGACTGCACAGTCACGGGTAATACCTGTCATTCTCACAGGCTGAATCATGACCGAGCGTGTTGTGGAGGAAGAGGAACAGAGTCGTGGGAGGAAGAGGAGGCTGAATTTCACTAAGGCCGAGACAGGTGCCCTGCTCGAGGCCTACCTAGACCAGGAGCCGCTTCTCATCGGATGCCAGGGAACACCACAGGCCCGTGCTGCTGCATGGGAGGAGGTGGCGCATGCTGTAAACGTGCATGGCAGCCATCAGCGCTCTGTGCAGGAGTGCAAGAAGAAGATGGGCACAGACAGGTGGAGGATTAAGGAGAAGGTGGCTGCCATCAGGGCAGCATGGTCTGTGACAGGTGGGGGACAGCCGGAGGTTCTACGCCTGACCCCACAGGAGGAGCAGGTTGCTGGCAGTATGCAGCATTGCGCCATTGAGGGTGTTCCGGGTGGTGGATTCTAGATGGGTGGTAGCCTGTCACTGCATGGTAGGTCATGGTCTGCCTATGGGGGGACAGGGTAGGTCACATGCAGTAACGCGACTTTGTTTTCCCTTACAGCTCCTGAGCATCTGCATGGGTCAGCGGAGGTGGGCTTCTCCGCTGGGGCCGGTCACATGGAGATGGAGGAGGGCCCATCCACCTCCACAGGAATACGCAGCTCAGGGCGACAGTGGACCCTCCTGGACGTCCAGACTGATGTTAGTGGAGCAGGTGTGGAGGAGGCCCTGCCCGTGTCCCAATGTGCCAGCGTCCATGGATGCCAGCATGCTGAGACTCGGGCTGGTGCCGGATTCGTCACCAATGATGATGTTGCTAACGTCATGGGCAGTGACACGTGTGTGCCACAGGATGGCCACATAGCAGGTTATATCACAGCCATGGCTGTGGATGGTGCCGCCGTGGAGGCCTGTGTGTCATCACAGTCCCAGCCTGTGCCTGTCAGCACCGGTGGGGCAGCACTGGTGTGTGTACAGGACAGTGGGACTGTTGCGGCCACTGCGGCGGCACCATTGAGCCCTGGGGAGCGGCAGCCGGAGGGGCAGCATCAGCAGTCGGCCAATGGGCATGGGGGTACAGTGTCAGGGCACAGCATAAGTGCACCACCTGTGGACATGCCCAGGCCTGGCCCCGGTATGCAGCCTCCATCCTCAAGGGGTGATGAGCATCAGGGCCATGAACACCCTGAGGGACAGCATGCCAATCAGGCAGATGACCTCTTGGATGAGAACACCCGCATACTGCAAGCATCAGTCAATCAGCAAATGTGGCTTGTGATGGTGGTGGATGCACTGAGTGTGGCTCTGCACCAGGCCGAGGAGCGTCGCAGCAGAGACACCGCTTTGCTTCTGGCAGGGATGGACCAGTTGTGGGAGGATGTGACCACTGCCACTGACAGGCAGATACAGGCATTCACTGCTGTCATGGCCACAATGGGCACACAGTTAGTTGCCCATGCGTCGCAGACACCACACAGTGCACTGTCCACCCCCTGTTCCCGGCATCGTGCGACACCATCCTTGTTGACACCGGGTTCAGCTGTGGGCATCATGAGCACATCTGGTGCAGGCATGTTCGGTGTGCTGCAGACCCCTGCGCGAGCACAGTCGCGTTCACTCAGTGGAACCCCTGGGGGACCATCGGTGCCACCTCATGAGGCCAGTGGTCAGCCTGTCACTGCTGGCGGGTCTCGGCAGGGCCACCCACACATCCGTGGTGACCGTGGTACTGTGGTGCATGACTGACCTGTCTCCCAGTGCAGCTACTGTCTGATGCTGCCCTGTGTGCATTGTATCATTCAGCCGGCAATGCACAGCTGGGTACCCAGCCCTGCACGCACACACACAGTCCATCTGCACACCCTCCCGGCTGCTGTCCGCAGTTGCATGTGCATCATGATGCCTGCATTGCACTGTACGCCACTGTGCAATGGTGCCCAGTGTCTGACACACGCACAATGACAGGCAGTGGGCGTGGTGGTATGTGGACATGTGTGTGGCTAGGGGTGGCGTTCTGGGTTGGTGTGCCTCCTACCCTTTGTGCATGTCTGGTGAGTTGTGTGTGTGTGTGTGTGTGTGTGTCTGACCGCGTGCCATGTTAGACCTGACCCATCCCTGGCAGTGTGTGTGGTTCCATGCCCAGCCACTTCCCTTGACGGCATTCACCCCTGGTGTGTGTCCATGTGTGTTTGTGGGTTGTGCCTTTGCCACTGGTGGTTGCACATGGCCCCATGACTTACCTGGGTTGGCTGAAGTGCTCCTCTGTGATGGTGTCCCAGTGCAGCTGTGCCAGCCGGAGTAGTCAGGGGTCCCGTCACCCAAGGGAGGGGGCTTCCCATCACCATTGTCACCAGCGTCCTCATCGTCCCCATCACTGTCCCCCTCTTCGACCTGTACGGCTATCCCACATTCATTGGCCATGTTGTGCAGGATGCAACAGGCCAGGAATAGCCCACAGGCCTTTGAGGGGCTGCACTGTAGGGCACTGCCAGAGGTGTCCAGGCAATGGAAACGTGCCTTCAGCATACCGAACACCCACTCGATGACATTACATGTGGTGGTATGTGCCTCATTGTAGCGTTGCTGTGATGGGGTCGCGGGCCGCCGGTATGGTGTGAGCAGCCAGGGACGGAGTGGGTATCCACTGTCACCTGTGTGTAGAGGGTGGAGGTTAGTTTGGTGATCAGCATTGCTCTGCCCCGGGCCATGTCGGCCACTACCCATGTCACCTCTGAACATGCCCCTCCCAATCCCTATGTTTGTCCATGTGGTTTGCATACTCACCCACTAAGTGGCCAGTGGGGATGTCCCCACTCTCAAATCTGTGGCACAGTGCCGACTGGTGCCAGATGAAGGCATCGTGTGCTCCCCCAGGATGTGTGGCACAGACATTGATTATGCGCCCCCTGGCATCGCACACCACCTGGCAGTTGATGCTAGCATAGCCCTTCCGATTAATATATGCAGCCCCCTCGGGGCCAGGTGGTGTGCGGATGGCCACATGGGTGCAGTCTATTGCTCCTAGTACGCCAGGCATACGTGCTACCCTGTGGAACTCCTGTATGTTTGCTGTGCGCTCCGCCGGTGTGCTGGGGAAGTGGATGTACTCCGCAGCATGTGGCAGCAGTGTGCTGAGGAATTGGTTGAGGTGGCGTGGCACGGCTGACTGGATTATGCCTGTGGTGTCCCCTGTTGGTCTCTGGAAGGTACCCATGGCGAGCAAGCACATGCAAGCTGTCACTTTAGTCTCCACTGACAGAGCATTGCTCCGTCGTGTGGGTGCCTGCATCACATCACTGCACAGCTCACAGAGCCACCTCAGAATTGCCCGGTTCAGGTGGTACCAGCCCACGATCTCAGCATCGCTGTACAGCTTGAAGCTGGTGCAGGCTTGGTACTGCCTGTTGGGGGCATACCACTGACGGCCCTTCCATGGCCGCGCCCCCCTGCTGCCTGCCTGCTCACCCCCCCTCATTACTGCCTCCATCTGGATGGTGGCACTGGCCATGTCCCTGGCTTGTGTTCACCCCCTCCCGGCAGCTGTTCCTGTCTTCCCCCCGCTGTCCTGGCTGCTACTTCCCCTGCACCGGGAACACCTTAGGGTGGTGGCCTCTGTGCTGTGTGGAACTTCCCTCTTCTGCACTGGCTGTGTCTCCCCACACCTTCCCTGTGCCTCTCTGTTCAGGGTGCCCTTTCCCTGGCCTACCCTGTGTGTCCCTCCTGCCCTCTTTGTGCAGCTATGGTTCAGCCTCATGTGCCTTCCCTGTAGCGTTCTTGCGCCTCTCCCTTGTTCCTTTTTATTTTGGCTCACTTCCGCTATCGCGCAACTTCTGCTTGCTCCCCTATTGTGCATGGCACATGTTGTTGAATATCGCACTGCGCCATTTATGCATGGTTCCTCCCCCTTCAGTTGCACATACATTCATTATCATTGCGCTATTGCTCAGAGTGATTTGGGAGGGCGCATCTGCCTCCCGCTGAATATCGCAGAAAGGCGCATTTTCAGACTTTCGCTCGAGCAACCCTATTGCACATGGTGCAACCCTTTTGAATATCTGGGCCTAAAAGTCTAAGAGCATTGGAAAGAGATAATGGGCCTCCAGGACAGAGAGGAGTAAAGAGCACCACTGGGGGACTGTACATTATAATTAAGAAAGCCAGTGAAGAGCTGTAGACAATTTAATCTATGAATTTAGTTCAAAACTTAGAAACTCTAAAAAAAGCATGTTGTTGGCTAGGCTGCTAGCTCTGCCAACCCCCAAATTAAGTTTTAAATACATGGACTTAGTGTGTGCCAGAATTTCTATTGGAATATTCTTGCCTTGCTTCCTTTCTGCTCTTCCGACCCCTGTCTCTCTCTCTGGAAGATAGCAAACCATTTATTATTTAGCCATCTATTTTGCAGAAGATGCATTAAATGTTATTCCAGAGGGGCAGCCAGTTTTTATTATATATTGTTTTCTGGAGTTTGTCGATTACAAATCAATCATATAAAAATGCCACCACTTGTTAGTCTAATCGCTATAGAGCAGCTAAATAGCAGTTCTTGAGAGAAACAAGCCCATTTAGACCATACCTAAGAATACAGTTAGTCTGTATTGTAATGAGACTAAAGCTTAAGTATTATTTTTTGTTTACGTTATTTTTCATTGCTAGCTACATTATACAAATATTATTTTATTTTATCTTACTGGTGTACTAAACAATATCCTTATGTTATTCCTGTATATGCTGTTCGTCTCATGCTTTATGAATAGGTATGTACAGTACCTATTGTAAATCTTTTCAAAAATGTAAAACTTATCTGGGATTCTGTTTTGCTTATAGGGACAGTAACAATTTACTGTGAAATTTGAGTTTGCTTTCTGGTGACACAATATCAAACAAACCTCATCACACCACTGAAAGCAGTCATAGTGTTTAAAGCAAGGTTTTTTTTCTAGAAACATAGAATAGTGATGGGCAGAAAATGATGTCAACAGACCCTCTAATCTTTTGCAGAGATTCCTTCCTGGAGGTGTTCTAGTCTCCATCCCAACTCCAAATCTACCCTTCTCTTCCCTCATCTTTCAACTCCTTTATGTGTGTGTCACTATATTTTGAACCCCACTATTGTCTTTGCCTTCACATCCTTGTCAGGAAGTTTGTTCCTCTGTCCACCATAATTTATGTGTAGTAGTACATCCGAATGCCATTTTTGAAGCTTTCTCCATCGAGCTTGAGTGCATGACCCACCTGATTAATTCTATTGAATCCTTTCATGAATTTGAAAGTCTGTATAATGCCTCTCCTCTTGCAATCCTCCAGGGAGTACATGTTGAGACTTTTCCATCTCTAATCATACATTTTACCCTGCTGGCCATGGATCATCTTTGAGGCCCCTCCTTGCACTGCCTGTAATCAATCACTGACCATCTTTAGGTGCAGATCAGAGTACTGGATTCAAGAGGCAGTCTCACCAGTGATTTACACAGAGGCAATATGGCCTCATTTCTTCTGCTGCTAATCCTTCTCCTGTGCACCCCAGCATTCTGTTAGCTCGCATGTATATTGTGTTGCAGTGAGCATCCAGATTTAGATTTTGCTGATCACCACCCCAACGTCTTTCTGCTCCTCTGTGCCCTCTACCTGGGTCTAACCAATATAGTCCACTGTTCCCAGATTTATCACTCCAAGGTGCATCACCTTGTTCTTTTTGGAAAAGAATTTCTACTGCCAAACATTGAACCACTTCTCCAGTCTCCTGACATCCTGTCTTATAATGTTAATCCCTTCTTCACTGTTGGACCTCCAACAGAGGTTCATATCATCTACAAACTGACATGCCTGACCTTGGATACCCTCTCCTATGTCACAGTTTTAAAATTAAATGGAAGTGGGCCCAGAGCTCACCCTTGTGGTACCCTACTAGTCACTGACTTATTCTCAGAGAGTTTACCATTTAGGACCACCCTCTTGGTTCTGTTCATCAGCCAGTTCTAATCCAACCACTTATTTATTGCCCTAGCCACAGGTTGCTCACTGTCATAACTATCTCCTAAGTGGTACCAAAGCAAATGACTTGTTAAAATTCGGATGCAATACATCTGCTGCCTGACCCATGTCCCCCAATTGTGTCATTATTTTTTAAAAGCCCATTAAGTTAGCCTAGCATGGCCGTTCCCTGGTGACCCCATGCTAGTTCGTATCCATTAAGCCCTTTTTCTTTATGAATGTGACTATCCTTTCATTGTTAGTTCTTTCTAGAATGTTTACCACAGTTGATGCGGGGCTCATTCTCTAGCTTTCCACTTTGTACTGACAAGGAGAACCTGTAAACTGGACTGGTTGGTTTGGCAGTCCTATGGGTGCTTGGTTCTATGAGATAGAGTGCAAAACACAATGACCCACATTTTCAAAGGAGATGCGCTGCACAAAGTGGAGATGTGCCATGCGTCACAGAAAATGAGAAGAACCACGATATTGAAAAGGGAGAGATGCATCGCACATTTCTGAATGCACCAGTGTGCATCTTTAATGTATGTGGCACATGCAGAGGGGGCATTCCTATGAATGTGCCGTGCATCCCTATATTCAGCCAAAATGTGTGGCATATCTGCTGTGCATCTCAGAGATGAGCCGACCAAAGTTAGGCATGGAAGAAGCATGCCTAAATAGCCAGTGACCCACAGGCAGGCCACTGAACTGCAGGCAAGCCGTCTGAAGACAGCCCTTGAAGGTGCACCAGGACACACTCCAGGCAACCACACACTACAGTCATGCCGGGATCGATGAACCTTGAGCCACAGGTGCCATGTCACCACTGATACCATCCAGGGAGCAATACCTCACCCCACACCCTGGACGTAGAGACCCAGCAGCCACATGCCAGTGCTGTCATGTGACCCCTGGGTGCACCAGTGGGGTGGACAGTCACAGTGCACCACAAGAACCAGGTGCCATGACCAGCACCCATGTGGCCTGCAGGGTGCCACCCTGTGGTGGCATACACCCAGGGTGGCATCTGTGGAAACAGTTTCCATGTTGTCTAGTGGGACTAGTGGCCGCATGGCATGGGCCAGGGACCGTCCAGTGGCACACACCCATGGTGGTACCCCAAGGGTGCACACAGGTGGGACCCACCCAGGTACCCAGTCACTGCCTGCATACTGCCATCCCTTGAAGTGCCCACCAGGTACCTCCCATACTGGGGTGTGTGTGGAGCACTACAGATAATTGCATGCAGCATATGGAGCTGGTGTATCACATGCATGTGGTAGCCTGAGCAGCCTGCGTCACCATGTGCTGGCCCCTGTTGCATGTCCAGGTGGCCCGTATTGCCACTGTCCAGGTGGAGCCCTCTACTCCTGTCTGATCCTGTACATGGCTATGGAGTGTAGCACTGTACCCAGGCCAATGCAGTCCACCATCCTGCACACAAGCATTCCAGCACACCTGCCTGCTAGGCTGCAATTCCTCCTGTGCACCTTTGTGGAGTGGTGGGGCAGCCCTGCAAAGCTGGCACTGAGCATACCTGGGGTATGCAAATAGGCTGAATACTTTACAGTAATGAGCTCTGGCATGTGGGAGATGGACTTGGAATGTGCAATGAGGTCATTTGCATATGCTGGCTGAATATTGTGCTTTTGTGCACTGCACAAGTGGTTGTGCATTGCACATTTTTCCATGCTCTGCAAAGGGCTCAGGTCACCTGCTGCACCACACATCTCCCACTGTGCTATCGCACATGTTTGGGATATTCAGCCAGACATCCATGATCACATCTCCTAGCATCTCTTCTGAATATCTCATTATTTTGGGCCAGCACATCTCAGATGCGTGGCACAGGCACTGGCGCGATTTGGCAGGGAACGTTTGAATATGGGGCCAATGTAAGGAATAGACTGGCTTGCAACAAATGCATAATAATTTGTCCTCCATATTGGATCAAGTAGTATTTCATATGAAAATGAAAACGCCAGCAGAAGCAGGCCATACAGTTTATCGAATCTGCTCGATTGTGCAGCTAGCCCCCAACTTATAGCTGCCCCTCACTCTCCACCCCATCTCATCATACGCCCCTAACCCTATCCCAACCCCTCTTAAAGCCACTCATCATTCTACATGACATCACCTCCTCAGGCAGAGCATTCCACCTGTCCACCACCCTATCTGTGAAAAAAATGCCTCCTGATTTCCCTCCTGAATATTCCCCACTCCAGTCTTAAATGGTGCCGTCTCATCTCCCTCCCTCTTTTATGCTGGAAAATCCTTTCCATATTAACCTTATTTATCCCATTGAGGTATTAAATGGCTTGATCATATCCCCCCATCCCTCCTCTCCTCCAGAGAATACATGTTCAGCTCAGCCAATCTCTCCTCATAGGATCTCCTTTCAAATCTGTGGATCATCTTTGTCAACCTACGCTGCGCACCCTTCAGCAACTTGATGTCCTTCTTCAGGAATGGGTGCCAGTACTGAATGCAGTACTCCAGGTGAGATCTGACCATAGCCCTGTATAGGGGGAGGATCACCTCCCTATTCCTGGAGGACATTCCTCTTGCTATGCACCCTAACTTCTTATTGACCTTTGCTGCCACCTTCCTGCACTGAGCTGAGTTGTTCATGCTGCCCATTATAATCACTCCAGATCCTTTTCTTCCTTGTTACTTTCCAGCTGTACCCCACCCAGCTGATAGGTACTTCCTTGGTTCCTAGCTCCGAAGTGCAGTACCTTGCACTTCTTGGCATTGAAACCTAGCTGCCATGTTACTGACCACTCCTGTAGTTTGTTTAGGTCCTCCTGCAGCCCCTTCCATCCTTTGATGTCATCTACCACAGCTCCTATCTTTTTATCATCTGTGAACAGACTGATCCTACTCTGGACCCCGTGTGAGATATCAGCTATGAATATCTCAAACAACACTGGTCCAAGCACCAATCCCTGTGGCACCCCGCTCATCACTTCCCTTGGTGATGAGATCCACACTGCACCACAAGAAACTTAGCTTGTGTGAATTGCTTAAAATTATAGCCAAAAAGTAAGTTTTGTTTTGAATAGCAACATAATTATAGAAACACAGGGTTAAAATAGTCATAGAAACACAGAGTTTCTTTGACCCCACAGCAAGCTGTCAGGACTACAGTGTACAAATGTTGTTTAAGAAACATCTTCTTAAGAAACTTGCTTTCACTTAATGTAAACCAATCAATGCAGTCCAATCTATTTGCACCTGAAGGTGTATGCTTTTCTCACATTTGCACCACTTCAGTTGAGTTCCTTGAGTAAGATGAAATTAGATTATTAGCCATTCTAAGAAGTTTTCTTGCACTGCTTTACTTACACGTACAGTATTTAATGAACTGTGCCTTTGTTAAAAATGTGTTCATTAAGATTGTGTTCTGTGAAATAAAACAGATTAAGGTATAATACCTAATTTTCAACTAGGCATTGTGGTGCTGCAAGCTAAATAAATCATGAAATGAAGTAAAAGTGGGCACTTCTGAGAAAAAAATTGATTTTGTTTTTTCCATATTCAGCATAGATTCTTGCCAGGGATGTAGACTGTTTCTGAAGGCCAGAATCCTGACTGAAAAGTGCTGGGTTGACTCTCTTCATAAGGGAGGGAGTCATTGTGGAAAACGAGAAGGACATCAAGGGGGAAACAATGCTATTGATTTCATCTGGGTTGAGCAAAGGGAAAAGGGGGTTAAAGAATCACTCTGGTGTTGTGCTCTAGGCCCCCAAACAGCACAGTGGAGTGTGATGCTAAGCTGGTCAGGAAAAAATAGTGTAGCCAAATCAGATGCAGTGGTAATCTTGGAAGGCTTAAATCTCCCAAGCATAAATTAACTCCCAGAGAGGGCTAATGGCAGGGCTGAGACTGTGTATCTGTTCACCTTCAAGGGCTGCTTACAAAAGCAGCATTATTTAACAGGGAACTGGGTTTGAGCTCATCCTGTCTTGACCTTGGTTTCAGCAGTGTTAATGTGGGTCATCTCCGCTGTGAAGATTAAGGAGCTGGTGGGAAGCAATGATCACAGCAGAGTTACTTTTAATCTGGTGAAAAGGAAGACTAGCCGGGTCTTAACCACCAGGATCCTGAACATGAGAAATGCAAACTTTGTCAACACAGAAGACTTGGGCTGAATTTTCAAAGGTGATGCAGGGCTTACGTCAAGCCCTGTGTCAATTATATCTTATTGTTGTAGGTCAGGCACAGTTGTGACACTTCATCTGAGTTGCAGCAGCTTGCACCAAACATTTGGTGCAAGCCCTGTGAAAAGCTTACCCAGGACTGAATCAAGCTAGACCAGAAAAAGTTGGTCTGGCTTGTGGCACTTGGCACATGGGATGGAAAATTCCAGTCTCCAGCTGGCAGAGTGCAACAAGCCTCATGCACCATTTGTTCAGTGTACCCAGAGCTGGCACCATTCAGGACACTTTGAAAATCCAGTCCCTGGTGCCCAAGGGTATGGAGCAGCTGCATGTATGGCTGGTTATGTAGAACACATGTGGTTCATTGAAGAAGGTGCTCAAAGCAGTTGCATTGGTTTGTGTCCCTGTAAGAAATACATGACTATCTGTCATGTATATTTCCCTTAGTCTGTATATATTTAATACAGCATATTACAAAAATTTTAATTGTATCTGCTGCAGCAAATATCCCCTGGGACCCTCTTGGAAACTGGGACACTAGCCTAAATGATGATTGTGCAGACATTCTAAACAGAAAGTCAAAAAGGGCCATAAAGTGGACTGCAGTCTCAACAGAGATTTAAGGCAACTGATTCTGAACACAGAAAACTCTAAAAGCTCTGGAAAGAGATGGAGTTCATTCAGCACATTAAGGAGTACAGGACAAAACCGGGGGACTGCAAGAACAGAATTAACAAACCCAAAGAGAAACTTTAGGCAGTATAAACTACAAACTTGTAAGTTAGGGTCCTTAACTTGGATGCTCCAAAAAGTATCTAGCTGGCTTATCTGCTAGTTCTGCCTCTCTGAAAATGAAGTTTTAAATTCTTTGACAGTTTATTTCATTTTTTCCTATAGGTTTCCATTTTTTTAATTATTTCTTCAAATATTAAGTGCAGAAGTCAGAAGAACATTTTCTGTCTGTCTGTCTGTCTCTCTCTCTCTCTGTCTCTCTCTCTCTTCTCTCTCTCTCTCTCTCTCTCCCTCTCTCCTCTCTCTCTCTGTCTCTCTGTCTCTGTCTCCCCTTCTGACCTCCTAATCCCTTGCCACTGCTCTGGCAGATGGGTGTCGCTGAAAAATAGCCAAAATATATTAATGTACATAGCTTTGTATTTATTTTTCAGTAGACATCTTACATATTTTTTCAATATAAATAACTGGGTACCAGGGGTTTTAGTTTGTTTTTGCTATTCATCGGTGTTGTCTAAACTTTGATAATAAGAAATCAGTGGTATTCAAATGCCAAACTTAATGTCAGATAAAAATTAAATATTTTTGATAATGTTATCTTTAAAAAAGGAACTTCTAGTTAAAAATGTTAAAGCTTATTCACTCATTGGAATAACAATTAAAGTAGCAGATATAAAATTTGTGTGAGAAACATGGTTGTGTAGACTGTAGCTAAGAAGAAAGGATAGCCAGTATGTTAATGAGATTTTTAAAGTAAATTTTTTAATGAAAATTAATTTTTTATTTTAGCAGTTTTATTTTTGATAGCTGCACAGTATGCAGAATTGTTTAGCATTCAGATGTAACTGCGATATTCTGGTGTTGTCCCTGTGCTGTATATGTTGTTCTTCTCAAGCTTTATGAGCGGGAATGTACATTATATGTATATATATATATATATTTATATTATTAAATATTTAAACCCTATCTGAAACTCAGTTTGTTTAAGGGAATAGATAACAATTTACTGGGAAATCTTTGTCTGTGTTCTATAAAATATGTACACCGCACTTCTGTGTGATTGTTACAAGTAAATATTTGTGTTGCCATTGGGTGTTGCCATTGGGGTGTGCATTTGAGAAAGAGTAATGTGCTCAGGGACAGCGCAGGTTCCAGTTGTCTCAGTGGTGTAGCTGGTTAGAGCAATCGGAATGGTATTCCGGGCAGCCTGTGTTCAAGTCCTAGCTGAGGCACTTACTTCTATCTCATCCCTTTTTGTATGTGTTCCATAAAATATGCACACCACACTCCTGTGTGATCCTTCTGATAAATTGCAATGTAAAAAATGACGTATACAGTGATGTCCTAATAACAATGTTGAGCATCAAAACTGTGACACTTTATAAAATAAACGTTTGCTTATCTCATGAGACAAGACGAAAGCTAGGACAACTGATTCTAATACTTTAAGACTATGGGAACACTATTTCCATGACCACCCAAAATACACCCTGTTCTAATTCGGTTACACTGCACAGGTTTATATTACAAAAGCTATTATCTGATATGTCCCCACTACCCCTGGCCCTGGACAAACACACACTACAATGACATATGGAAGAAATGGCTGCAGCCATGCATTTATTCACCAAAATTACATAATATTTGGAGTAGCATGTGCAGTTTGGGAACCTTGCGAAGTGTGCCTCAAGACCTCTGCTCCCTTTTTCCTAAGAGCCAAACCGACCCTGGGAAGGACACAAACATATGAAAATACGCATGTGCCAGCAGGAACAGACCACCTGATCTATCTACGTCTGCTCGTGTGTGCAGCTAGCACCCTTAGTTTGCAGCTGCCCCAACCCTTCCCATTTGTTATCCCACTGCCGCTTCCCACTTCCCCCACCCTCCCTATTCCCTGCTCCCTGTCCCATGCCCTTTTAAAGCTGTTCACAGATTTACATGATACCACCCATTCTGGTAGTGCATTCCATTTTTCTACCACCCTCTCTGCTAAATAGTGTCTCCTCATTTCCCCTCCTAAATCTTCCCCCCTCTATTCTTAGCCCATGCCCCCTGGTGTCCCTCCCCCTCCTTAACTTAAAGACCCAATCTGCCCCATCCTTATTGATTCCCCTCAGATACTTGAATGCCTCTATCATGTTCCCCCTGTACCTTCTATCCTCCAGGGTGTATTTATTCAGGTCTTCCAGTCTGCTCTCATAGTCTCTCCCCTCTATTCCACATATTATCTTCATTGCCCTCCTCTGCACCCCCTCGAGTAGCCTGATATAACACTTCAGATATGGCCTCCAAAACTGCACACAATACTCCAAGTGCAGCCTTACCAGTGACCTGTAGAGGTGGCAAGATCACCTCTCTTCACCTGGACAAAAACCCCCTCGCTATGCACCCCAGCATTGTGTTCGCTTTTGCATGTTCATGGTCCCTGTTACCATTACCCCTAGGTCCTTCTCCTCCTCAGTGATCCCCAGCTTAACTCCCCAGCCAGTATTCTCTCCATGGGTTCTTTGCCCCGAAGTACATAACCTTACACTTCTTTACATTGAACCCCAGCTGCCAACTCTCTGACCACTCCTCTAGCGCTCCCTGCAGCTGCTCCCATCCCTCCTCTCCATTCAGCAGTGCTCCCATTTTGGTGTCATCTGCGAACAGACTTACCTTGCTCACTGCCTTGTGTGCAATGTCTGATACGAAGAGCCCAAATAATACTGGTCCCAGCACAAAGCCCTGTGGCACCCTTCTCATCACTGGCTTTGGAGTTGAGAGCTCCCCTTCCACCACCACCCATTGTAGCCTCCCACTCAGCCAGTTTGTAATCCAGTTCATCATTTTTCCCCCTACCCCTACACCAATTAGCTTCCCCCCAAGCCGTCCATGAGGCACCGAATCAAAGACCTTGCTGAAGTCCAAGTAAAGAACATCCACCCCACGACCCTTATCCAGCTCACCTGTCACCCAGTCATAATACTGTACCAGGCTGGTTTGACAGGACTTCCCTGAAATGAACCCATGCTGCCTCACATCCTGGAAGCTGTTATCCTCCAGGTACGACACCAGTCTTTCCTTTTGTATCATTTTCATGCATTTGCACACCATGGAGGTGAGACTTACTGGATGATAATTACCTGGTTCGTACCTTGGTCTGCTCTTGTGTAACGGTACTACATGTGCCATCCTCCAGACCAGTGGCACACATCCTGACTCCAGTGAGGTACTCTACAGATCCACCAGTGGCTCCGCCAACACCTCCGCCATCTCCCTCAGCACCCTGGGGTGGATAAAATCCAGACCTGGTGCCTTGTCTACCCTCAGTACCCTCAGTCCCTCTGGGATTCTACCTTCTTCAATCCTTCCATCTGTCACCTCCTCTCCCCGTCCCCACCTCCCAGCCCATGGTGATAGCAGTCCCACCTTTTCTTCTGTGAACACTGAGCAAAAGTATTCATTCAGTGCATCTGCCTGTTCCTCCACCTTTTCTGTCCACTCCCAATCCTTTTTTATCCTCACTATTGTCTCCTTGCACTTCCTTTTCTCCCTGATGTATGTGAAAAAGTCCCTCCCCCTTAATTTCCTGCACTAATCTCAGCTCCCTCTGGGCCTTGGCTTCTCTTACTTTTCTGGTCACCTCCCTGGACCACTTTGCATACTCCTCCCTGTCCCCTTCCTTCCCCTTCCTCCTATACTTCTGGTGCACCTCTCGTTTTGCTTTCACCACCTCCACTACCTCGCTGTTCAAACAGCATAGTTTTTTTGCTCTTCTCCTCTTACTCTGTGTCTTGGTACAGGCTTCCATTGCCTCTATAATCCCCCATTTAATAATATCCCATTTCTGCTCCACGTCCATCTCCTGCCTTATGCCATCCAGTTTCCCTTTCAGTACTTCACGCATCCTCCCAAAGTCTGCCCCCCCCTGAAGTTTACCACCCGGGTTATTGAGTTCTCTGGCTCCCTGCACATTGTGATATTAAACCACACAGTTTGGTGACTGCTGTCGGCTAGTGGGTCCTCCACCCTTATTTCCCTTACTGCCTCCCCATTCGACAATACCAGATCTAAAGTGTTCTTTAGCCTAGTAGGTCCATTGACCAACTGCGTCAAGAGACCCTCCTGAATTGTGTCCAGGAGCACTTGCCCAATAGCACTGGACGTGACCGGAATGCTCCAGTCAACCCCTGGCAAGTTGAAATCCCCCACGATGACCAACTTCCCTTTTCTACATACCTTTCTGATTTGTCCCGCTAATTCCCTGTCAAGCTCCTCAGACTGGGAGAGCGGCCTGTATACCACCCCAAACCTCAGTTTCCTACCCCTTGAGTCTAGGAGCTGCAGCCAGATTGCCTCTGTTCTCCTTTCCTCCTCCTCGTCCCTTGTGAATTTTGATCCTGTCCCTCACATAGACTGCCACCCCCCCATGGTCTTTCCTATCTAATTTGTACCCTGGGATTGCCAAATCATAGTTCTGGTGCTCAGTTGCCCATGTTTCCATGACAGCTGCAATATCCACCCTCTATACTGCCAAGAGTGCCTGTAGCTTAGCTGATTTGTTGCCTAAGCTTCTTACATTCAGGAGACCATCCTCCATCCTGCCCTCTTCCCTTCATTGTGCTCCATCTCCTCCCTTCTACTGCCTCCCAGGGTTGAACTTCAAACCCCAGCAAGTGGGGGGGGGGGTCACCTGGCTGGGCTTCAAGCATCCACCCCCATCTGATGGTGCTATAGCTGTGGGCTAGCCCAGTGAGGTTGGTCACAGCCCCCTGAACTGGGCACTGGGTCATGTGGCCCCCTGCTCCATGCCAATCAAGGATCAGAGCCTTTTGGAAGAATGCAACTCTCTTCCCTTTTTCCCCTTGTTCCATCATCTTGCAAGAGTCCCAAGCTGTAGGTTTTAACCCTTGCAGGGCTGCGGACTGATATATTTGTCCAGAATGCCAATGCATTTGCCTAAGGGTTAAATTACCTTGGGGAAAGTGAAAACCTGGAAAAAAAAGGTTCTTTAAAGAAAAAAACATGAAACTTTCTCCCCAACCCTAACCATGATCCCCCAGTAGAAACAATGAGTTCCCCGACTGACCCTGCCTCCTTAACCCTGCTTTTATGAGGGCGAGCGGGTGTGGGATCTTCAGTCTGGAAGAGAAAGTGTGAGGGGGAGCCCCAGCTCTGGTTTCTTATTTACCCCTCAGTCTCCTCCCTCCAGCCCAAACCCCCTATTCTGTGGGTAGCCTTAACGGTCCCTCACCTGCAGGTGTGGCACCCTAGTCATCCCCCACCTTCAGGTGGAAAGGACACTCCTCCTACGTGACCATCAGATAACTGAGTGGAATGGCTCCAGACAATGGTCTGTCTGCTGTTAATTTATGGCAGACCCTTTTATTAGGACATACCATCATGGCATATACTGTAACAGTCTACATTAGCTAAACTTTATAACTAGATGAAAATGTCACTGAATCTACCTACTACACAAACGCATAAATGAAAAAGCCCCTTTTATCTCATAAATCATTGCAGACCTGAGATCTGCTAATATGGTTTAAAGTGACTGGTTTGTCTAACCTGCAAAATGAAATGACAACTGTCAGTCAGCTGACATTACCTTTGGAGCAGCCATAGACTGAAATCACCTGAATACAAGTGTAAGACTGTCTGATGCACAGTATATTTCACAATAAATATAAAACAATCCCGTAGAACTGAGATGCTGTACAATGCACCTGTATACTATAGGGCAGTTTACCGATGTTGAAATATAATTGTATAACCTATTCGATATATACATTTATAAAACCACCCTTTGTTTCCCATACTGGAGACTTGTTTACAATGAACCTACAGTATATACTACTGAGCAGTTTATGATGTTGAAACATAATTGTACAGTATAACACATTCATTATACAGTACCCATTTATAAAGCCATCCTTTGTTACCCATACTGGAAACTTTATCTGTGATTGCTTGATTGATTGATTGAACTGTCTTTTCATATTTCTTTCCTAAGCACTGGTCCTCTCTTTCCCTGACTATCCACTCTGCCTCTTCTCACTTTTATCTTCTTTGTAACTTTTCCTCACCCACCTACAACTGTCCTTGACCCCTTACCTTAACTGACACCCCTCCCCCATGTGTATTTCCCTGGCCATATTGCCCTCCCCCCCAACATTATGTCTGGTTGAGGTAATTTCTCCTTGCCTATCTAAGCTCAATTTTTATCTACTGCATGCACCTTGTTGTACTGTTTTGTCTTGCTATGTTTAAGATATGTTCCTTTTGATGCACTGCATTGCTTGAAAAGACTATTGCCTGTTTCCTATTACTTTGCCAGAGGATGGCATCAAAACAGCCACTAAGGGAGTCCTGGAGAAGAGGCAGCCAATATTTACAAGTGAAACGGTCCAGCAAGGGCTGGCAGCCCTAAATATAAATAAGGCCACAGGACCGGAAGGGTTGCATCCAAGATTACTCAGAAAACTGTCACCAAAGCTGGCTGAACCCCTTGTAGGTCTATTCAACAGTTCACTAAGGATGAGGGGGTAGTTCTGAAGGATTGGCGGGTGATAGACATAGTTCCACTCCATGGTGGGGGGGGCAGGAACAAGTAGGAACTACAGAACTGTCAGTCTTACCTCTGTTGTAGGGAAGCTGATGGAGTCACTGGTCAAAGAGGACTTCATGAACTACATGGAGAACAATGATCTCCAGGATAGTAAACAGCATGGCTTTGTGGCAGGGAGTTCTTGTCAGACTAACCTGATCATTTTCTTTGACTGGGTAACAAGGGAAGTTGATAGGGGCTATATTGTGGATTTGCTCAACTTTGACTTCTGCAAGGCTTTTGACTCAGTGCCTCACTGACACTTGCATTGACACATTTTATTAGTAACAATAGGAGCAAACTTGAGTAGTATTTCTGCTGTGATTTACTTATAAACTTAGGGTTAATCTAACTGGAAGCTGAATATTTTTATGAGAGTCTGGGTAGGTTATTTGTTTCTTTTAATGTTAATCTTATACTGAGTTCTATTATTTGTTTTATTTTTTATTCTTTATTTAATTTATTTAATATATTCTGGGGGAGTTGCTTATATGTGCAAGTTTTATGTGGTATTTACTAAGTGGATTACCTGAGATTTCCTCTACCTTATAGGATTATCCCTGATATAATGAGGTAGTTGCTCATTATTTTATTAAAGTTTGATTAACAGGTGGCTTAAATTTTCACAATGTTGATGTTATGGTGGGGAATTTTTCTGGTAGGGTGCCAGTTTTTAGTATGTGAAAATTCTGCTCAGAATGGAAAATCCTTTATAGAATTTCCATACTTGACAATAGAGTATAAGGGAACTATGATGGGAGAGAGAAATGTTCTAATTGGGTGGCAAGGGGACATTCATGCCTCTTTATTGAATATCCATATTGAGACAACTTTGATCAAATGGGTGTATATGGGTAGTGAACTTCTATGTCACTGGGGACATAATGTTGTTTTAGAAAGTGCCAAATCTAGAAATTGTTTAGTGAAGGGGAAATGTTTATATTTTAAAATGTCTAGAATGGGTAAATGGTTTGTAATTATAGGGTTAATGTTAAGTGGGGATGTTCAATTAAATCCTGAGCCTGTTGCTGATTTGAATCATGATTATACATTTGAAATGTTGAATGAAAAAGGATTGAAAATTGTGCATATTAATATTTGTAGTTTGCTTAAGAAAATTGAGTATTTAAGAGAGTGGGTGGTTTATTATAAGCCTGATATTTTAATAATTACTGAATCATGGCTGCATACAAAAAATCAAGATAATTATATAGCCCTGGAAAATTTCCATATATATAGAAAAGACAGATCCAAAAGAGGAGGGGGAGTATTAGTTTATGTTAAAAATTGGATTGATGTTAGGGAATTGCAAGATTTGTATAATTGGACTGATTCAGAATTGTTACCATTAGAATTAAAGCTACCTTATTCTAAACCCATCTTATTGATTGGCATTTACGTCCACCTAAAAGCAGCTAATGGTCTTCTCTGAAATACAGGATGTACTGAAGAATTATCAAAATTCACTGAAATTTTGATAATTGGGATTTAAATGTTGATTGGGGAAATATAGATGCCATCATAGTCTAATTGATATGGCTACTATATTGAATTTGGTGCAACTGATAAAAGATGTTACTAGGTTAAATGCAGTAAATCCCAGTAATTCAGCTATGTTAGCTCTTATTTTTACTACAAATCCAGAAAAGTTTATAAAGAGTGGGGTGTTATCAGACTCAATGTCAGATCATCAGATAATTTTCTGTATTATAAATCAGAAATCTAGAAAGACATTTAAGAATGTTGTACAAATTAGAGTCTTTAAACAGTTTGATTATGTTTAATTTATGCAGGAATTAGAAAATTATAACTGGGAGAGACTAGAACTAATTCCCAGTGTGGGGGATGCGTGGGATATGTTTCAAAAGGATTTAATACAAATTTGCAATAAACATGCTCCTATAAAAACTAGGTTGATAAAATCAAAGCGCCATGGTATGACTCAGGTTTGTTTAAAATTAAAGAGCTAGAGATAAGGCATGGAAACAAGCTAAATTAGCAAAGAGACCAGGACTGGTATAAATATAGGCAATTAAGAAATGTATATACAAAGGAAATTAGAAAGGCTAGATTGGCCTATTGTAACAAAAAATTGTCTAAAGAAATGATGGAAAACTCAAGAGTATTTTGGAACACAATAAATAAAATGCATAAGGGACTTAGTTTGGGATATCCTAATCATTTCCTAATTAATGGTAATAAGATGGATCTGGGAAACAAGGTAGTTAATGAGTGTAATACCTTTTTTATAAATATGGGTATTAATGAATTACAATTGGGTGGAGGAGATGTTAATCAGGTTCTACAGAGAAATTCTCAGGCAAATGATACAGATAGAGTTTATGTACAATCTGGTAAACAAGCTGAGTTTGAGTTTACTTCTATTACTAGAGGAGATGTTAGGGATTTATTATTCAAATTAATACTAATAAAGCAGAAGGTATGGATAGTATCCCTAATATCTTATTAAAGTATGCAGCCCCTATTATTGATTTACCCTTAGCAAACTTATTTAATTTGTCTCTTCTCTCTGCGGAGTTACCTCAAACTTGGAAGACTGCCAAGATTGTGTCAATTTATAAGACAGGATCTAGGTTATTATTAGAAAATTACAGACCAATTTCTCTTTTACCAACAATTTCTAAAATTTTGGAGAAAATAGTTGCAAAACAATTACAGTTATATCTGAAAGATAATGAAATCCTTAACAGTTATCAATCCGGCTTTAGACCCGAGCATGGAACAAACGCTGCCCTTATAAAGGTCACAGGAGATATAATGGAGAGTATGGACAGGGGGATGCCAGTGGGGGCAATTTTTGTAGACCTTTCAAAGGCCTTTGACACGCTGGACCATGGCATCCTCCTGTCCAGACTAAAAACCTGTGGTATGTCTGAGTTGGTTATAAATTGGTTTCAATATCTTGACTCAAGATTGCAGCAAGTGACTATTAGAGTGGTCATCTGATTTGAAATTGATTGTGTCAGGAGTCCCACAAGGATCCATTTTGGGTCCTATACTATATAATTTATATATGAATGATTTGGGGTTTGAACAACCAAAGCTACAATACCATCTTTATGCTGACGATACAGTTGTATATTTTGCTGATTTATCAGTGAGAACTATTCAAATAGTATTACAACAGGCTTTTGATCAGTTACAGGAATTTTTGCTTAGATCTAAATTGGTTTTGAATGAAAAAAAATCTCAGGTAATGGTGTTTCATAGGGGTTATGGGCCTAAAGCTGAATATGAGGGGTTACAAATTAAAACATTTTCAGGAAGAATCTTGCAACAAGTTGTTAGTTATAAATATCTGGGGTGTATTTAGATACAAAATTTAAATGGGACAGTCATAGATAGTACCTTGACTAAAGCTGGTAAGTGCTTGGGGTCATTATATAGGTAAAGAAATAGTATGTCTTTGGAAATTAGAAAATTAGTTGTAACTGTTGTTGTACTACCCATATTGGAGTATGGTAATTTGATATATATGGGTGCGTCTAAAGAGCAACTACATAGGCTTGACGTTATGTATAATAAACTAATTAGATTTATACTGGGAGCTGCAAAGGGCGCACACAGAGTAGATATGTATAAAGAATTAGGCTGGCATACTTTGTATCAAAGGTGGGCTCTTAGTACAATTATGTTAATGTTAAAATGTATCTCAGGAAAAGTCCCTAAATATATGGCTGAGTCCATTAAAATAAAAAGACCTATTGAGGGTCTGTGTTCTGCTAATTGCTTGGACTGTGCAGTCCCAAGTCGTAGAACGGCTTGGGGGGATAAGCATTTTTTTTATATCGGACCTTCTATATGGAATAAATTGCCTGGGAAGTTTAGACCCTTTGAGGGAAATTTTCAGTTGCACCAAATTAACCAATGGCTTATCGAGAACACTAGTTATGATGGGAAATAGTTTGAATTTTAGGATGGTAGATTGTAACTTGTATTAAATGTATGCTGTGAATTAATTATTGTTTTTTTGTATGTTTTTCTTGTCCTAGTTTGTTTTATGATTTCAGAACTGTGTTATAGTTATTGATGTATAATTATAGTGTATATGTGTTTTCCTTCATTATATATTGTTAACTTATAAGAGTAACTGGAAATGACGCCTGGATCTCACTGTAAAGGAGCTTCGGCTCAGTGGAGATATCCTTATTCATTTTTTGTATGAATAAAAATTTTTTACTACTACTTTTACTACAATTACTTGCTGAAGAACAGGGAGGATCTGGGTCATAGTAAACTGGGTAGGTAACTGGCTGAAGGGGAGGCAGCCAAGAGTTGTGGTCAATGGAGTTAACTTAGAAGAGAAGGAAGTCATGAGCGGGGTACCAGTAGGATCTGTCCTATGTCTGGTCCTCTTCAATATGTTCATCAGTGGTGTAGGTGAGGGACTCTCGAGCAGGCTGTGTCTTTTTGCAGATGACACTAAACTCTGCAGGAGGGTGGATAGTGTTGAGGAAATTGAAGAAATTCATAGAGACTTACAAAAGCTAGAAGGGTAGTCTAAGGTTTGGCAATTGAAACTCAATGCCAAAAAGTGCAAGGTAATTCAACTAAGGAACAAGAACCCCAGGACAGAGTACTGGATGGGTGGGGTGAGATTTAGCACTATAGCAGAGGAACGGGACCTTGGACTTATCATCAGTAACTCCCTCAAACAGTCAAGTCAGTGCAACAAGGCATATAGCAAAGCAATTAGGATGTTAGGATGTATCAGGAGTATTGCTAGCTGAAGGGAAGAGGTAACACTTCCCCTGTATAGATCCTTAGTGAGGCCACACCTGGAGTACTGCACCCAGTTCTGGAGTCCTCACCCCAGGAAAGATAGGGATAGAGTGGAGACGGTACAGTGCAGGGTAACAAAAATGATTCAGGACCAATAGGGCAGGATCTGTGAGGAACACCTCAAGGCACTAAACATGTACTCCCTGGAGATCAGAAGGGAGAGGGGAGATATGATACAGGCCTTCAGGTTCCTAAAAAGAATTAACAAGGTGAACTGCAGGTAACCATTTAGCTTGATTAGTAGCTTGCTATCAGTGGAAATGAATGGAAACTAACAGGGGAAGGGTTCCAAAGGTACATGAGGAAGCACTATTTTACAGAAAGGGTGGTGGAGCCATGGAACAATCTGCCAGCTGAAGTGGTAGGTGCAAAGACAATTGGTGGGACAGAATGTACAGTATAGTGGTTGCTTAGGGTGGCAGAATCAGGGAGGAGAATTGTGGTAGGGGAGAACAGGGTAGGCTTGGACCACGGAGGGACAGGAGGTTCCAGGACTAGATGGGGAACTCAAGCAGAGTTGTGTATCAAACTTGCTGCTGAACCTAATGCATGAGTGTACCGAGTATATGTTATACTGCGGCAACACATGGACCATCTCTAAAAAGGAGAATAGGATTCCAAAGACAGCAAAAGACCAAGAGATTTATCTAGTGCATTCCCCCTACTATCTTGTCAGATGTACCCATCGTCTTATTTGTTATAGTTTTAATGTGTTTATATTCACAATAATGTTGTATTTTTATTATGACATTGGCACTGAGAAAATTAAATGAATGTGGAGGAAATCTCAGGGAAACCAAGGCTTAAGTACAGTATGTGTTTGTCTATCTAACTTCAAAATCCTGGGGAAAGGATCCATGAAGATGTAGACATTCTACAATCTGTCATATTAATCCCTGAAAGATGATGAAGACAGTATAATATTTTGGAAAGTTCACAATAGATAGGGTAGTCTACTTCTTGAAACAGCATACATTCCTGGTGGGTAGTGGCAGGGGTCATACAGAAAACAAATTCACTGTTATGTAGTCTTTAGACTGCTTGCCTACATGTCTCTTAGTTGATATATTTAGAAGAGAACTTCAAGCCACTAGTCACATACTATCGCAATTCCTTGCATAGACCCAGTACGGATGTTGTGGTAAAATGTTTGCATGACGTCTCCTGATACTGAGGTGATGCAATCTTTATCACCTGCTGAAAAACTAATCATCTAACAGCAGAGAAGGGCTGTAGGTTCAAGGCTATCATTATAGCAGCCAATGGGTTCATTAAATGTATAAGAAAAGCATGATTCAGCTCGCATTCCTCTGCAAGGGATTCCCATTTGAAAAATAATATGACAATATTAAAACATCATTCATTCAGCAATTACAATGAACAACAACAGAAACATGACTTCTAATAGATGCAGTTACAGATTTATTTAACTGCTGTGTTAGTGGATGATTTCAGTCATATTAGGTTGACCATTCAAAAGGCTGTTGCATGTTTAGTTATTTTTGAGATACTGTTGGCACAGAGAAGGCTGGAGGAGATGGAGAAGGTGAAGGGAAACAGGATGAACTTTATTTTAAGAATCTCTCAGAATGACTTAAATCTGAGTAAAATATCTTTGTGTGAAAATGCTGGCCGACATTATGATGTTGACACTCACATGATGATGTCAGAGTTTGTATCACTTAGGAATGCATGCCTAACAGTTTTCTTCAATACATTGTCTTCAGGAATGGCTAATAACTCTTTCCCAACCTCTTGTGCATCTATATCTCTAACATTTACTAATTTGAGACATATGGAGATTAGGGAAGCTATTTATCTACTGAGGATTCATGTTTTATAAAGATGTCCTCATTTACAGAAGACTTTTCGACTGGTCATATTTAGCTCTTTTTGTATTGCTGTTGTTATTCATTTATTTGCTTTTTGTTAACAGGTAGGTACACTGGATGAATGAATGCCCATTTTCAAGTATGACCCAGGATAGTACAGTATGAGATAATACAGTATACAGTTAGCAGGATCACTTGCATGGTCAAACAATCCAGAAGACGAGATCAAGCACTAACAATAGATCGGTACAGTTAAAGTAACAATAGGTGCACTGTATCCAGATATAGGCTACAAATTAGTTACATGAAAGAAAGTATAGTATAACAATAAACAATAAATAATAAGTACAATGCAGCAGGACAATAAAAGGTACAGTGATCTCTCAATAACTAGACATTTTATGCAGAACCAATTAGGTTTAAGCAAAAGGGTTTGGGCTAAGTGCAGTCACAGACAGATGATAAATGGTTCCATAGAGCTCATTTGAAGAAGAATTTTGTAGGGCAATTATGTATAAAAGTGGGTAGGGAGTTCCAGAACCTAGGGGCAAAAAAATGAGACAGCCTGCTCATCCATTTGGGTGGCACCTCTGAAAAAGGTGAGGGTTTACATATTCACATATCTGAATGAGTAGTATAGACAGACAATTTGTAACAAAGAGATTGGGGTGTTGGGAGCACCATATTGCCTGTGACTGGTGTAATTTCTTGGGAGTGAGCGAGTGCCACAGTTTTCTTGTTTTCCCGGTATCTTTATTACTGTGATCAACATGCACTGTACAGCAGCTCTGACTTTGTTTTTCTGCAGTTACAGTAATAGCTTTGTAGATGGTGATGATGTGAGTGGCAAAGTCAAGGGCCAAGTCTAGAATGATACTAGGTATTTTAATTCCTCTATGGTAGATAGGGGAGAGCCATCAGAACAGTTGATGATGGTGGCTGTAGAAGTGCCTGCTAGCCTTTGTCCCAAAGATCATGGCTTGGGTCCTAGAGATATTTGGGACTAGCATACTGAGAACAAGCTAGATCTGTACCTGGGAGAAGTCTTGATTGAGTTGGGCATTTAGCTGGGAGGGGTGGGGAAGCTACAGTAAAGGGCAATATTATCTGTGTACATAATTGTTGAACAGGTGGTGGAGGCAAGCAGAGGTTATTTATAAAATGGAAAATAGAAGTAACCCACAAATGGAGCTCTGAGAGATCCCTTGGTTAACAGGGACAGTATTATCGGAGGCATCCCCAAATCTGACAAGTCAACAACTGTCTAGCAAGTAACTAGAGAACCAAGCAGATCATACTGTAGGAGGAAAGGTTAACTTCAAGTAGTTTAAGATGAAGGAGAGTGTGATCCACTTAGTCAAAGGCTTTAGATACGTCAATGAAAACTGCACCAATAAGCCTTTGTCCATGACAACCTTGATGTCATTAATGAGTTGAACTGAGGTAATAGTGACACTGCACTCTTTCCAAAAGTCATGCTGTCAGGGTGTGAGATGTTTATACTTTTGAAGGTAATCAGTAAGCTGGCTTGCTACCAATTTTTTGAGTAGTTTTCTCAGGACAGACAGGAGGGAAATGGGATGATATTTTGAGATGTGCTTAGGATCACCTTTTTTGGAAGGTGAAAAATGTTAGCTATCTTCCAGTAGGTAGGAACTATGTCAGTTGTGAGGAAATATACAGTACGATATGAGTTAAGGTTAAGGGTCAGGTTAAGCTGGAAGCACCTAACTGTAGAATTTTAGGTTCAGTTCCATCAGGACCTGGACTGGCACCAAGAGGAAGGGAGAGAAGAAGGGTGAGAACTTCCTTTCTATTGACAATGTTCAGCAAAGATATGGGGTGGGACTGAGGTGTCAGTATGGTGCTGTAGTGGCAGAGGCTCTGGGGTGCCAGGGGAAATAGAGATGTTAGTAAAGTCTGCATTGAGGGCATTGGTGATAGTAACATGGTTATTACAGTGGACCTCATTAACAATCATATCCCCTTGGCTGAGTCAGTGGAGCCTCCAGTTAGCCCACTGATTTTACCTAAAAGTTCTGATAGTTGCCTGCAGAGACCAGTAATTGTTCTTTGCAAAAGGTGCTCTTTGAGGAACAGGTAGCCTTTTTGAATAGGTTCCAAAGATTCCTGTAAATCAGCCAGACCAGAGGACTGGAGAATTCCTTATGCACTGCCCAGCATCTATCCCTATTAGTGAAGAGGGACAGTAGGTCAACCAATGGGTGGCTAGGCCTCTAACCCTTCTTTTAGTGAGAGGAATGAATCACTCCAGCAGGCTAGTGATACAGAACTGAAATAGGTCAAGAGCTGTGTTGACATTGCTGGAGGTGATAACAGGAGACTAATCCATCAGGGATAACCCAGCTATAAGGAAGGTAGAGTCAAGGCAAGAAAGATCCCTGAGGATGATGACTTTGTGAGAAACTTCTGGGACCTGTATTTTCCAGAGGCAGAAAGTGGGGTAGAGATCATTAATGGATTTGGGTAAAACTCCATAAATGTGGACTCTGTCAGGATGGTTGGCTAGCATTCAGTCTAGTTAGAAATGTTACATGCTACTTATTATCCAGTCATCATGTTATCTATTTATCATGTTGTATGTGGGTACAGTATACAAGTGTTTGTAGTTCTATTGGCACACAAACAGCTGGAAGAGGACAGAAGAACTTCAAAATGTCTGTAGTTAATTTTTCCTTTTTTGTGGCACTTAATGGAACATCTGGTAACATATGGTATTCTGTATAAGACTCTCTGTAATTCTACTCAATTGTGTCTAACCTGAATTGTATGCACACACTACTATGTACAGTCTTACTTATTAAAAGTATGCTCACATGATTTCGTGTATTATTCTTTGTCAATGCCTGCGTGCTTTTTGTAACCTATTTTCTTTCGACTTGGAATTGTAATTCCCTGGGTTGCCCCTGAAAAAGGGATATGTATATCTCAGTGGGCCTACCCAGTCATCAAAATTCAAATAAATAAATAAGAAAAAAATCTCTCAGTCAATCAATTCCTTTATTTTATGAGAAGAAACCTCTGAAAACAAGTTCTCATTTACAGCGGTAACCTGGCCAAGAAGACTCATAAAGACTGCAGCAGGACATGGTAAACGTGTAACATAACTCTCAGACACAAATATTGGTTGTCATAAAATAAGAATAAGTAATGAAATATAGATAGGTAGACAGATAGATAGATAGACAGACAGACAGACAGATATACTTTATTTCTAAAGTGCCCCTTCCCGGGGGCTCAGAGTGTTGTACATTTCATACAATATAATATGAATAAGATGTTCATCTTCAGGTACATAAAAACAATACAGTATAGAGCATAAACATCAGCAAATTCAGAATCAACTTTAAATCACCATATTAAAGGGACACTGTCAACTCTTTTTGCAGCATACTATTTCAAGTTGAAAACCCATATTTTATGATTACTTACATGCTCTAAAACCCATTGATGTTGTTGGGGGTTTAATCTGCCTCATTTCTTAGTAGAACTGAAATGCATAGTAATTATGTAATTATACCAGACTTTGTTTTGTTTCAAATCCTTAATCTACTCTTATTACTCACTTCCTGAACATTAGGAACACCCCCTAGCAGTGTAGCCACTCATGATGTAATAGTCTCCTCTGCTCCCACTGCATCTTGAGTGCCTAGGCTGTGTTGCGCATGTTCCCAAGTCCAAAAAAGATGCAGTCTGAGTTGATTAAAGAATGTAATAAACACATTTTGGTGTGGTAACACCAGTATGGTGGGCAGTCTGTTTTACATTTTTAAAAAGAAAAATGGAATCTGAATCAAATGTCCAGCCACTTCAGCATATTCTACAGAATGCAAACAATATTAAAATACTTTTTTTAAACACAGAACAATCTGAGGCTTAAAGGGGTTGACAGAGTCCCTTTAATAACTAAAAAGACAGTCAACAAGTGTTTCATGCTATAATAAATTAAATGCATTTTCAAATAAAAATGTCTTGAGCCCCCTCCTAAAGGCTCAGATTCCCCAGGAGCAAGTACCACAGAGCAGGCACAGCCATGGGGAAAGCATGATCAAAAGCTACAGCCTCACTCTGGGAACCACCAAGAGACCACTCTTGGAGGAACAGAGAGGGTGAACTTGGCAGTGCGGCACCAGGAGGTCTTGTAGATAGTCAGGTCCCCGACTCTGTAGGGCTTTATAGGTCAGTAATCTGACCTTGAAGGCAATCCTCCACCTTATTGGCAGCTAATGCAGTCCACGAAGAACTGGCGTAATATGTTTGAATCTAGAGACACCCCTCAATAGCCTGGCCACTGCATTCTGCACCAGCTTCAGACAGTGGAGATTGCCTCCTGACAGACCCAAGTACAAGGCATTACAGTAGTCTAACCTTGACATGACAAAGGTGTGTATCAGGGTTGCCAGGTCATCCAGCAGTATCAAGGAACAGATCCAGGCAATGTTTCATAGATGGTAGAAACCACTTTGAACAATGGCCGACACCTGACCATCAAGTGTCAGGCCATCATTAAGTATCACACCCAGATCTCTAACTCGAGTGGAGGGGGTCAAGGATGAACCACCTGGTCAAAGACCTATGTCACTCCCCAGCACCCCTCCACCTTGCCGACAACCTGGCTCCACCACTAATACCTCTGTCTTGTCTGAATTAAGTCATAACCAGTTTTGGGTCATCCAGTCCTGGATCTCGGCAAGGCAGGTGTTAATTACAGAGACTGCCATCTGGCTCCCAGGTGCGCAGGACAGATATATAGCTGTATATCATCAGCGTAGCAATGAAAACCCAAGCCATACCACCTGATAACATCTCCCAAGGGCAGCATATACTCCATGATCAGGAGGGACATTAAGACCAAACCATGCAGAATGCAACAGCACAGGAGCCTCGGGCTGGATGAGGATAACCCCATCACCACCCTTTGCACTCTGTTCATGAGGTAGGACCTAAACCAGCTGATGACATTGCCAGTTAGTCCACACCAGTTCTGTAGGCAGTCCAACAACACCTCATGATCCACGGTGTCAATTGCTGCAGAGAGATTGAGGAGAGCAAGAAGAGATCACTCTCCCCTGACTCTTGCTCTAAGGAGATCATTAGACACCCTCACCAGGGCAGTCTCTGTACTATGCCCAGGTCTAAATCCAGACTGCAATGACTCAAAAATGGCAGAGGAGGTGAGACTATCCTCAAGCTGACCAGCCACCACTTTCTTCAAACCTTCCCTTAAAAAGGGAGGTTTGAGACCAGTCTGTAGTTGGTGAGGCAGTCCAGGTCCAATGAGGTTTTCTTCAAAAGAGGTCTCACCAGAGCCTCTTTCAAGCCAACTGGGAAGACCCCACTCCTCATGGAACATTAGACAATCTCAGCAACCACAGGTTCATTCAGGCCAATACAACTGACCAAACGTCGGGTTGGACCCGGGTCTAGTTCACAATAGGTTGGCTGTAGCTTTGAAACTATCTCTCTCTCACCTCATCCACTTAAACTGGGTCAAACTCACTCCACACAATAGTAGGGTGGGTGAAAGTTGCGAACTACACCTTGGCGGAACTTTCGTGGAATTTCGGAAATTCTGCAAAAGTTTTCACACTTTCACCTATGGCGAGATCGGAAACGTCTGACCATTTTACACGGATTTTTGCTCTTTGCCATGGAATGTTTGGTCTGAACTGCGTAATAATATATTAAACTGCAGAATGTATTCTATCCACAGGTTAATGTACTATTTAGAGATAAAACTCCACCCCTCCCCTCACCAATCGCTGGCCCTGGTTTCTTATGCCCCTTTCCACACTGGTCACAATCACCATATAACAAAAATGTATGTGTCCAGTCCCCCCACCTTTAACCCCTCCATATGCAAAATAATAATATCCTCAATCCTCATTCACTGGTGTGTCTAGTGGTCCCCACCTGATGATTACTGGCCCCATATACAAAAATACCCTCATTCCCTGGTGTCTAGTGGTCCCCCACCTGCCAATCACCGGCCCCATAGAAAAAAACATTTTGGTGCTCAGTCCTCCCCAGCTGCTGATCACCTATCTATATAAAAAAATAATATTCTTTTCTCATTCCCTGTTGTCTAGTGGACCCCAACCCCTTACCCAGGCAGGTAGTCCATCTCCAACCCCTTCCTCCCCCATCCCAACCCCAAATGGGTGACCAGCATAGCCCTCTTCTCTCCTCCTCAGCTGGCCACCTACTTGGCTGAATGAATGAGTACATGTGCTCATTCATTTCCACTCTTAGTCATCTTGCAGCATAGTTTTCAGGGGGTAGAGAAGGTGAGGGGGCTGTTCCGGTCACCTGTGGGGCAGGCGGGATGGGGCAATGGCATTGTGGAGCCATCTGGGGTCAACAGCACTGTTCCCCATCCCGCCACCTCTGTGGATGACTGGAACAGCCCCTTCTCTACCCACGGAAAACTGTGCTGTAAGATGACCAGGAGCTGCAGCGAATGAGCACATGATTGTACAATCATACACTAATTAATTTAGCTCAGTGGGGAGCCAGCCACAGAGGAGAGAGGAGGGCTGTGCTGGTTGTCAGCTCGGGGTTGGGAATGGATGGGGGGGAGCAGGGTGGTGATGGACTACCTGCCAGGGTTGTGGGGCCACTAGACACCAGGGAATGAGGGTATTTTTTTATATGGGGCTGGTGATCAGCAGGTGGGGGGGGCACTAGAGACCCAGGAATGAGGATTGAGGATATTATTATTTTGGATATGGAGGGGTGATCATCAGGTGGGTGGGGACTGGACACAACAATTTTTGTGATATGGGGCCAGTGATCAGCAGGAGGGGGCACAAGAAACCAGGGGCCAGTGATTGGCAGGGGGGAAGGTTAAAGAAGTAAACTTTGGGTGAAAAAACTGCAGAATTGAACACTGATAGTGATCAGTCCTGTGGAATTTTTCCCACAGTTTAATACATTAACCTGCATTTTTTACATTTATTCTGCAGTTTTTAGGTGGAATTTCCACAAACATTGGCTAAATGATTTCTGAACTTTTGTGGAAGTGAAAGTCCTACTTTCACCAAAATTCCGCTAGCAGATTTTTTTTCACACACCCCTACACAAAAGAGATGCCCCTCCGTGTCTCTGGCTCAATCCCACAAGACAATTGAGTGACCCTGGAGGAGATATCAGATCTCATAGAGGACACCTTGCCTGCAAAGAACAGAGTGCACTCCATATCAATTGCTTAAACTAGCTCCCCCCAGACAGAGACAGGCAGGGTATAACAACCTGTCTACCATGCGGAAGAGCTGAGCTGGTTTGTTCCTTGCTGCAGCAATCTCCCTTGATAAAAATCTGCCTTTTTTTCCAGAGATTGCCCTTTGATAGTCACTATCACATGACTGCAAAGTCAATCTGTCCTCCATCAGCCCAGACCTCCTGCAGAAACTCTCCAACCTGCGGCATTTAATCTTCAACTACCTGAGAACCCCATCAAACCATGGGGGTCTCTGGCAAAGTGATAAGGGCTATACACAGATGGGAGTGATAGAGTCAATGGCAGCGGTGACAGCCCCATTATAGGCTACCACCACACCCTCCACACCCATCCCACATGCAGTTTCCACACTCGATAGATCTAGCACCACCTGTGACCTGTTTGGGGACAATCTCCTTAAAGGGCGGGACCTGACCATCTCTAGAGAGGAAAGACCCTCAGAGGCCTCAAATGAGAACATCACAGCACAATGATCTGACCATACCACTGGATCAATCTTGAGATCAATGAACTCAAGCCCCAGTTTGAACACCAAGTCCAATATGTGTCCGTGCAAGTGGCTCACTGAGGTAACCTTCTGCGACAAGCCCAGAGCCTCCATACCTTGGAGGATGTCATGTCCAAATAATGAGAGTTCGTCATTGTCCTAGGAGTTGAAATCCCCCAGAATCATCCATCTGGGGGATTCCAACACCATACCAACAACGAAATCCCTGACCTCCTGCAGGATATATACAACAAATATCCCATATCATAGAGTAAAAAAAAAAACACAATTATCATTGATCACATACTGGGCACACTACCATTTCATAATTGAAAATAAAAAAAAAACTATTTTTGTAATTTCAGATACTTCTGAAACAGATGACAAAAAAATGTCATACAAATACTTCTTGCTTTCTGTCGTGTTTTCAGATATGTACTTACACTACTTTTTTTCTTGTAGGAGAAATCTCAAAAATCTGGACTGTCATGTACGGTATGGGCTGCACGCCCATTGGCTGTAGCTCTGCACCAATGGGTGTGCAGCCCTACCGGGCTGCAATCAGTCAGCCCAGCGAGCAGGCGGGTGGGATACTGCCGCCCGCCAGCTGCGAGGAGAGCGGAGTGGAGGGCTTCGTGGGTGGGTGCGGGGGACACTAGACACCAGGGAGATGTTTGGGGGTTGTGATGTGACATTCTGCCCGTGATTGGGCTTTCGGTCCACTGGACCACCAGGGAGATATTCGGGTTGGGGGAGGTTACATTCTGCCAGCAATCGGGCACTGGGGGTTCATACCGTTCTGCCCGTGATCGGGCTGTGGGAGATGTGTGGGCGGGGTTCATGTAACTGTACTGCCCGCGATCGGGCTTCGGGATATGTGTGGGGTTTCATGTACCTGTAATGCCCGCGATCGGGCTGTGGGATATGTGGGGGTTTCTGTACTGTGATGCCCGTAATCGGGCTGTGGGAGATGTGTGGGCGGGGGGGGTTCATGTTAGTCTATGCCCACGATCGGGCTGGTGGGGGGGCACAGGGACAGAGTTGGGGGCCAGCCAGGGGTGGCAGCTGCTGTGTTGCACCCTGCAATACAGCAGCTCACCTGTGGGTGGCCCTCAACTTGATCCTTTTTTTTTTGGCTCAAGGTTGTGCAGGCGCAGGTTGGGGGTTGCGCATGCACAACTCTGCACAACCCGACTGAATATCGGGTTGCGCAGGTTATGCATGGTTCCTCCCCCTCCTGTTGAGCATGCATTCATTTGCATTGCTCTTTTGCGCAACCTGTTGCCAGTGGAGCAACTGCCTCCTGCTGAATATCGCAGAATGGCGCAATGTAGGACTTGCGCATGCGCAACCCTGTTGCGCATGGAGCAACCCTTTTGAATATCTGGGCCAGTGTGTACAAAGAATGTATGCATTGTAATGGGGATCGAAGCTTAAAACGAGCATTGGAAGTACTTAATTGCTAATATCTCAGCAACCGCACGACATAGAAAAAAAATTTGAATTTCACAAAAATCTTGATTTTCCTGGCTAGGTTTTTGCTATTCACAACAAAAATTCCGTATCTCGCACCGTTTTTGAGATACGAGCCCCAAAATGCACGGCGGACGCCACTATGTTAGTCTATGGGAAAGAATGTCAAATTTGGAGTACCATAACTCGGCAACCATGCAATATTTTTTCACCAACCAACCAAAAGGCACATCTGTGAGATGTTGGCTGCCTTCCCTCCAAATTTCAGCTCAAAAGACCAAACCGTTCTTTTGCAGCAGGGTGCCAAAGAATTCCTGTCATTTTGGCCAAGTCTGAAAAAGTAGTGTCGCAATTTACGGCAATTTTCACAAAATTTTGCGAAAGTGTCATGCCTGCGACATTACTTTGTGACACTACTGGTTCCAGAAATTTGAAAAACATATTTCTGGGGTGTTTTACCCCAAAATAAAGACATGGCAAGCATCCGACTAGGTGAACACAAAAAGAATTGTGTCCCTAGAAGGTCCCAAATTTAAATGCCAAGCATTTTCCTGATCACCAACTGAAAAAAAATAGCAGATATGTGACACTACTAGGGCCATTTGCAACACTAAAAAGTGCATTTGTGAAAGTGTTGAATATTTTAACTTTTCCCATTGACTTATAATGGGAACTTGTTTTTTGAATAACTTTTGAACCGTTCAATATTTTTTCACGAAATCTTCAAAAGACACATTGGGAATCCCGGCTGCATGTTCCCTTGAGTTTTTGGACCAGTCGCACAAACCGTGCAACCTGTAGGCGAGAGCAAAAAAATCACAAAAAGCATAATTGCGCTATTGGTTGTTGCTTAATAACTCCGCAGTCATATATCCGACTCGTACAAAACTTGGCAGATCCCAAGATCTACCATGCCCAATTGTGCATTCCAAATTGCAGGCAAATCCATTGAATGGTATGGTCCCTCATTGTCCCCACCATCCCACACCCAATCCTGACCCTCCCACTAAACACCCACCACCACCGCCCTATACTTGCCACCAGAGGTCATCCACTGTCATCATCTGTGGACCAGGACACAACTGCACTCTTCAAAGCTGAACCACAAACTGAGGAATCAAAGTAAGACTTGTATAATGTATTTCAATAGCATTTTGAACTTATGCTGATATCTTTGCCATTTTTAGGTATCTTTTTCACCAAACTTTCAACATGGGGATTTTGGGACCCCGCCTGATGAGCACTGTCACTGTCATTTTGGTAATCGGGCATTCACTGCATGAAATCACCTCTTGGGACTGATTAACAAAATGACAGTGCCATTGTTCAAGAGGTGGGATCTCAAAAAGCCCATGTTGAAAATTTGGTGAAAAAATTCCTTAAAATGACCAAGTTACGTACGATCTTTGAAATCTTTCTATGCACATGTGTAGCTTTGGTAATTGTTAATATTTTCACTCCAGATTTTCAGCATAACCATTTTTTCACACTACCTCATGAACAGTACAGCTGTTATTTTTCACATCCTGCCCAAAATGTGTTTTCGCACCTGTGGCGCGGAATGGCGTTTTTCCACAGATTTGAACATTTTCACATACAGGGTTTATGAGGTGGGCGTCATAGGAAGACTATGTTCAAAATTTGGTATCAAAATATGAAAAAATGCCAAACTTATGACCATTCATTGCAATTTCAGTAAGCCAGCTTTTAACTTCCGAAATTTTAAATATTTTGACCCCAGATCTTCAACATAGCCTTCTTATTACCCAACCTCATGTGTCACAGCTGTAATTTTTCAAATCCTGTCTAAAATGTGTTTTCACACCTGTGGCACAGATTGGAGTTGCTGTTGCGCAGAATTAGGTTTTGGCAGGGATTTGAAAATGTTCTCTACCAGATACATGTGCTGTGCTAATAAGATGGTTATGCTGATGATTTGATCACACATCTATGGAGAGATGGGTGCATAGAGTCTGAAAGACCCTGTGCCCCCACAGTAAAATAAGGAAAATCACAGAGCATGGGAGTGCAGGGCCCGAATGGCCCTGCGCTCCCACAGGCAAATAAGGATGCAAATAAAGTATTTGAAAAAGTATGGCAGTTCATTGCAAAAAACTTAGTTAATGCATCAGCTAGCATTGTTAGTAAAGTGACAACAGTAGGGAAATATGGCATTAGGGTTTCCAACCCTAATGCCCCACCCCCACCCTGCAGACACCAACAGGCAGCGGGGGTGTACATTGGGGTCGTCGGCCCTAATGCCCACCCCATTCTCCTAAACTGTGCCCATCTCAGCTTATTTACTTATGGAATGGGGAGAACATTATGACTGATGACTCCAAGTCACACCCGATGCCTGTTGGTGTCTCCAGGGTGGGACTGGGGCGTTAAGGTTGGAAATCCTAATACCATATTTCCATACTTTTGTCACTTTACTAACAACCCTAACTGATGCATTAATGAAGATTTTTGCAATGAATATATAGATACTCTCTCTCTCTCTCTCTCTATATATATATATATATATATATATATATATATATATATATCCAAAAACCACACTAATAGCCATGCAAACATGGTAGTGGACCGGGTTACTTAAAAAATGAGGATTGGTGATCACAACACTGAGGGATTGGGCACCCCATTGTCACTATTATGTTTCTGGGGGGGGGGTTGTTGAGATGGAGGGTCGGGTGAGTGGGAGGAAAAAGTACAGGTATATATATAAAAACAAAACAAGACAGTCTCATCTGCAGCAGTCATGGCAGAACACGACACAGTCCGCCATGTCCAAGATGGCCACCAGTCTGAATTGTGCATGCGTGACTGCTTGAACTTGTCCAGTAGAGTTCAGCAGCCATCTTGGACGCGGCAGACTGTGCCATGTTCTGCCGTGACTGAAGAAAAATAGTGCAGTGTGACTGCTAATGGAGAGAGAGGATTGCTTCATGGACATGGAGGCGACTCTGAGGCAACTCCACATTGTTGTTTGGTCAGAAAAGTCTCCCTTTTTCGATAGCAGGAGGTCTGCAGGGCTCTGCCAGTGAAGCCCCAAAAAAAGCAATACCTTGAAAGGAAAAGCTCTTTCCCCACATATAAACCCCTTTAGCTAAAGCAGTTTCTCAGAAAGTACTTTCCATTAAAGCAGCAGGCCATGTACGTGGTGGAACATTTTACCTTTTTATGCTACTTTAGGTTGCCCTGTATCTCCTGTCTTATATGATCTCCTTTCCTCCCATTTTTAATCTGCTTTAGCATTTTTGCACATTTGAAAAAATAAAAGAAGTGTTCCTTTTAATATGGCTTGCCCCAGGTTTTCATCCCTATACTCTGTTGCTTTTGGGCACTGTGTCATTATGATGAAAAACAGTGCAGGCAAAAATGGTGCGGCACAGTCTTTGTAATCTAGCATGGTCCAAAACCATGCTAGATTATATAAACAAGCTCTGAGACCATGCACGCATTTATGCCCGCGTGGTTTTGACTGCGTGTATGTGCTGTTGGGGTTTTGAATAGATACAGTTGCTTTTGTACACCAATGGAAGGGTTTCAAAGCCTATATCAAAATACAATTTTCCTTCCCCCCGGTTTGAGTCATATTCTAAATTAGACTATTTTATGGTATCATGTGAACATTTATCAACGGTCCAGGATATCTCTATAGGCCCGAAAATATCATCTGACCACCACCCCCTGATCTTGAAGCTAGACATGAGAAGAAAAAGACCCTGTGGAGACTGAGCCCGTTAACTTCAGCTGACAAAGAATTCCAAGAGGAAATTAAAACCAGAATCCACCAATTTTTTTCTGAGAATGCTTCCTCAGACATTTCTGAAGCGATCCAATGGGATGCGATGAAGGCAATAATTCAGGGGGAAATAATAGCATATACCACAAAAAGGAATAAAGAAAGAGAGGCTAAATATCGCATGTTGTCGGAGCAATTACTAAATTACCAAATGCTATACAGAGTGGGCGATACTGACCTGCAGAACCTAATTCAGGAGACTAAGGCAGCTTTACAAAAAATTATAGATAATAAAATACAACAATCCCTAATTTATCTTAGACAAACAGTCCATGAGGGTGGTCCAAGGGGGGTTAGGAAACTAATGCAGAAACTTTATTCCAGAAAACGATCCTCTACTATCCTTAAGCTCAAAAACCCTACTACAGGGAAATCGCTCAACACTGATAGCCATATTCTACAGGCTTTTTCAGACTATTATGCTAAATTATATTCGCCAAATTTATCTCCGACCTCATCTGATCCCTCTCACTTTCTGAACCAAGCCAACCTTCTAAAATTGTTTCCACTTCAAATTCACTCACTTGAATCTCCCATCTCCCAGTCGGAAATAACAGAGACAATAAAATCTCTTAATTCTGGGCGTTGTCCCGGTCCTGATGGTTATATATCGGAGTGGTACAAAATGTTTTACAAGGAACTAACCCCCAAACTAGTCTCCTTATTTAATGAGCTATCTCGGGGTGGTATGCCTCCTTCATCATGGGATTATGCAACAATTGCCCTTATACCGAAACCACATAAGGATCCTACAGACCCCGAATCTTACCACCCTATCTCTATTTTAAATGTAGATTATAAAATCTTCATGGCTAGTTGGGCTTCCAGATTAAAATTTATCATCCCAAAGATTATCCACCATGATCAATCAGGCTTCATTAAAAAATAGGAGTACTGCAGATAATATTCGCAGGACCCTGGTTTTGCAGGAATATGTCCATACTAGAAAAATCCCATCAGTATTTATTATCCTCTATGCTGAAAAGGCTTTCGACTGTGTCTCATGGTAATTTTTGTGGGACACCCTTGTGGCCTTTCTTTTTCCCTCCTCATTCATAACTTGTTTAATTAATCTTTACAGGTCCCTGAAGGCTTATGTCAGAGTCAATGGTACCCTGTCGGCCCCCTCCAATTCGGCAGAGGAACGAAACAGGGGTGTCCCTTGTCTCCTTACCTCTTTGCTCTCTATCTCAAACCTTTGGTGTCTGTGCTGAGGGCTAACGACCACGGTGGAAGGTATATCAATAGGTCAACAAGAATATAAACTTAGCATGTTTGTGGACAATATTTTGTTAACCTTATTGTCTCCGACAATATCTATTCCTGCAATGTGGATTATATTGAATCAGTTTGAAAGAATAGCAAGATTCAGGTTAAATGTGGCCAAAATGGAAATATTGGCCTTTAATTATCGCCCTCCTTCACAATTAAAAAAGGCTTATCCCTTTAAATGGTTGTCCATCAAGTTTAAATATTTGGGTCTTCAAATCCACTTAGATCAAGAGGTCCTGGACACTATAAATTATGATCCTCTTACATTACTAATTCAGTCGGATCTCAACAGGTGGTCCATTTTTTTTTCCCTGTCACCAACGAATCGAGAGCATACGGACTAATATCCTTCCTAGGTTACTGTATTTGATCCAGAATATTCCTTTTTTCCCCTCAACATATTATTTTAAGTCCTAGAATAGATTAATATCTGGTTTCATTTGGGGCAGGAGTCACCCAAGAATAAGGTTATCGATCTTTAAACTATCTTTGGCCCAGGGGGGTTTCAACCTCCCAGACTTTCATTTATATGCCAAGTCAGTGTTCCTCAGAGGTCCTGGACACTATAAATTATGATCCTCTTACATTACTAATTCAGTCGGATCTCAACAGGTGGTCCATTTTTTTTTCCCTGTCACCAACGAATCGAGAGCATACGGACTAATATCCTTCCTAGGTTACTGTATTTGATCCAGAATATTCCTTTTTTCCCCTCAACATATTATTTTAAGTCCTAGAATAGATTAATATCTGGTTTCATTTGGGGCAGGAGTCACCCAAGAATAAGGTTATCGATCTTTAAACTATCTTTGGCCCAGGGGGGTTTCAACCTCCCAGACTTTCATTTATATGCCAAGTCAGTGTTCCTCAGGATACTAATTTTGTGGTTGGTAGAATCATATAAGTCTCCTTGGAAAACCCTAGAGTTCCACTTGAATGACCTCTTTGATATTAAGAGGGTTTTGTTCTCTTCAGATGAGAGATCGGTGCCATCCGGAGCCTTCACCACCATTACGGCCCAACCTTATATACTTTGGAGACGCATGAGAAAGTCTGGTACAACCTGTACCATTTATGAATACTGTAAACTAATCTCTGAGGATAAGACATTTGTTCCTATTTTTATGGATCAGGTCTTTTCCACTTGGAGAAGATTGGGACTTTCTCATGTTTTCCAATTTCTCTCCCCTCAAGGGATTCTCCCCTTTGAAAAGTTACAACCCCAATACAATCTCCGTAACTCAGTCCTATTTCGTTACTTCCAGGTTCGTAACCATATACTACAAAATAGGATTATCCAAGTTAATATGCCTTACCCAACTCCTGAGTTACTAAAATTATTTATAGATGCTACTCAAGGGAACCTGGGAACACATATCATAGGAACTGTTTATAAAGGGTTGAGAAATGAACAGCATGAATCTACTGCCTCTATCCTACAGGAGTGGAATAGAGACTTATCTCTGGAAATATCCATGGAGACATGGCTGGGTCGACCTTGAGGGTGGTGCAGACCTCCTCGTCTCCTTTATGGAGGGAATTTGCATGGAAATGCCACTCCTGCTACTTTCGAGCAGCAGCGGTCCTCCTTAAATTCCTTCCAGATAAACATGGGGTTTGTTGGAGAGGTTGAGGTTGCCCTAGGGCTTCCCTGGGTCATATTTTTATGGCTCTGTCCCAGTTTGATGCCTTTTTGGCTTACCATTCAGATGGAACTTACTATTTTGTTTAGCCAGTCAGTTGAATTAACAGCCAAACAGACTTTACTGGGGATCTTTCCAGACCACACTCCTCCATGGGTTAATACCCTTTTACCAACATGTTTATTAGCTGCAAAGAAATCTATAACCCAATGATGGATGTCAACACAGATACCAACAGTGGAGGAATGGAGATCTATAATGTCTGATTTATACCAATTAGAAAGTCTTAATGTAAAGATACAAAATAAAAATCCATCTCACGTGTCTAAATGGCATGGCAGAAGTGGGTACTCTACCATTCAGTGGTGGACCCTACCTTTTAACATTAATTTATCGAATTGGCAGGGGGGTAACAGATTATTTACTCACATAAGGAGACAAGTGGGTTGGGGGAGAGAGAGAGTAACTCAGAGTAACAATTAATGTCTAAAGGGAGCTAAACTAGCATTTTATATTTAAGGGCCCTATATGTTATGGTAAATATTGGCTTAACTACAAGGTTAAAAGATGGACTTTTTCCACCCCAAAGTAAGAATGATATCATGGAAATGGCCTTTTTCTAGCAATAATTAAATTTAGCCAATGGTAATTGCTCAATTATAGTTATATCCCTAGGAAGAATGATTTTACTGACTGCTCTATGCTGCTGTCTACTACTTTTTCTATCTCAACACATTGTACAGTGTCTTGATGTGTGTAAAAACTAGTATAATAAAAGAAATTAAGAAATAAAAATGCAATTTTCTGATGTACAACTTTGGACATACAGGCCCACATTTTCAAAGGGGATGAGTGGTCCAAAATGGAAATACAAGGCACATCTCAGAAAATATGCAGCAGCGTAATATTCAAAAGGAAGAGATGCTTTGCGCATTTCTGAATGTGCCATCATGCAGAAATAATGTATGCAGTGCAAATAAAGGGGGTGTCCATGAATATGCAGTGTATTGCTCTGTTCAGCCAAAATGTGCGACATGTCTGACGTGCATCTCAGAAATGAGCCACCCAGTGTTAGGCAAACAAAAGAATGGCCTTAATCAGCCAATCACCCACAGGCAGGCCACAGAACTGCAGGCAGGCCATCCAGAGACAGCCCTCGGGGATGCACCAGAACATGCTCTAGGCACCCACTTACAGCAGTCATGAATTCTGGCATGTACCCAGAGCCACAGGTGCCATGTCACCACCATCACCATCCAGAGAGCAACCCCCCACACTGCAACCTTGACATAGACACCCAGCAGCCACATGTCTGTGTTGCTAGGTGCCCCCAAGAACACCAGCAGAGCAGACAACCACAATGCAGCACATGTATCAGAGGCCATGGCCTGTACCCATGTGGCCTGCATGGTGTCGCCCAGTGGTGGTATGCACCAAGGGTGACATCTGGGCAATGGTGCCCAGGTCACCTAGTGGTATGAGTGGCAGCCTGGCATGGGCCAAGGCCTGACATGTGGCACACACTCACGGTGGTACACCATAGATGCACACAGGTGGGATCCACTCACTCAGGTACCTGGCTGCACTTTGCACACTGCCATTCCTTGCAGTTATCACCATGTTCCACCCATACGGGAGGGTGTGGGGCACTGCAGGTGACTGTGTGCTGCATAGGAAGCTGGTGTATCACGCGCATGTGGTATACCAATTGGACTATTTCACCCAGTGCCTTCCCCTATTGCTTGTCCAGGTGTGCCCCTGTGGCCACTGTCCAGGTGGGCCCCTTGTACCCCAGTCTGACACTGTACATGGCTATGGGTATAGCACTGTACCCAGACCAATGCGGTCCACCTTCAAACACACAAATTCCATCAGACCTGCC
This sequence comes from Neoceratodus forsteri, assembly GCA_016271365.2. Taxonomy (NCBI): domain Eukaryota; kingdom Metazoa; phylum Chordata; order Ceratodontiformes; family Ceratodontidae; genus Neoceratodus; species Neoceratodus forsteri. The sequence continues at coordinate 559,942,034 of CM028134.1, forward strand.
TGCTCGGCTGCAATACCTCCTGTTCACCTTTGTGGGGTGGTGGGGCATCCCTGCAAAGCTGGAACTGAGCTTGCTTGGGGTATGCAAATGGCCTGAATATATTCCAGGAATGAGCTGTGCATGTGTGGAATGGGCTCGAAATGTACAATTAGGTCATTTTCATTTCTAGGCTGAATATTGCAGATTTGTGCACCGTGCATGTGGCCTCCTATCACACATTTCGGGCTCTGGTCACCTGCTGTGCCACGCATCTCATACTGCAATCATGCATGTTTGTGATATTCAACTGGACATGCATGATTGCGTTTAATGGCACATCTTCTGAATATCTCATTATTTTGTGCCAGTGTGTCTCAGATGCGCAGTGAAAGAAAGCACTTGTGCCATTCTACTGGACACTTTTGAATATGGGGGCCATATGAAGCCAAATTACCCCTGTGTTAAATTTTCTGAACTAGTACATTGCCAAATTCAATTATCAAAACTCTGATTTACTTATGTCCCGTTTGAAAAGTTCTGATATACTGGAAATGTGCCTGGACACAATTTGAAGACAGAATGTAATCTGGTCTATCATTTGCACTGTGTGTAGCACTTTTTAATCCAAAACTGGATGTCAAGAACCATAGACTAGAAATGATGTAGGTAAGTCCAACTTTTGAAAATAGCTCCAACAAGATATAACATGGTCTAGACATACCAGGGCAGTTTATGTCATTGACATAACCAGAAGTTGCATCTATTTTATGACTTGAAAATCCCACCTGACGTATATCCCTAGGAAGAATGATTTTACTGACTGCTCTATGCTGCTGTCTACTACCTTTTCTATCGCAACACATTGTACAGTGTCTTGACGTGTGAACTCTCCTTCACCACACTGCTTAATGTCACTTTTCTTGTGACTAAAATGAACTAGCATGCAACAGACTATGCTCTTTCACCTTGTGAGAAAAGAGGTGTACTAAAACTATGGGGCATACTAATGAAAGCATGGAATGAGACAGAGTAAAAAAAGCATAAGGAATGCTCATTTTATTATTTCAAATGATAAAGTTCCAAAGTGAACTCAAAATGGGGAAACACTGGTATTGTACAAGGCAGGAGATAAGAGACCATCTAAAATGCTTAAAAAAGTATAGGTCAACATTTTACAATAACATGCACTGCTGCTTTAACTTAGTAGCCCTAGGAGGTAATGGGGATAGCTAGCTCAAAAGTGGTTTCCTCTTTCTAACCTAGTAAGAATTAGAGTCCCCCTTGGTTACCCTAGGCTCTTTCAGTCAGACAGCACACAAACACAGTTCACAATGGGGTCCTTGTCACTAGCAAACTGTCATCCCATCACACATTTGTGAGGAGGCTACCTATGCTACCAATAGTATCCCCAAGGTTTTATAGACTATTCCTTCTCCATCTGGGAGATACACAGACACACACACACACACACACACACACACACGGTTAAGAATGAATGTTTATATCTTAGAATCAAAAAGCCTCTAAGCTTTTACTTTCCTCCTTTCCCTGGGGGAACTTATTTATACCAAAGGAAGTGAGCAAAAACAGGAGGAAAAAGAGACAACTATGGTTCTCAAAAGAAGTCGCTGAAAAGGTAAAGGCTAAAAGGGTAGCTTTCAAGAGGTATTAAATGCAGAAGGAGAAGGAAAGGGAGGTGTATACGGAAATTTAGAGGGAGGTAGGGAAAGCAGTTAGAATCACAAAGGTTCAAACTGGAGGAATAATAACCCCAGGGGAAAAGAATGGGGACAAGACATTTTTAGATATGTAAGTGAAAAGACGAAGGCCAGGGGAGGGATTGTAAGGTTAAGATAGGGAGTAGGGTACTGTGCAAAGGAGGACCAGGAAAAGGTAGTCCTGAACAAATATTTCTGTTCAGTGTTCACAGAGTAAGGTGAAGGCGAGTGGTCACATAAATGTCTCAGGAGCACTGGAGAGAGAGAGGTAGACACTAGTCCTTTTTCAGTGGAAAGTGTTTTGAGGGCACTTGCAAAGTTGAAAGTAGACAAGGTGATGGGGCCAGAGGGGTATATCCAAGGGTTTTGAGGGAGTTCATTGAGGTACTATCTGCACTTCTCCAATCCTATTAAATAGCTCACTTGAAACAGGTACATTTCTAGAGGACTGAAGGAGGGCAAATGTAGTCCCCCTTTACAAACGTGGTAGCATTGAGGAAGCTGGCAACTATATAATGGAGATACTGCTGAAGAAAACATTAGGTTACAAGACCTGAGACAACATGCATTCAAACAAATCTGATGGGTTTCTTTGACTGGGTGACCAGGGTAATAGAGCAGGGTGGAACAATGGATGTGCTCTACCTAAATTTCTTTAAGGTTTTTGACTCCACTCCACATAGGACACTCATAAGGAAACTGGGCAGCTTAGAGGTGGTTCCAGAGGTGGTAAACTGAGCAAGAAACTGGTTAAGGGATAGGTAACAGAGGGTGGTGGTAAATGGAGTTCACTCTGGGAAGGAAGTGTGACCTGCAGGTTCACCCAGTGCTAAGTATTGGGATTGGTCCTCTTTAATGTCTTTTAGAGCTAGGTGAAATGTATCTTCTGCCTGCAGAATTGTGGCAAAATGCTTATTTTGCTTCTGTGAAATGTGAAATTTCAGTAAAATACAGCAGTTCACACAATTTTGCCAAAATTGTGATTTCAGTTATTTCCATCTAATTTAAAAAGTATTTGTTCAAATTGCACTACATTTGGCATGATTAATTTTACAATGTCCATATGGAAGTATGCCAAGTTTCAGATTTGTGTACTTACAGATGACTGAGTCATAAGCCTTCAAACATATGGGAAATGTTAGAATTACAGTAAACAACTATGTAAACTACAAGTGTTTGTCCAAATTTCACCACATTTGGTAAGGTGCCTTCACCAGCGCCCATGCATACGTGTGCCAAGTTTCAGATCTCTAGCTTTAAATGTGACTGAGCTATAAGCCTTCAAGTTTTCAAAAAATGTATGCCATTAAAAATGTTTATTGATTTTGCAGCAAACAAATAAAATAGTGAACAATATGACTAAACATCAGGCGTGAAAACGGAGCATAGCACATCTGTACAAAAGTATGGCACAACGTACAAAAGCAGAGGAATAAAAATTCCCCAAAAATATGAAACATTATGGCCCACATATTCAAAGGAGAAGCGCTGCCCAAAATGGAGATGCATGGCACATCTCAGAAATTGAACAAAAGAGCGATATTTGAAAGGGAGATGTGTCGTACATTTCCAAATGTGCAATCATGCAGAAATAATGTATGAGGCACAAAAAAAAGGGGGTAGGTACATGAATATGATGCACATATATATATTAAGCGAAAATGTACAGCGCATCTGCTCTGCATCCCAGAAGTGTGCTGAGCAAAGCTAAAAAGACAAAAGGATGGCCTAAATTTGCCAGCCACCCACAGGAAGGCTACGGAACTGCAGACAGGCCATCCTGAGACAGCCCTTGGAGGTGCACCAGGATGTGCTCCAGGCACCCACACATAGCAGTCATGCCAGGACAGAAGTACCCAATGCCACAGGTGCCGACATACCACAGGCACCCCCCAGAGAGCCATCCTCCACACCACATCCAGTACGTAGACATGCAACTGCCACATGCCAGTGCTGTTGGGTGCCCCCTAACACACTAGTAGAGCAGATGACCACACTGCAGCACATGTACCAGGAGACACAGCGTGCACCCATGTGGCCTGTAGGGTGCCACCTGATGGTAGCATTCACCCATGGTGATGTCTGGGGCAACGGTGCCCAGGTAGCCTAGTGGTATGAGTGGTAGCCTGGCACAGGCCAGGGATTGACTTGTGGCAGACACCCACGGTGGTACACCATAGGTGCACACAGGCGGGACCCACCCACTTGGGTACCTGGCACCCTCTGCACACTGCCATTCCTTGCAGTTATCACCATGTTCCTCTCATACGGGGGGTCGGGGTGGGGCACTGCAGGTGACTGTATGCAGCTTACAGAGCTGGTGTATCACATGTATGTGGTATACCGATCAGACTGTGTCACCCTGTGCCCATTCCTGTTGCTTGTCCAGTTGGGCCCCTGTGGCCACTGTCCAGGTGGGCCCCCTGTACCCCAGTCCAACCCTGTATATGGCTATTGGTAATAGCACTGTACCCAGGCCAATGCAGTCCACCTACCCACACACAAACATTCCATTGCACATGCCTGCTAGGCTGCAGTACCTGTTCATCTTTGTGGAATGGTGGGGCAGCCCTGCAAAGCTGTAACTATGCATGGCAAATGGCCTGAATAAGTTCCATTAACGAGCTGTGCATTTGGGGAATGGGTTCAGAATGTGCAATGAGACCATTTGCACATCCTTGCTGAATATTGCAAATTTGCGCACCGTACATGTAGCCGCCTTTCGCGCATTTTAAAATGCTCCACATAGGGCTCAGGTCACCTGCCGTGCCATGCATCTCCAACTGCATGATCATGCATGTTTGGGATATTCAGCCAGACATGTGCAATCGCATCTCATGGCACATCTTCTGAGTATACCATTATTTTGCACCAACACATCTCAGTTGCTTGTCGCAGGCACCTGTGCGATGCAGCCTTGGACTTTGAATATGGGGCCCTATATGAATGATACCATAAATAGAGAATGAAGAAAAGTTAAGTATACAAATATTGCAAAAAGGCATGGTGGACATTATGTCAGAAATAATCATGAGTAAGAGTAACAAACATAGCGGGGATAAAGCACCACTATTAATCTAAAGGACAATTAATAAATTCAGCAAACATGGCAACAAAACAACAGGGGAAGTAAAAAGAGAAGGACAGACAGGAAGTGCCATTAAAAAAGGCAGGGAGAAAACACATGGATGTCCTGGAATACAGGGGCCAAAGAGACTTAAGTGTACTGATCACGAAGCCAGCCAAGATAAGGGCCCCAGACATGATCAATGCGGAGATGGTACCAAGCGCTATGTGGCTAAGGGGCTTGGGTCAAAGTGGCCAGCACTGTTGTCCAGGCATCAGTTGAGAGGACCACAGTGGACTGCTATCTCTGAAGCAAAAGCCACTTTGCCTCAGTAGCAGCTACAGTGAGCCATTTAAACAGGGGAGAGGAATAACGGGGGTCTGTGATGGGAGGGACAGAATAAATACAGTAGGGTAGAAGGGGCTAGACACGTTGAGAACCAGTAGGCAAAAAGATGTGTACCCCCATCAGAAGGGATGGATAACTGGGCATGACCACAAAATATGGAGTAAGGAGCCATCCATGGAGTGGCATCTCCAGCACTCTGGGTATCGAGTGAGACAGAGCTCAAAATGGGCATCGGAGTGCGATGCCAGTAATGGAGCACTTTATGTTGGAGAAGCTGACACTGTGCATCCCTATAAGCAAGGTGGGCAAAGGACCAAGCCTGGGCCCAGTCATCAGGGGAGACAGCAAGGCCCAAGTCCAGCTCCCACCAACACTTGGCAGAATGTGTCTGATCGGGCATAGAATCCCTGATTACTTTATAGATAAGGCCGATGCGCCCCTTCGGAGCGTGAAGCCAAATGTAAAGAGGAAGTTCATACTGGGGGGGTGCACAGGTGGGAGGGATGTATAGCAGCTTCTGCAAGATAATAAAAAGCTACAAATAATTCCAAAAATCTTGTTGTGGGATATCAAATTGCTAGACAAGGGTATCATAACCCAAAAGCTGTGAGGAATTAGGAGGCATAAGACCCCATACCCGTAAATGCCCATGGGCCTTCCAATCATGCTATAAAAAAGAACAACCCACAATCTGAAGCTGAGGTTTAAGCCAAAGGGGCATCGGTTCCACAGAACAGAGGTCCATGCAGAGCTGCTTACTCAGTGTCCACCAGACAGAACAAGAGGCAATGATGGTGGGATATAGGCAGACACAATGCAGGAGAACAGAATAGGGAAGGGACCCAATAGAAAAACCAGGAGAAAGCATGGATTCCATCTGAAGCCATGCTGGGGCTTAGTCAGCCTCATCTAGGAACCAGTGTAATGTTTGCACAGCCAGGAAAGTGAGATGGTAGTCTTTAAGCCAGGGAAAGCCCCATCCCCAAGAGACCAGTGAGCCTGCAGTTTGGAATGACTGTACCTAGTCGGATGGCTTTCCCAAAGAAAGGACTAGTAAGTGCATCAACCTTGGAAAATCAGGAATTAGAAATTAAAAGGGGAGAGCCATTTGTCCATCTGCCCATATTCCTCCGGGATTGGAATTTGATCCTTCAGACAGATTTGGACAGGTCAGTTTCCCAGAGACAAGGTTTGTCTCCAGGGCAGTGTAGTCTGAGGAATTTAATGGACACCCTAGGCCTAGTGGATCCATGGCATATCCTCCATCCTGCTATGGGGCAATATACTTTTTGCTCACTCCTCATGACTCGCAGTCCTGGATAGATTTTTTCCTGATCAGTAGAGAGGGTCTGACGGGGCTCCTATCCTGCGACATTCAGCCTACGGTCCTTTCAGACGATGCCCTGGTTTATTTGGAGCATTCTATTAGGGGAATGGAGGAGCAGTTCAAAACCTGGAAAATATATTCTCATGTTCTCAAGGATCCCAGCATTCTTACAGCTATAAAAAAAAAATTCTTATTTTTGTGGGGATAATGAGGGATCTGTGCAAGCTGTTGATGTATTATAGGGGGTTGCAAAATGTGCTGTGTGGGGTGAATTTATTCTGTTAGTGACCAAGGCTAAGAAACAGCGTACAGACAGAGTAGACTCATTGCTCCACCAAATTCGCTCCCTGGAATGCCACTTATCTCCCCTAACTGATGCTGCCACCTGGTCACAGCTAAATGCCTTCAGAACGCAGTATTATGGGATCCTGGCAGAAAATGCTGAACTGGCCCTTCAACGCACAAAAATCTGTTATCTTGAATAGGGGGAGCATGCAGGCAGACTCTTGGCCCTGAGGCCTAATAGGATGGATTCCTTAAAAACTATACCTAACTTGCAACCTACTCCAGGAGGCGAGATTTACACATCTTCATGAAATTGCGGATGCCTTCCGCTCATTTTACAGCTCACTTCATAGCTCAGATCCTATTTCCTAGCCTCTGCAGGAGCAGACTGACAAGTATTTAGATTCACTTTCCCTTGCACAGCTTATGGCATAGCAACAAGGACTTCTTAAGGTGCCTATCAATGTCTTGAAGGTACGAGGGTCCCCTCCTGAAAGATAAAGCCCCCAGCCCAGATGGTTTTATTAATAATTTCTACATTGCCTGCATGGACATTCTAGCTCCTTTTCTAACCAGTCTTTTCAATCACTTCCTTTCTCATGGTCTCCGATTTTTTTTTACTCAGGCCTGGATTACCCTCATCCATAAATCGATTAAGCTGGAGCTATTGCCTGCTAGCTACCACCTGATCTCCTTGTTAAATTCTGATTTAAAGATTCTTGCTAGAGTATTATCCAACTGTTTACTTCAGGTTTGGGGTGGCCTTATTAGTCCAACACAGTTTGGGTTTGTAGCCGGCCTTAATTTTAGTGATCACCTTTGGAAGCTACTGCACTTGATCACTACATCTGGGGAGGGCGGGACTCCAGTGACCCTGCTCTCCCTAGACACGGAGAAGGCTTTCAAGTATGTATCCTGGCCAGTTTTGTTTGCTACTCTCCAATGGTTTGGTTTTCCTTTGACTTTTTGTGATTGGGTTAAAGGTGTTGTACTCTCACCAGTCTGCCAGGACCAGGTGTAATGGAGTCCTATCCATGCCCTTCCCACTTCGGTTGGGTACCAGGCAGGGCTGCCCCCCCCCCCTTTTCTGGATCCCCTCCTCTATAACATTCAGCATAATCTTTGCATCCAAGGGATTTTGGTTGGGGGGGGGGCTCAAGATATAAGATTTCTGCTTACGTGGACCCTTTGACGTCCATTCCAGCCATGCTCGAAGAGATTCAAAGGTTTTCACAGGACACGGGGTACAAATTGAATTTGGATAAATCTAAAGTACATCCTCTAAATTCCTTGGTTTCTGAGCAACTTATCATTGAGTTGGGTCTCACCTGGGAATCCAAGGTAATTACATACCTAGGCATCCAGGTTACCTGTTTCCTTTCTGATTTGTTTAAGGAAAATCTCCTCCCCATCTGTCAGGAGATTAAGTTGGATCTCCAGCGGTGGATGTCCCTACCTCTCTCCCTTTGAGGACAGGTTAGTGTTATTAAAATTAATATCCTGCTGTAAATGTTATATCTGCTTGGCCTCTTTCTTCCTAAATCGTGGCTCATTTGCCTTCAGAGTTTAATCACTGACTTTTTGTGGAAGAAAGGTGCACTACGGCATGCTAGGGGTGTGCAAAAAAACTTTCGCTTGCAAAATTGAAGCAAAAGTCAAACTTTCGCTTCCGCGAAAGTTCTGAAATCCATTTCCGAACATTCGTGGAATTTCTGCCTCCCCTGCAAGGCTGCCCAATTGCCCGATAATTTTAAAAATAATGGAATTCCCAATCCCTGGTGGCTAGCGGTCCCTCCCCCCACCCAATTCCCCACCCGGCCAGTCCATGGCAACATGAACTTAGCCCTTTCAGTAACCCTATCCTGATCCCCTGCTGACCACCGTATACAGTCAGTAACTAAGTTACTGTTTAAAAAAAAAATTCTCCCTGGTGGTCTAGTGACTCTTCCTTCATTTACCCAATCCCTGAATTAAAATTAGTATCCCTGGTGGTCTAGTGTACTCCTGGCCCCACCCCAGAGACAAAGTTTCACCCTACTATCTCAAACCCGAGAGCAGGCCACCGGCACATCCCTCCTCTCTCCTCCATGGCCAGCAGCCCACTCAGCTGTTAATGAATGAACGTGTGCTTGTACAAGCATGCACTCATTCATTAATAGCTAAATGGGCTGCCAGTCATGGAGGAGAGAGAAGGGCTGTGCTGGAGGCCCACTTTTGGGTTTGGGATGAGGGGGTGGGACTTTTCCTCCAGGGGTGGAGGGTACACTAGACCACCAGGGATACTGATTTTAAGTCAGGGACTGGGGAAATGGAGGGAGGGTCACTAGACCACCAGGGATAATTTTTAAAAGAGTAATTTACTGCATACAGTGGTTGGCAGGGGATCGGGTTACTGAAAGGGCTAAGCGCATGTTGCCCTGACTGGCCGAGTGGATAATCAGGTGGCAGGAGGGACAGCTAGCCACCAGAGATTACTTGGGCAGCTGTGTTTTTTTAAATGGGGTGGGTAATCAGGTGGCTGGAGGGACCGCTAGCCACCAGGAATTTATTGGGCACTGGCAGCTGGTCTGATTTTTTTAATGAGGCAGGTGATCGGGTGGCAGCAGGAGCTGCTAGCCATCAAGGATTTTAAATGTTGAATTCAGGCAAGGCTTGGGGGAAGCAGTCAGTTCTGCACACCAGACATTACTTTTTTACCCCTTTTTCCACCTCTAGATGAGTGAAAATGAGCAAAATTTCACCCCAAAATATTAGGAAGTTTTCCATTCTGTGACAGGTGGAAATTTTGAAACTTCCACGTAAATTGAGAAATTTCACTGAAGTTCCATTGCCATGGAAAGAACTACTTTTGCCCAACACTATGTCGTGTATACTTCAAGCTCACTATCCCCAGGGTAAGAGGTGGCCTACAATTGCTCAATTTCTTTCTATATTACTGTGCATTGCACAGCAGCAAATTTTTTCAATGGGGTCATTTTTTGGATGCCCCCACGGATCCAGCTGATTGTCCCCTTTGGCTTTCTCTTAAGAGTCAATTGAGCAGACGACATGGTTTACATCTTCACAGCCTTCTATATTCCTCACCTGCCTGCTTACCACAACAGCTTCATCCCATCCATTTAATGTGGCCCTCAAAGCTCTCAGGCAGATTGGCATGTACCTAAAATTAGATTGGAGTAAGTATTTTTCACAACCAGCCCTTGGCAACCCAAACTTTTTAATTCCCAGTCATCAGATCCCATTTAATTTCTGCCCCTCCCTCTGGGATTCTTCCCTGGTTCTTCTGGTCAAAGATGGGAAATTCCTCCTTGCCTGCACCCTGCAAGAGTGCCTGTCTATCCCACAATTTCACCTCTTCAATCACCTTCAACTTACCAGGGCAGTGACTTCCTACCTTGGCCCAGGCCCATGATCTTCATAACCCAGTTCCACTCTTCAGGATTTCCTATGCCTTGCAACACAGTCTCACCCAGTTTCCAAGTTGTATTCTATTTTTCAGAAGCTAGATCCTGGAAGCCCAACCAGATTATGTTTTTATTGGCAGCAGATGTTATACCTTAGTTTAGAGGTTAAGTAAGGCAAGCATTGTGAAAGAGTTTATTCAAAAGACCAATAATGTCTTCTGCAATTTTGTATTCTGCACAACCTGTATTACACACCTCTTAGATTGTATAGAATGGGTAGGACTACCTGTGCAATCTGTTCCTGCTGTGGCCTTGCTGAGGACAACCTCAAGAACATTCTTTGGGAGTGTGTTAAAATAACACCTTTTTGGAATGCCATCCAGAACTTGTTTGACCCGCTTTTAGGGCTGGACTCCTTTTTCACTTCACAGATCTGTCTGGTCGGATTCCATCCAAAAGAGTTGTTCGGTCCTCGTAGGGCTTACATGTCCCTGATTTCTGATACTGCTAAGATGGTAGTCTTATGCCACTGGATTGGTAACTCCACACCCTCTTTCTGAGAATGGCATGAAGAGATTTTACAAGTTTAGAGACCGAAAAACATATTGCCTCCCATCAGGATTGATGCGATAGCTTCTGGTCATGTTGGGAGTTGCTATATGCCCTGATCTTTGTTTCAACAGTCCCTTCAGCTGGAGCAGGTTGCACTGGTAGTTGTATTTTTTTTTCTTTTCTATTTACATTTCACTTGGTATGTACAACACTCCTTTTCAGTTTTGTTTACCGGTGTTTTCTTTTTGTGCTCTCAGTGGGTGGGTAATGGGGTATTTTATAAGTGGGCGGGGGATTATTGGTGTATTGTTTGTGTGTTTTTTTGTTTGTTGGCTTTAGTGTTCATGTTTCATTTATATGAAAATTCAATAAAGCATATTAAAAAAAGGAAATTAAAAGGGGAAGATGACTGAGGACATAGAGAAGCTTAGCAGCAGATACCATCCAAGCAGCAGATATTATCCAAATAGCCTCGATCTTACCAGCCAAAGAGAGATGGAGTGCCTTCCATCAAACTTTCGGAAATTATAAAATGATATTTTGCAGTTATGTAAACTGCAGAATTTGAAGCCCCTATAAGTTTAAAACTAGAGAACAGAATAGCACCAATGTTGTTAGGTTCATTGACCCTAAATATTAAGCTTTAAGACAACTCCCATGACCCATCATCAGAGCGTCATGCTGCTATGCTGATGACCCGGGTTCAGAAGCGAGCGCTGGAAGTCATGTCGGAAGGCAGGCCATGGCTAAAACTTACAATTTACATAACAATTACTTCTCCATTTAGTAGTTTCTATGACTCTTCAAGAAAGTATGCATCTAAATGTTCAATTATCTACCTCCAAAGGTGGCTGAGTTGTAAGCATGGAAATATTTTCAGAAATTTTCACGTGAATATTAAATTGCCAGACTTTGGGCCCCTATAACTTCTCCGTCCTTCATACAAATGTCATGAAACTTGCCACACTTTTAGGGCCCAAACGATACAATATCCATGCCAGACCTCTAGCTGTAACACAGACTGAGTTATGGCTAGTTAAAGAATTTTGGAAAATTCTGAAAATGTTCGCGACATCTCACAGAAGTTTGTGAAAATTATGCAAATTCAGGAATTGCTAATTTCACCTTGCTCTAATGTCTTTAGAAGTGACATTGCAGATGGACCAGAATGGAAGTTGTGCCTCTTTGTGGATGACAACAAAATCTGTAATAGAGTGGACATTCCAGATGGGACGGAAAGAATGGGCAGAGAACTGAGAAAACGTGAGGAGTGGTCAAGGGTATGGCAGCTGGGTTTCGATATGAAAAAGTCAAAATCTTGCACTTAGGGTACAGAAACCCAGAGGCAGAATACATAATGGGAGAAGAGTTTTTTGACAGTCACCAAACAGGAAAGGGACCTGGGCATAATAATATCTGGTGGCCAGGCAGTGTGACATGACAGTTGGTAGGGCCAGTGGGATGTTGGGGTGCATAGAGAGGGGAATCGCCAGCAGAAGGAGGGAGGTGATGTTGCCACTGTATAGATCACTGGTGAAACCCCACCTGGAGTACTGTGTCCTGTTCTGGAGACCTCATCTCCAGAAGGACATAGACAGAGTGGAGGCTGTCCAGAGGACAGCAACTAAAATGTTGCAGGGCCTGCATCAGAAGCCCTATGAAGAGAGACTAAAGGACCTCATTATGTACACCCTGGAGGAGAGGAGGGAGGGGGGATATGCTAGAGACCTATAAATACCTCATAGGGGTAAATAAGTTACAGGAGGGGAGTATTTTTCAGAAAAAAAGATGCACACAGACTAAGGTACATGCAGTTATGCTGCAGGGAGGTGAATTCAGAAGAAATGTGAGGAAGTAAGACTGGTGGATGCCTGAAACAGTCTTCCAGTGAAGATGATGGAAGCAAAAGCAGTGGTGGGATTCAAGAATGCATGGGACAGGCATAAGGGGATCTTAGTGGAAAGTAAGATATGGGGAGAGAGACGGAGCTCAAGTAGGGTCTGCAGTGATGCTATAGGTAGGGGAAAGAAACAGGCAGACTGGATGGGCCAAACAGTACTTACCTGCCATCAAATTCTATTCTTCTGTGTTTCTGTATTCTATATTCTGCTCATTTCCTGGGATTAATGCATTGCAGCCCATTACTTATATTGTCATTTCTATTTCAAATAACTAGGCACATAGTAGTCCCAATCCAGGTGGTGGTGGGAGTGGAGAGCAAATTCAGAAATAAACACTCCACTATCGGTAGCAAAACATGAGTTTTACTTTACTCATACAGTATACAGTGGTAATCGCGCAAAAGTTTATCACTAGCATGGTATACCGAGCATTGCGCAAACGCGGTACCCATTGAATAACACGTATACCTCTACCGTGCAATGACGCGTAGTGTGAGGTAATGGTATACTTTTGTGTGATTACCACTGCACATTCCATATGTTCTGGGGACTTTATGCAGCAGCACTACTTGCCACTAATACTTTCCCTAGGCCACTTTCTTTCGGGGGGGGGGTGGCACTAACATTACTAAAAAAAAAAGTGTCTGGCTAACCTAAAACTCAACTCATAATCTCTGATCATCTTCTTTTACGCCCCCTAAGCAGCTTCCTGACTATTTTGCATCAAAAGACACTTGATTGGAACTACCAGTGTTAACAAGGCAGATAACCTTACACTTTGTTGGGTGTTGTCTAGCCCTGATTGTCTTTACCCCAGATTGTGGCATTGGACAGCAGCAGTTTGTTTCTACTCCTCAACATCTGTCTGTTGTTAGCACGTACTCATTGCCATTACCTTTTCAAAGCTAGAGGAATAGCTCATAGAGGAAAGAGAAGCAGGCTGTGATATGGAATATTGCACTTATGTTAGATTCTTTCCTTTGCAGTGTCTCCAGGCACATTTTTATCATAGGGCTTTTGGTGACCCATCATTTCTAAGTACTGGTGCAAAAAAATGAGCTTCACTTTTTGTTGCCCACCTGCCTCCACGGCCCCCCCCCACCACTCCAGTTAATCCTTAAAGGGAATGCAAACTTTACCACTAGTGAAAATACTAGGCCAAAGAGGTTCCAGTCTATAAAAGTGCCAAGTATTAAAATTTTTGCTATAACTTTATGGCTCAGAAAACTTGCTTTTCATACCATTAAACCAGCCTTTTCCCTTGTTATCTTGATTTTGGACATGCACTGTCCCTCTCGAGTCTGCTGCTGAAATATTCATCAGAATTAGCCATGGGGGACTTCTACATCAGCAGGCCTGCAGATAAAAATAGTGCATCATGTACTGCTGTTTGCACTGTTGATAAAACTGTCCCTTCTCACTGTTCCAAACACTTTTTACTTGGCACATGGAGTAACAGTGATACCAACAGTGCCAGAAGAACAGCAGTTTGCATTGTATCTTCATCCACAAACTGGCTGCCACAGACGTCCCCCATGACTGATTCAGATGATAATGTCTATTGCAGGGGCTTGAGGGATATGTCAATGACTGAGATGGTTAGCAGGAAGACTGCAGGTTCAATCAGTAGAAAAGTAGGTTTTCTGAATACATAAGTTCTACAAAATGTTAATATCTCAGGTTTTTTGTACATCAGAACCTCCCATTCCCAATATTTTCAACAGGGGTCACATCTATTCCCCTCCCTTTTTTTAATTCTTTGGTAACCGTGTTAAAGACCACTAGACACAAGTGCCTGTTTTCAGGGGCGACCCAGGAGCACTGGAGTGGCTAAGTGACTTGCCTAGAGTCACACAGTATACAGGAGAGGTAGTAGGAATCAAATATAGTTCTGCTGGATGTTCCAAGCTCATTCACTGCTCATTACTCTAACATCTAGGCTAAGCTGCCAGCCTTTTAACCTAGTCCTCCTGCAATAGCCAGTCCTTGCTCCGTCTATCAGTCTAAGATTTCTTTTTACTTTGTTTTTCATTCATTTCTTTGCTTTTTCTTGCTTCACTTTCACTTTCATTGTTTGTCTTTCCTCTGATACTTCTTGGTCAAGACACCTACTGAGCTCCCACTAAACTGGTTTCTGTGACCACTCACTTCATGTATTTGGGCTTTTATGGCAATCCTGAAAATGTCCTATGAAGCTTTACTGCCTTTTATGCAGTGCTATTCTGCAAGGAGACAGCAGTCTCTCATTGTCTTTCACAGATGTACTCTGGAGGATGAGAAACACTGCAAGAATTCTTGTTCTAATCATAGTTCTTGACAAACAACCATTGTGGCTAGCTATCAGTGTAACCTGTGCTTAGTGTCTCAAATGCGGTTGAAAAGGAACTGTTCTGTTTTGGGACAGCTCATTTTGAACTGCAAACATTCTGCACAGCTCAATATACAGTACTGTACAATATAAGCAGGCTAAAAACCAATGCAATCAATAACCACCAACAATACTTACCAACATATTTCACTAAAAGAAAACATAAGCACATGCATATGTAAAGCTATTCAAATTAATGGCATGACTTCATGACTGTTTCATGTGGAGTTTCCATATGACATTGGTAGAAGTATATTGCAAGTGACTCTGAGAAATAAAATTTGTCCTTGGAGGGCTAAGAGGTCATGCATATAACAGTCTGAAAGCATGCTGAGTGTTCCACATTTGGAATTGCATTCCTGATTAACTCAAGAGGCAAACTGAGGTCATTCTGGGAAATGGCATTAAACACAGCTATATGGTAGACTTTAAATCTGAAAGACTTGGCTATATCTCGCCTGTATACAAAGGACTGGTAAAGCAAACTCCGCCACCATGCTAAAAGTAAAATTAGCCAAAGACTTTTGAGTCACTAAGGTGCTCCTGGGGAGACAAATGTGAAACTAAATTGTGTTCTCCAGAATGGAGGGTGACAGATGAAGTAGGAAGTGAAAGTTCTTACAGTCTCTCATTCTGCTGATCTGTGTGTATTTGGCCACTGTTTACCGTGCACATTGATAGTGTGAAAAAATGGGCTGAAAAACATCTGGCTGAAAGCAAGTGCGTCTACTTCTCTTTTGCCCTTCACGTTTCTGGACAAGGTTTTGTTGTAAATCTCTAATTTACTATATAATGTGAAAAAGCTAAATGCAGTTTTTAGTGTCTATGTTCCCTTATATTATGGTCTCTTCAATCCATTCCCATGTACTGTATTTATTGTCTATTCTCAGTAAATAGATAGCAGTAAGGACACAAAAAGCTAAGCCACTCTTCAAAGCATTATACTGCTATGGCCTTCTATGAGTTGTGCAGTGTGATCAAGCACAATGTAACTAAACTGGTACCAGACCTCACCTACAACAACATTTAAACCTATAGCTCATGTACTGTATGCAGTACAGTCAACGCACATGTCTAATTAATAAAGTGTATTTTTTTCTATAATGGAACGACAACTCGTATTTTCAGAAAAGTGCTAACATATTAACTATTGCAAAAAAAAAAAAGCCTGTGTCAAAGCATCAGTTTGGACTGAAGCACCAACTGTCTAAAACAGGGAAATGCAACATTAGTTAGTTAGGAAGTCCACTGAGCTTTATTGAATCTGTGGTGTGGTTTTCATCAGAGTCTGAATTGTCACAAGACTCAGCGTTAGTGTTGCTCTAACTTCAGCACTGTCTGTTCAGGCAGAGAAACAACACAGTTGCACACTAATGCTCAGAGACATAGTGCTGAAGTTATGGTAACACCAACACTGCATTTTGTGATTGTTCAAAGCCTGAAGAATGCCAAACCACAACTTCCACAAGGCTCATCATGGTCATTTTACCCTAACAGTGTATTTCCCTATGTTTGGCACTTTGTACTTCAACCCTAACTGCTGCTTTAATGTAGTTTTTGTTGCAATGAATTGCCTTTCTTTTTCAAAACAATACAGGGTATTTAACAATGACTGTTCACAATGTTGCATTGACAATACCAGCCTTCACATGGCATTGTCAATACTTTTAATGCTGGCTTTTTGCCTATAGCATGCTTTCAGTGCCCTCCACACTGAGTCAGGCTATTGTGTGCTTTGTGCATTGAGCCCCCTCAAAATGGAAACCTACACCTTTTCCCATGACAGACACCAGACCATGACCACACTGTTACGCTCTAGACCTTCCAGACCACGCCAACATTTGACCTCAACACTGGACGCACTTACAGTGCACTTCCACCCTTCCAGGCAACCCCACACTGGAAACATTTTCAGCCCACCCTCCCACAACAAACACCACCACAACCACAACTACTGTCATGCTTCCTTTCTGCCCACCTTCCTCAAAACACTTTACTTGCCCTAATTTAAAAAAAAATATCCCTTACCTGACTACATTGGCATTCCCCTCATATATGCTGCTTTCTGTGTCTTGGGTGCTTCTGCAGCTGTCCAGTTGTGTCGTGTCACTCCTGCTTCCTGTTTCAGAGTGTAAGGAATAGTGATCTGTCACCAATACCCACCCTCCATGCCAAATTCATTCATTACACACTAGCAAGCTGAGGTTGAGAGAGGGCTGTGCCAGTCACCTGCATATGGATAAATTAGATCATTGTCCCGGATTCCCCCCTTTCCCTCACAAAAAACACAGAGACCATTGCTTGTTGTTGTGCTCAGATTGGCAATTAATTTATTTAAATCCATCAATCCATAATTCATTTTCCATTTCTTTATTGTCATATATCCATAATTTCCATTCATATATCACTTTCTGATTATCCATCCCCCAGGTGAAAACCTGGGTGCCTTCTTCTTCTCCTTTTCTGTTAGGTAACGGTGAAAACCGAGACCGCTTTCTCCTTCATCTTCTTCTTCCTCTTGTGTTACTCCTTTTTTCTTCCCCCTTCCGTCCCCCCTTCCCCTGCCATCCACCTTGGCAGTCCATTGTATATTATTATCATCTGCCCCCAACTTCATGGCAGACTTCAAGGATTTCCGCCTGCCAGCCACCCTTGGCAGTCCATAACCATCTTATCCCCTGCCATCCACCTTTGGCAGTCCATAACCTTATTATTTCCTGCCATCCACCTTTGGCAGTCCATACCATATTATCATCCTCTGCCATTCACCTTTGGCAGTCCACTGTCCTAGCGGACACGTCTGTCCTCCACCATGACAGACTCTCATACAGCCACAAATTGACTGTACTTCCCATCTTACCTTTCTTCTAGGGTGGGTGGAGGATCAAAACTCCAGCAAAAGTGGCTGAGGCTCCTCCTTATGCTGTCCCTTATGTACCTCCCTACCCCCTCCCCTTCCTGCTGCCTGGACATTGTTCTGGCTCTTGGCTCCTCCCTTCCCTGTCCCCTTCCCTTCCGAGCACAACCATTCCTTACAGGAGGGAAGGGATACCAGAGGACAACATGGTCTGGCCCTTAAAGGGCAAACTCCATTGTCCCGGATTCCCCCCTTTTTCCCTCACAAAAAACACAGAGACCATTTCTTGTTGTTGTGCTCAGATTGGCAATTAATTTATTTAAATCCATCAATCCATAATTCATTTTCCATTTCTTTATTGTCATATATCCATAATTTCCATTTATTTCCATCCACATATCACTTTCTGATTATCCATCCCCCAAGCGAAAACCTGGGTGCCTTCTTCTTCTCCTTTTCTGTTAGGTAACGGTGAAAACCGAGACCACTTCCTCCTTCATCTTCTTCTTCCTCATGTGTTACTCCTTGTTTCTTCCCCCTTCCCGTCCTCCCCCTTTTCCCCACTAGCCAGTCTCCAGCTTGTGTTGGATGACTGGCTTCCCCCCAACCTAGGGTAACCCTCCCCCTACCTCTGTTTTTTTTTTTTATCTGTTTGTTTGTCTTCTCCATTCTTCTATGAAACCCATTGTTTCTGCATTAAACATATCTACTGCTATATCTGACAGGTGTACCCCGTCTGATCTGTAGAATTCATCCACCCATTCTTTGACCCCGTGCAGTATCACCTGTCCTCCCATCTGCCTTATCAGTGTCCCCACTCGTCTATTCATCTTCCTCCTGGCCCTCTCCACCACCCTGTGGCTGTGTTCCTGTCTCCATACTCTTCTTGGTATTATGTCCAACTATGCAAGGCATACCTGAGGCCACCACTGTCTTAATGCTGCTAAGTCCTTCTTAATCTGCAAATATGTGTGCACCCATGGTCTGCCTGCCAGGTCGTTGCCCCCTAGATGTATAATGATTAGGTCTGGACTGGTCCAATGTCTCTTGAACTCTTTCAAAGCAGGGAGAAGCTGTGCCCATCTCATCCCCCGTAAGCCGTGCCATACCAACCTACACTGCCTTGCATCCTGGTATAACTGTTTTCCCCTGGCTTTTGTCTCCGCTCTCTTACCAGCCCAGTAAATATAGGAATGGCCGCAGATCCAGACTTCTGTGCTCCTCCCTCTATCTATGGGGTGCAACAAAACAAAATTAGTTAATTTACATGTATCCTCCAATATCCTCCCTGCCTTATCCCCCTCGCTTTATTAATATATGTAGATTTATATTCCCCTCTCCCGTTTTTCTTTTTTTTTTTTATATCAGAGCTCAGATGTATCTTTTATAACTGGCTGACCGCCAGAGACCTTTTACCAAAATGTCCTCCACGGGTTCACCCCTGGCCGACCACTGTGAAGCTGCCCCAATCCACAGGGAATGGGATGAGTAATTAGCTGGGTTCTCACCCAAAAATGCCATTGCCTTTTTTAACACCACCGTAATTTGATAGCCAGTGACCCTTTTTCCATCCCGTGTAAAAAACTTCCGTCGATTACCTGCCCTGCGAGCCACATGGGGCCTGTACTGGGCATATCGCAGATCTCTGATCGCCCTCTTAGTGTTATTATGCAACCTTGCCTCTTTGGTCAGCCTTAGACCTTCTTAGTTTGATCCGTATTTCTTTTGTCCGCCAACTCACATCTTCCCATTCCACCCCACCTTCCCAGTCATTTTTTCCATGGCCTACCACCTCACTCACCCTCAGAGCCCCTGCAAACATTGTCACATAAATCGTGTGAAATACCTGGGCCTCGCCCTTCGATGTGCATATTGCCGGGAGCACCTCTTTTAGCTTTATTAGCCACTGCTCCCCTATAGGCCTTCTATTGTCCCTGGTCCCTCCTCTTAACCTACCCCAGCCCTGCATCATCCTTCTGATGAACATTGCCTTTGTTGGGTCCCGCCATCCTTTTAGGCTGCAGATCACACTGATCCCTGCCAGATAAACCCCCATTGTGGCATGAGCCATCCCTTTCTGCCATTGTTCCACCGTGAACATTCCCAACTGTTCTTCAGATAATGGCCCACTTACCTCCATCTGGTGTTCTGCCCTGAATGTTTGAAAGACCCGCCAAGCCCCATCGTAGGCCCTCAGAGTCCGGGGTGCCCACGAGCTACGAAACAACAGTTCTGCTCCTTCCTGCCAACATCCCAGATGTCCGCTGGTATGGGCGTTTTTTGCTCTTCCGCTGCTGGTGCCAGCTTCTGGAAATGGTCCAGGTGCAGACGGGAAAGGCTGTCAGCCAGGGTATTGTGTACCCCTTCTATATGTTTTGGTCTCAAAGACATGTTCAGCTGCAGAGCCCTTAAAACTAACCGTCGTACTACCTGCATGACTGTGTCCGACCTGGCTTCCTTATTGTTCAGTACGTCCACCACCGCTCTATTGTCACACCAAAATGTCACCTTCTGATCCCATAATTCCTCTCCCCAAACCAAAGTGCATGCCCATATAGGCATGATCTCCAGAAGTGTTATATCTTTCACTTTCCCATCCCTCACCCAATTGGCTGGCCATGGTTCCGCGAACCTCCTGCACCTCGGGTAACCTCCCATGCCCAGTCCCCCGGCCGCGTCCGTGTATAAGTCCAGGTCTGTGTTGTACAACCACTCTTCCTGCCAAAACGAACACCCATTATAGTCCTTCAAAAATTCCTCCCATACGCTAAAATCCTCCCTGACGCTGCAAGTCAGGTTAACCCAGTGATGTGGTTTTGTGACCCCAGCTGTCACCCTGGCCAACCTTCTGGTGAACACCCTTCCTGGCCCAACGGCCCTGCATGCGAAATTCAGGTGTCCCAATACCTGCTGAACTAATTCCAATTGAACCCTCTTCTTGCTGGCATGTATCCTGATTAGCTCCTTCAACCTCCTTACTTTTTTGTCCGGCAACCTAAAAACTTCATTTGTGGCATCAATCTCTATCCCGAGGAATTCCATAACCTTGATCCTTGATGGGCCCCTCTGTTTTTTCTGGTGCCAGTGGGACCCCTAATTCCCGGCACAATTCCTGAAACTTAACCAGCATTCTCTGTGTCTCCTCTTTACCCCTCCCAATGAGGAGAAAATCATCCAGATAGTGGATGACTGACATGTAACCCATTTCCTCTTGGAACATCCACTGCAAACATGTGCTGAACGCCTCAAATGTCACACATGCTGTGGAGCACCCCATTGGCATCGCTTTGTCGAAGTAATAGCGCCCATCATTTTTAAAACCCAAAAGATCCCAGTCTTCCCTCCTGACTGGAAGCAGTCTGAAGGCGGACTCAATGTCCGTTTTCGCCATCCATGCATCCTCTGTGGCCCGGATTATCTGGACCGCGTCTTTGAGTGTCGCGTAAGTCACCCTGCTATGCTCTTCCCTAATATAGTCATTTACCGAGTCACCTTCTGGGTAAGACAAATGGTGTATTACCCGGTATTCCCCTTCCTGCTTCTTAGGTACCAAACCCAAAGGTGATATCCGCATGTTTTCCAATGGGGGGTTGTCAAATGGACCCTCCACCCTACCAGCTGCCTTTTCTTTCTCAATCTTTTGCCTTAACTTGTCCTCTTTTCCCTTCACAGACCCCAGGTTGCTCGCCTCCCTTGCCTGCCTGGGTCCTTTAGACTGCAATGAAAACCCTGTGTCAAAATCACGTAAAATCATATCCCATACGCTCGTGTCCGGGTATCTGTCCAGGCAAGCTGTCAAGGCCGTTATGTTGATGGGGGTTCTGGCCATCCCAAATTGGGCCTTGTTGCGCCACCTTGGACCCTCCCCTCCTGCCTGTCCCTCTCCCTTTGTTTCAATGTTTTTGACCACCTCTACCTCCATTCCCTCTGCCCCTCCCTCCATTGCTCCACGTTTGTCCTCAAAAGCCTGGCCATCCCGGAAAAACTGTTGGCTTGATCCTTGCCCCCATACCCTTGTGTTCCTTGTATACTTGTAGTTCTGCATTTGCTAGCCAAGTGCCCCCCTCCACATTTTGCACAGGCATGCCGAGAACGACACTGAGGCCAAAAGCAGAAAACCCTGTTATATGCCCAGCAGCATCTCATAGGCGTAGCCCCTTTTCTACCCCACCCTCCATCGGGTGTGGACTGATCCGTTACATAATCCGTCCATAAATCTATTTGCTTGGTGTCCCATCTTACATCCCCAAATGTCGCCATGCGCTGCCGAAAATATTCGTCGTAGTATATCCATCCCACCCCGCCTTTTGCTTTAGCTCTCCGTATTATCGATGAATAAGTAATGAGCGGGATACCTAACTCCGGTCTTCTTTCCAGAGCTATAGCTGAAAAGATTGCAAAACCTAAGAACCACCCATCCCAGGTCTTCCCTTTCGTGAATTTGTCTTCCTCTTTCTTTCCTAATAATACTATGGCAGCTGCCATCTCACTCTTACCTATGCTGTCCGCCTCTTCGTATTTTGCCACCGCCTCCCAGCTCACCAGGGCAAATATATCCACATATTCCCCCTTCCATATTTTTTCTTTTGTGGCATCGGGCACGTGCTCACCTATCCTCATCCCCGGTGCCCCCACCTCTCTTGTACCTTGCCCTCTCTTTCCTCCCCATTCTCTCCGTTCTCCTGGCACCTTTTCTTGCCTTAAACTCTGCCAGGGCCGATTTCATCTGCCCCAAACCACCTGCCCCCAGTGCTGCCACTATTTGACCTATATACTCTTTTATGCTATCTCCTACTGTATTGAACGCGTTACCTGTGACCTTTTCCTGTCCGGGGTGTCTGGCGGCCTCCAAAGATCCCCTTGCTTCTTCTTGTGGGTGAGGTGGGTGAGGTGAAAGAGGAGGGTGGGCTACCAGGAGCTGTGGGTCGGACCCCCCGCTCCAAGTTTTTGGCCCCGGTTCCCCCGGGGGGGAACCCTTTGATCTGGGGTGGGTGCTGGTGGGTCACCCGGCTGTGTGGGAATGGGCTCAGCAGCCCTGGCAGGCCCTGCTGCCCTCGGCGCTACCCTAGAGGGACTGTGTCGTCCCTCAGGTGCCCTCTTCCCTTTGCCACCTTTTTTCCCATCCGCTTTCCTCTTCCCCCTGGGCTTCCCCGGGTCCTCCCCCTCCACCAGTTCCCACATTTTGTTTGCTTTTTTCAGCCAGATCAATTATAGCCTTGTAAGCTCCTTCCTTCGACGGCCTGCTCTTCCTGGGTGCCATGTCCGTTCTGCACTGCGCGCTGTGAAGACAACTACAGAAAACAAAACATGTTACTTGTGCCTCAACGCCACCCTATATATATATATATATATATATATTTTTTTTGTTTTAGCCCTGGTTCCACCGTCCGTGCCGACCTTCCACCAGTGAGGTGCACCCTGCCCCCCCAAGAACTACTCTATCTGTACCGCCTGGGCATATAGGAAAGCTAAGTGACATGCTTAGGGTCATACAGCATGCATTGGGAGCTGTGGAATCTAAATCCCGGGTCTGTCTACCGGATGTCACCGGGTTGCAGCTTATCCCTCAACCCCCGGGTTACCCGGCCTCCTTCTCTGCTCCTGGCCTCGAGGTACCATGCCATCCACTCCTTTCTGCTCTTAAAACTTGGGTCCTGTGCCGCTTGAGCCCGCTTCCCCATAAGCTCCCATTCCCCTTCAATGTATGCCCCTCTTTTTTTTTTGAGTGACTTGTCATCCCTATTCCCCTGCCACCCTCTGTCTCCACACGACTATACAAGCAATTTTTCTTTGTGCTGTGGTAACGCCCTTTTAGCCAGGCTCTCCTGCCTGACTAAGCCCTTAAGCAACAATAAGATCCCCCCCCGTGGGGGGATGTCGTGGGTTGAGGGACCATGTGAAATCCGTGAAGTGCGGCAATTAACTTTCCCATCCAATCCGTTTAAACAGCCAACGCAGTTCCCCACCCGGCGTGTGATGTCACGCCACATGGTCGTATCTCCGCGATCCCCAACGGCCCTACAGGGCCCCTACCGGCTAGCCTCCCTGTGCTCCCCTTTTATTCTCCGACATTCCAAGCCTGCCCAGTGTCCTAACCACTGCCCCACTTACGAGCCTCACCATCCCCTTGTGCCCTGCCATGCCCCGCCCCCGGGTCTCCTGCTTCTTCCCTTCTGTACCATAATCTGGTACTCACGCCTTTTGAATGATCGCCTGGTCCTCCTACCACAAATCCCCCCCCCACCAAGGCTGAAGCAGCAGCCCCCGGGCCTACTCGCCCCATCCCATGTGGTGTGCAAAAAAAACTCTGTTTTGGCCTTAGGCCTCGCTCACATGGCGTGCTGCCATCTCACGTGGCATGCAAAAACGTCGTTTCGGCCTTAGGCCTCGCTCGCATGGCGTGCTGCCCCGTGCGCCTCCCGTTTCCCTCTGCCAGCCTTCCAGTAAACCGCCTCATGGCACACACACTCTTTCTCCCCTACATTTCGCATCGCAGGCTCCCCCAATTTGTCCCTGATAGCAGGTGGCGCCACGCCAATGGGTCACTCACTCCAAAGCCCTTTCCTGGCCTTCAATAGGATTCAAACACACAACCTTCTGCTTTGCATTCCGAGAAAATACCACTGCACCACACGGACTGTTCCAGGCACCTCTTCGTCTTACACAACGCGTTTCTCCTTAGTAAAAGAGAAAATACCACTGCACCACAAGGACTGCTCCCCAAAAACGAGCTTCTCCTCGGACCTAACAGCAGCTATATGCTAGCGACTGGGAAACGGAGCTCCCCAGCCATTAGCCACCCAGGGTTCTTCCGCCCCCGAGGCCTACACTGTCTCCACAGGCCCCACCTGGCCCAGATCCTTGCAAACCACATGCCACGCCTCCCACGTGCCCCCCCAGCTCTGCCTCCTTCCTTTTTTGGCCACTCCTGGGCCTGCTAATTCCCGCTGACCAGCGTTTTCGTTTTTTCTCTTTTTTTTTTTTTTTTATAAATCGTTAATACTCTACAAACAACATATTTCACCCTTTTTTTGCTGCCTAAACGACACTCCCCTGATCGCTCCTTCTTGTAAAGGAGTTCTCATCAAAACTGTGCCCTTGTCTGCTAGCCTTTATTTCCTTTCCACCAAATGATGCACACATTTTTTTTTTAAATCGCATATCTAAACAAACAATTGCTGCCTCCTTACCTCCTTCCGCTGTGAAACCCACCTCAAAATTAAATGCCCAATCTGACGTGCTGCAGTTGACCAAGATCAAAACTCCAGCAAAAGTGGCTGAGGCTCCCTTGCGCTGTCCCTTATGTACCTCCCTACCCCCCCTTCCTGCTGCCTGCCCATTGTTCTGACTCTTGGCTCCTCCCCTTCCCTATCCCCTCCCCTTCCGAGCACAACCATTCCTTACAGGAGGGAAGGGGTACACCAGGACAACATGGTCTGCCCCTTAAAGGGCAAACTCCATTTTTGGGAGGATGAAAAATGAGGGTGGTGGAGTAAGGGTGACTTTTGTTGCTGCTTTTGGGTGGCAGGAGAGAGACAGAGACACATACAGTGGAAATTATAGTACTGGTACTTGGGATAATTTAAATTAAATCAATGGATGAGGGCCTTTGGTGTGTGTGGGAGAGACAGAGAGAGAGAGTACGAGACATAGTGACAGTACCAGTAGCAGTGATGGGCCCCTGCCCATTGGCCATCTGAGTAAGAATAATGGTGGCTTCACTGTTTGCTGCATTGCTCTGATGGAGCAATTCATACAGAACTAGCTGTTCTGATCATGTCAGAGACACTTGCAGGTGAATTTGCCTTATCACAGCGAATCTGGATATTTTTCATGTTTGTTGACACTCCCTAGCCAGAAAACCACAGGAGCAAATTTTATCAAAATCAACAATCAAGAGGAAACTGTGTCAGGATGTATGCTTTTGAAAATGAGATACCATGTATACATGGCTAAATATCATCATTTAAAGGGACACTAGCACCTATTTTTTCATCTTATTATTTCTAGTGTAAACCCCAGATTTTATGATTGATTACATCCTTTAAAGGAGGCAGTATAGCGCAGTGGTCTAAGGCTCTGAGCTGCAAATGTGGTGATATTCAGCAAACCAGATCTGGGTTTGAATCCCACAGCTTCCACTTGCATACTGTGTGACCCTGAGCAAATCACTTAACCTCTTTGTGCTCCCAGGTTGTTCCTGTAAAAAAGCTTTCAGCTTAGTGTGCTATACCTGGTTAAACAACAAAAAAAAATAATTGATTATGTTTGTTGTTTTGTCTGCTTCCATTCTAAGTAGAACTGAAATACAAGCTAACGGTATAATTATACCCAAACTTGTTTTATTTAAATCTTAGATGTTTCTCCTCTTGCAAGCTTCCTGAACATTAAAAACACCCCATAATAGTGCAGCCACTCATAATGCAGTAGTCTCCTCTCTTCCCATTGCACCATAAGTGGCTGGACTCTACCAGGTGTCCCCAAGTCCAGGAGGGAGAGATGCAGTTAGTGCTGATCAAAAAATGTAAACAAACATGCTTTTGTGTGTTAACACCAGTATGGTGGCAGCCTGTGCTTCACTTTGTAAAACAAAAAATGAATCAGAATAAAACTACCAGCTACTTCAGCAATCTCTATAGAATACAACCAATCATTGTATCCTGTCAAGTTGACAAGTATATTTGGTCACAGCAATTTGGTCGCCACAACAAGGGCAACAGTGAAAGGGGCGATATTGATTTTAGATCCTCACTCCTGTCACCCTTTACCCCCACTTGGTTTCTACCCCATATGGGGCATGTCCACCCTGGAGGAGATTATATGTAGTTCTGGGTGGTGTGGGGGTTAAAGCCCCCCAGAAAAGCTGTTTGTTTCCCAAGAGGGTGCTTTGGTGCTGTACCCCACCCCCCCACCGAGAGACAAAATGCCTGGCACTGCAGTGCTTGGCAACAGTTTCTCAGCACTGTAATTGGTATCAGCAAAATGTTTGTCACTGTAGCATGGGTGAACCACCAATCATGAAATGCATTTTTTACACTAAAGACACTTTGAGCCTAAGGGAGTTGACAGTGTCCCTTTAATATTAAGCTGCCAACCCAAATTAACTATAATGGAACTACTGCACCATTTAAATTTTTTGTTGGTCCATTAAAAGGTATCAAATTATTTGCTTCTTGATCTTTTTAATTATAGAAAACTCAGTGGCTATACTATATAGATATTTAGATTGATACTTTGGTGGTAGAGTATTTTTTGTATACACTGATGACAAAAATGTGTACTGAGAGTAGTTTAGAAAATCTAAACATTATGCTTTAATATTATGTAAAATTATATATGGATGTAATTGTTTAAAGTTTGTTGATGTGTATTCATATTTCTTAATGTATGGAAACTCTATCTACTGGAGGTATCCATGTCAACCAGGCTCCAATGTTTTAGTTTAAAGAAATTATCTTCCCAGCATGATGGTTAAGTTCTTAACCCTAACAGTTCCAAAGCTAGATAATGAATGTGGAGCTCACACTGGTTGAGGACGAGAGTTCAATATGTCCAGACTGACAAAAACTTGTAGGCTGTTCAGCGCCTGTGTTTATTTTTGAATCTCCAAAGGACAACTTCTTTTATTGCATAAACTTAGTAAGTCTCATATGACTGAGACAGGAGTCAGATAGCAGTGACAGCAGTTTCTGTTCTCAAAACAAGCCACATAAACACAGTCACATTTCAGAGCAGTTTTAGATTTATAGCCAGGATCAAATATAAAATGCAAATTGCAAGTGCAAAAATGGCCCCTGATGAAGATTTGAAAGAATCAAAGTTCTGGGGCAGCTGGTGAGAGGCCTTGAGCCCAGTTTTTGCACTTGGCAAGTTTTTGTGAGCCTAGACTTATTTAACTCTGCTAACTCTTTTCCCCATCCTGGGTGAGCTTCACATTTGTTTGTATTGTCTGTATGGAGCAGGGTCAACCACCCTAGACTGTGAGCTCCCCAACTTCCAGCACTGAACATGGCTTACAATGGATGTTGGTGTAGTTCCAAAGTTAAAACTTCTCAAAGAAATGTTCCTTTGAAAAGTTTAAATATGGAACAGTTAAAACTAGGAACTTTGGGCCTGATACTGTCATTAAGTTTGAAGTCACAAAATGGTGTGTGAATAGGCACCTCACTGTGACCACACACCTTGAATCTATCCACGCTGAGCTGACTTTGTTGTTGGGAGAGACCACCCTGCAGCTAAGTCACAATGTGAATGAGAGTCAACAGACGTTTTTGGGCTCAAATGTGGTTTGCACCCACTAAAATCTTCATTTTCAGACCCAAGCACTTCTGTATAAGGCACAGCACACGTAGCATAGCTGCATAACTCACATGCCACTGTACCATGCAGGGAAGTCCATGCAAAGGGGTTACTTCATTAGCTGTCCCTCCCACCCATCTCTCAACATGGGCCAGCTTGTGGGCTGACATCTGGTGGCAATTGTGCTGCTCCCCTGGTTATCTATGCCCCCATCACTAACCCCAACTCAAGTACAAGTTCTTGACATCCAGTGGATCCTCCTGTCTATCTCCAGTTCCTCCACATTTGGCACCATTGACTTGATCCCTCACTCGCCTTCATTTCATGCCACAGCCCAGAGCCTGTGTTGCTCTTTAGTAACACCCTTAAGAACTACTTGTACCATTCTACATTAGGGGGTGTTGCTAAAGGTGCAACTGCACGTTGTAAAGGTCATCAACCTTTTGGATGTCCCTTTAAATAGTGAGCCCCTTCCCAATACGGTCACTGTTGAGTTTGCACTCATTCAGGGAAGAGCTGTGGCTCTGTCTGAGTATAGCTCACAGGCTGAAGACTAGTGACTGCCATAAAAGCATGTGTGCAAAGATTTGTGACAGTCACTTGTGGCTGTTCATTTGGGCCCTTAATGTTTTAAATCAAAGCTTTAACTCAGGTCAGCTTAGATAAGTCCTTTCAATGCAGTTTCCATCTGTTGCTATACATTGTCATACGATCTTATATAATATAAATATGTCATTTTTACCATTTCTGAAGTAACAACAGTATTTATTTTAATGTTGTTATTGATATGTCTCAAAAATACATTTACCTCCCGTATATATTAATAACATATGGTGTAGTTGCAGCTTTCATATACTGATATATGAAAAAGTAAGACTGTGCAAAAGATTGTTAGAATTACATTTTTAAACTTTTTTTTTGTTAATTTTGGTTCCACTTCAGCCAACAGTATATTAAAAGGCTCCATGCCATTTATTTTACTTTTTATACCTGCATCATATACCTTTAATTGCTTCACAAACATTTATCTCATTATTTTTTTTAGGAACACTTAGCCTTATCTTGTTTTCAAAGGCTATACCTTTGAATGTATTGTAAGATCATCAACCGAGTTCATAGCTTTCCCTAGGAATAGTATTGCACAACTGGCACTTTGTATGGTAACAAGTAGTTCAGGTTTAATGCAAAACCTTGTGTTTCTGGTGCATTTATCTTAAAAATTTAGGAGACCTTCAGCATGCAGATTAAAATTCACATACCATTCCTACTCCCTGTTGAGAATTTTGTGAGTGCAGTTTCTTGTCTGGGTTTCCAGGTTTAAATAAAATACATTATAGGCAGGGTTTTGAAATGATGTTAAACCTTGGAGTACAACCACTTTTTCATTTGTTATTGCAAGCATTCTATAGTGGTTTCATAAATGACATTTCTCAGGTATATTTATATTGATAATTTATTTATGACAATTTTGAATAACACCTTTGAGCAAACAGTGCTCTTTTACAAAGGTTCTTCATCATGGACAATGGACAAGAATAGACAAGAATAGGCAGGTAGATAATAGTTAATACAATTACAATACATGAGTTGTCAGTGGCTTTGTCCAGATAAGACAAGACAATAGAATTAATAACAGGAAAAACATTACAGAATGCATGAGCTGCCAAAGGCTTTGTCAGGATCAACATGGATGGAAGCAATGGTGCAATATCACCAGACATTGTACAAAGAGAGCCTGGGGTGGTTATAATTGAAATAGTGATCTGACAAGTACATGAGAGGGCCAGAGGTACTTGGTGAGAGGATAAGGTAGTAGGGGACAGGCAAGAATTGAGGGGGTGGGGGATTGGAGGGATAAGGTGGTTGGTGAAGGAGAGGAGTAGGTGGTGATGGAGTGGAGGGGTGAAGGGATGGGAGATGCAAGTGGGGGTAACAGGATGGGTGGGGGAGGAGAGAGGAGTTAGGATGAGCAAGGAGGAGAAAGGAAAGAGAAATGTGAACTAGAAGGGAGTTAAGGAGGGCTAGGGGAGAAAGGACAGAGATAATATGAGAGCTAGGAGGTGCAGGGGTAATAGGTGAGGGGAGGGACAAGGATGTGAGAGAGAATGGGGAGAGGGAGGAGTGAAATCTGGGGGGGCAAGGGAGGAGGCTGAGGTGGCTGGCGTGAGATATTGGAAATAGTTAATAGGGAGGGGGTGGGGTGTGGGGAGAGTGCATAAGTAATGGAGAGGCCAGGAGGGTGAGCAGGGAATTTAAGTGTAGCAGTCACAGTAGGCACTGGCCACCAAGTGCTGTCATAGTTTGTACCTTAAAGGAGCTGAGATTTGGGGCATTGGTGATATCCACTGGGAGTGTGTTGAACCAGTTAGAGGCCCTAACATTGTAGGAGTGCTGCCCTTCAGTGGTCCAGCAGTGGGGAACTGTGAAGACTAGTGTTCCAGAACTCCTGGTAAGGTGAGTGGCACAGTGAGGGAAAAGTAATGTGCCCGATTTAAGGGTTGTTTTATTGTATTTTAAGATAGTGTTTACAGTCTTTTGAAATTCTGTGTAGGCTAGACGCTTAGGCGCCTAACCCCCCCCATACCCTCCCAGTCTTTTGTTGTGTAAATCCTGAATTTTAGCACCTTATTGCAGATTACTGCAATAAAGGTACCTTGCTGACTGCCTTCTCCTCTATCCCCCACCTTGTAGCCGGTGCAGCCCTCGAGTTCCAGGGAGCGGAGGGGCTCCCAGCCGCCAGCGGGACGGTGGCGTCTGCCTAGCCGACCGGGGATCCAGGAGGCCGGGAGAAGCAGGCAGAAAGGTACGGGCAAAGCCGCAAACCAATCTGGAAAGCGACCGCTGTCTCTGCCTTGCTTCCTATTGGTGCGCCTTTCCCATAGACTTTAGCTGGGCTTTGCAACACTATTCTGGCCAGGATTTCTGTTATTTTTTAATTTCTTCTCAATTCCAGCTAAAAAGAGCTGTTTTACTCTTGTAATGTGCCCAATTTAAGGGTTGTTTTATTGTATTTTAAGATAGTGTTTACAGTCTTTTGAAATTCTGTGTAGGCTAGACGCTTAGGCGCCTAACCCCCCCCATACCCTCCCAGTCTTTTGTTGTGTAAATCCTAAATTTTAGCACCTTATTGCAGATTACTGCAATAAAGGTACCTTGCTGACTGCCTTCTCCTCTGTCCCCCACCTTGTAGCCGGTGCAGCCCTTGAGTTCCAGGGAGCGGAGGAGCCAGCGAGCTGGCCCGGGGCGGCGGCGTCCGCCTAACCAGCTGGGATCCAGGAGGCCGGGAGAAGCAGGCAGAAAGGTACGGGCAAAGCCGCAAAATTTTTGCCCGCCCCCCCCCTCTCGGTTGATTCTTTTTATACACTTTCTCCCGCCATTTCCCTAATCCACGCCCACAGCTTTTTTCCCTTCCTCTCTTAACCCTTACCTAACCTCCACAATGCTACTCTGCTTCCTTTTGCTCCTGAGCCTCTCATCTTCCCCATTCCCATATGATAATCATGATATACCCCTTGCCATGGTGAATAAGGTAGTGAATATGGTCTGCCCACCCCTGCCATCCCCAATGGACACCCACCAATTCCTTATTTATTTCCAACCACTTTTACACTGCAACCCCTGGGGAATCCCACATAAAGTCTCTCTAACAATACAACATGCCTCAAGCACTTTACTTGCATCCTGGCTTTATATTAACCCATTATGCCTGTCCATCAGATTATTATGTTACGATAAATCTCATACCTATATAACAGGATCTTCACCCACTATACAGTGGGCACCCAAGAAGAGGAGGAAATGCTCTGACCACTCCCTATCCCTTTCACTTGGTGCCCTCCTCAAATTAATCTTCTTCCTTCTGATCTGCATTGGTACTATTGAAATAAATCCTGGCCCCATTGAAAGTTTTTTATGCCCTGGTGATCTAACCTCCATAAATGGCCTAAGCTTCCTTCACTTCAATGCTTGCAGCCTTCTGAAAAAGTTCTCCTTAATACAGGCCTGGGTTGCACATACTCTACCTGACTTCCTGGTTATCTCTGAAACTTGGCTCAGACCTACAAGAAACGACAGTGATATAAATCTTCCCAATTATCAGCTCTTCAGATCAGATCGCCCTTCCAGGGGTGGTGGAGTGGCCATATACATTAAGGACACCATCTCTGCATCCTGCCTCATCAATACATCCGAACCAAAGGAATTTGAATGTTTGTCAATAAATATCCCTTCCAAATTTGTCTTAATTTAAATTGATTGGCTGCTATAGGCCCCTCTGCAGGCCTCAAACTCCTATCTCACCTAGGATCAATACTCAATCTAGGCCCTGAAGATACCATCATCCTTGGTGATTTGAATTTAAACTGGCTATCTAATGTATCTGCACCACTGGTAACCTTCTGTGACACCCATGGATTCACACAATTAATCAAAGATCCAACCAGGATTAACCTAAAAATTCTAGCAACAGCTCACTCCTGGATATTATGTTGGTAAACAAGCCTCACTTATATTCACATGCAGGAGTACTACCAGTGATGTAAGTGATCATTGTCCTATAGCTGGCATAAGATCTACATTCAAACCATCCAATCCTGCAGAATTTGTCCTCAAAGGTCAAAAAAATTCAACATCTCAGGATATCTCCATGATTTGTGCAATACAACATATTGGCAAGACTTTTACCTTACAACCTCAGTTGAAACAGCTCTCCAGATCTTAAAGGACATCATCACTAATGCTCTCAATATTCATGCCAATCACCAATATCAGAACTAAAGTAAGATCTTGTCCTTGGTTCACTACTGACCTTAAATCAGCCTTGTTAGCCAGAGACAAACTTTGGAAAAAGGCAAGAAAAACAAAGGATACCAGAGACTGGCTTCAATTCAGAAAAGCAAGAAATTCATGTACAAAACAAATAAGAATTGCCAAAGCTGCCTATTATAGAGCTGAATTAGATGCTTCCTACAATAACCCATCCAGACTCTGGGGTACTATAAAGGGAATTCTGGGCAAAAACTCTACCCCTGCCTTAACCTCCAAACTGCTACTAAATGACACAGAAATTACGGGCAAGCAAGAAATCCTAAACACCTTCAATGACCACTTCACCACAGCTGGCCTAGCATTTGACTCCTCACCTGCAAGTCTCTTGAGATCATCTTTGAACCTTCAATCCACTGTGGGACAAAAGGCTACTTCAACATTCTCCTTCAACCCAATATCCTTGAAAGAAGTAGAAGACCTCCTATCTAATTTAGATACTTCTAAGAGTGCAGGTGCAGACTCCTGGATCCTACTTCCTTAAAATAGCATCACACGCCTTATCTTCCCCTCACTCATCTCTTCAATCTTTCCTAGCTACTGGATCCATTCCTCCACTTGGAAAACAGCTCAAGTAGTTCCACTACTTAAATCTGAGTGATCCCACGGACCTCAACAATTACAGGCCCATTCCATCCTACGGGTACTATCCAAGATGCTTGAAAATTAGTAAACTCACAGTTAAGGGCCTATCTGGATATAAACAACCTCCTAAATCCAGCACAATTGGGATTTAGATCAAGGCATAGCACCATCTCTGCCCTAGCCAAAGTAACTAATGACTGGCAGATTGCCTTGGACAAGAAGAATTGTACCTGTGCTGTGTTCCTGAACTTGAGTAAAGCATTTGACACAGTGGATCATGAATCATTACTCACCTCCCTTAGCTCTCTAGGCCTGGATTCTCTCTCCTCAGCTGGTTTAAGTGCTATCTATCTGATAGGTCACAATTAGTAAAAATGAAAATTACCTATCCACCTTAAAACCACTGCTAAGAGGTGTACCGCAAGGCTCTATTCTTGGCCCTATCCTCTTTGCCATTTATATTAATAATATCGATGCCAACCTCTCTCAATCTAACATTCATCTGTTTGCTGATGATACTGTATTATATGTCAGTAATCCCTCATTACCTAAAGCCTGTAAGCTGTTACAATCAGAATTCTCCATCCTGCAACACAATCTATTGGAAAAAAAACTACTTCTAAATGCCAAAAAAACAAAAGCTATGCTTTTTGCCACAAAGAGTTGCTCTGCCATTACCCCATCACCCACCACCCTACAATTATTCACCTTACTTGGAGAGAAGCTGGAATTTGTGGACAAGTTCAAATATCTTGGAGTCTGGATTGATAATAAGCTCGACTACTCTGTCCATATTGAAGAGCTACTAAAAAAGTTGAGACAAAGGCTTGGCCTATTTTACAGGATAAAACACTACCTTACCAGAGACTCCAAACAAAGATTAATCCAGGCATCATTCCTATCCCTCATTGACTATGCTGACTTTCTATGGCCATTGCTCACTCTCCTCTTAAATAAGCTGGACACCCTGTATCATAGATCCATCAGATTTATTACTGACCTTCCCTCTAGCACCCATCATTGCTCTCTTTATATGGCAGTTAATTGGACATCACTACAACACAGAAGAAATAGGAATGCTGCAATCTGGATCTTCAAAGCTTTATCAGGCAAACTCCCCTCCTATATCACAGACTGTTTTACCCGAATTACTTCTAGGCCATACACCCTAAGGATCAGTAAACTCATCATGTTAAAGGTCCCCAATGCCTGTACCCAGTTTGGGAGGGCCGCTATCAGCTACTCCCTTGCAGTTACTTGGAACTCACTCCAAAAATCTATGAATCTCAATACCCTCTTACCCTTATCATCCTTCAAAAGATTATTCTCCACCATATTTCCAGAGTTCTGCAATTGCTTTCATAAGGCCTAATCTCCCATCCAACCTATATCCCCCCCTTCCGTATTCCATTATGTTAGTTCCCCTTCTATTATACAGTCAGCTGCTATTTCTTATAAAAAGCCATAGGCTTGTTATTTGTATACTATGCCTGCTATATCTATTCTCTCCTTTTCCTACAGGTTAAGTGATTTTACTGTACATTGTATATATGTAAATTGTTGTAAACTCTCATTCTATGTCATTGTACTGTTGTTCATGTTTTTCTTGTCTATGTAAAAATACTTGTACTCTAATTTGTATGACCACTCAGATCCATCTTGTAAATGAGCTACGCTCAATGATGTTCGCCTGACTAAATAAAGATTTTGATTGATTGATTGAGTATAGACTGACCCCCTGGTGGAAGGAGTCCTAGCACTGTCTTCTTAGCAAGTAAGCAGGTCTGATACTTAGCCTTGAAGTTGTAGCTAGTTAGCTTGTTCATAGAGATCACATGTGTGTGTGAGTCTAGAGGCTGTGGTGAGGATCCGGCAGGTCTTGTTTAAGGCTATGGCTATACGCTGGGAGGCAGTGTCAGTAGCTGATCCATAAACTACGAGGCCATAGTCAATTAAAGAGGTGATTGAGCTCTGGATCGCAAGTTTTAATACTTTGTCTGTCAGACAGTGCCTATGCCTATATAGCAGGCCTATGCATGTATTCACAGATTTAGCAAAGTTATTTATATGCGTGGAGTATGAAAGAGTGGAGTTGAGGGTCACTTCCAGGTATTTGAACTGGTCTACCTGTTCCCAGCACAGTGCCACTACTATTGTACTTCTAGTTGGGTATTAAAATAAGTGATGTTCTTATCTGGCATTGAGAAACATAGATTAACTTCATTCCTTGCAGACTATCCTAATAGGAACATATTGGATAGACCCACACTCACTGGTGCTAGGTGGTATGCAGTGGAGTACAACCTAGGAACAAAACTGTGCTCAAACCCAGAGAAGTACCCATTACCCAAAAATCATGGATGTTGCATTATCTAATTGCAGTCAAAGATTTAATACATGTCAGGGTCCCAATGCAATAGCAATAAGAGCATGGCCTTTCATCTTTATGATATAGAACAAAAACATTAATGGATTTATTTATTTAAAGTGTCTATGTACTGTACATGATGTCTCATAGTATAAGAAGGTCATCCTGTGCAGTTTCAACAAGAGGGCCACAAAACAAAGTTGAGTAGTTCTATCTGCCCAAACTGTGTGTGTGATGTTGCTCTTATACCATTAGAGACATCTCACACAGTGTTGATAAATATATTTTATCTCACTAGAGTTGGTTAGAATGATTTATGATATATTTTCCATTTCATTTTTTTATTTAAGAAAGCATGCATTGTGACAGTTCTCCTTCCTTGCAGTTGAAGTGGATCACTGCACTTTTGTTCGGTTCACAAGATGACAGCTATACACAGGATATGAAGGCTTTCCATTTGGATTGCTGATTGAAATCACAAAAGTGATTAATAATATAGAAAAGCACTAGATCCATAGAGAGATTTTTCAAAAAAGGTGTATTTAATTAATTATTTTTTTTATCTAAAAGTTTGGTAACCATGAAAGGCACACTGAGCCAAAGCTCGTTTCCAGGTGCTACCCGGGGACAAATGTAACAAGAACATATAGAGGATTTCAACATACCAATAATTGCAAGTACATACATATTGAACAAGCTACGGCTGGATTTTCAGCCCATCCCAGGACTAAGTCTTGCTCTACAATGGCCGCTGTGCACCGAAATCTCTGCACCTGTGGTGTTCCCTATTTTCAGCTGGCACAGCTGTGAGGGATGTTACACCAGATCCCACCAGGTGTAATTTTTCCATGTGGCTATGCTGAAAAATTGGCCGCAAGCTGCCGTAAATTGAGGAGCTGGTCATAAACCATCTCCCCCTTTGAAAAAACTGCAGCTCCCCAAATGGAGACCCACTTGCGCCATTTTTTTCCTGTAACTGCAGGACTGACAGGGGCTTTGAAAATCTATCCCCTAGTGTACTACCTAAAACTAATCTTAGTTTTAAAAGCAGGCAACCTTTACCTTTTATACCTGAGCTACTTTTTCTTTTCCCATTGGTTAATTAGATGACTGTTTACCTTGTATTTGTAGGTGTGATGTGTGGAATAGTACTGTCTGGCAGCTGACATATTTAGTTCTAATCATCCCATTACAACAGCAACATTGTGACCTCACTGACTGTGACATCACTGCTGCTTAAGAACAGCCAGTCATTAGCTGATAGGTCAGTCACCCATGATGCCACTTTCAGTGAGATTACAATGCTAGTGATGTAGTGAGGGGAATATAGATAGCTAGATCAGCTGCCAGGCTGAGAACTGTTCCACACATCCAGCACTATAGTATCACACAGAAAACTTTGTAATGAGCAAAAGGAAAAAGGAAAATACTTCAGAAATAAAATATTACAAATGACTACTTCTTAAAATTTGTATCAATTTCCTTTCTGTTTTGGTTCCACTAGCTCTTTTAATTAAACAGTTATACTGTGCTCCATATACATAGAAAAGTGACAGTTGTCCTTCATACAATATTGTACATGAATTGAGAATTTGTACAAATTTAAAATAGCAGTTGCATGTAGTTTAAGGGAATATTACTAATAATTCATCAATTCTAACCTTGTGTTCTTCTAAAGACTAAGTAACAATTATTAAAAGTGACACAATTCATAGGGTCTTGCCTTTGTTATATAATTTTGCACACTACAAAAACTGGATTGCTATACCAGCTTTAGTGTAGCAAAACCAAAATGCCATAGGACTGCTATCTGTGGATTTTCAGATGCACTTTTGTTACTTGTGCATATTGTATGGAAAATCTGGCGGCTAGGAAGGTGAATCTCATGATTTCAAGGGACAGCACCAGAATCCGTAATGTTAACAACTTCTGACAATGTCTTTCAAGGTTCTGATTAGGCATTTTCCTGCCTAAAAAAGTATTTTAAGGTGTGTTTGTGCCACCAACTTGCAAGTGCAATAGTTTATAATATCTTATTCAATTTGCTTCCCCGTTTTAGTCTTGTTAATATGGTTTGAATCACATTGAATGGACAGCTTCATGACATTTTTATAAATCCTTATCCCAACTGGCATGTCATCCTGACTGACTGGCATCTGGGACCAGATTGTGTTCACAAGGACTGGGACCAGTCCATATAATAAGGGTTGGATTTTCGTAGGCCTTCTGGATGCACACCATGACTTGAGTCACAATTTCAGTGCATCAAAAAGTTAATCCACATAAAATGTGGTTTGCTTTCTTGTTGCAAGTGTCACAAGTTATGTTCTGAAAATAACTTGTGGCAAATGAATGATGCATTCATCATTATTTTTGCTATACAGCGGGTAAACTGTTGTAAATGCTCCAAAATGTTTGAAAATAGCAATTCAACATGTTGGCACATTTATTTGGATGCAAGTGTACCCAAGAATTGGGAATTGTGCCTACATCAAGGCCTTTGAAAATCCAACCCATGCATCCTGCACAACTTGCCAGTGTGGGAAATATTTATTTTTTTATTTTATTTAGTTGTTTAACCAGGTATAGCACACTAAGCTGAAAGCTTTTTTACAGGAGCGATCTGGGAGCACAAGGAGGTTAAGTGACTTGCTCAGGGTCACACAGTATGCAAGTGGAAGCTGTGGGATTCAAACCCATGTCATATCTCCTGGATGTCACCAAATTTGCAGCTCAGAGACTTAGACCACTGCGCTATACTGCCTCCTTAAAACCCCTCACCAGCAACCAGCAAAGAAGTTCCTACTTTCAGCAGTTTTTCTGCAAGGGCATTGTGATCGCAAATTCTCTCACTGTAAGTATTACCTGAGCAACCACTCCCGTCGTCACGGGGCCAAAACCACAACACTGGGTTTTGTCTTAACGTCGCTTTATTTGATCAAACACACATGCATGTGGGACTTCTACAACGGAGAAGTTCTCCGATTACAATTTACAGCAGCTTTTTATAAGCTAGATTTTGCACTTCTTATCTTGAAAAATACCAACATTTCAGTATAAGCCAATCATAAGACAGCATAACAAGTTTTCAGCAATGTAACAGAAAAAGAAAAACAAGTTTATGTATGAGGTACTTTTCCACTACTTATTCCATTTCTTTCCCAACACTGCTTGATACATATGCCTGGGTCAAGTTGACCTGAGAGAGACAATGAGTTTTACTCACACCATAGCAACGTACAGCTTGCCCTTCAATGCCTACTACGTGCTGTTATTTTTATATTTTGCCCAGGCATGCTCTTATCTTTATATTTTGTCCAAGCCCATTATTTAGGCTGGTACAACCAGTTCTGCTCAGTTTTATCTATTTTTCTGTTTTACAAATGTACCTCAAGTAACCTTAGTACAAATTCTATAACCCTAAAAAAGAAAACATGAACTCAGAAATTTCTACTACATTCATTATGACTTTGTTACAGCATGGCTTTCAAAGCAAGCATAGCTTCAAGGCATTTAATAGCAAATATAGCTTTAGGATATATAAAAATTCCTCACCTCTCCCCTTTGATACTATGTATCAACTAACCGATTCCTTTTACTTTTTCTCACTTTATATTTTGGCCACAATTTTGCTCGTTTTGTAATGGAAACACCCCTCAGTTTAATGGGGTCCTTTTGTTCGGTTGTAGCAAGGGGGCAGGTGGGTGGCGTCCGTGACACCATTGTGTTGCACAGGCATTGTAGGAGAAGTTTGATTAGGGACAGTCAGTAGCCAGAGTGCCAATATGACCACTTACAAGTACTGTCCCCAATGGAGAAGAGTAGCACCCCAGTCACCAACTCACGCTTAGGAAGCCATGACCATGGGTCCCATATTTGTGTAGAAAAGCTTGGAAAAAATGCAAGGTTGAATTTGTGCATATCTCGCCACGGCCTCATTTTATGCTTTCAGCTATTTTTTTTTTTTTTCATTGTATGGAATTTTACAATTAACCTTTTAAAGTCTTACACGCATACATATTAAGTGACATAGTGGTATTTTCCACTTGCAGCCTTTTGCTACTAGATATACTAATTTACATGTTGGCATCATTTAGTCATTTACTAACCATTTTTACCTCTTACTAGCCCTTTAGCAATTTACACTAGCCATTTTACACCTTTTATTCCTCAGTTTTATGGTTAGCCAACTACACATTGTTGATAAAAGTTTGGTCACTGATTACTAAAACCTTGGCCACTGACCGCTGTTAATAATTTCCACCCTGAAGATAGGAAGCCCTGAGGGACTCGAACATTCACAAAATTGAACATAAATGTAAAATATTAGTTAATAACTGAAGGTTAAAAAAACAAAACTAAACATTTCTACTTTTAGACTGTTAGACTAGGTGAATAGGTATATGATTTAAAACTGGTTGCCAGCATACAGATAGTCAAGGCATTTATAAAAAGCATCCTGTTCTGGAGTTGGTACAGGGGTGGTTACAGATGGAACACAAATCGTGAGTTTGTAAAACATAATACAGAATTGAGGGATGTCAACACCACAATTGAAATATGTGAAAAAATGCTAACATGTGACACCACATATAACACAATATAACATAACAATTTTGTTGATGAAAAGAGTTCATGGAATTCACTTTGAGAGTGAATAAGGTAGATGCTACCTTTGTGTTGAGGTGTGGCACACCCTGGAGCTTGATTGAAGAATCTGTTGATAATGTCTCTTGACAGATAAGTCCTTATAAAACATAACAGTCCATGAAATGAACAGTTCATAAGTTCATATAAGTATCCACAGGTTGATGTAGTTACAGTACAGATGAAATGTCATTTGCAGAATGGTGGTAACCCCACAAGGCATATGGGGCAATGCAGACAGTAATTTAAAACAAAACACCAGCATAGTAGAAAAGTCAGTGTTCATTTGCTGGCTGGCTGATTAGTAACACACTGGCCAGGGTGCATTGAGTCCTTTTAATGGAGTAGTCACACACACACACTGGCATGGCATTTGTTTTGTAGTGATTGATTACACCCCAGCATAAAGATTAACAGTCCATAAAAGGTAACAATTGACAATAAACCATTAAGAACACAGTCCATAACAGAGCAATAGGGTTGTAGAAAGTACCAGCCATGTTTGGAACAAGCGGCAGTGAAGAAAATGGATGTATTGCTTGAAGGTCAATTGAAGCAGAATCTTCCGCTGGAGTTAGAGTGCCCCTTCCCCAGACTTAACTTCATAGTAAGCAGAAACAATAAGCTTGATTGCAGAGTCTG
Organism: Neoceratodus forsteri; assembly: GCA_016271365.2. Lineage (NCBI taxonomy): Eukaryota > Metazoa > Chordata > Ceratodontiformes > Ceratodontidae > Neoceratodus > Neoceratodus forsteri. The sequence goes on from CM028134.1 coordinate 559,983,205, forward strand.
TACTGACTGGACCTTCTTCAGTTGATTTAAAGTTCTACAAATAGGTGTAATTTCGCTGAAAACATTACACTTGCAGAGGTTACTGCTGTTGAACGTGGAGATCTTATGTGTGCCACACCGTGGAAACCTGCAAACTTGCAAAGTGTGTTAGACACTGAGTTAAAAACACATAAATAACAATCTTTAAACCATTTACTTCTTGTTTTGTAAAGAGTGGTGTGACAGAGCCTAAATTCTGGCAATTAGAAAATAAAAATAAAAATGGGACATTAACTGCACACCTGGGGGTGCAGGCCGAGGTTCAATTATACCATTTGACCATCTGTAAATCATGACAATGTTATGGTTACCTCCTGCTTTTAAATCACAGAAGCAGTTATGACAGTGATGAACATTATTTCCCTGTCTGTTGCAAGCAGGCCTGACTGAGACCTGAGTTATAAAATCTTGTAATGTTACAATACATAGATACATAGACAGTGTCGGCAGATAAGGGCCTATGGCCCACCCAGTCTGCCCATTTGAGCTTGTAAGTTCAGTTTGTTTTCCCAGAAGTTTTCCCTCACCCTGACTTCTAGAATCTTTATGTCTATCCCATGCATTCCTAAATCCTGATTGTTTCAGCCTCACCACTCTCCGGCAGGGTGCTCCACCCGTCCACCCACCCATTCCGCCAAGAAATTCTCTCACGTTTCCTCTGAATTGTCCTCCCTCCAACCTCATCCCATGCCCTCTAGTCCTGGAACATCTTTTTCGCTAAAAAATAGTGTTTTTCTGCACTCTGTTTCTCCCTGTAAGATACTTGTATGTCTCTTATCATATCCCCTCTCTTTGTCTTTCTTTTTTTTTCACTTATGTACCTGTAAAGGTTTTGTCCCCTTTAACCACTGATTTTGCAATGTGTTCTTCTTGCCTAGCTTGGCTTCCCTTACTGACTTCCCTGCCTCCCTTTGTTTCTCCTGGTACTTCTCCTATCCCCTTCTGCCTGTGTCTTTTGTATTGCCTGAATGCTATCTTTTTGGCTTTCACTTTCTTTGCTACCTCTTTGGAAAACCATAATGGTCTCCTCTTCCTTTTCCTCTTGCTAACCTGCTTAATGCAGTTACTACGCTTTAAACATATTGTTCAAAACAATATGCCTTTTACACAATGCAATTAGTGGGACAAATACATATGTTGTTGGCCTATGCCAATTTAATAACAGTGCTATTGCACCTGTGACAAGTGAAAAGATCTACCTTCTTACCCTGTATAGTGAAATACTCCAAAGTACTGAGTGGTAAGGCTTGAAGCATAGGTTTGGAGTACAATCTAAATTCTGCATATTATAATTTTTAAAATTTAAATGACAAAACCTGCATAGAGTACACTCATTCTTTCGGGGTACCTGTGAGTAATAAGACAAACAGAGCATTAATTTTACTTTTGGTTTTGCTTTGGAACATATTGCAGGGGTGGGTCAGCAATGCTGGTCCCAGTATTTAGGTTTGGTTATGAGCATTAAAAACGTTATACATGTGGAGCACTTTTCTGAATACACACATGATACAGTGTAGCAAGATGTATATCAAAACATTATAACATAAACATGAAACATAAGCATGTTTGTAATAGAACAATGTCAGTATTGAGCATAATGCATAATGCATAAAATACATTTTAAACAACACATATAGACTGTAAACTTAGCTTAGAGTCCAGAAATGTTAGAGTACTGTGAATTTACTGGTTGAAAAAAATGCATTCATTAATTGCTGTAAGGCAATGACAAAAGTTGTTTTGCATTTGTTTTAACAGGATAAGAAAGCTGAAAAGACAATCAAAAGAATGAATATGTGTGGACATACATACACAACTTCACCCTCAAGCGTAACTGATTACTTGCTGAGGGCAGAAACCCTGTACCATAATAGGTGTGATTTAACTGTTTGCACTAGAAAAAAACAGAAGGGCTTGAGCTGGGTTATGCTGTTAAAATACCTTGGGTCTTTTTTAAAACCTGTAAATAAGAAACAATTATTGGCAAATATACATTTTCTTTATTTACCCTTTGAGAGACAGTGATGTACCTTACAACCTTTGTGGGTACTACACTGGAAGGGATAGAGGAAGGTAGCTACCCCTCCCCCAAGCTCCTACTGGTGGAAGAGACAGCTCAAGTGAAAGAGACAGCTTGAATACTGTAGCAATAAAAAGGTTAGCTGTGGATGGTGACATGATCCTCACCTACTACACTTTAAATTATAGCAAGATAATATTACAATTAGTTTAGTAAGTTTCATACCTTACTATAAAGATGGGGAACTTCTTTTCTCTAGAAGAAAGAGAAGAAACACAGACAAACAACAAAACAAACACACACCAGTTTAAAAATAAAACAAGATTATTTTCATAGGATAAAAAAGCAAGCGTCCCTGGGTTCCCTTATCCTAAGCATGACAAAATGTCAGCTGAGTTTATAAAAAATCCAGATTGATGGTAATACCGTACGTACGTATCTCTTAGAATGCATTTCAAAAGACAAAAAAATGATTACACCATGGTCACACATAAAAACAAAAGCCATTGTTTTTAACTGTAGGTGTAAACTCTCAAAAACAGCTGTAATAGTCCTTTTTCAAAAGCGTACTATATATATATATATATATATATATATATATATAATAAAAATATGGGAGATGATGAATAATTCTCCCTTCCAGCTGGAGTATTGCCTGTGTTGGCTGCAAGTCAGAAGCAGTGAGACGAGAAGAAAAGTTTGTTCCTCTTCACTTAGAATACTAGTTTTGCAATAAAAAGTCAAATTACATGGTTCACTCTTGGTGTGCTTTCATGAAAACATACATTTTGTGTGAAAAGTTGTGCTTTAGGTATGGAATACACATCAAGTTTGAACTGGTAGTAACATAAAATGTTGAAACACAAGAAGGTCAAATAACGTGCAAAAGGTCACAGTGTGCATGCAAGGGTCGTTCAAACCCAGTTATTTTTTTTTTTTTTTAGTGTCCTTGAACACTACTGATATTAAATATCTTTAAAGCATAGAATAAAACTGCTGGCCAAGACAGTACACACACATACACATACACAAAAAGAAATACTTAACACAAAATAAGACTGACATTGTTTCACACCAATTTGCTGAGGTAATGCCCATAGTTTCATTAGAAAACTGTACGTGTTTTAGATATATGTGCTGCCTCCCCTGTCTTGTAACACTGACAATTTTTAAATCAACACATTTATACATATCGCCATGCCAAATCTTTCCAGAACAAAACACTTTTTAAACACATTTTAACTCCTTTAAAACGCAGCACAACATATCATCTGTAAGTGAACACATCTTGTATAACATGGTTATACCTTTTGCCCATAGCCAAAATATGGCACCCTGCCATTTTGCAAAAATTTTTGGTTATAACTAGAAGTATGATAAAGCCATTTATAGCTGTTAACACATTACATTTTCACCTAGCAGTGGCTTGGCACATTGCTTGCAAACTACAAAATCTTTCTGCACATTGCAATCTATATGACGTCATAACTCTTCACCATCAACACTACCTGCTCCAATCCAACAACTACAAACAAAAGTTCTTCACTGACCCTATCTAAGCAGCACAAATGTTCCATTAAAAATAAAGCCAATTAAAACAGTCAGCTATGAGGCAAAGAAGCTTCTTCTTTCTTTTTTACTGTAACATGTTGTGCACTGAAGGCAGTCAGTCCTATCTCGCAACCTTGACAACAGAACATAATTACAGAACACAGATATAAGCTAGAAAATATGCACAAGAAAGACGGAGCATTACCTTGTTTAGTATATGTATTACAGAAATAAAACAGACAGACATAAAACAACTTTGAATAAAAAAAATTCAGACTTACCCGGTGCCAAGGTATTTTTTTTCTTCTTCTTTTCCGATACACTAGTCTGAGTAAGAAAACTGACTGCAGGACCTTCATGATAATTTCCAAACACTGCAGCTATTAACCCTTTCAAAGGTTTTCTTTTGGCCATTTTAGTAACCTGCCAAACCAAGTCTTTTTCCAGAGCTCTGGTTTGCAGTTTAAAAACAAAACAAAAAAATCTCTAACAGTACTAGGTTGAGATCCATCTGGTAGAGGTCCCCAGTACTTGGGTTTGGGATCAAATGTTTTAGCCTCTATAGGAGGCAAGGGAACTTGAAATTGATACAGAAAAACTTGAAACTACACAGATAGGCAACATGGGGGGAAGGATTTTCAAATCATCCCGTCTGTAGTCACCTACTGTGCGTACATCCACAGTAGTTTATTTTTCTTTCTCTAGATGTTTCTTATCTAACTTTACTTAATCAGCCGCTGTTTTTCTCCTAAAAGCAGCCTGAACTGTGAAAGCCATCATTGGCTCTAACAGTATATACTTGCAGCAAGCACAAATTACAAGTACAAAGGGCAGTGCAGTTGCCCTTGTAATTTGTTTAGTCAAACTTGTCAAACATACATTTTGCGGTCAGATAATACTAACTCTGGACCCAGCTATTTTTTTTTCCCTTGTCTCCCATATTATTTAGGCCTGTCCTTTATAGTGTACACTCGCTCCAAGGTATTCTTGTACTTACAGTGATGATGAGTGTCGCCAGCCCCTAGGCGTCACATCCTGATGGGGTTCCACAAAAATGTCCTTCTTTTTGTCCAAGGGAAACAACCCGATCATGAGGTGACATGGACCGAAGAACTCATCTTGCCGACTACGCCAAAACTGTGATCGCAAATTCTCTCACTGTAAGTATTACCTGAGCAACCACTCCCATCGTCACGGGGCAAAAACCACAACACTGGGTTTTGTCTTAACGTCGCTTTATTTGATCAAACACACATGCATGTGGGACTTCTACAACGGAGAAGTTCTCCGATTACAATTTACAGCAGCTTTTTATAAGCTAGATTTTGCACTTCTTATCTTGAAAAATACCAACATTTCAGTATAAGCCAATCATAAGACAGCATAACAAGTTTTCAGCAATGTAACAGAAAAAAGAAAAACAAGTTTATGTATGAGGTACTTTTCCACTACTTATTCCATTTCTTTCCCAACACTGCTTGATACATATGCCTGGGTCAAGCTGACCTGAGAGAGACAATGAGTTTTACTCACACCATAGCAACGTACAGCTTGCCTTCAATGCCACTACGTGCTGTTATTTTTATATTTTGCCCAGGCATGCTCTTATCTTTATATTTTGTCCAAGCCCATTATTTAGGCTGGTACAACCAGTTCTGCTCAGTTTTATCTATTTTTCTGTTTTTACAAATGTACCTCAAGTAACCTTAGTACAAATTCTATAAGCCTTAAAAAAAGAAAACATGAACTCAGAAATTTCTACTACATTCATTATGACTTTGTTACAGCATGGCTTTCAAAGCAAGCATAGCTTCAAGGCATTTAATAGCAAATATAGCTTTAGGATATATAAAAATTCCCTCACAGCATCTTTTACCTATTCAGTCCACATGCTACATCTGGTCCTACCAGGCATATCATGTGCACAGAAAAGTGGGCCACAACCTGCCATAAAGTTTTCTAATGGTTGCAAACAGGCACCCTGTTAGAAAATCACACTTGACTGCCAGGAATTGTGGGTGCTCAACAGGACCCCTCACTGCTCAACTTTCCCTGGTTGATGGACATGACGTTTGCCCCTTTGAAAATCAGCAGCGTATTAAATAGCCAGTATTGCATTGCACTTCACAATCGAAAACAGCTACTCATGTGATTCATTCTTACTTTTGTATCACAAAAAATTGTGATCCATTGTTAATTTGTGTGATCCTCCCCCTCATGTCTCAGCCCTAACACTCTCCCCACCCATGTCCCCTTAGACACAGACACTCATCCACAAGTAGTTTACAACATATTTCAGGGCTTCACTGATAATACGCTAATAGTCTCACCACCGCAGACCCAAATGCCGGTAATCACTCCCACTCGTGATATCACAAAGCACTACTGAGATTGAATGCCGGATTCAGACCTACAGCAATGTTCCTGTTATACCATCAGTGGCATACTGCAGTGGGTTGTAAACTACGTGTGTGAGTGTTTGTGTCTAAGGGGACATTGGTGGGGAGGGTGGTGGGGCTAAGACAGATGAGGGAAGGTTTTGACAGGTACCTGTTAGTTTTAAGCAGGATTCATTTTCTCCAGCGCTTAAATACTGAAATGCTAAAGCTTATTTCATGATGTGGCCACTGCTTTTGATCCCTGGTGACATTGGTTTTCTCTTATGTTGCTCTCATTAGAAGCTATGGAAAAGGGCACAGGGGGGAAACCAATGGTTCGGGGTTATAGGGTTGCAGAGGATATGGGTTTCCTCCCTTTGAGTGCTGGGTGCAATCAGTTAAAAGCTCAGTCTATTGGGGGGATACTTGATATCAATTAAATGGATTTGACCCCATTTATTGCACCGCTATTTAATTCAGTTTAGCCATAATATGCAATCCCATAGCTTTTTACGCATATTTTGTGACAGTAGTTCTGATGTATTTTGTAAAAAGGAACCCTTTTGATCCTTTAGCTTAGGATCTGAAGCTTTGTTTGATATAACAGTGCAAAAGCAGACACAAGATGCTAAAGCAGAAATAAGATTCTAAACAAAGATACATTGACTGCGTGTGTGTGTGTGTGTGTGTGTGTGTAGTTTGGGCAGTATTGAAACAGATGAAGCAAGCACAGACTTCATTTTAATGAAGGGTTTTAGTCAGGTTAAAATATATTGTATTTTTAAAATGTATGCCTAAATTTTTAGCATTTTTAATTTTGCTAATCCGTTTAAGACAAGTGCTATGAATTTTCACAATTGATTAGCACTTTCATGTGCAAAACTGCTGATCAATTTCCCAGCTTATGTAATGGCCAGATCAGACCCCTTTTCCCCCGTAACTCCTGCTCCCCCCCAACCCCGATTATACCTAGAAATGAGTGTTAGCTTAGTGTGCCTTTCCTGGACAAAAAATTTTACATAGATTACAAGGGTTTTCATAGACTAATATTGGTGATCATGTTTTTAGTCTTGCTATTTTTTATTCTCAATTGCTGTTTATTTAGCACTGAAACAATTGACATGAACATGGCGTTTACTATATGTCTGCAAATAACAAGTACAGGTTTATGGCCTACACACATATTTGTTTTTAAATGTTGTCAGTTCCTGAGTTCTACTTTTGAAGTATTGTCCTTTTTTCTTGTGCCAGTTTATTTATTTAAAAGTTTCACCAGGAAAGACATACTGAACTAAAAAGAGCCCATTTCCAGATGCTTCCTGGGGGCAAGGGAAAGGGGAGTACACCTGAAAATACAGTACATAGTGTCGAAAACAACATGTTACAACTGTAAACAGCTGAGAAACAAATATGGAAACAACTATGTACAGTAAATTGTGTACATGGATTTAACCCATGCAAAATGAATAGAAAATCAAACCGTGTGAGAACTCGTAAACAATGCACCACTGCACTGAAAATTATAGCAGCAAGCCAAATGTGTGCCAGCACCAGCTAGTAGTAGAACAATACAAGTTACAATGGGGGGGAGCAGAGTTGAGGGGGAACATAGATTAGAGTCATGGTCAAGGACTAAGAGAGGTGGGTTTAGTGTGGGGAGGCAGGGAGAGACAGATGAGCAGAAGGATTAGGAGATAAGGAAAGGGTTATGAAGGGTTATAATTTGAAACTTTTCTACCTGAAAATATAAGATCTGATACATAGAATGGTGCATTAGCTGGAGGCTAACATATGTAGTGTTATTCCTGTTCATGCCTCACAAGCACGGTGATTTTATGATCACTCATTGTTACGATATCATAGTCAGTGAGGTCACAGTGGTGGTGATGATGATGTATGAATGATAAAGTACTAGGTATGTCAGCGTCCAGGTAAAGTGATATTCTGTACATCACGTAACTGACTATTAAAACTGAACAGAAACCTTTGAAGACTCTACTAGCTCTTTTTTAAACTCTATTTGTATTGACTTTATTGATTTTCGATCATTTTAAGCTTACGGTGTAGAGCTACATTTTCACATGGCTCAGTAGTTGGTAGCACTTCGACTAATTGCATTTTGTATTCAGCCTGCTTGATCGTCATCTTTATTTCATCCAGCTACTGCTTAACTTACTTGAGTTCTCCCTTATTTTTGTTTAATTCCTGAACTACAAGCTCCAATAAGGAATCCAGCCTGGCCATCCAGGCCTTTACAAAATTGAGAGTTCTGATAATTTACTAGCCCAAGTTTGTAATCATTTAAAGTTCTCTGAACAACTTGGGAGAAGTATGTCAGAGAGGAGGTATGATTTAAACTGCTTAGTGTGCACTTGCATTAGTTGAAATGGGATGTGATGTGTAGTCTACTGCTCAAGTTTGAAAAAGCTATTGGGAGTGCCCTCTAGGATGCCACAGCTATCTTGAGGGGTACCTTACCTGGGCTTGGTATACCCTGCTGCATATATTTATCCATAGGACCATAATACCATACCTGACAAAAGACAACTCAACTGATGAATGGGAGCCCTTTCTCTTCCTTTTTTTATCTATTTTGTTCAGTGCTACCATAGTTTAAATGAGGATTATCAGTTTTCAAAGAGTAGTCGGGAGTTGCAAACAAACAATGCTAACTGCTCGCAAACATCTTGAATCTCCTTAAACTCCTCTATATTAACTCTTTATAGCAGCAGTTTATGTTGAAGAGAATATTTTTACTCATACCTTTTTATTTAATGTTAGTGTCACAAATGCACCCTGCAGGTCAGGCCCTCTGCTCCCACAGTGCCAAACCTCGAAGTGCAATATGTGAACAGGAAACAAACAGGGTAACCCTCCTGTCTGTTTTGGGTCTAAATCACCTACTAGTCTTGAGTCCTGGGGTCAAATATGACCCTTTTTCCGCTAGCACACCCAGTTAACAGGCTCAGATAGGTACTCTCTTCACGGGATGCAGTACAGTACCTTACCCAGTGGGCACCAACCTGGGTCACAAGTCTACCCTGATGACTCAATTTGAGACCTAGGTAATTTCTTAACTTAGCAAAACAGTAACACACTTTTTAGGCCCCTAACAGTTTTTGTCAGATCTATCCAATACTGTCTTAGCCGCCACATGCAAAAGAAAAGGCTCAAGTAGGATTAAGGAAACCCAAAGGTTTACTGTAATTAACAAAATAATAAATACATACAAAACATAGAACATACAACATAAATACTTACAGTCAGAACTAAACTAGAATTTTACAGAAACAAAATGCCTGATACTTAAATTTCTAGCCTAGCTAAGTTCCAGTTGGGTGTTACCTATTTTTATCAGAAGTGCCTTTTTAGAGTTCAGAGATAAAGTGACTCACTTCTTTCAGCCAGAGGGATAATAATAATCCAAAATTGTCCCTCCTAGCCTATGAGGTCACAGCTCATGAGGTCACGGTTAGCCCATAATTAATTTGTAACCTGAGTAAGAATATCCAAAAGGATGTTATTTTGCTGCTGGCTGGAAATCTGCAAGATAGCAATATTAAAATATGACAGCCTCTTTGATCTCTTTACCAGCTTTCTGGCCTACAGAATAATTACCAGTTTACAAGTTAACAAGAATCTGTTAAAACATCCTTTTCCTCAGGGGTTGTAAAATGCATACCTTGTCCCCAGCAGATCAAAGTAGGAATATTTTATGATGTGCCATAACCCAGCGTTTGGAAGGAAGCCCTATGTGTCAACAGAGAAGGAAACTAGTCATCTGCTACTGCAGTGACTGTGTTGGGGTCAAAGGTCAGGCCCCTTTTCAAACTGCTAGCTGCAATTCCCTAAGCAGACATTCACATAACATATATTTACAACATAATGACAAGTAGATGGCAAAGCATCACAGATCCTCATTTCTCTCTTGTCTTGTACAATGCCCTTTTTTCATTTTGATTCTGCTTTCACATTATTTTTTAGATTTTAAATAATAATAATCAAGGGTGAGCATCTTTGAATATGGCTGCTTCAAGTTGTTTTATCAATATTTGCAGCTCTATCTTAACACCCATGGTTTAACATAACTTTTCCTGTGCCTAGAGTGAACTAGCATATAGCAGACATATCTCAATAACCTTATTGGGCACTTTGGACATCATGACTAACTCTTGGCCACAAAGAATATTCTCTGATATGGTAAACATAAACTTAAATGTGGCATGATATAAACCGACTTAGAAACAAAATGAACAACACGTATCAACATCGGGGTTGCAAACGAGTGCAGAATTAAGTATTTAAAAAGTATTTTAGAATAAGCTTCTGATTTGAGGTACTGCTAGTGAATGGCACTTACAGTATGTCATCACTGGTTGAAGAAGATGGGTTTACATTACTTTTACTGCATAGTATGGCAGTAAAACTGGTACTGTTCAGTGGTGTGTTGAAAAATATTTTTGTTGCTGATATTTTGGCATTAAACATGCTACATGGAATAAGTCAAGCAATTTTTAATGTGAGACATTCGAGTTTTGCACGTAGGGAGTGTAGCCTGCAGAAATGGGAAGGGAGACTGGAAATATAGACAGGGCTGATTGGTGAAATGGCAGATGGTAATGCCTGGAAACATGGAATTTGTGTTCCACCTGTTAAGGTGGATAGGGGTGTGAGGGAGAGACACAATGGTAGATGCTGAACTGTCCATTTTGAATAAAGGTATATAAATACAGGGAAAGTCATCATTAAGTGCATTACATCATTTGCAAGATAATGTAAGCATTAAATTGAGCATATCTCTGAACTGCTCTGGATTTGACATGATGTTCTGAATGTGAGCCCATTTTGATGATCTCTACCAATGCCTCACTTTGCTGTTTTGTGTCCCAGGGCTGCTGACTGGTTTGGAAATTGCCATGCTTATTGGCATCTCTCCCTTTTTTTCTGGCCAATAATTGTACTGTGTATGCATGCTTGCATTTGTTGTGGTGCACAGACATGAATGAGGCAGCCAAATGACTGATTTCTAATATCCTAGCTCCACCCCGAGAACCAGGAAAAGTGCTAAAAGATTTGTTCCCCCTCAGGACCACTGTAGAATTATATAGCAGCTGGGATCAGGAGGGAGAACCATAGTGTCAGTGTAATTTCTGCCTGACTACCTGAGTCCTCACTGAAAATAGACCTAGACCCTGATGGACCAGTATTGCAGTTGCACTCCTGAGGAAAGAAGAATGCTGCTGACTGTAACAGCAGCAATTAAATAGTGTAGTGAGAGCTATCGATTGCTGAACCTAGCCAATCTATCTGCCAAAGAAGAGCCAATGCACTGCTAACTCTGACTCATTCTTCACTGCAGTAGTTAAGGAACTGGGAGTCTGATTCTGAGCTGCCTACTGCTTCCTGATTACCTCCGTGATGATGATTTCCATTGCAGAGTAGTGTTTCAGTGACTAGGAGCCACATTTGCCAGGCTGCTGCCTCTAAATCCTACTGCACTCTTTAAAAAAGAGTAGCTGTTAGAGACTGCTAGCTACTGAGCTCCTTGCTTGCAGAGCTGCTTAGCAGCAATTGCTGCTGTTGCTCTTGGCTCCTCCAAGAGAAAAAATAAAGTAGAGTCCTGCCTACCTGGCCTGCAAGTAGCTAGTCTACCCTCCTTTGTAACAAATAGCTATATAATCACTGACTGAATCCAGACAGTATCCTGCCACCATGAGAGCCCAGTCAGGGTACTGCAACTCTAAAGGTCCAGCTAGCATTCTGCTGCCCTGAGAACCCAGTTAGGGTCCTGCAGCCTTGATATCCCAGCCAGCATCATGCCATAATGAGGGCCTAGTCAGAGTCCTGCCAACCTGAGAGCCCAGTCAGAGTTCCACAACTATAAGAGCCCAACCTGTGTTCTGAGACCCTAAGAGCACAGTCAGGATCCTGCTGCCTTGAGATAGCCAACAGTGTCCTGCTGTCCTGAGAGCCCAGTCAGGCTCCTGTAACCATGAGATTCCAGTCAGCAGCCTGACACCCTGAAAGCTCAGTCAGGATACTGCAAACCTGATATCCCAAGGCAGGGTCCTACCCCCATGAGAATTCAGTCATGGTCCTGCCACCCTGAGAGTCCAGTCAGGCTCCTGCCACCCTGATAGCCTACCCAGCATCCTCTCATCCTAAGAGCCCAGCCAGCATCTGCCACCCTGAGAGCACAATCACCATCCTGCCTCTTTGAAAGCCCGGTCAGGTTCCTGCCACCCTGAGAACCCCATCTGGGACCTGCCACCCTGACAGCCCAGCCAGTATCATGCTGTCCTGAGACACAACTTTTTTTGGCAAACGATGGTGGCAGTTAAAAATTTGTGATATAACTCATTTTTTTCTGCTGCCAACTCATGCAAATTTTGGCATGGGGGTTGCACACAAATGTCCTCTCTGAATGAGCTTTCTTATCATTTGTGCCTTATATTCACTCCATTTTGCTGAGTTTTTTTTTCATGTAGTGAAAGGTGTACTCTGTGGGACTTCAGATCTGTCAGTAAAAAATTTGTAGCAGTCACAGATATTTTTGGCGAAAAAGGACAGCAAAGAAATAGAATACTGTTACTATTTTTCCCAGCCGCTCTCTATCATGTTAAAAAAAAAACAACTCCCTGTTCCTGGCTGACTCATCAAGTGTGAACTGTTTAAACACTAATCTGAAATATCATATTTTGTATGTACTGTAGACACTCTGGCTGAGGTCAAGGAGCATGACAGCGTTAAAGAGAACAGGAAATTATTTCTAACTGCTAGCTGTTTATAATGTTGCCATTTACAGATATTCTATCCATAAGCCTAAATGATCCACGGGTAACTGTACCTGAATAAAAAGTGACTTGAAAAACAGTATTTGCATGTTTTTTTTGGAGGGGGGGCAGCATTCTGTTACAGTTTGCTTCATGGAATCAGCAATCTGGAGTTTTAACTATGTCATGGTTTATGCAAGGAACTCTAAGCATGGTTCTTCTGATAGGACAATAGCTCAATTGTAGCATTCTGTACTCAAACCATGACATAGTAAAAACTCAAAATAGCTGATTTCATGAAGAGAACTGTGCAGAATGCTGTTCATAAAAAGAGAACAATTGAAAACACAGTTTTTCACATCAGCGTTTAAGTATAGTTAAATATGGCTCATTTATTTATTTTTTGTGACCGGGTAAGTGCACTAGACAAATTCTGCCTATTTTCAGGAACGACCTGGGGGAGGGGGATACAGATGAATGCCAACTGACCTTGAACCAGATTAAGCTGTCGGCGGTATTTTTTAGTAAATGAGGGAAATTTGGCCATGACACTGGGGAAATTCCCCTACTCTTTTCGATAAGTGCCGTGGGATCTTTAACATCCACCTGAACTACCACCAATCCAGGTAGATGGGACCTCGGTTTAATGTCTCATCCGAAAGGCGGCACCTCAGAAGTGCAACACTCCTCTCATGTTGCACTACAGTGTCAGTACTGGGATATTAACCCAAGTGCCAGATGTGGGAACTGAACCCATAGCCCTCTGATCTTCTGGTCTCAGACGTGAGTGTGCTACCTACTGAGCCACCGACTCATTTGGAGGAGAATCTTTCATTTCTCTTACTAGGAACAGTAGTAACTGCTGCCAATTAACAACATTTCCTGTCCTCTTTAAGCCTTCGGAGAAAAAGAAGAGGAGGTACACTGTTTTTTAAGCCAGTCAGAGGAGCACTTTTGACTGGCTATCAACATGCAAATGTGGGGTAAAGTACAAATTCAGCATGACCAGTGGCACAGATTTAACTTTTTTCTACAGTGGGCAACATGATTTGCAATGCCACTTGAATTCAGAAAACTACCAGCAAAATTCCATACTACATGGAAGAAAATGCCCCCTTTCTTTACCCCTTGAAATCTGTTGAGCAAAATTCCATACTACATGGAAGAAAATGTCCCCTTTCTTTACCCCTTGAAATCTGTTGAGCAAAATTCCATACTACATGGAAGAAAATGTCCCCTTTCTTTACCTCTCGAAACCCGTTGAGCAAAATTCCATACTACATGGAAGAAAATGTCCCCTTTCTTTACCTCTTGAAACCTGTTGAGCACAAAAGTTATTGAAGCAGAGGAGGCTTTTGTGCCTCTGATAGCAGATCATAAACTCCCACTTACAGCAGGAGAGCATGTATTAATGTTTATGAAGAAATCCTTAGAAGACTGCAACTGGCCCATTGGTGCAGCGGTAAGGTTACTGCTCACAACGCAAGTGATCAAAGTTTGAGGATGAGTGCTTGCCGAGGAAGGGAAGTTGAGCATCCCAGGGAAAATGACTTTCCTTCAGGGAGGGAGGGTTCCCTATCTCACTGTCACACTATCAGTGTCTGACCACAGGATGAGGTACAGCCTAAGATGCCTATCAGGAAGGAGAAGCTGATGCTGATAGTGCTGCACAACATGCACCAATCCACAAGAACTTTCAATGATGTCATTCTGACAGCATCCTCAGGGAAGGAGAAGAAAGGAGGTACTGCAAATCATCCTCTTAAGCAGGATGACAGTCTGTGCCACTCCTACAGGCTCCAAACCCATTGTCATAGGAAGCCCGCATGCCTAAGAGCCGGAAGTGTCCAGAGAGTTTGAGGGTACCCAAAGGCCATGCTGTGAGGGGGAGCCATGGTAGCTGTAGGAAGGAAAGTAAGCCCTGAAGATGATAGGTGCTGGGGCTGGAGAATGAGCTATTGGACTGGATTGGTGGGTCCCCATGTCTGGTGAGACATAGCAGGAAAAACACAAATAAATAAAATAGAAATACTGTGAAGATCAAGACATTCTAAAGAAGATGACATGTGGGGCAACCAAAGCCAGCTGAATAGCCAGGGATGTGCTTGATCCACAGTACCAACACAATGTCACTGCAGTCTGCTGCGAGGTATCTTTCTGTATCTATATGGATCAGACTATATCTATCTGTATACAGTGGTGTCCCCCAGGATAAAACCCACGTTTAAAGCATTCTGCAGTATGCTGCAGCAGACCTACTGAATAAAGCAATATGATTTCAATGGCAATTGGTCCCTTTTGTTATGCAGGAAACTGTGGCATTCACTTCATCCTGGCAGTGTCACATTTTTCTGCATGCCAATATAGGGATGAATTGCCATTGAAATTACATTGCTTTACTCAGTAGGTCTGCTGCAGCATTCTGCAGAGTGCTATAGAATGCTGCAGAATTGGGTTTCTTACAGGTGAAATCAAATCAAATCATACTTTATGTATAAACACGCCTTTCCAGAAATCAAGGCGCATTGAACATAAAAGCCAAAACATACATAACCATAATTAAAATAGTCAGAACAAACAAATACATCAACAATTTCATAAAAATTTAGCTAATAAATATATCAATTCAGACTAAAAAGAATCAAGGTACGCCATGCAAAATAGATAAGTCTTCATTGCTGTTTTAAAGCTCTGGAGGGTCAGGCACTCTCATACCCGACGAAGTACAGAATTCCACAGGGTAGGGGCCACAAAAGTGAAAGACTGGGCCCCAGATGTCTTTAAACAAACCCTGGGAATCTCAGTCTCTAGCAATCCCTCATCATTGGAATGAAATGGGCTGGGGGGCAGTAAGGGCGTAGGAGATCTTGCAAGTAACAGGGTCCCTGCAGTGCTGAAGTACTGTTAAACAGCAGCTTTATAAAAAAATAAGTTTTTAAGTTGAAGCTTTATGCACTAAGTTTATTAAAGTCTGCTTTTTTACATTATATCACCAGTGGTCTGTGTTGGCTTTGTTGTAGTAGTGCTGGTCTACACGCTTCCAGATACCCACTCCTGAGAAGTGCAGCTCAGCACTTATCAGATACCCACTGCTGATAAGCGCTGGTCTGCACTTCTCAGGAGTGGGTATCTGGATGACTGTTTTGATTAATAGGTCTGCACACCAACAGAAGTACACCTACCATGGAGTCATATACAGTACTTAATTGGGCATTTGGCCAGAGGGCCTGCTTTTGCTGACGGTGCTGTGTATGAAAAGGTTTCAGTCATACTGATGGGTTTCCTGGATGGAAATGCAGGAAGAAATGTCATTCCCTCCTTAGTTATACTACACTAAATATCTGAAATGGGTAAGCCTTGTTTGACTACTTGCTAGAAACTAGATGTAACCCCTAGGTGGTGCTATCCCAAGGGCTACTACCCCTGCCTGCTTGGCTAGTAGCAGGTTAAGGGGCCTGAGTTCTGAAATGGGTGCCTCCACCCAGAGATCAGGGTTGATAGTGGTCAAGCTAACCTGGGCACAGCCCTCCAGGACACTGTAACCACCCTCTTTCCCCTCTAGTGGCCTGAACACTGTACAGTAATCACTTTCACAATACCCCTGGTACACCACACAAGTACCCACACTCTTTGCACTTACCACCAGGGCTGGTTCCTCTGGCTCGACCCTGGGGACCCCTGTAAAACAAGGTTATGCATAGCAAATAGCAACAGTACAGTACTTTGAGCACAAACTGGAACCACAGTCAGAATTCATGCAGAAAAAGTTAGATCTGATTTATTCAGGGGACTTGAACAAGGGAGGGGCAAAATCAGGTTAATTAGCTTAAAGGTTATATCAATCAAGCAGTTATGCATGCACTTTGAGTCCCTCGACACAGTCGCACCTCTGGGTACCCAGGTGGAGAAGAGATGGGCTAGCCAGGACTGTTGCCCAAGGTTGGCCAGCGTCACAGCTGGTTGGGGCCCTGTGATGGAAAACACAAACCTGCACAGTACACAATATTTGTAATCCGGAGCCAGAGGGCTCAGTTTGTAAAGGAAACAAAACAACAAGACAATCAGATAACACATTCAGATTAAGCTGTTGTTGCAGGGAGCTACCCTGGTATTTACTCACGATACCCAAGACTGGACACAGGCTGGATGAAAACAGAGACTGCAGGTGGTTGATCTGGAATGCCAGGAGAAGCAGGACCCACATGAGTCACAGAGGCATCATTCCTGTTCAAGCGGGGAGCAGGGGGCTGATCCCCAGGCAGGTCTCTCGTCGATGGCTTCTCTGTGCAGTGGGTAGTCTGGCTGGGCCAGTTTGGCCAGGCTCAGACTGCATAGAGACAAATTCAGATGCAGTTCGTTTTGGGCTGGATACAGCTTCCAGCAAGCAAAACACAGTTCACACAGTGGGGGACTAACTCACGACCCACTAGCAGCTCACAGCACATTTACATGTAAGGGAATTCTACTGTACCAGGCAAAGCGCTCCCCGGTCACAATCGCAAAGTCTCTGCACACACCAGGAGCTTGGGGTAGCTGGAACTCCTGACAGGCCAATCACAATCAGCAAAATCTTCGGTCTTCTTTCGGTTGAGCCTGGCCCACTTCTGTAGCTTACTTTAGTCACACAAACTTAGATTTAGTCCAAGATAATTCTCTTTTCTTCTCTTCTCTCCCTCTCAGGAGCAGCACACCGACATGCAGGCCAAAAACTTAGCCTTTTCAGAGTTCTCCCATGTGAATCCACTCAGGATTGCTGCTCAGAATCACTTCAGCTCCTTCTTGTTCAGCTTCCAGCTTAGATCTAACTGAAAACTGCCAGCAGCCCAGGACTTCCCCAAGATCCAAAAGATTTGGTTGGCTGATTGGCTGTCAGTGAAAGCAAGAGCTCCCCCTTCAGCTGCAAAAAAAGGTGCAAAAAGCTCCAAACTAAAGATCCTACAGATTTTGAATTCAGACAGCTCCTGTAGTCCAGCTACATTTTAGGTCCCACCAGTACTGTTTGGTCCAATTTGCAGTCCAGGACCAAGATAGTGGAGACAAACAAGACAGTCCTTGCTACAAAGAAAGCAGGTTAGACAAACTACATTATCATTATCACTCTAAATTAATTTCAGTAAATAGTTACATCTTTCAACAGAGCTCCCTCTCAGATTGCTTAAGCTGCAATTAGGCAGCTCTTAAAAAGACAGCACACAGAGGCAATATAGGCTCTGGTAATCACGTTTAAACTGCTAAAACACAGGACACCAGCCTGGCAGTGAGCATTTAGGCAAGCTCAAGGAAGACTTTTTGGGAACCCCCATTTGTAGGGGGATTACACATGAAGATAGTTTAATATCCCTGTCTTGAACAGTGCAGCTTTTTTCATCAGACAATAGGTGAAAACTTTCATCATATAGTTTTAGAGAAAATGTATTTATGCTATTGTTAGATTTACTCTCAGTTTATTTTTAATTTTCTTAGATGTTTTTAAAACAGCTTTGGTTAGCCGGCCCAGTGGCGCCGAGGGCTGAGGTGCTGCAAAGCACCTTACCTCTCCCACACCAGCAACCTGAGTTTGGGTTTAACTTGGGACAGGATCCTAAGCCCCTAGAGGAAGACTTGAACCTATAACTTTCTGGCCCAGATGTAAGAGTAGTGTAACAGTTGAGCCACCGTTGCATGTTAACTGCTGTATATGAGCAGAATCCAAGGAATTCTAAGGTACACAAATCTTGTCATTCAAATGTCCTTTGTTATACAAAATAACAAGGAGAAGAAACATTTAGGAATATATAAAATATGCATTGAATTATGCATACCTGTTCTGCTACTGAATGTTTTCTCTGAGGCATGAGTAGTTCTTTAAAATACTGAGCAACAAAATTCAATTGAAGAAAATCTGTTTGGCCAGTTTTGCGCATTTCTAAGAGTTGAATCAATTGAATTTTCAGGCTAGAAATGTATCTCCAAATATCATGCTATAGATACTTTGCATTTAGTAAGCTGTGTTGTTCATGGCTGTCACTGCTTCATGTACTATTTCAGACTTCAGTGCGGTTGTTGTTGCTGTTGCCTTTTTTGTAGCAGCTGAGATCGTTAACAGTGCAAACTCTTGTGCTTATTGCAGTAATCATATAAAGCTCCTTTTATTTTGATCTCTTACTCTTCTAGTGACATTGAATGCAGTACTGTCTCTAATGGTCTCTTTGAAAAGTAGCCTTGCAAATCAATATAATGTTAACTTTTAACTCAGTATGTGGCTGGATAGCAAACCTGACTTCTCATCTCACATTGACGCCATCCATACTAAACTCTGCCCCAAACTCGGTGCCCTGTACCACAATAAGGAACGCCTCTCTCTGGTGGTCTGCTAGGAATTAGTCAACAAAATGGTTCTCCTGGTCTACGACTATGCTGATGTGTTCTATGGCACTGACCCATCTACCTCCTTAGCCAGACTGGTTACCTCTGCAACTCCCTTTGCTACTTTGCTACTAATTCTCCCTCTCACACCCACCACTGCTTCCTTTATTCCTCCCTATCCTTCCTTCCACTCCCCACATGTCATGAACACCACAATGTCTCCCTCATTTCTAAAAACTGGTTTGGTTCCCTCCACTTCTGCTTATCCCGTAACAATCTCCCCCATAGAGATGCAGTGAATTTAAAATTTGCAGGCAAACTTGTGTCCAATTTCACACTGTGTAACACTATGTGAATTTCGGCCGTTTTCGCCTGTTTTTGCCAAGGCAAAATTTCACCTTGGAAAGGTGAAATTTCTCCTTGGAAGGTGAAATTACCTGTGAAAGGCAAATTTGCCTTGGAAGGCAAATGTTGCATTTAAAAGATGCATTCTGCCTCTAGAGGTAAAAAAGTTTGCCTTCTGCAGAAATTTCAGACACGCCCAGCAAAAAATTAAGCGGCCAGAATTTGCATATTATTACGTGTAGCATAGTTTAGGCACTTCTCCCATCCCTACCTCCCCATGCCTCCTCCTCCTACTCCTTGCACTCCAGGGACCAGCATGCTTTCTCCCTTCCCCACCTACACTCCTCGGCTGGAAAATGTGAGTTCTCATACCATCTCCCCTTGCTCTGGAATCAACTGCTATTCTCCATCCATTTGTCTCATGCTCCTTTCCCTCCCTCAGACATCAACTAAAACGTCTCCCTCCTCCACAATGTTTCTGCCTCCCCTCTTCATAAACCTTTCCTCACCCATCCCTACCCTGCCTATGCCTACTGGCTTAGTATCCCATCAACCAGTTTCCTCCACACCTTTGAATTTACCTTATTTGTACACTTATTCTGACTGTGCGCTATTTATTTAGACATCCTGTTGAAATTTTTGGCTTTACTGTCTGTATTGTATGTCAGCTTATGCACTTCATGTCATTGTTTTGTACTGATCATTATCAGCCTGGTTTGTATTTCTTCGTATATGTAATTTCCCCTTCCTTGTGCTCCGGGTCGCACCTGGAAATAAGCATTGGTTCAGTGTGCCTCTCCCAGTCACCAATTTTCACATAAATAAATAAATAACCAAAATAAATAAATACATACATACATCAATCAATCAATCAAAATCTTTATTTATCCAGGTGAGCACCATTGAGCAAGGCTCATTTGCAAGGTGGACCTGATCATGAATACATCAAAGTACAGTACAAAAGCAGGTATACAAAAAGCAATAATATACAAGGAAGAAAAAGTATATACAGTGTATACAGTACAGTACAAAGTTGAAATAAAAAAAAAAAAAAGAAAGCATTATTTTACAATTGAAGAAGTCAGCAGATGTATAACCCCTCGGTGGTGCAATCCCAAGGGCTACTACACCTGCCTGCTTAACTACTAACAGGGTGAAGGGCCTAGGTCCAATGGCGGGTGCCTCCACCCAGAGGTCAAGGTTTGCAGTAGTTAAACTAACTTGGTCACAACCTTCTGGGACACTGTAACCCCCCTTTCTTCCCTCTAGTGGCCCACACAATGCATTAGGAATATCTTCACAATGTACACTTACCCCAAGGACTGGCTCTGTCGACTGGACGCTGGGGACCCCCTGTAAAACAAGATGATACAGTGCAAAAACCACAGTACAATACTTTAACATAAACGAGTACCTCAGTCAGTGTAACTTTGCTGAAACCAACAGATCTGATTTATTTAAGGAGCTGTAACAAGGAAGGGGGAAATCAGGTTAATTAGGTTAAACACATTAATAATCACAATACTGTGCGCATATTCAGAGTCCCAAATTGTCACTTTCACTGGGTACCCAGGATGGGGGAGGGCTAGCCAGGATCAGTGCAGCTGACTGGGGCCCTGTGATGGAAAAAACTCTTGCACAATACCCAACTGTAATCCGGAACTGGAGGGCTCAGTTCGTGAAGAAATGAAAAAAAAGCAACAATTAGATGACACACGTGCAATTCGATAAACAGATGGCAGGGAGCTACCCTGCTTTGTACTCACAAACTCAATGCCAGGAACTGGTTGGAAGGCAGATAGTCCTGGATTGCCAGGAGGAGCAGACTATGTGGACAAGGTCCTTGTGAATGGACCCCATGGATGTAGTCTGGATTAAGCTGGGGTTTACTTCCAGCTTCAGGCACTCAATTCACTGTACAGGGGATTTGAAATGCGATTCCCCACAAGCAGTACATGCATTTATATGTAAAAGGAAAGTACTATACCAGGCAGGCTGCTTCTCGATCCCGATCGCAATTACTGCACAATACCGGGGAGAACACACAGCAGCTTCAGTTCCTGACAGACCGAGCGCGATTCAACAATTTCTCCAGTCTTCTACAGGGTGAGCCTGGTTTCATAACTTATGGTGCTTCTTTCTCCTTACAACTCTGATTCAGTCTGCACTGGCACTCACAAACAGTTGTAGGCCAAATTTCAGGGCCCCACACGAGCTTCCCGTGCGAAAACTCAACAGCCGTGGGAGCCCGGAGCTCCTTCCCTCTTCACAGTCACAACTCATCTGATCTTTCCAGTAGACAAAGCCGGGCATTTCCTTTGAGTTCCTCCCAGTTCAGTTGGCTGGTTTGGCTGTCACTCACAGTAAACTCCCCCTGTTGGTGGAAAAAGGTGCCAAGGTCAAAACTACATTTCCCAGAGTCACTACCCTTAATAATCCCCTTACAGCAGGCTCCAGAGGAGAGTCCAAGTTCTGATTCTCCCAGAGCAGGCTCCATTTTAAAGGATCCCCACCATGATTGGTCCAAGTCAGCAGTTCTGAACCAACATGAGGGAGCTACTCTGCACTGTCCTTGCTACAAGAAAGCAAGATAAATCAAACTGCATTTTCATTTTTACTCTAACAGGTTACAAGCAAACAATTACATCTTTGAAGAGTGCTCCTTCTGCCCACTTAGCGATGGCAGAAATGGAGAGATTTGGCAGTAGCTCAAGCAGGACTCAAGCAGGGAAACACACAGACCCCCATCCAAATTAATTATGTCTGCAGGCAGACAGCTCTTAAAGAGACAGTACCAGAGGCTCTAAAAACACTCACAGATAAACGGCTTAAACGACAAACACCATTCAGGCTTGGAGCATTCAAGCAAGCTCCTGGAAGACTTCTGGGAACCCCCATTTGCAGGTGGAGTTACACCCTTCCCGGCCTGGAAAAGCTTGGCGTCCGCGTCAAGCAAATACCCCCATAAGTTTCAACACAACCATATACATCTACATCAGTATCACATTAGGCTCATACATGTAATCATCAGTCAATATAGCACTTTACCAGAAACACATTTCTGAAACTTTGCAGTACGTCACACTTTACACAGTATTACACACACATTGTACCATAACTCAGGTTATTACCTCCTGTACATGAAACCTGAAGAGAGGGGGCCCTTCCCTATAAGCTACCTTGGGGCTGGATGGGGCAGGGGCACCATACCTAGAGGGCAACACAAGTAACTTGGAGTTAGCACTGATGTTCAGTTTGGGCAATGAGCTCGGGGACACATACACTCCTTTATGGACAACACTGAGAGGCAAGTCCACAGACCTCCCAGGGGAATCATAACTGAGGTGCACCACAGGCTTTACAGCTCGACCAGTCCTTCTAGGGGGAACTGTTACAGTCTCTGCACTATGAGCCTCATTTTCAGCATTGTCCTCACTTGTCAGGGGAGTCTCCATAGGGGTAGAGAGGCTAGAACTTGGGGCACTTTCAGCTCCAGGAGTTACAATCTCTGAGTCCACAACACATGGCTCACATGGAGAGCTTTCTGACACTGACAGTGAATTATCAGGGCACTCAACACACTCTTCTTGTTCTGGTATGTCACCAGTCTGTTCTAGTCCATCATTTTCCTCCCCTGAAAGCTCAAAAAGTTCAACCATACACAATGATTCCATATCATCTGACTTGATGCTTTGCATTTCACTTTCTGGGAGCATTGGCTCCAGGGACAAAGCTGGGGGCTTAGACAGTCCAGAAGGCCCAGCTTCATCTCCAGTATTGACTAGGGGATTACCCCGAAACAATTGACTCAGTTCGTAAGAAGGGTAATAGTCAAAGTCACACTGACTTTCCTCTGATATGGACTGACAGTCATGCTCAACTGGGACTTGTGGAGGGGAACACTTTAACTCAGCTTCTGTAGGTGCAGACTTTCCTGATTTTTTCTTAGCAGCTGCTCTAGTCACTGGTCCAGAGGGGGCATTTTCTGGGGGCTCAGACTCAATCAATATTTGTCCAATGGGCAGTAAATGATTTCTATGCATTGTTTTCACATCTTTTGAATTATTCTCAGGCCTTACATTGTACACTGGCAGATCATCTAGGTTGCCCACTACAATGTGAGGGAGATGGTGCCATCTGTCAGCAATCTTATGTTTGCCATGCAGTCATAGATTTCTTAGCAATACCTGATCTCCCTCCTGGAGTTCCTGTGCTTTCACCTTTTTATCATACCTTTCTTTGTTGGCCAGATTTCTTTTGGCAGCCATGATTTGAGCCAGTTGGTACGCATGGTTTAGCTGGGCCTTTAACTTTTGCACATACTGTAAATAGTTGTCAGCTTGAACCCCATCAGGAGAGACCCCAAAGCACACATCTACCGGCAGTCAAGCTTCTCTTCCAAACATCAGGTGGTAGGGGGAGAACTCAGTGGCATCACTTTTGGTGCAGTTGTTGGTGTGTACCAGGGTGCTAATTTGTTGGCTCCATCTAGGCTTGTCCTTTGGGTGGAGGGTGCCTAGCATATCTAGCAAGGTGCGGTTGAAACGTTCAGGCTGTGGGTCCCCCTGGGGATGGTAAGGGCTGGTTCTGGACTTTCACACTCCACACAGAGAAAGCATCTGTTTGATCAGACGACTCTCAAAGTCCCTCCCTTGATCAGAATGGATTCTTTGTGGAGCCCCATAGTGAACAAAAAAGTTTTCTAAAAATACTTTTGCCACAGTGGATGCCTTCTGGTCCTTGGTGGGAAAAGTTTTGGCATATCTCGTAAAATGGTCAGTGACCACCAGCACATTACTAATATTTCTTTGATCTGACTCCAAACTCAGAAAATCAATACAGACCAGCTCCATGGGTGCACTGGTGGTGATGTTAACAAGGGGGCAGCCCTCTGGGGCAAAGCTTTCCTCTGTAAGCAGTGACTACAAGTTCAAATGTGTTGCTCCACATCAGCCCCCATCTTAGACCAGTAGAATCTGGATCTCACCAAGTCAAGTGTTCTGTCAATACCAAGGTGCCCCATGTGGTTGTGTAAGGACCTCAGTACTGAGTCTCGAAAGGCAGTGGGCAGCACTAGTTGTTGTGTGTCTACTTGTCCCCCTCTGTCTACTGTTTCTCTGTATAACAATCTATTGATCAGTTTCAACTTAGGACCTTCTTTGTAGAATAGTGCAGTTCTCAAATCAGTGGAGCGTAATTTGGACACATCTTTTCCTGCATAGAGGGCTTCTAAAACTGATTTGATCATGGGATCTTGGGCTTGAGCCCGCCGAATACTGTCATTGTCCAGCTGAGGCACTGCACCAATGTCTATTGCAGAAAACTGGCAATAAGCAGCAGGTATGCAATTCTCAGAAGGTCCCAAACAATCCACCATACAGTCCACTGCGTCCGTGGACATTTGTTCCTCCCTGTCAAACTTCTGGCAGAGTGCTCGAATATCAGGTTCTGACAGTCTAACCCAGTCATTCTGGAGAACAGGCCTCCGGGAGAGAGCATCAGCATCTATGTGGTTCAGGCCTGCTCTGTATCCAACAGCACAGTCATATGTAGATAATGTAGAAAGCCACCTATGGCCAGTGGCGTCCAGCTTAGCTGAAGTCTGCACATAGGTCAAAGGATTATTGTCAGTTTTTACTAGTATCTTAGCCCCATACAAGTACTTGTGGAATTGATCAACAATGGCCCACTTCAAAGCTAGAAACTCTAACTTGTGTACAGGATAGTTCTTTTCGGAAGGGGTCAGGCTTCTGCTGGCAAAGGCCACTGGTCTCAGGCCATTCTCATGCTCCTGGTACAACACAGCCCCCAACCCTTGCAAGCTAGCATCAGTGTGCAGGACATAAGGTTTTGTTGGATTGGCATAGGCCAACACTGGAGCGTGGGTAAGCTGATATATGATCTCATGAAAAGCAGTATCACAATCAGGAGTCCTGCAGGCCCCAAATACTTCACTTGGATGAAAATACATTCTTTCAGTCTCGAGGGATGCTGACTTTTTGTATTTTTTGTGGGTTGGGGATACCCTTGAGTAAGGTTAAGTAAAGGGCGGATCACTCTTGAATAGTCCTTGATGAAGCGCCGATAATAACCGCAGAATCCCAGGAATCTTTGCAGTTCTTTTAAATTTTTGGGCTGTGGTCAGGTGGTCAAGGCCTCAACTTTACTTGGATCGGTCTCTATTCCCTCGGTGGATACTATGTGTCCCACATACTTTACTCATGTTTGAAAAAACTGACACTTATCAATGGACAGTTTAAGGCCAAAGTCTTCCAGTCGGTCCAATACCTTGAATAATCTGCTCTCATGTTCCTCCAGTGAGCTGCCAAACACAATAACATTATCTAGGTATACCAAGCACTCTAATAAGTTCATGTCCCCCACTGCACGCTCCATCAATTGTTGAAAAGTGGCTGGGACACCTGAAATCCCTTGAGGCATCCTCATGAATTCATAGAAGCCAAGCGGACAGATAAAGGCTGTCTTCTCGTGGTTTTCTGAGGCCATCGGGATCTGGTAGTACCCTCTGCGAAGATCCAGTACAGAGAACCACTTGCTACCATTCAGGCAGTCCAAAGCATCTTGAATGCGGGGCATTGTATACTGATCAGGGACAGTCCGCCGGTTTAAAGTGCGATAATCCACACACATCCTTACTGTCCCATTCTTTTTTCTCACTACCACAATGGGGGAAGCATAGGGGCTTCTGGAGTCTTGCATTACACCAGCAGCTAGTATCTCTTGCAGATGCCGTCTCACATCATCTATGTCAGCAGGGGCCAGGCGTCGAGACCTCTCACAAAATGGCCTTTCATCATGCAGCTGGATGGTGTGCTCAGCTCCTTGCACACATCCTACATCCCATTCTTTTAAAGAAAACACCTGGTCTCTCTGGGCAAGCTTCTCACTAATCCTCACTTTATATTTAGCTGGCAACTGGGAGTCACCAAAATCAAACAAGTCAGGCATTACCCTGTTATTCTTCCCCAAACTCTTGCTACTGGGTAGCACTGCAGTGTCTACACAATGCACATTAGCCAGGGTGCAACATCTATTTACTCTAATCTCTCTGTCAGACACATTATGAACTTGAACCATTACCCTTCTGGCATAAGCATGGGCTCTAGCAGGCAAAATACTAGGCTTGACCAGCATTCCCTCCGGCAATTTTCCATCGCCTGGTGCATCCAACATTAGTATTTTATTCTTGACATCCTTCCTGAAACAGACCTCTCCCTGTAAGGTACACTGGGCATTTGGTGCCAGGATCAGAGACTCAGGATCCTTCTTCCAGACAATTCCAACCGGTTCCTCTGGTTCTACCTTTTCAGCATCTCTCTGTGCCTCATAGGCCTTCTTGCTCAAGGCCGGAATTCTTAAAGCTCTACTAGTCCTTGACCCCTGTTTTTCTTAACACAACTGTGCCAGCCATCCAAACATATGTGCATTAGTCCCAATTAGTAAAGGAACCCCATCATACAGTCCAGTAGGGGGACACACTAAGGCCAAGGTCTCTACTTGCTCTGCTACCCCAGCCACGGAGGTAGGAAAAGACAGCCAAATTTGGATATATCCAGAGTAGGGGTAGACCTTCTCACTTAACCCCCAGACATGCAGCCCCTCCAACGGTTGTAAGGGTACATCAGACAAGTGCTTCTGATACCAGTCTTGGAACATAATTGTCAGTTGGGAGCCACTGTCTAATACAGCTCTTGTAGACACTCCATTCACCTTTACAGTGGTCTCCATGGAGGGACCCACTATTTGGGACCAGTCTGGAGAGGTGGTAGCAGGGACCTGGGCAATTGACCTTGCCACAAAGGGACATGAGTTTGCATTTTTTGGATCCTCATTGCGATCATTTTGTGTACCTCTCAACCACAGATTTGTTCTCCGAAGCTCTTCTTGTAGCCTGTATACAACTTTCTCTGTGTCTTCTGGTGACCTGCATTCTCTCTTCATGTGCCCATCCTTCCCACAATTATAGCAAAACATACTTTCTGGAGTTTGAGCTGGCCGAGGCATCACACTGGGAGCCAGGATGGGGGTACCAATAACTGGACACCTTGGTGCCATCTCTGTCTGCGGCATAATAAGCATTTGGAGGCATCTCGTCAATTTCCCCACTTCCATGGTCAAGACATCGAGTTTTGAGCTGTTGTCAGCAGGAGATGCCTGGGTGGGTACCCCCACCTCCATAGCAGATAGCAGTCGGATATAGGTCGGGGCCTGTACTTGCAGGCGCTGCCTTCATACAGAGACTGTTTTTGAATTCCCTGATCTTTCTCAGCAGTTCATCCCATGGTGGCACACCCTCATTGGTTCCCACTTCACAAGGACCTTCCGATGCTGTGATCACTTGGGCTGCGCTCACCCCAGAATTAGAATCCCCCTCCTCATTTTCAACCTCTGGAAGTTCTTTTATTAAGTCACAATTGTCCGGTGGGTTACCCCTTCTGTCTGGGAGCCTTAATTGAAGAAGCTGCAATTTAGAATGCTTTGCATGCTGTAGTAGGTGCTCCAACCTTACATGGTTTAAGTCACTGGCGGCTACCCCACCTTTTCAGTAAGCCTTCTGCAGAGCTCTTTCCAGATGAGTAACATATGCAGAGAAACTTTCCCTGGCCACTGTTTTGTACCTTGAAATTTCCACATCAAGCTCTCTCCCGACTCAATGCTCCCAAAATTGCCTTCAAGCACAGATAGGTACTTCTGGGCAGATGCATCAGGATTTGTGGACCTCAAAAATTTAATGGCCTCTAGGACAGGACCCCGCAGACTTTCTATCATTCTTTTTTGTTTCTCAGCCTCCACACACTGCCATTCAGGTATCAGGGGGGCAACACAATCTATCCAGGTGTCCCAATCATTCTCCCCCTGGGGGGGTGGGGAAGGTGCCAGAGAAGATCCTCAACCTTTGGTAAGAGTCGTGACTAATGGCAGGTGCAGAAATAGGAGCCTGCAATGGTTCAGCCACCATAACGGGTACTGGAGTGGGAGAGGGTGTTGGGGGAGGAACTCCCCAGGTGGCAAGAATAGTTTCTTCAAGTCCTCCAGAGTTTTCCTTCCCAGCAACCATTTAGCAAATTTCTCCTCAAAAGTTTCAGATAGTGGGGGCTCATTCTCCCCTGGGTCTTACTGTCCTTAGTTATCACTCCAGGCAGTGAGGGCTCCTCTGGGATATAGTCTGTGGCACTTTGGAGCTTCTGTGGATCCTATACTCTACTAGGGCCATGAAAGTGTGGGTGAGCAGATTAGCATGTCGACCCACCACCACAGGGTTTTGTAAACCCTCCACCTTGGAAAGTACTCCCTGTACAGTGTCCGTATTGATACCTAAGGGGATGTCCAGGATAAGCATAGCATTTTGGGGGTCGATCTCCTTCCCAGTACACCACTCCTCCAACCGGTGCACAGCCACTTCTGTCGGGGTACCCATTTATTTTTACCAGTGAATTGTAAATGTGGCCATTAGAGGACACACGATCCCAGTGGTGAGCCTCCAAGATGTAACCCCTTGGTGGCACTATCCTGATCGCAATTACTGCACAATACCAGGGAGAACACACAGCAGCTTCAGTTCCTGACAGGCCGAGCGCGATTCAGCAATTTCTCCAGTCTTCTACAGGGTGAGCCTGGTTTCATAACTTATGGTGCTTCTTTCTCCATACAACTCTGATTCAGTCCGCACTGGCACTCACAAACAGTTGTAGGCTGAACTTCAGGACCCCACGCGAGCTTCCCGCAAGAAAACTCAACAGCACAGGAGCCCGGAGCTCCTTCTCTCTTCACAGTCACAACTCATCTGATCTTTCCAGTAGACAGAGCTGGGCATTTCCTTTGAGTTCCTCCCAGTTCAGTTGGCTGGTTTGGCTGTCACTCACAGTAAACTCCCCCTGTTGGTGGAAAAAGGTGCCACGGTCAAAACTACATTTCCCAGAGTCACTGCCCTTACAGTCCCCTTACAGCAGGCTCCAGAGGAGAGTCCAAGTTCTGATTCTCCCAGAGCAGGCTCCATTTTAAAGGATCCCCACCATGATTGGTCCAATTCAGCAGTTCTGAACCAACATGAGGGAGCTACTCTGTACTGTCCTTGCTACAAGAAAGCAAGATAAATCAAACTGCATTTTCATTTTTACTCTAACAGGTTACAAGCAAACAATTACATCTTTGAAGAGTGCTCCTTCTGCCCACTTAGCGATGGCAGAAACAGAGCGATTTGGCAGTAGCTCGAGCGGGACTCAAGCAGGGAAACACACAGACCCCCATCCAAATTAATTATGTCTGCAGGCAGACAGCTCTTAAAGAGACAGTACCAGAAGCTCTAAAAGCACTCACAGATAAATGGCTTAAACGCCAAACACCATTCAGGCTTGGATCATTCAAGCAAGCTCCTGGAAGACTTCTGGGAACCCCCATTTGCAGGAGGGTTACAGATGTACAATCAACCATAGTGGTTATAAGCAGAGATCTTTTGAGTGAGGCAGCCGGCAACTACACACATAGGGGAAAAAGGCCATGTATGGGGTGGCAGGTTAGAGAGGTAAAGAAGAGGAGGGATATATTACCAACGACTGGGGAAAAAATTTAGCTAGAACCACAGAAAGTGACGATGGCTGTCGTGTACTTGATTATTATGATAGTGACGGAGGAGTGGTAGATAATTGGGACACTACTATGGATGGGGTGGGACTTTAGCCAGGCTGGAGTGGACAGAGAAGGGTGGGTGCAGCAGGAAGAGTTAATAGGGAAAGAGTGAGATCCCGGGGTAGAAACATGGCGAGCATCAGGATGGAAAGAGGGAGTTGCCGAATTAGCGGGCTAGCGGTGAGGAAAACATTTGCAAGGTGCTTTCATGTAGCAATCGTAGAGCACCTTGAATATATTCAGGCTAACAGGGCAGCTCAGCTTCAAGTTCCTTTGTAAACTGTTCCACAATGTGGGTAAAGAGAAGCTTAAAGCAGCTTTGCCAAAACGAGTTTTGACCCTTGGAACTTGGAGGGCAATTAGGGAATAGCTCCTTAGAGCGTAGGTACCTAACAGACTCCGGGAAACACAATCTGAGACATATGAGGGGAGTTTGTTGGTCACTGCTCTGAAGGCCCATAGGGTGGCATTTCTATTCCTTCTATAGTGAAGGGAAGTCCAGCCTAACAATGAGTACAGGGAGCAGTGGTGTGTGGAAAGTGGAAGGCCAGTAATGAACCTGATAGCTCTGTGGTAGAGGGTGTCCAACTTAGCCAGTGCAGAGGCAGTGCAGTGGCTGTATAGCAGGTCCATGTAATCTATTAAAGATAGGAAGGTAGCTTGAACCAGTTGAATCTTGGCCTTCTTTGTGAGCAGGTGGTCAATTCTGTAGAATAATCCTAATCTTTGCCTTATTTTCTTCTGTAGTTCTTCAAGATGGTGGGGTGAAGGAAAGTTTATGATCGAGCCAAACTCCTAGATATTTGAATTTAGCTACATACGCTAGTGTTTCTCCAAGAACAGTGGTAATTTGTGGGATAGCTACCCCCAGCAGGGTGCATGTGCAAGGAGGGAGAAGAGCATGGCTTTGTCTTTTTGCATTGAGCAAAAGCTTTTTGTTTATGAGCTGGTATTGTAGAAGGTTAAATTCAGCTTGGAGGTCTTCACAGGCTGCCTCCGGCGTGGGACAAGTCAAGTACATTACAGTGTCGTCCACGAATAAGTGGATGTTGACTTTTTTGATGGGGTCATTGATGTTGTTAATGTAGACTGCAAAGAGGAGGGGACCAAGGACAGAGCCCTGGGGTACACCCCTCAGCATAGGTTTTAATGGAGAAAGAGCACCTTCAGCTTTAACCTGCTGTTTCCTTTTTCCGAGGTAGTCTGCAAACCAGCACATAGATTTATGGTCCAGGCCTAAGGTGCTTAGGGAGGAAAGAAGCAGGCTGTGATCGACTGTGTCGAATGCCTTACTAAGATCCAAGAAAACAGCACAGACATGCTTCTTGTTGTCAAGGTCTAGGAGCCAATCATTGGTCACCTTAGCTAGGGCTGTTATGGTGCTGCGCTTTGCTTTGAATCCAGACTGAACCAGGTTTAATAGGCTTCTGGATTCTAAGTATACCCCTAGCTGGCCACATACTATTTTTCCTAGTAATTTAGACAGGATGGGGAGGAGGGAGATCGTTTTGTAGTTATTTAGATCGCAGGGGTATTGTTTGAATGTATTGTTTGAATGTATTGTTTGTACTATGTTTGTTTGTCAGTATTTTGTGTGTTTTTTAGCTTTAAACTTGTCTCCAATAAAAACGGGCAGTTTGCTCATTTGGATTTACAAGTATAAAAAATAAAAATGAAAAAAAATGAAAAAGGGGTCACCTGCTTTTAATAGAGGGATGACATGGGCTATTTTCCATTGAGGGGAGAGGCTACCCTGGGAGAGTGACATGTTGAATAGGTGGGTGATTGGCACTGCAAGGACATGATAGGCACATTTCAGATAGTATGGCTCTAGGAAGTCAGAGCGTGCTCCCTTCCTGGTGTCCAGTTGCAGCAGTAGGTCTTCCACCTCTTTTAGAGAAACAGGAAGGAGGGAGAAGGCCTCCTCGGTAGAGGGGGACTTGTGGGTTGGTGGGCCCTGAGCTGTGTGGAGGTCATTGGCAGGAGAAGTATCAAATGCTAGCCCTGCTGTTGCAAAATGGTTATTGAGGGCTTCCAATATCTCCGACCGGTTAGAGATAATGCTGCCACCGGACTTCATTTTTGCTGGTATGGAATTACCAGGTGCATGTCCAGACATGTTTTTTTAATGTTTTCCAGAGCTTTGAAGGATTTCTTGAGGCAGAGGCTAGCTCTGAATGATAGTAGATGGCCTTGGCTGCTCTGACCAACTTGGTGCACGTGTTACATGCTCTCTTAAAAAGACACCAATCCCAGTCATTCTTGCTTCTTCGGGCTTTTTTCCATGAAGTATCCCTATATACCTGGGAAGCTTTGCGCTCAGGTGAGAACCAACAGCAGGTGCTGCTCCTGACCCGCACCTTAACCAAGGGTGCATGCTTATTTAAAGCCTCACTTAAAATATCAGAAAAAATAGTATATGCCATGTTAACCATTTTGGCTAGGAAGAATTCCTGCCATTGCGGTGAATGTTTCAAGTCATGGACATAAGCAAACAAATCAAAGTTGCGTTTGCACCTCTTAATAGAGAACTTTGCCACAAACTGTGGGTTGTGCAGGGATCTAATAGTGGTGATTATACGATGATCGCTAATGTCTGAGAAAAATGTTCCGACATGAGATGTGGATTGCTAACCAAAATTACATCTAAGAGGGAGCTATTGTTAAGGTTTTTTTTATTTGGGTGAGTAGGCTCGCCAATGAGTTGCACCAGCCCTAGAGTGTCTCAAAAGGGTTTCAAGGGAGCTGATGCACTTGATAGCCAATCGTAGCTCAGGTCGCCATTATAATGGTTTCCAAGGAACTGAGCCCCAGTACGGAACTGAGGTGAGACAGGAGATGTGGCCCGGCAGAAGGGGGCCTGTAGCAGCCTATTACACAGAGTGCACTGGAAGGAGAAAGTTCGATCTTTAGGGTCAAGCACTCAAATTATTTGGGGGAGGATGATATGTCTATGCATGCGGCTGAGTATTTGTCCCTTACATAAATTGCCACCCCACCTCCTCTTGATTGTGTATCCGCACGGAAGAGTAAATCATTTAGGATATTGATTTAATTGTCTGGTGTGGCTGGTCTTAGCCAGGTCTCAGTGATCACTAGGATGGCAGGTAGGGTGTGGCTCACCCAAACTTGGATAAGGTTGAACTTTTTCAGCAAACTACAGGCATTAAGATGCATAAAAGACATTCCTTTGATACCTGCCAGGTCTGATGGAGAAGCAAGGGTGTCTAATGGTCCTGGGTTGAGTTCGACATTGCCTGAGCACAATAGTAAAAGAAGCAGGATTCTTTTTAAGGCAGCGAACTGTAATTTGTAAACACTATTTTTTGGGCGATAGGGGAGGCAGTGTTGATGGGTAGGCCTGTACCCACTCCTGGTGTTATACTAGCCTAGTGTTGCAGCCACTAGTGTTCTGGCAGAAATTTGCAATGAGTAGGAAGTCTCAAGTCTGGATAGGGGAGTAATCTGCAGAGGCAGCTCGGGAGATGTCCCACTCCCCGGCAGAGACAGCTGAGAAGCCCAATAGTCCAGAATGGCTACCTGAAAGGAGCTGTTGGATGCAGGACAGGGAGAAGCGCAAGGGTCATTCCACTTTAGGGAGGGATGTGGGTTCCGAAGAATTGAGCTGAGCGCTAGTAAAGCTAGTGACACACCGAGGAACCAGCTGTAATTTCCCATGGTAGATCTAAACTCCACAACAGCCGGCAGTAAAAGCCACTAGAAGCCTAGACCAATCGGTGATCAGGTGTCATAAGTTCAAAATCCTTTCATTTGCTGAGAGGCGGTTTTGACGCTGAACGTACCTGTGGAGCAACTCTTTGCAGCTGAGCCAGTGAGGTAGTTCAAGGCTGCAGTCCGGTGTGGCAAGATTGGTTTGTAGCTTTTGTTTCTGTTTCTGGCCCTGCTCCACCGGTACAGAATGGAAGTGGGGGCATGCATTCAAGTCTTGCAGCCTTAGTGGATGAGCATGGTTCGGCCTGAGAAACAGGCAGAAAAACCCCGAGGATGGTCCTCAGAAAGAGAGGTATCCCTGGGCCACTAGAGCAGAAGAGGAAGTAGAAAATATAATGTGTTTTCTCTTTAACAGAAAAGACAGCTGTTGCAGCCCTCTAGTGGCTATATAGTATAATTTGCAAATGAGAAAGTAAAAAAAAAAAAAAAAAAAAATGAAATCTTGCTTTACAAAAAAGGATAGTCTCCCAGGGTCAGCAGCGCTGATAAACGTCTCTAATGAAGCAAGGTAAAATGGAGACCAGCAGGAAGAAGTCAATGAGGCTGAGATCCTCCAATCAGAGTGTTGGCACTGAAAATTCAGAATGTCCAAAGGTGCCAAATACCAAAGTACCTGAGGGGGTAAACGACTTTTGGCTGTTTCTGTAGATTTCTGGGCCCTGCAACGAACCGGAGTTCGGAAGATCCGGGGGGCAGTTTCAACAGTGGAAGAAAGCCTCAGGGTCTGCTAATTTGCAGCAGCAGAATCGTGGATTGCTTCCCAGGACAGGCTTGTAGCTTTTCCTCTGGTGGCGAGGTGCGAGCCCCAGGAGGGCACAGCACATCTTGAGGGGGGGGTGAGAGGAAAGGAGATGGATTAAGTAGGGGCAGGCAGGGGAGATGTGGTTAACTCAAACAAAGAAATAGGGTGGTCACTATTATTTGGAAGGAGGTGACTACAAAGTGGGTAATAGAAACAGGGAGGAGACATAAGTGGGTTAGAGGGCAGACAGGTGGCAAAGCGAGAGGCAAGGATTGGTCTTTAAATTTAGAATGCTAGGCAGTACACTGAAAAGTCTGGTCAATTTAAAACTATAGCTTTACACAGAAATTAATTCTAAAAAGGATTCAGCTGTTCACTTAGAATAATAGGCAGTGTAGTACAGGGCTAATAATCTTAAGACTCTACAGTTTTACACTCAGAATTAATAATAAAAAGGATTAGGCTGTAGTTTTAGGATATTAAGGAGTGCATAAAAAGGTCAACTTAAAACTCTTCAGCCTTTCGAAGAGAATTAATTCTAAATAGGGATGTAATCACAGTGCATTCAGAGCAGGTAAATCACTGTAAACAATGGCAGTATAACACTGAATGGCCTAAACTGGATTGATAGATGAGAAGAGAAACACTGTCTACATCCTCAACTATAACTGCTATTTTATCAGACTTAATTCTATCTCTTGTGATGCACACATTGTAGGCAGGTACAGTGCATTAAGAGGGCTTTAAATTAAAATGTGACACCCAGTGTTCTGTTCTACATAAGTCATAACTGTCAGTTACTTGTTTGCACTGAAGTACCGCATAAGATGCCTGTAATAACATACTTTAGCCTTCTGGCATTCTAGTTAATCTATTTTTAAATACTTAGACTCGGCTGTGTCATATTAAACTGGCTTTAGTACTCTGTTTACTTCGTATAACTGTCTGCTTATATTACAGTGCACACTTGCTGTACAGCTGACAGTTGTGAGGGTGTTTCTAATAAAAAGAGGCTACAGCATAGCTGCTTATTTTCTTGTCTTGTGAGCCTACCTTTTGGGTGGTATTTTATTTACCATGTTACAAGCCCTAGTTTCCAAGGTGGTTGCCTTTGGTTGGGTGTGTGTTTGGCAATGTGGGTACCTGTGATTTACCAGTTTTAAGCCATTGTGGCACAGTGCATTATACTTTGTTCACACTTTGAACCATGTTATGCACCATGCTCAGCAGCTTTGTCTTTATGCGAGGAACAAGCGGAAAAGAGGCTGCACAGAGGAGACCAGAAAAGGGAGCAGTGATGAAAGTGATCAGGAAATAGAATTATTTAGTTTCTGTGCTTTTTTTCAGCAGGAACTCGGATCCTGCATTTCATAGAGCTGCAAAATGAAGTAATAAACAAAACGCTATAAAATTATATAGTTTTTCTGTAGCTGTGATTTAACACAACAACTTTGTACTCCTGTAATGTTGTCCCATAGTTTTAGCAATAATTCAGATCTTGGTTAGGGTCCAGTATTATCTATGTTCTTGGACTTAATGAAAAAGTTATTTCAGGACATATGTGTAAGACATCACTAACATGTTAGGAAAAACAGTATGCAGTGATTAGCATACTGTATGTCTACAAACATGGAAAGAGGGATGCTAGTCCTAAAGTACACAGTTTTATTTAAGAGAATGAATACTGCTTTGGATCTTCACTGTAAGTCTGCTTGCCTTTTCAGTTGCTAACAGTATGTGGTCATTCATCAATTTGTGTTTTTCTGTTTCAAAAGTTCAAAATGTTGTAAGACAGATGCATTTTATTTCATATGAGATTACCACACTCTCCCCATGATGCTGTCTGACAACAACAAGCATTTGTCAATGCCGAATGTTGTTTGCTTATGCGTGCTGTTCAGGTATTGGGAAGTGAAAGTACCATGCCTAAGAACTGTCATGGCCCCACCAAAGACATCCGCTGTGTCTTTCTGTTCAGTATGCACAGAAGAGGGGGAAGGGAAAGGGCCACAGCAGTACAGCAGTTGCAAAGGCATGAAGAGGTTGACAGTAGTCCATTCACAGGCAGGCGAATCCTGCAGGAGGTGACTAAATTGAAGGTGGACAAAGTGATGGGACTAGATGGCATACACCCAAGGATATTAAAAGAACTGTAAAGGGAGGTAGCAGTACCTCTGATACTGGGGTCAGTTTCACTCCCTAGTTGTTCTTCCTCCAGCCCTCTTTGCCATCCCCTATCCCCTCCCCCGGATGCCTACCATACTCATCTGCCCTGCCACTTAGACTCCTCCCTAACATCCATAGTTCCTCCCTCAAACTAGCCAGTCATCTGCAGACCATACACCCCCCTCCATCCTCCAAACCCAGTCCAGGATCATGGCGGACCCACACCCTGTACACACCACCACCCTTTCAAAGATGGCCACCCTATTGACATGTGGCACCTACCCCATTTTGGTCCCCATCTTATGTTATGGGCTATTACTCCCAGGTTCTGTAGCCTACTACAATGGTTAGGCCCCTATGTACTCAAATTCCTGTCCCCCCCAACACTAGTCCCCCTACTGACACGCCTTGCCAACTGGTTAATTCAGTCTCAAATCTCATCCATTAGATACTGTATTACTGTAGCAATCCTAAAGCCTCCTTGTCTGTTTTTCACCCCTCAGCTACCATACTTTTTGTTCTCAGCTCTCATATAGTTTCCACCGTTCCTAGTTGTCCAGCTGACATTTCCACTCAATCTAAGTCCTTCCCATTCAAACTAAGTGTTCCTTTACCAAGATTACTCCCTCCTCCCTCAGTCCATTCTAGTCCCACCGGTACTATGTACTCACTGCAACACACCCCCCATCGCCCACTCTTATGCCCTGATACCACCTGCTTAGTATCCCAGAATCTTTCTGCCAGCGTCCCTGCCTCCTATGCATGCGCTTTTCCATATCCCAGGGACTACTTTACAGGCTATGAACATGTTATTGATGGATAGGATTATAAAGGCATCTCTGTATATATTATTTACCTTTATTTCTACACTGTATATATTTTGTTGTATATGTCTTGCTACTGTTGTTTTATATATATTTTACTTGTACTCTATTCTGTACCTTTGTCCTTGCAAACTGCAGGTCCACCTTGTAAATGAGCTTGCTCAATGGTGATCGCCGAGGTAAATAAACATTTTTTTTTTGTTAATGTAACATACTTTATTAAGTATAACCAAACATATAGTCATAAAAACATAGGATAAATTGATATCAGCATATATTGCATAATAAGCTGTACACAGATTATTAACAGGAAAAGATAAACATTCGGAAAAAATAATAACAACACTACCTTGAGAAAAACAAAATAAAAAACTACCCCTTCCACCTCCCCCCCCCACTCCATGGTGCACTTTCCTATAGCTTAACACAACAGAACTAAAAAGTGGACCAAGATGATAACAGTTGAATAAAATTATCAAGGAACGATGAGAGGCCATACAAGAGACAAGGGGTCATCCCCTGCAGATTCGAAAAAGGCCAAAGGAAAAAGATAAGGAGGAGAGGCTTGCAAACTTACCAAGACACCCTATCAAGACAAATAGAGGGCGTATAATTTCCCCCAATTTTTGTTAAAAGATGATTGACGGTGGCGTACACTCGTGCAAATGATATGTTATGCAACCATTCCGTGTAAGAAATGGTAGCTTGATCCATCCAGTGTCTAAGCACTAGATTTTTGACCGCCATTGAGATTAGAGCCATATGAAAATCTTCAATCCTTCACAGGAATTCCAGAGTAATCTCCCAGAATACATATGATGGGTGAGAAGAGGCTCTGCAGTCCCAGCAGTGGGTCTAGAGCAGATTCAATTTGTTTCCACAAGGGAGATATTTTTTCAAACGACCACAATAAATGAAGGAGCGAGCCCTCCTCTTCCTTGTTTCACCTAGAATACATGTTGGAGGGAAGCCGCTTCATTTGAGCCAATTTGATAGGAGTATAATATATATTGTTTAAAATACAGTATTGCGTAAGCCTGTATCGCTCTTGAGTGAGGTATGTATGTATATAGGCCTGTCCATATAGAGCGCCAGTTAATAACTCCGTCAGGAAAAGTGCTTGCCAGATCTGAGATCCGGCAATCGGAGGTTCAAGGTATGTGAGAACCAATTTATATATGGTAGAAATGCCATGGGATTTGCAGCGAATCTTGATTTGCTGGAGAAAGGCACCGATATGGGAAGGGTTGGATTCTTTCCCAAACACTTTGGTTAGTAAGTGCTTAAGCTGAAAAATTTTGAAGGCAGCCTGTGACGTTAGATCAAATTTGGTAAGAATCTCCTCAGCAGACAGAATAGAGTCCTGTGACTAGAAGTCAGCCACAGTGAGATCGGGAGAGAGTGGTAACCAACACCGAGATATAGGAGCACCACCTATTTTGAGATTCAAATTGGCATAGATTGGCTGAGAAAAATTGGAGCTCAGAACTACCTTATAAAAACTGAACATTTGAGAAAGAACTCTTAGTGAAATACCGATTGGGAAAGACTGCAAAGCTTTTGGTATATTTTTAAAGGGCATATGCAAAGTGAGGATGGAGCTAAATTATGTGCAGCAATAATGTCCGACTCAATATGCAACCAGATTGGGACATACTCATGATGAATAAGGAGTTCCGATAAAGAAAACCACTTCCCACACTTATAGAGATGACAAGCACAGTAATAATATAAAAAGTTAGGGAGACACAAGCCTCCTAGCTCTTTAGGTAAGGAGAGCTTAAGATAGGATCTTCGAATAGCTTTGTCCTGCCAGATTATGGAATTAACATCAGAATGGATAAACTGAAAAAAAGACAAAGGTAACCAAACATCCAGCATGTTTAGCGGATAAAACAATCTGGGTAGGACATTCATTTTGACGGTATTAATTCTGCCCCATAACGAGAGGGGAAGCTTTTTCCATCTTGATAAGTCCTGCTGAATATTATACCACAAATCCTCCAGATTGAGTTTGAGGAGTAAAGATAAGTCCGAGGTAATATGAATACCCAAATATTTAATGGACCTGGGGGTCCATTTCATACCGAACTTACTGAAAGCTGAGCTATATGTTAAATAATTAAGGTGGAAAATTTTGGTTTTGCTAATATTGAGTTTGTGGTTCGAGAATTTCCCAAAAATGTCAATAATATGCAGTGCTTCTGTTAGAGAAGAGACTGGATCTGAGAGATGAAGCAATATGTTGTCTGCATAGACTGAGGGCAAAGGGACCCTATCACCTATTGGAATACCAGAAATTAAAGGAGAAGATTTCAGCTGCCTGATCAGGGTTTTGAGATATATGTTAAAGAGAAAAGGAGAAAGCGGACATCCCTGCTGCATACCCAAAAAGAGAGGGAAGATATCAGAGAGTATGTCGTTGCAGTGTATTCTAGCCAGAGGGGAGGAATATAGAGCCTGTATCCATTTAATAAAGTTATTAGGAAAGACCATTATCTGTAGCATAGCCCACAAGAAATTCCAGTCCACCCTGACAAAGGTTTTTTCTGCATCAAGGGATATCAAGGCCATAGGGATAGGGGAGGTTTTGGCCACCTGAACCAGATACGACAATTTACGAAGGTGATCAGCAGGGGTTCTGCCTGACACAAATCCAATTTGCTCCGGACTGAGAAGATGAGTCCAGACTTGTTCGGTTCTACTAGCGAGTATCTTGGCTAGAATTTTAATATCACAGTCTAGCAGAGAAACTGGACGATAGCTCGCTGGAGACTGGGGTGTCTTGTCTGGTTTAAGGAGGAGGATAATAGAGGCTTCCAGCAGGGATGGATCTTGGGTTTGCCCGGAGAGCATATATTGATACAGACACAACAGGCAAGGTGCAAGGTCTTTGGCGAAAACTTTATAAAAGTTTGAAGGGAATCCATCTGGACGGGGGCCTTGTCCATCGCGAGATTATGAATAGCCAATAACACTTCTTGGAGGGATATAGGAGCAGATAAAAGGGACTGCTGCATGAGAGAGAAAGTAGGTAAAGAAGCAGACAGGTATTCTAATAATTCAGCTTGTGACGGAGATGCGGGACGCTTACTATAAAGAGAGGAATAGAACTGTCTAAAAACAGAAGTTATGTCTCTTGGGTGTGTTTTAGTAGTTCCGTCAGGATCATTAATAGAGGGAATAAATCTTGATGCCTCTAATTTCCTCAGGTGCAAGGCTAGGAGATGACTCGCCTTCTCACCTTGCTCTATGTATTTTGCCTGAGTTCTTAGTATGAGAAATTCCGCTTTTTCTTGTACTAAATAAGAACACTGATTCCTTAAATTCAGTAATGATTTTAACAGATCAGGAGAGGAAGAAGAGGTGAGAGATTGCTCAAGTGTACAGATTTGATCCAGGAGTGAGATGATGGTAGCCTCTCTCTTCCGCTTACGGGTAGAGGAGAGCCTAATAAACTCGCCTCTCAAAAAGCATTTCAAGGCACACCATTCATGATCTGTTCTTGCGACAGAACCCTGATTATTTGCTATGAATACTTGAATCAAGTCAGAGATCCTAGTAATAACATAGTCTTCCTTTAAAAGTTGTGTATTTAAACGCCATACTGAGTCCCTTTGGAGGTTTTGGTTTAGCATGGCAGTGACCCAGGCCACAATGTGGTCTGATATAACAATCAGTTCTATGGCAGAGTCATTTAGACTGTGTATAAGAGAACGGCTAAGTAAAATATAGTCCAGCCGGGACCAGGTGGAGTGCACCATAGAGTGAAAAGAGAAGGCGGGACCCTGGGATTTTGCAAATGCCATGGGTCACACAGCCCGACAGAATCGAGGAATTCAGCAAATTCCATCTGGACATTGGAGGGGGACTTAAGCAAGGAATTAGAACGATCTAAGTCCTGTGTGGGTGGTTAGCTCCAATCCCCCCCCCAAGGATTAAGGGAAGTGCAGAAAACATTTGCAATTTGTTCAATAAGTCCAGAAAAACTTCAGAATTTCCCCCCACAGGCCCATACACACTCCCAAGGACTAATTCAGTGCATTCCAATAGGCCGTGAACTAATACATATCTCCCCTGTGGGTCAGTAATTATCATTTTGGGTTGAAAGGCAATCGACTTGTGAATTAGGATGGCAGTGCCGACACTGGAGGTTGAGGTATCGGAAGTGAAAACTTGCCCAATCTCCAGTCTACGCAAGCACACCGCTTCCCCGGAGAGAAGATGGGTTCATTGGATAAAGGAGATATGGGCCTGCAGTAGTGATAAATGTTTAAGAACCTGAATTCTTTTATTAAGTTCACGAGCCCCTCTTACATTCCAGGTTAACATTTTTTTCAGGCCACTAGCCATTGAAATCTATAAAGCCCCATACATAAGGAGTCCCTTGTAATGAGAAAGTGCACCAATAAACCCCCCCCCCAACAAATATTCCTTGGAAATTATAAGATTGGTTTTCCCGCAGGACCCCCAAAAAAACATGAACATAAATTTGTCCATTAAAACAATTGTAAAGTGAGGGGAGACCCCATCATTAAAAGTGAAGAGAAACGGAACACCAAGGTTATCTGATACCCCCCCCACCCTCCTATAACTATTTACAATTAACTTACTACCCAACTTTAGAATCAACTGAAAAGCCTCATTGCTCCTGAATGGTAGAGACCCCGTATGTACCCTTTTATAACTACCCTCTGTAATCCTATCTAGGCATATGAAACTGAAATTAGCAGCTTTGTGCATGGAATAAACCGATAACCCTAACTTTGACATAATTATGATCCAACCTAAGAAACCAAAGATAAACCCCATAGTGCCATAGGATATAGAGAAAGGGACAAGAGTAATTAGGGTACATCCCCCATACACCAGTACGTGTGGTTGGCTATTCCTAAGCCAATGTCCTCTCCCTCCACCCCCACAAGACCTTAATCGAAAGGTACTGTAATTAGTCTTAATCCAAATAGAAATACACCGTGGAGTTATGGAACAGGTCACCCCTCATATGCAGAACTGAGTTACTGTCAGCCTGCCAAGAGGGAAGCACGGTCTGCACCTGAGACTCTAAAAGAGGTAATAAGGAAAAGGAAAAAGGTGTAGAACGAACAGGAATGCAGAGGAAGCTAGTTGTAAGCATTGGAATAAAGAATACGAAAGGGAGCAATAAAAATTGAAAAGAGAATGAAAGAAGAAGATGAGAAGGAGGACAGAAGTCCTATAGAAAAATATCAAAAGGAGACAGGCTCTTTATGCAGGGGTTAGGCTTC
The DNA here is from genome assembly GCA_016271365.2 of Neoceratodus forsteri. Taxonomy (NCBI): domain Eukaryota; kingdom Metazoa; phylum Chordata; order Ceratodontiformes; family Ceratodontidae; genus Neoceratodus; species Neoceratodus forsteri. The sequence continues at coordinate 560,026,034 of CM028134.1, forward strand.
GCTATCACTCCAAATATAGCAAATCCAGAAATGTAGTATGGTAGAGAAGCAGCCAGAAGAGAGAGGGTTAGTAGTGAGCAGAGAGGGAGATAAAAGATGGTATTTCAAGCCTTATTTGCATAAAGCAACATAGAAATATCTCAAGGGGGAGTAGGTAAGCCGAGTGACCCCTTGAAGATGAGGCTGTTCCCCAGGGGAACCAGATTGGTACCCGGCCATCACCGCACCATAAAACAACCCCCACTGGAAACAGCCAACTACACACAAAAAGGTCTGTGGGAAAATGGTGCCTCGATGCAGCATGGAATCTTCCAGGCCTTCAGGCCACTGCTCGCCTCCCTCTCAGTCCGCCGCTGTCCTCTCCCTAACAGGAAATACCTCCCCACACAAAAGGCATCCTCTGGACTGGATGCATCAATGGTAAGCCAGCTGAAAAGGCATTCAAACTGTCAAAAGAACTTTCTTGGTAACTTGTAAACTGGTCCACAGCATTAAGGTTTAAATAATGAAGGCAGCTTCTTGCTTGGATCAGCCTGAGCCTGGTCAGCAGAGTCAAAGGAAAGCCATACTCCATCCACCAAAACCTGCAAGCGAGCTGGGTATGCCATACAAAACTTAATACTGGCTACTATCAGCTTGCTGACTGTTGAATGAAATGTGTCTCTCTTCTGGCGGGTTTCAAAAGGCAGGTCCTGAGTAATCCTTAGTCGCTTGCCCTCCCAGTGTATAGCCTGTAGCTCTCTGACTTTCACCAGGATATGTTGCTTTTCCAGGTAATTAAGCAAGAGGATGATCATCGGACAAGGGGAGGCAGATTCCTCCAGTTTTGGTCGTAAAGACCTGTGCACCCTTTCTATTAGATAAGTAGGGTTATGTGGGGAAGGACCCACAATCTTGGAGAGAAATTTCTGCATAAATGGAATCGCAGAGGATCCCTCAGCCCCTTCTGGTAGCCCAAAGATCAGGATGTTATTCCTCCTACTGTGCCCCTCTAGGTCTTCGGTTTTAAGTTGCAATTTAGTAATATGTTGCTTGAGCTTTGTGATCTCTGGTTCAGTCTTGTCTCACCAGGCCTGTAGAGATTAGGTATGTTCCTCGGTGTCCGCTAATCGAGTCCTGAGATCCGCCATTTCGCTGCGAATATTTTTAAGGTCAGCGGCGATATCTTGAAGAGTCTCTTTAAAAGGTTGCAGTTCTTGTAGAAAGCGTTCTTCTGAGAGTGGTGTGGAGGCTGACAGGATGCCCAATTGTTTAGCTGAGGAGTGCTGGAGAGGTTTTGCTTTTTTCGCCTGCTTGTCAGGCGAGACCGGGGGCGTGTGTCTGGGCAAGGCCGCTTTCATTTCGGCCTCCATCTCGGCGTATTAAGATAGCAGAGACCCCAGAAATTCGGCCAGAAAAAATAGTTGGATAGACAGGAGCAGTAATGTTGAGGCGATCCCCAGTAGTTTAAGCCAAAAAGCACTAGATTATTGTAGATTTTCAGATGGGGGAGCGGGAGCCGAGGGAAACAGCAGCTAGCAAGCCAAAACCATCACGTGATCTCCCGTAAATAAAGATTTTGATTGATTGATTGATAGTTTCACTTAGCCCAGTTAGAAATCCTATTGCACACCAGTATTACTCAGCTCACTTAGAGAAATAAATGGAACAAATAAATATATATTATTACAGCAGTCATAACAGTATAGTTTAGTACTTAGCTCAGTTAGAGAAATAAACAGAACAACTAAATCTGTATTATTACAGCAATCCTAAAAGTATCCAATCATTGCTTTATCTCCACTCCAGAGACCCTACTGTAATATAGGACCACTGAGGACCCTTGGTGGGAGGGTATGCGACTCTAAAGTCCAGGCAGAGCTCCACTGAGCTCGCTCACTCCACCTCTGTCACTCGCTCATTCTATTTCTCCCAACGCTGCAGGCTGCTCTTTTGTACTGGTCTCCTGCTTTCATTGGCACCTTTTCCTGCCCACACAGAAATCCCGCAGTAGTCCCAACAGAGCTCCGTTGAGCTCACTCACTCATTTTGTTTCTCCCGGCACTGCAGGCTGCTCTTTTGTACTCGGCTCCTGCCTGCATTGGCGCATTTTTCTGCCAACAAAGAAGTTCACAGGTGTCCCGACAGAGCTCCGTTGAGGTTGCTCACTCCCCCTCTGTCACTCGCTCATTCTGTGTCTCCTGGCACTGCAGGCTGTCCTTTTGTACTGGGCTCCAGCCTGCATCTGCACCTTTTTCTGCCCACAAAGAAATCTGCAGCAGTCATGACAGAGCTCCGCTGAGCTCCGCTCACTCCTCCTCTCTCACTCGCTCGTTCCATTTTTCCCAGTGCTGCAGGCTGCTCCTTTGTACTGGGCCCCTGCCTGTGTTGGTGTCTTTTTCTGCCCACAAAGAAATCCACAGCAATCCTGACAGAGCTCCGTTGAACTCTCTCACTCCCCCTCCCTCACTCGCTAGTTCTGTTTCTCCCAGCGCTGCTGGCTGCCCTTTTGTACTGGGCTCCTGTCTGTGTTGGCGCCTTTTTCTGCCCACAAAGAAATCTGCAGCAGTCCTGACAGAGCTCAATTGAGCTTGGTCACTCCCCCTCTCTCACTTGCTCGATCGTAATCTGTCCCAAACACTGATTTCCCAAAGCAACTGCGCTATTCTGCGCCAGAAGCACAAAAACAAATTTCAGCCAGGATGTGAAAAATGACAGCTGTACTGTTCATAAGGACGTGTGAAAAATGGCAGTGTTGAAAATCTGGCATGAAAATATTACAGATTTGCAAAGTTACAAGGGTACATGGAAACTGCACAACGCACAGTTGTAACACAGTAATTTTATGGACTTCCATCACCACATTTTCAACATAGGCATTTTAGGACCTCTGCTCATGAACAGTGTCACTGTCATTTTCTCAGTCTATCCCGAAAACTGATTTCCCACAGCGACCACGTTATTCGGCACCAGAAGTGTGAAAACACATTTTGGCCAAGTTGTGTAAAATGACAGCTGTACTGTACTGTTCATAAGTAGGTGTGGAAAAATGGCAATGTTGAAAATCTGGAGTGAAAATATTATAAATTTTCGAAATTTGAGTGTGTGTGCAAACTGCGCAACGCACAGTCATAACACAGTCATTTTATGGACTGTCATCACAAAATTTTCAACATAGGCATTTTAGGACCTCTGCTCATGAACAGTGTCACTGTTCTTATCTTAATGTATTCTGAACACTGATTTCCCACAGCGACCGTGCTATACTGCACTGGAAGTGCAAAACACATTTCGGTCAGGATGTGAAAAATGACAGTTGTACAGTTCATAAGGAGATGTGGAAAAATGGCAATGTTGAAAATCTGGAGTAAAATGATTGCAAATTCACAAAGTTACAAGTATGTGTAGCAACTGTGCAACTCACGTTCATAAAACAGTCATTTTTTGGCTTTTTTCCAACAAATTTGCAACATAGGCTTTTTGAGAGCCTACCTCATGAACACTGGCACTGTCGTTTCATTAATCAGTCCCAAAAGGTGATTCCATGAAGTGACTGTGAAATCACCTTTCAGGACCGAATAATGCCATGACAGTGGCCGAATTCATGAGAAGGGGGTCCCAAAAAGCCCATGTTAAAAATTTGGTGCCAGCATTCCAAAAAATGCCTGAGATATGCACCAAAGTTGAAAAAAACTATTTATGCCAGTATACAGCTTAACGGCATTTCCTCAGTCTGAGGTCTGCTTTGAAGAGTGCAGACGTGTTCCCGGTCCACCGAAGATCATCGCGCTAGATTCTGGAGGTAAGTATGTGGTGGGGGTGTGTGGGGAGGCAGGGTGCGTACAGGGTGGGTGCAGTTTGGGGGAAGGGCTGCCGGACTCAACGAGGGACCGTTTTCTTGTTTACAGGGGTAATAAAAAAAATTAGGGATATTTTTTCTTTTTACAGGGACATTTGGCACGCTGGGAGTGGGCTCCCAGTGTGCCACCTGAGTGTTGTTTTGGCGGGGCTGTAGCCAATGGGAGACTGGGCACTCCCGTCAGCACTTACTGGGGTGGTGGATGAGCCAAGGGGGATTGGGCACACCCGTCGGCAAATTCAGTCAGGAAGGATGGACTGAAGCCGGCGGGGATTGGGCAACCCGTCGGCAAACAAAGTTGGGAAGGTGCATGATGCCGAGGGGAATTGGGTACCCCCTCTGCATACAGCCGAAGTGTGGGGGTGGGGAGACTATGCCGATGGGGACTGGGCTCCCTGTGGCTAAACTGGGTCTGGGGCATGCAAGGGACCACCCTGCAACAATGGGTCACTCCCTCATTGCAGCAGATGATGCTGCAATGACGAGGCAGACCCTGATTACAGCGGCTAAAATGTTTCAAGATGGTGGCACACTGGCTGAACTAGTGTCAGCAGCAGCAGCGTGGACCCCATTGGGGAATGCGGGCCAAGCCTCCAAAGGTAGTGGGGGCATTGGCCACAACAGTGCCGCACCTCTACAACCTGCTTCTGCAGCAAGCTGTCGCAACATGTTTCTTGCACATGCATGCAAGAAACATAATAAAAAGGGGAGGCCACATCCCTAGTCTAATGTAATGGTATCCATACGGTGTAAAGCAAATGTTTTTACTTAGAAGTTCAGTGTCCCTGAGCTCCACCACAATAAGGGAGTTTACATAAGCATTAAGTCATGATGGGTATGTGATGTCATGAGTTAAATGTACACACTGGCCCAGATATTCAAACTGTGCCAGAAAAGTGCGCAACAGCAGGAGCAAGCGCAAGTCCACTGCGCCCATGTGCAATACGCGTGATACTCAAACACTGTGCAGGTCAAGATGCACCTGCGGCACATGACTGAATATCGCACCAACTGCGCCATAGCGCAACCAGAGATGTGCAGTGGTGCAGGTCAGATGTGTAATAGCACAACCAGGGATGCTCAGTGGAGCAGGGCAGCAGCGCAACAGCACAACCAGGGATGCGCAGGTACAGGATGGAGGGGCCCACCACCCATGGTAGAGATGGGCAGAGGAGCACACAGCAGAACAGACATCGTCCCCCACACTTCATGCACTGCACAACTGGAGGAGAACTGGAATAACCACAGGCCCATGGACACCAGCAACAAACCCACAGCTGGGGTATTGTGTCCCAGCACACCCCCCTGGCAAGCTGTGACAGGCACACAAGGAGGTCCAGCCACCCCGTGCCACACCATCCCACCAATGCAGAGCACACCCTGCACCGTGATCCCCAGACACCCTGCCCAGGAGCAGCACCCACCAGTGCAGGACACCCCATGCATGCCACCACCCCCACTGTGACAATGCAACTCTGTGCACCACAGAACCATGCAAGGCAGCCTCACCATGAGCACCCTTCAGCAGGTGGCAGCAGACAGTGATGCAACAACTGCATACATAGTGCCACCACCCACGTCCCCCCGAGCTACAGCTGAGAGACCGACCATGTGTCGGCACACGAGGTACCCCACACATGACAGGGCATGCCCTGGACCCCACCACCAGTGGTACAGCACCCTGCACACCCTCCAAAGGACACACCCCATCCCAGCACTGGCCACAACAGCCAGCACAGACACCCACAGTGGTGCATGGAAGCATGTGCCACACAGGATGCAACACAGTGCATGGACAAACACCCACCCATACCCATGGGCACACCAACACAGGAACACAGTAGCGGGTCAACCAAGCCCCTGGCGTGTGGCCATGGAAACCGTGTACACATGGCCAGCACCCCTCCATGGCACAGGAGTGCCAGCCACCCTGTGCAGGTACCATGAAGCTGTACGCCACCAGCATGCACCCGGAGCACAAGTGACAGACAGTGGAGCATATCCCCTGCAACAGACACAAGCGACAGCATGGAGGTGGGACAACAACAGTGGAGGCCACAGTGCCACCCGAGGCAGACATGCACCACACCAGTGACAGGAGGCAACCCAGCATTGTGCTGGGTACAGTGGCTGTCCAGCATGGACAAACACCACTGACATGCCAGTGGACCGTGCAGGTCACATAGATGCAAGGGTGTCAGCTGCACAGGCCATGGACAGTCTGACAGGTGCACCATGGACACAGTGCATGCACCGTGGACCACTGCACAGGGAACAACACACAAACCACAGACAGTGACTGATAGCTATGCCCACACCATAGTTGCTTCCCCTACAGACACACACACACGCCCATGATTGCACCACCCCTGACGCCATGCACACCATTGCAGCTGAGCACCTGTAGCCCACTGCAAATCAGAGACCACCACAGTAGGTATAACAAAACAAATGTATATTAAAAGGTAGAAAACAACTATTTACAAATATGTACACAACAGTTGGGGGTGAGGGCCACAAACCAGGTGGGGGTGGGTAAGGGGCAGGGGTGAACAAATAGGAGAGGGAAGGAGGGTGAGAGGGTGTGTCCGGGGGGGGTAGGGTTGAACCCAGGGCATGGGATCTTCAGCGGGCACCCTGCTCCCCGCTCTTGTGGCGCCTCCCGCCACGTCTCCTCAGGATGCCATGCTGGTCCATGTGCTGCAGGATTTCCAGTGAGGCACATGCCACCCGTAGCAGCTCCTGCATGGCCCTCTCCAGCTGCATCATCCTCTGTCCACCTAGGACAAGGGAGCAGAGTCAATAGGTGTGAATGCCCATCCTCCTGCAGCCCACCCATTGTGCATGGCATGCAGCCATGGGACATGCCCCTGTGATGGTGTGCGACCACCCACAGTGATCGTGTCCACATGACCTGCTCACCCAGGCACACACAGCCATGCGGACTGCTGCACACACCCACCACCCAAGTCCCGCACAGCACCACCATGACTGTACAGTGACATGGCTATGTGGTGCGAAGGCAGTGACATAGCCATGTACCCGGTGCACGCATGGACCACCAGCGATGCGCACCCACACATGCAGTGCCACTGGACAGTGCTGACTGTACCGTGTGGCATGCATGGCAGTGATGTCAATGGATGGTGGCCATGCCCTGCCGCCTGCCCTGCTACACAGCACGTACAGAATATCCTGGAAGAAAAGCACTCACCATCATCGACCTGATCCGGGCACTGTACTACGATGCGACCGGCTGCCTGTGGCTGTTGAACAACTCCCCTACCCACGCCTTGGTGTCAGTCTTCTCGGGCTCAGCGCCGCTCTTCAGGGCCTAGGGTGCAAACATGGAGAGGGGAATATCAGTACAATCCAGTATCAAAGGCCCCCCACCCCCCGGTGTGTGCGATCCCACACAGCCCAGCCATGCCACAACCCCTCCAACACCACCTCCACCACCAACTCCACTGCCCACACTGGATGGCCCACCCCTCCTGCATGGTGGACACATGCCCACTGCAATACTCGTATGGACACAACCAGTGTATGGATGGGGCACCTACCTGGTCGTGGCACTGTGCCTCGCCTGGTGCGTGCCCGCAGGTGGGCAAGCCTGTCTGAGTCCCTCCGCTGGATGTCCCCGTATCTGTGGTGACACTGCTCTGCAGTACGGTCCAGTCCTGTGGCCTCCTCAAGCGCCACCGCCACCTCCTCCGTACAGCACTCCTGGCCCTGTCCAGGGGTGCATTTCCAAACAGTGCCCCAGCATAGGGCTCCACTATGGTCACCAAATTGGCCAGCTCCACCTGGCTCCAAACAGCAGCCCTCTGGCCCTCCGTCTTGCCATCGCTGAAGCTGGTTGGAGTCAAAATGGCACTCGGTAGCACACTTCCGCTACGTGCAGATGCTGCACGGTACAGTGCTGCCATTCCCCATCGTGCTGTCACCGAACAGCACGATAGTGGTGCACCCATGCGGACGCATGGCACCTAGGGGGCAAAGGTCAGGTACAGGGTCAAGGGTCTCTCGTGCACAGACCGCCACAGCGTGATTGGTACTCCCTGCATGTAGCGCGGTTGGGTGCCTGTGTGAGATGCTCTGTAGTGGCCTACTACACTGTGGCTCCACGGTGCCTATGGCGCCCCAGTGCAAGAGTGCCATACATGTGAACAGCGCACTAGCGCCACTGGCACAGTGGTGGCCGTGCCCTGCACTGCCTCCCACGCACAGCATGTCAGCAGCATGGCGGGCGTTGGCGTCAGCACCCCAGGCGTGCGCTGTTCAGTGTCCACTGTGCATGTCACAGAGCTGCGCCCTTGCCTGAGCACGTTCAACACAATTGTGCAAGGCGCAACAGCATGATATTCAGCCAGCATATGCAAATCAGCTCATCAGCGATTCAATGGCACAGATACTGCATTAGCATCCACTTAAAATTGAGCCTCGCCTCATTTGCATGCGTTGAGCTATATAAATGTGACATTGAGCTGCAGAGGCCATAGTCTGGTATTGCAGTCTATTGTGGTGAGTTGCATGCTGTTTGGGAGTGTGGACTGTGGTGTATGGGTGATGCATGGGACTGCACAGTCAGAGGTAACACCTGTCATTCCCACTGGATCAATGATGAGCGAATGTGAGGTGGAGGAGGAGGAGGAACAGAGACGTGGGAGATGCAGGAGGCCAAACTTTACCAAGGCAGAAACAGATGCCCTGTTTGAGGCCTACCTTGACCAGGAACTGCTGCTCAGCGGACAGCGGGGAACACCACAGGCCCGTGCTGCGGCATGGGGTAATGTGGCGTGTGCCGTCAACCAGCATGGCAGCCACCAGCGGTCCATGCAGGAGTGCAAGAAGAAGGTGGACATGGACAGGAGAAGGATTAAAGATAAGGTGGCTGCCATCAGGGCAGCACGGGCTGCGACTGGTGGGGGACAGCTGGCCGTGCAACGCCTGACGCCACAGGAAGAGCAGGTTGCTTGCAGCATGCAATGTTGTGCCATCAAGGGTGTTCCAGGTGGTGGCTTCCAGATGGGTGGTAGCGCATCACTGCATGGTAGGTCCTGATCTGTCACTGTGGGGGGGGGGTGCCACAGGGTAGGGCAGATACATTAATGCTACTGTGTTCCCTTACAGCTCCTGAGCATCTACATGAGTCAGCGGTGGTGGGCTCGTCCACTGAGGGTGATACCCTGGACACAGAGGAGGGTCCATCCACCTCCACAGGTGTCCAAGGGTCAGGACAACAGTGGTCCCGCCTGACTGTCCGGACTGATGTTGGTGGAGCAGGTGCGGAGGAGGCCCTGCCCATGTCCCAGCTTGACAGCGTCCATGAATGCCAGCATGCTGAGACTAAGACTGGTGCCGGATCCGTCACTGATGATGATGGAGCTCACATCATGGACAGTGATATGTGTGGGCCGCAGGATGACCGCACAGCAGGTTACAACACGGGCATAGCCATGGGTGGTGCCGCCGTGGAGGCCTGCGTGACATCACAGTCCCAGCCTGTGCCTGTCTGCACCAGTGGGGCAGCACTAGTGTGCGTCCAGGACAGTGGGGCTGTTGCAGCTGCTGTGGTGGCACCATTGAGCCCTTGGGAGTGGCGGCCGGAGGGGCAGTGTCAGCAGTTGGCCAATGGTGATGGGGGGACAGTGTCGGGGGGTGGCGTCAGTGCACCGCCTGTGGACATGCTCCAGACATGGCCCTGGTGTGCAGCGCCAACCTCAAGGGGTGCTGCCCAGCATGGCTGCGAACACCATGAGGGATAGCATGTTGATCAGGCGGATGACCTCTTAGATGAGCACAAACGCATACTCCATGATTCAGTGGATCAGCAGATGCGGCTTGTGATGGCGGTGGATGCACTCAGTGCGGTCCTGCACCAGGCAGAGGAGCGGCGCAGCAGGGACACTGGTCTGCTTCTGGCAGAGATGGACCAGCTGCGGAAGGATGTGACCTCCACCATTGACAAGCAGACACAGGCATTCGCAGCTGTCATGGCTACAATGGACACACAGGTATTTGCCCATGCATCGCAGACACCGTGCAGTGCCATGTCCATCCCCCATTCCCGGCCTCGTGCAACACCCTCCTTGTCAACACCGGGTTCAGCTGTGGGCTTTCCAAGCATGCCTGGCGCAGGCATGTTCGGTGAGCTGCAGACACCTGCTCGAGAATGGTCGTGTTCCTGCAGAAGCACCCCTTGGGGACCATCGGTGCTACCCCATGAGGCCAATGGTCAGTCTGTCACAGCTGGTGGGTCTCGGCGGGGCCGCCCATGCATCTGTGGCAGCCGTGGCACTGTTCCACGTGACTGACCTGTCTCTCACCATGGCTACTGTCTGACGCTGCCCTGTGTGCAGTGTGTTGTTCAACATGCAATGCACGGGTGGGGTACCCGGCCCTGCACACACACACGTTCCATGTGCACACCCTCCTGGCTGCTGGCCACTGTGGCGTGTGCATGATGATGCCTATGTTGTGCTGTCCACCACTGTGCAATGGTGCCCAGCGTCTGAGACACGCACAATGACAGTCACTGGGCATGGTGGTCTGTGGACGTGTGTGTGGCTAGGGGTGGCGGTTGGGGTCGGCGTGCCTCCTACCCTTTGTGCATGTCTTGTGGTGTGTGTGTGTGTGCATGACCATGTGCCGTGTTAGGCCTTGCCCATCCCTGATGGCGTGTGCTGTTCCATGCTCAGCCAATTCCCTTTACGACATGCACCCCTGTGGTTTGTCCATGCATGTTTGTGGGTTGTGCACTTGCCATTGGTGGTTGCACATGGCCCCATGACTTATCTGAGTTGATTGAAGTGCTCCTCTGTGATGGTGTCCCGGTGCAGCTGTGACATCTGGAACAGCGTCAGTCCTTCTCACCAAGGGCTGCCCATCACCATCTGCACCAGCGCCCTCATCGCCCCCATCGCTGTCCCCTCTTTGACCTCTACAGCTATCCCACAGTCGTTGGCCATGTTGTGCAGGATGCAACAGGCCGTGAATAGCCTGCAGGCCTTTGAGGGGCTGTACTGTAGGGCACTGCCAGACGTGTCCAGGCAATGGAAATGTGCCTTCAGCATCCCGAACACCCGCTCTATGACATTAAGGTGGTGGCATGTGCCTCATTGTACCGCTGCTGAGATGGGGCCACGAGCCACGGTATGGTGTAAGCAGCCAGGGATGGGTGGATATCCACTGTCCTGTAGAGGGTAACGTAGTTTGGTGATCAGTGTCGCCTGCCGCCTTGCGACCATCTGAAATACCCCGGTCGCCTGCTGCAGGTGCATACTGCGGCGGCAGTGGGATGTCCCCACTCTGAACCTGTGGCACAGTGCATACTGCTGCAGATGAAAGCATCATGTGCTCCCCCAGGGTGCATGGCACATACATTGGTTATGCGCTCCCTAGCATTGCACACCACCTGGCAGTTGATGCTTGCATAGCCCTTCCAATTGATGTATGCGGCACCTTCCAGGCCAGGTGGCATGCGGATGGCCACATGGGTGCACTCAATGGCCCCGAGCACACCAGGCATACGTGCTACCCTGTGGAACTCTTGTATGTGTGCTGTGTGCTCCGCCTGTGTGCTGGGGAAATGGATGTACTCCACAGCATGTGGCAGCAGTGCACTGAGGAATTGTGTGAGTAGGCGTGACGTGGCTGACTGGGTTAGGCCTGTTGTGTCCCCTGTTGGTTTCTGGAAGGTACCCGTGGCAAGCAGGCACATGGCAGCTGTCACCTTTGTCTCCACTGACAGAGCATGGCTCCATCGTGTGGGTGCCTGCATCTCATCACTGCACAGCTCACAGAGCCGTCTCAGGATTGCCCGGTTCAGGCGGTACCGGCCCACTATCTCAGTGTCACTGTAGTGCTCGAAGCTGGTGCAGGCTCAGTACTGCCTGTTGGGGGCATACCGCCGACGGGCCCTTCCATGGCCGCGCCCCCCTGCTGCCTGCCTTCTCACACCCCTCATCACTGCCTCCATCTGAATGGTGGCACTGGCCATGTCCCTGGCTTGTGTCCCCCCTCCCCGGCAGCTGTATTCCCATTCCCCCCACTGTCCTTTATGCTACTCCCCCTGCACTGGGAACACCTCCCACATTTGGCTGTCCTGCCCACTGTCACTGCCCTCAGTCCACTGTGGCACTTCACTTTTAGTCCTGCACAGTGGCACAGGCTCCCCACTCCTTTCCTGTTCCTGGTAGTTTCCAGGTGTGCTCTGTCCTGCTCCTGCCCAGTCCTGCTCACTGCTACTCTCTGCCTAGTTGCTGTCACCTCACTCCCACCTCTGGCTTCCCTGTAGCGTTCTTGTGCCTCTCTCTCTTGTTCCTTTTTATTTTGGATCATTTTTGCTATCGAGCAACTTCCGTTTGCTCCCCTATTGCGCATGGCACATGCTGTTGAATATTGCACTGCGCCATTTATGCATGGTTCCTCCCCCTTCAGTTGCGCATGCATTCATTACCATTGCGCTCTTGCACATTGTGATTTGGGGGGGCGCAGCTGCCTCCCGCTGAATATAGCACAATGGCGCATTTTCGAACTTGCACTGGCGCATCCCTGTTGCGCATGGCGCAGCTCTTTAGAATATCTGGGCCACTGAGTACAAAGTAAGACTCTTGTGCCAAGTTCCTCCAGCACCTGATAAATGCTTTTAAATCATAGCAATCAACACCTGAAAGTATCTTATTGCGCTTATGAAATGAGTTCCCACAAGTGATTTATTTTATTATAATGAATCCGATTTTAAAATATTGAGGAAACAAATGTGTTTTTGGGGTCAGTTTTATGAAAATGTAGTTCACATATACTGTTCAAAATGCATTCTGGCGTTTATGTAGTCTTATCATTGTACATTGTTACTCTCAAGACCCTTGTTTGGTAAATGTATTCTTCATTATAACCCTCCTACTTCACCTCCCCCCCATCACAACTGAAAACAAACCTTCTGGGATCTGTTTGTATACCTGATAAAATATGCTTCAATAAAGAGAGCGAGAGAGAGAGGCGAGAGAAGACAGAGCAGAGAGAGAGAGAGAGAGATAGAGATGAAAATAGCAATTTAAATTCAGACGGACACCACTAGATGGCAGTTGTTAACTGGTTTTCTTTAACAGTAACTGCTTCACACTGTTGATGTCTACCCCCCACCTTACCACTATTATTGTGTTCTCAACTTCTCATGCATGTTGAAGACTACTACCCCCACAAACCTACTACAAATGTGTGATTCACTTATGCACAGTTTCACTTGATGGGATTGTTTTACTGAGAAAGGGCTGCTGTTGTTGTGAACAAGTGGGTTTGATGTGACAGTGTATGTTTGGTAGAACCATCCATTTAGACTGTACATTAAACTGACACATGGAAAAAGATTTGCTTACAATTACTGTTTTGTAAAAAAAAATTTTGCAGTTTAAAAACCAAATGGTAGTTATTATCAGGAGTTGCATGGGGGAGGTTATGAGTGATGAGGAGCTGCAGCCTGCATATGGGACTGAGGTATGGTTCACTGGTGGTATGATGTGGAGTAGCAGAAAGAGCCCATGTTCATGAGAAATGAAATAGAAAGGAAAAAAATTAGCAGATTTGCCTTTTAGATCACAACCCCTTCCTTCACCTTAGAAAAACAAGGCAGATGACGTGATTGGAGGAAATGACCACAGCCAGGTGTTTATTATTATAAGCTAATTTTTAACTGGTTGTTAATATATATGTATGAACCATTTTGGCATGACGTGTGCATTGAGGTAGTCACAGCTAGTAAATTAACCAGTTTAATTTACTGAGTATGTACAGACCCTGCCTTCCTCCCCTTTGGAGAGGTGCTGACATAATGATTTCCACCTTGTGACGCACATAAGATGCTGAGGGATGAGGGATGGCTCTTAATGGACCAGTCTGCAGAGTGCCTTCCCACATCTGATGGTGCTGCTGACTGGTGACCTAAATTGGAGAGTTATTGTTTGCCTATGTCCGGCACCCCTATGGCAGCAGCCGTCAAGGCCTCACTTCTCCCTAGTCTCAGGGTCTGCCTGAAAAGGAGTGACAACCCTGTAACCCTCCTGTAGAATAATACCTGCACACCATGTCATCACATGATGGGTGTCCCACTGCATTTGGATGCTCATCCACCACCAAGTACATCATGCCATGGCTTCCTCCAAACCACGCTGTAGGTCAGCTAAAAAGTCTATTGTTACCTAACTCTGATAGGTGCATCCCGTGTTTAGCATTCAGTTGGGGGACTTTTGTCAGAAACCCCTCATGGTGCAATATCTGACCCTTCAAAGGAGTCTATAATATGGTGCATGACCATATTGGTCAAACCACACACCCTCTCTGTGGTGCTGAGGTTCAGAGTTTGGAGCAACTTCTGCCTCTATATCATGTAGGACCACATTATCTGAATTGTTGTCCACTTGTGATGCACCCATCCCAAATCTTCTCACATTCTGTTCCACAACTCAGTGGACTTCACGAATCCCAAATAATTTCCATCGAGAAAGATGACAAGCACATCCAGCAGGCCATGGTGTCAAACCTCAGCTGTGATCCCAGGAAGCAGCTTACCCCACTTCATCCCTCTTCAGCCCATCCGATGTATCCATACCCTCTGGTGATGGAAAAAAGATATTTGCTCCTCCTAAAGCTGCTGTGCTCTCACTGCTGCCCAATGGATGAACGAATGGCCACGTAGCCATACTCACTTCACCTGAATGTCCTGACCTGCAAATTACAACAAACAGAGAAGATTACAGTAGCTGTGGATGCACATATTTTTGGATGACTGAGACCTCCACTGCCCCATGGACTGAATCTGCATGTCTGTTTACCCCTCTAACCTAGCATGTGAAGCAGTCCCTGTCCTAAAGGAGTAAGTATTATACTCCTGCTCCACCATCCCTAACCATGGCAGGGCTTTGCCCAGTAGATGCCAGAACTAAAATGGGCAGAAGAAGGCCTGACCTCTGGAATTCAACTGCTGGATGCATATCCTAGTGAGCCCTAGGAGGGGATCTGAGCCTACACCAGCAGCCCCTGGCCCCTTTGCAAATTGTACTCTGTCGTAAATAAATGAACACCCTCCTCAGTGTCACTATCATGTCTTTCCCCAGCCAGTGCCACTGGCAAAGTTGATGATTTGTTTGGTTGGGTGATTTCAGTCACCCTAGAAACCCTGCAGAAGGCCACTAGGAAGACTGTCTGAAACAGCTGTGCCTACCAAGCCAATGAAAAACCTTAGGGAGAACAGTCATTATTTTAACCAGCAACACTGGATCAGTTGGGTGCCACATGTGCCCCTTTCTGGGGTCCCTTCAGGCCCATTTTTCCAGCATCATATGCATTAGAAAGGACCATGTTGTGTCCCTCACTCCCATTGCCTTTGTGAACCAGGCAATCCCTGCAAAGTGTCACCCCACTGTTTCTGGTGTAGAGCCTTGGTGCTTGATGTGGAGGAGGCATGCACACAACTGGTCTTCTGTTACCAGCCAGTCAGCTTCCCAGCCCAGCTGCTACCGCACCCCCCCAAAAGGTGTCCATGCCCCTCTGAAATGCTGCCCTCATGGTGGGTGATAACAAATGCTTGAGCAACTCCCATTCATCTGGATCACCAGCTCCCAGCGATAGGGTGAGACTTCCCTGGAGCATGTCTCTGCTTCCAACGCCAGCTCTTGAAACCTTTCCCAATGTAAACAAGAAAGAGTATCAGTCACTTCATTGTCTGCACCAGGTACATACATTGCCCTGAACAGTACATTTAATATCAAACATTTCATTATGAACACCTTCATCACTTATACCCATGGGGCCCTCCCCAGTTTTCCATTAATGCTATAGATCACACCATATTGTATATTCTAAATGTCACCCATTTGTTGCAAAACTGTTCCCCCAAATTACTACAACCACAATGATGGGAAAGAATTCAAGGAGTGTGACTTGATGAATCAAGGCAGCCTCTACCCCATGCCTGGTGCAGTGGCCCTGTGCACCATGCTCTGTGAAAGTAAGCCTTGAAGCCAACACCCTCTGGATGCATCCGTGTAAAGCTCCAGCTCTTGGCTTGTGACCTCCATGGGCCAAATGGCAATGCCATTAAAACAGGAAAGGAAGGCTTACTAGACTTTTAGGTTATCCCACATGGAGTCAGTGACCCAAAGCCTGTGATGGGGCTTGCTGCAGCCCACCCTGCACTTGAACAGTCTATGTCTAAAGGTTCTACCCATCATCAGTATTTTGCAGGCAAAATTCAAATGCTGTTGCAGCTGCTACAACTCCCTCAGGGTGAGCTTGTGTGCTTGAACTGCCTTGTGCAGCAACGTCCAAATGGCACTCACCATCTTAGGTGGAAGGCAGAACTCCATTGTAACAGTATTGATTTTGATACCCAGAAAGGACAAGCGTGTACATGGCACATCCATCTTGTCATGGGCTAGTGGTATCCCCAAGACCCCGTACACAGTAGGGTATACAGTTGTCAACATAATAGTGGCCTTTGAATTTCATGCCCATTGAGTTCCCGTATACCGTTGAAACAGCGAAATTTTGACAGCGAAAGCCGTTACAGCGACAGTTTCGACAGAATTCGAAATTGTCGCTGTAATGGTCCTGATGGCGAAATTTTGCTGCTTTCACCAGTGTTTCACCCCCTTCAACTAAACTCCAACTCAGAGTTTGTTATCTATAAAATTGAGGGGTGGGGGGGTAAAAAAAACAGTCAATGTCTGACAGGCAAAAGTTTGTCTGTCACATTGTGAATGTCATCGTGCCACATTTCTACAATTTCGTTGTCGATGCGGCTTGGTAGAACCATAAGTCCCTGTCCTGAGGGTGTAAAGACAATATGTGAAACACTGTGTCTATACAGAACTTGCCTAGCAATGGCAAGGCAAGGCGATTTTATTTATAAGGTGCCCAATCCCGGAGGCTCTGCAAATAAAACAAGTATCAGTACAGGAAGCACAGGTTTAAAATACAAGAACAAAGTATAAAATACCAACAGTCAAAGTAAAACACAGCTTTAAAAAATGAATTTAAAAGCTTCAGAATGCCATATCCGGGGGCTGAACATTGATGGAATCAGCAGTCTGCAAAAGCCAAGGCAAAGAGGTGGGCCTTCAGCCATCACTTAAACACCTCAATCGAGGGGGCCTCCCAGACTGTAGATGGTAGCGAGCTCCACAGGGTCAGCCCAGAGATACTAAAACCATGATTTCCCAAGGTTCTGAGCCAAACCTTAGAAACATCCAGGAGGTCCCTCGAAGATTAGTGGAGGGAACAAGTAGAGGTCACTGGTTGACAGGTAACCAGGACCCAGTCCATACAGGGCCTTAAAGATGAGAAGAAACACCTTGAAAAGGACCCTCCACCTGACCGGCAGCCAGTGCAGGACACGCAGGACTGGGGTCACATGACTGGACCTCAAAAGGCCTGTCAGTAACCAGGTCACTGCGTTCTCCATTGGCTGCAGTCTGCAAAGGGTCCCTCCCATGACACTGATGTATAGAGAGTTACAGTAGTCAAGCCTAGAGGTCACAAAGGCATGCACTAGTGTCGGCAGGTCCTCGGGCAGAATGAGGGCTTAATCCGGGCAATGTACCATAAGTGGCAAAAACCACTGCTGACAACAGATGACACCTGATCTTCAAAGGTCAGTTTGCTATCAAAGATCATGCCCAGATTTTGCACCCTTGGGGAAGCCACCAGTGGAGGCCTCCTTTCCAACCCCCTTCACTGCCTCAGTGGCCACGTCAAATAATGCCTATGACACTGCAGTGTTCTGGTGATCAATATGATGAATGACCAAATTGCCCTCTAGGTGAGACAAGTGATATATCAATCTGAACTCCCCTGGTACTTTCTTTGGCACCAAGCTTATTGGGGATACCTGGAAGTGGGGGTATTGAGGTTGCTCATAAGTCCCACTAAGCCTGCCTAATGCCACTTCTTCTCAAGTTTTTCCCTTACTATGTTTGGCCAGTCTCTGCATATTTGAGGTCCTCTGCCTCACAAGCCTTGTGGGATCCCTGTATGGTATCCTGAAGCCCTGTGCAAAACCCTCTGCCAGTGAACAGGTGGCCCATCTGTCTGGGTAACCTTCCCACCAATGCTCCATGTGCTCCATCCTTATTGGGGTTAAAAGCTTTCCCCAGCCCCTTCTGAAAGGGATGTAGCCTAGTCCCTTTTGTGCACCACACAGAAGGATGGTTTCTCCCACAAAGTACTCTTGCTTATACTTACAGACCTCCATGTTACACGTCTCATGATTGTAATTGTAACTCTATTCCTCCCCCCTTTCCAAAGTTCCCTGCTGCAGCACCACTTTTCTCTATTATAAAGCCATGACTGGGAGTACTACACACCGGGAAACCAATGTTGGAGTGCTGTAACCTTTCCCCAGCCTCAATAGCCCACAGCATGAGAAGATCTAACACCCCCCAGACCCTGCTAGTGTAATTCTGTTTTCTTCTGCATAACTCCTTATCATAATCTAATCATTCCCATCCCTCTTTTGAAGTATGCATTGTCACAATGTGGCTGTAGTAACTCTACAAACCTTTTTGTGAGCATGAGTCTGTCAACAGTCCCACATAAATGGCAAAACTCACCTGTCAGTTTTCTCAGGTGTGATGAATAACTACGTTTCACTTGCATTCTACCCAGTCACCCTCCTCTGTGTCCTTCTCTGAATCCTTTTCAACCTCTGGTTCTTTGGACCTGTTGAGTAAAGACATTCACAAAGTTTCCACCCACAATTTGTTGCTGCACTTTATCAAGACAGGTGCAATTCCCTGGCCCACCAATGGACATGTATGACCCTTGAGCCTTCCATGCCATATCCTGCTGTGCATGTTCCCTGCCTACTAGCCCCACACCTCCCCCAGGTGCCACCAGATGTTACTTCTATTTTTCTGCCATCAGAGTCAGCAACCTGTCCATCTTCTTCTCCATTGTCAACGGAGGAATGAGAAGGTCCACCAGATGTGGCAGCAGACTTGGTCCCCCCCAGCTGTGGGAGATTGTCTGGTTGTGGGGCAGGTGGAAGTAGCAACAGCGGAATGAGTAAAACCAGTTGAGGTACCTGAAGCAGGGCCACAGGAATTTGACCTGGGGAAGATTACATTGGCAGTTTTAAGACTCCATAAGAACTCAGGTCAGGTCAGGATATATTTTAGCCAATCAGGACATTGAAAATTCCCAATTCATTTTATAAATGTAGTTGACACCAAGCTATACTGCACCATACTGCACTACAGAGTTTGCATACAGCTAAATATGGCACAAAATTATTACCAAGTATTTTAAAAAACGCTTTAAAACTGAATGCATTTCTCAATTGTATTTGTTCATGTTGATACAGGTTACCAATAGATATCATGTTCAATGTGTTTTTAATGTATATGTTATTGTTTTTTTTTACATTCACTACAAATAGGGTATTATTCTAAAAATTGCAAAATATATACAACAAGCATTTGTCAATGCCGAACGTTCGCTTGCAGGTATTTGCAGTGGTGTTTGGCATGTATGGTGCTTTACCCCAATGCCTTGTGCGATTGCTGGTATTTGCACAATAAATTGTCAGCATGATCTTTTTGTTACCCCCATTGTGCGCTACATAGGCGGAAACACGTTTTGGGCAGGATGTGAAATGACAGCTGTACTGCTCATAAGGAAGTGTGGTAAAATGCCAATGTTGAAAATCTGGAGTGGAAATATTGAAAATTTGCAAACCTACGAAGCGTGTGGAACTGTGCAACGACACTCAGAAACAGTCATTTTTAGGAATTTTTTCACCAAATTTTCAACATTGCCATTTTAAAACCTGTGCTAATGAACAGTGTCACTGTGATTTTCTTTACTGTGTCCCATACATTGATTTCCACATCGACTGCACCATTGTGCACTAGCATGGGGAAAGACGTTTTGGGCAGGATGTGAAAAATTACAGCTGTACTGCTCATAAGGAGGGTGGTAAAATGGCAATGTTGAAAATCTGGAGTGAAAATATTGAAATTCGTGAAACTTACGAAAGGCAAGTGTAGGAACTGCACAACGCACGCCGAAATGCGTAATTTTAGGATTTTTCACCAAATTTTCAACATAGCCATTTTAAGACCCCCTGCTCATGAACAGTGTCACTTGGATTTTCTTAATGTGTTCCATACATTGATTTCAGACACCGACTGCGCCATTGTGCACTACATGGCGGAAACACATTTTGGGTGAGATATGAAAAATGACAGCTGTACAGCTCATAAGAAGGTGTGATAAAATGGCAATGTTGAAAATCTGGAGTGAAAATATTGAAATTCTGAACTTACGAGCCTGCGTAGGAACTGCGCAATGCATGCTCGTAAAACAGTCATTTTTTGGAATTTTTGTACCAAATTCTCAACATGGTGTTTTTGGGACCCCTTCTCATGAATGATGACACTGTCATGGCGTTATTCAAGGCTGAAGGGTGATTTCACGCAGTGACTGCACAGTGCCTGCGAAATCACCCTTCGGGCCCGAATAACATGACAGTGACATCATTCATGAGAAGGGGTCCCAAAAACCCCATGTTGAAAATTTGGTGCAAAAATTCCAAAAAATGACTGAGATATGCAATAAAGTTGAAACCCCCCTATGTAGCCCATTATACAGCTTACCGGCATTTCCTCAGTTCGCGGTCGGCTTTGAAGAGTGCAGACGTGTTCCCGGTCCACCGAAGATCATCGCGCGGGAGTCCGGAGGTAAGTATGGGGTGGGGGTGTGGGGAGGCTGGGTGCGCAGTGGGTGGGTGCGGGTTGTGGGAGGGGTGTTGGGAGGCAGCGCGCCGCAGGACGTTTTTGTTTTACAGGAAAAAAAAAGACGGCGAGGATGTTTGCCATGCTGGGGTGGCTCCCAGCGTGGCAGAAGATATGTGGGGGCGAGAGCCGACGAGTTGGGCACCCCGTCGGCAAAACAAATAAATGGTTTGCCACGCTGGGGTGGGCTCCCAGCGTGGCGGCAGAGATATAATACAGAGCCGTGGAGCCGACGGGGATTGGGCACCCCGTCGGAAAACAAACAACTTTTGCCATGCTGGGGTGGGCTCCCAGCGTGGCAGGAAAAGCTTTTGGGCGGCGTGACACGCGCTGGGAGAGCGCGTGACGAGGGGATGGTAGCGGCGCCAGTATGGCAGCAGTGTTTTCCTTGAAGCAGAGGAACACTGTTGTCATATCGAGCTCCTGCACCATTGGTGCAGGATCGCCACGCCTGCTCAAGGGAGCAGTGCATTGGTTGGGAGAGGCACACCTCCAAGTGTGCTATTTCAACGCTCTTCGCATGCGCAGCTTAACGTAAAAGTAAATGAGATTCCACCTGAAAACTGATATCAATTTAAATATAAAAAGTAAAGAGAGCTTTTAATTTTTGTATAAACTCTGCTTGTATTTTTTGTGACAGCCGACAGCTAATGTTTGTGACAGCTATCAGCTACATGCCAACCCTAGTGTATAGCACAGTGTAACATAGTGTCACCTATAAGTAACCAACATCAGGGCCACCTACTTTATACACAGGAGGAATGATCATGTATTTAAAGAATACTGCATTAGCTCTACTGGACAACCTTCATTACTCTGGATTATTGTGTGGGTAAGCCCTCAATGTGTAAGGCTGATACATTTCCTTATTCTAGTGAGAACCAAAAAAAAGTATGACCTATAGCTTGTCAAAGAAGCAGTGTGCCTTTTTCTGGTCATGTAGAGAAGTGTGAGTCAGAGTATCCTGGTCTGCATCCCAGTGTAGCCATTTGTCTCACTTAACCTATTTCCATATGCCTTAGTCATCCTGGTTGTGTAATTGCTCAAAGAAGCAGAGCTACCACTGTAAAGTAGACCTTACATCTTAGCTGAGCAGTCTTTGATAAATTGCAAAGAAAATCATGCATGTCAGAGGAACCTAATGGTACATAGATACATAGATACATAGATACATAGACAGTGTCGGCAGATAAGGGCCTATGGCCCACCCAGTCTGCCCATTTGAGCTTGTAAGTTCAGTTTATGTTTTCCTAGAAGTCTGTTGCCCCTTACCCCTGACCTCCAGAATTCCTTTATGTCTATCCCATGCATTCTTAAATCCGTGATTGTTTCAGCCCCTACCACTTCCTCTGGCAGGGTGTTCCACTTGTCCACCACCTGTTCTGTGAAGAAATTCTTCCTCACGTTTCCTCTGAATCGTCCTCCCTCCAACTTCATCCCATGCCCTCTAGTTCTGGAACATCTTTTTCACTTAAAAATAGTGCATTCCTGCACCCTGTTCCTTCCTGTAAGATACTTGTATGTCTCTATCATATCCCCTCTCTCCCTTCTCTCCTCCAGGGAGTACATGTTCAGTTCCTTCAACCTGTCCTCATAGGATTTGTGATGCAATCCATGCACCATCTTTGTTGCCCTCCTCTGAACCTTCTCTACCCTGTCTATGTCCTTACATAGGTAAGGTCTCCAGAACTGTACACTGTACTCCAGGTGGAGCCTCACTAGTGTCTTGTATAGTGGCATTATGACCTCCCTTTTCCTGCTGGTGTTGCCCCTGCCTATGCATCCCAGCATCCTATTTGCTTTACCTACTGCCTTGTCACACTGTTTCCCTACCTTGAGGTCATCAGAGATGATAACCCCAAGATCCCTTTCCTGCCTGGTGCATGCTATATCCTCACCCCCCAACTGATATATTGTGCCAGGGTTTTGTCTCCATATGCATTATCTTGCACTTCTTTGCATTGAATTTCAACTGCCAAACCCTGACCATTCTTCAAGTTTCTGCAGGTCCTTCTCATTCTGTCTACACCCTCTGGTGTGTCTACTCTGTTACAGAGCTTTGTGTCATCAGCGAACAGTGAAATTCTGCCTTCTAGGTCCCAAGAATGTCACTGATGAAGCTGTTGAATAGGACTGGTCCTGCACTGATCCCTGTGGTACCCCACTGGTCACTCTTCCCTCTGTGGAGTGACAGCCATTTACCACCACCCTTTGTGTCCTGCCACCCAGCCAGTTACCTACCCACCACACTACTGTCCTGCCCATACCCATATTCCCCAGTTTGTGTAATAGTCTTCTATGTGGCACAGTGTCAAAGGCCTTGCTGAAGTCCAGATGAGCCATGTCCACTGCCCTCCCCTGAGCCACCTCCCCTAGTCACCCAGTCAAAAATTCAATGAGGTTGGTCTGACATGAGCTCCCCTGGTGAAACCATGCTGCCTTGGGTCCTATAGTCTATTGACAACCAGATGTTCCACCAATCTCTCCTTCAGTAGTGCTTCCATCTTCCCACTACTGAGGTGAGGCTGACTGGTCTGTAGTTCCCCGCTTCCTCTTTGTTCCCACTTTTGTATAAGGGGACTACATCTGCTATCCTCCAGTCTTTGGGTACCTCCCCTGTTTCCAGTGATCGGCTAAACGGGATAGCCAGAGGTTCAGCCACCACCTCTCTTAGTTCTATAAGGACCCTGGAGTGCACCCCATCTGACCCCATTGCTTTATCAACTCTTATTACTTCCAGTTCCTTCAGGACCCTTGCTCGTGTAAAGGGACTTGTGTCCATTTCTGCACCATTCTCACCCCTTGTACTCCCTTCAGACCCATTACCCTTGAATCATTTATCTTTTATTTTTGCATTCTTTCATTTCCATCTTTATCTCCACCTATAACTATCCACTGCAGTTCTCTGTTGTACTGGCTGCCCTCTGGTGGATCCTTAGTATCTTAGTAATGCCCTCAGTCAGGCCTCCCTTTTATTGTAAAACCCCCACAGACTGAGTCAGTTCCTTGAAGCTTGGCTTCCCAGTATGGTTGTACAAAATTCAACTTCCACTGTTTGGTGAAAGTCAGAATTTCACTTTCATGAAATTTCGGAATGCACTTTGGAAATGTTTGTGGAAATTCTGACTTAGAACGGTGGAATGAATGTATTAAATGGATTAATGTATTAAATTGCCAAAAGAAATTCCACAGAATTGATAACTGTCAATGATCAGTTTTGTGGAATTTCTTTTTTGGCAGTTTAATACTATCTCAGCTCCAAAATTATGGAATGGCTTGCCGATTTCTTTACATTCTGCTACTTCACCATCAAGTTTGAAAGTAATTTTAAGACTTATTTGTTATCCTTGAATGTTTGTCACTGTAATATTTAACCTGTATTATTGAATGTTTTTATTGTGTGTTTGATTGTTCTTGTATTTATATCTGTCCGGGTCAGTCCTGAAAAAGGGCTTTCACCCAGTGTCCCAACATAGTTAACAAATTATAAGAAAAACATTATTCCACAATTCATACATTCATCCTGTAGTTCAGTGAGTCACAGAACTGCAAAATGAATGTACTGTATGAATTGTGGATTAATGTATTATACAGCAGAAAGAAATTCTGTAGAACGGATCACTGAACTGTGGAATGATTAGATTGCATGTATTGTGGAATGATCCATTAAACTGCATAATAAAATTCCTCAGAACTCTCATTCTACAGTTCATGTGCATTATTCTACAGTTTAGCAAGAAACTTCCATGGAACAGGGTGAAAACTCACCAAACACATTCAGAAGATTCTGATTTCACCAAAGGTGAAAGTTCAGAAATTTGATGAAATTTATTACATTTTGTAAAAATTCCAAAAAAGTGGAATTTGCATCTTCTGCCTAGCTCTACTTCCCAGGCTGGTCACACCCAGAGAGATCACAGATCCACCAGTGGTTCATTTATTTATTTAAAAATTGGTAACCAGGAAAGGAATAAGGATACAGGGGGAATACAAATGCAGTCTAAAATATATTGGGTGAAGCATTATGTGCAAATTATACTGTGGCTATAACAATATACTGTGTAGGAGCACAGAAGCAGCAAGCAGATTGTGCAAGAAATATACCGTGGACAGCAGTCTATGCAAGAGATAGTGTGCAACAGAAACCGTAAATTTACAATTGAGTAGAAAAGAAATTAAAAACACAATATTAAAATACATTAGATAATACATTCTGTGCAAAAATACAAGATATTGGGTAGGTGAGGAATATGCAAAGTGGTGGTGAGCAGAAATACAAACAGAAAAGAAAGTGTTCTATGCAATATAGGATATTCTGTACACTGGCTCACAATCTGAAAAATGTAGTCAGTGCAAAAAGTAAAATATGGTGGCTGGGATGAACTGTGCAAAGAGCTCACTAGAGCAGTGTGAAATCACAAGGAAGACAAGCTGGGGGTATAGGCAGGTATAGGAGGAAGAAAAATGTGCTCTTGAGGGCCTTTTTAGGGAGGTGCGACTCCGAGTATGAAGGAATTGGTGGATGTGAGAGAAAAAGCTGCTTGAGAATCTGTGGAGGCAGGCAAGAGAAAGCAGATGGATGTTTGGAGCTGCTCAGACATTGAGGGCAGGGGTTAGTGTCCTACTGTGTGCATCCCCAAAGTCCCCATGCCCATGGTCAATGAAGTGGTAGTTACACAGCAGGATATACAACAAACTCACCCCCAAGGAGCTTTCTCCCTACTTGCCTTAGTAGAACTTCAGGATTGAGAGGCAGGTCCCCGGTCCCCCACATGTAATGTGAGCACTCTACAGCTTAGCCATTGGACCACCTGCACCGAATCATTTAAAAATATGTACCACTTGCTTAAGGTATAGCACTAGGGATACAGTAATGGTAATTACTGGTTTTGATCCTAATCGATGTACGCATAATGGTTTGAATTCTCAAGCTTTTTGTGCTTCTAAAATAATGAATGATACAGAATACAATACACAGAATACAAGAGAAAATTCTTTAATAGTGCAAGTTTTCACTGACGAAAAGGTAACACTCAGTATATGATACAAAGTCAATACTGTATTTCCAACCCAAATCTCTTATAGAAGTTTTATGGGAGGGTTTGTGTCATTTCCTAAAACAACTATTTTTAGGAGGTGTAAATTTTACAGCCAGTGACGTTATGAGGAAGTAGGTTTGAAGATGTACTGTATGAGTCTCTTCCTATAATTTAGCACTGAGCTGTGCTTTGTATAGAGAAGTATTGTCTGTGCTGTTCAAAATTATCCCTGTCAGCCTCTAAGAAGAGTTAAACATATTTATTTGCCTTTACTGCTAGCTGTCAGCATGTAATTGCTAAACATCAACAGTAAGGGGATGCAGATGCCTGCTGACAATGTAGGTGTTGAAGGGCCTTTGCTAAAACAACACACTTGTATTTAGCTAGTGAACAGCTGCTCTAGGACCTCGTTTAATGTTTTCACAAGCATACAGTACCATTCACCATATACAATGTCAGGTATGAGAAACTCTGTAAACATAATGAAACCCATTTTATATGTTAATGAAGAAATTGCTTGTACCTAATCACTCAGCAGAGAGCAGCTACTTTCCTGAAATATATGAACCGTGTGCCTTATTGCAGTAGGAAATGGTCCGAACTAAAGTGATTTTGCAGCATGACTGCAGTAAAAAGAATCTATAAAAATCAGCTGGTGTATTTCCTAACAACTGGGTTTGGCCACAACATGCTATGAGAAAAGCAGGATAATGTTTCTAAAATCTGACAGATGCCTACCGTGTACTGCATGTTGTTCTGTTGATCTGGGCAAGAAGTTAGTTTCAAATACCTAGATTCTTTCCACAGTGGTCTGAGGGTCATTTCATTTACTGGAAAGCGATGAGCACTGCAAAGGAGACAGTGTTTTAATTTATGAGTTTTTAATTCTACTGTTATGTGTCACATGGATTAACTTCGTCCCTTTTAGGATTTGTATGGGCTTTAGTGAGTGATGTTATCCTATTGTGAAAGCCTTGGGACAATGTTTTATTCTCAGTGAGAATCTCAGACATATGTCTAAGCAATAATATCTGATAGGATGGGTGGTATTGGGCAATACCAGACCACCCGGGACGTAATGAGGCCCGATGCCGCAGGTGGAGGGCCTTATAGCTCCTGGAAGGTCTGGTATTGCCCATACCGCCCACCCTGGAGGGTATTATTGTGCCTAGAAAATGGATTATCTATGGCATTTTAGGTGAGATTTTTAAAAATCTCAAAAAATAAGAAGAAATAGAGTAATAATAAAGTTTAAGTGTTTTCCTTATAAAGTAGTCCGTCTGTGTTTCTGTGGTGTTCTGTCTGCTGTTGCCCTTCCCCAGAGTCATTCTCTTCTACTCCCCCTCACACCCCCACATCTAAAAGAAGATACACAGTTTCTTGTTGAGCCCCCCCCTTTGGCATCTATGGTGCGCTAAAAAAAAAGAAAAAGACAACAGACTGATGCTCCTGCAGGACTGGCCAACAGAACGTCTGTGAGCAGTAAAATACCAAATACTGAGCAGCTGGAGTCAGGAGTGAGACAAGGAGGTGCATAGTATTCAGTATGTAAATCAAATTTATTTGCCATGTTTGTTTCTACTTTTAAAAAAATTAAACACATTTTTTTTTTGAGAACTGGCTGCACAGCAGAAGGGCTTATCTCTGCCAAAGATAGCATGGGAATGATCATAAAAAAATGGAGCAGTCAGAGGAGCGTAAGCTGTGTTTGAAATATAAAGCCAATTGAATTAGTGACATGCCTTTGTTTTACTTTTTAATTTGATGGATAAGATCATTAGCAGGCAAGCAATAGGGATGTATGACAGCAGGAGTGCGATCACAACTCAGAGGATTTTTAAATATTATTATTGAACTACTGTTGGAGGAGAGAGGGGAGGTGGCGGACTCGCTGCAACGATGGACTATGGATCACCTCCTTCACTTTTAAAGAATATGAAAGTGAAAACCTAACTCATGTTGCATGTCCTTTCCTGGTACTGTTTTCTTTTAAAATTATGTTTTGTTTTTTTTGTTTTGTTTTCGGCTTGGGATCTGTTTCGGTTGAGAAGGCATGCACAAGCGTGAACGGCATCAGCTAATGGATTTCAGTTTGCTGAGGTGTACTGTACTTGACAGAGAGCGAGACTGGCGTGAGCAACCATTGCAGTGGGAAGTTTTTTTTTTCACTTTTTGGTGGTTTGACAACATTTCTGACTCCGGAGATACATGAGGTACTAGGCTGAACCTTGCAGGCAGGTAGCTGGGGGTAAGGGGATGTAACGCCGTGGTTGGGAGAGTGGCACTCTTGCAAATGAGCGCAGTTTTGAGGAGATACTCAATTGCTCTCTTTCTCTTCTTACAATCGAACTACATACTTACTGTTTACTGTTAGAAAATCAGTCAAGAAGGGAGGATTTGCCATTTTGTCTGCCACTTGGTACTCAGTGCATTGGAGGGGCTGTATCTCTTGCTAAGTGAGAGGAAAAAATGGTGGCATTTTAACAATGAACATTCTATGGGCACAATGATATTCATGATCAGGTGGGTTGGGACTGGCACTTTTTTTACCCAGGCTCTGTTGTCTGATAGATGCCCACCTGCCCAGGGGTATCAGCCAGTCAGAGTCCAGAAATTTCTTTGCCCATTTTCTAAACTCTAAATTTTAACTCTGTACCTCTTATAGAGCCATGCAGCAATGCCATTGCAACAAGACAAGTTTGTAAACAGGCCTCCTATCCCAAACAGTTATATCTTGTACAAAAACAAACCCTGGCCTGAGTCGATAGGGATGCACGGGAGGAATGTGGGGTAAAAATATTGAAAATTACCGAAGTTATGCACCTGCGTTAGCAAAATGTAATGTAGGTTCATAAATCTGTTGCTTTGTAATATTTGTACACCAAATTTTCTTATGATCCCACCTCATGAATGAGGGCAGAGAAAATATTCAATTCTTGCCCAAATGGGGATTTCAAGCAGGGACCCCAAATCATCTTTTGGGATGTGATAAAACATTTTGGCCAGGATCTGAAAAATGAAATCTGCCACATTCACGAGGTGCTGTAATGATATGACTATGTTGCAAATCTGGGTAAAAAACTATTGAAAATTACAAAAGTTGTGAGCCAGTGTTCGCAAATTTCAGCGTGGGCTCATAACTTTGTTGTTTTTTAATATTTTTAAAGTGACAGAGCTTCTAAATAGTTCCTCACACTTCTTTTATTCTGCGTTGTATTCTCCCTGGTGAAATCATTTTTGGCAAAGTGTGCTTATATTTTAGTTTACAATTGAGGAGTGACTGATGTTCAGCGGTAAAAACTATGTCATGATCTGGAGCAGCAGTAGATAAATAAAATGAATGCAACTGTAATATTTTCCTATGAGTGTTCCAGAGATTGTGTGATCTAATTCATTTTCCAGAGGCTACGACTACAAATTGACAATATTGGGATTGCCACAGCACAGCACACCTAACTCGTGAAAGAACGTTCAATGTAATCCTTACCAATAATACTGTTTTATAAATGCAGTCACCTAAACTGGACTGGTAGTGCTAAAGGTTGAGGTACTGGACACCACACCTCACACAATGCTGGTGACCTGGGTTCAGGAATGATCTCAGGCCACTGGGGTGCTGCGTGGGGGGGAGCAGGATCGAGCTTTGGCTTTCCTCTCCCGGGTAAGGGGTGGGGTAATCTTCCCATAGTCCCGCCATCACTGAATGGAGGTTCAGTGCCGGCACAGGTGGTCAATGGCACGACTGGAAGGGAGGGGCATCCTGAACGGTATGTGCGCGCGTGCCTCCACATGCACGCACTACGTCGGGGATGCTTGGGTGTAGGGGTCGGGAGAAAACCCGCAAAAACCCAGAAATTACATATGAAAAATAAATAAATAAGTGCAGTCAACTGTCTAATGGTACAAATGGTTACTTTTCCCACATGTACTGTCGCACCGGAATATGTGATTTTATATGAACACCCACAGAAACAGTGAGTGCAAGTAGATCGATACTAACAACAATCTCTCAGGGGCCAAAGAAATGGAATGGTTGGGTGCTGAGTGTTCACAGTGCATGTCACTGTCTTCCTCATGGCCACCATGGACTTTGTGTGCACTACGGCTGTGGTCTTTTATTTATTTTGAGTTCCATGCCAGGGGAACATATAATGTTACCAAGTGTTCCAAACTGCATTCGGAAAAAGGGGCACTGGAGAAGTACTGGTGGTAGACATTGGAACAACAGGGCAATACCATTATAGCTTCTGATAGCAAGTGACCTACAAAGAGCCAGAAAAGCTCTACTGCCATCGCTAGTAATTTGCAAGTGCCTTTCTTCAAACAACAGTTAGCAATACTGTCTCTATTTCATGTATCGCAGGCAGTAACCTTTCATAATGTGACAATTAATTTTTTTTGTCCTCCAAACCAGAATATTTCCACTGAGACCCCACGGTGACTGGCAGATCATTTCTCATCACCCGTTCAAGTGGCTCATGCATCTGTATTGTGACATACACATTAAGAGTTTTTGCTTATTAGGCTGGTACCACACAAAACACTCTGAATATCCACAACCTCAAATTACAAGACCAATTTGGCACCCACAGTTCATAACTATAGCTGCGATTACCCATTTGATATAAAACTGTGCACAGGCCCTGTTGTCCATTAGAAAATAGCAATGTTCCTGGGAGATAGAAAGGTATCAATTTTCTTTATGTTACTTTTTTGTCTATGTTTAGTGTGTTCATTGCAATACAGTATGTAACCCCTAGATGGCGCTATCCCAGGGGCTACTACCCCTGCCTGATTTGCCACTAACAGGTTGAGGGGCCTGGATCCAATGGCGGGTGCCTCCACCCAGAGGTCAGGGTTTGCAATAGTTAAACTAACTTGGTCACAGCCCTCTGGGACACTGCAACCCCCCTTTCTTCCCACTAGTGGCCCACACAATATATCAGAATTACCTTCACAGTATACACTTACCCCAGGTCTGGTTCCGGCACTGGGACCTCCTGTGAAATGAGATACAGTGCAACAATCACAGTACAGTACTTTAACATAGACAAATATCTCAGGCAGTATAACTTTGCTGAAACAAGCAGCTCTGATTTATTTAGGGGGATATAACAAGGACAGGGGGAAATCAGGTTAATTAGCTTATCACTCTAATAATCTACCTATGGCTCTGTGCACAGGCCTATCCCTATCAGTTACTGTCCTGGGTACCCAAGCCCTAGTGGCTAGTCCAAACCGTGGCAGCTGGTAGGGCCCTTTCACACAGAGAAAAGGAGAATTAAACAGTCAGCAGTACAGTAATTCCATTTGGATTTAATGTGGCAATTCAACAGGGAGCGACCCTGAATTAGTACTCACGACCTCCAAATAAGATAGGGTCCTTCAATGTCAGCAGGGCTCACTTGAGGTACACAAACCTCTTCACACATCCCTATATAAAAAGCACTATACCAGGCAGGCTGCATCTGTATCCCGATCGAATTACTGCACAATACCCGGAGAACACACAGCAGATTCAGTTCTGACAGACCGAGTGCAATTTTCAGCAATTCCTCCAGTCTTCTACAGGGTGAGCCTGGTTTCTACTCTTCAGAGATCCTTTGATTCTTTTCACAGGGACAGATTCAGTCCTAACAAGCTGTTACACAAGCTGCAGACCGGAAATCTGGGCCTTACACACGTTTTTGACTAAAACTGCACACTGAAAAGCACAGGGCTCCTTCCTTCTTCACTGCCAAAGCT
Organism: Neoceratodus forsteri; assembly: GCA_016271365.2. Lineage (NCBI taxonomy): Eukaryota > Metazoa > Chordata > Ceratodontiformes > Ceratodontidae > Neoceratodus > Neoceratodus forsteri. The sequence goes on from CM028134.1 coordinate 560,057,449, forward strand.
CAACTGAAACTCCAACCCGACAAAACCGGGCACTTCCTTTGAGTTCCTCCCAGTTCTTGACTGGATTGGCTGTCACTCACAATAGACTGCTGCTGTTGGTCCAAAAGGCACTGAAGTCTAAACTACATCTCCCAGAGTCACTGCCCATACAATCCTCTTGTGGCTGGCTCAGATTATGAGTCAAGTTCTGATTCATCCAAGGCACCATTTTAGAGCTAGCTTACCCCAAACTGATTGGTCCAGTTCAGCAGTTCAAAACTAGAATGGGGAACTAGCAGACACAGTTCTGACTGCAAAGAAAGCAGGTTAGACAAACTGTAATTTCATTATTACTCTAAATAATTTCTGGCAAACAGTTACATCTTTCAGATAGGTTCCCTTTGCACTCCTAGTGACTGCAAAATGAAGTGAATTAGCAGCAGCTCGAAGTGGTACTCAGAGAAACACACAGTCCCCCCATACAAACTAATTATGTCTGCAAGCAGACAGCTCTTAAAGAGACAGTACCAGAGGCTCTAAAAACACTCACTGATAAATGGCTTAAATGCCAAACACCATTCAGGCTTGGAGCATTCAAGCAAGCTCCTGGAAGTCTTTTGGGAACCCCCATTTGCAGGGGGGTTACAAGTATATATATATAGAGAATAATGGCTATGCAAGTGTGTGTTATGGATTTCTTTTATACACCAGAGGCGTATGATGACCCATAAACCCAAGAACAAAGCTCGAGAGGTTTATGAGGTCACCACACATCAAGGGTGTGTAAAAAATCCATAGCACCACACTTGTATAGCTTTTATTTTTTATAATTACTGGTGCAGGGAGTTATTCTTTCTTCTACACCTGAAAGAAGAGACAGAGAGTGAATGTGAAGCTGTTCTGTTAGAGAGAGATACACACACACACACACACACAGATTGTCTTTCTCTGTCTCTTTCTCCACTAGAGTTTGTTTAATTTTTTTTTTTAAAGATGTTGGGCCCGATTCTCAATGGGGGCTGCGTTCGGTGCAAGCTGCGGCGAACGGCAGCCTACGCCAAAGCCGCATACACCAGGAACCCTGCACCGGATTCAGGTACAGGAGGGGTCCCAGCATCTAAGTCCCAGCACTTGTGGCATTCCCTCCCTTGCGCTGAACACCTGGCGCATGGGAGGTGTCCATCGCAAACCCGCTGTGGCACGGGAAATGGAGCCTACTGTACATATGTGCACAGTGACTGCCACCAGTCTCAGACACTGTGCACATATGTACAGTATGGTGCCAATGCAGACCACAGTCAGAAGCTGGCGGGGCACCAAGGGGTGGGTTCCACTAGACCACCAGGTAGTGGGCACTACAGTGATTGGAGGCACATGCCCATGCCATCTACAGGCGGCCGAGCAGCATCGGGGATGGGGTGGTGACATTGGGGATGGGTGCCAGTACCTGGCAGGATGGGGCACCAGCGGTGAACTGGGGGGGCAACAGCAGCATATGGTGGCACACAGGATGACTGCCCCAGTGGGAAATATTCTAAGTCCCACTATGCCAGCCCTGGCTGGTCTAAGGGCACTTAGAATATCTCCCACTGGGTGCTTTCTGAGAATAGCAAGCTGCAGCTTGCGTCAGCGCAGGCCACCTTGTGCCATGTCGCAGGGCAGTGCATTCTGCAGGGCTGGCGCAAGCCCTGTGTGGGGCAGGCAGCCTGTGGTCGACGCAGACAACCTTTGTGAATTGCATGGAGGCAGTCCTGGATGCAAAGTGCACCTTGCACCATATCTGTTTGGTGCAAGCACCTTGCGTCAGATGCAGAGCTTTGAGAATCGGGCCCATTGTGTGGAACTGCCACAGTAAGTGGAAAAGGTAGACAGCAGTCACTGAAGCATGGTCTGTTCTGAATGAGACCTGCTGTCTTCCGCAGTCCTGACCAAAGTGTGAGAATAGCAGGGTCAACTAGATAGATTTCTTTTTGTTGAGAAAGGCAGGATCAACCAGATAAATTGTCAAAAACTAATAACTTACATGTGAGGAGGGTCAGAGACAAACAATTATTTCGGGCAAGCAATGCTGGTCCTCGGCAAGGGAGAATTGTAGCCACCATGTTTTTAGACATGTTCGGCCCACCCACACATACAGAGTAAGGACCAATAAGGTTGTGTGCTACAAATGGCTGACACTAGTACCAACAGAAAGTTTTGAGAAATGCCATAGTAACCTGTTTTTGTGTTATTACGGCATTTGAAACAGACCTGTAAACTGTTTGATAGAGGGGGTCACCAGTAATTATAACAGGATTGCTGTTCCATAGCCTTCATGTGCTCTGGTTAGGTGCCTACACCTTACATCCTAACCCACTGTTTACAACATCTCAGTCTGCTGTTGTAGAAATGATAGTGATTTCATGAGCAGAGGATTATGATGTTGGGTGCAGACAAGCAGCCAGAACAAGAAAAGTTGGGGTGAAGGTAGCAGTTCTGTTTTCATGTTAATCTATGAAGGTACAGTTTGGGGGGGAAATGGAAGTTATGTACAGAAAATATATATAGTGTAAGCTGAGAAGTATCTGTAGAATAATTGTTTTCCAATGTTTCTCAAGTGACATTCTAAATTCTTCAAGGAACTAACCATTCATCTCAAGATGCCTGAGTTAAATTCTCAGCTACAGTAAAGGGAAAGAGTTTGGTGGTTGTAGTTAAGTTCTTACAGAACCAGGCTAAATTTTCAGGTGGTCATTTCTGACTAAGGTATTGCATGACTATATGTTTTTGAAATAACATTAACAAAGCATTTATCCTCCAAATTCCTTACTGTGCAGGTGTGACAACCTTTACATACCTGCACAGTAAAAGATTTGGAGGAGAGATACTTTGTTAATGTTATTTCAATAGTTTATTACTAAGGTCCCCATACAGACTGTATTATTACTTTGGAGTACTGTCACTCTGCTGACGTCATCAAGTAAGCATGTAGTGGCCGTTTTACGCAGCTACTGAAGCGCGGTGTTTGCTTAGCAAGCGGGGGTTAGTTTACATGTCGCACAGGGCTTTAATTCATAGTGACCATGGATTAACAACATTTCAAGGCAAACGGAGCACAGCATTATGTAGGTAAGCCTCTAACCTACAGTGCTGTGTTTTTCTTGGGCAGATTGGAATACCCCTGTTTATGAATCCTTGAAGTCTTTCCTCATAGGGTTTTTGATACAGGCCCTACAAAGTCAGAAACAGTAAACAGAGCAAGGCCCGCCATGCCACACCTGTGCACGACCATGTAAGGGCAGTCGCCGAAGAACACTCTGCAGGGCAGCTGACAAGCACTGAACCATCCTGGAAATCGGCCACAGGGCCGCCTGGATGGCCACACGGATCTGCCCCTCCACATCAGGCTGGGCATCACCCCCTGCCATGGCATGTCGTCCCTGGAGACCTACAGCAATGACAGAGAGAACACACACTGAGGGCCTGAACATAGACAACACCCTCACCCAGCAGTAACCCATAGCAGTAGACCACAGCAACAGCAGAATGCACTGCCTACCTGAACCTGCAAGGGCACCAGGCCTGGCACCCAGGAGCCTCCTCCTCCACGTCTCAGCAACGGCCACGGCCTTCTGCCTGGCCATTGGGCCTGCAAAACACAACAGACAGAGAGCTCCATGAGACAACACAGCAGTACCAGAAACACACAGCAACATCGACAGGCACAGGTGGGGCAGGGACAGCCAACCAGTGCCACTGTGCAGGATGCACTGCCACAGTTCCACCCCCCCAGGCATGGGTGCGTGCAGCACACAGTGGCAAGCAGGTGTGCAGCCCCAGCGACCTACACGCAACCACAGCCCTGCCCATAGCCCCCCCCCCATGGCACACATGACAGGGCTGCACTGGGCAGGTGCAGCCACTGCCATGTATGCAGGATGACAGTGACCCAAGTGGGTGCCCCATGAGGGCTGCAACACACACACCCAGCACGTGCCACAAAAGGAGCCAGATGAGCGACACCTACCTGGACTTGGCAGTACATCCTGGTGTGCACGGTGATGCAGCTGCCCCAATCTCTCTGGGTCCTGCCTCTGGAAGCTGCCAAAATGATGCCTGCACTGCTCCCCAGTGCATGGCAGCCCTGTGTGTTGTACCAGCCTCCTGGCAATGGAGGTCCGCACCTCTGCCCTTGGCACATGGAGGTCCTCCTGCCCAAACAGCTGCCCCTCCACCAGCATAACAAGTGCCAACAGATGCAGCAGCTCCACCTGAGACCAGTTCATGACCCTAGGGGATTGTCTACCAGCTCTAGGCATTTCCACACTGACAGTAACTGTCACCCAGCGCAACGCGGTGAAGCGCGATTGAGGACCTGAAATGCGCCATGTGAAACACAGAGCCACGTGCACTACAATGTGCACAGTGTGTGAAGTGCAATAGGTGAAAGGAAGCACGGCATGCACAATGCCAACCGCTAAGGCGTGGTGAGGTCACGGCCATGTTGCACATGCATGATGCACGTGCGGCCACCATGTTGTGCACGGCAGGCGCTGTGGCCACCTACGGCACACAAAGCGCGATCCATGACCACTATGACCACCCAGTGCAGCACGTCCCACGCATATGGGTGTACGGTGTGTGATACAGGACACAGTGCAATGGCCAGCGTTCCTGCAGTGGCACATCGTGGAAGCAGCGTAATGGCACATATCGGAAGATGTGCCATTCCACATGGTGATCGCGCTTGCACGGCAGATGCACCATAACATAACATCATAGGTGCATCTCGAAGATGCTCTTTGTAAAGTGAGATGAGCTGGGGGCAATTATGCAATTCACAATCAATGCGCCCTAAACCGCCTCATTCAACATGCATGGACATCTCAGCTGAATAGCATCTCATTACCAGAGGCCCAGGCCTCATTTGCATGCCCTGAGCCATAAATGCTCCCAAAGCTGCAGGCTGAGATTAGGTGACTGAGAGGAAACAGAGCCTTGAAGGTGAGTACACAGCCATATTTACATGGTCTACAGAACGCACTGGGGGAATGTACAAGTGCATGCAAGCCTCTGAATGAACACGGCCCCCACATGGGGAACATTGCCTCCCAACATGCACAGAATGTGGAACGAATGCCCATAATGTTGAACACCGAACCTGTGCAGTACACAGGATGCACAGGACACTGGTAGACAGGTCGCTGCCACGTCCAGGCCACCTGTCACAGTACCATGGTGCACACATGACAGCATATGGGATAGGGTACTGCTGTACACAGGTACGGTGTGCAGTGGGACAAGGCCTTGCACCATAGCATACTGTGGTCCTGCGACCCACACAGAGGTACTGTGCCCTGTACAGTGGTACTGTGGAGAGATATTTGTGACTGGGTGTTACTGGCCAAGTGTGGTGGATGCATCAATGCGCTACTGGTCAGTCCGAGGCACACGGCGGCGCCTGTGCAGACAACATGACAGTGTCACCATGCCACCCACTGTGGCCAGCCACCCCATGGCTGTGGTCCACCAGTCTGTGCCCCCTCTCCGGCATAGCAAGGGTGGGACCTTGTTCAGGCGTGGTAACACTGCGGCCACACACATGCTGCTGAGGCATTGGGACAGTACTGTGTGCCCCCCTGGGGTGGCAGCACTGGCACACCAGCTGTGGACCGGTGGACATGCATGGCAGGTGCACTGTCTCCAATGGTCCTTGTACCATGGGGCACCACACACCACACCAGGACACCCACATGCTGACCACCACCCGGACCACCTGCTGCATGGACAGAGGCAGGCAGGGTGGGAACATGCGAAGCCACAGGCATGCCCAACACCTGGATGCTTCCCCCCACAGTAGCCACAATGTCGGATGATGTGAGCGCCACCACAAGGTGGCGACCGAACTTCACGCATGATGAGGAGAGGGCACTCATTGAGGCATGCCACCTATGCCTGGCCATCCTCACTGGTAGGGGAGGCAGCCAGACTGCGCAGGCAGTGGGCTGGGAGGAGGTGGCCCAGCAGGTGAATTCTGTGGCATCGTACAGCCACACAGTCACAGAGTGCAGAAAGCACTGGAACAATGGGCGCAGGAGGGCCAAGGAGAAGGTGGCCAACATCTAGGCCTCCATGCGGCGGACAGGGGGTAGCCCGAGCATGGCCAAACAGCTAAGCCCTAATGAGGCCCTCCTGGCTGCCAGTGTGTCCCAGACAGCCATGCAGGGAGTCCCCGGCGGTGGGTTCCAGACTGGTGGCAGCCCATCGCAGCATTGTGAGTAGCTGTGTGCCCTAGGCATGGCCACCACCCATGTGGCAAGGCCACCATGCCTGCCCCTGTACATCCAGGCACAGTGACTTTGCGTTGGTCACCCTGGCCAGACGTGACTTGCCCCGTGGTGCTGCTGCTGCTGCCATGCCACTGCACCTGTGGACACGTGACGCTCTGCATCCATGTGGCATGTGCCACCACTGCTGTGCAGTGTGCATAATGGGATATTGACTGGCACGACTGTGCCATTGCGTGGCTAGCCATGGCACGCCATGGCCCTGCCATGATCAGGCCTACAGCCTTGGCACCGTGTGGATGGCCATTTACTGTTGTGCAGCACCAATGTGACATATGTGTACTGTGCATTAACCATGTACCCCCTTCTTCCCTCCACAGCACCAGCACGCCTCCAGGGTGCAGCCATGGCCATGGCTGAATGTGACGCCCTTGGGGGCGATGATGCAGGCCCATCTCATGGGGCCATTGACACCACCGTGGATGACTCTGCATCTGCACCATCCACATCCTGGGCAACTCCAGTTGTAGCACTGGTGCAGGCGGGCCCCACTGGCCCCTCGGCTGGTGCTGGCAGGACATCCAGTGGGTACAACACTTGGTTGGGGAGCCTGTCCAGGTTGTCTGATGATGACCAGGATGACACGGTGGACATTGCTAATGCTCTCCTTGTGCTCACCAGTGGCATGCAGGGGGAGGGCCTCAGCACCACAGTGGTTGGCACCACCACCACCAGTGCAGGCATGGTGGACAGAGGTGCACCCAACACGGGGTTGCCTGTGCACATGTCCCTGGTTGCCACTGACATACACACTGTGTGAGGTGAGGCTGCAGATGAAGCACAGCTGCCCGTGGCTGTGGGTGCTGTGCCCCCTGCACCACTGCCATGTGCAGTGCCGGCGACGTCACTGGCATCCAAGCAGTGTGCCGTGGTGCAAGCACCCGCACCATTAGCCCGGGAGGACACCACCCATGGGCATTCAGTGGTGTTGCCCAACCACGTCCCGCCCATGTCCCAGCCTACCAGGGTGGATCCACCACCCGTGGACACACCAGGACAGGCTGCTCCATCCCCTGCACATCGACAATGCCACCATGAAGCATCACCCACCGACAATGTGGGGGCCTACTTTGCCCTCCTATGGGTGACTGTGGAGGGGCAAGAGGCCCTCTGTGCGCAGTTCCATAACCACAGGACTGTGATGGTCCAGGAGCATGAGTCCATGGCTGCATAGCATGCACAGATGCTGGCAGAGGCATGCATCATGCAGGTGGGCATGACCACAGCTCTGGAGCAGATTGCAGCTGTTGCAGAGGCAGTGGCTGCCACCGCAACATACCATGGACATTGTGTATCCAGTTGGACGCCCTGGAGCACATCCTGCACACCCCAGCGGTGCAGCCAGATGAGCCCTCTGCTGCTGACTCCGTTGCTGCTGGCCTCCATGCCCACCATCCATGGCTCAGGTGGTGTCCATGGGTTGGCCACTCCACTGGGCACCCATTCACGGTCTCAGTGCAGCACTCCTGCAGGGTCTCAGGTGACACCCCTTCTGGCTGGTGGTGGCACGACTGCCACCACCAGCCATGGCAGAGGCTGCCCCCATGTCCATGGCAGCTGGGGCACTGCCCTGTGATGCCCATGTCCCCGGGCCTGCGGTGGCAGGCTGGCACACCTGTGTGCACCAGATGCCCTGTGGGTGGCATCACTAGAGGTGTGTGCGGTGGGAACCTGCCCCACTGCAGCCCTGGTACCACTCAGTGCTACCTGTGCAGGACCACCTACATGTCTGTGTGCACCACTGTTGTGCCATGTGTCATGGGAATGATGAGTGTCTTCTGGTGTCTGCTGTGCCCTTGCATAGGCCGCTGTGCACACTGACCCGTGACGTCTGCAACATGGCCCGGGTGGTGCACGGCTGTTGCATGTCTAGTGTGTGTGTCTCTGTGTCTGTTTGTCCCTCACCATGTGTGTACCTGTGTGCACCTCTGTGTATCGTCCATTATCCACTGTGCCCACGGCGTGCATTCTCCACACCTTGGTGGACACCCTGCACACATACATACCTGCATACTAACCTGCGTGGCCCAAAGTGTTCCTCCACCACACGCCTGCAGTGGTCCCTTGCTCTGGCCAACAGCCTCGGGTCCCCCCGTCCCAGCCCAGCATCACTGCCCTGGCCCTCTGGGGGTGCTCCTGCCCCTCCTCACCCACCCTTCCTCCTCCCTGGAACTGTTGCCCTCACCGGCCATGACAGGTATTCCATGGTCTAGGGCCATGTTGTGTAGCATACAACAGGGCAGGAATATGCTACAGGCCTTCTCAGGGCTATACTGTAGGGTGCCACCTGACCAACACAGGCACTGAAAGCGCATCTTCAGCATGCCTAAGACACGCTCTATGATGACGCATGTCATGATGTGTGCCTCATTGTAGCACTCCTCTGCCTCTGTTCTAGGTTGTTGGTAGGGGCTGAGGAGCCAGGGCCATAGCAGATATGCAGCGTCACCTGTGGGGGTAGATCTGTGTCCATTAGTACGTTGGGTTACACCTTGCCATGCATCCTGTCCTCATCCCTGGCCTCAGTGGTGTGTGCGCCTGTCCTGCTCTACTGCCCGTGCATCCCCATTACAGGCAGTCCTGCATCCCTAACCCAGCTGTGCCTGCATGCCCCCGTCCATTGTGTGGTGCTTGGTGGTTGCATGTCTCCCAGTGTCTGCCTGTGTACCCTTGCACAGCCCTGCTGTCCCACGGCCCATGTGCATGCATCGCACTTTGCGGGTGCCCACAGCCCACCCCCTGTGTCCTGGCCTTGGTGCCCTCCTGTGCTGTTGGGCCCTTTCACACGCACCTATTAGGTGGCCACTTGGTATGTCCCCGCCCTCAAACCTCATGCACAGTGCCGACTGGTGCCATATGGATGAATCATGTGCACTCCCAGGGTGTGTGGTGCAGACATTGGTGATGCACCCTGTGGCATCGCACACCACCTGGCAATTCATGGAGTGGTATCCCTTCTGGTTGATGTAGGCAGTGGCATCCTCACCAGGCGGTGCATGGATTGCCATATGGGTGCATTCCATGGCCCCTATGATGCCTGGCATGCATGCCACCCTGTAGAACCACTGCATGGCGTCTGTCCGCTGCACCTGTGTGCTGGGGAAATGGATGTATTCCAAAGCTAGCGGTAGCAGTGCGGTGAGGAACTGTGTGAGGAGACGGGACGTAGAGGCCTGTGAGATGCCAGTAGTGTCCCCAGTAGGCCTCTGGAATGTTCCTGTGGCAAGCAGGCACATGACCGTTGTCACTTTGGTCTCCACAGGGATGGCATGACCTCGTGCAGTGGATGCCTACATCACATCATGACACAGCTCACAGATCTGCCTCAGCATGGCCCTGTTCAGGCGGTATCGGCCTACTGTTTCCACCTCAATCAGCTGCTCAAAGGACAGCCTGGCATGATACCGCCATGGGGTTGGCCGCCTACGATGCCTTCCACCATCCTGCCTCCTCCTCCTCATTCGTGCACCTGCAATGACAACTGCTGCTGGGTTTATTCTGCTGCGGGATACTCTGTCCGGGCCTCTGGCCCAGTCTCTATGGCTTGCTATGCTGGCTGGCTGTCTCTGTCTCTCTGTCTCTCTCTGTCTTCCACTCTCCCCCTGATCAGGCAGCATGCTGCTGTGGCAGTTCAGTCAATGACCTGCAGGTCAGCTAGACTTAAGTCTCCTTCTTTTGTACTTATCTTTCCACGGCGCATCTTGCCTTTGTGCAGGAAATGCCCCATGGATGCACCTTGGATATGCACTGTGAATCGGGTTGTGCTGTGTATGCATGGGTATGCCCCCTGTATTTGCTCCGCATATTATTACATTGCACCTATGGCGCATATCATTGGGCGCAGGGCATCTCGGTTGTGCTGGCACATTCACTCTGTTTGTGAATCATTCTACGGCACATTTCTGACTTGTGCTGGTGCATCTGGGTTGCACTGGGAGCATGTCTTTTGTGAATCCTGCCCTTGCTGTTTTTTGTCATTGCCTGGTGTCCAGATGATTTGGAATTGTGGTCAGACTTTCAGGGTAGAAAGGGCTTGCCACAGAATTATGGATTTTGTTGCTTTGTTGAAAAAATATTAATCCATTCCCAAGTTATAATGATTTGAAATTCCAAATCATCTGGAATATATATTATATATGTATATATATATATATGTAACCCCTAGATGGCGCTATCCCAAGGGCTACTACCCCTGCCTGATTTGCCACTAACAGGCCGAGGGGCCCGGATCCAATGGCGGGTGCCCACCCAGAGGTCAGGGGCTTGCAATAGTCAAACTCACTTGGTCACAGCCCTCTGGGACACTGCAACCCCTTTCTTCCTACTAGTGGCCCACACAATATATCAGAATTACCTTCAGTATACACTTACCCCCAGGACTAGTTCCGCACTTGGACCTCCTGTGAAATAAGATACAGTGCAACAATCACAGTACAGTACTTTTAACATAGACAAATGCCTCAGGCAGTATAACTTGCTGAAACAAGCAGCTCTGATTTATTTAGGGGATATAACAAGGACAGGGGGAAATCAGGTTAATTAGCTTATCACTTTACTATCTACCTATGGCTCTGTGCATAGGCCTATTCTCACCAGTTACTGTCCCTGGGTACCCAAGCCCTAGTGGCTAGTCCAAACCGTGGCAGCTGGTGGGGCCCTTTCACACAGTGAAAAAGAATTGAGTTTAAACAGTCAGCAGTACAGTGATTCCATTTGGATTTAATTGGCAATTCAACAGGGAGCGACCCTGAATTAGTACTACAACCTCCAAACAAGATAGGGTCCTTCAACGCCAGCAGGGCTACTCTTGAGCTCCACTAGATTCTTCACACATTTATATGGTAAAAAAGAAAGTCTATACCAGGCAGGCTGCTTCTATCCCTATCGCAATTACTGCACAATACCCGGGAGAACACACAGCAGATTCAGTTCCTGACAGACCGAGTGCAACTCAACAATTTCTCCAGTCTTCTACAGGGTGAGCCTGGTTTCTACTCTTCGAGATCCTTTGATTCTTTTCACAGGACGGATTCAGTCCTAACAAACAGTTACACAAGCTGCAGACCGAACTCTGGGCCTTACACACGTTTTTGACTGAAACTGTGCACTGAAGGAGCACAGGGTTTCTTTCCCCTTCACTGCCAGAGCTAAACTGAAACTCCAACCGAAAAACCGGGCACTTCCTTGAGTTCCTCCCAGTTCTTGACTGGATTGGCTGTCACTCAATAGACTGCTGCTGTTGGTCCAAAAAGGCGCCAAGTCTAAACTACATCTCCCAGAGTCACTGCCCATACAATCCTCTTGTGGCTGGTTCAGATTATGAGTCCAAGTTCTGATTCATTCAAGGCACCATTTTAGAGCTATTACCCCACACTGATTGGTCCAGTTCAGCAGTTCAAAACTAGAATGGGGAACTAGGCAAACACAGTTCTGACTGCAAAGAAGCAGGTTAGACAAACTGTATTTTCATTATTACTCAAATTATTTCTGGCAAACAGTTACATCTTTCAGATAGGTTCCTTTGTACTCCTAGTGACTGCAAAATGGAGTGAATTGGCAGCAGTTCGAGTGGTACTCAAACAGAGAAACACACAGTCCCCCCACAACTAACTAATTATGTCTGCAAGCAGACAGCTCTTAAAGAGACAGTACCAGAGGCTCTAAAACTACTCACTGATAAATGGCTTAAACGCCAAACACCATTCAGGCTTGAGCATTCAAGCAAGCTCCTGGAAGTCTTTTGGGAACCCCCATTTGCAGGGGGTTACACCCTTCCGGTTTGGGAAAGCTTGACGCTCAAGGCCAAGCAAGTACTCTCATAAGTTTCAACTGCAACCATATACATTTGCATTAGGCTCACATGCGTAATCACTCAGTCAATACATCATTTTACCAAGAACACATTTCTGAAACATTGCAGCACGTCACTCTTTACACAGTATTACACACACATTGTACCATAACTCAAGTTATTACCTCTTGTACATGAAACCTGAGAGAGGGGGTCTTTCCTATCAGTTACCTTGGGGCTGGACGGGCAAGGGCACCATACTTAGAGGGCAAATACAAGTAACTTGAGTTAGCACTGAAGCTCAGTTTGGGCAATGAGCTCGGGACACATACACTTTATGGAAAACATTGAGAGGCAAGTCCACAGGCTCCCAAGTGAATCATAACTGAGGTGCACCACAGGTTTTACAGCTCGACCAGTCTTCTAGGTCGAACTGTTACAGTCTCTGCACTCTGAGCCTCATTTTCAGCATTGCCCTCACTTGTCAGGAGTCTCCTGGGGTAGAGAGGCTAGAACTTGGGACACTTTTCAGCTCCAGGAGTTACAGTTTCTGAGTCCACAACATTTGGCTCGTATGGAGAGCTTTCGACACTGGCAGTGGACTGTCAGGGCACTCAAAATACTCTTCTTGTTCCGGTGTATCACCAGTCTGCCCCTAATCTATCATTTCTCCCTGAAAGCTCAAACAGTTCAACCATGCACAATGATTCCATTTCATCTGATCTGATGCTTTGCACTTCACTTTCTGGGAGCATTGGCTCCAGGGATGAAGCTGGGGCTTAGACAGTCCAGAAGGTCCAGCTTTGTCTCCAGTATTGACTAGGGGATTGCCCCGAAACAATTGACTCAGTTCAGTAAGAAGGATAGTATTCAAAGTCACTCTCACTTTCTCTGATATAGACTGACAGTCATGCTCAACTGGGACTTGTGCAGGGGAACACTTAACTCTGCTTCTGTAGGGCAGACTTCCTTGATCTTTTCTTAGCGGCAGCTCTAGTCACTGGTCCAGAGGGGCATCTTCTGGGGCTCAGACTCAATCAGGATTTGTCCAATGGGCAGTAAATGATTTCTATGCATTGTTTTACATCTTTTGAATTGTTCTCAGGCCTTTTACTTTGTACACTGGCAGATCATCTAGTTTGCCCACTACAATGTGAGGGAGATGGTGCCATCTGTCAGCAATCTTGTGTTTGCCATGCAGTCCCAGATTTCTTAGCACATGCCATCTCCCTCCTGGGTTCCTGTGCTTTCACCTTTTATCATACCGCTCTTTGTTGGCTAGATTTCTTTGGCAGCCATGGTTTGAGCCAGTTGGTACGCATGAGTTAGCTGGGCCTTTAACTTTGCACATACTGTAAATAGTTGTCAGCTTGAACCCCATCAGGAGATACTCCAAAACACACATCTACTGGTAGTCAGCTTTCTTCCAAACATCAGGCAGTAGGGGAGAACCCAGTGGCATCACTTTGGTGCAGTTATAAGCATGTACCAGGCTGCTAATTTGTTGGCTCCATCTAGGCTTGTCCTTGGGTGCAGGGTGCCTAGCATATCTAGCAAAGTGCGGTTGAAACGCTCAGGCTGTGGGTCTCCTGGGGTGGTAAGGAGTGGTTCTGGACTTTCGACTCCCACAGAGAAAGCATCTCTTGATCAGACGACTCTCAAAGTCTCTCCCTTGATCAGAATGGATTCTTTGTGGAGCCCTATAGTGAACAAAAAGTTTTCTCAAGTACTTTGGCCACAGTGGATGCTTGGTCTTTGGTGGGGAAAGCTTGGGCATATCTCGTGAAATGGTCAGTGACCACCAGCACATTACTGATATTTCTTTGATCTGACTCCAAACTCAGAAAATCAATACAGACCAGCTCCATGGGTGCATTGGTGGTGATGTTAATAAGGGGGCAGCCTCTGGGCAAAGCTTTCCTCTGTAAGCAGCATTACAAGTTCGGGAATGTGTTGCTCCACATCAGCCCCCATCTTAGGCCAATAGAATCTGGATCTCACCAAGTCAAGTGTTCTGTCTATACCAAGGTGCCCCATGTGGTTGTGCAAGGACCTCAGTACTGAGTCTCGAAGGCAGTGGGCAGCACTAGTTGCTGTTTGTCTACTTGTCCCCCCTGTCTACTGTTTCTCTGTATAACAGTTTATTGATCAGTTTCAACTTAGGACCTTCTTTGTATAACAGTGCAGTTCTCAAATCAGTGGAGCGTGAATTTGGACACATCTTTTCCTGCATAGAGGGCTTCTAAAGCTGCTTTGATCATGGGATCGCGGGATTGAGCCCACCGAATACCTGTCATTGTCCAGCCGAGGCAGTGCACCAATGTCTATTGCAGAAAAGTGGCAATAAGCAGCAGGTATGCAATTCTCAGAGGGTCCCAAGCAATCCACCATGCAGTCCATCTGCCTGTGGACATTTGTTCCTCCCTGTCAAACTTCCGGCAGAGTGCCCGAATGTCAGGTTCTCATAATCGGACCCAATCATTCTGGGGAACAGGCCTCCGGAGACAGCATCAGCATCTATGTGGTTCAGACCTGCCGGTATTCAGAGCATAGTCATATGTAGATAATGCAGAAAGCCACCTATGGCCAGTGGCATCCAACTTAGCTGAGGTCTGCACATAGGTCAAAGGATTATTGTCAGTTTTACTAGTATTTTAGCCCCATACAAGTACTCATGGAATTGGTCAACAATAGCCCACTTCAAAGCTAGGAACTCTAACTTATGTACAGGATAGTTCTTTTCGGATGGGGTCAGGCTTCTACTGGCAAAGGCCACTGGTCTCAGGCCATTCTCGTGCTCTTGTACAACACCGCCCCCAACCCTTGCAAGCTAGCATCAGTGTGCAGGACGTAAGGTTTTCTTGGATCGGCATAGGCCAGCACTGGAGCATGGGTAGTTGATATATGATCTCATGAAAGCAGTCTCACTATCAGGAGTCCAGCGGGCCCCAAATACTTCACTCGGATGAAAATACACTCTTTTCAGTCTTGAGGGACGCTGACTTTTGGTATTTTTGTGGGTTGGGGATACCCTTGAGTAAGGTTAAGTAAAGGGCGGATCACTCTTGAATAGTCCTTGATGAGGGCCGATAATAACCACAGAATCCCAGGAATCTTTGCAGTTCTTTTTAGATTTTTGGGCTGTGGCCAGGTGGTCAAGGCCTCAACTTTACTTGGTCGGTCTCTATTCCTCGGTGGATACTATGTGTCCCACATACTTTACTGATGTTTGAAAGAATTGACACTTATCAATGGACAGTTTAAGGCCAAAGTCCTCCGGTCGGTCCAATACCTTAAATAATCTGCTCTCATGTTCCTCCAGTGAGCTGCAAACACAATAACATCATCTAGGTATACCAGGCACTCTAGTAAAGTTCATGTCCCCACTGCACGCTCCATCAATCATTGAAAAGTGGCTGGGGCACCTGAAACTCCTTGAGGCATCCTCTTGAATTCATAGAAGCCAAGCGGACAGATAAAGGCCGTCTTCTCACGGTCCTCTGGGGCCATCGGGATCTGCGTAGTACCCACTCGGAGATTCAACACAGAGAACCACTTGTTCCCGCTTAGGCAGTCCAGCATCCTGAATGCGGGGCATTGTGTACTGATCAGGGATAGTCCGCCGGTTTAAGGTGCAATAATCCACACACATCCTTACTGTCCCATTCTTTTTCCTCACTACCACAATGGGGGAAGCATAAGGGCTTCTGGATTCTTGTATTACAACAGCAGCTAACATCTCTTGCAGATGCCGTCTCACATCATCTATGTCAGCAGGTGCTAGGCGTCGAGACCTCTCACGAAATGGTCTTTCGTCATGCAGCCGGATATTGTGCTCAGCTCCTTACACGCATCCTACGTCCCATTCCTTTAAAGAAAACACCTGGTCTCTCTGGGCAAGCTTCTCACTGATCCTCACTTTCCATTCAGCTGGCAACGGGGAGTCGCCGAAATCAAACAAGTCAGCGTTACTCTGTCATTCTTCCTCGAACTCTTGCTGCTGGGTAGCACTGCAGTGTCTGCACAATGCACATTAGCCGGGATGCAACCTCTATTTATGAATGTCTCTTTCCGACAGTTATGAACTGGACCATTACCCTTCTGGCATAAGCATGGGCTCTTGAACAAAATACTAGGCTTGACCAGCAGTCCCTCACAACCGTTTTCGTCGCCTGAGTGCATCCAACATTAATATTTTTTCTAACATCCTTTCTGATACGGACCTCTCCCTGTAAGGTACACTGGGCATTTGGCGCCAGGATCAGAGACTCAGGATCCTTCTTCCATACAATTCCGACCCTGTTCCTCTGGTTCTATTTTTTCAGCATCTCTCTGTGCCTCATAGGCCTTCTTAATTAAAGCTGGAACTCTTAAAGCTCTACTAGTTTTGACCCCTGTTTTTCATAACACAACTGTGCCAGCCTTCCGAACATATGAGCATTTGTTCCAATCAACAAAGGGACACCATCATACAGTCCAGTGGGGGACACACTAAGGCTAGAGTCTCTACTTGTTCGGCCACTCCAGCCACGGAGGTGGAAAGACAGCCAAATTCGGATATACCGGAATAGGGTAGGCCTTCTCACTTAACCCCATACATGCAGTCCTTCTAATGGTTGTAAGGGTACGTCTGACAAATGCTTCTGATACCAATCCTGGAACATAATTGTCACTTGGGGCCACTGTCTAATACAGCTCTTGTAGACACTCCATTCACCTTTACAGTGGTCTCCATGGAGGGACCCACTATTCTGGACCAGTCTGGAGAGGCGATAGTGGGGCCTGGGCAGTGACCTTGCCACAAAGGGCGTGAGTTAGCATTTTGGTGCCCTCACTGGGATCATTTTGCACCTCTTAACCACTGATTTGTTCTCCAAGCTCTCCTTGTAGCCTATATGCAACTGTGTCAGTGTCTTTGGGACTGGCATTCCATTTCATGTGCCCATCCTTCCCACAATTATAGCAAAACATACTTTCTGGAGTTTGAGCTGGCCGGCGCCACACTGGGAGCCAGGGCGGGGTATTACTAACTGGAAACCTTGGTGCCATCTCTGTCTGCAGCGTGATAAGCATTTGGAGACATCTCGTCAGTTTCTCCACTTCCATGGTCAAGGAATTGAGTTTGGAGCTGTTATCAGCAGGAGATACATGGGTGGGTACCCCACCCCATAGCAGATGCAGTCGGATATAGGTCGGGGCCCGTACTTGCAGGCGTGGCCTTCATAAAGGACTGTTTTTGGAATTCCAGATCTCTCTCAACAGTTCACCCCATTGTGGCATATCTTTTTCCTTGTCAGAGCACTCATTGACTGCCAACCTCTGCCCCTGAACTTCACTTTATGGGCCACCCTCAGTCACTCGGGTCGTAGCCGCAGCTATTGGTGCAGGTCCCTCCCGAGGTTGCCTTTTCTCAACTCCTCGAATTTTTCTCATTAACTCATCATAGGAGGGTGGGGATTCCAGTCGATTTGCCAGGCGTAACTGAAGCAACAGCAGTTCTGAGAAGGGGGCAGACTTAAGGATCCTGTCCAGCCTGGTTCGGTCCAGTTCAATCGCTGGCAAACTACCCTTTCTGAGGCATTCTTGCAACAATTTTTCCAGCCGAGATACATACACAGACAACAACTCCCTTGGTACTGTTGTGCATTTCTTACTCTCCACCATAGATCCTCATCAGAATCTGGGCTCCCTTACACATTCTCCAAGGCCTCAAGATAGGCCTGTGCAGTCACTTCAGGGTTACTGGCCCGTTTGCACAGATGGTAGCCAGGGCAGGACCTCGGAGGCTCTCACTAACCCTTTTTCGCTGGCTTCCGAGCATTGCCATTCTAGCACTTGGGGCAACATAGTCTATCCAGGTCTCCCAGTCATCCTCCCTTGGGGGTGGGGAGGTGCCAGAGAAGATCCTCAACCTTCGTAAGAGTTGTGACTAATGGCAGGTGCAGAAATGGAGTCTGCATTGGTTCCAGCCACCATTCGGGTACTGGAGCGGGAGAGGGTGTTGGGGAGGAACACCCCAGGTGGCAAGAATAGTTCTTCAAGTCCTCCACAGTTTTCCCTTCCCCAGCAACCATTTAGCAAATTTCTCCTCAAAGTTTCAGACAGTGGTGGGGCTCATTCCCCACGGGTCTTTACTGTACTTAGTTATCACTCTCCAGGCAGTGAGGGCTCCCTCTGGGGTAATGGTCTGTGGCACTTTGGAGCTATCTATGGGATCCTTAAACTCTACTAGGGCCAGGAAAGTGTGGGTGAGCAGATTAGCATGCCGACCCCCACCACAGGGTTTTGTAAACCTTCCACCTTGGAAAGTACTCCTGTACAGTGTCCGTATTGATACCCAGGGGATGTCCAGGATAAGCATAGCATTTTGGGGTCAATCTCCTCCCAGTACACCACTCCACCAGCCGGTGCACAGCCACTTCTGTCGGGTACCCATTTTTTCTTAACAGTGGTTCGTAAATATGGCCACTAGAGGACACACAATCCCAGCGGTGAGCCTCCAAGATGTAACCCCTAGATGGCGCTATCCCAGGGGCTACACCCTGCCTGATTTGCCACTAACAGGCCGAGGGCCCGGATCCAATGGCGGGTGCCTCCACCCAGAAGGTCAGGGCTTGCAATAGTCAAACTCACTTGGTCACAGCCCTCTGGGACACTGCAACCCCTTTCTTCCCACTAGTGGCCCACACAATATATCAGAATTACCTTCACAGTATACACTTACCCCAGGACTAGTTCCGCACTGGGACCTCCTGTGAAATAAGATACAGTGCAACAATCACAGTACAGTACTTTAACATAGACAAATACCTCAGGCAGTATAACTTTGCTGAAACAAGCAGCTCTGATTTATTTAGGGGATATAACAAGGACAGGGAAATCAGGTTAATTAGCTTATCACTTTACTATCTACCTATGGCTCTGTGCATGGCCTATCCCTACCAGTTACTGTCCCTGAGTGCCCAAGCCCTAGTGGCTAGTCAAACCGTGGCAGCTGGTAGGGGCCCTTTCACACAGTGAAAAAGAAGAATTAGTTTAAACAGTCAGCAGTACAGTGATTCCATTTGGATTTAATGTGGCAATTCAACAGGGAGTGACCCTGAATTAGTACTCACGACCTCCAAACAAGATAGGGTCCTTCAACGTCCAGCAGGGCTACTCTTGAGCTCCACGAGATTCTTCACACATTTATATGGTAAAAAAGTATTATACCAGGCAGGCTGCTTCTCTATCCCGATCGCAATTACTGCACAATACCGGGAGAACACACAGCAGATTCAGTTCCTGACAGACCGAGTGCAATTCAACAATTTCTCCAGTCTTCTACAGGGTGAGCCTGGTTTCTACTCTTCAGAGATCCTTTGATTCTTTTCACAGGACGGATTCAGTCCTAACAAACAGTTACACAAGCTGCAGACCGGAACTCTGGGCCTTACACACGTTTTTTGACTGAAACTGTGCACTGAAGGAGCACAGGGTTTCTTTCCCCTTCACTGCCAGAGCTAAACTGAAACTCCAACAGACAAAACCGGGCACTTCCTTTGAGTTCCTCCCAGTTCTTGACTGGATTGGCTGTCACTCACAATAGACTGCTGCTGTTGGTCCAAAAAGGCGCCGAAGTCTAAACTACATCTCCCAGAGTCACTGCCCATACAATCCTCTTGTGGCTGGTTCAGATTATGAGTCCAAGTTCTGATTCGTCCAAGGCACCATTTTAGAGCTAGCTTACCCCACACTGATTGGTCCAGTTCAGCAGTTCAAAACTAGAATGGGGAACTAGGCAAACACAGTTCTGACTGCAAAGAAAGTAGGTTAGACAAACTGTATTTTCATTATTACTCTAAATTATTTCTGGCAAACATTTACATCTTTCAGATAGGTTCCCTTTGTACTCCTAGTGACTGCAAAAATGGAGTGAATTGGCAGCAGTTCGAGTGGTACTCAAACAGAGAAACACACAGTCCCCCCATACAAACTAATTATGTCTGCAAGCAGACAGCTCTTAAAGAGACAGTACCAGAGGCTCTAAAAACACTCACTGATAAATGGCTTAAACGCCAAACACCATTCAGGCTTGGAGCATTCAAGCAAGCTCCTGGAAGTCTTTTGGGAACCCCCATTTGCAGGGTGGTTACATATATATATATTAGTGGCATAGTAGCACCAATTAGGGTTGAGTAGGATGTTTACTGTAAAACCCTAATTGTGAGCTTTGGTCTTGTTCAATGGATTTGCACATAAGTTTGCATGCAGAGTCTGTGGGGGAAAGCCTCTTGATGTGCCATGTTTTGTTCCAGCTGGATATGTAGATTCCAAGATACATATGGTGTATTTTTAGAAAAAATTGTTTTTTTTTTGCTGTTTTTTTTGTCATTGCCTAGTGCCCAGATGGTTTGGAATTTTGGTCTGAAATTTTCAGGGTAGAAAGGGATTGCCCCAGAATATTGTCATTCATTGGTTTTGTGAAAAATATTAATCCCTTCCCAAATTATAAGGATCTGAAATTTCAGTCCTGAGCAAGTTTCATTCTGGTGAGATGTGCAGATTCCGAGATTCTTATGTTTTTAGGACAATTTTTTTTGCTGCTTTTTTGTCATTGCCTAGTATCCAAAAGGTCTGGAATTGTGGTCTGAATTTTTCAGGGTAGAAAGGGCTTGCCTCAGAAGGATGCATTGTGTTGCTTTGGTGAAAGAGTATTAATCCATTCCCAAGTTATAAGGCTATGAAATGTTTCTTCTGAGCATGATCAGTAGGGTCTGTTGGATAAATATTTGATACCCTACTGCGTGCTCAGAACTGAAATTTCAAATCCTTATGACTTGGGAGCAGATTAATGTTTCTTCACCAAACGAATGAAGGGCACCATTCTGGGGAAGCCCTTTCTACTCTGAAAATTTCAGAACAAAATTCCAAACCTTCTGGATTATATATATATTATGATGGCATGGTGGCACCACTGCAGTTAGAGTTGAGAAGGCCGATTAATCCCTATCCCTAGCTTTGCACTTTAATAGCTTTGTCCTGTTCAAAGGATTTGCACAAAATTTTGAATGTACGGATGGGGGGGGGGGCAAAGTCTCTTGATGTGATATGTTTCATTCTGGTTGGATGTGCTGATTACGTCATGTTTATAAAGGCAGTCATAAAATAACTATCTTGAAGCGTGGAGGCTATTTGGGTCACCTTGCTGACACGGGGGGGGGTAAGAGGGTAAAGGTCGGAGTGGTATACAGACCACCAGCACTGGCGGAGGTCCTGGAAGAAAGTTTGGAGGCACATCTCGAGGGACACCGTAGATTGAGAAAGGGAAGGGTAGTGGTAATGGGGGACCTCAACATGCCAGGAACAGACTGGGGGACTATGAGTTCACCAGTGGCCAGAGAGCAGAGGCTGCTGGATGTCTTCCAGGGATGCGTTTCTGACACAACAGGTGGGTGAGCCAACTAGGGAGGCCCAGACACTGGACATGGTCCTGGCAGACAGTGATAAGATTAGGAGCCTAGAGGTGAGGGACCCATTGGCTAGGAGTGATCATGCCACAATCTGGTTCTTCCTGGACCTGGAGTGGAGGAAAGCTGAACAAGGATGGTAGTAACCGACTTTAGAGGTGCAGACTTCAGGGAGATGGGAAGGATCCTTAAAGATCATCTGGACAGGATAAGGCCAGATATGAATGCTGACAGCAGGTGGGGGATCATTAGGAGGGCAATACAGGAGGTTACCAGATCCTGCGCAAGGGAAAGGCATAAGTCTGGTAAGGTCAGAAAACCCTGCTGGTGGGCCTAGGAAGTACAGGAGGTGGTGAGGGAAAAGAAGGTGGCCTATATCCATGCCAAGTGCTCAAGGAGTGGAAGAGATCAGGAGGAATATGAGCTGATAGCCAAGAGAGTCACCAGGGTGGTGAGAGCAGCTAAGGTAAAAAAGGAGCAGTCCTTGGCAAGTGAGATCTGGAGGGGGGGACAAGGGGTTCTTTAGATACAAAGGAAAAAAAAGGAAAGTAAGGGGGCAGATCAGCAAGATAAGGATAGGGGATGATTGGGCACAGGAGGCGGGGGAACAGGCAGAAGCCCTAAATGAGTACTTTGCCTCAGTTTTTACCAGGGGAGATGGGGGGGGCTAGGTCTTGCAAGAGGAGCGGGGACAAACCAGAGCAAGGGGTGGGACCAGTAGAGACCATGGGCCCTGATGGGTCTGGGGAAAGGGAGTGGCCACCACAGACAGGTGGGGGCCCAGCAGTGCAGAGTGAAAAGGGGGAGGACATGGAGGCTAAAATCCCGGTAGAGAGAGTAAGGGAAGCCCTCAGGTCCCTTTGGACAGAGAAAGCACCTGGGCCAGATGAGATACATCCCAGGGTGCTGAGGGAACTGGCGGGTGTCCTGGCAGTCCCTCTAGCGGAGCTTTTCAACATCTCTTTGATGATTGGGTGGATGCCCCAAGGCTGGAGGGTGGCCCACGTCATGCCGATCCACAAGGGGGGATCAAGAGAGGAGGCGGGAAATTACAGGCCCATTAGCCTGACATCAGTGGTCGGCAAGGTGATGGAGGGTATTGTCAAGGAAAGGCTGGGGGGGTTACTGGAGCAAGCTGGGTACTTGGACGATAGGCAGCATGGCTTTGTCACGGGAAGATTGTGCCAGACAAATCTTGTTATGTTCTATGACTGGGTGAGCGAGGGCCCTAGACCAGGGTAGCGGTGGACATCCTCTTTCTGGACTTTAGCAAGGCGCTGATTCGGTAGCCCACAGTGGCCTTCTGGCTAAGCTGAAGGAAATGGGGGTAGGGAGACAGTTGTTAAGATGGATAGGAAATTGGCTTTCTGAGCGTACTCAGAAGGTGGTGGTTGGAGGGTTAGCCTCATCCCCAAGGTGGGTCACTAGTGGGGTTCCCCAGGGGTCAGTGCTGGGGCCACTCCTGTTCAATGCCTATATCTCAGACATCAGGAGGGGAATCAGGAGTGAGATGAGTTTCTTTGCAGATGACTCAAAACTGGGTGCAGTGGTGGATGGGGAGGAGGAGAGGTTAGCCTTGCAGGAGGACCTGGAGGCTCTGGAAAGGTGGTCAGAAAAATGGAAATTAAAATTCAATGCAGAGAAGTGCAAGGTTCTGCACCTGGGAGTCAGAAATCCAGGCCAGTGGTATACCCTGGGAGGAGACATGATTCAAGTCACAGAGGGTGAGAGGGACCTGGGTGAAGTGAGAGATATCAAAATGAACAACTCAGAGACCTGTAGGAGGGCAGTGGCAAGGGCAAATAGGATGCTGGGATGCATCACCAGGGGGATTACCTCCAGAAAGGCGGAAGTGATCCTTCCATTGTACAACTGCTTGGTTAGGCCACACTTTAAGTATTGTGTACAGTTTTGGAGACCACATTTAAAGAGGAGCATAACACTCCTAGAGAGGGTCCTAAGGAGGGCAACCAAAATTATCTGGGGCCTAGGGGAGAGAACCTATGAGGAGAGGCTCAAGGAGCTCAACATGTACACCCTGGAGGAGAGGAGGGATGGGGGACATGATAGAGGTCTTTAAGTACATGAAAGGGCTCAATAAAGGAGGCCCGGTCAGGGTGCTCCAGAGGAAGGAGGGTGGGGCAACAAGAGGTCACGGATGTAAACTGGAAGGGGGCAGGCTCAGAGGGGAGAAGAGGAGATGTTATTTCACTGAAAGGGTGGTGGAGCCATGGAAAGCACTGCCCAGGGAGCTGGTAGAGGTGGAGACTGTGGATGGATTTAAGAGGGGATGGGACAGGTACAGGGGGAGGGTAAATCTGACCAGGCCCAATACAGGCGGAACATCTGGGACTGGGGATGGTATAACCCAGGGGGGAGGAGGGGACCCCAAAATCGGCCTTCAGTGCAGGTGCTGAAAATCAAGCAGACTCAAGAGGCCATTAGGCCTATTCTGCTGGCATTTTAGTATGTTAGTATAAAACTTGGGGGCAAAATCAAATAAAAAAATAAAGAGTGAATGTGCAAGATGGAATATGTGAAACATGAATGTGTAAAGAGTGAATGTGTAAGGAGTGAGTGTGCCAGGTCCTGCATGTCCATAGGCAGACAGAGTCTTACCAAGGTGCAGGGCCCAAAGGGCCATGCACATCTATATCTGTTCATGCAGGTCCCAAAGGAATCTTTGTGAATGAGGATATGACTCCACTCTATTCATGCAGGTCCTGAAGGGATCAGTGTGAAAGAGGATATGACTCCACTATCCCAAAAAAGAAAGGAAGTTCTTTGTAAAAGCTTTATTAATGCAACAGTTAGGGTACCTTCATGCCACAAAAGTAGGGAAATGTGTCATTAGGGTTTCCAACCCTAACTCCTGATTCCCCATCCCCTCCCCCACCTGCCAAGCAGCAAAAGAAAAAAAAAAAATTAGTGTTTTGGGTCTCCAGAGTCTTGGAGAATCAGTGATAGGGTATTTTTTGGGGGGTGTCAACCCCAATGCCCACCCCATTCTCCAAGCAAACAACATCACACATGATCTCCTTTCTTCATGCAGGGCCCACAGGACTCTGCATGAAGAAAGCTACAACAAACTGTGTTGGCAACCTCTGCTGAGACATATATCTATAGTTTTGAAGAGTGTATCCCTATAGGGCAGTGGCTCGGAGCTGTACCTTGTGCTTCAGACTGGAGGCTATGGGCTGGGGAGAGCATTAGGGTTAACACCCCCAAGAAGACCACACCACTGATTCGCCAAGAATCTGGAGACCCAAAACCCTAATGTTTTTTTCCTTTTGCTGCTTGAGTGGTGGGGGTGGGGCGTTAGGGTTTGAAACCCTAATGCCACATTTCCCTACTTTTGTGGCATTAAGTTACCCTGACTGATGCATTAACAAAGCTTTTTGCAAATGATTATATTTTTTAGGTAGCCTGGGAAAACGTGTCAGAAAGGGTGTAATATGATTAAACTTTATAATACCAGTTTGAATATGTGTTGCAGCATTTTTAATCAGCTGTTATCATTGCAATGTAGTTTAGATAGTCCAGTCAAACACAAATTGGATTGGTCCAGTCACAAGATGACAGCTGTGTTAATAATTGCAGCTACAGTATTATCATCATGCAGCTGAGGATGTTAGCTAGACTACTGGAAATGGACAGTTTATACTGCTGAAAAAGTAGCACTGTGTTGTATTTTCTTTTGCATTTGATTTGATTTGCTAGGAGAATTCTTCATTCAGCAATACTCATTTACAAGAAAATCCTGGACATGACAAACAAATACTACAAAAATAAATTGAATCTATATTTAGGCCAGGGACAGCATATCTAGCTGCATGTCAGTTTTGCAGATAATAACCAGGCAGTTACAAGGCAATTCGAAGTCAGTAGTGATGGGATACCTAATCACATTGTGCATTTGCAAAATTATATCTAGACAATAAGAGACCATCCAAGTTCAGTAGAACCAATAGGCAGATCCAGTCCAATAATAAATATGCTACAAAATTACTTGACAAATGGTAGTTGTAAAACAGATTATTACTCATTTGGATTAGTAAAACTCCTTAGGGAGATCATGACACCAGAATTATGAATAAATCTTCACAACTGCAACTATCTGTACAATGATTTTCAATTATTAATTTAAAGATATTGAAACTAACTAGGTTTCCGAAAGTACAGTTTTCATTAAAATTATGGTGCAGACAGTTTGCAACCATTCTCTTGATTGCAGTGAGTTGCTAACTAGTTTGTTTGCTTTTCCCCTCTGCTGCAGAATGTAGATTTCAACTGAAAATATATTCAGAAAGCTCATGGAGAGCTCAGTAGAAACCAGCTAACAACCAGATATCAGTGATTAAGAGATTTCCTATGCTGGTCCGGTGGTGCAGAATGTTGAGGTGCTGGATGCCTTACCTCCCGTCACACCGGTGACCCGGGTTCGAGAGCAGACTCGGGTCATCGGAGAGGCTGCATGGGGGGGAGGGTGCGAGCAGGATTGAGCAGTCAAAAGGCAGCTCTCCTGTCTCAGGGTGGCTGACGCCCTCCCCCCATAGTTCCACTATCACTGAGTGGAGGTCTGGTGGCTAGTGCAGGTGGGGGGGGTGACAAGTTGCAGGAGGGCACCTCTGGGAGCAGCATGCGCATGCCTCCACATGTGCACATGCGGCCGAGGTATGGGGCAGGCGAAAACGAGGGAAAAAACTGGATAAAGTAAAAAAAAAAAAAGGTACAGGGGCAAGACAACGGAACATAGGTGTACCATAAGCAGTACTGTATCTTGTGGCAGGAGTATATAAATCACCCTCAAAATAACCAAAAGCATGGCTCTCCCATAGATCCCTGCTTCAAACCCATGGTAATGAATTAGCCAGTACACCTAAAAACTGTTGTAATATTCAACATTTCATTTTAACTGAAGTCCTGTTTCTACTCAGTGTTCAGCTGGGTGGTCTAAGGCTGTGTTATTGTGATTTACAAACTTGAGAATGCACTTCATGTAATTATATACGAGACCACAAGTATTCGTACAACCCTCCCTGAATGCCAGCAAGTGGCTTTCATTAAAGCCCTTTCGCTGTAAGTGGGTTGCTTAACAACCTAGCATCCCAGCAAGGACAGGCACGGAGTAACATCATCATGTCACATGCATCATGACGAAAGAGAGGACTGAAGAGACTCTCACCAGATGCTAACTCTGCAGCTAACTCTGCAGCAACTGAGCAATGGCATTCAAAAATGTTGATTCTAAGTGAGGTAAAGAATGGCTTTTGATTTTATAGCAACAACTAAAATGTCCACTTAATGGGAAGAAAAACAGACACATACGTACATACGAACATGTGAATGTGCCAGCAGAAACATGCCACTCAGTCTATCTAAGTCTGCTCGAGTGTGCAGCCAACACCCCTAGTTTGCAGCTGCCCCACCCCCTTCCCTTTGTCATCCCACTGCCTTTCCCCACCTCCCCCACCCTCACTCTCCCCGTTCCCTGTCCCATGCCCTTTAGAAGCTGTTCACAGATGTACATGATGCCACCCATTCTGGTAGGGTGTTCCATTTTGCTACCACCCTCTCTGTGAAATAGTGTCTCCTCATTTCTTTCCTAAATCTTCCCCCATCTATTCTTAGCCCATGCCCCCTGGTGACCCTCCCCATCCTTAACTTAAAGACCCCATCTGCTCCATCCTTATTGATTCCCCTCAGATACTTGAATGTCTCTATCATGTCCCCCCTGTCCCTTCTATCCTCCAGGGTGTACATATTCAGGTCTCCCAGCCTGCTATCATAGTCTCTCCGCTCCATTCCACATATCATCTTTGTTGCCCTCCTCTGCATCCCCTCCAGTAGCCTGATATCACGCTTTAGGTATGGCCTCCAAAACTGTGCACATTACTCTAAGTGTGGCCTTACCAGTGACCTGTGGAGGGGCCAGATCACCTCTCTTCGCCTGGACGAAAACCCCCTCGCTATGCACCCCAGCATTTTGTTCACTTTTGCAGCCACTCTCCTGCACTGGGCAGTGTTGTTCATGGTCCCTGTTATCATTACCCCTAGGTCCTTCTCCTCCTCAGGGATCCCCAGCTTAACCCACCCCCAAGCCAGTATTCTCTCCTTGGGTTCTTCACCCCAAAGTGCATAACCTTACACTTCTTTGCATGAAACCCCAGCTGCCACCTCTCTGACCACTCCTCTAGCTTGCATAGGTCCCCCTGCAGCTGCTTCCATCACTCCTCTCCATCCACCACTGCTCTGATTTTGGTGTCATCAGCGAACAGACTTACCTTGCTCACCACCCCATGTGCAATGTCTGATATGAAGATCCCAAACAATACTGGCCCCAACACAGAGCCCTGTGGCACCCCACTCATCACCTGCCTTGGAATTGAGAGCTCCCCTCTCACCACCACCACAACCCGTTGCAGCCTGCCACTCAGTCAGCTTGTAATCCAGTTCATCATTTTTGCCCCTACTCCTACACCAGTTAGCTTCTCCCCAAGCCACCCATAAAACACCGAATCAAAGGCCTTGCTTAAGTCCAAGTAAAGAACATCCACTGCATGACCCTTATCCAGCTCACCTGTCACCCAGTCATAATATTGTATAAGGTTGGTTTGACAAGACTTTCCTGAAACAAACCCATGCTGCCTCACATCCTGGAGGCCATTGTCCTCCAGGTACAGCACCAGTCTTTCCTTTAGTATCGTTTCCATGAGTTTGCACACTATGGAGGTGAGACTTACCGGACGATAATTACCAGGTTCATCTCTTGGCCAACTCTCCTGCAATGGTACTACATGTGCTATACAGATCTGCCAGCGGCTCCGCCAACACCTCTGCCATCTCCCTCAGCACCCTGGGGTGGATATTATCCAGCCATGGTGCCTTGTCTACGTTCAGTGCCCTCAGTCCCACTAGGACTCTACTTGCTTCAATTCTTCCATCTGTCGCCTCCTCTCCCCTGTTCCCACCCTCCCAGCCCATGCTAGTAGCAGTCCCCCTCCCTTTCTTCCATGAACACTGAGCAAAAGTATTTATTCAGTGTTTCTGCCTACTCCTCCACCTTTTCCATCCACTCCCCACCCCTTTTTATCCTCACTATTGTCTCCTTGTACTTCCTTTTCTCCCTGATATATCTGAAAAAGTCTTCCTCCCCCCCTCCCATTAATTCCCTGTGCTAATCTCAGCTCCCTCTGGGCCTTGGTTTCTCTCACTTTTCTAGTCACCTCCCTGGACCATCTTGCATATTCCTCTCTGTCCACTTCCTTCCCTGTCTTCCTAAACCTCTGGTGCGCCACTCATTTTGCCCTCACCACCTCCACAACCTTACTGTACAACCAGCATTGTTTTCTTGCGCTGCTCCTCTTACTCTGTGCCTTGGTGCAGGCTTCCGTTGCCTCTGTAACCCCCCGTTTAATAATATCCCATTTCTGCTCCACATCCATCTCCTGTCTTATGTCCTCCAGTTTCCCTTTCAGTACTTCCTGCATCCTCCCGAAGTCCGCCCCCCTGAAGTTTACCACCCGAGTAACTGATTTATCTGGCTCCCCGCACATTGTGATATTAAACCACACTGTTTGGTGATCGCTGTTGGCTAGTGGGTCCGCTACCTTTATTTCCCTCACTGCTTCCCCATTCGACAATACCAGATCTAAAGTGTTCTTTAGCCTAGTAGGTACAGTAACCAACTGTGTCAGGAGACCCTCCTGGATCGTGTCCAGGAGCACTTGTTCCCTAGCACTGGAGGTGACCGGAATGCTCTAGCCAGCCCCTGGCAAGTTGAAATCCCCCACAATGACCACCTTCCCTTTTCTATGTACCTTTTTGATTTGTCCCGCTAACTCCCTGTCAAGCTCCTCAGACTGGGATGGCGGCCTATATACCACCCCAAACCTCACTTTCCTACCCCTTGAGTCTAGGAGCTGCAGCCAGATTGCCTCTGTTCTCCTTTCTTCTCCCTCGTCCTGTGTGCATTTGATCCTGTCCCTCACATAGACTGCCACCCCACCCCTCCCTCCTTATGGTCCTACTTGTATAATTTGTATCCTGGGATTGTCAGATCCCAGTCCTGGTGCTCAGTTGCCCACGTTTCTGTGACAGCTGCAATATCCACCCTCCACACTGCTATGAGTGCCTGTAGCTCAGCAGATTTGTTTCCTACGCTTCTTGCATTCAATGAGACCACCCTCCACAATGCCCCTTCCCTTCACTGTCCTCCATCTCCTCCCTTCTACTCCCTCCTTTTTTGGCTGCCCCGAGTCCTTCCCTGCTAGCCTGGGGGGGTAGGCTGTGACTCCACTCTATTGGATACCCGCCTACCTGCTGTCCACTTGCCACCCCCCCATCTAGTTTAAATCCATCCTTGTCGCAATATACCTTCCCAGTCCTTGCTTTAATACCTCCTTCCCCTCCCCACTCAGGTGGAGCCTATCCCTTGCAAACAGGTTGTTATTATCCCAGGTACTGCCCCAGCTGCCCACAACCCCATACCCTTTAGCTCGACACCATTCTACCAACCATGTGTTCAACTCTCTAATCCTCTCCTTTCTCACTGTGCTTGTACATAAGCTTCCAAAAGCAAACACAAAGAGATGAAAGAAAATGAGTAGTGTCTTCTCAGGTGCCATTAATCACGCTGCAGCCTGGTAAATTCTTTGTGGGTTAATGGAAGTGTAGTCTATTCTTGACAGATAAAAAAGAGAATATTTGTGGGACTATGGTTTCTGGTACATGTATCACTTAAAGCTGAAACAAGAAAATGGAATCAAGAGCATACTGAAAACAAGCATTTGTCAATGCCGAATGTTTGCCTCCTGCATTGCTGTTGTACCGGGTCCTGCTTGTACACATTTTTATATTAACCCAGGATAGATCAAATGAGATCTTTCATGTGATTTGCAGTGGGGTCCTGATTTTTTTATTTTGTCGATGTCCTTTTAGGCCCTCTCTAATGAACACTATGGGTGTTCTGCACCCATTTTTGGGTGGATGTGATCCCATTCATTTCAGTGTTTTTTTTTTTATTCAGTTGATATGAATGACAGCCAGAAGGTCATGTCAGACAAATCTAACTGATTTCTTTGACTGGGTGACCAAAGTACTAGACCAGGGAGGGGTTGTGGACATGGCCTACCTAGGCTTTAGCAAGGCATTTGACACAGTCCCGCACAAAAGATTAATAAACAAATTAGCTGCCTGGGAGTGGGTCCCAGGGTGGCAGCCTGGGTAAAACACTGGCTGGACAACAGGACACAGAGGGTAATAGTAAATGGAGTCCACAGTGAAGAAAGGGGGGTTATTAGTGGGGTACTGCAGGGTTCAGTACTGGGTCCAGTCCTTTTTAATGTCTTTATAAGTGACATTGCAGAGGGACTGGAAGGGAAAGTATGTCTCTTTGCAGATGACACAAAGATCTGAAACAAAGTTGATATGCAAGGTGGGGTGGAAAGGATGAAAAGGGACTTGGCAAGGTTGGAAGAATGGTCAAATGTATGGCAACTTAGATTCAATGCAAAGAAGTGCTAAGTAATGCACCTGGGAAACAAAAACCCAGGGGAAAAGTGCACAATGGGGGGTGAGATACTGACAATAAAAATGGAAAGGGACCTGGGGGTAGTCATATCAGATGACTTAAAGTTGGGCAAGCAATGTGAGAAGGCAGTAAGGAGGGCCGTGGGGATACTGGGATGCATAGGGAGAGGCATCACCAGTAGAAAACTGGAAGTTGTTATCCCTCTGTACAGACAGCTGGTAAGACCACATCTGGAGTACTGTGTACAGTTCTGGAGACCCCATCTCTGCAAAGACATAGACAGGGTGAAGGCTGTCCAGATGAGGGCAACCAAAATGGTGCAGGGTCTGCACTAGAAGAATTATGAAGAAAGACTAAAGGGGCTTAAGATGTATAGCCTCGAGGAAAGGAGGGAGAGGGGGGACATGATAGAAACGTTCAAATACCTCAAGGAATCAACAAAGTCCAAGAAGGTAGCATCTTTCAGAAAAGAGATGTGCAAGAACAAGGGGCACAATTTGAAGATGGGGAGCGGCTCCAGAGGTAATGTGAGAGCATTTCTTCACACAGAGGTTTAGATGCATGGAACGGCCTTCCTAAGGAGGTTGTAGAGTCAAAAACAGTGGGGGAATTCAAGAATGCATGGGACAGACGTAAGGCAATTCTAGAGGGGGATAGGAGGAAGTAGGCTGTTGGTTAACTAGGATCTGCAGCTTATTCATTAGGTAGGGAAATGGGCAGACTAGGTGGGACAAGCAGTCCTTATCTGCCAGCAAATTCTGTATTTCTATGTTTCTATTGGGTGTCAGCATTCAAATCCACCTCAAACTGGGTGTTTGTGGAGTATGCTGGCGTACTCTGCAAACTCCCATCTTGGGGTGGATTTGAACATTGATGCCCATAGTGTTGATCGGAGTGGGACTAAAAAAGACCTCCACAGAAAAAAGTAGGTACAAATATTAAAAGAAAAAAGTTTTCAACTAAAGAAAAAAACATTGAAATGAATGGGAAGTACAAACCCATTCATTTCAATTTTTTTTTTTTTTTAGGTCATAACTCCCATGCAGATCAAGTGAACAGCTGACTTGAATCCAACTGATAGAGCATTAGGGAAACCCTCATTACATCTCACAAATAGTTGTTTTATGTGCATTTCTTTATAAAGATTGTCTGTATTTCGATTAGTGTAGCACCTGGAGATGTATCACTGTTGCATGCACATTTAATTTAAACTGCAGCCTGAGGATCCTTTTTTAATGAGAAACTCGGTCACAGTGCTGTTATTGGCTGTCAGCTCAGTGGGAACCCCTCCACACATCACAAACTCATAAACAGTATCTCTGTGGGACAGTAGTGATAAAAGACTCACTGGTTTGTGAGTAGTACATTTGCAGGCTCTATAAAACGTTTTTTAATCTTACTGAAAACAAACCACAGTCTGGTTTTTTGTTTCCCCACTTACAAGAAGCCTGTTTGTGTGCCTAATTTAAGCACTCCTTGGAAACAGGTATGGTTCCAGAGGACAGGAGGAGAGCAAATGTTGTTCTATTCTATAAGTGCGGCAGCAGGGAAAAGGCTAGCAACTACAGTATAGGTCGGTCAGTCTCATATCAGTGATGAAGAAATTAATGGAAACCATGTTAAAAGAAAGGTTAGTAAAGTATCTTGAATCCATTCAACTACAAGACCAAAGGCAGCATGGATTCATTGGGTTGGGGGGAGTCATGCCAGACAAATCTGATTGACTTCTTTGACTGGGTGACCAGCGAACTAGATTACCAGAGGGCAGTAGATGAAGCATACATGGTCTTTATCAAGGCCTTTGACACTTTGTCACACAGGAGTCTGATCAAGAAATTGAGTCACCTAGGGGTGGGATCCAAAGTCATACATTAGGTAAGAAACTGATTAATGGATAGGTAAGCGAGGGTGGTTGTTAATGGCACACACTCTAATGAGTCAAGAGTGACCAGTGGGGTGCTGCAAGGCTTAAGTACTTTGACCGGTCCTCATTAATGTCTTCATACATGATATTGCCAAAGAACTTGAAGGGAATGCATGCCTTTTTGCAGATGCCACCAAGATCTGTAATAGGATGGATACCTGGAAGGGGATCAAGAGAGTGCGCCAGGGCTTTGGGAATCTTAAGGAGTGGTCAAGGGCATGGCAGCTGGGATTCAATGCCAAAAAGTGTAATATCATGCACCTACGGGCAGAGAAACCCAGGAGATGAATATAGGATGGGGGTGCCTGAGGAGGTTCTGACAGTCAGTAAGCAGGAAAGTGACATTGGGGTTATCATATCTGATTACCTTAAAGAGGCAGTGCATGGTTAGGGCCAGTGGGATGCTGAGATGCGTAGGGAGAGGTATTACCAGCAAGAGGAAGGAGGTGGTGTTACCACTGTATCATTTGCTGATGAGACCCCACCTGAACTATTGTGTCCAGTTCTGGAGGTCACACATCGGAAAGGACATAGATAGGGTGGGGGGCAGTACGGAGGAGGGCAACTAAAATGGTGCAGGAATTGCATTAAAAGTCCTACTAGGAGAGAGACTGAAAGATCTCAACATGTACACCATAGAAGAGAGGAGAGTGAGAGGGGTCATGATAGAGACCTACTGTACATGTACCTCACATGGGTGAACAAGGAAGAGGAGGAGAGTATCTTTCAAATGAGACAGAGCACCAGGACCAGCGGGCATGTGATGAAGCTGGAAGACGGGAACTTTAAGAGGGATGTGAGGAAGTACTACTTCACTGAAAGAGTGGTGGATGCCTGGAATAGACTGCCAGCAGAAGTGACGGTGGCAACAAGAGCAAGGGACTTAAAGCATGAGTGGGATAGGCATAGGGGAATATTAGTAAATATGCAGGGAGGGTCTGCAGAGACAAACTAGGCAAGGACCATCTGGGCTGACTTGGTGGGCTAAGCGGTTCTTTTCTGCCAAAAAAATGCTATGTTTCTAAGTTTGAGGGTTGCATCTGATCCCATTTCATCTGCACAGTAGTGGAATGGGGCATGCTACCTCTTGGCCATGGAGCAGCTGAAGCAGGATTGTTTTATTGATTTTTGATGACTAATACCCAAATATGAATACTCAGCATACCTCTCAACTGTCCCTGATTTTCAGGGATGTCCTTGATTTTGCCTCAGAAATTTCTTCTGTCCCTCCTAAATTTGGCATTTCTGCCACTGAAGAGTAGGGATTTGAACCACAAACTGATGCTAGCCATTGGTGTTACAGTCTAGTCCTCATAGAGAAAATGCTATTCATACTAAGAAGCATGTTGCACACAGCTTCTGGAACTAATACTAACATACTAATTGCCAGCAGATTAGGCCTTACGGTCTATCGAGTCTGCTTGAACCTCAGATCCCTAGTTGGGTACCGAGGCCCTCCTCCCCCCTTGTGTTCCAGAAACCCCTATCATCCATCCCCACCCCCCTGGGCCAGGCCATCATCTGATACATCCGCTTTCTGTGTCTGTCCCACCCTCTCTTGAAGCCTTCCACTGTGGATCTCTGAACCAGCTCACCAGGCAGCACGTTCCAAGGATCCACCACCCTCTCAGTGAAAAACATCCTCTTCTTTCCCCTCACCCTTCCATCTTCCAACTTCAAACCATGCCCTCTGGTGATACCTCCCTGCTTTAGTCTAAAGATCCCTTCCGTGTTTACCCTATTTATTCCCTTGCTGTACTTGAAGACCTCAATCATGTCCCCCCTGTCTCTCTTCTCCTCCAATGAAAACAGGCAGAGCTCCTCAAGTCTGTCCTCATACGTCAAATCCCCTAGTCCTCGTATCATCTTAGTCGCCATCCTCTGTACCCTCTCCAGGAGCTGTATGTCCCTCTTCAAGTGTGGTCTCCAGTACTGTACACAGTACTCAAGGTGTGGTCTAACCAATCCATTGTACAGTGGCAGAACCACTTCCCTACTCCAAGAGGTAATCCCCCTTATGATGCATCCCAACATCCTGTTTGCTTTGCTAGCCACTCTCCTGCACTGCTCGGAGTTATTCATACATGCATCCACCATGACCCCTAGGTCTTTTTCCCCTGTTGAGGCCTCCAGCGCCTCCCCTCCCAGGGTATACCTGTGTTTAGGGTTTCCCCACCTAAGATGTAACACCTTGCACTTGGTGATATTGAAATTTAATTTCCATGTGTGAGCCCACCTTTCCACGGTGTTCGGGTCCCATTGCAGGGCCAACCTCCCCTCTTCCCCCTCAACTACTGCTCCCATCTTGGAGTCATCAGCAAAGAGACTCATTTTACACCCTATACCCTCCCTGATGTCTGAAATGTATGCATTAAAGAGGACTGGACCCAGGTCCGAGCCCTGCGGTACCCCACTACCGACCTCTCTAGGGTTCGAGAGCCAGTGTCCTAGATCTCTCCCCCCTCCCCCCATGCTTATTTGAAACCAGACAGTATTGTGGTCGCTCCCAGTCAGGGGATCCTCTACAACCAGGTTCCTTACCAGATCTCCATCTGCCAGAACCATGTCCAGGACATGCCCTTCCCTTGTGGGCTCCATCACGTGCTGTGTTAAGAACACATCCTGGAAGCAGTCCAGCAGCCTCTGCTCCTTGGCCACCTTAGAGGACATGGTTCCCCAGTTTGTACCTGGCATATTAAGGTCCCCCATCAACACCACTTCCTCCCCTTTTGGTCTACACTGGGCAATGATGTTGTCCAGCAAACCATCCTCCAGAACATCACCCATCCCGGGGGGCCTATATACTACACCCAGCTTGACCTTACCTCCTGCCGGGGTTCGTAAGGTGACTCATAAGGCCTCCACATTTTCCTCTGCCTCTTCTGCCCTAGCAATTTCTATGTCATCTCTAATGAACATAGCCACTTCACCCTCTCTGCCCTCCTTTCTATCCTTCCTAAGCATAGTGTACCCCCGCACGTTTAGGTACCAGTCATGGTTTTTGTTGGCCCACATTTCCATGACCATCGCCACATCCACCTCCCCCCCAAACAGCATGGCCTGGGACACTGGCAACTTGTTTCACAAGCTCCTGGCATTTACTAACACCACCCCCCACCCCTTATCCCTGATCCCCTTTGTCAAACCCCACCCAGGTTCCTTATACTTCCATCTACCCCCTGCTCCTCCTGAAACCTCCTCCCACCAGTCTGTTTTCCCCTCCCCCCCTTGGGTTTGAAGGCTACTCTCCTCATCTGGAGGAGAGGGCTTCTGGTCAGCCCCTTCCTTATATTACTATTTCTTCAGATGTGTCCCTGATTTTTGTCATTTGTCTCTGATCATTTTAAGCCTTGTCCCTGATTTGTGATGAGGGAGGTTGAGAGGTATGATACTCAGTGACTACATAGCAAGAGTTCACACACCCCTTGTTAACACACACACACACACACACACACACACACTTCCTGCTGTAAGATCAGTTTCTCTGCTTTACCTGCCAGTTGCTGAACTGACCCTTTGTACAATACTGTGCACCTTAGGAATGCTTTGAATATGCAGTAAGGTATGATCAGGATTACCACACCTGGAGTGGAGTTACCACACTACAACAGCACAACACCTATGGTACTCCATTCAGCTCACTGATTAATAAGTGGTATACACATATGATATAGGGATGTGCCTTTGTCAGTCCTCACAGTCATGGATAAGAATGCATTATGCTGTCTTGCATGGGAAAGGGATATGGAGAATGATGGGGGAAGGGAGGGAGAGCTAGAGTGAGCACTAATAACGTACGGGTTAGATGCAAACCTGCCCCTTCCCCTCTATGCTGAGGCCCTGAAGCCTCAGTCCATTCACTGAATGCTCCCCACTGTAGAGCTGTACTCCTGGGACTTTTGTGATAGGAATTGGAAGGAAAATCCTTTCCAGAACCTGGGTGCTACCGTGAATATAATAAAGAAAGAACTAAAGCAAGGGAGAAGGAAAAGCTGATGGCAATCTAC
This sequence comes from Neoceratodus forsteri, assembly GCA_016271365.2. Classification (NCBI taxonomy): domain Eukaryota; kingdom Metazoa; phylum Chordata; order Ceratodontiformes; family Ceratodontidae; genus Neoceratodus; species Neoceratodus forsteri. Next base: position 560,094,457 of record CM028134.1, read on the forward strand.
GAAATATAGAAGTTGTGAAAATTCTTAGCCAAGTTTGAGAAGTTGTCACTTCTCAGTGTGTGACATCCTCTGGATACTTCTATCACAAGTCCATCCCCCATGAAAGAGCTGGAAATGGAACTGAACTGTGTGCCGCATGAGGAGCTCTCAATTTCCAGTGTCTCTGTTTGGCTGCTGCAGGTCATGTGGCTTGCCAACAACTTGAACATGCTCAGTGTATGCTCCCTTTAAAAAGGCATTGCATCATGATGCTGAAGTGCCAAAGGTTAAAGGGATGAGTTTCTGCTAGGGATCTGCTCACTGGTTTGAGAAAAACCTCACCCCCCCAGCCCCAAACCAATAGCATCATGGGAAGTTGAGAAACCTCCAAACTGTTTTTTTTTCCAGTTCATCTCTGTTTGGACATGTGCTTTAATTTGTTTTCTTACAGAAAATGGCTCTGCTGCAGAGGACAACTGCTTTCTTCCCCAGGTCCTTGTCTCCTGTTAATCATTATTAGAGCACTACACACACACACACACACACAGACACACAGACACACACAAACACACACACACACCAGGATGGCATCCACATGCTGTACAGCAGACATGTGTGAGTGTCAGCAGTGTGGGAGGGGTGAACTCAGAGCAGACTAGAGTAAAGCAGCTCCACATTTGTAACAAAGGTACTTTACAATGTGTAAGTGGTGAGCCCGCATGGGTCTCTTACTGGCTGTGAAAAGTAGTGCTTCTGCTCTCAGTGTGTGGCAAGCAGAGACATAGTTGAAATAGTTCAGACACCTTGCTCGCTCTCAGTTGCTTGGATCTCACTTTGTAAAATTTGTGTTTGATAGTGGCTGGCTTAGTTAAAAAGAAACCACTTTTGACTGAGAAGTTACATTTTGGTTACCAAAAATGGGGGGTGGGAGGAAAGGGGAGAGTGAGCATGGCAATCTGCAAAACAGTTCCACTCTGTCAAGGGTCATTCTCGTCCTGCGATTTCTCACTCTTTTGTGCAAATAAATCACTTGGGGTGGAAAAGAAACTAAGATACTGGGAAATTGCTCTTTTCTTTAATGTTCTCTGTGAGGCAAAAACAGATGGTGTGGGATGGAAGAGTGAGTATGGCAATCAGAGGCAACGCTATTAAAACCTATTTTTGACATACAGTTCCCCAAGGCATAACATTTCTAATGTTCAGATAAGGACCAGATGACTAACCAAACCTTTTGTTGCTTATCAGAACCTCGTAACCTTTTGAGGTTCTCCCACCCCTAGTTTCTTCAGACCTGCTTTGCAGTGTCTAAAATGCTAGATTCTGGCACATCGGTCAAATAAAATTCAGCACTGGCTCATCCTTACCTATGCTGACACTCCCTGAACTGGCGGGACTAGTTCAGATAGGCTCTGAGGCTTGCTCCTGATTCCAGGTCACCTGTACCATAGAGGGATGGATCATGTTACCTCAGGGCAATGGGCAGCCCAAGATGAGGTTTTTACTTATTCTTGATGAATAATTAATAATATCCAAAAATGAACTCTCAGTGAGTATTCAAAAGGAGCTCACACATCCCTTGTTAAAACTAAAACACACACACGCACACACACACACACACACACACACACACACACACACACACACATGCATGCACACAAATACTTATGCACACATGAATATACAAAAACATACACACACACACGCACTTCCTGCTCTGGTACCTGCATTTCTGCTTTGCCTGCCTCTTCCAGAACTGACACTTTCCACAGTGCTATGCACCTCATAGGAATGCTTTCAATATGCTGTAAAGCACAATCAGCATTACCACAACTAGACTGCAGTTACCATACTACACAAGCACTAAAACCTCCAGCACTCCACTACACTCAGATCACCAATTAATATGTGGCATATGCATACAATATCCCTAGGGATGTACATCTATCAGCCCTCACGGTCATGGGTAAAGATGTAGAATGCTGTCTTGCATTGGAAAGGGACATGAAGAGTGAAGGGGGGGGGGAAGAGAGAGAGAGAGACAGAGCACCGAAAAAGGCTTTTCTTTATTGTACTGTGCTTCCCTATGTTTTGCTTTCTTATTTTGATCACAATTCAGCCTCCCTGCACCAGCCCTTGATGTAATGGCATCATTACCTCTGTCCTCTTGAAACAAGCAGGGTATATCTGGAGGGAAATTAGTAGGGGGCTCAAGATTATACCTTTTAATGCAAGGAGGTACGAAATTTTCAGAATCATAAAGATATGAACTACTTGGGGGTCTGTTTTTCTTATGTCCGTTAGAGTTTTCCAGTTCTGTTACCAGATCAATTCCTCTTTCCACACCTTGAATGACTGACTGCAATGTTTTACCTAACTGCACTCACATTCCCTTGACCTATCAATTCATTAGTCGTGCCCTTAGAAATAACCTTGTTCTCTGTGCTCCCATTAGTAACTTTTTTCTGTTGTTTTTTATTTTGTTAATGATGTCTATATATATTTTTTTGCTTATGTACATTACATGTGCAGTTTTAACCTTATACTGTGATTCTAGTTTCCTAACTTCTTCCATCAAAGGGGTGATCATTACCTTAATCTGTTGCACCATTTTTGATTGGTGATGAAGCACTTTGGGGTAACAGAGAGCTGTAAATTCTAACACCACCTTCATTTGCCCTCAACTCAGCATGTGCTTCTGGTGTTCAAAAAACAATGTGTTATTTTACTCCCTTCATCAGTAGGTATATTATTACCTGATTTAGACTTGTCAGGGGGCCCCCCTCCAAAATAAACCACTCCACACAATTTATTGGGTGCTTAATTGGCCTTGTTTTTATTAATAACTCATCAGTCAACCCACCTTTATTACATTCCCATAATCATTCATTTCATATTTACATCCAATATATCCTACCATTTTACACATCCATTATGTACATCAATTATATTTCATTTTTTCATTTAATTTCTTTTTATTGTTTACCTTGGAAAGTACATTGAACAACACTGCCCTTTTTCAAGTGTGACCAGCATTTGAACACAACAAGAAGTATAACAATAACAATAATAATTGAGAGTACATACTACATTACAATGGAGTCCTTACAATGAAAAGTAAGGGTACACAATAAAATACAATAAGAAGTAGAAAGTGCAGCTAAGAACAAGGCACATGTAATGAAATACTGAGTAGGCGAGTAGCCTGAAGGCAAAAGAGGAGTCACCCAAGTCCAGAAAAGACACAGCGAAATGAATAGAATGGGTATACATCCATGTATCTCCCTGTTTGTAAATGATATCCCTGAAAATTGTCGTGTGGCTAAGCTGACTTTATATACAGATGATGTTGAATTGTGTAGAAGTTCTCAGGATGCTGTCCAGCTGAACGGTTTACTGGAAAAAGACCTCCAATTACTTGAGAGTTGGTTCTAGATAAATAAACGGCACTAGGACGATTAGTCGCTGGATTTAATACCGCAGTCATATGCTTGCAGTTTAAATGTCGCCTGTCCATTTCAGCACCGGATGAAATGTCGCCGAAAATGTTGCTGAGATCTAAAGTGGCGACGTATTGTCTGTTGGGTAGTCTGATTTAAATCAGTTTTATTAATCCCCCTTGATGTCGCTCCTACAGACAGGTATACTGGAAGCTTATTGAAAGCACTCACAGCCTATTTACACAGTGCTTATATTCACTTCTAAAATACCACACATACAGCATAGCACCATACCTGAGCGAGCATGATTGTTAATTGCACTCCTGAGCTGCTAGTGGTAAAAAACCTATCTCAGGGGACCTAATCTACCTGTAATCTAATTTGATCATTAGTCGCACCTGTTTCTATTCTATTTAAGGACTCAAAGCACTGCGGCAGTATTTTCGAGACATGGAGTTCATTCAAAGTCAGAAAGGCAAGCCTAAGCTTGCACTTAAAAATTTTACTTGTATACTAAAGAGAAGGATGGAGCCGAAAATAAGATTATTTGGTGATGCCAGATGCAAAGCTGCAGGGCAAGACTACCCACAGTTGGTGATGCTATTTGCAAAGCTCTGACAGAGCACAACCATGCCCCTATATACGGCAAGGTTGTGGTAGATGCAGCAAGAGCAAGCATTAAGTGCAGGGCGAGAGAGACTGAGGAGCCAACATGAAATGTGAAGCTCCAAATCCCAATGTTAAGCAATGAAGCAGACATACAGAATTCAAGCCCTGAGCGAACCCATACGCTCTACAAAAACTGCTGGCTCAGACAAACTCTAATATACATACTCGCAAAAAATGAGAGTGACATATAGACTGCGACTATATGCGAGACGTTACTTTAAAGTTCAACATTATTTTTGACCACTTGCCCTTATTGCAGCTATATTATGTCCACGACATTTTGTTCGGGAACAAATCGTCCACTTTTGCAATAAACTAGTTCTTAACATTAAAAATACAAAGGTCATACTGTTTGGTCTTAAACACCTAGGTTCCCAATGGAAAAAATGCCTGTCACCTTCTTTCTCAATGGGATCTGAGATAGAGGCTGTGGAATCCATTTAGTATTTAGGGGTGCATTTAGACAAAGACAGCACCTACAAAGTACACATTGATCACTTAACTAAATCTCTGAATCAAAGTTAGGTCTCCTGCACCATCTAAGCCCCTTTCTCACCAAGGAATCTCAACTACAGATTGCTACTGGCACCCTCCTACCCACCTTGCTATATGGATCTCCAGTAATACACTGTCAGAAGTATGGAAAGCCCAAGGCTTAGAACCTTGTACCATCGGATAGGACACTTTGCAGCTGGAGCCCACCTATGGAGCACCACTGTAATGTGCTACAATTATTAAACTGGCCATCTGTTGAAGGTAAACTAACTTATGCCTCACTGTGTCTAGCCTTCAAACTCAGGCTCAGAAATACTCCCCCAAGTCTAACAGACATGATAACATCCAAAATGAACAGGAGAACACTCAGATCCTCAGACCGTCTGCTTCTCTATGTCCCTAGAGTTAGGACCACCCAAGGATCTAGGTAATTTGCTGCCTCTATTCCATCCCTATTAATTGCCCTCTCCAGCAGCCTCCAAGCAAGTGCTTTACTTGGAGTCTTTAAGAAGGGACTAAAGAATCACTCAGTATTTCCTTCTGCTGTTACGTACTATAACCTGACTTTTATTTTCTGCATCAGAGTTCCTTCTGCCATTGTCTAAAAGTGTTCACATATGATATAACCTCCACGATTTACTATGTTGCTGCGCCCATGTCCCCATCTTGCCTTAATTGTTCTACAAATGTCAGTTCACCCACTGTAGCACACAAATATTTTTTTATGGATACTCCACTGTTTCAAGTTGATGTAGTGTGTTATCTGTTCTGTTCTACAAATATTGATTTAATGTGTCCCCTGTAATTAATTCCAGGTTGCCCCTGAAAAGGGACTCTACTGGTCTCAGAGGTCCTACCCAGTTGCCAAAATTAAATAATTAAATAAAGTCCTTATTTTTTCTTCATACTCCATTCTTCTGGGCTTGGGTGCAAACCTGACACCTCCTTTGGACTCCTGCAACGCAAACCCCACAAAACCCACAAGGGCCCAAACATGGCTGGGTGCACACCGCTTTCCTTTGCTAGCACCATGGGCCCCAAATATCCTTCTTCTGCATCTCCCACTCTTCCTCCCCTTTCTTCTCTTCTTTTCCTCTCACTCCCCTTTCACTGCATCTTCCCTTTGTGCAACTTGCCCCTCAGCCACTTTACTGTTGTCTTCCCTCAGCAGTCCCTTGTGGCCCTCATACTTTCAATCTCCACTGCTATTTACCTTTAGTAGTCCCAGTCAACAGACTGCTGCCCACCTTCAGACAATCTCTGTGGCCCTATAATTCCACTTCCACCTGGTCAACCTGCTGTTCACCCTCAGCAGTTGACCCCGTTCCATTCCTCACCCTTATCCCCTGAATTAAGGGGTGGGTGGGTGGGCAACCAGCTCTCTAGCAAATGAAGAAGGAAGCTCCCGTCTTGCTTCCATTTAAATACCTCACCTTGCCAGCCTCCCTTCTTCCTTCCTTCCACCAATCCTGCCCTGGCTCTCAAACTCGTCCCTTTTTGTTCCATCCTTCCTCCCACAATTCCCTACTGACCTTCCTCCCATAATCCTGCTTCCTCACCTCCTCCTGCTACCTCAACCTGAACACCCTGTGATTTTGGTCAGGAGACCCCCGACAATAGGGCGTGTTTCTTTTAGCTGGTAAGCCACCTTAGTAAATTTCTTCACCCCACAATGCCCTTTTTAGTTTTTAAATAATTAGCATTGGCCATAGTTTTCCTTCTCCCTGACATTTCTTAAATTTACACACTACTTATGAACAAGGAAGAAAGAAGGAAAAAAAAATTCCTTGAGAAAAATTATACCAGTATGTGATCACGGTTAGGCTGACAGACAACTCATTAAATGGTTAAAGTACAATAAGCACTCAAAAGTGAATCAATAAATTAGTAAGATTATTAAAAAAGTGGCTAAAGAAGAATATCTTTCCCCAATATCTATTGCTTGGAGACCCTTCCCTTTCCTAGTCTCTGCAGGGCTACCAAATAAATATGTAAAACTGATAAAATATAAGCACAGCCTGTATTAAAGACTACTTACTAGTTATGGAGTTTTTTTTTAAAGAAAATAAATCTCTTTCCCTAGTAGAGTCAATATCCCGGTTTGTTTTGGCTGAACTTCTCCACCAACAGTCTGAATGTTCTGGCAGCTAACTGATCAAGCCATCACCTAGATGCCCATGATGTAACACCGTCAGTTAAAAAAAAGAAAAGTGGCAAAAAAAAAAAAAAAAGTATTTTGTTTTTAACTTGTAATCTATAAATACATTGCATATACTAAGAATACAGTAACAAAAAAAATCACAAAACAATCTAATCATCCAAAAGACAGTTTTAGTTTGAGTAAAAAAGAAATGCAGGAAAATGATCACATTCCACTGAAATGTAACTTGTAAGCAGCAGTGCTCGGCTCTGACTGCAGTCAGCACATACATAACAATCAGCTATGTCGGTAGTTTAGTCCCACGTGTATCACATGACCCTTGGTGGCACAAAAAATCAATATAGTTTTAAATTGTAATCAAATAAATATGATACTCCTGAGTAAATTATTGTCCTGCCTCTTTACTACAAGAAAATTAGGGGTTTTCTTTAGAGCCAGAACATGGGTCACTTCTACAGTGAAACCTGCAACTTGTCTGGATCAAGTGAAATGTAACAGAGAGACCGTTTCCCTTCATTTTGTCCCCTCTTTCACAGACACTGCTTAAAATATAGACAATTTATATCACTAGTTTTTATCAAATGCTGGAACCTGATACCCTGCCTTTTATAGTGGTAGTACTGACTTCTCTGGGAAATTGGAGAAAAAAGCCACAGATAGCCACAAAATAGATCTTGGTACTTGGCTCAGATTAATTTCCAGCCATAGTCACCAGCCAGACAATATGTCCCATCCAAGCCTCTTAGTCCTCCTTTCGCCTCATGCTCCTCTCTGGCACTGGCATACTCCTTGCTTCAATCTTGTCTCTCGGTGCTTGGTATTCAGTACTTGGAACTCCTATGACTTTGGCTGGGATCCTCCTCTATGCAGACATCTCCAACTCCTCCATCACTGGTCTGCTGCAGAAACTTTGCTGCACTTGAGCCACCAATATGCCAGGTATTAAGTATCCCCATGCTTTTGTGGTTCCAAATGCCACCAACCACTTATGAATCATTCAAACCTCTACATCAGCTCATAGAAAAGGCTGTAATAAAACCATAAAAAAATGCTGGGAAGGACCACACTACAATTTCGACAAAATATATCAGCTCTTGCCCTTAGGCAATAATGGCATACTTCTTAAAAAATACAGCCAGACATAAAAGCATAATCACTGCTCACTCCTCCTCTGCTTCCTAAGCTCCTTAGCTCCTTATGAAGAATGCTGAAGGAGGGGGGGAGAGAGAGAGACAGAGAGACAGAGAGAGACAGACAGAGCACTGAAAACTGTAGGGGTAGATGTAAACCTGCCCCATTCCCTCTGTGTTGAGGTTCTGAAGCCTTAGCCACTTCTGTAAGTGTATCCCTCCCCAGATCCATACTCCTGGAACTTTTGTGATGGAATCTGGAAGGAAATTATCTTCAGGAACCCATGTGTTACCATAAATACAACAATGGAATGAAAGAACTAAAGCAAGAGAGAAGAACAAGTTAACAGTAATTTGTGTAATATCAAAAAGTAAATATTTTTAGTCAAATTTGAGAAGTTGTCACTTCTCAGTGTGGGATATCCCCTAGACACTGAGAAATATTTAACCATAAAAGGGATGAGAGGTATTATAATTGTAATGTGTTTAAGGTGTTTTTACATTTTCTGGGATGCCCCTGAAAAATGGACCTCTGATCTCAGTGGGCTTACCAGGTTACCAACATTCAGTAAATAAATAAATACATTTTATCTCAGCTAGGAAGTATGGAATGTTTTAAATACCATAGTAAAATAGCAAATTATAGTCAGAAGTGATGCTAGGGCCATCCTGTTTGCTTCCCCCACTTCATAAGCCGGGGAGAGCAAAGTATTCTGTATAAACAAGTACTTATTCCTACAGTTTCTGTACACGTCATGAAGATTTCTGTTAACTGTGCCTCCTCCTGTTTTTTAACATGATCTCACATAAATTAGTATTGAAGTCCATTAAGATTAATTAGTAAGACAGAGCAAGGTTTAAAATGTGGTTTGTTTAAACAAAGTCCATTTTGTTCTGGCATTTATTTTTGTGTTTGTTACTAGTAGCAGGTGTTGCAGTTTAGAGTTTGTGGCCCAGTGAAGTGGGGGTACTTTTGCTTGCATCAGCATCAGCTGTTTTGGGGATGGCTGTATTCAGCCACATCAATGGTCCAGTAAGAACAGGAGACAGCTGGTTTTTGCTGCGTTAGTAGCCCAATGAAGCAGTAACCTGGGAATGCTGGTTTTGGATGCAGTGGCAGTTTAGTGGAAAATGAAACCGTTTTGGCCACAACAGCAGGCCAGTAGCAATGGGTCAAAAGTCTTCTGCTAAATGTGTGGGCAGAGGTGCAGTTAAGTAAAGGGTACAGTGGTACAATGCTATGACACAGCTGTAAAACTCAGTCTGGGTCAGAACTCCTTATAACCAATAAGGTGACAGAATCTCCCCTTGTAATTTTATAATGATATACCTTGCACCCGAGTTTCTTGCATTCTCTGAATATTACATGAGAGAACAAAGAGTGCATTGGAATGAGAAAATCTTGTGGAACTACATATAACATTGAAACTGGAGTTACTGTCTACTTGATTTTATCATGATGTTTACTTTATCTTTCTGTTTTATAGCGAACAGAGTATTTGCCAAGCCAGAGCCTCGGTTATGGTCTATGATGATACCAGTAAGAAATGGGTGCCAGTAAAACCTGGACAGCAGGGATTCAGCAGAATCAACATCTACCACAATACTGCAACCAACACCTTTAGAGTAGTTGGAGTTAAACTGCAAGATCAGCAAGTAAGTAACAGATCTCCCTCGCTCTCTCTGTCGATATGTATAAATAGTATAGATGTATGAATAATGTATAAAGATACAGTAGATAAATATCAAAATAAATATAGATATACTGTAGATATATAGGGGATACATGATGGGCATGAGTGTGATATGGCAAATATTGTCACTCCTGCAGAGTGAGCTCTGGATATCTCACGAGTGCAGAGGCGGTGAAATATCAAGCATCGATGCAGGAGTGACAATATTTGCCATAAGCATACCATCTGCCCATCATGTATTCGATATATATAATAGGCCAAGAGTTTCAGAAGTTTTGTTATGCTGTCTTGTGTTCTGTTCCTGTTAATGTGTTTGCTTATTCTGTGTGTGAGCTTTTCTGAATGGGCTGGCAGTGTTATAAACTCTGAGAGACACATGAGTGTGTTTTGCAATGCTAAATGAGTTAGTTGTAGATAGGAATGAGCAACATACTTTTGTGAAGCTGTATTGTTTAGCAGTCTGGCTGCAGTGAAGTTAAAAGCATCACAGTAATTGTAATGAACTGAGAGGCAGAGTGTCAGAACAGCTGATACTGTTTTCAGTGGTAATTATGTTAGCTGCAGGCAGCGTGCAGAGTGTTCTGTGAAATTGTGCTCTTTAGGATTCTGGCTGCAGTGAAGTTGAAATTGTCACAGTAATTATAATGGGTGAGAATCAGAGTTTGAGGGACAAGTGAGAGTGTGTTTCAGTGGTAGTTGAGTTAGTTGCAGGCAGTAGTTTAGACTGTTCTGTGAAGCTGTGCTGTTTGGAATTCTGGCTGCATCAAGTTGACAGCATCACAATAATGAGCTGGAAGTTGGGGGGGGGATAGGTGTGTTTTGTAATGCTCATTGAGTTAGCTGTAGGCAGCAGTGAGACCTCTCAGGTAGTTCTGCGTTTGTGTCTATGGTAACAGCACAGGTGTTTCTTTCACGCTGAGGGGAAAGCTGCCTAGGGTGATGATATCAGTGACCTTTTGTGACCTATGTGTGTAGATGTCTGATATCATCACAGTAGAGCAGAGGGTAAAAATATCACACTGCAGTGGATGATACACTGTTTTATCTCACTCATTTACCACTCACCCCTATTGTATATATAGATATATATCACCACACACACGCACACACAATGGAGCCTGATAGGATTCAATGCATCCTGGAACCATTTCCCAAGTCAAGTTTTAAAGTAGCCCTATTTAAAGGGACACTGCCAATCCCCTTAGGCCTCAAACTGCCCCTAGTTTATAAAACACATTTTATGATTGTTTACATTCTATATAATGTGCAGATATTGCTAGTAGTTTGATTCTGATTCCTTTTTTCTTTTTAAAAGTGAAAAACAGACTGCCCACCACACAGCCGTAGGAAGGCATTTTGGTGCCCTGGGCAAGAGACTAATTTTGCGCCCCCCCCCCACCTGAAGAAAACAGCCAGGGATCTGGGGGCCGCAAGGCCCCCATAAGCTCTGAGGGGTTACATGCTCTGTGGTGAGTTTGGAGGCTTTTCTTCATGAAAAAAACATACTTGTGTTACATGTTCCCTACCCTGATTTCAGGGAATATTTTGCTCCCAATAAATATTTTTTTTCCTCTGCAGAAATAAGACTATTTGTATGGTGACCTGGGGGGGGGGATGTTGCTGGCGCTGGGCGGTCACCAAATTATTTAGTTATGTAGTCAGGTGTCCATATGGTATCAGTATTTGCCTATTTAGTGTGAAACAGCTGATGAGTGTAGCGTGGGCAGCTGCAGCTAGCTGAATACTGTATTGGGAGTCTGTGAAGTGTGCTTTTGAATGCTTGACATGTGCTGACTCCCGATACAGAAAAATAGACGGTCAAGTTTGATGGACTCGCCATATAACGATAGTATACAAAATGGGCATTATAATTATGAGCATTTTAAATACAAACTAAACACACACAGAGTCCACTGTCTGGCATGTATCTTATATTTAATGGGTGAAAACAGCCAGAAACCATTTTCTATCTCCTTTAAGCAGCTCTGGAACATTGCCAGTAATATCACACCAGAACAAGGGGTCAGAGCATTCACTACAGTAGGGCTATCCTACAAATTCTGGAGGACTGGAGCTGCCACACTAAATGCACTGAATCATTCCTTGTCAGCTTCCTCCATCTGACCAGGCCAGCTCTAGTCTGAGAAGCCTCTTGGTGGCAGAAGCATGGGATTAGAATACCTCCTGCTCCCTCCATCACAAGATTTAACAAGCTCTCCACTCTCATTCCTGTGGCCCACATATCTTTTTGGGAAGTTGTGCAGGATCTGGGAGAATGGAGCTGTTCTGGTCCTTGGCTCAGCAGCCAGCCTCATCCACGATTGGACCAAGAAGTTTTAGTTAACAAAATAAATGCTTGCAAAAAAAAAAAAGTTACTTTACTTGTCTGCTGGGACTCGGAGACCTAAACAAAACCACTAATCCCTTGTCTTCTACTAAGTTTTGGTTCTGCAACATTTAAGCTCAGCCCTTAGTGTGCAGGACTGAGCTAGAAAGCACTTTTACTGTGTGACTGGTGTGTGTGCACTCTTTCCCTAATACCCCAAACTCTAAGCTATTGTGTGGTGTGTGCTCTTAGAAAATACAAAAAAAACGATAGATTAGGGCAGGCAGTTACTAAGTGACAGCACCAGTGGACTGTGAGTATTGTAGTCACCCGCTAAGCTCTGGTAGACAATTATTGGAGTGGAAGCATTTGAACAGCCATGAGAGACACTGTTATTACATTGGATGGGGGGGTAGGCTTTGAATGCATCACTTGCTCAGTGTATAAACTATTTAAATCTATAAACATAGTGGGAAAATGTATCTGTGACAAATGTAATAAGGACCTTATGTCAGAACCTGAAACTATGGTGGCAGCAAGGCTGGGCAAGCTCAAAGTCTGGAAAGGATGGAAGATAAAATACATAGACCACAGAGTAATGCAGATGCTACTATAGTGGAGGAGAGGGCAAAAGGTGCCTCATCTGCTACAGAGGTAGAGAATAGTGAGAGTAATGAAAAAAAGAAGGCAAGCAACTAGGGAGGAAATGTTGGAGGAGGACTGGTATACTGTGCAGGGAATGGGAGAACTAAAAAGGAAAGGCATGTGAGGAACTGCTAGGGGAGTGATAACTGTGGACAAATTTTCTGTTTTGGGTGAGAGTGATCCCGATGAACCTATGCAAAGGGGACCCTCAAGTGAATGATAATCTCGCACATCTCGAATCTGATGGTGATCCAACCCCCATTATTACAGATCTAGCAGAAGAACCCTCAGTTCAAACCCCAGGAATCTCTCATTAATTATGTTTAACAATTGCATGCTGCAGCTAGTCTAGCACCTAGAGCTGCCCTGGAGCGTGTGTGGACTGTATGTAATTATGAAATGGCCAGGAATTAAATTTATTCAAATCTGATTGATCATAAAAGAAAAAGACACATGCAAGAAATGGCCTGTCTGATCAGATAACAGTGTGCTTAGTGCTTTTACTTGAGTTAAACCAAAACCACTCAATAGTGGGTGACTGATTTTTCTAGGCTAGCAATCCGAGTAGTTAAGACTACAACTAGTAGCTCTAGTCTTAACTCAGATAGACTGCACACCCCTCAGCTCAGCAGAGCTGCTGCATGTCTTGTTGTGGAGAAGCCAGGGACTGTCTCTGGCTGAATGCTGGAGCCATGAACTGGCCACGACTGTGGAGGTGGAGCACTGGAGTGGTTCCAGCCCGGGCCCGTGGCTCCCGCCCGGGAATTGGGACTGGTGTGGGCCGGTGGGGGTCATCATTTTTACATTTTCCATTGAAACATAGAAACATAGAAGTTGACGGCAGATAAGGACCACAAGGCCCATCCAGTCTGCCCATTTCTTTTTCTACCTTATAAATGTGCCATCAGCCTTTGCTCTGTCAGTGGCCTATCTATTCATAGTCATTTGTATTGCTCCTTATGCCTATCCCATGCCTGTTTGAAGCCCTGCACTGTATTCATAGCCACCACTTCTTGTGGTAAGCCATTCCATGCATCCACCACCCTTTCTGTGAAAAAGAATTTCCTCACATTCCCCTTAATCGGCCTCCTCTAATCTCATGCTGTGTCCTCTTGTCCTGCTATTTTCTTATATTTAAACATGTTAGAGTCTTTCACCTTGTTTATGCCCTTAAGGTGTTTGAATGCCTCGATCATATCACCTCTCTCCTCCTTTGCTCAAGGCGGATACATATTGAGTCTGCTAATCTGTCCTCATATGTCTTCTGATGCAGTCCCTGCACCATTTTGGTTGCCCTTCTCTGGACTGCCTCAATTTGGTTAATGTCCTTGTGAAGGTGTGGCTCTAACACTGCACGCAGTACTCAGATGGGGCCTAACCAGTGTCTTGTACAGAGGGATTATTACCTCCTCTACGACTTGTGATACCCCTACTAATACACCCTAACACCCTCTAGCCTTTACCTACTGCTTTAGAGGTCTGCTTGATGATTTTAGGTCATCAGTGATGATGATGCCCAAGTCTCTTTCTTCCTTTGTGACTGCTAGCAACTCCCCACCCAGCTCATAGGTGGCTTCAGGGTTTTCTTCCTATGTGCATGATTTTGCACTTCTTTGCATTAAATCCCAGTTGCCACTCTTCTGACCATTCTGCTAGTTTATCCAGATCTCTTCTCATTCTGCCCACCCCATCTGGATCATCTACTCTGTTGCAGATCTTGGTGTCATCTGCAAACAGACAAGTTTACCCTCTAGTCCATCTGCAAGGTCACTAATGAAGATGTTGAAGAGGACTGGCCCCAGGACTGATCCCTGAGGTACCCCACTTGTGACTTGCATCTCTTCTGACTGTATACCATTTACCACCACTCTCTGTTTTCTGCCCGTCAACCAGTTTGCCACCCAGTTGACCAACTTCTGACCCACCCCAAGCCTACCCAGCTTATTTATCAATCTTCTATGTGGAACAGTGTCAAAGCTTTGCTGAAGTCAAGGTAGGCGACATCAACTGCTCCCCTTTGGTTACCCAGTCAAAGAAATCTATGAGATTAGTTTGACAGGACCTTCCTTTGTAAACCCATGCTGTCTTGGATCCTGTGCCCCTATGGATTCCAGGTGTTGCACTATCCTTTCCTTAAGGAGTGCTCCATAATCTTGCCCACTACTGAGGTAAGACTGACCGGGTTCAGTACCCTCGCTTCTCCTCCCTGCTACCACTCTTGTGGAGCGGGATCATGAGCCCTTCTCCAGTCTTCTGGGACCTCTCCTGTGCTCAGAGACTCACTAAACAATTCTGCTAATGGCTCTGCTAGTTCCTCCTTTAGCTCCTTAAGTACCCTGGGATGTATGCCATCAGGTCCCATTGCCTTATCCACCCTGAGCTTAGCAAGCTCTTCTAGGACCCTTTCTTTGTGAAGGGAGTAGTGCTCACCTCCTCCCTCCTGTGTCCATGATGCTGACCTGTGGGCCCTGCCTACCTTCTCTTCAGTAAATACTGAGCAAAAGTATCTATTTAGGATAGATGCCTCTACAGGGTCCTCCTCCTCACATGCTCCCTTTCTCCATTAAGCTTAGCAATACCCTCTGGACTTTCTCCTTTCACTAATGTATCTATAGAAAGTCTTGTCACCTTCTTTACTGTTCGTGCTAGTGTTTCCTCAGTTTGGGACTTTGTCTGCCTTACTGCCTTACCTGCTTCCCTTAGGGCAGTTTGGTATGCCTCTATCTTCATCCCGCTGTGTTCCCTTATATTTCCTGAAGGCCAGCCTTTTGGCTCTGACCTTTTCTGTTACTGTATTTGAGAACCAAAGTGGTTCCTTCTTCTTGCACTTCCTTTTCTGTCTAACACAATGGGATGTTGCTTCAAGTATTGCATCCTTAATGCTTGCCCACTTTGCCTGTACCCCTCACCTGTGTTTTTTTGCCAGGGCTAGCTTAACTCTGTTGGCCATCTTATCAAAGTCAGCTCCTCTGAAGTCCCATATTTTTGCCTTGGAATGGGATGATTTAGATGTAGTAACCAAATTGAACCATACCATGTGATGGTCACTGGCCCCAGGTGACCTTCTACCTGGAGATCTGTGATCCCTCTTTGTTAGTCAGTACTAGATCTAGGATAGCCCTGTCTCTTGTGGGTTGCTGTACCAGTTGTTTGAGGCCCTCCTGCAGGGAATCCACTATGAGTCTAGTTCTGGCAGATGTTGCTGCTGGTATTGACCAATCTTATCCGGCATGTTGAAGTCTCCCATTATCAGAACCTCCCTTTAGCTGTCATGTTTGTGATATCTTCTAACAGTAATGTGTCTATGTCCTCCTCTGGTCTGGGGGCCTGTAGACAACCCCAGTTCTTATGGCTGTCCCATTTCCGCTTCCAGGGTGACCCACAGTTCTTCTGGCTCCTTATGTGTATTCTGAATTTCTGTAGCTTTGATATTTTCATTAACATACAGGGCCACTCCTCCCCTTTTGCACCTCGGTCTCTTCTGAACAGTACATAGCCAGGTACTGAAGTCTCCCAAGTGTGGTTACTGGTAAACCACATCTCACTAATTGCTACTATGTCCAGTTTAGCCTCTGACATTATTGCCTGCAGGTCTGGGATCTTATTTCCCAGGCTGTGAGCATTTGTGTACATGATTTTCCATTGGCCAGATTTTGGTGTGTTAGTTGTTGGGTGAAGTTTGGCATTACCCCTGGCAACGTCTTATGGGAGACAAACCTTTTTCTTACCTGGAATGCAAATGAAAGGCAAACATGCTGAATTCCTGTTTGACCACTAGCTGAGGGGGGAGGGGTGTTCTTCCCATTCGACGTATGGGGTGCTGCACCCCTCTCCCCATTTGCTAGTTTAAATATTCTGCAAAGACGTCAAACTTCTGCCCCAATGCACTGACTCCCTCTTTAGTCAGATGCAGTCCATCAAATTTAAAGAACTTCCGCTCCCAGAACTGTTGCCAGTTCCCTACAAATCTGTGTCCTTTTTCCTGGCACCAGCCTTGAGCCACGTGTTTAGCTCCCCTATCTCCTTCTCTGACCTTCCGTCCATCTGCTGCCCTCTCCCAGACTGGCAGGATCTCAGAGAAGGAGATGCGGATGAAATAGATGATAGTTTGTCACCCAGTCTAGTCGGGTGTTCCTTGGTCTCCACAACTGACCGGCTGGCAGATCATTAGTCCCTATGTGTACTAGGACATCAATGTTTTCTCCTGCTTTGTGAACAATTTTAGTAATGCAGTCAGTGTCTCTCCATGCTGATGTACCTGGAGACATCTGACCATCACCCTGGCTGGAGATGGGTATCAACTCCCGAATCATGGAGTCTCCTATGATCAGAAGTTTTTGGGATTTCCTTTGTGCTTGTTTTGTTTTGGTTCCTGATTTGGGTGAGTTTTGTTGTGCTAGCTCCTGTGCCGCAGTGTCCTGCTCTGCAGTGTCTTCTGCCTCTTTATTTGATTTCAGAGATTGGGGCAGATACCTGTTTGTAGTGTTTATATGGTTTTTGGAGGTAATGTGTTGGAGAGCAGAGAGTGATGGGGCACCTGATTTGCTCCTCCTAACCACCTGCCAACCTCCTGGACCAACTACCCTCTGCGATCGAGGTTTTTCTGTTGGATTCTGGGGAAATGGCGGGTGGTTCTTATAATGTAGTTCCTCTTCAATATGAAATTTGAGGCGTGCAATCTCTGCCCATGCTGCCCGGAGCTGAGCCCTAAGATCTCCAAAGGCCCAGCATGTAGGACAGTGTCCTAAATCCTGTAAGACTGTCCTTCTGAAAATTGTTCCACAGTACCTGCAGTTAATGAAATCCATTCCAAATAAGTTGCTGGGTTTGTAACCTAGTCAGAGTAATTAGAAGGAGTAAAAAAAAACAGAGTAATGGTTTAATTGTGCTTTGTTTAACTTGTTATAACAAGTTAAATTACTAGTGCCCTGTAAATTAGATCACCTTGTGGAGGCCCCACTGATCCGCCCCTTCCTGCTCTGCCACAGGAAATGTCACAACTGTGGTACCCTATAAAAGGAGTGTAGCGTGGGGTGGTTGGGATGGGGTGGGTGGCTGGGCCTTCCCTGCCTAAAAAGAAGAACCCGGATGAAAGAACAATGAGGTAAGAGCAGAAACAATCAGTCAAAACAAATGCAGTAACCCTGAAAGCTTATCCTAATGTTAGATAAAACTGTAAAACCTGTAAAGCACCACCTGTAATAATTTCAGAGAAGATATACGCTTGTAAGAAACACTTTGCTCCAGAGAAAATAAAGCAGTAACAGAAGATATACCTTGCAAAAGACAATTTGAATCAGAAGATTACAGGAGTAATCTGTTAGCACACACCTGTAGGCACACCTTGTAATAATGCAGAAGAAGGTATACCAGCAACAACAATTTGAATCAGAGAAAAATAAAGCAATGAAATGTTAGCAACAAACAGTAGCAATCCCTGTGAGTAAAAAAAAAAACACCACCACACAGTAAATCTGCTTAGCCAAACTAAGTCTTAATCCTTTTCCCTTGCTCTGGTAAGTTTCTCTACTCTGCCTTTCAAGCAGTCTTAGAAGGAAAGAGCTCAGGTGAAGCTAGGTGCCTTGGCCCAGCAAACCAAGTCTTCTACCTCCAAGATATCAACTAACCTGACTTTTAACCCTTCTTTCTGTTGGAAATTACTGACAGTTTATGCCCACTCTCCACATACACACACCTAATCCTTTGGAAGAGCTGTGGAGGAAAGCAATTAGCTCCTTCAATGTGAGAAGGAGACTGAAACACCTCTGAGACAACAAACCTTTTCAACAAACAAGAATAAAATAAAACACAGTGTCAAACAGTAATTTTGCTTAGCCCAATGATAAAAAAAAGTCACAAAAATGTAAGCTCCACCTGTAATACAGTAATTTCAGAGAAGATATACCCTGTAAGAAACACTTTGCTCCAGAGAAAAATAAAGCAGTAACAGAAGATATACCTTGCAAAAGACCATTTGGATCAGAAGATTACAGGAGTAATCTGTTAGCACACACCTGTAGGCACACCTTGTAATAATGCAGAAGAAGGTATACCAGCAACAACAATTTGAATCAGAGAAAAAATAAAGCAATGAAATGTTAGCAACAAACAGTAGCAATCCCTGTGAGTAAAAAATAAAAACACCACCACACAGTAAATCTGCTTAGCCAAACTAAGTCTTAATCCTTTTCCCTTGCTCTGGTAAGTTTCTCTACTCTGCCTTTCAAGCAGTCTTAGAAGGAAAGAGCTCAGGTGAAGCTAGGTGCCTTGGCCAGCAAACCAAGTGAACTACTACTACTACTCGGATGATGGGACCGGTTGGGTGGCAAGCAGGACGGAACCGCCCCCCAGCAGCTGAACTAAAGGAGGAGACTGAGACTGTGGACTGGTCTGGACTCATTCAATCATTACTGATCACCATCAGGACGGCTGGCACAGGCGGTGGCCGGGGCACAGACAGGGACTAAATTAAAAGCAGAATCAGCAGCAGAGGCAGAGCAGGTCATTAATAAAATTATTTATGTATGCTGTAATCAAATGCTGCAAATCGAGAGACTGACCCCCCCACCCCAGCGATCAGTCATCATTTCATCAACTGATCAACAAATTAGACTAGACTGATGACTCTGAGAAGGAAAAAGATCCAGTGACTTGGCTGCAAACCAAAACATCATTGCTTGCCTGTTTGCTTTTAAAAATGCTTGCTGATGCCATACTATCTCCGTCCCTCCCAAAGGCTTCTCTAGCTAGTCTCACTCCGATCACTCACTCCAGCTCCTCCACCACTCCATTCCACTCCACACTGTGCTCCAAGTAAGTCTAGACCACCTCTACTATCTCGACTAAGTCTACTAGTAACTACTCTATTCTATCGGTTTTAATGTTTGCTTGCACGCATGTGCAAGAAACATAGTGTGAAAATCCAAAATGCAGTGCCTTATAGTTGAAAGGGAGAGCACCGCTTGAGTGAGCAGCGCTCCCCCTCCCCACACACACACACACGCGCACACACACATTGCATGCTCATGCGCTCCTACCTCCCCCACACACACACTGTATGGCTGACGGGGGTGCCCAATCCCCCATCAGCTCTACTATTCCACCTCACAGTCTGCATGGCCGACGGGGGTGCCCAATCCCCCGTCGGCTCTACTGTTCCCCCAGACTATCTGGTGCCATGCTGGGAGCCCACCCCAGCATGGCAACAGGTCGTATGGCCAACGGGATGCTCAATCCCCATTGGCTCCACTGCCCCCCCAACAGCCTTCCAGCTTCCACGCTGAGAGCCCACCCCAGTGTGGCAAATGTCCCACGTAGTCCAAATAAAAAATAAACCTGAAAGAAAAAACTTTCCCTCACTGCTGTCTTCAGCCCCCTCTCCCTCCCGCCCCACCCACTCGTGACCCTGTCTCCCCACACCCCACCTCAATCTACGCCTCATTCGGAGCTCGGCGATCGCATCTTCGGTGACCAGGAACACGCCTGCACTCTTCAAAGCCGACCGCGAACTGAGGAAATGCCGGTAAGCTGTATAATGTAATGACTAGGGTTTTTTCAACTTTGCTGCATATCTCAGGCATTTTTTGGAATTTTGGCACCAAGTTTTCAACATGGGGGTTTTGGGACCCCTCCTCACAAATTCTGTCACTGTCATGGCATTAATCGGGCCCAAAGGGTGATTTCGTGGTCACTGTGTGAAATCACCTTTCGGGACTGATTAATGAAATGACTGTGACAGTGTTCATAAGGTGGGCTCTCAAAAAGCCTATGTTGAAAATTTGGTGAAAAAAATTCCTAAAAATGACTGTTTTACGAGCGAGCGTTGCACTGTTCCTATGCACGCTCGTAGGTTTGTGAATTTTCAATATTTTCACTCTGGATTTTCAACATTGCCATTTGACCACCTTCCTTATGAGTAGTATAGCTGTCATTTTTCACATCTCACCCAAAATGTGTTTCCGCGCATGTAGTGCACAATGACGCAGTCGGTGTGCGAAATCAATGTTCAGGACACATTAAGAAAATCACAGTGACACTGTTCATGAGCAGAGGTGTTAAAATGGCTATGTTAATAATTTGGTGAAAAAATTTCCCAAAATTACTATTTTACGAGCATGCGTTGCGCTGTTTCTACGCACACTCGTAAGTTCGTGAATTTTCAATATTTTCACTCCAGATTTTCAACATTGCCATTTTACTATACCTTCTTATGAGCAGTACAGCTGTCATTTCTTACTTCTCACCAAAAATGTGTTTCCGTGCATGTAGTGCACAATGGCGCAGTCGGTGTGCGAACTCAATGTATGGGACACATTAAGAAAATCACAGTCACACTGTTCATGAGCAGAAGTGTTTAAAATGGCTATGTTAAAACTTTGGTGAAAAATTTCCCAAAAATGACTGTTTTACGAGCGTTTGTTGCGCTGATCCTATGCACGCTCATAAGTTCGCAAATTTTCAATATTTTTACTCCAGATTTTCAACATTGCCATTTTACCACACCTCCTTATGAGCAGTACAGCTGTCATTTTTCACATCTTGCCCAAAACATGTTTCTACCCATGTAGCGTATAATGGCGCAGTCGGTGTGCAAAATCAACGTATGGGACACATTAAGAAAATCACAGTGACACCGTTCATGAGCAGAGGTCTTAAAATGGCTATTTTGAAAATTTGGTAAAAAAATTCCTAAAAATGACTGTGTCACGAGTGAGCATTGTGCAGCTTCCACACACCTTCGTAAGTTCATGAATTTGTAATATTTTCAGTCCAGATTTTCACCAGTGGCATTTTCCACACTTCCTTATGAACAGTACAGCTGTCATTTTCACAACATGGCGAAATGTGTTTTCACACTTTCAGCACAGAAATCTGTGCGTCACTGTGGGAAATCATTGTTCGGACAGATAAAGAAAATCACAGTGACACTGTTCATGACCGGAGGTCCCAAATGCCTGTGTTGACAATCTGCTGTAAACAGTTCCCAAACTAATTACATTACAGGCACGCGTTGCACAGTTTCTACGCAAGCTCATGACTTCACCAGTTTTTTTAATATTTTCACTGCAGATTTTCAACATTGCCATTTTTCACACCTCCCCATGAACAGTACAGCTGTCATTTTTCACATCCAAGGGGGGAGGTGCAGATAAAAGCCAGGAAATTTCAAGCCTTCCCCCACAAAACATGGCAGGTAGTAAGGTAAACACTGAGGTACAGAGCTCAACACAGGGCAGGACAGGGGTAAATGGAAAAATAGACAAGGACAATAAGAGCAGGGATGGGGGTAAAAAGGATAAAGCCAACATTAAATGGAGGACAATGAGTACCAATGCCCATAGTCTGGGAAACAAGCTTCCTGAGCTAGTAGCCCTGATGGAAGATGAACAATTGGATATTGTGGCAGTCACGGAAACATGGTACTCCAAGAATCATGACTGGGATGTCAACATACCAGGGTACACAATCTACAGAAGGGACAGGGAAGGTAAAAGAGGAGGTGGAGTAGCTCTATACATAAGGGAAGGGATCAAAGCTACAGAACTAAAAAGTAAAGGGGGAGAACAAGAGGCACTCTGGGTCACCTTGGAGACAGGGAATGGCATCACAATCCGCACAGGGGTTGTATACAGACCCCTGTCTCAAGGGGAGGAAATGGACAACAAAATGATAGAGGACATTCTCAAAATGGCTGAAAAAGGGGAGATACTGTTGATGGGGGACCTGAATATGCCAGATCTTAACTGGATAACATGTACTGCAGCCACATCCAAGAGCAGGGTCATTCTCGATGCCCTGCAGGGGGCAAGCTTTAGACAGCTAGTGTTGGAACCCACTCGGGAGGGAGCAATACTAGACCTGGTACTCTCAAATGGAGAGAGGATCACAAATTTAGAAGTCAGTAGACATCTGGGAACAAGCGACCACTGCCCAGTGTGCTTCACAATGAGCACAACCATGGAGATAAGCCATACAAAAACAAGGATACTGGACTTTAGAAGAGCTGACTTTGGCAAAATGGGTGAATACCTGAAAAATGCACTAGCAAATTACCAAAAGGAGGGGTGGAAGAACAATGGAGAAAAATCAAACTGCCATCATAGAGGCAACAAGCCTTGTGTGAAACAAATAAAGAAAACAAAGCGGAGTAAAAAACCACTATGGTTCTCAAAAGAGGTGGCAGGGAAGGTTAAGAAAAAAGGCTGCATTCAAAAAGTATAAGGAATCACAGAAGGAGCATGACAGGGAACTGTATCAATTAAAGCAGAAAGAAGTGGGGAAAGCAGTCAGACTAGCAAAGGCCCAAACCGAGGAAAAAATAGCCAACTCAGTTAAGAAGGGGGATAAAACCTTTTATAGGTACATTAGGGAGCATAGAAAGGTTAAGGGAGGGATAGTGAAAATTAATAAAGGAGAGGGGAGGCAGGCAGAGGGAGACAGTGAAAAGGCAGAGATACTGAATGAATACTTTGCTCTGTATTCACAAAGAAGATGAGGAGGAGTTACCTAAACCAGACACTAGAAGCACTCTGGGTGGGGGGTGGGGGGGGGTTGACACCAGTCCATTCACAGAAGAAAGAGTCCTGAAAGAACTCCAAAACTCAAGGTGGACAAAGCAATGGGGCCTGACGGGATTCACCCCAGAATCCTAAAAGAACTAAGGGAGGACCTAGTGACACCACTGACCACACTTTTTAAAAGATCATGGCAGGATGGGGCTGTACCTGAGGACTGGAGGAGGGCAGATGTGATTCCCCTTCACAAAAGTGGGAGCAAGGCAGAAGCAGAAAACTACAGACCTGTAAGTTTGACCTCAGTGGTAGGGAAAATGATGGAATCACTTCTGAAAGAAAGAATTGCTGAGTACCTAGAGGCCAGTGGGGCACGGGACCCAAAGCAGCATGGATTTACAGCAGGAAGGTTATGTCAGACAAATCTAATTGATTTCTTTGACTGGGTGACCAAAGTAATATACCAGGGAGGGGCTGTGGATGTGGCCTACCTAGACTTTAGCAAGGCATTTGACACAGTCTGGCACAAAAGATTAATAATCAAGTTAGCCAGTCTGGGAGTGGGTCCCAGGGTGGTAGCCTGGGTTGCAAACTGGCTGCACAACAGGACACAGAAGGTAATAGTGAATGGAACACATTCCAAAGAAAGGGGGGTTACTAGTGGAGTACCTCAGGGCTCAGTACTGGGTCCAGTCCTCTTTAACATCTTTATAGGTGACATTGCAGAGGGTCTGGAGGGAAAGGTATGCCTCTTTGCAGATGACACAAAGATCTGTAACAGAGTTGATACACAAGGGAGGGTAGAAAAGATGAGAAGGGACTTGGCAAGGTTGGAGGAATGGTCAGACATATGGCAACTTAGATTCAATACAAAGAAGTGCAAAGTAATGCACCTGGGAAACAAAAACCCAGGAGAAGAGTACACAATAGCAGAGGAGGTACTAACAACAACAAAAATGGAAAGGGACCTGTAGGTAGTCATATCAGATGAACTAAAGGTGGGTAAGTAATGTGAAAAGTCGGTAAGGAGAGCCAGGGGAATACTGGGATGCATAAGGGGCATCACAAGTAGAAAAAGGGAAGTGGTTATCCCTCTGTACAGACAGTTGGTGAGACCCCATCTGGAGTACTGTGTGCAGTTTTGGAGACCTCATCTACGCAAGGACATAGACAGGATGGAAGCAGTCCAGAGGAGGGCAACTAAAATGGTGCAGGGTCTGCAGCAGAAACCATATGAAGAGAGACTGAGAGAGCTTAATATGTATACTCTTGATGAAAGGAGGGACAATGGGGATATGATAGAAACGTTCAAGTACCTCAAGGGAATCAACAAAGTCCAGAAGGGTAGCATCTTTCAGAAAAAGAGATGTGTAAGAACAAGGGGGCACAATTTAAAGATAGAGGGGGAGCGGCTCAGGGGTAATGTGAGGAAATTTTTTTCACGGAGAGAGTGGTGGATACATGGAACAGCCTTCCTGAGGAGGTCATTGGGTCTAAAACAGTGGGGGAATTCAAACATGCATGGGACAAACACAAGGCAATTATAGTGGGGGGTTGCAGGAAGTAGGCTGTTGGTTAACTAGAATCTGCAGCTTATCCAGTAGGTAGGGAAATGGGCAGACTGGGTGGGCCAAACGGTCCTTATCTGCCATCAAAGTCTATGTTTCTATGTTTCTATCCTGTTCAGAATGTATTTTTGCACCTGTGGTGACAAATGCCGTAGTCGCTGTGCAAAAGCAGCTTTCAGCTAACAAACTGATATTGCGACTGTTCATGAGGTGGGGGTCACAAAAAAACCATGTTGAAAATTTGGAGTGAAAATACCAACTAATGCCTGAGGCATTAGGGTTTCCGACCATAACACCCCACCCTGTAGAGAATGACAGGCATCAGGGCTGTGACTTGGGATTGTCACCTGCAATGTTCATACCATTCCACCCCCACCCATACCCTACAGCCACTGAGAGGCAACGAGGTGTGCCTTGGACTCTTCGGCCCCAGAGTTCACCCCATTCTCCTATACTGCACCCATCTCACAATATTTCCTGATGGAATGGGGTGCGCATAAGGGCCAAAGACCCCAAGGCACACCGTGACACTTGTCAGTGTCTGCACGGTAGGGTGTGGTGAAATGGCATGGCCGTTATGCCTGATGACCCAAAGGCACACCCCAATGCCTGTCACTATCTGCAGGGTGGTGACGGGGTTGGCTTCAGTTCAGTACTTCACTGCCATTCCTATTATGCAGCTCTGTAACTCCTACATTACCAATGCCAATGACAGCAAGCAAACATTCGGCATTGACAAATGCTTGTTAGTTTTCTTTTTTTTTTCTAACTTATTTACTCCATCCAGTCTCTCTAACTACTGCTATTACACTAGTGCCTGTCTCATAACCACACCTGCTCCGCGGTCTGCCCCTACCTTTCTTACCTGGAGCAGTGGGTGCACCACATGTCTTTTTTTCATTGCAGAAACAGCAACCATGTGACCCCCTGCTGGTCCTGTCCTTCTGTGGATGCACGCTCCTGCTGACAGACAAAAGTAATTGCAGAAAATGTTTAAAAAAAAAACTTTAAGCTACAGCTGCTGCTGCATAAGTGAATTAATTGAGTCATAAACTGTGCCCCTCGGAGGCATGCGTCTGGGGCGGGTGCACCACCTGCCCACCCTTGCTACGGTACTGGCCCACCATATTGGTGTTACCACACCAAAATGTGTTTGTTTATATCCCTTAATCAACTCCTAATGCAACTTTCCTGGACTTAGAACACCCCCAACACAGTCTAGCCACACCAGATGCATTGGGAGTAGAGGAGACTATTGCATCATAAGTGATTACTCTGTTTTGGGGGCATTCCTGATGTTCATTAAGTATACAATAAAAGCAGATCAAGAATTTGAAATAAAACAAGGTTGAGTATAAATAGTATATTGGCATACATTTCAGTTCTACTACGAAAAGAGGCAGATTAAACAACCAGCAACACCAATTAATTTTAGAAAAGGTAACCAATTATAAAATATGGGTTTTAAATCAGAAATAGTATTATTCAAAAAGGGTTGATAATGTCCCTTTAAGTGGTGTTATTTTAAATGCAATTGTACTTGAATGTACGTTTGTAAATGTTACATACATATTCTAATTTATTTTGATTGTTAATTATATAACTGTGTGTATCATAAGAACAACCCTGAAAACAGATTTGTTCTAGAGATCTTTTCCTGTTAAAATATAAATGTCACGGCATTTGTGTTCAGCAAGCACACAGACAGCCAACTCTTGAGGAAAATGCAGCAGGCATGTATTTATTTGGAGAACAAGCAAAATAAAATAACAAATGAAATATTGGTGTATAACAGCAACCTTAATTAAATTTTGACACTGTAAAACTTTCTGGGATACTGGGTGGTAAATCCAAAATCTTTGTGAAGAAATCTGAGCGTCATCAAATTCCATCCTTCAGTGCCTTCAGCAAGTAACCTTTCCTCTGCAGGAACCAGACATTAACTGACTCAAGTTCCAATCAGCAGAGATTCCTTCAGAGAACAAAATCCCACCTTCTGATTCCCATAGACTCCACAGAACATCAATGTTCACAGAAAGTACTAGAATGCACACAACAGTTCTACGCTATTGAACATAACAGATATTACATTTAGTACACTCAGTGTTATTCAGTATTAAAACTGTGTCTTATTACAGTAAATATATAAGAAAGAAGAAAACACCTAAGAAACATTTGCTAAGTTAACTGCAAGTGTGACACTTGCTGTTTGAATCTCAACTATCATAAACATTCTAAAATGTACGAGTAATTCTGCTGTAATTCTTCTGCACTATTTTCTTTTGCCAGTAGATGGCACTGTAATCTAGTTACTGCTCTGTTGATTCTGCATACATTATTATCTTCCTTTTTACTATGTTCCAGGCAACAGAGAGGGAAAACACAGGTGATAGTAGAGAAAAGATGCTCAAGAGACCCTGTCTGACCAAACTGGGGATGAATCAAAAGGACACAGTGTAGCAAAAGGATTCCACTGCCCAAAATGGGGGGGGGGAAGGGGTTGCTCAACCTGTCTAATTTTCTCCTTTCTGTATTTCTAGTTACTTAAACAGTGATTGAAGACATCAGGCTTTTCATAATAAATACTAACTACAAATTAAACATTCGGTGTCTCAGGTTATTGCATGTCAAAAAGGATTAACTGTCATTGAAATTGCTTTGTCTACTGCAGTAACTCTGCTGCAGAATACTGCAGTATTCCATTGCATTCTGGCAAGCTGCACTGTGTTTGTATATTTAATAGAGGCACAGTAGCACCACTAGAGTTATGGTTGAGTCAGCTGTTCAATGTTAAACCCCAGTTTTGCATCTTAATAACTTCAGCATTGTTTGATAAAATAGCCAAAAAATTTAGCCTGCTCGGTGAGGCTGCCAGAGTCTCAAGAAATGAAAAGTTTTGTGATGCCATCTTGTATGGTTTTGAGATATGGAGTGCTAAAAAACAAGAAAAAGTCCTGGGCCCACATTTTCAAAGGAGATGCACGGCAGAAAGTAGAGATGTGCTGCTCATCTCAAATAATGTGCCGAAGCATGATATTCAAAAGGGGGAGATGCCTAGCGTGTCTCCAGATGCGCCATCGTGCAGAGATAATGTATGCAGTGCAAATAAAGGGGGTGTTTCTGTGAATATGCTGCACATCCCCATATTCAGCCAAAATGTGTGGTGCATCTGCCAGGTATCTCAGAAATATGCTGCCTAAAGTTAGGTATGGAAAAGGCATGCCTAAAATGGCCAGCCACCCACAGGCAGGCCGCAGAACTGCAGTCAGGCTATCAGGAGACAGCTCTCGGAGGTGCAGCAGAACATGCTGCAGGCACCCACACACAGCTGTCATTCCAGGATAGATGTACCCAGAGCCACAGGTGCCATGTCACCACCGGTACCATCCAGGTTGCAACCCACCCCCACACCACATCCTGGACATAGACACCCAGCAGCCACATACTAGTGCCATCAGGTGCCCATCAGACACACCAGCAGAGTGGACAGCCACAATACTGAAAATGTACCGGGGGCCATAGCCTGCACCCTTGCAGCCTGAAGGGTGCCACTTGGCAGTGGCATGCACCCTGGATGCCATCTAGGGCAACGGTGTCCTGGTGGCCTAATGGATGGGTGGAAGCCTGGCACAGGACAGGGGCTGATCTGTGGCACACACCCATAGTGGTACACCATAGGTGCACACAAGTGGGACCCATCCACTTGGGTACCTGGTCACACTCTGCACACTGCCATTCCTTGCAGTCATCATCATGTTCCTCTCATACAGGGGGTGTGCAGCACTGCAGGTGACTGTATACTGCATATGGAGCTGGTGTATCACATGCATGTCATATACCAATCAGACTGTGACACCCTGTGCTCTCCTCTGTTGCATGTCCCGGTGGGCCCCTGTGGCCACTGTCCAGGTGGGCCCCCTGTACCTTAATCTGACTCTGTACATGGCTATGGGTAATAGCACTGTACCAGGCCAATGCAGTCCACCCACCCACCCACAAGAAGTCCATCACACCTGCCTGATAAGTTGTAGTACCTTCTGTTCACCTTTGTGGAGTGGTGGGGCAGCCACGCAAAGCTGGAACTGAGCATGCTGGGGTATGCAAATGGCCTGAATACATTCCAGTAATGAGCTGTGCATGTGGGAGATGGGTTTAGAATGTGCAATAAGGTAATTTGCATATTCCAGCTGAATATTGCAACTTTGTGCACCATGCAAGTGGCTTTGCATAGTGCATTTCCCCATGCTCCGCATAGGGCTCAGGAAACCTGCTGCACCACCCATCTCCCACTGGACAGTCATACATCTTCAGGATATTCAACCAGATATTCATGAGCGCATCTCATGGCATATCTTCTGAATATCTCATTATTTTGAGCCAGAGCATCTCAGATGCGTGGTGCAGGCACTTTCACGATTTTGCAGGGGACTTTTGAATATGGGGGCCACTATACTTAACATTGCATATTTTGTGCTGCCATCTACAGCCTAGATGGTGTGGAATTTTTTCATAAAATTTTCAGGTTTGAAAGGGCCTGTGCCAAAGGAGTGCCTTTCAAAGGTTTGCTGAAAAATATTCTACTGTTTAGAGTTATAACAATTATTGAGTTAATGTTTAAATTCGGACGGTAACAAAAAAAAAAAACTTTTGCAGGTGATTATTTTCATGATTACCTCTTGTGCTGAAAAAATACCTATCATGATGACCACAAATTTTAAAACTCACAAATACTGAAAATACATATAAATGATCTCTTTAAAAAACAAACATCAGAATCTAACTAACCAGGACCCATTTTGCTAGATCCTGCTGTTTTTCTTCTAATATGCCAGAAATACTTTTTCTGGGCACCCCAAAATCCAGGATGCCCAGCTTAGCAAGAGGAGCTCTTCACCCACATTCTCTGTATGAGAACAGTGGGATTTTCTTGCATTCTGCAGGTACTGCTGGAAGTCATGCTGTGGGCTGCAGTGAGAGGAGTGTCCTGATGAGCCCCTGTTCTGTCTGTCTCAGTAGCTATCAATCTATCTATCTATCTATCTACTTTCTTATTTATTAAGCAGACTGGGGTGTATCACTTCTTTCTCCTCCCGAAGGCCACCTGCTTGCCCTTGCCAATATATCTATATCTATTATAGGGGCGAAGTCATGCCCCTTTAGTTAGGGTTCATTCTTTGCTTCTAGTTAAACTCAAAATGTTGCACTTCAATAACTTTGCAACCATTCAATCGATTCCCATTAACCTTTACTTGCACCATTAGGGACCAAAGATCTCATGATGTGCCAGTGATGTGCCAAGTTTCGTTGCAGTTGGATGTGTGGGTACAGAGATACTATTTTTGTTGAATTCTTTGTCATACCGCTGTGCAAAAATGGTTTGGGATTGTGGTCTGAAAATTATAGGGTAGAAAGGTTTGGGGTCACAGATGTGCCTTTTGAAGATTTGAAGAAAAATTAATCAGTTCAAAAGTTAATAAATTTTAAAGTTTCCCATTATTTTCAATGGGAAAATTTAGATGTTCACCTCAAAAAAGGATTCTTTGTTGCAACTGGGCAATCCTTTGCTGCAAGTAGAGAATCCTTTATTGCAAATGAAGAATCTTTTTCCGTGCGTTTTGCACAATAATAGCTTTGTAACCATTCAACCAATTTGCATGAAATGTTGCATGCACCATTAGGGCCCAAAGATCTCTTGGTGTGCCATGTTTCACTCCAGTTGGATGTGTGGGTGCAGTGATAAGGAGTGTTATTATAGTGTGCAATCACACCCTTATAGTTAGGGTATTTGGCAGTTTAATAACTTCTCAACCATTCACCTGATTTCCATGAGAATTTGCATTCACTGTCAGGAACCAAAGATCTCCTGATGTGCCACATTTCATTGTGGTCAAATGCATAAGAACAGAGATACAGGGGGCCCAATTCCAGAATGCATGGCACAACTCGTGGGCATTTGTGAGTTGTGCCATGTGCCACTACAGCAGGGACTCTGCACCCTATTCCAAGACAGGCAGGGTCCTTGACACCTATGACCTGCAACTTGCGGCAGCTGCAGACTTACACCACAGGAATGGTGCAACGGACCTGGGTGCTGCAAGTCGCAGACCACATGTAACTGCCCCCCCAGAGCCTCCCCACCCTGTAATGTGGCCACAATCCTCTGGGGGTCTTGGGGGGATAGGCTGGGTGGCACAGATGCAAGGAGGGGGCAAGGCACATAATGGACCCGGGGCACCCCAAGACTCTGGGGTTGGGGAGGCAGCACTGTGCTGGGGGGGTCCGTGGAGCATGGCAATGTTTGTTCCGTGGCACTGCCGGGGTGGCATCCATCATTTTGCCAGGATGGATGCCCCTTAGACCACCTCCATGCTGGTCTAACCCACTGTACCATTGCAGGACCTGGAATAGTGGAGCTGGGTTACGGCAGCTGCCCTTTCAGAATAGGGCACAGGTGCTGCTGTAATCCACCCTTGCGCCATGCCACAGTGGGTTGTGGATGTAGTGGGTGGCGTAGCCCACCCTTGGCACAACCCGCATGCGGCATGGTGCAAGCCACAACTTGGAATTGCAACTGGCATAACTTATGGTGTAAGTTGCAATTTGCGCCATGGGGTATCGCGTTTCGCCATGCATAACACGACTTGGAATTGGGCCCTGAGTGTCACAAAATGTGAAACGTAACATTTTGGGTCCAATTCTTTGTCTTGCCACCGCACAAAAGTGGCTTGGGATTTTGGTCTGAAATTTTTAGGGTAGGATGATTTTGTGCCACATTATGGAAATTTGGTGAAAAAATATTAACCCTTCCAAAAGTTAATACATTTTTAAGTTTCCCTTTATTTTCAATCAGAAAAGTTAGATGTTCACCTCAAAAAAGGATTCTTTGCCCCAAACGGGCAATCCTTCATCACAAATCGGGAATCCTTTGTTGCAAATAAGGAATCTTTTTTCAGACTGCCACCATCTTGTTTTTTCTTAGCAATGGAAACAAAGTCAA
The DNA here is from genome assembly GCA_016271365.2 of Neoceratodus forsteri. Classification (NCBI taxonomy): domain Eukaryota; kingdom Metazoa; phylum Chordata; order Ceratodontiformes; family Ceratodontidae; genus Neoceratodus; species Neoceratodus forsteri. The sequence continues at coordinate 560,126,069 of CM028134.1, forward strand.
AAAGCAACAAAATATGCTTTCTGAGGTAACCAACACGTGTACTGGTAATCGGGAACCATTCTATCAGATTCTGGCGTCCGTTTTTTTTTTTTATATATATATATAAATCTCCAGAAAATGTGTCGTTTAAACATGCTGAAATCCTTTTTCACAAATATGTGAAAAAAGTCGCAACACAGGATCCTCTTTTGTAATTTGCGAAAAAGGATTTTTCTTTTTTTCCAAAATTTGCGAAAAAAGAACGAGAAACAGGATTCTGTTTCACAGTTTGTAAAAAAGGATTTTTCCTTTTTTGCAAATTTTGAAAAAAAGAAAGCTCAAAACAGGATCCTGTTCCACAATTTTTATATAGCTGTCTTTTTGTCACTTCACAGTAAAGAAAAGGTTTGGAATTTTGGTCTGAAATTTTCAAGGTCAGCGGGCTTGGTCCACAGATATGCCTTTTGCTGGTTTGAAGAAAGCAGATTACTTTGCTTTTGAGTTGTGTGGGTTTAAATTTTCCTTTGTTTCCCATAGGATAACATTCTATTATGAAGTGCATGCAGTCTTTTCTTTGTCACTCTGCTGTGAAGACATGGCTTGCAATTTTTTTCTGAAATTTTCAGAATACAAAGGACTTGCCCCACAGATGTGCCTTTTGCTGGTGTGGTGAAAAGATATTCATTTGGTGTGTAGTTATACAGGTTTCAGATTTTACCATGGTTCCTATAGGATAACATTGCAGTATGAGGTGTTTGGTGCTGTGCACCATGGGATTGGAGATGAGTACAGTATCTTTTAAATTGTGGATGGACCCTGTGGTCCCATACACAATTATGGATACTGTTGTGGACTGATTGGAGCACAGGGAAATAACAATATGATTAAAAAATCTCAAAAATTATGCATGGATGGCAAATAAGGATATGATTATACGATCTCAAAAAGTAAGAAAACTCTTTGCAAAAAACATTGTTAATGCACTAGTTAGGATTCCAACAACAAAAGTTGGGAAATGTGCTGTTAGGGTTTCCAACCTTAACACCCCACCCCCACTTTGCAGGCAGGAAGAGGTGTGGGATGTGATGTGGGGTTGTACACCCCCGAACACTCACCCCATTCTCATATACTGCACCCATCTCAGCTTACTTGCACATGGAATGGGGTGAGCGTTAGGGTTGACAAACCCATGGCACACCCCATACCTGTTCCTGCCTGCAGGGTGGGGGAAGAGTGTTAGGGTTATAGTGGGGGTGGGGTGTTAGGGTTAGAAACCCTAACAGCACTTTTTTCCAACTTTTATTTATTTGTTAGAGATTGGAATTACAACCTTTTGAATCACAGACTCATTTCCAAAGGCTCCATGTGATAAGTACATATCTGGATACAGTGAGGTAATACATAACATACCTCGTACATTCGGTTTGTTACATCAGATTTTGTGGGTGGGAACAGTACAGTTCAGGAGTATACATTTTTTACAGTTTTATACATGAATTGCAAGGTGAGGTAGGTACAGTGTATACAGGGGAAAAGTGAGCCCATGCAGTAGCCTATACATTGGTTTAGCTAAGCCTGTATATTAGCCTATACATTGGTTTTGCTAGGAATTCACATATTGGGAAGGAGAAACACCAAGCTGGTAGCTTAGGAGAAACACATTGCTATGTGGTGAAAACAATTCAAGGTGGTCTTAAAACAAGACTTTGTCTGAGTTACAGCTTAGGAATTCAAGGCAGTCTTAAAACAAGACTTTGTCGGAGTTGCAGCTTAGGAACAGCCAATGTTTAGGGTGGGTGGTGGTACAGAGGATGGCAGCTCACCTCTGGGGGCATTTGGCAGGTGCGGGTTGCGAGTATATGATTTCTGAGGGTGATTTTGAAAGTGCAAATTTTAGGGGGGCTGGTGACACTCACAGGAAGGGAGTTGAACCAGTGCAAGTCCTGTATGTGAAGGTTCTTTGTGCTAGGGAGGTTCTTACTCATGGGACTGCTAGGAGGGCTTATCGGCACTGCATGTGGAGACAGTGGAGGCCGAACGGTGGAGAGAGGACGCAACTCCCAGCACAGTTAGTCTGAGGAGGGTTTCTTGGGCAAAAAGGCAGGATTGGCATAGTAGTCTTTCCTCAAAGCTGAGTATTTGAGTGAGGGAGTAGAGGGTGCAGGAGTGGGTTAGCTGGTCTGCACTGGACAGCAGCCTGAACGGTTAGTTGATGGTCACTTTTATTTTGCTGAGGACAGTGGAGACTGTTGCTGCATAGATCACTAGTCCATAATCTAGTAGGGATAGTACTGATGAGGCGATGGCCAGTTGAAGGGCTTCAGTGGGTAGGCACTCTTTGTGGAGGTAGAGGAGGCCAATGCGTATGTTGGCCGCTGATGTTAGGTCATCAATGTGAGAGTGGAAATTGAGGGCTGGGTCAAAAGTTATGCCTAGATACTTATAGGAGGTGACCTGCTCAATGGGCTGGCGGGAGCTGGAGAGAGTCTGTAGTGGAGAGTTTCTCAGTTTATTTTGGTGGTGTGCAAATATCATTGCCTTATTCTTTTTTAGGTTCAGGATGAGTTTGTGCTCCATGAACCAGCATTCAGTTAGGTTAAATGAGTGTTGTAGGGAGGTCTGCAGACTGGTGGGGCTGGTGTGGGATGCACAGAGGACTATGTCATCTGCATATAGTAGGACCTTGCCATCACATGGGTTTGGTAGTGCATTGAGGAACAGACTGAAAAGTAGCGGACCCAGGATGGACCCCCTGTGGGACCCCTGAGCGGATGGGGCGGGTACTGGAGAGTGTCGTATTAATCTTAACACATTGTATTCTAGTGGACAGGTAGCTTGTAAACCAGTCTAGCAGGCCCTGTGAGAAACCCACTTACTGGAGAGAGTCAAGGAGGAGGGGTGACTGACCATGTCAAAAGCCTTGGAGAGGTCTATGAACATGGCTCTTGCTAGATGGCTTTTGTCAAGTGTGTCATGGAGAAAATTAGAGAATTTGAGGGGCACCATGGTGGTGCTATGGCCTGGGCAGAAGCTGTGTTGCTCCTTGCAGAGTAGGTTGTGGGTGGTGAGGTATTCAGTGAGTTGGTCCTCTACTACCTTTTCCAGGGCTCTGGAGAGGGGAGGGGAGGGAGAATGGAGATTGGTTGGTGAGTCCCGAGGGATAGGATATCCCCACTTTTGTGGATGGGAGTTATTACTGCAGTCTTCCAGCTACTTGGGAACTGCCCAAGACAGAGGGAACAGTTGATCAGGTCAGTTAGTGGTAGAAGCAGTGCATCTAAGGCCAAGCGGAGGAGCCTTATGTCCAAGGGGTCATTAAGGGGACTGGACCCATTTAGGGCTTTGGTGAGGTATGGATTGGCTTCCCACGGGGTTATCATCTGCAGGTAGAAAGGGGGGTGAGAGAGGGTGGGCAGCAGGGAACTGGCTATTGGGTCAAAGAAATTCTTAGAGAGCACTGCACTTAGGTCAGTAAAGGTTGTGTTAAGGCAGTCTGCAATACACTTCGGTTTAGTGGTGATGGTGTCATGTATGGCAATCTGAGGGGGGGAGGCCCAGGATTTTCCATTGAGCAGTTTGATGTTGTCCCAAAATTTATGGGATGATCCCCAGGAGGCTGTTAGGGTGGAGCTACAGACCTCGGCTTTTGCTTTTCGAATGGCCCAGGTGCACTTACTTTATTCGGCTCGACAAGCTTGAAAGTCAATTGCCGGTTTGAGTTAGTGGCTTTGTGCCAGAGATTGTTTCTTTTCCTTAGCTGGGAGAGGAGGGATGGGGTAATCCAGGGAGCATTGTGCTCTTTGGTGTGGATCTTTTTGAGTGGTGCAAAGGTGTCACAGGCCAGGTTGAAGGAGCTGGTAAAGTAGTCAAGAGCAGCAACCATGCTGGAGGCAAGGTATATTGGGGACCAGTCCTATTGGGCAAAATGCTGTTTGAATTTGGTGACTTTACCTGGGCAGAGGAGCTGTCTGACTGTGAGTCTGGGTGCAGGTTTAAGTAGTCTACCAGACCATGTGAAAAACACAGGGGAGTGGTCACTGAGGGAATTTGGTAGGACCTGTATGTCCACGATTTTATGGGGTCAGTTGGTTAGGATGATCTCCAGAAGAGTGCGTGTGCTGGTAAAAGGGTTGCATCTGGTGGGTTGTGTTATCACTTGGGATAAGTCGAGGGCTGTGAGAGTATCCTTGGCTGAGGCAGCAGAGCTGGCGAGCCAGTTTATGTTAAGATCACCCATAGGATGTGCTCAGACTTGTGGGGGAGGCTGGTGAGGTACTCCGTGAGGGAGAGGAGCACTGAGTGTTGTTTCTGTGGGGGAATGTAGGCTGCCGTGATGATGAGGGGGTCCTTTGAGGGGTCAGGGTGATTTTTATGGACATAGCTTGGGTGCTGTGTTCCAATTTATGATGGGGTAAGGCTGGCCAAGTATGGTATCATGTAAAAATATTGCACAGCCACCACCCTGCCTTCCTACCCTATCATCCCTGAAAAGGGAGTATCCAGGGATGGAGACAGGAGAGTCAGGGGTGGATTTGGAGAGCCAGGTCTCAACAAGTCCAAGGATGTCTGCTTGGTGTTGTGTGGCACAGCATTGTGGGGCAGCAGATTTCTTTAAAATGCTGCATATCTTTATGGAGCCAGTACGTAGCCCAGAGACAGGAGGTGAGCATGGGTGGCCATTGGTGCGGGGGCCTGGGTTGGGGTGGACATTCCCAGATAGCATAAGCAGCATGTAGATTATCCTGATCAGGGGGTGGTATCATCTATACCATCCTGGGGGTGGAGCGAGCCAAATTCATGCACTCGGAGCATGGTATTGGAAGTGAGCGAAGAGCAGGGATAGCATAAAGGAGGACTGGCCATGTGGAGATTGCATTAGTTAGAGGCATGGAACTGTGTGTTGGCTGTCATGGGAGGGTGGAGATAGGGGAGTGGCTAGAGTGGGGGAGTTACTGGAGGGGAGTGGGTTTACTTGCATGGAGGTGGGGGGGTTGGGTTGGTGGGGGTGGGCACACCAGTGGGATGGATAGCATTAGTAGGAGAAGGGAGGCCAAACTGCGGAGGAGGATATGAGCAGCCATAGCCAAGCATTTTGGGCCATGAAGGGCCAAAGTAAAAGGGGAGCTGAGTGATATTTTGAGGTAGGTACATCACTGTAGCGCAGTGGTAGCGTGATGGACTATGGTGCAGAGGGTACTAGGTTTGAGACCCCAGAGGGGCTCCTTGTGATACTTGGGTGTCTGAGCATGAAACTGGGCAGGGAAAGATCCATATAGAGGTGTCTAGAGTAACGAAAAGTGGTGCACAGTAGCGACTGTGGCTGGCAAGGGATTTAAATGTGAATCTCACACCTCCATTAAAAATCCTCAGGAATCTAATTAACAGATCATTAGGGGCTACAAGTAAAAGACAGTTTGTTAGGTGCTGCTAATTAGCTGCTTAGAGTCTGAGCAAAAGCAATTATCACCCCAGCCTCATTGAAAATACAGAAACATCAACCTTAATTTCATGCATCCAAAAAATGATTGCATACATCCAGTTGTTCTATAATGGCCAGCACAGGGAGAAAAATGGGACACGAAGAATCTTGCACACAACTGAAAATTGCATACAACTGGAATGCACTGTATATATATATATATATATATATATATATAGATGGAACCCTAACTGATGCATTAATGATTTTTGAAATTTTTACACCACATTTTCAACATGGCCTTTTGGGGACCCCATCTCACAAACAATATGACTATCATTACGCAAGTCCTGACCAAAAGGTGAATTTACCAAGCAATGGAGAAAACATCTTTTGGACAAGAGTTGAGAAACACCATTGATATTGTTCATGATACCTGACACGCAGATATAAAAATACATTCCATCCCTGGTAGTCTAGCGGTACCCCCCTCCCAGCTCAGATCGCAGCACATTCCACACTCAAGAACACCCTGGTAGTTCAGTGGACCCCTCGCCCCCCACCCACTGAGGCAACCAAACCCCACCCCGCTCCTCCTCCTGTCCCAGCATGGGCATGGCAGTCAGTGGGCAGCAAAACCCACCTGCACACCTCCACGGCTGCTTGCCAACTGCGCTGTCACTGAATGACAGCTTACAGTACACTCTGCAAAACCAATGGTTGACATCATCAACCAATGGGCTTGCAGTGAGTACTGTAAGCATTCATTCACAACTTAGTGTCAGCAACAAAGTTGTGAATGAATGTTTACAGTACTCACTGCAAGCCTATTGGTCAACGATGTTGACCAGTGGTTTTGCAGAGTATACTGTAAGCTGCCATTCAGTAACAGCACAGTCGTCGGGTAGCTGTAGAGGTGTGTGGGTGGGTTTTGCTGTCTGCTGGCTGCCATGCTCATGCTGGGACAGGGGGAGCGGGATGGGGTTTAGTTGCCTCAGCAGGTGGGGGGGGGGTCCACTGAACTACCAGGGTGATCTTGAGTGTGGGATGTTCTGCGATCAGGGCTGGGAAGGGGTACCACTAGACTACCAGGGATGAAATGTATTGTTATATTGGTGCATTGGGTATCGGGGATGTGAGGGGGTACCACTACACTACCAGGGTTAAGACAGCAGTACTATTGTGTTAGCATTTGGGTACTGGGAAGGAGGGCCACTAGACTACTGGGGATGTGGGGGTATAACACTCTCCCTCATGATTGGGGCTGGGGGGGGATAGCCACCCAGGTGCTGGGCTGCTGTTTTGCGCTGTGCAATGCAGTGGCTCACCTGTGGGTGGCTACCACTTAGGCATGGTTTTTCCATGCCTATCTTTGTGCGACACATCTCCGGGATGTGCAGGCAGCTGCACCGCTCATCTCGGCTGATTATGGAGAGGTGTCATGTATGCAGAGGAACGCCCCCCTTCGGATGCACCGCATACATTATCTTTGCACTGCTGCACATCCGATTTTGCAAGGTGCATCAGCCCCTTTTGAATATGGCCCAGGGACACATTTCTGGGATGCTCCAGTGCAACTTAGTTGTGCAAGGCGCATCTCCTTTGTATATTCTGGCCTATGTTTCCATGACAAATGTGTGTTTTTTCACTGAAAAGCATTTCCCCATCACTTGCTAAGTAATTGCCATTCAATTTATTTACTGTTCAAACTTTGCCGTTTGATCGGTAAATAACCATTTGATTCATTAATAGTTTGAACTTTACTGCCTGAAATGAGTCACTTTGATCCTGGCTGAAGTAACTAGCCTCCCCCCCAACTGATCAAGTTGTTCCCTTAGTTATGTGTTTGTTTATTTATTCTTTTAAAGGCGGTGGGAAACAGTTTTCTACATTTAGTTTTGTTTATAATAAAGATTTGAAACCTTGTATGGCCTGTGTGTATTTTTTAATGTTTTCCTTATTTTTCAGACTTTAGCTCAGAGGGTTATGAAGTATACAGGCTCATATTTTCTCTGATACTGTATCTGAATTTTTCTACTAGAATGTTCACACCAAACGCTATCAGTTCCATGGTGATGAAACAGATTTCAGAAGCACTACTGTATGTTGTCAGGTTGCCTTACCAGTTTAGATGTCCTGTCCAGCATTCATGATTTGTGCATTATGATAGTCATAAACCTTTGAATATTGGAAGGTTTTTGTATTAGTTTACACATGATAATTTTATAAACCTCAACAAGTATACTGCCACGAACCTCTGGAACAGCCTTAACTATTATTCTGTATGCTATGTATGCGTGCAAATTATCTGCTTTGTATAGAATGACCATTACAAGGTTATCAGAAATTCTCATCTTCTCCTAATTACTCTTGTTATCTGCCAGACAGTTTTAGCAAAGCTTTGGCAATGAAACCTGTTTGTGGTATGGGTTTGCAGAAGTGTAGTTATGCTCTCGTCATGGGAAAAAATAGAGATAGCAAATCTGCAATATTTGGAAACCATTGCTGCTGTTGCCATGATGTACACGTTGCTGTTATTTGATTGCCTGGTGTTGCAGCAGCTAGTGCACTGGAGTTGGTCTTGGAGTTCGATTCCCCCTCTTCCTTGATGCTAATCTTCCACAACTTCTGGATCTAGATTTAGTTCTTTCCCCCAGTAGAACATCTGACCTCCATTGTAGTCTTCAGTGTCTCCGATTTCTTCTGTTTTCTTTTAATTACTTCTTGCTCACATTTCTCCAATCTTTGTTTTAAATATTTATCAAGTGCAACAAATTCCAGTAATGCAGAGAAGGGGCAAGGTCTTTCTAGATACCAGCAATTTCCTGGACTAATTTGTTGTGCTTTTCCATGTCTTCTTTTGTAACCCATTTTACAAAACCCCTGCTACAAGCTGCTGCTATCTCCACCCATGCATCCTTGTTATTAAGTTTCTCTAGATCTCCCAAGAGAGTTTTCGTTACCTTCAGTCCATGTGGTATTTGGCCTCTTTCCAGATAATGTTCCAAAGTGACTTCATTCTAAGTAAGTCTAACTTCTTTACACAGGTTTTTCTCGAGGGTCAAAAATAGCTGCTCAAGGTCCTTTACTTTACTATCGGCTGCTGCTTCTCCTACAGAGTGGCTTTAATTTGCTCTTTGCTTGGGCTTTGTCTATTTGAAGTTCTATGATGTCTTCAAGATGAAATGGTATGCTTGCTCCCAAAACCTTGCTGTCAGTGCTTGCATTCATTGCACTTATTCTCTCACAGATGTGCAAATTGAAAAGCCATAACACCAGGAGCTAGACGCTTATGTACTAGGAGTGGGTATACTGTTAGAGTGAAACTGCATGAAAATACCAGTTGAAACTTTAATTGAATTGTGCTGGCCACCAGTAAGTTGGAGGATTGCCTTCAAGGTCAGATTAATGACTTATAAAGCCCTGCATGTGGGGGGGGCAGCCTACCTGCAAGACCTCATGGCCCTTCATTGCCCATCTTGGGCTCTCTTTTCCTCTGCAGGTTGCCTCCTTGTGGTTCCCAGGGCTAGGTTGCAGCATTCTGGGAACCGTGCCTTCTGTGTTGCGGCACCAACTCTGTGGAACTCATTGCCAAGACATCTAAGGGAGGCACCCTCGGTGGAAACCTTTAAAAAAGGGCTGAAAATGCTTTTATTTAATCAAGCATATGACCTACAGTATATAATTTGCTATGCGTTGAAGGTCATAGAAATTACCTGACTGTTATTTTTATTGTTGTTTTACTGTGTAAACTCCCCCAATACATCTCTAATCTCTTTTGGTGATCTGCCTGCTTATATCCCCTATGCAGTAATTCGTATATTATTCTAGATGGTCCCTTCAGTTGTACCTCTCCACAATTTCTATGCCATTCTGGAAAAGTGTGGTTCCTCTATGGAGGCACCCACAGTGGAGACCAAGGAGGATGCGGAGAACCTCCACAAAGGAGACCCACAGGAGGGTGGCATTGGAGCCCACAGGGGAAGGAAACTGCTCCTGGTGGGGGACTCCATTGTTAGGAAGGTGGAACTGGGGGAGGAAGGGGAGAGGGAGGTAAGGTGCCTGCCTGGCGCCATGGCTTGGAGAAACAGGGAGCGAATCCTCAGGATCGCAGGAGCAGCTGCACAGAGGAGGAAGCTGGATGTCATTGTCCACCTAGGGACAAATGACCTGGCTAAGAAAGGGATCAGAGCAGTGCAAGAAGCATTTATGGAGATGGGGAGGGACCTTAGACAAATAGCACACATGGTAACCTTCTTGGAGGTGCTGCCTGTCTATGGCACTGGTGAGGCTAGGGTGCTCCACACCATGGGATTCAATCTGTGGTTGAAAAGCTGGTGCAGAGCTCAGGGATTTGGCTTCATTGGGGACTGGGGGTCCGCCTGGAGGGATGCAGGCCTATACTGGCATGATGGTCTGCATCTATCCAGGAAGAGAACCAGGATCCTAGGTGATAGGTTTAAATACTTTATTGGCAAGCATTTAAACTATCCAAAGGGGAGGCACTGGAAAGGAGCAGGCAAATCCTAGCCCCCCCAAAAAATCAGGGTACTAAGTGAGGTAGACACCAACATAGAGATGTCGATGAGGAGAAGCACAGGGGTAATGGAGAAAGTGACAAGCACAATAGGGACAGGGATGGGGCAAAAAGGGGTAAGGCCATCAAGAAATGGAGGGTAATGAGTACCAACGTGCGTAGTCTGGGCAACATGCTTCCTGAACTGGTGGCCTTGATGGAAGAGGGATGCTTGGATATTGTAGCAGTCACAGAAACATGGTACACAGAGAACCAAGACTGGGATGTTAACATACCAGGGTACACAACCTACAGGAGAGACAGGGAGGGCAGAAGGGGGGGAGTAGCTCTCCATGTAAGGGAAGGGATAAAAGCAACTGAAAAAAAGAGTAAACAGGGAGGAAAGTGGCACTGTGGGTCACCTTAGAGACTGGAAATGGCACCACAATCCGCACAGGGGTTGTATACAGACCCCCATGTCAGGGGGAGGGAATGGACAAGGTTATGATAGAAGGCATACTTAGGATGGCAGAGAAAGGGGAGATACTGTTGAGGGGGGACCCTAGTATGCCAGATGTTAATTGGAGCACCTTTGCTGTAGCCACATCCAAAAGCATGGACATTCTTGATGCCCTTCAGGTGGCATGCCTCAGACAGCTAGTTTTGGAACCTACTTATGAGAAAGCAATCTTAGACCTTGTAATCTCAAATGGGGACAGTGAGAGGATCTCAGATCTAGAAGTGGGTAGCCATTTGGGAACAAGTGACCACCAAACAGTGTGGTTTACGATAAACTCAGCTACAGAGTCAAGCCATACAAAAGTGAGGGTTCTGGACTTCAGGAGGGCTGGCTTTGGCAAGATTGGAGAGTGCCTTAGAAAAGTACTAGCAAACAGGCTAGAAGGAGGGGTGGAGCAACAATGGGGAAATATCAAATCTGCCATCACAGAGGTAACAAGCCTTTGTGTGAAGCAAATAAACAAATCAAAATGAAAGAAAAAGCCACTATGGTTCTCAAAAGAGGTGGCGGTGAAGGTTAGGGAGAAAAAGATAGCATTTAGGAAGTATAAGGAAACACAGCAGGAGCAGGACAGAGAACTGTACCGGTTAAGGCACAAGGAAGCAGGGAGGGTAGTCAGAATAGCAAAGGCACAAAGTGAGGAAAAGATAGCTAACTCAGTTAAGAAGGGAGATAAAACCTTTTATAGGTATATCAGGGAGTGTAGAAAGACAAAGGGAGGGATAGTGAGGCTCAATAGAATGGATGGTGGGTGGGCAGAGAGTGACAGTGAAAAAGCAGGGATACTGAAAGAATACTTCTGTTCAGTATTCACAAAACAGGAAGTGGGGGAGGCACCTAATCCAATTAACAGAAGCACTCTGGAGAGGGGTGTCAATCCCAGTCCTTTCACAGAAGAAAGGGCTCTGAAAGAACTCCTAAAACTGAAGGTGGACAAAGCAATGGGGCCAGATGGAATTCACCCCAGAATTCTAAAAGAATTAATCAGAGAACTAGTAACACCACTGACTACCCTCTTTAACAAATCATGGGAGGATGGTGTGGTACCTGAGGACTGGAAGAAGGCTGATGTGATTCCCCTTCACAAAAGTGGGACCAAGACAGAGGCAGGAAACTACAGACCTGTCAGTTTGACCTCTGTGGTAGGGAAAGTGATGGAATCACTTCTGAAGGAAAGAATTGTTGAGTACCTAGAGGCCAGTGGAGCACAGAACCCAAGGCAGCATGGGTTCACAGCGGGAAGGTCATGTCAGACGAATCTAATTGGTTTCTTTGACTGGGTGACCAAAGTAGTAGACCAGGGAGGAGTTGTGGACATGGCCTACCTAGACTTTAGCAAGGCGTTTGACATAGTCCTACACAAAAAGATTAGTAGTCAAATTAACCAGCCTGGGAGTGGGTCCTAGGGTGGTAGCCTGGGTAAAACATTGTCTGTACAACAGTACACAGAAGGTAATTATAAATGGAGTCCACTCTGAAGAAAGAGGGGTTACTAGTGGGGTACCGCAGGGTTCAGTACTGAGTCCAGTCCTTTTTAATATCTTTATAAGTGACATTGCAGAGAGACTGGAAGGAAAAGTATGCCTCTTTGACACAAAGATCTGCAACAGGGTTGATACACAAGGAGGCACAGAAAGGATGAGAAGGGACTTGACAAGGTTGGAGGAATGGTCAGAAGTATGGCAGCTTGGATTTAATGCAAAGAAGTGCAAAGTAATGCACCTGGGGAACAAAAACCAAGGGGAAGATTACACAATGAGGGGGAAGGTAGTAACAACAACGAAAATGGAAAGGGACCTGGGGGGTAATCATATCAGATGACCTTAAGGTTGGCAAGCAATGTGAGAAGGTGGTAGGGAGGGCTGGGGAGATACTGGGATGTATAGGGAGAGGTATCACCAGCAGAAAACAGGAAGTTGTTATCTCCCTGTACAGACAGTTGGTGAAACCCCATCTGGAGTACTATATCCAGTTCTGGAGACCCCACCTCCGCAAGGACATAGACAGGATGGAGGCAGTTCAGAGGAGGGCAAATAAAATGGTGCAGGGTCTGCAAGAGAAGCCATACGAACAGAGACTAAAGGAGCTTAACATGTATACCCTTGAGGAAAGGAGGGAGAGGGGGGACATGATAGAAACGTTTGAGTACCTCAGTGGAATCAACAAAGTCCAAGAGGGTAGCATCTTTCAGAAAAAGAGATGTGCAAGAACAAGGGGACACAATTTTAAGATAGAGGGGTGAACGGCTAAGGGGCAATGTGAGGAAGTATTTTTTCACAGAGAGGGTGGTAGACGCATGGAACAGCCTTTCTGAGGAGGTTGCGGGTTCTAAAACCGTGGTAGAATTCAAGAATGCATGGAACAGACATAAGGCAATTTTTGTGGGGGGTAGGAAGAAATAGGCTGTTGGTTAAATAGGATCTGCAGCTTATCTTCTAGGTAGGGAAATGGGCAGACTAGGTGGGCCAAGAGGTCCTTATCTGCCATCAAAGTCTATGTTTCTATGTTTCTAAACTCTCACTCCCATTTCGGAGATATGGCCCTAAGTCGTGCGCTACCAGCTACCTGGAACAAAGCCAGGCTAAACTCAAGGTTCAACATCTGATTACCCTGAATAGCTTCAAAAAATTAGTTACCAGCAGTTTATCTGACACATGTACTTGTCACTAATTAAGACCCAGTTACTCTAAACCTTATACCTCTTTTCACTTCTGACCCTGCATCACTCTCACTTTCCAACCCTCACCCATCCACCGTCACAATCTCAATTCTCCACGTTCTATTTTCTTCCTGTCCCCCTTCTTACCTGCCTTCTAACTCTTTGCCCTACTCTGTCTACTGCTGTTACAGTTGACTCTTGCTATATCCTGCAACCCAGTTTTGTAACTGTTTTGTGTTCAACCATAAATTACTGTTTAGTTCTACTGCATGGAAATTCACTTGTATATAATGTAGACTGTATATAGATGTACACAAATCCTTAGTGTTTCTTCATATATTCTGTACAATGTTACGTATATTTACTAGGCACAGTATATGCCTTCTTTACATTTTCTTTATGTATATGACTTATTTGCTCAGGACTTCCTTGTAAATGAGCCCGCTCAAAGGAGTATTTTCCTGTCAATAAACTGAACTGAACTAAATTGTTTTATTTTAGAGATAGATAGATAGATAGATAGATAGATAGATGATAGATAGATAGATAAATGATTTTATATTGAACTCTACATTATGTATTGAGAATGTGTATGGATTGTTTTTAAATATTGTTCCGCTCTCCGAGTCTCTGCAAAGGGGCACTATATAAATAAAGTTTCTATCTATCTATCTATCTATCTATCTATCTTCTATCTATCTATCTAATCTATCTAATTTTTACTTCCATGAGACACTTTTAAACACCTTGCTGGGGGACCTGAAGCTGCTCTCTTAAAGAAATTGCTGCACAAAGTCTATGTGAGAAGCTGTCTTTGTCTGCACTCCCTCAAGGATCTCAAACAACCTTGGCCAAAGTGCACCTATTCGATATCAAAATAAATGAATAAATACATATATACAAATGTACATACACACAGATAAAATTAATTAATTAAAATCAGCAAATATGTTGGGGTGAAACAGTGGTATTTTCACTCAAGTCCATAATTTAAAATTCCAGCTTTAGAAAAAAAGGAGTGCTAGTTGTTTGAAATAAGGGCAGGCAGCTTCCCTGGCTTTCTCCAGAGAGAGAGAGAGAGACTCAGCCAAAGGGACAGCCCTGCAGGAGGGGGGCCCTCAGATGAGGAACAACAACTACTCATAAAAAAAATCTAAATTATGGCTGACACAGTGAAAATACTGAACAGACAATAAATAAAACTCAACTCAAAGGTTTTATCCACGATAGAAAGCCAGACCAATGATAAGGAGAATACAATGAGTGACCTGACGGATTCTTCAGAGCTGACAGACCAGCTGGTGCTCTTCCTCTTCCAGCATGAGTGGGAGCTGGCCAAGATAATGAACAATTTGGAGGGAAGAGCAGATGCACTAACATCATTTGAGATCCTCGAGGAAGTAGAGACAAAGGCAGCTTCCCTCGGAGACTTTGTGAAGCAGTTTCTTTGAGATAGCCTGATCACGGCCACCCCAAATTTATCTGAAGATACAAATGGCCTGTCAAACTCTGGGTTCTAAACCACAGACCCTGCTGCCAGACCATGAGCCATTCTAATTAAATTAATTTTATTTTATTTAAAATCAGAGAATCAATCTTAAAGCTATTTGGTTCAAAAAAGACCTTACAATTGCTGGATATAAGGTCCAATATTCAAAAGTTTGGGTGGAAATAATCATGTTAGTGCCATGCTAACTCAGAACTACACAAACCGAAAGGGTGGGGACCATGTTCTGGCAAATAAGGATACCATTACTCTTTCTCAAAGATTATACATGGGTGGGAGCGCAGGGTCCAGAGAGCCCTGCACTCCCACAGGCAAATAAGGTTATGAGTACACTATCTCAAAAAGTAAGGAAATTAATTGCAAAAAACTACATTAATGCAACAGTTAGGGTTGGTATTACAGTGTCAAAAGCTAGGAAATTTGACATTAGGGTTTTCAACCCTAACACCCCAGCTCCACCCCCCCAAGCAGCAAAAGGACAAGCCCATACAAGCAACCACAAACAACCATCATCAGGTAAGACAAAAAACATACAATGCTTGTCGCTGCAGATAGAAATCCATGACACTGGTGAATGTCTGGAACATCCAGAGAGTGTAGGTTGTGGGGGCAAAAATGGTAATGGGATTCAAGAATGCATGGGGTAGGCATAAGGGAACCATAGTGGTAAGGAAAGGAGGGACCTGTAGATCAAGTAAGGCCTGTGGTGTTACAGTATGTAGGAAAATGGCAGACTAGGTGGGCAAAGTGGTCCTTTTAGCCTTTCTGTAGTCTCATGTAGCCATGATTACTGTAAAGCATACACACAATTGATGGGCCTGTGCTTCTGCAGCTGCAGGTGTAAGACATACACACCGACCTCTGGGTGCAGAAGCATGGACACCACAAAATCCATGATATGAAAACTGCAGCAGTACTTCTGTCTGCAGAAGCAAAACCCCCTGAGGGTCCTGTGTCTCTTCAGAGATTTTCTATATGCAAGGGGGCTGCTCATCTGGAGCCAGAAGTTTGTGTATGTCTTACGACTCTGGCTGAAGAGACACAGAATCCTCTTTGCTACAGAAAGGCTTACCCCATGGGGCATAGAGAAAAGAAGTCTTGTAATTTGGATATAATGGGTTTGTATCTGGCTGGGGAGGCCTATGCTTCTGTATACAGAAGCAGTGTGATGATTCCAGTATAGAAACACAGAAACAGTCTGCCATTTTCCTACCTACTGTAACACCGCAGACCCTATTTGATCGCCTCAGTTTCAGTTCAATTTCAGTTTAGTTATTATACTGGAAAGGCCATTGTGAGCAAAAGCTGCCCGTTTTCACAAGCGTCCAGTTGCAGAACTGAAGCAACAGTTGAATAGCTTAGAACAAAAACACATAAAAGATAACAGAGGTAACATGATGAGCAAAACTGTGATAACAATAATGCAAATTAGATGATATTAGATTGCACTAGAACTTTAGTGCAAATAAACTGAGGTGGAAATTACAAAAGCAAAGGAAATGCTAAATAATCCACTACAGTTACAAGTACCTGAATGAAAATTTGATAACATTAAAGGTGATAATACATTGTTATTATAGTACACTAGGACAAATGATACAAACTATGGTGGTAAGTGCCTGGTTGGGATAGTGCTAAAGGGAGGAAGAAAGGTGAAAAGAGGGCACAGTACAGTAGAGGGTCCGGGGTGGGGAAGGTGCCCCTTCAGGAGGGGGAACAGCTGCAGTGCAGTGAACCAAAAAGTTGATATGTAAGGTTGCTTCTGAAGACAGAGGTTGAAGGGATATGGGTGAGGTGAGGAGGAAGAGCATTGTAAAGTTTGGGGCCCTTGAAGGCAAGGGTGTTTTGGCCATTGGTGTCACAACATAAAGGTGTAGTCAAAGAGAGGGAGAAGGAGTGTCTAGTGAACCTAGGGGGAACAGACAGAGGGAAAATGGATTGGATGCTGGGGGGGAGAAGGCCAAGGCAGAGTTTATGGAAAAAGATTAGTATCTTGCTCCTGAGTCTGTCCTTGAGTGGGAGCCAACTAGAGAGACGATACAGGTCACAGTGGTGGGTGCGTCTGGGCAGCCCCAAAACAAAGCAAATCATGTTATGGTAAGTAGTGTGGATCTTGTTCAGGATATTCTGATAAAGTAGAGAGAAGTAGATAAGAACTCCATAGTCAAAAAGCAGAAGCAGAAAGCTGGTGGCTAGGAGGCACTTGGATTCCATGGTAAGAAAGGTCCTGGCTCTATACAGCATGCCTATCCTTTGGTGAGCTTTCTTGATTAGAGTGTTGGCATGAGTGCTGAAGTTAAGACAGCAGTCAAGGTATATACCAAGATATTTGAACTCCGTGACTCTCTCAATGAGGTTACTGTCGTTGTCTTAGATGGGGAAATGAAATTCTGTGGATTTGCTGTGGTTGGAGAAAACCATGGTTTTCGTTTTCTTAGCATTAAGGACTAGCCCATGTGAGGAGAACCAAGAATGAAGTGCAAGGAAATCGAGCTGGAGTTTTTGACCAAGGGACTTGGGGTTCTTATCCTTGCAGTAAAGGGCAGCGTCATTTGCATAAAGGATGAATTTGGTGTTCTTGCAGATATCAGGGAGGGAGTTAACCATGATGGTGAACAGGAGGGGACTGAGTATCGAACCTTGGGGCACACTGCATTTTATGGGGCAAGAGTCAGAGACAAAGCCATTTATGGATGTTTGATGGGACCTAACAGTGATATAGTTACTGAACGAGCTGACGACATCAGGGGAGAAGTAAAAACCTTGGAGTGTGGTGAGCAGGACAGAGTGGTCAACCAAATTGAAGGCCTTCGTGAGATCAACAAATATCTAGCCAGTGTACAGGCCATCACCAGAGACCTTGTTGATGAAGCAATGAATTTAATGAGGATAGTTTCAGTAATATGGCTGCTTCTAAAGCAGTGTTGCGCTTCGGTGAGGAAGAGGTTGTGTTCCTTTAGGAAGTCAATGGTTTTGGAGTGGACAATTTTTTCTAGTATTTTGGAGAGAGGGGGTGAGGAGGGAGATGGGTCTGTAGTTGTTAATGTCATCTTTCGGACCAGATTTGTACAGGGGCTTGATAATGGCATGTTTTCACTTGACAGGGATGGTGCCGGAGCAAAGAGAGTGATTGAAATGTTTGTAAGGGGAATGGCCAGGAATTCACAGACCATTTTTAGGATCTTTAAATCAATATTGTCCTGTCCGATCGAGGGCTGTGGGTCATTTGCTTTGATGAGTCTTACCACTTTGCCGGATGAGAGGTAACGGAAGTAGAATAAGTGGAGGTTAGGGGTTGTAAGGGGTGTGTGCTTGGGGAGGAATGGAGCAAGGGTTTATACTTGTTTAGGTCCTCAAAGTGGTTATTAAACAGCGTAGCTACTTTGTTGGGAATCATTTATCAGCTGGTCATTGGCAAAGAGGAATTTGTTTTCATTGGAGTGCCCCCTACCAATGAGGTGGTTGAGGATGTTCCATGTATGCTTGGGGTTTGCATGAGAGACATTTTGTTTACCTAATAAGTAGTTTGCTTTTGCAGCATGCACAGTGGATTTACATTGGTTCCGGAGAGTTTTATAGTGTTGGAGGAGGTGGAGGAGCTTCTCTCTCTTGTCTTTAGCCCAGGCCTTGTCTCTTTCTCTCATAAGTTTGCGAATGTCAGCAGAAATCCATTCATGGCTGTGGCCTTTAACCCTGATCTTTTTAAGGGGGAAAAGAGTGTCACAGATGGTGATGAAATTTTTGCTAAATACATCAAGGGATGCGTCGTTGTCCTTGATGTATTCTGTGAAGGACCAGTCTGTGTTCGTGTCTGAGGAGGCAAAATTGTCAAGATTTAGTTTTTTGAGTTGACATTAGAAAAAATACTTGTGGTCACAGTGAGGGGGGTTTTGCTAACCAGCAGCAGTTGACTGCACAGTGGTCACTGATGGAGTCAGGTAATACCCCTGAGGAGATGACGATAGTTGGATGGATGGGAACAAGTATCCCGTCAATAAGTGATTCAGTGCTGGTCTTGTAATTCATGAAAGTGGGGGAACTGATGACTTGGTGAAGGCCATGGCTGTTAACCTAGGGTGGACTTTGGGGAAGACTAATTCAGATTGAAGTCACCGAGGATGACCCAGTCTCATCCAAGGGGAAGAGAGTTCTTGATTGAGAGGAGGGTAACAAGGTCATTATGGGGTTACCAGGGGGAAGATAGGCAACACTGAAGGTGATTAATTTATTGTTCCCTAGTATGATGTTAATTGTGGTGGATTCAAGGGTACTTGTTTCAAGGAGTAGGTTGAAGTCAGTGGCCCAAAGGTGGTTCGAGACCCAGAGCAGGCAATCACCACATTGTTTACCATTTCTGTCTTTTCTAAAGAGGGATTATCCCTCCAGATTTACTTCAGAAGAGGGGAATTTGTCATTGAGCCAAGTTTCTGTTAGGGCAATAATGTCTAAATGGTTGGCAGCGAGCCATGATTCAATGAGCAATTTTTTTGCCATTAGGCTCTGTATGTTGAGGTGAAGGAACCTGAGCTCCTTGGCTTGCTTAGAGTGAGATGGATTGACAGGGGGTGTGGCGGAGGTAAGTCCAGGGTTTGGGTGGATAGACCCAGAGATGAGAAGGAGCAGGAGCAGTCTCCTAAGTATGCAATGGGTGAGGCGGGATAGCTTCTTGGACTTTAGTCTCACAGAGTGGTCAGTGCTAACTATGGAATGGCGGAGGAAGTGGGAGCTCTCAAACAGGAGGCATAGCTCTAAGGTGCGGGGTGAGGGTAGGAGGACAGAGGAGTCGGAAAAATGAGGGAAGTAACAGTGTGGGGTGAGCCAAGAGGGGAGGAGGGGGTGGTAGGGGAGGGAAAGATAATAAGGGGAAGAGTGGCAAGTAGAGGACAGGGATGGTGGGAAAGGCAGAGGAGATGGGCAGGGGAGAGCGGAGGGGCAGGAAGGACATGAGGAGAGGTGAGGGCATTCCACATAGTGAGAAAAAAGTGGAAGACCAGTAGGGGGTAATAGGTACATGTCCTAGAGTGGGCAGCATTTTAGGAGGTGGGTACTTTCACAGGGTAGGGCAAAAAGAAGGAAGTGTAGGGGACAGATGCAGTTTTCACGGAAATAGTAGATCGAGGCAAAGGCTGGTAGATACAGATCCATACCCAGGCTGGCACGTAAAATCAGCAGGCACCTAAACTTTTGGATAAGAGGGGTAGTATGGGACACAGGCCGAAGCTAAGAAGAGAGGAAGGGGGACACTGACTGTCAGCTAAAATGCAATAGGAACTTTGTGTGTCATTCCCCTTCCTGCAGGGAAACAGGGCAGCCACAAGCCAAAAGAGGAAAAACATAGGAAGAGTGGCTTGTTACAACTTTATAGTGAGGCCGAGGAAGAGTGAGATAGTTGTGGAAAGTGAGTGCAACAGGAGAATCAGATGGGGGGATGTTCGGACCTTTAAGGGAAGAAAGGCAAGTATGCAGCAGACCTTTAAGAGAAGAATGCCAAGTGAGCAACAGAGATTAACAAGGGGGTAAAGTGCAAATGCTGGTGGAGACAGGTAGAGCCACATGCATTTAATAAAGACCTGGGGTGGTGGAGGGCAGGTGGGAGAAAATTCTTCCCCCTGAATCAAGTCGGGAGCTACAGTTATGTAGCTGAGAGTGGGCCAGTAAGGTACCGGGCAGATTGAATTTTTCCTTTTTCTTTTTAGTTGTTTAACCAGGAGTAGCACACTAAGCTGAAAGCTTTTTTACAGGTGCGACCTGAGAGCACAGGGAAGTTAAGTGACTTGTTCAGAGTCACACAGTATGCAAGTGGAATCTGTGGGATTCAAACTCAGGTCTGGTCTGCTGGATGTCACCAGAGTTGCAGCTCAGATCCTTAAACCACTGTGCTATACTGTTCAGGTGCAGCGGTGGCCAATAGGGGACCAACTGCTGGCAGAAATTTCCAATGAAAAAGGTGACTTTTGGGCCGAAGAAAACATATAGCTCAGCGTACCTTCCTTGCTCCGAGGAAGGTGGGTGGTCCATGATCTGAGTAGCCACCGGCCGATGAGAGGAGCCCAGCGGTTGCTGGAGAAGACCTAGAGGGGGAGAAAAAAGAGGAGGCAGGAGTTAAAAATAAAATGTAGGATAATGGCTGGGGACAGGTTGAGGGGAGGGCCAGGGGAGACAAAAACCGAGAGGCTGATGTGGGAAGAGGTGATAAGCAGGGAGCGTTATCCAGGGAAGCAGGGTTCCAGTTACTGTGGGGGATGTCTGAGACTAGACAAAGGGAAGAAAAAACAAGGAAAATAATTTATTTTTTTCTGGGGCTGGTGGAGCAGGAAACTAAGGTTTAAGGAGACAAGATAGAAGTAAGGAGGTTGGGACTTAGGGAAAGGGGAGAAACAAAATTCTGGAACTTGGGAGGAATAAGGCAGCCCAGTTACTGTCAAAAAGAGGAAGGCGAGATAGTCTGGGAGTAAATAGGAGGAGCAGGGAGAGCTTTGGGGCAAAAGGCTGGGATGGAAGAAAGCAAGTGGTTAGGAGATAGTAAGCAATAGGTAGAAACAGTCCTTAGATATTAGAGCAGTCAAACATTCAATAGGATATGCAATTAGCCTAAACATAAGTATGCAATTTAAAATTTAAAAATTATGACCAAAGCAAGAGAGTATACAAATTAAATATCTGAGTTCCGACTTATAAACATTTAGTTATCAGCAAGCCGGCAGTAATTAATTTACAAAAAAATAACTGGCATGAAAATGCTAGCTCAGGACATGCACTAAGGCTGAAGCATAAAATATTACATAAGCCAAAACTTCTTCCCCTTGAATCAAGTCCGGAGCTACAGTTATGTAACTGAGAGCGGGCCAGTAAGGCACCAGGCAGAATGAGTTTAGTGTTC
Source organism: Neoceratodus forsteri (assembly GCA_016271365.2). NCBI lineage: Eukaryota > Metazoa > Chordata > Ceratodontiformes > Ceratodontidae > Neoceratodus > Neoceratodus forsteri. Next base: position 560,147,549 of record CM028134.1, read on the forward strand.
AGGTGCAGGGGCCGCCAACAGGGGACTGACCACTGGCAGAAAGGTCCAATGAAAAAGGTGGCTTTTGGGCCAAAGAAAATGTGTAGCTCAGCGTACCTTCCTTGCTCTGGGGAGGGTGGACGGTCCATGATCCAAGTAGCCACCAGATGATAAGAGGAGCCCAGCTGCTGCTGGAGAAGCTGTAACCCCAGTTAGGGCTTGGGCCTTCCTTGCTCTGGGGAGGGTGGGTGGTCCGTGATCCAAATAGCCACCGGCTGATGAGACGAGCCCGGTGGCTGCTGGAGAAACTGTAAGCCCGATCAGGGCTTGGACCTTCCTTGCTCTGGGGAGGGCAGATGATCCATGATCCGAGTAGCCGCCGGCCAATGAGAGGAGCCTGGTGGCTGTTGGAGAAGCTGTAAGCCTGGTCAGGGCTAGGATTTCCCTTGCTCTGGGGAGGGTGGGACTGTCTGTGATCCCAGTAGCCACCGGCCAATGACAGGAGCCTGGTGGCTGCTGGAGAAGCTATAAGCGCCATCAGGGCCTGGACATTCCTTGCTCTGGGGAGGGCAGACAGTCCTTGATCCGAGTAGCCACCAGCTGATGAGAGGAGCCCGGCAGCTGCTGGAGAAGCTGTAAACCCGGTCAGGGTCCCCCCTTTCCTTACCACTAAAGTTCCATTATGCCTACCCCATAGTTTCTTGAATCCTGTTATCGTATTTGCCCCACCACCTAGTCTGTTCAAGGCATCCATCAGTATCATGGATTCCTATCTGCAGTGACAAGTGAGTGTGGATATTTTATAGTTTGCATGCCACAGATACAAATCCACAAAGTTAGAACATCAGTTCTACTGCATTTGTGTCATCTGGAAATAGTTGCATGTTGTTTGTCTTACCTGATGATTGCTGTCTGTGGTTGCCTGTATGATTTTGTCCTTTTGCTGCTTGGGGGATGGGGTGGTGAGTTAGGGTTGGAAACCCTAATGTTGAATTGACCAGCTTTTGACACTTTAACACCAACCCTAACTGATGCATTAATGTCATTTTTTGCAAAATATATATATATATATATATATATATATATATATATATATATATATACTGTATATATATATACACACACACACACACATGCACACATACATATAAATTTTGTAAGCAGACTGGGCTGCCCACTCCTGGTACCGCTTCTTCTCCCCCTCCCCTTCAAGTCTGCTACCCTCATTCCTGTTGTATAGGAGATGGCACTGAACAGTCACCTGACACTATGGTGCCCAATCCCCAGTGTCAGGTAAGTCCCCTGTAAAACAGAAAAATCATCCCTTGTTGTTTTTTTTTTAATCCTGTAAAAAAAGAAAACTGTCCCTCAACAATGTGACCCCTGTACCCTGACCTCTCACTTAGCACCCACCACTCCACACACCCCCTCACACCCTCAATCACCTGATCATGTCCCATAGCATATATCCACTCTTTGAGCAAAGACAAATCTTGCTGATGGAACCAACACTTTGAGAAATGAAAATTAAGTGTGGTTCAATGTATTTCAATGGGGTTTTGAACTTTGATGCACAGCTTTGTTATTTTTACATATTTAACCCCAACTTTTCAACATGGCCTTTTTGGGACCCCACCTCATGATCAGCGGTGGGTAAATTATGCAAATCTAACCCAAAATGTGATTTTGTGGTAGCTTGGTGAAATCACCTTTCAGGCAGAATTTGAAAATCTCCACTGCCTTTGTTTATGAGGTGGGGCCAGAAAAAGGCTGTGTTGAAAATTTGGGGTCAAAATGTTTAAAAATGGCAAGTTATGAGCATACATTGAAATTTTGCAACACACGCTCATAACTTTCAACACAGCCATTTTTTCACATCAGCTCATGTATGTAACAACTGTCATTTGTTTTTCAAATCCTGGCCAAAATGTGTTTTCACACCTGTGTCATGGAATAATGTCACCGGCTGTGTGGATTTTGAAAATTTTCTCCATGTTTGTTAATGAGGTGGGGTCATAAGAAGGCTATGTTGAAAATTTGGGGTACGGATATTACAAAACAACAACGTTATGAGCAGACACTGAAATTTTGCAATGCAGGCTCATGACTTTGGTAAATGTAAATATTTTTTATTTAGTTTTTGTTAACCGGGTAGGTGCACTAGCCAGCAAGTGACTATTTTCAGGCACGACCCGGGAGGTACAATTACAATACAAGTAGTACAGTGCAGGTTATACAGTACAAGGAAAGGTACATTGATGCAAGTAGACAATTTTTACAAGTAGGTAGTGCAAACAGAGGGTACTGGTGAAAGGACAGACTTTGGAGCAAATTGGGGAAACTAACAAGGGGGGATGTGGGCAGGGAAGGGTAAGTGCACAGCTAAGTTCGTTGGGAGGTGGTGGGGCTGGAGATCAAGGTAAGAGAAGCCCTGCCAACTGATTAAGCTGTAGGGGGAAAGGGGCACCCGGTATCAGAGATAGTTAGAGGGAAAGTGTCCGGGGCAGGCAGGGGCAGGCAGCGGTAGGGTGGGACGGCCCGAAAAAGTGACTGGCTTTAAGCGGCAGGAGGCAGAGTCTGTAACTGGGCTCATGGAATCAATTCCCGTTTGAGAAGCGGGTGGGGGATGGGGTAGAAGTCGGTAAGAGGCTGGCCGGTGGTAGCGGAAAGGTAGGAAAAGTGTGGGAAAAAGTGTCCAGGCCATTGGTTCTTGTGACCGGGCGAGGGGGTAGAGCTACTGTGGGAGCTGTGCTGAGTTTGGCAACAGCGAGCGAGATTACAGCTTTAGCAGGAAAAACAGGGGGCAGTGACCGGACTCGCGGAACCATGAGTCGGTTGGAGGCAGGGGGCTGTGGCCGGGCTGGTGGGATTGATCCCAGATTTTCAACATTGCCATTTTTTCACATCACCTCATGAACATGACAACTGTCATTTTATTTTAAAACCTGGCCCAAATGATTTTTCGCACTTCTGCCATGGAATGACGTTTTGGATGACATTTGACAATTTTCACATACCGAGTTCATGAGGTGGGTTCATAACAAGAAGTCAAAATATTAAAAAAAAATCACAGTTATGAAGGCATGTTGACATTTTGCTACACACATTTATAAGTTTGGTAACTTTTGACATCCGACACTGCACAGAAGGGTAGGGTCAGCAGGGCACTGCACTTCCCTAGGTAAACAGAGTGCTCCCTTGGTGCACAGCCCATATGGTTATGCACGTCTGCATCTATTCACATAGATCCTGAAGGGATCTGTGTAAATGAGGATACGATTTCACTATCTCAAAAAGAAGGGAAATTCTTTGCAAAAAACCTTTTTTAATGTACCAGTTAGGGTAACTTAATGCCACAAAAGTAGGGAAATGTGGTGTTAGGGTTTCTAACTCTAACTCCCCATCCCACCTCCTGGCAGCAAAAGGAAAAAAAACACTAGGGTTTTGAGTACCCAGAGACTTGGCATATCAGTGGTGAGGTATTCCTTGAGGTTGTTAACCCTAATGCTCCCCCCTCTCCCCAGCCTGTAGCCTCCTGTCCTAAGTACAAGGTACAGGTGCAAGCCATTGCCTCACAGTGCTACATTCCTTAAAGGTAGAAAATTATGTCTCACCACATGTTGCCACCAACACAATTTGTTGTAGATTTCTTCACACAGGGCACTGCATAAAGAAAGGAGATCATGTGTGACATTGTCTGCACAGGGAACAGGGTGGGCATTAGGGTTCACAACCCTGAGGAAGACCCCACAACTGATTCTACAAGACTCCAGAGACCCAAAACCCTAATGTTTTTTTCTTTTACTGCTTAGGTGGTGGTGGTGGGGAGTTAGGGCTGGAAACCCTAACCTCACACTTCCCTACATTTTTAAGCAATACATTGTAAATCTATGCCGTTGAAGTGGCTAGTCACCTGAACATAATAAAGTTATTGAATAGCCAAAATGAGCATTATAAGATGGTGAAATGGGCTTTGAAAATTAAAGCCATGATTCTGAGCATGTTCATTAGTGCAACACTAATGTGCATTCTCAGAATCACAGCTTAAGTTTTCAAAGTGCGTTTTCACCATTTTATAATGCTCATTTTCACTCTTCAGTAACGTTTTTGTGTTCAGCAGATTGTCCACTTCAGTGGCATCCATTTATCAAGTATTGTTTAAAAAATAAAGAACACATTCATGCATGATTTTACTGGCACCTCTCCTTATGATTGCACTCAGTAATCCGGTTCTGTTATAGCTAGAAGGCATGATGCTGAGTTGGTAGAAATGGTATTATTAGCAATTTTGCAAAAAAATTGTAATTATTTGAAAATCTGGGGCACAGTGAATATTCTCTTAAGAAAATGTTGGCAACAGGCAGCATCAACAGTAATTCAGTAGAAAATTCCAAAAAAGCCAACAGTGTCCAGCAGATTTTTTTAGGTGGCTGTCATTTGATTCTTTTATGCACAGTTTACACAGTTTATCAAGACAGAGTTTTATTTTAGTATGACTGCACTGAGAGTGCTGCCTGACTTCATGATGACAGGATCTGTTTGAAATAAGCTTAACAGGAGACTCGCTGAGGCAAGAATTCACAGGAGCCATTTTAGGAGTCTATGTGTCTCTGCTATACTTAAAACTGTAAAAGGAACACTACAAAGCAAATGATTTTCTCCACTATCACCGCTGTCTTCAGTTCCTAGTGTAACCACCCCTACCTTTCTATCTGCATGCCCACTTGTAAGTGGGGCTGCCTAAGGGAAATAGGTTGGTGCCTGGGTTCATGGTTAGAATTGGCTTGGCAAGTGGCTCAGTGCATCCACCTATGGGGATCCCTATAGCAGCCTACTACCAGGGTGCTTCCCCACAGGAAATGAAATACAGCCTCTTGGTAATAGGTAGAACAATATACACTCCCCTCACATCACTCTAAGCATGCAAATATTACACTACACAATAATGCAAATAATTCAGCAATTACGGTAAAATAAACAAGGGGCTTTCTTTTGGGACTGGATAATGAGGTAAGGGACAAGAGAAGCAAAGGGTAATAAAACATTCAACAAAGCCTTAGAATAAAAACTGTAAGCAGGCAGAATAATCAAATACCACAGTACATTGCAACCCAGTATTCCCTGCCCCAGCCCCTCTCCCCCCACTGGTGCACCAATTAACCCCACAGTCCCTGTGGGAGCTCACAAATACCGTGTGTGCACATTGAGGAGTTGCAGGACTGTAACTAGCAGACACTGGGTGCAGCACTGTTGCAATGGTTGGATGCTGCAGATGCAAAGTACAAACTACACCAGGGGGTGTAGGAATACAGTTTATCCTGGCTGTAACAATTGCTATGAGCATAGCTAAGGTAGTGCAGGAAGCTCAGATGGAAAGTAAACTAGCTAGCTAGCTGAACAGCTAGAAAAGTATTTGAGTGGGTAAAACTCAGTACTCACAACCTTTTGCTGAATAGGAGATGCAGGAGTTGGGGGACGTTTCCCCTTGCAGGCAATTTGGAAGAACAGGAAGAACTGGTGTGGATGCAGGAAGTGATCCTCTTCACCCCACAGAAGGACTTGTCTTCACCCACCTTGGCAGTAGGCAGGCCGTCTTCATCCTACAGAGGGACTTGTCTTCACCCACCTTGGCAGTAGGCAGGCCATTATCTTAACCCCACAGAGGGACTTGTCTTCACCCACCTTGCAGGTAGGCCAGCAGTTGAACAGGCAGGCAGTACCTCAGAACTTAGGTCCCCTGGCAGGAATCACCATCTCTTCTGTCGGGACAGTGAAGTAGTGCATTTTGTTGCCTCACTGAAGCTCAGATTAACTACTTTTTTCAGTAGTCAATGATATCTTGATTGCCAAATATCACCAGTTCAGGCAGGCTGAGGTATATCCCCTTGTCTCTGGGATTTACCAGACCATTTTCAATAAATTCTGTAGTTCTCAGTTTGTTTTGGCACAAAGTACTTCTGTTTTTGCTATGATAGCAGCAGGAGCTGTCAAAATCAGTTGTTTCTTCTTCAAAACTCTCACAGAAAAGACTCAGGGTCAAACTGTCAACCCCAGAATGTTTAGTTTGAATCTCAACACCTCATTTGTCCACCTTAGTCTGAAGCGCCACATCCTGATTAGATGTACTGCAGCTATCAATAGGATTCCACGCTGTCTTCAAGCAGACCTCAGCAAAGATGGCCACCCTCAAACAGTACTGTTCCTCAAAGTCCATTACAGTACTGACACTGTAGTGCAGCATGAGAGGGGTGCTGCACTTCTGAGGTGCCGTCTTTCGGATGAGACGTTAAACCGAGGTCCCATCTGCCTGGATTGGTGGTAGTTCAGGTGGATGTTAAGGATCCCATGGCACTTATCAAAAAGAGTAGGGGTGATTTTATTGTAATAGAAACATAGGTACAAAACAGTCATATACAAAAATGATTCCATAACATAAAAAAAAAAAAACATAACAATACATCCCAAATCATCAATAATAAAGAAACCCACCAAGTACCCTAAAGTAACCCGTCTATCCAAAAGCAAGACTCATAAAAGAAAGGAAGGGGGAGAAACAAAATGTAACATAAAACTTCAACCTTCTATTTATATTTGATGATATGTGAAAAACCTTTTCCACCATTTCCTAACTTTATCTACAGTATACAATTGAGTATCTGTAATAACAATTTTCCTCAATTCAGTTACTACGTACAGATGAAGCCCCTCTAAGGAAGTCCTTTTTTGATATAGAACCCATTGACATCTTACTTGCTAAAGGCAGTACCGTAAACATGCAAGTAATACTCTTAAAGCACCCTTTTCATATATCCTTAAATTAGGAGGGAAGTTACCAATCACTAATATATCATAATTTAAACAGGCCAACCAATTCAAATCCCAATTTTTTGCCAAAAAAGCCCATAATTTTAACGGAAAAGAGCACTGGAGAAAAAAATGTTCCATGGTTTCCTCCTGATTAACACATTCAACATATGGACAATTCCTCTCTTCCTTAGCTTTATATTTAGCTGTTCCTCTAACATTCAACCTCCCATACATTATAAGCCATTGGACTTCCCACATATGAATCGGTAGCCTGGGATTATTCAGCTGATCTAAAATGTTAGGAATCAGTCCTGAAGGGCAATTTTTAAAGCTAGGTAGTAAGGGATATATAACTGTTACAAGTTCTTTATATAATTTCCGGGACAAACTCCCTTTGATCAGGTCTTTAGTAACCTGCCACTTATACAGCTTTCGTGCCGCCGGCTTAAAATATTCCGGTAAAGAAAAATGAGGGGATAATTTAGGAGCACACTGCAACCAAGCTGTTAAATAACGTCCCAACTGAGCTCTAAAAAAACTACACTCCTGATTATCTAATGGTCCTAGACACTGTTTCAATGAGAAGGAAAAAAATAATGAAAAACAAAAAACTACCGGGTCCCCCATACCTAAACCCCCTTTATCTTTTCCCAGGTAAGTAAAACACCTTTTTACAGGATTCAGCCTATTACCCCATAATAATTGAAAACAAATGCTGTAAAATCTTGTCTCAAATTGGGCTGGCAGGGGGGTAAATGATAGCTAAGTATTGCAAGCATGGTAAAATAAATTGTTTTAAAACCTGAATTCTCTAAAGTTTTGAAAATCTAAACTTCTTCCATCTGTACACTTTTAATGTCACTTTATCTAAAACAGCAATCCAATTCTCCTCCAGGAGGTTTTTGGATCCAAAAACCACCCCTAATATTGTAAGGGAATCTGTAGAAACCTTTATAGTATTGTATTGAAAGGGGGTCTGATAGTTGCCTCCCATTAATAAACCTCTGGTTTTAGACAGATTAATTTTAGCATTAGACAAATTAGAATATAATTGAAAGATTTGAAAAAATATTCCCATTTGTGCCACCTCAGAAAAAAAAAAAGACAAACATCATCTGCATATGCCTATATGGTTAAGAAAGAATTCATTAAAGGGATATTCACACCTTTCCACATAGGAGTAATGCTTACTGCTCTGATAAGGGGCTCCAAAGAAAACATGTATAGGAGAGGGCTCAAGGGGCAACCCTGCCTTACTCCACTTCCCATGACAAAACCTTTCCCCAATTCTCCTCTAATTGCTGGATATACCAACACAGAGGCATACAGCCATTTTATTAAATGAAGCAATCCCTCGGGTACCCCAAAAAATTTTAAAGTTGTAAACAAAAAGAGGTGACTAACTCTATCAAAGGCCTTTTCAAGATCCAAAGATAGTAAATACCCTGCCACTCCTGAGTCATTCAAATGTTCAATGACATCTCTAATAGTACACAGTACCGACTGAATCCTCCTGTTCGGAAGTCCACAATGCTGAGCTGGAGAAATCACTATACTAGCCAAATTTTTCAATCTATTATTAATCAAGGTTGCCAATATCTTATAATCCAAATTCAGCAATGTGACTGGTCTCCAATTCCCAAAATCCCCCCTTATCCCCTGTCTTTAAAATATAAGTCTGTAAACCTTCTGAAAAAAAAACCCGGAATTAAGTCACCCTCTAAAAATTTATTAAAAACTAAAGCCAAACCAGGGACTAATTCCGAACAGAAATTTTTGTAGAAGGAATTGGAAAGACCATCCAACCCTTGTGAAACATCAGATTTTAAATTTTTTATTACCGTCTCTATCTCCAAAATAGAAAAGGGTCTTTTCATTCCCTCTGTCACCCCTTTAAATAAAACTGTCTCTTGGGGAGGGGGGGACCTAAAAACTGGTTGATCTGTTGTAAAGAATGTGAATGAGTGGATTGTAATTCCTGAAAGTGGGTGGTTATAACATCTACTATGGAGACCACTTTGTCCACTCTACACCCCCTGTGTACTAAAAATTCTAAAGAAGAATGGTCCTTGATTGATTTACATAATTCAAATGGATCCCCAACTACCAATTTCCTCATGTGATTGGTTATCACAGCCTGCAAAGGTTTTGCCCTGTCATATTGGAAACCCCTCATTTGTAACTTAATAGCCTCTATTTGTACAGAAAAATCCTTTCTGGAAGAATTTGCCAATGTAAGTAGGTATTGTAATTGGGATCTTAATTTTAAATAGGCAAAAAACTCCAAGTTCCTTCGGGTCCCATATTTTTTAAACCATAAAATACAATCCCTTTTTGTTTCTTGCCACCATACTCCCATATCGGTGTACAAAAATGCCACCGATAATCTGGCCTTTAGAATTAATCTAATAGAATTCAGAACCAGCTGATCTTGTAACGTAAAAATATTTAGCTTCCATCTTGTCCTTTGCTTTTCTTGTCCTGTAACAACTCCTATCTCTACCTGCAAAAGAACATGATCAGAAAACTCCACTGGTACTGTAATGAAATGTTTTGCAGGGATTGTATTAGAAATAAAAAGATAATCTATTGTGAACCCCCTTTTTCCCTTAAAAAGGTGCCACCCAAACAATCAGAACGAAACGTTTCACAAGACACTAAATTTGCTGTTCTAACAACGTCTTTTAAACAGTTGGAATCACAATAGGTTTTGTTGTTTGACCCCCTCTTGTTTGCTCCTACACTACAATTGAAATCACCACCCCATAGTATGGTTAAGGCCGTAACTAAAAAAAGCTGAATCCCTTTCAAACAAGCCACCCGAGCTGCTTTCGTTTGGGGATTATAAATATTAATAAATCGAAAAATATTAGCTTCCCATTTCCCATCAATGATTAACACCCTACCTGGAAATAAATCTATCAATTTATACAAAACCAATTTATATGCATTAAAGAGAATCCCAACCCTCAGCCCTATTCACCCCAAAGGACCAATACGATGGTCCCCATGGCCAATCCCTTTTAAAGGAAACAATTTGATCTTTAGAAAACATCTAGGTTTCCTGTAGAAAACATATTGCAATCTGAGAATCATGCAGAAACTGAAACACAGCCCGTCTCTTTTGCAGATTCAAAATACTATGCATATTTACAGAGGCCCATAAAACCCATTTAATTATTTTAAAATGTACCAAAAAAAAAAGTCTCTTATTTTTTTCACCTTTTCTTTTTCTTTTCTTTATAATCATCCCTAGGGGCGCCAATGAATCATGTAATGACTTCTGGGAGTCTGTATCCCCCAGATCCATTTCAGAATCCCCCCAGAATAAAGCTGCATAGGAATTTTTTGTTTCCAAAGGCTGCGGGTCAGGGGGTGGGATAGTTTTAAAATTTCTACCAGATCTTCTGGGAGGTAAAGGAAGGTGGGGAGCCGTCTCAGCTACTGAATCCACATCTGAGCCCTTATAACATACTGGCTGTAAAAGTCCAGAAACTCCCACTGACCCTCCCTCTTCAATAGCAACTTTAGCTGAGGCTTGAGGCCTAGTTTGGATGTCTACCACATGATTGTCTACAGTGCTCTGGGGCAAAGAAGGGGGCTTTAAGGTACCACCATCCCGTTGCTGCCTTTCTCTAGCATCTTGGGCTTTAGAAATAATCACATCTAAGTTACCACAACCAGCCTTATTCTGTGTTGCCCATGGACAATCTCGAAAGGCATGATTTAGTTCTTCACACAGATCACACCTGGTAGCATTGTTACATAACATTGTGACATGACCAACTTCACTACAATTGTCACATCTTGGCTGATCACATGTACTAGAAAGGTGAGTTCTGGAACCACATCTATAACAAGCCCTGGGCTGGCCACTGTAAAAACATACCCCCCTCTTCCTTCCCAACAAAAAAGAATTAGGGATATGCTCCACACCCATCTGAGACTGCCTCAATTTCACCTTATATTTCCAACCTCCTGTCCAGAAATGTTCGGAATCCAAAATAGGGTCAGGGTCACTCTGAACCTCGCATTTCTGGGATAGCCAGTAGGTAATATCCTCCACATGCACCCCCTCATTTCTAAACATCACTGTGACATATTTAATCAATGGTTTTGTAAGGGGAATAACCAAAAAGGGGGTCCATAAGGGTGAAAACTTTACCTGATTATACCGTTCCCAAAATAACTCCAATAAGGAGGGAGAACGAAAGCTAATATCAAAGTTATCCTCCACCGAGATGTTAATAAAAGCAAAAACATCTCTCAGGGAAAAGGACAACGACTCTTTTATCAGGGATTTCCCCACATAATACCTATCCGGTCTCTCTGTTAGCTCCCCTTTATATCTTATACGGACTGCATTACGTCTAGATGCAGCTTCCCGTTTACTTTGTGCAAATAATGCAGACATCAATGGTTTGACAACTGTAGGATCTCTCCCAGACTTAGCTCCCTCAGGGCCCAGTTGTTTTTTAGGAAGTTCAGACAATGCAGGTAAAAGATCTGTAACAACGTCTTTTGTTGTAGTATTCTGGTCAGCCCCATCTATATTACTTACTGATCCCTGCACCGTACATGGTTTCCACATAGGAGAGTGTTTATTCAAGTTCAGAGAGGAATCCCATACAGGATCAGGAGTCCAAACCCCTGTACCCAAATGTTTCCACCCAGCCGCCTCCAAAGCTCCCTGAGGAGACCAATTTGCATCGTGATTTGCTAAAGTAAGTGGAGTAGAAGGCAACCCTTCAGGAGTTACAGGGCTACTTACACTAACCTCCCTTTGTAGACTAGGGGCTATATTACATTTTGTCACCGCATTTTTTTTTTGACGTATAAAAACTAAACTCAGTCACCCCCGTTTGTACATTGGCCTCAGATTGATAAATTATAGGGCCCTCATGATTCAAACCCTTTACTCCCCCTCTCCTTGGGTTGAAAATGAACCCAGTTTCTTTTTGTAGAGTTATTGTTGAAAAGGCCACCTTCGGCTGTACAGTACTCACAACCTCTGCTCCAGTCCGCAAAAAATCCCTTAAATCCACCTCGGCGTCCTCCTCCTTCGACCGCCCTTTCTGCAACGATTCCTTGATTGTATAAACCTCCTCCACTGCTGCACGACCCAATCCCTTTAATCCAGCCATACCATCACTACTGAAACCAACCGAACTGAACGCCGGCTTCCTGGGCCGAGCCATAGACGTCACAACGCCGCTTCGTTCTAAAACCACTTCCGCATTCCCAGTCACCAGAGATGCCTTAGAAGCCAGTTTTAAAGCTGTAGTACCAGAGGATACAGTCAAAACACCTCCCGGAGCCTCCGCTGTATCAGCCTTTAAGGAACTCCCGTCACATGTCTTCGAGTCAGGTAAAACCTCTGTAGAAGAAACCGCATAATGAAAAAACTCTATGATTTCCAAATCAGATCCTGTCATGATCTCCAACTCTGTGTCGCAACGCTGCACAGTGCCCTTGCCAGCAGCAGACACAACCTCCACCTCCAAACTCCCTGCCGAAGTGGCCATCGTGCAACCAAGGCCAGCTCCCCTACTGGCCACAGAGCGCCAGCAGAGTAGAGGAATTTCCCCGGTGTCCTGGCCAAATTTCCTCATTCACTAAAAAATACCACCAACAGCTTAATCTGGTTCAAGGTCAGTTGACATTCATCTGTATCCCCCTCCCCCGGGTCATGCATAAAAATAGGCAGGATTTGTCTAGTGCACTTACCCGGTCAACAAAAACTAAAAATAAAATAAATACATAAATAAATAAATAAAAGTACAACATGTTGGCAGCATCTGGCTGCATGGCTAGGATGCTCCTGATCCATCTGGTGGTTGCCAGGTCCAGGGTGCACTTTGGAGGGACAGGAGCTCCATTGGAAGTTCCGTTTTGTGGGCTCCCCAGGAGGAGCTGTGTCTAAAAAACAGCCATTTTGGCACAAGGAATCATGGGACTTGTAGTCCCAGTGGATGCCATGTTGTCCCCTGACTCCCGACCCACTGGAAACAAGGACTGGGTTGGGAGCCCCTTTAAAGTTATTATTTTGGTTGTTTGGTTTCCCCCTAATCTTCTTTGTTGTCCGGTGGGGTTGGGGAGAGGATTCTCATAAGTGACACTTCTGCCACATCCTTGTTGGGTGCTCTGTGGTGCCAAAACATCTTGTGGCCTGTACTGTGCTCCCCGCCCCACTGTGCAGCAGTTCAGTGGGGTTGGGGAGCAACACAAGTGTGCGGCTCACTGGCCGCCTCTTCTTCGGGTGCTTGAGGCACCAAATTTGTCTGGTGCACTCTCTGGCCCTGGCAGCAGTCCAGGATCAGGCCAGGGGAGTGAGGAGGCTAGCATCTAGCAGCTCACTGGCCACACTGGACTAGGTGTAGGAGGTGCTGCAGCAAAGTCAATATGCTCCCCGGCCCTGTCGGACGTCCAGGAGCAGACCAGGGGAGCAAAAAGTGAGAGCTGGCTGCAGGAGGCAGGAGCTATCAGGAGGCAGCAGAAGCCCAAGGTAAGCTCCCGACTTGGGAAGGGGTTACATTAAAAAACTAGGAGTGTTTAATCTTCCAACTTTTCCTTAACCATAGCCCAGTGAGGCATTAAATTCAATGCTTTGGAGGCCCTGCAGAGGGGTATATCTAAGATGGTGCCATGATGCAAACTAGTTGCAGGAGTGGATCACCATAGAATGCTAACCTACGCTTAAGTAATGAAACTAGTCCACTGAATAATGGTACCAACATATGGTACAGTTACATACTTCAAAAAAGTCCTGCACACACCAGCCTCTAAGAATTACAAGGGCACAGGTCTAAAAATTAAAAATATTTATTTAAGGCATAAAAGTTTAGAATAACCTGATGCATTTAGGATGAAACAGCATCCTTTCTCAAAGGCTAATTCGTTAAATGATTCATGGAAGTTATATACACATTTTGAAATGCATCATCATGACATCAACAACATCATAGCACCTTACTGGATAAAACCACAATCACCATAAAGTTCCTACAAGGTCCTAGAAATAGTGGTATACTAACTCAGTAAATTCCATGTTTAGATATAAATACTATTACTACTAAGAAAACTAGGAAGAAATACAATCAACTATATATAATATAATGGGGGGAGAATGGGGGAGGGAAAGAACAGAAGGGGGGAAGAAAAGGAGGGGGAAGGCAGAGGAAGGGGAGGGAGGGTGTAGCAACCAGGAACAAAGTAACAAAGGAGAAGGGTGGAGGGGGGAAGGAAGGAAATGGGTAAAGGAAACAGATAAACAATGGAATTTATCTCAAATTTCAGGAAATATTTCTCAGAACGAAATTTGCAGATTGAGCCCACCTCTAATTATGATTTTTATCTCTCCTGCACTATCAGGTTAAATGGCAAACTGACCCAAATACATTAAAAAAATTAAAACATATTTCTCTGAACAAACAGAGGGTAGTAGTAAGTGTTTTCTGGCTAGAAGAACTCAGAGTACCACAAACTCACGTAACAGAATGTCCACTTTAAAAAATCCTAGGGGCTTTCCACCCAAACTGCAAAATAAAAGTAAAGGATGAGTAACAGCTGCACGTAAAGGGGAGTCTAGAGTTGTAATCAGGACATGGGAGACAGATAACTCTTCTATGGAGCGGTTTCCAAATTTGCAGCAGAGAAAGCCGATAATCTGTGAGAGGAAACATTGCAGCAGAATGGTTTGAATCATAGAATCATAACATCATGATGGCAGAAAATACCCTTTTTGGCCCATCAAGTCTGCCCCTCCCCCCCCCACTTGTTCTCCCTCCCTAGAGATTCCCCTTCCCTCTGGTCAATCCCTTGTGCCTGTCCCATGACCTCTTGAATCCCTCCACCGTTTTGACCCCCACCACCTCCTACGGCGGGCTGTTTCAGGGCTCCACCACCCTCTTTGTGAAGAACAGCCCCCTCAGATTGCCCCTAAACCTTCCTCCCTCTAACCTTAGCCCAGTACCTCTAGTTTTAGATCATCCTTCTTTCCTTGTGAGTATGTTGCCTGCTTTATTGATCCCCTTCAAGTACTTAAATGTTTCTATCATGTCCCCCTCTCCCTCCTGGTCTCCAGTGAGTACTGATCCAGTTTTTGTTTCACTGGTCAGAAACACTAACTGAATTAGGAGAATCGGTACCTATTGAATCTCTCCAAATAGAACTACAAAGTTACTCTGACGAGATAGACAAACTAGGAAATCCACTTGCAAACTTTGCTGCAAATGACAGTTTGTACTGTTAGGAAGGGAGTTAGACTGAGGGAAACATCTCAGCTAGAGCAACAGAAAGTAGTAGACATTAAAAACATTGTGAAGTCTGCCCCTAGAGAAAAAAACTCTGACACTAAGCTCGGAACAGAGATTTAGGTATGCCCCCACAACCACAGCTATAATAGAAAGGAGATTACAATGCTGTTAAATGATAAATGAAGCGATCAAATATAAAATCCCCAAAATAACAAGGGAAAAGCATTGTAAACCAAGCTCCTACACTAATAAAATAGGTTACTGGGATTTCCAATGGGGAAAATATGGGAAAGTAACAACAATATGAAGTTAAATGAAAATTCCACAACAGTTCAGGCACATAACCCAGAAATGAGACCTCTACTCCCCCTAGTGGCATAAAGAATGCAGAATGCCAAACTGAAGGGAATCATTTCTTCCCTCAGAAGCAATGTTCAAGTTCAAGTTTATTAAGCAGTAAAAACTCCATTGAGCAAGCTCATTTACAAGGAGGTCCTGAGAAGGACACTGAAGGTACAGCATTAGGCATACATTGGTACAAGAATAAACAGGATGAACAATACAGTGCAACGATGGTTAAGAACTGTGAACAATCAAAAGGGGCATAGATGGTGCACATAATATAGTAGTTGAGGGGCAACAAGGCAAAAGGTACAATAAGGACACAAAAACTTTACAACATTTGTACGATATATACAATCCCATTAAATTCAGGTACAAGTGCAGAAATCAAAGTGCATGATATTTGGAAAAGAAATCACCTACTTCAGGGTAATGGAAGCATTTCGGCAATAAGCGGTCTCACAGGGATGGAGTATGGGACAGACAGGTTAAGATTTAAGGTTAAGGTTTGTGAGACAGTATAGCACAGTGGTTTAAGGCTCTGAGCTGCAAATCTGGACACCTGGGTTTGAATCCCACAGGCCCCACTTGCATACTGTGTAACCCTGAGCAAGTCACTTAACTTCCCTGTGCTTCCAGGTCGCACTTGTAAACAAGCTTTCAGTTTAGCATGCCACTCCTGATTAAACAATTGAAAAAAAAAGAATATGAGTGGGGTGGGAAATGGAGTAGCAAGGGTGAGGTACAGAAGGAGTGGGAAGGATGGAAAGCATGACTGAGAGCACAGAAGGAATGAGGAGGAGGAGGAGAATCATTACCCTGAAAGATGGTTTACTGCAACAGACATAATAGGAGTAGAGGGGAACTAGTGGGAAGTAAGTCTGGGTAAATAGTGGATCATCGAGGGGGGTGACATATGCAGGAGTCATGTAACTTACTGGTGACCAAATTTTTGAATGTATTTAGAGGTACCAGATTTTGCAATTTGAGGGTAGATTGTGCTTTGTTCCAAGCATCAGGGAGAGCATGGCTGATGACCATTTTACCAATGCAGGAGCAAGATTTAGGGACATCCAACATGATATAGGAGCTACTCTGTAGCGAATAGATAGGCGAACAGAGCTATGGAAAAGGCCCGATATATATGATAGAAGTTTTAGCAGAAGGGCTTTGTAAAGCCAGATATGAGTGAGTGGAAAAGCCATTTAGAGGACAAGGAAATCCAGCCCAATGAAGCATACAAGTCACAATGATGAGTGCAAGGGTGGGCATCTGGGATAAAATTTATTGCCCTATGGTAGAGTGTGTCGAGTGAGTGCAGCAGGGTATCTGAACATTGGCCATATATCACATCCGTGTAGTTCAGTGGAGGGATGAATGTGGTCTGTACCAGTCTCAGCCATGCTTCAGCCGGGAAAATGGACTTATTCCTAAAGAAGAAACCGAGTCTGCTTCAGCTTTTTCATGAGTGATTCAATGTGAGCAGAGAAAGACAGGTGGTGGTCCAGCAGACTGCCCAGGTACTTAAATTTATCGACAACCTCGAGGTTGTTACTGAGGAGGGTTTTGATTGGAGGCAATAAGGAGAGATTTTTTGGGGAAAGAGGTAAGATAGTTAGAGTGGAAGTACATGGCCTTAGTTTTTTTAGTGTTCAGAAGGAGTTTGCATTGTAACAGATTATGGTGAAGAAGGTCAAATTCTGCCTGAAGTTCTGCACAGACTTCATTCAATGAGGATTTGGAAGTATAGAGGAAAGTGTCACCTGAAAATTGGTGGATTTTTGCTTTTTTCACATTTACACTGATTGAGTTTATATAGATCATGAACAGAAGAGGTCCGAGAATTGAGCCTTGTGGTACCATCTTGTGAGAGAAAGAAATGGGTAGAGTGAGCCTTCCACCTTTACCTGCTGCAACCTTCTTGGCAGGTAGCTAGTGAACCAGCTAAGTGCCATGCTGGTTATGCCATGACAGTTTAGCCTGTCTAGGAGTAAAGCATGGTTGACAGTGCTGAATGCTTTACTAAGGTCCATAAATACAGCTCCTCAGATCTGTTTTTTGTCCATGGCATAGAGCCAATCCTTTGGGACCATGGCAAGGGCAGTAATTGTGCTGTGAGCTGGCCTGAAGCTTGACTGGGATGGATTCACTAAATTCGATTTATCAAGATAATCACTTACTTGAGCATTTACTAGTTTTTCTAAAGGTTTTGAGAATAAGGGTAGTAGGGAAAGTGGTCGATAGTTGTTTAAATCCATAGGGCCTCCTGATTTGAATAAGGGAAGTACCTATGCTATTTTCCAGGCCTCTGGTACAACACAGGAGGTAATACACAAATTGAACAGGTGCAGGATGGGAGCAGTCAGGTAATGAAACCCAGAAGTCTAGGTGCAATAGCAGATCTTCTACTTATTTATAATGGAACTGGGTGAAAGTGAAAATATTGTCTGTTGGGGGGGTTGGTAGAGGTAGACTGGATTTTAGGGTAGCAGCATTGGAGGTGTCAAAGGCTAGGCCTGCAACAGAGAAGTGGACATTGAAGCTATCCAAGGTTTCTGACTTATCAGTTAATGTCATAGCCTGATAGTTAATCTTGTCTGATAGCATAGATGATCATTTATTTCCCTCTGCTGACTTTATAACCCCCCCAGATGTTAATGGAATTACCCTTTGCCGATTTGAAGGCTGATAAGTAGTAGCTTGCCTTTGTGGATCTAACCAATTTGGTGCATTTGTTCTGACTAGCTCTAAAAGTCACCCAATCAGAGGGGTGTTTGGTCCGACTTGCTGTGGCCCATAATTGGTCCCTTTTGTTTAGGGCAAATTTCAAGTCAGCATGGAACCATTGGCAGGAGTGCTTTCTGGTTCTGCATTTTATTATGGGGGTGTGTTTATTGATGATACTGCTTAGGGTATCAATAAAAACAGGCCACTTCATTGATATTTGTGGACAGATAGAAGTCCACCCAGTTTATGCCTCTCAGAACAGCTAGGTAATGGGCAAAGCTAAATTTGTGGAAACTCCTTTTCCATATAAATCTGCTGGTGGACTTAGCTGCCGATAGACCTCTAACACAGACCACTGTGCAGTGGTCACTAACATCATTATGAAAAACTGCCAAGTGGGAGAATTTGTGGGGTCTATTGGTAAGGTGCAGGTTGATTAAAGAGTTGTTTACATCGTTCCTAGGGTTGAGGTGAGTAAATACTGATATTAATTGAGAGAAGTCTGAATCATCTCAAAAGTCTCTCAGTTGTTTACTTTTAGTGTTGGTACTATGCCATTCAAGATTTGGATTGGCAAGAATGATGGTTTCATTTTGCTTAGAATCTGCAAAGTTATGCAAGTGACTTAGTAGCTCCAGTCCTCCAGACTGCAGTCTGTAGCAACCTATCACATTTATGGATTCTACAAGGGAGATTACTGCATTTAATGTCAAGCACTCAAATTCCACCAAACACCAAACACCAAACTTGGAGTTCTCTACAGGCACCGACAGTACCTAACTCCTGAGGCACTCAGGTTGGCAGTCTCCTCTGCCATCTTGTCTGTTATTAACTACAGAATCATGGTCTATGGGATGGCATCAGACACTGTGCTAAAATGAGTAAGCATGGCCCTCAACAAAGCCTGCAGGCTGGCTCTTGGGGCTGATAATCTCCTACACACCTGCTCCCTCTACGAGTGCACTAACTGGTTCAGTCTTGCCTGCAGAATCAAATACCAAACGTGCCTGCTTGGCATGAAATCTCTCCTAGGTAAAGCTCCATTTTTCTTCAAAGAACTGCTCTGGTGAGGTAGATCCAAGTACCGCACTAGAGGGCAGACTTGCAGCCCACTTGCTATCCCCATCAGAAAAACGGTGCTTGGCCAATGGTCCTTCACATACAGGGCTCCTTCTTGGCTAAATGAGATCCCAGCATGCCTTTTACTCATTAACATCCTCCCTGTCTTCAAGGTGGAACTAAGATGTCACCTTGCCAAGGCTGAGGTATGTAGCTGCAGGTAACCTGTAGCGTTAACAGCTGTTAGCTTGGAGTCAACCTGCTCCTGGGATGAATTCTCCAATTTACTACCCTACTGCCCAGTAACCCTGAGTTTAAACTCCTACTTCCTACTACTACTTTCCAGCCCTCGAACTTGAGCCTTCCATATAGTAGTCACAGCCTGTCAAAGAGCCGTCTATGTACTGTCCTTAACTCAGCACTCTGTTTTAAGTCCCTCCCCTGCCATTGACCCTTCACAAATGTGATTGTCCCAAAGCACCTTCTTCCCCCCAGCTTATTCTGTATATGGTCCTCCCTCCCATTGCTCTCTAGTATGTTTCTACTAGGTCAGTTCTGCACAGAAAATTAACCCCCTTCCGACTTTTGACTTGAATTAACAACAAAACCTTCTCTTGGCTGCATTAACATACAGGGTGTGGAAGCCTATTCTGAGTCTCTCCCCTCCTGACTTTATATGAAATAATGACAATGCCTCCTCTGTCTGCTTTACCTCCTGCTAAATTAGTTCCTTAAACCCACAGCACTCACCATGTACCTTGGGCTGTACTAACTGCAATATGTACCTCTATATGAGATAGCTTACAATTGTAAATAGTTAGACCAACTGCTGTTATTTCTTGTATTTTTTGTCTCTGTACTTGTGCACCCATACTCTGTAACTACCTTTCTGTGTTGTCCTCCTGTCAAGACGTGGAACCTTTGAAAAAGAACATTTTGCTCATAGGTTATGTCTGAATGAAGAAATAAGTAAATAAATAAAAATAAATTTAAAAAAAATTCCTTCAGAGTAGAGATAGCAGCACTTACAGAAGCTGTGAACATGTCTTTGACTTACATGGAAATGCCCCCTCCCCCAGATTGCCTAGCAGCACAGAAAATATTGTAGGATGGAAGAGATATCAGGTTATCCAAGACTGAGCTTTTCAGCCATGTCTCTGTTAATACAAAGATATCTGTGTTAGTGTGAGATACCCTGGCTTGGACATGGTCTATCTTTTTTAGCAGGCTACATACATTTAGGTGCATATACTTCATACCATTGGTGGCCACAAACTCAGCAGACAAGGCTACAGCTAATGGAGGGCCTGGGTTTAATTCAATGTTTCCAGCACAGAACAAGAAAATAAAGATCAGATTCTTGATCCATCTACTTAGTAATTTGAATTTTGAAAAGTGAGAAAATCTGCAAGTGGGGTGCGAGCAAGGTGCCTGATTACTGAAGCTGGAGAGACAGGAGGAATACATTGCGTAGAATAGCAACATTGCCCAATACCGTTCAGGGCCCAGAGAAGTCAAGTAATCCACAAGTATTGCTGCAGAGGAATCCCAAACGGGGCAACTTGGAAGGATAGTAGGGAGATTTGATGTGTGACCATATGAGTGGGTTAGCACCAGTGACTTGGTGTTAAATGATAAGGGAGTGCAAAGCAAGGGGTTGGAAGGGAATGAGAGACAGGAACTGAAGTATAGCAATACAAGTAGGAAAGGGAACATTTTAAGAGCTATGGGTATGTGGTGATTAAGTTAGCACTGGGAGGATGCTAACACTTCAGGGAGAAAATAAGTGGGACTGTAGCCTGGACTGCCTCTACAATGTAGGTACTACAGGGACAGAATTAGAGGGATTAGATAAGACACTGGGGGATGCAAACATGCTTCAAAGGGAAGCAATAGCACTTCAGGAAGAGAAGCAATGGTGCCGTAGCCTGAAGCTCCCTCTACGATGCTAGAGCACTTTGGTGAAAGGAAAAATGGTTCTTTTGTCTAAGGCTCCCTCTGCAGGTTGAACAGTATAACATGCAGTTGGTAAAATGTGGAGATAGGGAAAAGTGCACTTGCCGTACATGCAGCAGAAGAGGATGAAAAAGGCTGAATAGATGACTGGGGGAAACAGGAAGACTGTGTGGCCTGGGGAAGGTGTCACAGACTTTGGAGAGGAGTGCATGCTACAGGCAGGGGATTGAAACTCACGTGGGGGAACAATGCAGTAGATGACAATAAAAGTGATGGAGGAGTATTGTAGCAAGGAACAGATGGAGAGAAATTTTATAGGGAACTGGTGGGGGTATCAGGAGCTAGTCTATATAATCAATATAAAGTTAAAAGTTATATTTATCAAGAGCTAGTTTCAAGAGCTAGTCAAGATAAAGTTAAAAGTTATATTTATCAAAAGTTAGTTTCATGGGCTAGTCTATACAAACAGGATAAAGTTAAAGATTATAATTCAGAATCTAAGGGGTATCAAGAGCTAGTCTATACAAGCAAGATAAAGTTAAAGGTTATATTTCAGGATCTGAGTAGAACAGTAGTAAAAAAAGATAAGGTTGAGTAGACATAACCAAAAGAGAAATGGAAATAAAATAAAAAATGCAAAGATATTGAAGATAACACAGAAGGTTACCGTAGAGATCTACGGGAAGAAGTGATATCAGATTTTACAAGGCTGGAGACCAAATGGGGGATGTACAAAATGAAATGGGAAATACTAAAGGGGAAGTACACATTTTAAATAATAGAATGTCTTACTTTGAAAAATGACTTTCAGGTATAGAAGATGAAATCCCGAATGTTAAAAAAGATTTGAGACAGCAAAAGAAGAATTAACAAAAATTCTGGTGAAAGTATTGGATTTTGAAAAGAGAGCTTCAAGAGATAACTTGAACATTCTGGGCTTACTAGCAACATTGAAAAAAAACATATGTTGGGTTGCTGTGTGAAATGTGTAACAGGCTGTTAGGGAGAAAATATCCTGAAGAAAAGGTTGAGTTAGAAAGGGCACATAGATCCCCTGCTAGACAAAATTAAATATCTGAGGGGGGTATACATGAAATTTCATAGATTTGTTAAGAACATAAATGGTTTGAGCAATTTATCTTATGGAGAAAGACTTAAAAGGCTCAATTTGTACAGTATGGAATATAGATCGATACGTGGAGATCTTTGCTTACTTTACAAAGCAACCAGAGACGAATATTTGTTCAAAACATTACATTTAAAATGGAACATTACTACAGTCCAAACTCGCTCTCATAACTTAAAATTATTTCTATCCATTAATCGAACTACGAAAAGAGCAAATTTCTTTATTCAACGTATAGTTCCAATATGGAATTCCTTGCCTTATGTTGTAGTGAATAGTTTAAACTTAAATCAATTTAAAACTCAACTCGATATATATATGGGAGAATTCAAGTATGTTACCCACTTAGCATAAGTGGCATGATCATCATGGGCTTGTCCCTCGATCGTGTATATTACCTATGAACCTATGAACCTATACCCAGACACAGAAAAAGTACTACAGGAAAGCAAAGAAGAAGAAGAAACCCTTGATGATGAAGACTAACCAGATACTGATCTTTCTGACTCCCACCACCCTAAGAACTATATATATAGGAAGAGCAAAAATGATGGAATCCCCAAGAGAAGATGAAAAGTAAGTATACCAAGCTTTGAATTTAAGAGTGGATCACCATGAGAAGTGATCAAGAATACGAGTGAACTCTTTGGATATAGACTTATTTAATGAGACTAATAATAAAAAAAAAATATACTGCTTTATTGTATTTATATGTGATATAAGGGAATGTGCTTGGGAAACAGAAATAGGCAAGATACGGCGAATGGGGGAACAGTTAATATCAGGAAAAATAAGACAGGAAGAAAACTAGGTTAACTAGGTAAGGTGAACAGGTGCTCATAAACCTATAGTATTAGAGCAGAGAGGCTCCATTTTGTGATTATGGAAGGGCTTAGGTTCTATGGGATTATGGACTCAGCATATATGAGAAAGGGAAGGAAGGTTAGAATAGTCTGTGTAGATGAAGGTAATGTAAAGCAAAATTACAAATCTGAGGTGTATAAAATAGAATAGAAGGTAGGTACTAAGCTAATGGAAGCCTGCATCTATTAGGTAATACAAGAAAGTATAGGTATTATAACGATAAGAGGCACTCAGAATGTTGGGTGTAGATATCATCATAACCATATTAAAGATCAAACTAGAAAAGCAGGGGAACTTAAGTATACTGTATACACAACATAACATAGTGGTGGATACTATTCCAAATAAACATGCTAGAATATAAAATATTATCCTGGAATGTCAATGGCATTAACAATCCTGTCAAAAGTAAAAGAATTATAAATTATATTTAAAAATATTACACAGATTGCCTGCTGTTACAAGACACCCACCTAAGTGAGTTATAACCATTTGCTGCAATTTCACTATGCACGCTCATAACTTTCTAAGTTTGAGATATTTTGACACCAAATTTTCAACATACAGTTGTCACTGCTCCACGGAATGTATGTCAAAGGTGTCATTTTTCAAGTCCTGACCAAAATGTGTTTTCAAACCTGTGGCTCAGAATAACGTTACTGTTGCGCAAAATTATGTTTCGCTGGGGATTTGAAAATGAACTGTGCACAGTACATCCGGTGGGGTAATAACATGGCTATGTTAACAATTTGGTCACTCTGGCCCTATACATTTAAGCACAGGGCACGGACAGCCCTGTGCTCCAAAAGGTACATACTGTACATATACACATGTCTGGAGGGCTCCGGGCCCTGTGCTCCCACACATAAATAAGGATACAATTATACTATCTCCAAAAGTAAGGAAATAAATTGCAAGTTCTGTGAACAATAGGGAGGAAATGTGATCCACTTAGGATCAGATGGCAAATCTAAAGGGACAGTAATATTTTTTTCCAAGAAATATAAGATGGAAATAATAACAATTGTAATAGAAAATGGTAATGAATTTGTCATAGTACAAGTAATATTAATAAATGACATCATGACCTTTGCCAATATATATGGACCAAATGAGGATTCCCCAGATCTTTACATAGAATTTTTCACTTGTCTTTCACATTTCCCACATCCATATATTATAGGAGGTGATTTGAACACTGTATTAAACACATTCATGGATACATCAGGTTCCTACTCAACCCTGTCGAAGACCGCTAAAGTAATCTTAAATCGTATGGGAGCTTTAGGAATTAGTGATATTTAGAGGTATAAAAATGACAGATGTTATGAATATTCTTACTTTTCAAAACATCATAATTCTTACTGTAGAACATGTTGGATCCTAGGATCTTTTAATATCTTTGTTTTAAGTGTTTCCCATGAGGGCATAAATCTATCAGACCATTCATCAATGAAGTGTACTTTAAGGTTACATCAACGGATTAAAAATAAAAGGTGGATTATAGACCTATTGCTATATAGAAATCAATATTTTAAAGAACATCTAAAAAAAAGAGTGTAGGGTATACCTAGAACACAACTGGAATAAAGAAACATCATTAAATAATATATGGAAGACAATGAAAGCAGTAATTAGAGGGGTGATAAATACATAGGTAAAGTTAATAAAGAAAGGAAAGTGAAACTGATAAATTTGAAAAAGAAAGACATTAAAAGGGCAGAGACGAAACATATTCACACTAATCAAGAAGCTGACCTGTTAGCTTTGAATAATATAAAGCAGGAATATAATAATTTACTTAATGCACAAATGGCAAGCTTACTTTTAAGATCCAGAGCAAGATATAATGCTCAAGCAGATAAATCTGGGACAATCCTGACATACTAAATACAGAAGGACAAAGATGAAAGGATAATTAGAGAGATGGAACATCTATCAATCATACAGAAGCCATAGGTTTGGCATTTAAAAACTATTATTATATAAATTTGTACACAACAGAAAAAATATTGGGGAGCAATCTTGAACATGTACACCTAGATATACTTAGGATTACAGATATCCAGTGAGAAATATTAAATGCAACAGTAACTGAAAGAGAGGTGGAAAAAGAAATTTTTAAAAATTATGAAAAGGAAATCTCCAGGAACAGATTGATTTCCCACAGAATTCTACATCATTCTAGAAAAAGAGATTATACCATTATTGACTGAACTATTTAACTGCTTTCTGAAACAATGAGAATTACCCAACTCATTTACAGAAGAGTTAATAGTTTTATCAAAAGAAGAGTGAAAATCCAAAATGATGTGCCTCTTAGCATCCAGTTTCACTGGTTAATACTGACTATAAAATATTTACTAAGAGTCTGACTTCTAGATTGGAACAGATTTTACCATTTATGGTAACAGAGGACCTAACAGGTTTTGTGAAACACAGGAAAAGATTTAATGATAGTCAAAATACTTTAAATATTATAAATACTAATAAGGACACCCATACTATATTACTATCACTTGGTGCAGAAAAGGCCTCCAACAGAGTCAAGTGACACACTTACTTTCTTTCTTTCTTTCTTTCTTTCTTTCTTTCTTTCTTTCTTTCTTTCTTTCTTTCTTTCTTTCTTATCAGATAAGGTGCACTAGACAAACATTTGCCTATTTTCAGGCATGACCCAGGAGAATACAAACCTTTGTAACAGTTCAGTCCAAGACAAAAGTAACAACATTCGAGTACATGAACATAATGTCAGAAGGGTTTGATGACCTGGGCAGTGTTCGTAGGCCTAAACAAGGCTTTTGATTTGATTGATCATGGTTTAGCCTGCACAAAATTGAAAGATCTGGGTTTTTCTGATGTCACTGTTTCTTGGTTCTATGATTATCTGAGTAACAGGTGTCAATTTGTCCAAGTAGATTCCTTGTATTGTGGGGTGATCTTAGGTTGGTCCTTGTAAAAGAATGTAAATATCAAATAACAATGATATCCATAGCATTGAAAAGATTAATTTTCTGTCACTGGAGGGATCAGCATCTCCTCACATGTGTGGAATGGCTTAATGAACTATTAAGCAACCTTCATTTGGAAAAACTCATTGTCAGTAGCTGCAGTAGGCTACCAGCGTATGAGAAACAATTGGTCTAAATTAGATACACTTTTTACCTTATCCATATGATCATATTTCCATTATTGCTCCTTTTTTGCCTTTTCGTGTATTTGATCTTATATAACATATTGATTTTTCTATGAAAACTTTCGCTTTTGGTTGTTTTATCTTGCCCTTTTTTTTCTTTGTTTTAGGGAGTCATGGTTCATTGATGGATGCTTCTTTATTCTAATAGTGCCACGCTCTCTTTTACATAGTTAGTGGTTTGGACATATTGGGGGGGTCATTTATATATATATATATATATATATATATATATAGATCCCTTGCTATACCGAACCCCAGGACAATGAACGCTCAGGTATAACAAATGCCCATTTTGGCTCCCGTCTGAACTGTAGTTTATCACTGTTAGCGTTTAGCCGAATTCCAATTTTGTATATATGGCGCTGCTATCAGTCACAACTACTGTTTACCAGGTGCCATGTTAGCCAGGTTCATTATTAAAATTTACTGCATTTAGATTACCTTTACTGATACTTGACTGCCTGACTGGCTGTTTTTTCCAGTATCTGTCATTACTACAAATCATTCGTTATATCGAGGGACAACTGTATATACAGTATATATATATATATATATATAAATATTATTTGGTTATTATTTGTATGTTTGAAATTATAAAATAAACTTAACTTAAAAAAAATACCCACAAAAAAAAATGGCCAAAAAGTTTGACTAGGCCAAATTGAAGGTAAAAATGTTAAATGTAAGCACATTCACCATATATAAATGTTGGCATTTGCATATCCTTACCACAGTGCTACAGTTTAGCCCAGTGAAAGTTATAGGATTCAGAACAATACAAATAGATTTACAGACTCCATTATCTTGTTCTCCATTGATACTGAGCTGAAGTTCCAGGGCAGCGAATGCCAGTCACCAACTTATTATACCTGTATATTGTTTATATATTTTGCATTTTCTTTATCGAAAATAGCTTAGCTGAGATGCAGCATTTTGTTTCTAGTGGAGTCATGCTGCTACCAATTTCCGCAGCTGGTAGGACTGGAGCACTGAGAGGGTAAGTGACGTTCCCAAAGTCACACAATAAGTATTTAGCTTTGCTGAGGTTTGAACTAGGACTCTTCTAGTTCCCAAGCCAGTGCTATAACATCCAGACCACATGAGCTCGTTATATAGCCTCCTGTATAGTCACTGATCCATATTTTTACAATGTATTTTGTTACTAGCCATACAAGTTCAGTGTGAGAGACTGACACGGTATTGGGTGATGGCACTGAAAGTTGTATTCCTTTTTCTCAAGCTGGCCTAGAAATTAACTTTTTCTTTGCACTCCTCCCTCAGCTTCTACATGGGTTACACCGAGGAAAACAAATTAAAGCTGCTGACTGTCATTCCTAGACCTAAACTTAACAGTGTCAACATTGTGTGAATATCCTTCACTCCTTTGACGCAGACACCTTCTGAGATGAATGAGTGATTTACTTTTTCTCTTTTTAATGTTTTACATGTTCATTTCAAGGAGATTGCAAGTAGCTAAGATTCTTTGAAATTATTTATCAAGAAAAAAAGATGATTTGATACCTTTTATTGAAATTATTTGACATTTTACAATATTAGTTACAGGAATGGCCAAGAGGCTATTGTGGTGTGCTCGCAGTCTAATACAGTTTAAAACTCAAAACATTTTCACACAAATTACTTTATAAGTGAGCAAATTTAAAATTATGCCTTCCCCCAAAGAGAAACACAAGATTTGAGGGAATCATTTACACATATCATCCCTCCAATTTTGTTCTCGACATATCAGATATGATTGGATAAGCATGAAGCAAACATGTTTTCTAATCAAAGATTTACCTAATAGAAGTGTTACTGTAAATAGCCTTGACATACTTTCCATCTGTTCCATGAAAGAACTGCCGAATCTTAAAAACTACTACATAGATCATTATTTTAATGACTGCAAGAAAATTGTATTCATTCAAACAATTGGCAAAGAGGAGAAAATACTTAACTTTGTAATGAAGAACAAGAATTTATAACTGAAGAAAACATTTTTTTAAACAAAATGTTATATTGCAGACTAGACCAGCGGTGGGTTAGCAGCTCCTTGCATTGTTTTCTGTGAGATTCAGCTAGAGGAGAGGGCAAAAAGGCCTTTAGCTGCTGAGTGTGTTTGTAAGTTGATTTAAAGTAGTTTTTTTTTAGCTGCCATTTTGGTGTGTTGGAAATTGTATTTGATGTCTGTTAACTACCGAAGCAGTTGTGGTCTGGCAGAGGTTGTCTGAACCTTCTTTTTACTGAGCAGTTGGGGAAAGGATTTAGTTGCTGGATGAGCATTACAATCTTTTTCAGTCTGTGGACTTTAGGGCAGTAGTGCGACTTGTTTAATACAGTGTTTGTGTGGGACCTTCCTCCAGATGAGGTTGCAGTGCTTAGAGGTGTAGTGAGGGGCAGACACAGGTCTGATACACTCTTGTGAGAGTAAGGTATGGGCCCTAATCCCACCCTCCCCCACTCCTCCCTCCCCTCAGCTCAGCTCTGTTATAGGGGAACACCTGCCCTGCAATTGGAGGAAAAGGCTTCAGGTGCAGCTCATGTAGTTCTAGCAACTGGGGGTTGGGTTTAAAGGCCAGGGGAGAGAAGCTTAGGGAGTTGTACACTTCCCCTATAAGTTTACTGTGTTGTACTGCACCTAGTAACGGGGGTACCTGTTTACTGTGGGACTGTATCTAGGATTAGTGGGTGACCTGATTAGTGGGTAGGGATGTATCTTGGACTAGTGGGGAACCTGGTGGTTCACCCAAGGAAACCTACTTGGAGGGGGATGGGACCACACTTCATTAGGGCCATCATATTTGGGAGGGTGGTGCGGCAGGGTGTGGGGCAGCCATGATACCGGACTGGGCTTGGAATTTTGGTGGTTGCCCAGTGTGTTACCAGCTGCCACAGCTTAGGGAGGAGGTTGAGGGGATTAGGAGACAGCTGGAGGAAGGGGGGAGGTATGGTTGGGGAATAGGGTAGGGGCTCTCCCACAGGGTTGCACCAAGCATAGGGGCAGGGGCATAGGGAAAGAAGTGCAGTAGAGTACTCTGAGGTCACATAGGGACCCTGACAGAGGAGGCCCTAAAGGAGGACACTACCAAGGAAGCAGGCAGGTATCTGGGACCCTAACAGAGGGGGCCAAAGGGACAATATTCTCAGGAAAGTAGACATATGGCTGGAGCTGGACAGAAGAAAGCAAGGTGGGGAGGTGGATCGGACCTTAAGCTCAGTAACTGCTTCAATTCTCTTCTTCTGCTTGGGGATGAGGGGGTGATGTAGCCATGACAGGGGCCGTTAGAGATGGAAAGGGAGTAGGGGGCAGTAGGTGGGGGCGGATAGCAGGAAGAACAGGGAACTTGGAATGCGGGAAAATGGGGGGGAGTGGGGGATTGGAGCAGGAGGAGGAGGGGGTAGAGGGAGGAAAGCACAAGGAGAAGGACCAGTTGGGAGGAAAGGGCAAGGAGAAGGACCAGAAATACAAGGAGGATACAGTAAAGGGAGCTGAGGGTTTAGGCCAGGGGAGCACGACAGGCAAAGAGGGGCTGAACAGAGATGGGATGGAAGGGAGGGAGGAGGACAAGCCAGGCTAGTTTAGCAGATGGGGGAAGGACCAGTTAGAGCAGTGACTGGGGGTAGCGGGGTACAGAAGGATACTCGGGAGGAGGCATAGGATCGGAGGGAGGAGGTGTGGCCAGGGCAAATAAGGAGGGGGCAGGTGCCACCCAGATGAGGGAGGAGCAAGGAACTGGCTCGGGGAGGGGCCAATAGAAAGGATGAGGGACATGGAAGGGGGGGAAATGGAGGAAAAGGGGTGGCCAGAGTACTGCTGTTGGGTGATTCCATGATCAGCGGTATAAAATGGGATAGGGAGGGGGAAGCTTGTCCGGTTAGAACAAAATTCTTCCCTGGGCTAATGGTGCACAGGGCCAAGCATGAGGTATATCAGCTGGCATAAGATTTTGGAGGTTCCCCAGACATACTGATCCACCTGGGTACCAATCATGTTGAGGGAAATATTGAGCTAGAGATACAGGCAAGGTTCAGGGACCTTGCCAGGGTCTGTCATGACAAAGGATGTGTGATTTCCTTCTCGGAAATCCTGCTAGTGCCAAGGGCTAGTGGGGAACACAACAGGAAGATTAGGGAGATAAACAAGTGGCTCAGGGAGTGGTGTGGGGCCAGAAGGTATGGGTTGATGGGGGACTGGGGGAGACCTGGGAGGATAAGGGGCTGTATGCTAGAGATAGGCTCCATCTCAATTTGGAGGGGAGGGAAATCCTTAAGTTGAAAATAGAGGGGTTCGTTGGTGAAAGGTGGGGTGTAAACTTGTGAAGGGGGGTGGGTTGGGAGAAAAGGCTGTCGAGGGGGGTCTGATAAAGGAGGGACTCTGTCTCCACCCCCCCCCGGGGAGCTTGAGGAATGCAGGAAATAGCTGACTGGTAAGGTGCAGACCAGGGGAAGATGGAATCCCCATGGGAACACGAGCAGGGGAAATGGAAGTATAGGGAAAGGGTGGAGGGTAGTCCTACTAAATGCCAGGAGCTTGGGCAATAAAATGCCTAAGCCCCAGATGATGCTAACTGAGGGAGAGGTGGATATAGCAGTGGCCACTGAGACCTGAGCCACCGCAGGGCACAACTGGGACCTGAACCTGGAGGGTTACACCATGTTCAGGAAGGACAGGGGGGAGGGGAGGGAAGGGGAGGAGGGGTAGCAATAATAGTCAAAAACTGCATTGGCATAGGAGGAGTGGAGGAGACAGAGGGAACTGTGGAGGCAATTTGGGTCACCTTGATAACGGGGGGAGGGCAAGACAGTAAAAATAGGAGTGGCGTATAGACCTCCTATGCTGGTGAAGGAGTTGGAGGAGAGTCTAGTGGCAGATGTTGGGAAATACTGCAGATAGGGCAGGGGAAGGGTGTTGGTGTTGGAGGACTTAAACATGCCAGGAATGGACTGGGAGACTATGACATCCTCGGTGGCCAGGGAACAGAGGTTGTTGGATGTCTTTCAGGATGCGTTCCTAACTCAGCAGGTGGGGGAACTGACCAGGGAGGTGTGGACACTGGATGTGGTTCTGGCAGACAGTGACCAGATTGGGGGCCTGGAGTTAAGGGACCCATTGACAAGGAGCGACCATGCCACAGTCTGGTTCTGCCTGGATCTAGGAGGGGTAGAAGGCTGCACAAAGACGGAGGTAACTGACTTCAGGAGGGTGGATTTCAAGGAAATGAGAAGGATCCTTAAAGAGTATTTGGATAGGATTGGGCCAGACATGGACGCTGACAGTAGGTGGGAAATCATCAGGAGGGAGGTGTAGGATGCTACCAGCACCTGTGCAAGAGTAAGATGAAAATGCGGTAGGGTCAGGAAACCTTGCTGGTGGACCAGGGAGGTTCAGGAGGTGGTGAGGGGAAAGGAGGCAGCCTATAGGCATTTCAAGTGCTCAAGGAGTGAAAGGGATTGAGGGGAGTACGAGCTGATGGCCAGAAGGGCCTCTAGGGTGGTGAGAGTGGCTAAGGCAAGGAAGGAGCAGAACCTGGCCAGGGAAATTAGGAGAGGCAACAAGGGGTTCTTTAGACACATTGGGGAAAAATGAAGGTGTGAAGGGGCAGATTAACAGGATTAAAACAGGGGAGGGATGGGCACAAGACCCAGGGGAGCAGGCTGAGGTACTAAATGAGTACTTAGGCTCAGTTTTCACCAAGGAAAATGGGGAGGCTGCATCATACATGGGAGGAGATGGTGAAACTGAAGAGGGGGGACCCTTACCGATCAGCGGTTCCAGGGAGAAAGGGGGGCCATCACTGGCAGGAGGGGGGAAGGCAAAGCAGGGGGATGAGGTAGTGGAGGTGGAAATCACAGCAGACAGAGTGGGGGAAGCCCTCAGGTCCCTTAAGACAGAGAAAGCACCAGGGCCAGATAAATTATATCCCAGAGTACTGAAGGAACTGAGGGATGTCCTGTCGATACCCCTGGTGGAGTTTTTCAGCATCTCTCTGAGGACAGGGTGGGTGCCCCAGGACTGGAAGGTGGCGCATATAGTGCCTATCCACAAGGGGGATCGAGGGAGATGGCAGGGAACTACAGGCCCATCAGCCTGACATCGGTGGTGGGCAAGGTGATGGAAGACATTGTCAAGGAGAGGCTGGAGGGGACCTGGAAAAGTTGGGATGCCTGGATGATAGACAGCATGGATTTGTCCTGGGGAAATCGTGTCAGACAAACCTTGTGGACTTCTATGTCTGGGTGACAAGTGCCTTGGACCTGGGTAGACCAGTGGACGTCCTCTTTCTTGACTTCAGCAAGGCATTTGACTCTGTTCCTCATGGGGGCCTGTTGAATAAGCTGGGTGAAATGGGGGTGGGGAACCAGATGATCGGATGGATAGGCAATTGGCTCCAGGACTGGTCCCAGATGGTCCTGGTTGGCGAGTTAGTCTCATCCCCAAGGAGGGTCATTAGTGTGGTCCCTCAGGGGTCGGTCCTTGGGCCCCTCCTGTTCAATGCCTTCATCTCTGACATAAGGAAGGGTATCAGGAGTGAGATGAGTCTCTTTGCGGATGATTCAAAACTGGGGCAGTGTTGGATGGTGAGGAGGGGAGGGTGGCCCTACAGGGGGACCCGGAGGCTCTAGAAAGGTGGTCTAGAAAGTGGAAGCTGAGGTTCAATGTAAGTCCAGTCTCTCTGCTATGTTCTGAGTCTGTGTTTGCTCCTGCATAATTACAATTACCAGTCCCATAGACCATAAAACTGTTAAACTGAAATGTGTTTCTGCATGTTCCCTGTCCTGCTCGCTGTTCTGGTCTGTTGCATCCTCTCTCCCTCAATAATTCTGGTCCAGCTTGCTGCATTCTCTCTGTCTCACCTGCTCTGTGGTCACCACTTTGCAATATTTTAATTTCTCGCTCTGTACTGCCTCTTTCTCCATCTGACATCAGTATCTCATTGTCCTCAACCTAAACATTGTTCGCATTTTCTTCATATCTAATTTTCCCACTTCCCTCGTTCTACCTTTCACCTAGTCCCTCTCTGATATTTCTCCCACTGCTCCTCTACTGTGCGTACTTGCCATTTACAAACTTGATGACTGCTATTTCTTGTCTTCCCATATTTGACACACTGCTCATTTTCCTCCCGTGGCTGCTTTATGTATTTCACAAGCAACATGGCATTATCATCTCATAATGCCGTGTCGCTCATGTACCACCTGACGCTATTGCTCCTATCGGCTTTCTTTCCTCGACTGCTACTGTTTCTCCCATGTTACAAACACAGTTGTTCCCCATCAAGGAGTATTTAACTGTGACAATATTAAATTTCTTACAATTGTTATTTGAGGTAGATGCACTTTATTATTTAAATTCATGTTTTAGTAAACTCTGACAATATGTTAATGTTTTCAACATGATTACACATGACACTGCTGACTGAGCTTGTTCAAATAGTGCAAAGAAACACAAAAGTTAATTATGTGACAAATTTTTTAATTTTAAACTACTGACTTTAAAAAACACCCATTTAAAAACAATTGAACATAAAATTAAATGCAACTTAGTTAAATATTTCCCCATTAGGGGCTGACATGACATCTCTGAGAAATAAAGTACAGATGCCAGCTTGGTGGTCATGGTAGAATGCATCATACTCCTTTGCAAGAGACCCAGGTTTGCATCTGAGCCTGACTCCCCCTTCACTGTGCCAGTGGAGTCATGGAGGCACTGTGGAAGCAGCATGCCTGGACTCCGTGGGAAAGCTGACACCCACCCCAATGCAGTATCACCTTCTCTGGTATGCCTGGTAGAGGGCCATGATGTTGTGATTGACCCTGTGATGTCAGTCCTCCTCTTGGAGAGCAGTGGCAGCATGGGAAGAACACTTAGAGGAAGGGGGAAGGTACTATGGGGGGGGTAAAAAGACCAGTGCTGACTAAGTAACATCAATGCACGGGGCCCCTACATCATCCATGCCCTTGCTCCCTCTGTCCCCCTATCTCCACGTGAGCTGATCACATAGTCCAGTCCCCACCATGAGGTGGTTTACTAGAGAGTAGCCTGGGAGTTAAATGAACTCTAGAGAGGAGCATGAGGATAGTGATGAGGTGTGCCAACAGCCAGTGGTCCAGCTTGCAGCAGATTGAGGAACAAAACAAAAAAAAAGTACTTGTGCCAGCATAAAGAAATTTTCTTTTATAACTTGCTAATGAGGATTTACACAAAATGTCTGAAGGGACTAGTCAAAAAACTATGTATCCAATTGTGTACAATGAGTCACTGAGAACTGCGTAAGTGCCTGATGACTGGAGGGTGGACTAATATATGTGGTACCAATATTCAAAAATTACTTCTGGGCTGAACCTACAAGCTGTAGGTCAGTCAGCTTAATTTCAGTTTTGGGAAAGCAGCATTAAACAGTTACAAGAAACAGAAGTGTTGAACACTTACAGAAAAATAACCTTGACCACCAAAGAGATCACATTATCTACAAGCTGTTTTTTTACCTGACCAATCTGAAACCCTCTTCCTTTCTCTTCCAGATTTAGCTCTGAGTGAGCTCTACTGCTGCGACTGCAGCACCAGCAACCTTTCCAGCTGGCTGCAATCTTTATCCTGCCCACCTGCCCCAGAGCTGGACTAAGGTATGCTTCTGCCTGGCCACATGGCTCCTAAGCTGCTGGTCTGATTGGTGTGCCTCGGATGTTGACTGCATTCGATTGGTGACTGTGCACTGAGACCCTAGTCCCATTGGACTTTGCTGTTTAATTTGGCTGAGAGCGAGCGATGCTCCACTCAGCCTGTATGTTTTGTAAATGCTTCCCTGCCAGAAATCTGAATATTTGTAGCTGCCAGAGCACTGTAATTTCTGCTGCTGGCAGCTGCCCGATGTTTTTGGCCCACGATCCCACCCATACTCCTGGCCTTTATTTAATACACTTAAACCCCTCCCTCTTCCTTCTCCCCTTCTCATTGGCTATTTGCTCTAGAAAACCCTCCAATTACTTAGGGTTTTCAGTCCTCTCCTCAGTAATTTTGGTAATCATGAACTGTGTAGCTCTTTCTGAGAACTGTGGTAATTGTTGTTCCATACTCCTGTTGCTTTACCCTAATGTGACCTCCTAGCAACTATTCTCTAGTCAATTATTTGCTGCAGAAAGCACTGCACTCTCCAAAACCCCCTAAGTAACATCTATAAGTTTCCATCTTTTTTTTTTCTTTCTTTTTCTTCAGTAATGGCATACTCTGTACTCTATATATTTCTCCTCTCTGCATACCTCTCAACCTCTTACCTCATAAATCAGGGACAAGGCTTAAAAAAAATCAGGGACAGATACCCAAAATCAGGGACACACCTTACAAATTGATAATACTCACTCAGAAAGCTGTTAGGAATAAGAGAATTATTGTAAGAAGCATTTTCTGATGAAGAACTAATCTGTAACTGTAATGTTTAACATTATTTTATGCTTACAATCCCCACTGTTCAGTCACAAAAACAGAAATTTTATGAGGGACAGAGGAAAATTCTGAGGCAAAATCAGGGACGTCCCTGAAAATCAGGGATAGTTGAGAGGTATGCCTCTCTGCCATGCTCACCTGCACAGGTCTGGTGGCTGAGCTCCCACAGGGTTCTTCGTTAGTTAACATTAATGAGTACCTGCTGTGCATCTACTGGAAATTAACATCCTGTTTCCACTTGAATCACACCAACCTCTTTTCAATAACTTCCTCCACTCACGGGTGCAAACTCAAACCACCCATAGCCACAGACATTACGAGCTATTTCCAGATATTTTGTGACATTTCTGAAGAGTTTCTGTCTGCTGCCCCTACTGTGAAAATGCAGAAAGCAGGTGATATTTCTGGAAATATCACAGAAATTTCAGGAAATAGCTGGCAGTGTCTGTGACTGCTATTGTACTTTTAACTCCTTCAACTTCTCATTCTAATACCTGACAATTGGTGTGCATAGCGTTCATCTAGGAATGACCCCCCAAAATGCATTTTCGGCCACAAGGCATTTATTCGAAGGCTCTTGCCAAATGCCTTATCCTGCTGCTATTGCTTATTTCTGGCAACATCCATCCTAATCTGGGATTACCCCAGCCTTGTTCCAATGCCTCTAGCACTGCTGGGATGCTCTCTCTAGCAAGCATTAACATTTGTAGTTTACTCCCTAAACTTGATGCCCTGACCTGCTGGGTCACGCAGCACAACCCAGATATTCTGTCTGTGGCTGAGACGTGGCTTAAACCTAATATCCCTGACACTGCCATTGCAATACCAGGTTATACAATCTTCAGACTAGACAGAGTGTCAAAAAAAAGTGGGGTCTGTGCCATCTACTTAAAAGATTCCCTAACTGGTTATACCCTGCCCGTACCTTTTACTGATGCAAGCATTCAGGTGCTAGCCGCCAAGATACTCCTTGGTGCCCATAACAAAGTACTGACTGTAGCCACTGTTTTCATCCCACCCAAGCATACTGAGCCAGGGCTGAACAGACTCTTAGGCTGTATTAACTCTGTAGAACTAAACTCAGAAGTCATCTTGCTAGGAGACTTCAATGTAAACTGGCTCTCACCTAGTACATGAAACTACAAGGATGAATTGTCAGCAACCAACTTTACCCAACTTGTTCAGACACCAACAATGGTAAATTGCAAGACAGAGACCAGTACTCTTCTGGACTAAGTGCTCTCAAATTGACCAGATCAGATTAATAATACTAAGGTGCTCCCTGACATCAAAAGCAACACTTCTCCCATTAGCTGTTCTTGGATGAATAAATTCACAAACCCCCCAGCCAAAACAATTACTAGCAGAGTGATATCCAGAGGGCATCTGGGACCGCTCAAGGCACTACTGCGATGGCAAGATTGGTTACAGGTTGACGATGCCACTTATGTGGGCACTGTTCTAGAGTGCTTTATCTCCATATTCAGTGCAGCATGTGACATCCATGCTCCATTTAAAAAGAGAAAGATCAAGGGCATCTTCAATCCGTAGATTATGCCAGATCTATTAGAGCGTATGAAAGCCCGTGACCAGCTGTGGTCCAAAGCAAGAACAACTGGCAAACAAGCTGACATACAGACATATAAGACTGCTAGAAATGCCTGCACCAGACCTATCCACTCTGCAAAAGCTATTTACTACAAAAAGTATGCTGACCTCATCATGGAAGGATGGTAGGAGCTTCTGGAGAAACCTCTCTGAGGTAACTGGGAAAGACCCAAAAGTTGCTCTCTCTGTGCTATCCATCAATGGCCATATCACTCTTGACCCTATTACCATAGCAAGCACCTCCAACATGGCTTTTACCAATCTATGTCATGTGCTACCCCCTGACTTCTTGGATCCCATAGCTAGTATGGACTCTGAGGCAATTCCAGAGATAAATGAAAAGCATCCTCCATTCTATTTTAAAACTATTACTGAAAGAACAGCAAAAAAATACTTGATTAAAGTCCTTGGGAAATCCAGATATAGCGGGGATAATCTGGATCTTAAAATCTTAGCCCCCACACTGGATAAAGTTCTATCCCCGCTAATACCGCCTCCATTCACAGCACTCTCGACAATGGACAACTAACTGGTGCTATTTTCATTGACCTGACCAAAGCCTTCGATACTGTCCACCACTCCCACCTGCTGAGCCAACTGAAAAATGCTGGTCTCTCCAATGATTCAATCTCTTGGTTCAAAAGCTATCTTGAAAACTGCTCCCAGCGTGTAAAAATCGGGGATGTGCACTCTGATTCCAAACCTGTCCTCTCTGGAGTCCTCCAGGGTTCAGTACTGGACCGTCTACTCTTTAGCCTGTTCCTTAACACCCTACCGGACTCCTGTACTGAACGTATTGCCCTGTGTACCGATGATGCAGTAATCCTTGCCACACACCAGGACCCAAAGAAATTGCAAGAAAATCCCCAACTCGGCTTCTCCTCGGTTGAGAATTGGTTCACAAAGCACAAACTGATCCTTAATCAAAAAAAAAAACAAAGGCCATGATCTTCAGCAGCTCCCATAATAAACATAAACACCTCCAACTCTCCGTTATCACCAGACAAGGTGCCACACTGGAACAGGTCAAAAACTTTAAATACCTCGGGATCACCCTTGACCCTCATATCTCCTACACTGCCCACATCGACCATGTCGCCAAAGCCGCTAACTCCTGGCTAGGCCTGCTGTTCCATCATAGGAAACACCTGACACCCGAAGTCCTCGCTGCCACTGTTCAGAGCGTCATCATATCCATAATTGATTATGGCATTATCATTTATGGCTCTGCTACACCACCGCACTCAATCGTGTATCCACCGCCCTCAACAAGGCCTGTCGGCTTGTCACTAGCTCCCAACGCCTAACTCACACCTGTGACCTCTATTCTCAAACTGGATGGTTGAATCTTGCCAATTGAATAAAACACCAAACTTGTATTACTACTAAGTAAATCTTGCTGGGTCTTGCCCCCCTGGAGTCTGTGCCCTCATACAACCGAGAATCCACACCCGCCATACCAGGGGATCGAAACCTCAGCTTCTGCAAATCCCACATTGCTGCACAGCACAAGGCCAAAGATCCTTTGCTTACTGGGCCACTAGTTGCTACAGCGGTCTTCCCAGTAACATCTCATCTTCACTATCGCTCAGCACTTTTAAGACCCAGCTCTGCCTAACACTCACTGCCTCCAACCTCTGTGACTGTTGTGGCTAAACATGTCTTTTGGTTCCATAGCTGAAGATGCCCTTTTGGATCCACATCTACTCCTGCACTTTGCCAGCACCCCCCCCACCTCTTATCTTCACCTCCCCTGCTGGCTCATGACAAATGCCACCCGGCTGCACTACCTCTATTCTTACCCTCCTTCCACCTCTCCTCTCTCTGTCCCCCCCCACCTACCTCCCCTTTTCTCCCATCCACTTAGTCTCCCTGATTTCACCCTCCTGTTTCCCTTTCCCCTCGCCAAAGTTTCACCTTATTGTTCTTTTTTTCCTCTACAAGACTATGTGTTTTTTTTTATTTTATAAACTGTTATCTTTGCTTATGTTTGTCTCAATTGTACCAATGACATGGAACCTTTGTAAAAGAGCCTTGGCTCAAAGGTATTTGTAATCCTAGAACAAATAAAGTAAATAAATAAATAAATAAAATAAACTAAGATTGTTAACCTTTCCCTTAGGCTCTCACAATTTCCCAGCAAATGGAAATCTATGGTGGTTACCCCAATCCACAAGAATGGAGACAGGGCTGTGCATAGTAACTACAGACCCATCTCCATTCTGCCCCCCCCCCCAAAAGCTCTTAAAAGGATTGTGGCAGACCAACTCATTGATTTTCTGGAGAAATACAACTTGCAGTGTCCACACAGCATTTGAAAAGGTCACAGTACCTCCGCTGCCCTTCTCGAATTCACTAACTATAGCCACCATGCGTTGGATAATGGCCAACTTGTTGGTGCAATATTTATTGACCTCACTAAGGCCTTTGATATGGTCAAGCCACTCCCTTCTGATTGCACAGTTATCCCTCTTATGCCTATCAAAGGACACAACACATTGGTTTGAAAGCTACCTTAGTAAACAGTACCAACAAGTAAGGATTGGAGATGCTCTTTCAACCAGGCTTCCTGTCAAGTATAGCGTTCCACAAGGCTCAGTTCTGGGCCTTTTATTATTCAGTATTTTCCTAAACAAACTCCCCACCTCTTGTCATGATTGGATGTTGCTGTATGCAGATGATGCAGTCATCTACTCCAATAATACAGACCCCTCCCTTCTGGAGACCCAGCTTCAGAGTAGTTTCAGAGATGCCGGGGCCTGGTTCAGCACTCACAAACTTATCCTAAACTACAATAAAACCAAAGCAATATTATTCCATGGCTCACATAACAAGTACAAAGTCCAAAAACACACAGTTAGGAATTATATAGGTGCTGCTCTGGAGCAAACTAATGCTTTTAAATATCTAGGAGTAACATTAGACAGACAGTACTTTGCTTTATGCCTCCCACATAGACAATGTCACCAGAGCTGCACACATCAGGGTTGGCCTCCTCTATAAACACAGGCACTGTCTGCCACTGGTAGTGCTTAAGTTGGTGTTACAAAGCTCAGTCCTATCCATCGTCGACTATGGACTCATAATTTATGGGTCGGCCACTGACACTGCTTGCAGGCCTTTCATCGGAGCAGTGCAGATGACATATACCTGTGGCATTTTCAGGCAAGCAAATTGGCTACAGTTGAGGAGTAGAGTCTCATACCAGTCCTCCCTCTTAGCCAGAAAGACCTTGCTTGGTCTCTTGCCTCCGGGGTTACTTGAATTCCTCGGGCAGACCAATAACACCCTCCTAACCAGAAGTTCTGAAAGCCAAACTTTCCATGTGCCCCGCTTTTGTACTACTCAAGCCTAGCGGTCATATGCTGCTAGAGCCCCTAAGTGGTTCAACACACTTCCTGCCGATGTCTCCAACTCTAGCTCACGGGGAGTTTTTAAACACAAATTCCGCGAATACCTTCTGGCCAGAGACACCTGTAACTGCTTTGTCTAATCCTCTCATCTAGCCCGCTCTTCAGTTATCTCCTCTTTCTCTATTCTACCTCCACTCCTTATCCTTCCTCCTCCACTCTACACTAAAGCATCCCTGTTCACTGCCTTTCTTTCCCAGTGCTGTCCTCCCTCACTACCCTCCACCCTATATTCCATTCCCCAGATGGCTACCACTCACCTCCCTCACCTAGCAAACTTTCACTTTCCTCAATTTTCCCAGCTGCCACACACACTTCTTCCCACCACTCCTTCCCCTCAGTATAACATTGTTTACCACCCACTTTCCTTAGCCTGCCCCACTGCCTTCCTCCCTGTTATTCCTTGTCACACTTTAACTATCTTCTGCTTGCCTTTCCTG
Source organism: Neoceratodus forsteri (assembly GCA_016271365.2). Lineage (NCBI taxonomy): Eukaryota > Metazoa > Chordata > Ceratodontiformes > Ceratodontidae > Neoceratodus > Neoceratodus forsteri. Next base: position 560,188,757 of record CM028134.1, read on the forward strand.
TTCACCTGCCTAATTACCCTCTGATAACTTATACCCCCTACATCTCCTATCTCCTACCCAATTCCTTCTAAATATTCCAGTTATCCCTCCCAGGGTGAATTGTACAAGTGGGCATACATTGCACAATGCTCATGCAAACTTGTTTATGATCTTCATAAACTCTAATAATTTGACAATGCCTCTGGCTGTACCTAATCCTTCCTTTTTTTTATTTTATAACATTTATATACATTTATTGTTATTTGTACCTCTGTTGATAATCTTGTACTGTAACTGTCTTGGTCTCTCGATGTGGAACCTATGTAAAACAGCCTCAGGCTCAAAGGTGTCAATCCAAAATCATAATAATAAATTAAAAATTTAATACAAATCATGGGTATGGGAGTTCCAACTTGGATTCTGCAAAGGGAACTAGTATAAAACTAATCTTATTGCATTGTTTAATAATGTTACCAAGGAATTTAAAAAGAGGAAGCCTGTAGATATTGTGCATCTGGCCTTCAGCAAAGCCTTTGACACTTTGTCACACAGGAGACTAGATCATGGTATGTGGAATGAAGGTATAACTGGTCATGTAATGCAATAGATTAAAAACAGGTTGCAGGAGAGGAACCAGTGGGTTATAATTGAATGTGTGGCTGCCAATTATTTAGGTGCATGTGTAATGTTACTTGAGTTGTGATTCTTCGACTTGACTCTTCCTTTGGATTGCCACCCTTAGTAGGGGTGCTAGGAGCAGTCTCTTGTGGTCAAAGGAAATGGGTAGCTAAAACAGTCAAAAGATCAAAGTGAACATAACAGAACTCACATTCTTCAAATCACAGAAAAACCCATGTAGGGGGAACCTCTGGAGAACCAAGGTCATTGGTTTAGCTTTACCTCCAGGCTTTTACAAATGTATGAGCCTAAGTTTTGGTAGCCTTGGCAGAGTTCAGAATTTGAATCTCTAATGTATCTTTAAAAGCATGAAGAATTCCGGAGACCCATCATCCCAATGATGTGAGACAGAATGTTATTTCTGAATGTTGTGGTAGATTGGTCTAATCCTGAATTAATGGCCAAAGAACTATGATGAGTCAATGTCCAAGCAAGATATTAACAGACTGATGTGATAGATAAATCTGGATGAAATCATGATAGCATAATGGTCCATTAACAGAAGCAAATAAGTGATGTCAGGATGTCTGTCCAGGGATTATAGTTGCCTTAGAATTTGAATTGGACACCAAGCTGAGTTTGTTGTGTAATGTTATATATGAACTACTTTATTGTTTCTCCTGTTTGTTTTTGATGTTGGCAAAGTGAGCATAAAGTGGTCTGGCAAAGATTCCTTGAGACTTTTATTTGCCAGATGGATAGCAGGAGGATTGATAACTGTCAAGGAGGAGGAGGAGGTAAATTCCCCAGGCCTTAAGAATCCAGAGAAGGCTAAGGTCATAGTCGCTTGTAAATTGAGATCAGTGAAGACACCACAGACTCAATATTTTATGAAACCCATGAGTCTACAACAAAATTATAATCTATAAACTTTCTAGAGGGTGGTTGTTGTGAAGTAGATTTCCTCAGGAGGCTTTCACTGCTGGACAGGATAAATATGAGCTTGTTGACCCAGGATAGATGGAAATAAAAGTAAACTGAATTCCAGAGAGGTATTGCTTGATATTTGTGGGTGATGGGCCATATGCTTGAGAACAGTATGATGTGTATGTGAGAACATGAGGAATGGAATATTTCAGAGGATCTATGTGTTGGAAGGCACACAATGTATTGAATTTATTCCATGCTATTTTGTAGGCAAATTTATTGGACACAGCAAGGGAGTTCCAGATGGTTATAAAAGCATTGTTAGTGTATAGGTTCATAGGTTCATAGTTATAGTTACAAGTCCTTGAGCTACTTTGAGCTATGTAAGGACTCACCACTGATAAGTGGAAAAACTCCCATTTTTTATTACCCATGTGCTGGTCTAGCAGACGTTTAAAGGCTGACAAGTTTTTAGCAGTAACTACCTCAACAGGAAGCACATTCCACATCCCCGCAACTCTTTGATTGAACCACCTGCCCCTTTTTGTGGTCCTATAGTATTCCCTTTTCAATTGGATGGGGTGGGCCCTAGTAGCTCTATCCAGACTATCTTTCTTACACAGTCCTGCAGATTCCCACAGAAACATTTCCGTTAATGATTTAAAAACAAAACACAAGTCCCTTCTGGTTTTATGGTAGGCAACAGAGTAAACTCCCAGTTCCTGAAGTCTAGAATGATTTGGTTTATTCTTTCTCTTAAACACATGCTTGGTTACTCGTTTGTGACTAGATCATGTGCAGCTATTGGTATGATGGAGGAGGAGGAGTTATCATTTAGTTGGCTTGAGGGAAAACATCTTTGAATTGTTGAGATTAGAAATAGGACAAAAAAATCAGTGAGACAGTTAATTGGACCAGGTATGTACATGCTGGGAATTTTGATTGTTGTGCATTAAAGATGTCCATATTGCTCTTCTCACTAAGTTCATTACGGAATGGGAGGAAGAATGCCCTTTAATAGTATGGCTACTGCTGCTTGGTTGTCCAATTATATGGTGACTAAGTGACTGGTTCATAAATGACCCCAGGTAAGAGCAGCTCCTATTATGGAATACATTTCAAACAAGGAGGATGTGGGTTGGTAACATGGAAGGTCTTTAATTTCTGATGGCTATAATCAGACAAAGGAAAACAAGACACACACCGCAGCAAAACAGTAAGATGGAGTAGCATTGGTGAAGACCTTGATGTTTGAGATAAAACATTGATCTTTTAAAACATAAATATTTAATTTCAGTTGGAGAGGAAAAGTGGCCACATGGTTTAGTCAGAATGAGCAGAGGCAGTGATGGAGATTTTAGAGTCATAACTAAATAGGCCGGATTAAGCAGGAAAGATATAAAACTCCTGCCTTAGGACTTAATCCTCATTGCAAAATTGAGGTATTCTAATAATGATAACAGTTCTTGTTTTGTACAGGATAACCTAGATGAGAAAGATGTGATTAGGTATATAATACAGTGCAGTGTTTCAAGAGGGAGATGAGCTTCCATGCAAAGGGACTCTAGGCTGATGCCTAGAAATATACAATTTTTTTTTGCAGTTGTTTAACCAGGAGTAGCACACTAAGCTGGAAGCTTGTTTACAGGTGCAACCTGGGAGCACAGGGAAGTTAAGTGACTTGCTCAGGGTCACACAGTATACAAGTGGAAGCTGTGGGATTCAAACCCAGGTCTGGTCTGCTGGATGTCACCAAATTTGCAGCTCAGAGCCTTAAACCACTGCACTATACTGCCTCCCTTTGGGTCTTGAGTGTTATCATCCACTTGAAGGATATGAGAGAGAAGGAAAACATGGAAGACAGGTAATACTAGTGGCAGGTGGAGAGTGTAGAAGGTATACAAGCAGAACACTTAGTCTCACAATTAGAAAAATTTACAGTTACAGTATATGGACCCCATATTCAGTCATGGATACTTGCACCATGCTAACCCAGTGCCATGCTAAAAAATAATACTTGGCTGCCAGGGAGCAATATTCAGACAGACAGCATATCCTGTCCAACCCACATGGCCTGTCTGAATATCAGGCCATGAATGTGCCATGCATAGTGCATATTCCCATTGCTACTATAGCCTCCTGCTGGAAACAGGCTCCCAGGATTGAAGTAAGATAGCACATCCCAAAAGTGATAAGGCCACCTCTCCTGGGAGCCATACTCAGTGGCCCTCATGTTAATGTCCACATATACCATGCATAGCACAAACTGTTCATTTGCATATCATTACATGGCCATTAGCAGCTATGAACCGTGCCTCCCTACACAAATGTGCAGCAGCACTGTGCAGAGCCTTGACCACTGCCCTCCCTCATCTGAGCCTTACCTATAAAGTCCATGGTAGTCTAGATTACCACCCTCACCCGATCCCCATGATTATAGTACCATAACTAAACTCCTGTCCCTGGCAGTCCTTTTAAACCCCTGTTTCACTCGGTCCCCATCAGTATAATATCATAATAAAGCTCCTATTCCTGGCAGTCCAGTGGACCCCTTCCATCACCTGTCTCCCATTGGTATAGTGCAGTAACTAAGCTCCTGTCCCTGGCAGTCCAATGGACTACCCACTTCCTCACCTGATTCCCATCAGTATATTGTCATATCTGAACTCCTGCCCCTGGCAGTTTGGTGGCCCCTGTCCCTCACTAGATCCTCATCAATATAGTGTCAAAACTGAATTCCTGTCCCTGATAGTCCAGTTGCCCCCTTCCTCACTTGATCCTCATTGGTATAGTGGAGCAACTAAACACCTGTCCTTGGCAATCTACTGGACTCCCCTTCAGCACCTGATCCCCATTAGTATAGTTCCACAACTAAACTCCTGCCCCCAGCAGTTCAGTGGAACCCCTGCCTCACCAGGTCCCTGTTAGTACAATGCTATAGCCTCTGTTGCTGGCAGTGTAGTGGACCCTCTCCCTAACCCACGCCTTGTCAGTTTAGTACCATAACTAAACACCTTTCCCTGGCAGTCAAGTGAAGCACCTCCCTCATTAGATCCCCATTAATATAATGTCATAATTAAACTATGTTTTGATATTGACTGGTTTACTTCAATCACTTCCATGTTTTGTTCTGGGAATGCATTTTAATGAGAAAGTATTCTAACATCAACAGCTGATGGTTACCTCTGACTTCTACTTGTCATAGTGGCACAGGCTTGTCATAGACAGTCAGATCTTGCTTTGTTGGTAGGCTTAAGCAAGGAAAACATGAGGGCGGAGGTAAAATATATTCCACTTTGTATTGAATATATCTTTAACAAGTCTGAGTTAGCCTAGTTGGATGTTGTCATGAATATAAAGTGTGATGTGATCTGCTTGGGCCACAGCTACAGGCACAGTAAGTCACATTTTGGTCACTAAGGGTGTCTGCAAGTATGCCAGCATCCTTTATTCTGAATTGCACAGAAAAGCCAGCTTCAAGGGTCTACATAGGGCCACAAAAGAAAATTTAACTGGGTAAGTAGAATACCAACAGTCATCCAACCCCTGTGCAAATTGGCATATATCCACTACTAGACATCCTTGCACAAGGAAATTTAGTCCCCCAAACCTTTTTTCAATAGAGGTAATCAATTAAATTACAACAGTCATGATGGGATCAATACAGCAGCCTTGTTAGATGACCTTAAAGATTTCATGCCAATGGCCACTTCATTAGAGGTCCACCAGTCCTTTATTCTACAGTATATGGGGAAATCAGGCATTTAGTTCCCTCAGAGGTGGCACACCAGAGCATCAGTTTGAAAAATGAATAGATAGTATGATCTGTAAAAGAAAGCAATATCTAAATTGTTTGGTGTCTCTTTTCCCCAAACTGCAGTACATGTATATGGGCAAAAACCTCAAAGCCAGTGTAAAGTATTATGACATTTATCCTGCCTGTTGTATTTTAGTGGATTCAGCTCAGGCTGAAATCTATTTTTCTGGGGTTATATATCTGGTTTCGGTGGAGATTCTTTGAGTCAGGTTAAGACTTACCATGAATTATGTGGCTTGGTTTGTGGAGACAGTGCCCCTGTTTTCATTGAAATATCCAAGGTGGATAGTTTCTTTGGAGATGAGAAATGGTAAGAATGTATCTTTGAGGAGTGTGAGGAGATGCATAAGCATGCATACAGGTTAGGCTGCAACAGTTGCTGCTGTCACTGTCTGCTACCATGTGGAATATGAGGACACCACAGAAAAACTTTTGAACCCATAAAGATAAACACACCAGCATGAAGAACTGGACATGTTAACCTTACTCTGCACTTAATCTCTTGGTCCTCATTCAATGCTCCCTGGCATATGTGCTTTACTCCCTGACTTTGAAAGTTTGAATAGAGGCACCATCCTTTATTGCAGTCCATGGTAAACTGTGTTTCACCTGAACCAAATTGCAAAACCAAGTAACGATGTTACTGTGACCCATCTATGATTAGCCCACTGATGCTGCACAGCTGACTACTAAAGGGAGCAACAAAAGTCTTAAAATACAAAATATGGAACTATTAAACTCCAAAGTAAGATAATTTTCAAAGCCCCAACAATCAGAGCCTAACATCAGACACCGCGAGCCATAGCCTTCAGTCTTGAACAAAGCCTAAAAAAGCCTTGTATTGCACAGTAAAGTGTTCCAGTTAGTGAGTCTTGATATACAATATAAAGTTTGTAATTTCTGTAGTTGATAAACTAGTATATTTGCCAGAAAATACTGGGTCATGGCAAGGTTGCTAAAAAACTGGGTCACAGCAAGGTTGTTACTGAACAGATCTTGTTGAAGAGCACTGGCGGTAAATTTTAAATGTACAAAAGTAACATGAACATACATAGAAAAACATACAAAAACTGCTTTTCCTATTTTCTCTGAGGGATAAAGATACAATTAAGTGCTAACTGAATTACATATAAAGGGGGACCCTAGTCAACTTGATACATCAAACAAATAGGGTGGAAACCCTTTTCCCCCTTTTTTAACTCACTAGCCAATTACATTAAAAAAGGCATGGCAAGGTAAGACAATTTTTATTTAAAAGATGCCCATCCCAGAGGCTCTGGGCACCGAACATGATAAAATTACATACAAAACACAGTCGATAAATTATTTATACAAATAACACCACAGTATACAAAATAAATAATTAGCACTATAACTCAGTACTATAGAATTCATAAATACTATGATCAGCAATAACTACTTGCTAAATTACAGCCAGGGACCAGTTTAAGCACAGAAGGCACGGAGCAAAAAGAGGCACTGAGCAAATCCAAAGTCCCAGAAGGCCTGATTATACAAGAAGGCCTTGAGGCGGGCTTTGAACACCTCAACAGGAGGGGTCTCTCTTACAGCTGGAGATAGCAAATTCCACAGGATGGGAGCAGTGACACTAAAAGCTCTGTCGCCTGCTGTTTTTAGCCTCTTCCTGGAATAGCAAGGAGAGTTGTAGTTGACAAAAAAATAAAAATAGATAAATAAAGAGCGAAATTCTTGTGAAGGAAAACACTACGTAATTTCTTTTTTTTAGCCAGGTTAGTAATATTTCAAGTTATCAAGTCATCTTCCCCCAACTCACTCAATAATAAAATACCTTGTAGTAAATGTTTGAAAGGGAAACAAGAAACAGAGGAAAGTGAAAATTAGTAAAAGGACACCTGCAGACTGATGGTCTAGATACTAGTTCATTAAATATTAATTCAAATCGAGACATTTAATTCACCAGAAATCACCGGAAATAATTTCTTTTATTTATTTAGTTTTTGTTGACCGGGTAAATGCACTAGACAAATCCTACCTATTTTCAGGCACGACCTGTGGGAAGGGGATACAGATGAATGCCAACTGACCTTGAACCAGATTAAGCTGTTGGTGGTATTTTTAGTGAATGGGTGGAAATTTGGCCAGGGCACTAGGGAAATTCCTCTGCTCTTTTTTATTTTTTATTTTAGTATGCTTTATAGCTGAGCCGGACTGTTGAAATTGGACCCTGGTCATGGACCCCAAGCCTCCACCTCTGAAAGTGCTGGCGCTCCCCAGTCACCCCTGACTTGCACCCCAGAGGGTGGGGTTGCTGCTCTGTCCCTGGTACCAGGGCCGCACTATTAGTATCTGGTCAGGGAGCCAGCTTCAGACGCTGATTGAGGCCTTGGGGGCAGGACATCATAGAGACAACTGGCTCAGTATTTTTCCCCCATTAGCAGGGACAGGGATGTGTAATGATGCCAGCATCTGCCCTGCCCCTCATGCATGACAGCACTGGGAATGTGGGATCTCCCAGCCTCTGCCAGGAGTCCTCAATGCACTGGCACACAACCCCACCTCCCCCCTGGAGAAGGACAGCAATCCATAGGATGCTCAATCCTTCTCCCCCCAGCCGGCCCTCCAGAACCCCGGGTCCATTCCCAAACCTGGGTCGCAGATGGAAATCTAACCGATTTGCCAGTGGGCCAGCTATTTTCAAGAAGTGCCATGGGATCTTTAACATACACTTGAACTACCACTGGAACAGGCAGATGGGACCTCGGTTTAATGTCTCATCTGAAAGACGGCACCTCAGGAGTGCAGTACCCCCCTCATGCTGCATTACAGTGTCAGTATTGGGATTTAACCCATGTGCCTAGTGTGGGGATAGAACCCACAGCCTTCAGATCTCCCAGCCTCAGAGGCAAGTGTGCTACCTGCTGAGCTACTGACACTGAGAGAACACAATGGGTGATTTGATACCTTTTATTGGACCAACAAAAGAGTTACAAAATGTTTAAGCTTTCAGACTCACATAGTCCTTCATCAGAAACATGGCAGTTAAGGAAACATATTACTTTAAGTACTCAGAAAAGAATTAGTAAAAAAAAAGTCACATATGGTTGCGATAGCTCTGCTGATAAGATCTAAAATGGAGAATGAAGCCAAAGATAAAAAATCATTCCTAGGAAACCTAGGTGGGTGTTAATCATAACTCCTTCCATTCACGGAATGCATGTGACAGCAGAAATTTATAAATTATCAATTCCTAATTGCCTACCTGAAAATGACATTAGACTTATGAATCTAAGAAAGCACCAATTGCAATCAGTCATATAAATGGACATAGTTGTGTGTGTATGTGTGTGTGAGTATATATATATATATATATATATATATATATATATATATATATATATATTTCTATGCAAAAAACTGCATTAATGCATCAATTATAGTTGAAGCGACAAAAGTCAGGAAATTCAACATTAGGGTGAGCACCCCCACACACTCCATCCTCCACAGACTGACAAAGCCGTGGTGTGGCATGGGGTCATGAGACCAACTGTCACCCCATTCCATGTATAACCAGGCTTACATGGTACAGTAAAGGGGAATGGGGTGACAGTTATGCCTCATGACCCCATGCCACACCATGGCATCTGTTAGTCTGTGGAGGATGGGAGTGAGGGGGGGGGCTTCTCACCCCAAACATTGAATTTCCTAACTTTTGTTGCTTCAACCCTAACTGATGCACTAATGCAGTTTTTTGCATAGAATTTGCTTACTTTTTGAAAAAGTGTAATATAAGTAGTAAAAAACATGTATTGTTGTATCTCATTAACCGTGCAACCTATGAAAAAAATTCCACTGCAGGCTTATGCTATGGTTTAAAATCTTCAAGCCCCACACTCCCACCAACTTGTACATTTCTGCATAACTTCACAATATAAGTACTGAATCACACGTATTGGTCGGAGCGCGGGACCCTTTGGGCCCTGCACTCCCACTGCATTGCTCAGCACTGCATAACAATACATTTCTGTCATGCCTTTTGAGAGGGCCCTGCATTCCCACCACATTGCCCAGCACTGCATAACAATATACTTCTGCCATACATTTTGAGCTGTCCTATACCTTATAATGAGATCTCCTGCGCAGCCAAAAATGTGCTCACCATGCTTTTCACAATGCACATATATACTTCCCCATTAAGTATAATGAGCATACGCCACAATTCATCAACCGTAACTGCCACTGCCATGAAAATGGTCACAATCAAAGATCTATGATTAATCTTTCTACATTCCAAATTTCAGGCAAATTGGACGCAATGGTTCAAAAGTTATTAACACAGAACTAACCAAATTTTCATTCATTGGAGTGGCATAATTCCACACCTGTTTAAGTTTTACACACCAAACCACTGAAACACACCTCCATGGCACTAGGGATACCTACCCTATACATTTCAAGCCAATAGCACCATACGTAAGCCTATGGGCAAAATGTTAGTTATGTCATGCAATATCTCAGCAATGATTAATTTTCCAACATCTAAACAGCATCAGTCACATCTCAAGGACATCCCCTCAACACCCTCCAAATTTCAAGTAAAAGAAAAAAACTGACTCAGAGATATTTAATTTTAAAGTTTTACCACCTTTAAAAATTCTTTAGTCGCGAGAATAGGCCACCACCTCATGACCTAAGAACATTTTTGGCATCAGAGGACATCTGGTCATGACATTTTGGCTATCTGATCCCTCCCAGGAAGATCTGGTCCAGAAAAAACCTGGACATCTGGTCAGGAAGTCATGAAAGAAGCTCGCAAACAAAACGATCTTGCGACCAATGAACTTGCAGGCTCACTATCAAAGATTGTTAGTGAGCCGCGACCAAAGAATTTCAAACTTTAAAACTCCATTTTTTGACACAACTACATTAATCCACAAGCATGGGTCGACAGAGGGAAGCCCCCTTAGCAAAACCCATCCTAGTTTTACTTCACAAGTCACCCCGGGCTGAGATATTCATTTTTTTTCCAACCCCAAACTGAAAACAAGATGGCGGCCATCATGAACGATACATTTCTCATGATCAAAGATTCTTTGATTAAGAGTCTGCAAATTCTTTGATTGTGAGAAGTGACCAGATGGCCAAAACCCCATTCTTCTTTCTCAAAATAACCATATAAATTTTCCAATAGATTTATAATAGGAGCTAAAAACTTCAATAACATTTGAATAGATTAATATTTTTTCACCAAACAAAAAGTGGCATATTCCTTTACCCAAGCTCTTTCTATGTGCCAAGTTACAGACTGGCAGGCCACACAGTGGCCACGCACCACCACAGACAATATCCAAAAAACTGCACACAAAAGTGGTGAAAAGCAAATATTTGAGCAGTTTGCTGCCCAAAAACCGTACGTCAAACCATAATGCAACTTGGCAAGTCAAGCGATCTACCATGCCCCATCATGCATACCAAATGTCATGCAAATCCATTAAATAGGTCCAAAGTTATTAACGCACAAACTTTGAAGTTTAACATTAAAGTGCCTTCTCAACCCTAACTAGAGGGGTGCTACTGCACCCCTATAATATATATATATATTTTTTTCTTCACTAGAACCATGTTATATAAAGGCATATTAAAAATTCACAAAAGACATGTCCATGTTTTGTACATGACACAAGAAAAAGGCAGTTCGAGTTCAGTTTGTGTAATGGGTCATAAAACCAAGGGCCATATTTATTCCATCATTACATGTATTATCAAGAAAAATAAATTTGACCTCATATGCCCTCCTCTTATGTGTACTTCTGAAGTGTCCCTTGAGAAGCAGGACAGAGAGGTCAGAAATGTAGTGCTCGGATTGAGAAAAATGGTGTCCCACTGATTTTACAATATTTTTCATTTTAATGTCATGTCTATGTAAGTTCATTTGGGTTCAAAGGCATTGTCTGGTTTCCCCCACATAACCTATTTGTGGACATTTCTTACATTGGATGTAGTAAACAACATTCTGAGGTGTATATGTGTAATTGCCCTATATCTTGAATGGTTTGTTTTGGGGAATGTTGATAAAATCTGAGGTGGAAATGTACTTACATTTAGGTCTATTGCAGGTTTTAGTGCCACCTAGTGTTCTGTTGTTTTGAGCAGGTATATGTTTGCTCCTCAGAATCAGGTCAGATAAATTAGATGGCTGTTTGAAAGACAGTAAACATACTAACATGTTAACATACTAAAAACCAGCAGAATAGGCCTAATGGTCTTTTGTGTCTGCTTGGTAGCCAGCCCTTATCGGGCGCTCACTCCTCCACCCCCCCAGCCCCGAGAGGGTAATTTTTGGCTTCTGTGTACCCATGCACCTATCCCACCCCTTCTTAAAGCCCGCCACTGTGCTCTCCTCCACTAGACTCCTGGGCAGTGCATTCCATGGCCCCACCACCCTCTCAGTGAAGTAATGCCTTCTACGTTCTCCCCTGTAACTTCCCCCCTCCAGTTTCCACTCATGCTCCCTGGTTGTGCCCCCTTTCTTTAGCCTGAACATTTCTTTGGCTCTGCCCCTGTTAATCCCTTTCACATAAATGAAGACCTCTGTCATGTCCCCCATGTCCCTCCTTTCCTCCATTGACTACAGCCTAAGGACTTCCAGCATTTCCTCATAGGTCCTTTCACTCATGCCCCGAATGATCCTGGTTGCCCTCCTCTGAACTCTCTCCAGCAATGCTATGTCCTTCCTAAGGTGAAGTCTCCAGAACTGCACACAGTACTCAAGATGTGGCCTGACTGAGGCATTATACAGAGGGAGTAATTCTTGGAAAATACATTTCAAGGTGTCATCCTCACTGAATATTGGCTGGAGGTCCTTAATTAGTTTATGTACAGGCTTCAGATCAGGACTGTGTGTAACAACCAAGGATATCTGGAAAGTGGTGATCTTTTGTTTATATAGTAGTACAGTAGTTGTTCTCTTGGCATGAGGGCAGCACATTCCAAAGCTCTCTCTATTTTTCTGGAGGATTGTCCCTGCCCAATAAATGTTCTTTTTAGTGTTTCCAAGTGTTTATCTCTTCCCTCCTCACACAAACAGATTTGGTGGTATTGAAGCACTAAACTGTATATTGCTGATTTTTTTTGTGTGCCTAAGGTGATTGTTATTGTTATGTAAGTATCCCTGGCAATCTGTTGATTTCCTGTAAATACAGATCTGCAAGATCCCATCTTTGATGGCAACTGTGGTGTCCAGGAAATTAACACTGATGTCAGAGTACTCCAGGAAACAGTTAATGGAAGGGTGATAAATAAGAGATAAATAAGGTAAATAAGGGTAGAAATAAGAGACTGAGTAAAATATTAAAATCATCAGAGAAGAAGAAATTGGAAGGCTGAATTGTTTAGAAGTGAGTTGTACTAAAAGTGGAAAAACTAAAGTAGAAATAACCTCCACAGCAACACAAACTCAGTTAAATATTTACAAAGAAGGGGCCACTAAACTGGACCAAAATAGCTACAAGAAGTCACATGGAAAATTAAAAAAGAAAACAGACTGAGGAAACAAAAACTCGAGAAAATCAGGTAAATACAAATTTACCTATGGGAGCAAGGGCTAAAGCCATAGTACCCTTATAGAAAAAAAAAAGAAAAACATATTTTAATCCTCAAAAGCAGTACAAGATGCTCCAATAAGTAAAAAAAAATGACAATGAAGAGAGGGGTTAATGAGGTAGAACAAGAAGGTGCAGATAATATAAATACACTACAGGAGCCTGAAGGCAAAATCCAAAATATACATGAGTAAACTCAAAATAATAGTGAAAATAATGAGAGATTCACAAGATCAACCTCCTGCTTGAGCTACATAACTCATTATTAGTGTAAACATGATACATGATAACCTGGAGAATCTTTAAAACATGGCTAGGGCTATATAGGAAATCAAAAAATTGACAATTTAGAGCTTTAAGTTAACTATGAGGCCAAAATGATAACTGCACTAGAAGAACATCAATCTGCTTTGAAAGACAGAGTTAATCCTGCAATCACTGAAATAATAATGCAGAAAAAACAATGTGAACTGATAAGACAAAAATAAGATGATCAAGAAAATCATGCAAGACACAAACATATAAGGATCGTTGGTGTACCCCAAGAATGGGAAAAGGAAACCTATAGTCTCTGATTTGACTAAAACTCTATGGAATGGCAACAAAGATGAAGCATTCATTGATAGAGTGCATTGAACTGGGCAAAGATCAGCCCTACAGGAAGTTCCAAGACCTTTAATTCTGAAATTCTTAAGGAGTGAAGACAAAGACAGAATGATGAAAGCAGTGTCATAAAACAAAGACTTCCATTATTGATGATAAAGAATGTCAATAAAGCAAGACTTCTCAGGAACTTTGGAGGCTAAGGAAGCAGTACACAAAGATACAACAAACTTTATGGAAGCAAGAGATAAAATCTACAGTTTGGTATTCAGCAAAACTACGTGTCTTCTTGAATAACCAGACTTTAATGTATAAGAACAATAAGGAAGCACGCGTGTAAAGGCCTAAAACTTTGGCTACTGACTCTCTTTGCTCCTGGTAAAACACTGACTAAAGCCTATTTTCAATATGACCTGTGAGCATTATTAGGACATCTCATCAATCTGCAAACATTCTTGGGTGTTGGAGAGGTCTCTAGACTAAGATATGCTTGGTTCCTCCCTCTCCCAATCTTCAAATCGAGTTCCTACCAGTTAACACATTTGCAAGCTTTCTGACTTTAATATTTACTTATTACAGAATGTTGATAATGGAATTGCACTTTTATATTTTTTCCTATACAGCAACCTATCTAAATGTGACTCAGAGTCATATAAAGAATAAAATAAAAGTTTTTAGATATTGCAGGAGCCAGGGTTGCAGCCTGGGAGGAGTGAGGAGGGACCTCAGATTTCACTGTTTGGGCTCCCACTTCTTTCCTTCCTCCAGCCATTAAATCAGGTCTTACCTGCCTAATACTGTATATTCAATAAATTCAGAATTTGGAAGAAAATGAAGCTCAGTCCATGCTGGCCCCTTGGCCTTCTCCCTCCTTGAATATGTAAAATAGAAGAATGTTAATTATTAATAATCCTACTCTCTTTATCTTATTCCTCAAAATGTAAACAGAGGAATGCCAATGTGATTTATATTTTCTTTTTATACATGGCACACTAATCCCATACACTTCTCATTACCATTTTGAACTGTGACATCTCAAGGGAGGATCCAGAAGCAAATGATTTGATATCTTTTAATGGACCAACATAGATGTAACAACAAGAACAAAGTGCTCTAGCTTTCGGACCAACCAGTCCTTCTTCAGAAGCTCATGGCAGTTGTTTAGAAAATACAATACTTATAACAGCTAGATAATGCAGAGAAAAACAGGAAAAAAATTCCCATTGGTTTAAAATACTCAATTAAAAAACAAAAAAAAAAAGAAGATGATGTCAGAGAAGTTTAACACTACAATACTGCCTTCAGCCAGAAAGAACCTTGGGTCAGATTGTGCTTGGTGGAACACACATACAAAGAATCCTACTGCATATAAATTTAATTGACATAAGATAACACTGCTGAAGCAGATAACTCCTAAATCAAGCTATGAGTGTCACAGTTAGTATAAGGATGTGATTACTGAAAGGCAACCCCCACCCAGATTAAAGACAAACTAAGACTGTTATAGGGCTCATGAAATTTCAATGTTAGCATTATAGACAAGAATTTACCAGTAAAGTAGTCTTAAAACATCAGTGCACACTGTGTGATGTGTAAAACCTAGCTGGACCTGTCACCCAGCTGTATTCTCAAGCTAGATATAAGGCCCAAGAAATTTCAAAACCTCAGGACTATATAAATGATAATTTAAATATAAATTGATAATATTAGTGTCAAACAAAAACTCTAGTCGAGGAACCTCAAGGAATTAAGACCATGTAGCCTGATATGTACTGATGTCAATATATACTGAGAATGTAGCAACTTGATGTACCACAAGTGTCTAAGGACTCTTCTCAAGGGAGGGGGAGGAGGGACCTCAAATCCAAGGTTGGGCTCCCTTCCCCACCCCTCAACATTTCAGAGATATTGAATATCTAAATAAGTAACAACTGTACTTTCAATTTATGTACATTATTATTAAAATTAGTATTTTTTTATTTTAGTCTTTGGTATCCAGGTAAGACCCACTAGGCACAAGTGCCTGGTTTCAGGGGTGACCTGAGAGCACTGGGCGGTTAAGTGACTTGCTTAGAGTCACACAGTATGCAAGTGGAGGTTGTGAGACTCAAACTCAGGTCTGGTTGGCTGAATGTATCAAGCTCGTTCACATCTCATTCCTCTAACCTCTAAACTTGTTCCTCTAACCTCTAGGCTATACTGCCAGCCCAAGTATGATTTGGTAGATCAGCAAAAAGACTAATGGCAGTAAGTTAAGGTAGTGAGAATAACCTGTGCTATTGTTAGTGCCTCAAGTGGTTTCAAAATGTGCCAGGAGTTTTCCGTTGGCACTGGGGAGGGATGGTGGTGGGAGGGTACCATGGGATGAAAAACAGAACAAAAACAGAAAGAGGATGATGCACGAGAAAACGAAATGCAATTATTTCAGCTTAAAGGCCAACCCTCACTATTATAAACAAATATGCTTCCATTATGAACCTCAGAAAAGATACATAATTACATTAGATGGGATGACAATTTAAAGCTATCACTTGGAATGTAAATGGTTTAAACTCAGGTATCAAAAGAAACAGACTATGTAAGTGTATTAAGAAAAAAAATATGTAAATTTCACCTGTTTTCAAAAGACTTACCCGGATCAAAAGGAAGGTTGAAAAATGAAAAGGTCATGTGTCAAGCAGATTTATTTTTCACAATGTAAGGATAAGAAAAGTAAAGGGGCCAGATATTCAAAACTTTGCCCGGGGCAAAATTAGCACTGCCCAGTGGGCAAACCTAGCCCGGAGCACAGAGCAAGCTATATTCAAAAGGAACAGCCCAGGGCAAACAGCTTCCGAATATAGCATGGTAATGAGGCCATGCAAACTGGGCTGGGAGTGTAGGGCAAACATAGCCCTGGAATAAGACAGCACTGAATTAAGCAACCAGGAAGTGGAACCCACAACAACAACACAGTACACAGCAACGTGAGGGCAGGTACAGACGAACTACATGGCCAATGTGTGTGCCAGCAAATGCATGGACTCAGTACAGCTGCAGGAAGCAGCAGATGTGAAAGAACAGTGATCAAAACTGTATAATATTCCCTGTACCGTTAGTGCCGCACTAACACATTAGCGCGGCATTAGCGCGGAGCTAAGCAGTTAGCCCGGAGCAAACACGTTTGCCCGGAGCTAAAATGTGCTGTATTCAAAAGTGCCATGCAAATGAGCCTACTTAGGTAGTCTCTGGGCAAACAACCGGATTAGCATCTCATTATACCCTGATTTGCATGCAGTTTGCCCAGCGTTACTGCAGAGTCCCACAGAGCCACCTGTAGGTCAGTCTGGAAGTACAGGAGCTGACCAGGTCCAACCGCAGCTCCACCTGTAGGTCAGTCTGGCAGTGCATGATGATAGCTGCAGGCTACATGTAAACAGTACAGCATAGCATAGCATATTGTACCCCAGGGGACAGGACAGCATAGGCACAGGTGGTGGTGGTGCTGCATGCAACTGTCACACTGTAGGGCATGCTACAGTGCACAGCAGCAACTACAGTAGCAAGGGGGCCAGTAGTGTGTGGACACAGCAATGCCTATGGTGTGTAGGGCAGTGATGATGACTGCACTATACACAGTGAGAGGCCCAACCTGCGGATGTTTACTGACACTGGACATTACTGTTACGCTGCTGTGTGACCCACAGATGCTGCACTTGTGGCATGGATGCTCACAGTGACATGTACATTCCTGGCTTTGTGTGCTATGGCAGTTGTACAGCTGTGAGGTATGTGGCGGGGGGGGCATATATTATCCAAAAGGCACACTGGTGTTGGGGTATTCCCAATACTGGCCCATGTACACTGCATGATGTGTCCCAGCCTTGTGGCCACACCTGGTCTGTAGCACAGCCTCGCCACCCATACATGCTCTCCTCAACATCCTCCATGCTCACAGTGCTGCATGTGTGTGCTGGCATCTGTTGGTGTCCATGGCAGTGCGGTCCGCAGGTGAGTGCTGTATGGCCACACTGCCGTGCTGTCCACTGGTGGCAGGGTCACCACTTACTGCCTGGCATGGCTGGGACTGGTGGCAGATGATGGCATCATTGTGATGCCATCAGTTAGCAGCATTCTTCCTCTAGGTTTGGCTTTATCTATGTGTCATATTTATTTGTTAGAGTCGCAAAAAACCCGCGCTAAACCCGTGCAAACACTGCGCAAAGCCACAGTGTCACGCAAAGCTGATTGCCCAGGATTAAGACAAGCTTTTCCTGGGCGGTAATGTGCACCGCGCTAAGTGTCGTGCTAGGTCACGCAAAACCACTTAGCGTTGCGCTAGCCGCTGAATATAACATTGCGCCTGTATTCATGTCAGTTTGCCCCTTGCATACATTATAATTTTGCCCAGCGCTAATGCAGTTTGCCTGCGCTATTTGGCCTTTTGAATATAGCAGACCCACGCTAATCCCGCGCTAAACCTGTGCAAACGTTTTTTGGCCGGCACAAAGTTTTGAATATCTGGCCCAAGGTGTTATAACTATCAACAAGAAATTAAAGAAAAAAATAATATATTTATTATCAGACTCAGATGACAGAATATTATCATTAAAAACTGAGATAAACAACTTTTTATTTGTACTGGGAACTCTGTATGTTCCGTTTCAAAAATTCAAGTCTTTTTTAGCTATAATAAACAATTTGTTGTGCACGTCTAAGCCAAACATATGATATTAATGGGTGATATGAACTGTTTAAATGATATATTATTACATAAATCAGCCTATGTCAAAGGATGGAGTAAATATAAATTGAGAATTTTTACAGCATTTCTTCAAAGCAATTGTTCAAAAGATTATTAGAGATAACTGTGTCATAAAAAAGTTACACACACATCGAGTATATATAAAACTATGACTATGTCATGGTATTTAAATCTATTTATATTGACACATACTGTATGATCACCACTCAGATATTCAACCCCAATACATATCAAATCATAACCCAATAACTTTCAGCTTCAAATGGGGCTTTTGATGACAGAATAAAACAACATGGAGGTTTAATAACAACTTATTAAAGGATGAAAGGTTTATAACAGAACTAGAGAGGGCAAGCCATAAATTTTGGGACATAAACGATAAAAATAAAGATGATATCATCAAAAACTGAGATACTTTTAAAGCCACAATTAGAGGACATATAATCTCATATTCATCTTGGCAAAATAAACAAGGAAAAATGAAAACTAGAGAAATAGAAATCAAGGTGAAGGAACTTGAACAAAGAAACAAAAAATCAATGGGGGAATATGCATGATACAGAACAGTGTGAGAATAAGAAAAAGTTATTAAACAGCACAAAGATTTACAACATAGAGAATATTGGATGGGCAACTATGCACAACCAGTGTATTCTGCCACACAGGGGTTCTGATTCCCTCTGACCTCAAGAGCAAAGCTCGAGAGGCCCAGGGGAATCAGAACCCCCACGGTGGCAGAACACACCAGTTGAGCATAAAGTTGCTCATCCTGTATTTTTTATAGTGTATAGTATTGTGTGAAATGTGTGTGCATCAGTTCTTTCACTTTCAAAATGAAAATGGCTTGTGCAGTCTCTAAAGGTTCAGGAATGCTGTTATACCATAGAAGAGTATAATCACATTCCATGACCTTTGAACTGTGGTACAACAGCATTTTGAACAGGATGGAATTTTAAGAATGAAAAATCAAAACACAAAACTGAAATAACTTCTATATATGGTGAAAATAATCACATCTAGATTGAAAATGACAAAATTGGGGCCTGCTTTCTTACATTTTATCACAAGCTGTATAGTTCAGAGTGTAAACGTTCTCAAAAAGAGTATAACACATTTAACAACAGACATATCTCAAGAAGAAATAAAATATAGAATAATGCATGGGGAAGTGTGTGTAATGAGGATTTTATGCACAACCAAGGTGTGCAATGCCTCATAAACCCCGAGAGTGAAGCTCAAGGGGTTTATCAAGGCATCACACACTGAAGGTGTGCATAAAATATGAGTTGACACACACTTGCCCATTTTTTATTTTTCATAAAACTGGTTCCTTTGATTTTTTTTTTTTTTGGCGGGCATGTACTTGTTGAACAGTCTAACGTTGGTCTTGGTTTTTCTTAGAGTGTTTCTTCAGTCTTGCCGCTCTATGAATTTTTGTCTTTCTAGGTCACTAGGTTGCTGACATGGTAATGAATGTGCCATTTTTTTATGTAGGTAGACAGACATTAGTAGGCCACTGGTTATTTTTCATATCTGTGAGAAATATGTCTTTCTTCACTTGCACATGAGTTAGAGTCCCAGTCAGCGGTTTCAGTGAGGTTAGTGCAATCAAGTTGACAGTGTGAGGAGCCAGTAGTGCTAGCATGATGTGATTTTAGAATTTTTGCAAGAGGTGTTTATCAAACTCCATTATACCCGAGTGATTATACACATATGTGTATAATCAAACTCCATTATGCAGTACGTAGGTGATTATACACACGTGTATAATCTAACTCCATTATACATGGCCGTGTATAGTCACCCATGTATAAAGGAGTTTGACAGCTCCTGCCCACAGCTGATATTCATCACTAACCAGTTATTATAAACACAATAATCTCTAAGTCCAAAGGAAAGTGCACAGGAGAAGATGGATTTACTACATAATTTTACATAACACTTATGGCTTTTATGCTACTACTCAAGTCCCTATGCCAAAATATACAGAAAAGGGGTATTATGTCTCCTTCATTGAACAATGGATATATCCTTGTAATACCTAAATCTGGAAAAGACACAAAGAGAGTTGAAAACCATAAGCTAGTGGCAATATTAAATAAAATATTAGCAAAAATCATAAATAATCAAATTCTACTATATCTAGAAATATTAATCCACCTGGGCCAAGGAGAATTTATCCCTACTAGATCAATATTTACAGGTATACATGGTATACCATTTTTGATTGACCATATTGAAAGAAAACAGATGTTATGTTAGTATCACTTGATGCTTGCAAAGCTTTCAGTATGGTAGAATGGGCGTACTATTTCCAAGATCCATCAAAATAGAGTTTACCATTAAGTGGATTAAAACCTTGTATGACAATCCAAAAAACAAAATTAATAACACATTCAAAAAAAAATTCAGTCTACATTGACCAATACAACAAAGCTGTCCATTTCTTCAACTTTTTTGTGTTTGCCCTTGAGATTTACTGAATGATATACAAGCAAATGAAAATATTACAGGAGTTGGGACTCGAGGAGTGGAATCAAAGTTTTTTTTTTAATTCAATCAACTTTATTAATTTTCCAGTTACATACTACAACAGAGTAACAGAACAAGATAGCTGACAGGACAAATCCAACCCTCCCTCCCCCCTAAACTCCCCCTCCCCTACACAAAGTGTGCCAGTTGATAGAGTTATAGGTACTAGGGGATAATGGGTCCAGTAAGACTATACATAATGGGGAGCCAAGAGACCTACTACATGTTTAATTCAGACATAGAGCATAAAGTTTGCCCCTTTTCTTATTAAAGAGATGCAATCTATGATGAGTACTGGCAATCAGGTGCTCTGTCCGAAAACAAAAGGAGAGCTCATGTAACCATTTGTGTAAGAAATGGTTTATTGATCTAACCAGTGTTTAAGGATCAGTTTTTTAACCGCCATGGATATAAGTGCAATGTGGTATCTTCTTTCCTTGACCCCAATCTGAGTGTAGTCCTCTATAATGCATATTTATGGAGTGAAAAGGCCTTCTAAACCCTGAAGGGGATCAACCCGAGCTTCAAACAGATCCCATAAGGGTGAAACCTTTTCACAAGACCACAAAATATGCAAAATAGTTCCCTCTGCCACATCTAGTAGAGGTTGGAGAATGGAGACCAATTTGACAGGTATATAATACATGTTATTTAAAATCTGATATTGAGTGAGTCTCAATCTGTCTTGGGAACTATAAAGATATAGATCTTTCCATACATGCGACCAATTAAGTGAGGCATCTGGCATCAGGGCCTCCCAGACCTTGGAGCCTGCAGGGGGGCTGGGGTTGAGAGTGACCAGGAGAAGGGAGTACAGAAGAGAAATCCCATGGGGCTTGACTGCCAATTCTTGTTTCTGAGCCAGCAGGGAGTCTAATCCAGAAACCCTTGGGGTGGGACCAAAATGTTTCAGAAGTAGATGTCTTAATTGAAAGATCTAAAAAATATAGGGGTGACCCAGGTGGAACTTCATCAGAATCTTGAGAGAAGAAAGAAGAGAATCTTGAGAGTAAAAATCAGATACCCTGGCCTCACTGAGCTGGGGAAGTGAACCGGGAGGGATAGCGCTCTCCCTGATCTTGATATTAGGGTTGGATAGAATAAGTTGAGAGGTATGTTTAGAAGGAGAAATTTTTAGGGGTGCACATATCTGGGAGAAAACTTTAACTGATGTACCAAATTGCTGAGTCACGAAGGGGTGATGGAAGGGACTTCCAAGAAGAAAAGAAGATGGTAGAAGCAGAGAGATGGAAGGTGTGAAATAGATGGAATTCTATTTGCAGAAAGGAGTATAGTCCCCTCCAGTGGTGGAAAGCCATTTACCACATTTATAAAGATGACTGACGCAATAGTAAACCAGAAAATTTGGGAGTCGGAGACCACCAGATTCTTTAGGAAGACCTAATTTGATACATGAGCATCTTGGGGATTCATCTAACCAAATAAAACTTGAAATGAATGAATGGATACATTGGAAAAAGGAGAGAGGAAGCCAAATATTTAACATATTCAAGGGATAGAAGAGTCTGGGTAAGATATTCATTTTAATGATGTGGATTCTGCCCCATAAGGAGATCGGGAGAGATTTCCATCTCAGAAGGCCTTGTTGAATTATGGCAACCAGATTATTGAGGTTTAATTTTTTGGTAAGGGAAGGGTCTGTGGATAAAAAGATATCTAGGTATTTAATAGATTTAGGGGACCATCGCATGCCATACTGGATAAAGTCAGATTTATGAGGGAGGTGATTAAGGGGGGACAATTTCAGTTTTATTACAGTTCAGCTTGCAGTTAGAGTAGCGGCCATACTGAGCTATCACTTTCAAGACTTCAGTGAGAGAGGCAGAGGGGTGCGAAAGATGCAACAGAATATTATCTGCATACACTGAGAGAGACAATGTAGGCCCCCCCCCCCGACTGGTATACCAAGTATGTTGGAGGAAGCTTTGAGTTGTCTGATTAAAGGCTCCAGATAGAGGTTAAAAATAAAGTGGGATAATGGCAACCCTGTCAGGTGTCAGTATGAAGAGAGAAATGAGATGAAAAGACACCATTACAATATATCCTAGCAGACGGGGAAGAGTAAATATTTTGAAGCCATTGCAGAAATATAGGGGGAAGCCCATTTTCTGTAAAGTTGACCAATATGGAGACCCAGCCCACCCTATCAAAAGCCTTCTCGGGCATCAAGTGAGATTAAAGCCATATTGGTGGAGGAGAGCGTAGCAGCTTGAAAAATATAGTTCAGCTTGTGTAAATGATCTGCTGAGGATCGGCCAGGAACAAACCTGACTTGTTCCTGGCTAGGCAGATGTGACCAGACTTTCCAAATTCTCAAAGCAAGAATTTTTGTGAGAATTTTGATATCACAATTTAAAAGGGAGATGGGATGATAACTGGCTGGTTGGGAAGGTGGTTTATCAGGTTTAAGAAGAAGTACAATAGTTGCTTCCAGGAGAGTGGTCAAGTGACTTGGCAGGAAACATAAACTGGAAAAGGCGGAGTAAGAGGGGAGATAATTCCTTAATGAAGAGCTTATAAAAGTTGGGAGGAAAGCCATCTGGGCCTGGTGCTTTGTCAAGAGCTAAGCTATTAATAGCCGCTTAAACTTCAGAAAGGGAGATTGGAGAAGATAGAAAAGCCTGCTGATGATCTAAGAGACAGGGAAGTAGAATAGCATCTAAATAGGCCTCTATCTCCTTGGTGCTTGGTGGAAAAACTCGTTGACCATAAATTCTCAAAAACTAGAGCAATTTCCTGGGGAGGGTTTTGATGGATCCGTCCCGAGCTGAAATTGAAGAAACTATCCTAGAACTTTTATTCCCTCAACCGAAGAGCCAGTAACCACCTAGCCTTTTCCTCTTGTTCAATGTATTTGGCATGGGTCTTTAAAATCGCATATTCGGCCTTTTCTTGTAGGAGGTCCGCATATTTGTTCCTAAGGGATAACAAGGTGTTTAAAGAATCTGGTGAAGAAGAAGAGGATAAGGACAGCTCAAGAGATCTTATTTGAGATAAAAGAGATAGAGCTTCTGATTCACAGTCTCTTCCATTTAGAGGCAAGCTTAATAAGTTCACCATGCAGGAAACATTTCAGGGCACACCACTCATGATTTCCTCTAGGGACAGAGTTCTGGTCGGAGTCAACATAAGCTTGGATAAGAGATTTTATTTTCGAGATTATGAAGTTATCCTTGAGGATTTGAGTGTTTAACTTCCAGGCTGTGTCCCATTACAAGTCTGAGTGGGGAATAAGTGAAAGCCACGCCACAGCCTGATTGGCTAGGATTATGGGCTTGAGACTAGCATTACATAGCCCGGGCAAAAGGGATAAGCTAGTAAGAACATAATCCAGCCGGGATGATGTGTGATGAACAGTAGAATAAAAGGAGTAGGCACGGCTGGATGGATTGAGAATATGCCAGGGATCCCAAAGACCGAGTAAGTCCATGAAATCCCTTAGAGCTCTTCAGGAAGGTGAGAGAGGCCTGAGAGGATGGTGGGAGTCAACTAAATCCTGTGTAGGAGGGATGTTCCAGTCACCACCTAGAATTAGAGGAAATAATAGAAGGGGGGCAATTCTGTCAACAAGATCCATAAAAAAGGCAGTGTCCCTCCCCCCCACTGGCCCATAAATGCTGCCCAGGATCACCTCTTTATGGTCTAGGAGGCCCCTGACCAGGACAAACCTCCCCTGTGGGTCTGAGATGGTTTGGTCGGCCTGGAAAGAATATTCTTCATTATTGGGATTGCAACACCCCTACTCAAGGTTGAGTCACCAGTGACGAATACCTGATTGACACCTTGTCTATGTAGCCAAATGACTTCATGGGTCAAGAGATGAGTTTCCTGCAAAAAAAATATTCAGGCTTGAAGTAGGGCACAATGCTTGATTATCTGATATGTTTTGCGGTGGTCTCTCACTCCCCAAACATTCCAAGTTAAAATTTTAACAGCATTATTGACCATAGCCATGATAACCAATAGATCATAGAACCACAAATATCCAGAAAATAGCACACTCTGACCCACCCCTGCCCCCCCAACCAGCCAAAAAATGGATAACTGCAACTGGAGCTGTGAAACATCAGTTAGCATTGGTAAGAAGAAATACCAAAATACTTTGTAACAAAAGCAAGCATGTAAACCACCAGCTAAGGAGAACTGGGGAGCCCCCCACCCACCCTCCAATTCCAACAAGATAGTGTCTGATATAAGAATGAGGTCCCCATAACCCAATGTCCTACAGACATTATAACTATTTACATTGGTCCTCCTTCTAGCACAGAACCAGCATGTTTTTTTTAGGAATAACCCCAAGAAGAGACCCATTCCCCATAAGCCTGGTTCTAACCCATCCTGGTGTCAGGTCTAACCAGTGAGGTATAATTAATGGGTGCCAGAGAGCTCTGAGCAAAGGGAATCAGGGCATTAAGAAAACCCCAGTTTTGTCAGAGCTTCCTGGAATTGAGCCATAACCCCCACAAGTAAAACATGAGATGAAGCCCAGGATAAGGGGAAGCAGGCTTAACCCCCTACTCACCAGGTACATGGTGTTGTTCAGCATGAAACAAACCCATAGATAGAGCAGCTCCCCCCTCCTCCCCCACACATAAATAATAGCTAGTTAACTGCAAGGACCAGATAGAAAAAGAGATGGGACTTTCCATCTAAAGCAGGTGAGGTAAACAATTACCCACAGCCCCTCTATGCAACGTAAACCAAGATAAAAGGTATCCACTGGTCAGAATTCAACCATGCTGCAGATTGGCACTGCCAACAGCTGTGCTGTGTGATGGGTTGCACCACATGCAGGGCACTTGCAAGGGTTCCAGGAAGTATTCAGAAAAATTCTTAAAAAGAAAGGAAAACCCCTCACTACACTACCCTTAAAGCATCTTGGCAGCAGGCAGAGTGTGAAGGGATCATGTATCAGGACTTAATTATTAACATCCTGATTAGTGCTAGAGAGAGGACCCCCACCCTCCCGTGGAGTAGTCGCTGCCCACTGTGGTTGGTTCCAATCCAGGGACACAAAATAGAGTAGGACAGGTGCACCAGCATCGAGATCCCCCTGGAAAACAATCCCTAATGAAGGGACCCTGGTTAAGGAAAGTAGTATAGGTTAGCCTATGTAGTGGAATCAAAGTTAAAGGTTTATGTGGATGATGTTCTACTCATGTTAACCAATCCACAGTAAAGTCTAAAAGAAATAAAAATAACCACTGAACATTTTTTCAAAAGCTTCTGGGTATAAAATCAAGGAGAATTAAATCTGAATAATATTTAACCATCAATCATTAGTAGAAACCTTCACTATCTTTCATGCAGTATATAGACTTGAGCATAAGGATTATCTGGGTATCAAAATAGCAAATTCATTAGAAAATATGTATAATGAGGGAGACCACGTGATGCAGAGTGCTGAGTAGAAGCACCTCCGCTAAGCTCCAGCCTCCTGACTTTATAATCGTCTTTTTCTGACATCTAGATCTTCCAAAACCCTCTGTATTCAGCTGTTCCTGCCTACTAAGCACCTAGAGCGTCTGACTAGTGTGTTTGGGGCACAGATGGAGGCTTACTTGAAGAAAGCCCCGCAAAAACATACTCCACCTGCCACCTCCCAGAAAGCCCCAAAGAAATCTCGGGCCTCGAGTGGGCCTGATAGGCCTGATCATTCGAGTCAAGCATCGGAACAAGAACCTCTAACGCTTAACAGGTTCCTGGAAGAATTTAAACCCTTCCGTGAGGAGGTGAAAGAGATGGCAACCAACCTGAAGGCTCTTTCAAAAAAGCTGGATGAGGTCTCGTTGACTGTCTCTGACAACACTGCCTGTATAGTTTCGTTGGAGAAATGCCTAGAAGAGGTGGACTCTGGGCTATACGGCAGAACTATAGTGACTATACGGCAGAAGCTCTCTCGTGTGGAGGCAAAGCTTGAAGATCTTGAGGACTGCAGCCACAGGAACAATGTTGTGGTTTTAGGGCTTCCAGAAGGAGAAGAGGGCCAGAATACTGTAGCTTTTATACAAAAGTTGGTGGAATGGGTTGCTGGCCCCTCTCCCTTTGGCCCTGCATACATCATCGAGCGAGCGCACAGGTCGCTGTGACCGAAACCTTCACCGGAGGCTGCCCCTCGCCCCATTATATGCCGATTCTTTAATTTTTTAGAGAGGCAGCACTTTTTGATGAAAGTGAGAGCTCTACAGGAGGTCCGCTGGGAGAATTCCAAATTGAGAATTGCACAAAACCTGCCAGGATCGGTCCGACTGAAACGTACAGCATTTCACCCCATCATGTCCAAGATTATTGCTGCGGGGCTTAAGTTTAAGATGGGGTACCCGGACAGGCTGCAAGTACTTGTGAACGGATCCTGGCTAACTTATGAAGACTCAGAATCTGCCCTTTCAGGCCTCAAAACCGCTCTACCTGATCTGTTTCGGGATCCCTGAGAAGTTCTGTCCCCAAGATGAGGAGAAGTCTGGTGCTGTCAAACTGGGACTGTTATCTTGTTAATTGTCTATGAAGATAGTAATGAAGGGGTGCATCTGGAAGTTCTTGCTATTCAATTAGACTGTGTTAATACTTAGTTGGGTTAATTGCTGTGGGATACTTATGCCTTAATTCTAAAAGTGAATTTGATGTTCAGGGCAAGGACTCGTGGAATGTTTGGTTTGTCTATTCGGGGATGGTGTTCCTCGTTCCAGTGTAGCCAGTTATATAGGCCATCACTAGTGAGGGGAAGGTCGTTTTAAGCTTTTATGGATCATTATTTTACTCCACGGGTGGCTTAGCTTGGGAGCTGTGCTGGGCTTTTCTATTATTTTCATGCCTGTACTCTGGTAGGATCGTTCAGTGGCCACAAGAGGGAGCTCTGTGCACACGAATTGTAACTTAGCGTTGTTGTTAATTTGGGGAGGATTTCCCTCAGTTTTGTTTCCCATCTCGAGTTCAGGGTAGTAAAATACCCCAAGCTGGGTTCTCGGGTCTTTGGGCTGTTAAGTACCCGGTGCAGAGATGTCCTTCCTTGTTAATAATTTTCTGGGGCTCAAATGTTAGAGTCCCTCACCGGTTTTCAGGTCATATTCTGGTTGGAAGGGGTAATTTCCCTTTATAAGACTCCCGGTTTGTTTTTGACTCACGAAGACATTTCCTACAGGGAAACAGGGGCCCTATTTCCCATTTTGTCTCCTGGGGTTTCTGGGCATTTGTTTGTGTTTCGCAGGCTACCCTACCCCTTTTATCACCCTAATGCATTCGTTGTGCTCTTATGTCTGAATGAAGCCCAGCACTGCTTTCAAGTTACTACAGGTTGCTAAAGTAGTAGTGTTGCTTGGTACTCATTTGAGGGGACTGTTACACTTGCAGGAAGCAGAGGGGTATATTCAGGGGGCTGGAAGGGGAGGAAGGGATGCAGTACTGTGTTAAACATTGCTTGTGACAGTGGGGGTGGTTGGGTGGGGTGGTAAATGCCGGGCTAAGTGACAGGCTTTCTATGTCAAAGGAAAGGGGGGACTTTGGGGAAGGGGTCTTGGGATGTTCTGGTTTGGGTTGGAGGGTGGGGGGAGGGTGGTGCGTACAGCAGTAATCATAGGAACCTTACTAGGTATTTCTCTATGTTTCTGTATGGGGCTTTTGGAATTAAGCTCATTATTCTTGTTCTAGATGGCTAACAGTGTAATTTTCGCAACTTGGAATGTGAAGGGGATCAGGAAAAAGTCTGAACAATATCAGGTGCTTAAGCATCTAAGTCTACTGCGTTCCCAGATAACATTTTTGCAGGAGTCTCATTTGTTAGAATCTGAAGCTTTACAACTAAGAAGACAACAAGTGGGTCAGGTCTTTAATGCCTCGGGATCCACCAATAGTTGTGGGATCATGTTAATTATTAATAGAGGCATTCCCTTCATTTCCACACAGGTCATTACAGATCTGGGGGGCAGATTTGTTCTGGTTCAGGGCACCCTTTGGTCAGTTCCACTTTTGCTTTGCAGTATCTATGGGCCTAACAATGATGATCCAGACTTTTTCAGCAGGCTGATCATGATTATTTTACCAATGCTTCCCATTATGATTATTATGGGTGGTGATTTTAATCAGGTACTGGATTCTAACTTGGATAGTTCAGGTAGGGGGCTGAGGGGGCTCTCCCTGGGGCAAAGGGCATTTAAGGAACTGGTGGATCAATGCAGGCTTTGTGATCTTTGGCACGTTCTGCATCCTAGCTCCAAGGAGTTCACCTTTAATTCGATGGTGCATGGATCGCAGTCTCGCATTGACTACATATTCATCTCTCAGGGGCTCTTGCCCGGGGTTATGTCTGCCTCGATCCAGCCTGGCCCCATCTCCGACCATTCCCTCGTGGTATGTAATTTTTCTTTTCTCAACATACCTAGAAGGGAGACCCGGTGGAATCTCAATGAACAGCTGTTAAAAGATGCCAAGTATTGTAACCTTATAAAAGAACAAATTGAGTTTTTTTTCTCATCTAATCCTATTGATAGTGCAAAGCCGGACATCTTATGGGGTGCCTTTAAAGCATTCATGAGGGGAATCCTTATTAGTTTAGCTTCAAAAAGGAAAAGGGCATGGGAGGAAGAGTTAGTTTCACTATTGTCCCAAATACAGTCCCTCGAGGCTAACCTTTCTGTCAACACATCGAGTGAAGACAGAAAGAAGCTTCTGGTGGCCAAGGAGAGATATTTAGATTTGCTGAGGGAAAAGACAGAGTTAGCTATTATCAGAACTAGAGCCAGCTACATGGACCAGGGAGAGAAGGCAGGGCATCTCCTTGCATTACGACTTAAACAACAGGAGTTGGCAAGATTTATCCCCCCAATCCGAGCTCAGGCAGACAGATCTCTGAGAGTATCCCCTTCCGAGATAGTGCAAGAGTTTGCACTATACTACGAACAGCTATACAGGGATATGGAGAGCCCTCCTTGCCCGGGGTCCCTGGAGGAGTATTTAAAGGATTCCCATCTGCCCTCCCTAACAGAACAACACAAGTGTTTTCTCATCTCGCCAATATCTCAGGAGGAGATCTCCGGGGTCATAGGAGCCTTGCCGTCAGATAAGGTCCCAGGGCCGGATGGTTTTTCCTCATTATTTTACAAAGTTTTCCGAGAGCTCTTACTCCCGGTGCTTTACCGCTCTTTTCAGCACATTTTGTCCGGGTGGGGTAGATGCCTATCTGTTCGAAGCCTCTGATTGTTCTTCTCCCTAGCCGACAAAGACCCAGAGTTGGTCCAAAGCTACAGGCCTATATCCCTTTTAAATCAAGACATCAAAATCCTTTCGAAGATATTGGCCGATAGGTTAATGGTGGTCCTTCCGGACCTAATAGGTATGGCCCAGGTCAGGTTCACGAAGGGGCATTCATCCTCAGACCATCTGCACACGTTGTCGCATGTCTTCTTGGTGTCCAGGGATGCCGCTTTTCCAGCTGGACTGGTCTCTCTGGATGCCGAGAAGGCTTTTGATCGTGTGAATTGGAACTTTCTGTTTCAGGTTCTTAGGGCCTTCCAGTTTCCCACCATTTTTATAGACTGGATCGGTGCATTATACAAAGCCCCTTCAGCAAAGATTTCAGGAAATGGTGCATTTTCTAAATCTTTCTCATTATATTCAGGCACTAGACAGGATTGCCCCCTTTCACCTCTCCTATTTAACCTTTACCTGGAACCTCTCATTCGAAACATTCTCAGCAATGTAGGGATACAGGGCATTCGGGTGGGATGTCATGAGGTTAAGGTTACCGCGTATGCGGACGATCTCCTTCTTTATTTATCCCACCCGGTGTCCTCTGTTCCTGCCTTGCTGGGAGAAATTGCTAAATTCAGTGCCCTCTCAAATTATAAGTTAAATGCTAATAAATCCTCCTTTTTTCCTCTGAATCACAAGATTTTTAAGACCGACATTACTCCCTTTGGTTTGTGTTGGGCACCCCGGATACTGAAATACTTGGGCATCAAATTAACGCGTAATCCCCTAGCATGGTTTAAGGAAAATATGGATCCTCTTTCCCAGCTTATAATTCAGGACCTGGATAGATGGTCCAAACTCCCGGTTTCGTTATGGGGCTGGATTAATATTATCAAGATGAGCATCTTCCCAAGAATTTTCTACCCCCTCTCTCTGCTTAATTCATTCATTCTATATCCTGGTTTCAGGAAATGCATGGTATCTTTACCAAGTTTATCTGAGTTGACAAGTACCCCCGATTGGCATACTATAAATTGGCCGCTTCTAAGCTTGATGGAGGACTGCGGATTCCCCACTTGGCTATTTATTATTGGGCTAGCCACCTGGCTAAATGTCTGAAAGGGGTTTGTCCTGATCCCGAGAATGTGAGACCGATATGGCTCAAAATACAGTTAGATTTAATCCGGTCTATGAATATGGACCCATTAACTTTGTTTTATGTAAAAATGTCCCAGTTACAAGGCACGGAGAAGTGTCCCACCTTTAGGACCTCTTTAAAAGTATATGTGCAGCTTTGTTCCTTTTTGCGCTATACCCCTCAGCTTGATCTGGCCCAATCCATCTGGAACTCTCCGTCCTTTACCATGAATAAACAGCGGATTCCCCGCACTTGGTTGCCTCAACTGGGTGATGGGATAGTTTCCTCTTTCCTGGATGATGAGGGAAAGTGGTTCTCAGTGGACGAGATCATTCGGAAATTTAATATTCCACTACACTCACATTTTAAAGTGGTTCAATTAAAGCATTTACTTATAACAGTGTTAGGTAATACCCCCCCCCCCGTCAAGTGGTTAGGGCCCTGATTCCGGAATCTTCCTCCCTACTAGGGTCCTCGGGGGTTGTTTCAAAATTATATCAAAACTTTTTTTATAGACGGTACGGGGTCTCCTTTGGACCGACCAGGTTCTGGAGCACCTTACTCCCCCAATATGCTCCCGACTGGCAAATATTGTGGCGGTTCTGTCATAAGTACGTGTCCCAAGATAGACTACGTCTTATGCAATACCACATTTTGCATAACATGTATTATACTAATGTTAAGTTAGCGTAATGGGGTTGTCTTAACTCTAACTTATGTGTTAGATGTTTCCAGGGGAAGGGAACACTCCTTCATATATTTTGGTTGTGTCCTAAAGTATCTTTGTTGTGGGACTCTATCAAAACCTTTCTGGACCCCATACTGGGTCTGCAGGAGTGTTTCACACCCGATATTTGCCTCCTAGGGGATCTGTCCTCTATTAGGGTTAAGGCAAGGAGGTTTCATATCTCCATAATTGCACTATCTGCCAAAAAACTTATTTTATGCCACTGGAAAGATAAGGTCACCCCCACATTACAGGAATGGGTGAATGGAGTCCTAGCTAACTTGCGTACAGAGAAGGCTATAGCAAGCCTCCATAACAGATTATCAGTCTACACACATATATGGGACCCCCTTCACTCTTTAATTATTGCTACCCGGATATAAGCACTATTTTATAGGAAATAGCCCAGTACGCCTAGGTATAATATTACAGTTCCTATATTGAATGTGACTTGATACTGCTGTACGGGGAGGGGGTCCGTCTTAAAGGAATATTTATTGTATTCATATCTTACTTGTCATGTTAACCGCCTTCAATGTTGTGGAATACTTTGTCAATAAAGGTTGAATTATAAAAAACCAAAAGAAAATATGTATAACAAAAAATTGCATACCTTCTTTGAATGAAATCTCTTGTAAATTAGAAGGTTGATAAAAAATGCTTGTGTCAACATGGGGTAAAATACAAATATTTAAAATGTGTGTAATTCTTCTAATATCACACATTTCAAACCATTCTCACCCCAGTTCCAGGATCATGGTTTAACATATGTTCAACTATGTCAGGACATTCATTTGAAACAATAAACAACTATGCATTTCTTGGTTTAAATTATGCTTAAGTAAGGAAGAAGGCAGGCCTGCCTGCCCCAATCCAAAAAGTTACTGTCTCTTTTGGGAGAAATAAGCTATTGGATGACAAGCCAACAAAATGTACACCAATAAAAAAAATTTGGTTTACCCCTACATATACAATAAAAATAAAAGTGTTATTATGCATAAATTGGGAAGCATAATGGAAGTCTTCCTAAATAACACAAAATGGGAGACAAACAAATGTGAGTAATACTCTGTGGAACAATCCAATTATAAGATAAATGAAAAAACGCTATACTTCATAACCTGTAAAAATTCAGGTATAAAAAGATGGCCTGATTTTTTTTTTGTCAGATGACAAATTTCTTAAGTGGGAAAAATAAGAACAAAAATACAAATTGAGTCAGACAGAACTTTTTAAATATATACAGATTAAAAGTCTCTTTGCCAAACATTTCTCACAATGGAAAAAGCCACTGTATAACTCAAATAGGAAACAGAGGGCCAGATATTCAAAACTTTGCCCCGGGGCTAAATTAGCACTGCCTGGAGGGCAAACTTAGCCCGGAGCACAGAGCAAGCTATACTGAAAAGGAAATAGCCCAGTGCTAATCCTGCTAAATATAACAGTCTAAGGAAGCCGGGCAAACCATCTGGGAGTGCAGGGCAAAAATAGCCTGGGAATAAGACAGCACTGACTATAGCAACAGGGAAGTGCAAACTGCAACTGCAGCTCATTAGACTCTGTAGCAAGCCAGTGTAGCAGGTGGAGAACATTGTGTGTGATTGCACAGAGATGTCTCACATCTACTGCAAACACACCACTCAACCCCCTGCCTCATAAATTAGGGACAAGGCTTAAAAAAATCAGGGACAAAGGTTTACAATCAGGGACACATCTTAAAAATTAGTGATATCCACTCAGGAAGCTGGTAGAATAAGTGGTTTAGTGTAAAATGCATTGTCTAAGGAAGAACACGTCTGTAACAATAATGTTTGACATTATTTTATGCTTACGACTCCCACTGTTTGGTCATGGAAACACAATTTTTAGGAGGGACAGAGTAAAACTGTGATGTAAAATCAGGGACAGTTGAGAGGTATGACTGCAAACAACAATGTAAGCCACACACTTCAGAATTGTGCTTAGTGTGCTATGCTAAAGTGAGGTTTGCCCGGGGCTAACCTGATTGCACACTGCTAACACATTAGCTCGGTGCAAACTGGTTAGCCCGAGGCAAACGGGAGCTATATTCAAAGCTCCCATGCAAATGAGCCTACTTAGGTAATCCGTGGGCAAACAAGTATATTTGCATCTCATTAAGTGCTGTTTAGCATACATTACCATGCAGTTTGCCCTGTGCTACTGCATGGAGCACAAAGCTCTCCCTTTTGGTCAGAATGGAAGTACAGGCTGGGCCAAGGCATACCCTCAGCATCCCCTGCTGTTCGGAATAGAAGTACAGGCAGGAAGCAGCAAGAGCTGTGTGCTGCCAGGCACAGTTGGTGTATACATAGTTCACAACCCATTGCCTCCTGAATCAGGGACAAGGCTTAAACAAATGAGGAACAAAGGACCAAAATCAGGGACACATCTTCAAAATTAAAGATATCCACCCAGAAAGCTGGTAGAATATGGGGCTTGTTGCAAAATGAGGTTTCTAAAGAAGAACCAGTCTGTAACTGTAATGCTTGACATTATTTTGTGCTTATAATTTCCACTGTTTAGCCACAGAAACACAACTGTGAGGAGGGACAGAGTTACATGTTGAGGCAAATTCAGAGAAATCCCTGAAAATCAGGGACAGTTGAGAGGTATGCTCCAGACCCATTCACAATGCATTTAAACCTAATGTCCCTGGTAGTCTAGTGCTTCCCCCACCCCCCTGCACGAATTCTCTTCCATTTGAAATTAAAATTAATGCAA
This sequence comes from Neoceratodus forsteri, assembly GCA_016271365.2. NCBI lineage: Eukaryota > Metazoa > Chordata > Ceratodontiformes > Ceratodontidae > Neoceratodus > Neoceratodus forsteri. Next base: position 560,223,368 of record CM028134.1, read on the forward strand.
TTTCCCTGGAAATCTAGTCGTCCCCCACCCCCTGGGATCCCGTCCCATTTCAAATTAAAATAAATGTACTTTCTGTAGTCTGAGGGTCCTCCCATTTCAGCACGATCTGAGCTGATTGGCATACATATAACACTTAGAATCCCCTCACTCGCAGTGAAACCCTCACTTAGCATAATCACATTCAGAACGGAGTCAAGCATTGTCAGGCCCTCCTCCTCACATCACAGCCGGCAGCCAACTGAGGTAGGAAGGAGTGGTACTGCCCTTCCTACCCCAGTCGGTGGCCGCCATGGTGGTGAGAGGAGGGCTGAGCCAGTTGCCAGCTCCATTCTGGAATGTGATTGTACTGATGCAGGTTTCACTGCTGGGTGGGGACCATTGACTACTAGGGAAGCAAATTTATATTTATGCAAATCGGGGTTGGATACGTATGGGGGTGGGGAGACCACTAGACTACCAGGATATTACATGCATTTATATTTGAAATGGGACGGATTCAGCAGGGGGTGGGGGACCACTGGACTACCAGGAAATTAGCATGTATTTTATTTGATATGGGACAGGATTCATGCAGGGTGGGGGACCACTGGACTACCAGGGAAACAAATTTATATTTATGCAAATTGGGGGTCGGATACGTCTGGGGTGGGGGACCACTCAGACTACCAGGGAAATGATTTATAGGGCGTTACGGGATCGGGAATCATGCTTGGGGGTGCACTGCCACTGCATTACCGCCGGCCTTTCGGGCGGGCATTCAGCTCCACGCTATGGGTCGCGCCATGCCTGTAGCGCGCTCATACTTTATTATGCCGTGCTACCGGTATTCAGGACCCCTCCCCTCAGTCCCTCCTTTGCATACATTATACTTTAGCATGGGTGCTAACACCTAGTGCCGGTGCTAATTGTTCATTTGAATATTGTAGTCAGGTGCAAATTCGGCACTAGTCCAGCGCAACGGATTTGTGCTCGATGCTAACCTTTCAATATCTGGCCCAGAATGTCAAAAATGTTTAATGTTAAAAATGTGGTTTGTTTGCATGGTTTATGACCATTTATGAGAATGAATAAGAACAAATATATATAAAATCTACTGTAAAACTTGACATTTTCACTGTCAAATGATTTTTGCTATTTTTGCTAAAGCACTGATTAGCACTAAAATAAATTTGCTCTGATTAGTTCTATTAGCACGTTTTCCATTATAGTAAATCTGGCACGAATGACTCAGCACTAAACTAATTTGCTCGTTATGGTTGCATTTTGGTTTGTGTTAAAATTACTTTACATTAAAATAAAATAGTTTTACAGTATAAAGATATGGTCAAAAAAGACAAAACAGAACATCACAGACACTCAATGAGAGAATATTGTGCATTCGGTAAATATATACAAATCAGCATGGGATAAAACAATACAATATAAAATTATAAATAGGGCATATTACCAGGGTCAATCAAAATGTTTGCATCCTGGCACAGAAAGAAATGCACTATGAACCTAGTATTTTATTTTTCAACATAGTCTCCTTTCACCTCAATACACTTAGTCCAGTGTCACTCTAGCATTGTTATCCCCTCATGGTACAATTCTATGTCTTTGGCCCCCAGAACCCCCTCCACAACAGCTATCAGCTTTTCATCATCAGCAAATCTCTTTCTATAGAGTTCAGCCTTCAGTTTTTGGAACAGGTACTGTAGAAGTCTGAAAGAGCAAGATCTGGTGAGTAGGGTGGGTGAGAAAACAGTTCACAGCCACATTCTGTTGCAGCAGCCACTGTAATGTGCTGTGTGGGGTGAAGCATTGAAGGAGCAAAACACCTCACCTCACTTCCGGTTGGGGCACGGACCTAATGGCTGCCTAAACAAAGCGCTGAATGACTGACCAGAAACAATCCACGTTAATCCATATAGAAAATGTCAATCCTGTTGACCAAAAGATCAATAAAATACTATCTAATGGGACCCAAACACCCTTTGAAGGACATTCAGTTGCATGGAGCTGTAAAACAAAAGATAGCTGAGCAGGTACAGAACAGCCGAGCGGAGGTCTATGTAGAGAGTGAATCCACGGCACAAAGTGTGGAGAAGGCCTCAAGCATGGCACAAGAAACAGAATGCACGATTACCTTTCGGCAGCTCTGTCAAACCCTACAAAAAATAAATGATACTCGGCAGAGATTGGAGGCTAAAGCACTAGATCAATGCCAAGATATTGCAAAATTACACCAGAAAACACAAGAAGTTGAGACGGTAGTGACAGAATATACCCAGACCACAGACATGCACAACTCGGCCTTGCTGGAGCTGCATCATCTCACCATGCTGTTGGAACAGAAGCTTGAGGAACTAGAGAAGCGAAATCGGCAAAACAATATTCGGATCAACGGAGTACCAGAAGGAACGGAATCAGGGAACATGATTGACTTTATTGACTCATTTTTAAGAGAGATCCTTAATCTACCTACTGATAAACGGCTTGACATTATTAGGGCTCACAGATCACTGGTACCGCGGCCTCGAGATCAGAAGGCCAGACCCAGATCGATAGTGCTTGCATTTCTGGATTACAGGATCAAAGAGGAGGTGTTAGCCCTAGCCTGGTCAAGAAAACTATATATTTCGGGGATGTCAGACTGTTTTTTGACCGTGACTTTACCCTACAGCTGCTTGCTAGGAGGCGGAAGGTGCTACAGGTCGTTAAATTACTACAGCAAAAAGGAGTAAAGGCCTTTGTGGAATACCCAGCTAGGCTGAAAGTTCAAACAGAAAAGGGTCTTTTGAGATTTCAAGAGCTGGCAGAAGCTAAGGAGTTCATGGAGAGAATGGGGTTGCACATACCTGAGGAGCAGGGTCGGCGGATTCAACAGCAGCTGGGGGAGCGGAACTGGTTCAAAAGAGGCCCAAAAAGAGTGAATGGCGGTTCAAGTAGGGACATGTTTGGGGTGTGGGACAAGGTCCTAGGCAAAAGAAAACCCCCAGACACAGAACTAGAGCGAGGAGAGCAGGAACAAGGTGACCCTCCGAGAGAACAGGACGTCGTGCTGAACAACAATTTAATGGCTGAAGGATGAAGATGTGAAATGAGAATACACTGCAAGTACTTACTCAAAAAAGACTATGATGTAGACTAAAGGGAGTACAGTGCACTCAGAGTGCTTGAAGGGAAATGAAAATGACTTTAATAACTTGGGACTATGCCTGCATAATCAGACTACATGGCACATGAATAATAACTCAAACGATCTTTAATGGATTGTGGGGGTTAACGCCTCCCACTTCCTGCAGCAGTTATAATGCTATGTAGGTTTAGGGTTGTTCTCAGGAAGCGGATTCACGTGGAAGGGTCTAGTGAGCAGATATAAACGTGGATGTAGTGGAAGGAGGGCTAAGGGAAACGAAACAGAAGTGCAAGAATCATATCACCATCAGGAATTGGGTTATTTTTTACTTGACTGAGAGGGGAGCGAGGGTGGAAGGGAGGAGGAATATAAAGGGCTAATCTCTGTCTGACACTGGAAAAGGGGCCACCAGTATTGGATTTGTGGTAAAAGGAAAACAAGGGTCCAATTTTGAGCTGAAACAGGGGAAGAGGCTTGGCTCGAGAAGGAATATATAAAGTGCGGACCATTATATCTGAAACCGTACAAGGCTATGGGTTTAAGATATCGGGAGTACAAGAATGGGCATTAATAACACAAAACATGGGGATGAAAAGATAAGAAGCTTTTGAGGTATGGGAAAAGGGGAATACCACGGAGGAATTAATGAATAAAATAAACAAAATTAGTCGGGTTAGCGAATTATGGGGAAGGGGAAGGGGAAGAGGGTAATGATTCTTGGTTGGTTGCTGAGGGGTCTGCTTCCCTCCCACGTGAGGAGGGACTATCGTCTCCCCCGAGGGGGTACCCCAGTTGGGGAAGTAGTGGAGGGAGATTTCTCTGGCCCTATAGAAGACATGAAATCGTGATTAGGTCAGGAGTTAAATGTTTATATGAAAGACGGTTAGATCAGCGCAGAACATCATTTTCTTTTGGAAGGTGCTTGGGCACGCACTGCTCCAATTAAAAAGCTTTTCTGATCAATAGAGTAATTGGTCACACAGGAAAGCGAATAGCTCCAAGTTACGAACAAGAGCTCTCTAGAGGGGGCTCCCGTTGTAGAGACACTGGTAACCCCTCTGAACTTGCCTCCGCCTGTATAAGGTGGAGGTAGGACTAGAGCCCCAAAAAGTGGGACTTCTACCTTGAAGGTCAAGGATAATGCATTGGTTACTAGCCCAGTTGGCTATAAAGTTAAGCTATTGTTATCAAGTCATGGTTTTTATGTTATTTCATACCTGAGATGTGTTCCGTCGCAAGAGAGAGTTAAATGAAATAAAGAAGGGAGATGTGTGGGAGGGCTCTCGAGGAGGAGGAGTCCGTGGGGACCCTGAGAATATATTTCTAAACACAGACCCTTTTAATGGCAGGTAAGGGTACGATTATTTGTTCCTATAATGTTAACGGCCTTACAAACCCTGTTAAAAGATCTAAAATATTGAGCCAGGTAAGGAAAGCCATGGCAGATTTTATATTTCTCCAGGAAACCCATTTGTCAATGAAGGAGCACAATAAGTTCCTAAAATTGGGTTTTGGGGAAATGGCGGCATCTTCTTATAAGAGTGGTAGAAGGAGGGGTGTGATGGTGTTGGTGCCATCTAATTCCCCATTTGAAAAAATGGAGGCTAAGACAGATAAGGAGGGACAATATGCGATGCTGAAAGGTAAATTTAGGGGCAATGTTGTCACACTGGCATCCTGTACTTTCCCCTGGCTCAACACTACCTGAGTACCGTTCCTTTCTAGCCACTCTGTTAGAGTGGGGGGAAGGAGTCATAATTTGTGGGGGGATCTTAATCTACCTTTGAACCCGGATATGGACTCTTCCTTGAGGGTAAGAGGGAAACCACACAGAACAACTAGGAAAATCCAGAAATTGATAGGAGAAATGGGATTATTAGACACTTGGAGACACCAACACACTAGACAGAGGGACTATACCTTTTTTTCTGCAGCCTACAACACATATTCAAGGCTAGACTACATATTAGTCACGAAGACTGAGGTACAGAGAATTGAGGATACTTGGATAGGGGACTTACTCTTGTCTGACCATGCACCCATATATATAAAAATAGACCTGGGGAGACTCGCTGGAATACTATATGGCAGCTGAACACCTCTCTTTTGAAAGATAAAGAAATTAGGGACCAAATAGTAGAAACTTATAGGGCGTACCTTCTAGATAATACAGAGCAGGATACCACACAGGCCATCCGTTGGGACGTTGCAAAAGCTGTCCTGCGAGGTAAATTTATCCAACTGGCCTCAAGGAAAAAGAGGGAGCGGGAGGCCAGAAGACTTAAGCTAATGGGGCTGATAGCAGATTTGGAGGGGCAGTAAAAACAAAAGTATGACAAGGAGAGGAGGAGGCAGTTGTTGGACTATAAGAGGGAGTTGACGGGAATTTTGGATTATCAGGTGGAACAGAGGTTGCTCTTTCCGAGACAACAACATTATGGGGGGGGGCCTCGATCGCTGTGCTACCTGGCTTGCAGGCTGAGGGAAAAATGGGCAAGAGCAACAATAACGAAGGTGTGACATCCAGGGATAGGCAAAATGGTTCAAGGGGTTCATGAAATAGCAGACGCCTTCAGAATATATTATACTAAGTTATACGCAGAAGACCCAAAAGCGGGAAGGGAAGACATAAAGAGATTCCTGAGTTCACTTAAACTACCGGGCCTAACTAGGGAGCAAGGGGAAAGGTTAATGGGACCTGTGAGACTGGAGGAAATAAAGGAGGAGATTAAAAGGCTTAAGGTGGGTAAATTTTCTGGATTCGGATGGACTCCCTGTAGAGTTCTATAAATGCTTTGAGAACCAGATACAGACACTTCTGGGGAAGGTTTTTGAAGAGGTCATGAGAGATGAGGCTGTGACCCCTCCTTCTTGGGCCCAGGTGGTGATTTCGGTGATACCCAAGCCAGGAAAGGACCCAACAAAATGCCCTTCATAAAGATCGATTTCCTTATTGAACACTGATTATAAAATACTTGCATCTCTTTTGGCAAGACATATTCAGGAGTACCTTCCCTCTTTAATACAAACAGACCAATCCAGTTTCATACTGGGCAGACAAGCACAGGATAATCTTCATAGAACAACACATATAATTGATCAAATTTCCATGCAAAAATTACCGTTGCTGATAGTAAGTCTTGACATTGAAAAAGCGTTTGATAGAGTATCGTGGTTTCTGAAGGAGGTCCTTTCCCAGTTTGGGTTCCCGAGGCAGCTGATAACGGCCATATTTAAGTTATACAAGTCTCCGAGAGCACAGGTTAGAGCGAATGGACATATCTCTGGGACTTTTCATTTAGAAAGGGGAATGCAACAGGGGTGTCCTCTCTCCCCATTATTGTTTGCCCTGTTCATTGAACCTCTTGCTCAGAGCATCCGTCAGTGCCCAGAGATAAAAGGGATTAATATGGGGGAACAAACCCACAAACTGGCTTTGTATGCTGGATGATGTTTTATATGCCAGACCGTGGAGTCTTTTACCAGCGTATTCAGATGGCTAGATAAGTTTTCCGGTTATCCACTATAAATTGAATAATAATATAATGGAAATTCTCTGTTTTAATTTACCCCAACTGAGGAGCTTAAAAGTAAGTACCTCATGTTATGGGATCAGACAGAGATAAAATATTTAGGGGTAAAGTTGGGCAGGAACAATGTACAATTGAAAGAGCTGAACTATCCTCCTATAATAGCGCAGCTTAAAAGTGATTTTCAAAGATGGTCCCTTCTACCCATCTCACTTAGTGCTAGGGCTCAAGCCCTCAAGATGAATACATTACCATGCCTTCTCTACTTATTTCAATGTGTCCCATGTCTGTTAACTCCGGCAGATCTGGAGACCTGGCAGAGTATGTTTTTTTCCTATTTATGGAAGGGTAAAAAACCCAGACTAAGAAGATCTTTGCTTTATCTTCCTAAGGAAGAGGGGGGCCTTGCGTTCCCATACCTGCAGGGCTACTGGGTGGCAGCCCAGATGAGGGTTGCACTACTTTGGGGCAACCTGGATACGACACCCACTGGGGCAGATAGATCTCTGAAACAAGGATCCCCTTTTGCAGGCAGTGATGTTTGGGCCTCTGGATCTGGGGAAACTTTTGGTTTCTCAGGCACAAGGGCGGTGTTGGAAGGATGAAGGAGGGGAATAAGCAGGGGGGCCGCATTTGGGAATCTATGGAGGTATAGATGGTGGACATATGACCGTCAGTTTATACCAGCAACGCTTGATAAATGGTATCAGAAACAAGCTAGAAGGAGTCTGTGCACGCCTTATCAAATAATGACAGGGAATACCCTGCTCTCCTTTGAAGCAATTCAGGAAAAATATGGCCTGAAGCAGACTGATAAAATCAGGTATTACCAACTGAGAGACTACTTGAATATACAAATTAACAAAATAGTGCTGGAGGAGCCGGTGTTGGAAGAGAGAGAGAGGGCTATTTCAAATAGTGTGGGGGGCAAGGGGGGCAGACCATGCCATTTCGTTACTGTATAATAACTATGTGGCAGATATGGCCAACACATCCCAGCATATAAAGAAAAAATGGGAACAGGACTTAGCAATTCTTATAACAGATAAACATTGGTCTCTGATGTGGAGAAGTACTTGGTCAGCTTCTAGCTCCTTAGTGTGGAGGGACTTCTGTTGGAAGTTGAGAACCAGATATTTTTTAGTACCAACACAAATGGTGCATTTGAAGGGAGGGAACATGGCTGGGTGCTGGAGGGCTTGCGTTGAACAACATGCCTCACAGGCACATGTCTTTTGGTCATGTCCAGGTATCACCGTATATTGGAGGGAGGTTAGGAAACATCTAGAACAGATATTTTCAATTAAGACACAGTTAGTACCTGAACATTTGGTTTTAGGATTAATCCCAGGGAGGTTAGAGATAGGATGCCAGATACCTATGGAAGATCCTGGTTGCGGCAGCTTTAAAAATTATCCCAAAGAATTGGTTGCAGTCGAGAACCCCATGGGGTAGGGGAATGGAAGAATGTGGTTGAATCCATACATTTGATGGAAAGGTTAATGATCAATCTGAAGCAAAAGCCACAGATATATCAACAGAAATGGACCAGATGGTTACTCCATGACAGTGGTTAAGAGAGAGATGCCTGAACTGCACTAAAAGAGATATTTACCTTTTACACCGGAGTTAGAGAATGTCCCCCGATTATCTCCTGTTATAGGTATTTTCTGGATATGAGATAACTAGTTATAGATAGTGTAAGGATGGAACACATCCCAGACAGTCGCACCTACTGTTACTGTTATAGCTAGACTGTAGTAAAGTTGACTACTGTGAACCAGAAGTACTGTAATATTTCGGTGATGTTGTCAGTGCTAGGGGCTTTTACCCCAAAGAACAACATGTGAATCATGTAAATGATGTAACAAATGCTGACAAATAAAAGATAATAAACTAAGTATAAAAAAAAAAAACTCACTTCAATTTTCCTTGGTGTTTGGGTTTCATGGCTTCTCTCAGCATGTGCAGTTGTTCAGCATAGTACTTACCAGTTATTGTCTTACCTTTTTCAAGATAATCAATAATGATGAAGTGGGGGTTTTCACTCTATGAACTTCCAATGAAAATCTCTGAACTTTGTGGAAGTTTGAACTTCTGCTTTTGGCGGATTGAAAACGCTCATGTAAAGGTTTGTGAAAAACATGGAAATTCCCTTAAAATAAGCCCTGGTGGCTATTGGTCCCTTCCTACCCACCCCACAAGTAAACCAAATATCTCTGGTGGCTAACAGTCCCTTCCCCTACCGGATCACCCACCTGACTTGTAAAAGGAAATGCCAGTTCCAATATTGATCCCTCCCCATCCCCTGCCCCAGGGTGCCCAGCCCAACAAATGCCCTGGTGGTTAGTGGTCCTTCCCCTCCACCCAGTCAACCACATAGCCCCAAAGTGTACAGTAACACCCCCCCCCAGCTCCATCTGTATTGTTTTAAAAAAAATCCCTGGTGGTCTAGTGGTTTATTTCAACCCCTTCCCCATCCCTGATCCCCAGTCCCTGAAAAAATTCTTATTTCCCGGTGGTCTAGTGCCCCCCACCCTCCTCCCAGCAGGTGTCCCACCAGCTCGCTTCCACCCCCATCATGAACCCCAGCGGGCAACCAGCACAGCCCTCTTCTCTCTGTCATAGCCAGCTGCCCACTGACCTGTCAGTGAATGAGCATATTCCTGTACAGACTGGACTGGGGATCAGGGATGGGGAGGGGGTTGAAATAAACCACTAGACCACCAGAGATTTAAAAAAACAAACAATACGGATAGAAATAGGGATTGGGAGGGGTGTTACTGTACACTTTGGGGCTGGGCAGCTGATCAGGTGGAGGGGAGGGACCACTAACCACCAGGGCATTTGTCAGGCTGGGCACTGTGGGAAGGGGATGGGGGGAAGGATAGATCTGGGAACCGGCATTTGTTTTCTTACAAGTCAGGCGGGTTCTCCCATGGGGGGAAGGACTGCTAGTCACCTGGGATATTTGGTTTACTTGTGGGGCAGTTGTGAGGAGGGACTACTGGCCACCAGGGTTTTTTTGGGGCAATTGGGTTGGGGGTGATCGCAGGTGAAATTTCTGCAAAAGTTCAGAAATGGATCTCTGAACTTTCACGGAAGTGAAAGTCAGACTTTCGCTTGAATTCTGCCTGCGAAATTTTTTTTTGCACATACCTATCACACATTCAGAGTCCCAGAAGACTGAGGCCATGATTTTGTCACTTGAGGCAGCCTGGTTTAACTTCTTTGGTGTTGGAGATACATGATGTTTCCATTGTTTGCTTTGCTGTTTAAACTCTGGGTCAGAATGGTGAACCCAGGTTTTATCCATTGTTACAATATGACTGGTAAAGTTTGTTGGATACCTCTTTTACTATGCAAGAAGTTGGCTTGAAATGTCCCTTCTGGCTCATTTCTGATTGGGTGACCACCTTCTTGGCACCCATCTTGCTGACACGTTGCTCATGTCCAGGTTTCCAGTCAGGATTGATTGTACTGCCCCAAAACTGATGATCAAGGTGTTAGCTACATGCTGTATAGTTACTCATCTATATTTCGTCACCATTTGATGGATTGCGTCAATGTTCTCTTCAGTGGTCACCTCACTTGGGCACCCTGATCTGGGATCATATTCAACACTTCTGCCAAGCTTAATTTCAGCAGCCCATTTCTTGATGATTGAATAGGAAGGGGGGTTCTGTCCCTAGTGTATTGACCATATCTTCATGGATTTGCATTGGAGTCATTCCTTTGATATGGAGGTACTTAATTGCTCTGATCTTAGTTTTCTCCATTCTCAAATGATCATCACCTATCAAGCTTTGTCTGGCATGTATCTACAAAAGACAATATGTGATCATTATACCAGTAGATCGTATTTTGTTCGTATTAGTGTAAATATACATTGAAAATAATGCTAAGTTTGTAGTGCATTTTTTCCTGTGTCAGGCCGCACACTTTTTGATTGACCCTTGTACACTCCCTTAAGACTAAACAAGATGGAGGTATCATCAGATTCGGTCTGCTGGCATTTTTATTCAAATAATGTAGACACGATGCACTCCTTTGGTAATGCACCATGATTTTCAAATGGAGGCAAGACATTATTATTATTTTTTTTATTTATTTATCAGGTTCAGATTAATACCTTTGAGCCAAGATGGCTCTTTTACAAAGGTTCCAAGTCAGAGTCATAACAAGCAATACAGTACAAACAAAACACATAGTCCAAAAAAATTACATGATCCAAGATAAGATAAGCAAAGTGACAGAATGGTTAGCAGTTACAAGTGCAAGAGAAGTACAACATCGAATCTCATCATTGAGATAGAAGCTTAGATTCACAAGTCAGTTCCTAAGTGCCAGAGGTTTTCAGATAATAGCCCAAGAAGGCTTTGTCAAGGGGAGGATAGGGGGTAAGTCAGCATGGAGAATCAGAGCAAGGTGTAACAGTCACAGTGGTTAGCAGTTAGGGGGCGCACCTTTCATATTACCTTTCAAAACCCCTCTAACCTCCTAGCAAGGCTTGACACAGCTATTGTTAGGCCAATCCAGTCTGCATAGTGCCCAAACACTTCAGACTGGGGATACAAAGTCCATAGCTATGGCACAATAATATAACCAGGGTTTGTGGAAAGAAATAGAGGCATGCTCCGCATTCCATTCAGTGGTAATTTCCTGCTATTATATTTTTGTGTACTGCGTTACAAGTCAAATGGCATAAGGTATGACATCTGTACTGCGCTTCACTTCAATAACCTTACATTAAAAAACCTCTGTAACAGACAATACCTCTCAACTGTTCCACATTAGGAAGGACATTCCTCATTGTACTCCTCAGAACCCCTCTGTCCATACCTCTCAACGGTCCCATATTAGGAAGGATGTTCCTAGTGTAACCTTTAGAATTCCTCTCTCATTTTAACCTTTAGAACTGTCCATACCTCTCAACTGACTCACACTAGGAAGGATCTCCTTGTTTTACCCTTTAGAACCCCTCTGTCTATGCCTCTCAACTGTCTCACATTAGGAGGGACATCCCTCACGTTACCCCTCAGAACATGTCTGTACCTCTCAACTGTCCCACATTAGGAAGGATGTACTTATTTTAATCTTTAGAACCCCTCTGTCTATACCTCTCAACTGTCCCACATTAGGAGGGACATTCCTCATTTTACCCCTAGAACCCTTCTGGCCATACCTCTCAACTGTCCCACATTAGGAAGGGTGTCCTTAGTTTAACCTTTAGAACCCCTCTCTCTAGACCTCCTGAATTACATTAATGTATGACATAATCTACTTTTATATATACCAGGTCGCCCATAACTTGTACAGTATTGGACAGGCACTTGGTGCCCTCTTTTACCATAAATCTGATAAAATGCTATAATGTACTCTATATTTGCTCTATATATACTGTACTGCATACCTATACTAACAAATTTCTTGTGCCATGTATGTATCTCTCTAAACTGCTCTATGCATATTATATTGCACACCTTCTCTAACAAATTTTTTGTGCTATGTATGTATCTTTCTAAGTATTGTATATTATAATGCTGAATGCTTACTGTATGCTGTTCTACCCAGGACCTTCTTGTAAATGAGCTTGCTCAGTGGAGCCTTTTCTTGGTGAAATAATCTAAACTAAACTATACATCTCAACTATCCCACATTAGGAATTGTATTTATTTATTTAGTTAGTTAGTTATGTATTTATGTATGTATGCATGTTAAATGTGTTTGACCAGGTAAGCACACAGAGCCCCAGGCTTGTTTTTAGTTGTAACCTGGGGGAGGGGAGGAACAGGACAGTGGCACTGGGGACATGACTTTGGGCATTTGTAGTGGGACTTTATCAGAGCCTTGCTTGATTTAGGGGAAGGGCAGTGACATTGACTGGAAGATTTGTTATTTATTAAGAAGATTGGAATTATAGCCCTTTGAGTCAGGGACTCATTTGCAAAGACTCCACATCAACTGGTACAAATAAAAAGGCAAAACCTGGATAGAACCAGGGTACAGTAGGTGAGACAGCAAAAGTATACAAATATTAACATTTTGAACAGTTTAAATATAAATGTGGATCAATTTACACTCAAGCACATTATGTTAGATCAGATAGATAATGTCAACTATTTCAAGGAAGAAATAAAAATAATTATGGCCACCACCATTGGTGGCAAAAGGCTTATTTTAAAATATTGGAAGGAAACATTAAAAAAATGCTTTCCTTGTACTGAATGGAAATAACTTTATATGACCTAGTTGTATGATATCACATTTTTTGAGTCAGATGATAATTTTGGGAATATATATTTATATTTTTTTACATGTATGACCTGCAAATATCATGGAAATTTATTTATCATATTTATGTCACAACTGTATTTTTGTACAAGATTCCCCAGTATTTTTGTAACAGGTCAAATGCATGTACTCTTTTGTATTTTGATACTTTTCAACAATGAACTGTAATATGCTCCATATCATCTTTCAATAAAATAAATAAAATGTATCTTAGATAAGGTGCAAGGAAGAGATGAGCAGTTTGAGTTGCTACGAATGCAGACCACATAAAGTTCTTTACAACAGAAAACTAGTCTTACAGTTCTTCAGGGGTTGTGTCTACTTTTCTAGTGTTGGATTCCACAAGGGTGATGTTCTTATGGGAATTATTTTAATAAACTGCAGCCTCTGCATGCCTCCTTTTATGTCTAGCCAGTTTAAGAAGAGTGTAGTTTTGGATTCAAATCTAAGGTTTAAGTCATGTCTGAGGTACTACAATTACATCAAATTTATGAATGCAAACCCATTTAATTTTAAAATCAGTGGGGATAGGGAATGTCATCTGAGAACCCAAAAGAATACCAACATATTTACAACCAGTGTATACATGTAACAGTAGAATTAACGCACTCCAGGTTTTGGGTTAAAGCTAATGCTCACCATCCTGGAGTTGGTATGTTCAGCACTGCAGGGGTCTGATTACCTCAAAGCAATCCACAACCTTTAAGTTTGTGCAATATTGCTTAACAAAATACTATATCATACATTTTATTTTTTTACTGCACACATTACAATATGATTCAAAAATGGTAAGGTTATATTCTTTATGAAAAACATTTTGTAAACTTTATGGATTCTTTTAATCTAGTTTCCATGATAGATTATTTAGTGAAGTATGTTATCAATCAATTAACTACATTATCAGTCCCATTAAATGTTGTTTTTCTTCTGGTTTTCTTCTCATTTACAGGTAGTTATAAATTACTCCATAGCAAAAGGACTGAAGTATAATCAAGCTACACCTACGTTTCACCAGTGGCGAGATGCACGACAGGTCTATGGCTTGAACTTTGCAAGCAAGGAGGAGGCAACCACTTTCTCCAATGCAATGTTATATGCATTAAATGCTCTAAATTCTCAAGATGGAGGCAAGTGAAACCTGTTTTCCTGTTGAATTTTCAGTCCCTTGACAATGGGAATACTGTACTGACATGACATAGTGTGTAAGAAAACACCAATTAATTGCTAGAATACTTGCTTCTCCCATAAAACTGTCTTAATTATTCATGCAGTGTATAAATATAGTGTGTATTGTTTATATTTTCCAGTTAAGCTGTTTGTTAATCATTTTCCAGTTTACAAATATCAATATCACAACTATGGATATACTAACATTGCAGGTTAGTGGGCTTAAACAGAGTACACAGTTATAGTTTACAGAAACAGTAGTATGTGGATGTGCACTCACCTAGTAGTCTTCTAATACAGCATGTTTATTCATAGTAGGTGCAGTCCAGGCAACCTTTCCCCTGCAAGCAAATACAGTAGACCAAAAGAACCAAGTCTGCATGAAAACTATATACACTGAACTATTTAGTAGCAGAGATTCTGGAAATTGCAAGCAGTTTACATTCTAGATATCTACCCAACCTGATGTCCTAACTGTGTGTGTGTATGCGGGGCAACTAGACTAGCTGACACCTGCTCTGGGATGTACATAACTGAAGAAAGGCCACCAGCAATCAAAGTTGTGTAGGGTGTTGGTAGCCTGGTGTGCGAGCTGATCCTGGTTAGACAACTAAGTAATCACTGACATTAGCTCTGTGACTGTAGGGGTGTCTGTGGTCTATCAGTGGCTTAGAACGAGGCATGTAGCCTGCATGGCAAACATGGCTAACCATCTGTGTTCTGTCCCTGATAGATGTGGGGCAGCTTCTTTCATGCCCAGTATAAGCAGTGGCACCAAGAGAGGGATGTCTGTACTCAGGAATTAGCCCTGATGAAGTTCACCTGGGACCAGAAGGGCTGCAAGTTGGTACAGGACCAAATTATGTGTAGTAGGTCTTCTGTGGCAACTTTGCAGCTCCAGCATGTATCAGTACCAAGAACCCCCACAGAGTGCAGCACTGTGGGAGTTCTGTACCACAGATGTAGGCTTTTATTCTGGATTAGCCTACTTCTTTGATCCTTGAAAGCTGTGTGTACAAACCTGCAGCAGGCAGTCCACTGTGTGTTGGTTATAGTGATCTGGAGGGCCTTTTCCCACTCTGCTTTGGATACCTCTGATTGTTTGGGGATATTTCCCTAATCGTCGAATATGTATCTGGCTCTCTTAAGGTACAGCCATGTAGGGGCTAATGTAGCTGTATCTGTAGTCTGCCTATCTTTCATGTAACTCTGTACTGCACTTCTGAGTTGCAGATATCTCCAAAAGTCGTATCGTGGTAGGTCCCATCGGTCTCTTAGAGCCTGGAAAGTGTCCAGTGTCTGGGTACTGGAAACCATTAGGTCCCGCAGTGTGGTAGTCCCTGAGGTGGCTCACTTAGGCCATACCATGGGGACCTTCCCTACTGTTATCCTGGGGTTCCTCCAAACCAGTGTCAACTTCAGAGGGGTTGGATGCGCATTTATCTTGTGGTGCACTTTGATCCAGTACTTAATAGTTGGGCCATGGGTATTATTTATAACACTGTCGATAACATTCTGATAAACAGAAAATTTTTTCAGTCCTGTGTATGTCAAAGAAACCTAACATGAGCTTAAATGGCCATTATAGAACTCCTTTTATAGTTTAGCGAACACAGTTGGCATTCATTTAGAGTACACACTAGATGACTGCTGAAATTGTGAGAATGAGAATACAGTAAGTGTCATTCTTGAGCTTTTTTTAATTAATCCACAAAAGCAACACATAAATGTATTCAGTAAAGATGCTACTTTTATTAAGCTAACTAGTCAATGAGACTTGATGGGATGTGAATTTTCATATGACAATTGCATGCCCAGGTGCACTGTTAAGCATGAGGTATTGATGCCGATTTCCTTTAACATATGAAAGTGCAGTTATTACCTTGCAACCCATACCCTAAAGTGTCTTAGTGTGCTTATAAAATGAGAGAACTGAAACTAATTTAAAGAACAAAGGAATACACATCTTATTTTTTATTAAAACAGTTTTTGGCCAGCTCTGTGGCACCATGCGAAAGGTGTTTGCCTGGCACGCTGGTGACCTGGGTTTGCTCCCTAGCCCGGGACATCAGGAGCGGAGGCCACCAGGGAGGGATCCAGAGTGTCCTTTGGATACTCTCCTCCTGGGGGGAGGGTTGGAGTGCATCGCTATCTGGCTGCTCCTTGTGGCTGAGTTCGGCCAAGATGCACTTTGCAGCATAGGTGACCATGTACCATATACATGCTTACGCAAGGATGCTGCAGTGTGCACTTGAGGAGGGGCAACAAAACAAGGAAAAAGGCTGCCTAGCCACCTAGATGACAGTGACTCACCCTCCCCACTGCCGCAAAGCCGGTTAGCCCCAATGCTGTACCCACCCCAGTAAAGATGGAAGCTGGTGTCATTGGGTACCAAGCAAGTCTCCCCACTTTGCCCCCCCCACAGGCACATAGGGGAGCCCCCCCCAGTTAAGGGATACACTTGGATAATCATGGTTAGGTGGCAGCAGACTGCAGCTGGAGGTCGGAGTGGAGGTCGGAGCAGCGGAATAAGGGCTTAGCCACCCAAAGGAGTGTGTGGCTGGGCTGCACATCGGGGGCATAAATAGATAATACAAAAAAAAAACATTTTTTTTGCTAAAAGTAATTAGATAGAAAGAAGCATCTCTCTACCTTTAAGCATCTGTCATTTCCCACTTTCAGTATACAGTATGAAATACAACAATTATAAATCTGCATATTTCCATTGGCAGAATATTGCACCCCCCCACCACACACACACACACACACACATATACACACCTGCAACAAAATACCTTATATGGACCTAGGGACTAGATTTGACATAAATCAGGATAAGTAGCAAAGATTTCCCTGGTAAACAAGTAAGGATGGGAAGAAAACTCTTCATGATCAAAAAAGGAACACCAGAAACTGAAACTGTGAGTAGTAATTCTTTTCTTATTTGAATATGTGTATAAGGGCTAGAATTATGCAGGGAAGTACTTTTAAAATGTTCTGTTTAGTTTAAGGGAGTTTTATTTTTTAAGGCCTACTTTAAGATTTATAGTGAATAAAGATGGTTTCCATGTTTCTGACAGAAGGAAGGGATGAGTGGAAAATTGCTCTTGAAAGACAATGATATGTTGGTGTGCTGCATCCCTGTAACCAGAGTCCCAAACCTTGCTGTAGTACTGTACATGGCTTTGGAATCCTTTTCAACAGTCTAGAAGCAGGACATTCACTACCCATTGTATGATAAGTAAATACAGTCAGAAACCTTTGAAACCTCTAAGGTCTCTTCATCATACTTAATGAAGAGACCATACAAGCCTTGAAAGCCAAACTGAAAATTGTTGAGTCTGTGCTTCTGGCTAACAGGGCACGCTTTAAACAGTCTCTAGAATATTAACCCTCTGATTAACTATAATTTGTTTCTAAATACATGACCGTATTCCTGAGAAACACTGTTGCCTTGCTGTGCCAGCCTAATTTTTTACTACCAAAGCAGCATGGGCAGCCTTTGAAAAGAAGTACATATCAAACCAATGATCCTCCTCTTCCCTAGCAGCTGATCCCTTATTAATACCACTTCAACAAATGATCCACAGAATTAAAGTTTGTTTCAGCAATGTTTTATTAAGTTACATCATTTCAAAACTGATTACATTTAAAATCATAACAACCTGTCACATGTATCATTTTAGTATTTATTTTAAACTAAATTCATTTTTGCTGGATCATTACAAGTTACAATCAGGTGAAGGTTGTCTTTATTTATGGCGAGGATACTTTAACAAATTGATAAAAAAAACACCTGCCTTCAGTTCTAGATGTATGACTGCTACCACGGGATATTATCTAGTAGTACTGTGTAGTATATCCTGCATCATGTAATAGTATACTGAGTCAGTGTTGTGCATGGAAATCCATATGCTTCCAGATGCTGTTCTAGCACAATAGTAATGTAAAAATGCTGCTTGCAGCCTTACCACATTAGCTATGTCACTACTGTGGTACAACAGCATAAGACCCCATGTCTATTAAGATTCCTCATGCTTATCTACAGTACACTGCAGGTTCCTTGTAATGAAGATACAGTATTAGCAACACTGAAAACATCCCACTTGAACTGTTTATTAATAGATTGACTACTAGAAATGTTTTGCCAACTGAGTAGGTATTGCACTACTTATATCATGTTAATTGTTATAATATTGTCCTGTTTGCTGCTTTGTGTTTATTTGATCACAGTTCAAGAAAGAGTTTAGAAAAAGATAAATGAATTAAAGCAAGTATAGTGTATGTTGTACAATATAAACTATGCAAAATGATGTATGGGCAAACATACACAACAAGGCTGATATTTGCATCTCAGAGTGAGATGGCATAATGGATACCTCTCAAGCTTTGCTCTTAAGATCTATGATGTCATCTTAGCCCTGGATAGAAGCACAGCCTTGTATACAGTTGCCCATGCATTTTTCTATATGTGTTGTCAAATAACAACACGTATATACTACATACAGTATGAACATTCAGTGCCTAGGAATATTTTGTCCAGGATTTCTTTGATGATTTTAAGCTTCTTTGTGGGGATATAAGAATATATACTACTACACCAATGTACTTTTTAAGAGTTTGTGTACAATAAGTCACTTTATTTGGAATTAATGTAAAAGTAAAACCAATGTGACGTTAAATAAATAAGCTACAGTATACGTCATTTTGCCTGTAGCGGCATTCTGCATATTTAAGCATTTTCACTCGTTTAAGGGTATTTTTAGAAAACAAGTCCATTGTAGTGAAAATATGTTTGCTGTGTTTGCAGTTTATATGTGATGTATTACACATACTGTCAAAGTACAAAGCATGTTTCTAGTAAATCAGGGGGAAAATATCTGAAAAATTGTAGTTGTGCAAGTACTATGAACTGTAGAAACAGTACATATAGAGTCCATGATACAGTAAGAATCAGTGAATAGCAAGGCCATAATTCTAATGAGGGATTCTAATGACATTATAAACTATAATTATAAAGCAAAGCTTGAGCAGTCTGTAGATGCCACCAGAGCCATGAGAAATTACAGGCTTTGTAATTTACAGTTGGACTGCTTTTAATTTTGCATTAATATAATGTTAACACTCAATAATGTTAGTTCCAATTCATATCTTAATCATATTTTAAAGCTTTATCTCAGCAGGGCTGGCTAATCAGTTTTGAAGAGATTTTAGTTCCCAGATAGTGATCTGACACTGTGGTGCAAGCCCAGCAGCTGCTTCAAAGTAACCTCACAGAGAGGGGGTCCCCATAGCCTTACTAAGCGGAGGGCTGCATAATTTTATCGTTAACATACCTCAGCCTGAGATCACTGACTGACTGACTGACTGTGATGCAGGTCTTGTGATAATAATAATTAAAACTCCCAGTACTGACCCCCAATTTCGTAAGGACTCGATAGCTAAGCAGTCTCATTCTCAAAGCATATGGTCAGCGTGTTTGCTATGATTGTGAGCACCTTACAAAGCACATTTCCTCATAAATGAATGCCTCAAATTATTCAATCTGTCAGCTGAATTAGAGATATCAAAGGTATCATAGGTCATATATGAGTATAGGTAGGCAATACTGCTCATTTATTGCTCATTCTTTTTCTCAAAGGTCAGATATAGACCCAGGTCACAGAGTGTACCTTGACATGGTGATTGAGCTCCCACCGTAGATTATGTTTGAATGTCAGGAAATTATAAATTCCTAAAAACTGACAGACCTGTTACAGTATGTTGTCATAGTAACATAGTCATTTAAGGGTGGAAGGGACTCTAGGTGCTCGATTTCCCAAGGGTGATGCAGGGCTTGCATTAAGCCCTGCATCAAACCTGTTTTTGGAGCATCTGCACCAAATTCCTTTGATTCAACTGCACCCAATTTTAGTACACTGGTACACTGGGTGCAGTTGTGACAGTTTCCTCAACTTACAGCAGCTTGCACCAAAGGTTTGGCACAAGCCCCATGAAAAGGTTCCCCAAATGGTACAAGTTAGACAAGGGAAAAGCTGATCTAACTTGTGGCATTTGGTGCTCGGGATTGAAAATCCCAATTGCTGGTTGGGAGAATGCCACAAGCCCCATGCGCTAATCGATCAGTGCATCAGAGACTTGTGGCATTCATGGGGCTTTGAAAATTGAGCCCTATTTCCATAATGTCTGCCCCCCTCTGCTTCATAAGCTGGGATGAATAAATGTGCTGTGGAAACACGCATTAATTTATAGGGATGTCCCTACCCACTCTACTACCCAGGGTAAGCTGCAATTCCTTTTGTAAGTACTGTAGAAATATGTGCAAGTTTACTTTGAAAGATTGTACTGAATACTCATCCACAATCTCAACTTGTAGGCTATTTCATAGGTTTACCCCCTTATGGGAGACAACATTCTGCCCAGCATTGCCTTTGAGTTTCAGGGCTTGTCCCCACATCCTGCTGGAGAACTCCAGAACAAGTATGTCTGTCTGTTTGATCTTCTTGATACCTCTAAGTATGCAGACATCTATGAAGGTAATTAGCCTTCCATCACAGATCTTGTCCCCAGAACCCCTAATAATTGTGGTAGTACTACATTGCATCCTATCATCTGTCTCAAAGTCATTTTTGAATTAAAGAGCCCAGAACTGCACATAGTACTCCAGGCTGGGTCTGGCCAGGGCAGTGTAAAGTGGCAGGATTAAAATACCTGTCTTGCTGGTCTCCTTTCTTTTGATAACCCCCACGTCTGTGTGCTCATCTTGGCAGGGAATGTGCCCTGTCTGGCGTGCTTCAATCCTTTGCCTATTATGACTCCTTGGTCCTTATCCTTCTCAATTGCAACAAGAGAAGCCTCACATAGTATGCAGGTCCTATCTTAATTTTGCCTCTAAATGTTTGGCACTTTGCATTGGGCTGCACTGAATATGAGACTCCAGGAGAACAACCAATTACTCAGTTTGCGCAAGTCCCACAGAACTTTGTCCCATACTTTAAGGGAGTCAGCAACTAAGTCAGCTTAATGTCATCTGTCAAATTTTGTACTTTGCCAGAGTACACAGCTTCCAGGTTATTAATGAAACTGTTGAATTGTACTGGCCCCAACACTGATCCCTGAGAAGCACCATTTAATATCCCTATATAGTTACAGTACTGCCTGTACATCACAGCCCTCTGGTTCCTGCCCCCAAGTCAGTTAGAAATCCACTTTGTGTATGCCTCATGTGTATTGCACTGGTATACTTTACTCAGAAGTTTATCATGCATCACAAATTTAAGTGCCATGCTGAAGTCCAGATAAGCTACTTCTATGGCCCTATCCCTGTCCTTGTCCCTCTCCCTAGACACTCCCTCAAAGAAAGGTGACCAAGTTGATTTAGCACAATCTGACCCACATATGCCATACTTAAAAGGAGCAAGAACCTTGACTTCGACCAAATCCATTATTCTTTCCTTGATAATGGTTTCCAGGACCTTCCCAGCACTGATGTCAGGCTGAGCAGCCTGTAGTTGCCTGGGTGCAGACTCACCCATTCTTGAAATGGGACCACATTTGCCACTTTCCAGTCTTTCAGCGGTACACCTGTCTGGAAAGATCCACGACAGATTGCTGCAAGTGGCACTACTAATAATATCTTGTAAGATATTTTTAAGATATGCATCTGGTGTTCACTGGAACTAATCTTACAGGTACTAAAACTATTATCCAACTTTGGCAGTACCCTTGTTTAAATTTAAGAATGTAAACATTATTTTGTAAGTTAGTTTTGGTTGATTGTACAATAAGTGGTCAAAACACAGTTCATTAGGTTATTTCTTCATCAGAAGAATATGAATCATGTAGCCACTGTTTACGTCAGAATGCTTAAGTAAGTTTGTGTTAATTGTCTGTTAAATACCCCCGGAGGGTAATGTGACACAAGTTGCAGCTGAGTACCACATCTCACCAGGTGGTGATAAACCGGACATTATCTCAGTCCCTCTGAGATGGCCATTTTACATCAAGGTAAAGCACTAATAACACTACTGGAAGGGAACATTTTTAATTTAGGCCTTTGGAGTACCTTATTGTTGTTGTAATTTATTTTGTGTGTACCTTTCATTGAAAAAATATAAATTTGTAGCATTTCAGTGACATTTTTAATCAGTTTTTCTCATCCTTCTGCCAAGCCTTGGGGACCATTAATCTGGTCCTTGACCCCTCATCCCAGCTTCAATACCCCCCCTTTTCCCAGGGTTTACCTACTCCTGATATGGCTACTGTGGCTTGGCCTCCCCCTCTGGACTCTTCATACATTAATCAGGAAGACTGTCTGAGTCAGCAGGTGTGAATGCCATGGGAAAGCTGTGAGGACCTTTATTCTGCATGGATGGAGAACTTACCTTTGGTTTTCTCCCCTTCCCCCTGAGAATAGTATCATTATGATATCATAGGACATGCTTGTGCACAATATGCATTTCTGCAAATTGATATTGGTGGCATCCTTCTCTCACCAACAGTCTTCCTCAGCTGTGCCTCCCCATATGGTGACCCAGGGGACAATGTTTCATCAAGGCTTGGCACCCTCCTTTCCTGTAGAAATGAAGCATTCTCTGTGATGCTCAACTTCCCTTCCTCCAGCCAGCTCGCTGACAATCAGAACTCATTATCATACTGGGGTCAGCACTGTTGTGAGTGGGAGCCCCACCACTGTGCCATTTTCATGATTTGTGAAAGTAAAAAGTCCATCTGTGCTTAAAAAAATGTAGAGAGCTGCTCCCTTGCATTCTTGAGGCTGCTCATGTGACTGATGTTGCCAAGGGGATGAGGTAGGCAGTCAAGACAAGTGTCAAATCTATAGAGATTCCAGAGACTGACACTATACAGCGTTATTTGTTTATCTTAAAACTATTTTGCAATATTTGTAAACATACTATTTATTCCTTCAGGGAACAGATGTTGGCTGTGTTGAGTGTGAGCTCTTATGAGTGCTGTTACCATGCCAAGTATGCAATAAGACATGACAGGGCATGTGTTGTGGTAGGATAATGGCACACCTCGGGTATGTTGTGAGGCACAAGGCATTGCCAAGTGCTTTCAACCACCAAAGAAGTGTCATTATCCCACCACTTAGCACACCTTGGAATGTCTTATTGCAATCATAAAATGGGCCCAAGTTTTTTCTTTTCTTCAGGGGGAGATAAAAAATACACAAAAATAAAATAATGTTAAGCTTTTAATGATTCTTTCATTAATTGTTCATCCACCACAGCAAAATAGTCCTAGCACATCCCACGATTTGGCATGTGATCTCAGTTTCAATTATAATGCACAGTTAAACACGTTTTCAAAATTTCCCTTAAACCATCTATTTTCCAATGTTTAGTCCATTTACATCTTTCTTCACCTTTCCTCTTTCTTCTTTGTTTTATTTCCTCCCTTTTCCCGACTTGGTCTCTGTTGTATCTTTCCTACACTCAACACATAGAATGTTTACTATGGATGGAATACAAGAATTCAAATCTCTGCTCAGTTCTACTGGCAGAATGTTCACCCCCTCTCTCATACAACAGAAGGCCTCAGATGGAACCAGGGCTTCTGTCACATATGTAGCAGGTTAAACAGCAGAGATTTCCCTGGTAAGCAGGTAAGGGTAGGAGGGGAATTTTTCATGGTCAGCAAAGAAACACCAGAAATTCAAACTGTAAGTACTGTGGGACTTCATTTTTAAATGTATGTATGTGAGTGTGTAAGAAGATTATGAGAGAAAAATAACATTTAACAATTATTTAGTTAATTAAAGGCAGTTTTATGTTTAAGGCCTAGCTGAAGTATGTGAGTAAAGCTGGCAGCAATGTTTGTGATGGTACTCAGGGATGTGTGTGGCTAGCATTGGTTTTATTGTGGGGATGCTGATATATATTTATCCAGTGCTGCTGTGCTGAGATGGCAACATGGGCACAGATGGACATCAACCAATCAGGTTTCATGATTGTTCAAACCTATTTCATAATGAACTTCACAAGAAAGAGTTATGTACATTGTGCGTTTCTTCCTTTTTGGAAAATGAATCTACCGTGGTGAGGGATAGAGAGTGCTGTATCATTTTAGTGGGTTAATGGGCACAGTCTGCAGCCAGACATTTATCTTTTTTTAAGCTGGATCCATGTTAGGAAGCAAGTACTGTACATGACAGGAGAGAGACCTCGACAGAAAGATAAGCAATAGCTGCACACTAAAAGGTAAGATAGGTATCCAATGGAATAGAAGAAAAATAAGCTTTATAAAAGTAGAAGCTCAGCTGTACAGTTTTGTTTGGTTAATTTCACTGGATGATGATATTATACATTATTCATTGTGTCTGATTTGCTGTTTGTGTGATGACTGCTCTGATTTATGAATGAGAAATTTTAAGAAAGTGCAGTAGAATATTACTTCCATAAGATTATTACTCCAGTGATCAGGATCTATGACTATATTAATAAGGAGAATTGAATAAGGCTGATGGAATGTCATTAGCTAATCACAAATCTTCATTTACCAGGCCCCATTTATAAAATAAGGTAAGTGGAACACTTTTGTCTGTCTGTACGACATGCAGTAGTTCTTCTAAAAACAATCAGTTTTTACATCATTAATAAACTACAGACATTTGTATGTCACAGCTTTGATGTAAGACTAAAAAGGTACCTGCTATCTGTGAATGACAATAGCTGACCACATATGATAATTATTATTAAGCAATAAATTAACATATTGTAGATCACATACTGCAAAGACTGTGTGCAGTATACAATGAGCCTGATTGTTTTATAAAAAAAGTTGTTAAAAGGTTACAAGTTGATGTATCATTTTATCCTCCAAATTTGCAATTAACTTTTTCAAAGCCTGCCCATGCTACACTTCTGTGGAAGCATTTCACATGCATATGGAGCTGATGTACCTCAAATGATTATTTTAAAGAAGTTGACAGGCAACTATGTGATATGGGATTTTGAAATCCTATGAGTTTAGTGAAACAAGTGCTCCTTGCAAACTTCAACTGCTGCATACATTGCAACGGGAAACTCTTTTGTCTTTCTGAAAAGGCTTTTAGAGTCTGCCAACCTCCCTATGGGATCAGTCTGTATTAGCAGTCATTTTGTCCCTGGAATATTGCAATTTATTGGGGACCAGAACAGGAGTAGTCAGGTAGACAGGTATGTAACAAAATGTACAGGCAGCTGTGGCACTAGAAGGTGAACAGAGTAAAGGAGAATTATAGGTGTTGTGTACAGTATCAGAAAATATCCCTGGTTGTAAGACCTACTGTGTACACGAATCATGTCCAGGATAAAGAAAAAAAGTAAGTGAGTATTTTCTGGAAAAGCTTTAGGTTATTTTCAGTGGTCCATCACAGTAGCAGCAGTTGGACCTACTCATTAGTAACTTACGTCCAGATTAGAGCTGTGCAGAAACAAGAATTCTGCTGGCAGAGTTCAACTGCAATTCCTCATTCAAAATGCTTTTTGGAATTTCTTCTTGAAATCTGCAGGATTCCCAAAAGCCTTTTTTATGTAAACCCCAGAATAACTTTCTGTGGATTATGTAAACTGTAGAATAATTTTCCAGGGATTGCAGAAAAGGAATCTTCAGTTTATGGGTTTGAATTTCAAAAACCCTGAGAATTCCACAAACCTATGGTGCACCAATCATATGGCACACAGAGCTTGTGGCATTCTCCTGGTATCAACTGGGATTTTCACTCCCATCCACTAAATGCCACAAGTTTGACCAGCTCCCTACTGGAATAACTTGTGGCATTCCACGGACCATTTCATAGGGCTTGAGCCAAATATTTGGTGCAACCTGCCATAAAGAGTGGAAAGTGTCGCAGTTGCACACAATGTACTAAAATGAGGTGCAGTTGTGTCACAGGAGTTTGGCACAGCTGCGCCACACAATGGGGTTGATGTAAGCACTGCTTTCCCCTTTGAAAATTGAGCCCTATGTATTCCGAGGAAACATTTCACTTCTGAAATTGTGTTATTCCACATCCAATGTAATTTAATGGAATTAGGCAGAATTTTCTGAAGTTCCTAGGAATTCCGTTCTGTCAGAATTTGAAATCCAGCACAGCATTAGTCCAGATCAGGATATTTGCTTCTGCCAAAATCTGCCACAACATTAGTCCAGATCAGGACATTTGCTTCTACCAATTTCTGACGTAAGTGATAGGCAATCTGAAATATGCTCTAGCACTTATTGCATCCAATATGCTTTCAAAATCGTGCATGGGCAGCATATTCAAATGTGCCCCCTTTTGAATTTATTTGAATATTCTGGCATATTCATTCTGGATGCATACATTTGAAAATCCCATCCTTGTGGGCTTCTTTTTTTCATGAGTTCTGTTTCGGGATCCCTCTACACCACCCCCCCCCACCACCACCACCACCATCACCACTGTGGTATTTCAGTGCCTTCTGTCTGGACCAACTCTGACCGTGATATTATTGCCTGTTTGGTCATCCATCACAGCTTCCAACTTAGCACACCCACAGCTTCTCTCTCAAAGTGGGACACATCCCCCAGTTTCACAGGGTTCAGTGGGTTAGGTGAGGAGTCCCAGAAGGGACCGAAGGTCTTTGGAATTTATGCAGATGCAAGATGCCATCCCATCATATATCCATGACTTTTTTATCTCTTCCTGTTTTGCCTCTCTCCCCATTTACACTTATGTCATGCCATTCTGCAGTCTAGCACTTTGATGGTGGGGGAAGAAAAGGGTGCTGTGTGATCATGATGTCCAGTGTTTCTCTGTATCCCACCAAAGGATGTGTTAACATGGTGGGATAAACATCATCTTACACTTTGGAGCCTTGACTAAGCTGCTTGGGCAATGCACCCTAGACTCCAGTGGCCTGATTGCGGGAGTTAGGACTGTAGCAAAAACGCAATATTCTGTGTGGTATACTGCATTACCCCCAGTACTACCAAGTGAGCTAAACCTCCTATGGTTTACCTATTCATGAAATTTAGCAAAGCACATTTTAAGTACAGTTTTGTTGTTTAGACTGTGTGCCTTTAATGTGTTTTTTGAACACAATCCAATAAGGCATAATGCATATTTTTTCCCTAATGTACAATATCCATACCTTTGTCTTTTTCCCTGTGTAGAAACATAATCTCTCTTACAAATTGGTGACTCTCCCACTGTGCTAAATTCACCTCCAAGCACTGGTTGGGTGAGCATCCTTCCTACCTCACATCCTCCTTTATAACACCCCCCACCCTCCCATTCTCTTAGATCAACCTACTCCCGTACTCTGGTTGCCCCCCATAGATCTACCCAAATCAGCCAATCTGGTTACTCTTACCACCTCCCAAACTTTGGAATTCCCTCCCCCCTCAAATCCGGCACTCATCCTCTGCCTACTCCATCAGCTCTTCCCTCAGTAATTACCTTGCACCTAGCTGCTCCTGCCATGTCCCTCCCTAATTCCCTTCTCTAAACCCTGGACAAACCCTACCCCTCATCGTCACCTTCATTTTACCCTGTGCACACCCACCTTCTAAATTTCTAGCCCTCCTCCCCTTCCCCCAAATTACTCCCTCTTACTGGCCTCCCTTGATCTCTCACATAATGTAAAGGACCCTGAATGCTCTCCATGGGTCCCTCTCCTATCCCCCAAGGGGTTTGTATCTCTCATCTACTTCATTCCCCCACCATCCTAAAGGAGTCTCTCTGTAACACTGCCTTATCCCCTTCTCTCTGGTCCCCACAGTCCCCTTACAGGGTTCCTCACATCCTGAGGGGGTCTTCAGGGACACGTCTCTTCCCCCTTCCCCCACCTAACCCCTTTGTCCCCTTTCCCACTTTTCTTTCATGTAAGCACTTGTTTATTTATTAACCCAGCACTTACTATTGTCCACTCCTTCTACATATTATGCACAACACTGTTATAACACTATTTATAACACTTGCCTTACAACTGTTTATTAATTTTGGTCTTGTAACTTGAACGTTTAATGTCTCTTCCAGTTGTACCCCTCCCCCCAGGTCACGCCGGGAGATGAGCGACTTGTTGCACAGTGTGCTTTCCTGGTGAAATATTTCAATAAATAAATAAATCTTGTACTTTGCTATGGATATGTTTATTAATAAAAAGGTATTCATAGCCAGCCCACCGGTGCAGTGGTTGGATTTCCACTTGAGACGCCAGCGACCCGCGTTTGGGAGCGAGCCCGGGGAGCTGAAGAGCTGGCCAGGGGAGAAGGCTTGAGCATCCCAAGGACAGCTCATCTTCTCCAGGGAGGGAGGGGGGACTGCATCTCAGTGCAGGTCTGGCCCCAGGTGGAGGCCTGAGGCACAGCATGCTCTGAGGCTGAAACAAGGGGAGGACATCACGGACGTTGGTGCTATGCGCCTTGATGTCTGGGGTACTCGTGATGCCCACCAAGAATACCAGAAAAAAGGACTCTCGAGGCTCCAGTAGATGGACTCCTGGAGCAGACCCCTCCTGGCTCCCGCCTGCCTGGCTGGTTCCGGATCCCGACGAAATGCAAAAGTTTGGGGTGTAGGAGCCCCACCTAGTCCCCACCCATGGGGAATCTGGATGGATCAGGTAGGTGGTAGGAGTGGGGGCAGCCTCCATTGGGGGTCCTGAAGATGCAGAGCTGGGGGAGTTGTAGGAGGGGTTAAAAAAAAAAAGGTATTCATGAGCATTGATCATCTGGAATTTCAGAGGTTTGGAAATGTGTTGATTTTAGCCTAGTGGGGAGGCACAATAAGTCAGGGAGACATGGACTGCACCCCCCCCTCACAGGCTTATGATGTCAGCAGTGGGATTCCTGAGGGAGTAAAATCCCAAAAGGAACCAAAGAACAATGGAATCCAAGGGGTAAAAGTAAAGAGAGATAGTACAAAAAATGGTGGAGGAAATAGGGTAGGGCAAATGGGAAATGGGGGGGGGCCGGTGGAAGGACAATCTGGAGAGACATGTGTACCAATGCTTGAAATGTTGACAATAAGACTGCAGACCTAGAGGCCACCATGGCAGGCACAGACCTGGACATAGCAGCAATTACCGAGTCCTTACACAATGAAAACCAGGACTGGGATATAGCCATAGCAGGGTATACGCTGTTCAGAAAAGACACGATGGGTAAAAAAGGGGGAGGAGTGGCTCTTTATGTCAGGGACAACTTAAAAGCTACACAAGTACAGGGAGAGCAGGGAGGAGGTGAGGTACTGTGGGTCACCCTGGAGACATGGGGGGTGCTGTTATTCACACAGGAGTGATCTACAGACCTCCAGCACAGGGGGGAGACATGGATAAAGATATGATGGAAGCAATCCAAAGGATGGCACACAAAGGGGAGGTGTTGCTGGTAGGGGATGTCAATCTATTGGATGTGAATTAGAGCCTGCTATCTGCACCAACAGTCAGAAGTAGGGACATCCTGGACTACCTGCAAGGGGCATTCCTCAGGCAACTAGTTAAGGAACCCACTCATGGGGAGAAAATACTGGACTTGGTACTGGCAAACAGGGATGGTGTTACTGACGTCACAGTGGGTGGCCACCTGGGGACCAGTGATCACTGTACAGTGTGGCTCAATATAAGAACAGGAGCAGAATTGAGCTGCACTAAGATGAGGGTCCTGGACTACAGAAGGGCCGATTTTAAGAAAATGGAAGAATGCCTCAGAGACACCCAAGCAGGGATGTGGGAAACTGGTGGGAGTTGAATAACAATGTGCAAAAATAAAGGGAGGCATTGAAAAGGCAACCAATCTCTGTGTCAGGCAGGTTAAAAAGGGCAAGATAGAAAAAAGAGACTGCTGTGGTTCTCTAGAGAAGTAGCGGAGAAAGTAAGGACAAGAAAGCTATCATTTAGAAGGTACAAGAGGACACTGAAGAAGGAGGATGGGGAGAATTACCAGGAGAAACAAAGTGTATCAGGGAGAGTAGTTAGGAGTGCAAAGGTGCAAACGGAGGAGAATATTGCCCAATCAGTGAAAAAAGGGGATAGGATAATTCAGATATATAAGCAAGAAGAGAAAGACCAAAGGATAGTAAAGCTAAAAGGGGAAGGGGGTTTGAAAGGACCAAAAAAAAAGTGGACATATTGAGCAATTACTTTCATTCAGTATTTACAGAGGAAGGGGTAGGTGATGGGCTAAAGATAAGGGACAATGGCATTAAAGGAAGGAAGGTGGACACTTGTCCTTTTACAGAGGAGAGAGTCCTCAAGGAACTAGCATAATTAAAAGTAGACAAGGTGGGGGTCACGTGATGGTAGTTTGAGTAGATGCAGCTTTTCCCAGTAGCTCCGCTTCCCACCTACAAATATTTCAATTTTAAACTACTAATATAAGCTGAGTCACTGATTTTGTGAAGATGAATAGCTGTATAACACATTAAAGGAGCTGCATACTCACTTTAGCATGGAAGTCCACATGAAAAGGGCTCCTCCGAGTCACTTGCCACCTCCCATGCCGGAGAAGGACAAGGCCGCTAAGTGGGCCAAACAGCAGTCTCCCAGCTCCTCGAACATTTCTTACACTTCAACAGCTCTTGTGGAAGAGAGATTTTTGGAAATTATGCAGCCATTACAAGCTGCTGTTGCCACGATATCTGACGACCTGCAATAGATCAAATCCTCAGTGTCAACACTAACAACGTGAGTTGGGGACTCTGAAGCAAGAATCGTTTCTTTAGAAAAGAGGCAGGAGAAGACCACCCAAGAGAACTCGAGCATCTCACACAGGCTTAAAAAACTGGAGGATAAATTAGAGGATTTGGAGGGGTGCAGCAGGTGCAATAACCTGCTTGTAATTGGCATTCTGGAATGGGAAGAAGGCAGCTCACTGATTCCATTCTTACAAAACTTATACACAAAAATAGCAGTGCCCTCCCCTAATGAAGAGGATTATATCATTGAGAGGGTTCATCATGCCCTGAGCCCCATGCCACCTGTAAGTTCACCTCCTAGACTGCTCATTTTCAAATTATTAAATTTCTTTGATAAACAACATATCTTAGCTAAGGTAAGAGAGATTCAGGAGGAGTTCTGGGAGGGTCGGAAAATCCGCATCATGCAAGATCTACCACACTCCGTGTGAGTTAGGCTGCAGGAGCTACACCCAATGATCTCCAAATTGGTAGCAGCTGGTATGCCTTTTCAGGTTAAATACCCAGCGATTCTGCTAGTTAAGCATAATGATCAATGGCTCTCTTTTGACAATCCTGATCGGGCTGTGCAAGAATTAAAACTGTTGTTCCACAACCTATACAAGTAATGGAGAGAAGCAGATATCAGAATGGTGTGATAAGGAAGTTACAATCAGCTGTTTGACGAACATTCTGTCTACTTACAGTTTTCTGCCCTTTACTGTAACACCGTCTGGCATGGCTTGATAAATCTGACCAACCTGGATTTGAACCCTAGTCTTTGAAGCTCTAACGCCTGGAAAGAAAACGGAACAGGTGCGAGTAATTTTTGTTGATTTCAGCAAGTTTCATGGTACATGCTGAATGTGATCGATGCTTATACTCCCAGTACCTGAACTTTGTACTCCACATGTTCTGATCTATCGGGGCAATGCTTTGTCAATAGAGTTCTGATTCATTACCTGGTAGCTGTCTTTGAATACGGCAAATATTGAGCTGTGCTGAATCGGGGAACATTCGCTTCTCTTTAAGAGAAGGAAAGTATAGAAGATAGATTGCTGCTTTGTAACTGGAACAGGGTGAAATACTCCCTCAACTTTCAAGTTAGTGCAGACCTTGAAGTTTGGGCAGCAACTGGGACTTGTTGCCATTGGATCAAGGGACCACTGTCTGGCAGTTTGGATCGCCATCTGAATAATGTAAGCGCATTGGGGTTCGTCCCCATAGTGTAATAATTATGGGTGCCGGCTACTTCTATGACTTTGAACTAGTTCTCTGGCTAGCCGCCTTATTGCAGCCTGGACGTTGGGTTAACTAATGGGGTTTGTTCCGTAGATGGAACGTGGATCTGGGGGCTTTCTTTATCCTTTAATTTTATATCATTATTTCCTGAATGAAGGAATGTTTGTCCATTTTTTCTGGCTATAGGACGCAGCTTAAATATGGAATAGGGGAATGTTTTAATTTGATGCCAGTGTGAACAATAGCAATGAGGTCTGAACAGCTAACTGGAGTTGCTTAACACTGGCTCTTTTGTCCTCTATGTATCTGCTTACCTTTAGTTTTAGGTATTCCATCTACATGTTGTTTGGAGTAGCCGTATAAGCCCCCATGGATACCAAATTATTGTTATTGCACTGTGTTATTTTATTAAGTGCTAAGCCAGTATGTAAGCTGTTTGGTTTCAGAGTACAGTGTTAGTATTAACATAGATTTATATAGGGATCTGTTTATATTAGAAAGTAGTATCATTAACAAGTGCTTTTACTGTCTTCAGGAACAGTGGCTCAGTTGTGGGGGTATGGTCGGGGGGCATGCGGGGGATAGGTTGTCTCTATCAGACTTGAGCTATAACACCATGTGGCGGTGTATATGTAGTAGTGCAGTTAGTCTGAACTGGGGGTTGTTGTTTATGATGTGGGATATCTGTTTAAAGGGCCTTTTCTTTTGGGGGGAGGGGGATGTTTTAAGGGATAGAGTTCATGTTTTATTACTGACACTATTCTGTATTGTTAATGGGGGGGCAAACCAAATGCTGCCATGCTTTGTTTTCTGTGACTGTTGGGGTTTTTCTGCAAGGGTTGACTCCGCTGTTCAGGGATGAACTTTTGTTAGAGTCTGGGTAGTCAATATATTTTTGTGAGCTGGAATATTAAAGGGGCCAAAGATAGATGTAAAAGACAAATAATATTGAAACATCTATCGCATCTTCGGGTGGGGATAGCTTGCCTGCAAGAAACCCACCTGCAACGGGAGGATAGTTCCCTTTTTAAGAGGCAATGGGTGGGACAAGTTTTTGGATCTGGAATATCAACTAACAAAGGTGGGGTAGCAATTCTAGTAGCAAAAACTGTCCCGTTTAGGCTAACCCAAGAGACTTGGGACCCAGAGGGGCATTATATTTTGCTTCATGGCATATTAGAATCCCAGCCAGTCCTGACTGGTGCAATCTATGGTCCAAATATAGATTCCCCCTTTCTTTTTACAGTTACTGAACCTTGTGGTTACCAACCCCCCTAAGTTAACGATATTGGGTGGGGATTGGAATATCGTCCCCCAAATAGAACTGGATAGGTCAGATTGTAAGAGGTGTGGCTTATCCCCAGCCCAAAGGGCATTGAAAGACTTACTTAAGGGAGCTGGTCTATTAGATGTGTGGAGAGTCTTGAACCCTACCGAGCGGCAATATACATTTTATTCTCCCCCCCATGGTACCTATTGCCTAATAGATTACTTCCTTATAAGTTTCTTTGCTTTACCTGGTGTATTAGATGTGGTATTCATGCCAGAGTTCTGTCTGATCGTGCTCCCATTAATATTACATATTTGTTAGGGCCAGGAATCAAACGAGAGTTTCAGTGGCGACTAAATAATCAGTTACTCTGCTGTACCACTTCCTTGACTCACATCAAGGAGTTTATTACATCTTTCCTTGAGACTAATAGGGGATCAGTTGATAAATATGATTTGACATGGGCAGCCTTAAAATGTGCCCTAAGGGGAGAATGTATTCGAATGGCGACAACAATATCTCGTCAGCATAAGACACAGGTAGCAGCTCTCCTTACCTCTATTAAAAGTCTGGAGCTGAACCTTTCCCGGCACTCCTCAGTGGAAGACTGGGCCAGATTGCACCAATTACAAGCGCAGTATACAGGCCTGATTATGCAAAAAGTGGAGTTGTCTCTTCACTGAACTAAACTTAAGTATTTGGATTCTGGAGAAAGAACAGGTAAACTACTCACACTCCAAATTTGACAGGTGGAAACTTCACAATTTATTCCCGGTATTTGTCTTGCACAAGATGGTCAAGTCTGTACTGACCCCAGGGAGATAGCGGAGGGCTTTGGAAAGTATTTCCAAGAACTTTATGCAGTTGATCCTCTCTTACACCCATCTAGGAATAATATTAATCAATACCTGAATTCCATAACACTTCCTAAAATATCCAATGCTGAGGCAACTTTATTGAGTGCCAGCATCTCCACTACAGAAATTCAACTGGCCATAGAACAACTGCCTGTGGACAAATCACCGGTTCCTGACGGTCTCCCAAATAATCTATATAAGGCCTGCCAATCCTCTAAACCTTGGAAGTTATCACCCTATATCCCTGCTTAATTTCGATATTAAAATACTAGCCAAAATATTGGCCAATAGGCTCTCTAAGGTAATGGGCAATCTCATAGGTTACGAACAGGTTGGGTTCATGGCAGGGAGGTCATCTGGGGATCACATGTGGAAACTTTTACATTTGATTTCTGTGTCCAGGGATTCCAATATTCCGATGGCATTGATATCCCTGGATGCAGAAAAAGCATTTGATAGAGTCTCCTGGGACTTTCTTTTTGCCACTTTAACCCGATTTGGGCTGCCTGACGAATTCCTTAAATGGGTACAGTTGCTATATACTTCTCCATCAGCCAGAATTAGATGTAATGGCATACTCTCCGCTTCTTTCCAACTTTGTCGTGGCATCAGGCAGGGATACCCATTGTCCCCATTACTTTTTAACTCTTAGTTGAAACCCCTGATCTGAAGACTTCTAGCTAATCAAAGAATAACAGGTATCCAAGTAGGACGCACAACTTACGCACTTTCTGTGTATCCAGATGATATACTACTTCATGCAAAGAATCCTCAATTCATTATCCCCGCTTTACTTTCAGAAATTGAGGATTTCTCAAAGGTATCATTCTACAAATTGAACCATTCCAAAACTAAAGTTTTCCCTTTAACTGGCAGGTTAACTCAAGTGGATCTAGCACCTTATTGCTTCTCATAGGAAGCAAAATCCCTAACATATCTGGGTATCAAAGTGTCAAGGGATATAGGAATGATGATCAAGGAAAACCTCTCTAATTTACTTAAAATGTTATCCTCTGATATGGAAAGATATGGGTCACTTCCTCTTTCCCTGTGGGGAAGACTAAACACTATCAAAATGAATGTACTACTGGGAATTTTATACCCATTGGGGATGCTAGGATGTTTTTTGCCCAAAGCGTGGTTCACCAGGCTTCAAAAAATGGCTAATGACTTTATATGGAAGGGAAAAGGAGTCCGCAAGGCCTACTTCAAGCTAACAGCTCCCAAGCTCCAGGGTGGCCTTGAGGCCCCCTCTTCTTATACTACACTGCTTATCATGTCAGTAAGTAGGCTTTTTGGGTCAAAAAAACGGGCCTTCTATACATTTAGAATATTCCCCCATGTGGCTGGATATAGAGAAATACTTAGTATCAAAAACCCATTGTTCGTTACCCGCACTTTTGTATGTCACCCTTTCTTACATACCCAAACCTCTTAAGAATACTCCTTTTGGATGGGCCCTTAAGGCCCTTCATCAGCTCCAAAATCACCTTGGAATGAAATGGCATCAGTCATTTGAGCAGCCTATTATTTCGAACCCTCACTTTAAAATTGGAAAGAATCCCATATATTCTACCTTTTGGCCTCTGATACATAGTTATAAGGTCTCTGACCTTCTTTTGAATGGGAGACTGGTTCCTTTTGTTCATTTTCTACTGAACAACGGGGTACCGGATACCTATTCCTTTAAGTATGCTCAGGTTAGCCAGGCTCTTACTTCCTTTCTCAGAAATATATCCGAGATAGACTCTCCTGTTGCTGAATTGTCTGCAATCCTTCAAGTAGCTAACCAGCCCCATTCTGTTTCCAACACATGCAAGAATCTCCAAGCACTAGACTCTGGTTTACCAACTGGGATTTGTTATTATTGGACTCAGGAACTAGGAATTTCTGCTGACACTGATATATGGAGAAACCTCTGGTAGACAACCTACAAATTTATTAAGCAGGACAGACTTCGATTGGTTCAATTTAATATTATGAATAATCTTTATTTTACACCGATAAATCTTTTTAAAATTGGTAAATTACTTTCACCGGATTGTGGATGATGCAAAAATGACATCGGTTCCCTTCACCACATGTTCTGGACCTGTCCTAAGGTGTAGATCTTTTGGCAATCCATCAGAAGAATTTTGGATCCTCTCTTGGGATTAGATACTTTGTTTACCCCTGAATCCTGCTTATTAAATTTTTCCCCTCCTGGAACTCCAAGAGTCAGAAAGGCACATTTGGCTCTTATTGCTGCAACTGCCAAGCTGGTCATCATGAGACATTGGGCTGATGATACTCTTCCCCCTGTAATTGAATGGTATAGGGAAGTTCTACTTGCTTTGCAGTTGGAAAGGCATATTGCATCAATGCAGGATAGGATAAAAGCTTTACAGACAACTTGGGGAACTCTGGAGACTCTACTTGCCTTATGGAAACCTTAACAGTCCTTCATACCCCATAATATGATAGACTGTTTTGGTTTATACTTAGCTGGGTAGTGTTTGGTATAGGGATGAGGGAGGGAGGGGTGGGGAGGTATTAATGTGATGATGTTTACTTGGTGTTTGTTTATTTTATATTTGTATGTTTTAATACAGTCTTCATGGTTTGTATTACAATCTGTAACTGTTTTGTGGACTGTGGAAAATTAATAAAGCATATTTAATTAAAAAAAAAAGTAGACAAGGTAATGGAACCAGACAAGGTGCATCCTGGGATTCTGAGGGAGCTCAAGTGAGGTGCTGGCTGCACCTCTAACAGCTCAGTTCAACCGATCACTAGAAACAGGGGAGGTTCCAGTGGGACTGGAGGAGAGCAGATGTGATCCCACTACACAAAAGTGCAAATAGGGAGGAGTCAGGAAATTACAGATCCATCAGCCTGACTTCGGTAGTAGGTAAAATAATGGAATCGCTACTGAAGGAAAGGATTGGCAAATACCTTGCAACCAGTGGATTACAGGATCTGAGGCAACATTGGTTCACAGGGCAGAGGTCTTGCCAGACAAACCTGATCAGGGAGGAGCGGTAGATGTGGCCTACCTGGATTTCAGTAAGGCCTTTGACACAGTTCTACATAGAAGACTGGTGAACAAGCTGGGCAACCTAGGAGTTGGTCAAAAAGTAGTAAAGTGGATAAGAAGTTGTCTAAGCAATAGGGGTCAGAGAGTGGTGGGAAGTGGAGTCCCCTCTAGAGAAGGCAAGGTGACAAGTGGGGTGCCACAGGGATCAGTACCTGGCCCGGGCCTCTTCAAAGTCTTTATTAGCAACATTGCAGAAGGGCTGGAGGGGAAAGTATGCCTGTTCATGGATGACACAAAAATCTGCAACAGAGTGGACACACCTGGGTGTGTGTGGAAAGAATGAGGAATGATCTGAAAAAGTTGGAAGACTGGTCAAGGGAATGGCAGCTGGGTTTCAGTGCAAAAAAGTGTAAAATCGTGCGCATGGGGCACAGAAACCTAAGGGAAACATACCAATTGAGCGGGGAGGTATTAGCAACCACAAAACAAGAAAGGGACCTAGGGATAATAATTTCTGATGACAAGAAAGTAGCCAAGCAGAGTGGTAAGGCAGTGGGGAAGGATAGCAGGATGCTCAGTGCATAGGGAGGGGCATCACCAGCAGGAGGAGGGAGGTAATATTCCTCCATATACATCACTGGTAATACCCCACCTTGAGTACTGTATCCTTTCTGGAGGCCCCACCTGTGGAAGGACATAAATAGGATTGGAAGCGGTACAAAGGAGGTCTACCAAAATGGGGCAGGGCCTTCATCAAAAGCCCTAGGAGAAAAGGCTCAAGGAACTAAATGTGTGCTCTCTAGAGGAAAGGAGGGAAAGAGAGGGATATGATAGAAATGTTCAAATACCTCACAGGCATTGATAAGGTACAGTTAAGGTAGCATTTTCCATAGAAAAAGATGCTCCAGGACAAGGGATCACGCTATGAAACTGGATGGGAGAGAGGCCCAGAGGAGTTATGAGGAAACACATATTCATTGAGAGGGTGATGAACTCCTGGAACAGCCTCCCAGAAAAGGTTATGGGAGCTACTGTAAAACAGTAACAGGATTCAAGCATGCATGGGATAGACATAAGAGGACCTTAGAGGTAAGGCAAGTAGGGAAGGGGAGAAGACTGGGGATCAAGTAGGGTCAGCAGTGGCACAGTAGGTAGGGAATATAGGGCAGACTAGGTGGGCCAAGAGGCCCTTATCTGCTGACAACTTTTATGTTTCTATGATGTAAACCAGCATGTGTTTGGCTGTCTTTGCTCAGCTAAACTAACAGAGTATGGGACAGTCCCTCACTTTTGATGCTCACTAAATGTATTATGAAGATTTAAAAATGTATATCTATATATCAATATAGTTGAGTGGTGGATCCAGAGGGGTTATTTAGGGGTTAGAACCCTACCACTTTAATTCCCAGATCACCCTCAAAGTAATGTGTTCTTTACCCAGGTCTCCATAAAAATATATAGAACACCCCCTCTTATGCTGCCAGGTCGTCTCTGTTGCATTCACCCTTTTATTAACCTGCCCTCCTGAAATCCAGAACACTTGTCCTTGTGTGGTTTGCATCTACCACTGCCCTTATGTAAAAAACACTGTACAGGGATCCCTGGTCCCTAGGTGGCATCCCACCTCAAAGTCTACAGTACCATCCTTGTTAGTGAGAACCAAGTCCAGTATTGCCCCATTTTGAGTGGGCCGTCTGACAAGTTGCCTGAGAAATGCTCCCTGCAGGGAGTTTAGGATGGCCCTACTTCTAGCTGAGAATAAAACTGGGAGGCACCAGGTTACATCTGACAGATTGAAGTCCCCCATCTGCAACACCTTCCCCTTTTCTGCCATTGTGCTGGTGGCTTTCCCAATTACCTTTTCCATGTCTTCCCCATGTGTTGGGGGTCTGCATGTCGTCCTTTCTCAGTTAGCCTGGCTTTTTGGATTGGATGCAGTAAGATTTTGATATGCTATGGCTCCTGAGGTTTGTTTTCTGTGCTACCTATTTGGAATTGTGTGTTAAGTCTGTATATCACCCCAGTGTGACTAATGGCTCTAGTTCCTGTCTCCAGGGTGACCCACAGCACCTCCAACCCTTCCTTTCCCCTTAGGCTCCCTTGCATTTCTGTTTCTCTGCTACCCTACCTCACATATAATCTTTCCATCCTACTTCCCCTCTCCATCTTTCCTGTACTGAGTGTAGCCTGGTATGGTCATGTCTCAGTTCAAGTTCAAATTCATTGCAGGAAAACTCCATTGAGCAAGCTTATTCACAAGGAGACCCTGAGGCATGTATACAGACAAAGGAAATTACATATGTAAAATCATAGTACATACAAATATATGGTAAACATGACGCATAGTGCTTCATTAAAACATGCAAAGGTAATTATAAACAGAACTTGGGGAAAACATTGTAAGTAGTAAAAGTACAGCTAACAGCAGTTAGAGCTGGAGAGAGGATGCATAAGGTGGAGGAAGTGTATAAAACTGATGCAGGAGTGAGAAGGAGGAGATGGAGAGGATCTTATGAGGAGGTAGGAGGGGAAGGAGGAAAAATAAGCAAGGATGACGGGAATGAAGGACAAGGGAAGGGCAGAAAATAGAAGGGAGAGATAATTGAGAGTAGGGATGTTTATTTTATTTTTTTAATTTTATTCTTTGTTAACCAGGTAAGGCCCACTACGCACAAGTGCCTGTTTTCAGGGGTGATCTGGGAGCTTTGGGCTGGTTAAGTGACTTGCTCAAAGTCACACAGTATGCAAGCAGAGGCTATGAGAATCAAACCCAGGTCTGCAGGTACCAAGCTCGGAGACATAGAGGGAGTCTGGGAAGGGAGTGAGTTATTGATGAAAGGGTCAAAGGTCAAGGAGGGACTACTGTAGAAACAGCTGCAAGTATATTTTAGTTTGGTTGCAACAAAGGTTTTAAAGAAATGCACAGAGGCAGTGCTAGAGAGTTTTAGAATAGACTGGAGCTGGTTCCATAAAGTTGGAAGTACATGTGAAATGGCACGTTTTGCCATTTCAGTCATGGCTCCTTGTGCACCATGACTCAGTAATGTCCACAAGATCCAGGTCTGCCTCCACCATTATGGCCTACAGCTCTGTAATTTTATTTCTAAAACTCCTTACTTTGGCAAATACTGTACGGCTCTCCACAACTTGCTCCCACTCTGCCTGCAAGACCCTGCACCTACTTCCTGCTTTGTTGCCACTTGAAACTTCCCTCTCCCCCTACCTCACTACCCTTTTCATGCATTGCCTTTTCAGCACCTCCCTTTCCAACTTTCCTGTTCCTGTCCCCCTTGTCCCCTACTGTGCTTCTGCTTATTTTATCTTTTGCCCTGGGGGAGTTTCCTCCCCTTGGGCCCTCACTTGCTTTTGCTTTAGTCTGTGAAGGGATGGGCAGTTTATGCCTCCCTTTGTATTTTTGCCTCCACCCTCAGCTAGTTTAGCTGTTCAGCAAAGTAACATCTAAACCTTCCACTGAGGACTGCAGTGCTCCTCCCAGATCGATACACGTCATACCATCTGTATAGACCCATATCCTTTCAGGTCAGCTCCCAGTCCCCAATGAAGCTGAACCCTTCCTTACTGCTACATTCTTTCAACCAAGTACCAAAGCTCCTGGTGTGGAGGACTTTATCTTTCCCATGGCCATAGACAGATAGCACCTCGGTGAATGCCACCATTCATGCTACTTATGTTAGGCCCTTCCCCAGTTCCCAGAACTATTGCTGTACTACTCCAGCCCCATCCTTCACCAAGTCATTCATCCCCAGGACTACAATGACATCCCGCTCCCCACCCTGACCTGCTGCCCTTGTGATCCTTAGGATCTGCTGTTTATCCCTCAGAGCTGAGGCACCAGGTAGGCACCTAACCTCCCTCTCTCCACCCCTTACATGCTCCCACATCTACCCCCCTGACAGTTAAGACCCCATCACAAGATCATTTCTCCTCTGCTGGGGTCCTCTGCTTCTCACCTTGAGGCTTGCCCTTCAGAAGATCCCCACATCCTCCCTTGCCACCACTACATGTGCCTCCTCACAGTAGTAAGCAAAGGAATTCTGTAGTGGCACAGGCGGAAGAATATGCCCCTGACTCATCAATTCCACACTCCTGGAGCCCATCAAGGTCCAATCTTCCCTCCTCTGTCTAGGCAAACACTGGGACAATGGCAGAAGACTTGGTGGCCACTGGGTGGGGCAAGAGGTCCTCTAGATCCTACCCAGAACTGCACAGAGTTCAGTGACCTCCATCCTCATTGCAGAAAGGAGCATGCAGATGGGGCAGCACCTCAGTCTTCAGAATGTCTCCTGGAAAACTGCAGGTCCACAACCACTGCACCACTCCTTTGTATGCTGATATCAGTCACTCCCTTCTGGTTTCTGACTGAAAATTGCCCCACCATCTCTTCCCTTTACTTACTTCTTCCCAGCTACACCCAGTTACTCTTCCAACCTTTCTTTTAATAGGGTTTCCATTATTTTCCCCACCACTGAGGTTAGACTGACCAACCTACAGTTGCTAGCCTCCTCCTTTCTTCTGCTCATTTGTAAAGGAACCATGTCTGCTTTGCTTCAGTTCTCTGGAACTATGCCTGTTTCCAGTGAGATGTTGAATATTGCCACCAGTGGGGCAACTAACACCTCCCTAAGTTCCTTCAGAACCCCTGAGTATATTCCATCTGGTCCTGTAGTCTCATCCATCTTCAGAGCTACAAATCCCTTCAGGACATTTTCTTCTGAAAATGGACTCGTGTCCACCACCCACCCCCCTTTTGTCCTGCTGCTCCCCAGTGCACTGTCCCCTCTCACTACACTGTGAAGACTGTGCAGAAGTACATGTAGAGGATATCTGCTTTTTCTTTGTCCTTCTATGCATAGCCTTCCCCATGCAGCTTTCCTTATCCTCCTTATCCTTCATCCTTTCCTCTTGTCATTTACGTATCTGAAGAAAGTCTTATCCCCTTTTTTTAAAGCCCTTGGCTGTGCTTTCCACTGTTTGTGCCTTTGCTCTCCTCATTGCCTTTCCTGCTTTCCTTTGTTTTACTTAGTAACTTCACTTTATTCCTTCCTCTGCATTTCTTATACCTCCCGAATGCCACCCATTTTTCCATCACCAGCTTTGTCACTTCCCTAGAGAGCCATAGGTTTCTTTTTCCTTCTGCTATTACTCACGTTCTGCATGCAGAGGTTGGTTGCACTAATTGTGCCCACCCTTATTTCCACTGTGCTTCTTCCCCACCCTGGAACTTCCCCTCTGCTAGGCGGTTTTTGAGACATTCTCCCAATTCTCTGAAATTTGCCCTCCTAACGTTCAGGACCCTCATCCTCATGTAGTTTACTTCTGTTCCCATCTTAATGTTAAACCACACTGTATGGTAATTACTGGTTGCTAGGGGACTGCCCACTGTGATGTCTGCAATGTTGTCCCTGTTTGTAAGCAGCAGGTCCATCACTGCCTCATCCCTAGTGGGTTCATTGACTAGCTGCCTGAGAAAAGCACCTCATAGTGAGTCAAGGATGGCCCTGCTCCTTGCAGAAGCTGCAGCTGGAAGACTACAATCCATATCTGGAAGACTGAAGTCACAAACTACCAGCACCTCTGCTTTACTTTCTGTCCTGATGCTGGCTTCCCCAAAGTGCCCTATCCAACTCCTCTCCCTGTGCTGGAGGTCTGTAAACTACCTATGTTTGAAAAAATGTACCAGCGCTTGTCGCCAGGATGACACAGAGCACCTCCAGCTCTTCCTTATTCTTCAGGTGCCCCGGTACTTTCATGGCCTTGATTCTTTCCCTCACATATAGTGCAATCCCTTCTTCCTTCCCTGTCCCTCCTGAAGAGAGAGTAGCCCAGTATGGCCATGTCCCAGTCATTGCTGTCAGTGCCCCATGACTCTGTTATGGTCACAAAATTTAGGCGAGCCTCTACCCTGGTGACCTCCAGATCTGGAATTTTATTTCCAAGATTCCATGCACTGGCACTCATGGCTCTCCATACCTTACTCCCTCCCAGCCTGCTTCACTGCTTCCCGCACTCCTCCTGCCTGTGCTGTTCCCTGAAGCTCCCCCTGACCTCCCTCTTCCTTTTTACCCTCTCTGTTACCTGACTTCTTTACTCCTTTCTTCCTGTTTTCTTGATTTATGTCCTCCTTCTCCTCTGCTTTCTCCCCACCCCTGTCTTTTTTGCATCCCTGCCCTATGGGAGTTTACTCCCCTCAGGACCTTCCTTCCTGCTGCTTCA
Source organism: Neoceratodus forsteri (assembly GCA_016271365.2). Classification (NCBI taxonomy): domain Eukaryota; kingdom Metazoa; phylum Chordata; order Ceratodontiformes; family Ceratodontidae; genus Neoceratodus; species Neoceratodus forsteri. Next base: position 560,266,738 of record CM028134.1, read on the forward strand.
TCATCTGGGTTGACATTGTTGCCTCCCTTGGTTTTGCTGCCTCCCCCGGCTAGCTTAAATGATTATCCAAGTAGCATTTAAAGTTCCCACTTAGGATTGTATTCCCTTCCTAAAAGGATGCAGGCTGTCTCCTCTTAAGAGGCCCGTATCTTCTGAGGTTGGCCCCCAGAGTCCAATATAGCCAAAGCACTCCTACCTGCCTCATGCCTTCAACCAATTGTTAAAAGCCCTGGTGCAGAGTGCTCTCTCCTCCCCCCAGCCATACATAGGTAACACATTGGCAAACACCATCGTGTGTGCCACCTGCTTGCAGCCCCTCCCCAGTTCACTAAAATTTCCCTGCACTACCCTTACCCTGTCCCTTGCCATGTCGTTTGTCCCCAGGTGGAAAATTACATCTAGCTCCCTTCCTGCTTCTTCTGCCCTTCGAGCCTCTGGCTCCACTCTCCATCCCCCAAGTCAAAGCACCAGTTAGGCACCTCACCTCCCTTTTCCTTTCTCCCCCTCTCTTAAGTATGTACTGTATATCCCCTCACAATAGAGTCCCCTAACAGCAGCTGCTTCATCTTTGGCTGGGGGCCCCTTCTTCCCTTCTTTAGGTCTCCACTTCTGAGGACTCCCACTTCCTCCCTTCCCACTGCTTTGGGTTCCTCCTCCTGGCTGCCCCATACTGCCAGTATGGTGAAGGAATTCTGCTGTGGTACAGGCTGAGGAGTGTGTATCCTTCCAGTCATGCCCACCCTTCTGGAGCTCACCAAGGTCCAACCACTCTGCCTTTGCCTAGGCATCTTCTGGAGGAGCGGTGGCAAACTTTGTGGCCCCTGGGTTGGGTAGAACATTCTTTGCACACTTGCCAGTTTGGCCCAGAGCCAATAAACCTCTGCCCTTGACCCAGAGAAGTGAGTAAAAATTGGGGCAGTACCTCAGTCTCCAGAAGGTGTCCTGAAAGACACCTGTTGCACTGCACCACTCCCATTTTATGTCAGATTAGTATGTTTCAAGACTATCTTGCAAGTACTTTCCAATATAAAACCTAAGATGTCAGCATGATTTGATGGTCAAGACCCAAGGATGCTCCTAAATAGCTGCTTCTTTCATTGTAGTTATATTACAAACACTTTGTAGTTTATTTATTTATTTATTGAGAATTGGTAACTGGGAAAGGCACACTGAGCCAAGACTCATTTCCAGGCGTGACCCAGAGGAAGGGAAATAGGGAGACTAAATATACAACATATAGGCAAAATATACAAATGTACATGGTAGAAAACTACAAGATGCAGCAGTTTTTTTCTCGTTTCAAAATCTTTATTGACATTCAAAAAGCAGGATACAAAGAATCACTAAAGCAGCAAAATTAGCAAAGCCAAAGAAAAGGGAAACATAAATTGATAAATTCCACAGCATGAATCCGCAATGTAAAGGTTATCTACATTAACATCAAGAAATAACATAATTCGTAAGGAATTTTGCCATTGAATGTTCATGACTATTGATATTTTTATGTTTAAAATGGGGTGAAGAGAGTAGGGGACATTTATATATCTGATAAGTCCAAGAAACTATATCTGATAAATCCAAGAAACTATCAGCTACAAAGCTGATGTGACCGCCACCATACCCTAATCTGATTTGATCAAAGACTAACCTAGCCCACAATTTAGCAGCCTCAGTACCTCACTAGAATTTATTGCCTTCACAAACAATGACCAATTTTTATTTTATAATGGTCCAATTTATCTACTAATGTGTAATGAACTTTTTCCAATCTGTGTATCAAGATCATATTATTCAGCCAAGAGAGAAATTTGGAGGAGATAGCATCCTTCCATTTAAACAAAATATACTTAAAGGCTGTGATCACGTCTAGTTGGATTAATCTTTGTTGAATCACTGGTACTGCAGCTAGAGGGCCTCCATGACATAACATAATCCAATCAGTCAGCTTTTTTAAGTTCACACCTGAGGCTACTGAAATAGTATATAGAACTTTATGCCAAAGTATGCCCAGTATTGTTCTAGTGTGCCCACTGCTGCTGTACACCTTGAACACAAATTTGAAATGTTTTGGTTCATCAAATGAGGCATATAATAAATTCTATGAATAATGTTAAAATTAATTTGCTACAGTTTAGTAGACAGAATATCCTGTTTAGTAAAATTTATTACATATTACTAGTCATGCCCAGATATTTTACAATCCACTATTTCTTCCCATTTATTTTAAGGTTTGTTAAACTTACCCCTAAATGCCTTTCAAGAAGAGCATATATTTTTTTATATTAATTTGCCATTGTTGGGGCTCATAAATGTATTTTCCAAGGTCCTGATGAAACATCCAAATTTTTTGAGATAAGGGGCCAGATATTCAAAACTTTGCCCTGAGGCTAAATTAGCACTGCCCAGTGGGCAAACTTAGCCCGGAACACAACACAAGCCATATTCAAAAGGAATAGCCCAGGGCAAACAGCTTCTGAATATAGCATGGGAATGAGGCCGGGCAAACTGGGCAGGGATTGCAGGGCAAACTTAGCCCTGGAATAAGACAGCTCTGAATATGGCAAGCAGGAAGTGCAAACCACAACAGCAACACAGTGCACAGTGATATGAAGGTAGGTAGAGGTGAACTATGTGGCCAATGCGTGTGCCAGCAAATGCGTGGACCCGGTACAGCTGCAGGCAGCAGCGTTATGTGAAAGTACAGTGTGCAAAACTGTAAAATATTCCCCAAACTGTTTGCGCAGCGCCAATGCTCACAGGTTTCAGCGCAGGGCTAAACCGGCTAGCCTGGTGCAAACCACGCTTGCCTGGTGCTAAACTTTGCCATATTCAAAAGTGACATGCAAATGAGCCTACTTAGGTAGTCTATGGGCAAACATCCAGATTAACATCTCATTATGCCCTGATTTGCATGCAGTTTGCACCAGGCTAACGGTTTAGCCCTGCGCTAAACCCATGCAAATGTGTTAGCACTGCGCAAACAGTTTGGGAAATATTTTACAGTTTTGAACACTGTTCTTCAACATGCGCTGCTGCCTGCAGCTGTACTGGGACAACACATCATAGGCACAGATGGTGGTGGTGCTGCATGCAACTGTCACACTGTTGGTCATGCTACAGTGCACAGCAGACACTACAGTAGCAAGGGGGCCAGTAGTTTGTGGACACAGCAATGCCTATGGTGTGTAGGGCAGTGATGATGACTGCACTATACACACTGAGAGGCCCAACCTGCAGGTGTTTACTGACAGTGGACATTACTGTTACGCTGTTGTGTGACCCACAGATGCTGCACCTCTGGCATGGGATGCTCACAGTGACGTATACATGTCGGGCTTTGTGTGCTGTGGCAGTTGTACAGCTGTGTGGTATGTGGCCGGGGGGGTGGGCATATATTATCAGAAAGGCACACTGGTGTTGGAGCATTCCCAATACTGGCCCATGTGCACAGCAGGATGTGCCCCAGCCTTGTGGCCACACCTGATCTGTGGCAAAGCCTGACCACCCATACAATCTTCCCTCAACATCCTCCATGCCCACAGTGCTACATGTGTGTGCTGGCATCTGTTGATGTCCACAGAAGAGTGGTCCACAGGTGTGTGCTATATGGCCACACTGCCATGCTGTCCACTGGCAGCATGGTCACCACTTACTGCCTGGCATGGCTGGGACTGGTGGCAGATGATGGCAACATTGTGATGCCATCCGTTAGCAGCATGTTTCCTCTATGTTTGGCTTTGTCTATGAATCATATTTATTTGTTAGGGTCATGCAAAGCCATGCAAAAGCACGAGACAATCAAGGCAAGCCAAAGGTTCGCGGTAGTTGATTGCCCAGGGTTAAGACAAGCTTTTCCTGGGCGGTAATGTGCACCACTCTAAGTGTCACACTAAGTTGCACAAAACCACTTTGCACAGCGCTAATCACTGAATATAGCATTGTGCCTGTATTCATGTCAGTTTGCCCCTTGCATACATTATGATTTTGCCCGGCGCTAATGCAGTTTGCCCGCGTTATTTGGTCTTTTGAATAAAGCAGACCTGCGCTAATCCCACGCTAAACCTGCGCAAATGGTTTTTGCCAGGTGCAAAGTTTTGAATATCTGGCACAAGATCTGTAATTTGTAGATATCTAAAAAAAATGAGAATTAGATAATCCATAAGAGTTTTTTTTAACTCCAAAAGTCATGTGTCTTTGAATACATTCCCAATTTCTGTCAAACCCCTACAGTACTAGGTTTTAAAAGTAGAATCTGACAGAAAAGGACTAAAATGGTCATTCAAGTAAGTTGGGGAATGAAAAGAGATTTTTGAAAGCAGATTAATAAGTGTTCTTACCCTGATGTTACTATATGGACAGGAGGCTAATTCAATTGGGCAAGATATCTCATTAGGACCTTGATGAAACAATGAGCATACAATTGCCAAGTCTGAGGCATAATTTTACCACTGAAAATTAGGAAGGGATAAACACACTAATTGTATAGGGATATATAACTTTTCCATCTTTAACTTTGGACTTTTTCCTTTCCATAAGAATTTTTTAAGTAAGTTCTTGAATGCCTTACAAAAGGTATCCTTCATGGAAATAAGTAAGGCCTAGAACAAAAATATAAATGCAAGGTGCAGTGAAAATACAATAATTAAACAATAATACAATAAACAGTGCACAGGCTTGTATATAGAAACTAAAGCATTGATGATAGAAACACAAATGAATGTAAAATAAGAAGACTCAGCAATAATGCTATACCATAAGGTAAAGATATTATAAAAGAGTCTATCTCTTTAGTAAAGAAGCATATATTTTTTTAAAACATAATTTAGTTCTCTTAAATAACATCTTTAAATTGTTCCATAAGGGTTCTTAATAAAAATGAAGTTCTAGATGTTAAATCTGAAAACAAGCTGGACGAACAAGATCTAACTGATATATAAGTAAACTTTATGATAATACAGTAAGTTTTGTTATAGACATATATGTATACTAATGATTAAACATTAGACACATAAAGAATGGTATTATAATAAAGCTTGTTTTTATTAGGAACAGAGTAAACTGAGGCTGAACTCTGAGGCCTAGATATTCAAAAGGGTTGAGCATGGCGATATTCAAAAGGGAAAATTGTGCAGCACAAATCCCGATGTGCGGAGCGCATAAGTAATGTGGCCATCGCCACAGCTAGGGGTGTATCCATGCACACCCCTGCACAGCCCAATATTCAGCCCGGATGTGCAGAGCCATGCATGCGAACCCTACCTGTGCCAGCACAAAGTTGATCCAAAAAAAGGAACAACTGATGGCCACCCACAGGTGAGCTGCCACATTGCAGGGCACAACACGGCAGCTGCCACCTGTGGGTGACCACCAGAGCTCTGGCTGCACCTGGTGGCGCCCCCCCCCCATGCCCGATTGCAAGCATTGTTAAAAAAAATAAGAATTCTGTCAAATATCCCTGGTGGTCCAGTGGACCGCTATCTGCCCGATCACGGGCATCTGTATCAAAAGAGAAAACAGTCCTATATCCCTGGTGGTCCAGGGACCGCTATCTGCCCGATCACGGGCATCTGTATCAAGAGAGAAAACAGTCCTATATCCCTGGTGGTCCAGTGGACCACTATCTGCCCGATCAAGGGCATCTTTATCAAATGAGAAAACAGTCCTATATCCCTGGTGGTCCAGTGGACACACAGTAGTGTAACTGCACAAGTACCACGCGGAACAGAAGCACCAAAAACAGCACAATTACATAAATTAAATACAAATTATACATTATAATACAGAATTGTAGCAAATAAAATTTTACAGTTATTTACAGGCCTCCTGCAGGGGGTTCACCGAGCAGTAGCGAGGCCAGAATACATAAGATATGGGAAAGTGGTAGAAGTTTTAGAAACAGGTGCAAGGGGTGTTGAAATGGTTTTTAATGAGGGAATTGCAAACCCAAGAGGAAGGGGCAAAACAAATGTAGCATGGTAGGGAGTTCCAAAAATTTGGAAACCCATAGGAAAAGACAGCCTGACTAGCTGATGAGGTCCAACGGGGTACAGATAGAGTGAGAGGGTCAGAGTTTCTGAGCGAATAAGAGGGAGAGGGAAGGGTGGAGAGGTGGGAGGATAGATAGGAGGGCAGGGACTGGGACCAGAATTTAGCCACAAAGCTGGCACAATGGGTACACCATATGTCCTCTAAGGAGGGGAGGGATAGCGATTGGTACAGGGTACATTGGTGAGTGTGGGGGAATAGTTAAGGGCAAAGTGGCAGAAGGAGTGGAAGAGTGGGTCCAATCTGGTTAAGGAGGGAGTGGCACTGTAAACCATATCCCTATAGTTGAAGATGAGGAGAATCATTTTCTGTGCAATAAACCAGCAGGCTAGCAGAGGGATACAGCCCCGGTTGTGCTACAGGGCACCCAGCTTAGAGTGCAGTTTCTTGTGTATGTCCTATATGTGTACAGAAAAATTGAGGTGCTGGTCAAGCCAGACCCAAGGTATCTAAAGGAAGAGCAGTCCCTGAACAGAGTCCCATCCAGGGTGTGGAAGGAAGGAAGGTAGGGTAGCTGAGAGAGTCTCTGCCTAGTGCCGAAGGTCATGGAGACCATTTTCTTGGCATTCAGGAAAAGTTGGTTTGAGCGAAACTAGAGCTGAACACTATCGAAGTCATGCTGGAGTCTGGTCATCACATCAGTTATGGAGAGGCCAGATGCATACAAGACAGTGTCGTCCACATACATATGGATACAGGAGTGGGGCAGGTGCAGATTGTTTAGGAAGATAGAAATCAGCAGGGGGCCAAGGACGGAGCCTTGGGGCACACCAGTGGTTATGGGGAGAGGGGGAGAAAGAGTTGCAAACTCTGATGGATTGAGACCTGCCTACTAGGTAGGAGTGGAACCAGCTGGTGACCTCATTGGATAGCCCTGTGTTGGACAGATTTGTTAGGAGAAGGGGATGCGACAGTGTCAAAAGCCTTGGCAAGGTCAGCAAAGATGGCAGAGGTGATCTATCCCTGGTCCATGCCTGTTTGGATGGCGTCAGTGATCCTCAGCAGGGAGGTAATGGTGGAGTGGGATCTTTGAAAACCAGACTGGTATGGGGTGAAAAAGGAAGTGGAGTCAAGGAAGGAGGAAAGCTGAGACAGCGCTAGATGTTCTTGCAGTTTATTGAGAATGGGGAGGAGAGAGATAGGGTGGTAGTTTCCAGGGGAGGAAGGGTCAACACACTTAGGGAGGGGAACAACAGTAGCATGTTTCCACTCAGCAGGAACAGAGGTGAGGGAGAAAGAAATATTTAGAAGAGAGGTGAGGGGTGTAGTGATAGCAGGGGTGGATAGGTATAGCATTTTGGCATCCAGCCCAGAGTGGCATTTACCCTTGGAGGGGTTGAGTGTAATGAGAGCATTAAAGACTTCCTGGGGGATAAGGGGGCTGAAGGAGGAGAATTGGGAAGAGGGGGCAGATTGGGGGAATTATGGTCCACAGAGGCCAAGGGGGAGGAGGACAGTAAGGATGACGTGCAGGAGGTAAAGAAGGAGTTAAACTCTGTAGCTATGGATTGAAGGTCTGACAGTGTGTTGTTGCCAATTTTGAGCACAGGTATAGAGGGCTGTGATGGAGGGAGGAATAGGGATTTGACCACCTTCCAGAATTTGGAGGAGTGATTTTGTTAGTTAGGAAGGTGTCCTTGAAGTAATGAACCTTAGCAAGTCTGATTACCTTGGTACAGGCATTTCAAAGTGTTCTATATGTCTGGAAGTCAGTGGTGAGACCTGTTGATTGTGGGTCTTCCATGCTTGATCCCTAGCTTGAAGACAGGCCAAGAGATCAGCAGAGACCCAGGGCAGGTGAGTACACCACACACGGATCAGTTTCAGTGGTGCATATTTATCTCAATAGGAGAGAAGTTTTGATGTAAAATAAGCGAGTGCTGAGTTGATGGAGGGGGCATGTGTGATTTAAGATCAGTCAGTGCTAAACAGATCATTTAGGAGAGAAGTGATATCTACGGAGTTATAGGAATGGATCAATAGGGTTTTGGGAGGGGATTTGGGGCGGTGGATTTTCTGAACTTAATGAGTCAGGGAGTAGACCAGCTGCTATTATACAATGCAGGTGGGTAGTGAGTCAATCAGAGAGTAGGTGAAGGATTTGGTATTTAAATGGGAGGGTTAATTTAGTAGCAGAGTGAGATTTAGGGCTGTTATGTCTTGTCGAATTTTGAAGTGGGAAGGAGTGAGCCAATTCACACTGAAATCTCCCAGGACATGTAGTTTGCCATTAGCTGCATGTGTTTGTAGGGAGGTTAAGAGATTGGTGATTGATGATATGGGTGCAGTGGGGCAGAAGTAGGAGCCTGCGATGAAAATAGAGATGGAGCAAGGGAAGATGAGTTTCACCAGCAGGGACTCCTGAGACTGAGGGATGGATGTTGCAAATACAGGAGTGAATGTGAGGGCAGAGGCAACATACATTCGCCACCCTTACCTCTTCCAACAGATTCTGGAGGATGAGGGAGTAGCCGGGGATGGAGACGCAAGCATTATCGATGTGTGGTTTTAACCAGGTTTCTGTAATTATTAGAACATCAGGGTTGAGAGAGAGGGCTAGAGGTTGGAGTAGTAAGATTTTATTGAGTAGCCTCCTGATGTTTAGGTGGGCTAACTTTAGACCACGAGGAAGCTGCATAGGTGAGGCAGGGTTGGAACCTGGATTGGATTCAATGTCGCCTGCTAACAGTAGCAGCAGAGTTAGCATAAATTTTACGATGGGCGCCATGCATTTGCTGTGTGAGGAGGGGTACCTACAATAGTCATGTAGGATTTAACTCAGTTGTCTAAAACACTGACACATTCTAAACACCTACTTAATAAGAAAGATGAGAGATGGTCATTTTCATCAAGAGAAGGATTTAATACCTGTGCTTGTAGAAATTACAGCAAACTGCAGACACTGATCTTACTTGGCACAGCAGCTTGTACTGTTACTTCCTACACCAGACAGCTGTATAGGGGGCATTGGTACTTGGCAGACTGGTGGAGGTTAGATACCGAGCCAAGCAGCCTGAGCAAGGAGGTCAAAGGTCACATAACTCAGTGACTATAGGCAGGTAAGTTGATAATGAAGAGGCTGTCTGAGGAAGGAGATGAAGAGAGGGGGGATTCCACTAGTTAGGAATTGCATGTTAACTACTGCAGTTCTCATATTATTGCTAAATGTGGTGTGTTGAAGTGCCTAAGAGAGGGGTGGTAGGGGCTGCCTCAAGCCTTAGAAGACTGTTAGACTAGAAAGCATTGTTTGAGGATATAGGCTGGCACTACTACAAACTGAAAATCAAAAGGCTGAGCCTTGTTGCCTCAAGTAGTGAGAGGAGGGTGGGATGGAGCTAGTTGAAGCGTGCAGATATCTAATTATGTCACTGCTTAGAAGAGTAGTGTAAACTGCAGTTTGTTTTATACAGTCTCAGAATTTCTCCATACATTCTGTGTTCCAGGTTGCCACCTAGGTGCTTTTGTCACATGGTGCAGCTCTCACACAGGTTGGGAGGCCAATTACACATGTGTACATGCTGGTTGAAGCATGCAGACATTTGATGATGACATCACTGTGTGGTGACATCATGATGGAATAAGTCTCCTGATGTGGGGACAAACTGAATAAAAAGCCCATCGTTTACTCTGTGAAATTGCTCCAGTGAGCAAAAGCTTAGGGGATCTGCACTAGTGAGTGCTAGTACTTAGGTAAATGGCAGTCTTTACATTTTACAAATGCCTATTATAGGCATGCTTGAGACCAAAAATCTGCTTGATGCCTTTTTTTCCTTTTTAAGTTATGTAAAATAGATATAAGAGAAAATCTGACAAATGAGAGGATTTGACTACATGCCAACCCTGGAAGTAAGTAATTTTTTTAACCCTTCATCGATGAGACACATGCATAATATAGGGGCACTTTATTATAACAATTATAAAAGGCTGTTTGCAGACTATATCCCTGGATTTTATGCATGTAATAAAGTGAGGAGATCACAGATTAATTAAATAGTAAGAAAACTGAAGACTTTAAAGTGCAGATTGTTGGCATATTACAACCAGGGCACAGATGTATGAATGTTGGGACCTATGCACAAAAGTACACACTGCCCCAGATATTCAAAAGGGTGTTGCGCCATGCGCAACCCACTGATGCGCTCCGGCGCGATATTCAAAACGGAAAAGTGTGTGGCACAAATCCCGATGTGCCAGAGCGCATCAGTAATGTATGCAGGCACAGGTGGGGGGCGCTCATGCACAACCTGCACAGCCCGGTTATTCAGCCTGGGACGCGGCAGAGCCATGCATCGCAACCCCTACCTGCACCAGCACAAAGTTAAGCCAAAACAAAGGAACAACTGATGGCCACCCATGTGAGCTGCCACATTGCAGGGGCGCAACATGGCAGCTGCCACCTGTGGGTGGCCACCCGAGTTCCGGCTGCACCTGGTGGCGAACCCCCCCCCGTGCCCGATCGCAGGCATTTATATAAAAAATTAATGAAACTGTCCAATATCCCTGGTAGCCCAGTGGACCAGCTATCCGCCCGATTGCGGGCATGTGTAAAAAGAATATATGCCATTATCCCTGGTGGTCTAGCGGACCCTATCTGTCCGATCGCGGGCATCCATAAAAAACAAATTCCAATATCCCTGGTGGTCTAGTGGTCCCCCACCCACCCACTGAGCCCCACCACACGCTTCTCCCCGCCAGCCAGCGGGCTGCAGTATCCACCTGCCCGCCGCCGCCACACGCCAACTGACACCTCAGTATGGCTGACGCCCATTGGTTCAGCGTGAGCCAATGGGCATGCGCAGTTCAGTCTGCATTATACATGCTGTGATAATGTGAATGAAAATCATTCATTTATCTGGAAGGTAGGTGACAGCTGCACGCCTCTATTTGCTCACGCTGGAACCAATGGGCATGCAGCTCACTGAGGTGTCAGTCTGTGGGCGGTGGGAGGCAGGCGGTGGTACTGCCGCCCGCCAGCTGACGGGGGGGGGCCGGGTGGTGGGGCTCAGTGGGCAGGTGGGGGGGGACCACTAGACCACCAGGGATAATGGCATATATTTGTTTTTTACAGATGCTTGCAATTGGGCAGCTAGGGTCCACTAGACCACCAGGGATAATGGCACATATTCATTTTACACATGCCCGTAATAGGGAAGATAGCGGTCTACTGGACCACTAGGGATATAGGAAGGTTTTCTCTATTTTTGGACAGATGCCCGTGATCGGGCTGCAGGGGGTGTCAGTCCCCGATGGCTGCTGCCTGGCAGGACGCCAGGCACCTGTCGTCGGGGATCGGCGCACCTGCATGCAAATGGAGCCATAATGACATGCAAATGGCCCCATGTGCACCTTGCATAAATTATGGCCCCGTTTGCATGTCAACTTTTGAATATCATGGGTGCTGTGCGTGGCGCAATGGAACTTGTGCTAGCGCATCTCCATGCTCCACTCTGGCCACTTGCGCTGGCACAGTGCCACTGCGCCATGCACACTGGGGGTGGCCAAGGTGCGATATTCAAAGCTGCTGAGCCATGGCGCAGGTCCTTTGAATATCGCTTAGTCCACACCCCTGCACAGCCAAGTTGAGCTGCGCCCAAGCTTGTGCCACAGCCTGGCACAGTTTGAATATCTGGGCCACAGTGCGTAGCTGCCATGTTCAGGCAGGTGTGCGTGAAATGCACAGATGTGCAGCATGCACAACAGGTGCACACCACAGCAGACATGCCACTGTCAAACATGTGCTGAGCAGAAGCCATGCATATGTGCAGGGGCATTGCTGTGCAGTAGACCCAGCAGTCCCCCATCATTTGAATGCATGACGCCAGTTACATCGACAACGTGTGTGCAGAAACAGGGGAGGTGGTACTCCAGGCAGGGGCTCCTGTAAAGTCCTTGTGCATGGTGCACAGGAGCAGTCCAGTGCTGAACATCGCTGCAACACAGCACTGGCGTGGCACAACAGAAACATTGAAACAGAAACATAGAATTTGACGGTGGATAAGGACCGCTTGTCCCACCCAGTCTGCCCATTTCCCTACCTGATGGATAAGCTGAAGATTCTAGTTAATCAACAGCTTACCTCCTCCTGCCCTCCCACTAGAATTGCCATATGCCTGTCCCATGCATTCTTGAAATCTCCCACTGTTCCTTACTCCACAACCTCCTCAGGAAGGCTGTTCCATGCATCCACAACTCTCTCTGTGAAAAAATACTTTCTAACATTACCTCTGGACCATCCCCCCTCTATCTTCAAATTGTGCCCCCTTCTTCTTGCACATCTCTTCTTCTGAAAGATACTACCCTCTTGTAGCTTGTTAATTCCCTTGAGATACTTGAAAGTTTCTATCATGTCGCCCCCCCCTCCTTTCCTCAAGGGTATGCATATTAAGCTGCTTTAGTCTCTCCTCATATGTCTTCTGGTGCAGACCTTGCACCATTTTGGTTGCCCTCCTCTGAACAGCCTCCACTCTGTCTATGTCTTTGCGGAGATGGGGTCTCCAGAATTGCACGCAGTACTCCAGATGGGCTCTCACTAACTGTCTGTAGAGAGGGATAACAACTTCCTGTTGTCTACTGTTGATGCCTCTCCCTTTGCATCCCAGTATCCCCGCAGCCCTCCTTACTGCCTTCTCACATTGCTTTCCCCTTTAGGTCATCTGATATAATTACTCCTAGGCCTCTTTCGATTTTTCTTGTTGTTATTAACTCACCCCCCATTGTGTGCTCTTCCCCTGGGTTTTTGTTTCCCAGATGCATTACCTTGGACTTGCAACTGGAAGTGCCTTGCCAATGGCCATGCTGGCATGAGAGGGTGAGTAAGGTCCCTGTACATGCCCATAGGAGCAACACAGACTGACACCCCCTGGCAGGTGGCCATGGAACATGGACCACACTCATGAACACACATGGGTGGCAAAGCACCACTGCCCATAGCTGGAGCATGCCCAGACCCTAGAGGCACAGTCCCCCATGACAGTGTAGACCGGTGGAAATAGCACTACACATTGATGAGGAGAACACACACAGCCCCCATACATGGCAGCATGACCCCATGGCAAGGAGAGGACCCTGATGTACCAGGAACACCACCACCCAGCCCAAGATTACCTGCATGGAGCACTCTGCATGTGTGGTGTGCCCACACCACTGCAAGGAGCACCATGTGCAGCCTCACAGACGACAACAGGCTACAGGATATAGGCCAGGCAAAACACCTGGCATTTGCCATGTGTATCACACACTGCTGCCAGCCATGCAGTGCCAGCAGCAGTGGGCAGCGGCATTAGCCAGGCAGACCCCCCACACCATCCCCACCCTACACTCCCTAACAGGCTGCCCACACATGGCCCATCCCCACCCAAAAAAATGCACAAGACACAAGGGATGCAGGCACTTAAATGTTTATTATCCTATACAGCAGCAAATAGTATCATGAACCCATCCAGTTATAACACCCGCCCACCCACGGCCCTCTGCAGTGCCACATCACTCCTTCACATCTTCCTTTTCTTCTGAGTCCTCAGAAGTATGTAGCAGTGTGCTGTCACTGTAGAGCCGCTGTACCAGCACCATCCTCCACAGTGTACCATGGTACAACTGAAATGATAGAAAACATGGAATGGAGCACATGAGTGAGATGCAGATGCACGGTAGTGGCAGTAACCATCAGGTGTCATACGGCAAGGGGGTACCACCTTAAAGGGGCTGCAGCACCAACCACATCTATCCCAAGTTATCTTTGTAATATATGTTGGTGCTGCCAACCCATAGTGTCAGGAAGGCTGACAACTGCTCCAGCCAGCACTGTCTCTTGGCAACCACCTGCCTACTGGATCCATCCCCCAGGTCACACAGCTCCAAAGTAAACTCCGTCAGGTGGCCCACAAAGTCCTGCAAAGACACAAATATGGGTAGAACATCAGCATGTTGCAGAAGCTGCCGCCCACCCAGAGATGACACACACCACTCAATACCCACCTCCTCCAGCTCGGTAATGCACCACATGGTGCCGCTCTCCAGGCTGTCTTGATAGCAGTGTGTGGGCATCCTCCACAGATTCTGTGGGTAAGCTGCAAGTCGCCCTACAGCAGCAGTGCTTTCTGACACAGCAGCCATGTCATAGGGTGACAATGACATGAATGAAAAAGCAACACAAGGGCATGCTGCGTGACCACGCAGCATGGGAGATCATGCCCCCCACACCATTGTAAAACAAGAAGCAGGTCCCAGCAGGCCTGTGACCCTGGAGATCCAGCACACCACATACAGTGCAGGTCCATGCAGACTGGAGACAGGGCACCTATGCAATACAGGGATGTGTCCAGGGCTGCTGCTACCTACAGTACTGCTGGATGATGCTGTAGCACGTAGACATGAATGATAGCAATGGAGGCGCCCATGTGTGTTCCACTCATGGCTACAGGCCACTGAACTTTGGGGCACACACACTGCCTGGACAGGTTATGGGTGGACCATGATAGACTAGTGCACCTGTGCCCTTCGTGTGCGGTCACGGACACTCCAGTCACATGTCATGTTGGTCAAAACAAAGGTGCTGTGTGCATTACCCTACTATGTCACAAATTCATTTCAGAGGGTGTGTGGCGATGTAACAGGCGTAAGCCTGTCCACTGTTTCCTGCACTGTGCATCAGGTGACAGATGCACTATTCCATGATGTCCAGCCAAACATATGGTTTCCAGCATCACAGCAGGATATGCAGGCAACCAAGGGTGCCTTCTATGCCATGCACTGCATACCCAATACCAGGGGCACCACTGATGGCACACATGTGGCAATCCTAGCCCTGTCCATGGACAAACAGGCATACAGAAATCGGAAGGGATTCCACAGCATAAACTGCCAGGTCATGTGTGACGCACATGGCATCATCACTAATTCATGCATGAAGTACCCAGGGTGTGCCATGACACCTATACTCATGACAATGTGGGCTTCGGTGCACACCTTGTTGCACGTGGCAGTGAGGATGGTTGGCTGCTAGGTGCGTATTGGTATGGAAGTGGCATGAATGCAGTGGGTGGGACACAGTGTACTGTACTAACACTATCCATTCCAGGCAACAGTGGGTATCCAGTGCAGCCATACCTGATGACACCATACCTGGCACCGCAAGGACAGGCAGAGGACGTGTAGAATGAGGAACACCAGAAGACATGCTCAGTCATCGAATGGACCATTGGTGTACTGAAGATGTAGTTCTGATGCCTGAATCACACAGGTGTCATGATGAGGCTTGCACCAGGGATGGCATTCAGAGAGTTTACCTTATGTGGCATGCTGCGCAACATGTGTGTGGCAGCAGCTACCCACACCATCTGATGTGCCATGTGACCACCACCCCCCCATGATGGGCATGCAGGGGAGAACCACACACACTGGCCATACTCTCTGCCATGCCTTGGCCCACAGCTGATTTGGCAGATAGGTGGATGGCCCATGTGCACCATGATGGCCCACTGTTCTGAGTGCACATGCACCATGTGTCACACATCTGGCCACCATGGGGACCTCTGTATGCCATGACATGTACGTGCAGGGGTAGTGGGCAAGGTGGGAGTGTCTGGGGATGGGTATGATGAAGTGGCCTATGTGATGTGTGTGTGTGTGTGCACCATGTGTGTTGGTGGGCAGTGTGGCCTGTGTATCTGTGTGTGACCGTACCCCTATATGTACACCAGTGACTCTGAACTGTGTGGTGTTCAGTGTGCTGATTCATTTCTGCATTTGCCCATGATGGGTGGACATGTGTGCACCCAGACACCACTGTGCACTAAGTGCCGGTGCACTCCTTACCTCCCATGCCACCTGTTGTGTTGTCTGGCCTGCTGTTCAGTGGTGGTGGAGGAGGAGGAGGTGGTGGTGGGTGGGATGGTGGGGAACGGCCCTGGTGTGGCATTCCCAGTGGCCTGCCTCGGTGCATCTGTGGACACCTGGACATCAGTGGCAGCCCTACCATCATGTGGTCCGTGATCCTTTCCAGCATGTCCCCCATGTGACTGATGCCTCGACTCATTCCCACCACCATCTTGGTCAGGTACCACAGTGCCTCTGTGTTCTCCTTCTAGGCCCCAAGCCTTTCTGGTTTCAAACAGTGCAGTTGCAGGTAGTGGGTGTGCAATACACCCATAGTGGATGCCCTCCTATCATGTCTTGGGCCAGTCCTTGTCAGTCCGCCATGAGTTCTGTTGTAGGCACCATGGGTGGCAACCTGTACAGGTGCTGCAGTCTATGTGCTGGCAGTTTTGTCGGTGTCTGCTGGTGGGGGGTGATGTCTGCCAGTGTGTCCTATTCACCATCTCCTGCAGTGATGGCCATGGTCACTGGGTCCGAGTGCATTGCTGCTGGTGCAGTGGCACTGAGCTGGGACACCTCCAATGTACAAGTTCCTGCCAGGCCCTCCTCCCGGTTGGTCTCCTCCATCGCTGGCTGCTCCAGGGTGGTACCTATGGGTGGATCAAATGACAGGTGTTAGGACGCTTTGTACAGATGTGGTGCATGTGGCCCAGTCCTGTGGAATGCGCAGGATGTAATGCCTTACCTTCCCTGGACCCCTGGACCTTGGAGTACTGTTGCTCTGTGGTTGTGCATAGCACAGGGATAATCCTTATGGGTGGCCCTGTGGGATACATGACACTACAGTTAGCTGTGTCACAGGTCTGGCACTCCCCCACCTGCCTCCCTATGGCCATTGCATATCTGGCATTGTGTCCACTCCCTCTGCCTCCCTGTTCCAGTTATCTCAGTGATGGTCTCCACCACTATCCACTCCAGGGGCTCATCATGTACTCTGGGGATGGGAGCCCACTGCAGGTGTCCATCCATGAATGGTTGGCCCCTACCAGCTTAAACCTTCACGGCTGACCAGAGGTATGTGCCACTTGTGTTTTATCATGGACAGTGTATGTGCCTCTGGCCTAGCAGTGTTGATGGTCAAATCTATGTCCAACCAGATCCTGTACTGGAAACACCAAGTTTTCTCGTCAGCGAGAATACTGTCCTCCCCCCACAGGGATGGCACAATACCGATGCAGGTATTGTGCCACCTCTGAAACGGGTGTTTTCTGTGGGGGGTTGTGCCTCACACACCCCCCAGACTTTAGGACTCCAACTCCAGGTCGGAGTTGGTCCGGGGAGGGGGCAGAACACTGGGAGAAGGAGAAACACAGAAAAAGGAGCATTACCGCGAATGTCGCTGTAATGGTCCTTTTTCCAGTTTTGTAGTCAGGGTGTTGATGAAACGGAGGTGCACTGTCCTGTACTTGGTTTCCTCAGCTGCAGTCAGGGTGTGTGTCCCATACAGGATGGTGTAGGTGGCGTGAATGTCGGTGACAAGAGTGCTCACCTGCATGTCCCTGAAGTTGCTCAACCTAGTCTTCTGGTTACCCTCTGGGTTTCCTCCCATGAGTGCCTCCACATGTCAGCCACCATTAGGTAGTTGTGACTGCCTCTCTGCCTCCTGCAGTCCTGTACTTCATTCCCCCTGTGTTGCATGGTCGGACATTTTTTCTGCAGTATTCTAACATGTCCATTCATGCACGGTGTGCGTATGTCCATATATGGTGGGGTCAAGGGTCATATCCATGTGCCATGTGGCTGTCTTGCATGCCCCTGCATGCACCTTCATGAATCTGTCTTCACTGCCCATGATTCCACACTTCCTTGCATGCATGTTTGTGACTGCGGCACATACCATGATGTCTGCGTGATGTGTAGGCGTGCTGGATAGTTATGTTATTTTTTCATGCCTTTTTACTCACCTTTGTGCATAGCCCCCATTTTGCCTATATTAGAGTGACCTAGTATTTTCATTAAAATATAATAACATTTATTAAATAAACAGTAAGAGCAGTGCAGACTTTAATTTGTGGAGAGGTTTTGAAGCAGCAAGTGACACAAGGGACAGGATCTTGCTGAATAGTATGCACAGGCAGTCTGTAGGGACACTACTTTGGTTAAAAAAATGTAACTAAGAGGCTAGATAATAATTATACAAGGAACTGATAAAGGAACACTAACAAAAGTTTTGTTGAAGGATGATTGAATACAAGGATTTAACAAGTGACCCTGTTTTTGTCAGGGAGCACAGAAAACAGGTAAGACTCCTCAATATGTATATACAGTATACGGTTTTGATGTAAGCATATGAAAATCAGAGGATATGACAGTCATAGACACGGGGCGTTGTTTGTTTTGAATCTGTAGAAAGAATAAAAATACAGGGGTGTCTTGCCCATGGCTGTTACAGAAAACATTGTATTAGGGGTTTTCACCATGGATTACTGATACATAGTCTTTGGTTTTAGAAACATCTGTCTCCCCCTCCCCCCAGGAGGAGGCTCTCTTTCACCCCAAAATGTTGGTGGGACAGTCAGTGGTTCAGAATTTTCTGTACAATGCAAGTGACTATAAATGAAAACAGTCCGGGTGAGTGGGCATTATTTTATAGTGTCTCTGCAGCAATCCTGTACCCCCTACCACAACAATAAAAAGACTTGAAGATACATACCACCACCACAGCCACAGTAGGGGCAACAATACAATGATACTCTCTGGTAACAGTCTTCCAGCAGAGGTACTATGTTACCAAAACTTGCCACATTTTTATAATGTTTCAATTGTTTAGTATATGTAAGTAATATGACATAACATGGTGTTGGTTGAACTGTAGTAGGCTTACTCTAGAGCATAGTTAGGCACAAGACTGATGGTCAAATACCTTTTTGCACCTGGAAATGTGGTAAACCTTATACAACCAGTGCCCTGGAGTGTCTAATTCAGCTTATAAAATGTCTGTTGTTGTTTTTTGGAAATGGTAAGACAATATAAAAACTATTAAACAATTATAAAAATATGAAAATTGTTGGCAACATACAGTAGCTCTTTTGTGGATTTGGTAGAGGGAGTGTACAGCTATTATGGCAGCCCACCGGGACATTTAGCATGCATTTTCCCATCTCCACAAATACACACATACACTTAATTGTGGGCCTGTCTACACCACAGAAATGTCTTAAGTGCTAAAATAAACTGTCCCCACCACTGGCCCAATCTGAGAGGGACCACTCTATAGCCAGCGCAGACCCAGGCTGGGCAAATAAAATTAGTAACCAAACATTTACAAAATCATTAAATGTAGTTCTGCAGTTTGTGCAGTTGTAGCAGTTTTGTTAAATGCACCATGTTAGTTACGAGTTAACTGTGTTATTTGTAGGAATGTAACTATGTGACAACCTTGAATGCCAACACTGTGGCTTCTGTAGGTAACTGAGGACAGATGTGTTACAGTACGTCTGTACTCTCTGTGTGGGGAGACAGCCCTCCAGCCTTTGCTGAGAATCAAACCTGGACCCTGATTTCTGAAGACAGTAGCTCTAACCAGTCAGCTAAATGGAGAGTCACTCTGATTGGAAGGTTAAAGCAGCAGTACTACGAAAAAAAAATTGCACTTTTTTGACAGTTTATTCCCTGTGCCCTGCTAATCATATACCTGGTACTCTTTCTCACCGGCATTGTACTATCGCTGAGTAATTTGCTGTTATTCTCTGCTTTTGTTTACATTTCTGCCACTAAGCATGTTGCACTGGAACCTCCTCTGCTGCCAAGTGCACATGTTTATGACTTGCTGGGACATTGGGAATGGTCAGCAGAGGGTCCCTCTGCTGTTGTCAAAAGATGTGATGCGATCTGAAGAAAAAGCGCAGCTGAAATTAGTCAGACGCCATATTTGTTGTAGCGCTACAACACTTCAAATAAGTTGCAAATATCTAAAAAACTAAAGACGACTGGAAAAAAACATTTACAGGTATGGACACTGGAACTTTGGCCGAATGCTTACAGCCGAAAAACAGAATTTTGATAGGTCACTTCCTTCTTTTATAGTACTGCTGCTTTAAGGAGTTCCTTTGTCTTCCATTCTTCATCTTCTCTTTTCATGGACCATCACTATGGGTCTTTTTTTGCTGTACTAAGAACTGCTTTGACTGTTTTTCACAGTTTTCACTACTAGATGGCAGTGCTTTTCACATATTGCTGTTCAGTCTTTAAGGTGCCACTAGCTAAATATGTCTTTGCTACACCTTTCTGTATTTAGTTACACCTAACTAACGTGGTGCATGTAACAAAACTGCTACAGCTCCACAGGCTGCAGAACTACATATAAGGATTTTGTAAATGTTAGGTTAATTTTGTTATTTGGTCAAACTCTTCAGATGACAAGTAGCCAAAATGCTATAAAGTTTTAGACATCCAACTTAAACCATGCTTTTCTT
Organism: Neoceratodus forsteri; assembly: GCA_016271365.2. Classification (NCBI taxonomy): domain Eukaryota; kingdom Metazoa; phylum Chordata; order Ceratodontiformes; family Ceratodontidae; genus Neoceratodus; species Neoceratodus forsteri. The sequence goes on from CM028134.1 coordinate 560,287,071, forward strand.
ATATACAGCACTATGAAACACATATGAGAAGCACAGGTTTTCAAAATCATGCCTGAGACTGACCAGTTTAGCTCCTTTTTCTAATTTTATTTATTTTTGTAATTTGATAATAATGTAAGCCAATTGGGAACAAGTCCATTTTAAAGGGTGACCTGAATGACAACACAGACAATTATAATGCCTGAAAAACAGCATGTACATCATGAAGAGCAGTTATAAGTATAAGACTTATTTAGGATTTGCTTGAGACCCATTTTTAAAGAGGTATGGGACTGACACATACATACACGTTAGTGGGGCAAAGTCCCAAGACATCAGTGCAGAGTAGAAAAATGCCTATAGTTTGATATTAGCTCTCATACATTGGATTTGTGTTAGATGGCTGGGTGTGGATCTACAGTAATGTCCCACGGTTGGCAGTAAAAGGTTAGCAGGTCAGCCCAGCTACACAAGGAGCCACTGTATAGGATCTTAAAAATCAGGTTCCCATGGGTATTGTAACACCTTTTGCCAAACAGAAGCAAGCCTAACTTGACAAATAATTTACAGTGATGTGTTATTTTATGTATACTGAGTGAGAAACACCTGATTCTACAGTGTAAGATACAAAGGTGGGAAATTTCTTTACCCAGCAGGGTGGTCATTATAATTGTCCCAAAGTCAGTTTTGGATGTAGGACACTCCAAGCTACAATATGATTAGGCAAGCTTTATCAGTGAAACATTTTTTTTGCTGTGCACAGTATGTCACATTTTGTATTTATAGATTTAGTTATACAATCAAAATCAATTTGGGTATCAAATGAAGAACAAGAATACAACACTACCCCATGACATTTCTAGACAGACAGACAGCTAAATAGACAGATAGATAGATAGATAGATAGATAGATAGATAGATAGATGGATGGACAGACAGACAGACAGATCCCTTCTCTACATTGCAGATCCTGCATCCATGATGGGCTCTATCCTGAGCATGCGCAGCAATCCCATCTGGCCAGTCTAGTGTGTGGGAGCCCAAGTGGCCAGTTGGGTCAGCAGGCCTGAGGGGCACCAGCATCATGTTGCAATCTCTAGAGCTATTACCCTTGTTTCTCCTCTTAGGTCACTGGCATACAAGGCAACAGGGAGCACACTCACATGCTAAGTGTGCTCACACTCCAATGCAATCATTGTCCTCCTGCCCACTTCTCACTTTGACTGCACTGACACCTGTGCTCACCCAGGTGGTGGTAACCCAAATGGGGAGAGCATCCTGTGGGATGCACAATCCTCCTATCCCTGAGCCCCAATGCCTGATGCTAGTTCCCAAACTCAGGTTCCTGGCATCATGAGCTGCAGCCTTGCCTCTGCACCAAAGGGCCAGCAGTAGCCCAAAGGTATTTACATTTGTTTACAACTTTCCATTTACAACTTTAAACTCCTCACCATTAACTAACCATATTATAAATAGATATTTATTTTTGTCTTTGTCATAGTCTCAAAGAGCACACCTCATTCTAACACATTTCTCTTTATTTGCTTTCATCCAGCAATATTTTTGTATTCCATTGTTTAGTTGTTAGATGTATAATTATATATATTTTATTTACATTTAGTGAACACTTTCACAGTACCTACCATATCTAATTTATCAAGTTACATGTGTACATTTTAAGAATTATATTTCTAACACAAACCAGTTATCCAATTTGTATATAATGTTATATTGTTTATTACTAGGTTTTTAGAGATGAAATAGACACTTATGTCCATACAAGTTAATTTCTGAATTAGTTAAGAAAAGATTTGTAATACTACTCTCGCATCCATTGATCAAGATTACTTTTGAACATCACATTACTGTTACTGTCCACTATGACAGCCAGAAGACAATTCCATACCTTTTGTGTAAAATATTTCCTTACCCATTAGGTTAGTTTTATATTGTGCCAGAAATAATTGTTTAGTATCTCTTCTCAGTGTATAGCTGTCCTGACCTTTCACGAAGTTAAGGCTTCTCATTAGATCTTTATCTTTATAAATATTAAAGAGGAATAATAAGTCGTTGCATGCTCTACATCTGTCTGAGTGTAAGCCCAAGTTTCCCAGTCTGTTTTTATATGATAAGTTCTCCAAACTCCTAACAGGTTTAGTAGCCTTGTGTCGGATGTATTCGTTATGCTCTCCCCATTATTTAACTGCCCCAAAATTGTGATCCGTAATCTATAAGAGGCGTGACCTAAGAACAATATAATGGTAATAAAACCTTCTCATATCTGTGTGTAAAACATTTTTTGATTGAGTTTAGAATATAGTTTTTTTTTGACAAAGATAGTACTAACCTGCTTCTTGAATTTGAAATCATCTGTTATGGTTATACATACCTGTTTATGTTAATGTATTTAATTAACCATTGAGAATTAAAAAAAGCAATGCCAACCATTTAATGTTTAGCAGCATCTTTTTAAAAGGCATTTAATTTCATACATACTGTACATGTATATTTGCAGGTCTCTGAGTGCATTGAAACATGTCTGCACAGTGCATTCTGATTTTGAGTTTTTCTGTAACAGAGTTGAAACATACTGCGAGCTAGTAACCATTTTGAAAAGCAGTTTGTAGTCTAGTATCAATGCTTCATTGCCACCCAACTTGCTTGTGGACAGTTAGGACATGTTACTAAATGTCTACTTAAATAGATGTTATTCTCAATGCAGTTATGACTTACATTTTTATTGTCCTGAGATAGTCAGCTTTGTAGAATTTCAGAGTATTTTCCATTGAAATAATTACACAAGCTGCTTTGTACAAGATGATAAAGTGTTTAAACATCTGAAACAAATATAAACCTAGCAAAATGTAATACACAATTTCAGGAAAAATAAAACCTTTTACAAAGGCATTAGCAAATAACTGACTATGAAAACAGGAAAAAACATTAATGGTAAGACACATGGGGCCAGATATTCAAAGCTTTGCACTTTGCATCAGTTCCAACTCTGCCAGGCATGGGTGGGCACCTTGTCAGTGCTTCCATTCATCACACACCTCCAGTCCCCCCATAGGGGTACACCACCACAAGTCCACAATCCAGCACACACATGTAGCACTGGGGAAAAGGAGGGTGCTGAGGGGAGGGTGTACAGGTGGCTAGGCTGCACCACATGATAAATGCTGCCTCATGGCTGGGGCCGTCCACACAGTGCACATGTGCCAGTGATGGGAATGGAATGCCCCTGACATCAATGTGCCTGTGTGATGGTATGTGTCTGCCCCCAGGCACATAATACACACCTGTCCAGCATCCCCATCACACATGGCCAGCCATGTGTACATTAGTGCGGGAATCCCATGCCACTGGCACAGCATATGTGGGTCTCAGTACAGTATGACTGTGGTGTCTACTGTCAGTATACACCTGCCAGCTGTGCATGTCACTGTGTGGATAGCAGCCACTGTTGCCTGACACACTGTAGACATTGTTATGTTCCTCACAATACTGGCTACTATGGTACTGTACTGTCTGATACACACTATAGCAGGAACAACAATATGTCAATGGCATGCAGCAGAACCACTCGATCCTGTGGTGCTTGTCCCCTGGGCCAAAATAGTCTGTGCTGCTGTGTCCAAACCCAGCCTGCAGCTACCGTCCTGTTGTTCCAGGCTGACATACCGGTGGTGCTGTGTGCAAACCCAGCCTGCAGCCACCGACCTGTAGTTTCAGTCTGACATACAAGTGGAGCTGTGTGCACCATGAAATAGTGCTGGGCAATCTACATAGTAATGCATGCAAAGCAGACAGTAATAAGATGCTAATGTGGCTGTTTGCCCTCGGATTGCCTAAGTAGGCTCATTTGCATAGGAGCTTTGAATGTAGAAAAATTTAGTGTGGAGCAAACGTGTTTGCACCAGACAAACGTGTTAGCACTGGGCAAATGAGCTAGCCCCGGGCAAACCTATGAAAACCATAATGCAGTTCTGCAATGTTTGGCCTGAAATGTTGTTTGCAGTTGTGCATCACTTCATTGCCATCACCCACACTGGCCACCTACTGCAACTCTGCCTTATTCTACCACTGTGTGCACTGGGCTGCTGTTGCAGTTTGCACTGCCCAGTTGCTGTATTCAGAGCTGTCTTATTTGCCTGGCTATTTCTGCACTGGACTCTCAACCCTATTTGCATGCCTTTGTTTGCATGCTATATTCAACTGATTTAGCCCTTGGGCTATTCCTTTAAATATAGCATGCTAACAGTTCCAGGCTATTTTTTCCATGCCAGGCAGTGCTAATTTTATTTATTTATTTAGTTTGTTTTGTTGACTGGGAAAGGAGGACTAGACAGTTCTGCCTATTTTCAGTCTCGTCCCAGGGGAGGAGGATATGGATGGATGCCAACTGACTTTGAACCAGATTAAACTAATTTTTCCCCAGGGCTTCGTTTTGAATATTGGGCCCATGAAGTTTCAAAAGTATGCCATTCATTTTGTGTTACATGTGATAACGATTCAAGCTATATAACAACAAAAATATTAGCACTGAAAAATAACTCATGCAGTTTCCAAAGAATATTGGCATTACATTTTACAGCTCACACTACATCACAACATTGACACAAACAACATTTTTCATTGAGCTAATCCTTTAGAAATATACATATATACATTTATATATTAAAAGTAAAAGTAAATTGATGTTCCTCCATAAAACATACTAACATACTATTTGCCAGCAGATTAGGCCTTACGGTCTATCGAGTCTGCTCGAACCTAGATCCTTAGTTGGGTGCCGAGACCCTCCCATCCCTTGTTCTCTAGAAACCCCTATCATCCATTCCCACCCCCCGGGGTTATTCAAGTAATTACGGGCTTCATATCTGACCAATATGCAGGGATCCAAAGATAATCAAAATCACTGACTAATTTAAATGCCTAGCACAGAATGTGACAGAAAACAATTATAATCATTCATACCATACAAGTGAGAATAAATTCTTCCATTAAAAAAGAATCATTTAGCATTGTGGCACAATGTTATTTTCATATTAGCAGTGTCATTATCAAGTTATTTCCACTGTAGCTATATAATAATGAGATACTTTGAGGGACGTGCTTTTGGAGCCTATTTAGTCCCTCACTTACAGTGTTCATAACTGAAGAAAGACAAAATTGCTGATTACCTTCCTCTTGTGGAGGTTTAAAAATGAGAAGAGGAATATTCTTTCTGTTTCGTAATGAATCTAGTTTCAGAACATTTCCCAGGCTCAGTCCTATCTACATAATGATTCACACAGAGTTATACAAGCAGCTGCTACTGTGCATTTTGAGTGTGGCATATGGAATCAAGAGGCACAGGGCCCTATACACAGTTGCTAGCTGGCATTGCAATGTGGTTGCAAAAACAAAATGTAAGATTGGTCAAATCACTTGGCCTGGTCACCTGCCCAGTCTGGTAGACCTGCCCCATGAAACCGCTGTTCTGAGCCCAGACCTCTCTTGGCTTTGGAACAGTGTCCATTTTGCTAGTGTGTCTAGAGTAGCCAAGTGGAATTGTTGGTGCCAGCTGCATATTCACTGGAGAAGTCTGAGATAAACTGTTGGGAGGTCTGGGGGTGAGAGAGGGTGTGTGTAGTATGTTGTTTATTGATATAGGTTGTTGGGTTCTAAATATATAGCAAAAGGATACTTTGTGCTATGGACCAGCTGAGGCAGTTATGCTCTTTTAAGGAGCATCAATGCTTTTTTGGCTTTCCGCAGGCAAAATTTTGCACTTTTTGTGCGAAATTTCACATTTTGCACCCACAAAATATTTCACAAAATGAGCAAATTTTGTGAAATATTTTGTGCAATAAAATTTCTTAATTTCACACAGCACTGGTCATGGGGGCTAGCCAACAGGCTTGGTTGGTGGCCCATTACAAGAGCTACTAGAAGCCTACAGTACATGTGCACAAAGGAAGAAATATCTCACTGGGATTATGGAAGCTGAAAGACATTTACTATCTATGTTGCTCTTTTCTGTACAGTGAATGCTCTTTTTCATGTCTATTTCTATAAGGTTCTAATGAAATATGGTTTCCCAAGCAGTTTGTACAATGGATAATGAATATATATAGTACTGATGTGGTTAAACCATTGATTAATGGGTATGTAGGACCCAGAGTAAACGTAAACAGAGGTATGAGACAGGTTTGCCCCATGAGTCCTATCTTGTATGTCTTTTGCATAGACCCAGTCCTTCATATCATGAGTCAAAATCAGGATATACAGAGCATGTATTTTAGACATATAGGCCCAGTCACTAAAATCATAGCCTATGCAGATGATATGTGCTTGTTGCTGCCAGATGTTGAGGCTGTGGAGAGAACTCTAGAAACTATACAAACATTTTCAGAGTATGCAGGTATCAAAATAAACAACTAAAAGTAGGGGTTATGTGATTAGCTCTGATACTCCCACTAGCACCACTATTCAAGATATACAGATGTCACGTGATGATGTCACTATATTAGGGATAATATTTGGGAGAGGAGCAGTGATTGAATGAAATTAGAAGGTTAAGATCCATCAGTGTAATGAAAAGGTACAGCAATGAAAGCTGTGGCAACAGACAAAACAGAAAACAGTTTTACTCATTAAGACCTTCAGACTGCCCCAGCTTGAGTTTTTAGGCAGCATTTACCACCCCCCCCAAGCAGTATAATGTCTGTACCTATAGCCTGACGTTCCAAATGGTAAGGGGTAGTAGATTAAATCCCATAAAACGGGAAGTTTTGTACAGATCTTATAAGGATGGGGGAGTTGAACTTGATTAATCCTTTTAGCTATATTTACAGCCTTTTCATGTTTTTCACTATATCGGTTTACTTTTTACCCGGAACACAACCCTGGAAGACCCTAGCTTGTCAACGGGTGGCTCCTCTGTTGATACTATGGAAAAAGTCATATTTAAATCTGAAAAAGTCCCCCCAAAATCCACAGTATGTGAACTTAATGGTGAGAAAAATAAGACAATGGGGGCCGATTCCAAGAGGTCATATGCCGGTGTAAGCTGAGATACGCCAAACCCCTTAGCATATCTCGTGACTTACGCCAAGCGGTACACCAGCCCTGATTACAAGAGATGCCTTGCGCCATGGCGGCTGCAGGCTATGACAACCATGGGTTACACCACCCACTATGCCACAGCCTGCAATGCCATGGCACAAGTGTGGGTTATGGCAGCAACTGCGCCCTATTCCAGGAGGGCAACTGCTGTAACCAGCTAGTGAGAATCCAAAAGCCACACTGGTGGTGCTAAGTCAGAGCAGCCTGGAGCTGCTCTAAGGGATACCCAATGGAGCTATCTGTTGGCTGCCCACCCCTTGCCGCCACAACAATGGTGCCAATGTGCCCCCCATGCCCCCACAGGCATGCCCCTGCCCTCCACTCCCCCAGATGTCAGGGACCCCTGGGGGTCCATTCACCTGCATGATCCCCTGGACTCCTGTGCCACCAGTCCTGCATGCCATACCTCCTGGTGTCTGCCGTGGTGTTCTGGGATAGGGGGGCTTCAGGGGGGGCTGCCGGTAGCTGGCCATTACTTGTGACATGCAGGCCATCTATGCCATGCCCATGGTGTACCCCTCCGCATGGCATAACTCACGAGTTGCAAGTGCCGGGACCCTGCCACTCTTGGAATGGTGTAGGGTTTCTGGCATAGTGTTAAATGTCACAACTTACATATTCGGCAAGTTGCGACATTTGAGTTGGAATCGGGCCCCTGGAAACTAACTACATCACAAGTTCAGGTTTTGAATAGACAGTCCCTGTATAGGACGATACAAAACCAAGCTTATGACAGTCCAATAGTGTATAAGGATTTGAACCCGAGTGTCACCCCTAAGGTAGAGCAATATTTGATAGATAAAAGGACACCTCCCAGAATGTGGGACATGGTTTGGCTTTGTATACATGGCCGATTGTGGGTAAAAGGAAATCATAAACACAAACAAGTGGAGTATAGAATGTGTCCAAGATCAGGGTGCCACCAAGAGATAGAAACTATGCAACACTTTTTAACAGACTGTCCTTATGTTATGACCTTCTGGAATTTGATGGCCACTAGATTCACTCTCAGGGTTTATATGGCATTCCACCCCTCGGGGGGTGTTGTAAAATCCTTATTATAACTAGCTACCCATCCATTATTCTCTATGTTATGCATTCTGGACTGGCTTCTGATAAGGCAATGGATTGACTATAGCAAGCTTTTTTATCACGAAGCCTTGAACCATCTGGGCCCCAGGTACCTGCAAGAGCTACTGACACCCTATGGTCCTGGGAGAGTAACCAGGTCCACAAGCTAGGGCCACTTTGGGTCCATCCTTCTCAACGAAAATCTTATGGATACTGCACTTCTACCATTGTTACCCTTGTCCTGTGAATGTATTTCCAGCTGACATTGGCTTGTCCAACTTAGAGATGCAGTGAAGTTTTTCTTTGACCACGAAGTTCTAGCAAAGTCACTGACTTTGACTTCCTGAAGCAATTTGTGAAGTTGGCCATTTTGTGGCAACTTCAACTTCGAAAAACTTTGCCGGCACTACGCATTTAACTTCACCTTAGTTGTTGCTTTACATTGAATTTAGGTGCCATTTCCTCAGAAAGAGGCTGCAGGTTACATGTAATAGTTCCTGCAGGTCACACGATAAAGTTCTATATACACAGCATCCTTCAGTTTCACTTTGTGTGCAGATTTGCTGCTTTTTGAGCATTGAAAAAAGATTTTAAAACAATGTCTTTTAGCTTTCCTTTTGTATTTTCTACATCTTCCCTTTGCTTTATAGTTTGTTAGGAAGATTTGTCTGCAGTTTGGCTCTTTTTTTCTTCATATTGCTGTACTTATTTTTACAGCCTTTTATCTGTATTTTCCTTTTACTTCTATGTTAAGACACTGGTTCTGTGAATTCTTGTGTAGTTATTTATCATTTTTATTTTCATTTTTCTGCCTTTTCAGATTTCTTTGTGGTATTTTTACTTTTCATACATTTTATTTGAAATAAAAATGAGTGGAGATGGAGAGGAGAGTGTGAGAAGCGGGAATCAGAGTGAAGAGAGGGAGGAGAGAGGGACAGTCATGAGGTCGACAGATGGGACATGCTGTCCCACCTGTTTGTAGAGGACACATTTATTGGTGGCATAGGCAGCACTGTTTGTTTTAAGAAGGGCCAGCAGGAAGCCTAAAGCAGCAATGGCTTCTTTGTCTGCAGGAACCCACCCAGCAACTATCTGTTGTTCTGCCACTGGAAGAACCTGCAAGGGAAAAATCCATTTTGCCTCACCCACATGGTATTGTCACCAGCACTGGCTGATCCCTGTGAGGAGTCCCTGAGACCATTCACCTCTGACTCCTCTCCTAGCAGCAGCACAAGTCCCTAGTTTGGGAATTTTTCAATTTAAAGCCCACTGACATCAATGTTGTGACGTGCAAACTGTGCCAAACAGTTATTTGGTGTGGTAAATGGGGCAGTCACTTAGGCACTGATGGGCAGCATGCCCACCTTACAGAAAGGCATCACTGTGAGTGAGTAGAATAGAAAAAGGCAGCTGTGAGGGGTGGGGGCAATGCCACTCTTAGTGTTCTTTCTGTGCCATGACGGGGCAGCACCACATGTGACGGCAAGGTGAACAATTGTCTGAGGGGGACACTGATGAGGGAAGTGTGACCTGCAGCTGGACTCAGGGGCTGTTGCCAGGGAGAGCACATGAGACCAAAGCTGCAGTTCCTCCTTCTTCAAGATCTCAGTTGACAGCTGAGGTGGCATAACTCTGGATCAAGATGGGGGACCTCAGACACAGAGTTGTGTCCATGGAGGTCACACTTGAAATGCTGCTGTCAAACCAGCAGGCACTGTTTGAGGGAATGGCAGAACTCCTAGGTGAGGGGTACAACCCCTGTCCCACCCAGGCCACAGTAATGAATAAACACCAGGGACCAGATATTCAAAAGTTAACACAGGTGCTAACAGGTTTCTACATTCACTATCTAGGTTTGCACCTGCGTTATCTGGGTTTTCACCCTTTTTTTAGAATGGGACCTACATTCAGAGGTTCCAGTAGCACTGGTTAAACACTTTAGGACTCAGACATTAGCATAACACTAAGCCCAAGTAAATGAGGGGTTCCCCTTTAGCATACAGGCACTGCAGCAATTTCAAAGGTTTGTGGAGGCAGTAAACAGCACCCAAGGTGACACTATTTACTGCCTCCAAAAACCAAGTCTTAACTGGGTGCTAAGCCAGTGCCCCACCCCACTGATGGTGAGATAGCTATACTTCAGCTGCCAGCCCCCAACCGCCATCGCACCAACAAAGATGCAGGCCCTGTTGTCCACTGGCTATCCCCACCCCTGATCTCCTGGCTTGTGATATTATATACCTCCCTGATGTCTGGTGGCACCCCCCACCCCGATCACCTCTCCCATATATGATTATACTTGGTATCTAGAGGCACCCACTCTTCTACAGGCACCCGTCCATGCATATTTGACACTTATACCTGGTGTCTAGTGGCACCCTTACCCTCTGGGCACCTGTCCTATATATTCGATACTTAACCCTGGTGTTTAGTGGCACCCCCACCCCAAACCACCCGTTCCACAGTGTTACACAATTTCTTGTTTTTTTTAATGTATTATTTTATTGAATTTTACAAATAAATACATCCATACAATACTTGTATTATAAAGTGGGATTGACTCATATAAAAGAAAATATAGCATAAAAATACAAAAAACAACCTTAAAAGTTATATCCTCAATAGTGAAGGGAACAATGTTATAAATTCATTCCATGCAGCTACAAAGTCTCTTCAGGATATTCCATCTGAAACCATAATCTTTCAAACGTCAATCTCTTTAATTGTGTACCACAAAATTTGTTTAAAGGTTAGTGGGAGAGTTTGGCATTTCCAAAATTCTATTATGAAATGGGTAGAAAGAATGCTAAATTCTGATTGGCTGAGAGCTGCTTTCAGATGGGCCATTATCCCAGCACAATGGTCTAGTTGAAAGTATTAGTTTAAAAATGCAAAAAAATTACTAAAAATTACCCATTTCATAATTGCAATAAGGCACTTCAGAGGGTGTGTTATGGTGGGCTAACGACCATTCTCAGGTGGTGGAAGCCCTTGGCTACACCTCGTGCTTCAACCCACCTCAATGTGGGCCGTGATCCCACCATAACACCTTCCCCCATCATGCCTTATTGCTTAAATATAATCCTTTAGTTGCCACTGATCCCAAACAGATTACTCTTTCTTGACTCCTAGTAATTTTGTTTTTTAGCTGGGATCTTTTATTCCCTTCTTGGCTGGGTGGGTGTTACCTATGGTTTCCCCCCATCAGTCCGAATCCACAGCCCCGCGCCACTTCCAGTTCCCAAGCTCGACCTCTTCCTCCTTTTCTCTCACCGGCTACTTCATGGCGAGTATGTATCCCACCACCATGGAAGCCGAGGGTCCGGGTCTGGAAGGAGCTGATCTGAGTCAGAGTGGTTCGGTGCCAATGGGCTGGATGTCATTCTGCGCACCGGAGGATTTTTTCCAGTAGTGTTGGGATCCCATCCCTCAGCATGGATGTGCAAGGCATCAATGATATTGTCATGCATGCATCCATGCACCACACAGCCAATAAGGTCCGTGCCATCACCCTGAGTGAACCACCTGCCTGCACCGACCCCCAGTCCCCACCAGGAGCCAGCACAGCAGCGTTAATCCCACCCCTCCCTCCTCAGATGAGGATAGCAGTCCCTGGGGTGCTCAATACTCCTCCCAGCCGACCTTCTGACACCCGATGTCGCTCCTGACTCTGGGTCATTGGCATGGCATGAGGTGTGGCATCCAGTGCCTCACCCCTCAGTGCCACTGGGCCGGCTGACTCCTAGTAATTTTTAATGCATCAAACTTATTAAATATAAAAATGTCTGCTGTCATAGGAATTTATTTTTCTAAAAACTGAGAAAGCATTTCTGCTGTATCATAATATCAATTATTAATTACTAGACAATATCATATATTATGTTCTAAATCAGCTACCATTCCACAGTCATGCCAGCATCTATTAGGCAACTTTGCCAAAATGTTATTTAATAATTTGGGTGTAATATATGCCCGGTTGATTATTTTAGCTTGAATAGATTTATTTTTCACATATATATAACTTTTATTTGCCACTGTTTGATTTGTTGCCACTGTTGAAACACCAAGTTCAATGATAATTCCTATTGCTGTTTCTGATAGATTTTATTTTTACAATTCAAAGGCCCACTTGTGAGATTTTTATAAATTCTGGAAAGGATTTTAACTTGATAGTTACTAATCATAGCTGCTTCAGTTTTCAAACGTAATCTTAGGTTTGTATTCAGCATTTCCCCCTTCTTAAGAATCTCATGAAATTTCCCGGACATCAAATTATAATACAAAGAATTACCCCAAAAACCTGCTCCCACTCTGGCCTCATACTGATTGTAGGAAATGCATTTACTGTCTTATATAAAATCCACCCAGATATTTATATTTTTATTTTGTTAAACTATAATCGTTTTCTTATACTCCCTGTTGTTCACTGAATTAAACATATTTAATATGGCATATAGCCATGGGATGGAAGCATTACCACATACTTTCAAGGCTTGTTTAAAATTAATATGAAACATTCTTAATAGTACAGTATGGGTCCGATTCTAGAAGGGTGGTGCAAGTCGCCGCCGAAAGCAACTTGCGCCACCCGCAACTGCGGCATTGACCCTGTGCCCTATTCTAGAAGGGGCAGGGTCTTCACAGCAAAGTCCTGTGACTTGCAACATGTAGCAAGGTATGCCGCACAGAGGGTGTACCTGGCCAGCATGTCGCAACCCACTGCACAGATCGCAAGTGCACCCCCCACCCATGTCCCAACCCCCGGGTTGCCCGCAGCAAATGCGGCACGTCACTTGCCCTGGTAGTCCAGTGCCTTCCCCGAACTGCACATTAATAAAAAGAACAATATCCCCATTTCCCTGGTAGTCTAGTGCCCCCCAAACTGTACATTAATAAAAGAACAATATCCCCATTTCCTGGTAGTCTAGTGCCCCCAAACTGTACATTAATAAAAGAACAATATCCCCATTTTCCCTGGTAGTCTAGTGCCCCCCAAACTGTACATTAATAAAAAGAACAATATCCCTGTTTCCCTGGTAGTCTAGTGTCCCGCCCGGACTGTACATTCATAAAATAAGAACATATCCTCATTTCCTTGGTAGTCTAGTGCCCCTAGACTGAACATTGATATATAATAAATTATCCCATTACCCTGGTAGTCTGGTATCTACCCAGCTATGCCAGCCCCAACACCCCCAAACCATCCCCAACTGGCGTGGTGCAGCCCACCTCTCACCTCCGGTAGCTGCTGACTGGTGCAGTAATGGCGGCTACTGCACAGATACAATGTATCTGTGCGAGTAGCTATACCTCAGTCAGTGGCTAACCATGAAATGAGAGGAGTGAGCTGTCGGTCACTGGCTGGAAACGGGTGGGGGGTGCTGGGTGGGCTGGCATGGCTGGGTGGAGGGCCACTAGAACTACGGGTAACAGGATTGTTTTTATTATATCAATGTTCAGTTTGAGGGGGCACCAGACTATCAGGGAAATGGGGATATTGTGTTTTATATTAATGTACAGTTTAGGGCGGGACACTAGACTACCAGGGAATGGGGGATATTGTTCTTTTTATTAATGTACAGTTCGGGGGGGCACTAGACTACCAGGGAAATAGGGGTATTGTTCTTTATATTAATGTACAGTTTTGGAGGGGCACTAGACTGCCAGGGCTGATTATTGTCGCATATGTGGTGGGTGACTTGCAGTTTGGGGCACAGGTGGGGGGATGGCAGCGCCACCCTGTGGGGCTTCTGTCAATGGCTGTTTCAGAGGGCTGGAGGTATAGGTAGCCCTGTGGGGCCCCGCTGGGGTGTGCTGAGCATAGGGGGGAAACTGTGTACTGTCCACTGGACACCCGACAGGTCTACAGGACCCCCGGGGGCATCCGTAAGTTATACCAGCTAAATGCTGGTATAACTTACATTGCTAGATCTCCTCCAGGGCTTCTTGGAGAATCCCGATGTGGGCACTTTGTGGCTGTCCTTCTAGAATGGGGCACAACTGTTGCTGTAAACCCCATAGTGTCATGTCGTAGGGGGGTTATGTGGTGTAACAGCTGTTCGATGCAAGTGGCCACTTTGTAGAATCACGCATGTTGCAACTGCTGGCATAAGCTGCTACATGCACCATTCTGCTTGGCACAACTGCTGTTACGCCAGGCATAACCCTTCTAGAATCTGGCCCTATGTCTTTATAATACTTAAAATAATCCAGAAACTGTATTACATTTATTTCAGCCTTGGATCCCATCTTTTCCATGAAACCCTCGACAACTATGTGATCCTGTTTGAGAAAAGGGGCACATTCTCAGGCAGTAGCTAATAACTGGATCAGAAAATATTTATAGGGGTCTGGATATCCAAACCCTCCCCCTGCTCTGCTCTCTGTCACACAATTCCATGTGATTCTTGGTTTTCCACCTCACCAAAGGAACTTGGCAAAAATGTGTTTTATTTCAAGAAAACATTTATTATCAGGCATTCCAAACAGAGCTTGTAATACAAATATAAGATGTGGGAGTGCCATCATTTTAATAACTTCTACATGGCCACATAAATATATAGATAAATTCTGCCAGTTATTTAATTTGTTTTGTAGTCTCTGTTTTGCTATATTACAATTTAAACCAATATATTTTAAAATCATTTGTGTGGATCAATCCCAAATACTTGATTTTACCTTCTTTTTTGAATAAATTCAAATTTTCATAATCTGAATTTGTAACTTTAGAAAGAGGCATGCTAAATGATTTTGAGGAATTTAATTTTTATCCTGCAAATTTAGAAAAATCCCCAATTATGTTCATTTACAGTGTAATTGAAGAGGCAGTATTTTTAAAAATAAGAAGCGTATCATCCACATAGATACTCAGTTTGATAGCTATCTCTTTTGCTTTTACCCCATTTATTTTCTCATTAGCTCAGATTGCTGTAGTAATGGTTCTAAATATAAAACAAATATTGTTGGGGACAATGGGCAGCCTTGCCTCACCTCACTCCATTCTTCATCTCAGTTGTCTAAATTACATGTTGATTGAGGGTAAAGCAAGCTCTTGATTTTCTATAAAGCTGGCTGATGACATTCAATAGCTATGGTGGTACCCCCATAGGTGCAGAACTCTCATTGTATATGTTCTATTTACAATATCAAATGCCTTGCTAGCATCCAACACAGGTGCATAGTATTTATCTGACACATATGTTATATATTCAAAAATTGCCTGTACTCTTCTTACAGCCTGACCAAGGGTTCTACCCAGGACAAATCCAGTTTGATCTTGGTGGACGGAGAGGTATAGGTGAGGTGTTATTCTGGAAACTACTAATTTAGCTATAATTTTATAGTCAACATTTAAAAGTACTACAGATCTATAATTCTCAATGAATTCCTTGGGTTTTCCTTCCTTCCTTATAAATCAGTATTACTTTAGCATTGTTCATTGCATCAGGTAATATCCTCCATCCATCAAGTTATTGAGTATTAGATGGATCCATGGTGTGAGTTCTGTACAAAATGCTTGCTAAAACTCAATTGTAAATCCATCCAAGCCTGGAGCTTTATTTTTGAAGTGATTTACTGTAATTGTCTCTTCTATTTTTTTTCTCAAATGTTTTTGCCTGGATTTGTCATTTTTTAAACTGGATCTGAGTCAGAAAATTCTGCATGGCTTCCTAATATGTTTGCAGATTTACCTGGTATATACCTTCATAATATTTTAATATTATCTCTTCCACACACCCTCTAAATCCACCGCTGAATTTCCCCTAGCATTTTTGTAAAAAGGGAATTACATTTTGTTCATTTCTTTTTTCAAATAATTTGCCAGAAATTCCCTGCTTTGTTGCCCTGTGAGTATCTTAGTCCTTTCACTTTTAAAATGTTTTTTTTTCCCATTTCTTTATTTATTAGTTGTCAGCAATCTAATCTACAGGAGAGCCAGTCATCATAACATTTAGCTTTATTTTTAACAATCAAACCATCTAGGTCCTTCATTTTTTGTTGTATTTTACGTTCTTGTTCTTTTAAGTTTTTGTTGTCCAAGTCTGGTAGGAAATAATTGCCCTATGCAGAACTGTTATGAATGTATCCCACAAAGCTAACACAGTTTTCTGGCAGAAAAATTATAGAACCAATAGTCTTTTATTACTCCCCTGATTTTAGATATGAAACTCTGGAATATTTAGTTCGTTGTTAAAGGTTCAAATTCTGCTTTTGGGCTGCTGCTTGTCACATAATAATATGATTTCAACTATAGCATGATCTGCAATTAAGCTGGACCTAAAATATGTTGAAAATATTGTTTTTATAAATACTTTTAGAAATAAATATGTAGTCTAATCTGGAAAACCCTTGCATGTTATTATCATAATGGGTACATTCTTTTAATGTAAGATTTTGAGTTTGCCATGCATCAATTTTATGGTGCTTATCATGAAAATTTCTTGATAGTCCAGATTTTTTTTATTATAGTTAGTATAGAGAGTAGACTTATCCAGCACTGGACCCAACAAAATATCAACATCCCCAATTAAAATCATGTTTACTGCTTCAATTTCCTCTAAATCATTTGTAATATTTGCTAAATTCTTTTCATATTTCTGAAATGGTGTATATAGAAATCCTATTGTATATGAAATGCCTTGTATGTCCCCCTTAACCAACATAATACAACCTTCTTTGTCTGACCATTTCTTATATACTGAAAGTTTAAGGTTTTCCTAAACAATAAAGAAATGCCTGCCTTTGTTTTGTCCCAGAAGAGAAATAATTCCCTTCAATCCAGGTTCTTTGTAATTTTTTAGATTAATTTAAACCCAAATGTGTCTCCTGTAAGGCAATGATGTCTACTTTGATTTTGTTTAAGTATGTTAAAATTCTTGTTCTTTTGAAAGGAGTATTAATGTAATTAACATTAAAGATGGCACATTTGAATTGTAATACTGTCTCCATCAAGTAAACTTGTAAGTAATCAGGCTAAACTATTTGATAAGAATAAGCTATCCAGACTCTAAATATGGTCCCGCCACATATTCATTAAATAGTACCAGAATCTCACTTAGATCCTAACTTTGTCTAAATAGAATTATCCCCCCCCCATCCATCCAAGGTCCAGTATCTCTTTTGTATTCAGTTGAACTACATACAATAGCCTAAATAAGGGTCTATCAAAACATAGTCCCAGATCCACCAAAATCATTTTAATTATACCAAACATTTCCCCAATCCAGCTCATTTGAACTGGTAACCTTCTAACAGTGTTTTTCTCTTATTCCCTCCCTGACTGCCATACTACCAAGCTCATACTTTTATAATATCACATATCTCCTTATAAAAAGATTTCTGGAAGTAGTTTGACAGTACATCCAGTGCGTTCTTTGATGTAACAAATATTAATCTCTCTCCATCGATAATCACATGAAGTTTTGCTGGAAAAATCTTTGAAGACTTATAACCCCAGGACCAAAGTTGATTTTTTATGAAATCAATTGTTTTCCTTTCAGTAATGATAGCAGCTGGTAAGTCATGAAAAACTGAACTTGATGCTTCTAATAAGTTTATTTTTCTGATAAACCTGAGCCATCAATTGATCCTTATCCTCTGTACATAAAAACTTTAGAGTAATTGCCCTAGGAGGGGCCCCTTCAACAGGTGTGGATCTCAAGGATCAATGAATTCTGTCAATTTCAAACACAGACTCCTTGGGGGTAGTGTCCAAAAAGCCACTGCTATATTTGAAAATGTTTGATGAAGAGTTGCATCCTGGTCCCATGCTTCCGGAACTCTGATTATACAAATGTTTTTTCATCTGGCTCGGGATTCAAAATCTGTTAATTTGTTTTGCAATTCTTTCTGATTATTCTACATTGTTTCAATCTGTCTCCACATTGGAAGCTGGTAGTCTTCTAATTATGATATTCTTTGTTGTACTGTGGTCAAGTCCTTTTTTTGTTTATGAATTATTTGCAACAATATTCGAAATAGTTGAGGATATTTGATCCACCTTTTGTTCTAATTTTGTAACAGCCGACAGTTTTCTATTGAATTTTTTTTAATTTCCTTAAGCAGTCTCTTAGCCCAGCTTGGCATTTCTAAGTTTTCATCACTTCTCTCATCCTCCTGTAAATCGTCAGAAGAATCGAAATCATCAGATGTACTTTCTTCTTGATCTGAAGATTCTAAGTATGCTGTGTAGTAGTAGATATTTTTTCAGCATTTTTCTGATTACTGTAGTGTGACTGTGGGGGGAAGGGTGTGAAATGCTGGCTTGTTACATGTTGTTCATTTACTGTTGTCCATGTCCAAGAAGCCATTAAGCCTGTATACTCATAAGTTTTGTCTGATGTTAAAATATTTTGTTGATCCTGCTGTAAACTGGTTTGGCTCTGAATTTGCTCTTCATCTGTTATTTGTTGCATTTTTATTTCCAAGGCAGATCCCAGTGTTGTGCTAGAGCTAGAGACATCAGGAAGCTTCTCAGAACCTGTAGTTGCACCATCACCAAATTCAGTATTTCCTGAAATGGATAAAACTGAGACTGGAGCTTCAGCAACCACAATGTCCACTGCAGGAGTTAATTGCAACTGTGTCATATCCTGACCTCTGTCAGAGCTTAAATTCACTTTATAATTAGTCTCTGCAACATTACTAGACAGTCTCACCCCAGATTCACTGCCAGCCTTCCCCACTTCCAGTGACCCCTCAGGCCACAACATTTGTAAAACAGGCACTAAATGCACATTTGCCTGATGAAGATTAACCTTGTTAACCTCCTTCATTTTTATATCTGAGTCAGCCTTCTCCTTCAATAAAATTGATTGTTCCACATATTGCATGTCTAATCTTGTAGTTTCCAAATTTAAATTTTTCCATTGCATGCATTTAATGAACCAGGAGCAGTCATAATTAAAGGGAACTTTTCTACTGTCATTGAAACTTTCTGTTGTTTAGCACTAATTATGACCATGGCCCCTTCAAATTCCTCATTCCATTGCTGCTAACCATCAATTAATTCTTTCTCCATTGCTGTCCTACAGGCTTGAGGATTTATCTCTACTAGATTTTTAGTCATTTTGAGTGGTTGAAATTCAAAACTGGCTGCCTTAATTACTAAATTGCTAGCTGTTACTGGGTCACTAGACTAGCTGTTACTGTGTCACTAGGCTGCACTGTCTTATACATGTGCTTATTATTTATTGAACCATGCTGCAATATATCTTTCTTGAAATATTTCACAATACCTTTTTCCTTGTTGTAGGATATTGCTTATCCCTTCATTCTCCTACTGGAATTTGTCCCACTTTTCGAAGGTTCCTCACTTTGAGCTGTATCTCCATTTTTCACAAATGCTGGTGCTAACCCCCACTGTTTCCTTTGGGGTGCCTTTTTTTAGCTCACAGGTAGCAAGGAAACCAGAACTATTTATTTTATCAGAACTCTTGATAGAACCCAAATCTGAGCCGGGACTGTCTGAAGAGGAGTCAACTTGATTATTTTTTAATGTCTGCACCATTTGCCACCCTGTTATGACCACTGAAGATTTTTTGGCCAGTTTGCTCACTATTTTATTTGCTGGCTTTTTCCCCTTAGTGTCATTTGAATTGTTTTTCAGGGACATTTCTCTAATATCCAAAAACATGGTCCAGTTAATTGTTCAAGACATGAATCATATATTTCTGCACTGGTTTTCACATCTTTCCCCAAAAGTAACTTGGTAATTGATATTCCATGAATATCAGGGAGCTGCGTACTCGAGTGTCTCATACTTCCACCATCTTACTGGAAACCAGAACTCACCATTGTTGTCACCAGTGTCACACCATTCCTTGGTGTCTAGTGGCACCCCCCACCTGAGCAACTGTACTGTATATGTGACACTTATCCCTGGTGTCTACTTGCGCCCTCAACCCCCAATCATCCGTGCCATATATGTAACACTTATCCCTGGTGTCTAGTGGCACTCCCAACCCCTCGATCACTTGTCCTGTATATATGGTGCTTATCTGTAGTGTCTAGTGGCACTTTGCATCCCCAATCACCCATTCCATGTACCCTGTACTAGTTCTGACGTCCAGTCATAACCCCACCCTCACCTTCCAAGTGTTGATTGACCAAATAGACCAGTGAACACTAGTAGTCCAATGGTTCCCCTACCCACTGCCTGCACCCTGAACATCTCCCAGTCCACCACCCCCTTACCAGTGTGTCCAGGAATGTGCACCACATCCCAATATGGCAGTAGGCACAGCCCTCCTCTCACATCCTTGGCCAGCCATTGTATGAACTGCTGTGAGCATGTGTACCCCATGCTTTTGTGTCATCAGAAGTAGCTATATAAAGTTACTGTATGCACATCTTCTGAAACACTGACTTGCAGACTGCAGTGCAGTTGGTGCAGGATATTGCAGCTAGGGTCTGCAAGTGTATGATATATGGGATAGATGATCGGGAGGGTTGGGGGTGCCACTAGACACCAGAGGTAAGGTTACATATATGAGGCAGATGATCGGGGTGTGGGATGTGCCACTAGGCACTAGAGTGTTGGGTCACCAGTATGAAATGGGTGATTGGGGTGGTTGCTGGTGACACTAGACATCAGAGTTAAGTGTATGATACATGGAATGGGTGATAGAGGGGTGGGGGTGCCACTAGACACCAGGGATATCTGTCAAATATATGGCATGGGTGATCAGGGGTGGGGGTGCCACTAGACACCAGGGATATCTGTCAAATATATGGCATGGGTGATCGGGTTGGGGTGCTGCTAGACACCAGGGATGATGTGGATGACACCAACAGGCAGGGCACACAAAGGCTGCCACTCACCATGCAAAGGAGCCCATAATACGCATAAAAATGACCCCATAGCACCTTACTGGCCCCATATGTCTTAAATTCTCATTTCCCCTATTCTTCTCCTGCAGTTCTTGTAATTCACTTTAATGCCCAGATGCGCTATATGAAACTCATCATTTCTAATTTTTTTTATGTTCCAGAAATTACTTGCTACATGCTGCTGCTCTGTTTCAGTCAGTCTCCCATCACAGTAACAACACCTGTAATGTGTAATTCACTTTAGTGCCCAGAAATGCACTATATGAAAATCTTATTTTCCATGTCCCAGAAATTACTTGCTACATGCTGCTGCACTGTGCAGTGTCAGTTTCCCACCACAGCAACAGCACCTCTAACTTGTGATTCACTTTAGTGCCCTGAAATAAACTATATAAAAATCTCATCATTTCTCATTTTTTTCTCATGTCCCAGGAATTGCTTGCTATGTGCTGCTGTGCTGTGCTGTGTCAGTCAATCTCCCATCACAGGAACATAACCCCTAACTAGTAATTCACTTTAGTGTCCAGAAATGCACTTAATGAAAATCTAATTTCCCATTTTTTTTCTTTCTTAAAACTTATCTTTATTCAAGAGAAAATGCAGAATATATTCAAAGAACTTAGATAAAATTCAATCAGCTTTTCTAAGCTAATATATGAGAATATGAATAAAGGTACCAATAAACAAGTGTCCTGATTAAGGGTATAGAGCATTTGTCAACTTTTTATAAGCATAACACATAGTGAAAAATGTTTAAATTAAGAACTACATCCATCTGTTCTGAGCAATAAATATATAACAAGAAACTGAGAACTGAATGAACTGTTAATTGTGTGTACCACAGCAACTGGTATACCATAGTTTAATACTGTATAGCAGGTTGAATTAGCATCCGTTATACTGTATTTAGTGGGAGTCAACCTTCTATACATACTCACATCTAATAGAATTAGCACGGACAGCTTACTCTTCAATACAGTACTACTGACAATCAGCTGTCTATTATTTTTCACTATCCCTTTATTTTCATTGATTGTCAGCAATAGCGAATATAGCAAAAATAAATGGATAGTGAAAATACAGTATACCTTGTGTATGGAGGACCCATTTCACTCAGTCCCCCATGCAGTAAATATCAAGTCTGCCTGATGGGAGAGAACAGGAGAGGGGGGAAATCCTACAAAAATAAGAGAAAAAAATAAAGGAAATGGGCACCAGAAGGGCCACGGAGAAGCTACCCAATGGCATCCATTATCAAGTGGCCTCTTACATAGATGGGCCTTTTACCTCCTGGCCCTCTACCCACTGTAACCACAGTTTCCATCTATTGAAATGTTTATGTTCCTGAAGGTAGAGCTTAGCCATTACAGTTTCCATATCATAGACTTATTGCAGCCTATAGCACCATTCCCCTCACCATAGGAAGCTCCTTCTGGAGTCAATGGGCCATAATACAGTTTAAAGCTACCACTAACAGAATTAAGGCCAGTTTCCTCCTTTCTGAGGACAACTGTACCACCATGGGAAAACCTAACACCCAATCTGTAAAAGTGTTTGGGATGTCCCATTGTAGGATCTGCCAGACGAGTCGATGACTTTAACATCTGACCAAAAAGCAGCCAAAGGCAGACAATCCCCAAAAATGTGCCAATGGGAGCCTATGTCCCCCAACCTCTCCAACAATCTGCCATTTTAGTGACCCAAAAGTGCTTTGTTATCGTACGTGTCCTAAAGTATCTGACTAATATCCTTCAATAAAATTCATGCCAAGTAGGTGAGGAAGTCACCTGCCAACACAGTCTGAGGCATTTCTTCCAGTCGTCACTAAGTATGAAACAGGATATCTCTACTTCCCATGCTGCCTGAATCCAATTAAAGGTTTCAGGCTCTGAGGCTCCCAACTGCCCTTACAGGTCTGAAATACATTTTTATTTGACCTTCAGAGTCACCCCCCAATACATAAAATCCTCCCAGGGGAGTCAAAGATCTAGCCAGTTGAGTCTTACTAGTATCACTATTTATGAAATAGCAAACCTGAAGGTACCTATGAAAGTCCTGAGCCCATAAATGAAATTGTTCCTGTAAAATCTGAAAGGACAAACATGAGCCCTGGGCAATGAGTTGAGAAAATCTAGTCAATCTCTTCTGCACCCAATAGCCATAACCATGATCAAGACATTGGGGTAGAAAGTCCTGGTGATAATGGCTAAGGGAAAGGGGGCCCATTGCGGGGGGGCATCCAAAGCTAATTTGTGTTGGACCTTATGCAACATTCTAAAAGTACATTTAACCAATGGGTTTTGAATAGTTTTAGAGTAGTCTTGCAGTGTGTTGGACATAGCCAAAGTGAACAGGGGTAGTCCCCACACCCAGAATCCTCTGTCATACCAACCTGAAGAGCATCTTTGTTTCACTCAAGTGCACACCAGGGTCATTTGTCCCGCAAGGTAATAGTGTTTCAAATCGGGCAATGAGAGACCGCCTTTATCCTTCGGAGTGTCAAAAGTATACAGTTTATATGAGTCTTGTGGGCCCCCCCAGAAAAATTTGAGAAGGCCTTTAAGTAAAGGAGTCCAGTAAGAAATCAGGACTGGGAGGGTGAGCATGCTAAAAAGGGAAAGAAAGTGGGGAAAAAATGTTAATTTTAAGCATTTCGATGCAGCCAGCCACCAATAATGGGAGCAATGCCCATCTAACTAAATCCTGTTGCACTTCTCTCCACAGCTTCCTGAAATTAATATCAAACAATTTGGAGATATTCCCTGAGATTTGTATCCCCAGATAGCGTATCTGAGTGCAGCATGCCCATGCGAAAGGATATTTGCCATTTTTTTCTTGTGTCCCAGAAATTACTTGCTACATGCCGCTGCACTGAGTCAGTCAGCCTCCCACCATAGCAACAGCTCCTCTAACTTGGAATTCACTTTAGTGCCCAAAAATTCACTGTAAAAAAATCTCATTTCCCATTTTTTCAAATGTCCCAGAAATACACTTCTGTTGCAGCCCTGTGTCAGTCAGTCTCCCACAAGAGCATTTTTCTTAAGTCACAGAAATAATTTATGGTGCTGCTATATGCTGCTGGCAACAGTATTTTGACATGCAAACTACACCAGACAATTGTTCAGCATGGTAAATGGGGCACACACTTGTGCATTGGTGGGAAGCACACCTATCTTAGAGTAAGGGACCACTGTGAGTGGGAGGAATACAAGAAGTTGTCTGTGAGCGGTGGAGGTGGTGTCACTGCTAGTGGTCCTTCTGTGCTGTGGGGGGGGGTGGAGCAGCAAGTGATGGTGAGGTGCACATTTGCTGGAAGGGGCACAGATGATGGAAGTGCTACCTGCATTCGGACTAAGGTGCTGCGGCCATGGAAAGAACCTGAGACCCCAGCTGCAGATCCTCTTCCTTCTCAGTGAAGAGATGAAGTAGCACAATTATGCATTGGAATGGGGACCTCAGATACTGAGGTGTGTCCAGGAAGGCCACACACCAGACATTGCTCTCAAACCAAACCATCACACTCTCCTTGAGGGAAGGGTGGAACTCCATGGTGGGGGTACACCCTCTGTCACACCTAGGCCATAGCAATGATACACACTACTGTATATGAAATTCTCATTTATCATATTTTCTCCAGTCCCAGAAAATATGTATGCTATATGCTCTTGCACTGTGTCAGTCTCCATTCATAGGACCTCTCTTGCAGCACTTTAATGAACAGAAATTCATGACAGGATGAGAAGAGACTTGTAAAGACCAGAGTGAGATTGTTTAGACTTTAGTCCACTTCCTATCATGTCATGTTGCACCTGTGAAAGCAAAATTAAAACAAAAAAGTATAAAAAAAACTAACTTTTGGACATGATGCTTACTTTCACACTGGTGATGGCTGTGCTTTCTAATGCCACAATGAAGCCACAGAGTGGGGGAGGAGGAGGCAGCTTGCTGGCTGCTGAGGATGAGGTAGCAGAAGAGAAGACCGGTGAACTCAAGAGAGAAATTATTTAGAGTCATGCTCACTCAGTCTTTTGTACCTGCAAAAGGAAAATAAAAATAGAAAAGTAAAAAAAAAAATACAATGATACTCACCATCACATTAGTGATGTCCATGATGTGTAATGGCACAACAGTGCCCGAGGGGTGGAGGCGTAGTAAGCATCTTGGTGGCTGGACAAGATAGTGGGACAACACAAGCAGGTTCACACAGTAGTCAATGTGTCTAGCATTTCTGCAGGGTTAAGAGTACAGGCATTTCTGGAGGCATGCATGAGATGTTAGAGGAAGAGGCCCATGTAGTTCCCAGGTGAGGAGAATGGAGGAAGACAGAGTGCAGATCATCATCAGTGACGGCAGGCATGGCACCAGGTTCACATTAGGCTGGTGTCTGGCATTTCCACTGGGTTAAGAGTCTTCCAGTATGGGTGTTTCTAGAGGCATCCGTGAGATGGTGGAGATGGAGGCCCAAATTTTACCCAGATGAGAGGACTGGTGGAGAAGTGGAAGCCAGGGTGTGATCTTATATCCTTCTCCTTCTTTCTGCATCCTCCATATTAATCCCTCTACCGCTCCTCATCTCCCACAATGAATCCCCCCCAACCCTCTGAATCCTCAATATTTGAATTTTCACCACATGGGAATTCTATATCCATTAAGTCCTCTTCTACCTCTGTGGTGAGAGACTGTCCTTCCCCTTCTTCATCCTGGTGCGTCAGTGTTGCCCACAGTGATGGACATCTATTTGGAAGTATATGTGTACTATTCATTTTAATGAATGTCAACATAGCGACATTTTGGGGGGATAAGTTTGTACGTCAGTTTGTGATGACTGCCCCTACAGCACCAAACACATGTTCAGAACTAGCACTAGATGTTGGGCAGCTTAAATATTTAAAAGCCACATTTGCCAGTGCAGGAAACTCTTTAACATTGCTCCACTACAGCACTTCATCAGCTAGAAGGTGCTTGTGGTCTGCCATATATGCTTCAACATATCTGGCTGCTGCCTTTAGTCCAGCATCCTCTGATGGTTCCTCCTTCTTCTCCTCCTCACAATCTGGAACACCAACCTGTGCAAGAATTGCCCATAGAGGATTTGATTTTGGAGATGGTTTTCTGGTTGTCTTACTAGTAGGTGTCAAAGATGTAACTCCACATCTCTCATTTCCCTTGCTGACTGTTGGTGAGGGTGACATACTGCGTCTCATCTCAATATGCTGTTTTTTTAGCATTTGCAAACCATGTACATGACTGATCTGCAATCTTTCCAGATGCTCAGCTTTCTGACTGTTACCATCGAGTATGGCTGAAAGCCCTCATTTGTACTGTGGATCTACCACTGTCACGGTACTGAAATCTAGAGATGTCAGGATAACATTCAGGCGTCTGTTATGATCCAATACATAAAGCATGTGTTCAGACAATGCACAGCTTACAGAGTTATTTGTTACCTCATACTGCTTCTGTACATTACTGATGGTCTGCCTCAGCACCTGGAGCAGTGGGATGGCCTGGCTAATAGATGCAGTGTCCCCACTCACTGCCTGTGTGGCATGATCAAAAGGAATCAAAGATCAAAATCAATCCATCCATAAACCTGCATTGTTTTGTTGTCAATGGTACAGACGCTCCAGAATGGTCATGGCTTATATGAAGCACCATATACTCTAATAAGGCCTTATACTGTTCATACATCCACTGCAGCATATACAAGGTTGAATTCCATCTTGCAACAACCTCCTACTTTAATTGGTGCTGAGGCAAGCCATTTTTTAATTGAAGTGCATGTAACTGGTCACTGTCCTTTCTGGACCATATAAAATGGCTACAAATTTGATGGCACAGGGTGAACACTTCTTTAATTTCACATTGCGACAAGAACTCTTGCACAACCTGGTTTAGACAGTGTGCAAAGCAGGGCACTCTAACAAAACCCCATTACTAATAGCCTTGACAATGTCTGCACCATTGTCACTGGCTATGAAGCCTGCTTTTAAGGATGGTGGGTTCAATCAAGTGTCAATCTCTTCCAATATTGATGCCAAAATGTTGTCCCCAGAGTGTGACTCAAGCATGCTCTTCATACCCAGTGTTGCATGCTTATGAATTCCATTCATGTAGCTTCCATTACAATCTGGTCACATGTATTTGCTGCCAAAGTAATGACCAACTCCTTTAGTTCTACCCAATGAGCTGTTATGCACGAAAACAAACTAGCAGCTGTTGGCCCACTGCTCCACACATCTGTGGTAAGATGATGTATGAACTGGAGGAATGCTGCAGGGCATGTGAAACCTCTTTTTCAACAACATCCCTCAGTTCAGGAATTGCCGCCTGTGGAAATTAGGTCCTGGATGGCACTTTCTATGTGGGGCATGCTTTGAACATAAAGAGAAGGAAACCAGCATTTTTCTAAAGAAAATAGGAGAAGATTAATAGTGACCATCTCTGTGGCAGTAGCATTCAGTTCCCTGGCTACTAAATGAGTGGGGGAATTTACATCGCTTAGATAGAATGCTAGTAATAGTTGGCTGGATCATTTTTGGGTGGGTGCTTTTTGGGAATAGTTTTGTGCAGGCACCACGATGCTTGGAGGATGTTACAGACAGAAACAGTGTTAAGAAACCTGTGACTTGCCTGGGGGGTTTTATCAGAATGATGCTGCTTCTCCTGCTGCTGTTGCTCAACAGTGATTTCACTCTCAGAGGTACTACTGACCTCCTCCTCCTTAACCGTCCTTTCCTCCACAATATCCTCCACCTCATCGCTACCTCCCAAACTACCTGCAGACACTTCCCGCTGATGTACTTGCCACCTGGCCATGTGTTTGACTTTAAGATGGATATGCTAGCTACCTATGCCAAGATAAGACCCTTTCTTGCATGGCTTACTTGGGCCTGACAAAGCTGGCACATTGTCACAGAGTCATTTTTTGTATCAGTAATAAAAAAGTCCCACACAAGTGATTTTGAAAGATGCACAAATTTATGTGGAACACCAGTTGTGGTGAACATCACACACGCACACACACACACACACACACACACACACACACACACACTTGTTTCTGTTCTGGGTTATGCATCATCATATATTATCTTTTGTGACAGAGGCTGCATACCCTTAATTTTGAAAAATAAGTACACCTTTCTATCACCCTTTGTTTTTTTTTTCTTTTCAGGCTCCCACGAAGGATCGATGACAGTGTCATTGTTACCTTCACCCTTCATTTCCTTCTCCTTTCGCAAATCCTTCTCTTCAACATTTTCCTGAGATGGCAGTGGCACACACAACTTTGCCACTGCATCATCCTCAGACTCGGGTCTAGTACCATTAACCACTGTGGGCTCTTTGATATTTTTCAACACCATTGTGTTTACTCACTAGTGTGGATGGGGTTGAGGAAATTTCAGATGACAGATCTTATTCTGGCTGCCACCTCCCTCAACTAAGACAGCAGCCAAATCCAGTGCTGTAAGCATTTTTTTACAGCGCCACTACCATCACACACTGCAGATACACTACTATCTCTTGCATCCATACCATTCCCTTGTCCACCTCGACTTGTGACCACTACTGCTGCCTTCATTGCCTTTTTGCCTGTCTGTTCTTTCCTTTCCCTCTACCACTCTTTGTAACATGGTAATGTGTATCAGTGCTAGTGGTTTGAACAATAATAAAGATACTGCAAATAGAAAAATAGTTCCAGTCAAATTAACAAAATATTTCAAAATGGCAAGAAACAGTTAAAGTATTATAGAAAATAACAATCAAAAATATTAACAACTACCTGACAGAGCCCTGGACAGACATTAGTATTTTAGCAGCACTGGAAACAGAGAGTGTATAGAAATTATGGGACTTGGTGGGGGGTGGGGGGCGGGGGGAGAGAATGAGAAATGAGATTTTCAGAGCTTGAGAAAAAATCATTGTCTGAGAGTGACAATAAAAATGGAAATTGAAAGTTTCTGAAACTAAAGCTATTGCTGGCTACAGACAAAAGCCTGCTCCCTCCCCACAAACAGCACTAGTCCAGCACAGCAGCACTACACAGAAACAGAAAGAAAACATTATCTAAATTGTAGGCAAAAACATTCAAAATTAAATCTGTAAATGCAGAACACAAAGTAGAATATATTTTAAAAAAGTTTATTTTATGCAATGAACAGCAGTACAAATTGAGTCAAAACTGAGCTCTAAACAAAGTGCAGATCCTAGGCAGGCTTTACAAAGACCCCAAAAATCCCACAGCTATGGGGAAAAACTGGGGCTAGTGGACTGCCATATGTGGAGCCACAGTTTTTCTCGCAGCTGCAGTATTCACAAACATGGAGTTGGTTTATGATTGGCTTCACGATTTATGGAACCGTATTGGTGTTTTTTCCCCCACAGCTGTGGAAAATGCTATGCCCAGTGGAACCAGACGTAATATCTCCCACAGCTGTGGTGGACTGTGAATCTGGCCCCCTGTCTCCTGAACACACTTCCTAGAACTGCACACAGCACAGCTTTTCAGGTCTGTGTCCTGCTGCAGTGTAACCATGTGATTTGCAGGTCACATGGTACAGCAACAGCACTGAAAGAGTCATTCATTTTGTAAAGTCCTGATGAACTTCGCCAGTAAAGTTACCAATTTGCAGCTTCCAAAAGTTGTCAATACCTTGAAGTGTGCTTTACAAAGTACGAAAAACTTTGTAAAGTTGTGGAAGTTTAAGTTATTCCGGATTCAAGTTTTAAAAACTTCTCACACCTCTTGTCCAACTCCATAGGAATTTGCAAATTCTAATAAAGGAAACATTTACTAAACCAAGCATTTCCTGGCCTTCTATAGAAAAGATTCGTAGAGTATATTTAGAAGTAATTGAAGAAGTGGGCCACTCTTGGCCTCTAAGAGCCACAACACCATAGATGCTTTTTATTCAAAATTCTATTTATTTAAATAAGCCCCAACATTTTGGCTACTCAGGCTTCTTCTGGGGGACTGTAAAAATAATAAACCATAATAACTATTGCACTACCAAAACATCAAGAGACTATTTTTACATATCAGTGCTTATGTGCATGTGTAAGTGCTGATAACCTTCTAAGGCACGTGGCTATTAAATAGTTTAAGGAATGTGAAATGAAATTAAACATTGAAAATTTATATACCAGTAACTTACTATTTAATTTCTACTATGTCATGCTAGTTACACAGCAAGTTTCTGTTAAAATGCACATTCACCATGATGCTGGTTAACTTCTCAAAAGTTCAATCAAATGCTTCCTCCTCAGATACCAACATTGTGGTGACTTCTTGCCACTCAGGGAATTAGCAACACTGTAATCAGATATTTATGAAGTTCTAGCTATTGTAACATTTGACATAATACTGACATTATCCAGACATGATACACACAGAATCTTTCTAAGATTTTTTAAATTGCTGTGATATGCAGCCTTTGTGATATTTTATCATTTGGCTGATATCTGCCTCCTCTCTGGGGGTTATCCATCAGACTGGAAAATCACCAAGGTCACCCCAGTATTTAAATGAAACGAGTCCCCTGGATGCCATCAGGGCACAAAGCTTCACACAACATTTACATTAACTTTATCAAACTGATTGTCCACACTCAGCATTAGAGTTGAGCAGAACAGGAACTTTATTAACTCAATGTCTTGCTAGGGGGACCACTTAATAGACAAAACATAGGGGATTTTTGTGGTCAGTAGTAATCTTACTGTCCCTAATCTTGGGTACCCACTTTACACCTATTGTCTTTAACAAAGCATAACATCACATGGAATATAAGACATAAAGTGATGGGCTTTGCTTCATGGGTTTACAGCTACCTATTCTCCTTTCTTCTGATACAAAGGTATCTCTACCCCAGTACCAAAGGAGCTAATATTATATATAGTATCTAAACCAGGCTCACTTTGTATCCCACTTTTAGTGCCACCTTACTGTAGAACAAACTTTCCTGAACATCCCTGGGCAACAACAACATAAGTGACCAGAGAGGAGCCTGGCACACATGTGCAACCTCTCCTCTGGAGCACAAGAAAATCAGTAGGATGTGGGGCGATTTCTCCTTGACTCTCTGCCCGTCTTCTAGAATCATAGAAGCTTGATAGCAGAAAAGGGCCACACCGTCCCATCTAGTCTGCTCTATTTCCCCCCAACATGTCCCCACTCCTGCCAGACCCCGCCCTCTCCCCGCTACTCAGCCCCATATGTCTGTCCCATGCCCTCTTGAATCCCTCCACTGATTCAGCCCCATCACTTCTTCTGGTAGTCTGTTCCAGGACTCCACCACCCTCTCTGTGAAGAATCGCCCTCTCACATTGCCTCTGTATATTTTTCCCTGGAGTCTGAGGCTATGCCCTCTAGTTATAGCGCCCCTCCTTCTTCTTAAGTAAACCCCCATCCCTTACTTTGTTGAGCCCCTTCACATATTTAAAAGTTTCAGTCTTGTCTCTCCTTTCCTTCCTAGTCCCCAGCATGTACAGATCTAGCTCCTTACACCTCTGCTCTTATGTCTTCCTTTCCATACCCTGCACCATCTTGGTTGCCCTTCTCTGAACCCTCTCCATCCCATTTATATCCTTGCGGGTGTGGTCTCCAGATCTGGACCCTGTACCCTAGATGAGGCCTCACCATGGCTTTGTAGAGGGGCATTATTACCTCCCTCCTTCTACTAGTAATGCCCCTGCCAATGCATGTCAACATTCCATTGGCCTTTCCTACCGCCCTGCTACATTGGTTTCATATGGATGAGACTATGATCCCCAGATTCCTCTCCTGTTCTGTTACTTTGAATGCCTCTCCTCCCTGGGTGTTTCATGCTCGTGTGTTTCTACTCCCCACGTACATCACAGTGTACTTTTTGGCATTAAATTTCAGCTGCCACATCTCTGACCACTCCCCAAGCATTATCAGGTCCTGCCTCATGTCTTCCACCCCCGGGGTGTCTGCCCTATTGCAGATCTTTCAATCATCAGCAAATAGGCATACCCTCCCCTTCAGACCCTCTGCTATATCGCTGATGTAAATGTTAAAAAGGAGTGGTCCCAAAACTGACCCCTGGGGCACACCATTCTTCACCCCCCCCATTCTGGAGTATACCCCATTAACACCACCCTCTGGGTTCTTCCCACTAGCCAGGCCTCCACCCACCTTGTTATATTCCCACCCACTCCTAGACTTTCCAGCTTGTTCACCAGCCTTCTGTGGGGGATGGTGTCGAACAGCTTACTGAAGTCCAGATAGGCCATGTCCACACTTCCACCGCCCCTCCCTGGTTGATCACCTTAGTCACCCAATCAAATAACTCAATCAGGTTCATCTGACATGACTTTCCCTACATGAAGCCATGCTGCCTGCTGTCCTGTAAACCATTCTCCTCTAGGTTGTCCACCACCCTCTCCTTGATTAGTGCTTCCATTACCTTCCCCACCACTGAGGTGAGGCTGACAGGTTGATAGTTCTCCATCACCTCCCTACTTCCTCCCTTGTGTTAAGGTACCATGCCCACCCTCTCCAGTCCTCCAGCAGCCTCCCCATATCCAGGGACAAGTTGAATAGCCATGTTCCTTCAATTCCCTGATCACCCTGGGCTGTAACCTATCCAGCCCCATTGCCTTGTCCACCCTCAATCTTTCTAGCTCTTCCCTAACCCTATCCACAGTGAATGGGCTCTGAGCCACCCATTTGTACCTCATTAGCACCACCCTCCTGGTTCTTTCTGCTAGCCAGGCCTCCACCCATCTTGTTATTTTCCCACCCACTCCTAGACTTTCCAGCTTGTTCACCAGCCTTCTGTGGGGGACAGTGTCGAAGGGCTTACTGAAATCCAGATAGGCCATGTCCACACTTCCACTGCCCCTCCCTGATTGATCACCTGAGTCACTCAATCAAAGAACTCAGTCAGGTTCATCTGACATGACTTTCCCTTCATGAAGCCATGCTGCCTGCTGTTCTGCAAATCACTCTCCTCTAGATTGTCCACCACCCTCTCCTTGATTAGTGCTTCCATTACCTTCCCCATCACTGAGGTGAGGCTGACAGGTCAATAGTTCTCCGTTACCTCCCTACTTCCTCCCTTGTGTTAAGGTACCACGTCCGCCCTCTTCCAGTCCTCCAGCACCCTCCCCATATCCAGGGACAAGTTGAATAGCCTTGTCAATGGGGTGGCCACCTCCTCCTTCAATTGCCTGATCACCCTGGGGTGTAACCCATCCGACCCCATTGCCTTGTCCACCCTCAATCTTTCTAGCTCTTCTCTAACCCTATCCACAGTGAATGGGCTCTGATCCACCCATTTGCCCTCCTTTTCCTTCATCTTTAGCTCAGGTCCCCGACAATCTTCCTCTTCCATAAATACTGAGCAAAAGTACTTATTCAGAAACTCTCCTCTTTCACAATCCCCTTCCAATTTTATCCCTCCCCCCCAACCTTGCAATGCTCTGCTTTGCCCTCCTCCTCTCCCTCACAAAGCTGAAAAAAGTTTTGTCCCGCTTTTGTTTTTTTTTTGGCTATTTTCTGTTCAGTATCAACTTCTGCCGTCCTGATCTTCTGTCCTGCCAGTCTCCTCTTCTCCCTATAAGCTTCCCTATCTTCCTCACTGGGTATCCTCTTAAATGTTCTATTATTATTATTGTAATTATTGTCTTATGTTCTACAGGATAGTTTCTCCTCAAGCATGGAACTTGAAGCAGAACTGCATGGGGCACCAGATGGACCCCTTTGAGGAGAAACCTCCACAACTGCAGTCTTCTCTTACTTAGCTGCTATGCAGGATCTTAGAGGCTCCTTCTTCCTTCTCATATCAGCTTTCTCTCTTGCCTTATCTTTGTCTGCATCCTTTCCTGGCCTACCAATCCCTTGTTTTAATGAAATATACCTTTTTCAGCTCAGAAGGACTGAGAGAGCTTAGACGCCTCTCTTTCTCCGGTCTTTAAGTTAGGTTGGAACTGGAACTGGATAGCCATTGAAGTATCTTTGCTCTGTCTGTCTCTGCTGTTTAAAGGCAACAAGGTGGCAGTCAGCATATAGCTAATTTTCTGTGGCATCACATGCACATGGACATGGCCTGTCAATCAAGTGGTTCAACATTCTGGATGAAGATATGCTGGAGCCTAAAGCTGTTCATGGATTTTCAACTGGGTTGATGTGAATATGCCAGCTGGTGCAATTTTCCTTGACTTGTCCGAGGTCTTTGATATTATCGACCATAAATTCATGGGGCACAAGTTGACTAACAAATTGATTAGTTACCATATTGGTTCTTGTAATAACAGATCCAGAAGCAAATGATTTGATACCTTTTATTGGACCAACAAAGATGTTACAAAAAGAACAAAGTACTTGAGCTTTCTGACCAACCTAGTCCTTCCTCAGACATTTATGACAGTCATACAGAAAATCACATACTATTAACATCCAGATCATGCATAAACAAACATAAATAATTCTCACTGGTTTAAAATACTCATTTAAGCTGTAACTGAAGTGTGCATCAGAGAAACTGGATAACACCAGTTTGCCTTAAGCTGAGGAGTCTTTCAGTGTCAAATGTTACCAGAATAAGATAAGAATACTTCAAGCAGAGAGCTTCATTAACATAAATTATGAATGTCTTAGTGTGTATGAGAATCCAGTCTCATGAAAAGTAAAACCTTTGGATTTAGCACTCATTTAAATACATGTTTAGCTAAGGACTGGAGCCTTTCAAAGTCAAATATCCCCAGAATAAGATAATACTTCCAGCAGAGAGCTCTATTAATATCAATTTTGAAATTTAAGTTTATTGAGTTTATATATAAGAAGAACAAAAAAAAAAGAAAAACAAAGTACACATATTGGGGGGTTGTCTGATCATACAGTACCCAAGTCCAGGATAAAGCACATGTAGATGTGTACAATCACATTGACATAAATAGGGACAATAAAAAGAAATACAAAATGCAAAATACAACCCCAATATCCCCTCCCCTCCCCCAGCCCACCCCCCATCGCCCCGGAGAGTTTCATAGCTAAAGGAGATGTCGGGTCACTATGAGGAGAACTGTGGTTGGGAGCCTGATAACGTTGCATGTATCAATGCAACAGCAGTTACCTAAGGTACTACCAGTGTCTGAGTTACGTTAGGTAGAGCGATTTAATTTACCCCATTTCGATTAAAAGACTCCAGATTATGTCGAGAGCTAGCTTTAAGTTTCTCGGTATTGAAACAGTGGGACATCTCCTTAAGCCATTCCTGATAGGTAATGATATCCTGATCCATCCAATGCCTGAGGACCAGCTTTTTGATAACTATTGAGATGAGAGCCATGTGATATCTACGTTCCTTCACCAAAATGCTCGAGTAAACACCCAAGATACATATTTCTAAGGTGAATAGGTCTTTGAGCCCTAAAAGTGAGTCTAAACTGTCTCTTACTATGATCCATAAAGGTGCCACTCTATCGCATTCCCAAAGGATATGCAACAAGTTCCCTTTGGCGGCTCCACATCTCGAGCATATACTCGACTTAAGCTTGCCAAATTTGTCCAACTTAACTGGAGTATAGTAGAGATTATTTAAAATATAATATTGGGTCAATCTATGATTGTCTTGGGATAAGTAATGATACACATCCTTCCAGATTGAATCCCATGAAAGAGAGGAGCTCAAGCTAGAAAGTGACCAGATTTTGGAACCCTCCAGGGAATCAGGGAAAAGGTCATCAAGCAATTTGTTGTATATGTTGGATATACCTCCACGCATACCGGCCGCCTCCTGAGTTTTCTCAAGGAATGGCCTTATTTTGGAGGGGAAGTGAACTGGCCCAAGAATTTTGAGGATGAGGTGTCTCAATTGATAAACTTTGAAAATATGCTTCTGGGGAATGTTAAGGGACGTTAAGATTCTATCTGACTTAAGGAGTGTGCCTTGCTCATACAGAGACTCCACCGGTAATTTGTGCAACTGTGGAAGCCATTTAGAGGTTAACCACCTACCTCCAATTTTGATATTAGGATTTAACATGAGAGGTTGTGCTGAATCCTTGGTTGGGGATATGTTGTAAAAATTCCAACATTGAGAAAGAATTCTAATAGAGAGACCGATAGCGGAGTCTTGGATGGCTGGGGTAACGTGGAGAACGGGTGCCAAAAAACGCAGGGGGGGCTCAAGTTGAACTGGTCCAATAAGCTTAGTTCAAGCTGTAGCCATATGGGTAGAGGCGTGGTAGACTGTGTGGTGGACCACTTACCTATTCTATTTAGGTGACTAGCCCAGCAGTATAGCAAGAGATTGGGTAGACGAAGACCACCCTTGTCTCTAGGTGTGGTGAGTTTAAGAAAGGCTCTACGAGGTTGTTTCCCCTTCCAAACAAAGTTGGATAGCATTGAATTTACTTGACTGAAAAATTGCTTGGGTAGCCATATATTAAGGTGATTCAGGGGGTAAAATAACCAGGGAAGGATGTTCATTTTGACGATATTGATTCGTCCCCAAATGGTTAGTGGCAATTTTTGCCATCGGTCCAAGTCCCTCTGGATTCTCATTACAATATTATCTAAATTGAGTTTCTTGACCGTTTCCACCTCCCTGGCCACATGTATACCCAAGTATTTAAATGAAGCCGGGGATTAATATCAATTTTGAATGTCCCAGTATGTTTTGAGAATCCAGTCTAATGAAAAGCAAAACCTATATATTAAATACTAACTTAAATACATAAACCTTAAGGCCTTCAGCACTGTAACAAGATTTTATACATGAGCTCTCTGCTCGAAGTATTCTATCCTTTTCTGGTAACATTTGATATTGAAACATTCCTCAGCTTAAGGCAAACTGGTGCTATCCAGTTTCTCTGACACAAACTTCAGTTATGGTTTAAATGAGTATTTTAAACCAATGAGAATTATTTCTGTTTTTGTTATTCATGATCTAGGTGTTAATAGTATGTGATTTTCTGGGGGACTGTCATAAACTTCTGAGGAAGGACTTGGTTGGTCCAAAAGCTTAAGTACTTTGTTCTTTTTGTAACATCTTTGTTGGTCCAATAGAAGGTATCAAACCATTTGCTTCTGGATCTGGGGAACAAGTTGTTATCTTATGGATTTGATTTGCCTATCTGAAAATGTGATGAGAATTATTAGGCCAATAGACACAAGCTAGGTATTTCCTCTAAATAACAGGTGGTCAGGTGTGGGGTTCCCCAAGGTTCTGTTTCAGGCTCACTTCTCTTCTTCCTATTCATGAATGACCTGGATATCAGAATCCATGATGTACAGTAGAGATGCATATGTGCTATATTCTGATGACAGTTCTTTAACGTTGGAGGAGGGATCTGGCCACTTTATTGAACTCTTTACAATGATGTTTTAATAGTATTCAACAATATTGTATAACAAACAAATTACTGTAGTTCTTAAGTTAGTAAATACTGGCACAGCTCACAAATTAGCAAAAATAGCCAGCCCATTATAAATTGCCGTATTAGATGAAAAACATTATCAGGAAGTATCAAGGCATAAATACTTAGGGCTGTAGCTGGATACACAATTACAAAACGGGACAACCATATAAATTACCTATTTAAAAAGTCCTAAAATAGGATTTCTGTATAGACAAAAAGCCTTAAAATACTGTGTTGAAATTAGATAATTCAGTGATAGCTTAGATTAAGGAGACTCTGTTTATGGACATGCTTCTGGTTTATTACTGGGTAAACTCAATGTAATGCATTGTAGGTTGTCTAGGCATGCCTAAATGCTCCCAGGGATACCCATCATTGCCTATTGTTAAATGGTTTGGTTACGCAATCCCAGAACAGGCAGAAATGTCATTTGATATGATTGTTGCATAAGTGTACTTCTCAGCAGGCCCTTTTGTACATAAGTGAGCTGCTTTATGTCTGTTATACTGTATGAGATCTGGACTGAGAGTCACAATTGGTCTTGAACTGGAGCTCTGAAAATGTATAGTAAGACATCAATTGATCATCATGTCTTTTCATTTCTTGGTCCATTAACTTGAAACTCCTTGTATTTTAAGCTATTGTAATGGTCCCAGGATCCCACTGGAAATTATTTCAATTAGCTTCTAGCATCATCATATGCTTAATGAACATAATAGATAATTTTTGCAGGATATTTGCATGCTGATAAAAATCCAGTACCACAAGAAAACTTAGCGAAGCATAGCCAGGGTAGCTGAAGGTCACTTACGTTGCTGGAGCTTTTGCAGTTGTCATTCTCTATTTGAGCTCTGTCATCCCTGTCAAATACTGGGGTATCTGGAATCAGAAGAGTATAAAGCTTTCTTAAGAGTGCTGGGCAGAAACTCTGTATTTCAATTTCATTAACAGTTCTTGAAATTTTGCAAAGTTCACAAAATTTCCCAAAATGCCAACATTGCCAAAATCCGAATCCTCCAAATGTATTCTGTAAATTCCCTGGCCCCCTCCCCCAACACTACCATTCTACAAAATGTTCTGGCTGAATTGCAAAATGATACACATGAACTGTGGATTCACAGCTTTAATACATCAGTCTACAATACATATATTCATTCCACCATTCTAATCAGAATTTTGAAAAAGATGTCAGAGCATTTCGAAATTTCATGTAAGCAAAATTATGACTTTCACAGTAATTATTACTGCAGAATTTTATTCTCAATTAACACTTCTAATATTGGGGTTCTTAATGATAGGCTGATTCTGAGAAAAACTTTAAGTTATTTACTTTCCTTTTTCTATGATACTAAGGTGATTATGCTGTTGTGATTGAGCCTCCTCTTTTAACCCTGTTCAGCCCCATCATTCCACTTACCTTCATCCAGGTCAAGGAGATCTATTCAGGGTACAGGGCCCCAGAGTACCAAGGACATCATCCGGATGGCTACCATAGTTTGCCTATCTGCATTTTCTTCCCTCATTGACCCCATACCTCCTCCACTCTGTGACATTTCCACATTTCTAGGATTCTTTGTACCCACACAACAGGCTTCTTGGCTCATGACTGGGGATACTGTGTTGGCAGAAGTCATTACCCACATTCCCCAGATTGGGAAATGCTGCTTTAGGCAGCACTCTTACAGCTGGTCACCCAATGGTCACCATCCTGATTCCACTCCTTAACCCTGGTTACCAGCATGACAGCACAGTGGATCATTGGGCACCCCCAGTTATTTACTTATCTACAGTAAGGTGCCTGACTGAAATAATAACTGTCATCTTCAACTTAAATCTAGACTGGTCTTTCATTCTTTAGTACAACTAAGAGAAAAATAACAATCCTATGGGTAATCTCATAAAAAGTAATGGAGACAGTTTTGCAGACGTCACAGTAGGTGGCCATCTAGGGACCAGTGATCACCATGCTGTGTGGGTCAATGTAAGGACTGGGTCAGAATCAAGCCACACAAGGGCAAGGGTCATGGACTTCAGGAGGGCCAATTTTAAAAAGATGGAGGAATGTCTCAGGGATGCCCTGGTGAGGGGGGAGGGAGGAGTTGGGTGGAGTGGAGGAACTTTGGGTGAAACTAAGAAGGAGCATAGAGAAAGCAACAGATCTCTGCATCAGGCTAGTATGCAAAGCCAAGAGGAAAAAGAGACTGCTATGGTTCTCTAAGAAGGTGGTAGGGAAGGTAAGGGCAAGAACATTAGCATTCAGGAGGTATAAGAAGCCACAGAAGGAAGAGGCTAGGGAGTGGTATCTGGAGAATCAGAGGGAGGCAGGGAAATCAGTTAGGAGTGCTAAGGTACAAACAGAGGAGAAAATAGCCCAGGAAGTTGAGAAAGGGGACAAGACATTTTTTAGGTATGTAAGTGAAAAGAGAAAGACCAGGGGAGAAACTGTAAGGCTAAGAAGGGAAGGGGGGGAGGTATGGTGTGGAGGGAGACCAAGAAAAAGCAGACATCTTGAACAAATACTTTTGCTCAGTTTCACAGAGGAAGGGGAAGGGTATGGGCCACAGAAAAGTGACAGGAACATCAGAAGAAGGGAGCTGGACACTAGTACAGTACAATTACAAAGGAGAGAGTACTGAAGGAACTTGCAAAACTGAAAGTGGATGAGGCAGTGGGGCCAGATGGGGTTGATCCAAGTATACTAAGGGAACTCAGGGAGGTGCTGGCTGCACCTCTGACAGTCCTGTTCAGCCTCTCACTGGAGATGGGAGAGATTCTGAGGGACTGGAGGAGGGCAGTTGTAGACCCACTTCACAAAAGTGGTAGTAGGGAGGAGACTGGCAACTACAAGCAGTCAGCCTGGCTTTGGTGGTGGGGAAGTTACTGGAATCACTACTGAAGGAAAGGATAGTGGAATATCTTGAATCCAGTGGCTTACACTACACAAGAAAGCATGCATGGATTCACGGAGTGGGGAGGGAAGGAGATATTGTCAAATGATTCAAATAAATTTCTTTGGCTGGGTGACCAAGGAATTGGATCAGGGAGGAGCAGTGGATGTGGCATACTTGGATTTCAGCAAAGCCTTCAACACCGTCCCACACAGGAGATTAGTAAGCAAGCTGGGTAGCCTAGGAGTGGGACCAAAGGTGGTAAACTGGTTAAGAAATTGGCTAAAGGATAGGAGACAGAGGGTGCTGGTAAATGGAGTTCACTCCAAAGAAGGGAGGCTGATATGTGAGGTACCTGTACCGCAAGGATCTGCACTGGGGCTGGTCCTCTTTGTCTTTATTAGCGATATTGCAGAAGGGATGAAGGGAAAGGTCTACCTGTTTGTGGATGACACTAAAATCTGCAACAGGGTAAATACTCCAGCAGGGTGGAAAAAAATGAGAGGGGGATCTGAAAAGGTTAGCAGAGTGGTCAAGAGTATGGCAACTGGGCTTCAATGCAAAAAAATGGGCCAAATCATGCACTTGGGGCACAGAAACCCAGAGGAGGAGTACAAAATGGGAGGAGAGGTATTGACAACCACCAAACAGGAAAGAGACTTGGGAGTTATCATACCTGATGACCTAAATGTGGCTATGCAGTGTGTCAAGGCGGTCAGGAGAGCTAGTGGAATTCTGGGGTGAATAGGGAGGGGGGATCACCAGCAGAAAGAGGGAGGTGGTGTTACCCCTGTATAGATCACTAGTGAGACCTCACCTGGAGTAATATGTCCAGGTCTGCTGAAAAGACATAGAAAGAGTGCAGGCAGTCCAGAGGAGGACAACCAAAATGGTCACGGTCTGCATTCAAAGCCCTATGATAAAAGACTGATGGACCATAATATGTATACACTGCAGGAAAGAAGGGAGAGGGGGCATATGATAGAAACTTTCAAATGCCTCACAGGTATAAATAGGGGTCAAGAGGGTGGCATCTTTCAGGAAAAAAAAGATGCTCAAGGACAAGGGGTCATGCTATGAAGCTGGAAGGGGTGGAGTCAGGAGAGATGTGAGGAAGCACTTCTTCAGTGAGAGGGTGGTGAATGCCTGGAACAGCCTCCCAAAGGAGGGGGTGGGGGCAAGATCTATAATGGGGTTCAAGAAAGCATGGGATAGGCATAAGAGAACCTTAGTGATGAAACAAGGGGCAGGAATGAGCCGGAGATCAAGTAGAGTCTGCGGTGATACAGTAGATAGGGAAAAAAGGGCAGACTAGGTGGGCCAAGCAGTCCTTATCTGCTATCAAATACTATGTTTCTATATAACTTTAAGGCATTATGTGGAGCCTTCTCTGATGAATGCAACAATTTCACAATCCAAAGGTGAGCTGCTCTGAACCTAGTCATAGGCCATGACACCAAATTCCTCCAGTGCACATTTTTATTTTGTCTAATCCAGATGTGTCACCTGCTATGTTTGTATCCCCACTGTGAAGCTGTATCACTTTTACTTTTTCTAGTAAACCCATCAATTTGTTCATAACATTTGTGTGTACCTTCCTTTAATTTCCATACTATATCAGTAATCCACCAATTATGTTCATGTGAACCCTTCCCCTAACTGGTCCCCTCTGGTCCAGGGTATATCTGCAGCCCAGTGCTCAGGTATATTTTTTTCTGGGTGTTTGCCTCAGTGAACTGTGGCACATGAGGAAGTGGGTGTCCCACTGCCTATGGCATAAAGCTTCCACCTTTTACAACAATATGTGTGCATGCTAACAAAAGTACCATGGGTATGGGGGAGTGACTACAAGAATTAGTACTATAAAGAGCATAGAAATGTTCCAGAGGCTCGTAAGATTAGCCAATACAGGAGCTCCTGGCCCTTTCCCATGCTACTATCTGAGATGCTTGTCCTGCAAACACACAAAAGTAGACACCGTGATATCCACAGCTGGAGGCACCCACAACTTACGGGGTTATCTCGACTTTTCTCAATCTGATCCGCTGTGTCACCTTCAAACACTAAAAACCACTGTAGTGTGGGACACATCATAAACTGGGGTAAAGACTCACAGGACACCTCTATAGACTCTGGGTCAAAAGTTACACCAAGCCAGTGTTTCACCACATTGCTGCTCCAAGTCTTTCTCCCACAGACATGGTTACACTTGGCCAGGCTCCATATTAGGGATCAATGAGAGCTGCAAGTACCTAGAGAGATGGTTCATTTACAACCAGGGCCTTCTCAGCCCAGTGGCCTCAAGGAACACCTGGCTTTCATCTAAGCCAGTGCCCCTACTAAATTAACCTTGGATCACTGCATATCCAATGAAGTTGTGTCTAGTTAAGGCACGCAGCCATTTTTTTTTTGTTTATTTGTTTTGTTTTATTAATTTTCACGTCTACTGTTAATCTAAATGACCAAAAAGTGCACTGTTAAACAACTGATGTTCAAGAAATTTTTTCCAAAAGCAACTTCTGACAAATGTCCATTGCCAGGTGGTACATAATGTTTTGCTGGTAATGAAAACAGCCTTGCTGTTTAATGTTTAGTATTAACTTTGTTTTGCTGTAATTAAAGCTGTTCACATTTTCACTTTGGCACTAGAATTTAAATCCTTTCACTTAAACCAAATGCCTTCACACGCTTCCCTGCTTTCAAAGTGGGACCTCTTAACCCTGCTGTATTTCACTCTGACAAGTGACATGTGATGCTGTTTCTAGCCAAGCTGGGTCTTATCGTGAAGATGCTTCTCCTGTTTCAGCCCCTTCACAGGCTGCCTAATCTAATACATATATGGTCTAAGAGGGCTTGTGTTAGCTTTTCCTGTCACCACGACTCTGATTGGAGAATTTCATGTCCAAAATATCCCAAGGAGTCTGAGGGTCTTTGGCTCTATTTCAACCACATTTCATTTCTTGGGAGTTAACAGGGTTTCCCTGACTATCCTGAATGTTGGCTCAGAGAGCCTTTTGACAGCGAGTGGATAGTACCTGATGTGTAATCTGGACTCTCTGCAGTACTTTATACCTACTGTACAAATTATACCAGGGACTTGTTTATCTCTTTCTCTCGCCTCCTCATGCTATGATTTAGGAAATAACTTCTTTAAAATGCCAGTCTATCAGGCTCAGCAGAATCATGTTAGAAGAGTCAGTCGAACAACTATCAACTTGACTAGTAAGTGAGAATTATGTTGTTATTTTCCGAGAAGCCTAGCTGAAAAAGATACTTCCACACTTCTGACTTCAGCTGTATTATCTGTACATGGAACTTAATTTACCATAGTCCTGTTTCAAACATTCTTGTTTAAGAATGATTTCTCATTGAATATATGAGTATACTAATTTCTGGGCAGCTTTTAGGATCTGTCATTAAGAATAAGTTACACTTCTATAGTTTTTGGTGCCATACAAATAAGTTAACATACATAAGGTGTATGAGCCCATTTAGTAGTTTTCATACCAAATTGTTGCACACAGTTTTATTATGTAAAAAGACAAAAAAAAAAAAAACACTTGATCAGAAATTACCTTCTGCACATTACATGCTTCCAGCATTATCACTTACTTTCTAAATCAAGCCATTAACTTTTCAAAGAATAGTTGTATTTAATAAAATGCTTACAAGGTGTCATTAGCATCTTAAGGTACTACAGATATATACATGCATTTATATGAATATATATATATATATATATATATATATATATATATATAAATTAACCTGGCATTCTCCTGTGTTAAAAGAGGATGGTCACAGTGCACAAACCTGCACAGAGGTATGAATAAAAGCAAGGCTTAATTCCAAACAAAGTGATACATGTTTTCCCTGACGGCAGCAAGTCAATAGCATCTCATGGTAGATGCTTTCAAAATGTAATTAGAGACCCTTTGAATTTCATTGTTAGCTACAGATACTCCACAGTAAGACAGGTTTAATAGCGAAGACACTTGCTTTTGCCTTTGTTGTGACATCAGTCTGAGAGGAAAGTGTAATTAATGCATGGCCTAGCTATGCAGCCTGTATCAGGTATCCAAAAAAGGATAGATATGCATCTTCTTAAGAAAATAATTTAAAAGGATTCACAGATTAAAACGTTAGTACATTTTAAGTATGCTGCAAAAGGTTTCTGTAAACATAGCTGGGAATCACACCCTCCAGGCTGTCAACTGGCCATTGTAATACATTATTTTTAGAAAGAACAGAGGGATTG
Organism: Neoceratodus forsteri; assembly: GCA_016271365.2. Taxonomy (NCBI): domain Eukaryota; kingdom Metazoa; phylum Chordata; order Ceratodontiformes; family Ceratodontidae; genus Neoceratodus; species Neoceratodus forsteri. The sequence goes on from CM028134.1 coordinate 560,331,597, forward strand.
TTGTTAGGGGGTCATCAAGTTTTACTTGAAGAGGACTGAGAAGATAACATAAAAGTTACATTTTAAGGCTACTTAGCATAGTGGCAGCAGGCATTTTGCAAATACATAAAACATGATCTAATAGGAACAGTAAATAACATCATGGAGGAATCTTATAGTTGGGACTAGATTCCTGTGGTAGACATCTCCAGGGAGGCAAATACTATGTTTTAATTTTAGTGGCTCCATCTCTCTTACCCTGATCACTGCAGTCAGTTCCATGGGTCTTGTAGCTCACTTTACCCTGGCCTATTTCAATAAAGACACAGCCAGTGTACACCGAGTCCCAGTGAGTGAGAGCCATGAGCAGAAAGGCTAGGAATTGCTACACTCAAAAGCATAAAGCTGACCCTGCTCCCCAAGCTGGGAACTTCTACACTCAGCTGAGAAAGTAGACTATGTCATGGCAGTCTCGGATCAAACATTGACTATGCAACAGAAGGTGAAATGGAAAACATGTTACTACTTTTATATTTTGTCCTGGTTTGTCAGATGTTTAGTATAAGGGACTGTACACCTACAGTAAATGCAATGCTGCATTAAACAACAAGGTGAGGCAAGACAATTTTATTTATAGAGCGCAGTGCCTTACCACCAAGGGTCGCCGCACTTTACAATGATGACAAACAGAAAACATACATTCTTTCAAATACAATTCTTCCTTTATGGAATAAATAAATACATTCATACATACATATATAAACAAACAAATTAATCTGAGAATCAAACTGATAAAATTCATTTAGCACCAAATCTTGCGTAAATAAGAAACATGTCAGCCCCTTCTTGAACTCCTCCACTAAGGAGGAACTCCTAAGACAGGATGGCAAGAGTTCCAAATAATGGGGGCCCCCAGTCAGGAAGCTTTATTGCCAGACTGCTTAAGGCATGACCTCCAGACAACAAGAAAACTCCTTAGTGGAACAGAGAGCAGACAAAACAAATAGCTCAAGTGTGCCTCAGAGTGTGCTTATTATTTTAGAGGAAAATGAGAAAATCTCAAACCCATAATTGTGATGAGCATGAAAGTTCTCAGAATTCCAGTTGATGCTGGAGGTACAAGCAGTACATAATCCATTGCACCTTAGAAAAGAAAACAACAACGAGTGTTAGTGCTGATCTACAAAGGAACTTAAACATTAACCAACAGATCCTTGGTGGAGAAGCGTAGACAACCAGGAGCAGAGCAGACCAAGAGGCCTTTTATGTTGCCACCTAGACCCGAAAAGCAAGGTTCACCACTGACTGGCTGACACATTTGTTATGAGGTGTGTTTTTTATTACAGAAATGACCCAAAACTACTAACAGAATTTATGTGTGGATGTACAGTAAATAAAGAAAAGAGGGCCCAGAAGTAGAAAGATATTACTTTCGCTCCCTTTCCTGCACTAATATGAGAGAAGTGAAAAAAAAACATGTAAAAACATTAACATGTAGTTTTATTACATTCAGATTGAATGCTGAAACATTACACACAGTACTTGGGGTTTCTAAATTGCTTTAAACAAACAGGGTCAGTCTCTTTGTTTGGAGTTACCAGCTGCAAGGCACATTGGCCATGAGAAACCAGAGACAGTAGAGCAACAACAGCTGTGTGTCTGCAGGGTCAGGGCTGTCTGTGTATCTGTTGATTCTAATTACTGAGACAGTTTGCAGGGTTGACTGGCAGTAATACTTTTTCACACACTTTTGTGGACAGCTATATACTTCACAAAGCCTCTGTGCAGTAGCAGGACAGCAGTTTGGTGGCAAGGCACGAAGGATTGCTCAAAGCTGTTGGGTGTCAAGATTTCTGATATCTCACCCTGCAACCCCAGATTTTTTTGCCATGTGAATATTATCTGGAGGTTTCTAATGTAGCCAGAGCATGTAGCTGTCCCTATACTGCAACACTGTTAATTTGTGAACATTCTCTGTTGACATGCATCCCTAAGCTTTATATAATTAGTCTGTTTGCTTTAAAGTGACTATCCAGGTTTTACAAAGCTCATAAAAGAGAATCCATTCATTAATTGTCACTGCTGAGTGACTGCTGACATAACTATGCTGGTTCATTCTCTCCTTGCATGTTGTATATATAATTTTTGCTGTTCAACCCTTAGCTATAATCCAGCTGACACAAAAGTAATTTATTTTAAAATTGCTAATTTATTTCGCAGGAGAATGGGAATCTGTTGCTTAAATTATGTGTTCACTTTGTTTAGGACATCTGTCCACTGATTACATCTCTAAATGCCTACAAATGATTTATAGTACAGAATCTGTTTAGACCAGTAGCCCAGAAACGCGGCTTTAATTACAGACTAATGTCACTGCAGCCTCAAAAAACAAACAAAACCCAGAAATCTCTTCCGAGGGTCTGAAGATCAGTGTTCACTGGTTGTAACTGCATATAGCTATAAAGGATTGATGGAACTGATGCCATCTGGGCTTGCTGAACATATAAGGACTACTGTTTCTGCGGGCATTATGGAAGGTCTTGCCTCAGTCACAAGAGAGGTAGGAGACAACAAAGTAAATGGAAACAAAAAGGATAGACGGCCAACCTGATAGCCCAGTGGTTGCAAAACAAGTTTCAGTGAGGGTGATCTGGGTTCAGGTGTGACCTCTGGATCACCCACTTCATAACTGCCTAATGTCAGGGGGCACTGATGATGACAGGGCTTCCTTTCCAAGAGAAGGAGGTGCATATCCTTTCACCCTCAGGATGCACACATGTGACCATCACTACAGAGCATTGGCAGAGTTAGAGTGACTACCAGGAGAGGCTAGACTCCAGCGCTCACTCCCCTTCGTGGTCTTTGGAGTCTGCAGTACTGGCAAACCAACTACCCTGTCCACTCTCGTAGGTCTTCAGTGTACAGAACATAGGCTAAGTTTGGGAATTAACCTCTCCTTCTATACCCCGTGTATGAGAACTGACTTGGGCCAATGTTCCTTTGGGAATACAGCCCCAATACAGTGGAACTCCCTTTTCACGTCATTTAAGGGTGACTAAAACTCTAGGTACCTGCAAAGCAGTCCTTATCCATTACCTCTGTGAGAGAAGCATATGTAAGTGTTTCACCTAAACACAGGTGGATGCTTGTAAGTGCTATATTATGTTATATGTCAACTCTGTAAATACATTGCACGTGTGAACTGTTCTTCTCTGCAATGTTTCTCTGCTGTTGTGCTTGCACTCTGTGACTGGAATGTGATCAGTCTTTGTCTCCTCTGGGATGCTCTTTCACAGGGATGCTTTATACCTCATGTGGTATCTGTGGGGCCTGATGCAGGTGGAAGGGTAGAGGACAAAAATTTGAACTCAAAGAAAGGTTTTTGAAAATAAAACAGCATTTAAGGAAAAGGCTGAAACAGCAAAAGGAAACGCCATATTAAATAAAGCAAGCTAAATTAGAAGTAAACAAAAATGTTGCGAGAAGAAAGAATAGGGTAAACTAAAAAGAAGATGAAGTCAAGGAAATAATTATGGAAACCCAGCAACAACTTATTGTATATATTTAAATGTATGTTGGCTTCTGTGTTGATCTGTATATAGTCACTGCACTATTGTAGTGTGGTGGGTGGGTGGCAGCCTAAAGCTGCAAGGGTTCCGGGTTTGGGTCCGGGTGCACGTAAATATTTGTGCACCCAGCTCAAAATTCTTTATTTATCCAGATTTTGCACCCCCCTGGAGTTAAGAATCCTTTAGTAAGAGGGTGTGGGGGCACAGCTCTGTGCATAAACATTTAAAATCTAAGTCCCCGGCGCCATTTTTGGTGATGTACACTCACCCTGCCGCCGATCGCGATTCCGCTTTCGCCCACATGAAATAAATCCCTGCACTGCCAGCATAGAACTCAGTAATATATACTGGTTTCTGCATTTGTCTGCATACAGCCCCTGTACTACTAGAATTAAACTCATTGGTGTATAGTGATTGTTGTGTTTGCCTGTATACAGCTGCTGCACTACTGGTATTGAACTCACTGGCGAATGTTAACTACTTTATCTATACATAGTCCCTACTCTACCAGTATCAAACTCATTGGTATATACTGGCTACTTTGTCTTCTTGTATTCAGTTCCTGCACTATCAGTACTGGACTCATTGGTGTATAGTGGCTGTGGTGTGCCTGTGTATACAGTCCGTGCTCTACTATTGTCAAACTCAATTGTATATATTAGCTGCTGTGTTTGTCTGCATACAGTACAGTCCATGCATTACCAGTATTAGTCTCACTGTAGTATATTGGCTGTTGTGGGTCTTTGTACAATATACCATCTATGCATTACTAGCATCAAACAAACTGGTGTACATTTGCTGCAGTGTTTGCATATAGCCCATGCATGACCAGTATAGAACTCAGTGATGTATACTGGCTGTAGTGTTTGTCTGTATATTGTCCCTGCACAACCCGTATTGAACTCATATACATACGTTGTCTGCAGGGATTGCCTGTATACAGTCCCTGCACTACTTGTTTTGAATTTACTGGTTTATACTGGCTGCTGCGTTCTTCTACATACAAACCGTCCCTGCACAGCCAGTATGGAACTCATTGATATACTGACTGTTGTTTTTGTCTTCATATAATCACTGCACTACTGGTATCAAACCGCATGGTGTGTATTGGCTGCTGTGTTTGTCTGTGTACAGCCCCAGCATAACCAGTATTGAACTCACTAGTGCACATTGGCTGTTGTGTTTGTATACAGTCCCTGTATAACCAGTGTCAAACTCATTGGTGTATATTGGCTGCACTGTTTGTATACCGCCCTGCATTACAAGTATCAGATTTGTTACTATGTAGTGTCTACAGTGTGTGCCTGTACATAGTCCTTCCTTGCACTACCAGTATCAGGCCCATAGGTAAATACTGTCTGCAGTGTGTGCCTGTATGTAGTCCTTGCACTGCCAGTATCAGGCCTGTAGGTAAATACTGTCTGCAGTGTGTGCCTGTATGTAGTCCTTGCGCTGCCAGTATCAGGCCCTTAGGTAAATACTGTCTGCAGTGTGTGCCTGTATGTAGTCCTTGCACTGCCAGTATCAGACCCTTAGGTAAATACTGTCTGCAGTGTGTGCCTGTATGTAGTCCTTGCACTGCCAGTATCAGGCCCTTAGGTAAATGCTGTCTGCAGTGTGTGCCTGTATGTAGTCCTTGCACTGCCAGTATCAGGCCCTTAGGTAAATACTGTCTGCAGTGTGTGCCTGTATGTAGTCCTTGCACTGCCAGTATCAGGCCCTTAGGTAAATACTGTCTGCAGTGTGTGCCTGTATGTAGTCCTTGCACTGCCAGTATCAGGCCCTTAGGTAAATACTGTCTGCAGTGTGTGCCTGTATGTAGTCCTTGCACTACCAGTATCAGGCCCTTAGGTAAATACTGTCTGCAGTGTGTGCCTGTATGCCATCTCTACACTACCAGGATCAAACTCATTTAAGTATTTTCATTGATGTGTCTCTTCTAATTATAAATAGAAACTTAGAAACATAAAATTTTCCAGCAGAAAAGGGCTAGTTGGCCCTCCCAGTCTGCTCAAGTGTTCTGCACCTATTCTTCATCTGCAGACCCTATCTGATCTCAGGCACCTCCCCACCACTGTTCTAATACACCCCTATGTTTATCCCATGAATGCTTGAAGCCCCCCCCACCCCACCATTCCAGCCTCCACTACTTTGGCTAGCAGTCTGTTCCAGGCATCTACCATCCTTTCAGTGAAGAAATATTTCCTCACATTTCCCCTGAACCCCTCCACCAAGCTTCATTGCATGCCCCCTGGTCCTGATACTGGTTAGAATTTGAAAGAGGATCCCCATCTGCACCTTGTACCCCCTTGTGAGCTACTGTAGGTCTCAATCATGTCACCACTCCCTCTCCTGTCTTCCAGGGTGTACACATTGAGATCTCTCAGTCTGTCTTCATAGGGCTTCCCTTGCAAATGATGAACTGTGTTAGTGACCTTCCTCTCTGTTGCCTCCATCCTTTCTATGTCCTTTCTCTGGTATGGTCTCCAAAACTGGACACAGTAGTCCATGTGGGATCAGGTAGCAATACAGTGGCCACACCACCTCCCTCTTATTGCTGGACATACCTCTCCCCATGTATCCCAGCATCCCACTAGCCCTATCCATGGCCTTTTCACACTGTGCTTCCACCTTGAGACACTTTGATACGATAACACCAAGGTTCCTGACTAGTGATAGTCAGCATCCCCATCCTATACAAATCACCAGGGTTTCTATGCCCTGTGTACATGATTTTGCACTTTTTCATTGAAGTCCGACTGCCATGTATTTGCACTCTTCAATTTCCCCTAGATCCCTTTGCATGTTCTTCAGCCCCTCTTGAGTGTCCACCTCCTTTGCAGATTTTGGTGTCATCTGCTAAAATGCATACCCCCTCTTCCAGTTTCTTTGCAATACAAATGAAATGAAAACATGGCACACACCAAAGGATTTAAAGAACAACTATTATTTAATTACCAAAAACATGGACACAGTGTTTACACCCCTACATAGTGCCTTACATATGGGGCTCCATGGGGGGCAGTGCTAGTTCACCAAGGATAGAAGAAACAGCATGAAAAAAACTTTTATTTAATACTAGACTTTGAGCAACATAAAAAGATACATATAATCAGGAAACCTATTGACAGTTTATGCTAAGTGTTTTGATTCCTGTCTTTTTCCCTCTCCACCCCTTTTTCTCCACTTTTATCCTCTATCCGCTTATTAATTTTGTCTAATCTCTTACTTGTTGCACTTGTATCTTATTGGGAAATATAATGCAATACTGACATAATTAGCACATTAAGATGTGGGTCATGAATATTCTTATTTGGGCCTATTCACAAAGGTGCAGAGTGGGGCTACGTGCCACACAACTCGGGCATGTATCCCACTCTGTCCCTGCCCAGCCCCTGCTTCCATTCACAGTCAAAATATGTCTCCCATGCACCCGATCTCCCAGCGGATCACGGAGCTCTGCATGCGGACGGGCCTGGGGGTGGTGGTGGGGGGCAAGCCAGCGTTCTGCGCATTCACTACAGTGTGGAGTGCTGTGTGCGGGGGCTGCCAGCTCTGCATTTAAAAGGCATCTGTAAACCACTGGAGCCAGTTACGCGCCCCCCGGGGGTAGCTGCCGCCAGACACGACGGACACAGTGGGAGGCAGAGGCCCCCTCAACAATGTTTCCCTTGCCATTGAGACACACTGGGAGGTCAGGAGTCGGGTGGCCTGGGTACTCCCCCACACCAGTTTGGTTGGAGTTTTGCATGTCAGCCGACATCAAGGCGCCACATGGGTGCAAGGGATCCACTGTTGGTCCCTACCAGGGCAGCCAATTGGCTTTCCGCCCAGATCCACTGCTTTGTACTCACGTGCCCCCCACAGATCTGGGTTTTGGAGGGTGAGGCCATGTATGGGAGCCGGGCAGGGGCCGGTGTTTGTGAATATGGCTCTCATATGGAAATCCCAGGAATGCAGAGCTGTGCACCCAGTTTCACGCTTGCAGGCCGTGGTTTTGTGAATAGGGCCCATTGTGTGTATTTAACTGATGCCTTGGTGAACTAACACTGCCCCCCTGGAGAAGCTCCCATATTGTGCGCTACACTGGGCTGTTAGCAGTGTGTCCATGCCTTGGCAATTAAATACTAGCTGTTCCTTTAATCCTTTGGGAAGCACCTTCAGAGGTGGGTATGTTCTGAATTTTTTGTATTTCTACAGTTCTTCTGCAATGTCCCTTACATATACAGTCTCTGCAACATCTGCATCGAACTCGTTGGTATATACTGGATGCAGTGTTTGTCTGTATACAGTTCTGACTCCCTGCTCAACCTGTATTGAACTCATTGGTGTATATCAGCTGTTGTGTTTGTATACATTCCCTGCACCACCAGTACCATACTTATTGGTATTTGGTTGCTCATTTGTCTGCATACAGTCTCTGCTGTACCAGAATCAAACTCATATGTACAGTAGAGTGAGCCACGACACAACGCAGTAACTTACAATAAGTGACATGTCACAAAATATTGCATGGTGAAAGGGCTTAAATGCCATTGAATTACATTGTTCCCTGCAATACATTATAGCATTTTGAGATATACTGCAGCATTACTGCATTGCATCCTGGCTGGCGCCACTGTAGACCATATGCTGACAACATTGTATACAGTCCCTTCACTACCAGTATTGAACTCACTGATATATACAGTATATATGTATATTGCAAAAAACTTCATTAATGCATCAGTTAGGGTTAAACATAAAAGTAGGGAAATGTGGCAATAGAGTTTCCAACCTTAACACCCCATTCCCCACCCTGCACAGACGCACAGATGGAGAGGTATGTCTTGGGGCTGTCATCCTTAATGCTCACCCCACTGCATTAGAAAATAAGATGACATGGGTAGAGCACAGGAGACTGCGGTGAGCATCAGGGTTGACGTCCCCAAGACAGAATACCCCCCCGTGGGTCTGTGCAGGATGGGGAATTGGGTGTTATGGTTGGAAACCCTAACACAGCATTTCCCTACTTCTGTCGGTTTAACTCTAAGTGATGCAATAACAAAGTTTTTTGCAATATATTTCCTTACTTTTTGAGATAGTATAATCATATCCTTAGTTGCCTGTGGGAGCACAGGACCCCTCTGGCCCCTGCACTTCCAGTTTTAGGACAACAGTGACCAAAGTGTCACCAAAGCCATGCTAGTACCTTACGTCATACACCAGGTGCAGAAAATGTTTCAATCCATGCCAAAATATGACCCATGTTTGCGGTGCGAGCGGGCCATGAGGGGTCAGCTGGGGAGGAGAAGGATTAAGTGTCTCAAGGATAGCTCTCCTTCTCCAGGGAGAGTGGCGATCAGTTGTCGGTGCATGCCTGGCCTCTAGTGGAGGCTGGGGACTGGCACACTGATGCTGCCAACAAGTGGACAGAGGTGGGGCAGATGCCTGACGAGATGTGCGCAGGAGCGTGCGCGACTCTGTCTCTGGTGTCATTGCACACCCCAACCCTGAAGGAGAAAAAATGGAGGACAAAGGATGCTCCCAGTTGGATGACAGAGGAAGCTCGCAGGTCCCACCCCTGATTAGCCATGGCACTGTCCTGAACTGGATCCTGTCTTCGGTGGGGCTTGGAGTACCCCCGCTGACCCCACTGGGGGGGGCAAGCCCTGGGGGAAGATGGACAGTGTCAGCTGGTGGACGCTAGACGATCAGTTCCTCCAGATCAAGGACCGATGGAGCAAGCAGATAAATTAGCAGCAAAAAAAAACCACATTTCTTTGGCATCATCCTACATTTCTTTTGGAGCACTGTTAAAATACAAAATCAGCCATTTTTTTATGATTGTCAACTCTTGCTTTTTGTTTTGGTTCACTTTCCAAATGAATTTAGCAACATCAAGCAAAACTTATTTTGTATAAGAAGTTGATTTCTATCGTAGTGGGAAAGTCACAGATTTCAGAATAATGAAATACGTTTTGAAAGCAATTTGGTCCAGAAAGTATTTTAGCATAAGCAAATAGAGTAAGTGTGTTTGTGGATGTATGCATACAAACAACATCAGTCTGCGGACACTTTTGTGACATTCCTCCATTTCTTTCCTCTCCTTTTCTGGTTGTAGATACGCTCTGAAAAGTAGAGCCCCAGTATATTCTGCTATCAACTTGGAAGGAACAGATTAGAGATTTGTGGCTCACTATGACAATGCAGGTTGGAAGGGATGGTCTGGGATGGAATATGTTACAGTGGAGAACATTTAATTTTGATATATTGTTCTTCAAATAATCATCGCAGAATGCTTCACATCAAAATCAAGTACTGTAAGTCTTATCCAATAAAAAGGTGGACAGATTTTAACTCAAATGGTCCATGCAATCAAACTTAAGATGGAGTATTTCATAAATAGGTGGCAGTATTAAAAATAGAAAAATTCCTGTGACAAAACACAGAAGCAGTTTGTTAAAAAAATGCTAAAAAGGGTGGTGATGGAAAAAAATGGTAACAAGTTTAGGAATTGAGTTTGCTAAGTGTTTGCATTGCTTTTTTTTTTTAAAGGAAAAGGTTATAAATGTTTCACAACTAGTGCAAGCTGAATTGGTGAATCAGTGGTAGAACTCTTGCTTGCTTTGTGGGAGGCCTGGATTAAATTCCAAGCCAGAGTAGGGATTATGTTACATGTAGTGTATGCCTCGGTGCTTAACATGATGAGCTGTCACAAGCTTCAATCTCACCGCAGTCACTGGCTCACTTTGTGGCCACGTGCAAGCAACTCAAGATCCCTATGCTTTGGTTCTCCCAGCTGTAAAACTGGGCCAAACCACTCTGTCCAGGTTGGACTAGAAGTAGAGCTTGCAGTAATAAATTATCTAGAATTCCAGTCTTGAACATGTCGGGGGTCTTGGGATCACTGTGGGCAGCAATCTCAGACTCGGGGACTTCAGCCAACTCCTGCCCATACACCTCCTGTGTCTGGAGACCAAGAGCAACCCTGCTGCCAGCAATGACTGGGCAACATCTGCTGCTTCCCTCCAGTGTCAGATCCAGGATTTTACAATGGGGAGTGCTGAGGTAGTGTGCAGTTGATAAGGGATTTTTTTAAATCCTTTGTATTGTATGCAGTTACCTTTTTCATTACATTTCTTACAAGAATTCAATCGGAATCTATAGTTTTGAATGTGTATTTTCTTACAATCAATAAATCAGTCTTATTCAACAAAATGAAATGTAGCAGTAGCAAGCAAGTAAGTTACAATGGGGGAGTGCGGCTGCCCTCTTCTCTCTCCCTAGATCTGCCACTGCCCCCGACCAGCATTGATATGTAGTTGTAAGCAATGTAGGAGGTGCTTAGTCTAGGGGGTAAAATAACTGGCTGACTGTTGAGGATGATGGCCTCAGCCACCAATGGAAACATACCTTGCTGGGCCAAGGAACAGCATTGGGCTCCGCCACTCCCACTGTACGAACAAGTACTCCTGGAATAGGGTGGCTGAAGAGTTAAATTAGGCTCCGCCTAAGGAGGGATTTTCTGGAAAGAGGGTGCAGTGTGGAGGCAAAAGTCAGGGTTACCATGCAGGAAGATAGTATCAGACACTTTGAAAGGAAAATTAACCCAGAGGATGGTCTGCGGATGCAAGGTGAGGGAGTGTGGATAACTAGGGTGATAACATGTAGGCTTGTGTGACTAGTCCATTATCTTGTCCACCAGGTTATCAGTCTAGCAAATTATATTATTCATCTGAAAATTATCCTCTTATTATTTGTCTAATGTGTGTAAAATGCTTTGGTGCCTATGAACAACAAAGTGAGTGAAGCTCATTCCATCTCTCCAATAAACACTGTTAACTGTGAATAACAATGTATGAACTATAAATAACCATATGTTAAATGTGAATAACAATGTTATCAACTGTTAATAACATTTTTCACTGCAGCGAAATGGGTGATTCTTAGGGGTGACCCATGAAATGTACAGTAATTGGATGACAGTAATAATCTCCTCCCTGCAAAGAAAAAAAAAACTATTTCATCTCCCCAACCCCAAACAACCCTAATGTCAGAATACCTTCTCAACACAATTCCTAATGTCTGTGGTAGATGCCAGCAGGGCTAGTCCCACTCCTAGGATCAATGGCAGTACCATTATTATGCACCTCACCCATTCCCTCACTGCCCATTAGAAACTAACTTTTTCAATAAATACATAACCCAGCTAGGTTTCACGTGTTGGTACTCTTGTCCCAGGATAACTGCTAGAAGTGGCATCTGATCTCCTGCACATTATCTGGAGTTTCCCTCACCTACAAACCTTCTGTTCTCATGTTCACAACTGCTGCAATAACATTTTAGGAGGCTCTATGCCCTTGTTGCCACAACTGTACCTCCACACCCTCTCCGTAGGCACTCAGGCACTCCCACACAGCCACATGCACAAGCTTTAAATGGCAGCAATAGAAGCCAAGAGGCTAATACTGCAAAGGTGGAGAACAGTCGAGGTGCCAACAATAGCTCAATGGCTGGCAGCTATTTGAGGACTAGCAACCCTAGATAGGATGTCCCACTTTGCTAAGAAACTGCTTCATCATTTTTAGCAGATATGGGCACCCTTCTTACACTCCCAATACTCTCTGCTGGACCCCTCATGAATGCCATATCAAGGTACCCTTCAGGACCACCTTGCAGCCTCCCCTGTCTCTAGGCTTCATGCTCAACTCCAGGTCCCCCACCCCTCACCATTATCTCTGTCTGACTAGGTAAAATGGCCCCCTAACTGCCTGATAATGTGTGGGATCTCTACTGCAACATTCTACCAACCCATTTTTTGTATCTGCACAGTGCTTCTACTGTTATTATAGCATATGTATGTACATGATCCATCAGTATATGCACCATATGTAGGCCTGTGTTTTCCTGCTAGAGTACTTTGTTATCCTTCACTGAAAATGTTATTGTAATAGAAAATAACTGCTAATAAATGTTTTAAACAAATATATGACCATTCTACATCCCCATCCAGCTAACCAATTCCATCCCTACCTAAATAAAGGATCCATCCCTACCCTGCTTTGGCCACTCCCAGTTCATTTCCATTGACTGGGGTGTCTTGATGGTGTTCTGTGCCATGATCCCTCTGTCTGGCTCTCCAAAGGTGTCCCCCCGAATAGTTATATTGTGCTACACTAGCACAAACGTAACTTCTGTTACTGGTAAGTATGGCTGTAGCAAGCATTTCTAATTAGAGCACTTATTACCACTCAAGCCCATCCTGCCTATACCAGAAGTCAGGGTTGCACTTGTATAATGCAACCTAGAGATGCCATCAGTGAGGCATCTAAGGGAGTCATGCCAACAACTGCTACCATCCCCAAGTGGTTCAAAGGGTCATGAATAAACCCACCCTGAAGAGCTGAGTGCCTGACTGGGTTCCAGCCAACTCCACTGTGGGATTTTTGAGGGGTCATGCTTGAACCATCCACCAATAGCTGAGTATCTTACATCTGTGACATACCCCATTCCGTGCCGGCTCCAGTGAGGGATTGCAAATGGTTGTGCATGGTTCCCTGTCTCACAGGTGGCAGCACAATGTGTTGCTTCAATGCCACTTAGCTGGCACTACTGAATTTAATTTAATTCATTTTTTTATTGTATTTCATACTGCATATCACAAAATTCTGTACAACATGCCAGAAAGAGTGAGCAGGAACCCAGTTAGTATATGGCAGGAGGCTATTTGAGACTATAAAAGCCTTTTTCACTTAAGTTTTCTTTCCAGGATATCTATATTAGCTCAAAACACCTCACTTCTGTAAGGGTACTGTGGTAGCAGCAGACGGACACACAGGTAGTTAATTTGTTACACTGCACAAGACACTGCAGTAACAATACACCAATACGCAACATACTGTACAATACACCACGCTTGTCACGTTTTGCCACTGTAATTCTTTGAATTCTGTAAATTGATAGCTAGACAGAGCACTAGACAGATAGATGGACATTTCTAATAACCAAGCAACAAAACAATAAAAAGAGAATAATGGATAGCTCACTGAGTATTACCGGTGAGTAATACCATCTAGAGGTTCCTGTGTCCAGAACCTCAAGATGGTATCTCACCAGTAATACTCAAAGAGATATCCATAACTTTTTTTAAATATATGGATAAGAGATTTAATTTTTGGTTGTTTTGAAATACTGTGTTTGTCTCTTGTTTCTGCTGACCGCCGCTGGACTGACTTGGCCCTCTCGGCCGATGCACCCCCGCAGCGCCCCGCCCGATGTTCAAGAGCTAAGCTGTGTTCCAGTTTTATAGCCAGTCCATCCTTTCTTTTTTGTGAAGGCAGGCTGAAGTTTTGTGGCATGAAAAAAAATTGGGGACATTTCAAAGAACTGTATGCGATTCAGTGTCTCTTAGCGAGACTGCCACCGCCATGTTTTAAAACTTGTTCTGCCCACCCACCAAGGAAAAGCGGCCAATTAGAAGGCACGCTTCTGAAGAATTGGCATGGCAGTCTTGCAGTTGCACTGTGGAGTTTAAGTGAATAATATTATCATTCAGGTCCCAAACTATACTATTACGGGTCCTGAACGATAGTATTATCAGTCGTGAATGATGTTATTATTAGTTTGGGACAGGGGCTATTACTGGGAAATTTTTATGTGCTTTACAGTACTATTAATTTTTGTTTGTTTTTTGTTTTGTTTTGCCGAGAGAGACACACTAAGCTGAAAGCTTGTTTATAGGTGCGACCTGGGAGCCCAAGAAAGTTAAGTGACTTGCTCAGGGTCACACAGTATGCAAGTGGAGGCTGTGGGATTCAAATTCATGGTCTCCAGGTTTGCAGCTCAGAGCCTTAAACCACTATGCTATACTGCCTCCTAAATTTACAATTCATATATTAAAAAATAGTAAACCACAGTACAAATGAAACAGTAAAGAGATTTGGAAAAATAAAACAATCATTAAAAACAATATAGATTGTGCTGTTTGTTATTCTGTATTGTACATTGCACGTGTCACTTTATTTGGTATCCGTGTGTAGAACATTTATTGCTTTGTTTGTTGTGTATCTTTAAACATCTCAATCTCCCTCTGGGTTGCACCTGGAAATGTTAATATAAGGCAATATAATAAGAATGCATTTAGTTCAGACAGGGTTCTTATAAAAGTGTCTTGGTGGTTATTGTAGTATGAGATGAAAGTTATTTTCCTAGCAGTCTGAAGTGCAGTATCAGGAGTAACATTGTAAAAGTACTGATGGGACTAGTTTTGTAACAATAAAGGTTTAAAAAGAAAAAAAAAAGATACCTATCTACTGTACCTTGCACTGTTGTAAAACCTCAGTCTCACCTCTGGGACAGGCAGATCAGCTAAGCAAGGCTTCAAGTCCTGCAAAAGGTATATTGGCTGATACCCAACACTGATACCACTGTGCTAAATTAAAGAGGTTTATGCAATGTCATTGGTGCCCCTTTTGGATCAGACATTAAACTGAAGTATATTCTGCTTATCTCGTATGACTGCTCAGGTTAAGTTAGAAGATCCCATGGCACTTTTTGAAAGAGCAGAGGAGTTATCCTGTGTCCTGGCCAACATTCCATGTCTCAGTAATTGTTTATAATGCAATTGAACTCTCTGTGATACCTGCATGCCTATTGGTTGCTGCATCTTTGTAGAGCATACAGTCCATGCAATACCAGTATCCAACCCATTGTTTTGTAAACCACTTTCTGTTCTGTTCTGTTCTGTTCTATTCTGTTCTGTTCTGTTCTATTCTATTCTGTTCTCCAAGAAAATAGGCCCCAAAGGGTTTGATACACAATTGGTGCGAGCTTGTAGTTTTCTGTTTAGTATGGGATGGTAGAAGCCATTGCCCCTCAGTCCCACCCCATTACGGAATAATCATGTGCTATGACATCACTTTTTCTAGAATGTATCGTCTTGTCTATTTTCATTTTCATCCAGTGGTGTGTCAACTATGCAAGGGAACCTTAGAAGATTTCCATTCAGTTTTGAAAGGCAGTTCTAACCTTTAACAAAAAATAATGGGGCCTATGCTTGATGGTACGGAGTGTCTCTGCACCGTGTATGTGAGGTGCGGAGGTAGTCCTCACCCATTGCGCCCACCTGTGTGGGATGCACTGGGGGGGGGTGCAGCTGCCATGTACCTGATCTCCAGTCCCTAAGACCACATTGCGCCGGTGGGGGCTTTTATGCACCATGTACTAAGGCGCATAGTGCTGGCCATGGGGGTGCAGAGGAGGGTGCATCTTATGGCAGGGGAGATCCTGCCGTAATGAACTATGTGCACCCAGGAACATGCCCCTCCAGTTGCCGTGGACCTGGGAAATGGACACTGAGACACCCCAGCCCATTAGGGTGATGGCGAGGGCTGGGCAGCTGGATGAGTGACCTGGGTGCAATCATTCCCCCCAACCACCCCATACTGACACCCACAGGCTACCCAACCCATGCCTGCCTGAGACTGCAGCACACAAAGTGGCAGACATTGAGGGCCATTGACGCCCCCCACCATGCACCTCTGTGTGCCTTCCATAAAGGCATCACCCCCGTGCACACCCACTCCTGATCCAGCAAGCCCACACACAGTGGTAGTCAGAGGTACCCCCACTCCCGGCGGCACGACAATCGTTATACCTGCAAAAGTCTGTGCTGCGGACGGATGTCATCGGCACAGCCCTCCACACACCTCCTCAAAGCCACCAGCCATGCAAGTACTACTGGGAATGTGCCCCTATAAATAGGCAGGATGCTTCCAGCAGTACTTGAATGGCTGGTGGTCGAGGAGGTGCATGGAGGGCTATGCCAATGACCTTCCTGCCATGATATGGACTTTGCAGGTATGGGGTTGGGTTGTCGGTGCCATGGGGGTGGGGGGGTACGTTTGAGTACCACTGTGGATGGGGTTGCTGGACCGCGGACTGGGTGTGCAGGTCTGGAGTATGACTGGGGGGGGCTTGCTGCAAAGGAGCCAGGGTTGCCCACTATGTGTTGGCGGGGAGGAGTGGCAGTGCGGCAGGTGGCACCCCACCTCCAGGGGCTTGGCCATGTGGGATGTCACCTGGCGAGGCATAGGTACATGGGTTGGGGTGGCTGCTGTTGCCATTTATGCACCTGTGCCCATGCCCTGCCACACAAGGGATCCACTGTGTGGCCTATGCTGGGCATCCGATTGGATGCCTGGCTGGGTCCATGACTCCCTTCCTCAGTCACCCTGTAGAGTCCTGCACACCGGGTGGTGGGCCCATGGACAGGTGATGGCCATTGGTGAATGCCAGCAGTGTGCACATGTCCTCAGGTGTGGAGCTGCATGAGCCGGTTACGTGCCTTTGGTGTGTAATTCCCTCCCATTGGCACATAGGCCCTTATTGTTTTTAAAACCAAAATTAAAAATTAATCAGTAATTAATTTGTTTCCTTTTTGTTGCAGTTAGTACTGTTTATTCTGCCCCTGGCTGTCCCTATCATCAGGGACTTACCCTCTCAGCCTCATCAACCTGGATCTGTAGAGACTTGCCATCCAACTCCCATCTTCCTCATGGCTCCCTCCCTCTCTGAGGTGGCCCAATCACCATGAAATCGATCCTCTGTTGGGAGGCGCACCACAGAGTCAGGTGCAGAGCCAGTAAAGTGTCAGTCCCTTCATCCTGGCCAGCCATTTTTTCAACTCTGTTATTTGTCCCCTGGGAGGGCAAACAAGCAACGTTGCCTAGAGGTCCCCATGCACACTCCCTCATGAAGGGTGTCAGCAACCACTTCTTCTCTGGTTCACCTATGCCAGTACATAAACAAAGACTGCTGGTTAAATGAAAGTGCAGGCAAAAGGGTGACACTAAAGGTGAGTGGCATGGACTGGATCACCCCCTAGCCAGACAGCACACAGTGTCTGCAGTATTTTCTGCAGGGGGAGCTGTGGCCCCCCCAAATCAATATTACCCCCCCATTCACACAAGTTGGGGGTAGAGGCACAGAGTTACAGCTCCATTGCTGACAGTACTGGATGGTCTGGAATCTGGTACACCAATATAGTGCATGCCGTGATGACGGTGCTCTAATAATGGCAGCCTACTTGCAGCAACTTCACAATGGCATACTGCTCCTCCTAGCCTACATATGCTATCCCTGTGTGCCTGACCCCCAGTTATTGCTAGGGGTCAGTATTACACCTGGAACAATAACCCTCCCTCCATGCAGCAGGAAAGCAGACCTACGGATGCTTGACCCTGCTCCCCCCAGGCTGATCCTCCGATATCCCAAGTTCGGTCCCGAACCTGGGTCATCAGTCCCACAAGTGATAGCACTACTACTGATGCCAGCAGGTTGGTGATCAATAACTGTTGTTGGCATTTTCCTGACCCCTCATTTGGATCTTTAATTCTTATGAGTTTATTACTAACACATATGATTTAAACTAGGGGGAGGGGGGCTTAGACTTACAGAGCAGGCAGGGACACAAAGTTTGGGAGGCCTTGTGCCTCTCCCCCCAACTGGAAATTTGGCCGAAGTAAGGAACTTGCAGTGGGGTAAAAGCCAGGGGCAGGTGATGCATTTATGAGATTGGGGGGCCAGTTCTCCACAAATGCGAGGAACCTAGGTAACAAGTTACCTGAGCTTCAGGCACTGATGGTGGAAGGGGTGAGGATGTAGCTGCCATCAAGGAGACATAGGCCACCCAGTACTATGACTGGGACTTAATACTCCCAGGGTACAGATTGTATATGAGGGACAGAAAAATTGGAAAGGGATGAGGGGTGGCTTAATTCGTAAGGGAGGTGATAGAGTGCAGTAGGGAGGAAAGAGAGTAAGCAAATGTGGAGACGTTGTTGGTTACAGCACAGGATGTGAAGGGCAGAAAGGTTAGTCTGGGAGTAGTGTATAGACTACCATCCATGCCTAAGGAACTTGACAGAGAACTGGTGGTTAACCTAATGAATCACTGTGGCAGGGGCAGGATAGTGGTGGTAGGTGACTTCAATTTGCCAGGGGTGGACTGGAACACAAAGACTTCTGCTAGTGCCAAGGAACAATGGATACTGGACACTTTCTAGGATGTATTCCAGACACAACAGGTGGTGGAGCCAACAAGTGAAGGGAACATTTTAGACCTTGTATTGGCAGATGGAGACCAGGTATGCGATGTGAAGGTTGCGGACCCACTGGCATGGAGTGACCATTGCACGGTGTGGTGCTCCATTGATCTGGGTGGGAGCTACCAAAATGAGGGTAGTGGACTTTAGGGGTGCAGACTCCGGTAAGATAGCAGCCATGCATGAGGGGAATATAGTGACAATCAGCCCAGACATAGATACTGAAAGCAACTGGACCACTCTGAAGTTGGACCTGATAGAGGCCTCCAAAACCAACACAAAGACCTGCAGTAAGAAAGCAAGGTCCAGAAAACCCAGCTAGTGGACCAGACAGGTGCAGAAGACAGTAAGGGGGGAAAAGGTTAGCCTTCAGAATCTACAAGAGAACCCACAGGGGGGAGGACAGGAAGAAGTACATTAGGAGATCGGGGGAGGTGAGAAGGGTGGCAAGGGCAGCCAAGGCCTCAAAGGAGCTTAGGCTGGCACAGTGGATTGGGGTGGTGAGAAAGAATTTCTTAAGTACATCAGAGAGTGGAGAATTTGTAAGCACCAGATCACCAGGATAAAGAAGGATGAGGGAAGGGCAGACAAGGGAGTTGAGCAGGCAGAAGTACTAAATGAGTATTTCTGTTCAGATTTTACAAGGCAAAAGGATTGGCCAATTACACAGGGGAATGATGGGGCAGGGGGTGGAGATGGGGGGATAACAGATAGTGAGATCCCAGGGAAGAGAGTGTGGGAAGGCCTTAAGTCCTTGAGGACAGACAAGGCACCAGGACCAGATGGAATCCACCCTAGATTCCTGAAAGAACTGGCAGAAGTCCTGACATCACCTCTGTTGGATTTGTTCAATACCTCCCTTCAGTCAAGTTGTGTACCACTGGACTGGAGGACGGTACACATGGTGCCCCTCAATAAGAGTGGACCCAGGGATAAGCCTGGAAATTAAAGACTGGTTAGCCTTATGTCCATAGTGGGGAAATTACTGGAGACCATCTTAAAGAAGAGGTTGGTCACCTTCCTGGAAGTAAACAGCCTTCAGGATGGCTGGCAACATGGGTTTGTCCAAGGGACATCTTATTAAACTAACCGAGTTTAATTTTTTGACTGGGTGACAAAAGCTCTAGATGGTGGTCGACTGGTTGATGTCCTGTATCTGGACTTCAGCAAGACCTTTGACTTGCTGTCACATGAGAGACTGATAGGCAAACTAAGGAGTCTGGGGGTAGGGGTGAAGCTGGTTAAGTGGATAGGGAACTGGCTGAGTAACAGACAACAGAGGGTGGTAGTAGAGGAGGAATTCTCGATACCCAGGACAGTCATTAGTGGGGTTCTGCAAGGATTGGCTCTGGGTCCACTGCTATTTAATGTTTTCATAGCTGACACAGCAGAGGAAGTTAAGAGCAAGATGAATCTGTTCGCTGACAACTCCAAATTAGGTGTGGTGGTGGACAGTGAGGAAGGGAGGAGGGTACTCCAGGAGGATCTACAGAGACTAGTGCACTGGTCAAACACATGGCAGCTGGGGTTCAACACTAAGAAGTGCAATGTACTGCATTTCGGGGCAGGAACCCAGGGTACAGTTACCACTTAAAGGAGCAGTTATCTGTCTCTGTGGAGGAAAAGGATCTGGGTGTGGTGATCACAGAGAATATGAACCACTCAGAACAGTGTAGAAAAGCAGCGGCAAAAGCTAGCAAAATGCTGGGATGCTTTGCTAGGGGGATCACGTCTAGGAGAGAGGAGGTTATTCTGCCACTGTACAAATCGTTGGTGAGGATGCACTTGGAGAACTGTGTACAGTTCTGGAGCCCATACTTAAAGAGGGACATCAGGGTCCTGGAGGGATCCAGAGGAGGGCATCCAAGATGATGCAGGAAATGGGTGAGAAATCCTATGGGGAGAGACTAAGAGAGCTTAATATGTACTCTCTGGAGGATAAAAGGAGCAGAGGCAATATGATAGAGACCTTTAAGTACTTGAAGGACATAAACAAACAGCCTAGGCTGCGGCCGGCTCCCCCTCCTCATAACCCTGCCAATAACAGCATCCCTCTTGTTTAGCTCGGCACTGTTATACCATTTTGTGTTGCTTGTTTGCTCTGTCTTGACCTAGGTCTCCTCTGCGAGGCCCACAAATGCCTCTGTAACAACTGTTAATGTAACTACCTGACTATGTACTGCTGTACTGCTATGTAACCTCTCTTCTCTTATGTAATACCTGTGACATGGGACCTTTGTAAAGGAGTCTTTGACTCAAAGGTAATTCCGAATCTCCAATAAATAAATAAATAAATAAAGTTAATACTAAGGGTATGTTTAGATTAAAGGGGGAAGGGATCACAAGGGGACATTGCCTGAAGTTGGAGGGTAGGAGGTTCAGGAGGGAGCTGAGGAAGCATTACTTCACAGAAAGGGTGGTGGTGGCTTGGAACATGCTGCCTAAGGAGGTGATCTCACTGTATTCAGTGGGGAGTTTTAAGAAGGGATGGGATAGGTCCATGGACAAGGTACAAGTAAGGCAAGAATTGAGTAGGGTGGTCAACTCAGAGTGGGAAAAAAATTTGGCGGGTGGGAGGGAAAGGGGAGGGGGGCAGCAGCAGTTTTCTGAACTGTGAGCTTCACTTTAGAGCAGATGCGATAGACCTTGAGGCCTGTCTGCTGGCATTATCGAATGTTTGTATGATTTTGTGGCTGTAAATCAGCTTGATAAATTGGAGCCAATGTTTTTGGCAATTGAAATGGCAATTTTTTGTGTGCATTTCTGGAACCTTCATGCTGCTGCAAAGATTTAAAAAAGGAAGGAAGGAATGCAGATAGATAGTTAGAGGATAGATAGATAGATAGATAGATAGATAGATAGATAGACAGATAGAGGATAGATAGATATTGTAGATAGATAGATAGATAGATAGATAGATAGATAGATAGATAGATAGATAGATAGATAGATGCTTTCCTCGCTCCCTGCTGTCGTCGGCCCTGAAGAGCTCCCCCAGTGGCTCTGTACCTCTTATCTGCTCACTTTATTTTTCCCTCCAACCAATTGTATATAGTTGTTACTTTCATCTTAATGTTATTTAAATTGCCATTTTGTATCATTATTTGCTTTTGCTCGTTGTTATACTTTATGTTGTCTGTAAAATCAAGTTGTACCTCCACTGCCCACTTCCCACAGTACGTCTCTGGAAACGAGCTATCATTAGCTCAGTATGCCTTTCCTGGTGAAACTTTTCCAATAAACAGATAGATAGATAGATAGATGGATATAGATATAAAACATCTTTCATACAAACTACATCCCCAAGTGCTTTTGCAGTCCAGGAGAGGAAGGGAAAATACTGTTGCTTCCATTAGGTACATATGGAGGTTTAAGCAACAAAGAGACAGACTAAATGCAGACTATGAAGTAAAGTAGAGGCAGGTTAAATTGCTTGCTCTGGGGTGTTCTGGTAATGATGGGATTCTGACCTTGGATCTCCAAGTTCACAGCTCTGACACAGATCACTAGTCCAAACTGCCTCATAAGTCAACCCCATTGTATTTTGCAAGCTTGGTTTGGGAAATTATTTTCTCAGTTCCCCTGACAATCCGTTCAGTATTTCTCAAAAACAAGTTGTGCTATTGGGATTATATATTGTCAGTAGCATTCCTTTTACAAACATGCAAATTAAGCAAAGAAAGAAGGCCATGGTGCCACTGAGTTCTTTCCACACAAACTGATTAGAAATACCATCACCCCTTTTCTTCAAGGTACCTATCCAGTTTTTGTTTTAAGACAGAAAAAGTGTCAGAAGTGTCAGTTGAATTGTTGAGTACCTAGAGGGCAGTGGGGCACAGGACCCAAGGCAGCATGGTTTCACAGCAGGAAGGTTATATCAGATGAACCTAATAGATTTCTTTGACTGGGTGACCAAAGTAGTAGACCAGGGAGGGGCTGTGGATATGGCCTACCTAGATTTTAGCAAGGCATTTGACACAGTCTCATACAAAAGATTAATATACAAGTTAGCATGCCTTGGAGTGGGTCCCAAGGTGGTAGACTGGATAAAAAACTGGCTGGACAACAGGATGCAAAGGGTAATAGTAAACAGAGTCCACAGGGAAGAAAGGAGGGTAACTAGTGGGGTACTGCAGGGTTCGGTACTGGGACTGGTCCTCTTTATTGTCTTTATAAGTGACATTGGAGAGCACCTGGAAGGAAAGGTATGTCTCTTTGCAGATGACACAAAGATCTGCAACAGGGTTGATACACAAGGTGGGGTGGAAAGAATAAAAAGGGACTTGGCAGGGTTGGAGGAATAGTCAAATATGTGGCAGCTCAGACTCAGTGCAAAGATTGGCAAGGTAATGCATCTGGGAAACAAAAACCCAGGGAAAGAGTACACAATGGGGGTGAGTTAATAACAACAAAAAAATTGAAAGAGACCTAGGAGTAATTATATCAGATGACCTAAAGTTGGGCAAGCAATGTGAGAGGGCAGTTCGGAGGGCGGGGGGGATACTGGGATGCATAGGGAGAGGCATCAACAGTAGAAAACAGGAAGTTGTTATCCCTCTGTACAGACAGTTAGTGAGAACCCATCTGGAGTACTGCGTGCAATTCTGGAGACCTCATCTCCGCAAAGACATAGACAGAGTGGAGGCTGTTCAGTAGAGGGCAACCAAAATGATGCAGGGTCTGCACCAGAAGACATACGAGGAGAGACTAAAGCAGCTTAATATGTATACCCTTGAGGAAAGGAGGGAGAGGGGGGACATGATAGAAACTTTCAAGTATCTCAAAGAGGGTAGTATCTTTCAGAAGAAGAGATGTGCAAGAACAAGGGGGCACAATTGGAAGATAGAGGGGAGATGGCTCAGAGGTAATGTTAGAAAGTATTTTTTCAGAGAGGGTTGTGGATGCATGGAACAGCCTTCCTGAGGAGGTTGTGGAGTCAGGAACAGTGGGAGAATTCAAGAATGCATGGGACAGGCATAAGGCAATTCTAGTGGGGGGTAGGAGGAAGTAAGCTGTTGATTAACTAGAATCTGCAGCTTATCCATCAGGTAAAGAAATGGGCAGACTCGGTGGGCCAAGCGGACCTTATCTGCCATCAAATTCTATGTTTTTATATTTCTAGGAGGTATCACCACCAACAGTGGAATATGAACCCAAGTATCTACCACTCATTTCATGAGGTGGTTCTTCCTTATAGTTAGTATACTGTAGTTTCTAGTAGTTCCCTTAAATCTTCTTTGTTTCTCAGACATTGTGTGCCTCCTTTTCCATTTGTCCTTGTACAGCATGAAGAGAATCATTTCATCTAATGACATTATTTATTTATTTATTTAGATTTTGGTAACTGGGTAAGCCCACTGAGTCCAGAGGTCCCTTTTTCAGGGGTGACCCCGGATTAGTTTCATACAGCAGAAATTACATACACTGGATGAATATAGCAGTTACAATTGTTACATACATTGGGCTTTTGCAGAACATGAAATTCCACCAATGGAATTTGTGTGGAACATTCTACTTCCAAAATGCTTTTCAGAATTTATTTTTAAATTCCATGGTATTCCACAAAGCATGAGGATAAGTCATTGTTAATTTTCCTCAGATAATATCAACTGCAGAATAATGTTCCATTAATTGTGGAAAACAGAGTCTGCAGTTTATACATGAAAACCATATTATTTGCAAAATGTTAGAATTCTGCTACCAAGGGAATTCCAGGAAATTTTCTAAATTTCCACAAAATTCCCATCTGTCTGAATCTTGTCATTATGCAGCGCACTAGTACTGTCACTTCCAGGATATTTGAATATACAGGATTGTGTATGAGCTATCAGGCACAACAAGGCTATTCTTCAATTGTGAGGTTTCCATGGTAACAAGAGACCTCGAGAGCACAGCTCAAGAAGTCCAGTTGCTAAGAAAACCTTGAAATTGAAACAGAACCTTGTACATGTATGATAGTTCATATACAGTTTTTTATTGGGTTGGACCTGGAGATGAATTTTGGCTCAATGTGCTTTTTCCAGTCACCAAGGGCCAGATTTCCCAAAGTGAATGAATGCCACAAGCTCTTGGTGTGCCAAACATACAGCGCTCTGGGCTTGAGGCATTTGCTAGCTGACAATCAGGAATTTCCATCCCTCATGCCCAGAATAGGTCCTTTGACCACAGTATTGTGGTGCTGCTTATGCCGTCCCTTCAGGACAAAATTATGGTGCTTGTGCAAGAGCATTGGCACAAGCAGCCATAAATCATGGAAACTGTCACAACTGCACCCTAGGATGAAAATTCAGGTGCAGCTGCGGCAAAGGGGAATGGTGCACCGCAATATTTAGTCTCATGGTGCAGGGCTGAATGCCAGCCCTGCACCTCCTTTGGAAAATCCGGACCCAAATGTTTAAATAAATAGTGCATGGGCATCTATTATGCCAAGTCTGTCTCTTTACTGTACCTTTTTTTTTCATCTGTGCTAATTTCTTGGGCCAGCTCTTGGAACCATGGTCACTTCCTGAAGTAGAGAGAATAAACTAATGTGCATGCATGAAGATGTTCGACCTTGTTGTGCTGCAATCGTGACATCGCTAGTGCAGCACAACAACATTGTGATGTCACTACTGCAGTACAACAATGCTGTTCCAGGTATCAATTTCCATGCAGAGCAGTATTCCACCATACACTGTACTATAATTATGTGTCCACTGAGTCTTTTCTTTTCTATGGAGAACAGCCCCCATTCTTCAATTTGGTCTTCGTACCCATGTCTTACAAGCCTTCATCCGCCTTGCTCACTCTCCTCTGCACCTTCACTGTTCTGTTTCTCTTTCCCATTATATGGTATGATACTTTTATGTGAATTGTGTTCTATAATCAAAATGGGCTTGACCAGTGATCTGAACAGAGGTAACAACATCTCACAAGACTTGGCCAGTGATCTGAACAGGAGTAACAATATCTCTCAACCTTCTTGCATTTTTTTTCTGAATGCCCACTAAGATTTAATTTGCTGTTCCAGATGTTACTGCAGTGTGTTGCCCTCATTTAAAGCTGTTGCTGATCATTATTCCCCCAAGTCCAATCCCTGCTGAGTTTCAGTAGTGTGTATGTTGTTTAGCTACTCTTGAAACTCCCAGTAATCTTAATTGCATTGCTTTGTATTTTTTAGGTTTGAAATTCATCTGCTGTTTTACTGCTCACTTCTCAAGTCTGTCCAAAACCCATTGCATTATTTACCTCCTGCTCAGTTGCAGCAACTGTTCCCATTTTGATGTTATTAGCAAACTTGGCAGTCCAGCTGTAAGTGAAGACACAAATATCCAGATGACTTATGAATATGCTTAACAATATTAAACCTTGTGGTATCTCACTAGTTACTTGTTTCCTATGGACTACCAATTATTACTTCCAATTGCTTTTTGTCCTGCAACCAGTTTTTGATGCATTGCATTACATAACCAGATATATATAATGAAGCTTGTCCCCTGTGTGATACATAGAAACATAGACTGTGTTGGCAGAAAAAGACCCAGACATCTGTCTCATCTGCTCTTTTTCCTGCCTAGTTCTCTGCTTAGCTGAACACTGGGCTGGATTCATAGATTTGAAAGTACTATTGACTGATTTCACTTCTTCCCAATGTATCCCTTCTCCTTGCCTGCATATGGGTCCCACTGTTACTTTACATCTCTCCCACCCAAATTTAAACCCAGCTCAGTCTTGGCTTCAGCCTGAGCAGCCTGTTTCATTTGTCACTAAACCAGCCAAATGGTACACTGCTCAGCAATGAATGCTTCTTTTGCACTACAGCCCAGGAAACTCAAAAAACAAAAAAAAGCAGTGCTTATCCACTTCTAATAAGCAAATCCGAAGTTTATTTGGGTGTACAGTTCCCTCCTCTCCTCTCCTCTCCTCTCTTCTCCACCCTCAAGAAGAGGCAGAGTGTCTCAAAGTGCTAGAGTAGTTTGTGGAACTGTATGGCTGAATAAACGGTGTGTTTGCTTACTAGACATGGATGAGTGCTGCTTTCTTTCTATTCCATTTGTCCACTACCCACTTCATGAAGAAAACATCCTCACATTCTTCCTCAATAATCCTCCCTACAATCTCCAATCAGTTCTTCCAGTCACTGTGCTCTCATTCCTTGTAAGCAAGTTTTTACAATTGACCCTCTTATTTGCTTGCAATAACTTGCATTTCCTAACTGTAGCCCTCTTTCCTTTCTGACCTCCATTGTTTACCTGTTAAGATCTGCCAGCCTTTCCTCATATAACCTCCCCCACTGCCTCAAATCATCTTAATGGCCCTCCATTCTATGGTCTCTAAGTGATGTTTGTCTTTCTTGAGGTGTGTCTTCAGTGCTGTACACAGTACTCCAGATTCAGCATTCCAGGGGCTTGTACAAGGAAGTATTTTCTCCTTTCCCCTACTATTGTATACCCTTCTTACACATCCCAGCATTCTGTTTACCTTCCCATATGCATTGTTTTACTGAGCAGTGGACTTAAGGTTGTCACTAATGATGTTCCCCAGGTCTCTCTTCTCAGCTCATGTCACCACCATTACTCCCCCATCCAGTAGTCCATTTTAGGGTTATTTCTACCAAAGTGCATCACTTTACACTTTTTTGCTTTGAACTTAGTTGCTATAATCTGGACCACATTTCCAATATTGACAGGTCTCTTTTCAATTCTCTCCGAAGTCCAGTCTGCCACAGATCTTAGTGTCATCATCAAAGTGACACACTTTATTCTGGATTACCTCTCCAATACTGTAGATGAAGATACTGAAAAGTATAAGTCCCAAAACTAATCCTTGCAGTACCCTGCTCATTAGTCCCTTGGGCTATGAGTTCATCACATAGATGACCACCCTCTATGTTCTGCCCCCCAGACACTTCTCTACCCACATGGTCAGTTTTCCCCTACCCCCAGGTCACCCAGCTTTTTTATTGGCCTGCTGTGTGTAACAGAATTGAAGGCATTGCTAATACTGAGGTACAACAAATCCACTACATGGCCCCTGTCCACTGCCTTTGTGATCCAACCCATGAACTCAGCTCAGTCTGGCAAGATCTCCCTGCATCAAACTGATGCTTCCTCTTACTCTGCAACCCCTTTGCTTCCAAGAATTCCGCTGTCTGTTCCTTAGTGATGGCTTCTAGCAGCTTGCCTACAATCAAGGTTAGATTGACTGGTCTGTAATTTCCTGGGTCATCCCAATCCCTGCTCTTCAGGTACTGTGCCAAAGACATTTCTGAAGCTTAGACATACAAACATATGTTTCTTCTCAACAATCTCACTGTTGTCAATGCAAAATGATTGGTCTTTCTTTATTTCTCCTTACGGAATCCATATTTGGCCAACAACTCTCCGTTTCAGTGAGTTCAACAATTTTGCTTCTTATGCAATAATTGTCTCAGGTAACTTGTATTAACATCATGTTGACTGGCCTATGTTTCACAGGCACAGCCCTAGAGGATTTGAATATTAGCACCATGTGGGCCAACCTGCAATTTCCAAACCCTTGCCTAGTTTTTGACTTACTAAATATCATTACCAATGGAATAGATGGCTCCTTTTCTCACGTTTGAGTGGGTACAATTTCATGGGACCCTATAGCTTTATTAAGGCCCACTGTCTTCAGCATTTTTGTAACTTTGTAAGTGTCATGCACATGTCCTGTGTCTTGTTGCTTCCCTTTGCACAACAGTTGATTATGAAATAGTATTCTGTCACTTGAATTTGAACATTTTTTTCCTGAGAAATGTTCATGAGAACATTTCATGAGAAGGGTTGCCCCTGAAAATAGGACTTTTAGTCTCAGTGGGCCCACTGGGTCAACAAAATTCAATAAATAAATAAATATAGTTGACTTCTAGTATTAGGCAGGCTGTTTAGTGAACCACCCCATGGGTTGAAGCAGTAAAGAAAATATCTTGACTGGCATTTTCCTAACTTGTCTGTCTACAAGTTTACATCAAATAGCACTCTAGTTGGACTTCTATGGAAAAACTAATGTTTTGATGTAAAACACCTTTTAATGATCTTAAAGACAGTCTCCCATTTCTGGAGCATGTTATAAAATTTATTTATTTTTATTCAGCATTTCCAAAAACAGAGAAAGCACACTGAACTGAAAACTTGTTTCCAGTTACTTGTTAGGGGGAAGGGGCAAACCGGAAGTAAAAACATAAGAACAAATGCAGACCGAGTTGGCAGAAAGGTATCATAAAACTGCAACTCAGAACAATTGCAAAAAAAACCAAAAAACAATAAGACAAATCTAGCAGGTGACCAAAAAAGAATGGAGCAGGAACAACTGGGGTACAAGTTACAAGTAAACAGGCTGATGTAAAACGTCCAGACAGTGAGTAGGTGGAGAAGAAAAAAAAAATACATTCAGTTTGAGACAGTTTGAGTCATTTACAAGTAGTGCAATTTGATCATGTCACCAGATTTAGACATACTTCTGTTTTATCTCAACCACATTTTCTATCTTCCCTTATTCTCAGTGACCGCAAATATTTGCAAGAAATTTGGAGGATATATATATATATATATATATATATAAATATAAGAAATGACGAGGCAGTATAGTATAGTGGGTTAAGGCTCTGAGCTGCAGATCTGGAGACCTGGGTTTGAATCCCACAGCCACCTAGGGTGCATACTGTGTGATCCTGAGCAAGTCACATAACTTCCTTGTGCTCCCAGGTCGCACCTGTAAAAAAGCTTTCAGCTTAGTGTGTCTCTCCTGGTTAAACAAACAAAAAAAAAAGGAAAAGAAAACAGGATCTCCATCTCTCAGACATCATCTCTTCTCATTGCTTTTCTCCATGCTTAAACCATAATTTGCAACATCATAATCCTTTCCATACCTACCAGTTGTGAAGTAACAATTATGACATCAGCAGCAGGAAGAGGGGAAGATGAAATTATGTTGGGTCGAGGGAGCTCCAGCTTTTCTTTTGTGTGTGTCACACCTCCTGCTGGAATCATCTGCTTGGTCATGGACCCCCGGTACTGCTCCCACATCAGCCGCCCTCCCGGTACCCCCTGGCTTGCCACTAGGGTGGGGTCGCAGCACCCGAACCCCTCTGAAATTGCCGCAATCAATGGGAGAGGGCTGGAGTCGGCCTAGAAGCAGATAGCAACCAGAGGCGAGCGTCATCGAGGCGGTGAGTGACAGGATTTTCTTTAATTTTTGTGAGGGCAGGGATGTGCAATGATGACCTCCGCCCCACCCCCCCAAACGTGCTGGCTTTGGCACAGATAGTATACCCAGCCTCTGTTGGGTGTCGATATAACACCAAAGCACTCCCCACCCACCCCTCTGCAGAAGGAGAGCAGTATATGAATGCTCAGTCCTTCTCTCCAGGCCAGCCATCCTGAAGACCCAGGTCCATTCCCTAACCTGGGTCACCGGTGTCGCAGGTCGGCGTCCTGCCTCTACAACAAAGGGCCGGTCCAGGGCTACAACTGTATTACAAATGCCCTCAACAAAAAGGAATATAAGGAGATACATTAAGCACATTAATGAAACATAAGCTGAATTGCATCTAAATACTGTATTTTTAAAAGTTTTTTAAATACTGAAGAATCACGTTCTCATTACAGTCTGCCCATTTCAAATTTAGAAGGTATAACATTTTACAATTATTTATATAGTTTTGGAAAACAAATAGTTTAGGGAAATGCTAACATAAAAAAAATTGAGGAAATGAAGTACCTACCACTTCTTCTTTGTTCTTTCGAATGTTCCCTCTTCAGTGTTATAATACAATTAGTGGGAGACGTCAGCGAATCAGTTAGTGTGTACTTACAGCTTATACTGCATATGCAGTTAGTTTCTTTAAATCAAGGTGTTGGTGTCTTTGTTGGGGTGTGCCGGAACAACATAAAATGTTTAGACATCACAGCCTCAGAGGTAAGCTGACATTGTGATAAATTGCAAATATTTACAGTAACTCAATAAAGGGGCATGCTGTTGTTTACCCAAATATTGGTGCACCCAGAAGGAATTAAGTCTCTCCTGGGTTTAAAATTAATATTTCAATTGGCAAGTTGCAGTAGCAGACTGGTTATGCACTGTGACACAGGTTCTTAAGTAGGCTTCAAAAACTTGTATCTCTTTATAATTTTTATTGACTTTTTCCTTTTTTGTAAGGAAAGGAAAAGTCACAAAACCATTTATTTTCAATCCTGTATTTGTCTTTTTGAGTCTGAAGTTTGAAAGAGTTTTAAAAGTGTATAATGTTTGTGCAGTTCTACTACCACTACATCTGTCAGGTAAGGTTTTTTATGTGAATGAGTGGTAATAACTGTCCTGTTTCTGCTCACCGTCTACTCAATCTACAGACTTTCAGAGTGTTTCCTTGTGAGTCACATTGAAGGCTGCAGGCTCTGCCACTTACACTCTTGCATGGAGAATGCCAGCAGATTATGTCATGTTCTGGCAACGGACCTGCAACATCATACTTGCCTGTGACTTTACTGCCCAGCCAAAGTTTAAAGTGTGCTGGGAACACAGAGAAAAAACAAAACCTGAGGTGTACCTCACGATGTTTCAAGCCAGGGAGGGTCCACACTTCCATGTTTGTTTCTCTTTACCATGCCATGAAAGGAGTTATGAAATGGGCAGAAAGAATGCTGGGTCCTAAATGGCCATAAGGTATGTTCAGCCATTCCATTATCCTAGCACAACATCCCAGCTGAAAGTAGCTCAACAAAAATATGTTTAAAAAATATATCCAATTTGTTAAAAAGGATCCATCTCGTAATTGCAATAAGGCATGCCAGGGGGTGTGTTATGAGGGGCTAATGGCCCTTCTCAGGTAGTGGAAGCACTTGGATACACCTAGTGCTTCAACCAACCTGAGGCAAGCTGTTATCCCACCATAACCATCCCCTGTCATACCTTATTGCTTAATTAATACGCAGAGGTATAGTGCAGCAAAACAGCAATTGTTAAATATTTCTTCAGTACCTTCCCCTGTTTCACATTGTTGCTTTCTTGTCCCTCAACAGTCTGCAGCATCTTCATGTTTTGTGCATCATTTCAATTTTTTTAAGTTAGTCCTATATCACCTACCTAGGACCCCCCCACACAAAGCAGAGAGGAGTATCCTCTGGGATGCTTGATTCTCCACTCCCCGGCTGACCCTCAGCGATCCAGACTTATCCATGAACCTGGGTGGCTAGTGCTGCAAGATGTAGCACTACTGTTGAACTGATGGGCCAGCCTCACAACTATCATTTTAATGATAAACATGTCTATTGACTGATACTATATGCTAAAAGATACAAAGGCAAATTCTGTATTTCAAAATGAAAAAGGACAACCACAACTGGAGTCTACCCATTTTCCCTAATCCTAGCCCCTACATAGAAACATAGAAGGTGATGGCAGATAAAGGCCTTGTGGCCCATCTAGTCTGCTCCTTTCCCCCTACCTAATGCAATACAGCAAACCCTAGTTGATCTGTGGCTTACCCACTCTTCCCTATTTCAAGAGTACTCTTATGTCTATCCCATGCATTCTTCAAGTCCCCTACCATTTTTGCCCCCACTGCCTCTGCATGGAGGCTGTTCCAAGCATCCACTACTCTTTCTGTGAAAAGGTACTCCCTCATGTTGCCCCAGAGTAGAGATGCAGTGAAGTTTTACTTCGCTGGTGAACTTTCAGCAAAGTCGCCAAATTTGCCTCCACAGACCACTTTGTGAAGTTGTCCTGTTTAATGAAAATTCACCATTTGTAACATTGCCTTACTTTTAGCTTTTATTAAGTGCAATTGCACTTAAAAAAAAAAAGCCAGCTTGGTGGCACTGAGGGTTGATGTGCTGGACACCACACCTCGTGCTATGCCGGCAACTTCGGTTCGGGAACGACCTCAGGTCATCGGAGTACCAGTGTGGGGGGGAGGGCAGAGCAGGATCAAGCATGCCAATGGGCAGCTCTGCTCTCCCAGGGGTGGAAAGGGTGGGTTGGCACCCCTCCCGTAGTTCCGCTCCCACCAGGTGGAGGTCTGGTGGGTAGCATAGGTAGAGAGGGGGAGGCAAAACAGTTACAGGAGGTGAAAAGGGCTGAGCTGGTGCCATGGGGTGTGTAGCATGCCTTCACATGCTTGCACAGTCATGTGCTGGGGCCTCAGGGGGGTCAGGGAAGAAAAAACAATAAAATACCTATGTGCCCCTGTCGCCAGTTGGCGGGAGGAGGCCACGGGGACCAAACAGCTACATAAAAAAAAAAGCAAGGAGAAGTTAGAAATGGTGAATCCTCCAAATTCCTGGTGTCTAGTGCCCCCTGCCAATCGCTTTGTTCCAATCCCTGGTGTTTAGTGTCTCCCCCTTGCCAATTGCCGGCCCAATATAAAAATAAATTATTATTTTCCAATCCCTGGTGTCTAGTGGCCCCCATCCCTCACTGATCGTCAGCCCAAATGTAAAATTAAATTATTTATTAAATCCCTGGTGTCTAGTGGCCCCCCCAATCACTGTTCCCAATGTAAAAATAATTATTTATTAAATCCTTAGTGTCTAGTATTTTCCTTACATTCGCTGACCCAATGTAAAAATTAATTAGTATTAATTAAATCCTTGGTGTCTAGTGGACCCCCGCCCTACCTTCCTGTGAGGTAGTGCCCACTGTCTACTACTGGGCGCCCCCCAACCTGCCACGTGGTGTTTAAATGAATTTCGATAGTATCGGATGCATATATTGTATAATGAATTTTGATAGTATCGGACGCATATATTGTATGTGTGGAAATATTTCAATAAATAAGATTAACTACAAAAATCGGGTTTCTTTTAATTATTGATGAGCAATGACAGTCTTTATCATATTTTTAATGTTTTGTATTTCCATTGAACAAAAACTGCTTTACCACATTTTACCAAAATTTCAATGTACTGAGACTCTGCAACAATTTACAATCTTTGTACAATTCATGGCCCTATATCAAAAGACAGCTACATTATAAGCACTTGAAAATTTGGAGTTCGCATGGAAATGCCTTCTCAACCTGAACTATAGAGGCATTACTGTGCCTTAATAATATAGAGAATAATATATGGGGTGGTGTGTGTAACGAGATTTTACACACACCCGGGTTGTGGGATGCTACATAAACCCCTAGGGCGAAGCCGAGGTTTATGAAATGCATCCCTGGCAGTGTGTGTAAATCAGTTTTACACCACCCATATTTTATTTTTTATAATTGTTGGTGCCTTTTTCGCCTCAGCAATTGTAAAAAATCAGGCAGTAGACTGGCGGTCAGGTAGTCACAGACTACTCAGGATTCTGTGCTGTTGTGGTCTGTGGTCTGACAATTTATAGTGAGCAGCTAATTTTGGAAGTCACAACAAGTATGATATTTTTTTTTAAACTTACCGGCGAACGGCAGTTACTGAGCTGTGGAATGCTTCCGGTACAAAGAGGTGGACAGATCCGCTGGCTCTCGTGTGCTGGCAGGGAAACCAAACCAGATGTATGTTTAAATATTTTCTGTTTGGTTTTCCCTGCCAGTGACTAGAGGAAGAGATTTTTTTTATTTTTAATAAAAAAAAAAAACATTCAGCGCCGAGTGCGACGGGGCATGTTCTAACCCTCGCTCACACTGAACAATGAGTGGCACATGCGTGATCCAAGGGAAACCCGGTTATAATTTACCGTTATAACCAGTTATAATGGCAAATTATAACCAGGTTTCCCTATGGAAAAAAGCGCTACCCAGTAATTATAAAATTCTTATCCCAGGATAACCATATAAATGTTGCAGCGTGAGAATCATAGTAGATGTAGACATTCGCAAATATTGCATGACAGCTGTGCAAAACAATAAACAAACATTAAACAGTTAGTTCACTGTTTTTCATTCTACTTCTGATTATATCTGCTTAAATCCCTGGGGCCAGATAATCAAAATATTGTGCTGAGCCCAAACTGTTTGTGCCGGGATTGCACCTTGTTTGCATGGGTCCCTTGTATTCTAAAGACCAAATAGTGCAGGCAAACTGGAATATCACTGCACAGAATGATAATAATGTATGCACTGGGCTAAGAGAAGGGACATGTACATGAATACAGGTGCTATGCTATATTCAGTGTGTTTGCACCACGCAAAGTGTGTTTGCACAACTTTGTGTGACACATAGAGTGGCATAAATTATCACCCAGAAAAAGGTAGTCTTAACTCTGGGCAAAACAAGGATGGGAGGTGTGGACACAGCAGCAACAGGCAACAGGGCTGTGTGCAACAACAGCATCATGGTGCACCTGATGACTCCAGTCATTGGGCAGGATGAGAGGGCAGAAGGCAACCCTGGGTCACTCCATATGCCAAGGAAGAGATATGCTGCAAACCGCTGGTACCAGCCATGAGTCCTAGCGTGGCACCCTGGCAGTGCCCACAATGCCTTCATCTGGCTCAAGTCCCAACCCTGACATGCATTTGAGGGTGGCCTAGTACCCAGTGGACACCTTGCCAGTGGGTACATGCAGCATACACCTCCAATCCCCCCATAGGGGGTACACCAACACAATCCAGCACACACATGCAGGACTGAGGGGAGGGAGGGTGTTGAGGGGAAGGTGTACAGGTACCCAGAATGCACCACATAGTAAGTGCTGCCAAGCAGCTGGGGTCGTCCTCGCAGTGAACATGTTCCAGTGACAGGAATGCCCCTGCCATCTATGGGCCTGTATGATGGCATGTGTCTGCTCCCTCCCTCCCTTGGGGCACATACCACACAACTGTATATACACCCGGTCACACACAGCCAGCCATGTGTATGTTACTGTAAGAATCCCGTGCCAGTGACACAGCATATGTGGGTCACAGGTCAGTGTGAGTGTTGTCCGCTGTCAGAACACACCTGCCTGCTGGGTCTGTATATGTGTTGATAGCAGTATTCAATGTTACCTGACTCACAGTATGCATTGATGTGTCCCTCACAATACCGGCTACCCATGGTACTATAGTGTGCGATACACACTGCAGCAAAAACAACAATATGTCGATGGCATGCAGCACAACCACCCATGCCTATGATGCTTGTCCCCTGGGGCAAAATAGTCTGTGCTGCTGCGTACAAACCCAGCCTGCAGCTACCGACTTGTAGTTTCAGTCTACATGCTGAAATAGCCCAGGCAAGCTACACATGGAAATGCATGCAAATCATGTCATAATGACATGCTTTTTTTTTTTTTTGTCAACTTTATTTCTTCACTGTCTCTACGAGGAACTCTCTCGGGCATCCGCCAAACCCATGAGCTCTACTTCCTTCCTGAAGCTCTCCTCCACCCTGCACTAGCCCTGGCAGATTCCCTGGCTCTGCACCCCCCTAGGTGGGGCCACCTTATCCACCCAGGGTGCTCTACCTTATAATCCAATGTGCCTGGCTGGGCAGTCGGCCCAGTGGAGAGAGAAGCCCGGAGATGGAGTGTGGCTCGGCAGGGCATGGTGCCCTTACCTATCCCCAAGGATGGTGATTTTCTCTTGGTTTTCCTCCCTGGGAGTGCGACATACAATGACGTCTGTGCATGGCAACCCTGCTGGCATCTGACACACTCTACCCCTTACATTGGCTGGTGTTTCTGCTATTCCCCTGATCTCCATCGGGGGCTGCCAGGACACCGAGCAGCCCTGGATCCTCCCCAGGGAGAGGAGAGCTGTCCTCCTGACACTCTGTACTCTTCCTCCCTGGCTGACCCCGGCTCCCTGAGTCTGTCTCCAAACTCTGGTTGCCGGCGCGGCGTAAGGTGTGGCGTCCAGTGCCTCCACCTTCAGCACCACTGGGCTGGCCCATAATGACATGCTAATGCAGCTGTTTGCCCTCCAAATGCCTAAGTAGGCTCATTTGCATATACATTTTGAATATGGCAAACTTTTGCCCTGGGCAAACCTGTCTGAACCTTAGCATGGTTCTACAGTATTTGGCCTGCACTATTTTTGCAGTTGTTCTGCACCACTTCTTTGCTAGTGCCCACAGTGGCCACGTAGTTCACCTTTGCCTGGCTCCACCTCTGTGTGCACTGTGCTGCTGTTGCTGTTTGCATTGCCTGGTTTCTATATTCAGAGCTGTCTTCTTTGCTGGACTGTCTTTGCCCTGCGCTCACAGCCATGTTTGGCCACCTTCATTTGCCAGGCTATATTCAGCAGTGTTTGCCCCTGGGCTATTCCTTTGAATATTGTGTGCTGTTGGCTGTGGGCTAAATTTGCCTGATGGGCAGTGTAAATTTTGCCACCAGGCAAAGTTTTGAATATTGGGCCCCTGGTCTATTCAGTCTCCCCGCCACCAATCACCGGCCACAATGCAAAAATAATTATTTATTAAATCCCTGGTGTCTAGTGTCCCCCACCACTGATTGCTACCCCAAATGTAAAAAATAAATTAGTATTAATTAAATTCCTGGTGTCCAGTGGACCCCCACCCTGTCAGGTAGTGCCCCATCACTCTGTTCCCCAACCCCAGCGGTGACCAACCAACCCTCAATCTCACCATGGCTGGCCTCACGACAGGCCAGAATGAATGAGAGTGTACTGTACAAGCACGCTCTCATTCATTCCAGTTCAGTTGGTAGCCAGCTGTGGTGGAAGTGAGGGCTGTGCTGGCCACCCGCCGGGGTTGGATGGGGGAGGGGTGGTGGGGCACTACCTGATGGGTTGAGGGGGGTCCACTAGACACCAGTGATTTAATTAAGACTAATTTATTTTTAGATTTGGGCTGGCGATAGGCCGGGGGACCACTAGACACCAGAGATTTATTAAATAATTATTTTTACACTGGGGCTAGTGATCCATGGGGGGGAGGACCACTAGATACCAGGGACTTAATAAATAATTATTTTTACATTGGGGCTGGTGATCGGCAGGGGGCAGAACCACTAGACACAGGGAAGTTTTTGCCGAAAAAAGTGTGGAATTTTACCCGCAAAATTCCACACTTCGGAGTTGATCCACGCTCCTCGAATTGTGCGATATGTGCTTCATGATTGTGCAACATTTGCAAATTAATTGGCATAGGAAATTTTGCCAACTTTGCCCATCTCTAACCCTCAGCCTACCACCCCCAGCCTCATATCATGCCCCCTTGTTCTTCTACACCTTCTTTTCTGAAAGATGATACCCTCCTTACCTTGTTTATACCCCTGAGGTACTTGAATGTTTGTTTATTTATTTATGTATGTATGTATGTATGTATGTATTTATTTGATAACTGGGTAAGTGGGCTGAGTCAAAAGGACCAATTTCAGCCATGACCCGGGCCAAACAGGATGGCAGCAAAAAACAAAACTGGACATCAGTAATTGTACAAAAATACATATCAAAGCAGTAATACAGGATGGTACATGTAGAGGGTGCTGAAACAAACAGGATACAGAGAGAAGAAACATCTTAACAGTATGTATTTCTAACTGTACAGAGCAATGAGTTGTACAAATAAACAGAAATAGGTTTATATACAAGGGCTGAGTTGTAAACATCAAGCTATACATATATATATATCTATCTAGCTATATATATATATATATATATATATATATATATATATATATATATATATAATATATATGTATAAGAGGCAAAAAACTCAGTTTAATGCATCAGTTAGGGTTGTTCCACAGCGACAAAAGCGAGGAAATTCGATGTTAGGTTGAAACCCCTTTGCACCCTCCAGCCCACCCCCCAACTGGAATCGGGGTGCATGTTGGGAGTCTTCGCCCCAACTCTCACCCCATCACATGTGGAAAGAAGCTGAGGAGTAGGAGAATGGGGTGAGAGTTAGAACCATGACCCCAACACGCACCCCGATTCCAGTTGGGCTCGCTTCACTGTGGAACAGCCCTAACTGATGCATTAAACTGAGTTTTTGCCTCTAATTTCCTTCTTTTGAGAATGATAATGAGAAATAGTAGATGTAATGTCTGGCAGCAGGGCAGCTCCCATGCGGATGTCTTGTCACATAGTAACATTGTGCCTGCAAACGCAAATCGTAATGCGCATGGTGACGCAAAGTGAAACAGAAGAGAAACAGTACTGTAGACAGAAATGTAAAAGCAACGAACCGCGAAATGAAAACGCGAAAGGGTAACGCGACATGGTGGCTTAAACGGAACGGCACTGAAACGGCACCGAACCGCAAGCTGAAATGGTAATGGTAACAGTAATGTAAATGCACAGGCTGGTTTTCCCCAAAAGCTGTATAGAGAAAGACGGTGAGTACAAAGAATGTATGCAAAATAATGACTCTCGGAACAGAAAAATGAGGACTTGGAATAGTAAATTGCTTATATCTCGGGAACCGTACGACATAGAAGAAAAATGTAAAAGTCATATGAATTAACAGTTTCCTGGCTAGCTTTATCCTTAGCCCCTGTTATGGGGCTAAGCATTTTTTTGATGAAAAGTCCGTATCTTGCACCATTTCCGAGATATGGGCCCTGAAAGGCGCGGCGAACGCTGTAATGTTATCCTATGGGAAAAAAACAGAAGTTCGGAGTGCCATAACTGTGCCTCCCTGTAATATTTTTTTTACCAAGCCACTGAAAGGCACATCTGTGGGATGTTGGCTGTGCTCCCTGCAAATTTCAGCCCAAAAGACCAAACTGTTATTTTGCAGCAGGGCGCCAAACGATTGCTGAAATACGTCGTACACCGTAATGTTATCCTATGGGAAAAAGCTTCAAATTTGGAGTACAGTAACTTTGCCGCCATGTAATATTTTTTCAACAAAACACTGAAAGGCACATCTGTGAGATGTCAGTTGCGTTCCCTCCCAACTTTCAGCCCAAAACTCCAAACTGTTCTTTTGCAGCAGGGTGCCAAAGAATTGCTGTAATTTTCCCAGAGCCTAGAAAAGTACTGTCGCAAATTGCGAAAGCTTTTGCAAAAATTTGCAACACTTTCATGAGTGCGACACTTCTTTGTGAAAGTACTTTTTCCAGAAATCTGAAAAACATATTTCTGGGGTGTTTTACCCCAAAATAAAGACATGGCTAGCATCCTTAGGGTCCAACTAGGTGAATACAAAAATAATTAGGTTGCTAGAGGGTCCCAAATTTAAATGCCAAGCATTTTTCTGATCACCAACTGAAAACAAAATGTCGGATTTACCACAGTAAAAGGGCCATTTGCGAAAGTAAAAACTGCATTTGCGACACTGTCGAACTTTTTAACTTTTCCCATTGACTTATAATGGGAACTTGTTTTTTGAATAACTTTTGAACCGTTTAATATTGTTTCACGAAATCTTCAAAAGGCACACCGGGGACCCCAGCTGCATGTTCCCTGAAGATTTTGGACTGGTTCAGAAACCGTGCAACCTGTAGATAGACTGAAGAATTTCCAAAAGCGTAGAAGATCGTCAGCAGATCACGCCATTAACCCACAGCCGTATATATGGACTAGTACAAAACTTGGCAGATCCCAAGGTGTGTCAGTCCTGATTCTGTATTCAAAATTTCAGGCAAATACATTGAACGGTTGCAAAGTTATTAAGGTGCACAATATTGGGTTTAACATGTAAATGGCTCCTCAACCCTAACTATGGTAGCACTGCCGTGCTACCATAATATATACAGTGACTTAGTTGAAGGATAGGATAACATCATACAATAATAAAGCAGTTTTCCAGTCAGGTACAGCCCTGATTAACCCTGAGAAATATGAGAGAAATGGGTACCAGAAAACATTCATGAGTGCAGTCAGGACTAGGGAGTATGAGATGGAGGATGATGAGATACGGATCAGATAGAGAGAGGCAGGGCAGGAAAGCAGACAACTATGGGGTCTAGGATGGATCATGGGCTGAGGCATGACCTGGGTAACTGTTACAGGAAGATTCAGTCAGGAGCCAGGCTCGTAGGTTTTTTTTGAGGGACATGTGGGCAGGGGGAGGAGTGTATAGATAGTGGGAGCCTGTTCCAGAGAGAGGTGGCTGGCACAGAGAAGGCCTTACTACCCATGACAAAATGGGTAAGTGGGACTTCCAGGGGAGGAGTGGAAGAAGACCTGTGGGTCTGGGTGCTACCTTATCTATGAGTAGTGAGGAGAAAGGGGACAGATGACGATTCCTAAGTGAGTTATTAATTAGGCTGGCCATAGCAAAGTTAAAGTATCCCTGAAGGTTTGGCTGTCCTAGAGTTTTGTAGAGTGTGCAGTGGTGAATAGAGTAGGGTGCTTGGAGAACAAAGCAGCAGATGGAGTTGTACTTAGTACTGAGGTGAGAGCTGAGCGAGAGGAGGAGACTAAGGAGTAGACAGGGGAACAGTAGTCAAGC
This sequence comes from Neoceratodus forsteri, assembly GCA_016271365.2. Classification (NCBI taxonomy): domain Eukaryota; kingdom Metazoa; phylum Chordata; order Ceratodontiformes; family Ceratodontidae; genus Neoceratodus; species Neoceratodus forsteri. The sequence continues at coordinate 560,372,505 of CM028134.1, forward strand.
AAAGGGAGGAGGTTAACTTGCGCTACGGCAAGGCGGGCTTCCGGAGACAGAAGTTGCTTGGTTCTGTAGGCTGCACCAAGTTTTTGGTGTATTTTACTTATCGTGTTTGTTATGTGTTTATTGAACATAAGGGAGGGGTCAAGGATCACCCCTAGGTATTTGAAAGAGGAGGCTCTGTCGATTGGTGGACCAGCTGGGGAATGTATGAGTAGGGATGTTTTTGACCCAACGACCTTGGCTAGAAAAGGCTTTGAGCCAAATAGCATGGCTTTGTTTGTTTTTTCATTAACAAGTAGTCTCCTGAAGAGGAACCAGAAAAATGAACAAAGAGAACAACAGAGGGCCAAGTATGGAGCCCTGTGGGACTCCAGTGCAAGTGGGTAGTGAGGCAGAGGGCATATTTCCAGTCAGAACAGATTGGGACCTATTAAACAGGTAGCTGCGAAACCACGCAGCGGTGTCTGGTGAGCAACCGGAGTGGCACAAGGTGGAGTGAAGGAGGTGATGGTCAGCCAAGTCAAAGGGCTTTGATAGGTCTACAAATACCGTGCCTGTGGCCTTGCCTTTGTAACCCCTAGGTGGCGCTATCCCAAGGGCTACTACCCCTATCTGCTTAGCTAGTAGCAGGTTAAGGGGCCTGAGTTTTGAAACGGGTGCCTCCACCTGGAGGTCAGGGTTGGTAATAGTCAAGCTAACCTGGGCACAGCCCTCCGGGACACTGTATCCCCCCTCTTTCCCCTCTAGTGGCCTGAACACTGTACAATAATCACTTTCACAATACCCCTGGTACACCAGACAAGTGCCCACACTGTTTGCACACTGTTTGCACTTACCACCAGGGCTGGTTCCTCTGGCTTGACCATGGGGACCCTCTGTAAAACAATGTTATGCACAGCAAATAACAACAGTACAGTACTTTGTGCACAAACTGGAACCACAGTCAGATTACATGCAGAAAAAGTTAGATCTGATTTATTCAGGGGACTCGAACAAGGGAGGGGCAAAATCAGGTTAATTAACTTAAAGGCTATATCAGTCAAGCAGTTATGCATGCTCTTTGAATCCTCCCACACAGTCCACCTCTGGGTACCCAGGTGGAGAAGAGGTGGGCTAGCCAGGACCGTTGCCCAGGGTTGCAGCTGGTTGGAGCCCAGTGATGGAAAACTCAACATGCACAGTACACAATATTTGTAATCTGGAGCCAGAGGACTCAGGTCATAAAGGAAATGAAACAACAAGACAATCAGATGACACACTCAGATTAAGCTGTTGTTGCAGGGAGCTACCCTGGTATTACTTATGACACCCAAGACTGAACACAGGCTGGACAAAAATCGAGACTGCAGGTGATTGATGTGGAATGCCAGGAGAAGCAGGGCCCACACAAGTCGCAGAGGCGTCATTCCTGTTCAAGCGTGGAGTAGGGGGCTGATCCCCAGGCAGGTCTCTCATCGATGGCTTCTCTGTGCAGTGGGTAGTCTGGCTGGGTCAGTCTAGCAAGGCCCAGACTGCATGGAGACAAATTTGGATGCAGTCCATTTTGGGCTGGATACAGCTTCCAGCAAGCAGAACACAGTTCACACAGTGGGGAACTAACTCACAACCCACTAGCAGCTCATAGCACATTTGTATGTACGGGAATTCTACAGTACCAGGCAAAGCGCTCGCTGGTCACAACTGCAAAGTCTCTGCACATACCAGGAGCTTAGGGGTAGCTGGAACTCCTGACAGGCCAATCACATTCACCAAAATCTTCGGTCTTCTTCAGGTTGAGCCTGGCCACTTCAGTAGCTTACTTTAGTCACACAAACTTGGATTTAGTCCACAGTAATTCTCTTCTCTCCCTCCCAGGAGCAGCAGGCAGACATATAAGCCAAAAACTCAGCCTTTTCACAGTTCTCTCATGCGAATCCAGTCAGGATAGCTGCTCAGAATCACTTCAGCTCCTCTCATTTCACTTCCCAGCTCAGAGCCAACTGAAAACTGCAAGCAGCCCGGTACTCCCCCAAGATCTAAAAGATTTGGTTGGTTGATTTGGCTGTCAGTTAAAGCAAGAGCTCCCCCTTCAGTTGCAAAAAAGGCACAAAAAGTTCCTACAGATTTTGAATTCAGACAGCTCCTGTAGTCCAGCTACATTTTAGGTCCCACCAGAACTGGTTGGTCCAATTTGTAGTCCAGGACCAAGACAGTGGAGACAAACAAAACAGTCCTTGCTACAAAGAAAGCAGGTTAGACAAACTACATTATCATTATCACTCTAAATGATTTTCAGTAAATAGTTAATCTTTCAACAGAGCTCCCTCTCAGATTACTTGAGCTGTAATCAGGCAGCTGTTAAAGAGACAGTACACAGAGGCTATACAGACTCTGGTAATCACATTTTAATTGCTAAAACGCAGGACACCAGCCTAGCAGTGAGCATTTAGGCAAGCTCACAGGAAGACTTTTTGGGAACCCCCATTTGTAGGAGGGTTATACCTGTATCCATGTTTCCCAGGACGTGGTTGGAGAAAAGGGTGAGGGCAGAAGAGGTGCTAAGATGTTTGCAGAAACTATGCTGGAGTGGACACAGGAGGTTATATTTTTCCAGATGCTTGGACAGTTGGTGGTGGATTATTTTTTCCAATAACTTACTAAGGTAAGGGAGGAGTGAGATGGGTCTATAGTTTTCCGGGGCAAGGGTCTCTCCAGCTTTGTAGATAGGTACCACATGTGCATGCTTCCACGAGTTAGGCACTGAGGATGTTGAGAGTGCCAGGTTGAATATAAAGGTCAACAGTTTGACAATGGCTGGGGACATGAGTTTCAGAAATGTTGGGTAAAGCCCATCACTCCCAGGGCTACCCCTTGCCAGGAGAGTCTTCAGTAGTTTGATGGTGACACCATGACCGATGGCCTAAAGTAGAACGATGGAGGACTGCTATCCTCTGCTGATGACTGGGAATAACAGAGAGTGTTTTCATGACTAGTGGGAGGTTGGGAGGGCAGCTTGCTTAGGTGAGGAGTAAGGTCTGTGAACATAGTATTGAAAAAAATCAGCAATTTCTCTTTCATATCCCCCTCTCTCTTTTCTCCTCCAGGGAATATATATTGAGGTCCTCTAATTTTTCATCTTTTGACTTTTGGTGCAGTCCTTGCACCATTTTTGCTGCCTTTCTCTGGACTGTCTCTATTTTGTCTATGTCCCTCCGGAGATGCGGCCTCCAAAACTGGTTACAGTACACCAGATGAGGTCTCACTAGTGATCTGTACAGTGGCATAACCACCTTCTTTTTTCCTGCTGGTGAAACCTCTCCCTATGCACCCTAGCATCCCACTGGCTCTCCCCACAGCCTTCTCCTCACATTGTTTGGTTACCTTTAGGTCATCAGATATGATAACCCCAGGTCCCTTTCTTGATTGGTAGCAGTCAGTACCTCTCCCCCTATCTTATACTCCTCTCTACAGACTCAGGAGGGGGTTCAGTGTGCTTTAAGTCATGTTTGTAGTGCTGTTGGTGAATATTAAATGCAAAAGTCAACTTTATGATCACACAAAGTCATCCAGGAACTGTGCAGCAAATTATGTTGAAAGTCGGAATCAAGAATCTGCAGCTGACAAAGAGGCCTCAGAGGTCCCAAAAGCTTGAGTAAATAAGCTTCGGTTTGTCTAATGCAAATGTATTACTCATAACATGTATACTGGACTTTTTGCAGACAAACACAGCATTACAAATCTGTATGTATACCCTAGAGCAAAAAAGGGAAAGAGGTGATATGATCGAAACATTCAAACACCTTAAGGGCATTAACAAGGTGAAAGAGTCTAACATGTTTAAATATAAGAAAAATAGCAGGACAAGAGGACACAGCAAGAGGGTAGAGGGAGGCCGATTAAGGGGTAAAGTGAGGAAGTTTTTTTTTTCACAGAAAGGGTGGTGGATGCATGGAACTGCCTACCTCAGGAAGTGGTGGATATGAATACAGTGCAGGGCTTCAAACAGGCATGGGACAGGCATAAGGGAGCAATACAGATGGGTATGAATAGATAGGCCATTGGCAGAGCAAAGGCCGATGGCACATTCATAAGGTAGAAAAAGAAATGGGCAGACTGGATGGGCCTTGCCATCCTTATCTGCCGTCAACTTCTATGTTTCTCTGTAAATCTGTAAGTGCAGAAATGTTTAGAAGAAAACAACATCTTTACATATTTCAATTGATTTCCTTATCCTTATCGCTTGTCAAACATACAAACATAGAATCTGTCAGCAGATAAGGACTACTTGGCCCTCCTAGTCTGCCCATTTTTCCTTGGCTAGCCAATCCTGTCACTGCAGACCCTACTTGATCTCCAGCTCCCTCCCCACACCCCTTGCCTCCCAACTAAGATTCTATTGTGCCTATCCCATGCATGCTTGAAGACAACCACTGTTTTTGCGCCCCCACCTCTGTTGGAAGACTGCTGCAGGCATGAGGCATCTACCACTCTTTCACTGAAGAAGTACTTCCTCACATCTCTCCTAAGTTTTCTCCTTCCAGCTTCATTGAATGTCTTCTTGTTCTCGTGCATCTTTTCCCCTCCTATACCTTATTTAACCCCTTGAGGTATTTATAGGTTTCTGTCATGTCCCCCTCTCCCTTCTCTCTCTTATAGTGTGTATATATTCAAGTCCTTTAGTCTCTCCTTGTAGGGCTTCTGATGCAGATGCAGCCACTGCACCATTTTAGTTGCAGTCCTCTGGATAGCTTCCACCCTGTCTACGTCCTTCCTGAGATGTGGCCTCCAGAACTGGACACTACTCCTAGTGGGGTTTTATCCATGATATAAAAAAAGAGAAGAAGAATAATTAGCATTTATATAATGCTTTTCATGCACATTGCATCCAAAAGCACTTTACAAGCAATGAGAGACTAGAAATAAAGTGACTACATGTGTTGTGGAAGCTATTTTGCACATCAACACCTGCACATAGCCATGGACAACTGCATGAACCAATTTTACAGGAAAGGGAATGTTGGCTAGGACACTGGGTTAAATCCCATACTTCCAAAATGTGCCTTGGGTTCTTCTACTTCCACCTGGACACCCACCAGAACAGCACCAGAAATGGGTGGAAGAGACCTTGGTTTAACACCTCATCCAAAGGACAGCACACCCTGACAGTACAGCACCCCTCTAATACTGCACTTTGTTGCCAGCCCAGCACTTATGGTATGAGTGCAACCCCAGAGTGGGATGAAAACCCATGACCTTCCATCCCAGAGATGGCTGTGCTACCAAATTAGTCACTCTGACTGGTGACAACACTACCTCCCTCTAATGCTGGTGATACCCCTCCCTATGACCTCAGCATGCCACTGGCTCTACCCACTGCTTTGTTTCACTGTCTACACGTTGAGGTCATTAGATATGATTACCCCCCAGGTCCCTTTCCCCTTTGGTGACTGTCAATGCCTCTTCTCCCATTTTGTACTCTGGCTCTGGGTTTCTGTAAACTGGGTGCATGATTTTGCACTTTTTCACATTGAAATACAGTTGCCATGCCCTTGATCACTCCTCAAATTTTCTCAGGTCCCTACTACCCCTATTGTAGATGTCCATGTCATCTGCAAACGGGCATGCCTTCCCTTCCAGTTCATACACAATGTCACTTATAAAGACATTAAAGAGGACTTGTCTCAGTACTGAGCCCTGAGGCTCCCCACTGGTCACCCTCCCTTTCCCAAAGTGAACTCCATTGGACACCACCTTCAGTCACCTATCCATTAACTAATTTCTTACCCAGTTTACTATCTTAGGACCCACCCCTAAGCTGCCTAGTTTCCTTATGAGTCTCCCATGTGATAGGGTTCTCAACATCCTGAAGGGGGAAACAGGTTTTGGCTTTTCTTTTTCCTCCTCCTTAAATTCCTAAATCTTCCTTCCCACTGGCTCTCACAAACACAAGCTCAGCACTTAGTTCTCCCCCACACACTTCTCCCCACTCTCTCACCTCTCCCCTCCCCCTCTTTATCTTTCCCTCTTTCTGTCTCCCCTCGCTTCTTCTCTCTCTCTTGCTCTCTCACTTTCTCTCTTCATTAACGAGCCTGCTCCATGCTTCCTTTGCAGGGTTCTCAACATCCTGAAGGGGAATGCAGGGTTCTCAACATCCTGAAGAGGGAATCAAGTTGTTGGCTTTTCTTTTCCTTCCTTCCTAAATCTTCCTTCCCGCTGACTCGCACAAACACAGTCTCAGCACTTTATTCTTCCCCGTGTACTTCCATCCACTCTCCCCTCCTGCCCTACACTTATTCTGTCTTTGCCTTTGATACCAGCTTGCTCTTGTTGCTCTCTGTTCTCTGTCATATGGCTGATTTACTGTTATTATATGTTTTGTTTGTATTCCAGTCCAATTGTCCCTAACTGTCCTACTTCATTTTATCCATAAATTTGTAATTCGTTTATCTGCTTCCCTGTTACCTCTCCTATCACACTTCTAATGGTAGCTAGGTATTTACATGCTTACCAGATGTACCCTGTGTGTGACTATTGTTGCATGTAACCTTTGTTTCCCTGCATATTTGTTCAATTCTTGTTTTTAAATCCTTTGTACCCCCCTCCCACAGGTTGCAACGTGAAACAAGCAACTTGTTGTTCAGTGTGCCTTCCTGGTGAAACATTTCAATAAATAAATGGTATTGAATGTCTTACTAAAATCTAAGTAGGCCACATCCACCACTCCACAGTGATCTACTTCACTGGTCACCCAGTCAAAGAAATCTGTAAGATTTCTTTGACATGACCCCCACCCTCCACTATGATTCTGTTCTGCCTCGGGTAATGTAACTTACTAGATGCAAGATACTCCACAATCTTTTCCTTCAGCAGTGACTCCATTAACTTCCCTACCAGTGATGTGAGACTGACCAGCTTATACCTGCCAGTCTCCTCACTGCTAATACTTTTATGAAGTGGGGACTATATCTCCCCTTCTCCAGGCCTCCAGAACCACTCCTATTTCTAGTCAGTTGTTGAACAGAGCTATCAGAAGTAGAGCCTGTGCCTTCCTGAGCTCCTGAATACCCTTGGGTGTATCTCTTCTGGCACCATAGCTTTGTCCACTTTCAGATTTGTGAGTCCCTTCAGGACGTGCTCCTCAGTAAATGGACTTGTTTCTACCTACCCCCCCCCCATATTCATTCTAGTTTTATGTGGCCTATCTCCTTCCTCTCTGAAGACTGAACAAAAGTATTTGTTCATGATATCTACTTTTTCCTGATCTCTCTCTCTGAACAGTCCTCCCTGCCCTTCTTAACCTAATTCCTTCCCTTGTCTTCCTCTTTCACTAATGTACCTAAAAAAGGTCTTGTCCCCTTTAGTTACCCATTGGGCTATTCTTTCCTCAGTTTGTGTCTTTGTATTCCTCACTACTTTCCCCACTTCCCTCTGCTTCTCCTGATTCACCTCCATAACCTCGCCCCTCCGCATCTGTTTATACCTCTTAAATGCTACCCTTTTAGCCTTTACCTTTTCAGCCACATCTCTTGAGAACCATGGCTATCTGTTTCTCCTGCTTTTGTTTTCTTCCTTTGTGCAGAGGTGTTTCCCTTCACTATGCCTTCCCTTAGCTTGATCCACTGTTCCTCCACCCCACCTGCTAGGTTGTCCTGAGTATCTGCTTTCCATCCCTCTGAGCCAAGGCACCAGGTAGGCACCTAACCTCTCTCTTTACACCCCCCCCTTGCTATTCCCAAATCTACCTTCCAAATCTGTCAACTCAATTTCTGTAGTTCCTGGAGATATACATTTTAGTTTCAGTAAATTTTTACTATTAATAACGTTTAATCCCTTGTAACTCTTTTGAGTGCCTTCATTTGCTGATTGTTGAAATCTCATTTGTTTCTGGGAGCAGAATTAGCAGTCAGAACATGATGCTATGCACTGCACATTAACCCCATCTCTCTGTCTGTCTGCTGATATGGAGTATAGCAAAACAGGTAATAACACGTGTATGAAGTGCCCAATTTACCTTCCATTAGCTTCATAACTTTCTAAGGAATGGTAGAATGTGTTTTTTTGTGAATTGCTTGAACTTTGAATGTTTTCAGAAAGTTTTACAGGTTATACCTACTTACTACATGGAAATAAATGATACAGATATGAGTGTTCTATTACTGTATGTTCTTACTTATTATACTGTCCCCAGGGCAAAATGGAGTTTACAAAGTAATCAAATGGAGGTACACTGGATGACTTTAGGGGAACACTGCAATACTAGAAATGAGCAAAAACTACGCTTTAAATCACCAACAGCTACAGCAATGGAGTTGACTGGTGAGAAGGAAAAGAGATTTACATTTATATCATGTGAAGATGAAGTTCCCCTTTAACCTGGATTTTCCCTTCTCACTGGAACTATTTGCAGCAGTGTAGAAACTAGGCTCGCCAGCCACAGTCTCAATGTATTGCCACAAAACTGGGTGGAAACAGCTACTCCACAGTGCTGATATGTATTGTGGCTATACATAAAGCTGACTTTTAATTGGAGGGGGAGGAACACCCCCATGTGACTTTTCAATACAAATTACGGTTCCCAGATGTTAGTGGATATAAATAGGGTCTACAGCCACTATTGTGTTTGCCAGTGATGCCCACGGTGTTAACAGCACTGCATATCACCAACTGTATGATGCTATGCCCATTCTTTATGGTCATGGGGAACCAGGCCTTCCCAAAACTCCCCAACCCCACCCTCCCCATGTCTCATGGCTGGCTTCTGGACTGGGGTCTCCAGAATATTACTGGCCTTTGTTAGTTGGCAATAAATTTCTTCATATAGTTTTTTAGTAAAAATGTGTTTCTGACATCCTTAGATTCATTATCAATATCTTTTAAATGTCCTCAGATATTTATAAAGCAGCTTTTAGAACTACTTTTGTAATTAATGACTCAGGTCATTAAAGTTGGCCACCACTCACAATATTTAAAAATATAGTTCATTGAGCGTACTTTTAACTGTTGCTACTGGATTTATACTGTGGATATATTATAATGGTGCTAGCACATATTTCAGATGGCGAACAGCACCACTCTCGAAAGATATTTCTTCTGTTTTTTCATGACAAGCATTGTAAGAGAGCAGGGACAATTAAATACTTCATATTCAGGTATCTCACCTACTCTGCCCCTCCTGCTATGGAACAAACTCCCACCCTCTGTACAGGAAGCCCCTTCCCTCAAAATGTTCTGGACCAGGCTCAAGGCCCACTTGCTAGATGCCAGCATCTGCTCCTGCCACGATACCTGAGCTAACCCCCGTACCTCATACTGCTCACAACTGTACAAATCTGGGCATGCACACTTAGAAGCTATCCTTATCTTTGCTTTGTACCTGTATTGCAATACCTAAAAAATATGTACTGTGCTATCATCCTGTTAACCACTATGTATGCCTTAACATATGTACTATGCCATCACCTTGTATAATACTATGTATGTCTTACCTCTGTAACTTAACCCGGGTTGCCCCTGAAAAAGGGACCTCCGGGGCTCAGTGGGCCTACCCGGTCACCAAAATTGAATAAATAAATAAATAAATAATGAAAGAAAATAAAGAAAAATTGGCATAGTGATGTTTTTGCCAGAAATGTATTATACGTAAAAAAAATGACAAGATGAATAACAAATACTTCTACTTTAAATTGAGGAAATTGTATTTAACTTAGTACCCTCTTTTGCACTTTGATTGATTGATTGATTGATCAATTGATTTCAAAACATTTACTAGGAAAGGCATACTGAGCTGAAATTAGCTTGTTTCCAGATGCATCCTGGGAGGGGGGGAAATGAGGAGAGTACAGTAATAAGTTGCGACAGTCGGTTGCACAAATCAAAAATGCAAGTTAAACAATTAAGTAAGCATAGTAGTTATCACAAGAAAACTGAGTAAATGGCATAAAGCAGTATTCACGCTACTTTTAACTTTGAATCCCTGCGGAGATAAACAGTAGCAAGGCATTTGACTTTACAGCTAGTGAAGCTTGATATGTCTGCCACAGATGGAGTTCTGACTGAGGAGGACACAGCCTTCCTATTACAGGAAAGGGGTGAGGGAACAAAGAACTGGAAGCATTAGGGTGGGCCACATGCACATCTCGGAACATATTAGCATCAAAGAGGAAGTGCACTCAACCTGAAAGTCAGTTTTCTTGTAGAAGCAGATTTATAAACTCCCTGAATGCAATGTGTTTAGTAGAAGACAGGTAATATTAAATGCATGCTGAAAATAGAAAATAGAGTTAGAATCAATGTTTTACCATAGGTGTTCTTCCCGAATTATCTAGGAGAGAAAAAAGCAAAGCTGTGTTTAGACACCCTGTATTTGGTTTTGTCCAGCCCCCTCCAACCATGATCATGTCGTACGATAATGCTCATGCACTTTGTTTGCTGTGACCTCACTTTGTTACCTTGCTTTGATTACTGTCTGATATACTTATCCTTGAAGTTTTTCTTTCCTGTGTATGTTTTAGCCTATAAGTAGTGTTGGATCCAGGATTTTACAATTTTGGGGTGCTGAGGTGCTGTGCTTACTTGATAGGCATTTTGTTAATCCTCTGTATTGTCTGCTATTGTCTTTTTCATTACAATTTTGACAGAAAATACAACTATAATCTATAGTTTTGAATGTACATTGTCTTACAATCAATATATTAGATTTTTTTTCAACAAAAGGAAATACAGCAGCAGCAGGCAAGTAAGTTACATTGGGGGTGTGGCCAGGGCCAGATCAAGCCATGGGGGGCCTGGGACACTCACAACTTGGGTGGCCATGTAAAACGCCCAACTTTCCATACCAAAATGTTTTATTTTGCGCAACATTTACTGAGCACGTTGTTTATTAACCATAACAACCACCATATGGGGAGACTACCCCATTATTCACAGAGAAAAAAGTAACTTGAAGTACAACACCCTGTCATGTTGTCATAGTCTGTAATGTTATATTTATTGTACTGTACAAGACATGAAGGCAGCCAGGCTCAGATGCTCTGGGGTCTAGATGCTCTGTTGGTGAGTTTTGGGGCTTTTATTGAAGTGAACTCTCCTCTAGACCCCTGTTCACAAAAGCAAAGTAATCTCAAAGTAACCTCTTTAATCACAAGTTTATTTAAGGAAATAAATTAAACAAAAATAAACAGTGCTTTACTAAGAGGTATGCATCTGCTCCAAGCAACAGTAAGTTACTGTATGTACCCATTGTACAGAAGTGCTGCAGTTCAATGTACAAATGCTATGACTCCAAATAAACAGACTGATGTCATACCTCTATCTGCTCATGGATATCAAGGAATGATTAATTCCTTTATTTCAGAGTTAGAGGATCCATGCATGTATACACACACACCCATGTCCTTTATCTCTTCTTTGAACAAGCTCAGATCAATTATCTCAGCATAAAAATAAAATACAAATATCAACTTTCTAAGCCACTTACTGAACTCAAGCTGTCTGTTGCTTGAGCTCCTTTGAAACTCCTTAGTTTAGCAGCAGCAGGCAGTTTAGAACAGTGCACATTAATCATGCTGCTGAGTAGAGTGGCGTGGCGTACAGATAGCAAGTGCAGGTGCTGCCGCTGGCAAAGTGCATGTTGAGCCTCAAAACCACCAAGAAGAGTGGTTTAAAAATGCTGCCAGATGGAGTGTATGAAGCTCCTGGTCCTGGCGCCGCCTCAGATCATGCAGCAGCAGCCCAGGTCTGATCGCAACTTGCACCGTCCAGGTCCAGTCCCAGACTCAAAAAGTGGAAAACCTGTCAGTATCCTAAGGAGGTAGATCACCGGTGCTTGCATAGTTAGCCTTCTTCACTTCTTGTAGCACACAGTGCCAGTTTGTTTTCCTAGCAAGTCACCCGACCCTAGCTGCAGGCTGAATACAATGGGGGCGGGGACCAGAGAAATCTTCTCAGTGTGGCTTGCCGGGGCCTATCTGTAAAGGAGGGTCCAGGGGCTTGTGTTTTTTTTTCTTTTAATTAAAGAAAGCCTCTCCCAAAGTGATTTTTGTTTTGTTTTATGGAGCAAGCTCCGGGGCGGGGTTGATTCACGCTTGACTCATGCGCGGGAGGCATGATTTATTACAAATCCTTACCAGTACTGTACCACCTGAGGGAAGGGGAAGCGTGAGAAATCTGCAATGTGAAGCTTGCCGGGGCCCATCTGTGGCAGGGGGCTTGTGTGTTTTATTTTATTTAACAAATGTGCTTCTTCCGAAGTCACGCTGCTTTCACAGCGTTTGCAGGGAACATGCCGAGACCTCAGAGGTTGACCGTGCTTAACTCGTGCTGCGGCAGGAGGAGGTGGCATGATTTACAAACCACCAGTCCACCTACTAAAAGTGTCTCTGCTTCCAACTCACTGGGGCCAGTCTATGGTGGGGGGCCTGGGGCATTTGCCCCATTTGTCCCCCCCTTAATCCGGCCCTGGGTGTGGCCATCCCCTTTACTCCCCCCTAGATCTGCCACTGCCTGTAAGTAACTATTCCTGCTGGACTGTGTTAACCTGTTAATTGCAGCTGGGACCCCTGGGACCCCCTTGAAAAGGAGATGATGCATCTCATAGGGTTAGCCCGAGCAAACACTGGTTACCATCCTGTTATTCTCTGGTATTAACAGGACTTTCAATAAACTCTGGGGGCATTTCTGAATTACTCATTCATGGTGAGTACCATTTTAGACTTGCATGATGTTCAGCAGTTTATGTCCCTTCTACAGTTAATCATGGGCACACTGTGACAACAATGTAGAAGCTCATCAAAGACATACAGTAAACTAAATCATACAGTTCTAAATTGAGCTTTACCATGGTATGTAAATTATAAACACATACTGAATACAAAAGAGGGTAGTAACAATGAAACAATAGCAGAATAGGAACTTGCAGTTAGAAACCTACTTCTACAGGAAACACAGGCATACAGGTTAAATACAGCTTTCTTTTATAGTGTGCAACACTTGTCTTTAAAAGGTGGATCAAGTGATCTGCAGATGTAGTGCATTTCTTAACTGATGAAATAATAAGAATAAAAAGTGGAGGTAAAGTACATTTTATTAAGTTATTTCAATGATCTGAGGCAGCATGGATTCACAGGAGGAAGGTCATGTCAAACAAATCTGATAGACTTTTTTGACTGGGTAATGAAGGAGGCAGATCAGGGGGAGTGGTGGATATCACCTACCTCGATTTCAGCAAGGCCTTCCAACACCGTTCCACACAGAAGACTGGTTAACAAGTTGGGTAGCCTGGGGATGGGACACAAAGTGGAAAACTGGGTTAAAAATTGGTTAGGGGGGACAAAAAGCAGAGGGTGGTGGTTAATGGGATCAAATCCGAGGAAAAGGGGGTGACCAGTGGGGTGCCTCAAGGATCAGTCCTGGGGCCAGTCCTTTTTAATGACTACATAAGTGACATTTTATTTATTTATTTATTTATTTGAAAGTATTGGAATTACAAACCTTTGAGTCATGGACTCATTTCCAAAGGCTTCACGTCAAAGTAACAGTAGACAACATAAACAACTAAAACAGTATACAATGCGGTTCAGTACATGAGATACAAATACCAGTACAAAGATGAACAACAGTTACACAGTGATAGGTACAACATTGTGGGGGGTTATAAAAATGTCCTATACATAGCGGGGTAAGACAGATAAGTAAGTCACAGAGATATAACTAGGGTCCCTAACAATGTAGCAGTCTCTAGGTAAGACTTTGTCAGTGTGATGGAGAAACATTTGAGGGGTGACTGCGGTTACAGTGCTGCAGTGGTGGTACTAGAGATAGGTTTGCTGGTGGGCCTATTGAGGGCCACTACCTACACGGTGGGGGGGCCTATTGCAGGTAGGTACAAGTGTGGGTGGTAAAGAGGTAGTTCTTGAGGGCCATTTTGAAGGGGCCAAGCTTAGAGTGGTATGTGACCAATGGGGACAGGGAGTTAAACCAAGTGGGGGCCTGGACAGGAAAAGATCTCTGGGCTAGGATAGTCCGGACCCTGTGAATAGCCATTGTCATTTTGTCTGAACTGCGGGTGTTCACCTTGGGGGTTGTGGAAGTTAGGGAGGCTGATAATCCTGGAGGAGTTAGACTGAGAAGGGATTTTCTGGCCATGAGGCAGGCCTGGTACTGGATCCTTTCTTTGAAGTTTACAGTTTGGGCAAGAGAGTAGAGGGTGCATGTGTGCATTGTGTGGTCTGCCCCAGTCAGGAGCATGCAGGCCTTGTTAATTGCTATTTTTATTTTACTGATAGGTGTGGCATCTGTGGCGGCATAGTCCACTAGTCCATAGTCAACCAGGGATAAGACTGATGAGGTGATAGGTGGCCTTAGGGCTTCTGGTGGTAGGCAATCTTTGTGGCGATATAGGAGGCCTATACATGCATTAGTCGCAGATGTGAGGGTGAAGGACTGAAGGGGAAGATTTGCCTATTTGTAAATGACACCAAGATCTGCAACAGGGTAGACACTCCTTGGGGGGGGTCAAGAAAATGAGGAAGGAGCTAAGAAAGCTGGAACATTGGTCCAATGTATGACACTTAAAATTTAATGCTAAGAAGTGCAAAACCATGCACCTGGGGAGCAGAAACCCTGCATAGAGTTACAGGATGAGGGGGGAGTTGCTGATGGTTACAAGAAAAGAAAGGGATTTAGGGATAATCATCTCAGATGACCTAAAGATGTCCAAACAGCCTACTAAGGCTGAGGGGAAGGCCAGTAGCATGTTGAGGTGCATAGGAAGGGGTATCACTAGCAGAAGAAGGGAGGTGGTGGCGTAACTGTACAAAATGCTGTTGAGGCCTCATCTGTAGTATGGTATACAGTTCTGGAGTCTGCATCTTTGTAAGGACATAGACAGGATGGAGGTGGTTCAGAGAAGGGCTACAAAGATGGTGCAGGGCTTGCATCTGGAGACATGCGAAGAAAGATTAAAAGACCTCAATATGTATACACTGGAAGAGAGGCAGGAACGGGGAGATATAATATAAAACTTCAAGCATCTTAAGGGCATAAACAATGTGCAAGTCGGTGACATCTTTCAGTATAGGAGGGGTACAAGGACAAGGGAGCCTGATTTAAGACTGGAAGGTGGCAGGATAAAGAGGAATGTGAGGAAGTTTTTCTTCACAGAAAGGGTGGTACATGCATGGAATAGCCTACCCCAGGAAATAGTGGGTGCTAGCACAGTGGGGGGATTCAGACATGCATGGAATAGGTACAAGGGAACCTAGAGTTGGGTAGGAAAGGCTAAAGCCAATTACCAAGTAGGGTCAGTGACCACTGATGCAGGCATGGAATATGGACAGACTGGGTTGGTCTAATGGTCCTTATCTGCCATAAAATACCATGTTACTATGTCATCTTATGATTTGCAGGTCCAAATATAGTCCTTCCACATTTGTAGATCCAAATATAGTCCTTGCACAATGTGGAACATGAGTATATCTTCATGGAGCAAAGGTTAATTTGTATGTAAAATGCTAAGCACTTGAGGGGTATGCCAAATGTGTTCCATGCTTATGAGCTGTAGTTTCACTTTAGTATACAATAGATGCACAACCCAGATTCTGACCCTGAAATAGGAATTTTAAAACTCAGCCCTAGTGTGCGTGTCTGTGTGTGTGTGTGTGTGTGTTTGGGAGGGACATATTCCTCCAGGTTTCCAGCAGACTAAGCTACTCTGGTAAAGAAACAGTACTTTCAGGTACTGTAGGGTACTCCTCCTTACCAAAGGTACAGTAAAAGTAAACACACAGACTAACACACAGGTTAAAATGCAAAATAATGCTGAAGATGCTGTTAAAATAATTGGTGCTTGCCACTCACAATCGCATCCCTGGCACATGTCACCTGGCAGGCTCTCATTCCCCACAATAGGGACTACCATCCTGTCAGGGTACTGTGAAGGGACAGGAACCCTCTTGAGCAGGGCTCCACCTCTAGAGGTGCCACAGAAATGAAGGTCCCTTATGCTAATTGTACCTTAGGGAAGGTGCCTATTAGGCAAGAGTATGCCGCATGAGAGGGAGTTGAGCATGATGCTGCAAAGAAATGAGAAAATTGGGTATGTGCTTTTAGCTAGAGCTCATGGAGTGTGGCAATAGATGCCCAACACTTCTCTGAATCCTAGACTTAAGACTTGTAATTTACTAGTTTAATCGGCAACTATTGTTGTGCTTATGCAAAAGCAGATAGTCTGTGCTATGATGCTAAGCACTGTTGATAGTTTTAGTACTGTTGGTAGTTCAAGCTTGAATTGTAGGTAGTTTGAATGGTTATGCAACATATATGTGATATGTCATGCTCTCTGTCCTACTACAGGGATTACCATCCTTTCAGTGTACCATGAAGGCACATGAACCCTCTTTGGGTAGGTTCTACCCCTAGAAGGCCACAGGAACAAAGATCCCTTAGGCAAAAAGAAACTCAGGGAAGATGGCCAAAATGCTGGATCTGAAGGCATTGGCAAGAATGGTCAGAACATGGGACTTTTCATAATAAGAGAGAGAAAATGGCAGCTGGAACTGACTGAATATAGAAGATTATGATATATAGGCAGTCGAAACCACCACCCAGGCCCAACTCATGGCAAAATTTATATTAT
Organism: Neoceratodus forsteri; assembly: GCA_016271365.2. Taxonomy (NCBI): domain Eukaryota; kingdom Metazoa; phylum Chordata; order Ceratodontiformes; family Ceratodontidae; genus Neoceratodus; species Neoceratodus forsteri. Next base: position 560,389,114 of record CM028134.1, read on the forward strand.
TTATTTAGGTTTATTTTTTGGTAACTGGGTAAGAACTATGGGGTACAAGGCCTGTTTACAGGGGTGTTTGGGGAGCACAGGGAGGTTAAGTGGCTAGCTCCAGGCCACACAGTGGATGTACCAAGCTCATTCATAGCTTGTTGTTGTAACATCGAGGCTATACTGCCAGCCCCTGCTTATCACCATGTTATGACCTTTGGCCTGGAAGAGACATGAGGAAAGATCCATATGGAGGAAACTTCTTTGGATGCAAGGCCATAGGTGTCTATCCCTCCAGCTTAATATTTAATATTTTAGCCCCAAATGAAGACTGTCAAATTTCCAACATGTTGCCTCATAATAAAAGGGCAAAGTAATCTTCTATTTCAGTGAGAACTTCCACCCTAATGAAGTGTTACAGAGATCAACCCTGTAAGTAATGGATAGGAATCCCTCCTATTGTGTATTTCACCCTTGTGAGGTGCACTTAGGCTTAATTTGAATGCCAAAGGAATTTCAGGGTAAAGAATGGATCCCAAGGAGGACAAGATACAAAGGAACAGCCGCTTCAGGCATGGAAACCCAGTTTCTCTCCTCTAAAGCACAAGGGTCGTAGGATGTAACATTGGAGCAGAACCCTTAAAGAGGCACTGTCACCATTTTTCATAATATTATTTCTAGTTGAAAGCCCACATTTTGTGATTGACACCTTCCTTAAAATGTATTAATGTTACTATTTTTTTTGCTCTGCTTCCTTTCTGAATAGAATGGCAATGCTTGCTAATGGTGTAATTATGCTCAACCTTGTTTTCTTTCAGATCCTTGATCTACTGTTATTGCATACTTCCTGTACATTAGGAACACCCCAATGATGCAATGTCATTCTCTCCTCTTACTGCATCATCTGTGGCTGGATTGTAGTAATAGTGCCCCCAAGTACAGGAAAGATGCAGTAAGAGTTGATCAACGACTGTAAACAAACATGTTTTTGTGTGGTAACACCAGTATGGTAGGCAGTCTATTGTTCACTTTTAAAATGAGAAAATAATTCAGAATCAACCAACCAGCTATATTAGTAATTCTAATAGAATTACACCAATCACAACATGTTTTTTTTCTTAAACTAGAAACATTTTGAGGCCTATGGGAGATGACAGTTTCCCTTTAAGGGACAGGTTCCTAGTACAAAGCCGTTGAAGGGTTTAAGCATTGGGGCAAAGGCCCAGTAGTCACTGAGGTGAAAACCTGGTAGTCTAATAGCATTAAATAGTATAAAAGTAAGACTGAGGAGTGCAAAGCCACATATGAAATAATATGAGAGTTCAGCCCCAAGGAAAGAAGCTAGATAATCAGCTGGGCAATCTGGTGGGCATTGCTATGTAGGAGGAGAAGCAGTGAAGATAATGTCCAAAAAGTCCAGAAAGCTGAGCACAGCCAAAGCAATGGGCTGCCAAAGCAGTATATGACCAAAAAAACAGACAGGCAGAATATGGCAAAGGCAGGAGTATATCCATGACAGGAGAGGGATACTGAGGCAGAGCACATCCGCAGACAGGTGACTGGATGACTACCCAGCAGACACAGACTTGAAAGGAAAGACACAACTGCCAGTTACTGGAAAAAAAGAATGTTGTGGTAGAAAGCAGTAGACATGGCTGCCAGCAGGACTGGGTGACAGAAACAGGAATGCAGACAACAGTGGCAGATGGTCAGAAGTGGGCATACAAGGCACAGCACACACAGCACAGTAGGGCAAAAAGTAGGTCCCGCATTAAAAGGGAAGAAAAGGCATGAGGCCCAGTCCAAATCTAGACAGCCAGCCACAGAGTGCAGAAGGCAAAACAGAATAAAGGTCAGGAAGCCCCTGGCACCACAGAGTGCATTGGAGGGCAGCAACAAGGCCCCAACAGGTAGAGCATGGAGGACCCAGAGCAGCAAGCTGCAAAACTGGGAACCCTGAAGTGCAGCTGACATCCAACAGGACCACAGGAAAATGATCATAGAAAACAAGGGCATGGCACTTGAGCCCAGGACAGTAGCCAGAATGAGTGGTAGGCAGCCCTAAAAATGGAGTGGCAGAGTCGAAAAGCAGGCAGGGCAGGTTCCAGTTGAAAAAAACAGGCAGGGGTGCAGACAGAAAAACGAATTAGGTATCAGGTTACAGCAAGGAAGAGAAGCAACAGAGCTTTGGGGCAGCACAGCATCAGAGACCAGGGGAAAGCAACAGTGGAAATGCACTGCAGGATGAGACGTAGGGGGAGAGCTACTGCTATTCCAGTAATAAAGAAATGAGGTTCTGAAGGACACTTATTTGATGTTTCAAAATACTGTTCAGTAGGGGGAGCGGCATAAGTTACACATGGCTGTCACCACACCATTAAGTCTTGTAATTAACAGCCACACCTCCATAGTGTGCAAACTCATGGGAACGATACTAAAGAAAAGACTGGTGTCATACCTGGAGGACAATGGCCTCCAGAATGTGAGGCAGCATGGGTTTGTTTCAGGGAAGTCTTGTCAAACCAGCCTCATACGATATTATGACTGGGTGACAGGTAAGCTGGATTAGGGTCATGAGGTGGATGTTCATTACTTGGACTTCAGCAAGGCCTTTGATTCAGTGCCTCATGGGTGGCTTGGGGAGAAGCTAACTGGTGTAGGGGTTGGGGCAAAAATGATGAACTGGATTATAAGCTGGCTGAGTGGCAGGCTGCAACGGGTGGTGGTGAGAGGGGAGCTCTCAATTCCAAGGCCAGTGATGAGTGGGGTGCCAAAGGGCTCTGTGTTGCTGCCAGTATTGTTTGGGCTCTTCATATCAGACATTGCACATGGGGTGGTAAGCAAGGTAAGCCTGTTCGCTAACAACAACAAAATCGGAGCAGTGGTGGATGTAGAGGAGGGGTGGAAGCAGCTGCAGGGGGACCTACACAAGCTAGAGGAGTGGTCAGAGAGGTGGCAGCTGGGGTTTAATGTAAAGAAGTGTAAGGTTGTGCACTTTGGGGTGAAGAACACAAGGAGAGAATGGTGGCTGGGAGGGTTCAGCTGGGGATCACTGAGGAGGAGAAGGACCTAGGGGTAATGATAACAGGGACCATGAACAACAATGCCCAGTGCAGGAGAGCGGCTGCAAAAGTGAACAAAATGCTGGGGTGTATAATGAGGAGGTATTCATCTAGGTGAAGAGAGGTGATCTTGCCCCTCTACAGGTCGCTGGTAAGGCCGCACTTAGAGTATTGTGTGCATTTTTGGAGGCTATACCTAAAGCATGATATCAGGCTACTGGAGGGGTGCAGAGGAGGGTAACAAGGATGTTATGTGGAATGGAGGGGAAAGACTATGACAGCAGGCTGGGAGACCTGAATATGTACACCCTGGAGGACAGAAGGGACAGGGGGGACATAATAGGGACATTCAAGCATCTGAGGGGAATCAATAAGGATGGGGCAGATGGGGTCTTTAAGTTTAGGAGGGGGAGGGTCACCAGCGGGCATGGGCTAAGAATAGAAGGGGGAAGATTTAGGAAAGAAATAAGGAGTCATGATTTCACAGAGAGGGTGGTAGCAAAATGGAACACCCTACCAGAATGGGTGTTATCTTGTAAATCTGTAGACAGCTTCAAAAGGGCATGGGACAGGGAATGGGGGAGAGTGAGGGTGGAGAAGGTGGGGGTGGCAGTGGGATGACAAAGGGGAGTGGGGGGGTTGGGCAGCTGCAAACTAGGGGTGTTGGCTGCACACTCGAGCAGACTTGGACCAGGCGGTCTGTTTCTGCTAGCACATTTGTAAATACTTCATCATGCTTAACCACAAAAATGAATCACCACATTATTTCAGGAGTATTTTGTCTCAGCTTTGGATTGAAATTGAATCAAATCCTTAAGGCTAGCACCATGTCAAGGCAGATCCTTCAACTGAGCTTAGGTTCAAATTGAATCACTTGGTTAAGCTCAGCTTCACACCAAGACACCTCCAAAACTGAAGTCTAACTTTTACTCTCAAGATTCTGCTATTCAGATTAAAATGAACAACAGATACACTGCTGCAAGCGTGAACTGCTCTAACAGCAGAGCTCCCATGCTTCTCCCAGAATTCAAAAGATAATATGGCCTCACCGCAAAACCCTTCAAAACAGCTTTCATCTATGGGCTTTTCCTGACTGTAACTGCTGCTGCTGGATTGAAGTTAGTATTTTGATTACCTGATAGGTACATTTTGATGTTAAATATGTTTTAATTGTGTTACATAACATAAATACGAGTGTGGCAAACTAGACAGAATATCTGTTTTGTTTCTGTCTTTTGAATTATACAGTATGTTAGAGTTGACTAGGGTTATCCTGTTTTCTCAAGCAGCTTTGGGTGCATTCTGGCATTTTTGTAACTTGTTAATCAGTGAAGGTAGAGGAAGGCTATACAAAGACAGCTGCAGCTTTCAAGGAAAAGGAAAAAATTTGCACACTTTGTACACACAAAGGAAAATGATCCATAACTCTCCTGAAACTTCAGGGGCCAAAGTCAGTTGGTCTTACCCACAGGTTGGATAGTTTTGACTTAAGTGTCCCTAAGATTTTCTGGTCTTGTGAATACCTCCAGACATTGAGTTTCTGTAAATTCAGTGAGGCAAAATTAGTTATACCAATTTTTACCAGATGACATTATAAACCTGTTGGACTTGGGAACTAAATGTTGTAATGAATGCCAAGTGGGGTGGGTTGAGTCACTATTGTGATTCACATTCTTATACAGGTAATCCTCCTCAGCAAAGATCAGAGATTGGATAGTTTGTTAACTTCAGTACTTTTGTTATTGACTGGGTGGTAACAGAGTGACTAATCTTCTAAAGGTTTAATGGACAGTAAACATAGAACAATAACAGAATGGGAACCAGTATTTTAAGAAACAACTTCTAAAAGAAGAAAATGACTTACAAGTTCACTGTAACCATTCCTTAACTAGGCAACCTCTATTTCTTCTAGTGCCCACTTACAGTTTATTAGCAACATGCAGTAGTTATCCCTCACACCAGTCAGTCTCCTAGACCTGTCCCAGTTCTCATTCTGTCCTTGTATCTCCACAACTTGCCACCTGTGGTGGGGTCCTTGGACTGGGGGGTGTTCTCCCTCCCTTCTTCTGGAGAACCACATCTGGTGTAGAGGCACCGGCTGTGTAGGTTGCGAGAATGTCAGTACCATCCGTCATCCCGACTGTATTGGGCGGGCATTTCTTCTGTTAAGTCTCATGCTGTACTCATTCTTCTGTACATACTTCATGATTACTGCCACACCCTCTTTCCCACCACTGTGCAGACCTTCTGTCTGTCTTGCCAGCAGCAGATCCTCAGTTCACCCCCCCCCCACAAGGGAGCAGACTCTCCAGTGCCCAGAGCAAGGGATTAAGCTCCCTGTCGCACAATGTGGGGTTACTGCTGTGAGAGGCTTCAGCACCAACCTGCCCCATCTGGGACATGTTGTCACCTGGTAACTCTCCCCCTAGCTTGGTAACCAAGCTGTGACCACCTGAAACTTGGGTCACCTGTAATGCTGAGCAGCTTACCCACTACTATTTTATGCAATGAATGTAAGCACGAGAGAAAAGTTTGCCAAGTAAAATGCAAGAGGAGTGGGACTTGTAGTGCATGGCTGTGTTTGTTTTTTTACAATCAGAACATACTATACAATGTTTGCATTGTAAACTGGTTTTACCATCCACTGACCATTCAAACAATAGTCTTTCAGGAAATGTGATTTTTTTAACACTTCAATTACCTGAAATTACCCTTCTGGGATGTGACTTCTCATTTCTAGTGGTGCCCTTCTTCTGAATCCAAACACATAGCAAATGTGAGGACTGAATGACAGAGAGGCTCCATGATGTGATACTGTATGTCGCTTAATGTACTGGTTGAAGTAGGTGGATTTGAACTGGGTTGTATCTTTTACTTCACAAGTCTTTCACTGGACTTCATTGCTTTGCCTATATGAATGGGATTTTACTTTTAAATATGTTTACCCAAGATAGTCCAGATGAGAGGTAACATCTCATTTCTAGCTGGGCCTTGCTTCTTCCCATTTCTGCAGCTGAGTAGACTTGAGAACTGACAGGTTAAGTGGCTTTTCCAAGATCATACAACATGTGTTTGGCTCTAGTGAGGAGCTCCCTGTTCTCAGTTCTGTGATCTCCCAGTTCCCAGTCCAGTGCTCTAACCACTAGTCTGCACTGTCTCTTACAGCACTGCAACTTTAAATTATTCCTAAAATGAAATTCTGCACATTCAGCATTGGGATTATAGCCACATTAAGTTGTCAACATATGTGAACTATCAAAGATTGTTATGGACTTTAAAGAGAAAGTCACGCATGTTGGCAGCATCCCTGTAGATGCGGGGGGGGGGTACTCTTTGTAAATAAACAGTGCTTGAAAATCCTGAGAACTAAATATAGATGTTTAAATATAGGTGGGTAAGTCTGATATGCCCTTTGATAAGCAGGCCAAATGTATCTTAATCTTTGCATTCCAACTTTCTGATTATTTCCCAGTAGGGACTGAATGTAACAAGCAATAAAGTTTCTAACAACATTTTTTTGAGGATTATGAGAGTCTCATTAAACTTTTTTGTGCCAGGTGTTCTTGTCTTCTATTTAACGGTGCAAGGCATGGAAAATAGGGTATTGATTTACTATCATAAAACCAACAGAACTGTGATAATGCCACCATACAGTATGAGGTATAACACAAATGTTCTGAAAACAAAAAACAGTGAGCATACTGTCCTCCTTCTTTCATGCTTGTGAGTAAACCACAGTCTTCCTTCAGACTGTGATTTGGAACTCTGCTTACTTAAACAATGTAAACAGAATGAACGATAAGAAATCTGTAACAAGACTGTGATTCTGTTTTTACAACAAGAGTGTGGGAGTGAAATTGACAAGATAAAAGAATTTATTTTGGCTGATGACAACATTAATAGCAAGATATCAAAATGACGAAGCTGTAAGTGTTGTCATAATGGATATCTTGAATGTTAGTGTTATCAAAACAGAATAATGAACCAATCAGAGAGCAGCTCTTACAATACTGATGACATCACAGTTGCCTGTTGCAGTACTGAAGCCAGCAGTTGAACAGAGAGAGAGAAACCATTACACAGCAGATGTAAGTGTTATGGTTTGTAAACTGATGTGGTATAAATTAGATGCAATTGTCTGACTCTGAATATACACGTTATTATCCCTTGGTAGGAGGCACTACTTTTATAATTTACTTGTGATTCTGCCACTCATCAATTATGGTGCTGCCACTCACACTTGAAGATAAATTGCATATTTTGAGTCAAGACATTGCATATCCCCTATATATTCCAAAACAATAAACAAACAGATGTTGGGAATTGGGTAGGTGTTTTGCATGGCTTATTTTGCAGACGCATCAAGAATGGGATTATCTGTTTTTCTTATAAAAAATCAATAAAATGATTAAAGTTCAGGGTGTCTAGTCTAAACCATAGTTGCTCTCCTCAGGAATCTCTCAGGGGTTAATATTTGGGCTCATCTTTTTAGCATTTGTATATTACTTATTGGTAAACTCATTACAAAACTGATCTGATACATCAATGTTTATGAATAAGCACCTCTATGTTTCAGTATAATTATGGTCAACTGACTCATTAAATCTTTTAGACTGCTTTTGTGAACTAAAAATTGGGTTGTCTGCTAATTATTTTACACATAAACCTGAGGGAAACAGAGACTGCATATTTTGGAGACAAAGGACTTCTTGTGAAATAAACTTCAGATTAAGTTCCACTTCTTGACTTGGGATATGAATGTCAACTAAAGCACACAGGAAAAATCTGTGTGATCTTGCATTCAAGTTTATTCTTTGATTCTAACGTAAGATGTATAATTAAACCATCATTTGTTCATCTGAGTAGAATTGTGAAATGTAGACTATCTGAATTTACAGTAGTTACATTGAACATACTTGTAAACTCTCTTTGCGGTATCAAGGATTAATTATTGCAGTGCCCTACAACTGGGCCTTCTAAATCATGCAGTCAAGACTTCAGATAGTTATAAATGTTGTTACCAGCATTGTATCCTGAACTGAGACTAGGAATATAGTTCACCTAAAGAGCCTAAACCGGCTACCAGTGCAATACAGGTGTGATTTTAAAATTATATTGATCGCTTTTAAAGTTTTGCATGATCATGCACCTCTCAGATCTGCATGAACTGAGCTCAGAATGTGTCCTTCTGAATGCTAAGACCTGATAAAGATAGAGATAAATTGTTCTGGCAATGCAGAGCGGAACTGCAAAATTCCACTTAAATGAAATTATGCAATAATCTGCTTGAAGTTGAAAAGACCATCTCTCCATGAAAATTGAAAAAAAAATACAGAATTCCACCAATTGACATGGAATTCCAGTGAAAAGGGCAATTTTTGTAAGTTTTTCCCTAGACATTTTTCTGATAGTTAAAAAAAAATCATTGTTCACATTAAACACTTACAGCTCATTCGGCTGAATTCCACTGAAGTCACAGTGAAACTCCAACAAGCTTTTAAGAAGCAGATATGCAGTTCTGATGGAATTTCACCACTGTATTTCCACATTTAACACAACTATAATTTCTAAATAAAATTTGAAGACTGTTGATGGTACGACTTTCTCAATTAGGGGTCGGTCATGTTGGAATTTTCTCCTCTTGCACATCAGACTAGTGAGCTCCCTAACCTGCTTTAGAATAGGGTTACCACCTTTTAGGATGCCCAAAGTGGGACATTTCTTACCGAAACATGAGTTTTTGCAGGAAGGTGTGTAACCATGATCAATGTAACAGACTTTTTTCTCTAAATAATCAGAATTAAGACTAAATGTTGTAGTTTTGTAGTTGTTTCTATTGTTTGTTATAATTGTAAGGTATTTTAGTTAAGGCATTGTATTTTTCTGCAACATTTAGATGAAAATTAGAAAATGTGTTTTCTGCTGTAATGTCAGGATATGTAGCATTTTTCATGTTTTTCTGCAGGACACAGATGCTCAGATCAGGACTGTCCTGCAAAAATCAAGACAGTTGGTAACCTTATTTTAGAAATTTGTTACACACATTTTTAATGAGGCAAAAGAGTGTCTCTTCTTATTTGAGTTTTTGCATTTTGATGTCTTGGTTGTGGTTTATAGCGTATTTCCATTGTATCTGTGTTAATGCATAGTAGAGGTGCTTGAATACCTTCAGGTAAATATTAGCTGAATTTTGTTTTCTTGGGCCTCCCATAGTTGGCTATTCATTATGCATTTATGTTATTCAGGTCACAGACAGGTAAAAAAGCTATTGCTCATGACAACATGGACACAAGGTTTGGGACCAAGCCTAGGACGATGGGTGCCAGACAAAGGAAAAGGAGAGAGCATTCCAGAGAGACTCTCCTTTCTGGGTGGTGATGCTAGTGTACTCTGCACCACCACCATCATCTGGGAGTTACTAGGTAGTAATATAGCTGGAGCCACAAAGCAGAGAGGGCAGGATTCTGCTTGATGTTGGTATGTCCCAGTGACAAGCAGATGCACATGACCCCTTATCCTCTGTTGGCAGCATCCCAGGTGTGGAAGAAAAGCAATGGAAAACACTTGACCACAGCAGGATGAGAGCCAATCCCCAAAAGGCCCTGCCCCCTCAACCAGACAATTCCACCACTGGATCCAGTCTCTGAAGGGATCTGGCCACCTCAAATAGCCCCACAGTTGGGGTATGTGTGTGTGTTGGGGGGGGGCTGGGGGCACTCAAAAAGGCAAGCCCTCAAGATGACAGGTGAAGGGAATAGGTGTTCTGTGCTGCCTAGAAGAGGGCAGGTGGGCAACAAAGGCAAATAACCTTGATTCACTGGTTCAGCAGACAACTTAGTATGAAGTGCCTACTGCAGTTGTATGCTTGCACAAGCTAGCATACACTTAATTAGACTACTGAGTACTGCCAGTAAGTAGTTCAACATAGTAGTTAAGTACTGTTGGCAGATTATTGTTGTTGTTAACTTGATTGTACTTGGGTGGTTGGCAAGGTGAGTTACGTATATGTAGCCATTCAGCTCTCTGTCCCTGTCCCTGAAGGAGATTGTCACCTTTTCAGGATATCAATGGAACTGGAACCTTCCTGAGGAGGGTTTCACTCCTAGAGGTGCTGCAGGACTGTGGGTCCCTTTGGCTAAAGGTACCTTAAGGAAGAAGCCTGAAGGAAAATGGTGCACTACTAGAGGAGAAGAAAGAAGAAAGAAGGATGGTGTTGACAAATAAAAATGTGTCTGAATTATTCATAGCAGCATGCAGACTTAAATAATGGTTGGGCATGGGCACGGGCACTGGAAAATTGCACCGGCAATTTTTCCTCAATATCCGCACTTTTCACCGTTCTCCACACAAAATCCACAATTTCTTGCAATTTATTACATTTTTGTCTGAAACTGTATAAAAATATTAAAATTGTCAAGGAAAGATACTCAAATATGCTAACAATTTAAGACACAGACTTGGATTTTGCCAAAACAATACAGTGTGAAGTGATTAGGGGTCCGTTGTTACTCTGCTTTCATGTGATTCACTCACTGGTTTGGTTTCAAAATCTTCTGGCCATGCATATGTAGACTTAAGCAGTTAAGATCTGTGTTGAAGACAGACTATCAGAAAGCTTTTTGTTGGCACAAAGACTGAAACAACAAGAGTGCAAAATGGTGCAAATTTCCTCATTCACCTAATTCAGCATTAACTACAATGCTTGCTTTTGAGTGGTAGGGTAGGCTTTCCTTGTGTATATACTGCATACTTTCATTCTGAATGGATTTTGATTCAAGTGTCTGAGTAGTTTGGATGGCCCAGATGATTATAAACCTGAATGTGATTCTGAGGGAGTTGGTGACAGTGGTCCCTTACTTGTTAATCTATCACACCTATGTGCTCACAAACAAAACCTACAAAAAAAAAAAATTCTGAAAATATGCTGACAAAACAAGTGAAATATATTTAAACAGTTACCTTCAGCTAGACAAAATCATAGTGCCTAAGTAAAACAAAAGTGCCATGTATTAAAAGCTATTGTATGGTGTAGTGAAAAGCTATTGATATGATTTATTATTTGTATGTGATTTAACATTTTTTTGTACTTGCAGTGCTGATTAAGAGCAGCAATTATTTTAACAAAGTAAACATTTTTTTGTGTGTTATTTCTTTTCCTCCCCTACGTACTACCACCTCAGCCACTCCTTCAGGCTGTGCCAAGGCACCATCTGACCCATCTTGTTCCCGAGCCCTGACTGTCATACTACAGTCATCCCTAAAGAGTAACCAGACGTAGTCCTTCGCTGGGCAGGTCTCCCTCCTCCAAGGGGGAAGGCATCAGAGGCAGGGCTATCACAATACTTTGCCCTGGGGAACTGCTGAAGGACCGGGAGCTCTGGAACACTAACAGCCTCAGATCACCAGGCAGCCATCATCGGGCTGAATGTGGAGCCATTTTCCGTTTTTCTGGTGACGTTCCCTTGCATTGCATCTGCACTTCCCCCAGTCTCCACTGGAGGTTGCTGCAGAGCGACGCCTCCCCAATACCCACCCCAGGAGAGGAGAGCAGTCTTTATAGACACTCAATCCTCTCCTTCCCCTGCCAACCCCTGGCGTCCCGAGTCATTTCCTGAACCTGGGACACCAGTGTGGCTCGAGGTAAAGCACCAGCGCCTCAGCCCTCTGTGCCACTGGACTGGCCCCATTTGTGTTTTTTAACTAGAACTTGATTAGGCAGCCAGTTATCTGTTTATTTTTTTGCACCAAAGTAAATATTTGTTAAATAGGCTTCATAATTGAACATCTAGAAACCAACAAAATATGTTGTTTCAGGATTTATTCAATATTGACTGTGGATTACTAAATAAAATCTAGCTAGCACTGCATGAGGTAGGTGTCTTTAGATTTTTAGACGATAAGCTACATAACGATTCATTTGCAAATAATTTTGATAACAAAAACCTTTCTTCATATTGAAAACATAGAAATACATAGAAACACATGGAGGATGTCTGAAGATAAGGACCTCTTGGCCCACCTAGTCTGCTCTAATTTCCGTACCTACTGTGCCACCACAGACCCTACTCAGTCTCCCCCCCCCTTGCCTTATTTCCAAGGTCCCCTTGTGTCTATCCCATACATGCTTGAATCCTGTTACCATTTTAGCTCCCACCACCTCCACTGGGAGGCTGTTCCAGGTGTCCACCACCCTTTCCATGAAGAAGTATTTCCTCACATCTCCTCTGAGTCTCCCCCGCTCCAGCTTCATAGCATGACTCCTTGTCCTCAAGCATCATTTTCTATGTAAAATGCTACCTTCATGTACCTTATTGATACCTGTGAGGTATTTGAACCTTTCTGTCATGTCCTTCTATTCTTCCTTTCCTCTAGAGAGTACATATTTTAATTCCTTGAGTCTTTCCTCATAGGGCTTTTGATGCAGACCCTGTACCATTTTGGTTGCCCTCCTCTGTAACCACCTCCACCCTATCCACAGTATGTCTTTCTGGAGATGGGGTCTCCAGAACTGGACACAGTATTCGAGGTGGGGCTTCACCATCGATCTATACAGGGGTAACACTACCTCCCTCTTTCTGCTGGGATGCTCCTCTCTATGCACCAGAGCATCCTGCTAGCTCTCCCTGCTGCCTTATCACACTGTTTTACTACCTTCAGGTCATCAGAAATGATTAGCCCCAGGTTCTTTTCCTGCTCTGTGGTTGCCAATACCTCCCTGCTCAATTGGTATGTTGTCCCCAGGTTTCTGTGCCCCAAGTGCATGATTTTGCACTTTTTTACATTGAAACAGTTACCAACCCCTTGACTAGTCTTCCAGCTTTTTCAGATCGTCCTCACTTTTTTTTACCACCCTCTCCACCCCCGGTGTATCCACTCTGTTGCAGATTTTTGTGTCATCCATGAACAGGTATACTTTACCTTCCAGCACTCCTGCAATGTCACTAATAAAGACATTGAAGAGGGCCGGGCCTAGTACAGACCCTTGTGGCACCCCACTGGTCACCTTTTCTTCTTCAGAGTGAACACCATTTATGACCACCCTCTGACTCCTGTTGCTTAGCCAGCTTCTTACCCATTTTACTACTTTTGGACCCACTCCTAGGCTGCCCAGCTTGCTCACCAGTCTTCTGTGTGGAACGGTGTCAAAGGCCTTACTGAAATCCAGGTGGGCCACATTCAATGCTCCACCTTAATACACTTCCCTGGTCACCCAATCAAAGAACTCAATCAGGTTTGTCTGGCAAGATTGCCCCTCTGTGAAACCATGGTGCCTCAGATCCTGTAATCCGTTGGTCACAAGGTATTCCCCAATCCTTTCCTTCAGTAGTGATTCCATTACTTCACCCACCACCAAAGTCAGGCTGACTGGTCTATGATTTTCTGCCTCCTCCCTATTACCATGTTTGTGAAGTGGGACAACATCTGTCCTCCTCCAGTCCCACAGAACTTCCCCCATACCTAGTGACAGGTTGAACAGGACTGTCAGAGGTGCAGCCAGCATCTCCTTGAGCTCTCTCAGTATCCTAGGGTGTACCTCCTCAATCTTCAATGCCTTGTAGAGATGGGCTGAAAAAAAATTTTGCAAGTGAAATTCCCACAAAATCAGCAATTTTGCTATATGAAAATTTCACGAAATTCGAGCACTTCGCAAAATTTTTCGCGGGTGCTAAAATTGTGGAATTCTGCCTGCAAAATGCGGTATTTCACCTGAAATTATCCTGCCTTATTTATTTAAATTATAAATACTCACATTCCAGTGGTCTAGTGGCCCTCTCTCCAAACCCCACCCCAATGTGCCCTTATCACTAAATTAAAAATCAGTCCCTTGGGGGGTAGCATAGTGGCCCCTGCCTGGATCCCTGATGTGCATCAATAATTAAAACAGTCTACCCCTCAAGGGTTGTACAGTGGTTCCCCACCCCAATCCTCAAAATGTCCCTATTATTATATCATAAGATTCATCCCTCTTATTGGCAGTCCAGTGGCTCCCCCACCCCCCACCCCAGAAGGTAGTGCCCATCAGCCCGCTACCTCCCCATCCAGAGAGACAGAGACAGAGCCAGGGTAGCAGCCCTCCTCACACTCCGCGAGTTGGTCTCGACTGAACTGTCATTGAGCAGACCAAAGTGGCGCAAAGTGTGGACACCTTACAGTTAGCCTCAGTGACAGTTCAGTCGGGACCAGCTGGGAGGTGAAGAGGGCTGTGCCAGTCCCTGCCCTGTCTCAGGATGGGGGGCAGGTGGGGTGGGGAGCCACTAGACTACCAATAAGAGGGCTGAATCTTTGTTATAATAATGGGGACATCTTGGGATTAGTGTGGGGTCTGCTATATTACCCTTGAGGGGCTGACTGTTGATTTAATTATTGATGCACATTGGGGATCTGGGTGGGGCCACTATACTTTTCCGAGGGGCAGTGTTCTAGTTTAATTATAGGGGTACATTGGGGATCAGTCCTGGGGGACTGGGGGTCACTTTACTACCCCTGAGAGGCTGATTTTTAATTTAATTATAGGGGCACATCAGGGATCAGTCCGGGGCACTGGGGGCCACTATACTGCCTCAAGGGCCAGATTTTTAGTTATAGGGCCACTTTGGGGATCAGGTTGGAGGACCACGGCACACTGGAAACAGGCAATTCTCCCAAGGAAAACATTTCTAAGTACCCTTAGACCCTGATTTAAGGGTACGTAGAATTATGGGTGAAATTCTGCCTTTTGGGGGGAAAGTCCACATTTAACACTGACATTCTGCCATTTTGGGGTGGAATTTCACATTTCACCCCTGTGAAAAATTTCACGAAATGCACGAATTTCACAAAATTTTTCATGGGGTGAAATATGTCAGTTTCACCCATCTCTATTGCTTTGTTCACTTTTAGTTGTGCTTGTTCCTTAAGGACTCTCTCCTCTGTAAAAGGACTAGTGTCCACCTCCCTTCCTTTAATGCCCTTGTCCCTTATCTGTGGCCTGTCTCCTACCCCTTCCTTCATAAAGACTGAACAAAAGTATTTGTTCAATATGTCTGCTTTTTTCTGGCCTCTTCCACACAAACCCCTTCTTCCCCTTTTAGCCTTACTATCCCTCTTTTGGTCTTCCTCTTTTCACTTACATACCTAAAGAATGTTTTATCCCCTTTTTTACTCACTTGGCAATATTCTCCTCTGTTTGAGCCTTTGCGCTCCTAACTGCTTTCCTTGCCTCCCTTTGTTTCTCTTGATATCTCTCCCTATGATATCTCTTCCTATCCTCCTCTTTAGCGGTTTCTTTTTTCTCTTGCCCTTGTTAACCTGTCTAACACAGATGTCTGTTACCGTCTCAATGCCCTTCTTTATTTTTGCCCACTGTTCCTCTACTCCACCCAATTTCCCTAGCCTTGCTAGGGTGTCCCTAAGGCATTCTCCAATTTTCTTAAAATCAACCCTCCTGAAGTCCAAGACCCTCATTTTGGTGTGGTCTGATTCTGGCCCAGTTCTTATATTGAACCACACCATATGATGATCACTGGTCCTCAGGTGGCCACCCACCGGGACGTCAGCAACACGTTCTCATTTGTCAGTACCAGGTCCAGTATTGGCCCCCCACAAGTGGGTACCTTAACTAGTTGCCTGAGGAAAGTCCCCTTCAGGGAGTCCAGGATGTCTCAACTTCTAACTGCTGCTGCAGCTGGGAGGCTCCAATCCACATCTGGTAGATTGAGTCTCCCCACCAGAAAAATGTCCCTCTTGCTTGCCATCCATTGGATTGCTTCCAACATATCCATATCCACCTCCAGCCCCTGTGCTGGAGGTCTGTAGATCACTCCTGTGTGAATAGCGACCCTCTTCCATGTCTCAAGGGTGACCCACAGTACCTCTGCTTCTCCCTTCTCCCCCTGTATTTTGGTAGCTTTTATGTTTTCCCTCACATATAGAGCCATTCCTCCCCCCTTTTTACCTGCCCAGTCCTTTCTGAATAAGGTATAACCTGGTATGGCTACATCCCAGTCCTGGATTTCATTGCACCAGGACTTGGTAATTGTGACGATATCCAGGTCCATATACAAGTGGCAATATAGTTATCTAACAATATATTTGACCAGTACATGCTGCAGAAAGCAATAAAAGATTTATTAGGGAGCACTGGGGATGTACAGTGAACCCCCACAATTTCCCAGCAATTTTTCCAAAAAGTCTCTGCATTTTTGGGGAACATTTTCTGCAGTTTTTCAGTGACCCTTTAATGGGCGTGGAGTGAGTCACATTATGCCCCATTGAACACCAGGTTTACAGCCTTGGAATTCATTGGTTCAGTGTGCAACTAGGTATGGAGTAAGTAGTGTAGCTGTGTGCTTGTGCACCATAGTAGTTTGTGCAACTTAGACTGAACTAGACTGCTAAGTACTTTCAGTAGCTTAGTACTGTGGTAATATGATTGTACTGTAATTAGTGAGTCACTTGGACTGTGGCCTTATCCCTGAAGGTGATTACCACCCTTTGTGGATACTGACAACACAGGAGCCTCTTGAGGAGGATTCCATCCCTAGAAATGCCACAGGAATGTGGCACCCATTAACACTATCTTAGGTAAAAACATAAAAAAGTCAGCACTGAAGCATGAGCAGAATGGTCAGAACATCGACTTCCACTATAAAGAGAGAGAAGGCCATGACACTGAAAAGAGCAAAATAAGAAATGAATGAGTAAGCCACCTTCAGAGATGCTGTGAAGCTGGTACAAGTCAATGGGCCCAATTTTGAAAGGGCGATGCAAGGCTTGCATCAGTCCTTACGCCAAACCCTTTTTTGGCACAGCTGTGCCAATCACCTTTGCCAAAACTTTACCCAATTTTGGTAGATTAGGCACAGTTATGACACTTTACCTGATTTATGGCAGCTTGTGCCAAATATTTGGTGCAAGTCCTGTAAAAAGGGTACCTGGGATTGCCACTAGCTACCAAAAAAAAAGTTGGTCTAACTTGTGGCAATTGGTGCACGGAATAGAAAATCAAAACCACCAGCTGGGTAATTGTGGCAAACCCCGTGCTCCATATTTTCAGTGCAACCAAAGCTTGGGTCAATGTAAGCCATCTGAAAATTCAGCCCAGGAACTTCATATTACATGTAGCAGGGTGACGGTTCCAATTTCAACATCAGCTTGGCTGTGTTTTCAAGCATAGCAGCCAGCTCCCATCTACAGAGCTTCCAACCACCCAAACCATTTTTTAATACATACCCCACCCTACACTCTCTAGCACCACATCCTTCCACTCTCTAGCACCCCCACCCTTCCACCCTCTAGTGCCTACCACCATCCACCCCTCCCCCTCCTCTGTCAGTGCAGTTGTATTTTTTTTCTTTCATAGACATTTTTCTCCCATGGTTGAGGGTGGTTGATCATCCCTGTGTCTGCTTCTCCCGACTGATGACTACCTCTCTGGAACTCACCTTGTCTCTCAAGTTCCCCCACAGCTTTCCCCCATGGTGGGATCAAAGAAGGGATGGCAGTCATCCCCCCCCTCAGTTGTCTATCCAGTGTGGACCAGGGTCCAGGGTGGTGGATTGGGGATAGCTTGACAGGGCTTTATTAAGTCCCTGCCATTGTTTTTCTGTTTTTCAACCTATCCCTGCTGCAGTGTATGCATACAGAGATGCACGCACATTATGCACTTGTGACCCCTCCCTTCAGGCTGCCCAAGGCTGCACTGCCACCAGACCTCCACTAGTCACAGTGTAAGGTTGGGTTGACTTGCTTCCCCATCCTGGGAGTGGAGAATAGTCCATTGGATGTGCAATCCTCTCTCACCCCTGCTGACCCCCCAGCAATCCAAGCTTTTTCCTGAACTCATGTTTCTGGCATGGCTGGAGGTAAGATGCTCTGCACTTCAGTCCACCACACCACTGGATCGGCTTTGCAGTGAAGTTTATAATATATAATTATACAATGGCAAGAAAGAATGCTGAGCTCTGATTGGTCAGTGCCCACCTTCACCAGTGAGGTCATCTCAGTACAACTTCACTGTATGAAGGACCAGCAGCAACACGACCACAGCAAATAGTAAAAAATCACTGTGCCCTTCACGTCAAACCCATCATAGGCTTCCCCCCTCATTCAGTTGTCAACCTCACTCGGTTCCCTACACCAGCCACAACAACACACACAGGCATGAACCTTTGCTCTCCTCACATTACTTCCTCAAACATCAAAATGTGTTTTAAAAAAAAAAGTAATCTGAAATGGCATTTGCATTCCCCTCGGCTGTGGCGCAAGCACTGTGAAACATCCCCGCCACTGTGGCTTCTCATTCATCCAGTTAAGAGAAATAACTACACCCCCCCACATTCTCTGAGAATAATACTATAAACAATTCAGAATCCCAAGAGCAGTGCTGACATCTGAGGGAACATCTCTTACCAGTAGCTTCACAGCACCGACATCTCGGGTGACATCTCTTACCAGTATCACCTAGTATTACTTGACCCGAGATTGAACTTCCCGCTGGAATGAGAGGCCACGTCTTCACCTTCACCTGCTTCCGGCCCCAACTGCAAGGCATTGGATAGCAGTAAGACCATCCCCAAGTTCTCTAACAATAGAATAAAAACATAATTTTAAATCTCCCACAGATAAGTAGTGCCCACATCTCCTACCTCTGTCTGTGGCACACACTAAATGTCCACGCCTGCCCTCCTCCATCAGCAGCACTATTGCGATTAAGGTCCCAAAGCAGTTATTTTTTTGCCTCACTCACAGGACAGACACTGGAACCACAATAATTTATATCAAAAAATCCTTGACACAAATACGCAGAGAGCTGGGGTGTTGGTGGCAGAAGACAACCAACCACCAACAGCAGCCCCTAGTGGGGGTGGAAAAACTGGGACTTTTTTAAGCAAGTACCCTTCCACACTGCAAATAAATATTGTAAAATTCTCTACATTTTCTTTTTTTAATCCTTTAACTATTTTTAATTACAATGAGCCATTGTATAACAGCAATAATGCTCTCCAGGGTGTGGGTCATGCTGGGATAATCTCACTTCTGGGGGTGTTGGATACACTCGGCCTGTGGCCTTGTGCACAACCATGCCAGGCGTGAGGTTATCCCAGCACAACCCACACCCTGTTGTGCATTATTGATTAAATATATCCCGTCCTCACTCATACTTAGCAAGCAAAGCATAGCTACCCACGCCTCACATCACACCCCATCCATGTCCCTGATGTTCAAAAATAGAGTGATTAGCCCACCCTCCTACCCCCCAGTGCCCAGTCTCCCTCCTTCCCCCCAAGCCCAAGTAGTCAAAAGGATACATGATGTCAGTTAAACCTCTAAAAAAGAAAATTGTCCTGCAATGGAGCATGCTCACACTTTATTTTCCAGTGCCGAATGAATGAATGATGATGTCCTTGCCTATAGTAACACCTGATTGGCTGAGAAGTGGCCAACCAGGTGTTACTATAGGTGACAACATAATTGTTCATTCGTTCTAAATACTATTAAGCCTTGAGCATGTAATTTAAATTGTGACACACCCATAAAAAACTAGGGTAAAAAGTTGGAATTATTTTGCCTCTCTTAGGCTTTCACCCCCCAAAAGTGCCACAAGGCATGTCTGTAAACCAAAAAAGTCCCTGATGGGTAGATTCCACCACTGTGAGGTGTACATAGCCTGAACTTGAAGGACTATAGAATATCAGGTCACTGAAAAAAAAAAAAAAGGAGAAGGCATGAGGAACAACTGAGTCAGGCCTGGTAGCCCAAATGATCTCCTCTGAATTAAAGGACCATGCAAAAAGAAAGAAGCAGAGCCCTTGAGGAGCACAGTATGTTGCAGTATGAAGCCATAGAAGGGTGAAAGCATACTGGGCCCTTGAGAAGTAGTCATTTGGGTGAGTGCCCAGAGGCTGTTGTGGCTTGTCTCTGGTGTCTTTGCCGATTGTTGTTGGGGGTGTATATCCACTAGTAATGGCAGGTATAGTAGAAATAGTAGATATGGTACAGAAGGTTAGGTAAATATGAGAGTTATCCCTGAGGAGAGGACCTGGTGATTCCTGAGCAATCTAATGGGTACTGAATGAGAAGCAATGAATCAAAGGCCCCAGAACAACAGAATCTAAGCATGGTCACAGCCCATGGCTGGAATCAAAACAAAAAGGGTAGACAGGAGCAAGCTGAGCAGAGAATAGTCCCGAACAAATTTCTAAGCAAGCACAGAATGGAGACAGTAGTGAAGACCAGGGCAGAGTAGCAAATCAGAATATGGGAGGCTAATGAAGAAGGGGCAGAAGGCTGTAAGGTATAGGTAGGTAAGTATGAGAGCCAGTCCAAGAAGGAGCACCAGGCAGCACATCAAAATCAGCGGAGTAGACTCAGCAGGAAATGTACACCAACCCAGAAGTAGACTATCAGCTGACAACGAACAGCCAGGAAGGGTACAGCCAGAGCCACACAGTCAGGACATGGTGCCACCAGACATGCACAACCAGGACACCTTTGAAAGAGAAGGCAGCAGAAATGCCTCTAGCTGCAGCAATGCAGCAATGGCAGGGGGGAGGAGGAGGAGGAGGGAGAGCAGGTCGGTAGAAGATCTAGTAGCTGCGTTGCTACAGCAAAAAAATGAGCATCCAAAAGATGTTTGGGAGCATGCACATGTAAGTAGTGCTCGGATGAGGGAGTATGGCATGAGCTGCCTACTGCCCCATTGAACTTCAGATTTACACCCTAGCAATGGAAAAAATAGGCAAAAAATAAAAATACTATTCAAAGCCTTTTCGCCTCCCCAAGGTGGCCAGGGCTAGTCCCATGCTCCTTCCCTTCTATCATTTTCTTCCCCAAATTCCCTTTCCTCACACTCCAGCAGGCAAAAAAATCCTTTCTGGCACCCTGTCAGCACTTCCCCTTGCACAATACCCTCTTTGTCAAGCCATCCTCCTTCCTAACTCAAACCCATTGGGACTGCTGCATGCAAAAAGCCAGTAGTGATACTCTACCACCAAACCCCTGTCCATGATAGAGGGGAATAATTAAATCTGAGTTTCTCAGTCAGCCCCCCTTCTAACAGTGTATTTCCACACTACCTTCCTTTCTAAACTGACGTTGTCAAAGTGACTAGTGTGCCCCTTATGGGTAATAATGTGTGACAACTCACTGTGTCCTCATCTCTGATGTATTATTCCACCCACTCAGTCAGTCCATCTTCTTACTGCACTTTTAGGCACACAGGAGGGGAGCATAGTCTACCTAATGTCACAGAATGATGTTAGGTAGAAGGTTATTGAGCTCATCGACATATAACATCAATAAGATCCTTTGGATCCTCCATGACAGTCTGTGCTCCATCCCCTGCAAGCCTGAGACCTATCAACTGATCAGTCAGATGTTGGGGTAGTGGGATGGGGCGACAGAGTATCATTGATAGTGTGGCTTGTGAACAATACTTGCGTAAGGCCACACCAGTACAAAAGAGGCTATTACATAAGTCCTGCCCATAATGGCATCATCAATGAAGCTCCACATCTCGAAATATCTAGCTTATACTCGATACTGAATAGTACCTTGTTGCTTTATTTACACTGAAAATGTGTCATATTGTACTTTGACTGCACTTTACTTTGTATTGATTAATGTTACTGTGTATATATTTTATCTCCTGTTTCTTCCCCATGGTCACACCTGGAAATGAGCCTCGGCTAAGTGTGCCTTTAACAGTCACCAATTGTCAAATATGTAAATGTAGCACTGTTTCCCGCCCCCACATAATGGGGCATCATGAGTAGCAGCTAAGGATAATGTGGGGGTGGGGGTAATAGAGGATAGGGACAAAAACTGCTGTTCCCCATAAAGATTGAGCCCAAATGTTTCTACATGTTCGCTGAAAGCCAGCAATATGGGACCTGATACTGAGTGCCTTCCCCCTCAGGGACACAAGAGAGATGGTCAAATGTTATTGCAAAAGCAGAGGAAAATGCAATTAAGGTGGTAGGTTGGTTTACTAAGAGGAAAGGAGAGAGGGGATCTTTGTAATGAAATCTGGAGAGATGGTTCATGGGTTTGTCAGCCTTGGAGCCCAAAAGCCACCACACCCCACAGGAAAATGTAGGCACCTCTTTGGTTTTATCTTATACCCCCCAACTTTATCTAAAACATTTCTTTGGGTGAGGGCTTTGGATAGATCCCCCAGATTTCATGATAGAATATGGCAGCCAAGTGCTGGACTCTGGGGGCCATTAAATTGACCCTCAGTGAAATATCAGTTTTGCAATTAAAATCTGTGTATCCAGGTAACTAATTAGTGCCCTGTTCTAAGGTCTCAAAATAGGTTAGGTAGGAGAGAAGGGGTACAAAGTGAAGCCACTGGTTCATACTGATCATTTGAATGCAGTAGCTCCAAAGCGGTTGTGTAACTTGCCTCTGTTTTTTATATTGATTGTACCAGTTCTTTAAGTACTGGGTGACCATGGAAACAGATCAGGGGAGGGCAGAGGATGTGGCCTATCTGGACATTATCAAGGCCTTCAATGCTGTGCTGCACAGGAGACTGATTAAAAATTCAACGTCTTAGTGGTGGGCTCCAAAGTGGTGCACTGGGTTAGAAACTGGTTAGTGGATAAGCTATAGAAGCGTGTTCGTTAACGGCACTCATTCTAATGATGGGATGGGTGCTAAAAGGCTTAGTGCAGGGACTAGTCCTCTTTAATGTCTTCATAAGTGACACTGCAGAAAAACTGAAAGGGAAAGTATGCCTTTTTGCACAATACCAATACCTTCCATAGGGTAGACACTGAAGAAAGGGTGGAGAGAATGTGCAGGACTCTTGGGAAATGCAAGAATTGGTCAAGAGCATGGTAGTTCGAGATTTAATGCCAAAAAGTGCAAAATCATGCACCTTGAGCATAGGAATCCAGGAGCTGAGCATAGGATGGGGCGAGGTACTGACAGTCACTATCTAGGAAAGGTACTTTGGGGTTATCATAACTGACAACCTCAGAGTGGCAGTGCAGTATGACAAAATAGTGAGTTGGGCTACTGAGATGCTGGGGTGCAAAGGGAGCGGTATCTCCAACAGGAGGAGGGAGGTGGTCTTACCACTCTATCACTCACTGGTAAGACCCCACCTGGAGTACTGTGTTCGGTTTTGGAGGCCACATCTCAGAAAGGACATAGACAGGGTGGAGGCAGTCAAAAGAAGGGCAACTAAAATGGTGATGGGTTGCATGAGAAGCCCTATGCGGAGAGACTGAGGGAATCTCAAAGTGTACATCCAGGAAGAGAGGAGATTGAGAGGGGACATGATGGTATTACAAGTACCTCATAGGGCTGGATAGGGTGCAGGAGTGGAGTTCCTTTCAAAGGTGAAAGAGCACCTGGAGCAGGGGGCATGAGATGAAGCTAGAGGGTTAAGAGATATATAGGGGAGTACTACTTTATTGAAAGGGTTGTAGACACCTGGAACAGACTGCAAGCAGAAGTAGTAGAAGCAAAAATACTGTGGTGCTTCGCGCATGCATGGGATAGATGTAGAGGTATATTAGTAATTAGTCAGGGAGAAAGGTGGGTCATAGGAGACCAGCTGGGATCTGCAGAGACAGATTATTCAAGGAATATCTGGGCAGACTGGTCCTTTTCTGCCAACAAAGTCTGTGCTTCTAAGTTTCTAAGCATATACTGTATTACACATTTTGTTGTGGTCCTGCTTCTGCTCCTGCATTTGCCATGTCCTATCCCTCGGAAATGAAAAAGCTGACCCACACACCCCATCCAGGATTTGTCAGAACATGCTTCCTTTTTACGTAACAGATTAAAGTCAACAAAATTTGCTAATTCAATTATATCTAAGTGCTTTGTTTTAACTCATAGATATATATATATATATATATATATATATATATATATATATATATTCATTGCAAAAAACTCCATTAATGCATCAGTTGGGGGTTTTAATTAAACCATAAAAAGCTGAGAAATTTGACATTAGGGTTACCAACTCTACCACCCTCCCACCGTCAACACACCAACAGGCATCGGGGTGTACAATGGGGGTCATTAGGCTCAACTCTCACCCCATTCCACATGTAAACAAGCTGACATGGTACAATATAAGAGAATGGGGTAAGAGTTAGGCCTGATGACCACATGGCGCACCCCAATGCCTGTTGGTGTGTAGACGGTGGAGGGGGGGTTGTAGGGTTGGTAACCCTAATGTCAAATTTCCCAGCTTTTTACAGTTTAATAAAAACCCTAACTGTTGCATTAATGGAGTTTTTTGCAATGAATTTCCCTTCTTTTTTAGATAGTATAATAGTGTCCTTATTTTACTGTTGGAGCACAGGGTCCTTTGGCCCTTGTTAATCCATCCTGAAAGTTGATTTTGCACAGCGACCGTGCCATTCTGCACCACAGGTGTGAAAGCATGTTCTGGGCAGGATGTGCAAAATGACAGCTATACTATTCATGAGAAGGTGTTAAGAAATAGCAATGTTAAAAATATGGAGTGAAAATATAAAACATTGGAGAAGTTATGAGCGTGCATAGAAACTAAGCAATGCACGCTTGTAACGCAGTCATTTTTTTGGACTTTTTTCACCCAATTCACAACATGGGCTTTTAAGGAACCCATCTCATGAACAGTAGCACTGTGATTTTGTTAATCCATCCCTAAAGTTGATTTTGCACAGCAACCACGCCATTCTGTGCCATAGGTGTGAAAACACATTCTGGGCAGGATGTGCAAAATGACTGTTGTACTGTTCTTGTGGAGTGTGAAAATGGCAATACTAAAATCTTGGCGAAAATATGAAAAATTGGCAAAGTTACAAGCATGCATAGAAACTATGTAACGCATGCTCATAACGCAGTCATTTTTTGCATTTTTTCACCAAATTCACAAAACATGGGCCTTTTGGGAGCCCACATCATGAACAGTGGCACTGTCATTTCAGTAATTAGTCCTGAAAGATGATTCTGCACAGCAACTGCAAAAATACCTTTCAGGACCAAAAAAAACCAGATGACAGTTGCATTGTTCATGAGGTGGAGTCCCCAAAACCCCATGTTGAAAATTTGAGGTCCAAATAACCAAAAATGGCTGAGATATCAACATAAGCTGACCTCCCCACTGACTCCTATTTATGACTTACCTTGATTCCTCAGTTTGAAATTTAGCTTTGAAGAGTGCAGACATGTCCTGGTCCAGAGAAGATCACCAGTTCTGACCTCCAGAGGGTAAGTATAGGTGGGGGGGGGTGGGGAGGCGGGTGCTCAGTGGGAGGATGGGGGAGGGGAGACTGGGGAGATGACAAGGGACAGTTTCCTTTTTTTACAGGGTTAATTTAAAAAAAAGGACTCTGTGGACATTTCCTTATTTTACTGGAAATAAAACCATACAAAAAAATTTGGCACACTGGCATGGGCTCCAGGTGTGCTACATTAGTGGAGTGGGGTTACATGACCTGATTCATGGATTGGGCACCCCAATGTTGGGGGGAATAATGGGCTTTGGGGGGAGGGCATCCAACACTGAGAGGAGGGCTTCCCGGTGTCGGAAATAATTTATTATGATTAGGGCACACTGGGGTGGGCTCCCAATGTGCCAAGTTAGTACGGGGAGGGGGACACATGCTGGCATGGGGATTGGGATCCCTGATGCTGGAAAAAAACATTGCGGGGAACAAGCTGCATTGATGCAGAATTCATCATTGAAAATTTCGATGCAGGATTCTGCATTGAGGAAAAGATGGTAGGGGACAGTTTTCTCTTTTTACAGGTTATATTTTACCTTGTTTTGGCACACTGGAGTGGGCTCCCAGTGTCCATGCCAGAAAGGGGGGGGTGACACAACCCAATTCAGGGATTGGGTACCCCGATATCGGGGTAAAAAGCGACGGGCTTGGGAGGGGTAAAAAAATGTAAGGAGCATGTTCCTCAGTCCCCATTAGGCAAACACAATTGTTAGTGTTTACCAAGGGGCTGTATATTAAAAATGTTAAAACTGTGAAAAGCCTCGCTAAAAAAGCAATCAAGATGGTGGTAAATTTAAATGGAAACCTGAACTGTGACCAGTAAAGTGCAAATGGTAAATGCCTTTTACCATTCGCATATTTATTGGTCAAACAGCAAATGGCATTTACTATACACATATTTACCATTCAAACAGTAATTTGTGAATGGTAAATGACATTTACCATTTGCAAACTGGTGTTCCAAAAGTAAATGCAATTTACTCTGTGCACAGCCTACCTTGCATCTATCACAAAAAAGTTATAATTCAAAAATGGTTATATGTGTTTTCACCAAACCATCCAAAGGCACACCCTTGGCATACACCCCATCATCCCTGAAAGTATCAGAGGCAAGCTTAATTCTATGTGTGCTGTACGTTAGAGCAAAAAATTCCATGTTATCCTATGGGAAAAAAGTTCCTTTTTGTGTTTTTGACCACTTTATATCTCCAAAACTGTAAAAGCTGCCATCATGAAACTTTCAACATCTTTTGATACTGACTACATGACAGCACATACCAATGTTTGTGTTATTTGGTTGAAAAATGATAAAGTTATTAAGGTGCAAATTGAGATTTAACATTGAAAGGCTGTACCATCCCTAACTATAATATATGTAGGGGATATATGATGGGCAGGAGTGGGATATGGAAAATATTCTCACTCCTACAGAGTGTGAATGCACAGTTTACTCTGCAGGACTGAGAATATTTTCCATATCCCACAATCAGCACATTATGTGTGCGATTTATACCATGGGGTTGAGAGCTTCAGGAAAATTATTTTCTGTTTCTGTGTGTTTTCTGCTCATTCTGTGTGTGGTGTGAGATTGTGCGTGTGTGTTGTTCTGAATGGACTGGGAGTCAGAAACACAATGGGACTCAGGTGAATGTGTTTTGCAAAGCTAATTGAGCAAGTTGTAGGTTTCATTGAGAAAGAGAAACTGTTGCAGGTAACGCTGAGAAAGAGAAACTGCTTTGTGAAGGAGTTTCCTTTAGAATTCAGATTGTTTTGATGCTGACTTCAGCACAGCAATGGGCTAGGAGTGTTAGAAACACAATGGGACACAGGTGAGAGTGTTTTGCAAAGCTAACTTGAGTAAGTTGCAGCTTTGGTGAGAAATAGAAACTGTTTTCTGAAGCAGTTTCATTTAGAATGCAAGCTGCAGTGAAGTTACCCTCACTCTGGTGACATCAGCAGAGTGTGGATGAATGGCATTTATCCTTACTCTGCTGATGTAATCAGGACCCCCAAATTTCCAACATAGTTATTTTTTCACACTGCCTCATGAACCTGATAGCTGTCATTTTTCAAATCCTTGCCAAATGTGATTTCACACTTGTGATGCAAAATGACATTTATAAATAACATCTGTCTTGTTCAGAAGGAGGGGTAATAAAATGACTGCTAAAATCTTGGGTTCAACGGTCACACAAAATAATGAAGTAATGTTGTTTGCAGGGACAGTCATTGGCCCAATGGGGGGGGGGGCATGTTGCCTTCTCCTACCAGTGACAGTAGTTTGGCTGCAAGCTCAGTGAGCTGGTGGAAAGGGCTGAGACTTGGGGAGAAGGCACTGCAGTAAGTTGCAACTGGCCCCAGTTGGGGTTGACGTGAGTGTTGAGGCCGGATGAGCCCATGCACTGCATCAAGACTACCTCTAGCATTCTATTTATTTCATTTCATGCATGACCTTTTGGGACCTGTGCAAATGAGGACACGAGTCCACTAACAGAAAAAGGAGGCAAATTAATTACAAAAAAATACATTAATGCTGACATTAGGGTTGAAGAATGCAAAGCGCACAAAGTAGAGGAATGAAAAAATAGTGGTTTGGGTCTCTGGAGCATTGGTAAATTATCAGCGAGGTATTTCTTAGGGTTATCAACCCTAATGTCCATCTCCTTCCCTGAGTAAACCAAGCAAGACATGATCTCTTTTCTCGGGCCCTGTGTGAAGAAAGCTACAACAGGTTCTGTTGGAGACGTGATGAGCCATACTTCTCTACCTTTGAAGGGTGTGTCCTAATGAGGCACTGACTTGGAGTTGTACCTTGTGCTTTGGTCAGGCAGCTATGGATTGGGGGAAGGGGAGGTGTTAGGGTTGACAACCCCAAGGAAGACCCTACCACCAATTCACCAATACTCTGGAGACCCAAAATCCTAAAGTTTTTCTTTTATGTACATTGTGCACTTTGCATTCTTCAATCCTAATGTCTGTGTTAATGTAGTTTTTTTGCAGCTACTAATATTATAATATATAATCTAATTTGGCTCTTTTCCTCTTTCAGATATAATATCTTAGTGTGGCTGATCATTTTTCTAACTTGGCTGTATTTGTACATTGTACATGTTTTTTAGTGTGATAAAGACAATAGCAGTACGCAGCATAATCATAAGGAGAGCACTAGACTTTGGCAGTATATAACATACAGTAACTGCACAGGAGAGCACTGCTGAAGACTTTAAAAAGCATATAGCATAGCTATACCATGGAGGTGAGAGCTTTCTTAGTAGAATATTCTGTGTTATTTCCACTGCAGTGAGGATAAATCCTGATGACATCAACAGAGTGAGAATAAATGCCATTTATCCACACTCTGCTGAGGTCTTCACTGCAGCTTGCATTCTAAACGAAACTGCTTCAGAAAACGGTTTCTCTTTCTCACTGAAGCTGCAACTTACTCAATTAGCTTTGCAAAACACTCTCACCTGTGTCCCATTGTGTTTCTAACACTCCTAGCCCATTACTGTGCTGATGTCAGCTTCAAAACAACCTGAATTCTAAATGAAACTCTTTCACAAAGTAGTTTCTCTTTCTTGGTGCTACCTGCAACAGTTTCTTTTTCTCAACGAAACCTACAACTTACTCAATTAGCTTTGCAAAACACACTCACCTGTGTCCCATTGTGTTTCTGACCCTCAGTCTATTCAGAACAATACACACACACACA
The DNA here is from genome assembly GCA_016271365.2 of Neoceratodus forsteri. NCBI lineage: Eukaryota > Metazoa > Chordata > Ceratodontiformes > Ceratodontidae > Neoceratodus > Neoceratodus forsteri. The sequence continues at coordinate 560,418,087 of CM028134.1, forward strand.
CACACTCTCACACCACACACAGAATGAGCAGAAAACACACAGAAACAGAAAAACATTTCCTAAAGCTCTCACCCCTATGGTATAAATTGCACACATGATGTGCAGATTGTGGGATACAGAAAATATTCTCAGTCCTGCAGAGTGAGCTATGTATTTTCACTCTGCAAGAGTGAGAATATTTTCCATATCTCACTCCTGCCCATCATGTATCCCCTATATGTATATATACAGTATGTGTCTATATCTATATAATTCTATATTTTTGTGCTGCCCAACTCACAGTAAAACTGCAAGCACCTACTTTTTATTTATTTATTTATTGAATTGTTTCACCAGGAAAGGCACACTGAGCAAAACAATGCTCATCTCCTGGTGCGACCTGGGGGGAGGGGTACAGAGGAGAGGAGAGGATAACACGCAGGTTATCACTGAGTGAACATTTAACATTACAGTTTGTGCATTGGAGAGGCAAACGCACAGGTTTTCAAGTAGGATACATATAACATTACATTTATTACATATACAATAATGGATGGGGAAGTGTGCTTAATGAGAAATTAATGGTTGCCCGAAGTGTGGGATGCTACATAAACCTAAGGCATCCCACACTCAGGGCAACTATTAATTTCAAATTGAAAACACTTCCCCATCCCTTATTAAATATAATTGCTGGTCAGCAATTTTTTGTTTTATGTCTTTACATTTTCCATTTATTTTGTGGTTGCGATCTTACCGCAGTTGTCTTCCCATTGTCACTGCCTGTTCTTTGTGGCTGCCGAATGGCAGGATCATCCAGATAGCGAGTGAGAGACATACTGCCATTTCTAAATGGTAGCATCAACAAGATATATTCTTTTAATTTTTTTAAAAAGCAACGAGAACGCTTGCTCTGGCAGCTCCTCGCTAAGTGAGTAAGGAGCCACCATGCTTTTTGAATTGAAAGCCCACCCCAAACCACACGCAGAGCCAATCAGGAAGCTGGTTTTCGTGACTGACTCAGTGTGTGTTCCCTGTTATAACTCACGAGTTATAATGGGGAATTATAACTTGGTCAGGCAATGTAAAAAATTGCTGACCAGTTATTATATTACATTAATATATATACTCTTCATAGGAATTGTGGTTGAGTAACAGGTTAACAGGTAGGGAATCAGTTAGGCGCAAGATACATTGATCCATACATGGAGCAGATTACATGGAATGGAAGTGCAGTAAGACATCAAGACAGCAGATGTCTAATAAGTACAATAATTGGTATAGTAACCCAACTTCATAGCGTATGCTGGGTGCCGTTGGTCAGGCAGTTGGGCGTATCAGGTACGAGGGGTGGGCACAGGAGGATAATCATGTGCAGGCACAATTTACCATAAGGTAGTTAGCCATGGTGGTAGAAAGGGAGTGAGTGAAGGAGGAGTGACGAATTTGGGGAGGAAGTTCATTCCAGAGTTTAGGGAGGTGGTGTGAGAAGGCTGCTTGTCCGATGGAGGACTGCCTCCTAGGAATTAGTAATTGACAGGAGTCGTACGATCTAAGGGCATGGTTTGGGGTGGAGGGTGGTGATAGCAAGGAGGAGAGGTGAGAGGGGAAGGAACCAAGCCAGAATTTCGAGGCAAACTTAGTACAGTGCCGCTGGTGGTGATTTTCAAGAGAAGGGAATGCAAGAGAATGGTAGAGATCGCAGTGATGGGTGCGGGGGGGATGCATTGAGGGCAAAGCGGCAGAAAGTGTTAAAGAGAGAGAGTCCAGTCTAGATAAAGTGGACTTGGAAGCAACACTATAAAGTATATCACAGTAGTCAAATGATGGAAGGATCATCTTCTGCACTTGTTCATGCCTCACAGTCAGTGGGAGGCTGCTGCAGTTCCTGTAAAGGGAACCGAGTTTAAGGAGCTGTTTTTTCAGGATTGCATCGATGTGGTTGGAGAAAGGTAGGTGTTGATCGAGCTAGGCCCCTAGGTACCGGAAGGAGGAGGGGTTTTCCAATACAGTCCCATCCAGGGTGTGGAAGGAGGGGAAGGTGGAGAGACTAGACAGGCGTTACCTTGTGCTGAAGGTCATGGTGACTGTTTTTAGCATTTAGGGAGAGCTGATGAGAGCTGAACCAGGTCTGAATTTTGTTGAAGTCAACCTGAAGGTTGGTAGTTACCTCTTCCAAGGAAGAGCCAGAGGTGACTAGGACAGTGTCATCTGCATACATCTGGATTGAGGAAGTTGACCAGATTAGTGGCAGATCATTAAAGAAAATGGAAAATAAAATGGGTCCTTAAGCAAGTTACGCGAAATCAGTCTTGGATTCTGCTTACATACTGTAGAAGCAACCCAAATAGAATGTGTGGAAAACAGGCAGCAATAATGAGAAAATTAGCTATAGTATTCCCTATGGCAAGCCTTCTTAATACCTTCATAACACAAGCAGGCCCCCTCGGAAATGAAATTTTGCATCTCAGCTCAGCAATCCTGACTGAGTAAATCAATTAAAATAATGCCATGATAGTCACTGCATGCATTCCAGTCCATTTGATGGCAAAATAAATTATAAGTTGTATTTTAATACATGTGTTTTTCATACTGGCAGTTAGGAAGGCAAAGCTACATTTCATGTAATTAATTAATTAATTATTTGTCAAGACGTTAAGGTGAATGTCTCCACAGTAGGGCAAACTGTTGTGTGGTCTCATTAGAAGACAACTTAGGTTAAGCGGGGCAAAGGGCAGACAAGATAGACTAATTGGCTTCCTTCTGTCCATAATTTTCTCTGTTTCTGTTTTTCTTCAAACATTTTCTACATTTAATGGTCTTGGTGTATTTATGTCATGGCACAATTTGATTCATATACCTTACCAGCTGTTACCCTTAATTCTAAAATTAGCATTAACCTGCATTCTGCACAGCTTTTGATGACATTTGAAAATGTATTTTAAAGGCTGTTTTGAGAATTATGGTTTGCTTTTGATTTTTGCCATTGAAGTATTTGTTTACTTATTTAGTTTTTGTTTATCAGGTAGGTACACTAAACAATGTAATGCCTGTTTCCAGGCAGGACTCGGAAGCAATACAAATACCAAACAACAATACCATGTTGGAAAAGGTTACAATTAGTATAACTGTACAGAAATAAAGCAGTAGATAGTCTGACAAGTCAGTAGTGCAATAAGGCTAAGCACAGTATACGATAAGTACAATGGAATGTGGCAGATAGGCAATTGTAAGAACATTACAGTGCATCAGGTACAGGAGCTTTTATCAAGGAAATGCAAAAACATGTGCAGCTCAAGCTTGAAATTCAGGATCTATAGACTAGGCAGATCAGAGAAGCTTGTATTGTATAGCACCCACATGGGAAACATGTCACACATGGAAATGAGAACTGCACTCACAAAACCTGCTTATATAATATTTTGTGTAATTATTCTTTATATACTGTGCCCATCATTCCAATCAGCCTCTGCAGATCACATCCTGTAATTCTCCACTCTACTGATAATGCCCTGTGTCTTGCTACACTGACCAACTTAATGTGTTTGCTTACTGTTCTCCTGAGTGCATATGCAGTATACTGCAAAAGCCAGCGTTCTCATGAGTAGCTATGCTATATGGTTTTTAAAGTCTTCAGCAGTGCTCTCCTGTGCAGTTACTGTATGTTATATGCTGCCAAAGTCTAGTGCTCTCCTTATGATTGTGCTGTGTACTGCTGTTGTCTTTATCAGACCAAAAAAACATGTGCAATGTACAAAAACAGCCAAGTTAGAAAAATGGTCAGCCACACTAAGATATTATATCTAAAAGAGGAAAAAAGCCAAGTTTGATTATATATTATATTAGTAACTGCAAACAAAACTACGTTAACACATACATTAGGACTGAAGAATGCAAAGTGCACAATGTACAGAAATGAAAAACCTTAGGATTTTTGGTCTCCAGAGTATTGGTGAATTGGTGGTAGGGTCTTCCTTGGGGTTGTCAACCCTAACACCTCCCCCTCCCCTTCCCCAATCCATAGCTGCCTGACCAAAGCACAAGGTACAACTCCAAGTCAATGCCTCATTAGGACACACCCTTCAAAGGTAGAGAAGTATGGCTCATCACAGGTCGCCAACAGAACCTGTTGTAGCTTTCTTCACACAGGGCCCGAGAAAAGAGATCATGTCTTGCTTGGTTTGCTCAGGGAAGGAGATGGACATTAGGGTTGACAACCCTAAGAAATACCTCACTGATAATTTACCAATGCTCCAGAGACCCAAACCACTATTTTTTTCATTTCTCTACTTTGTGCGCTTTGCATTCTTCAACCTTAATGTCAGCATTAATGTATTTTTTGTAATTAATTTGCCTTCTTTTTCTGTTAGTGAACTCGTGTCCTCATTTGCACAGGTCCCAAAAGGTCATGCATGAAATTAAATAGATAAAATACTGGAGATAGTTCTGATGCAGTGCATGGGCTCATCTGGCCTCAACACACATGTCAACCCCAACTGGGGCCAGTTGCAACTTACTGCAGTGCCTTCTCCCCAAGTCTCAGCCCTTTCCACCAGCTCACTGAGCTTGCAGCCGAACTCCTGTCACTGGCATGAGAAGGCAACTTAGTCCCCCCTATTGGGCCAATGACTGTCCCTGCAAACAGCATTACTTTATTATTTTTTGTGACCTTTGAACCCAAGATTTTAGCAGTCATTTTATTACCCCTCCTTCTGAACAAGACAGGTGTTATTTATAAATGTAATTTTGTATCACAAACGTGAAATCACATTTGGCAAGGATTTGAAAAATGACAGCTATCAGGTTCATGAGGCAATGTGAAAAAACAGCTATGTTGGAAATTTGGGGTCAAAATATTGAAAATGACTAAAGTTATGAGCGAGCATAGAAAAATTAAAACATACCTTCATAACATTGTTTTTTTTAATATGTTGACCCCAAATTTTCAACATAGCCTTCATATGATCCCACCTCATGTATCCAGTAGGTGAAAATTTCAAATCCTGGCCCAAAAAAATCATTTTGCATCACAGGCACGAAAATGCATTTTGGCCAGGATTTGAAAAATGACAGCTGTCATGTTTCTGAGGTGGTGTGGAAAAAAAAAAGGCTATGTTGCAATTTTGGGGTCAAAATATTGAAAATTACCAAAGTTATGAGCCAGCATTGAAAAATGTCAACTTCCTTCATAACTGTGTTGTTTTCTATATTTTTACCCCAAATTTCCAGCACAGCTTTCTTTTGATACAACCTTATAAACCAGGTAGGTGAAAATTTTCAAATCCCACCTGAAAGGTGATTTCACAGAGTGATCACAAAATCACCTTTTTGGCCAGAATTGAAAAATTTCACTTACTTTATTATTGAGATGGTGTCTCAAAGAGACCACATTGAAAATCTGGAAAAAAGAATATTCAAAAATTCAAAGTTATGAGTAAAAGTCCAAAATGCTCTGAAAATGCATTAAACTGTATTAATCTGATTTCCTCAGTTCCTCATCCAGCGTTGAAGAGTGAAGACATGTCTCTGGTTCAGAAAGGATTACAGCATTGGACCTCCGGTAGGTAAGTATAAGGTAACAGAGGATGTGGAGTGGTGGGGCTGAGTGGGTGAATGGGTGGGGTGGGTGGGGTCTGGATGGTGGTGATGACAAGGAGGGTCAGTTTCTTTATTTCAGGTTTTAAAAAATAAGTTGTAGGGTGCTTTTCTTTATTTCAGGTACTTCCAGCACTGGCCAGATTGGGCACCCCAGTGCTGGCTTCATAGTTGGGAGCACTGGGGGTTGGCACCCAGTTGTCCCAGACTGCTGGGTCGGGGGTAGACTACACTAACACCAGGTATTGGGCAACCCAGTTTCTGCAGATTCAAGTGGAGGCTACAATACAAAGGGGGGGTAGATGAAGCGGAGGGGCATCCTGGTGCTGGAAGAATTATGCTTCAACTGGCACCAGGGTTTGGGCAATGCAGTATCCAGATTAAATAAATAAAGCCATTGATATGGATAATGGTGGATGACCTGTGGAATGAAAACAAACCTACATGCTTAGCCACGTTCAACAGAGGTGGAGCTATACACTGGCACATAGCCCCATCCCTGCTGAATGAACACAGAGGAATGTCAAATGCCTGCCCTGTCATGGCCCTGCCACCTGATACACGAACACATTCTTGTAAAATTGCCACATTAAGCAATGTTGTTGTAAAGTCATCCTCAGGATATTGAATTTTCTAACAGTGTATGCTCAGAAACCGGACAGTTTTTGTTAACTAGTTTAAGAACTATTTTGCGTTGGGAGCTACAAACCATAAAAAAGCACACCTTGGTTCAAACTCTATCAAACCTGCACGTTTCAGGTTTCTTCTCCTGTTTTATTAGTTATACTGTAGGTGAGAAAAAAAGGTCTTCTTTTATGTAGTTTGTGTTTTTTAGCCCCTCACTAACTTTGTTCATGGTGAACAAGTTGCCACAATATATTCAGGATCCAGAGACCCTTGAACCATCCTTGTACTTTCTAAATTTCAAGTAAATCAGTTGCATGGGGCAAAGTTATTAAGGTAAAATGATGAGTTTAACATTAAAGTGCTTACTCAATGCTAATATACAGGTGAGACTGCACCTGTATATATATATATATATATATATATATATATATATATATATATACACAGTTACAAAAGTAGAAGTACTATATATACAGTCACTCAGCAAATACACTTCACAATACATTTAGTGTACATGCACCAACATGTTCTAACTTAGTCTCTGTCACATTTAGATGTTTTTCAAGGATATCTCCCTTCATTGAGTCACAACATGGAACTGTAAGCTGTCAGCATCAAGGTGATAGTTTGCAGGCGTGTGTGTGTGTGTGTGTGTGTGTGTGTGTATAAAATATCTTAATAGGAACAAAGACAATGTCTGGCATTGCAGAGGCTTGGACAGCAGAGCCCATCAAGGCAAGCCTTCAGCTAATTTGAAGCCAATGTTCACATTCCTTAGTCACAGGTGGACTGAAAATAAGACTTACATAAAAGCAGTGACAGAGCAGTTTGATGTTCTTTGAGCTTTGGCTGCCTGTCTCTGAATTCTATGTGTATTTCAAGCCTCATTTTCAATCTGCCAGTTAATAATGACTCCCCTTTCTTCCTTCCCAAATAGTAATGGTGTCCGATGCAAAGGCAGCCACTAGCATACATTTCTAGCTGATTAAAGTGTGCAGTCAGGTGACTACCGTGGCTGGGGTATTTCAGTATTACATTAACAGCATGGTTAAGTGTTTGCTACATCCAGCAAAGATTAGCCTCATACAGGCAAATGGTCTATAATTACATTTATTTGTACAGAAAACCCTTGTCTGCAGCTAGTCCTATATAAATGGAACCGCCTACTGTAATTCAGTTGTGCTTATCAGTTTTAGACCTGCAAAGTGTTTTGTCCATTTGAGAGCTGTATAGTAGATGATTAGACTAAATATTCAGAAGGCAGGGGAGCTGTTTTTTAAGAAACTCTAATTAAATATTTAAAGTGAGATGCACGTTGCCCTGCTGTAGTGGAGTATTTGTTACACTCTGTGTAATCTGGCCTGTTCAGGGAGGGTGATTAGGAACTGGATAATGAGACAGGTATATAGACACTTGTAGAATGGGAAGCCCAGGCACACTATGGTCAGCAGGGAGTGGGTATGCCAATGCTTCTGTTTTTGTCACTGTAACCGCATCATCTTCTGCAGAATGTCGTGTAAGTAATGAGAACTTTTCTTTTCACCTTGTGGTGCTTTCTTACATCTCATATTTTGCAGAGTTTACATAATAATATCAAATATGCAATGTTTTAAACAGTAGTAGTGGTAAAATTCAGAAAATGTAGTGGGAGCATTCTAGAAATAAAATATCTCAATGGTATTTGAAATGCAAATGATGGATCAGAGGAAGAGGCATACAAGCCAAAATGTAATATCAAGAATAAATGTAAGGGCTTTTCAGCACATTCAGCATTAAAACAGTATTTACATAGTTCATGTATGGAATCGTAGTTTGCAAAATACTGTATTCAGTAACTGAACTTGATTATAAGTGCAGCCACAGTAAATCTTAAGATTTCTGCCGCTATTTATTTTAACACTGTGGTTATGACATACCTCATCTGACACCTAAAATACAGTAGTTTAAGTTTTATTCCATAATAAAAGTGCATTTTGAGCCATAGAAAAGCAGAGAATTCCTAGCAATTCTTGAGTCTTATAGCTGCACCAGCCAAACTGAAAGCAGTTTGTAGACTGTTTATCTGATGGTAAATTGTGGGTAATCATTTATGTTCCAAAGGCTGTTTGTATTTGCTGTGTGTTCCAAGAAGTGTGTTATATCTCATATGATTAAGAAAAAGGTAATAGCTTCAGCCATAGTAGAAGATTTGATTAGCATTTTAAGAGCCTGTGACAAATCTAAGACTTAAAAACTATATTTACACACAGTTCTGCTTGCACTTCACATATGTTCTATACTTCTTGTCCTTGCTTTCTTTATTACTCAGTACAGTTGCTTGAAAATAGGGCCCTTACCCCTCAGACTCCCTCTCTTCCCTCTGCCTGTCTACATATCATGTCATAATCCTCTGTTTATGACTCACAATTGGTTGCTGTAGAAATGATTATGGTGTCAAAAGCAGGACAGTACAGTATTGCGTGTAGACAAGCAGTAGAAGTAAATAAAGTCTGACGTGCATGGATCCTGTCCCCATACAATTCTTCTTAGTAATGGAAACTATGGGGAAGATAAAAACAAAGAATATGAAAAATACAAATAAAACCATGTATAATTTCCAAAGTTTTCCCAGAGGTGTCTCAGGCTCTTTAAAGGAAACAGATGTGAGACAAAATAAGATTGTACAGTCCTGTTAACCTTACTGTTGTGTATCAGTAATTTGAAATGTCCCCATCCTCGGTGTCTATATAAAGTCATCTTGAAACTCAGTAGATACTCCACAGTTATCATCTCCTCTGATCAATTGTACCATAAACTCGTCTGTCTTGAACTACAGCAGTTTAAAGGAATAGCCTGTGAGACCCATATGTGGTGAAAGCAAAATGGGGAAAGTGAAAGGGTAGAAAGCATACTGTAGATACCAATTTTTGTGAAAGCCCTAGCCTCATTAAGGTCCTTATTCTCAAAGTGTGTTCCAAATGTCTTTCTCTTATTTGTTCTTATGATAAAAATCATTTGAGACTAGGACCATAAGAAAGAAAAAAAAATGCACATCAGAAATAGGTGAAGACTGATGTGGAGACAAGAGGAAGAAGTGGGGATAACTAGGACAAAAATGTGGAGTCTTTGATTTATAGAGTATATGAATACATACAATATATCGGGCCCAATTTTCAAAGGGCAATGCAAGGCTTGCATCAAGCCTGCATCAAACCCTTTTCTGGTGCAGCTGCAACAAACACCTTTGCTGCAACTGCGCCTGATTTTGGTAGGCCGGGCACAGTTATGACATTATGCCTGATTTATGGCAGCTTGCATCAAATATTTGGTGCAAGCCCCATACAAAGGGTGTCTGGGATTGCTGCAAGCTAAACCAGATACAGTTGGTCTAACTTGCGGCAATTGGGGCACAAGATAGAAAATCCTGACTGCCAGCTAAGAGAATGATGTAAGCCCTGTGTGCTATATGTTCAGCACACAGGGGGATTATGGCATTCAGGGCCATTTGAAAATCTAACCCATTGTGTGTGTGCATGTATGTGTGTGTATATGTATATATATATATATATATTCATACATACATATCTATATCTATATATATATATATATATATATATACACACATACATACACACACACACACATATATATTCATGGCAAAAAACTCTGTTTAATGCATCAGTTAGAGTTGTTCCACAGTGACAAAAGCTAGGAAATTTGGTGTTAGCGTTGAAAGCTCCCCTTGCACCCCCAAGCCCACCCCCACAACAGGCATCAGGGTGTGCTCTCTCACCCCGACACATGTGTAAACAAGCTGAGGTATAGGAGAATGGGGTGAGAGTTAGGACTGATGACCCCAACGCACACCCCGATGCCAGTTGGGGGGTGCAAGGGGGGCTTTCAACCTTAACACCGAATTTCCTCACTTTTGTCTCTGTGGAACAACCCTAACTGATACATTAAATGGATTTTTTTGCCATGAATTTCCCTTCTTTTTGAGAATGAGGACTACAAATAGTGAATAGAATGCAGTGGTGTGTAGTGACATATTAACGGTAACTGCAAAGCAAGTGCAAGTGCTAATGGTTACGCACATGGTGATGCAAACCTAAAAGGCAACACAAATGTTAATAGAAATGCAAGTGCAAACTGACGGCAAAGCGAACAGTGATGCAAACAGAGACACAAGCACGTACGTGAACACAACTGGTAACGCGCACAGTCATGGCACCGCTATCATAAATGGAAATGTTAAGTATTACAGCAACAATAACACCAAAGTGAACAGAAACAGAAAGGCAAACACAAGCGCATACGGAAACGCAAAGCATAGCGAGCACGGTCACGGTACCGCAATTGCAAATGCAAATGGCAATGGTAACAGCAAAATGAATGCCAGATGAAACAGAAATGGAAAGGCAAATGTAAGCATGTACAGAAATGCAAACTGTAACGCGCACGGTCATGGTACCGCAATTGGAAATGCAAATGGTAATAGTAACAAGCAAAATAACGCCAAAGGAAACAGAAAGGGAAACGTGAACGCAAGCACATACAGAAATGAAAACTGTAATGAGCATGATGATGGTACCACAATTGTAAATGCTAATGGTAATAGTAACAGTAACAATAACAAAAAGAAAACAGAAGCACGAATGCAAACACAAGCGTGTAAGGAAACACAAACCGCGACGCACACGGTCATGGTACAGCAATTGAAAGCATAAATGGCAATGTTAACAGCAGAAATAACAGCGAAGTAAAGAGAAATGGAAACGTGAATGCAAGTGCGTATGCAAACGAGAACGCAAAGGGTAATGCACACGGTGGCGAACACAGGAATGGTAACGCAAATGGGTAAGGAAACACAAGTGGGAAAGGTAACTGTAACAGTAATGGAAGCTCACACCATGTATTTGCCCAACAGCTGCATAGAGAAACACAGTGTGTACAAAGAATGTATGCATAACAATAGGCCTCAGAGCAGAAAATGAGCTGTTGGAAGACTAAATTGCTTATATCTCAGGCACTGTACGACGTAGAAAAAAAATCCCATGATTCATGATTTTCCTGCCTGCATTTTGTTAAAAGCATAGCCATAGGCTACACATAGTCGTGATGAAAATTCTGTGACTTGTACCATTTCTGAGATACGAGCCCCGAAAGGTGCGACGGACACCACCATGTTAGTCTATGAGGAAAAATTTCAATTTTGGAGTACCGTAACTTGGCTGCTGTGCAATATTTTTTCACCAAACCACCAAAAGGCACATCTGTTAGATGTTGGCTGCCTTCCCTCCAAATTTTAGCCCAAAAGACCAAACTGTTTGTTTGTAGCAGGGTGGCAAAAAATTCCTGTCATTTTGGCCATAGCCTGAAAAGTAGTGTTGCAATTTGAGACCCTTTTCGCAAATATTTGTGAAAGTGTGCGTGCGGCACTACTTTGTGACACTACTATTTCCAGAAATTTGAAAAACATATTTCTGGAGTGTTTAACCCCAAAATAAAGACATGGCTAGCATCCTTAGGGTCCGACTAGGTGAACACAAAAATAATTGTGTCCCTAGAGGGTCCCAAATTTAAATGCCAAGCATTTTTCTGATCACCAACTGAAAACAAAATGGTGGATTTGTGACACTACTAGGGCCATTTGCAACACTAAAAGGTGCATTTGCGAAAATGTTGAATATTTTGTTAACTTTTCCCATTGACATAATGGGAACTTGTTTTTTGAGTAACTTTTGAACCGTTCAATATTTTTCATGAAATCTTCAAAAGACACATCAGGGACCCTGGCCACATGTTCCCTGAAGTTTTTGGACCAGTCGCACAAACCGTGCGACCTGTAGCTGAGAGCAAAGAAATCACAAAAAAGCGTGATTGTGCAATTGGTTGTCACTTAATAACTCCGCAGCTGTATATTCAACTGGTACGGAACTTGGCAGATCTCAAGATCTACCATGCCCAATTGTGCATACCAAATTTCAGGCAAATCTGTTGAACAGTGGCAAAGTTACCAAGGTACAAAATTTGACCCTTTAATCTTAAAAGTACTACTCAGCCCTAACTATGGTAGCACTACTGTGCTACCATTATATATATAGGGGATACATGATGGGCATGAGTGTGATATGGCAAATATTGTCACTCCTGCAGAATGAGCTCTGGATATCTCACGAGTGCCGAAGGCACGAGTGAGATATCCAAGCTCACGATGCAGGAGTGACAATATTTGCCATAGCACATGATCTGCCCATCATGTATTCGATATATACAATAGGGCCAAGAGTTTCAGAAGTTTTGTTATGCTGTCTTGTGTTCTGTTCCTGTTAATGTGTTTGCTCATTCTGTGTGTGAGCTTTTCTGAATGAGCTGGCAGTTTTATAAATTTGAGAGACACATGAGTGTGTTTTTCAATGCTAAATGAGTTCATTTCAGATAGGAATGAGAAACATACTTTCGTGAAGCTGTATTGTTTAGCAGTCTGGCTGCAGTGAAGTTAAAAGCATCATAGTAATTGTAAAGAACTGAGAGGCAGAGTGTCAGAACAGCTGATACTGTTTTCAGTGGTAATTAAGTTAGCTGCAGGCAGAGTGCAGAGTGTTCTGTGAAACTGTGCTCTTTAGGATTCTGGCTGCAGTGAAGTTGAAATTGTGACATTAATTTTAATGGGTGAGAATCAGAGTTTGAAGAACAAGTGAGAGTGTGTTTCAGTGGTAGTTGAGTTAGCTGCAGGCAGTAGTTTAGACTGTTCTGTGAAGCTGTGCTGTTTGGAATTCTGGCTGCATCAAGTTGAGAGCATCACAGTAATGAGCTGGAAGTTGGGGGGATAGGTGTGTTTTGTAATGCTCACTGAGTTAGCTGTAGGCAGCAGTGAGACCTCTCAGGTAGTTCTGCATTTGTGTCTATGGTAACAGCACAGGTGTTTCTTTCATGCTGAGGGGAAAGCTGCCTAGGGTGATGATATCAGTGACCTTTTGTGACCTGTGTGTGTAAATGTCTCATATCATCACAGTAGAGCAGAGGGTAAAAATATCACACTGCAGTGGATGATACGCTGTTTTATCTCACTCATTTACCACTCAACCCTATTGTGTGTGTATATATATATATATATATATATATATAGAGAGAGAGAGAGAGAGAGAGAGAGAAAGCGATTTTTACCAGGAAAAACATATTGAGCTAAACAGCTCATTTACAGATGTGTCCTGGGGAAGGGGATCAGGAGAGTGCAATCAGCTACATCAGTAATGTTACAATTATAACAACAGTTACTAAATAACAGCAATAAATTTACATGGTAGACAATTAAAAAGAAACACAATGATCAAGTGCTGCAAAACATAGCTTATCAAAAGCAGTTCAATTCACTGCAACTGGCAGCAAAATGAGGAGGAGAAGAGAGATAAAAAGTACATCAAGTACAAGTCCAAGGGATATAGAGGACCAATGGATCAAGGCAGAACGGGGAGAAGTAATGGGGAAGCAGTGAGACTAGCCTAGAATCAGCAGCAGCTGTAGGAGTGAATAGTGAATTCACAGAGGAGGGATTTTAGTGATAGGGAAGAGGGAGCATTGGAAATTGGGAGGGTGCACCAGAGTTTCAGGAAGTGGAAAGAGAAAGCAAATTGACAAGCAAAGGATTTCACAGGGGAAAGGGTGAAAGAGTGGGTGTCAGTGCTTTGGAGGGAGTAGAAGGTGGAAGGAGGGGAGGAGAGGAGGGAGGAAAGGTTGGGGGAGGGAGCCAAGCCAGAATCTGGAGACAAAGGTAGTACAGTGGGCCAGGGCCGCAGTAATGGGGGGGAAGTGGGGAAGTTTTTCGGGGCCCCAAGCTCAGGAGGGGCCCACCTGAGGAGCTGGCATTACCCTTAGCATTAGCTGGTTTGGGAAACAGGGGCCCATTTCGATTGACTTGTCCTGGGCCCCAAAATTCATAGCTGCAGCCCTGCAGTGGGCAAGGTGCCTGGTGACAAGGGAAAGCAGTGAGAGGGAGGAATACAGGGAACAGTTGTAGGTTCTGTGGAAGCAATCCAGGGTAAAGCAGCAGAAGGAGTTAAAGAGGGGATCCAGTCTGGCAATGATGCACTGGGTAGAAGAGCTATATGCAATGTCACTATAATTCAGTATAGGTAGATTCATCTCCATGACAGTCTCTCTACAGGCAGGAAGTGGGATACTTGCTTTGTTCCTGTAAAGTGCTCCAAGTTTAGGGTGCTTAGGATGCAGCCTCTGGTAGATGGCATCCACGTGAGTATAGAAATGGTATTTAAAGGAGTCAATATCCTCTATAACAACACCATAAAGGGCCTGGAAGGAGGGGGGGAGGGGAGAGCTTGGCAAGTCCCTGCCTAGTGTCAAAGGTCATGGAGACCATTTTTTTTGCTATTGAGGGACAGCCAATTTGCTCAAAACCAATGCTGGATGCCGTTGAAATCCAGCTGCAATCATGTCATGAGGTCTGAGGCAGAGGAACCAGAAGTATAGGAACTGTGTCTTCTGCATACACATGAATGGACACAGAGGAGCAGGCAAGAGGCAGATCATTTAGGAAAATGGAGAATAGGATTGGGCCAAGGACAGATTTTTGTAGCACACTGCAGCACCTAAGGAGAGGAGGGGAAACGCCATCAACATGGACAGCTTGGGTTTTATCCTCAAGGTATGAACAAAACCACTCAACAGAGGTGGAGGAGAAGCCATCCACTTTTAGCTTGACCTGGAGGATGAGGTGAGCAACAGTGCTGAAGGCTTTGGACAGATCAACAAAAATGGAAGAGGTGACCAGCCCTTGGTCCATGCCAGAAAGAAGGGATTCCATGACCCTAAGGAGGGAGGTGGAAGTGGAATGGGATTTCCCAAATCATAGGGAGTGATCAGGGAGGAGTTGTCAAGGAAAGTGGAGAGATGGGAAAGGATCAGCTGTTCCTGAAGTATAACCAGGAAGGAGAGGAGGGAGATGGATTGGAAGTTGCCAGGAAAGGCCTGGTTACCCTCTTTGAGAAGAGGGATGATAGTGTACTGCTTCCAAAAATTGGACACTTAGGAAAATGACAAGGACTTGTTTAGGATGTGGGTAATGGGATGGTCAATGGCCAGGGTAGAGACAGAGAAGAGTTTGGGGTCAATACCATCAGGGCCCCCTCATTTGTGTTGGTTTAAAGCAAGGAGGGCCTTCAGGGTCAGAAAGGGAGTGGTAGAGAGTGGTGGGGGAGATGCAGAAGAGTAGGTGAGGGGGGAGGAGTTGGCTGACGCATAATAAGTAATGCAAAAAATTGGTTAATGCATAAGTTAGGGTTCAACTTAATATTGCAGAAGTAGGGAAATGTGGTATTAGGGTTATCAACCCTAACTCCCCACCCTCCAAGCAGCAAAAGGACAAGACCAAACAAGCAACCACAGATGGTCATCATCAGATAAGACAAACAACATACTCCTGTTTCCAGATGACACAAATGCAGTAGCATTAATATGCTGCCTTTGTGGATTTGTATTTGTGGCATGCACACTGCAAGACGCACTCACTCACTTATTGAAGCAGATAGAAATCCATGATACTCAAATCACAATGCTGCTTCTGTGTGCAGAAGCACGAGCCCCTGCAGACAGGTACAAATCTGCATTACCCAAAATTACAAGAGTTCTTTCATCTGCAGAAGTCTCAAGTACTCATGGACACTGTAAGACATACACACTTGATGGGTCTGTGCTTCTGCTTCTGCAGCCACAGGTGTAGATATATACACTGGCCTCTGACTCCAGAAGCACAGATGCCACAAAATTCATGATACCAAAGCTACAACAGTGCTTCTGAGGGCCTTCACCTCTTCAGTCAGAGGTGCAAGACATACAAACCAACTTCTGGCTCCAGAAGGGCAGGCATCTGTGGGGCCAGTAGTTCTGCAGACAGAAGTACTATTGCATAGTGGGTATCATGGTGTCAGCAGCAGATCTAGACATTTTACAAGGGTGTAGCAGTTTGTCAGATACAAAGCTGCATATACTGTAAGTACTGGAACTCTTGCTGGAATTAAAATCCATCAAGAGTTGCGGTCCAGATGGTCTGACTTCAATGATGCTCAAATATTCAGCCTTTCAAATAGCTGAACCTCTTACATATCTGTTCAATTGGTCAATTTCTTCTGGTACTCTTGCTTGGACTTGGAAGTTGGCCAGGGTTGTCCCAATTTTCAAGGTGGGCAGCCCTGGTCTTCTGTCCAACTATAGGCTTATTTCCCTTCTTTCTCTTGTTTCCAAGGTATTGGAAAGGTTACTGGCTACACAGTTATCAGACTATAAGCATGATCATGGTCTATTCGATCAATTGCAGTCAGGATTCTGTAGGCACCATGGAACAGTGGTCTCTGTGTTGAGGGTCTTGGATGATGTTAGTAGAGCAATGGACTCCAGGAAATTTACTGGGGCTAATTTTGTTGACCTCTCCAAGTCCTTCAACATGGTTGACCACCAAGTTCTTCTGCATAGGCTCTATGAGATGTGGTTGGGCAGGGAGGTGTTGAATTTGTTCTGATCATACCTGGGCCATAGACGTCAAATAACAGTGGTGAATAGGCATGTTTCATCTCCACTGCAGGTTGTTAGAGGTGTGCCCCAGGGCTATGTCCTGGGACCATTTCTCTTTTTATTTAAATAAGTTGGCAGCCAGTGTGGGGGACCTGTTGTACCATTTATATGCTGATGATACAATAGTGTATATCTCAAGACCTTCAGTACAAGAGATTCAAGCAACATTGCAAAGCAGTTTTGAAAGGATTTAGGCCTTTTTTTTACCAATTCCAAGTTAAAACTTAAGTCATCTAAGACTAAATGTATGTTATTAGGTTCTGCCTCCAAACCGAAAACATGTAAAGAAATATTGATAACAGACCAATATGGAACTGCTTTGGAATGTGTGGACTCATATAAAAATGTGGGTGTTTGGATGAAACCATCTTGGTCAGTTAACATGCATGTAGATAAATTGATCACCCAGGTGGGCAAAAGAGTAGGCCTGCTATGCAAGTACCAAAATTGTCTAGACTCATTAAAAACAATAGTGCCGGTAAAGATTTTTCCATTAGTTGATTATGCAGATGCCTTTTATGACTATGCCTCAAGTGAAAGGTTACATAAATTAGAGGTATTGTATAATCATCTTGCTATGTAAATTCTTAGGTGTCCTAGGGTGGTCCATCACTGTGAACTTTATTCCAGATTGGGTTGGATCTCCTTGCCTACTAGTTGGCATTTACATAGGAGTGTACTAGCATACAAAACAGTCTTAGGCCTTGTCCTAAATTACTTAAGTAAAAGACTGCTTCATAGGAACATTGATCCCTCATTGAGAAATTCCTGTTTGTGGGAAATGGTGGTACCAAGCACTAAAACTGAAAGATCTATGCATTTTTTCTGCCAGTTTGTTCCTACTTACTGAAATAAACTCCCACCTAAATTTAGACTGTTAGACTCACCCACCCACTCCCAGTTGTAGCTGTGGAACATTAGTTTTTGCATCATATATCTACCCAGAATACTTGTTCATGTTTTGTAAAAAATTGTCTAGTACTGTTATTATGTGTATAATCTTTATATAATTTTGTATAACCATCTATGTAATTGGTTGCATATTGTTCGTATTGTATGTTTCTTTTGTCTTTTTATATATTGTTTGCTTTACTTCATATAGGTCACCATTGTAAATGAGCTTTGCTCAATGGCCATAACCTTAAATAAATGAAATGAATATAGAAAACCATGCACTAGTGGATCATGCTATCTAGCAAGATTATTCATACAGCATGCAAGAGTGCATCTGCCTGCAGAAGCACAGGCCCTATGGGGTCTTCTGTCTGCAGAAGTGCAGACCCCTATGAGGCCTGCACTTCTGCAGCCACACATATTCATGCACACTGTATGACATACACACACAGGTGTGGCTGTATATGCAGCCACAGATACAAATCAATGACGGTAGTACATCAGTGCTACTGCATTTGTGTCACCTTGAAACATTTGTATGTTGTTTTACCTGGTGATGACTGTCTGTGGTTGCTTGTGTAGTCTTGTCCTTTTGCTGCTTAGGGTTGGGGGTGGAGAGTTGGGAAGGTTAGGTTTGGAAATCCTAGCAACCACCTTTCCCTGTGGTGCTAAATTGAACCGTAACTGGTGCATGAACACAATTTATTGTTTTGCAAAGAATTTCCTTTCTTTTTGAGATAATGGAATTGTATCCTCCTTAACGCAGGTCCCTTTGGGACCTACATGAACAGGTGAAGATACAAAGAGCCCTCTGGGCCCTGCACCAAGAAAAGATTCCATCTGCATATGGAAATGCAGGGCCATGTGGGCCCTTCGCTTCCATGCAACAACAGATGTCAAGAATTCATGGGGCTGTCTGGTGTACCACAAAAGCGCAGGGCCATCTCAGTCCTGCTCTCAGTCAGTGCTGCATGGGAGGCTAGGTAGCAAGCTGGAAGACACAGAGGAGGGGATGAAGATGGTGGGATGGATAGTAAACTGACTGCAAGGGAGACAGCAGAGTGTGGTGGTGGGAGGGGAGCTCTCATCACCCAGGGCAGTGACAAGCAGAGTGCCACAGGGCCCTGTACTGGGGCCAGTGTTGTTTGGGATTTTCATAGCAGACATCTCAATAGGCATCAAGAGCAAGATCAGTCTGTTTGCAGATGACACCAAGATGGAGGCAGAAGTGGATGACTAGGAGGGGTGGCAGGGATTGCAAGAGGATCTGGCAATATTGGAGGACTGGTCAGACACTTGGCAGCTGGGGTTCAATGCCATGAAATGCAAGGTGCTACTTTTCAGAGCAACAACCCCAAAGAGGAGCTACCAGCTGGGGGGGGGGATTCAGCTAGCCAAAACAGAGGAGGAGGAGAAGGATCTGGGGGTGATCATAATGGGAACAATGAGCAACTTCACACAGTGTAGAAAGGCAGCTGCAAAGGCTAACAGGATGCTGGGTTATATTAACAGAGGCATATTCTCCAGGAGGGGGAGGTGATCCTGCTGCTATATAGGTCACTGGTTAGACCACACCTGGAGTACTGCATGCAGTTCTGGCATCCGTACCTGAAGAAGGACATTAGATTACTGGAAGTTGTGCAGTGCTGAGCAACAAAAATGATTCAGGGCTAGGGGACTTGCCCTATGAGAGTAATCTGAGGGAGTTGAACATGTACTCACTGGAGGAGAGGAGGGATGGGGGGACATGATTGAAACCTTCAAGTACATGAACATAATAAATAAAGTGGGCATGGAGGGGCTTTTCCAATTAAGGTGGGGGAGGGACACCCAAGGGCACAATCTGAGATTGGAGGAGGGAGGTTCAGGAGGGAAATGAGGAGACACTTTTTTTATGGAGAGGGTAGTGACAGGGTGGAATGCACTACCAGAGGAAGTGATATCCTGTAAAACAGTGGGCTGCTTCAAAAGGGGATGGGACAGAGTAAGGGGGAGGGTCACTGGAGGGAAGGGAGGAAGGGACAGCTGCAGTATAAGGGCTGCTAGCTACAAACTGAGCAGACTCAGTAGACCAAAAGAACTTTAACTGCTGGCAAGTTTGTATGTTCATATGCACTTCCACGTGGCCACAGACACAGATACACAGGGAAAGAAGCCATTTCTCAGCTGAAGCACAGGGCCCTTTGGCACCCACAGGTGCATCACCCTATGCCAACAGGAGAGTTCTTTTCACTATATGGTACTTGAGGCTGTGCTGGCAACCCTGCACCTAGTCTTCCCAGGCTGTGGGGAGGTGTTATATGTCAGCGCCATCCCCCCAGCCTTGGCCCATCCAGCTCCATCACTGCACTTGCCACTGAACTCAGCTCACCAGCATGGGATTACAAAGTGCTACCTGCTGGGTAAAGGCTGGTACTACACACAGTGTTTCTTTTTTTTTATTATTTTGACACCAAGTTTTCAACATAGTCATTTTATGACTCCCCTTATAAACAAGACATATGGCATTTATAGAATAGTGACCGAAAAGTCATTTTGCACCACAAGTGAAAAAGCACATTCCCTCTAGGATTTGAAAAATTAAACCTGTCACATTTATGAGGTTGTGTGGAAAAATGACTATACTGAAAGTTTGGAGTTTAAATATTTACAATTAGTGAAGTTATGATTGAACATTGAAATATTTTAATGTTCATTCATAACTTGGTCATTTTACGATATTTTTACACCAAATTTTCAACATGGTCTTTTTGTGACCCATCCTCATGAACCCAGTAGGAGAAAATGTTCAAATACTACCTGAGACATGATTTTGAACAGTGACTATGAAATCGCCTTTTGAGACAGATTTTAAAAAAACTTTACCTGCCTTGTTCATGAGCTGGGATTCCAAAAAGGCCATATTAAAAGGTTGGTGGAAAATTTTTTAAACTTAGTGAAGTTATAAGTAAACACTGAAATAGTTTAATGATCACTTCAAATGTGGTCAGTGTGCCATATTTTTACACCAAATATTCAACATAGCCTTCTTATGACCCCATCTCATAACCCAGTAGGTGAAAATGTTCAGGTCTTGTCCAAAAGGAGATTTCAAGTGGTGATTGAAAAATCACTTTTCAGGACATATTTGAAAAAATCCACCTCCCTTGTTCGGGGGGAGGGGGGAGGGGGGCTCTAAAAAGCCATATTGAAAGTCTGGTGTAAAAATATTAAAAATTGACAAAGTTATGAGTAAAAGTTCAAACCCTATTAAAATGCATTGAACAGAACTTACCTTATTTTCTCACATCACAGTCACCAGTTTCAGCAGTAGACATGTTTTCAATCAGAGAGTGGATCTATGATGTGGGAAATGTTCAGGTGTGAGATGGTGTGTGGGGGCATGGTGGGTGCTGAGTGGGGGTCAGGGTGGGTGGGGTTGTCTGGAGGGTCAGATCAGTGAGGGACTGTTTTCTTTTTTACAGGTTGATTTAAGAGATCAAGGGACTGTTTTCTTTTTGCACGGTTAAAACAGTATGGAATCCAACACTGAGGACTGGGCACCACAGTGTCAACTTAACTGTACAGTGGCACCCAGGAGTGAACACTCCAGTGTCACCACCTATTCATGGAGGGCAGTGACCTGGAGGAGAAGGAGGTCTGCAAGTGGTACCATGCCAATCTGCTTTTCTATAAATTGGGAAAACGCAGCATGTGGGGAACACGGGGAGGGCTGGCTGAGCTGGAAAGGTGAGAATGAAAAATTAAATAAAAACAAAACTAGATAGATAGACATATAATAGAGAAAGATATTGAGACTGATCAGTGGATCACTGCTGCCACACAAGCTGGCAGCACATCTCCATCTGTGGTGCAGATGTTAAGAAACTCATGCTATTCCCATACAGAGAACATGGGTGAATGGCTCCTCTCCTTAAGTTGGGCACCTTGGATTTTAAGGTACCCAGAAAAGGTATTTCTGGATGTTTATTTTAAATTATATATCGCTTGAGCATTCCTGACCAATCACTGACCTCCCTTCAGTTGAGCGTGAGGTACTCTTATTACCGTAAGAGTACCTCAAGCACTAAGCCACTGTAATAAGCTTCTCATTGACTGCTTATGCCATTAAGAGACCCTGTAAATGGACCCAGAAACTATAAACAAACACCAGAATATGGCTAAACAGGTCCAGTTCAGGTAGGTTCAGGTGTTTTTTTTTTTTTAAATCATTTTATGTATTTTCTATGTTTTTTAGTTCAGGTAAAAAGAACAAGATGGTGACTGTCACAGCCCCAAAAACAGTTTATCATGTTGTGAGAAAAAGTTGATGCAAAACCAAAAAGTGCTCATGACAGGGTATATTTCAGGCTGTTTAAAATGGTTAGCCAAGAAACCTACTGAGCATGCTCAGAAAACAACAGTTAAATCCTGGTACCTCTGGAACAATTTAATATTTTTACACAAAACTTTTGAAAGGCAGTACTTTGGCACAGGCCGCTTCTACCCTTAAAGTTTCCTGAAAAAATTCTGTACCATATAGACTGTGTGTGAGAACAAAAAAAAAGTGTTTTAAGTACTGGATAAAATGTAGACATTAAAGTAACAGTAAAAGTTCTGGCAGAGCCACTATGGCTGCAAATGCATTAGCCAGATAAGGGTGTTTCATAGGCTTAAACATAAACATGAATTGCATTTAGTAAGGCCTACGATACCATTCAACATATGACTTGTGAACAAGCTGGGCAGCCTGAGAGTGGGTCACAAGGTGGTAAACTGGGTTAGGAACTGGTTGAATGATAGGTGATAGAGAGTCATGGTAAATGGTGCTCAATCTAAGGAAAGGAGTGTGAACAGCAGGGTGCCACAGGGATCAGTCCTGGGCCCAGTCCTGTTTAATGTCTTTATAAGTGAAATTGCTGAGGGACTGGAGGGGAAGTGTGCCTCTTTGCAAATGACACTAAGATCTGCAACAGGGTGGACACTTCGGGAAGGATGGAAAAAATGAGGAGGGAAACAGATAAACTGGTGGAATGGTCTGATGTGTGGCAGCTGAGATTTAATGCAAAAAAGTGCAAAATCATGTATTTGGGTTGCAGGAACCCATGCGAGGATTACAGGAGCAGGGAGGGGGGGTGGAACAACTGATGGTCACCAAACAGGAAAGGGATTTGGTGGTAATCATACTGGATGAACTAAAGGTGGCTAAACAATGTACCAAGGCTGTGGGGAGAGCCAGTGGGATGCTGGGGTGCACAGGGAGAGGTATCACCAGCAGAAGGAAGGAGGTGATGCCACTGTGCAGATCACTGGTGAGGTCTCATTTGGAATATGGTATCCAGTTCTGGAGGCCGCATCTCCTTAAGGATGTAGACAGAGTGGAGGCAGTAAAGAAGGGCAACAAAGATAGTGCAGGGCCTGCACTAAAAGTCATATGAGAAGAGACTGGGAGACCTCAATATATATACCTTGAAGAAGAGGAGAGACATGGGTGATATGATAGAAACCTTCAAATATCTAAAAGGCATAAATAGGGTGCTGGAGGGTAGCATATTTCAGAAAAGGAGATGTCCAGTAATGAAGGGGGCATAACATGAGGTTGGAAGGGGGTAGACTAAGGGGTACCGCGAGGAAGTATTTCTTCACAGACAGGATGATAGAACCTTCAGAAAGTTCACAAGTCAGTTTCATAATGAAAGGGAAAATGAAACACAAGTGACACATTTTACAAAATACTACTATACACTATAAGAAATATAGATTGAGTAACTTTATGCATAACCAATGTGTTCTGTCATCTTGGGGTTCTGATTCCCATGGACCTCTCGAGCTTTGCTCTCCTGGTCAGAGGGAATCAGAACCACTCTGTGGCAGAAGACACTGGTTGTGCATAGTTGCTCATCCAGTCTTTTCTATATTTAGTGCTGCATTGAGGATTTCTAAGTAATAAATCTGTGCCTTACAATTGCTTTAAATTAGATCAAGATTCAGGTCTATTCAATTCAAATTTGTTAAGATGAGGAGCAACGTTTTTGGAAGAAACCAAAGGAATAACAACCCTATAAGTCAGGAGGTAATGTCTTATAAACTCTTTTCTATGTAGGTGTGAAGGGCTATCCAGCTGTCCAGCAATATCATTTTTTACATATCTGCAACCAAGCAATAAAGAAAGGCAGAAGACATTTCACAAAACCTTGAGACAGAAATTGATGCCAGAGTTTAGCTAACTATATCTGCACAGCACAGCTTTATCAATTGCAGAATCAGTTTCAGTCTAATGGTTCTATGAAATGGCTACTGCCTTGATTTAAAATTAAGACTGATTTAGACAGGGATATGCCTGGACAGCTGACATCTAAAGGTAAGCCCAATATAATACTTCATCCCCTTTGCACCTATGCTCCACTCTAGAAATTTTGTATTTTAATAACTTTGTATTTAATTCTTTACTTCCTACCAGTTGTACAATCACAGTAATCCACTGCACAGTATGGAGTGCACTGGGATTTATGCATGCCTGGCATTGTTGGTCACGTGCCATGTGTGGGAAAATCCCTGCCCAACCCACAACTTGTTGTGGATTATTAAAGGAAACTGCATGTTAAAATCAGGAAAATATATGTATTATTACATTTTTTTATATTCTTACTTCATCCCAGTGCTTTTTGTTCTGCTCAGGCTGTGAGAGGAGTTTTTTCTAACTTTCCCAGGCTATTTTATGGCCTCTTGAGGCTGCCATTCAGGTTTCTTTTATTGCATCTTGTCCCAGAGAGTTTTCTCAGAGTGCCCTTTCCTCTGATGTCTAATAGCCCCTGCAGGAGGCCAGTGTCTTGTTACAGGGTTTTTATTATAGTTCAGCCACAGCAGAAAGAACACAGCAGCCAGGAGTCACACTGCTAGTCTTTGAGTAAGTATAATATGTTTCCTAGATATTGGTACCTTATACAGCTGTGTTCTGCTTAGGGTATGTGTGTGTGTGTGTGTGTGTGTGTGTGTGTGTTGATTCAGTTGCTTGTGTCTTGTGTAGAAGACAGTGCTTGTAGAGAAATGTAATCATTTTACTGTGGTCATCCAATGGCTAGCAAAGGAATTCACACCTCTGGATGAGTGGGGGAAGGGATACCAGCAAAGCAGGAGTTTTTCAGTTTGCAAAAGGTAGAAAATTAAGCACTGAAACTTAACAAACAAAGAAAAGGCCCACAAAACACTTTAGAGGAGGTTTCAACTTGCAAAAAAAGGCAGTACTGGGGAGGGCGCAATAAATTTCTTAAGCCAGAGGAAAAATAGTGCTCTCAAGCTCCCATACACACACAGGCAGCGTAGTAATGAGGCTTCAGCGGAAGACACTATGTTTAACATTCTATCATGTTGTTTGGTAGGTAATTTATGCAGGGAGTCCTTTTCTCAAAGCAAAATGTCTACAGGGCTATGCCCACCGCAGCCATAAAAATGACATATGCAGATCTCAAAAACCACAGATGCTGCCATTACAAAACTTCCCAGTTTAGATCATGCCTCCCAGACAATGTATGCCAAATTTGGGGCAATTTGGGGGAAATTTGGAATTGGAACCCTCATTGGTTTTGTTACTCTTTATTTTTGCAGGTCCTTGAGCCATAAGTGCTACCTTTTCTAGAGAAGATCAAAAAATCGGTGGTGGCGGGGGGGAAGGGGAGAGTGATGATAGCCAGTTCAGTAAAATATAGGGACTACTTGGGGATGAATAAATAGGAGGAAAAATACTTGTCCATTGAATGTTTGAAATGTATATGTTTCTGACAGCCTTTGTGCTAGCAGGAAGGGAATTTCATTTATGGGGACAGCAAATGTGAAAGCTTTTTCCCCTACTGCATTCTGTATCCTTGGGACTGTACCTGAGACACAAGTCTTTTTCTTCTGATCTCAAGAAATACAGTACATTTGTGTGGCGCTGTCTGACTAGGAGGTTCCTAAATAGGTTAAATAAAGACCATGGATTCATTTGTAGAGTAGTGAGGCTCATTTTTGGTCAAACTTTTTTCTGGGCTAAGTAAACCAAGATTCGGATATAGGTGCCAATGATGAATTATGTGCCTTTTTATTGCATTGTAGTACAAATCTGCACATTTTGTTGAAGGCCACTAATATCTCTTGCTTTAGTATTGGCCACCAGTAGACCTCACTAACATAGTCTAGTGACGGGAAAAGTGACTGCTTATGCAAGAGGTTTCTGGTAGTTATGTCTAGGTAGGCTCAGTTTCAATATAATACACCAAGTTTCTGATGAGAGCTGAGTGTCCTGTTGATCTGTTCAGTGAAAGATAGCTTGTCATCCAGCTGAATACTAAGACATTTATAGCAAAACAAAGTTTTCAAGAATCATTCTATTCATTGGTGAGATTTGTGTAGGTGCCAGCTTTTAATGCAGAGCAGTGTGTTTTTGGTTTTGAGCTGATAAGAAACAGACCATTTGTGGACAACCATTTCTGCATCAGATCACAGACTGCCTGAAGGGAAGTATTAAGATCTGCAGTAGACTTGGCTTTTGAACAAATAATTATGTCATTGCATATAACTGGATCTCTGTATCAGTGATTTTCCACACGGAAAGGAGTTCTTTTGTAAGTAAACTAACAACTGTTAAGCCCAGATCCTTGTGGAATTCCAAGGGTGTGTGGTCTCAGGGATAAAGTTGTCCCTCCCATTGGCTTTTACAATTATGGACCTACTAGGGAGTGTTTATTTATTTACAGTATTTGTTTCTTTAATCCAAGTTACAGTAGCACCATATGCTTATCTCTAGTCAAAAGTACTGATTTTTCTAGTATTAGTTCTTCAGTAAGTGTCTTTGACAAGAGTGCTCTGGTCAGAGAAATTATTTGAAAGTAAGTACAACTTGCTGCTGCATCTAGAGGTGGACAGCTGACAATCCATCTCATACTAAGGAGAACATAAGCTTTTCTTGCATCTACAATAATGACCAAATGACTTTCTTATGTGATTTAATATATCACTGCAACAATGAATAGCACTGTGAGATATGATCTCGATATTAATGAGCTACTGACTCCTTAGACATTGTTTTATTTAGCTACACAGCAGAGTTATATTTCATATATTTAGGTGCCCCTTATTCTTTATTCCCAAGGTGGTTTCCCCCAACAGAAGATAATTTTTCCTTTAGACTTCATCTGCACCTACTGTTTGTCTACACCTAGGGCCGGGTATTGACAAATGGGCAAAGTGGACTGCAAAGGATTGCGCTGCACTTGCCCAGTGCCCATGACCCTGAGGATGCTATATTCAGTCAGATAGTGCCCTGGCACTATCCAAATAAATATAGAGGCATATTGGCATAGTGCTAAGTCAAGTAGCACTGCTGCAACAGTGATCCTGGCAGTACAGGGAACAGTGCCCCCAGACCCAATAGCGCTGGTAGTTCCTGGTGCAATATTCAAATGGCAACATACAAATAAGTCTATTGGGCATGCAAGGTGCTAATGGGCCATTCTGCCACAGGCTGCAAGGGGGTTTGTGCCACAGCAGAGCTGGCACATCCCCTTTTCTCAGATTTCAAAAGCCTCACCATGGCCATAGGACAGGGCACCACTAAGACCAGCCAGGTGCTGATGTAAGTGCCTTATGCCAAAGGGACAGGGTGAGAATTGGGCTGCAGGGGACAAAAGGGACAGGGGTGGCAGGGAATGTGTTGAGGACAGCTGTGAATGCCCATGATGGCAGTGGCACCCATGGGTATGTGTCAAGCATTGTTAATACAATGCCAGTATGGCTATGTACTGTACTACAAGGTACAGTACAGTGACTGGTGCGTATAGAGTTCAATCAGCTGCAGCCCAGATGAAACCCAATAATGGATGGACAAGTGACAAAGTGGCAGAATGTAGAAGCTAATTCCACTGTTCCATGGCAGACAGCCCAATTGTACAGTGATGATCACTGTACAGTTGGGCTGTCTGCCATGTAATGGTGGAATATGGTGCTGCATTCTGCCACTTTATCACTTGTCCATCCATTATTTTGTTTCATTTGACCTGCAACTGATTGAACTGTATGTTTACCAGTCACTGTACCTTGTAGTACAGAAAAACGATGGCCACCAGGCTGGGCGAGTCATCGGTTGTGTTAACAGCTTATCAGTTCAACAGCATTTTTTAAGCATTTTAAATGTTTTTAATTTTTCCTGTAGTGTGTAGTGCTTTTTTAGTCCATTATCTCAGTTTACCAGTTCACCGGTTTGCCTGCTTGCTTGTGTCCACTGTCTACATTGATTCACCTGCTGTCTGCATTGTGCTGCACGGGACATCCGAGGCAAAGTGCTGCAGTTGGGCACTTGGGGCATGTCATACCATGTCCCGTGTGCTTGAATGGTGTCAGGGTGACTGCAGGGACCACTCTGGGGTGTGTACTGGTACTGTCCTGGGACTGTTCTGCCCTGGCCCATTATCGCCTGTATTTTCGGTCTATCAGGCTTTTGCTTTCTAACTTTGAAATACCTTGCGAGGGGTTTCTTCAGCTGCTGAGACTGAATGGAGTTGTGTCATTGACCTTTTTTCCTTTTGTGAGTGACTATGGTGAAGACTTCAGGGACAGTCGTTAATTAAGAAGGGGAAGTGCAGAGAGGGGATTGGAATTTTCTCAAGGTGAAGACTATTGAATTACATTGCCGGACAGGATCTTAAATATGCTGGTCTCATGGATTAATTACAGAGGAGATTCCTGAATGGTGGCAACTCAGCTCATGCCCAAAAGGAGAGGACATTTGAAGATCAGCCTAATTTGATGTCTGGAGTTAAGGTCCTGATCCTGGGAGTGGGCCAGCTGCAGTGTGCGACTGTGTGGGTGTCTTGGTTCTACCCTGCCGGGTAGCTGGCGGTTTAGCCCACTGTCCCTTAGGGTATCTCCCCGGGGCCTGCAGGAAAGTGAGCCCAGGTGGGAGATCTAATAGTTGCGGCCGTGGATCTGCAGCTTGGCTGCCCAGTTGGATTTATTGGGGCTTTCTCCAGCTCCAGGGTTGTTAACCATCGAAGTGGACCATTTTGGATTTCCTCTCTGCAATTACAGTCAGACTTATCTTTACTTCCATATTTAAATCTGTTTAAGGCAGTGTGAGTGTCTTATTCTCTTTGGGTATTAGGTACAGTGAGAGTGTGCCTTGTCCTAAAGAGTCTGGACATATTTTAACCCCCACTCCCCTTTGTAGTGAGAGTATTGAGGGTCTGGGGAGAGTTTTCGAGACTTTCTTTATAAATGTATTCCCTCTGGTAGTGCATGGATTATTGGGGGGTTGATTTTCTGAATTTCCCAGTTACTTTTTATAGTTTAACGTTTTTGATTATCTATGCCTGCACTGCAACTAATTTAAAACTGCAGGCTTGGATTAGATGACTGAGACATTTTATCTACATACTATTCTGTGTTATTATTGAGATAAATTTGTTTTAGTTTATGGTTATTTATTTTGATTACAATTTTGTAAATTTTTTCCCTTGAAGTGAGAGTTGAGGGATTTATGGTTTTATTGTATAGGAAATTTTATTTTGTGTTATTATTGTATTGCTTTATTTGAGTTATTGAAATGTGTAGGAGGCCTGCCCCCACAGTCGTGCGCTATTCATCCTCCGCCCTTTGCGCCCTCCTCCCCTTTACTTCCCCCCATTGCACTTTTCTACCTACCAGTGCTGTAGAGTACTGGGTATTGCTCGTTGGGGGGGAGTCAGGAGGTGCGAACAGTGGAAGGTGAATGAGCGGGACCATCACATCAGGGTAGTGATATCCAGGAGGTGCCCTGGGGTGAAATGGAATCCAGACCGTGGTTCTCCATGTCTGGTTCCCATACCCAAGGGCACTACCAATTTTGGTGGGCAGGTGGCTCGGACAGCCCTGGAAGTCCATCCAACTCGGGCGGTGTTATGTAATGCCAGGTCCATTAAAAACAAGACTGCAATTATTGCAGATCTTGTCGGAATAGCGGACCTGGCATGTGTCACTGAGACTTGGCTGGATGAGAACTCTGGCCCCATATTGGAGGCTGCAATTCCATCCGGGTACTCAGTGATTCACCGCCCAAGATTGGATCGCAGGGGGAGGGGTTGCAGCCTGTTTTAAGAGTGAACCAGGCCTCACAAGTGTACCAGTTAAGGAGACCCAGTCATTTGAATGTACCATGGTAGCAGGTATAGGTTGTAGGATTGCCCTCATCTACCATCCACCTGGGGATGAGAGGCGGTTCCTTCAGGACGTGGCACACTTCATGATTGATATGGCAATTGAGTCACCCAGGCTGATAATCCTGGGTGACTTTAACACCTGGATCGATGACGAACTCTCGCAATTTGGTCAGCACTTTCTCCAGTTGATGACATCTCTGGGCCTTACACAGATTGTTTCTACTGCTACCCATAATCATGGCTATTCTCTTGACTTGGTCTTCCTCCTGAGGGCCGAAGCCTTGGACTTGGTGGTGGAACCAGTCAGATGGTCTGCTCACTACACTGTGCGGTTCAGTTTTTGCGCACCCCACCATAGGCCTACCTGTGTGGAGATGGTCAGTTACCACCCATTACGAGATATAAGCTCTGAAGGCCTGGTGGTAGTGCTTGACATATCATTTCTTCCATTGGCAAACAGTGACCTAGAGGCCCTAGTGGTGGCCTATAATATGGTCATTTCTACGGCCTTGGATGTCATTGCTCCTGTCCGAGTTCATCCTCTCTCCCTTCACCCTCGGTCCCCTTGGTTTGATGGGTCCTTGAGGGAGATGTGGCGATTAGGACGAAGGTTAGATTGTTGCTGGCGGAAATCCATCCTTGATGCCGATCACCTTACATTGATGGACCATTATCAAGCCTATCAATCTGCAATCACCTGTAAGAAAGCAGAGTTCCTGTCCAGAAAGATTGCGGCTGCCCAGAATTGACCAGCTCAGTTTTTTTGAACCGTGGACAGACTGTGCAACCTAGCCTATCTACAGGTCAAAAAAGCATTTTCACAAGTTGAGTGCGAGGAGCTTGCTCGATTCTTTGCGGCTAAGGTGGTTGACATCAGGGTGGTACTCCACCCGGCACTCTCTATAGGTGCAGCTCCAGACCAGTGTTTGGGCACTGTTCCTCAGTTTTCCTGGAGTACCTTCAGCCAGCCTGAGCTTGTGGACATCATGCAGATTTTCCAGGGTATGCGCCTTACCAGCTGTAGTTTGGATCCGGGACTAACCACCCTGATTTTGGGTTGTGGTGAGATTCTTGGCCTGGTCCTAGCACAGATAGTCAGGTGCTGCTTGGAAACAGGTGAGTTTCCTAGCTCCCTGAAGGAGGTGGTGGTGATACCACTCCTGAAGAAAACTTCTTTGGACCCCAACTGTCATGCAAACTACAGACCAATCTCAAACCATCCCTTTATGGGGAAGGTGATTGAGAAAGTAGTGGCCATACAACTGGAGAACCATTTGACCATCCATGATGTCTATGAGCCTCTCCAGTCTTGTTTTCGTAAGAGGCATAGTACTGAAATGGTGCTGGTTCAGGTGCTCAATGATCTCCTGATGGCTAGAGATTGGAAGAACCACTCCATCTGGGTTCTCCTCGATCTCTCTTCAGTGTTTGACACTGTGGACCATGGGGTTCTGCTCGACTGCTTGAGGTTCATCTGTGGCCTGTCAGGTACGGTCCTCAGATGGTTTTCATCTTTCCTCACTGGAGGAACTCAGAGGGTGGTGTCAGGGATTTATTCCTCTGACACAGATCCTTTATGATGTGGGGTTCCTCTGGGGTCGGTGCTGTCCCCCATGTTGTTCGCAGTGTACATGCTTCCCCTCGGAGACATTGTAAGAAGGTATGGGCTGAGGTTTCACTGCTATGCTGATGATACTCAGCTCTACCTTTCTTTCATATCTGACCAGGGTGGAGCCATCTCAGTATTTAACAACTGCCTCACTGAAATCCAGGAGTGGAAGAGTTCAATCTGGCTGAGGTTGAACTCAGAAAAGAATGAGGTGCTGATAGTGGACCCGGGTCACCAGATAGTGGGGCTGGTGGTGAGCCCACCCTCTGGACTTTTTCTTAGGGGTTTGTCACTTCTGACCTCTGAATAAGTGCGAAACCTGGGGTAATATTTGGCGACGAACTGACATTGCGTTCGCAGGTGATGGCCATTGTCAAATCCTCTTTTTACCACCTGAGGAATATCTCCAGAGTCAAGAGTCTCATTCCATCTGGCAACCTTCCATGTTGGGCCATGTCTTTGTGTCCTCGCACTTGGATTACTGCAATGCCTTCTACCTAGGGCTTCTGGGGGTGGATATTCACCATTTGCAGCTGGTGCAGAATGCAGCGGCCCGATTATTAACAGGAACCTCTCAGTCCTGTCATATTTCTCTGATGCTGCACGAACTGCACTGGCTGCCAGTGTAGTGGCGAATCACCTTCAAAGTTGGCCTTCTGACATAAAGCCCTACACGGACTGGGTCTGGTCTACCTGAAAGAACTCCTGGTCCCTTACTGCCCTGGCTGATAGCTCCACTCGACTGATGTGGGGTTTCTAGAGATTCCAAGGGTTTGTTTAAAATCTTCTGGGGCTCGTGCATTTATACACATGGCCCCCACCCTTTGGAATTTTCTACCCCATCAGCTATGTGAGTGCATGACTGTGGAGGGTTTTAAAAAGGCCGTAAAAGCTTTTTTATGGATCCAAGCATTTGGGGAATACCTGGAATACCATTTTATTTTCCCCTTTTTATACTAATTATAATGCATGGGATTTACGCTGTAACTGTTTTAATTGTTCTGTGAGGCACCTTAATAATTTGAAAGGTGCAATATAAATAAACTGATTTGATTTGGTTTAGTACAGTACATAGCTGTGCTGGCATTGCAGTGCTTTATAACTCTTGACACGCACATCTGGGTGTCACTGCCATCATGGGCATTCACAGCTGTTCCCCCCATCACATTCTCTTCCACTGCCCCTTCCCTTTTGCTATCTGCCTCCCTCCTGGCAAACATTTCTCTCCCTTTCAACTATCCCACCCGACTGTGTTTTCCCGGGTGGGGGGGTTGGATCCTTGCAGGCATGTCTCTCAGGTGTGACAACTGATTGGTGCAGGATGCAGCATGTGGTAAACTGGGGGAGTTTGGCACCAGAACCCTGATTCTAACAGAATTGGATGCAGGGTCCCTGGCATACCCTGAGTTTGCTGCATCCCTTGAGTGATGCAACATGCATCACTCCAAGGGATCTTTGTGAATCAGGCCCCATTTCTTATCCTAAAGTCTTGTTCGGTCTATCAGAATCAGGGTGATAGGTATAAAATTAGTCTAAGATGTGCATGTATAAAAATACTATAAAAAATACTAGAGGGTTCAGCATACTTAAACCACTGGAGTGAATGTCCAAATAAGTCACCTCTCTTTTTATAGGATTTAACTTACTGCCTCCAAAACACTGAAAAAAACCTGTATAATTTTGCTTCCAAAGATTTAGGAGGGGGTTATACATAACTTAGGTATAAGAATAGAGGAGTCAGATATAGAAAAGATAAGCAATGGACAACTTACGGAATATCGGAGGGGCAATGGACTTTGATCTCTGAAGCAGCATGGCTTATGGAAATCTTTTAGTGTAGGTACTGCTTTGACATGTTTTACAGACTACACCTTAAAGATCAGCTGACGCCATTTGGAAAACTTTGGGAAACATAATATTTAGACACAGTTCAGCTTGTACTTCATATATCCTCTATAGATTTATCCTCTCCATTATTTATTACAGCTGAAATTCCCACAAAAACAAGATCGTTATCCCTTAACGTTCATCTGCCTCTATAGCTTATTCCCCACTTGAAATCATGATGCTCTATTGCGACATCACTGTTTGTTGCTATGGGGATAATTGTGATGTCACAAGCACAGTATTATGATATCAGTTTGGGAAGAAGTAATAGGAGCTGATGAACCCTCTAGGAACAACTATCCTGTTTTCATGCATATGGTCTCAGTAATAAAATAATGTAGATAAGAAATACAGTGCTAATGAGAAATATAAGCTACTTTATGTCCAAATACCATGTTTTTCAAAGTTCTTCTCAAGGCATCAATGGCTCTTTAAGGTCAATGGATCTTGATAAATTAACTGGTGCAGTCTTTGTAGACTTGTCAAAGGCTTTTGATTTGGCAGATCATGCCTTGCTGCTCCAGAGACTGAAAGACATTGACCTGGCAGAATCTCCCTGCAGGTGATTTCAAAGTTACTACTCAGATCACCCTTTGAAGGTTAATTTTGGGGGAGCTTTGTCTAATATACATTTTTTGGAACTAGGGGTCCCCCAGGAGTCCATTTTTGGGACCTCTACTATTTTTCTTATACCTTAATCCCATTTGTAATATTCCCAAAATGTTAGATCTTTTATTGTATGCAGATTATATTATTCTCTTTACTAGTGCAACAACAGTGCATGAAATTAATTCATCTCTGAATTCAGACATTTCAGCCTTGAATTCTTGGCTGCTGCAGCACAGTTTATTGTTAAATACCAAGAAAACCACATGTGTATTATTTGGATCTAATCCTAAATTATCCAAATGTCAGCCTCTACAACTATTTGACTTGGTTGGGACAGTGTTGCAGCAGGAAACAGAATTTAAATATTTAGGAGTTCTACTTGATTCAAATCTAACTTGTTCTGCTCATGTAAAAAATACCAATAAACTTATGAATTAGAAGCTAGGTGCATTATATAGACTAAGAGACTGCTTAACTAAAGAGACTAGGGAATCCATTTTTAAAAGTGCGCATTTGCCTGCATTATATTATAATTAATCTTTGTTCACAATGCTGTCAGGTAGTGACTTTAATTTAATAAATAGGATATTTAATGTTGTTTGCCAGTTTGTTACACTTAAGCCATATAGTACTCATCACTGTAACACTACATAATGAAATTGGTTGGCTACCGTCAAAGTTAAAATTTTTGTATAACCTAGGCTGCTCAGTGGATAACATATTGAGACTTAAACACTTATCCCCTCTATTTAACCATATTGAGATCAGAAAAGAAAGTAAAGTATTGAGGTCATCTGTAGGTATACAATTATCTATACCAAAGATTTCAACTTCCATAGGTAAGCGAGCTTTTTTGGTACAGGCATCCAGGCTCTGGAATACATTACCGCAATGTTGTTTAAATGTAAACAGCCATACATAATTTTAAATTCAGTTAAAATGTTATCTTCAACAACAAACTAGCTGTGAAAGTTTTTAAAATGTTATATGTAATATTTGTATTGTATGTTGTTATGTAATTTTGTATTGCATATTTGCTGTTCCATCATGACGACAATTGTAGTGGTTCCGAGTCATTCCTGAAAAGGGGCCTTTGGCTCAGTGTACTTACTTAGTTAATAACATAAATAAATAAATATAAATACATTTTAATTATAAAAATGTGTTTCTTTTTCCTCATTGGTGATTTCTTTCACTGTGTCACTTTACTGATTTCAACATCTAACCAATGTTTCCAGTTTACCTGTGCCATTTCTCCCAGCCCAAAGGAAATGCCTAAGATTTTACATGAATGGATTGTCACTTGAATTCCAGCAACCACAGAAATGTGAACATCATACATTCATCTAACTACACAAAACCTCTCTTGAAAGTTTTTAATGGAGCCAGTTGTTTCAGAAAATCTGTTAAGTACTTCTTTGGCAATGTTACCTGAACTATGGTCATTAGTCACAAGACATAAATCATCAGCATGTACAGTACTAATGTTATAACTTTGGGGTTTTGTTCTGATGATGTGATACCATTGATTTGTGCAGAGGATTTAATAATCTTGTTAAAGGATCTAAAGAAATAACATATAACAGGGGACTAAGGGGGCAACCTTGTCTGACTCCCTTTTTCAATAAGCATTCTTGCTCTAACCACCCATTAATGTAAGAAGTAACCAATGCTGATTTATAACACAGTTGAATACAATATATAAATTGAGATGGTATCCCATAACATTGTAAACATTTCCATAAAAAAAAATGAGATACATTATCAAAAGCTTTAGACTGACATAAAATTAACAGAACAACATCGAAGAGTCCTATATTACTCCTTTCTACTACTGTATTTCTCCTAACAAAATCAAAACAACTATAATTTTCCTGCCTGGAACCAAACAGAACAGAGCTGGATGAATAACTGCTTTGTTGCTGGTGCAAGTCTTTTACTTAGAAGTTTTATAAAAATTTTGAAATCTGTCTGTGTTTAATAACAGTATTGGATGCCAGTTAATAATTAGTCTTATCCCCTTTCTTAAATAAAAAAAATTAACAGACCTTTATACAAGTCATCTTGAAGGTCAGATGCTGTTAGAAAAGAATTATATAAAACTAATAATTCTTGAGGCATATATTTCCATAACCATTTATAAAATTCACTAGGAAGCCCATCACCCCAGCGCAGTCCCTAATTTTAAGCTTTTAATCAATCAAGCCATTTCAGGAGAAGAGATTGGAGCAAAAAATCTGCTTGCTTGTTGTGTTGAGATTTGAGAACTATTACACTTCTGTAACAAATAATCCACAGTGCTGTTATCTGAAAAGGCTATATCAAATGTCTTTTAAACAAGGTCTTCAAAAACCTCGAGAATACCAGCTTTATCTGAAATTAATTTCCAATCCGTATCTTGGACAGGATGAATAGCCTTCCGATTTACACACTGGGTACAGCTCTCATGAAGGTTTACTTAGAAACTTTTCCCCTGGGTACCACATACCAAAGATGTTAACCTATTATATAACCATTTTACTTTGTGAGATTTGTTTAGAGTAATAAAAAGTCTCTGAATTTTGCAATGTTATTAGTTTATGCAATCTAGCTCTTAAATCCATATTTGTGATATTTATATCTTCCCATTTGTTTAGTTTTTTTTCTTCTTAAAAATGTTATCAATCTTTTTTACTATCCTCCCACCATTGGAAAGGGGAATCATAGATATACAGGACTGACTTTCTGGATTCTACAAATTGCCTAAGCTCAGATACTATTGTGGGATTAATCAATAAGATAGTGTTCAAGCACTATTATCCTTACCTGGCAACAAGTCTACAAAATTAAATATTTCAATACCTACCAACCTGTGGGCTATAATTTCAACATAACATCTATACTAGTAATATGAAAGTTCACAGAAATGAAGCAATAATCTATTTGTGTGGATAAGTTACCTTGAAAGCATGTATGTTTTGGATTGTCTCTTTACAGAAATGGGCATCAGTTAATCCAGTTTATGAAACAAGATTTCTAAAAAATGTCATGTCACAATAAACTTTCCTTGTCTTTGCTCCTCTGTCTGAGTTTAACAGGTTACAATTGAAATCACCCCCAAACAATACTGCTCTAGATGTGAACATATAAGGCTGAATTTGTTTGAATAAATCAACTCAAGTGGCCTTCATTTGAGAAGAACAGATGTTTAGTAACCTAACATTTTGATTGTATAAGGAAATGTCCAGCATTAGTGCTCAGATTGGATGAATGTCCACAATCGGAGCACAAAATATCTGGGTTTTTGAAATAAATTTCAAACCCACTACAGGGATCTTCTCCAATGGATAAAACTGATTTACCCCAAATCCAAGCTTTCTGGGTAACTTGTATATCAGAAACTGACCTTAATCTAGTGTCCTGTAAAAATTTATTATTATACAGTAATTGTTCTAGTACTACTAATGTAGTAATGCATCTCTTAACTGCTTTTTACCATTAACATTAAGGGATGCTAGAGACAAATGGGAGGAGGGAGTCATGAAAAAGAAGAGAGTGGGGAAGAGAGTTATTTCAGTTGAGATGTCCTTGTTTGTGATCTTGTCTCCCACTTTTTCTTTCTAAGTTGTGAAGCTAAAGATACTACATCCTCTATGTCTGAAGATGCCTCTCTCTGTGATGACAGTACAGAAAAAGCATCAGAATCTTCCTCTTCCTAATTGTCTCCCCATTGCTGAAGAGTAGCAAATGTATTTTCTAAAGGCACTGGCTGTATCACTGTGGCTTTTTCCTTTTACCTTTTTTCTTCATAGCAGTCTGCATATTATCTGAAGGCATGGGGGGGGCATCTCTGATGAGACTTCTGCAGAATTATCCAAAGCAGAAGATACAGTGTGAGGACCAGAGGGTGCTGTAGACTACTTTCTGCTAACTTGTGATAAGTACTGGTGAGAGGATGGCAGAGATTTTGTGTGGTTCAAATTATCCCCTGGAGGCTCACTAGGGTTGGAACTGTCCAGTTCCTGGGGTTGTACAAGGTTGGATGCACCTCTTATTGTACTCTCTCTAGGGGAATAAAAATATTAGAGAACTCGGGTACAGCAGATCCAGAAGCAAATGGTTTGATACATTTTATTGGACCAACATAGATGTTCCAAATGAACAAGGTGCTTTAGCTTTCGGAGCTACCAAGTCCTTCCTCGGAAGCTTATGGTTAAGCTTCTGAGGAAGGACTTGATTGGTCCAAAAGTTAAAGTACTTTGTTCTTTTTGTAACATCAGTGTTGGTCTAATAAAAGGTATCAAACCATTTGCTTCTGGATCTGTTCTTACAAGGACCAATACGGCAACTGAACAATGTGTTTTTCAGGTACAGTAGTTGATTTCTACTTCAAGGCTTGGTGTATATAAAAATCTTGTTCCAAGTAATCATGAATACTCTGAGCATCCCAATGACATGAATGAAAGATATGACCCTTCTCTTCACACAGATTATGATGAGGGGAAAATGTACAATGCAGACCAGAATGTCCAAGTTCTCCACACAAATTGCAATTAAATCTGCTCACAAACACTACTGAGATGTTGCAATGAACCACATTTATAGCAGGATTTTGTTTGCCCTGGAGAGGAAAGTATCCCTGATGCTGCATACCAGTGTCTAAAAAATATAATTTTACCCTAAATTTCCATCCCCCAGTCCAGAAATTCTCAGTGTCCATAACGGGCTCTGGAATATTCTGTATATCAGAATGCTTTTGCTACCAGTACATTGTATTATATACATTGACACCCTCATTTCAGAAAAAGATGGTAACATACTTAAAGGTAGGTTTTGTTAGGGGAATTGCAGCAAATGGTGTCCAAAGCACACTGAGCTTGATTCAGAGATGTGTTGGGAATGTCGCAAGCCTGGGCTATGCTGATCATACGGTGCATGGGGCTTGTGGCATTCCCTGGCTGTCAATTGGGATTCATGATCCCGTGCACCATTTGCCATGAGTTAGACCAGCTTTTTGCTGGTCTAACTTTGGGGCAAACTTTGGACCTTTTTACAGGGTTTATTCCAAGTATTTGGCACAAGCTGCCATAAAGTGTGAAAAGTGTTGAAAATGTATGCGACCTTCTTGAATGGGCACAAGTTGTGGCAATGTGTTTGGCGCAGCTGTGCCAATCACTGGGTTTGTTGCAGGGCTTGATGTAATCCCTGCATCAGCCTTTCTGAATTGAGTCCAGCGTCTTTAAGTACATAATAATGATTCCAAAAGCATTCCAAAAAATAGGCTATTTAAAAACATATCAAAATTACTTTCCCCATAGCATGAATCAAAGCATACACTTCTGAAGGCAGAAACTGTAAGGACTGCTTCATTAAAACTTTCCCCACACATGTCTTGTCAGGAAACACTTCTAGTCCTGCTTTATATTTCAGTTTGACAGCATTCCCTCTTTTGGCTGGCTCCACAGGATGGTGAAACAAACCTGAATTACTAGTAGGTTTTTACCTGAAAGATGAAACTACAGTTTCTTCTACATTAGCAGTGTTTGTGGATGGAGAAGAAAACCAGCATGAGGTGAAAGGGACTGACAATTTTCCAGCAGGGCCAGTGTCAATAAGAAGTTTAGTGTTATTAGTATTATTAGAAAGGGTGTCTTCTCTCACTGTCATGGAGTCTGTTATTGAATCTTGGGAAACAGATGGAATATCAGTAGGACTAGAAAAATGTATTTGTACAGGCATTTCTGCACCAGTAATGTTGGTTTTGGGCTATGAGTTTACAGAAGGTAGCTCCATTGAAACTGGTGGGTCGGACTGCTTCATTTCCATAGCAATATTAATGTTCTGATTTAGTTCCATAGTGCTAACATACTCTACATTTAAAACCTTATTCCCAGCCAACTTATGCAGACTTGCCCTTGGACCTAATATTTTCCTTTACTTTTTTCCCCCAACAATACAAGAATTTGTTTGAGAAGAGCCA
Source organism: Neoceratodus forsteri (assembly GCA_016271365.2). NCBI lineage: Eukaryota > Metazoa > Chordata > Ceratodontiformes > Ceratodontidae > Neoceratodus > Neoceratodus forsteri. The sequence goes on from CM028134.1 coordinate 560,457,952, forward strand.
GAAACAGACGTACCTGAAAGGCTTTTGAATGCATTTCCCTCTCTGGGTCTCCACACATCTGCAGTGGCTGGTGGCAGCTTTCTTTGAAATTTTGGCAGCTCAGCTGAGCTGTCAGCAGCATCTGTCAAGCACTTCCTACTTGTACCTGGGAGAGGAATTTCTTGAGCTGGGACCAAGTTTCCTGCATTATTTTGAACCCATCCAGTGTTTCTGATGGTAGCTTCTGGGGAATATGATTTTTCCAGTAGCACATGCGTCTGCATTGGAGAAATTGTACTAGGGAGATTAAGCCCTGTTAAGGAGCCTTCTTGTTGAAATTTCTTTTCTGGTGCATACTAAAGGCTACAGGGTGGTCATTTGTGTTTCTTTTCTTCCTCCAGCCTGCATTTTTCTTTGAAGAACTTCAACTCTTTCTCCTCCATCATAGCCATTAAATACCTTTTTTTCTTGCAATTCATGCTGCAACCTTTGTTCTGCAGCAAGAAGCTTGGCATCTGAAATATCTTCAGGATCAGTTGTAACAGCAGCCAAAACTGCAGCCTAAGATGAATATGGGACCAAGGAGGAGGCTAACTCCCTCGTCCCAGACTCTCTACCATCATCCTCATACACCATGTCAGGCTCCTCCATCTCCCCACAGGAAGTGAACAGCATCCCCTGCATAAAAAGGAGGAGAGTTTCCCTGGTGTCCAGGTCAAATTTCCACTAGTCACTAAAAATACAACCAGCAGCTTAACCTGATTCAATATGTCAGTTTGCATCTGTATCTCCAACCACCCACCACACCCAGGACAAGGTTGAAAACAGGCAGAATTGACTAGCTGTCATTTGCTGGTCACCAACAAACTAAAAAAGTTGACTTGGGACCAAAGACCTTTGTATGGGAATGTCTTAAGTAATGAAAAATTTGATGATAAGAAATATAGAGACTATGTGCAATGCAAATTCTAAATTCTGCCTAAATATTTTAATTTTCAAAGTTTTCAGGGCAATAGCATTTTAAACTGGAACACAGTACATGCTGCACTACATTATCAAATGTTAGGTGGATGTGCAATGCTTCAACCCCATAGGAAATCTCTTAATAAAGTGTATGAACATTACTGTGGTTTGGAAGGTGATCCTATGCAAATTTAAGTGCTGCCATTTTAATAGTTTTGATTGGGTGGCATACTTGCACCACATGTACCTTATGTAACTATAGTGCTTTCCACCAATATGAAGTGCAGTATCACAGTTTTGGCCAGTGGTATTTTGCACAGTGCTGAAAGAACCAACGTTATCCCAATACCAGCCACCTCAATTTGTCATGCAGGAAACTGTGATGTAATCACAGAGAACTTTATCAGGGTGGATGTGTTGTATAAGTTTTCTTTCATTTTTGATGTTCTGATGTATTGCTTTGTTATGTTACACTCATTTCAGTATTAAAAAACGCCATTACCATTATTATTGTTTTCCCCATTTTGTCCCAGTGCTTCCACCATTCCCTACTCCAATGTTAGTGGCGACTGAGTCTTTACCCTTCCTTCGATTGGGAGGGCACAAGAGTGGTTGCCTTCATAACCAATGCCAATGCTGCTCAATTATTGACTGGCATGGGGTGTGCAAATGACGGGTGACCCACACACTCCATCTCTAAATGCTGAACATCTTACCTGTTTGTCACACCGTGTCCCCATAGGGCCTCTGCCATGCACTTACAGTTTAACAATCTTGAAGTGATTTTCCATTAGCCAGGAAAGGCTTTGAAATATACTGTATTATATGACAGGTATCTATTGCAAGCCAATCATAAGAGAGAAAAAACATAATTTAATGCCCCACAAACTACTACTGTACAACCACTTCCATAGCCAATTTTCCACATTTTAGATATACCCACAGTAATTTACCCACATTTACATAGATACAAAGGAATAACCATCTTCTACAGTTGACACAACACCCCAGTCTTTCGCCTCCAGCATTTAATCACCCCCATTAGCCAATTATTCATACAAATACTCTGGTTAATTTAAACACTCAAACACATTTCAGCTTCTGTTTCATTAATATTCTCTATTGAGTTCTCATCATTGTTTAGTACTGAAGAAATCTGCAAGAAAACTACACCTGTGTGTTTCAGACCTCACCTCATTCTTCACTGATGTCATTGTTCTCTGTTTGTGTAATCACAGCCATTTCTACTAACAGAAAGTCCTGCATGGGTGTCAGCAGGCATACTCAGTGTATTCTGCCGAGTACAGTAAAATTTGGAAAATCCGGGGGCAACATGAGTCTCAGGCCAGGGTAGCAAACACAAACAGAGCCCGAAGTACATGAAAAACTGTTTTTCTCCTCCTTGGATGCTTTAGTGTGAGTTTGTGAATGATCTTTGGAAGATATGTGGGTGCTAAACTTAGAGGCCATGACTGTATGAATGACCCGATTGAGTATGTATGCATGAGTGCTGCTGTGCGAATGAACTTCTGTAAGGCTGGCTACCTTGATGTGGTAAAAAGGCTTACCACAATGTATCCTAAACTCTGCAGCTAAAAGCCAGTCAACTGCTATCCGATTGGTAGTGTGTGTGTTAGATAAAATAAAATGTTATGAATGTATTAGAATCTTTTTACATTTTTACTTTATTCTTTTGGTAACCATGTAAGGTCCACTAGGCACAAGTGCCTGTTTTCAGGGGCGACCAGGGGGCAATGGGGTGGTTAAGTGACTTGCTCAGAGTCACACAGTATGCAGGTGGAGGTTGTGGGAATCAAACCCAGGTTTGTTGGCTGTACCAAGCTCATTCACAGCTCATTACTCTAACCTCTAGGCTATACTGCCAGATCATTGGCTTACTACATATTATTTACTGTAATGGGGATGGGGCAATATTTCGGGGGGGGCCAGCACATCTTTTGGTTTGTGTTTTATATGCATTCTACACATGGTTTTCTTTGTCCTTTATTGTTTTACCTACCCCAGCCCCTGATACCAGAATTTGGACTATTTTCTGTCTTCAAAGTTAAAATAGAAGCATGTTTCAATAAAAGGTCCTTATCTATCTTTTTAAAATAATTTCTTCTTATGTTCATTCATTTTAAGTCAAATATGTAAATGCTGTTTTATAAGTACAATAAAACACTCCATGACATGCCATTATCTATCTATCTATCTATCTATCTATCTATCTATCTATCTATCTATCTATCTATCTATCTATCTATCTATCTATCTCTCTATCTCTCTCTCTCTCTCTCTCTCTCTCTATATCTGAAAATTGGTGACTGGGAAAGGCACACTGAGCTGAGGCTCATTTCCAGGTGCAACCTGGGGGAAGGGAAAACAGAAAACACATAATACAAAACCTGTGATGGAACATCAGAAACTGCAGTCATAAATGACATTGTAGTAAATACTTCCCAGGTACATACCAGGAGCAAATTAAATTGCAGCTTTTGGACAAAAGTCTCCAAACATACTAGTGCAAGACAAGACATTTAATTGTAACCCCTAGACGGCGCTATCCCAGAGGCTACTACCCCTGCCTGATTTGCCACTAACAGGTTGAGGGGCCTGGATCCAATGGCGGGTGCCTCCACCCAGAGGTCAGGGTTTGCAATAGTTAAACTAACTTGGTCACAGCCCTCTGGGACACTGCAACCCCCCTTTCTTCCCACTAGTGGCCCACACAATATATCAGAATTACCTTCACAGTATACACTTACCCCAGGTCTGGTTCCGCACTGGGACCTCCTGTGAAATAGAGATACAGTGCAACAATCACAGTACAGTACTTTAACATAGACAAATACCTCAGGCAGTATAACTTGCTGAAACAAGCAGCTCTGATTTATTTAGGGATATAACAAGGACAGGGGAAATCGGGTTAATTAGCTTATCACTCTAATAATCTACCTATGGCTCTGTGCACAGGCCTATCCCTATCAGTTACTGTCCCTGGGTACCCAAGCCCTAGTGGTAGTCCAAACTGCGGCAGCTGGTAGGGGCCCTTTCACACAGAGAAAAGGAGAATTAAACAGTCAGCAGTACAGTAATTCCATTTGGATTTAATGTGGCAATTCAACAGGAGCGACCCTGAATTAGTACTCACGACCTCCAAATAAGATAGGGTCCTTCAATGTCAGCAGGGCTCACTTGAGGTACACAAACCTCTTCACATCCATATAAAAGAAAGCACTATACCAGGCAGGCTGCATCTGTATCCCGATCTCAATTACTGCACAATACCCGGAGAACACACAGCAGATTCAGTTCCTGACAGACCGAGTGCAATTTTCAGCAATTCCTCCAGTCTTCTACAGGGTGAGCCTGGTTTCTACTCTTCAGAGATCCTTTGATTCTTTTCACAGGACGGATTCAGTCCTAACAAGCTGTTACACAAGCTGCAGACCGGAACTCTGGGCCTTACACACGTTTTTTGACTAAAACTGCACACTGAAAAAGCACAGGGCTCCTTCCTTCTTCACTGCCAAAGCTCAACTGACACTCCAACCGACAAAACCGGGCACTTCCTTTGAGTTCCTCCCAGTTCTTGACTGGATTGGCTGTCACTCACAATAGACTGCTGCTGTTGGTCCAAAAAGGCACTGAAGTCTAAACTACATCTCCCAGAGTCACTGCCCATACAATCCTCTTGTGGCTGGCTCAGATTATGAGTCCAAGTTCTGATTCGTCCAAGGCACCATTTTAAAGCTAGCTTACCCCACACTGATTGGTCCAGTTCAGCAGTTCAAAACTAGAATGGGAACTAGCAGACACAGTTCTGACTGCAAAGAAAGCAGGTTAGACAAACTGTAATTTCATTATTACTCTAAATAATTTCTGGCAAACAGTTACATCTTTCAGATAGGTTCCTTTGCACCCTAGTGACTGCAAAATGAAGTGAATTAGCAGCAGCTTGAGTGGTACTCAATCAAAGAAACACAGTCCCCCATACAAACTAATTATGTCTGCAAGCAGACAGCTCTTAAAGAGACAGTACCAGAGGTTCTAAAACACTCACTGATAAATGGCTTAAATGCCAAACACCATTCAGGCTTGGAGCATTCAAGCAAGCTCCTGAAGTCTTTGGGAACCCCCATTTGCAAGGGGTTACACCTTCCTGGTTTCGGGAAAGCTTGACGTTCACAGCAAGCAAGTACCTAAGTTTCAACTGCAACCATATACATTTGCATTAGGCTCGCACATGTAATCATCAGTCAATATATCATTTTACCAAGAACACATTTCTGAAACATTGCAGTATGTCACTCTTCACACAGTATTATATACACATTGTACCATAACTCAAGTTATTACCTCTTGTACATGAAACCTGAAGAGAGGGCCTTCTCTATCAGTTACCTTGGGGCTGGATGGGGCAAGGGCACCATACTTGAGAGGGCAACACAAGTAACTTGGAGTTAGCACTGATGCTCAGTTTGGGCAATGAGCTCGGGACACATACACTCCTTTATGGACAACATTGAGAGGCAAGTCCACAGGCCTCCCAAGTGAATCATAACTGAGGTGCACCACAGGCTTTACAGCTCGACCAGTCTTTCTAGGGGAACTGTTATAGTTTCTGCACTCTGAGCCTCATTTTCAGCATTGTCCTCACTTGTCAGAGGAGTCTCCATGGGGGTAGAGAGGCTAGAACTTGGGGCACTTTCAGCTCCAGGAGTTACAGTTTCTGAGTCCACAACATTTGGCTCGCATGGAGAGCTTCCGGACACTGGTAGTGGACTGTCAGGGCACTCAAAATACTCTTCTTGTTCGGGTGTATCACCAGTCTGCCCCAATCTATCATTTTCCTCCCCTGAAAGCTCAAACAGTTCAACCATGCACAATGATTCCATTTCATCTGATCTGATGCTTTGCACTTCACTTTCTGGGAGCATTGGCTCCAGGGATGAAGCTGGAGGCTTAGACAGTCCAGAAGGCCCAGCTTCATCTCCAGTATTGACTAGGGGATTGCCCCGAAACAATTGACTCAGTTCGTAAGAAGGATAGTATTCAAAGTCACTCTCACTTTCTTCCGATATGGACTGACAGTCATCCTCAACTGGGACTTGTGGAGGGGAACACTTTAACTTTGCTTCTGTAGGTGCAGACTTTCTTGATCTTTTCTTAGCAGCAGCTCTAGTCACTGGTCCAGAGGGCATCTTCTAGGGCTCAGACTCAATTAAGATTTGTCCAATGGGCAGTAAATGATTTCTATGCATTGTTTTTACATCTTTGAATTATTCTCAGGCCTTACTTTGTACACTGGCAGATCATCTAGTTTGCCCACTACAATGTGAGGGAGATGGTGCCATCTGTCAGCAATCTTGTGCTTGCTGCAGTCCCAGATTTCTTAGCAATACCGATCTCCCTCCTGGAGTTCCTGTGCTTTCACCTTTTATCATACCTTTCTTTGTTGGCCAGATTTCTTTTGGCAGCCATGGTTTGAGCCAGTTGGTACGCATGAGTTAGCTGGGCCTTTAACTTTTGCACATACTGTAAATAGTTGTCAGCTTGAACCCCATCAGGAGAGACCCCAAACACACATCTACTGGTAGTCGAGCTTCTCTTCCAAACATCAGGCGGTAGGGGGAGAATCCAGTGGCATCACTTTTGGTGCAGTTATAAGCATGTACCAGGGTGCTAATTTGTTGGCTCCATCTAGGCTTGTCCTTTGGGTGCAAGGTGCCTAGCATATCTAGCAAAGTGCGGTTGAAACGTTCAGGCTGTGGGTCCCCCTGGGGGTGGTAAGGAGTGGTTCTGGACTTTCGCACTCCCCACAGAGAAAGCATCTCTTTGATCAGACGACTCTCAAAGTCTCTCCTTGATCAGAATGGATTCTTTGTGGAGCCCCATAGTGAACAAAAAGTTTTCTACAAGTACTTTGGCCACAGTGGATGCTTTCTGGTCTTTGGTGGGAAAGCTTGGGCATATCTCGTGAAATGGTCAGTGACCACCAGCACATTACTGATATTTCTTTGATCTGACTCCAAACTCAGAAAATCAATACAGACCAGCTCCATGGGTGCACTGGTGGTGATGTTAACAAGGGGGGCAGCCCTCTGGGGCAAAGCTTTCCTCTGTAAGCAGCGACTACAAGTTTGAATGTGTTGCTCCACATCAGCCCCCATCTTAGGCCAATAGAATCTGGATCTCACCAAGTCAAGTGTTCTGTCTATACCAAGGTGCCCCATGTGGTTGTGCAAGGACCTCAGTACTGAGTCTCGAAAGGCAGTGGGCAGCACTAGTTGTTGTTTGTCTACTTGTCCCCCTCTGTCTACTGTTTCTCTGTATAACAGTTTATTGATCAGTTTCAACTTAGGACCTTCTTTGTATAACAGTGCAGTTCTCAAATCAGTGGGGCGTAATTTGGACATCTTTTCCTGCATAGAGGGCTTCTAAAGCTGCTTTGATCATGGGATCGCGGATTGAGCCCCGAATACTGTCATTGTCCAGCTGAGGCAGTGCACCAATGTCTATTGCAGAAAAGTGGCAACAAGCAGCAGGTATGCAATTCTCAGAGGCTCCCAAGCAATCCACCATGCAGTCCACTGCGTCCGTGGACATTTGTTCCTCCCTGTCAAACTTCCGGCAGAGTGCCGAATGTCAGGTTCTGCCAATCGGACCCAATCATTCTGGGGAACAGGCCTCGGGAGAGAGCATCAGCATCTATGTGGTTCAGACCTGCTCGGTATTAGAGCATAGTCATATGTAGATAATGCAGAAAGCCACCTATGGCCAGTGGCATCCAACTTAGCTGAGGTCTGCACATAGGTCAAAGGATTATTGTCAGTTTTTACTAGTATTTTAGCCCCATACAAGTACTCATGGAATTGGTCAACAATAGCCCACTTCAAAGCTAGGAACTCTAACTTATGTACAGGATAGTTCTTTCGGATGGGGTCAGGCTTCTACTGGCAAAGGCCATTGGTCTCAGGCCATTCTCAGTGCTCTTGGTACAACACAGCCCCCAACCCTTGCAAGCTAGCATCAGTGTGCAGGGCGTAAGGTTTTTCTTGGATCGGCATAGGCCAGCACTGGAGCATGGGTAAGTTGATATATGATCTCATGAAAAGCAGTCTCACAATCAGGAGTCCAGCGGGCCCCAAATACTTCACTGGATGAAAATACACTCTTTCAGTCTTGAGGGACGCTGACTTTGGTATTTTTGTGGGTTGGGGATACCCTTGAGTAAGGTTAAGTAAAGGGCGGATCACTCTTGAATAGTCCTTGATGAAGCGCCGATAATAACCACAGAATCCCAGGAATCTTTGCAGTTCTTTTAGATTTTTGGCTGTGGCCAGGTGGTCAAGCCTCAACTTACTTGGGTCGGTCTCTATTCCTCGGTGGATACTATGTCCCACATACTTTACTGATGTTTGAAAGAATTGACACTTATCAATGGACAGTTTAAGGCCAAAGTCCTCCAGTCGGTCCAATACCTTAAATAATCTGCTCTCATGTTCCTCCAGTGAGCTGCCAAACACAATAACATCATCTAGGTATACCAGGCACTCTAGTACGCTCATGTCCCCCACTGCACGCTCCATCAATCGTTGAAAAGTGGCTGGGGCACCTGAAATCCCTTGAGGCATCCTCATGAATTCATAGAAGCCAAGCGGACAGATAAAGGCCGTCTTCTCACGGTCCTCTGGGGCCATCGGGATCTGGTAGTACCCACTGCGGAGATCCAGCACAGAGAACCACTTGCCCCGCTTAGGCAGTCCAAAGCATCCTGAATGCGGGCATTGTGTACTGATCAGGGATAGTCCCGCCGGTTTAAGGTGCCATATCCACACACATCCTTACTGTTCCATTCTTTTTCCTCACTACTACAATGGAGGAAGCATAAGGGCTTCTGGATTCTTGTATTACACCAGCAGCTAACATCTCTTGCAGATGCCGCCTCACATCATCTATGTCAGCAGGTGCCAGGCGTCGAGACCTCCACTTAAATGGTCTTTCTCATGCAGCGGATATTGTGCTCAGCCCTTGCATGCATCCTACATCCATTCCTTTAAAGAAAACACCTGGTCTCTCTGGGCAAGCTTCTCACTGATCCTCACTTTCCATTCAGCTGGCAGCGGGAGTCACCGAAATCAAACAAGTCAGGCGTTACTCTGTCATTCTTCCTTGAACTCTTGCTGCTGGGTAGCACTGCAGTGTCTGCACAATGCACATTAGCCAGGATGCAACCTCTGTTTACTCGAATGTCTCTTTCAGACACATTATGAACTTGGACCATTACCCTTCTGGCATAAGCATGGGCTCTAGCGGGCAAAATACTAGGCTTGACTAGCAGTCCTCTGGCAATTTTCCATCGCCTGGTGCATCCAACATTAATATTTTATTCTTAACATCCTTTCTGATATGGACCTCTCCCTGTAAGGTACACTGGGCATTTGGCGCCAGGATCAGAGACTCAGGATCCTTCTTCCATACAATTCCGACCGGTTCCTCTGGTTCTGTTTTTTCAGCATCTCTCTGTGCCTCATAGGAATTCTTAATTAAAGCCGGAACTCATAAAGCTCTACTAGTCTTTGACCCCTGTTTTTTATAACACAACTGTGCCAGCCTTCCGAACATATGAGCATTTGTTCCAATCAACAAAGGACACCATCATACAGCAGTCAGTGGGGACACACTAAGGCTAGGGTCTCTACTTGTTCGCTACTCCAGCCACGGAGGTGGGGAAAGACAGCCAAATCGGATATACCCGGAATAGGTAGGCCTTCTCACTTAACACCCATACATGCAGTCCTTCTAATGGTTGTAAGGGTACGTCTGACAAATGCTTCTGATACCAATCCTGGAACATAATTGTCACTTGGGAGCCACTGTCTAATACAGCTCTTGTAGACACTCCATTCACCTTTACAGTGGTCTCCATGGAGGGACCCACTATTCTGGACCAGTCTGGAGAGGCGGTAGTGGGGCCTGGGCAACTGACCTTGCTACAAAAGGACGTGAATTAGCATTTTGGTGCCCTCACTGGGATCTATGTCGTGCACCTCTTAACCACTGATTTGTTCTCCAAGTCTCCTTGTAGCCTATATGCAACTTTGTTCAGTGTCTTTGGGGACTGCATTCTTTTCATGTGCCCATCTTTCCCACAATTATAGCAAAACATACTTTCTGGAGTTTGTGCTGGCCGAGGCGCCACACTGGGAGCCAGGGCGGGGTATTACTAACTGGAAACCTGGGTGCCATCTCTGTCTGGGGCGTGATAAGCATTTGGAGACATCTGTCAGTTTCTCCACTTCCATGGTCAAGGAATTGAGTTTGAGCTGTTATCAGCAGGAGATACATGGGTGGGTACCCCCACCCCTAGTAGATGCAGTCGGATATAGGTCAGGGCCCGTACTTGCAGGCGTGGCCTTCATAAAGGGACTGTTTTTGAATTCGGATCTCTCTCAACAGTTCGCTTCATTGTGGCATATCTTTTTCCTTGTCAGAGCACTCATTGACTGTCAACCTCTGCCCTGAACTTCACTTGATGGGTCACCCCAGTCACTGGCTGTCGAGCCACAGCTGTTGGTGCAGGTACCTCCGAGGTCGCTTTTTCTCAACTCCCGAATTTCTCTCATTAACTCATCATAGGAGGTGGGGATTCCAGTCGATTTGCCAGGCGTAACTGAAGCAACAGCAGTTCTGAGAAGGGCAGACTTAAGGATTCTGTCCAGTCTGGTTCGGTCCAGTTCAATCGCTGGCAAACTACCCTTTCTGAGGCATTCTTGCAACAATTTTTCCAGCCGAGACATACACAGACAACAACTCCTCTTGGTACTGTTGTGCATTTCTACCTCCACCATAGGTCCTCATCAGAATCTGGGCTCCCATACACATTCTCCAAGGCCTCAAGATAGGCCTGTGCAGTCGCTTCAGGGTTACCGGCCCGCTTAGCACGGATGGTAGCCAGGCAGGACCTCGGAGGCTCTCACTAACCCTCTTTAACTTTTCACCTTCCGAGCATTGCCATTCTAGCACTTGGGGGCAACATAGTCTATCCAGGTCTCCCAGTCATCCTCCCCTTGGGGGTGGGAGGTGCCAGAGAAGATCCTCAACCTTCGAAGAGTCGTGACTAATGGCAGGTGCAGAAACAGAGTCTGCATTGGTTCAGTCACCATCACGGGCACTGGAGCAGGAGAGGGTGTTGGGGAGGAACACCCTAGGTGGCAAGAATAGTTTCTTCAAGTCCTCCACAGTTTTCCTCTCCCAGCAACCATTCAGCAAATTTCTCCTCAAAAGTTTCAGATAGTGGTGAGGCTGATTCCCCAGGTCTTACTGTCATAGTTATCACTCTCCAAGCAGTGAGGGCTCCTCTGGGGTAATGGTCTGTGGCACTTTGGAGCTATCCTATGGGATCCTTAAACTCTACTAGGCCAGGAGAAGTGTGGGTGAGCAGATTAGCATGCCGACCCACCACCACAGGGTTTTGTAAACCTTCCACCTTGGAAAGTACTCCCTGCACAGTGTCCGTATTGATACCCAGGGGGATGTCCAGGATAAGCATTAGCATTTGGGGTCGATCTCCTCCCCAGTACACACTCCACCAGCGGTGCACAGCCACTTCTGTCGGGTACCCATTTTTTTCTTAACAGTGGTTCGTAGAATATGGCCACTAGAGGACACACAATCCCAGCGGTGAGCCTCCAAGATGTAACCCCAGATGGCGCGCTATCCCAGGCTACTACCCTGCCTGATTTGCCACCAACAGGTTGAGGGCCTGGATCCAATGGCGGGTGCCTCCACCCAGAGGTCAGGGTTTGCAATAGTTAAACTAACTTGGTCACAGCCTCTGGACACTGCAACCCCTTTCTTCCACTAGTGGCCCACACAATATATCAGAATTACCTTCACAGTATACACACCCCAGGTCTGGTTCCGGCACTGGGACCTCCTGTGAAATGAGATACAGTGCAACAATCACAGTACATATTACTTTAACATAGACAAATACCTCAGGCAGTATAACTTTGCTGGAACAAGCAGCTCTGATTTATTTAGGGGGATATAACAAGGACAGAAATCGGGTTAATTAGCTTATCACTCTAATAATCTACCTATGGCTCTGTGCACAGGCTAATCCCTATCAGTTACTGTCCCTTGGGTACCCAAGCCCTAGTGGCTAGTCCAAACCGTGGCAGCTAGGTGGCCCTTTCACAGAGAAAAGGAGAATTAAACAGTCAAGCAGTACAATAATCCATTTGGATTTAATGTGGCAATTCAACAGGGCGACCCTGAATTGGTACTCACGACCTCCAAATAAGATAGGGTCCTTCAATGTCAGCAGGGCTCACTTGAGGTGCACAAACCTCTTCACACATCCATATAAAAGAAAGCACTATACCAGGCAGGCTGCATCTGTATCCCATCGCAATACTGCAGCACAATACCCGGGAGAACACACAGCAGATTCAGTTCCTGACAGACCGAGTGCAATTTTCAGCAATTCCTCCAGTCTCTACAGGGTGAGCCTGGTTTCTACTCTTCAGAGATCCTTGATTCTTTTCACAGGACGGATTCAGTCCTAACAAGCTGTTACACAAGCTGCAGACCGGAACTCTGGGCCTTACACCGTTTTTATTCTAAAACTGCACTGAAAAAAGCACAGGCTCTTCCTTCTTCACTGCAAAAGCTCAACTGACACTCTAACCGACAAAACCGGCACTTCCTTTGAGTTCCTCCCAGTTCTTGACTGGATTGGCTGTCACTCACAATAGACTGCTGCTGTTGGTCCAAAAGGCACTGAAGTCTAAACTACATCTCCCAGAGTCACTGCCCATACAATCCTCTTGTGGCTGGCTCAGATTATGAGTCCAAGTTCTGATTCTGGCCCAAGGCACCATTTTAGAGCTAGTCATCCCACACTGATTGGTCCAGTTCAGCAGTTCAAAACTAGAATGGGAACTAGCAGACACAGTTCTGACTGCAAAGAAAGCGAGGTTAGACAAACTGTAATTTCATTATTACTCTAAATAATTTCTGGCAAACAGTTACATCTTTCAGATAGGTTCCCTTGCACCCTAGTGACTGCAAAATGAAGTGAATTGGCAGCAGCTTGAGTGTGGTACTCAATCAAAGAAACACACAGTCCCCATACAAACTAATTATGTCTGCAAGCAGACAGCTCTTAAAGAGACAGTACCAGAGGTTCTAAAACACTCACTGATAAATGGCTTAAATGCCAAACACCATTCAGGCTTGAGCATTCAAGCAAGCTCCTGAAGTCTTTTAGGAACCCCCATTTGCAAGTAAGTTACACCTTCCTGGTTTGGGAAAGCTTGAACGTCCAAGCACAAGCAAAAATTCTACAAGTTTCAACTCAAACCATATACATTTGCATTAGGCTCGCATATGTAATCATCAGTCAATATATCATTTTACCAAGAACACATTTCTAAGACATTGCAGTATGTCACTCTCACATAGTATTACACATTGCAAATTATAACTCAAGTTATTACCTCTTTGTACACGAAACTGAAGAGAGGGAACCCTTCCCTATCAGTGTTACCTTTGGGGCTGATGGGCGGCACCATACTTAGAGGGCAACACAAGTAACTTGAGTTAGCACTGATGCTCAGTTTGGGCAATGAGCTTGGGACACATACACCCTTTATGGACAACATTGAGAGGCAAGTCCACAGGCCTCCCAAGTGAATCATAACTGAGGTGCACCACAGGCTTTACAGCTCGACCAGTCTTTCTAAGGGGAACTGTTATAGTCTCTGCACTCTGAGCCTCATTTTCAGCATTGTCCCACTTGTCAGGGGAGTCTCCATGGGGTAGAGAGGCTAGAACTTGGGGCACTTTCAGCTCCAGGAGTTACAGTTTCTGGAGTCCACAACATTTGGCCCGCATGGAGAGCTGGACACTGGCAGTGGACTGTCAGGGCACTCAAAATACTCTTCTTGTGTCTGTATCACCAGTCTGCCCCAATCTATCATTTTCCTCTGAAAGCTCAAACAGTTCAACCATGCACTATGATTCCATTTCATCTGATCTGATGCTTTGCACTTCACTTTCTGGGAGCATTGGCTCCAGGGATGAAGCTGGAGGCTTAGATAGTCCAGAAGGCCCAGTTCATCTCCAGTATTGACTAGGGATTGCCCCCAAACAATTGACTCAGTTAGTAAGAAGGATAGTATTCAAAGTCACTCACTTTCTCTTCCGATATGGACTGACAGTCATCCTCAACTGGGACTTGTGGAGGGGAACACTTTAACTTTGCTTCAGTAGGTGCACTTTCTTGATCTTTTCTTAGCAGCAGCTCTAGTCACTGGTCCAGAGGGGCATCTTCTAGGGCTCAGACTCAATTAAGATTTGTCCAATGGGTAAATGATTTATGCATTGTTTTTACATCTTTTGAATTATTCTCAGGCCTTACTTTGTACACTGGCAGATCATCTAGTTGCCCACACTACAATGTGAGGGAGATGGTGCCATCTGTCAAGCAATCTTGTGCCTACCATGCAGTCCCAAGATTTCTTAGCAACACCGATCTCCCTCCTGGAGTTCCTGTGCTTTCACCTTTTTATCATATCCTTCTTTGTTGGCCAGTTTCTTTGGCAGCCATGGTTTGACCAGTTGGTACGCATGAGTTAGCTGGGCCTTTTAACTTTGCACATACTGTAAATAGTTGTCAGCTTGAACCCCATCAGGAGAGACCCCAAACACACATCTACTGGTAGCCGAGCTTCTCTCCAAACATCAGGCGGTGGGGAGAATCAGTGGCATCACTTTGGTGGGGCCTACGCATACCAGGGTGCTAATTATGTTGGCTCCATCTAGGCATTGTCCTTGGGTGCAGGGTGCCTCATATTCTAGCAAAGTGCGGTTGAAAACGATTCAGGCTGTGGGTCCCCCTGGGGTGGTAAGGAGTGGTTCTGACCCTCACTCCCCACAGAAAAGCATCTCTTTGATCAGACACTCTCAAAGTCTCTCCCTGATCAGAATGGATTCTTGTAGAGCCTCCATAGTGAACAAAAAGTTTTCTACAAGTACTTTGGACACAGTGGATGCTTTCTGGTCTTTGGTGGGAAAGCTTGGGCATATCTCGTAGAAATGGTCAGTGACCACCAGCACATTACTGATATTTCTTTGATCTGGCTCCAAACCTCAGAAATCAATACAGACCAGCTCCATGGGTGCACTGGTGGTGATGTTAACAAGGGGCAGCCCTCTGGGCAAAGCTTTCCTCTGTAAGCAGCTACTACAAGTTCAAATGTGCTGTTCCACATCAGCCCCATCTTAGGCAATAGAATCTGGATCTCACCAAGTCAAGTGTTCTGTCTATACCAAAGTCCCCCATGGTTGTGCAAGGACCTCAGTACTGCGTCTCGAAGGAGTGGGCAGCACTAGTTGTTATTTGGCTCATTTGTCCCCTCTGTCTACTGTTTCTCTGTATAACAGTTTATTGATCAGTTTCAACTTAGGACCTTCTTTGTATAACAGTGCAGTTCTCAAATCAGTGGGCGTAATTGGACACATCTTTTCCTGCATAGAGGGCTTCTAAAGCTGCTTTGATCATGGGATCAGCGAATTGAGCCCACGAATACTGTCATTGTCCAGCTGAGGCAGCACCAATGTCTATTGCAGAAAAGTGGCACAAGCAGCAGGTATGCAATTCTCAGAGGCTCCCAAGTAATCCACTATGCAGTCCATCAAGGGCCCGTGACATTTGTTCCTCCCTGTCAAACTTCCGCAGAGTGCCCGAATGTCAGGTTCTGCCAATCGGACCCAATCATTCTGGGGAACAGGCCTCCGGGAGAGCATCAGCATCTATGTGGTTCAGACCTGCTCGGTATTCAGGAGCATAGTCATATGTAGATAATGCAGAAAGCCACCTATGGCCAGTGGCATCCAACTTAGCTGAGGTTGCCATAGGTCAAAGGGATTATTGTCAGTTTTACTAGTATTTTAGCCCCATACAAGTACTCATGGAACAATAACAGCCCACTTCAAAGCTAGAACCTAACTTATGTACAGGATAGTTCTTTTCGGATGGGGTCAGGCTTCTACTGCAAAAGGCCATTGGTCTCAGGCCATTCTCGTGCTCTTGGTACAACACATGCCCCCAACCCTTGCAAGCTAGCATCAGTGTGCAGGACGTAAGGTTTCTTGGATCGGCAGAAGCCAGCACTGGAGCATGGTAAGTTGATATATGATCTCATGAAAAGCAGTCTCATTAATCAGGAGTCAGCCAGCCCCAAATACTCACTCGGGATGAAAATACACCTTTCAGTCTTGAGGGCTGACTTTGGTATTTTTGTGGGTTGGGGATACCCTTGAGTAAGGTTAAGTAAGAGGATCACTCTTGAATAGTCCTTGATGAGCGCCGATAATAACCACAGAATCCCAGGAATCTTTGCAGTTCTTTAGATTTTGGGCTGTGGCCAGGTGGTCAGGCCTCAACTTTACTTGGGTCGGTCTCTATTCCTCGGTGGATACTATGTGTCCCATATACTTTACTGATGTTTAGAAAGAATTGACACTTATCAATGGACAGTTTAAGTACAAAGTCCTCCAGTCGGTCCAATACCTTAAATAATCTGCTTTCATGTTCCTCAGTGAGCTGCCAACAATAACATCATCTAGGTATACCAGGCACTCTAGTAAGTTCATGTCCCCACTCAATCTCCATCAATCGTTGAAAAGTGGCTAGCAATTTGAAACCCTTGAGGCATCCTCATGAATTCATAGAAGCCAAGCGATAGATACAAAGGCGTCTTCCTCACGGCTCTCTGGGCCATCGATCTAGTAGTACCCACTGGGAGATCCAGCACAGAGAACCACTTGCTCCCGCTTAGGCAGTCCAGCATCCTGAATGCGGCATTGTGTACTGATCAGGATAGTCCGCCGGGTTTAAGGTGCGATAATCCGAACACATCCTTACTGTTCCATTCTTTTCCTCACTACCACAATGGGGAAGCATAAGGGCTTCTGATTCTTGTATTACACCAGCAGCTAACATCTCTTGCAGATGCCGTCTCACATCATCTATGTCAGCAGGTGCCAGGCGTCGAGACCTCTCACGAAATGGTCTTTCGTCATGCAGCGGATATTGTGCTCAGCTCCTTGCATGCATCCTACATCCCATTCCTTTAAAGAAAACACCTGGTCTCTCTGGGCAAGCTCTCACTGATCCTCACTTTCCATTCAGCTGGCAGCGGAGTCACCGAAATCAAACAAGTCAGGCGTTACTCTGTCATTCTTCCCTGAACTCTTGCTGCTGGGTAGCACTGCAGTGTCTGCACAATGCACATTAGCCAGGATGCAACCTCTGTTTACTCGAATGTCTCTTTCAGACACATTATGAACTTGGACCATTACCCTTCTGGCATACGCATAGGCCCTAGCGAGCAAAATACTAGGCTTGGACCAGCATCCCTCTGGCAATTTTCCATCGCCTTGGTGCATCCAACATTAATATTTTATTCTTAACATCCTTTCTGATGGACCTCTCTATAGGTACACTGGGCATTTGGCGCCAGGATCAGAGACTCAGGATCCTTCTTCCATACAATTCGACCGGTTCCTCTGGTTCTGTTTTTTCAGCATCTCTCTGTGCCTCATAGGCCTTCTTAATTAAAGCGGAACTCTTAAAGCTCTACTGGTCTTTGACCCTGTTTTCATAACACAACATGCAGCCTTCCGAACATATGAGCATTTGTTCCAATCAACAAAGGGACACCATCATACAGTCCAGTGGGGGACACACTAAGGCTAGGGTCTCTACTTGTTCGGCCACTCCAGCCACGGAGGTGGGGAAAGACAGCCAAATTCGGATATACCCGGAATAGGGTAAGCCTTCTCACTTAACCCCATACATGCAGTCCTTCAATGGTTGTAAGGGACATCTGACAAATGCTTCTGATACCAATCCTGGAACATAATTGTCACTTGGGAGCCACTGTCTATATATAGCTCTTGTAGACACTCCATTCACCTTTACAGTGGTCTCCATGGAGGGACCCACTATTCTGGACCAGTCTGGAGAGCGGTAGTGGGGGCCTGGGCAACTGACCTTGCCACAAAGGGCGTGAATTAGCATTTTGGTGCCTCACTGGGATCATGTCGGCACCTCTAACCACTGATTTGTTCTCAAGCTCTCCTTGTAGCATATATGCAACTTTGTCAGTGTCTTTTGGGGACTGGCATTCCTTTTCATGTGCCCATCTTTCCCACAATTATAGCAAAACATACTTTCTGGAGTTTGAGCTGGCCGAGGCGCCCACACTGGGAGCCAGGGCGGGGTATTACTAACTGGAAACCTGGGTGCCATCTCTGTCTGGCGTGATAAGCATTTGGAGACATCTCGTCAGTTTCTCCACTTCCATAGTCAAGGAGTGAGTTTGGGCTGTTATCAGCAGGAGATACATAGGTGGGTACCCCCACCCCCATAGCAGATGCAGTCGGATATAGGTCAGGGCCCGTACTTGCAGGTGGCCTTTCATAAAGGACTGTTTTGAATTCGGATCTCTCAACAGTTCGCCCCATTGTGGCATATCTTTTTCCTTGTCAGAGCACTCATTGACTGTCAACCTCTGCCCCTGAACTTCACTTGATGGGTCATCTCAGTCACTAAGTCGTAGCCACAGCTGTTGGTGCAGGTACCTCCAGGTCGCCTTTCTCAACTCCTCAATTTCTCTCATTAACTCATCATAGGAGGGTGGGGATTCCAGTCGATTTGCCAGGCGTAACTGAGCAACAGCAGTTCTGAGAAGGGGCAGACTTATGATTCTGTCCAGTCTGGTTCGGTCCAGTTCAATCGCTGGCAACTACCCTTTCTGAGGCATTCTTGCAACAATTTTTCCAGCCGAGACATACACAGACAACAACCCTCTTGGTACTGTTGTGCATTTCTTACTCTCCACCATAGGTCCTCATCAGAATCTGGGCTCCCATACACATTCTCCAAGGCCTCAAGATAGGCCTGTGCAGTCGCTTCAGGGTTACTGGCCCGTTAGTACGGATGTAGCCAGGGCAGGACCTCGAGGCTCTCACTAACCTCTTTCGCCACCTTCCGAGCATTGCCATTCTAGCACTTGGGGGCAACATAGTCTATCCAGGTCTCCCAGTCATCCTCCCCTGGGGGGTGGGAGGTGCCGGAGAAGATCCTCAACCTTGGTAAGAGTCGTGACTAATGGCAGGTGCAGAAATAGGAGTCTGCATTGGTTCAGTCACCATTACGGGCACTGGAGCAGGAGAGGTGTTGGGAGGAACACCCCAGGTGGCAAGAATAGTTTCTTCAAGTCCTCCACAGTTTCCCCTCTCCCAGCAACCATTCAGCAAATTTCTCCTCAAAAGTTTCAGATAGTGGTGGGGCTGATTCCCCCGGTCTTTACTGTCCTTAGTTATCACTCTCCAAGCAGTGAGGGCTCCTCTGGGAGTAATGGTCTGTGGCACTTTGGAGCTATCTAAGGATCCTTAAACTCTACTAGGGCCAGGAAAGTGTGGGTGAGCAGATTAGCATGCCGACCCACCACCACAGGGTTTGTAAACCTTCCACCTTGGAAGTACTCCTGCACAGTGTCCGTATTGATACCCAGGGGATGTCCAGGATAAGCATAGCATTTTGGGGTCGATCTCCTCCCAGTACACCACTCCACCAGCCGGTGCACAGCCACTTCTGTCGGGGTACCCATTTTTCTTAACAGTGGTTCGTAAATATGGCCACTAGAGGACACACAATCCCAGCGGTGAGCCTCCAAGATGTAACCCCTAGATGGCGCTATCCCAGAGGCTACTACCCTGCCTGATTTGCCACTAACAGGTTGAGGGGCCTGGATCCAATGGGGTGCCTCCACCCAGAGGTCAGGGTTTGCAATAGTTAAACTAACTTGGTCACACCCTCTGGGACACTGCAACCCCTTTCTTCCACTAGTGGCCCACACAATATATCAGAATTACCTTCACAGTATACACTTACCCCAGGTCTGGTTCCGGCACTGGGACCTCCTGTGAAATGAGATACAGTGCAACAATCACAGTACAGTACTTTAACATAGACAAATACCTCAGGCAGTATAACTTTGCTGGAAACAAGCAGCTCTGATTTATTTTGGGGGATATAACAAGGACAGGAAATCAGGTTAATTAGCTTATCACTCTAATAATCTACCTGGCTCTGTGCACAGGCCTATCCCTATCAGTTACTGTCCCTGGGTACCCAAGCCCTAGTGGCTAGTCAAACCGTGGCAGCTGGTAGGGCCCTCACCTGAGAGAAAAGGAGAATTAAACAGTCAGCAGTACAGTAATTCCATTTGGATTTAATGTGGCAATTCAACAGGGCGACCCTGAATTAGTACTCACGACCTCCAAATAAGATAGGGTCCTTCAATGTCAGCAGGGCTCACTTGAGGTACACAAACCTCTTCACACATCCATATAAAAGAAAGCACTATACCAGGCAGGCTGCATCTGTATCCCGATCGCAATTACTGCACAATACCCGGGAGAACACACAGCAGATTCAGTTCCTGACAGACCGAGTGCAATTTTCAGCAATTCCTCCAGTCTTCTACAGGGTGAGCCTGGTTTCTACTCTTCAGAGATCCTTTGATTCTTTTCTAGGGCCATGATTCAGTCCTAACAAGCTGTTACACAAGCTGCAGACCGGAACTCTGGGCCTTACACACGTTTTGACTAAAACTGCACACTGAAAAAACACAGGGCTCCTTCTTCTTCACTGCCAAAGCTCAACTGACACTCCAACCGACAAAACGGCACTTCCTTTGAGTTCCTCCCAGTTCTTGACTGGATTGGCTGTCACTCACAATAGACTGCTGCTGTTGGTCAAAAAGGCACTGAAGTCTAAACTACATCTCCCAGAGTCACTGCTCTACAATCCTCTTGTGGCTGGCTCAGATTATAGAGTCAAGTTCTGATTCGTCCAAGGCACCATTTTAGAGCTAGCTTACCCCACACTGATTGGTCCAGTTCAGCAGTTCAAAACTAGAATGGGGAACTAGCGAGACAAGTTCTGACTGCAAAGAAAGCAGGTTAGACAAACTGTAATTTCATTATTACTCTAAATAATTTCTGGCAAACAGTTACATCTTTCAGATAGGTTCCTTTGCACCCTAGTGACTGCAAAAATGAAGTGAATTGGCAGCAGCTTGAGTGGTACTCAATCAAGAAACACACAGTCCCCCATACAAACTAATTATGTCTGCAAGCAGACAGCTCTTAAAGAGACAGTACCAGAGGTTCTAAAAACACTCACTGATAAATGGCTTAAATGCCAAACACCATTCAGGCTTGGAGCATTCAAGCAAGCTCCTGGAAGTCTTTTGGGAACCCCCATTTGCAAGGGGGTTACATAATACAGTGCCATAAAAATATTGTGCACCCGGGCAAAACAATAGGTTGAAAAGAGAGGAGCCTAGACACTGCACAATTACATAAAAACAGGGAAATCCTCCTACAGAAAACAGGTGCAAGTGGTGGGTAGGAGGAGTTTCAGCTGGTGCTTGAAGGAGCCAAAGGAGGTGGAGTAGCAGAGGAAAGATGGCAGCTGGTTCCAGAGCATTGGGAGAAAATAGGAGAAGGCAGATTGCCCAGCAAATGAATGAGGATGAGGAGTTGAGAACATTCTCTGGTCCTTGGAGCATATAGAGCATGGAGCCTAGGAAATAGGGGCGAGAAATAATGAGAGATAGGAGGGAAAGGAACCCAATTCATATGTTGAGATGAAAGTGGAGCAGTGGTACTGGCAGCTTGATGGTAAAGATATCATGGAA
Organism: Neoceratodus forsteri; assembly: GCA_016271365.2. Lineage (NCBI taxonomy): Eukaryota > Metazoa > Chordata > Ceratodontiformes > Ceratodontidae > Neoceratodus > Neoceratodus forsteri. Next base: position 560,479,686 of record CM028134.1, read on the forward strand.
AGGGAGTAGTAGAAGGAACAATCATGAGTACAAGGAGGTGAGTTCATAGCAAAACGACAAAAGGCATTACAGAGAGTGTACAGTCTGGCTAGGTAAGTGGAAGGGGCTGTACCATAAACCACGCCTTCATAGAAACATAGAGGTTGACAGCAGATAAGGACCGCAAGGCCCATCCAATCTGCCCATTTCTTTTTCTACCTTATAAATGTGCCATCTGCCTTTGCTCTGTCAGTGGCCTATCTATTCATACTCATCTGTATTGCTCCCTTATGCCTATCCCATGCCTGTTTGAAGCCCTGCACTGTATTCATAGCCACCATTTCCTGAGGTAGGCCGTTCCATGCATCCACCACTCTTTCTGTGAAAAAGAATTTCCTCACATTCCCCCTTAATCAGCCTCCCTCTAATCTCATGCTGTGTCCCCTTGTCCTGCTATTTTTCTTATATTTAAACATGTTAGACTCTTTCACCTTGTTAATGCCCTTAAGGTGTTTGAATGTTTCGATCATATCACCTCTCTCTCGCCTTTGCTTAAGGGTATACATTTTGAGCTCCGTTAATCTGTCCTCATATGTTTTCTGATGCAGTCCCTGCACCTTTTTGGTTGCCCTTCTCTGGACTGCCTCAATTTGGTTAATGTCCTTGTGAAGGTGTGGCCTCCACTACTGCATGCAGTACTCCAGATGGGGCCTAAGTAGTGTCTTGTAAAGAGGAATTATTACCTCCCTCTTATGACTTGTGATACCCCTACTGATACACCCTAACATCCCCCTAGCCTTACCTACTGCTTTAGAGGTCTGCTTGGATGATTTCAGGTCATCGGTGATGATGATGCCCAAGTCTCTTTCTTCCTTTGTGACTGCCAGCAACTCCCCTCCCAGCCTATAGGTGGTTTCAGGGTTTCTCTTCCCTATGTGCATGATCTTGCACTTCTTTGCATTAAATCCCAGTTGCCACTCTTCTGACCATTTTGCTAGTTTATCCAGATCTCTTCTCATTCTGCCCACCCCATCTGGATAATCTACTCTGTTGCAAACCTTGGTGTCATCTGCAAACAGACAAACCTTACCCTCTAGTCCATCTGCAATGTCACTAATGAAGATATTGAAGAGGACTGGACCCAGGACTGATCCCTGAGGTACCCCACTTGTGACCTGCATCTCTTCTGACTGTATACCATTTACCACCACTCTCTGTTTTCTGCCTGTCAACCAGTTTGCCACCCAGTTGACCAACTTCTGACCCACCCTGAGCCTACCCAGCTTATTTATCAATCTTCTATGTGGAACAGTGTCGAAAGCTTTGCTGAAGTCAAGGTGGACGACATCAACGCTCCCCTTGGTCCATCACTCTGTACCCAGTCAAAAAAAATCTATGAGATTAGTTTGACAGGACCTTCCTTTGTAAACCATGTTGTCTTGGATCCTGTGCCCCTATGGATTCCAGGTGTTGCACTATCCTTTCCTTAAGGAGTGCCTCCATAATCTTGCCCACTACTGAGGTAAGACTGGCTGGTCTGTAGTTCCCTGCCTCCTCCCTGCTACCACTCTTGTGGAGGCGGGATCACATGAGCCCTTTCCAGTCTTCTGGGACCTCTCCTGTGCTCTGAGACTCACTAAACAGTTTTGCTAATGGCTCTGCTAGTTCCACCCTTAGCTCCTTAAGTACCCTGGGATGTATGCCATCAAGTCCCATTGCCTTGTCCACCCTGAGCTTATCGAGCTCTTGTAGGACCCTTTCTTTTGTGAAGGGAGTAGTGCTCACCTCCCTCCCTCCCCCCTTTGTCCATGGTGCTGAGCTGTGGGCCCTGCCCTACCTTCTCTTCAGTAAATACTGAGCAAAAGTATCTATTTAGGATAGATGCTTTTACAAGGTCCTCTTCCTCACATGCCCCCTTTTCTCCTTTGAACTTAGCAATACCCCCTCTGGACTTTCTCCTTTCACTAATGTATCTATAGAAAGTCTTGTCACCTTCTTTTACTGTTCGTGCTAGTGTTTCCTCAGTTTGGGACTTTGCCTGCCTTACTGCCTTCCCTGCTTCCCTTAGGACAGTTTGGTATGCCTCCCTATCTTCATCCCACTGTGTTCCCTTATCTTTCCTGAAGGCCAGCCTTTTGGCTCTGACCTTTTCTGCTACTGTATTTGAGAACCAAAGTGGTTTCCTTCTTCTTTTGCACTTCATTTTCTGTCTAACACAATGGGATGTTGCTTCAAGTATAGCATCCTTAATGCTTGCCCACTTTGCCTGTACCCCATCACCTGTGTTTCTTTTTGCCAGGGCTACCTTAACTGTGTTGGCCATCTTATCAAAGTCAGCTCCTCTGAAGTCCCATATTTCTACCTTGGAATGGGATGATTTAGATGTAGTGGCCAAATTGAACCATACCATGTGATGGTCACTGGCCCCCAGGTGACCTTCTACCTGGAGATCTGTGATCCCTTCCCTGTTAGTCAGTACTAGATCTAGTATAGCCCTGTCTCTTGTGGGATGTTGTACCAGTTGTTTGAGGCCCTCCCCCTGCAGGGAATCCACCATGTGTCTAGTTCTGGCAGATGTTCCTACTGGTATTGACCAATCTGTATCCAGCATGTTGAAGTCTCCCATTATCAGAACCTCCCCTTTAGCTGTCATGTTTTATATATCTTATAACAGTAATGTGTCTATGTCCTCCCCCTGATCTGGGGGCCTGTAGACAACCCCAGTTCATATGGCCGTCCTATTTCCTGTTTCCAGGGTGACCCACAGTTCTTCTGGCTTCTTTTGTGTATTCTGAATTTCTGTAGCTTTGATATTTTCATTGACATACAGGGCCACTCCACCCCTCCCTTTTTGCACCTCTGTCTCTTCTGAACATTACATAGCCAGGTACTGAAGTCTCCCAAGTGTGGTTACTGGTAAACCACATCTCACTAATTGCTACTATGTCCAGTTTAGCCTCTGACATTATTGCCTGCAGGTCTGGGATCTTATTTCCCAGACTGTGAGCATTATGTACATGATTTTCCATTGGCCAGATTTGGTGTGTTAGTTGTTGGGTGAGGTTTGGCATTTCCCATGCGTCAAATTATGGGAGGCGGACCTTTTCCTTACCTGGTGATGCAAATGAACTGCAAACATGCTGAATCCCTGTTTGACCACTAGCTGAGGGGGGAAGGGTGTTCTTCCTATTCGACGTATGGGGTGTTGCACCCCCTCCTCATTTCCTAGTTTAAATATTCTGCAAAGACGTCAAACTTCTGCCCCAATGCACTGACTCCCTCCTTAGTTCATAATCAAAAACCAGAAGCACCATTTTTGCGACAAGCTCACAGTGTACTTGCAGGGGAAGGCAGTCCTTGTTATGGTACAGGGTACCCAACTTTGGGCACAGATTTGCACGGATTTATTTATTTATTTATTCATTGAAAGATATCGGAATTACAATCCTTTGAGTCAATGACTCCTTTGCAACGGCTCCACATCAGTAAGAACATACACCAAGTATCACAAGCTTAAACATTAGGTACACCTGTTATACATTTGGCAACAGTACAAACTTAAAACATATGGCACGGTATTAAACTTAAAACATTGATAGAGAATTTAAACATTTGGTGCCACATATGATGTAGGGATTACATCATCTGGGATCTTAAAAGAGGTCCTGGGTCAACACTTGTGATTCATGTTACAGTACTTCAGTTTTGAAGGGTCTTACAAAATAGGCCCTGAGTCAAGATATAGTTAAAGTGAGATTGAGGATCCTGGCTTAGGGAAAGAGTAGAAAGTCCTCGGGGGGGCCCCATGTTTGTGGCACTGGAACCCGGTTAAAGTTATCTACAGTGACAGGTTGCGGAGTTTAGAAGTGTCCTAAGACCAGCTTTAAATTGACCCAAACCGGATGTGAGGGAGATTGGGGATGGTAGGTTGCTTAGCCACAGAGGGGCATGATAGTGGAAAGATCATTGCCCAGGGGAGGTTCTACAGTGTGGCACTAGCGCGAGGGTATTTGCAGAGTGTCTTGGAGCCCTCCTGAGCGAGGCTGTTTGAATAAGAGGGTGGAGGCCTGCTGGAGCTTGTTTGTGTAGTATCTTCCTTGCTAGAAGGTAGGTGTGATTCTTCACCCTATCTTGGATGTTTAGCCAGCCAGTAAGTTTGTAAAGCTCAGAAGTATGGGTTAGCCTGTTACAGTTAGAGACCAGGCGTTAGGCTTTGTTGAGGGTGAGGTTGATGCTGTGCAGTGCAGTATGATCAGCAGACCCATAAATTACTATGCCATAATCCACCAGGTGTAGTACTGAGGAGGACACTGCTAGATGCATTGCATGCGGGGGAATGCAGGGCCTATGCCTGTATAGGATCCCTAACCTTGCATTGACAGAGGAGGATACTTTCTGGATGTGAGGGTGATAGGTAAGGGAGGAGTCCAACATGACTCCCAGGTACTTGAAACTGTAGACCTGTTTGAAGGTGTTGCCAGGGGAGTTTGTGATGATTAGCAGCATATTACAGAGTGAGTTTTGGCGGTGGTTGATGATCATAGCTTTTGTCTTCTTATAGTTGAGTATTAGGCGGTGTTCAGAGAACCAGGTTTCGAGCTCACCAAAGAAGGTCTGCAGAGCAGCTTGTAGGGTGTTGAGATGATGATGTTTCCCAAAGGCTACAGCATTATCAGCATAAAGCAGAAGCCTCCCACTACAGAATTTGGGAAGGGAGTTCAGAAAGAGGGTGAAAAGCAATGGTCTTAATATGGACCCTTGTGGGACCCCTGTGTGGACTGTTTTTCTGGAGGATGTGGTTTCATTAGTTTTTACCTGCTGTGTCCTGCCTATAAGATAGTCCTTGAGCCCAGAGAAGACTTCAGGGGAGATATTTAGTAATGGAAGAGTGTGGAGAAGAAGCTCATGACTGACCGTGTCAAAAGCTTTGGTCAGATCGATATAGAGAGCCCCCGCTACTGAGCCATGATCAAGGGGCTTGTGTATATAGGAAGTGAATTCAAGAAGGGCAGTGGAGGTGCTGTGACCCCTCCAGAACCCATGTTGTTCTTGACAAAGCAGATTGCATTTGGTCAGGTAGTCCGTGAGCTGGTCTGCCACTATTTTCTGAAAGGCCTTTGAGAGAGGGGGCAGTATGGATATTAGCCTATAGTTGCTGGCGGAAGTGAGGTCCCCACTCTTTAATATGGGAGTTATAACTGCTCTTTCCCAAGAAGTGGGGAACTGGCTGTGACATAAGGATAGGTTAAATATTTTGGTGAGATGGGGCAAGGTCACATCCAAGGTTAGCCGGACGAGCTTGAGGTCCACGCCGTCACTACTTTAACATGAGTTTGCCAGTGCTTTGCCTAGGCAGTGTTTTGCCTCATTGCAGGAGATGATTTGTAGTCAGAAAGGAGGATGGTTGAAATAGGTAGGGGAGTTTATGGGGTGGGTACTGATCGGGTCAAAGAAGTTAGGGGAGAGAATGTGACTGAGGTCTGTGAAGGCAGTATTAAGGGCTTCGGAAATAGAATTTGGGTCCTGGGAGATGACCCCATCAATTTGAAGCTGCATTGGGGTCGGGGATACATTTTTCCCAGTTAGTTCTTTAATGTTTCTCCAGAATTTGCTACCTGAGCCCCAGGAGGAGGTAAGGGCTTGGTTGTAATACTCAGCTTTGGCTTGACGGATAGCCCAAGTGCAGCAGTTTTGAGCCTCCCTGTAATTCTGTCTGTCTTGGGGGAGTTGTGAGGCAAGGGCCTTGTGCCATAGGTTATCCCTCTTTTTCATGCTGTCTAGTAGCAACTGGGAAATCCAGGGGGTGTCCAGGGTTTTTACTATATGTCTTGAGTAGGGGACAAAGGTGTCGCAAGCAGAGTTAAAGGAGGAAATAAAATAGGTGAGGGCATCATCAACTGTTTGGGCAGTGTGGATAGGAGACCAGTCGAAGGAGACAAGGTAAGATTTCAGGCGTGGGAGGGCTCCTTTCCTTAAGCGTCTTTGCACTCTGGTTTTAGGGGGGTTTGGTGGAATTTTATTAGACCACCAACAGGTAACTGGAGAGTGGTCACTTATAGAGTCTGGGAGCACCTTGATATGGAAAAGGTTATTTGGGCGGTTGGTGATAATAAGGTCGATAAGGGTGGATGTTCCAGATTTTGGGTCCAACCTGGTTGAGGATTGGACCACTTGAGTGAGGTCGTGAGCAAGCACTGTTTCTTTGTATGTAGAAGATGTAGCAGATAACTAGTTTACATTGAAATCACCCAGTAAGATGACTTCGCACTTGGGAGGAAGGTGGGCAATGCTCTCAAGTACTGAGTCAAAAGCAGGCTTTTGGTTTCTAGGGGGAATGTATACTGCCAAAACGTATAGTATTTTTCCTGGATTGCCAAAGCTTATCTTAACTGCTAGGGTTTGTGCTCCATCAGAGGGTTGTGGTATAGGGACTGGGAGGGCGTACAGGAAGGATCTAGTATAGATGGCACAGCCTCCACCCCTCTTACTTAGCCTGTCAGCTCGATGTAAGGTGTAATCATTAAGGGTAACAGATCCATTTGAGACACTTTCTGAGAGCCAGGTCTTGGATAAGGCTAGGACATCTGGGGAGTGCTGCACAATCCAATCCTGAAGAGAGGTGAACTTCCTCTGAAGGCTGCATATGTTAAAGGCAGCCAGCTTTAGGCTTCCATGCTTACCTTTTTGGGTGGCTCCATGGGAAGGAGGACCCGGGTTAGGATGAACATTCCCGGATAGGAGGAGAAGGAGGAGTGTATTTTGAAGTAGTGCCTGCTGGAGTAGTTTTGGTTTAATTTGGGCAGCTGTGGGGGTATTAGTTATAGATGTGATGACTGGGATAGGGAGGGAACGTAAGAGGAGGACTACAAGGGTTGGAGACAAATGAGATTGTCTCCTCGATGGGTAGCTGTGGACTGGGATCAGAAGGTAAGCCTCAGGTAGCGTTGTGGTGGTAGTGCAGGAAGGTATGTGTGCCCAAGGGTTTATTTGTCTGCATGAGTGGTCATATGTGTTGGCATAATAGTGGCCCAAGTGGTGCATTTTGAGGGGGCATGGTGGGGGATATCCACTAGTAGACCAGCCTACAGGCATAGCAGTTGTGCTGGTGGGAGTAGGTAGGGCTGTTGGTGTGATTAGCGTGGTGAGAAGGACTAACACTAAGAGGTGAGGATTCATATTTCTCTATCCTAGTATTGTGTGTGCTGTCTGAGATTAGTGGCCACTAGTGGTGGAGTTGTATAAGCTGCAAGTGGGAAAATTGGCTGATTGGTTATTTAAGCCACGTGACCCATGTTATATATTACGATGTTTGCCATGGGCGGTGGTGGGGGTGGTGGGGAAGCCGATGCAAAGCATCTGTGGGGCCAAACAACACAGCCTAGACCAGCTCGGTCATGACTTTGGGCACCTCCACAGCCTTTCAAACAGCTGCGTATCTTCAGTAAGGGCTCCTGGGGTGTGGGGGAAGGCAGTGGTAAAGCCCTTACGCCCTTCCGAAGCTCGGTGCCAGTGCTGTGGAGAGGGATAGGAATGGAAACAAGTTAAATAAGGTACTGGAGGGGTGGAACACTGCTGGAGTGCTCAGATTACAATTTCTTTTTACTTTTTGGTTTTTGTTTTCTCTAATTAATATTTGCCAGCCCACTTTAATTCATGCCTTATACAGCTCTAAAATGCAGCCTGATTTCACAATAAATTTAATGAGCATGCAGTCTCCATTTGGCAAGGCAGCAGAGAGCAAGTTAGTAATAGGAGAGACTAAATTAAAGTAACCACAACTAACACTCTAAAGTGCAACCTGGTTCTCTATACACTTAAGGAACTTGCGGTCTCCGGTTTAACAAGGCAGCAGAGAGCAAGACTAAAATAGTCTAATTAATGTAGAAAGTATTTCTTAAGGTAACCACAATCTAACATTCTAAGGTGCAGCCTGGTTCTCAATTCAGTTAAGGAACTTGCGGTCTCCGGTTTAACAAGGCAGCAGGGAGCAAGACTAAAATAGTCTATTTAATGGAGAAAGTCTCTCTTAAGGTAACCACAATCTAACACTCTAAAAGTTCAGCCTGGTTCTCCATTTCCTTAAGGAAAATTGCAGTCTCCAGTATCACAAGACAGCAATAATTAGTGGAGAAAAAACTATCTCCATTGCTGCGCCGACATTTAAAATTCCAGCAAAGTAGAGAAAAGGCACCAAAAACTGCAGTCCCTTTGTTCAAACAACACAGCCTAGACCAGCTCGGTAATGACTTCGGGTACCTCTATGGCATTTCAAATGGCTGTGTACCTTTAGTAACAGCTCCTGTAGTGTGGGAGAGGGCAGTGGTAAAGCCCTCACGACCTCCCATAGCTCTGTGCCAGTGCTTCAGTAATGGCTCCTGGGTGTGGGTCAGGGCAGTGGTAAAGCCCTCACGACCTTCTGAAGTTCAGTGCCAGCACTTCAGCAATGGCTCCTGGGTTGTGGGGGAGGGCAGTGGTAAAGCCCTCATGACCTCCCGAAGTTCAGTGCCAGCACTTCAGTAACAGCTCCTGGGATGTGGGGAAGGGCAGTGGTAAAGCCCTCACGACCTCCCAAAGTTTGGTGTCAGTGCTTCAGTAACAGCTCCTGGGGTGTAGGGGAGGGCAGTGGTAAAGCCCTCACGACCTCCCGAAGTTCGGTGCCAGCACTTCAGTAATGGCTCCTGGGGTGTGGGGAGGGCAGTGGTAAAGCCCTCACGACCTCCCGAAGTTCAGTGCCAGCGCTTCAGTAATGGCTCCTGGGTTGTGGGGGAGGGCAGTGGTAAAGCCCTCATGAACTCCCAAAGTTCGGTGCCAGAGCTTCAGTAATGGCTCCTGGGTTGTGGGGGAGGGCAGTGGTAAAGCCCTCACGTCCTCCCGAAGTTCGGTGTCAGCGCTTCAGTAATGGCTCCTGGGTTGTGGGGGAGGGCGGTGGTAAAGCCCTCATGATCTCCCAAAGTTCAGTGCCAGCACTTCAGTAACGGCTCCTGGGGTGTGGGGAGGGCAGTGGTAAAGCCCTCATGACCTCCCGAAGTTTGGTGCCAGCACTGTGGCTGACATGGGCATAGAAATCTAACTTCCTATTGAGCCACACAACGGTTTTTAAAAGATTGCACTGCCTTGAGAGGGTTGCCATCCAGCATATGAAAAACAGTCTTGTGAGCCTCTCCAATTTCTGGTGGCCATTATGGTGGTATAATTGCATTCTTCTGATGCATTCAGCAGCACTCAGTTTCCCTCATGCCTAACAACACACCTGAGGTATGCAGTTATATCACCATAATGCACATCCAGTCATGTCTTATTGCTTACTTTTTTTGCATGAAAACTATATGTTTGTGTCTCAGACCTCATCTACTTATCCATTGAAGTCATAATTCTCTATCCTTGAGATCATTGTCATTTCCACTAACAGAGTGCCATGGCATAAAGAAGGGATTATGAATTCAGGGGAGAAAAAAGCAGGATAAGATGAAGTCTGAGACACTAAGGTCCAGTTTTGATTCAGATATCTTCCATAATGAGGAATGTGGGAGATAAATAGAGAAAATTAATAATCTATTAGCATAATTGTGTCTAAATAGGTTTTCTGGAAACTGCAAAATAATTTTTAATGTTTTATCGTTTTATGTAAAAATCTGATTGTATAAGAGCCCAAACATGTGTACTGTAATCCCTATTAACAGAACATTCTTCAGTTTTGCTGGTGATGTGACTGGTTATTCTGAATTACAACACGATACAAGGTACTACTTAAGCAGTCTTGCTTGTGTAACCCCTCACCCCTGCCTTTTTACTAAAACGACAGGTGGCATGCTGTTGACATTGGCAGCAATGCCTGGTGGGGACCTGGGTTCGGGGAGGATGAGGTTACCTGGCACAAGGGACCTAGGTTTGGCTACTCTGCACAGGGGCACCTAAGTAAATCCAACTACAGGAAGCAATAACTGTAATGTCCAGAACCAGGATTGGGATTTTTCAGTGTGGCTTTATTCAAAACTAGCTGAAACATGACAAAGCATTGTATGGTCCCGCAAGGGGCTACATTCACTGTATATGCAGATAGAGACTAAAGGTGGTCCATTGGAGAATGAACACATTTTTACATTGTCTGGCTCTGGACCCACCAGACACTCAGCCTGGACTTTGCATGTGCTTTGGATACACAGCCCGACTGGCCCGGCTCCCCTACCGGCCACTTGACTGATGGTCCACTTGAAGAATGAACCCAAACTTTACTTGGAAAGACTCCCATCAAACAAGGAGACTCCCAAACTGTGGCTCCCCACACCACTTAGAGTCTACGACTCCTAGAGAGATTTGTTTTCTTACTTCCAATCAATTCCCATCAAACAAGGAGTATTTCCCATCCTGTGGCTCCCCACACCACTTAGAGTCTGCGACTCCTAGAGAGATTTTCAAGTTGCGACCCATGTCTGGGTACCCACCTCATCACTGGCCAAGTGCATGAGGCAAGTAGCAAATCACAGAAGAAATCTGTAGAGGTGGACCTGGTTACTAAAGATGGGGGTTTTTCCCACCTCCAGCTCCCACAGCCCATGCCCGGCCATTTCTCTGGACAAACAGAAAACTTAGAACTTTAAAATGTAGATTGAACAGTGGATGACCTGAAGCACCCTCTACAGCATCACTTGAAATCCAATAAAACTTTAGACTTTTGACTGCTCCATTTGTTTGTCCTAGTAACATAGTCCTCCCAAATAGCAGTCCACATCCATTTCCCAACTGAAGAAAACAATTTGTTTGCCCTTCAAATGGAGCCAAACACTCACCCTTTCGTTGCAGGTGCCCCACAGGCAAGTAACACTTTCTTTGCTGTTATACAAGAATAGACTGAAAAAAACCAGGCAGCTTCCATCCATAGTGGGTAAAGGGGATTGCCCCTGGGACCCACAGAGAACTCCCCCTCCCCCCGGAGGGAGGGGGCACTGAGACCTGAAACGTGGTCTCCACCACTTAAAAGGTAAAACAGGATGACTTCCTTCCTGTTTGCTTTAGGACAAATTCCAGACTGGCTTTGAAAACTTCCAAAGTTCTAAACTCACTCCCTGAGCTGCAGATTCCAATGTGGCTTATGCAGCTGCGACAGTTCTATGGTGATATCATCTCTCAAGTCTCAGCTGTGACTGAGAACAGAGTGAGACAGTGTGAAACCCATTTAACTGGAGTTTCACAAGCTGCCTTTCCTGCCTACCACTAGGTCTTATTGGGATTCTAGTAACCCCGGGTAACAAGGGGGTTACACTTGGGCTTGTGATGAACGATAAACTAGTACATACGTTTGATTATATTCATTTATATCAGCTCAAATAGCAGTATAAAATGGATGGACATTTAGTCAAAAGCTGCAAAAGACTTTAAATGTATGTATTTTTAGCTATTTTAAAGCAGCAATACGACAAAAATTAGGCAAAAAAATTTTACCGTATCTTTTTTTCACTCTAAAGTATTCCATGCTTCTTCCATTTGTATTTGGTGGCGACATTTTTTAGTGCCACCAAAATGTGAGTATCTTATAAATGTTTTAGTTAAGTTTTTTTTCCTAAGGAAAAAAGATGGGCACCACATCTATCTCCACAGAAATTGTACATCTTTAATTATAAATCTGTATTTTATACCAACATGTAACTTAGTGTATTCTGTGTTCAATGTCTGCACCTGTAATGTTGTCCAATGTTGTATCTGCACAATGTTCTACTGTCTTGCCCTCCCTGTGACGAGCTGCCTCTGTAAATGAGTCCCTGACTCAAAGGTTGTAAATCCGACTTGTTCAAATAAATAAATAAATAAAAACATCTGCCATAGAAATATTATTGTAGACCTGGTATTGGCTAGGACATAGAAAAATAGAAGCTGATGGCAGAAAAGGACCTCTTGGCCCGGCTAGTCTGCCCTAAAGTCCTTACTTACTATGGTACTGTAGACCCTATTTGATCTCCAGCCTTACCTCCCTGCCCTGTTACTAAGGTCCCCCTTGTCTATCCCATGCATGTTTGAATCCTGGTACCATTTGGGTACCCACCACCTCTGCTAGGAGGCTATTCCAGGCATCCACCACCCTTTCCATGAAGAAGTATTTCCTCATATTCCCTCTGAGTCGGCCCCTTCCAGCTTCATATCATGCCCCGCTGTCCTTGAGCATTTCTTTCTGTGCAAGATGCCCCCATCCTGTACCTTATTAATTGGACTAAGAAAAGAAAACAAAAACTAATGGTGTGCAGCATTGGAGGTATCTAGCAAAAATGATTTGACGGGTATATTAATATTTGTATTACTTGTTTGCTAAAAAAAAGCTTTTTGGAAAAAAAAATTGTTTCATACTAGGTGAAATACGAAGCTAGAAGGCCAGAAAAGTCCATTAATGCTTCAGTCCTTTAATAAAGTATAGTATTTAAAATTATTATTGGACAGTAAAATTTGTCCAGTCTAGTTTTAAATGTATCTTTGAATTCACTAAACCACTTGTTAAACTGCTGTTTTAAATAATGTTAATCAAAATCATTGCATCTGTTCAAAAATAGATGTGTGCTGGTTAGTGTGCATAGATTGCCTTTTATAATTTAGTGTTTTGTGCCCACACTGCTTTGGACCCCATTCCCGTATCAGGCCCAGCCTCACCCCCACATCTCTGGCACATTCCACTCTCTTTTCAACTCCACAAGTTCACCCTCTATGGAAGGGCAAGGCCATGTCAGAGTCAAACCTCCCAATTCCAGAGGGGGGCGGAGGCAGAAGAGCCCTGTGTACAGAGGGCTGCTGCTAGCCAGATGCAGAGCCTGAGAGCACCCGAAATCATCCTGCTCACCCAGAGTCTATTTTCATGTTCAGTCCTACTCTAGTAGGACATTGGCTGACTAGGAAATCCAAGCGTGAGCATGCTAGCATGCACAGGGAGCCTGACTGATGGCCCTCTCCCACTATGTCTACTGCTACAATACTAGTGTGGTCACAAAGGTGGCAGTGTTGTAATGGGGATCATATCTCTCTCTGTCCCTTTCCAAAGGAGAAATGCATCTTCTTGGGATGTTCAATACTCCTTCACTCACCCCACCTCTGGCTGGCCCCTGATGACAAGAGCTTATTACCAAACCCAGGTCAGCTGCATCATGTGCAGCACTGCTGCTGTTATACTCACAAGGCGGCTCATATATTGTCTTTTTAATGCAATGCTGATTCTTAAAAAATCAAGAGTAAACACATTTCTGAGGCAGTTTTTAAGAATACAGATACTGTAGCACAAGAGTGCTGTGTTCTGTAATCAGGCACTTTACAATACTTTTCACATTTCCAGTGGATTGTGCAGTTATACTATCACTAGCATAAACAACAACTATCAAATCTGACTCTGAATCTTAAAAGATAAATGTGGAGCAAACAAAAGCTTATTTTTACTGTATTATCTAAGCATCTCTTCCCCTTTGTGATAACTTGAAACCTGACTCCATTTTGAATATTGTATAAGTCTGCTTATAACATGGGGATAGCAGTGTCAGTGAGATGCTTGGTGCAGAGCGGCCACCTGACTGTGCATTAATGCACCATATACTAGCAGTTGCTGTAAGTAGTTGAGTGAGGGAATCAGTGGGCATAACAGGTCTTTTTTTTCTCCCTTATGGAACAAATGTGAAAAGCAGCCATTGCTATTTGGCACATTAGCAAGAGCCACAGTCCAACCCACCCCAAGGATCTCAGATAACCAAGCAGACAGTAAATTAAGAAAGGCAGTGCTGACTTCTCACAGTTTGTCTGTCTTTGTGCAGAATCAAGCACTACACACCACAAGCAACGGCATGTTAATCTGACAGTCTCTGACATGCAGTTCAGTTTCAATCTACTCAGAGACATGACTGTCACTGACTGGCTGTGTCATATGTCACCCATAGTCATAATTATAAAGTTGGAGAGCACACAGGACAGTGTGGCATGTTGGTGTGCACACCCAGCACAGCAGCAGGAGAAGAAACTCTGTGCAGCAACAGTCACGACCGGGAGAGGAGGCATACAATGTGTTCGCAGGAGAGAGAGCAGCTGTCACCAGTTCTCTGTCAGGTGCTCCCACCCACCCACAGAGGTACTGGAGCACAGCACCCCACTGCAGAGACCAACTGCAATAGACAGGCAGTCACAACCGGGACAGAAGAAAGAACATGTCCATGGGAGAGAGAGCAGCTGTGACTGGTCCTGTGTTAAGTGTTCCCAGCCCACCCACCCAAAAATATTGGAACACCGCAGTTCTCCCTCCTGTACATCTAGTGGCACACAGTCCCTTTCCCATAGTCCCCTCCCCCCCAGTAGTTCACAGTGCAAGCACCTGCTGACAGCGGGTCAGAGAAATGTCCAAGAGAGCTTTGACCCGCTCTCAATCTGTGACCTCCGACCAGTAAATTTGGCAGTAGCGAGCTGTAACTGTGTACAGTGAGAGAGGGAGGAACAGCATGGGTGGTTAACATGGAGCTAAACCATTTGTGTCACTGTCTGTCATGGAGTTTTCCCTAACCTCTCTCCCCACTGCTGTATCTGTCGAAGTGACCCGTTTTCAGCTCCTCTCTCTCCGCTGGTCTGCTGATGTCCACTCATAGAAACATAGAAGTTGACGACAGATAAGGACCGCAAGGCCCATCCAGTCTGCCGATTTTTTTCTGCCTTATGAATGTGCCATAGGCCTTTACTCTGTCAATGGCCAATCTATTCATACTCATCTGTATTGCTCCCTTATGCCTATCCCATCCCATGCATGCTCCTCAAGAACATGGAGAAAGAGAGAGCTGACATGTCGGTGTTTCTCTCTCTCTCTCTTCAAAAATCACACTAGCCACCAGCACATTGGGGGAGAGAGACAGGGAGAGTAGTAGCAAGTGTGGTGCAGTGAGACAGACTGGCTTACTGGTACTTCAGGGAGAAACAGTTAGCCATGTGAATGTACAGCCTGGGACACAAAAGCACCGGCACAGTTCCATGTCTCTCTCTCTTGCACACCTGCAGTGGAAATAGTGCACAGTTTCTTAGCAGCTGTATTTGCAATTGCTTACAGTGGGTCATTGAATTCTACTGTCCCTGGGCACTAAGACACATGGAGAGAGAGAGAGAGAGAGAACTCCCTGAAGCCTGTCCTGTGTTCCCGGCCCCCCAACCCTCCACCACCATGAGGACTTGCACATCTGCCACCTGCAGTGTGTGAATCATATTTACTGCACTCTCCTGTCCGTCTCTATCAATGAGGTGGAGCACACTATGCATAAATCGAGCTGTAAGCTGCACAGTGGCTCTGCAGGCATGAAGAGTGCAGACAGCATAATCTGTGTGCCACACAGTTGCAGTGCACCCAGCAATTTCTGTTTTGTCTACTGCAGTAGACACTGGGATATGACATCTTCTGCCTGTAAGTTTCACTTCTTTTGTTCTCCAGAGAGTGTCCCTGTCATCTATGCAGACAGACACCCTCTGCAGTATTTATCATGGGCATTGAAAGAGTGGGACTGTTTTCTGGGTGGAAAGGATACTCTAAACAAAGCTTCACTTTTCCTTAACTTTGCCTGACTTTGCCTTTACACTACGCTCTGTGGTAACCCCATGTTATAAATTATTAACCTACTCCAGGTGTGCAGTTGTGGGATTAATCAACACCCTAGGTGCTGTGAGGGCATTCAGCCTGTGGCCACATGCTTCTAACGCACCCGGGGGTGTTGTTTAATCCCCAATAACCGCACACCCTGTCACGGATTATTGCCTACATGGGTAATCCTGCAGTAAACTTGTTAGAATATTTCATTTCTGTGGGAATCACATGATGCAGCATGCCTGAAAGCAGCTCCATTAAACTTCTCTGACCATCCACTCTAATAAAACCACTTTTTCTACCCTTCTAAGAGTTTAAAACCTTTGAAAACTGAACTGGAGACTCTGTAGTCATTTGTGCAACATCCAGAAGATGAATAGACGTAGGTTAAGATGAAGAAGCCGTCGCCAAGACACACTCCTCCAGTGACTACCAAGAAAGCCCCTAAAAAGCCACAGGCTGCTGGTGGTACTACCCTGCAGAGTGCGTTTCAGCACAAAACAGACCAAGAACCACTCATACTCTCTGGCTTCCTAGCAGAGTTCTGACATTTTCAAGACGAGCTCAGAGATCTAACTACAGAAATTAAATCCTTATCACAAGCTCTTAAGGATACAGTAATCTGAACATCAGATAACCACAGGATTAATGCGGTTATTATTGGGGTCCCAGAAGCAGAAGAAGGCCAGGACACTATACTCTTTGTCCAAAAGCTCATTTTGAAAATAGCAGGGCTTTCCTCCTTCAGACCCAAGTATGTAATTGAAAGAGCTCACAGGGTGCTCCGACCTACTACACCTCCTGGAGCGGCCCCTAGGCCTCTCATATTTCACTTCCTAAATTATTTGGAGCATCAACATTTCCTTTGTAAAGAGAAGGAAGTCCAAGAAGTACAATGGGAAGGCAAAAAAATCCTCGTGGCTCAGGACTTACCAGCCACTGTTCGACAGCAAAGAACCGCTTTTCACTCCTTGGTCACTAAATTAATTGCAGCCTGGCTGAAATTTAAGATGCTTTACCCTGTGAAACTCCAGGTACTTATCTCCAGGAATTGGCAGACCTACGAAGATCCAGAGTCTGCACAAAGTGGCCTTAAGATTTCCTTACCGGATCTCTTTCATGGTACCTGATTTTGATAGATTCTGCACTTACTGAGGGTATTAAAAGCATTCTAAGCATTCAGAATTTATATTTTCAGTTCAAGGCTAAATAAACCAGACACTGAGAACTGTGGAGACTGTCTTTTAGATTGTAGTAGCAGTGTTACAACTTAATGGACTGCCTATATCGTTCGTAGTTCTCCCCCTGCAGTATCTCTAGTTATTTCTTTCCAGGTTATTGGAAACCTAATAATTGATCTAAAATCTTTGGTCTCTGTCAGCAATTATGAATGATTTCCAGGCGCCTCTGTGAGAAGTAAGCTCTCACCCTACAGCTAATTAACAGGGTATTTCCACAGTTCCTGTTCTAAAGTATCGCCCCCACAGGTTTGGGGCCTTAAGAAAGTTGGTGAGACACACACTTAGCTTCTCCCCTCCACAGGATTGAACTTTGGGACATAACTAGACATTATAGTACAGAATCGAAAATTGTCTTGGTTTTTTTAGTTTATATAGGCACACAAGCTGTACTTGCATGTTATTAAGGGAGTTTTCATGTTACATAATATTATGATTAGCCAGACTTAGTTTAAAGACGTGGCTGGGCAGCACTGGATTCTTTAACAGGTTATAGCGTTTAAGGAATAAGATCAAATATTGAATGACACTAAGAAATACTGGATTTATCACTGTTTGGCTATGATCTGCATCTAGGAATCCTGTTCAGAGATTCTCAGGAACAGTATTATTTTACATTTTGACCACTTGGGGGGGAGTATTTCACGTGCCGCATAGCATTGAGTATATACTGTAGAATAGTAATTTTTATGTGCAAGAGAGTTGAATATCTTCCAGCACCCCTAGTTTCTCTTTTTGGTTTTATCCCTTAACTATAATAGTGACAAGAGTTCACTTATTTTCCTCCCTGGTTTGAGCTGGTGGACAGTAGCAGGTGTCAAGTTATGGCGCCTTCACTGCAATGACTTTAATATTTGCTTATGAGGGTGTAATTTGTTACTGGTAATTTAATCAGGGTAGGCACACCATGCTATCTCCTTTTTTCCAAGGATAGACACTTTTGATAAGCAAAAAGGCACTATCTATAAAGTGTTAATCCACTATTCTGTGTTTTGATTCCATATATAAATGGTTATTGTTAAGCTTCATATAGTTGAAGTTAGTTATCTTTGTATAAAATCACTTTGATTTCCTTAATTAGATTAGAGAAGTGGGACTTAATAGGTGTAACTTAGGATGGTCGGGTGGGGAGGTAGTACGGAGTTCTGCAAAACGATATTCGTAACAGTAAGGGGATTAAGGTGTGCTGGGTTAGGGGACTATAAAGGG
Source organism: Neoceratodus forsteri (assembly GCA_016271365.2). Classification (NCBI taxonomy): domain Eukaryota; kingdom Metazoa; phylum Chordata; order Ceratodontiformes; family Ceratodontidae; genus Neoceratodus; species Neoceratodus forsteri. The sequence continues at coordinate 560,497,683 of CM028134.1, forward strand.
AATTTTATGGGTTTCTGGTGGGACAGAGGTGGTGTTATTGGGACATCAGAGAGGGAGACCAGGGAGGGACAAAACACAGTCCGTAAGTTCTTTATGACATCCAGAGATTGTACTGTAGCCATTTTTGAGTTTATTCACTGGAGTTACCTCATTACATCTTATGACGAATTACCTAATATTATCCTCATGGAATGTAAAAGGGGTTAGAAACAAGTTAAAATGATACAAAGTGCTAAAGCATCTTAATGTCTCAAAGTCACAGATTACTTTTTTACAGGAATTGCATGTACTAGACCCTGAGGCTCTACAATTGAGGAGACAACAGGTGGGACAAGTGTTTTCAGCTGAAGGCACCACAAACAGTTGTGGAGTCATGATCCCAATAACAGAAACATCCCATTTATCTCCTCACAAATTATTAAAGATCCGCATGGCAGGTTTACTTTTGTTCGAGGTACTATAAATACCACCAAACCTTTACTTGGTAGTATATATGAGCCTAATGTGGACACCCCTCGATTTTTCATGCAACTCATTAATATCATCTTGCCCTTTCTCTCAATTCTGATAATCATGGGTGGAGATTTCAATTTGGCCTTCGATCCAGTAATAGATTATTCTTGTCCCCTGAGGAAAGGACTTTCTCCTGCACAACGAGCACTTCGTGTTCTAGTAGATCAACTAGGCTTGTGTGATGTCTGGAGAGTATTAAATCCTAACAATAGAGGATATACTTTTACCTCGCCAGTCCATGGGTCTTCTTCCTGTATTGACTACATACTGTTATCCCAATCACTTCTCTATGGAGTTTTGTCTTCCTCAATTCAACTGGGTCCCCTTTCTGATCACTCGGTAGTAATGTGTCAGCTTTCCCATGCATTTCTTCCTAAACAGGGGACACGATGGAAGTTAAATGACCAGCTCCTGAAAGACCCCAAAATTACCCAACATATCACAGACCATATTAACCAATATTTTGATGGCAATCATAAATCCACTACTAAACCTGACCTCGAATGGTGTGCATTTAAAGCATACTTCAGGGGTATATTGATTGGGCTAGCTTCAAAGAGAAAGAGGAATCATGACCACAAGTTACATACTTTGCTTTCCCAAATTCGGTCCATAGAGACTAATCTGTCTCCCCATTCTCCTGATAATATCAGACAAAACTTAGCTAAACTTAAAGACTCCTACTTTGACTTATTGAGAGAAAAGGCCGAATTCGCAATTCTCTGTACTAAGGCTTCATTCACAGACCAGGGTGAAAAAGCAGGCAGATTATTAGCCCTCAGGATTAAGCAACAAGAATCTTTGTGATTTATCCCTCCTATTTGATCCCAGCATGATGGTACATTGAAATCTTTACCGAAAGAAATTGTAAAGGAATTTACTACTTATTACAAACAGTTATATGGGCCAATGATACATCCACCATCAAACCTAACCCTATATAACTATTTAAAAGATTCCCACATAACCTCCCTTTCTGAAGTCCATAAAAGGGCTTTAATGGCACCTCTTTCCGCCCTAGAGTTGGATGAAGTTTAGTTTAGTTTAATTAGTATTTCAGAAAGACCGTTGAGCGTGAGTTCTTTTACAAAGTTTCCACGTCAGGGTGGACAATAAGACAATACACATATCCAGTCGTTACAGAGGCCTGATCATCAGGCATTAAAGAGCGATTACATGACAATTAGACAAATGGGAGAAAAAAAACTGAGCGGTTGTAATTGAATACTAAACTATTTCTAATCGGTTGCCCTAGGTAGCACACTGCTGGAAACTTCTAAATCAGTCGATAGACTATGCCAAAGTAACTGCATAGGGTTTAACGCTAACCCAGATGGCGAGAGGCTGGGTGACAGTGAAACAAGGGGGATTGCATTTGAAACCAATCGCAGAGAGTGAGAGGTGGGGGATAGTGAAATGGGGGGGCTGTGATGGGTGGGAGCAGCTCCAGAGGGCTTTGTCGAGTATGGTGTCTGTGTGTGTGTGTGGAGGCAGGGAGTTTGGGAGGGGCAGTACCAAGTGTGTTTAAAGAGGACTGATAGCTTACTTAAAGCCTGCTCACAGTTAAAACTCCAAGGCCAGACGGTTTTTCATCCAACTTCTATAAAAAATTCAAACACCAAATTATCCCTTTTCTCTTGCCATTATACCAATATATTCTATGCGGAGTGCAAATTAACCAAACCCTATTTGAGGCCTAATTGTTTTATTACCCAAACCAGATAGAAGCCCGGATCTGGTAACAAACTATCGGCCCATCTCTCTCCTTAACCAAGACATAAAAATCTTAACCAAATTACTTGCAGACCATCTTAGTTTAGTACTCCCAGACCTTATCTCTTCTCAACAGGTAGGATTTATGAAGGGCAGATCCTCCGTGGATCATCTTCGGACTCTCTCGCATGTCTTCATGGCGTCCAAGGATGCCTCGTTTCCAGCTGTCTTGGTATCTCTGGACACTGAGAAGGCTTTCAACCGAGTTAATTGTAACTTTCTTTTCTAGACTCTCAAAGTCTTTGGCTTCCCTTCTAAATTTCAAAGGTGGATACAAGCCCTTTATCAATCCCCATCTGCTAGACTCTCCACAAATGGAGAAATCTTGGAGTCATTTTTATTACATTCTGGCACAAGACAGGGATGACCCCTATCCCCACTGCTCTTCAACATCTTGAGCCTCTTATCCCTAGATTAATGGCATGTCAAGAGGTACAAGGAATTACCATCCAAACTCTGGCGGTTAAGGTTTCCACCTATGCAGCTGATCTCCTTCTCCAGCTGTCCTATCCAGAGACCTCTATTCCAATTATGTTAAAGAACATGCACGGAGTACAGCCAAATGTCAAATTACAAGCTAAATGTTAATAAGACAGTGGTCTTTCCTCTCAATCACAAACTATTTAAAAACACTATTTCTCCTATGGGTCTTTCTTGGTCTCAGGAATCTCTGAGATACTTGGGTATCGAACTTACTAGAAACCCAGCACTTGGAATAAAAAAGAATTTAGACTCCCTGATACAAACCATTAACCACGACTTAGATCGCTGGTCCACCCTCCCAATTTCCCTATGGGGGAGAATCAGTTTAATTAAAATGAATATCTTTCCTCGGTTATTTTAACCCCTTAACCTACTTAATATATGGCTACCTGGTTCATAGTTTAAGAAGGTACACGAACTTCTTACCAAATTTATCTGGTTAGGAAAACAGCCCAGAATAGCATACCAAAAGCTGGCTGCCTCCAAACTTAAAGGAGGCCTCCGTCTCCCCCATCTTGGTCTCTACTATTGTGTCAGCCAAGCTTCCAAGTATCTCAGATGGTTAGCACCTAGTCAGCCCTTCTCTCCCCCACTCTGGCTTGAAATTGAGTTAGCCTTGATTCGTTCCCGTCATCTAGCTTCAACAACCCTTTTACTTTCAAAACTGTCTGCCTTGCCTCCAATTCTTAAAAATACACCGGTGGCATTATCTGTTAGAACCCACTCCCAATTACGTACCTTTCTCAGATACAAACATAATACAGACCCATTTCAAAAAATCCATCCTTCAAAACAGGCAAGAAGATTCTGGTATAGGTACCTAGCTGGCTACTTCAGCTGGGAGAAGGCTTGCTATCCACTTTTGTTAAGGATAATGGTTCTTGGCTCTCAATTCTTGAATTTACAAGTAAATTCAGAATCCCTTTGCAATTCTACTTCAAAGTTATTCAATAAAGACATCTTCTTATTAAAGTGTTGGGATCTGATACTCTCCAGCCTGCTAAGTTCTCTTTTCAACTAGAACTGGGCAACTTGGTAAATCTCCCTAAAGCGTATCAAAGATATATGTTATCCTGTATGGGTGCTCCTTCAAGACTGTTTTGGACCTACAGCATATTGGTCATCTTTCTTTCCAAACTGGAAGAGGGACTGGTCCACCCTTTGTTGTAACTGCCACCAGTTTGTGACACAAGACAGACTACGTCTCATTCAATTTCATATTTTCTATAACCTGTATTACTCTCCTCAGAAATTAGCCAGAATGGGTTTAAGATCCTGTAATGTGTGTTCCTGGTGTCATAGAAACATAGAAGATGACAGCAGATAAGGACCGGAAGGCCCATCTAGTCTGCTCACTTCTTTTTCTACTTTAATGAATGTGCCATTGGCCTTTGCTCTGTCAATGACCTATCTATTCATACTCATCTGTATTGCTCCCTTATGCCTATCCCATGCCTGTTTAAAGCCCTGCACTGTATTCATATCCACCACTTCCTGAGGTAGGCCATTCCATGCATCCACCACCCTTTCTGTGAAAAATAACTTCCTCACATTACCCCTTAATCAGCCTGCCTCTAATCTCATGCTGTGTCCTCTTGTCCTGCTATTTTTCTTATATTGAAACATTTTAGACACTTTCACCTTGTTAATGCCCTTAAGGTGTTTGAATGTTTCAATCATGTTACCTCTCTCCCTCCTTTGTTCCAGGATATACATATTGAACTCCATTAATCTGTCCTCATATGTTTTCTGATGCAATTCCTGCACCATTTTGGTTGCCCTCCTCTGGACTGCCTCAGTTTGGCTAATGTCCTAGTGAAGGTGTGGCCTCCAGTACTGCATGCAGTAATCCAGATGGGGCCTAAGCAGTGTCTTGTAAAGAGGGATTATTACCTCCCTCTTACGAATTGTGATACCCCTACTAATACACCCCAACATCTCTCTAGCCTTACCTACTGCTTTAGTGGTCTGCTTGGATGACTTCAGGTCATCAGTGATGATGACGACCAAGTCTCTTTCTTCCCTTGTAACTGCCAGCAACTCCTCTCCCAGCCTATAGGTGGCTTCAGGGTTTCACTTCCCTATGTGCATGATCTTGCACTTCTTTGCATTAAACCCCAGTTGCCTCTCTTCCGACCATTTTGCTAGTTTATCTAGATCTCTTCTCATTCTGCCCACCCTATCTGGATCATCTACTCTGTTGCAGATCTTGGTGTCATCTGCAAACAGACTAACCTTAACCTCCAGTCCATCTGCAATGTCACTAATGAAAATATTGAAGAGGGCCAGCCCGGTGACGCTGAGGGTTGAGGCACTGGATGCCACACCTCGCACCATGCCAGCGACCCGGGTTTGGGAATGAGCTCGGGTTGTCAGGGGTTGGCCAGTGGGAGATAGGCTTGAGCGTCCAGTGACATCTTGCCTTCTCCAGAGGGAAGGGGACTTCCAACCTGGCAAGCAGCAACCCCTGGTGGAGGCTGGGGGAAGCGACAGCAAGCTGGAGTCTCAGGGGTATGATTGGTTGCAGGCGTAGGCTGGCAGCCAATCAGCCTTGGGAGCTGCTCCTTCACGGAAGGGGGGAATGCTGCAGATGCCAGCAGACGCTTTGACGCATGGGCCCATAGCGTCCCATAAGGAACATGGAAAAAAAACTCAGAGCCGGGATGATGGAGCGCCAAGCTGGGTCCCGATGTGCCAGTGCCTGTCTGTGACCCAGGACCCTGACGAGAATTCAAGATTCAGGGGGTCGTCCTGAACCCGCCCCCACCCCTGCCCAGGCAGGGGTTTCCATGGCTAGATGGAGGACAGGAGGTTGCAAGGTAGGCACTGGCAGGGACAGGCTTAATGGGTGACTCCTGAAGGATGCAGCTCTGTGGGGCAGTAGGAGGGGGAAAAATAGAAATTTCAAGAAAGAAAATATTGAAGAGGACTGGCCCCAGGACTGATCCCTGAGGTACCCTACCTGTGACTTGCATCTCTTCTGACTATATACCATTTACCACCACTCTCTGTTTTCTGCCTGTCAACCAGTTTGCCACCCAGTTGACCAACGTCTGACCCACCCTGAGCCTACCCAGCTTATTAATCAATCTTCTATGTGGAACAGTATCGAAAGCTTTGCTGAAGTCAAGGTAGGTGACATTAACTGCTCCCCCTTGATCCACCACTCTGGTTACCCAGTCAAAGAAATCTATGAGATTTGTTTGACAGGACCTTCCTTTTGTAAACCCATGGTGGTGTCTTGGATCCTGTGCTCCTATGGATTCCAGGTGTTGCACTATCCTTTCCTTAAGAAGTGTCTCCATAATCTTGCCCACTACTGAGTTAAGACTGACTTGTCTGTAGTTCCCTGCCTCCTCCCAGCTACCACTTTTGTGGAGCGGGATCATATGAGCCCTTCTCCAGTCTTCTGGGACCTCTCCTGTGCTCAGAGACTCACTAAACAGTTCTGATAATGACTTTGCTAGTTCCATCCTTAGCTTCTTTAGTACCCTGGGATGTATGCCATCAGGTCCCATTGCCTTGTCTACCCTGAGCTTATCGAGCTGTTGTAGGACTCTTTCTTTTGTGAAGGGACTAGTGCACACACCCCCCCCCCATGTCCATGGTGCTGAGCTGTGGGCCCTGTCCTACCTTCTCTTCCGTAAATACTGAGCAGAAGTATCTATTTAGGATAAATGCTTTTACATGGTCCTCCTCACATGCTCCCTTATCCCCTTTGATCTTAGGAATACCCCTTCTGGACTTTCTCCTTTCACTAATGTATCTATAGAAAGTCTTGTCATCTTCTTTTACTGTTTGTGCTAGTGTTTCCTCGGTTTGGGCCTTTGCCTGCCTTACTGCCTTCCCTGCTTCCCTTAGGGAAGTTTGGTATGCCTCCCTATCTTCATCCTGCTGTGTACCCTTATATTTCCTGAAGGCCAGCCTTTTCTGCTACTATGTTTGAGAACCAAAGTGATTTCCTTCTTCTTTTGCACTTCCTTTTCTCACTAACACAATGGGATGTTGCTTCAAGTATTGCATCTTTAATGCTTGCCCACTTTGTCTGTACTCCCTCAGCTGTATTTCTTTTTCCCAGGGCTAGCTTAACTCTGTTGGCCATCTTATCAAAGTCAGCTCCTCTGAAGTCCCATATTTTTGCCTTGGAATGGGATGATTTTGTTCTAGTGGCCAAATTAAACCATACCATGTGATGGTCACTGGCACCCAGGTGACCTTCTACCTGGAGATCTGTGATCCTTTCCCCTGTTAGTCAGTACTAGATCTAGGATAGTCCTGTCTCTTGTGGGTTGTTGTACCAGTCGTTTGAGGCTCTCCCCCTGCAGGTAATCCACCATGTGTCTAATTCTGGCAGATGTCCCTGCTGGTATTGACCAATCTGTAGCTGGCATGTTGAAGTCTACCATTATCAGAACCTCCCCTTTAGCTATCATGTTTTGTATATCTTCTAACAGTAATGTGTCTATGTCCTCCCCCTGGTCTGGAGGCCTGTACACAACCCCAGTTCATATGGCTGTCCCATTTCCTTTTTCTAGGGTGACCCACTGTTCTTCTGGCTCCTTATGTGTATTCTGAATTTCTGTAGCTTTGATATTTTCATTGACATAAAGGGCCACTCCACCCCCACTCTTTTTGCACTTCTGTGTCTTCTGAACAGTACATAGCCAGGTACTGAAGTCTCCCAAGTGTGGTTACTGGTAAACCATGTCTCGCTAATGGCTGCTATGTCCAGTTTAGCCTCTGTCATTATTGCCTGCAGGTCTGGGATCTTGTTTCCCTAGACTGTGAGCATTTGTGTACATGATTTTCCATTGGCTAGATTTCGGTTTGTTAGTTGTTGGGCGAGGTCCGGCGTTTCCCCTGTGTGTCGTATGGAAAGCTGTACCTTTTTCCTTACCAGGTGATGCAAATGAACTACAAACATGCTGAACTCCTGTTTGACCACTAGATGAGGGGTGTTCTTCCCATTCGATGTATTGGGCGCTGCACCCCTCTCCCCTTTTGCTAGTTTAAATATTCTGCAAAGACATCAAACTTCTGCCCCAATGCACTGACTCCCTCCTTAGTCAGATGCAGTCCATCAAATTTAAAGAACTTTCACTCCCCAAAACTCTTGTCAGTTCCCTACAAATTCTTCACATCTTCTGGAACTGTCCTAAAGTGACCCCCCCTATGGACATGTATTCTAAATAAGGTAGACCCTTTGCTAGGGCTATCGGACTTATTCACTCCAGAAATTTGCATACTTGGTGAATATTCCCAAATTGCTGTAGTTAATCGCAAATATCATATGGCATTGATCTCAATGTCTGTTAAAAAAATAATCTTATGAACTGAGAATCATAAATAGAGGAATCTGATTGGCCAAGGACTCTATGAAGACATGATGATGTTGGGCTGTATCATCAAGGCTTCAAAAAAGTTCCAGCCTCTTTGCTCTCTACTGTCTGAGAACAATTTTTTCCAAATGCACTCCTACACCACCCAAAAACTCATTCATAAAATGTTTTAAAACCTGTTTGTTTTATTTTTTTTATTTATAAAACTTCAAACTGGGTTCATAATAGCTATAAGTCACTCCAGGGTGTGGTATATCATGGGATATCATCACTTCTCGGGTGGTTGGATGCACTTGGCCTGTGTCCTTGTGGCCAACCACCCGATGCGTGATTTTATCCCATGAAATACCACACCCTGTCAAGACTTATTGCTTAATTGAAACACTGGATAGATGGGGAGATCATTTCCTATACTGAATGGCTTAACGAATTGCTGGCCAATCTGAGAACCGAAAAGGCGATAGCTAGTCTCAATAATAGAATGCAAAGGTACCAAAGAATATGTTACCCGTTACATACATTGTACTCCCTGTAAAAGACATGTCCTGATGTCCCAATTTATTTGGGATACCCAAGTTTCAAGGACTTTGTGTGGTGGGGGGAAGGAGCGAGGTTTCGGTAAGGGAAGGTAGAATGAGGGAGGGTAGAGGGAGGGAGGACTAGAACCATTGTAATATGTCTTGTCTTTTTTCAATGTATGGATTTTCATGTATGGCTCTGTCCCATGTATGCTTAAAAACTCCATTAAACTTTAAACAAAAAAAACAAAAGAATATTTCATTTTTCCTAGAGCTGATAAATGGAATGGGATGAGCACCTTCTCTATATTTACTTAGGCAATAAAGGATAATTGAGGAAATGAATTCCTGGCCCTCACATTAAGACGATTCACAACATTATTGTATATGTTCTGTTGCCTTTGTTTATAAGTAAATTAGCTTTCTAACAGAGTAAAATGAAATGATTTTATGTGGCACCTTCTATACACATTATCACAAAAGCACTTTATAAATCAATGAGTGAGATAACTGGCAGTGTATGGAGAGAATGTTTACTTTAAACATGCAGCAACAATAAAATGCATTAATATGGTACTGTACCTCACATACATCAGTACTGAATTAGAACCTGTATTACTGAGAGATGGAACTTTGACCAGGACACTTGGGATAACCCCCCTATTGTTTGAAAAGTTTCATGAGATCTTTAACTTCCACCTGTACAGATACCAGTAACAACCTGAAGGGATATTAGTTCAACATCTCATCCAAAGGACAGCACCACTGTGCAGGACTATATTGTCAGTGCTGGATTCTAGCTCAAATGTATGGGGCAGCACATGAACTAACAACAATCTAATCTTTCTATCCCAAAGGTGACAGTGCTACCAATTGAGCCACGGGCATATGTTGAAAACATTCTCGGAAAGTGACTAAAATCAGTTATGTTGGGCTTACTTACTACAAAGAAATGCATAATCACACATACCCCCATAATGCAAAGCATTATGGGATATATATGCAAATCCCCATGAAAAGTTAGACTGGTTCTGCTTCAAGTAGGAATTCATGGTGACAAAGGGCCTCTCACATAATCTGCACATACCCCCTTAATGCCAAGCATCCCATGATGCTTTGTATTACTGGGGTATGTATGATTTTGTATTTCTTTGAAACCTGGCTTTCTTGCCAATTATCCTTTTTGGGTAACCATTGCTTCAATGCTTTTGTGCTGAGGTTCTTTGTCTTTTTCACTTACTTCTATATATATCTTAAATAAACAGTATGAACGAGAAGCTGGAATATTTGAGGGGAAGCTACATTATGACTGCATGAGAAAATGGATTAGAGATAACTGTGGACAGTGACACACAGCTGTTTTTGAATCTGTACCTGAAAAAAGAAATGGAGAGTTTAGAAGCTACACAAGAAAAGTAATTTTAGGAGACAATTTTTATGTTAATAAAGAAACAATATACAGCAGATGGCTTAGCATATGGTTAGCATGTGATGATATTTTAGGAAAATGTGTTATGTGGATATTTGATACTATATATGTATTATACTGATATTATAATTTTAACAGTGATGTCTGTTTTTAATGAATCTGTTATGAAATGTTTTTTATAAAGTAATGGTTATATTGAAAAAGTTCAATAAAATGTTTTAAACAAAACAAAAGCAGAAGCTACAAAAATGACCCGGGGAGAGCAAGGTAGGATCAATCAGGAAAGATAAGACAACCTTTAACATGTTCGCTAGAAGACAGGCGTGCATGAAGGATGTGATGGAAACCTACGAATGTATGTAGGTTAGTAATTGGGCGGATGGTGGCTAGGCACCCGAGTATGGCAGTTGGATTTTAGCATAGATCTGATCAGCAACAAATAATATTAGCAATTATAATGATCTAAAATACCGGGAGCTAAATATAGTTTGAAATAAGTGCAGCGGACATCATTGGCAATGGAACGGAGTGGAAAGAAACAAACTACTGTTTATTTTGAGACTAAAACAAAGTCACTAATCCCACCAGTGACTCTTGTACCAGATCCCAGAGCATGGCAGCGATGGCAGCAGAGGCGGGAAAGGGAAGGAAAAACTAGACCGGATTCTGCAGTAGTGAACCTACTTCTAACTTTGCAGCAAGAGGCCCAAGCATGTTTCCCAAATATAACCACCCAAATAACTCATCTAGAAGCAGTGGTGACAGGTCTTACAGAAACCCATAACCAATGATTAGATGTTGTAGAAAAGAGAATAGGTGAGCTCGACGATTTAATATCGGATTTTGTCAGTGACCGGAGCATACCTGTGGAAAAAGTTCCAAATTTGTCTAAAAGAGCTAGCAATTAAGAAAATAGGAGACAGCACTCCAATATAAGGCTGATTGGTCTCCCAGAGAATATCGAGGGCAAGGAAGGTGGCACAGCAGTCCAGCGCATACTGGCTGAAAAACTGGGAATGGAACTTACGGTAGTGGACTATGAGATCCAGTGAGCCCACCAGACTGGTCCTAAACCCAAAGAGGGAGACAGACTCTGGCACTATCTAATAAGATATCTGAGATACCTGGAGATGGAGAACATGCTATGTGCTACTCAGAGACATGGACCCCTGGACATTACTGGGTCAAAGGTATTCCTCTTTCAAGATTTTAGCTGGGAGCTTCAGATATGGAAGACATTTGTGGGGGTTAAAATGAAGCTCCATGACTTAGGATGGGAATTTACCCTTATGTATCCAGCCAAGCTCCATATAACCTGCCCAGGCCATCCCCTGAAAGTCTCCAAACCTATGGACGCTGAGGAATTTGCCAAGGGTAATGGAACCCACCAAGGAAGGTAGATCACAAGCCCAAAATAAGCAGCCTGCCTGATGGCAACTGCAAGATGTACTTTGAGGTGAGGTTCTGACTGGTTTTAAACCGAGGCATGATTCTGATTTTCACTCATGGATGTGAGGCAGAGTGATTATGTGCAGTTGGGTGAAGTGTGTTGACAGTGTTGTTTCCAGGACTGGTTATTTGTTCTGAATGGGATTTTGTTGAGAATACTGGAGATCGGGAGACCCTACATGACCGATGCATCTAATGGCCCTTGTCTGGATGGCAAACTGAAGAAACCATTTAAGAATTTTATATACATGGCTCCTAGTGATGCAGCTTCAATGACAAGCAAAAAACAGCTGGCATTTAATGGAATTTCTCACCTGTCAAATATAGTTTAGTCTTGGGTATCCCTGCAGATCTGGTTGGATGACCCATTACGGTCGACCATGCAATCTCCCTTGCAAATGTGCCATTTCTGTTACCATGACAATTTACATTATGTCTATGTCACTACGAAATTTGCCAACATGACTGTAAAGATACTAGATTACTACATGCATCGCTGAGCGACACTGTCAGTATTAAACATGACTTACCTATTTAATGTTATAGACTCTCATGTCATGGCATTATAGCTTAATAATTGGGATATTAACTTACCTTTTCTTTCCCTGTACTTCAAGAGTGCTCAGATCAGAAATTGTGGTTGGAAATGTGAGCTGCAAGTTTGAATCCAACCACTTACCCTTTGACTGCAACTGGGGTTGCAGGTACCAGTGAAGAGGGAGAGACTATAAGGGCTTACAACTATGGGATCTGCTCTGGGGGATAAGAAGAAGAATGGGGAACTCTCTTCACCAGATGCACAAGCTAAGTGTTGATATAAATGCTAATAATTATATATACCCCTAATATTCGCTGTTTTAAAACTGTGCCCATAGCTGCCATTGTATGAAGTGAGAGCAGACAGGCTACGATGATGTCATCACATAGCACATCGGCACCATTTTGTGAGCAAAGTGGCAGCTCGACATCAGGGATCTTCATAGGTTTTTTTCACATTTTGGCTTACTTTTAAACTATTATGAAATTTATATACAGTAAGTCACAGAAGAGCAGGTAAATACTACCGTGCCTTAACTCTGCATCCCTTATTTTACCACCACACGGGAGCATTTGCGATTTAATTGACCCCCCAAAATGCTTATTTACTTGTCCTTTAAGAATTTTGTTTACTTTGATCCTAGTAATGCTGTTTCAATGACAGGCAAGAACAGCTGGCATTTACAGTATTTCCCACCTGTCAAATCTAGTCCAATCTTAGGTGTCCCTGCAGATTGAGTTGGATGGCCCTGTACGGTCGACTATGCAACCTCCATCACAAATATTCGATCTCTGTTACAGTGACAATTTGTATCATGTCTGTGTCAATGCAAACTTCTCCAGCATGACTTTGAAGACATTGGATTATTTTATGCACTGCAGAGTGACATTGCCAGTATAAGGCAGGTTTTATCTATTCAGTACTACAAACTTTCACGTCATGGTTTTACAGTTTAAATGTGGGGCTCATAGTGACTTAACTTTCTTTCTCTGCCCTCTGAGGGCATTAAGATTGAGAAGTTGGGCTAGAAAAGTCAGCGTGCAAGTTTGACTCCCACCACTTCCCCTCCGACTGCAGCTAGGGCTGCAGGTGCAAGTGGAGGGGGACAGGATATGTGTTTACAATATAGAGAATAATGGTTATGCAACTGTGTGTTATGGATTTTTTTACACAACCGAGGTGTGTGATGACCTATAAACCCGAAAGTGAAACTTGAAAGGTTTATAAAGTCATTGAATCGAGGGTGTTAAAAAAAATTCATAGCACCACAGTTGCATAAACATTTTTTTTTAAATAATTGCTGGTGCTGACAGTCTCTCCCCTATATAGACACACACACACACACACACACACACACACACTCACAGATCCTACTTGCTGCTGTCATCCAAAACATGCCGCACAGAACCGCTCTCTCATTAGCTTCCTTGTCTCCTCTCACTGTCTTGAGTCAGCACCAGGAACCTCAAAAAACAGACTGCTCACTGTCTTTACTTTTTTTATATACAAAGAACTACGATTCTAAAATTGTGGCCAGTCTCTCCTCAAAAACGATGACTCCCGCCACTTTCTCCTGACACACGGCTCAATATTTGCCCTACTTTTTAAAAGCCACACTCGAGAGCAGGTTGCTCACACTTTTACAACAACACTGTGGAGCACGAACTGTCAAAAGCCATAATAACCAGTTATTACGGTGCTTCCCGGTTATTATGGCTAAGAGCTAAAAGCCATTCATTAAAGGGGGTCACCAGTAATTATTATGTAATATAATCTGGGGGCTGAGAAGGAGAAGTGGGCACACATATTTGACTCTTACCACTTTACTTTGATTACTGCTGGGGCTGTGGATGTTGGCGGGGGGCAGATACTTTACTGGGTATGTTTAACTTCTCATTTAGCAGGGCAATTTTTGGTCCATATAGTTTATATTATTCAATTTTTTCATTTGCCTTTATAAATTGCATGGCCAGATAATGAGTTATCATCTGATATATGCGGGAAATGAAGGGTGCACTTGGTCATCGGAAAGAGGCTTGGAGCACTGGGCTTGCTCTCTCACCTTGTTGCCATGGATCCTGTTGTCCTTTGATCTTCTACTGGGGAACTCCCTTTTTGCAGCCTGACTGAGGGCTAGAACTCTTTTTTTTTTTCTTTTAGATTTGCCATGGGTGATGCTCCCCCTATGAGTCCACTTTCCTTATTTTGTGTGTGGTGAACCTAAGGGGTCGCATCTAGATGTTATTGCCTCATCATATGGATTCGGCCTGTGGAGTGGTCTGGTGGCCATGAGAGCCACATGGTGGTACACCAGTCCACTGCTTTACCTTTTGTTAACTATTTCAAATAGCTCCTGTGTGTAGAATACATTTGCATGGGAGGTGAGGGGTGTGAGGGATCTAACCTCATCTCCAACTTTTTGGGGGAGGTGAACCCCCTCACCTGCTATAGATAAATAGTCGTTCAATTTTCTTTACTCAAGTGTTTGTATTTGTTGAATAAAGGTGCTTGAAGGACCCTGTATCTCTCTTGCCCACCAAGGTACTACTGGGTAGATGCACTTTTGAAGTGCGGAATCAACTTTGAGGGGATGGGGTGGCACGTTGACATGTTGGTCAGTTCTTGTTGGGTTTTGTATTTGTTTGTGGATAGGAAATATTTTTTGCTGGGGGGTTAGGGGAAGGATTATATTCTATATAATCTTAGGTTGCAATGTTGGGAAGATCGAGGAATTTAGATGGCTGGGGTGGTTAGTTTGTTGTCACTAATGATGGGGAAATGCGTTATCTCTCGGGGGGTTGTTCTATTTTATATGTTTAAATGTTTTATTGTATGTAAGGTTATTTTCTTAAAAAATGGTACTACTAGGGAAAACGTACAGGATGTCCAATATCAACTAACAGTAGTGGTGGAACATGATTCTCTCTCTTTTTTACAATGGCTGATACTGCTTTTGAAATTGGGTCCTGGAATATAAACAGCTTAAAATCACACATAAAGCAGAAGAGGGTGGTGGCCAAAATTAAGGCTATGAAAACTTACGTTCCATGTCTTCAAGGAACACACATGACTAAAAAGGAAGGTCTCATATGAGTAAGAACTGGGGAGGTGAGTGGTATGGGGTACCTTTCTCCTCGATGGCTAGGGGTGTTGCTATTTGGCTTCATCTGAGAGTCCCTAGGATGGTCACCAAGGTTTATTCAGACCTGGGTGGGAGGTATGTTATGTTTCAAATTTTACTAAATTCAGGGCACAAAGTGGCAATTGGATCTATATACGGCCCTAACGTAGAATGTCCAGAATTGTTCCAAAGACTACAGGTACAAATGGCAGATTTTGAAGGATTATGGCTATTAAGTGGGGATTATTACTGTGTACAAGATACTTTCCTAGACAGGCTTGAATTTTGTTCCTCATATTAAAAGTTTGGGGAGGAAAAGAAATCAAAAATTGAGTTTTCTCTACAGAAATTTGAATTTCCTTACAAAAGAAGCATGATTAGCAATAGCCAAATAGTTGCTGACTATGGAAACATATTATTTGTTTCTCATAGTGTTTTTTGAGGGGATAAATACAAGGTTATTTTTAATAACATCTGCAGGTTTGCTCTTAGAGCTCCTAACCGTACACATCATTGGGTGTCATATCAGGAATTGAACCTCCTCCCCCCTTTGATTAGGAATGAATTTAGTGCAGTGTTGTTTTCATATGGAACAGTAACTAATTCTGAGCCCACAGTTCTGGCAAATGTAATTACATTGAGATCTAAAAAATCATAACACAAGAAACAGTGAATTGTCTCCTTATCTCTAATTCCCCAATGTAGCATTGATATGTATAAAAGGTCTTTTTCTTGGTACAAACCTACTTTTTAAATGAATTCTCAGGGGTGGTTAATGTATCTAAAAACGTAATCTGTTTTAAAAAATTGTTGTACAATATCGTTACATGTTATTAATCATTGTCATTGCAAATGATGTATGTCCTAATTATGCTAATTGTTGTTATTGTATGGTATAATTGTTTTATGTTAGGCGTGGCTGAAAAAGGGCTTTGCCTAGTCCACCTCCTGGTTAAAATTATAAAAACAAAAAAACAAATAGGTCCTCCAGGGTGGTGCAATCTGTATCCAGAAACGTTAAAGCATTTCTGGATATAATAACAGACTATAATCTGGTCGACTAGTGGCGGTATGCATTTCCAACAGGTAGAGAATACACCTTTTATTCACACTCCATGGGCAAATACAGTATGTAAGACTGGACTCTGTTTTAATCTCCCAGTCTCTAGCTCCATCTATACTTTCAGATCAATATGAGCCCATAGCTATAACTGATCATGCATTACTTGACTTAAATAATTGAGAAATTCCTGTCACTAGTGAGGCCTGGAAACTGGACCCTGTATTAATGCAAAAACATGAATTTATCACATTTTCCCAAGGCAGATAGAACAGTTCCTTCACAACAGCCCCAAGGGGGGGACACATCCGCCTCCACCAGATGGGAAGCTTTAAAGGCTGTCCGGGGGTGGGGTGCTATTATATCATATACTAGTCATGAATGGAAAATGGAAACTCAGCTGCTTACAGATTTGGAGCAACAACTTACCCAAGCTGAAAAACAACACATGGCTGATTCTACACCCATGAGGTACCATCAGTTGCAAAAGTTAAAATGGGAGTCTAACCAGCTATCCAACTCTAAAATTGAGCATAATATATTACTGAACCAAGCGAACACCTACTTTGAAGGAGATACTGGAGGTAAGTGGTTGGCTTGGCAACTTAGGCACAGGGATAGTATTAAGAATTTTGGCAGTATTCATGATACAAATGGAGAACTTAAGAATAGTGATGAGGATATAGGTGAGTGTTTTAGGGGATATAACCACAACTCTGAATCACATGCATCAGAGGCAACAATTCAAAATGTTCTATCCTGGGCAGCACTACCAGTGTTAGACAAAGAAGATAGGGACAATCTGGAAAAGGACTTTTACTGGGAGGAGATTAGACAAGCTATAAAACACTTAAAAAGTTGGGGGAAGACTCATGGGCCTGATGGGTTTTCAATTGATTTCTACAAGGCTCTAGTTGAGGAATTATGGGAGCCACTTGGTGACATGATTGCCGAAAGCCTGAAAAATGGTGTGCTGCCCCCTCCACACAGTCTGCTACTATTACAGTACTCCCCAAATCTGGTAAGGACTTAACATTATGATGTGGGTTGTACAGATCAATCTCACTGCTTACAGCTGATTATAAAATCTTGGCCCAGATGCTGACAGGCAGAATGGAGACCATTTTACCCCCACATAGTATACCCAGATCAGGCTGGCTTTAGTCAGGTGTGTGAAGGTAAATATAATGTACAGAACATTTTGAACATACTATTAAGATGGGTTGCTCGGGGGGGAGGGTAAAGGGGCAGCTATCCTAGGCTTGGATGCAGAAAAGGCTTTTGACCATGTGGAATGGAGTTATATCTTTACAATGCTTAAAAAATTTGTTTTTGGCAGCAATATGTTGAATTAGATAGGGGCCTTATATCAGCAACCTGAGGCTCAGGTTTTAGTAAATGGGAAGCTATCTTGACCCTTTGCACTAACCTGGGGTACTTGTCAGGGTTGTCCTGTATCCCTGCTTCTTTACGTGCTCCCTCTCGAACCATTAGCAGCAGTCATTTATGATGACCCAGGAGTTGTTGGATTTCAAGCGAATGGTCATCATTCCAAAATCTCACTATTTTCTGATGACCTGCTGATCTTCTTGGGAAAGCCTGCTAAGAGTATCCCACAGGTTCACCAAATCTTGAATGACTATAGTATAATATTCAATCATAAAATCAAGTGGATGAGAAGTGAAATTTTACCTGTAGGGAGGGGACCTCATCAGGATCTGGTCAGTAACCCTGTAAACATGAGGGTTGTTAGCTCTTTAAAGTATTTGGGTGTTCATGTCAGTAATAGTGGGCTGAGTGCATTCCATGATAACTATACTAGGTTGCTGGCTTTACTTAAACAGGACTGTGAGAGATGGGAAGGCCTACTCCTTAGTCTAATAGGACAAATCAATTCTATTATGATGAATATACTACCCAAATGCCTGTACTTATTTCAAAGTCTGCCAGGGCTATCCTTCAGCTCCCGCTTAATAAAGAAGGATTAGCACTGCCAAATCTGAAGTATTATTATTCTGTGGCACAGCTGGCACTTCTTGCAGAGGTGTCAGGGGCAACCCTCCTGACTAGATGACCTTAGAGGGTGAAATATATAATGATTGCCTACTCCAAGAGCATTTGTTGCCAGCTTTAAATGACCTTTCTTTCCCCTGCAGGGGTGCTCCCAATCCGTATACCCATCAACTTGTCAGTATCTGGACAGGTGCAAACAAATTAATATAACATACACTAGGTGTTTCTATGAGGGCAGGACTAGTGACAACATTAAAAATAATGCAGGGCTATAATGTGCCACTACACCAGGCCTTACTGAGATGGAGAAGTAAGGGTCTAAGTAAAGAGTCAGAACTTTAAGAAGGTGTTGTCTTGAAATCCTTTAGTTCTGTTAGGATTTCTCACTGCAGGCAGGTGACTTTTTTGTTTATCTAAGAGTGAAGCAATATTTTTTTTAACATCTTACTCATAGCTTCCCCTGTAGAAGAAATCTTGTTCTGCCCGCAGCCAGGGTTCAGACCACTAACTTCTATTTACAGACTTCTCATGGGTGCTAGAATTAAGACACAAGAACAATGTAGTGAAGATTTGGGTCTAAATTTGGGGGGAAACAATAGCAAGTTGCTATAAAGCAGATTCATACTTGCTCTTTGTCTAACACGTTGAGAAGAATCCAGTTTTATTTATCATATATTTATTTTACATTTTTTAATAACATACATTCAAAATGTCTGTATGTAAGATAAACTCTAGTCCATTTCAACAGTAGGACAATATTAGGATACTACTACAGAAATTAACATCATTTGCAAGCTTTATGCACCATAATCATTATCATCAGGCTACATTTTAACATTACTATTAATCTTCATAATTAATACAGATCCAGTTTAATTTTTGATGCAAATCATATTATTCACCCCAAAAACTCCACCAGTTTAAAGCTATATATAACCTGAAATGCCACAAATGCTGTACAGAGGAAGGTGACTTCCTTCATATGGCATTTTCGTACAATAAGGTTGCCCCTTTCTGGCACCAAGAACTGTACATCAGTATATGGAAAAAAAAATCCTATATTGTGATCTTCCCTGTGACCCTTCGGTATTTATGCTGGATGTGGGTTTGACTTATGAACAAGACATGGGATGGGATCCTGGCACAGGCTTTGGGGCATCACCCTGGTCAGTGCTTGGAAAACATTAGCCCAAAATTAGCTCAGGTCCTCACTGCCCACTATAGCCCAGTGGCTCAATAATCTGCTTCTATGCATGAAGCTTGAAAGTTTTCATCTCAAAGCCACTGGACATACTATACTGTTTCATCAAACCTGGGAGCCCATGCTTCGCGCCATCAGTAACAATAAAATTACAATGTAGTATGGCTCAGTTTTACTGGAGTACCAGGGCTCTCGGGCACGCGGGCGCCCGCGTCCTTTACACACATTTTGAGTGTCGGGATGCTCAGATTTTTTCCGCGAGAGTCCCCAGACTCTCAGCAACCAAGCCCCGGGAGTCACTTTAGGACATTTTTTTTATGTTACAGAGGGGGAGTTATAACAAGTTAGGGGCACTGTTCAACTAAAAAACTCTTGTTAGTTGAGCAGTGGACATAATTTGTTTGGATATACCCTCTGAAACATAAAATAATGTAGATTAAAATGCCCCAACAGAAACTAATGGAGCTTTCTGCAGAATACTACAATAAAAGCTGTACTGGTGCAGGGGTCCGGCTCCCATGTATTTGAATGGGGACACCTAGAAATTTTCCGAGGACTCCCACTTTTCGGTTGTGGACCCCCTTTTTTTTTCATGGACAGTCCCGGACCCCCAATCAAAAAATCCTGCCGAGAGCCCTGAGTACATAAGCAAGTCTTTGAAGTGAGGATCTCTCATTCTATTGGGGAAGTATAAAATACTAAGATCTCTGCAATGTTGTTAGATTTCATCTGACAGCAGGACCTAATAGTAAATGTGATAATCTGTAGTTTGGAGAGTTCCGCTACTGTTTCTTTACTTGTTAAGCTTTGCTGTATGTGCCTAAATGTGTACATTCTCACCATGCTAGACATCATTTGTAAAATGTTGTCTATCTGCATATGTACAATTTTTTTTCCAGTGTAGTACTTCAATAAAATATATTTACACAATAAAATTGGGTTGACTTGGACTTATTTAAGTAAAGGAAAAACAGTCAAGAGAGCAAATGCAATATTTGAATGCATTATGGAGGGGTTAAGGCACAAGTCATGGGAGGAGATTCTCTCCCCCACCCCCCACCCCTGTACAAGGCTGTGATTAGAAACACCTTGATTACTGCACCCATTTCTGGCCCCTGCAATAAAACAAGCATTGGTTAATGTCTTAATGTTTGCTTTCAAGTCTTATTCTTAATATTGTTATGCTTAGTTAGTGATGATGGTCAAATAATTTAAAGAATGATTTCGTTACCGATGAAGCATGTGCTAAGTCAAAATGGCTAGAAAAATAAGGCAACGCCCAGAAATCGTTTGCTTTTCTTTGTTTTCAATTTATTTACCCAGGATAGCTCAGCTAAGATTCCACTTCTTATTTCTAGTCAGGTCCTGCTTCTACTCTCATTTCCACAGCTGGGTGGACTGGAGCACTGGAAGGTTAAGTGACTTGCTTAGGGTCACACAGTGAGTATTTGATTGAAGGAGAGTTTGAACCTGGTATCTCCTGATTCCCGACAGTGATCTAATCACTAGACCACACTACCTCCACTGTGACTGCCAGCAATGTTTTGTTTGCTTATTTTTTACAGTTTATATACACAGAATAGACCATCTGAGATGCAGCATCTCATTTCCAATGGGATCCTGCTTCAATGCATTTCAGCAGCTGGGTGGATCAGAGCACTGGGAGATTAAGTTATTTGCACAGGGTCAAAAAACAAGGTCTGAATCTGTGATCTCCCAGTTCCCAGTAGTGCTCTAACCACTATATCACATTGCCTGCATTACTGGTGTTGGGGAGAGGGCTGGGAAAGGCAATGTATTGTATTTATTTATTTACAATTTTACCCAGAATAGTTCAGCTGAGAGATAACATCTCATTTCCAGTGGGATCCTGCTTTTATCCATTTTTAAAATGTAGTTATGCAGGATAGTCCAGCTAAGATGCAACACTGGATTTCCAGTGGGGTCCTGTTTATACCCATTCTTTGCAGCTGGGTGGAGTGGAATGCTGGGAAGGTAAGTGAGTCACTAAGGGTCACACATTGAGGATTTGACCCTAGCAGGCCTTAAACTTGTGATCGCCCAGTTCCCAATAGTGATTTCACCCTAAGACCACACTGCCTATGGTGGGGTGGGTGGACCAGGAAGGGCAAGTAGCTGCCAGTAATTTTTTTGGTCTGTTCATTTTTTTTTATTATAATTTATTTCTCCAGGACATTCCAGCTGAGGTGCAAGACTGCATTTCCATTGGAGACTGCTTCTCCCCAATTTTGCAGCTATGAGGACAGGAGCACTGGGAGGCCAAGTGACTTGCTCAGGGTCATATAGTGAGTAGGTGGATCTAGTAGGGTTTGAACATGGGATCCCTGAGTCCCAACAGTACTCAAACCACACTGCCTTCATTGCCTGTGAGGGGGGAGTCTGGAAAAAGCCAGCATACCAAAAACATATATAAAGTCATTGTTTGGGTTCAGTTTAACACAACAAAAGTAGGGGATTGTGGTGTTAGGGTCCCCCCAAGCAACAAAAGGACAAAACAACGAAAGCAACCACAGCCATTTATTTAAGTTTTGTTGACCAGTGAAGCACACTAGACTAATACATGCCTATTTTCAGGTATGACCTGGGAGGATAACAGGGTGAAGAGGCAAACAAGTTACTACAGTTCATCAGAAGAAACAAGAACTTTTAAATACAGTAACATATAGTCATGGGTACTGTATATTAAAGTAGAGGCATGTAACACAATGTACATGGCCATAGTCTTGAAGCAAGAAGGATAATACAAGAGTCCACATTCACTGAGAGGAGGGGGTACCAGCAACTAAGTGCAATTGTAGGCTGATTCAACCTTCAGGTACTCCCACAAGAACCTTCTAAAATGACAGTGAGAAGAGGCACTGCGGACAGGTAGTGGGAGGGAGTTCCAGAGCCTGGTTACACAGACAGCACAGGCCTGGTCTCCACTGCTGTATGGATCATCACGTAAGACAAACAACAAACAACTGTTTCCAGATGACACAAATGCAGTAGCACTGATGTGCTACCTTCATGGATTTGTATTTCTGGCATACACACTCACTTGTAGCTGTAGATAGAAATTCAAGATATGCAAATCACAGTATTACTTCTGTCCACAGTAGTACAGACCCTTGCAGCCACAGGTATAAATCCATGATTCTCAAATTACAACAGTTCTGTCTGCAGAAGTATAGCCTCTACAGAGCCTAGAGGGGTTACACTTTGGACATATGCACATGAGAACATGGTGCCATGCCTCCCTCTTCCCCCAGTTTCAACATCCCAGGAATGTGACATGGAGAATATGACAATTGGACTAGATGATGACAAGGAGGTATGCGTGCACAAGCAGCAATGGGAGTTGCCCAGAGAGCAAACGCATATTTTTTATTATTTTAGTCTTTGGTAACTGGATAAGGCCCACTAGGCACAAGTGCCTGTTTTCAGGGGCAACCTGGGAGCACTGGGTGGTTAAGTGACTTGCTCAGAGCCACACAGTATGCAAGTGGAGGTTGTGAGAATCAAACCAAGGTCTGGTCTGCTGGATGTACCAAGCTCATTCACAGTTCGTTACTCTAACCTCTAGGCTATACTGTTATATGAGAACATGGTGCCATGCCTTCCTGTCCCCCATTTCAACATTCCAGGAAAGGGACATTGAGAATATGGCAACTGGACAATATAATGACAAGGAGGTATACGTATACACACCCCTACATGGGTTGCTTAGGTGACATATGTATATAAGAACATAGTGCGATTCCTCCCTCTCCCAGTTTCAACACCCCAAGACTGTGACAAGCAGAATATGGCAGTTGGACAATGTAATGACAAGGGGGCAGAGGGTTACACAGGGGACATATGCACAAGAGAACAAGGTACCATGCCTCCATCACCCTGGTTTTAACATTCCAGGACTGTGGAAAGGAGAATATGGCAACTGGACAATGTGATGACAAGGGGGTATAGGTGCATGAGCCCCAAGAGGGGTTATGCTGGAGACATATGTACATGAGAAAATGGTGTCATGCCTTCCTCTCCCTCAATTTATTTTTGGACATTGAGCTGATGTTGGAAGGGCACACCGTTTAACAGACTTGATGTACCCTCTGAGCACATCAGGGTGCTCTTCTTTGAACTGATCACAGGTTACTAGTAGGAATGATTTAAGCACCTTCTTTGGCAGTACTCCTTCTTCCCCAACAACTTTTTAATGTGGTAATTCCCTCTATACATCACCCATTTGATAACAATTATTCATGACTTCAATTATTGATTAAGGCAAACCATCACTTCTTGTTATCCATTTCATTAAGTAGTCTTCATACAAGATTGAATTTGCACAAAGGACACCCCAGCTAAATCCAACCTGTCTGCAAAGCTGTATCTTTTGAGATTTCTTTGTTATCTGAATGGAATTATGTAACAGTCTTTTCAGTTGTACATCTTCCTTCCTTAGTGACATTCTAATGATTTCAAGCATGGATTTTAAAGTGATTTTTATGTTCGCTGTGAGCGATAGCGCAAGTTGAACATTTTGCTATATACAGCATTCTGAGAGGTGTGTCACAGTGGTCCAATGCAGGGGGCTTGAGCAATAATCAGCAAGCCTGATCACGACACTGTTCAGGCATGAAAGCGCGTGGTCTTCAAAACAATGTGCTGACAGACACATTCATAAATCAGCTCTTTCAGCAAGCACAGCTGATCTCATCATGTGCTTTTAGCTTGTCTGCTCCCTTCCTCCTCAACATTACAGCAATGGAAACTGAAACAACTTGTTAAATGTCTATTATGCCTATTAAACTGGAGATTAGTTTACTCCCTTCAAAATGCAACAACTTGCACATTTAAATACTTAGCATTTAAACATTTTCTTGCTATTAGCTTCAGTTTGGCAGGTATTCTTTTTCAAGAAAGATTCATACCTCATAAATGTCACCCTTTCCCAGCAAGGAATCCCCTAAAAAGAGTTACACTGTTTTTTTTTTTTAACCTCTTGAGACGCTATCTGATAAGCACTGTCTCAGACATAGTTAACTATAACAGAAAACATCTGTAAAGAACTGTTATCTTTTGTTACTAATATTGCTATGTTTTTTGGAAAAAAAACTTACATTAGGCTTTAGATGGCAAACACGTTATGAAACATTTAGCCCTGTAAACAGCCACCTTTTCTGGTTTCAGATTTAAGTGCATAGCACAATCAGCAGTGTCTAGAATGCATGTTAGTATAGCAGAAGAAGCCGTCCTGGTGGCACTGAGGGGTTGAGGCACTGGATGCCACACCTCGCACCATGCCGGTGACCCGGGTTCGGGAACGAGCCCGGGGCACTGGAAGTTGGCCGGGGAGGAGAAGGATGGAGCACCCAATGGCTGCTCTCCTTCTCTGGGGGGGTGTTCTCTGCAGGCTCCCATCACAATACCGCCATCTGGGGGAGCCCGGTGGTAGGTGCGGTGAGTTGGAGTAGCAGTAAGGGCATTGGGTAGAGGTCAGCGGGGGGGAGCAGGAGGCACGTATCAGTGCTCCTCCTAGCTCAGTGTCCCCATTGCATGCTGACATCTAGAGAGAACAGGGAAAAGACCCTCCATCTCTCCTGGGCGACAACACCACCCTGCGCATCTCTCGGGCTCGTAGCGGCAGACCCCGCTGTACAGTGGATCCACAATTCAGTGTGCTGATTCTGGGGAGGTAAGCAAGGAGAACCCTCCTCACCCCACCCAGGGGGTTATCTGGGTACCTAGGCTAGTGGATTCACAGATACTCTAGGGGCAGACTGCAGCGAGACCAGAGGGGAGCGCAGCTAGTGGATGTCTGAGAGAGTGGTGAGAAGAGGTAGTAGGGGGATAAACACAAGGTTAAAATAAAAAAAAGTATAGCAGAAGACAGCTGCTACTTTAATCCCTAAAACAAGTAAGGAATGGTATCATTGGTTACTCCTTTTACTATGCTGTTTGGGAAAAAAATATTTATATTGAGCTACAGGAAACACACACACACACACACACACACACACACTGTACACACCATCCTCATGGCCCCAACATTTGAAATAAATACTGCAGCTTAATATAAAACAATAAAGAAACTGTGTCAGTCTTGGTTATGTGGAACACAGGGAAGTTCAATTTACAGTAGACTTCGTTTAAATACTTGTTATCCTATATATAATTACCCGTTCTCCCTTTTTACCAAAGAGAAACCATGGCATTATTTGTCATAATAAAGGAGTGTTTATTATAGCAAACACGCGAACAGTTTCCCTCGCTCTGTGTATGCACCCTCCACAGTTCTCCCTTCCTGACCGCACCACTTGCCTTCTCACCATGAGGAAAACAACCACACTAACTTGGCGGTAAGTTATTTTTTTTTTAATCCAATTTTACACATTTTGGGGGTCAAATAAACATTTTAAAAATCTCAGAACACTTCTCAGAGATAGCGCCACTTCATTTGTAAGTGAGGACCGAAATGGAGAGCAGCTGCTCAGCTTTGCTATTCTATATAATTGCTGTGGTGAAAAAGAGAAACCCAGCTATTATATAAAATAATATATGGGGTGGTGTGTAAACTCAAAGTTTACATACACCCTCGGGGTAAGATGCTTTCACAAACCCCTTGAGTTTCGCTCTTGGGGTTTATGTAGCATCTAACCCCTTGGGTGTGTGTAAACTTCTCGTTACACACATCACCCAATGCTTTATCCTATATTTTGTATCCTGGATAGCACAGGGGAGATGCTACATCTCATTCTCATAGGGATATTCATTTTACACATTTTTGCACTGTATTTACTCAGGATGTCCCAGATTAGATGCAATATCTTGTTTTCAGTGGGGTCATGATTTTATCATTTTTATAATGTATTTATTCAGAGAAGCCTAGTCCAGATGTAAAATGTTGTTTTCAGTGTGTTCTGATTTTACGCAATGCAGCATAATATTGTGTAGATGTAGAGCCCCACTGAAAATAAGATGCCACATCTTCTGTGAACTATCCAGGCTAAATACAGTATATAGCAATCAGCAGGCATATTCTAGGAGAACACATTGTGAAAATATATAAAAGGAAGACTGCATTGAAACTGCCTCTCAGCAGATCTGCATTGTGCAAATTCATTTGAAATAATGAGTAAAAGCATGACCACACTGTAAGTGATATTTTACAGGATGTGCCAGTTGAGATTCGATATATCAAATATCGAATCTCAGCTGGCGTATCCTGTAAAAATTCGATATTTAAAATGGTTTATATGCTTTACTCAAATAAAATAAATATTTTAAATATAGACTTGGCTAGTCTTTCCTCATAGGTCTTATCCCCATATGCCCTGTTCCATTGTAGTTGCCCTCCACTGCACCACCTTCCCCTTGTCTATGTTTTTTCTCAGATGGGGCCTCCAGAACTGGATGCAGTATTCCAGGTGCAGTCTCATGAGTGTCTTATAGAGGGGCAAGATGGCCTTCCTCTTTATACTCCTAATACCTCTCCCCGTGTATCCAAGAATCTGGCTAGCCTTTCCAGCCACCTTATCACACTGCCTAGTTTCTCTTAGGTCCTGCGAGATGATAACTCCAAAGTCCCTTTCCTGCTTTGTGACTGTCAGTACCTCCCCATGTAGTCTGTACGTTGCCCCTGCTGTTTTTTTTTATAGATTTTATTCATCACTATATTAATAATACATACAGAATATTTTGAGTTATCCATAAGAGGAAAGCTTATACATATTCAATTTGATGTTCAGGAGATTTAGACATCCCCAAACATAAATAAAGTCCAATAGTCAGAGGGGAGCATGAATTTAAAGTAATATACCCATAATAATATATAATGAAATATAATGAGGTGGATATCAGTCCTAAGCTTTTAGAGTTTTTCTGAATACAGTAACCTATAATTTCTCTGTTCCCTAACACATTCTCTCCCAAAAATAAACTAATTTGTCATAATCATATATATAAATAAGGGATACATGATGGGCAGGAGTGGGATATGGAAAATATTCTCACTCCTGCAGAGTGAGCTGTGTATTCTCACGAGTGCCGAAGGCACGAGTGAAAATACACAGCTCACGAGGCAGGAGTGAGAATATTTTCCATATGCCATGATCTGCCCATCATGTGTGCGATTTATACCACAGGGCTGAGAGCTGCAGGAACATTTTTTTCTGAGTCTGTGTGTTTCCTGCTCATTCTGTGTATGCTGTCAGTGTGTGTGTGTGTGTGTATGTGTGTGTGTGTTCTGAATGGACTGGGAGTCAGAAACACAGGTGAGCGTGGTTTGCAAAGCTAATTGAGTGAGTCAGAGGCTCAGTGAGTAAGACAAACTGCTGCAGGTAGCACTGAGAAACAGAACCTGCTTTGTAAAAGACTTTCATTTAGAATTCAGGTTGTTTTGAAGCTGAGATCAGCACAGTAATGGGCTAGCAATGTTAGAAACACAATGGGACATAGGTGAGAATCTTTTGCAAAGCTAATTGAGTAAGTTGCAGCTTCAGTGAGAAAGATAAACTTTTTCCGAAGCAGTTTCCTTTAGAATGCATGCTGCAATGCATTTATCCTCACTCTGGTGACATCAGCAGAGTATGGATAAATGTCAATATCCTCACTCTGCTGATGTCATCAGGATTTATCGTCACTGCAGTGGAAATAACACAGGTTATCCTACTGAGAAAGCTCTCACCCCCGTGGTGTATATATATATATATATATCTCGGTTGCTGATCTTGCAAATTATATAAGAAATATTGTCATATGGAGAAAATCGAAGAAAAACGATTGTATAGGACAAAAAATAACTTTTCAATAATTAAGTTTCTTCTCCTTCAAGGAAGGTATCTCTTCCTCCACATCCTGGTCTGAGTCACAATTCTGTTCAGTTTTTTGAACCTTTTTCGAGGTAATATAATCTTTGTGTTGCTCTGGATCAAAAAACAGTTGCTTCTCTTCCCCACATGTAAGCATACATTTAGCGGGGTGCAAAATTTTGATTGAAGTACCTAGGTCAGTAAGATCATCTTTATACTGCAAAAATTGTTTGCAATGTTTGAGAGTTTAAGGAGCTATATCCAGAAAAATGTGACATACAATTTGTTTGAATTTTAAAGCCCCCATCTGTCTTGCAGTATTGAGAATAAGGTAGTGGTTAAAGGCCAAAGTAAACATGATCGTACTCTTGGGACCAGCTATATTGTTAAAGATATTAACTGTGGATTGTGCCTGACCTAGAAGTGTTGCAGATTCGGATGAGAGTAAACTAAAACTGGCATCCTGATTGACAGAATTTGTCTGACTATTTAAATTAATTTTAGACTGCCGAGTCGGCAGACAAAAGGCTTTGGTTACAAAAAGTAGATTACTTACAGGGAGCTTTAGCACAGTAATAAATAGATCTTTTAGAAGGTCTATCAGGGACTTACAGCCTTTATCATAAGTACTAAGGACTCCAACCAAACGCAAGTTCTTATAGCAAAGCATATTTTCCATGTTTTCAGTTTTTCTTTGTAATGCAATTACAACATTAAGATTTGTTGTTACAAGCTCTGTATTTGTTAAAGTTTTCTGTTGAATTGCTGCAGCTTCATCTTGAATAGTTTTTTGCATAACTCTGACCTTCACAACCTCGGTCTTAATTGTTTTAACTTCCCGATCTAGAATCTTTGATCTGTTAATTAACAGGTCTAGCTTTTTATCAAATGAAGAGAGGAGTGTGAATAAATCTGTAAAGTAAGCAGATGCTTCTCTGAGGGACTTAAACTAAATCTTGTCAGGTAAGGATGAAATATTCCCAGGAGACATGTTAGGCAGGCTAGGAGAGGACTGTGCATTTGTTGTGAATGAAAGATTTTGTTGCATAACATCTAAATTCATCATTTCTCCTACCGTCACCCCAGCAGTGTTGTCAGAAGACACCAAAGCATTCAAGGTCTCTGTATTCTCTGCTTTGTTTGAGAGAGGTAAAGACAGACCTGCATCCAATAATCTAAACTTCAGCTTGGAACTTATTGGGTTCTGTGCTCAAGGGCTTGAAACTATAGTAAAAAATGTTTCCTCCTGGTCGGGGTCTTCCGAGCTTCCCGCACTCACAGCAATCAACTCAGTGAGACCAGACAGTGTTGGTCTCTCCTGGGTGCAGAAAAAATGGCAATATAATGATCAAATGGGCCCTTATGAAGTGGTGTATCCATTTTGGACGAAGAAGAATCCTTTTTCCTCTTCTGGTGTTCCTTTTTAGGAATTTCTTGATTTGCAGAGACATAGACAGAGGAATTAAAGTCTTTCTTCTTCATAACCACAGTAAACTAAGGTAGGTTAAAGCAAGAGCAGAGCATCCTAGTGTGTCTGAACAACTGCCACCATGTTAGTCCAGTTTGCCCCTAGGTTCTTGTGCCCTATCTGCATGATGCTGCACTTCATTGCATTGAATCCCAGCTGCCATTCTTCAGACCATTTCTCCAGTTTTTTTATTGTGTTTATGCCCCCTTTTTTCCCCATTTTCACCTGAGTCTCTATGCTGCAGCTATGTGTGCACCTGTGGAGGCATGCACATGCTTCACCCTCCCTCTGCTTGCCACCTGCCTGCGCTACCCTCAGGCCTCCACCTGGGGCAGTTCGACTGCAGGAGGGGGTGACAGAGTCCCTCCCTGGGAGAGGATAGCTGCCTTGTGGTTGCTCAATCCTGCTCCCTCCCTCCCCCCAGATGGCCTTCAATGACCCGGGCTCAGTCATCAGCATAGCATGAGGTGTGGCATCCAGCAGCTCAACCCTCAGTGCCACTGGGCTAGCTGTCCAGTTTTTTAAGGTCTTCCATCATTCTTTCAGCACCCCCTGGCATGTCCACCGTATTGCACACCTTTATATCCTCTGCGAAGAGAAATGCGTTCACCGCCAGTCCCTCTGCTGTGTCCCCAAAGAAAGATATTGAGGAGGACCAGCCCCCACACCAGTCCCTGCAGCACCCTGCTCATCACCTCTCCCTCACCAGAGTATTCCCTGTTTACCACAACCCTCTGACTCCTACTATTCAGCCTGTTCTCCACCCACAGAACTATTTTAGGATCCACCCATAGGCTGTGCAGTTTGTCAATCAGCCTTCTATGGCGGACAATGTCAAAGGCCTTTCTGAAGTCTGGATAGGCCACATTCACCACACCTCCCTGGTCATACCTTAGTTACCCAGTTATACAGTAGATTAGTACAATGAATTAGTGCAAAACTCAGTGCTTATCCAATATACAGTAAAAGTTAGGCTTAGATGTATAAGTAAATAAATGCCATGTAATGGCTCCACCAAGCCACAGCAACAGAAATTTCACCACAGTCCTTCACATCGACACAATTCTGCTGACCTCATCGACGCATCCCAACAATGACCTGCAACATGCCAACACTGACCGCCACACTTAACTGTATCAATGTCGGGGGGCTGTGCCCCTACATCCCCCCTATTTTAAATATCTAACTCCACATCACACAGACAGTGGAGTCAGGTGCTTACCCCCATTGATGAAAAATCTTCCCATCGATGCAAAGTTTGTCAGTGTTGGGGTTTTGAGGTTAGGGAGTCAGTGTTGAAACTTCGATGGTCCAGCGGTATACCCCATATAAGGCAGTGTATATATGTGTGTGTGTGTGGCAATGCACTATGTGTGCAGACAGTGCACTGCTATGTTATACTGCTATGTCAAAGGCAGTATAGCGTAGTTGTTAAGGGCACTGAGCTGCAAACCTGGAGACCTGGGTTTGAATCCCATCAGCTCCCACTTGCATACTATGTGACTCTAAGCTAGTCACTTAACTTCCTTGTGCTCCCAGGTCGCACCTGAAAACAAGCTCCAGCTTAGTGTCCCTTTCATGGTTAAACAATTTCCTCTTTCCCTTATACTGTAATATATATGCATATATATGTATTTGTATTAGTCAGCGTGTGTGTATCACAACAATTAGAAAGTGCAGGTAGGTGGCTCTTTGGTTAGTGCAAAAAAGTGCTTGTCTACATTCCCCCACTATCTAGATCAGTTTCAGCCTTCTACATGTCATTGCTTATTTAACTGAAGTGTCTAGTGGCAAATCCCCACCCTCTGATGTCCCTCAGAGCCTGAAAAAAAGAAAATGGTCCCTTGATGTACTTTCTTTTAATCTGTAAACACGTGAGTAGATGGTGCACTGCTATGTTATACTCACTGGAATATATATATGCATATATGTGTATATGTATTAGTCAGTGTGTGCGTATCACAGCAATTACAAAGTGAAGTTAGTGGCTCAGTGGTTAGTGCAGAAATTGCTAGTCTACAATCCTCCACTGTCTAGATCAGTTTCAACCTTATGCATGTCATTTCTGATTTAAATGAGAGTCTGTTGCTGTCCTGCTGTAACTATCCTCACCCCCCCCCCATGCCCAGCCCATCCCCAGCCAAGCCCATATTAGTCTTCTGGCATGGGGATCTGCTCAAAGACACAGTATATCAATACCAGTGGCAAACATCTAGCATTGACAAATGCTTGTCTTAGTTTTGTTTTACTAATGATATTAAAGTTACATGTCCTTTCTTGGAAATGTCTGTGTGTTTTTGTTTATTTCCATGTAGCTGGAGTCTGTTATTTCACTGTGTTTGTCTCCTGCCTAGTGCTCCTATTTCCATACCCCTTTTCAGTTCTTTGTGGTGCTGAACTGTGATACTGTGATGTCATGCAATGCAAACAGACATGGCTGTCAGCATGTGTGACAGCAGAAATTATACCAGTGATTCTGATTCTGACAAATCATCAGTG
Organism: Neoceratodus forsteri; assembly: GCA_016271365.2. Classification (NCBI taxonomy): domain Eukaryota; kingdom Metazoa; phylum Chordata; order Ceratodontiformes; family Ceratodontidae; genus Neoceratodus; species Neoceratodus forsteri. The sequence goes on from CM028134.1 coordinate 560,529,894, forward strand.
CTGTTTGTTACTTTACTTTGTGTGCATTAAGGTACACGTGATTGCAATCTGCAAGTACAAATACTCATACAGTTATTTTTGCTGGGCGTGTGTGTCAGTGTTCCTCAGTCCTCCCCCCATTGAACAGAAGGTCATCACATATCTTCATGTTCAGTTCTGGGACACTCAAAGGTGAAATGTAAGGTATTTTTTAGTAAAACTCCTCTGGTATTTAATGTTGTTTTTGTCATTGTGCATCTTAGTATGTGTTTCTGTCACTGTATGTCTTGTTTATTTGCCATTATTGTTAATCCACTTTGAGCAGGTTGAAGCCCATTGGAACTCAGCCACCTCACTGGATGGTCCAGTCTGTGGTTCCTTGCTGGAACACCAATCTTGAGACCTCAGGGCTGCTCACACATCACAGCCTCCCTGTCCAGACAAGCTGTCAGAAACGCTCAGCTGTCAGATGGAAGGTCACTGTGGTGGGAAACGTGATCCCAAGTGTCCTCACAGACCGGAGTTGATGAAATGTAAATTGTGATGGCGTAGTTTGTCTAATGTCTCAAGTAACTGTGAAAAATGGTGCCAGAGAGAAGTAGACACAGATGATGAATTGGTGTCAGATTTCAGTCGTAGCATTTATTGAGGTAGTCTCCTGTTTCATCAATGCATACAGTATCCTCCTTCATTGACTTCTTTTTCTTCTTTTCTGAACTGCTAAATGTTTTCTTCAGTCTCTTTTTTACTCTACCCTGTGTGTCCTCATTTTATATGTTTCTGTCCACTTTTTACATTAGGTACTGTTATCTTCTTTTTTTCTTTTCTTTGCCCTATACTTCCTAATCTAAAGCATGGCTTTTAATCCCTGTAGTGGGCATTCTTTTTTTCAGACATTGTCATCTTACAGTATACAAAGCTATCCGTTCTGTTTGATACAGATAGAAAACTTTATATGTGTCTGGATCTACCTTACTTCTTTGTTCGATATTCTTTCATTTGATTCTTATGGGTTCTTTTGGTTTTCTCTATGCCACCAAGAGAGACAGTAGGTGCAGGACCTTGGGAATTTTCATCTCCACTAGTACAACTATGTTAAGATGAAGACTCCACATTTTTCTTCCATGTCTGATGTGGTTATAGTGAGAGTCTCAGGAATCCCATCTAAAATCATAACATGAAATTCAGGCTGTTGATGGTATACAAGGCACCAGAGAAAGCACCTCATTAATAACTGCCAAGGAATCTTAACGAGTCACCTGAACAATGATCCAAAAACCCAAAAGGGCTTCAATTAAAATGAAGTGGACAAAGGAAGTGAAGAAAAAAATAGTATTCCTTAATGAAATGAGAGTGGATGAGTTAGAGGGAAGAGAGAGAGAGAGAAAGAGATAGAAGGAGTATGTGCAAGCATCTCCACTCCACTCGTTTCTGGCTTTTCTGTACTCGGAAACCATTACCAACACCAACACCTCTCTGTAAGAGATAGAGTGAGAACAAGGGAAGAAATGAGAGCGAGAGCACAAGTGACTTAAAAAGCTCTTATCAGCTGAGAAATCCATAAAAAAAGAAAATACCACTGGGGTGTCCTTGTAATGTACACACAATAAGATATAACTATAGTCAAAAGCACCCACACTGCCCCACAAATGGCATACAGCAAAAGAATACACTGATAGGCACTACAAGCCTTGCCTGAGCCACGTCCTTTTTTTGTGCCATCAGTTTTACCCTGTAAAGGCATGCTGCCACAACTGGAACAACATAGCACAGCAAACTATTACAGAGAATCACTGTTAAAAGCTGTGAAATGCCCCGAAAACAATAGTTTGATGTCTGTTGGTATTAACATTATAGCTTTTGGGGTAAAATTGATGCAAAAATGTGAAAAAACATGTAATGAGGCCAGAATGTTTTGTATTAAAAGGACACCTCCACTGTGGTGTCCTTGTAATGCATATGTACTATCACAGTTAAACAGTTATAATAATAAAAAAAACTGCACCACAAACAACATAAAACAAAGGCATGTAGTGCTGAACATTGCAAGCTTTGCCCAAACCACATACTTTTTTCCATCAGTTTTACCCTGTATAATCATGTTGTACACAACCTGAACCAAATGGCACACCAAACTATTGCAGAGGCTCACTGATAAAAGCTGCAAAATGCACCCCAAAACAGAAGTTTGATGTCCTTTGGTATTAACATGATGGCATTTGGGTATAACTGATGCAAACATGTAAAAAAGGTGGTCAGACCCCAAAATCCTTTGTATTACAAGGACATCCCCACTGTGGTGTCTTTGTAATGCACATACACTAATCACAGTTAAGCAGATATTTAAAAAAGTCTAAAGCACCCAAACTGTCCCAGAAATGGCATACAGTAAAGGGACACAGTGCTGGACATTACTAGCCCTGTCCGGGCAACATCCATATAGAAAAACTTACTAGAACAAATATGATATGCCCATTAAAACCAAATGCTCCACTTGTAAAATATGCTCACATTATAATGCTGTTCATTTATTCACACTATAGATATGCAGGGAACAAAAGTAGGGCAGACGCTGTTCCAAAATAACTGGCCAAACAAGGACACCACAATTATGGTTGTCTTAGCAATGCACAATCACGGCTAACCAAATTTACCCTAAATAAGGTACACTCCTATATCTGTTCAAAACAATGATCAAGATGATATCCATAACAATATCTTAAACAAGTTTGAAAAAATATTACCTTACAGAAAGACATAAATATAATTAAATAAAAAGAGTTTCATCAAATGGCATCTTGATTTTATTTCAGGCTGTCTGACCTATCCCACTCTCCCACCCAGGTAAACCATCACAGTGTAGCCCTAGAAATATTACATTTTTAATTTCATCTTCTCACATGGAGTGAAGTTCAAGTATTTCAATTCAATCAATTTCATTTGTAAATCACATCATGTATGATCACATGCATAATGCACAACCATCTTGAGGACACCACAGTTTTTTCGCACTTCACCATAATGCACAAGGGATGGACACCCAAGAACCAAGCGGATTTATGGTGCGAGGCAACACCTAAAGCACACACAGTTGTCAAATTCTGAGTCACTACCTGTCACATGGTTAACTTGTGGACACAAAAGGACAGCCTCACTTTAAAGGTAAAAGTCTCCAAATCAGGAGGAAAAACCTGACTGAAACTCTATGGCAATTTGTAGGGGGCAATCCAGAGTCATGTAAAAATTGGGGCTTAATAAGAAGTCTGGAAAAAAGCAATCAAAAAGGGCTAAATAAAAACTTTTTCTGGACACCACAAGTAATGCACATGACCAGAATATTGCAATGTAAATATTGTGGGAAATAATATTTGTGCAAAATAAACTGACAAGCAGACATATATTTGGAATACCTGGGTATATATAGCAGTAAGGCCATATAACAGCATAGGCAAGCAATGTCACAAAGTGGAGGCAGTTTTTAAGGGGTCTATTCCATGGTTTAAATGGTGCCACAAGAAAACAAAAAGACATATGCATTTTATGTTATTAGCACTCTGTCTTTACATGATAAACTGCAAAACTGAGCACAAATTCAATCATTGTATTATTTTCAATAAAATTACAGAGCTCTATTTAACAATGCATGCTAGACTAGTGAGTATTGTCTACATATACAATATATAGACAATGCATCTGTCTTATTGTCTGTCTGTCAATCTATCTATCTATCTATCTATCTATCTATCTATCTATCTATCTATCTGTCTATCAGCAGTATGCATATGGAGATATATATATATATATATATATATATATATTATTTTTCCAATATGTTTACTCAGGATATTCCAGCTATGATGCAGTATCATGTTACCAGTGGGGTCCTGTTTCTACCAATTTCTGCAGGTCAGTGGACTGGTAAAATCTCAGGTTAGGTTACATTCAGGGTTACACAGTAAGCTGGTCCTTTCAAGGCCTCCCTCAGAAGCCATCTGACAAGCACTCGCTGCTGCAACTGCACATAATCCCCCACCTGCCCCTTACCTTCACCCTTAAGCTGGGTCTGCCCTGTCTACCTTTGCTGTATATACCTGGGGTCTCATGCAACATCTGTGTAATAAAATATATCTGGTTGCTACCTGATGTGGTACTCATGTACCTATATTATGACTACTGTGATCTACCTATTACCAAGCATGTACCACCAGTGAATGCCTATAACACTGGTTGCTTTTTAATCTAAGCATTATGTACTGTACTGTACTGTACTGTTTTGCATGCTGTGATGTATTGCTCTCTTGATGAGGTGCCTTTGTAAATGAGTCTATGACTCAAAGGTATGTAAACCGATGATCTAATAAATAAATAAATTTGTCTCTAGCAAGGTCTGAGCCTGCAATCTCTCAGTTCTCAGCTGTACTCTAATCACTACAAAACAGTGCCTCTACTGCCTGTGGGGGGGGGACCCAAAAAGGATTCCATCCTCGGAACACACCAGCACTGGGCAATTAGGGCACCAATCAGCAATGTCACTGATCACTTTTTTGAAGGGGCTACACTACCCGCACCTCCTACTTAAAGATTCCTACTCTGGGGGGGGGCAGACCTTGTGGAGGAGGTGGCGAATCCCACATTTGGCACCTTGATTGCCAGTTGCCATAATGTTGGCGCTTTGTGCACCATAAGGGTCCACAAAGGCCAGGGACAGCGGTGTTTACTATGACAAATTGCTACAATTAATTTTAAACAGTAGTGGTGAGAGGAGGGTCTGTGCAAGTTATGGTTCCTTGTCTTTGATCCATGGACTTTCTCTTAGGCTGACATGAGAAGGTTGAGGGTGGATAGGTGCTGGTGAATAAGTGGTTAGGAGGGGTTGTAGTATCTAATTCAGCTATGGCTGGGGGGAGGAGGTTAGGATTGGGTGATGTTAGCAGGTGAAGGGAGCAGGGTACCTTTTTACCAGCTTTTGAGAGATGAAGGTGGTGTGGGTGCTATTTAGGTGGTGGTGGGGAGTTAAGTATGCACTCCGGGTAGGACTGCATGGGGGAAGGAGGGTGGTTCAAGATGGTAGGGGGAAGAAAATTTATCTTTTTTTAATTAAAATGAAAAAAGATTCTTTGCACTGTCAGTTGTTGAAGTACCAACGTCACCAGAACTACATTGTATGAATTGTAGCATTAAACCTTTTCCAGCTTTAAAACAGGACTGAATAAATATCTTAAATGGACAGATACCAAGGACTAATACATCCAGTAGGAGCAGGAGACAATCATGATGGGCATATCGCCTTATTTTGCCTTTAAATATCAAGTAATAGCAAGTTTAGCATTTTGCCCATATTTGCTGGTGAAGTAAAACTTTACAACACTTTTTGGTGCATGCTGTACTACCTCTGCAACAACATCTCTCTACCTTGCTGCCCAGTTGAAAGTACATAAAAGTTTAAGGGACAGGACCAGGAGCTGTCATGGCTCTCCATATCGGCCACATTTCTGCCTCACAGGCAGATTGAGAGCTCAACCAATGAATCAAAAACTCACAGGCAGACTGGCACCTCAACTAACAAACAACTTACAAGTAACACATGACTTTCAACAGAGACATGTCAGCAGGCGGCAAAGTGGATGATTCTAGCATGCAATAGACTATAGCTCCCAGCAAAAATGTTCACATGTATGCATTCAAATGAACCCAGAGGCCCACAGCATTGTTTGCTGACAAGTGGTGAGGCTACTGTCTCCACTGCTCACTGGTAAACAGCCTGACACACCTACAGAACCCAACATTATCCCAATATGTTTGCTTTGCAGTTTGCAAGCAAAATAAAATGACACTGAAGAGGTCATAAGGATTATGCACAGGTCCGACAAGCTAATTAATAAAATAGGTGGGCAAAAACAAAGAGGGAAGTTTGGACATGTTCAAATTATTTTGTCTAGAGGAAAGAAGGCTGAGAGGAAAATGATCCAGGTGTTGCAAATTCTATAAGGGAGAAACATACACAGCTGTTCAGGCTGATACATGCAGACAGAACTAGACGGCATGCTCTTAAACTCAGGAGACTAAAGGAGAAATCATAACGCATTTCTTCACACAAAGGGTGGTCAGCTTGTAGAGCAGCCTACCCAGGGAGGTAGTAAAAAGAAGCATTGTTCAGGCTTTCACAGCAGGATTACAGTAATTCTTGAGAATAGCATTGAGCATTAACACAGGCAGCATGGGTAGGGGTAACATTCTGGCAGAGAATCTTTTTTTTTTTATTTAGTTTTGGTTTGTTAACTGGGAAGGAGGATTAGACAATTGTTTGCTTATTTTCTGCCTCATCCAGAACGAGGGGAGGATATAGATGGATGCCAACTGAAATTGAACCAGATTTTAAGCTGTTGGTGGTGTTTTTAGTAAATGGGGGAAATGTGTCCAGGACACCATGGAAATTCCCCTACTCACCTGTAGGGGAACCTCTCGCTGGCAAGATGGCTGCCCAGGTGGATCCAGGAGGAGAAGGAGCTATGGCTGCAGGGGAGATAGCCTCCTCCACTGACCAGTCTCTGCAAGAGTCTTCAGAAAACAATACTGAGATGATAAATGGTCCTGAGGAATTTTTTGAGACAGAGCTGGAACTAACACAGATGGATGTAGCAAAGTCTGTAAACAGTGAGGCATCTGCAATTGATGGTTATGATAAGCAGAGTGCAATTTCCAGCAAGAAGTAATAGCTACTGAAAGAATTAAATGCTGAGGAACTACTGTGCAAAACAAGGAGAGAAGCCCTGCAGGCTGAGCTGTCTACATTGCATTCAGCTCCGGAGCGAACGCAAGGCACTGACTCACACTTGACAGAACAGCTGAGCTCCCGTACGTCATCCTCAAAGGGAGTAGAACAGCTGAATGTTCAGTTGTCAGAGAAAAGTAAGGATTTTCAAAAGGCTGGCAGCTTTGTGTGCCAAAAGCCGACCAGAAAGAATAAGAAAACAATGCATGCAGGAAAGAAAAAATTTGGTTTTCAACGGCTGGCGGGAAAGCAAGGTACTGTTGTTAACATTTTGAATTTTTCACCACAAATCATTAACCTGCACTCAGGTACTATTCCCAATGAAACACTGCCTGAGGAACGAGTGAGCACTATTAAAGACACTCAAAATGCCATTGCAATGGCTCCTTCAGTTCTGGACATACCCAGAGTATCTGCAGGTGGTAAAAATGGCGGCTGGACTCCATCCCAAGCACTAGAAAGTGATGGCTGGATTCAGGTCACAAATGGGCAATGGGAGCATGATCCTAACAACCTGGATGTTCAAGGATACCGTAACCCTGCAAATGATAATCGGGTTGGGAATGCTGATACTACAAATAAAACTGTAGAAAACTCTAGTGTGACTAGAGCTGTTTTTGAACATGGGCCCCGACGACACCACCCAAAGTAATTCTATGGTGCACCTTAATCTGCCACAAGGACCTCATACCTCCATAACTCCTGATGAACACAGATTGGGACCCTCAGAAGAGGTCCTCCAGGACCCCGCAAGTAGGTCCTGGATAGCCCCACTGTTTAAACTAGCAGACTTGTTTCAGAATAAAGGGGAGCCAGCTCCCCATATCAATGCTGTTAGGTTAATATACAAAGGGGGGCTGGAAGAACTCCAGGACAGACTATACTGTATGTATCTAGACAACTTTTGAAGGGGACAATTACATTTTTTTTCTTCTGAGATTTTTGCGTTAATTCATTTAGGTAATTCTATGATGTTAGTTTTAAAACAGTCTCAGGGATTGACAGATTTTGGGCACAATATTAGCTACTAAAAAATAACCCAGTATGGATACCTTACATGGCTGTTTCCCTCACAAAGCCTGTGATTAAGTGCATAACTACCATGTTTCGTAATGAGGGTGTAAACATAAAAGATATCCTAGTTTGGCTTAAGCAAAGATACAAAGTGCTAGATAGACCCTCCCCAATTCTAGACAGCAAATAACTCTGGAATGGGAGATGGAAAATCAAGATTAAATTATTTTCTACCAATAATGGACCAGTACATTTACCAGATAGCTTTTATTTAGGGAAAGATAGAGGGTACTGTTTTATCAGGGACAACCCAAGTCATATTTCAAATGCGGTGCGCGAACGCACTTGAACTCTGTCTGCAATACCCTAAAATGCAACCACTGCCTAGAATATGGGCACACTGCTGCACAGAGTTTGAACTTATTTAAATGCAATCTGTGTCAGAAGACTGGGCATGGCTATAGGAAATGCCCATGGGCTTCTCACAACAGAGAGAATTGTCCCTCACATGAGGGATTAATTAATATAGCCCAGCAGTTACAGGCTCAGAAAGTGGCAACACAAAATACTAATGTACCCAAGGTTCCTGAGAACTCCCCTAGTGTAAGCAAAGAAGGGGTGCAGGCATAAGCAAGCCAAACTGAGGCCACTCGGGTAATTGAGGTTACACCAGAAAAGAATCCAGCAGCTATAGATGAGACTGAAACACATGGATAATAGTATAGCTGTGTTGCACCCCCAGCCAGTTACAGTCCTTTAAAAAAGTAGTTGCAAAGAAAAGGAATAGGTCTGGTAAATCTCTTCTTGCTAACCCTCACATAGATAAAGTAGAAGGTAAGCCCCAAGGGACATGGAAAGCAGGAAACAAATGTGCAGCACTAGCCCCAGATAAATAGGGAGAAGATTCAGGGGGAGAAGAATCGGATTCCTCGTCATTAGCCTCTACTACAACTGATGCGACCTCTGACCCTGATGGGGGGGAAGAACACATTCCCCGACAGTCCCGGCACAGGAGGTTTTCCAGAGCTTCCTGAATGTAGTTATGGGTAGTTAGTTCAAATAAACCCCTTTTCGACATGGGCTCCCTCACCGTAACAACAGTTAATGTTAACAGTAACAAAAGTCAGAAGAAAATGTTAACCACACTGACTTTGTTACGGGAAGGCCAAAGTGATATTTATTGCATTCAGGATGTAAGATTAAAAACACAACATGAATTGCAGCAGGCTACTAGAATTTGGTCTAAAGGTGCTACTTTTTGATATATTGGGGTAGATCAATGTGCTGAAATAGGGGTGTTACTTACTAATCCAGAATTAAAGGTGTCAGAACTGGTAGACATACAGCTAGGTAGGGCTCTGTTACTTGCCAATAACTGACAGAGAGAACTCTTTAGGTTAATTGCAGTCTATGCCTCGCAAACAAAAGCACAGAGAGTGTCTCTATTTTCAAATATCCAGCCATATCTGCACACTGTCAGATTAGTAATTTGGGCAGGCGATTTTTAATTGTGGCCTAGGGAAATTAGACAGGGGACTCAGAACTGAAAAAATGTTTTGTGATTCCCTGGCATTGCAAAATATTGTTAATATGACTAGTCTGGTAGATGTATATAAATTCCAACATGCCAGAGAGGCCCATACATACGTTTGAGGGTATATTTCTACTAGAATTGATTTTATTTTCATATCATCTGGCCTACAAGTATTAAACTCAAAATTACAAGCTTGGGAATTCACAGATCACAAATCCATTACTGCACAAATAAATTGGGAACATTCCCCATGATGTAAGAAAAATAATTGGAGGCTAAACAGCTCAGCTTTTGAAAATAAAGGTATTAGGCAGGCATGGAGAAAGGAGTGGTGCACCAACTTATCAGTAGTAGGACTGTATGAAAAAATAACAATATGGTGGGAAGATGCTAAAAGTTCATGAAGGTTTTTTTCAGGATAAAGCAAAACAGACTGTAAATAAAGAATATTTAGGTTATTTACATTTGAGAAATCTGCTACAAAGGCTCATATATTTAACAGAAATGGAAAAAGTGGATTATAGCACACAAATAAATAACATAGAGAAACAAATGTTCTCTTTGCAGTATAATGGCGAAATCTTGAGAGAACGAACTTAGGTTTGGTACTCATATGAAAAAGGGTTCCATGGACCCATTTAAAGAATGTAAAAACAGAGTGGGGTAGAGGGTTATCACTGAAGTAATAATGGAATCAGGGCAAAAAATTACTACTCCTATGGGTATTTTGCAACAGGTAGAAGGCTATGTGAAATCTTTATATGGTGAAATTTCATCAATAGAAGATGGTGAAATAAGGCTTGAAAATTTGGGATTACCTCAGGTATCAAGGCAAGAAAGTCTAAATTTGGCTTGTCCAATTACTGAGGAAGAAGTTAAAATAACTATCTCATCTTTGAAAAATAACTTTGCGCCAAGTACAGATGGTATTGTGTCTAAATTTTATAAAATCTTCCAGGAGGACTTGGCCCAGTATTAGCAATCTTATCTAATGAATTGCTGAAAGATGGGTGTTTAGCAAAAACAATGAACCAAGCCCTCCTTACAAAATCACACATGCCCCCACAATGCAAAGCATCATGGGCTGCATATGCAAATCACCACAGAATGTTAGGCTGGTCCAACTTTAAGCAGAATGAGCCCTCCTTATACTTTTATACAAAAAAGGAGCCAGGGAAGAGTTAAAAAAACTGGAGGCTTTTGAGCCTTTTAAACTCAGACTTGAAAATTCTAAGTAAAATATTACTCAATAGGCTATCTGGGTTAGCTGAGAAACTAATAAGTCCATTCCAGACATGTTCTGTCCCGAACAGGTATCAGCACAATTACCTTATTTTACTTAGGGAGATCTTTCAGACAGCCGGACAGTTAGATTTACAGGGGTATGTGTTGGGTATCGATCAAAAAAAGGCTCTTGAAAAAGTCTCACATGAGTTTTTGTTTACAGTTCTTAAAGCATATGGGATATCTAGTAGTTTTATAAATTGGTTAAGTTATATGTACAGTGAAGCCACCATTATCCCTAACATTAATGGATGGCAAGGGAAGGAAATCAGGGTTAAGAGAGAGAGTCAGACAGTGCTGTCCCCTTAGCTCCCTCCTTTATGCCTTAAGTATTGATATCTTAATAAGGTATATTACACAAAACGAACGGATTCATGGATTTAGCCTAGGTGGGGATTTGACTACAGTGAAAGTTCTGACATACACAGACGATTTAGTATTATGCCTGAATCATACCACAAATGAGCCGCAGCTAACAGATCCCTTGAAGGCATCCTCCAAGGAATCAGGGACAAGGATTAATTATAACAAAAGCTCAGGAGTACTATTAGGAGATACCCTGCTTCCAATAGGGGAAAAGTCGGCAGAAATCCCTATCTCAAAAAACAATATCACAATCTTAGGAATAGAATTTGGGGGTATGGAAATGGAAAAACATAACTGGGAAATGGCGTTGCAGAAAGCTAATAGACTCGTATATACTTGGAAGGGGCAACAGATAGCCAAAAACGTAAGAGTCCTTTCAGTGAAAACCTTGCTTATCCCAGTCTTTTTGTAAATTAGTTATGTGTTTCCCCCTCCACAGTTCCTATATACTGCACTATACAGCATGTTCTTTTAAACTTCTTGGGGAAGTAGGTTGAACTCCCATAAAAAGAGAATTTACATATAAAAAACACAGGAAGGGGGAGTGGGTATGATAAACCCTGTGGCTTTTTTATTAGTATTTTCCTCATGTATAATATAGGGTTAGCTTTAAAACCTGGGAATAAAATTTGGAAATCATATGTAATGGTATGGCTTGACAAATGTATAGGACCTTGGGCACAGAGGAAGCCTGGACTATTGAATAGAATATTGATAGTGCCAAGTTATGGGTTGGAACAAATTACAAATGCTATTAAATGGAATGTGACTGTTTCCCAAATTCAAACCATGGATAGAAAAGGGCTTTATGCACATATTTTGCAGGCTGAATATAAAGAACTTGTAGCCTTCCCGGAGTGACCTCAGATTAACATGTCCTTTCTCCTGCATCAGCTTTCAAATAAAAGGCTCCCAGAATTTGTATGGGATACCATGTGGTTAGGTAATTATGGTATATTGGGGGTTCATAATAACAATAAACACAAACAGCTCAGTGAGAGGTATTTCCCAAGACGTACTTGTATACTGAAGTTAGAAACACAGTCGCACCTATTCTTGGATGGTGAATATGTAAAGTTATTTTGGGTGCAGTTGGTCAGAGAATGGGAGAAGACATTATTTTTAAATTTGACATATGTCACATTAGTGTATGGGGACTATTCAGAGGGTTGGAGTAAATACCACCAAGAAACAATATACATCATTTTTGCGATACTTAGATATTACATTTGGCAATCAAGATGTGTCTGGGTAACTCAGCAGAGGTTAGTACATTATGTTGAGATAGTTAAGAATGTCCAAACTTCCTTACTAACTATGTTTTTGAGAGAATCTAGAATCTATAGTACAGAGAAGGTCAATTTGTTTTGGTTAAATTGCAAAAAGTGGTTTATTTCAGAATGAATGTCTATTTTTGTTTGATAATTGAAAGTACATTAATTATGGATCTTTGATGTTATGTATGTAATATTAAGATGTGAAGAAGATATGACTTTAATGACATGAAATTTTTTTGGGCTATGGAATGTAAAGTAGCCCTTCTTTCCAATAAAAATTCCCCTACTCTTTCCAGAAGTGTCATGGGCTCTTTAACATTCACCTGAACTACCACCAGAACAGGCAGATGGGACCTTGGTTTAACGTCTCATCCAAAAGACAGCACCTCAGGAGTGCAGCACCCCCCCTCATACTGCACTACAGTGTCAGTATATTAGGATTTAACCTGAGTGACTGGAGTGGGAATAGAACCCACAGCCTTCTGATCTTCTGGCCTCAGAGGTGAGTGTACAATCTGCTGAGCCACTGACACTGCTCAGTGCCCAGCAGTCAGGGGCTCTGCATTGAGCAGTGTGTGCCAGTAGGTAAATTGGGATATAGTCACTGTAATGTGATAATACTGGTGGACATGATGGACCCCAAGTCCTTTCTACCACCACAATACTGTTATTAGGCCCTATGCACAAATGGGGCGGAGTGGCTAAGCGCGTGTATCTGGGGCACGTAGCCACTCTGCAACCAATGTACCCCCTGCATGGGATGCACAAATAGGGGGTGCACAGACCCACCGCACCCAATTCCCCATGTCTGTGGACAGCACCATGCTGGAGGCATTCCAGGGGCATGCCAGCACTACACAGTATGCATGAACCCATGTAGTGCTGGCCACATAGGTGCGGAGCAGAGCACTGGTTATGGCAGGGGAGACCTGCCATAACTCACTGCACGCCCCCACGGACACAGGCCTTCAGTTGCCGAGGGACTGGGACTGGGCTAACCATGCTGTCCCTGACCACTGGACAGCAGAGACAGCAAGAAAGGCGCATGCCTGGCAATTTCAGGAGCGGTGGCACTGAGATGGGATGGTGCCATGCAGGTCTGAGTGCCTGCAATCGGCATGCACAGCTCAGACCCATGCCTCCCTAAGCATGGGATCCACTAAGGGTCCCAGGGGGACATCCCATTGGGTGCCCGCCTGGGACAATGACTCCTCCCCTGGCCACCCTGTGGATCCCTGCATGCCAGGGGGGGAGGAGCCATGGATAGGTGGCTGGAATTAGTGAATGCCGGTATGGGTGCACCTGTCTGCGGGCGGGGTACGTGACATTTCCACATACCCACAACCACTTGGTGCATAGTGCCCAATGTGTGCATGGTTACTACAGTACTGTATAACTGGTTGTCTGTAGAGACGGTGGGGGATGTATGAAAGAAAATAACTAGAGAGAATCAGCAGAGACAGACAGTAAAGGACAAATACATGCTGCACAAACTAAGTCATTCAAACCAAATTGAAGTGCATTAGTCAATTATATTCCTTCACAAATAAAACAACCAACACTTTTAGATAGAAACATTTCTTACATCGTTTTAATATCTACATTTTTTGGTTGACTCTCTCTTTTTTTGTCTGTCTGTCTGTGCTTACGATATCCCTAGTGCAGAGCTTAGTGGCATGAGTTACCCCTTGTTTGTTCTTAAATTTTGAAAACCACTTCTGGTTGTGGTACAAAGTGTGACAACAACCTCAGTTGAGAAAAGTGTGAGCTTTGTCTTGCTTTCTTATTACTGTACTTGTGCAGCTAGGCGCCAAGGAAGGACTGCTTGAAGCTGAACTTGTAATAGACTACAGTAATTAATGCCATAATGTGACAGCTGGTGTTCCTAAATCCCTAACTGAGCCAAGGTGGATAAGATATACAGCAACGTGCACATGATGATACCCTATAAATGATAAATGACAGCAGATTAGGTTAAATTGTTGGTTAAGTTCCTGCAATTTTAACTAGTGCTAGTTGGCAGAGCTTCTTTTTAACCACCAGTGGACTTTAGTAGGGTTGTGTAATTTGTATTTGCTGATTTCTGAGCAATATATTCTGGATCCAACTGCAATGAGTCTACCAAATCCACAGTTGCAGAATCACTTCTTTTTTACAAAGCATGCAAATAAATGATTAGTGAGGTGGTTGGATCATCAGGAGAAGAATGTCAGACAGGTTTTATAAGGTAAACTCAAATGACTTCTTTCAGCAGCAGGTGTAAAAGGTGCTGTTATCAGTAGAGTCTGTAAAAGAAGTGGCAGCGAGGGTAGTAGTTTCTCAGCTTGCACTCATGGCTCTGGATTTAATGGTTGTGGCCATGTTGAATTAAAGGATTCTTGAGAAGGTATCCCACAACACCTGTAGTGATAGTTCTGTGAGGATGAGGAGGCCCTCTCCAAAGTGGGAAGGGTATTTGTGCTAGCAGTGTTTCTGCTATCAGTTCTACATGCCTGATTCATAGGGCTGAATGAAGAGACTGTGTTAGAGTTCCTCTGTGAGACTTAGCCATGACTATGATGTGGCCAGCTGCAAACAGGAAACTAGGACATATTGAAGTTTTCACTCTAGTACTAGAAAGGCTCTTGTTCCTGTTGCTGTTTGAGGTTAGGCAAGTAATAATGTGTTAATTAAGCAATAATACATGACAGGGTGTGGTATATCGTGGAATATCATCGCACCTCAGGAGAATTGTGAGGCATGAGGCTGCAGGCTGAGTGTCTCATACACCCAAGAAGTGATGCTATCCCATGATCCCATGGTATATCACACCTTGGAGTGTATTATTGTTATTATGGACTGGATCCCAATGTGCAGTAATAAAGAAAGATATTTAAAAACCAAATGTTTTTTTACAATTTTTTTTTTGGGGGGGGCAGATGTACATTTAAAAAAAAAAGTTCCTTTATTGTTGATTATGGCCAATAGGTGGTGCTGTTTGTGTTTGGTGGTAGAGGTGGCCAGAAGTCATGGTCAGCAGTTGGAATGGGTGGGATGGATTTCTAAAAGGCACCTGGGATGTGTGCTTCTGTGGTGAATTTGGGCTTCTGTCAATGTGGAGAATGTGCTGTGCCTCTGGCGGCAGCCCCAGAAAATGGATCATGTCTGAGGGACAGCAGCAGGAATGGAGAAGCTATGGTTTGTTTGTAGTAGTGAGAATATGTTTGGCTGCAAGGGGGCCATTCTGGTAGGGGGGATGTTTGGCCATGAGCAGCGTTTACGGTATCTCGATCGGGGAAGGAGTTTTGCAGCAGTTTTGTGTTTAGAGTGGGGTGCATTTGTGTTTGCTGCAGTCAGCAGCAGTGTCCTTGGTGTAAGTGGGGCCTGCTCCTGAGGATTTGCTTGTTTGTTTTTGATTTCAACAGCTGCTTAAGCTCTGACTTGCTTCGACGCACAGCATGCATTCCGGTGGCCTTGTGTGAAGCAGAGTGAGGGACATGGGGAATGTTCCTGTCGGATGGATTTGTGGTGAGTGAGGAGGCTGGTGGCTGGAGGTTTTTTGAAGCCGTGATTATGTTGTGGAATTTAATCACAGCTTCAAAAGCCTCTCAGCCAATCAGCTTCTTTCATTTTTTCCATCCAGCTCATAATGTATTTATTTATTTATTTATTATAGTATCAGAATTACAACCCTTTGAGTCAAAGACTTATTTACAAAGGCTCATGATCGTACACAGATTAGGATGGGGCAGGAGAAACATACAGTGAGTGGAAAACAGACAGCAGTGCAGGAACAGTAGCAGGGCAATAATATTTGCAATAATAATTTGTACAATTAAATATAGGTGGAGTGGGCCATATCAGCGAGAGAAGGCCCCTTCTTGCAGGAGACAGGCCTATACATGATGGTAGCTCAGCAAGAAAGGTGTGATCATAGGGTATATATAGTTTGTAGACATTACATATTTTTGAGGTAGGCAGCAGGAGTGCGGTGCAAAAACTCAAAACTTGCATGTACAGGCCTATACATGACTGTAGAGCAGCAATCGTGAGATATGCACACCAATATATAAACAGGGTGGGTGGAGTGGGTCAGGTGGTAGGATGAGGACCAGTAGTGGTGCAATTATTTGCAGTTGCAATGATGGGAACTGAGAAGGTGGCTACGCAGGGATGATTTGAACGGTCCAATTCTGAGCTCAGATGAGGTACCAGGAGGGAAGGTGCTGAACCAGGAGGGTGCCCTGTAGGAAAAAGACCTCTGAGTGAGGGTCATCCTAACCCTAGGGACTACTAGCAGGGTCTTAGTGGAGCTACAAGTGTGGACAGGAGGGGTGGCCATGCTGATTAGTTTAGACAGACCCGGGGGGGGGGTGTTAAGCCGACACAGATTTTTTGGGTGAGCAGACAGGTCTGGTAGAGTAGCCGCTCTGCAAGGGAGAGGAGGTCAGATAAGTCATAAAGTGCACAGGTGTGTGTTAGCCTATCAGCCCCAGTGAGTAGCCAACAGACCTTGTTGATTGAGAGCTTAATTTTGCCCTGGAGCAGTGTTGTCCACTGCGCCGTATATTAGGAGTCCATAGTCCACTAGGGACAGGACTGATGAGTCAATGGCGAGTCTTAGTGCTTCTGGGGGGGAGACAGGCTCTGTGCTGATATAGCAAGCCTATGTGGGAATTTATGGCAGAGCAGAGGGTGTGGATGTGGTCATGGAAGGTGAGGGAAGAGTTGAGGATGATACCTAGGTATTTATATGAGGTGTCCTGCTCAAGAGGATGGTGGGTGAGGGATTGAATGGACAGTGCAGCGCCCTTGAGTTTGTTCTGATTGTGGGTGAACAGCAAGGTTTTTGTTTTTTTAAGGTTGATTACAAGCCTGTGGTCAAGGAACCACTGCTCAGTCTGGGCAAAAGTGAATTGGAGCACAAGCTGGAGTTGGGCAGGATCGGGGTGGGATGTGAAGAGGACCACATCATCTGAATAAAGCAGTATGTTTTCTGAGGAGGCATTGGGCAGCATGTTTAAATATAAGCTAAAGAGTAGTGGTCCCAGGATAGAGCCTTGGGGAACACCGGAGCGGACCTGACACAGGCAGGAGAGGATATTGTTGATTTTTACGCACTGGGTACGGGCAGCGAGGTAATTGGCGACCCAGCTTACAGGGCCTGAGGTGAAACCAAGCTGGGTGAGGGTGTTAATGAGAAGAGGGTGGCAGACTGTGTCAAAGGCCTTTGACAAATCAATGAAAACTGCCCCGGCAGGATGCTCTTTGTCCAGGGCAGAGTAAATGAAAGTGGAGAACTCAATGAGGGCAGTTGTGGTGCTGAAACCCTGGTGAAAACTGTGCTGCTCGCTGCAGAGGAGGTTGTGCACAGTGAGGTAGTCTGTTATCTGGTTGGCCACAATCTTTTCTAGGGCTTTGGAGGAGGGGGTGGGAATAGAGATCAGTCTGTAATTGCCTGGGGTCGTTCTGTCACCGCACTTGTGTATGGGGGTGATGACAGCTCTTTTCCATGCTTGGGGAAATTGGCGAAGTCAGAGGGAGAGGATGAGTAGGTCAGTGAGGGGGCTGAGAACAACATCTAGGGTAGTGTAGAGAAGAGAGGGATCAAGTGAGTCACTATTGTGTCTGGCACCCATTAGGGTTTTGAGCAGATAGGGTTTAGCAGCAGATGGGGAGTGAGCTCGGAAGTAGAAGAGTGGGTGTTAGAGGGTGGTGGTAGGGGGATCAGGGGTGGGATCAAAGAAGTCGGTAGGTAGGATAGAGGAGAGATCTGAGAAGGCATCATTCAGCCCATTTGCAATACTGTGTGGGTCAATGGTGATTGCACCATCGATATTGATTTAGGAGGGTGGGGTCTGGGTTTTGCCGTTAAGTTTCTTTAGGTTGTCCCAGAACTTGCATGAGGAGCTCCAGGTGGATGCCAGGGTATTCCTGTAGTATGCTGCCTTTGCACTACGGATAGCCCAGGTGCATTTGTTGCGTGCCAATCTGTAGGCTTATCTATCGGCAGGCTTCCTGGACTCCAGGGCTCTGTGCCAGAGATCATCCCTGAGACGCATTTGCTTTATGAGAGCAGGGGTGATCCAAGGAGAGTAGTGTTTCCTACGTATGGTTTTGGAAATGGGTGCATATGCATCACAGGCCCTGTTAAAGTAGTAAATAAAGTAGTTGAGGGCAGTGTCAATATTGGCATTAGACTGCAAGGCTGGCAGCACCATACAGTTAGCATGCAGTATATAGCTATGTTATACTGTAGTACTTCATATACTAAAATGCTAAAAGTTGTATAAATAAGTAGAGCCCTCCCATTCACCCATCAACTTATCCATCCAACAAAATCACAACACATTATCAACTAAGTAGCACTGTATGTGTTTTGTGGGTACCAGACTAACATAACCAGCTTTTATGATTGGTTTACGAAGGCAATGGATGAGGGACAGGCACTTGATATGCTATACATGGACTTCAGCAAGGCAATCGATTATTGCATAGAAGGCTGGTTAATTATAGTTAGCTAGTTAAAGGAGCTGGTCAGCTGTTTTTGTATCATATTATTTTCAGTTGAAAACCTATATTTCATGATTGCTTGCCTTCTCTAAAATTCATTGATGTTGCTAGTTATTTTATTTGCTTCCTTTCCTAATGGAACTGAAATGCATGCTAATGGTATAGTTATACCCAACCTTGTTTTGTTTCAAATCTTTGATCTACTTTTATTGCATCCTTCATGAAGATTAAGAACACCTCAAACAGTGCAGCCACCCATGATGCAATAGTCTCTTCTCTTCCACTGCAACATCACTGGCTAAACTGCTTTTGGGGTGTTCCCAAGTCCAGGAAAGATGCAGTGGGACTTGATCAAGGACTGTAAACAAACATATTTTTGTGTGGTAACACCAGTATGGTGGGCAATCTGTTTTTCACTTTTAAAAAGGAAAAAAGAATCAGAATCAACCAAGCAACTATATCACCAATCCCTATTTAACATTACCAGTCATAACATGTGTTTTTTTAAACTGGAGACACTCTGAGGCCTCGGGGTTGACAGGGTCCCTTAACAGCAATCAGCATTAGTGTATATACATGTGTGCTGTATACTGTATATATATATATATATATATATATATATATATATATATATATATATATATATAATGAAACAAAAATCCATTTAATGCATCAGTAGGGTTGTTCCATAGCGACAAAAGTAAGGAAAATTCGATTGTTACGGTTGAAACCCCCCAGACACCTCCAGCCCACACCCCCAGCCGGCATCGGGGTGCGCATTGGGGTCATTGGTCCAACTCTCACTTCATCACATGTGTAAAGAAGCAGAGGTATAGGAGAATGGGGTGAGAGTTAGGACCAACAACCCCAACGTGCACCCCGATGCCGGCTGGGGGGGCAGGCTGGAGGTATCCAGGGGGGGTTTCAACCCTAACACTGAATTTCCTTACTTTTGTTGCTGTGGAACAACCCTAACTGATGCATTAAATGGAGTTTTTTCCTCTAATTAACCTTCTTTTTGAGAATGATAACGAGAAATACTGAATGTAATGTGACGGTGCGCACTCCCGCCACTTGATGTCTTGTGACATAGTAACAGGAACAGCAACACAAACACAAGGTGGAAACGCAAATGGTAACAGTAACGAAAATGCAAGGGCAAATGACAATGCAAAGGGTAACACACACGATGGCGCACACGGGAAAGGTAACAGTAATAGGTACATAAACGCAAGGGGAAACAGTAACTGTAACAGTAACAGAAGCGCATACCCTCTTTTTGCTGGAGAACTGCATAGAGAAACACAGTGTGTACAAAGAATATGTGCATTGTAATGGAAATGGAAGCTTAAAACGAGCATTGGAAGTACTTAATTGCAAATATCTCAGCAACCATACGATGTAGAAAAAAAATGTTAATGTCACAGAAATCATTATTTTCCTGGCTACCATTTTTTATAACAATATGCAACCCACAACGAAAAATCTGTATCTCGCACCGTTTTCGAGATACAAGCCCTGAAAGGTGCAGCATACGCCACCATGTCAGTCTATGGGAAAAATCATCAACTTCAGAGTACCGTAACTTTGGAGCCGTACAATATTTTTTCACCAAATCACAAACAGACACATCTGTGACATGTTTGCTGCAGTCCCTCCAACTTTCAGGCCAAAAGACCTAACTGTTCTTTTGCAGCAAGGTGGCAAAGAACTCCTGTCATTTTGGCCATAGTGTTACAAAGTACTTTCGTGATTTGCGAATGCTTTCGCACAGATTTGCGAAAGTGTTATGAGCACAAAAGTACTTTGCGAAAGTACTTTTTCCAGAACTTTGAAAAACATATTTCTGGGGTGTTTAACCCCCCAAAAAAGACATGGCTAGCATCCTCAGGCTCCTATTAGGTGAACACAAAAATAATTGTGTCCCTAGATGGTCCCAAATTTAAATGGCAAGCATTTTTCTGATCACCAACTGAAAACAAAATGGTGGATTTGTGAAAGTACTAGGGCCATTTGTGAAAGTAAAAAGTGCATTTGTGAAAGTGTCGAACTTTTTGTTAACTTTTCCCATTCACTTACAATGGGAACTTGTTTTTTGAATAACTTTTGAACCGTTTAATATTTTTTCACAAAATCTTTGAAAGGCACATCGGGGACCCCAGCTGCATGTTCCCTGTAGTGTTCAGACCAGTCGCGCAAACTGTGCAACCTGTAGGCGAGATCAAAGAAATTACAAAAAAGCATAATTGCGCAATTCGTTGTCACTTAATAACTCCACAACCGTATATCCAACTGGTACAAGACTTGGCAGTTCCCAAGATCTACCATGCTCCATCTTCTATTCCAAATTTCAGGCAAATCCATTGAACAGTGGCAAAGTTATTGAGGTGCAAAATTTTACCCTTTAACCTTAAACGTACATCTACCATAATATATATATATATATATATATATATATATATATATATTTGATGCAAAAATCATTTTAGTGCATCAGTTAGGTTGTTCCATAGCGACAAAAGCAAGGAAATTGCTGTTAGGGTTGAAACACCCTTCAATCAATCAATCAATCAATATCTTTATTTATCCAGGCGGGCACCATTGAGCAAGCTCATTTACAAGGTGGACCTGCGGTCCTACAGTAATAATACAGAAAGACAAGTTACAATAGTACAAACAGTAAAAATAGCTGCTATTATAGTAAAAATGCACATTTACAGGTAATATACATTGAACATAGAACTACAAGGAGTCGTGGATAATGAATTTGTGCTGGATCCAAGCCCAAAAACTGTGCATTTTGTAGTGGGAAATGTTAGGGAGAAGGTAGGCATACCAGATAGAAGATATCAAGTGCATAATGTAGGGAGAGGTGGGGAATAGGGGCTCAAATGAAGAGGACCCAATTGTTAAAGCAAAGTGAGGGATTGGGAGGGCGGAGGACTGTACGAAAGGCAACGAAGCGATTTTTGCCCCAAAATGCGGCAACATATGGAGGAGAAAAGCTGCCATTGTATTAAGTGCAAGAGGAGGAACATAGTAGCAGGGGCAAAACTGGGAGGGTCCTGGAGGTTGGGGCAGAGGTAGGTGTTGGATGGATGAGGGATCTAATATTTTTAAGCCATTGGGTGCAGCACACTGAAATGGGGCCGGGCCCCTAACTGTCACCCCATCACATGTGTAAGGAAGCAGAGGAATAGGAGATCGGGGTGACAGTTAGGACTGATGACCCCAACACGCACCCCGATATCAGTTGGGGGTGTGGGCTGGAAGGGTCCAAGTGGTGTTTCAACCCTAACAGTGAATTTCCTTGCCTTTGTCACTGTGGAACAACCCTAACTGATGCACTAAAACTGCGTTTTTTGCCTCTAATTTCCCTTCTTTTTGAGAATAATGATGAGAAATAGTGAATGTAATGCAGCAGTGGGAGTGCCGGGCCCACCACGTGATGTCTTGTGACATAATAACAGGAACAGCAATGCAAACACAAGGTGGAAACGGAAATGGTAACAGTTAGGAAAATACAAGCGCAAACGACAATGCAAAGGGAAACGCACATGGTGGCATAGATAGGAACAGTAACGCAAATGGGGACATAAACGCAAGTCGAAACAGTAAGTGTAACAGTAACAGAAGGTCAGACCCTCTTTTTGGTGGAGAATTGCATAGAGAAAGACAGTGTGTACAAAGAATATATGCATTGTAATGGCAATGGAAGCTGAAAACGAGTATTGGAAGTACTTAATTGCAAATATCTCAGCAACCGTACAATGTAGAAAAAATGGAAATTTCACAGAAAAATCTATATCTCGCACCGTTTTCAAGATACGAGCCCTGATAGGCACGGCGTACACCACCATGTTAGTCTATGGGAAAAAACATCAATGTTGGAGTACCGTAACTTTGGAGCCATGCAATATGTTTTCACCAAACCACCAAAAGGCACATCTGTGACATGCTGGCTGCCTTTCCTCCAAATTTCATCCCAAAAGACTAAGTGGTTCTTTTGCAGCAGGGTGACAAAGAAGTCCTGTCATCTTGGCCATAGTCTGGAAAAGTAGTGTCGTGTTTTACCTTTTCGCAAATTTTGCGAAGATTTAAATCAGTCGACACTACTTTGCTACACTACTTTTTCCAGAAATTTGAAAAACATATTTCTGGGGTGTTTAACCCCAAAATAAAGACATGGTTAGCATCCTCAGGGTCCGACTAGGTGAATACAAAAAGAATTGTGTCCCTAAAGGGTCCCAAATTTAAATGCCAAGCATTTCTGTGATCACTAACTGAAAAAAAATGGCTGACTTATGACACTACTGGGGTCATTTGCAACACTAAAAATGGCTTGTTCGACACTTTCACACTTTTTGTTAACTTTTCCCATTGACTTATAATGGGAACTTGTTTTTTTGAATAACTTTTGAACCGTTTAATATTTTGTCACAAAATCTTCAAAAGGCACATCAGGGACCCTGGCCGGACATTCTCTGAAGTTTTTGGACCAGTTGCGTAAACTGTGCAATCTGTAGGCAAGAGCAAAGAATTTGCAAAAAAGCATAAATGCACATTTTGTTGGTGCTTATTAACTCCGCAACCGTATATCCAACTGATACGAAACTTGGCAGATCCCAAGAACTACCATACCCAATCATGTGTACCAAATGTCAGGCAAATCCATTGAACGGTGGCAAAGGTATTAAGGTGCAAAGTTTGACCCTTTAACCTTAAAATGGCTCCTCAATGCTAACTATGGTAGCACTACCATGCTACCATAATATATATTTATGTAATGCAAGTGAGGATACATTTCAGCAAATATTGCCTGTATTTCCTGGGTAGTCTGACCTACAGTGAGGATATCGCATTTATCCTCACTATAGGTAATTTATCCACACAGTAGGTCATGTAGAGGCACTATCTGCACTTAACCAGTCCTCAAACACAAACTGCACTGGACCACGGCACAGCTTACTGTAACAGACAGCTCCAACTTCACCCACGCATCGGCCCCTTAACTCTGAACCTCTTCAGCCAGCATTCAGTTTGAGAGGTTCACTTTTTTTAAAACATTTTTTTTTCTTTCTTTTACGATGCTACTACCTCCCTTCCTTCTCAGCCCCAAATATTAAGCACAGTACCTGTGACTGGCTTGCATTACCTCCAGACTGGTACCCGGCAACCACGGCTTCTTTTTCTGTGAGTCGAGGTGCCAGCTCGCTTAACCGAGCACCGGTGGGCCTCCTCACCACGTCTTCAGAAACCTGATGCCATCAGCCCCTGCCACTGCAGGTGTACCGACTGTGAAGAGCTGAACCGAAAAACTTAATCTGCAGCTGGGGAAATATTTTTTTGAATTTAGGCACCAACACTCTACCCCTAGACTTCATCACCCATTGGCTCCCTGCCACTGTGACACGCTAGCTCTCCTTGCTTAAAAGTGAGAGCACGCCCAACGGCTTCGGACTTTGTCACTAACTTTATCATTTAGGAAGGGTGGCAGGGGTGACCTGTGCTTGGAGGGTCCCCCACCCACTGAGCTACGGCTTCTTTTTCTGTGAGTCGAGGTGCTGGCTTGCTTGTCCGAGCACCAGCGGGCCTCCTCACCATGTCTTCAGAAACAGCCCAGAACTTAAATTGAACCTTTAACCTGATGCCATCAGCTCCTGCCACTGCAGGTGTACCGACTGCGAAGAGCTGAACCGAAAAACTTGATCTGCAGCTGGGGAAATATTTTCTTCCCGCCTACCTTCTCTGTTCCCTCCTCCCGTTAAGTACTCATAAGCTTCTCCCAAATATGACTGTGGCTCCTATTAACTAAGAAGGGAGTGGCTGAAAAACCTTAGTACCTTGACTTTACTTTATGATGCTTGAGCTCACTGACTTGCTTAGGGTATTGTACATCGGGCTGATCATTTCTCCCTGGGCACTGTAAACTACAAAGAGTTGCTTATTCATCTGTCTGCTCATTGTATATTGCTACATGTATATTGCTTACCCTTGCATATTTTTCGCAATATTGATGCTCAATGTTGGCTGGGCCATCAATAGAAAAATAGTGTTCTCTAAGTACTGGCTAGCATATGTCTAACTGCCCTGTAACCTACTGAGGGGAGTGTTCTAACAGATATTCTCTGAGTCTCTGATCCCCTGTCCAAGCTCCAGTACCTATACCCGTGTTGTTCCTGTCCAACTAGTTACACTTGTATACTGTGCACATTGTTCAGCCTCCCATCAGGTCATCCCTCTGGCCCTTTCACTGTCACCCTATAGAAGAGGGAGTCACTAGATATTGTTTAGCTCTAACTTATTTATTTTATTTATTTATTTAGTTAAACATCAGTTTAGAAACCTTTGAGCCAGAGGCTCATTTACAAAGGTACCTCGTCACAAAGAGGACATCAGAACAGTAGTACAAGGGACACAGTACTTACAAACAAAAAAGTTACAGTTCAATTACAATTTTGTTACAATAGAATACAATCTCCAACTAAGCAAAAGATAACAAAAGGTGCAAAACTTATGGTGGGGAGAGCTGGTGGGGTAGAAGGGAGGGAGATAGGGGAGGAGGAATTAGTAGGGAAAGGAAGGGGGGAGACGCTCAGTGAGCATTGTCAAACAGAGTATATACTTTTTTTTTTTTTTTTTTTACACTAGGCTAGCGGCAGTTGAATTTATGAGAGCTAAGCAGGAAGTTTCTGAGCCTGGGCTTAAAACAGCTAAGGTTAGTGAGTTTGAGACACTGGCAGGGAGGAGTTATACCAGTGGGGCGCTTATGGGGAATGCCTCTGACCTTGAGAGGTCCTGGCTCGGAATAACTAGGGTAGCTCTTGACGAGCTGCATGTGATCAGGTCGGTGCAGTACGGCTAATGGAGTAGGATAGGCCTATGGGGATAGGCCACGAGGGCTTTGAAAGGTGAGCTGGCATGTCTGATACATGAGTCGCTCTTCCAGGTTGAGTAGGGTAGCCAGGGTGTACAGCCCACATGTGTGAGTGAGTCTGGGAGCACCAGTGATAAGTCTGCAGGCCTTATTAACTGTGAGGCGAACCTTGTTGAGGGCAGTCTGATCTGCTGAGCCATAACCCGGAAGGCCATAGTCAATGAGAGACATGACAGAGGAGGTGACAGCCAGGCGGAGGGCATCAGGAGGGAGGCATTTCTTTGCTGGTAAGAATGCCTAGCCGTGAGTTGGCAACATATAATTTAGGGCAGATATATGTCCATGGAATGAAAGTGCAGGGTCAAAGGTTATACCAAGATATTTATAGGACTGCACCTGGTCAATGCGAAGATTGGTGTGAAGTGGACAGCTAAGGAAACTTGCTGTACTTATTTTGGGGTGGGAGAAGAGCATCGTTTTGTTTTCTTAAGGTTGATAACAAGTCGGTGCTCAGTGAACCAGGTAGCTGCAGAGTCAAAGACTAGTTGGAGGAGTTCTGTAGCAGCATGGGGTCATTGTGGGAGGCAACGAGAACAGCATCATCAGCATAGAGAAGCATCTACCTGCATAACTACTAGGTAGGGAGTTAAGAAAGAGTGAGAATAGTAGGGGTCCAAGAATTGAGCCCTCGTGCACCCCAGAGTGAATGGGGCATGTTTCAGAGAGAGTACCGCTGACTTTCACACATTGGGAGCTGGCAGAGATAGCTGGTGCACCAGGAACAGGTCCTGAGGCAAAGCCTATTAGGTCGAGGGTGGAGAGCAAAAGAGGATGCGAAACGGTATCGAATGCTTTAGACAGGTCAATGAATATAGCACCAGCCAGGGCACCAGAGTCCAAGGAGGCATGGAGGAAGTTGGACAATTCCAGGAGTGCTGTATTGGTACTATGACCTGTTCTGAACCCGTGTTGTTCAGGGCAGAGAACATTGTACTTACAGAGGTAGTCAGAAACTTGGGACGCCACAATTTTCTCTAACGCCTTAGAGAGGGGGGAGAGGATTGAGATGGGTCGGTAGTTACCCAGAAGAGTCCTGTCACCACCTTTATGGACAGGGGTAACTGTGGCAATCTTCCAGGCAGAGGGGAATCCAAGACAGAGTGATTTGTTGAAAATGCACGTAATAGGTGAGAGGACCTGATCCAGGACCTGACGTAAAAGGCAGGGATCAAGCGAGTCATTACCGATGGTGTTACCTTTTAGGGCTTTTAGCAAGTAAGGCCTAGCTTCTTGCATGGTGACAGGATGCAGGTGGAAAGAGGGGCGGGCAATGGGTTAGAATGCAATCTTCTAAACCTACCAGGGGTGATGACATGCCTTCCTCACCCAGTGTTGCCTTCCTCACTGGTCTCCTCTCTGGTCTCTCCCTAATGGTCGCTGTCCCCCTCAGTTAGCAGGGACCCCTGGGGTATGTCTGCCTCTTATGAGGTGTCTGACTTCACCTTCTCTAACCTCCTTGCCCTTGATAGGCTGCCCCCCTGTCTTACCTACTGCCTTGATCTTAGATACCTCCTGTGTCCTACATTGGTGACAAGGCATCCAGCCCGCAAGCCCTCGACCAGAGGTACCTCAACCCGATGGTACCTCCTCTGGCACTTCCTGGTGCTACCGGCCCTGGCTGGTGATATTGAGCCCAATCCTGGTACTACCTATCAGGCCTCTTCACCACCTACAGAATGGGACTTGGGCAAGGGGGTAAAACTTGCTCACCTTAATATTCGCAGTCTTTTGCCCAACCTGGATGAACTCACTGCATGGGCTGCACACTATAAGCCTGACATTCTTGGCATAACAGAGACCTGGCTGAAACCCTCAATTCCTGCCTCGGCTTGTGTGCTACCTGGCTATAAGTTTATTAGACAGGATCAGCTTGAAAATAAGCGGGGTGATGGCATTCTAATTTACTTTAAGTGTCATCTTAAAGTGTCTCTGGTGGCGCACCAGCAGACCTCTCTGTCCTCATGTGCACTACTGCATACTGTGTTGTTACTCGGGAATACAAAAAAGCTGCATGTTGTATGCATGTACAATCCCCCCAAGGGTGGTCTGCCTTGTCTTACCCACCTCCTGGACACCGTTGGTTCTAATGTCGAGTAAATGAACTACTAATCCTAGGAGATGTGAACTTGAACTGGACTGGAGGCAATTCTAAGTAGTTTGAGCCTCTACTTGCAAGTCTAGCCCTAACTCAGCTTATCCGGGAGCCCACTAGATTGTCGACTAATGGTGTCACTAGCTCCCTGCTGGACTGGGTTCTGTCAAACTGCCCTGAGAGGGTCCGCTCCACCGGAACCCTGCCTGACTCCATCTCTGATCACACCTCTGTATTCTGTGTGTGAAAAATTCCCTCTCCAAAACTTCCCCATAAAATCATTCATGTTAGAGATTTCTCTACGTTTGATGTGGGGACATTCCAGGAGGATCTGAGGATCACTGACTGGTCTGGAGTGCTTAGTGCCCATGACCCCTCTACTGCTGTCTTCCAGTTTCTCACTGTCTTTGGTGCCCTGCAGGACAAACATGCCCCCCTTCTTAGGCAGCGGGTCGGGGGGTCCACCACAAAATGGCTACACGGAAGCCTCTTTGCCCTCATGTGGGCTAGAGACATGTGATGGGCTCACTTCAAAAGCATGCTAGATCAGTCCCTCTTTCAACAATATAGGAAGCTCAGAAATGAGTGCAAAAAAGCCATCAGGGCGGCAAAGAGTGACTACTGTAAATCTGCCCTAATTAGCTCTGCTAAAGACCCACAAAGGTTCTGAAGGAACATAAAAAACCTTGTCAGTGGCTCCTCCAATCCTGGGATATGCAATATGATCATTGGTGGCTCCACTTGTAATATTCCACACACAATAGCAAACACTTTTAATTCCCACTTTTCGGATTTGTCAGCGTTCATCTCACCTTTCCCTGCTGGAGCAAATACCAGTGGCCCCTCAGCTCCCCCCCCCCTCAGAGGAGGCTCACCCCTTCCATCCATTATTTTATCTCAGGGCGGTGTCTGTCATGGAGATGCCGAGACTTCTCTCTGGTCTCCCCCTGCACTCCAGTGCTTGCCTTGATAATATGGAGTCCAAGCTTCTGAAGTTGGGTGCCTTACACGTTGCCTCCCCAGTGGCACATATCTTTAACCTGTCCCTTGCCACTGGGGTTATTCCTGACATTTGGAAGGTGGCAAGGATTGTTCCTGTTCCGAAGCAGGGGAATCCCAAAGTTCTGGATAACTATCAGCCGATTGCCAACCTATTGGCCATTAGCAAACTCTTAGAGAAAGTCGTTGCTGAGCAACACACAGAGTTCATCCAGGCCCATGAGTTGCTGTCCCATGCACAGCATGGCTTTCGAAAAGGGTATAGCACATCCACGGCCCTTGTCTCTGTCTCACCTAGCATCAGGGTGGCCATGGACCAGGGTAAACTCTCTGGAGCCATATTCATCAACCTATCAAAGGCCTTTGATCTTGTGGACCATGCATTACTTTGCACACAGATGCGGTCCCTTGGCCTGTCCCCCCCTCTGCCCTGAATTGGCTTACAAACTGCCTCCAGGGCAGAGTGCAACTGACCAAATTCAACAAGGTCCTCTCTGATCCCACTTCGGTGACCTCTGGCATCCCCCAGGGCTCTGTCCTGGGGCCCCTTCTCTTCTCTGTATTTGTTAATCTCCCAGCTACTGTAATCAACTGTAGTGCCACCCTTTATGCGGATGATCTGGTCATCCTGGCACACTCCCGTGACATTGGGACTCTCAACCTCCTGTTGATGGAGGACTTTGAGAACATTCAGTCCTGGGTAATGTCTCACAGACTGGTCCCCAACCTGAAAAAAACTCAGGTCATGATGTTTGGGTCTTTGGCCAAGATCAAGGCCTCCCCTGCCCCTCTATGTGTCATTGGTGAGGATGGTATCTCCCTTCTAACCACAACTTCCATCAAATACCTTGGAGTGACACTTGATCCCCAACTTGACATGGGGAGTCACATTCTAAATGTCTGCAGAACTGTAAATTGTAAACTGGGTCTTGCCTACAGGGCAAATAAAAATCTGATGTCTGCTGCTCATCTGGCTCTTGCCAGAGGTGTGCTGTTCCCTTCACTGAGCCATGACCTACTCCAATTTGCCCGCACCTCCAAGGTTCTACTTACCCAGTGGCACACAACCTACAACAATATCTGTCGCTTCACCCTGGCTGCCCCTAGACTCACCCACCACTGTGAGCTATACGACAAACTTGGCTGGCTTTCCCCGACAAATCACCTGAACTTTGGGCTGGGCTGTTTCATGGGTAAAGTGATCAGAACTGGTACCCCTCTGGGGCTGGCACAACTTCTCAAGCCTGCTGACCCCTCCTCCTACTCCCTCAGGTCTCAGGAACTGGGTGTGCTCAAAGTCCCCTTTACCTGAACCCTTATGGGGGATAGGAACTTAGAGAAGTGCTCCCAGGCTTTGGAACTCTCTTCCTGCCCATGTTCGCTCTTTTCCCTCCCACTTGTGCCTCTGTAATTCTCTGTGGAAGCATCTGAAGCTGTTCTCAGCGTGTGAGTGTCCCAGTCCTCCCTAAACTTGGTCTCCACACTGGACTCTCACTCAGATGCATGAGATCTGTCTGATTAATTCCTCAGGAACTAGCTATCTCTGTGGCCCTGCTAAATGGTCTCTCGTACACTGTGATTACTGTACCTGTCATTGAATGACCTAGAATATTTACTTTTTGTTTGTATGTTTATTACCTATTGCTGCTCACAGTAGACTATCTATGTTAGCCTATTTCCCTTGTATCAATGTACTCAGTTCTACTCATTGTTATGTACTCTGCATGTACCTGTATCTTCGCTGTGCTCTGCTGGGTCATTCCTGAAAATAGGCACATAACTTGTCTAGTGTACTTACCCGGTCAACAAAAGCTAAATAAAAAAATAACCACTCCTCAAAATGTGAATCCCTCACTGAGTAGCACTCCTTTTGGGAACAAAGAAAGCAGGATCAACCAGATAAAAGATGCACGACACATTAGCTTACAAAAAAATTAAAAAATAAATAAAATTGAAACAAAACAAGCCCATGGGAACCTGGCTCCCCCACAAAGCAAGATCTCCCCACTGCCATGTTTCCAAAACTTTTAAGCCAACCCATACACCCAGTCACAGCCAATTAAACCATCTAACAAGACTGATGCATGTAGTCACCCTAGCTACCATGGTAGCCTCAGAAGTTACCAACTACGAGTGGCGTGGAACACCAACAAAACAAAACAAGTCATTTTTAACATGTCAAAAAGAACAAGCATTTGTCAATGCCCAGAGTTCGCTGTTGGTAGTGCTCTTGTACATGTCTCCCATATTTTTCTCTGTATATTCCTCTGTCTTGCATTTTAAAGGTGGGCATTACGGTTGGAAACCCTAATGCCCTGGGTGTTTGTTGGTATTTTTACTCCAAATTTTCAGCATGGGCTTTTTGGGACACCACCTCATGAACAGTGCCAGTATCATTCTGTTACTCAATCCCAAAAGGTGATTTTGCACAGCAAGTGTGCCATTCGGCACCACAGGTGCAAAAACACATTTCGGGGAGGATGTGAAAAATGACAGCTGTACTGTTCATGAAGAGGTGTGAAGAAATGGCAATGTTGAAAATCTGGAGTGAAAATATGAAAAAGTGGCAAAGTTACAAGTGTGTGTAGAAACTGTGTAACGCATGCTCGTAGCGCAGTCATTTTTTGGAATGTTTTCACCAAATTTTCAACATGGCCTTTTTGGGACCTCCCCTCATGAACAGTGGCACTGGAATTTTGTTATTCTGTCCCAAAAGTTGATTTTGCACAGCGACCATGCCATTCTGTGCCACAGGTACAAAAACACGTTTTGGGAAGGACACAAAAACTGACAGCTATATTGTTCATGGGGGCGTGAAAAAATGGCAATGTTGGAAGTTTGGAGTGAAAATCTTAAATATTGATGACATTACAAGTGTGCATAGAAACTGCGTAATGGACGCTCCTAATGCAGTCATTTTGGGGAGTTTTTTCACCAGATTTGCAACAAGGGCTTTTTGGGACCCCACCTCATGAACAGTAGGACTGTCATTTTGTTAATTGGTCCTGAAAGGTGATTCCGCGCAGTGACTGTGAAATCACTTTTTGGGACCAAGAAACAAAATGACAGTGACTGTGTTCATGAGGTGGGGTCCCAAGAACCCCATGTTTAAAATTTGGGACCAACACTCCCAAAAATGGCTGAGATATCAACCTAAATTGAAACCCCCCAATTCACTGCCATTATAGGACTTGCCATCATTTCTTCAGTTTGTGGTCAGCTTTTGAAGAGTACAGACGTGTTCCTGGTCCACTGAAGATTGCTGCTCCCAACCTCTGGAGGTAAGTATGGGTGAGGGGGGGTGCAGGGAAGTGAGGTGCTCAGAGGGAGGGTGCGGGTTGTAAGAGGGGGGGCCAGCGACAACCATGAGGGACTGTTTTCTTTCTTTTCAGGTTTAAAAATTAAAAAAAAGACTTTGTGGATCTGTTTTCTTTTTTTTACAGTAAAACCATGGATGTTGGCACACTGGGGTGGGCTTCCAGTGTGCCAGATCAATGCCAACTCAGGAATTGGGCACCCTAAGGTCAGAGAATATGTGTGGGGGGGGCCACATCTGACACTGGGAGTAGGCATCTCAGTGTCAGAACCAGTTTACAAAAGGGCAGGGACAGGCCACACGGGGATTGAGCACCCCGGTGTTGGCAGGCAGGGGGGTTCACCAGCGCAATGACAGAGAGTGGGATGTGGAGGAGGCCGGTGAGGAAAGCACCTTCTCCCAGTCAGCACAATTTATCGAGCTTACAGTAGTGCCTTCAGGCACGCAATACCCCAGCCCATACAGAGCTTAGGCTGTGTCCTGCTCCACATGGCTGGGAGAAACTTTAACATGGCAGAGAGCGGATGTTAAGACGCAAACAGCTGTTTGCTCTGCGGTGACCAGCAGATGAATGGAGAAAGCCAGATCCTAATTGGTGCAGCTTTTTCTTTTCATGTGCAGACCACTGCAGGCAAAACAGTGTCAGAACCTGCCTGGCTAAGGATTAATGTGATACTGTTGAGCCCCATGAAGAGCACTCTGCATTGGACACAGTGTCATACCCCTCAAAGCCTACTCTCCCAAGGAACTTGATGTGCGTGTGTGAACTCAAAAACACCTTAATGACACCAAATAAATAGGCATTACATAAATTAAATATGCCATGGGCCAGCAGGGCATATCAGTGCTATTTCCCCCTCGTGCAGTTTGACCTTGTGATGTCATGATGGCACCGATCCATGGCATATCATATATATATATATATATATATATATATATATATATATATATATATATATACACACATATATACTGTACATATATATATATATATATATATATATATATATATATTACCTGCACTACCATGCAGGTATAGTTAGGGTTGCATGGCCACTTCTATGTTAAACCCCAAAGTCTGCACTTTAATAACTTTGCAATCATTTATACCGAGTTGCCTGAAATTTTGCATGTGCTGCCTCCAAACATAGATCTCTACCAACTTTTGCACATTTTTTCAGTTGGGCATAATGGACTGAAGAATGCATCTGAGTGGATTCAGATTTGCTTGTCTATATGTGGCCTGTGTTAAACTGGTGCCTTTTGAAGATTTGGTGAAAAAATATTAATCCATTCAAAGGTTATGCAAGATTTTCATGTCCCATTTTGGCCTATGGGAAAATTTATATGTGCATTGTAAAAACTTTCACACCCACTTTGTTGTTGTCATGTTCCAGCATTTTCTTTGCGGATAATGACCTCGCACACAAAAAAGATGGCTGACAACATATATTTTTGTGCCTAAAACATTCCCATTATAGAGATAGGAGTGTCATAACAGATTAAAGTTATTGCAAAAGCACTGCTCGAAAACATTTTCCCATGTGTTATTTTCTTTGTTCACTTCACTGTGCTAAGGTGGGTTGTGCTTTTGGGCTGAAATTTGAAGGGTGGCAAGCCTTGGTCCCACAGATGTGCCTTTTGGTGCTTTTTTCCCAAAACATTCAATGGGCCCATAATTACAGTGTTCTGAAGTTGAGACATTTCCCATAGGCACTGGCGGTGTCTTTTGGTGCCAGTATCTCATAAACAAAGCTAGATATGGATTTTTCACTACTTAATTTGTGAGGAAGTTTAAAAGTTATAGATTACACCTACAGTGGAATTTTTTTCATAGCTTGTATGGTTACTGAGATATTGACAAATTAGTGTTACAAGGTTTCCATTACAGGCCTATAGGGCTATTGTATGGCTCTGTTGCTATGTGTAAGTGGGAGCGCAGGACCCATAGGGCCCACACTCCCACGTATGCATTACACAAAAAATGGGCAACATGAAGGGAGTGCAGGGCCACTTACATTACAGTTTCTCAAAAAGAAGGGAACTTGATTGCAACAAAATCCATTAATGCATCAGTTTGGGTTGGTAGCACAGCATCAGAAGTTTAGAAAAGTGATGCTAGAGTTTCCTTTCCCTTCCCCCCCCCCAGCACCACTGCCATTCCTAACCACTTACATTACAGTTTCTCAAAAAGAAGGGAAATTGATTGCAGAAAACTCCATTAATGCATCAGTTAGGGTTGATAGCACAGTGATAAAAGTATGGAAATGTAATGTTAGGGTTAGCCCCTTACCACCCCCTACCCTTCACTCACCAACAGACGTTGGGGTGTGTCATGGGGTCATCAGGCCTCTCACCCCATTCCCCTATGCTGTAGCATGTCACCTTGTTTACACATGGAATGGGGTGAGAGTTGGGCCTGACGACCCCATTGCACACTCCGACATCTGTTGTTGCATGTGCTTTAGATTGTATCCTACCAGGTGTGCTAATATGTGTTCCTTCAGAATGCCCTCTAGAATTTTGCCCATCACAGATGTCAAACTTACGGGTCTGAAATTTTCGGACCTAGTTTTAGGGCCTTTCTTTAGTAAGGGTACAACTATGGCTTCCTTCTACCCTTGCATAACCTCTCCTAGGTCTAGAGATTTTTGGAATATGTAAGTTAGTGGTGGAGCTAAGTACTCTGAGAGCTCCTTGAGTATTCTTGGATGCATATCACCTGGCCCTGGTGATTTATTTATGTTAATATTCTTTAATCTTTCCTGTAAATCTTTCGGATCAATTATTATATGCCTGTGAATTGAGTTTATTTTATCCTCTCTATTTCCTGTGGTATCCTTTTTAAACACTGAACAGAAATAAGTATTCTGCATTATCTAGCATTTCCTTAGCATTGGCTATGTTACCCTGTTTGTTCATGTAAGGTCCTATGTTATGTTGCCCCTTTTGTTTGTTGTTAATATAAGTATAGAATGTTTTATGGTTGTCTTTTACTTTGCAGGCTAGTTGTATCTTGTAGTAAGATTTTGCTTTTTTAATTAGTTTTTTTGATAATTTCTCTATATACTAATTTCCCCTCAGGATCTTCCCCTCTAAGTACCATTTTTAATAATTTGTTCTTCTTTATCAATTTTTTTATTTTGAAAATGAACCACCCTGGGGTACTTTTCTTGTTTCCATATTTCGACTTACATGGTATATGTTTGTTTACCTCCATCCTTATTTTTCCTATCAGGGTCTCCTACATCTCGTCCACTGTCTTATTTATAAACTATTGTGAAAATGTTTCATGCTTTATGTGGTTCACTTTTAAGGTGTTTCTTCTTGTCTGTTTCTACCTATTTTTTTTTTTTTTTACTTTTTCCATTGTGTCCCACTTTTACTGCTCCATTCAACTGGGTTTTCCTTACCTAAGTGTTTAACAGAGATCCAGTTTCGCCTTCTTAGCACTGCTCTTCATCATTTTTGATTTTCTAGTAGCCTCCTCTATGTTCTCTTCCTCCACCAAATCTTCTTATTCCTCTGCCACTGTCTCTGACACCACTTCCAAATCCACTGATCTGTTTAATTGCCTGACGCATTTATCTAGCTCAATATCTATATCAGAACTGTTATTGCTGCCCACATTCTCCTCATTGCTGCTCTTTTCTGCTTCAGACTGAGAAAGATATTTTTATCACATAAGTAGTTTGTTAAAGACTTATACTGTATGTTCACTATCTCTTTGCCACTGAGAGTCTTCCCTACCACACTTCTTCCTTTGTTAATTCTTCCTAGCAGACCTCATGACATCAGCCTTCCCTGTCCTTTCTGGAACTTTACCAGTGCAATCTTTTGTATGTTTATTGGATGTAGCCCTTCCCCTGCTATTGGATGTGAATGGTATTGCTCTGAGTGAGGGTCCATACATTTATTCTTAGTCTGGATCCGGGGACATTTGGACAGTGGGGGGTGGGATCCGAGGGGGCACTAAAGAACATGCTCTGACTCAAAAAAATGATGTCCCTGCAGAATATAGTCATATGGCAGAGCACTTCATTTCATTTTTGATTTCCAAGCCTTCTCTCATTTCTTCAGTAGCTAATAGGCTGGGAGAGCCCAATACATGGGAAACAGTATAGTGTAGTGGTTAAGAGCACTGAGCTGCAAACCTGAAGAAGTGGGTTTGAATCCCACAGCCCCACTTGCATACTGTGTGACCATAAGTAAGTCAGTTAACTTCCTTGTGCTCCAGGATGCACCTGAAAACAAGCCTCAGCTTAGTGTTTCTTTCCTGATCAAAAATTGTAAATTAAAAAAATAAAATAAATACAGGAACTTATAACAGCATCTGCCACTGGGGAGACCAGGGTTACTGCCATCACAACAGTGCTGTGCAGATATCCACCTAGCTGCAGGCTGGGCAATTTGACATAATGCTAAACTTTTCACACATGTCTGAGCATTGGCCCTGGCACAAATAGGGACATGCACTTGGAAAGGACACCCAGGAAGACTGACCCCCAGTTAAGGAGCTGCTCTGTCCATAAGTCACTGTGCTGAAAAGAATCACACTCTAGTTGTAATGCTTTTGGGCACAAAATCCAAATCAACTAAGGCAAACAGCCCAGGCATAACCCATGCTACAGGAAAGAAGATTAAAGTTGTCCTGAAATTCACCTTGGCCACCTTGGTAGAACTCAGAGGCTCTGCATAAAATTTTGGTCTGCCCTGTGCTCCATATGTCTGTGTACCTGCACTTGAATAAATATTTGCATATTTGAATGCCAGGACAGCATTTATCTTCTTTCCTGTAGTGTGGTATGCGCCCTGACTTTTTGCCTTAGTAGGTTTTGTCCACAAGTCCAGGAAGGCAAGACAAGACAATTTTATTTCTATAGTACTCGATCCCAATGACTCAGTGTGTTTAACATAAAACATAAAATAATACAGCCATAAAGTCATCAAGTTCACGCATAACAAATCAGCAGAGGTATGAATACAACCTAATGTATTATCAGGTCAAACACTAAGTCGAACATGTGAGTTTTCAAGCCCTGTTTAAATGCCTTCACCAAGGGGAAACTCCTCAGATGGTATGGCAAGGAGTTCCATATTGCAAGTATTGCCACAGAGAATGCCCACTCTCTGAATTGCTTTAGATGGGAACTCAGGATGGTTAGTAACAACTCTTTCATGGAGTGGAGTGAATGGACAGGAGCATACCAGGCCAAACGTCATTTGAAACAGGAAGGCTGATCCATGCAGGGTTTTGTATGTTAACAAAGCAACCTTGAAAGTGGTGCACCACCTAATAGAAAGCCATCACAGTTGCCACAGCACAGGTGTGATAGGATCTCTGTAGGACACCCCAGCCACCAACCAGGCTGCAGTATTCTGTGCCAGCTGCTGACAACAAACCAAACCTCCAGAGTTCTCTAGATAGAAAGCATTACAGTAATGAAGTATCAGGGTACAAAGGCATGCACTATGATTGCCAGATCCTTTTGCACTAGAAAGGGTCTCATCTGGGAGTTATTCCTCAGTTGACACCTAATGTTCTAGCTGAGAGCTTTAAATACTCACTTAAGGCCTACTTGTTTTGGCAGACCTTTGAAGGGTCTAGGGAAGATTGATGTCAGAAACACTGTAAGATTGTATATCTCTATTGTTTTAGTGTATTTAACGAGGCTGTTGTATTGTTGTATTTATGTTGTTAAGGCGCCCTGAGCTCTGGAAGGGCACCTAATACAAATAAAGTTTCACTTACTTACTTACTAGTGTCAGCCATGAACCCACAATGACTTCCAGATTCTTGCACAGCTGTCAGAAGTGTGCCATTAATAGATGGTAATCTGACAGCATCACATCTTCCAGCTGACCCTTGAGGACCTGGGTCCACTAGCAGCAATTCTGTCTTGGCTGAATCAAGACTAGGCAGCTGGAGACCATTCCATCAGTTATTTCTTTGAGGCAATGCTCCAGCAAAGCAACTGTCTCCCACTTTCCTGATGCAAAGGACATGTACAGCTTAGTGAAACCTCACACCATACTGTCTGGTAACCCACCCTAGTGTCAGCATGTACAATGGGAACAACATGGGGGACAGAACTGACCCCTGGGGAACCCCACAGCTGACTGCCACAGGCTGCGATGAGAAAGTTCCCATCACAATCTGCTGCATCCTGCTGGTAATGAAGGACCATATTAAAATTGTCCCAGAATCCCCCATATTCCCCCAGGTGCTCCATTAAAACCAAATGGTCCATGGTCTCAAACCCTGATGAGAGACTGAGGAGAAGGACAATTCAGCGCTCCTCTGTACCTCTTGTCAGAAGCATGTCATCAAACATCTTGACAAGTGCAGTCTCTGTACAGTGATGAAGCCTGAAACCCAATAGCAGCAGCACATAGATGTAAAAAAATGTCAAGATGAGTCTCAAGCTGCATTAACCACCACATGCTCGATAACCTTCTGTAAAAAAGGAAGGTTTGAGACAGGCCTGTAGTTTGCCAGCACCTCCAGATCTAAAGATATTTTCTTTTGGAATGGTCTCACCATGCAGCAGGAAGATGATGTTTGCTGGCAAAGGCATCTAGCTTCACCTGAGCTCTTTCCTTCTAGGTTGCTTGTAATGACAGAGTAATGAACCTTATCAGAGCAAGGAAAAAGAGTAAGGCTTCCTTTGGCTAGGCAGATTTACTGTGTTATTTTCTTTTGTACTCACAGGGGTTATTGCTGTTTGTTGCTAACATTTTACCACTTTATCTTTCTCTGATTCAAATTGTTGTTGCAGAGTACACATTCAGCTGCGTTATTACAGGGTGTGCCTACAGGTTTGTGCTTACAGATTACTGCTATAATCTTCTGATTCAATTTTTTTTTTGTAAGGAATGGCTTCTGTTACTGCTTTATTTTTCTCTGTAGCTAAGTGTTTTTTACAGGGTATCTCTTCTGTGAAATTATTACAGGCGATGCTTACAGGATATATCTTCTGTGAAATTATTACAGGTGGTGCTTACATTTTTGTGACTTTTTATCATTAGGCTAAGTAAAATTACTGTTTGCTACTATTTTATTTTTTGGCTGAAAGGTTTTTGATTTGGTCTCAGAGTTGTTGCAGTCTCCTTCTCACATTGCAGGAGCTAATTGCTTTTCTCCAACAGTTCTTCCAGGGGGTTAGGTATGTAACTGGGGGTGGAGCTGACAAACTGTTAGTAACTTCCAACAGAAGGAAGGGTTAAAAGGTTAGGTTAGTTGATATCTTGGAGATGGAAGACTAGGTTTGCCAGCAAAGACACCTAGCTTCACCTGAACTCTTTCCTTCTAGGTTGCTTGTAAGGATAGAACAAGGAACCTTATCAGAACAAGGAAAATGAGTAAGGCTTCTTTTGGCTAGGCAGATTTACTGTGTGTTATTTTCTTTTGTACTCACAGGGGTTGTTACTGTTTATTGCTAACAATTTTGCTACTTTATTTTTCTCTGTTTCAAATTGTTGTTGCAGGGTTTACTTTCAGTTGCATCATTACAGGGTGTGCCTACAGGTTTGTGCTTACACAATACTGCTGTAATCTTCTGACTCATATAGTTTTTTGCCAGGTATATCTTCTGTTACTGCTTAATTTTTCTCTGTAGCAAAGTGTTTTTTACAGGGTATATCTTCTGTGAAATTATTACAGGTGGTGCTTTACAAGTTTTACAGTTTTATCTATCATTAGGTTAAGCTTTCAGGGCTACTGCATTTGTTGTTGGTTGATTGTTTCTGCTCTTATCTCCTTGTTTCTTTCATCCATGGTTCTTCTTTTTGGCAGGGGAAGGGCCCAGCTACCCACCCCCATACCCAACCACCCCACGCTGCACTCCTTTTACAGGGTACCACAGTCATGATAGTTCCCGTAGCAAAACAGGAAGGGGAAGATCAGAGTAGTATCCACACAATGACCTCATTTACAGGGGCACAAGCAAGTTAACTTGTTATGACAAGTTATACAGAAACAAACAAAACACAAAATCACATTTTTGCTTTCATTTTCCTCCTTCTAATTACTCTGACCAGGTTATAAGCCTAGCAACTCATCTGGAATGGATATTATTAACTGCAGGTACTGCAGGATACTTTTCAAAAGGGTAGTTATATAAGATTTAGGACACTGTCCTACATGCTGGACCATTGAAGATCTAAGGGCTCAGCTCCAGGCAGCAAGGGCAGAGATTGCATGCCTCAAATTGCATATTCAGGAGGAAATTTATAATAAGACCTGCCCACCATTTCCCCAACATCCAACAGAAGCACCTTGACCGCAGAGGGTAGTTGGTCTGGGAGGTTGGCAGGTGGTTAGGAGGGGCAAACTGGGTGCCCCATCACTCAGTGCTCTCCAACGTATCACCTCCACAAACCATATAAAAACTACAAACAGATATCTGCCTCTATCTCTGAAATCAAACAAAGGGGCAGAGGACACTGCACAGCAGGACACTGCAGCACAGGAGCTAGCACAAGAAAACTCATCCAAAACAGGGACCAAAACAAAAAAGCAAAAAGGAAATCCAAAACACTTCTGATCATAGGAGACTCCATGATTCAGGGAGTTGATACCTACCTCCAGCCAAGGGTAATGGTCAGATGTCTCCAGGTACATCAGCGTAGAGAGACACTGCCCGCATTGCTAAAATCGTGCAGAAAGCAGGAGAAAACATGGATGCCCTGGAACACATAGGGATTAACGATCTCACCAGCCAGTCAGTTGTGGATACCAAGGAACACCTGACCAGACTGGGTGACAAACTGTCATCCATTTTGTCTGGCATCTAATACTCTGAGATCCTGCCAGTCTGAGAGAGGAGGGCAGATGGACGGAAGGTCAGAGAAGAGGAGATATGGGGGCTAAATATATGGCTCAAGATCTGGTGCCAGGAGAAAGGACACACATTTGTAGGTAACTGGCAACAGTTTTGGGAGCAAAAGATCTTTAAATTTGATGGACTGCATCTGACTAAGGAGGGAGTCAGTGCATTGCGGCAGAAGTTTGACGTCTTTGCAGAATATTTAAATTAGCAAATGGGGAAAGGGGTGCGGCACCCGATACATCGAGTAGGAAGAACACCCCTCCCCCCTCATCTAGTGATCAAACAGGAGTTCAGCATGTTTGTAGTTCATTTGCATCACCAGGTAAAGAAAAAGGTCCTGCTCCCCATACAACGCACAGGGAAAATGCTGGACCTCGCCCAACAACTAACACACTGAAATCTGGCCAATGAAAAATCATGTGCACAAATGCTTGCAGTCTTGGAAACAAGATTTAAGACCTGCAGGCAACAATGGGAGAGGCTAAACTGGACATAGTAGCCAATAGCAAGACATGGTTCACCAGTAACCACACTTGAGAGACTTCAGTACCCAGCTATGAACTGTTCAGAAGAGACTGAGGTTCAAAAAGGGTGGGTGGTGTGGCCCTTTATGTCACTGAAAATACCGGAGCTACAGAAATTCAGAATACACAGAAGGAGCCAGAAGAAGTGTGGGTCACCCTGGAAACAGGGAATGGGACTGCCATATGAACTGGGATTGTCTGCAGGCCTCCAGACCAGGGGGAGGACATAGACACATTACTGTTAGAATATATACAAAACATGACTGCTAAAGGGGAGGTTCTGATAATGGGAGGCTTCAACATGCCAGCTACAGATTGGTCAATATCAGCAGGAACATCTGCTAGAACTAGACACATATTAGATTCCCTGCAGGGGGATGGCCTCAAACAACTGGTAGAACAACCCACAAGAGACAGACTATCCTAGATCTAGTATTGACTAATGGGGAAAGGATTACAGATCTCCAGGTAGAAGGTCACCTGAGGGCCAGTGAGCATCACATGGTATGGTTCAATTTGACCACTAGAATTAAACCATCCCATTCCAAGGCAAAAATATGTTACTTCAGAGGAGCTGACTTTTATAAGATGGCCAACAGAGTTAAACTAGCCCTGACAAGAAGAAATACAGATGATGGGGTACAGGCAGAGTGGGCAAACATTAAGGGTGCAATGCTTGAAGCAATATTCCATTGTGTTAGAGAGAAAAGAAAGAGCAAAAGAAGAAGGAAACCACTTTGGTTCTCAAGAACAGTAGCAGAAAAGGTCAGGGCCAAAAGGCTTGTCTTCAGGAAAGAAATCTAAGGAAATGCTGTGGGACGAAGATAGGGAGGCATACCAAACTTCCATAAGGGAAGCAGGTAAGGCAGTAAAGCAGGCAAAGGCCCAAACCAAGGAAACACTAGCACAAACAGTAAAAGAAGGTGACAAGACTTTCTATAGATACATTAGTGAAATGAGAAAGTCCAGAGTACTCTGCTAAGATCAAAGGGGGATAAGGGGGAGTGTGAGGAGGCGGACCAAGGAAAAGCATCTATCCTAAATAGATACTTCTGCTTAGGATTTACGGAGGAAAAGGTAGGGCAGGGTCCACAGCTCAGCACCATGGACACAGTGAGGAGGGAGGTATGCACTAGTCCCTTTACAAAAGAAAGGGTCCTACAAGAGCTCACTAAGCTCAGGGTGGACAAGGCAATGGGACCTGATGGCATACACCCTAGGGTTCTAAAGGAGCTAAGGGTGGAACTAGCATATCCATTATCAGAACTGTTTATTTATTTATTTAGCCTTTGTTGACCGGGTAAGTGCACTAGACAAATCCTGCCTATTTTCAGGCACGACCCGGGGGAGGGGGCTACAGATGAAAGCCAACTGATCTTGAACCAGATTAAGCTGTTGGTGGTATTTTTAGTGAATGAGGGAAATTTGGCCAGGACACCGGGGAAATTCCCTTACTCTTTTCGATAAGTGCCATGGGATCTTTAATATCCACCTGAACTACCACCAATCCAGGCAGATGGGACCTCGGTTTAACGTCTCATCCGAAAGACGGCACCTCAGAAGTGCAGCACCCCTCTCATGCTGCATTACAGTGTCGGTACTGGGATATTAACCCAAGTGCCAGATGTGGGAACTGAACCCACAGCCCTCTGATCCCCCGGCCTCAGAGGCGAGTGTGCTACCTACTGAGCCACTGACACTGACAGTGTTTAGTGAGTTGTTGAGCACAGGAGAGGTCCCAGAAGACTGGAGAAGGGCTTATGTGATCCCGCTCCACAAGAGTGGTAGCAGGG
The DNA here is from genome assembly GCA_016271365.2 of Neoceratodus forsteri. NCBI lineage: Eukaryota > Metazoa > Chordata > Ceratodontiformes > Ceratodontidae > Neoceratodus > Neoceratodus forsteri. The sequence goes on from CM028134.1 coordinate 560,573,104, forward strand.
AGGAGGCAGGGAACTACAGAACAGTCAGTCTTACCTCAGTAGTGGGCAAGATTATGGAGGTACTCCTTAAGGAAAGGATAGTGTAACACCTGGAATCCATAGGAGCACAGGATCCAAGACAGCATGGGTTTACATCCGGAAGGTCCTGTCAAACTAATCTCATAGATTTCTTTGACTGGGTAGCCAGAGTGGTGGACCAAGGGGGGGCAGTTGATGTCACCTACCTTGACTTCAACAAAGCTTTCGATACCGTTCCACATAGAAGATTGATTAATAAGCTGGGTAGGCTCAGGCTGGGACAGAAGTTGGTCACCTAGGTGGCAAACTGGTTGGTGGGCAGAAAACAGAGAGTGTTGGTAAACAGTATAGAGTCTGAAGAGATGTAAGTCACAAGTGGGGTACCTCAGGGATCAATCCTAGGGCCTGTCCTCTTCAATATCTTCATCAGTGACATTGCAGATGGACTGGAGGGTAAGGTTTGTCTGTTTGCAGATGACACCAAGATCTGCAACAGAGTAGATGATCCAGATGGGCGGGGCAGAATAAGAAAAGATCTAGATAAACTATCAAAATGGTCGGAAGAGTGTCAACTGGAATTTAACGTAAAGAAGTACAAGATCATTCACATAGGGAAGATAAACCCTGAAGTCACCTACAGGTGGGGAGGGGAGTTGCTGGCAGTCACAAGGGAAAACAGAGACTTAGGCATGATCATCACAGATGACCTGAAAGCATCCAAGCAGACCACTAAAGCAGTAGGTAAGGCTAGAGGGATGTTGTGGTGTGTTAGTAGGGATATCAAAAGTCGTAAGAGGGAGGTAATAATCCCTCTTTACAAGTCAGTGGTTAGGCCCCATCTGGAGTACTGCGTGCCATACTGAAGGCCGCATCTGCACAAGGATATTAACAAAATGGACGCAGTTTAGAGAAGGGCAACCAAAATGGTGCAGGGGTTGCATCAGAAAACATATGAGGACAGATTAACGGAGCTCAATATGTATACCCTAGAGCAAAGGAGGGAGAGAGGTGATATGATCGAAACATTCAAACATCTTAAGGGCATTCAGAAGGTGAAAGAGTCCAACATGTTTCAATATAAGAAAAATAGCAGGACAAGAGGACACAGCATGAGATTAGAAGGAGGCTGATTAAGGGGGAATGTGAGGAAGTTCTGTTTCACAGAAAGGGTGGTGGATGCATGGAATGACCTACCTCAGGAAGTGGTGGATATAGATTCAGTGCACAGCCTCAAACAGGCACAGGGGAGCAATAAAGATGAGCATGAATAGACAGGCCATTGACAGAGTATGGGCCTATGGCACATTCATAAGGTAGAAAAAATAGGCAGACTGGATGGGCCTTGTGATCCTTATCTGCCGTCAACTTCTGTGTTTCTAAGTTTCAGTGGTGACAAACATTGGATCTGGGGCCACCCAGCAGTCAGCCAACAACCCATTAGGCCCTGGATCTGACTGACAGTAAGTAGGCTGCAGTGATGTAATAACCTCAAGCAACTCCTCCATGAAAACTGGTGGACACTCACTCCAAACCACCAGAGTACCCTTGTATCTCTCTCTCCTCCAACACTGATGTTCCATATGTCTCGCCCCCTGACCAAAAGAGTTTTTCTCAAAGTGCTGGGGCAAGCCTGTGGTTAATAGCTATCCTGCACCTCCACTCTGTGTATACTTGCACAATAAATGCTTTTGGAATTTCCATTTTGTCACAAAGTGTTTAGGTCTTTTCACTCTCTGAGTGCAGGTACTTCCTGATTTTCACTTGATAGCTGGGGTGACTACCCATCCATTCCTGTACTGGCCCTGCACTATGATTTTGCAGTCTAAACTTAGGGAAATTCACTGAAGCTGGTGGGGGGGATATTCAAAAAAGATGTCCATAAGCACTTTTCCAAAGAAAGGGTGGTATATACGTGGAATAAACTAGCTGAAGAAGTGGTACAGGTCAAAATCGATCAGCAGCTTCAAGCAAAGATGGGACAGGGCTGGTGGGTTTAGTTAAAAAAGAGGGGACAGTAGGAAAGTGGAGGATTGTTACAAGGGTAAAGTAGAATAATCAGGTAGGGTAGGCAGACTGCATGGTCCAAGAGCCTTTTTCTGCAATGAAGTTCTACATATCTATGGACCCCAATGTGGAGTTGTGGGGCAAGTGGCAGGTGATTGCTGGCCAGATTAGCCAATCCTACACTGATTGCTTGGGGGTGCATTGCTAACTATGGCAGCATTCTGGGTGGGAGATGCTATATGCCCCTAGAGCTGTGGAATGAGTGTTTTTGCATCTTTCATGATTCTGTACAGTGTGAGTTTGTCCCACTTCCTACCTCTCACTATCAAGCAAATGAGTAGCTGTGCAGGCCTGTACCATACTGGGTGCAGAGGAAGCAGACCACTGACTCATGACAGTTACAGGGGGCCCCCGTATAGGCAAATGGGGGCTTCCATAGTATGTGAAAGCCCTACACACCAATATGGGGGAGCATATAGGGCTTCATTGATCTTAGAGTAACTTTATCTTAATGGCATTGTTTTGGGCTGCCTTCCAAAGTGTAGGGATTTTCTTGCAAATTGCTGAGGCGTTTGAATTTATGCCTGCATAGCTGGATCAAATAACATATAACATTATAAAAACACATTCCAGTCTGGGCCCTTTCATTAAATGAAAGAACAGTAAACAAGCCCATCATGTAAACTACAGTAAGTTTGAAGTATGATCCTTGTTGGACAGACTGAGGCCCAAATGTCACTTATGTGACTCTAATGCTAAGCATATCTTGAATAAATTGTGTTGTGTTTTTTTTCTGAACTACCAATGTGACATTGAAGGGCAATTTCTGAAGCAATATTGTCCTATTAATCTTTACACTGTTTAGAGCTGGGAATGGCAGCTTTAAAATCATATAAAGATCATAGTTATAGGTTGAGTATGTTTTTAGACATCTGCCTTCAAAATCTGCTTAGGAGAATTTGCTTAGTTTACTTGGCGCAAAGGTCAGGAGGAGACTGGTACTTTCCACTCCCTTCCCCTCCAAAAATAGAAAAAAACACAATTGTTCAGAGTTAGCAGGCTTACTTTTGAAGATGATGGCCCAGCCAAATCCCATACCATTGAAAAAATATCTCAATGACTATTCAGAATGCAGACATTAACAGTTATGTGATCTTGCAGTGTACGGAAGAAGCAGGTATGAGGGAGTACTGCATTCCTTATTCTGGAATTTCTTTTCATAGAGGATGGGTGAGTGTTTGATGAGAAAGGTGCTAATTGTTTAATTGAGGTGGTTTCAAGTACTTTTGGGTCAGGCACTTGGAGAAATGACCAACTCACTGGTTAAGGGTGTAGGTTTCTATACTTTATTTCTATCTGCAAATGACATCTAATTAGGCTCCTATATCAGTGTTTTGTAGCACTCTAGCTGTTTCATCAGGCTTGCCAGTCTAAAGGTACATCCTTCTTACTTCACTAAAATGATTTGAAATTCTCCATTTCTTATGTGGCAGTTTTGTGATGATTCAACATATCTCATGGGGTCTATAACATTCTTGTTTCAATTCAGGTTCACTGTTCTTAGTGCTACTGTGTAACTCCTGGCACTCAGTGCCACTTCTCTGGTGTCTTGCACTATCCAAGCAGCCCGACTGCTAACTTTGAATGCTCATGGGCAAAAGTATATGTGTGTGTGTGTGTGTGTGTGTCGGGGGGGGGGTGCTGCTGCCCTCCTCCACCCATTGGTCCCAGCACCTGTAACAGTGGCTACTGAATTTGATGTTAGGACTCATCAATTTCATGGTAGACAAACATCCCTCAAATCACAACCCCAGTGCTTTGAGGCACGTAGCCTCTTTGTCAGGGAAAGTGATTAACTGTAAGAAAATCAACAAAACAAAAAAAGGTTGTCTGCACTCACACAGTGCCAAGATGCAATGAATTACTGAATGCAATTGATTGAATTAATTAATTGAGGTGCATATACTGTATTTTTTCTCTGCTTCAGGAGATACTCAGACTGTGGCTCTGTTTGTAGCTCGGAGCCGTGTATACCGTGTAAAATTGTACTGTTCCTAGCCTTGGTGTCTCTATGTATGTATATATATTCCTGTACATATCTTAACTGTGCTTACTGTCTACTGGTTATGTTCACATGGTTCTATTTTGACTCTGTATACTGCCTAACTTGTGTCATGTTGTCCTCTATATGAACCTGCATCTCACTGTATCTGTATCTCATTGTTCTCTCCTGGGTCATACCTGAACATAGGTATGTAATTTGTTTAGTGTACTTATCTGTTCAACAAAAGCTATATAAATAAATAATAAAGGGGCTCCCTGACAAAGCACTATTAAGCAAAGCACCACGACATCTGTGCAGTGTTGTGCTGTCTGAATTATGTGAGTACTACAATTAATTTTGCAAACTTTAACTAAGTGGCATTCAGTCATTCACTGCAGCTTGGCACTGTTTGAGTGCAAAACATCTTTTTGGTTTTAGTTGGTTTGCTGTTGCTCCAACTGACAGCGACAGCATCCCCTTGGCCTGCACCCAGTCTTGCACAGAACAGCATAGCCTCTGTCTGGAATGAAATATAAGAACATCCCCTCATGTATGCCACTTGCTTCTATCTGACTGGCAATGGCTACCAATTTTTTAAAAGTGTGGTGATCCGTTTTTGAAAATGATCACCCATAGATATTTGACTTCACAGCTGTTACACAGTAGCCTTTGCTATAATAAGGTTAGTGTTTATCGGGGCTGATATCTAGAAAAACATCAGCTCTGCTTTCTTATTCATTGACAGTAATTCTATGTCTATTTTGAGCTACAGTTGCTTTTTGGAGCCATACTGAAGTTCTTGGTATTGGTCAAACACCATGATGAGGTACATAGCTTCAAAACAATTTTTCTCTCCTTGCTAGCTGCTTTTCAGTGCACTGCAGTCCACCAGGAGGAGAAAAAATGTGTTTAAAATAGCTTCATATTTGGTGCTTTCTGGTCCCTTAGTACCCTTTATTGTTAATATCCAAATTGCCTCACTTTTTTATTTATAAAATCATTCACTTGTGGAGCTTTGGAAAGGACAGGAAATTGAGTGTTTGCTGAGAGCTGGCAGGATGACAGTCAGGAGTACATGGCTCCCTGTACGTGTTCACTCCCCATTGCTCAGTGCTCTGCTTTGGTATTGGTGGTGCAATAGGAAAAAAGTATGTAATTTTATTTTAAAAGTTATGCTCAGTTCTTGGAGCTTAAAATGTTTAACAGCCATTTCTTTTAGCCAGTATTTGATCTTTTACAGAGCTTAGAGAGAAAATGCTGGTGGAGTTAGTAGACGCAGTCACTGCCTGGTCAACTAAATTCTGGGAATGACCCAGGTACTGAAATCCCCCCACTCCCCCAGAACTCTGCTTGCTGTCTATCCTACTAGCTTGCTGAATATGACCCAGTCAGGAAAGGTTGTCAGGAGAGGGGGTTATGTTGTAAGCACCAATGTTACCTAGAAACATAGACTTTGATGGCAGATAAGGACCACTTGGCCCACCTAGGAGGCCCTTTTTCCCTACCTATTGGAAAAGCTGCAGATCCTAGCTAACCAACAGCCTACTTCTTCCTACCTCCCACCAGAATTGCCTTATGTCTGTCCCATGCATTCTTGATGTTGGGGCACAATCATTTTCTGGCTGCCCGACTTTTAGAATAGTGGTAGTGGGAGGTGCATGTGGTGCTCTTCGGTTTTTTAGCCAACATAAATATGATGACAGTTTAGTCAGTTAGAGAAGTGTGCTTGAAAAGACAAAGAGCCTGTCTAGGCTCCCACATTGTCCCTCAAGCTGCTAACAAAGCCATCAGGGTGGATGACTTACATAAAAAAAGTTGTGAAAGTAACACCACCCCTTCCCTGTTCCCTTCTACAACAGTAGAAAATTGGTGTGACCGGAGTACCAGCATTACAATCCTTTTCTCCCCTATAGAGAGATATTTCAAGCCCCCTTTCTTTGCTCCCTATTGGTAGCTTCTTTCTTTGTATTGTGAAACAGTAGCTGTTCTGTGGGCTGTCACAGACCTCGCAGTTTCGTCTGGGGAAAGGGGGGCAGCAAGGTGAATCAGTAAATCATCAATCATGTTTTTTAAAGGTTAGCCATTACTGATCATTGTTAATCATCGGTTGTTACCATTTGACCATCAAGGGGGAGAATGGAGTAGGTTGTTGCAAGCTGCTATACCTAAGGTTGAGTAAACCCATAGCATCTTGAAAACAGGGTTCTTTGTCATGTGCCCCTGATCCCCCACCATCTTCTGCTAGTGACTATGTGTTCTAGATACACTTCTCTTGTTGAATTGTTCCTTGCAGTTCACCTTGTTCATTCCTGTCAGGAACCTGAAGGTCCTTATTATCTCATCCTTCTCTTATCTGGCCTTGAGTAAGTACACGTTCGCTGCCCTAAGCTAGTACTCTTAGGATTTGCCATGCTGACCCAGAATCATTTTGGTTACCCTACACTGCACTGTCTCCAGCCTGTCCTGGACTTTCAGTAGATACTCCAGAACTGGGCACAGTACTGTAGATGTGGTCTCACCAGTGATCTATAGAGACTTAGTAATACCTCTTTCCTCCTGCTGTCAAAATCTCTCCCAATACACTATGCTTCTTGTTTGCCTTACCATAGGTCTTGTTACACTAGCAAGATTATTAAAGGAAGTCAATTATGATGACTCTTAGGTCCATGTCTCAGAAGTGGTATCAAGCTTAACCCCCTCCCACCCAATTCTCTGTCCTGTGGTTCTTCTTCCCTTAGTGCATCACTGTGCACTTTTTGGCATTGAATTTCAGTTGCCAAGCCATGGACCACCTCTCCAGCCTTTGCAGGTCAACCTGCATCCTCCTTACCCCCTCCTCACTGTCTACCCTATCACAGAGATTAGCATCATCTGCAAAGAGGCACATCTTTCCTGGAATTCCTTCTCTTATGTTGCTGATGAATATATTGAAAATGACTGGACCCAGGACTGATCCCTATAGCACTCCACTGTTGACCTTCCTCTCCTTGGATCTCCACTACCCTCTGTGGTCTTACTTCCAGCCAACTTCCTAACTCTCTAACTATGTCATTTGCTGCCCCAGATCCATTAACTTCTTCAGCGACTTTCTCTGTGGTACCGAGTCAAATGCCTTGCTAAAGTCAAAGCAGACTAAATCCACTGCATGACCCGTATCCACTGTCCTAGTCACCCACTCAAAGAACACTATCAAGTTGGTCTGACAAGAACTCTCTCCCAAGAATCCATTCTGTTTACTATCCTGGAGCCCATTTTTTTCCGGATAGTCCACTTACTTCTCTTTGACTACTATCTGCATCAATTTATCAACAAGGGAGATAAGACTGACAGGTCCATAGTTACCCCACTGCTTTTTGGTCCCCACCATTGTACAGCTTAACTACAATTCACTACTCTCCAGTCTTTTAGAACCATCCCTGTATAAATAAAGCTGTTGAATTGTCCTACTAGGGATTCAGCTAAAATTGATGTTAGTTTCCTGTGCACCCTGGGGTGCATCCAGTCTAGCTTTGGGACCTTATCTATCCTAACAGCTACTAGCCCTTTTCTGCCCCTTTTATTAGTAAATACTTGATGTCTCATTTCTAGGACCTCCCTTTTAGCAACGTTTATGCCACTCTCTGGGAAGATCCATAGTCCTCCCCAATGAATACTGAACTGAAGTAGCCATTCAGAATAGAAACACAGATACGTAAATTTTGTCTGCAGAAAATGACCTTTAGGATAATCCAGTCTGGCCTTTGTTCCTGTCTATTCCATCACCATTGACCCTAGTTGGTCATAGGTATGAATCCCCTTCCCCTATTCCTCTACCTAATATACCCCTGTGCCTATCCTATGCATGCTTGCAGCTCCCCATAGTCTTTGTCCCAACTACTTCCTCTCACAGGTTGTTCCAGTCATCCATCACCCTTTCTGTGAAGAAGTATTTCTGCACAGCTTTATTGCATGCCCCCTTGTTCTTGTACCTTCCTTTCTCTTAAATAGATCCTCCAGTTGTATCTTGTTCACTCCTGTGAGGTTTCTGTAGGTGTCAATCATGTCCTCTTTCTTGCTCTTCTCTCTTCCAGGGAATACATGCTGAGTTTCTGCAGCATTTCCTCATGTGGTTTCTCATACAACCCCCTCACCATTTTGGTTGCCCTCCTCTGTACCACCTCCATCATTTCAGTGTCCTTACAGAGGTGTGGAATCCAGAACTGGGCACAGTACTTCAGGTGGGGCCTCACCACTGAGTGATACAATGACAGCACCACCTCCCTCCTCCTACTAGAAATGCCTTTCCCAGTGCACTCCAGTATCCTGCTAGCATTTCCCACTGCTTTGACACACTGCCCAGCCACATTGAGGTCATCAGATATGATGACACCAAGGTCTCATTCTTGCTTGGTGACTGTATGCTCCACCCCCCCCCCCATCTTATACACAGCCCCTAGGTTCCACAGCCCTAAGTGCATAACCTTGCACTTTCCGGCACTGAACCCAGCTGCCACCCTCTAGACCATTCCTCTGGTTTTGTCAGTTTCCTTTGTATTCTCTCCACCCCTTCCTGAGTGTCAACTCTGTTTCAGATTTTTGTATCATCTGTGTCATAGCAGTATAGTCTTCTCTTTCCCCTAACTTACAAGAGTTTCTCTCAGTGGTGTTTCACTTGATATAATAAAGATTGATTGTTTCTTATACTCTCATGCTCAGTCCACTATGTATCTTTTCTCACCATGCCTCTAGACTCTCTCAGACTACTTCTCTCTATCCTCTCTGTCCTATGTCTCCCCCTTCTCATCCACACGCCTTCTCCCTCCCCATTATATTGGGGGTTGGTAGTATAGCCTAGAGGTTAGAGTAATGAGCTGTGAATAAGCTTGGTACATCCAGCAGACAGACCTGGGTTTGATTCCCACAAACTCCAACTGCATACTGTGTGACCATGAGCAAGTCACTTAACCTCCCCAGTACTCCCAGGTTACCCCTGAAAATAGGCATCAGTGCCTAGTGGGCCTTACCTGGTTACCAAAGAATAAAAGAAAAAAAATGATTACCTGTCCCTCTTTTCCACTTTACACTCCACTCTCTTGTCTTCAATCATGCTATTACCCTGTATTCCTCTCTTCAGACCTGGGAACACTACATCTTCTGCCCTAGTGCCTCACTCTTAGCAATTCCCATTTACTGCTCACTACTACATATTCTATGCTTTCAGCCTCCTCCTTCTTTCCACACCCCTCTCATCTCCAGCCGAGCCTGCTCTGTGCCTTGGTATAAGAGTGCAAAGTTTCACTACATTATCATTTGCACTCCTGCTCTTATCTTCCAGTGAGATAAATCCTAACCCTGGACCTTGCCCTCCAAGCACCTCAGTGCCCCCATCCACTGCTCCAGGAACTTTCCCATCAAGCCTCACTGTCATTCCCCTTGGACTGAAAATTCTTCACCTAAATATACACAGCCTTCTCACTAAAGACAATCTACTCCAGCCTCTGGTTGCCTCACTTAGTCCTGATATTATCATCCTGTCTGAAACCTGGCTTAACAATAAAATAGATGACCCTTCTCTCTCCATCCTGGGCTATACGATATCTCAACAAGGCTGGTCAGGGAGGGGTGAAGGAGTGGCAATCTATGTCTCCTCATCTAGAAACATAGAAACATAGAAGTTGATGGCAGATAAGGACCGCAAGGCCCATCCAGTCTGCCCATTTCTTTTTCTACCTTATGAATGTGTCATCAGCCTTTGCTCTGTCAATGGCCTATCTATTCATAGTCATCTGTATTGCTCCCTTATGCCTATCCCATTCCTGTTTGAAGCCCTGCACTGTATTCATATCCACCATTTCCTGAGGTAGGCCGTTCCATGCATCCACCATCCTTTCTGTGAAAAAGAACTTCCTCACATTACCCCTTAATCTCATGCTATGTCCTCTTGCCCTGCTATTTTTCTTATATTAAAACATGTTAGACTCTTTCACCTTGTTAATGCCCTTAAGGTGTTTGAATGTTTCAATCATATCACCTCTCTCCCTCCTTTGCTCTAGGGTATATATATTGAGCTCCGTTAATCTGTCCTCATATGTTTTCTGATGCAACCCCTGCACCATTTTGGTTGCCCTTCTCTGGACTGCCTCAATTTGGTTAATGTCCTTGTGAAGGTGTGGCCTCCAGTACTGCATGCAGTACTCCAGATGGGGCCTAACCAGTGTCTTGTAAAGAGGGATTATTACCTCCCTCTTACGACTTGTGAGACCCCTACTAATACACCCCAACATCCCCCTAGCCTTACTTGCTGCTTTAGAGGTCTGCTTGGATGCTTTCAGGTCATCAGTGATGATGATGCCCAAGTCTTTTTCTTCCCTTGTGACTGCCAGCAACTCCCCTCCCTGCCCTTAGGTGGCCTCAGGGTTTCTCTTCCCTATGTGCATGATCTTGCACTTCTTTGCATTAAGCCCCAGTTGCCACTCTTTCAACCATTTTGCTAGTTTATCCTGATCTCTTCTTATTCTGCCCACCCCATCTGGATCATCTACTCTGTTGCAGATCTTGGTGTCATCTGCAAACAGACAAACTTTACCCTCCAGTCCATCTGCAATGTCACTGATGAAGATATTGAAGACGACTGGCCCCAGGACTGATCCCTGAGATACCCCACTTGTGACTTGCATCTCTTCTGACTGTATACCGTTTACCACCACTCTCTGTTTTTTTTGCCCATCAACCAGTTTGCCATCCATTTGACCGACTTCTGACCCACCCTGAGCTTACCCAGCTTATTTATCAATATTCTATGTGGAACAGTATTGAAAACTTTGCTGAAGTCAAGGTAGGCGACATCAACTGCTCCCCCTTGGTCCACCACTCTCATTACCCAGTCAAAGAAATCTATGAGGTTAGTTTGACAGAACCTTCCTTTTGTAAACCCATGCTGTCTTGGATCCTGTGCTCCTATGGATTCCAGGTGTTGCACAATCCTTTCTTAAGGAGTGCCTCCATAATCTTGCCCACTACTGAGGTAAGACTGACTGGTCTGTAGTTCCCTGCCTCCTCCCTGCTTCCAGTCTTGTGGAGTGGGAAAGAAAACATTTTTTGAGTCACTGAGCAAGAACTGAACAAGGGGAGGGGGTACCTATCTATGAACTGAAAGACAGGAATGCTAACCACAGGGCCATGAGCAGACATATGAAAGAAGTCTCCTGGCTGGGTTTTGAACCTAGATATGCTCAGAATATGGTTCTACTGCTCTAATCAGTTGAGCTACTAGAAACATCTATCCAATTCATCACTATGCTTTCTGTCCTGAAAGCATATGAGGTGCTTATCTTACTGCTATCCCTCCTTTTCTCCATCCCTATATTTGTGGCAGGTGTCTGTTGTCACCCAGGCCTCCACTCCTCTGTTGTTACAGACCTCATCAGTTCCATAGTATCCCACACCTCCTCAGGTGAAGTTTATATTATGGGTGACTTCAACTTAAACTGGTTATCCCCCACCATGAACAAAGTATGAAATGAAATTGATGCCCATAACTTATCACAGCTCATCCTTGATCCAACTCAGATGAACTATAAAACGAGCAACCACTCCTTAATTGACTGGGCCCTCACCTCACACCCACATAGGACCATTAAATCTGGTGTGTTATCAGATGCCCTAAGTGACCACCTCATGACCTTTCTAGGTACGTAAAATTCACAGAATCAAGGCCCCACATAAAACTTAATGACTCGCTCATATAAATCTCTGAACCTCGCTCCCCTTCTCCATGACCTAGCTCATACAAACTGGGCCCCTATAGCCTCAGCGAACTCGATAGTTGAAGCCACTGAATACTTAAAAAGGTAAATTTCTCAATATTTGGAATCAGCATGCCCCACTTCAAAGCGTCAGAGTCCATGGGTGCCACCTTCTATGGCTCTTACCTGAACTCATAGCTTGTCAAAGAGCGCGTGACCAAGCTTGGAAGCTAAATAAAGCCTCAAAGCTACCTAAAGACTATGATGCATATCATTCTCTTCGCAACAACTGCACAGAAGCCTCTCATTTGGCAAAGGCAGACTACTTTAGCTCAACCTCTTAATCCAACATAATCCCTCTGAAGTCTGAAAAGTCATCCACTCACTCCTCTCCTCCCCTTCCACTCCTCCTTCCCCACTCCTCAGTATAAACAACACCCTTATTACTGATCACCACAGTGTTGCTACTGAATTTAATTCATACTTCACCTCCTCTGCCTCTGCTCTCCTATCCTCCTTACCGTCTACTAGGCCAGGTTCCCACTCCACCTCACCACAAACACTGGCCCAGTCTACATGTTTCTCTTTTACTAAAATTGCCCCTTCTGACACCTTGGATGCCTTGCACACCTTAAACCCATCCAAAGGCAGTTTGCCTGATGGCTTGGACCCCAAGCTGCTATATCTCTCAGTTACGGCTATCGCTGCCCCACTGTCTGACCTCTTCAACCTCTCGTTCAAAATGGCAGCCATCCCACCTGTTTGAAAGCATGCCATTGTCCTTCCCCTAGCTAAAGGCAGTGATCCTTCCTCATCAGGGAACTACTGTCCCATACCCCTCCTTTCCACCCTTGCCAAACTGCAAGAACACCTGGTTCTAGCCCAGCTCTCTTCTTATCTCACTAACTCCAACCTTTTCACCCCCTTCCAATCTGGTTTTCAGAAAAACCACTCCACCACTACCTTCCTGATTAGGCTTACTGACTCTATCCTCTCAGGGATGGACAGTGGTCAAATCGTGTTTGCCATTTTTGTTGACCTTGCCAAGGCTTTTGACATGATTTCCCACACCCTACTACTAAACTGTCTTTCCTCAGCAGGTCTGACTGACTCAGCCATTAACTGGTTCAGAGCCTACCTTGTAGGTGAAATCCAATCAGTCAGAATCGCTGACTCCACATCTCACCCCCTCCCTATCAACACTGGTGTCCCTCAAGGGTCCGTGTTGGACCCTATACTTTTTTCCATATTTCTTAATGACCTACCATCTGTCTGTACATCAACCTCAATACATATGTACGCAGATGACACAGTCCTCTACACCTCCGGACAGTCCCCCACTGATGTTGCAAACAGACTTCAGCAGGATTTCAACAATGTTCAGCACTGGTTTTGCTCTCATCAACTTTTTCTAAATACCAAGAAGACAGTTTCCATGACCTTCAGCACTAGGCAGAGACGCTCTAGGCTCCCCTTCCTGACCTCCTTCCATATCCTTGATGGGGCAGTCCTTGAGGACACCTCCTCATTCAGATATCTGGATGTTTGGCTTGACCAACATCTCTCCTTCTTTGGTCATGTGGACACCATTCTGGAAAAGCCGCGCCTCAAGCTTGGCACTCTATATAGGAACCAGAACTGCCTCCCTCTCCTAGCTAGGCGTAAACTTGTCCAGAAGATGATCCTTCCTATTTTTGACTACTGTGATGTAGTCTACAGTGCTGCTCCCAAGACCTCCTTAGCCAGATTGGATACCCTCATCAACTCCTTCTGTTTCTTTGTTCTGGACTCTCCTCCTCTCACCCACCACTGTCAATCTACCACTACCTGGCATTCTCCTCGCTAGAAAATAGACGCCTCCATCATTGTGCTAAATTTGTCTCTAAATTCTGGTTTGGCTCACTCTCATCCTATTTCACCTCCTCTCTATCAGTCCTCCCTCCCTCTGCCTGCTCACTTAGATCTTATGACTCCTGTTCCTTGGATGTCCCTCACCAGTCTACCACTGTAGGCCAGGCTGCTTTCTCATATTGTTTCCCAAAACTGTGAAATTCACTTCCTCACCAGATTCACCATTCCTTCTCTCCCTCCTCTATAACTTCAGCCCTTCATAATTTCCTCTCTGTGAATTATACCTGCAATTAACCTACCTGGTATTACTGTCCTACTCCCCAGCCTCTAGCAATATAGTAAGTAGCTATTCTGATTTACAGCTCCCTTCCAGACCTACTACTTTCTCTCCCTGCTGAGATCCCCACCTTGCCATTACTTTGGGTTATCTATAACTACTAATATAACTGTGACTTTAGGTTCCTATCAATCTACTGCTATCATTATATCTATAACCTTGATTCCTATCATCTGCTCCCTTCCCAGCCTTGCTACCTTTCCACCTCTGCTCCTTATTCCTAGCCACCCCTTTCATTTAGGCTAAATGGTACCATCATCATGAATTTAAGGTGTTATCCTAATGTAATGCACTTGACCTGTCCATTGTGATCACTACATATAACTGTACGCTTGTGCTGCACTTAATAATGTTCTTTCTGTTATTTGCTATTCACCACTGCCAATATTGTTGTAATAATGTTTGCTGTTGTATGCTTGTATGCATTTCCACTGCCCTTTCCCCAAGACACACGAGATGAGCAACTTGTTGTTCAGTGTGCCTTTCCTGGTGAAACGTTTCAATAAATAAGTAAAAATAAAAAATAAAAAATAAAAATACACACTTTCCCCTCAATTTCCTCCAGAATGTTGCTTATGAAGACACTGAAAAGGACCAGTCCCAGCACCAAACCTTGTTGCACCCCTCTTGTCAATCTCTTTTATTGCCTGAGTGGTTACTGTTTACCACCACCCTTTGCCTCCTATCCTATAACTGGTTTGATATCCAGCTTGTCACTTCTTCCCCCACCACCAGGCTGCTTAATTTCTTAACTAGCCTTTTGTGCAACACAGTCTCAAAAGCCTGACTGAAGTCCATATAGACCAAATATCCATTGCACTCCCTTGATCCACCTCCCTGTTAGCCCAGTCAAAGAAATCTATGAAATTAGTTTGACATGACCTCCTACCTGTGAAACCATGCTAACAGTGGTCCTGCTGCTCTTTTGTCTCCAGGTGCTCTACGAACCTCTCCTTCAGCAGTGTCTCCATTAACTTCCCCACCACTGATGTGAAACTGACTGGCCTGTAGTTGGTAGCATCCTCCTGACTACTGCTTTTGTGCAGAGGGACCACATCTGCCCTCTTCCAGTCCTCTAGAAAGTCCCCCTCTCCCAAAGAGATGCTAAAAAGCATTGCCAGAGGGGAGTCAGCACTAAGCTCAGTTCCTTTAGGACCCTTGGATGAACCCCATCATGTCCCATCACCTAGGTCTCCTTAAAGGCTTTCAATCCATTCCAGACCCTCTCAACTGAGAATGGACTTGTTTCAATTGGCCCCTCTCCCTAGTGCTTACTGCAGCATGCTGGTTCATCCCCCCCCTCCCACCACCACCACTACTACCACTATGAAGACAATGTAGAAGTAATCATTTAGTATTTCCACTTTCTTTTGAACTTCCTCTGAACAGTCCCCCCTGCCCTTCTGATTCTCGCGCTTCCTCTCCTTTCTTCCTCTTTTCTTCCCACATACCTGAAGAAGGTCTTGCCACTTTCATGGCCTCCTTAACTATCTTCTCCTCTTTTAGTGCTTTAGCTGCCCTCACCCTCCTTCCTGCCTCTCATTTACCAGATACACTGACTGTCTTCATCCTTCTTGGTCTCCTTATACTTTCCAGCTGCTGTTTTCTTCTCCTTCACTGCCTTTGCCAACACCTAACAGACTCCTTTCGCTGCCTTTGCCACCACCTTAGAGAATCATAATGGCCTCTTCCTCCTTGTTCTCACTTCCTTCAAACAATATGTTGCTTCCTGGGCTATACCCTCCTTAATCTTTCTTCACTGAGGTGCCACTCCTCCTCTGCCCATCCCCAAGGCATTCTCTGAGGCAGTTTCCCTCTGCCCTCCTGAAGTCCATGACCCTCATTTTGGTGTGTTTTTTCCCTGTCCTATCTGTATGCCAAACCACACAGCACAGTGATCACTTGTACCCAGGGGACTGCCCATTGTGATGCCAGCAGTGCTGTCTCTGTTTATAAGTACTAGTTCCAGCACTGCTTATCCCAGGTAGGTTTCAAAACCAGCTGCCTGAGAAATGCCTCCATCTGTTAATCTACCAGTTCTCACACCCATCTTTCTCTTTTCCCCTTATATTCCTGAAAAACTGTTTTTTCTCACCTATGACTCTCGCAGTTCTGTGTCTGCTTTTGCATCCCTGACTGTCCTCTTGGCCTTCCTAGTCCTTATTTGGTACTATTGCATACTTCATCCCCCTGCTTCTCCTTATACTTGTGTAAGGCCTTTGTATTTGCCCTCACTGCCTCCCTGACATTTTCAGAGAACCATATTGATCTGTTGTACCTGTTTCTCTTGGTAACCATTTACATGCTAGTCTTTGTTGCCTCAAGAATGACCCCATTTATTTCTCCCCATCTTTCTTCCACTTCCCTGATACTGTCCACTCCAATTAACCTGTCCTGGACTAATTCCCTCATCTGGTTGATGTATGCCCTTCTCAGATCCAGAACTTCAACCTTTGATGAGAGCTTTCTATCTTACAGACTTGTTAGGCTTCTCAGTGTGTTTACAATATGCCAACTAATGGCTAGTGTAGAGCTCAGTTGGTTACCAAATATACAGTATATCAGTTTTTTGTGTATCAGCTGCCTCATTTCTGCTATTGGTTTGTATTATTGCACTTTTTATCTTTTTTACACTGTATTATTTTGTACCCTTGAAAGGAAATGAACGGCTCATTTTGTCTGCTGCTGCTGTACCTTCAAGAAACATATTTGAATAAGGACAGTATTGAGCAGCCTGACAGTCCCTTGATAAAACACAAGCTTGTGAAACATCAAAACATCACCGTACACCCCTCGCCATGCATGGTTACTTGTGTTTGCTGTGTTATCCTCTGTAATTAAACTAATACACTAGCAGTTTGAGTGCTGCTTCTTGATTTCCAGCATGGGTGATTAGTGCCACTCAAACCATATGATGCTATGGCGGCTGAAACCCAGTGGTTCCCCAATCCACACTCTGTCTACATTTCCAGAGTTGGTGAGCACCATGTCCAGAATGGTAAACTGCCTTGTGTGCTCCTCAACCAGCTTCCCAGCATGCAGTCCTGCAATGAATCTAACAGGGCCTGGCTTCTGGCACTACTACCTGCTGGAATATCCCAGTCAGTATCTTCTTGCCAGCTGAGATCCTGAACTACTAACCCCTCCCCCTTTACTATCCCTTTTCTACTTCTGCCTCAAGTTACCTGTTACTCTTGTTCCCATGCCCTGGTGGTCTCTAGGCTACCCCACGTGTGCAGTTTCTAACCTGATGCCGCCGTGAACTGAACCCATTGTGATTCTATTACCCCTTTCCTCATCTGATGGATTCATCCTCCATTGACTTGATTCCTCCTCTGATATAAAGGGTTACCCTTTCTCTTTTACCCTTCCATCATACCTGTACATGGAATAGCCTGGGACTGCCAGGTCCAAGTCTTGTTCTGTGGCCCAAGTTTCCGTAATGGCTACAAGGTCCAACCAACTGACTGCTAGCATCACTTGGAGTTCATTGATGTTCTTCCCAGGCTCCTGGCAGTAAGACAAACCACCTTCCATCCTGTGCCCACACCCCTTTTATTTCTTATATAACCGCTTCCTCCATTTTACCCCAGCTTCCTTAATTTCTTGTTTTTCCTGTTTTTGCCAGGCTTAGAGAGCCCCCCCTCACTGGTATCATTTTCTACTCTTTAATGAACGTGTGCCTTTCTGCTCTAACCCCTTAATTCTTCCAGACCTCCAGTCAGGAGGAGCCCTAGCTAGGGGAAAGGAAAGGGGTAATTGTTTAACCAGAAAGGTACGACCTGGGAGCACAAGGAATTTGGGCAACTTGCTCAGGGTCACATAGTATGCAAGTAGGTGCTGATGGGATTCAAACCCAGGTCTCCAGGTTTGCAGCTCAGTGCCCTTAACCACTACGCTATACCTCCTACTATTCAACACTTCTCAGTGGTACTGTATCCCTAGCTTTATCCTCCCCCCACTGTCAGTATAACTGTCTACCAATATAGATGTCAGACTTGTGCCCCAGTGCACTGGTCCCCTCTCTTTTTAAGTAAAGTCCATCCCTGAAGAATCTCCTGTCCCAGAAGCACTACGGTCCCCCACAAAAGCAGTACTACTCCTGACACCATCCCTTCAACCATCCATTAAATTTCCTGATCTCCTCCTTTCTCACTCTGTCCTTTCTATTCACCCTACCCCACACAGTGAGGACCTTGGAAAAGGCCAGAGAAGCTGAGTGTGCCTTCAGTATGTCCCCTACCCATTTAAAAGTTCCACTTTACTATCTCCACAAGTCGTTTTGCCAGATCATTGGTGCCCAAATATACTAGCACCTCCAGTTCTCCCACACCACCTCTACTGTTCCTGCATCCTATCCATATCCTGGATAGCCAATGTTCCAGGAAGCCATCTGACGGTACCCATTTTCTTTCCCCCTCCACCCACCACCTTCTCAGTCCCTCTACTCATTGAGTCCCCTAAGACTAAGATACTTCTTGCTAACTTTCTTCTACTCTCACCCTCTAGTGACACCAAGTTGCCCTGCCCTTTCTTCCTGACTGACTCAGAGTCCCCCCCCAATGGAGTCAGACACCTGTGCTTTCTTCAGGGATGTAAAGCAATTAGCTGTCAGGATTTCATGGGTTTGGATGACCATGGGATGGAATTGAGGGTTAACACTAGGGACATCCCTCATAATGTTTACTGTCAGGAAGGTTAGTGTAGCAGAAGGTCCAGCCCTGGTTATCATAGTGATAGGAGGAAAAGTGTACATAGGAAAAAACAAACTCAGTACCCAGTGATGGCACATTTAGACACAATACCAGGTTCAATGACTAGCTGGCCCTTGGTTTGTAGGGGTGGGGTCTGAAAATGACAGGGTGTTTTGGCCAATTGAGGAAGGCACACATCAAAGTTTTATGAGAAACTGAATTTGTTACTTGTTGTTCAAAGAGACAGACATAGAAGTTGTTTTATGTATAAAATTATACACTTAGATATTAAGAGCCCTCTTGCTGGATTTTATGATCATAAGCAAAATACAAAATCTTTGAGATCGAATGATACAGTGACACTCATGGTGCCCCTGCATAAAACTTCAGGAAATCAAAAGGCTTTTAAACATACTGCAGAAAACCTCTGGAATAGTATATCTCCAGTAATAAGAAATGCTACAAGTGTGTGTAGTGGGGGATCACGTGATGGCTGGCTGAGTGTGCACAGCTGCTCCTTACTCTTCCCGGCCATTGCTGCTCTTTCTTCTTGTTTTTTGACCAACATTATGCTTTTAAAGGACTTTGCCTTACCTTTTAGTACTGGTAATCTTGCTGGTGCAGTGGATATTCCAGTTTTGTTCATGCAGATGGAGGCTGAAATGAAAAATTCCTCTCTGTGTCACACACCTCCCTGATGCTGGAGCGGGGACAAGACCTTGAAAAGGACTAAGCAGCAGTCCACCACTGCTGGCAAACAATTTAAATCTGGGACAGCACTGACTGAGGAGTACTTTTTGGAACAGATGTAACCCTTTCAAGGAACGGTCTCTACTCTAATGGAGGAATTGCAGACAGTCAGATTATCTGTGGATTCCCTTGCAACGCAAGTGGCTGATTCTGAAACCCGTCTCACCTTTGTGGAGAACGGGAAGTCCAAAATGGAGCCCAATATGACCAACCAGTGCTAGGAGCTCTGGTGCCTTGAGGATAAACTGGAAGACCTCGAGGGCTGGAGCCAATGAAACAACCTTATTTTGTTTGGTCTGCCCAAAACAGAGAAAGGCAATGACCTAATTGATTTATTCAGAAATTTTGTGATCGGGTAGCAGATCCTTCTCCCAACCGACCCTTGTACATTGCAGAGCATGCACATCATTCTCTGCATCCACCACCCCCTCCAGGAGCGTCACCTCGGCCTTTCATTTTTAAGCTCCACAACTTCTTAGATAAGCAGCATATTTTATCCAATGTGCAGGAATTAAAGAAGCTCCTCTGTGAAGGTCATAAGCTGTGGCTTGCTCAAGACTTGCAGCAGTCAGTCAGGGCAAAATGGACTGAATTGCATCCCACTGTTTCAAAGCTTATTGCAGCGGGGAAACCATTTTGGGTTGGATACACTGCCATGCATTAGGTCAGGCACGATGATCAGTGGCACTCCCTTGATACTCCTGCCAAGGCAGCTGCCTTATTAAAAAGTTGGTTCCATGATCTTTTTAAGTGAGGGCTGGCTTTTTGTCTCCCTTAGGCAGTCCTTGCCATTCTGTGCAGATTCACCAAGAGTGTTGCTTAAGGCCGGTGGACTTTCTGCTGTTTCAGTATTTGCAGAGACAGGGAGGATGAGAAAGCAGCCACAGCTTCCTTGAATCAAGGAGGTTATTTTCTAGACTACACTGAACTGAATTATTACTTTTTGGACCTGTGTAAATAATTAGTATTGATTCTGTTTTTGGGGTGGATTTTCTTAGTTTTAACATTAGTTTGCCATGGAGGAACTGTAGCTGGGAGATATTTGCAGACAGTAGTGACTAGACCTGTTACTTAGTGTTTGTGAAATAGGTGTCTGAAAGGAAGAAAGGCACTCCCTGGGGTGGAGGGTAAGAGTTGTAGGTGATTGTTTCTGGACGGCATAGGTTGACTCCCGCCCACTCTTCCCCTCACCCCACCCGTCCCAATCACATAACTTCCTTTATAACAGGGGCTTTGACATCACTTCCCCAAAACTGCTAACAACATACACATGTTCATATCCTTAAAGGCACAGCACATCGAATAGTGGGTAGAGACACTCACAAGCTTGCACACACTAAAACAAGAACAAAAAACCAAAAAAATCTGTAACTGGAAGGGACACAGACATGTGGGTAGTGGTGCAATGCACTGGCTGTGGAGCAGCAGTCTTTCAGGAGACATTCTGGAGACTGCATTGCTGCCCTATTTGCAGGCACCACTCTGGTCTGAGGGAGGAGGTTGTTCATCTCCATGCTGACCTGGCAAGGATTTGGAAAACCTGCTCTCCCCACCCAGGGACCACCCAGACCACTGCCACTAACTCAGAGGTTGCCAAGAAAGAAGAGTGGTTGGACTACAGTGGGCTCAGGGAGGGTGAGGGTGGTGGAACAGAGGTACATCCCTCCAGTTTTGCCTTTCCACAATTCATTCACCACTCTGGTGAAGCATGGTTCCTTTTTGGAGGCACCTGCAGTGGAGACCAAGGAGGATGCTGGGAACCTCCACAATAGAGACCCACAGGAGGGTGGCCCAGGACCCCACAGGGGAAGGAAACAACTCCTGGTGGGGACTTAATTGGTGTGGGGGTAGAACTGGGGAGGGAGGGAGAAGGAGGTATGGTGCCTGCCTGGTGCCAAGGCTTGAGGGACAGGAAACAAATCCTCAGGATCATGGGAGCAGCAAAAGGGGAGGGGCTGGATCATCATCCACCTAGGGACAAATGACCTGGCTGAGAATGGGATCAGAGCAGTGCAACAGGAGTTTGTGGAGTTGGGGAGGGGCCTTAGACAAGTAGCACACATGGTAACTTTCTTGGAAGTGTTATCTGTCTATGGCATGGATGAGGCAAGGGCACTCTGCACCATGGGATTCAATGACTGGTTGAAAATCTGGTGCACAGCTCAGGGATTTGGCTTCACTTGGGGACTGGGGATACACCCAGAGAGATGCAGGCCTATACAGGTGAGATGGTTTGCATCTATCCTTGAGGGGGAACCAGGATCCTAGGTGATAGGTTTAAATGCTTCAATGTCAAGTATTTAAACTAGCCAAGTGGGCAGGCACTGAAGAGGAGATGGGAAATCCTACCCCCCCCAAAAAAAATCAGGGTAATTAGTGTGGTAAACACCAAGATAGAACAGTAGATATGTAGGTAGAAGGGCAGGGGTAAATGGAAAAAAAGACAAAGGCAGTAGGGACAGGGATGGGGCAAAAATAAATAAAGCTATGAAAAAATAGAGAGTAATGAGTACCAATGCCCATAGTCTAGGTAAAAAGCTCCCTGAAATGGTGGCCTTGATGGAAGAGGGATGCCTGGATATTGTGATAGTCACAGAAACATGGTACACAGAGAACCATGACTGGGATGTCAACATACCTGGGTACGCAATCTACAGGAGGGACAGGGAGGGAAGAAGGGGAGGAGGAATAGATCTCTATGTAAGGGAAGGGATCAAAGCAACAGAACTAAAGGGTAGACAGGGAGGAGAGGAGGCACTGTGGGTCACCCTGGAGACTGGAAATGGCTCGACAATCTGCACAGGAGTTGTATACAGACCCCCATCTCAGAGAGAGGAAATGGACAAGGAAATGATAGAAGGCATCCTTGGGATGTCAGAGAAAGGGGAGATATTGCTGATGGGGACCTGAATATGCCAGATGTTAACTGGAGCACATTTCCTGCAGCCACATCCAAGAGCAGGGCCATTCTCAATGCCCTACAGGAGGCATGCCTCAGACAGCTAGTTTTGGAACCCACTTGGGAGAGAGCACTCTTAGACCTGGTACTCTCAAATGGGGATGGAGAGAGGATCTCTGATCTTGAAGTGGGTAGCCATCTGGGAACAAGCGACCACCAAACAGTGTGGGTCATGATACACTTAGCTGTGGAGTCAAGCCACACAAAAGTGAAGGTACTGGACTTCAGGAGGGCTGATTTTGTCAAAATGGGAGAGTGCCTCAGAAAAGCACTAGCAAACAGGCAAGAAGGGGTGGAGCAACAATGGGGAAACATCAAAACCGCCATCACAGAGGCAACAAGCCTTTGTGAGAAACAAATAAACAAATCAAAATGAAAGAAAAAAACACTATGGTTCTCAAAAGAAGTGGTGGAGAAGGTAAGAGAGAAAAAGATAGCATTCAGGAAGTATAAGGAAACACAGAAGGAGCAGGGCAGAGATCTGTACCAGTTAAAGCAGAAGGAAGCGGGTAAGGCAGTCAGAATAGCAAAGGCCCAAACCAAGGAAAAGATAGCCAACTCGGTTAAGAAAGGGGATAAAACCTTTTATAGGTACATTAGGGAGTAAAGAAAGACTAAGGCAGGGATAGTGAGGCCGAACAAAGAGGAAGGTGGTTGGGCAGAGAGCGTCAGTGAAAAAGCAGGGATACTGAACGAATATTTTTGCTCAGTATTCACAATGGAAAAGCAGGGAGAAATACCTAATCCAGTCAATGGAAGCACTCTGGATAGGTGGGTTGATATTAGTCCTTTCACAGAAGAAAGGGTTCTGAAAGAACTCTTAAAACTGAAGGTGGATAAAGCAATGGGGCCTGATGGGATTCACCCCAGAATTCTGAAAGAACTAAGGGAAGAACTAGTAACACCAATGACTACCCTCTTTAATAAACCATGGGAGGATGGTGTGGTACCTGAGGACTGAAGCAGGTTGGATGTGATTCCCCTTCACAAAAGTGAGAGCAAGACAGAGGCAGGAAACTACAGACCTTTCAGTTTGACCTCAGTGGTAAGGAAAATGATGGAATCACTTTTGAAGGAAAGAATTGTTGAGTACCTAGAGGCCAGTGGGGCACAGAACCCAAGGCAGCATGGATTCACAGTGGGAAAGTCATGTCGGACAAATCTAATTGATTTCTTTGACTGGGTGACCAAAGCAGTAGACTAGGGAGGGGCTGTGGACATGGCCTACCTAGACTTTAGCAAGGCATTTAACACAGTCCCTCACAAAAGATTAATAAACAAATTAGCCAGCCTGGGAGTGGGTCCCAGGGTGGCAGCCTGGTTAAAACACTGGTTGGATGACAGGACACAGTGGGTAATAGTAAATGGAGCCCACAGTGAAGAAAGAAGGGTTACTAGTGGGGTGCCGCAGGGTTCAGTACTGGGGCCAGTCCTTTTTAATGTCTTTATAGGTGACATTGCAGAGGGGCTGGAAGGAAAGTATGTCTCTTTGCAGAAGACACAAAGATCTGCAACAGGGTTGATACACAAGGTGGGGTGGAAAGGATGAAAAAGGACTTGGCAAGGTTCGAGGAATGGTCAAATGTATGGCAGCTTAGATTCAATCTAAAGAAGCGCAAAGTAATGCACCTGGGAAACAAAAACCCAGGGGAAGAGTACACAATGAGGAGTGAGATACTAACAACAACAAAAATGGAAAGGGACCTGGGGGTAGTCATATCAGATGACCTAAAGGTGAGCCAGCAATGTGAGAAGGCAGTAAGGAGGGCTGGGGGGATACTGGGATGCATAGGGAGAGGCATCACCAGTAGAAAACAGGAAGTTGTTGGCCCTCTGTACAGACAGTTGGTAAGACCACATCTGGAATACTGTGTACAGTTCTGGAGACCCCATCTCTGCAAAGACATAGACAGGGTGGAGGCTGTTCAGAGGAGGGCAACCAAAATGATGCAGGGTCTGCATCAGAAGACATATGAAGAAAGACTAAAGGAACTAAAGATGTATAGCCTTGAGGAAAGGAGGGAGAGGGGGGACATGATAGAAACTTTCAAATACCTCAGGGGAATCAACAAAGTCCAAGAGGGTAGCATCTTTCAGAAAAAGAGATGTGCAAAAACAAGGGGGCACAATTTGAAGATAGAGAGGGGACGGCTCAGAGGTAATGTGAGGAAGTATTTCTTCACAGAGAAGGTTGTGGATACATGGAACAGCCTTTCTGAGGAGGTCATAGAGTCAAAAACAGTGGGGGAATTCAAGAATGCATGGGACAGACATAAGGCAATTCTAGTGGGGGATAGGAGGAAGTAGGCTGTTGGTTAACTAGGATCTGCAGCTCATCCGTTAGGTAGGGCAATGGCAGACTAGGTGGGCCAGACGGTCCTTATCTGCCGTCAAATTCTATGTTTCCATGTTTCTATGATGGCCCTGTCTGCCTTTTTTACCCAACTATGCTTTCCTCCATGAAGTTGCCCCCCCCCTCCACTAAGCTGGCGCTCCTTCCTCCTTAAGTGCCCTTTTCTTCCTGGAATTGTTTTCTTTACCTCTGAGGGATGAGTACAGTACTTAGTGGATGGGCCATACCTCTCCCGACTCTGCTACTATTTTTTGTGCCTGGCTTTTAACACCTCGCCTTGGACTCTGTGGCTTTGGACTTTCCTGCTGGTCGGCAGTATTGTGTACTGCTTTTGTTTGTCATCCTGTCCGGACTGTTTCACCTCGAAGAAGATACCACTTGGTGAGTGAAGCTCCTTTTTCCCATTCTTCCTTCATGCCCACTGTTCCATGGGTCTACTCAAAGACTTCACCAACTTTGTGCACTTGGGACTTTTTGGACAGCTCAGAGTGCAATTTACTGAAGTTCTGGGATCTCTGGAAGGGTGTTTCTGTCCTTCACAGTCTTGCCTTCTTTCCCCTAATTTTTAACAAGGACTCTCAAGTGGGGTTCTTCTTATGGACTGCATCACCAGGGTTTCCTTGGGTCAATGGCCAGCTGGTGGATCCTTTTGCTATTTGCTCCTGCTCCTTGCTGGCCCTGGTTTCGGTCATGGTGGGGGTTATTTTTATAACTGTCATTTACAGTTGTTAAGTGGGGACTATTTACTCTGTCCAGGGTCAACTGTTGAAAATACCTTCAGCTCCCCCACATTGTTCGGTCCCCTATGAACTTCACTTTTCCAATGAGAGGGTAATGATGTTCCTACAACCCAAGCTGAGTAGACTGATTTTTTCACCCTGAATGGACAGACTGGGGCGAGTGTTCTAGTGTTGTTTGCATTACTTGATTTATTGCATTTTATTGTTCTCCTTAGTAGTAACTACTGTTTGGTAGTTCACCTTTACTGTGAGCGTGTGTTATCGGTTACCACCTGTTACTGGGTTGGTCTTTCTTCTTTTGGTGGGGGGGGTGGAATAGAACTCTGGTAGTTGGGGTGTGTATTCATCATGGGTGTGGTTAGTTTAGGAGCATAGTCATTAGGACTAGGGAGACTGCTACTTTCTTTAATTGTTTTGGAGAGTTTTTGCTATTGTGCTGTGAGGGGTGTGGGGGAGTGAGTTGGGGGTTGCTTTTTGGAGAGGATTTTTTTTGTTTGGGGTGGTGTGGAATGGGTGTGGTGGGAGTCTAGGGGGTTTGGGTGTCTGTGGCCCTTTCTTTGTTCTGTAGTTCTAGTCGGGGTGTGGATCCCCTGCATCAAAACTGACGTTGCTCCCTTCTGTAATATGAGTCATGACTAGTCTGTTCAGGGTTCTTAGCTGGAACGTAAAGTGGGCATAGGATTGGTGTTACCAGGCCATGATTTTGCACCACCTGAAGCACCTTCAGGCAGGGGTGGCCTGCCTACAAGAATCCCACTTACACAGGGAGCATGTTCATTATTTTCAGAGGGGCTGGGAAGGGCAGGCTTATGGGGCTGTGGTCTCGTCAAAACAGGGGGTGTTGTCCTTCTCATTGCCAGCTCTATCCCATTTAGGCTCAGACAGGGGGTTTTGGGACCCGGGGGGTAGATATCTTTTTTTTTTTAGTTGTTTAACCAGGAGTAGCGCACTAAGCTGAAAGCTTTTTTACAGGAGTGACCTGGGAGCACAGGGAAGTTAAGTGACTTGCTCAGGGTCACACAGTATGCAAGCGGAAGCTGTGGGATTCAAACTCAGGTCTGGTCTGCTGGATGTCACCAGATTTGCAGCTCAGAGCCTTAAACCACTGTGCTATACTGCCTCCAATATCTTATTGTACACAGGATCATTGGTCTCATGTCCATAGTGTTTGAGTCAATCTACGGCCCTAATGTGGCCTCGCCCCCATGTTTCACACAGCTTCTCAAAATTCTAGCCTCCTGTCCATCCTCCACAATTTTCTTGGTGGGGGACTGGAATGCAGCACCCCAGTTGGAGCTGGATTGGTCAGATAGTAAACTGCAGGGTCTCACCCCAGGGCAGAGGGCCTTGCGTGACCTGATAGATTGGGCCAAACTCGTTGATGTCTGGCGGATACTCCATCCCCCTACCCGACAATAGTCATTTTCTTTCTCCATCACATCATACTTTTTCCCATATCAACTACATTTTGGTGAGCTCCCCTTGCCTCTCTGGTGTTATTGATGCTGACATCTATCCTATGGTTCTTTCCAATCACTCTCCTGTAGGAGTTTTTTACTGCCTGAGTGACACCCTGCTCTGGGACGCCCTTTGGTGTCTTAACGTGCAGCTTCTTTGCAAGCCAGACTCTCTAGCCTGTGTGCATAAATTTATCTCCACTTTTCTGACTTGCAATAGGGGCTCTGTTGACCATTCGGATACCCATTGTGCAGCTCTTAAGTGCTCACTTTGGGGGGAGTTAATACGGCTCTCCTCAGTATGGGCTAGGTTTGGTAAGGCCAGGTCAGGACATTTGTCTCCAAGAGCATACTATTTCCAGTAACTCCCCTGAGGCCAACCGGATGGTCTTGCATTCTCTCTGAGCCCAGTACGAGGGTCTTTTAGTTCAGAAAGCTGAACTTTCACATCGTTGCACCAAAATGGCTTGCCTAGAGGCAGGAGAGAAGGCAGTAAAATTACTTGCTTTACGCTTGAGCCAGGCTGAAACACCTAAACTTATCCCAAGCCTCCAGCCTCACCTCATGGCCCCAGTTTTTATCAATTCCGACGAGATGGCCTTGATCTTTTACTCCAGTTACTCTTCATTATATGTGGTGGATCCATCCCTGAACTCTACACTTGAAGACATTTCTTTCTTCCTTGATTCCACTCCGATACCCTCCTAGGCACCCACAGTTGCTGCCCCCTGGGAGTCCATATCACTACAGCAGAAGATGAACTTGTTATACGGCAGTTGCAGCCTGAAAAAGCGCCCGGCCCCGATGGGTTGACCAAGAGTTTTTACATTGCCTGCATGCGGGAGGTTGCCCCCCTGCTCCCAGAAGTATACAGCTGTTGGTTTAACAATGGGATCAGGGACCCCATCTTCCTGGATTACCCTTACACCTAAGCCTGTGAAGGACCCCTTACTGTCCGAAAATTACTGACCCATCTCATTACTTAATTCAGATGTTAAAATCCTCTCTAAAATCTTGGCCTCCCATTTGGCCTCGGTCTTGGACCTGCTCGTTGGATGGGAACAGGTCAGCTTTATGGCAGGTTGACTTTCGGGGATCTTCTCCGAAAAGTATTATACCTTATTTCCTCCTCCTCCAGGGAGAGTAATTCCTCATCAGTTTTGGTCTCCCTGGATGTGGAAAAGGTGTTTGATTGGGTATCTTGGAAATACCTGTTTGCAACCTTTTACAGATTTGGCCTACTCCCTAATTTAATTAAGTGGGTCTGGCTCTTGTACAGTGCTCCTTCCGCTCGGGTTTGGTGTAATGGTTACTTCTCCCAGTCCTTCCCTCTCCAGTGTGGTATACGACAGGGCTGTCCCCTTCTCCCCTTCTGTTTAATTTATATTTGGAGTTCCTCATACATCATGTGTGCACTTTAGATGAGCTTCAAGGTATCCCAATGGCCAGCAAGAGATACACCTTATCAGCCTATGCTGATGTTCTGTTATTACACCTCGATGAACCAGCTAATGCCATCCCAATCTTGCTCAGGGAGATTTTGCATTTTTTTGCTTTGTCTTTTTATAAGTTCAATCTCTCTAAAACAAAAATGTTCCCTCTAAATTGTTTGGTGCTAAAGCAGGATATAGTGGACTTGGGTCTTTCATGGTAACCCCAAGCATTAACATATTTGGGAATTAAATTTTCATGCTCTGTGCCCCTCATGATGAAGCAAAATCTCACAAAATTGCTCAATTAAGTTAAGGCTGACCTAGAGAGATAGACTTCCATCCCCATGTCTCTCTGGGGAAGGGTCAGCATCCTGAAAATGAATATTTTGCCCTGTTTGCTGTAACCCCTTGGAATACTAAATTTTCACCTCCCCAAATCACGGTTTCTCCATCTATACTATAGGGCTCTGCACTCAAGTAAAGTTCTCCATTGGGGGTGCAAAGAGGGGAAGGGTGACTCCCCTTATTCCCTGCTATGGCTGGAAATTGAGAGAGCTCTGACTGCTCAGTTGAGCTGTTCCCAGGACAGTTTGCTTTATCCCAAACCTCCCCCAAGCTTCCTCATACCCTCTGTTCTACCCCTCTGAATTGGTCTCTTAAAGCTTGGTTCCAACTCCAATCATATTTGTCTTTTTCCTGGACATACGCAGCCTCCAAACTGCTTTTTGGCAACCCCCATTTTTGGATTTTGCATCGTCCTATTGCGGTCTCCTTTTGTCCCCGGGTAAGGGATTGTACTCTGGCAGACCTTATTCAAGGTGCAGACTTTGTTGCTCTCCAGTCCCTACAGGCCCACTTCCTCCTGACTGGTAAGGCCTTTTTAAAATTCCTTTAGGTCAAGGGGGCAGTCTTGGCTTTTTTTGGTCCCAAATCCTGGAACTTAACACAGCTGGAGGAAGTAATCTCTTTTTTGTCCTTAGTGATGCAACCTCAGGCAGTGTCTATCCTCTGTAAGCATTTCTAGTCCCTTGACCCACATCTTCCCTCTGGGGTCTGTTATTATTGGGCCCATATGCTCCAACTTCCTCTCAACACTGAGTATTGGAAAACACTTTGGTCCAACCTTTATAGATATGTTAAACAGGACTGGCTCCCCTTGACACAATTTAATATTTTGCCCCACTAAAACTGCACAGAATGGGTAAACTTCCATCCTCCATCTGCCCACACTGTCAAAAACCAGATGGTTCCCTCTATCATATGTTATGGGGAATGCCCCCATATTCAACTGTATTGGCTTTCCATTAAGGGGGTCCTAGACTCTATTTTGGGCCTGGATGAGTTGTTTATCCCTCTGGGCTACTGGGTATTTTTCCATTGGGCAGTCCTAAGATCAGACAAGCTCATATGTCTTTCATTGCTACCAAATCAAAATAGTCATTTTGCGAAATTGGATGGATAGTGTTTCACCTTCATTTTTGGAGTAGCATTGTGAAATTCTCCTGGCCCTTCAACTTGAGAAACATATTGCGTCCATGAGAAGAATGCCACAGGTTTTCGGCAACACCTGGGAGCCACTCTGTACCGTTCTCTCCTTGGAGAGGACTCAGCCTATTGGTTGATCTCCCTTTTTCCTTCCATGTTCCCTACTTTTCATCTGCTTCTTTACACTCCAGTCCGGTCTTGTTCAATTAAGTTTGTTAGGGTAGGAATAGGGCCACAGATGGGGCAGAGAGGGGGTTGGGGGGAGTTAGGTTCATGTTTTGTTCCTTTCAGTGTCCATGTTAGTGTTCCTGTGTATGTATTCATTTTACATTTTGTAATTGCTGGTTTTGTTTCTGAAAATCTTAATAAAGTATAATGAATTAAAAAAAAAGAAATGCTTGAAGTGTTCATAAATTTAAAGCTCAACTTAAATGCACTTTATTACTTGAAGTTAAGTGCTGTTGTCCATAAATGTTTTAGTTGTGTGCAATTAGCTAATTTGACTGCGAAATGTAATAATTGTTACTAAATGTATAACTCTGTCCTGTACATAAATTGTGATACTAATATTGTAACACCCCTGTGATGGCAAAGGATAACCTTTGCCAAAGCTAAAGAATACTTATGCCAAATGTGGAAGTTAAATAAAGAAACAGGTCAAGCAATTAACAAAAAAAGGTTAAATAATCACAATGACACAGTAGATGGTCATGTATTTATATTTTTAATGTCACTTCTGGACAATATTGAAGAAAAATGTATAACTAATGTAATAATACACTTGGGTAACACACTGGTACCAGTGGAGGCTGAGATGAGCCCCAAATCCCTATGGTCTCTGAATGCAGACAGCAGAATTTGCTAATGGACTCACTCTGGTTTGTTTCACCCCCCAAAAACCCTAATAAAATGTATTTTTATGCAGTATACAGCAAGCCAATATCTCAAGATCTTCAGGTGAAATCAATATTTCCTGTCTTTTGAAGAGTGATTCTCTGCTATAATGAACTACTTAGAGCCACATGAGTTACACCAGTTAAGCTTTAACTGTAGTGTTTTCTGTCTGCACTAATTACAGTACCTCTGTTAACCACTATTAACATTTTCTTTCACATTTCTTTGTGCAGTTTGTGTCTTAAAACTTGCTAAACTGTTTAAACGTTAAGCTCTCTCTGCTTGCCTACCATCAGTGCTGCTGAATGCCCATTTTGTGCCACTGTTGCTGCTTGTTTGCAGTCCTAGTGCTCTGCTACATCATTTGTGATGGTGTTGCAGTCTAACTATAGAAAAATTAATATGCATTTGTCAATAGAGTTCACCATAAAGATTTGTCCCAAATAGCCAGCATCTCTATTAAAGTGGCAGTCTGTTACAAGCACGTTCTGGTCCACCACCACCCCCTCCAAATAAGAAACCCCAATATTATTTCATGCACTGTAGTACTCTGCAGAAACAAGGAGTGCAGAAACTGTAGTACTGTGCAAGTATGCATCTGAACATAATGGGCTCAATTCTCAAATGAGTTAGAATGCAGCAAGCTCAAGGTGAGCGAAAAACACGGCACATGAGGCTTGTAGCATTCCATGGTCGGCAATCGGAATTCTCAGTCCTGTGTGTCACATTCTACCAGTTCAACCAGCTTTTGCTGGTCTAAGCATGTGGACATTTTTATGGGGTATACATATGTGGTACAAGCCATCGTAGGGGGTACACTGTTGCAAATACACACAACCTTTGTGAGTCAGATGCACAATGTGGTAATGTGTTCAGGGAAGCACAGGGCTTGTGAAATCCTTGCGTCAACCTTTGAGAATCAAGACCCATTTTTTAAGTTCTGACCACTGTTACGTAACAGAGTACAAGAAGACAATAAATAGAAGTGTGGTCCACAGATTTAAACTTGCTTACCTAAATAAACTGAAGCTTATCCTAGGCCCCAGCCAATCAGAACATGAGCTCCCCAAACAACAAAGAGGGAGGTCACCTCTGCTTGAAGAACATGCTAAATAGATTCTGCTGCGACTGTAGTGGCCATTAGTCCATAGTCTACACCTGCAAGTGGAATATGGTGAGAACATAATGCTTTCTCATCAATGGGCCTGGATGAGCCATGCCCACATGGTGAATTCGAAACGTAAGGGGACCAAAGACAGAAAGACACCACAACTTTCCTGAACTAAAACAGACATTTTTAAGTTGAATCTGTGTGGCTGTTGTGCAAGACCTCATCATGGAGGAACTTATCATAAACTTTGATGAGACCAGACTCCATCTCAACAAACACCCTGTTTAGAGTGGACATTGGAGTCAGCAGGGTCAAAACAAGTTGAGGCTTATTTATTATATTTTTATTTTTAATATTTAAATGTCACTTCTGGAAAACACTGAAGAAAAATGTGTAACTAATGTAACAATATACTTGGCTAACACACTGGTACCAGTGAACGCTTAGATGAGCCCCAAATCCCTATGGCCTCTGAATACAGACAGCAGAATTTGCTGATGGACTCATTCTGGGTTGTTTCACCCAAAAAACACCCAATAAAATTTACTTTTATACAGTATACAGTAAGTCAACATTTCAAGATCTTCATGTGAAATCAACTTTTCCTGTGTTTTAAAGAGTAATTATCTGCTATAATGAGCTGCTTAGAGCTACTTGATTTACACCAGTTAAGCTTTAACTGTAGTGTTTTCTGCACTAATTATGGTACCTCTGTTAACTGAACACACACAAGGATTTGTAATCCGGGTTTCTTGAGCTTGCGTTAGTCCAAGTCTGGCCACTTTCATCATTCCTGGTTTTTCCACTTTCATGGCTCCTAAAACAAGAAAATTCCCACCTCACTGCATGTCAGAGCCTTAACTATTGAGTTGGGGTGTCTCCTAGACTTACTTCACTTCCTTAACAGGGTAGGGATGCAGCAATGATGAGTAACTGGAGGGTCTTGTCCTGACTATCCCCTACCTGTAGCTAGATCACTCTTCCACATTGTAGTCCACA
The DNA here is from genome assembly GCA_016271365.2 of Neoceratodus forsteri. Lineage (NCBI taxonomy): Eukaryota > Metazoa > Chordata > Ceratodontiformes > Ceratodontidae > Neoceratodus > Neoceratodus forsteri. The sequence continues at coordinate 560,605,957 of CM028134.1, forward strand.
AGGTAAAAGTCTACACAGTTCCTTTACAATTAGGGTGCTGCACAAGTCTGGTAGTTCATTTTGCAATTAAGGCACAACACTGATATTGACAGTTCAGTTTCAGTAGCGCACATATAGAATTGGCAGTTCGGTTAATTTGCAGTATGACTAGTGTCCGGAGGGGGGGAGGGGGGTGTTGCTTTTAGTCAACTAACCCATCTTATGTGGCTCCTCTGCCCTATGGTAGTCCATTTACTGGACTTGGCTGGCTCAATCTAGCTCCCAACAGAGTATTTTTAAGGCCCTGCTCATGATCAGTCCTTCAAAAGGCTCCTCCCCTGAGGATCTCAACCCCAAACTTCTGTCTCTCTCAGCCCATGCCATTGCTTACCCCCTCTCTCTCATTCTAAACCTCTCCTTCTCCACTGAATCAGTTCTCACCTTATGGAAGCATGCTGTGGTCCTCCCCTTACCCAAAGGCAGAGACTCCTCTTCCCCTAGCAACTATTGCCCCATCTCTCTACTCTTTACCCTCTCCAAACTCCAAAAACATCTGTTTCTCTCCCAGCTTGCCTCCTACCTTTCAGAGTCCTCCTTTATCACCCCATTCCAATCTGGTTTCAGGAAAAAACACTCCACTACCACCTCCCTGCTCAGGCTTACTGACTCCATCCTAAGCGGGATGGACGATGGCCTTATCACCTCAGACATTTTTGTCAACCTTGCCAAAGCATTCAACACTGTCTTCCACACCTTCTCCTGGACACTCTCTGATCATCAGGCCTGTCTTCCTCTGCCACTATCTGGTTCAGGGCCTACCTCACTGGTAGAACCCAATCAGTTAGGATATCTAGAATCACCCCCCACACACTTCCCAATCATCACAGGAGTCCCACAGGGCTTAATTCTTGGTCCCCTGTTATTCTCAATGTTCCTAAATGACCTGTCCTCAGTCTGCTCCCCTTCCTCCTCAATCCCCATGTATGCAGATGATACGGTCTTGTATGCTTCTGGCTCAAGTCCTGCTGAGGTTACAACCAGCTTACAGCATGATTTCATGATTTCAACCAAGGTCCGCTCTGGTTTGCTAACTATCATCTATTCCTCAATGCCAACAAGACTGCTTCCATGACCTTTGGCACTAGGCAGACTCTGTAGGCTCTACACCCTGGATGGGACTATTTTAGAGGACAGTTCCTCCTTCAGATACCTTGGAGTTTGGCTGGACCAACACCTCAACTTCTCTGTACATATTGATGCCATCCTGAAAAAAATGTGCCCAAAGCTTGGTGCTCTGTTCAGGAACCATAGTTGCATACCTCCTGTGGCTAGGCGCGAACTTGTCCAAAAGATGACCCTCCCCATTTTTGACTACTACGATGTAGTTTATGGTGCTGCTCCCAAATCCTCCCTGACCATATTGGACATCCTATTCCACTCTTTCTGCCACTTAGCCCTTGATGCTCCTTCTCACACCCATCATTGTGATCTGTACCATGCACTGTCCTTCCCCTCTCTCACAAATAGACACCTATCCCACTGCGCCAAGTTCACCTCTAAACACTAGCTGGGTGAACTTCCAAACTACCTCTCCCCCTCCTTCTCATTCTCTTAGATCCACCGACTCATGTAATTTAGTGATCCCTAGGTACTCCACCCTCCATCCGGCTTCTCACACTGCATCCCTAAAATTTGGAACTGCCTCCTCCCTCAAGTCTGTCACTCCTGTTCCTCCTACTCCATCAGCTCTGCCCTTCACAATTACGTCTCATCTAGCTGCTCTTGCCATGACCCTCCTTAACTATGCCCTTGCATAAATCTTGACCCACCCCACCTATATCTACTCCCAGCCTAACCTTTCCTTCCCCCTTCCCTTGTAGGTAACCTTTCTTTCCCCCCATCTTTTGTAGCCTTTCCGTGCCCCCTTGCAGGGTTCTCAGCATCCTGAAGGGGTCATGCTAGACTCGGCACTCCCTTCCATTTCTCCCCCCTTCTTCCCTCTTCTCTCCCCCTTTCTATTGCCCTTAGCACTTGATACTTACCTGTCGAACTCCTCTCCCCTCCGGCAGCCCACTACCCCCTTATTTTTCTCTCCCCACCATCCATACCCCCTTGCATGGTTCTCAGCATCCTGGGTTTGGTGCCCCTCCTCAGCTCCCTCCCCTTTCTCCCATGGCACTTGATACCTACTGCCTGCCTCCCCCTTCCCCCGCACTTTATAAATCGCCTATACCAATGCACTTATAAATACTTTTTACACCTCCCTGCATCTGTCCTCTCCATCTTATTTTCTCTATTCTGCCTATACCAAGGTAACCCTCACAATTAGTTATTTATTTACTGTATTATCTGTATTAGATACCTGCTTGTGCTGCTCTCTTGTTCCCCACCCTCTACACTAAATTGCCAACTTTTATAGCCATCTGTTTGCTCAAATGTATGTAACTGTTCTTATGCATCTTAAATTTATTACTGCTCATACTCTGTGTACCCCCTCCCCCCCAGGTTGCACCGAGAGATGAGTAACTTGTTGTTTAGTGTGCTTTCCTGGTGAAAAATTTCAATAAAATAAAATAAAGATAACATTTTTGTGGTTAGAAAGGTAGGATGTTCCCCACCTACCCATGCGGGTTCAGTCTGAGATGATTAGTAGAAATAAAAAAAGTGATTGCCACAACTCTCCCCTTTTGTGTTGTGGGGCTGCTGTCTCTTTGCTCCACCCTCCTGAAGCTCTTCGGTTTCTATGGCAAAGAGTCACTGGCGCAGGGCTCCACCATCCTCTTTATTTAAATAAAGGGCCACTGGCCTGATACCCTGCCCTCCTAGCAGTACCTCATAATTGGATCTGCCTGCCCTTTTGTGGTTTTTGCTGCTTGCCCCTTACACTGTCTGGTACTTTGCAAAGTCACAATTTATGTTTGTTTTCTTTTTTTGAAATATCCATAGTAGTCAGCACCTGCCCTTGGTGCTGCTGCCGACTCACCATCCTGACCCAGGTGGGAAGGTGTTTGTAGCAGCTGTCATTGATGGGAGTTGCTGAAGAGCTGCTGTTGAGGTGGTCTTGGATGAGAGACTGTGATACACTGCCCAGCGCTCTCCCATGCTGCTCCTCCTCTGGATATGGATATGGATCTTGTGCTTGCTGCTGACAAAAGATTCAATGTCTACTTTTTAAAGAAAACAACAAATGAGGCTCTACAGAGCCCACACTGGTCCCTCTGTACTGCTGCCAACTGCTGCAGCACTAGACCCTCTGAACTGCTGAGTCTCCTGACTGGAGAAGTGGAGCACAGCTGAAGTGAGTGCTACCTGATTCAGCTATCCAGGTAAGCCAGTGATCCATCGATTCCTGCCTCCTGCTACTTCACCAGTCCTGCTGCTCATGCCAGTGCCCAATCTCAACTCACCACCAGTCACTTTGACCATTCCCTTCAGAATTTGGGGTTCCAAACATGAACCCTAAGCATGAAGCACCACCACACCTCAGGTTGTGAAAAATGCCCATGCGCCGGTCGGGGATAGCAGTCCCAGCGCGTGGCCTGTGATTGTCTCATGTTGTTTGCTTGGGGAAGGTTTCATGAGGAGCAGGCAGCAAGCTACTAAGGGAGAAAAAGAGAGAAAAAGAAAAGAAAAAAGTTTTAAACAGAGCCCAGGCTTTGGGCTAACAAGGAGCCTGACACTACCAACAAGGTGGAGAAGAGTTGCTTTTGCTGGAGTACTGACTGGGCACAGGACCCAGACTGGATTCCTGCACCCTTTTCTTTCTCGGGGGCCCCCATACCCTATCTCCTGGGATGTCTATCACACTGCCTTCCCACAACTGCCTCTGGGGAGGGCCTCTAACTTCATTCTATTGCAGGACACTAGCTCTAAGGCTCTACACAAATAAATAAAGAATAAGACCTCTTGTAAACAAACTCTATAAGCAGTTTTGGAAGAATACCCTAGGATTGTTCACTTTAGCAAATGAAAAATAATACAATCAACACACAGTAGTAAAATATTTATAGTAACATACAGTAAAATACATTGTAGTAAACAATATCGTACAAGGCAAAAATACATGCAGAAGAAACATTGTACTAGACTACTAATGGAAAGGGATAGTGAAGTCATAATATCTGCTGACTGCCAAAAAGTCAGTAGGATATTTCAGTGCATAAAAAGATGTGGATTATACTAAGGTTCATACTAAGGTTGTTGAAGAGCAAGGAGGCCAATGGCCAATGTAGCTCTTCTACTATTATAAAGTATAGTAGGAGAGAACACACCCTGAATTAATCAAATTATCAAGACGAGACTTAAATAAGCTTTTAGTTTCACTTATGACTACCTCAAGGGATAATCTGTTCCAGGATCCAACAGTTCTAAGAGTACAGAAGAATTTTCTACTTATATAATGAAATGGTTTCCCAGCAAGCTGTAAGGGGTGTCCCCTGGTATTGTGAATATCATTCTTAAATTCAAGACCGAGCTCTGTCATGAGATATGGGTCCTGGATTAAAGTTAAATAGGAACAGAAGCCCACCCCCCAATATGACGGGTAACAAGGGTCAGAAGATTTAGAGATCAAAATCTGTTTTCATAAGGTTCGTGTTGAAGACCATGTGCATATTTTGTGAATTTTCTTTGCACCTTTTCCAATAAGTTGCAGTCATTTTTTCTATACAGGTACCAAAGCTGTGATGCATATTCCATTTGTGGCATAGCATATGCCCTGAAGAGTGGCATCATAACCTTGGGGTCCCTGGATTTAATATTATGCAAAATAGACCATACTACCTTGTTTGTTTTTTTAACTACATTGTGTATACGTTTAGAGTGTGACAAGTCATGCAATATAACAATGCCTAAATATTTTTCATCTGTAGTAGTGTTCAATAAAGCTCCTGCGAATGTGTATATGTAAAATGGATTCTGTGTTCCCAGATGTATAACTTTGCATTTGTATGTATTAAGCTTCATCAACAAAGTGTTAACCCAGGTAGATATTGTATCTAAATCATTTTGTATAGTTGAAGCTTAAAATTGACTAGTACAGGGGCTCCCAATTTTGATATCCTCTGCATATTTAATGGTTGATGAATGACAGTTAGTGGTCATGTCAGCAGTACATGCCTGAAAAAGGCAGTGGCCCATGACAGAGCACTGCGGGATGCTGCTAGTAACACTACCAAGTTTTGATAGTAGATCACTGGGTGTTATCCCGCTGTTAATAAGGACCATGATCAGGCCCAGCCAAGAATATCATAGTACTTGCATTTTTTGGAATCCATGCTAGAAAGAAGAAAAGCAGAATAAGAAACAGTAGGGTAAATAATTACAAAGATGATTAGAAGGTGGTACGTAAGATACAAGTGGATGCACTTGCTGATCTAGGACTCCTGATTGAAAGAGAAGACTAAGGGGACATGATCTGGATATTCAGAATGAAGAGACTCAGAGATAAAGAGGCTCAGACAAAGCCACTCAACACAGGACTGTAGAACAAGGGGATATGACTTTAAAATGAGAGGAGAAAGATTCAGAATGCTGTGATGTTGCTAAGTGTATTTACAGATTAACAGAGTCTAGTATACACTTGGTAATTGTATGCCTGTCTCTCAAATGTGTTGGATACTGGGAATACATGAATACAGTAATTATAATGAGACATAAAGCATGATCTGAATTACAATACCACTGCTTGTGTGTGCTTTCTTACAATCAAGATATACAACAAACAGGCATAGAGTATGTCCTCCAAGATATGACAACCACCCACCTTATTTCTAGAGTGCTTGAGAGACATGAAAAGTCAGGTTAATGCATGACTCCATAAATGTAATAATTTCTTGTAAGCTATGGTACATTTTCTTCAGTCCCAGAAACAAGAACCTGCTAATTTACTGTGTGGGGACTGAAGGATAAAGACTGCATTGTACCCTGTCTCTGCAGGCAGACACCTACTTTAGGAAGTCACAGTAATGCTACTGACAGCAGAGCCAGCAGGCAGGGGAATCAACTGATCCCTGTGTGGTTGATTTCAGAAACTGCCAGACCCATGCATGTTTGATGCTATTGCTAATGAGATGATCAGAGGCTAAGATATGTGCAATAACCTTCCCAGTGGTGCTGAGGGTTGAGGCACTGGACGCCACACCTCGTGCCATGCCAGCGACCCAGGTTCAGGAATGAGCCAGGACCATCGGGGGTTGGCAGGGAAGGAGAAGATCAAGTGTCCAGAGGACTACTCTCTTCTCCTGGGGTGGGATCCAGGGGAATACCGTGCTCTGCGGTGGCCCCTAGCTGAAGCTGGAAGCATTTTGTCCAGTAGCATGGTTTGAATAAGGGTTGAGCGTGACAGGTGTCTATGGGGACAGCCTGCGTGCCCGGCACCATTGCACGTCATGCTCATGTAGAAAAAACACCAGGAAAAAGCCTCCTACACCATCAGTGAGATGACGGTGGCACCCGGGGGGTTCACCCACATCCCAAATGCTGGCCCAATGCACCCAGGATCCTCCTCCATCTCCGACTTGACAACAACAGGCAGGCACGTCACCTTAAGGAGCAGCCGCCAAGGGAGGGCGGAATCAGCCCTGGAGATGGTACCGGTGGTCGAGCCTGCCTGGGGCTGTTTGAGGGAGGGGATCCAGGGGAGAAGGGAGGGTTCAGGCTAGGAGTAGGGTGGAATCTGAGTGGGCACTCCTGAAGGATGCCTGGGGGTGTAGGTGAAGAAACAAAGTAAAAAAAAAAAAAAAAGATATGTGAAAGATATCCACTCCATGATGTATTCGGGCAGCAGGTACTCTTAAATCATAACTAAACACTAGACAAAACTTTAGCAATTGCACACCATTTGAAGCCGCCATCAATGAAGTAAAGATTATTGTAAAAGGTGATACTTGCCTTGTGCGGGCACTTGATTTTCAATGCAATAAGAAAAATGCATTTTCAAGTAAGAAGAAAAGGGAAACTGAATTAAGAGCTCGATATCTGAAATTCCTCTACTGTGGCACTGCTTCTCATCTAGCATATAGTTCAGTTTGCCTTGCTACAACAGTTACTTGCATGAATGTAAGAAATGGAACAGTTTTAAAAAGTCTTTCACACTTCTACTCATCCAGTAACTAAAGTTGCAGTCTGTGACCTGAGTGTGCTAAATATACAAAATTCTGCTTCAGTGGAAGAGAAGTTACCATACTGTGTTGAAATTATTGAACCATTACAAGAAACATATGAAGTGAAGTTGTGGGGAGACACTGGCCCTGCAGTTTCCATTTTGCTTGGCAGTACATACAGTATATGCAACACTTTCCAAAGTCCACACTGACTAATCCAACAAATTGCTGGGTGACAACTTCACCCCAAGCACTAGAGGTAATGGGCTACCTGTCTACAACTGTACTGTATGTTTGATAACAGGAGTTCAGCTGCAAGCATTTAACACAGACAGGCTGGACCTGACAGCTGTTCTCCCTACTCAACTCGTGAGAGGCCAGTTAGGAGCACCAGAACTGAACACAATTGCAATAACTGATTGTTGGGTCTGACATGGAATAAAAGCAGCCTGGACTTGCAAATCAATCTCAGTTTGTCTGCACTAAAGTATTTGTACATAAAGTAAAGGCACTGCAAAGTCAGACATACAATCTCAGCAACAACAACTCATATGATTGCCGTTGTCAGTTCAGAATACAGATACAAAACGAATGACCTGGAAGATAATTGCATTATAGAATGGGTTGCTGCATCTGAGTGGGTTTCTCCAATACTGATTGTGATGCTGTGCCCCCTTGTTTATAATTATTGTATGATATCTGTAAAATAAATAACTGGTCTGTGTATGAAATTGTCTCACACAAGTTAGCAGACTTGGCCTGTAACTTTAAAGGTCAGCAGCTGGAACTACAGGATGTAATGGTAGTTTACTCATCTGGTAAAGGTGATTGTGGGGGAATGAATCTCTGAGGCACTCCACGATCCTGACATCATGGGTTGTGTACACCTGATAGGTTGTCTGGATGCACATGTGACTAAAAGTAAATCCATCCCCTTTTGTGGGTCACTGTTCTCTTGTGATCAGTTTGATGTATTCCAAAGCTGTATCTGAAATGAAATCTGTTAGGGAAACCCCCATTTGTACCCAGAAATGACAGTATTGGTGACTAGCGTGGTAGATGGTTTAAGCTTTAGTTTTAATTTGTATAGTAGGTACAACTTGGTGAGTCTGTGTTGCATACCATGATGAGTACAGTGTCAATATTCAGTCTAACAGTATATAGCTCGTACTGCAAAGTGCATGTCTAAGTACGGTGCAGTGTAGAGTGCCTCAGAGATTCATTCCTCTACAATCACCTTTACCAGGTGAGTAAACTACCATTGTGGGGGATGATCTCTGAGGTACTCCACAATCCTGACATCATGGGTTATTAAAAAGCAGTGATTAGATCTAGGGAGGGTTAGACTTGTCAGAGTTATTGTGTTCTGTGTGGGCTGCTAGAAGCACCGCCCTTGTGAAGTTTGTTTTGGTGTCTTGGAACACATCCATTCTGTAGTGTCTGGTGAAAGTATGAATAGTGGACCAGGTGGCTGTGGCCCATATTTTCTCAGCAGTGGCCATATTTCTTTCTGCCCATGACATTGCGATTGCCCTGGTGGAATGGTCTTTTAGGTCTGATGGTACCAGTTTGTTTGTTGCTTTGTAGGCCTCAGATATGGCTGTCTTTAGGTATGCTGCTATGGATGATTTGGAGGCGGGTAGTCCTTTCCTGCTGCCTTGTACTATGATGAACAGTCTGTCTGTTTTTCACATGTCTTGGGTTCTTGTGATGTAGGTAGTGAGTACCCTTTTCATCCCCAGCATCTTTAGTTGCGGATCTGCCTGTATATCTGCCTGTGGTAGTTCCACTGGAATCTCGATAGTTTGAGAGGTGTAGTTTGAGAGGTGTGGAATTGTGAAGCTATTTTAGGTCTGAAGGATGCGATTGGAAGCATGGATATTCTGTCCGTGTAAAACTGTAGGAATGGTTCTTTGTGTGAAAGGGCCTGTAGTTCGACTACTCGTCTGGTGGATGCGATGGCTGTTAGGAAAACAGACTTTGGTTGCAACCACTTCATGGGAATTGATTCTAGGGGTTCAAATAACGACTTAGTCATAGCCATCAGTACAATGGTCAAGTCCCATGGTGACAAGATTGGTTTATTGATGGGGTGTAAGTTTGTTGCTGCCTTCAAGAAACATACAACATCATAATGCGACCTGGGAGTAGTGCCTTCTATTTGTCCCCTATGGCTGTGACTTGTACTTTCAGAGATGCAGGTGATAGGCCCAGTTGGAGACCTTCCTAAAGGAATAGTAGGATCTGAGGTATGGTGCATGTAAGTGTGTTTATGTTGTGATGTTTGCACCATTTGTGGAATATGTCCCATTGTCATTGATAGATGTTGATCATGGACTACTGGCGTGATGAGGCCATAGTTTTTATAACTGTTGGGTGATATCCTGCCATTAGCAGTCTCTCCCTTTCAGGAGCCATGCTGTCAGTTGTAGATGTTGTGGGTTTGAATGCAGTATAGGACCCTGTGAAAGTAGGTTCTGTCGGGGTGGCAGTTTCCACGAGTCTGCTAGTGCCATTGATACTATTGTGGTGAACCAAGATCATCTTGGCCAGTGTGGTGCCACCAGAACAACTCGTGCTCTTGAAATGTGTATCTTCTTGAGCACTTGAGGAAGCAGAGGGAGTGGAGGGAAGATGTAAGCCACTTGGAATGTCCATGGGGCAGAGAGGGTGTCCACTCCCATGGCTCTGTGGTCCCTGAACCGTGACCAATATTTGTTGCATTTGTGGCTTTTGTGTGAGGCCATGAGGTCTACTTCTATTGTTCCTCATCTGTGGTGCAGCTGGAGAAATACTTGTGGGTGGAGTTTCCGCTCCCCTGGGTAGATCATTTGGTGACTCAGCCAGTCTGCCATTATGTTGAGTTTGCCGGTTGGGTGAATGGCTGTTATAGATTTCAAGTGTCGTTATGCCTATGTCATGAGCTTTGCTGTTTGTGCCATCATTGCGTTGCTTTTTGTGCCTCCTTGCTTGTTTATGTACAATACTGTCACTTGATTGTCTGATTTTATCTGTACATGTTTTTGCTGTATGAGGTGTGAGAAGTGCAGTAGGGCCCTGAAGACTACCTTCACCTCCAGAACATTTATCGGTAGTTTTGCTTCGGTTATTGACCATTTCCCTTGTGCTGTGTGGTTTCCTGATGTGGCTCCCCAGCCAGTGAGGTTGGCATCCGTCTCTGTTGTTATGTCTGGAAATATATTCAGGGGCATGCCCTGTGACAGACTGAGTCTGTTTGTCCACCATGTGAGGCTTGATTTTACCCTTGTTGGTAGAATGACCTTCTTTGTTAGGTTGATATCATAAGTGGGTCCCTGTGTTAAAAGGAAGGCCATGAGTGGTCTGGAGTGCCATCCTGCCCACGGCACAGTGTCTATGGCGGAGGACATAAGACCTAATGTTTGAGAGATGAGGAGTAGTGTGGGATGTTGAGAGTTCTGTAGTAGCTAGGCAGTTGACAGGATGGACTGGATTCTGGAGTTTGAAGGGAATACTAGACCTTTGTCTGTGTCTATGAATGTGCCTAGGTGCTCGATAGAGAGACTGGGTATAAGACTGCTATTCTTGTGATTGATCACCCAGCCGTATTGTTGTAAGCAGTCTACCACCATTTTTGTCTCCCTGACGGATTGCTGTTGTGACCTTGTTCTGATGAGCCAGTCATCTAAGTATGGGACTTCATGTATCCCCTTCTCGTGGAGTTTGACAGCTAGTACTATGGAGACCTTTGTAAATACTCTCGGTGCTGAGGCTAGACCGAAAGGTAGTACTTGGTACTGGTAGTGTTGGCCCAGAATGCAGACTTGTAAGTATCGGTAGTGGCTTGGTGTCATGGGTATATGCAAGTAAGCATTCTTCAGGTCTATTGAGGTGAGGAAGTCTCCCTGTCTGATCACTCATAGTGTGAACCTTGATGGTCTCCATTTTGAATGGATTGTATCTCACTGAATTGTTGATGTATTTGAGGTCCAACACAGGTCTGTTGCCTCCTATCTTTTTTGGGACCATGAAGATGATGGAGTATACCCCTTGTCCTTCTTCGTGCGTTGGTACGGGTGCTATAGCATTGTTTGTAGTGAATTTTTGCCACTGATGTAAGAATTGTGTCAGTCTTGCACCCATTGCCGTTGTTTGACGTGGATGTGGGTTTGCATAGTCAGGGTCGTGAGTTGTTTCCATGACTGTATTTTCCTCTGCCTCTGTGCAATGTACCTCTGCCTCTGTAACGGTTGTATTGGTAAAGGGTGGTATTGTTTTGTTTGTAAGTATCTCCCGGAAAATAGGAATTCCTCTTTTCTTGTCTCGAAAGGAGTAAAATCTGCTCCTTAGTCTGGTCTGTAGGTAGAAAGATCTGGATTGGTCTCTGTGTAATGCCTTACCCTCTTCCTTGCCCTTAAGATATTCTTCTAGACCTTCGCCAAATATCATGTTGCCCTTAAAGGGTCATCTTTGTAGGGCAGCCTTTGACTCTTTGTCAGCATCCCAGAGTTTCATCCATAGGGATCTATGGGCTCTGTTGGTCACAGCTGCTGATCTGGCATTTATTTTGAGGGAATCAATTGTCATTTCTGCTAGGTATTTAGTGGATAATATGGTGTTATCGAGGAGAGTAGCTTCAGCAGATTTTGGAGGGATGGTTTTCTGAAGTTCCTGGAGCCAGCTTAACTGTGCTCTGGTGGCATAAATAGCAGTGGCAGTGGCTCTGCTTGCCAGGCCTGATAACTCTGCATTCTTTTTTAGGTTATCATCCAATTTTTTGTCTATGGGGTCCCTTAGGCCAGAGGCGGAATCTGTGGGAAGTATTGTCTTCTTGTTTAGGGTGGCTATTTGTGGGTCCACTGTGGGAGGCGTGCACCATAGGGCCAGCTTTTCAGCTTGAAGAGGGTACATTTTGTCCCAGGATTTATGTTCCGGGATTCTGGCTGGTTCAGAAGAGGACCATTCTTTTTTGTACCAGTTCGTCTATAGCCTCACAGACGGGAAATACGTCTGCTTGCTTGGCCATCGGTTGTAAAGAAGGAAGTAGTTTCGAAGTGGGTGTAGGAGAGGCTGTATCGAAACCCACCGTATCCATGATGTGGGGTACTAATGAAGGGATTTGGTCTGGGAAACACCATTTTGCCATGAGGGTCTGTGGCTCGTTGACTAACTCTCCCTCTTCTTCCTCTGAGATATCTCCTGAGTCAAGAGGTAATGGTAAGGCATCTGGCGTGGGATGCTGTAAGGTTCTGGAGAGGGAAGAGGTGGCCCTTTTCTTTGCTGGAGGAGGGTTGACCGACTGTTGTCTAGATAATTCAGTGAGTTGATGAAGCATTGCTGCCCGTACTTCCTGCTGAGCCTGCATGAGTTGATTATTTTGTAGCAGGGCTTTAGTGATGTCCGATTGTAGGTCTGTGTTTTGTGTGTGACTAGAGGGTAAAATCTCTTCTCCTGTATCCTATACTTCGATGTGTGTGGTGGAGTCTTTGGCGCAGGATGCAAAAAGCCGTCCCAGTTGCTGGTGTGAGATGAGGACATTGCACTGCCTGCAGCTTTTTGTTTTGGACATTGTGACCTGTTGGGCGACAGAGAGGATTGTCTGAGGTTCTGCATAAATGTGCTGTATAAGTAATGATATAGTGCTTTAAAAGTGGCAAATTCAATTGTTTTAGTGGTATAGGAGAAGATCAGTGCTTTAATGAGCAAGAAATGCTGTAGTAATGATAATCTCTTGGCCATTGGATAGGTGCATTGAGTAAGGACTGTCTGTGAGAGGATACTCTGTCTCTTTAAGAGAGTGGGGAATGAGGTGCATAATGGCCTGTTTGTCTGTGATGATGAATGAAGAGAGCAGGGTAGTGATTTTGTGCACTGGTAAAAACGGGTGGAATTAACAGTGACTTTTGGTAGGGTTTGGATGCAAAAATCAGAATATAACATTTATTCTGATGGAGAAATGGAATCATGATGAGATTATGAGATTGCCCAGTGGGGCAGATGTCATCCCTTTGTTTAGATGAGAGACATAGTCTTGCGGGACTTGAGAGCCAATCGGAATGCGCGCTGTTGCTGTAGTGCAAGGTTTGGAGAAGCAGGGATGAAGGAGCAACAGGGCAGAGCCACATAGCGAGGGTCATAAAAAAACATTTTCCCGGCATCATTTTGAGTCCGTAGTGCCACTGCAGCAAGATTGTGCTGTTGATTTTGTGGGGGAAATAACTGTGCATTTGAATCATTGCTGGGCAGTCTGAAGAGAGTCTGGGACCACTGAAAGGGGTTTCCAGAGCACTCAGAAAGCGCATGCTGCAGGCTGATTTAATTGTGCTGGCTCACAGAGGGTCTGGGACTGCTGGGAGAGGTGACCAGAGCACTCCATAATTTCAGGTATGAGTTGCAACATGGAATTAAACCCCTGATTTGTTTCCTTTGATATTTGCTCTTGATAGCAGCAGGTGTGGTACCAGAGAGCATAGGGGTCATTGTGGAATCACTGTGAGGGATTCTACAACGTGGGTTGCCCAGAAAGTTTTTGAGTGTAATTCAGAGTGTAGGGTTTGGCTTGCTAACAGCGGGCACCCTTCTTTCTCATGCCTCGTTTGACTGCCTAGGCAGTATTTTTTATGAACATGAGTAGTCCTGCATGGGAAAAGCATTTTCCTACTCTGTGATTCTGTCCTTTCTCAATATCCCGATGGTAGTATAGACGCAACAGTTCTAGTCCAACAAAGCTTGCCTATTGGGCTTAAATCTCTATATGCAGCAATATTTCTGACTTATTCTGTGTGCTGTTATGGGTAATAGTTTGTATTTGTTTCTTACCTTGTATATGTCTTCTCTGTAAATAAAAGTTTGGAGCTCTGGAGGTGTGCGACAACCTTATTCAGATGCACAATTAGAACAGACCACAAGAGAACAGTGACCCACAGAAGGGGACAGATTTACTTTTAGTCACATGTGCATGCAGACAACATATCAGGTGTATACAACCTATGATGTCAGGATTGTGGAGTGCCTCAGAGATCATCCCCCTCAATTAAACTGACCAGGGGAACCAATTAATTAAGACTTACAGAAGGGCATTTCATTACCTATTTATGACCTGCCCAGGCTTTTGAAGTTGAAACCAAACATAAAGTTTATGACATAACAGGATGAAGAGTAATTTGGCAGCTTCCTCTCAAATTTTAACATGCAGCCGAGAAATAGTGACAAATGGTAGGATTGTTATGTTCAAAGAGAAATGTTTGATTAAAGGATGTCATATTTAGGAAAAAAATTTTTCTGATATTACCATTAATTAAAAATACCTCCTGGTAGAAATTATGTTAGAATTTATTCTAAAAGGAGGAACTAGCTGACTCACCAAAAGGGGGTGGGAAGAGAGGGTTAGAAATGTAACATTGTATCTGGGCAATGTGTCATATCATCTTTGACACTGAGACAGAAACTTCTCTCTAACTTAAATGCACTTAGAAAGGTTATACTTAGAAAGACATCAAGTCTTTGTGGTAGGAGTATTTTGTCTATACTTCCTGTTTATTTTACAAGATTGCACGCTATATGATATATTGTTCTGTTTAATTTTACCTTTTTATCATATTTTTAGTAAACGACCATTTATTTCAAATACTGCCTGGGTGTCTTCTCAGTTTCTTTTTGCATGTGATGTATAGGTGGTTAAGTCTGACAGCTGTTAAAAACCTTGATTGTGTACTGAGCTTGTATAATAAGTTAAGAATATACCTAAGGTCTCTTATAGAGTTTTAAGGGTTCATTTTGAGTACCTGGTTGGGTGCCCCGGTGAAAGCTTGTGCTGCAGTCCCAAAGAGGGTACATATCTAAGCCTGTACATTGGATATGCTAGCATAAGGTTTATAGTTTGAATCCCTCCAGAACTCGAGGCTAAAGGTGATTTGGACTCAAAGCAGACAGGAGGGTACCCTGTCTGTTACCTGTTCACACTATTATACTCTGAGGTTGGCACTGTGGGAGCAGAGGACCTGACCTGTAGAGTGTGTTTGTGACACTGATAACCCAGAAAAAAAGAAAGGTGCCATCTGCAGGTGTGCAGACCTCAGAGGACCAAAACAAAGCTATCACCATTGATAGCACCCTTTACCTCTGACTGAAGAGATTCTGTTGAAATTGTGAGGTTCAGTCAGGTTCTCTCCCCAGGATCTAAAGAGCACATGTCACCATGTCATGCTTCCTAAAGAAAGCACAGATCTGACTACATTCATCACACATCTGGAGCTCTTCAGATGTTGTCATTCACCATATGATCTTACTTTACCACCTTCAGCTTTTAAAAAAAACTGTGTTACAGATTCTAAAACATTTACAAGGTATACAGTATTAATTAGGCAATGCAATTGTTTATGGATGTACCAGGAAGAACATTAGGTCAGTCTGAAACTTATACTACAATGCATCCAAGAAGCTGGACTTCAGCTTAATACTCTCAAATATCAGTTTTGTCGGACCATTTTGTGCTTCTTGCGGTACATGCTTTTGATTTATGGATCACACCCTAATGTTGCCCATGTATCAGCTGTGGTAACCCCCCCCAAGTGACATCACAAGTTTGTTTGTTTCTTGGCCTACCTCCATAGTAAGGTGAATTCTCCCCCATTACAGTAATATAGCAAATGTGGGCTCTGCTGTGAAAGCACAAGCCCTTTAATGGCATGCTGATGCTCAGCATCGATTTGCTCAGTTCAAGAACTTGATTGACATAAGCCTAGTTCTTGGTCTTTTTCATACTTTGCTGCCTACCATTGTCTCCACTCGTGCTTCAGATTATAGACTTGGAATTGTCCTAACTCAGATTGCAACCAATGGTTTGGAACAAACTGTTGCTTTTGCATCACGTATTTTAATCACTGGTGCACAGAAAACAAATCCACTGTGAAAAAGGAGGTGATGGGATGTGTATGGGCTGTTCAAATGTGGCACATCTACAGTAGTTATGGGGGCCAAGATTCACTTGCCAAACAGATCATCAAACCCTGATAACATTACTCATCACTGTAGGAAATAGCAGAGTTTGTATGCATGTTTCAAAATGGGCTGCTAGGTTTCTTCAGTTTATTTATGTTGTTCAACATCAGCTGGAAATCACACAGTCCAATTGCTGACTGCCTGTTGAGTCTACCACATCCATTGCTGAAAGGTACTGAGAAGGAAGCTGTGTAATCTCTTGCCTTACAGACAAAAGGAGTTGATGCTGTTTCTGAAGAAATCTTTCGACTGGCTTGTGTTACTTTACCACTGCTGACTTAAAGCTTCTTCAGCTGTAAAACAAATGGTCATATGCTGCAAGCAGGTACACCATGAATTTAAAAGGATTAGTCTGTGGTTTGGAGGGCAGTGGGTGACACACATTGCGTCCCCTCCACACACTTAAAACCGTGCATATCCAAGAGTCCCCTAGACACTTTGAATTTTTTGTTGGCCATTGCACAGCTGTTTTGTTCCCTCCTGCATCCCTCGCTACCTTCCCTTTACCTCTCAGCCACAGAGGTACTTCCAGGCATCCCTCCTCGGCTTGTGTTCCTGCTGGCTCTTGTTCTCCTGTTTGCGGCCATCTGGCCACTCTCATCTGTTCCACCACTGTACTTTTGGGTTCTTCCTTTTGGGACTCCAGCCCCCACTCTTGGTCCACCTGAGTCCTTCAGTCCCAACTGCTCTAGTTCAAAGGTCAGTTGAGGACTTTCTTGCAGCTGAACCCAGCTTCCACTTTGTGTTGCCATCCACTGGGGAAAAGGAGACAGGCCAAACAGTCCTACTGCTAGCTGGATGGGAGACAGATTGATGCAGGGTCCTAAAGCTTCTTTGTTTTCACCTGGACTAGGTTGCCTGCTCAGCTGCTAAGCCTTCTCACTTAACCATGTGTGCCTGTTTTCCGTGTACCTCTGCAGTCGGCAACACACTGTTCCCAGTTTTCAGTGCACCAGCTACGCTCTCTATCCTTCTCAGCAGTTTTTATTTTCAGTTTCATCCTGCTTCAGCCTAACTAGCCTACTTATTCAACCATTGTCACTACCCTTTCCTCACAGAATTGATTGGTGTGCATCCGTCATTTGTACTTCATTTATATAGTTCTGTTCCAGGCATCAATCAATCTCAGGCATGAATCATCACTTTCAGTCCACATTTCAGTCAGCATTCCATGCCTCCAGTCATGGTTCAGTTTTATCTTCATTCATTTCTACCTATGTACCTTGCACTCAACAGTCACCAGGCTTCACCATCTGCCTCCCACTACTCTCCTGCACTCAGACACATGCTAGCCATGACCATAGTATACCATAGCCCTACCCTGTAAGCTGATGGTCTTGCTCTGCTCCCAAGAAGTCTGCATCTTGAGGATGGGTCCCTTGACTCAGGCAGGGTTCTTCTCTTTCTGCCCTTTAGGTAGGTATGTCCTTCTCTTGGGGAAAACGTTAGCCATGCAGACTGACTCAGCAGCCCCTCTTAATGTAGCATTTAAGACTTCATCAGCTGGAGGGTGGGGCGTCTAAGTCCTTGTGGGATCCTTTAGTTGTGCAGACCACATCAGCAGCACCTTACACAGCTGTTCCTCCCTACACCCACCTAAGGCTCACCTGGTCTTCACATACTTCCCTTTCTCTGCCCCTTAAGGGTGAGGATGGTAAACAGTACTCAGATATTTGCCTTTCGAGGGCCCAACTCCTGTGCCTCACCCTTCAAAGGTTCAGCTTCCTCTCTAGTCCTTCCCTCAGATAGAGGCCAGGTAAATGCCTTTCAGCGGCTGTTGCTCTCCAGTATCCCACCTTGGGGGGAGGTCCTCCTTCATTGGTAACCTCCTTCAAGTAGGCACTTAACTTCCCTCCCACTGTCTGTCCCCAAATCTATTCCTCTAATGATGGAGTCCCTAATCAGGATTTGCTTCCTCCTTCTCTGGAATCCCTTGCTACTCACCCTTGCGGTTCCATCATGGAGAACCCACTCATCCTCCCCAGTGACTGCTTTGGGTGTCACTGTGGGACCTTCTCACTCTGCCAACACAGCATAGGAGTTCTGTAGTTGCACCAGATGGGGGATGTGCCTCTGTCCCATCACCTTCACCCTCTCTGAGCCCACCATAGTCCATCCGTACCTCCTGCTTGGCAACCTTCATGGAAATGGCAGCAGATGTGGTGGTCCTTGGGTAGGGTAGGAGGGTCCCTATATCCTGGCCAGTTTGGCTCGAGACTAGTAACCCAGAGAGGTGCTTGCAGATGGGGCAACCCCACAGTTTCCAGAAGGTCCTCCTGAAGACTACCTCCCCACAACCACTGCATTGTACTACTCCCAGTATCTTCCCCTTCTTCATTGTCTGTCCTTGCTTTGTGAAGTTTTTTTCTTTCTTCCTACTTCTTTTTCCTCCTACTGCATTTTGTGTTTATTTACAATCCAGGTGCCTATATATGTGACCTGGTATTCCAGCCCTTCCTGCTCCTGATCAGTATGTTCCAGATGTCAGTCAAATTGCAGTGCCTATATAGTTGGGCAAGGCATGGGTGGGAGGTGGGTGGGTGATTTGAGGGTGGGTGGGCAGTACCATTTGCTCCCTCCTTCTCCTCCGCTGGTCCCTGCTAAGAAAAATCAAACATCCCACTGGTCTTCTGCTAAGAAAACACAAACAAATAAACTACAAACAATATCTGACTCCATTTGCTGTCTCCATCGCGAGTCTGGGTTGTCCTTCCCCGACGCTGTTTTCTTGTTTCAACTAAAACAGAAACTGTCCACGTAAATCATATCTTTGCCTGTGTTTGGGTGTCCAGTCTCTCTCCTCCTGCTCTGGTTCCCTGTTAAAGTAAATGAAGGTAGACACTAAAAACAGTTAATTTTACAGAGTATGCCTGTGTCCCAGAGTCAATCTCTTTGTGTCCTATGACTCAGCGGCGGTCTGTATCTGCATACTGCACCACAGTGGTTTTTAAAGCTAATGGATTTTGAGTCCTTTATAGGGTTCTTTATAGGTTCTTTCCTCTCCTCCATGCCAAAGCATCCTGTTTCAGAAGCAAAGCGCCGAGCTGTTTTTTGCCAGTTGTGGCTCTAAATAAAATACACTGGATGGCTATATCTTAAGTAAGTTTGCTCTTTTCTATCTCAAATCATGAGAGTGCAGCCTTTTGTGTTTGCTTTTTTCCTCCTTTATAGGGGTTTTTCCTCTTCTATGTGCCAAAGGTCTTAAAAGTTAAGTAGTTCTGCAGGAGATGAAGTTGGGTGGTGGCTTTTCAGGTCCGGGACTCTGTCTGGCTTTGTCTCTCTCCTTGGGAAGAATGTGCTTGTCTGTCTTCTGTTGCATTTTTAGGCTTTCTTCTCTAATGTGTCTTTGGTTCTGGGACCCCACTTCGTGTGACGCACTGAAGGATAAGAACTCTTTTGGATTCCATGTCATTTTGGCACCACAACAGGTGGTATTCACCATAGTAGGGTCAGACAGTGTAAGCTAATTCTAGCTCTAGACCCCAGGGAAGGTGACCAAGGCTGTGGATCTCTACAGGTTTCCTTCTTTATAGGGTTTTTTCCTCTCCTCCATGCCAAAGGCCTTAAAAGTTAAGTAGTGTGGCAGGAGTTGGAGTTGGTTGGTGGCTTTTCTTGTCCTAGTCTCAATCTGGCTATGTCTCTCCTTGGGAAGAATGTGCTTGTCTGTCTACCATTGTGCTTTTGTACTTTCTGCCCTAAGGTGCCTTTGATTCTGGGACCCTGGGTTCAATTTTCAAAGGTTCACACAGGGCTTGTGTCAAGCCTTGCATCAGCCTCATTCTTTGGTGCAACTGTACCAAACTACTTTGATGAAACTGCACCGAATTTTAGTACATCGGGTGCAGTTGCGACACTTTCCATGATTTATGGCAGCTTGCACCAAATACTTGGTGCATGCCCCATAAAATTGGTCCCCAAATGGTGTAATTTAGACCAGGGAAAATCTTGTCTAACTTGCAGCATTTGGCTTTTGGGATGGAAAATCCTGATCCCTATCCGGGTGAATGCCGCAAGCCCTGTGCACCAAATGATCAGTGCATCAGGGGCTGCGGCATTCATGGGGCTTTGAATATCAAGCCCTCTGTCTCTGTGACACTTCAAGTGGTTGGAACCCTTCTGGGTTCCACATACTTGTGACACTACAACAGGGGGATAGTCACCATAGCAGAGACAGACAGTGAAAGGTAATTCTAACCCTAGCCTGCAGGGAAGGTGGCCAAGGAAGTGGACCCCCACTGGTTTCCTCCTTTATAGTTTTTTTTTCCTCTCCTCCATTTCAAAGGTCATAAAGGTTAAGTAGTTCTGCAGGAGCTGGAGTTAGTCAGTGGCTTTCCAGATTCAGGTCTTAGTCTGACTACGTTTCTCCTTGGAAATGATGTGCTTGTCTGTCTTCTGTTGTGCTTTTGGGCTTTCTTTCTGAAGGTGCACTTGGTTCTGGGGCCCCATCTCTATGACAGCTTGAGATGTTGGAACCCTTCTGGGTTACGCATCTTTATGACATCACAATAGGGTGGTAGTCACCATAGCAGAAATAGCGAGAGTAAGCCGAAGTGCACTGTTGCACACATACCATATATTACTCAGTTTCAATCAGTCCTAAACCTGCTCAAGAGCCCTATGAACCTATGAATCAAAAGGTTTAGCCTGTGTTTCAGGGGGAAGTGGGCAACACATGATATGACCCCTCTGCACAGTAAAGACCATGTATGTTCAAGCATACCCAAGATGCTCAGAATTTTTGTTTCCACTTTCTTTCCCTCCTCCTCCTACTGCACCTCTCTCTCATTGGGGTTGAGCCTTCTTCCTAAGGTGCCTTTGGTCCTGGGGCCTCATCCCTCCAACACCTCAAGGGGTTGGAACCCTTCTGTGTTCCACTTCTGTGTGACACACTGACAGGGTTGTAGTCCACATAGCTGAACCAGACAGCCGAATCCAAAGTTTACTGTTGCACAAGCACTACATACTACTCAGCCTCAATCAGTCAATCCATAACCTCCTCAAGAGCCTGATCACTCTATGAACTGGTACCACTTTACTACATATGTGTGTGCTTGTATGGTAGAAGACAATGTATGTTGTGATACATATAGGGCACTAGTAGCCCAGTGTGTATCAGAAATGTATGCTAGTGGTGCTGAAAGCAAGATGGTGACTGGAAGGAAATTGTATTCTAAGGGAGCTCTGTAGCTCTGATATAAATTTTTATGCTAAATGTTAGATAACAAAAAAGTCCTCTTTTAAAAAGCAAGCAGAGAGAAAAATGAAACATTCCACTGAACCTGACACTCTGGGATCTAACCAAGGTCCTCTGGGCAAGCTCTTCAACATAGTTATTCCTGGGCTGGAAAACACTAGCAATGTGCCCCTAGCAATGACTTCTGCAGGAGTTTCATTGGCTGTAGCCTCAGTGGTGAAAGAGGGTACTCAACATGAGCCCCCAAAAAACCTTAAAAGTTTGTAATAGCCAGGATACAGAATTGTTATAAAGGGATTCCAGATCTTTGAATGCGGTCACCTTCCACAGCTCAATGCAGCATCTTGAAAGCAAGATAAACAATTTCTTATTGAAGCACAAGCTTTTAAAAAAAGAAGTAAATTTACTCTGTCACACTAAATGAAGTAAATTTATAAACTGCTTCTTTGGAAAAAGAGAGTGAGACTCTGCAAAATTCAGACTTACTCAGACAGTGTTACAAAACATAATCACCTTATAAAGAAAAATGGAAGCACTGGAAAATGCCCATAAAATTTAAAATCTTTACCTAATTAGTATCCCAAGTCAGCTCAATTCAACCTTCAAAAATCTACGAGCGCCCTTTTTTGTTTTTTGGTTTTCATTATTTATGGAGCTTCATTTTCAGCAAGAAAATCCCCCATTTGTTGTTAAAACCTATAGAATCTGCACTGACATATCTCAAGGCTAAAAGAAACCTGGTGCAGCTTTAGTATCCCGAAATAGCATCTCTGTTTCAAGAGGTCACATGGCATCAGTAGGTCAGTCAACCAATATCACAGTAATAACTTTCCTTTAGCCTTTGAGACTGACTGGAAGATTATTATTGTACTGCCCATAAGTAAGAAATGCTTCCCTTTAAGGGGAATCAATGTTATTTTTTCTGATATATCTATCTCAGCAGAGAAAAAAATGGTTTATACAATATCAGAAAGATATAACTGAAAGGGGAGCCACCTTCTCTATTTCATGTCTCACTAAATGCCTCGTTACCTATCAAGGTCAAACATTACTTATTATTTGACTCAGACCTTGTAAAAGCTTTCATTATTACTAAAAAGACTGAGAAACATATGGAACAAGCCCCAAAAGAAGAAACCACTCAAACAGCGTACATGGACAGCCACAGAGGCGAGTATGATAGCATCCAGAACTTGGATGAGAAGTCTCCTTTGGAGATTTAATGTAAGCATATCTTTTAAGAAGTGAACCTATGCAAACCGAACTGAGACCACTAAGATTTTCAACCACTGAAGGATGACTTTAGTAGTAAGGATTAGGAAGGAGGGGGGTTGGGTGGAAGCGGTAGGCTATAAGGCAGAAGCACAATGAGTACTTTCCTGTTCTCGGTATTTACTAAAGAGAAGAGGGGGTGACACCCAAGGGGGGAGAAATGGCAGAAATGGGGGGGGGAAGGGGTGACAGATAGGGAAATCATGGAGGGCAGAGTTCGGGAGGGTTTGAAGGCACTGAGGGTGGACAAGGCAGCAGACCCTGATGGCATCAACCCCAGGGTACTGAAGGAGCTGGCAGAGGTCCTTGCAGAACCTTTGGAAGACCTATTTAATGCCTCACTACATTCAGGGTGTGTACCTCAGGACTGGAGGATGGCTCATGTGGTGTTGCTCTACAACAGTAGCCCCAAGGATGAACCGGGAAACTACAGACCAGTAAGCCTCACATCCATCATGGGTAAGCTAATGGAGACTATCCTGAAGGAGAGGCTGGTGGCCCTCCTAGAGGCCAAACGACTACAGGACAGCAGACAGCATAGCTTCATATGGGGCAGATCCTGCCAAACCAACCTGGTGGAGTTCTATGACTGGGTAACTAGGCAACTGGACAGGGGCCATGCAGTGGATGTCCTGTATCTGGACTTCAGTAAGGCATTCAACTCGGTGCTGCATGGAAGGCTGGGAATTAAGTTAGGCACAGGGGTGGGTGCAAACTGGTGAGGTGGGTAGGAAACTGGCTTCCGGGAAGGCAACAGAGGGTGGTAGTGGGTGGGGAGCTCTCACACCCAAAGACATTGATGAGCGGTGTTCCACAGGGTTCGGTGCTGTGACCAGTGTTGTTTAGGATATTCATTGCAGACATATTATGGGACATCAAGAGCAAGATCAGTCTGTTTGCTGATGATACCAAGGTAGGCGCGGTGGTGGATGACCTAGGGGGATGGCAGGGGTTGCAGGATGATCTGGCAAAGCTTCAAACCTGATCAGACACCTGGCAACTGGGGTTTTATGCCAAAAAGTGCAAGGTACTGCATTTTGGGTTGAAGTACCCAAGGAGGAGTTACCAGCTGGGGGGAGTGCAGCTAGCCCAGACAGAGTAGGAGAAGAAGGATCTGGGGGTGCTCATTACAGGGTCAATGAACAACTCGGCACAATGTAGGAAGGCAGCTGCAAAGGCCAACAAAATGCTGGGTTGTATTGCAAGGGGTATATCCTCGAGGAGGAAGGAGGTGATTCTGCCACTGTATAGGTCATTAGTTAGACCGCACCTGGAGTACTGCGTGCAGTACTGGCACCCATGTCTGAAGAGGGACTTTAAGTTACTGGAGGGGGTGCAGCGTAAGGAGACAAAAATGATCAAGGGGCTGGGGGACTTATCATACGAGAGGAGGTTGAGGGAGTTGAACATGTACTCACTGGAGGAGAGGAGGGACAGGGGTGACATGATTGAAACCTTTAAATACATGAAAGGAATAAGCAAGACAGGTACAGAGGGGCTCTTCAAAGTAAGGGAGGGGAGGGACACCAGGGATCATGATATGAGACTGGAGGGAGGAAGGTTCAGGAGGGAGATGAGGAGACACTTTTTTACAGAGAGGGTGGTGGCTGGGTGGAATGCGTTACCTGCAGAAGTGGTATCCAGTAGAACAGTGGACTGCTTCAAAAGGGGATGGGACAGGACAAGGGGGAGGGTTAAGGAAGGGGAAGGGTGGAAAGGAGGGGCAGCTGCAGAATAAGGGGTGCTAGCTGCACATTCGAGCAGACTTGATAGACCTCTAGGCCTTTATCTGATGGCAAATTTCCTATGTTCGTATGTTTGTATTTGAATATAGGCATTTATCCTTTATCTGACTATAATTACTGATGACCCCCTTTATCAAATGGTTTTCAAGCCTCTGTAAAATGCCGTAGCAACCCGAAAACCAGGTTATTGCCACGTTTTTGCAAATGTTCTTTCTGCAGTAGCGTCACTCATCTCAACAGCACCACCTTATTGGCTTGCAACCTGTGCATGGGTGGGCCAAGCATGTCACAAACGTGTCAGTTGTTTCTCTGGTTACCAAGGACCCACATCAAAGGTTACCCTCTCACCTCAGGTAACCTATTACTTTTTTAACAGTATTTATCTGGTTGATCCTGCCTTAACAAACTATCTGGTAGATCCTGTTGTTGTCACGCTTTGGTCAGGGACTGTGGAGACAAGCACTTCTACTCAGAAATGGCCATGACTCACTGGACGTGGCTCCACACTGAAACTTTCATCTCCACACGGAAAGTTAAAAAAAAAGAGAGAGACAAATTAAGTGTGAGAGTATGTGTGTGTGTGTGTGTATGTGTGTGTCGAGTATGGAACTGAGTAGCATCACAGTTCAGAGCATAGCTGCCTCAGTATGTTTCTGTCATTGACTTTTTGCACCAGTAGTTATAAAAAATAACGTATAGACGACTGTATGTCTATGAAGTTTTTTTACACACCCTCGGTGTGTAATGACTTAATAAACCTCTTGAGCTTTGCTCTCGAGGTTTATGGGTCATCACACACCTTGGGTGTGTAAAAAAACTTCACAACACACAGTCACTTATCCATTATTCTCTATATAATTGATACAAACTAAAACAAAATTAAACATAGATTAACAGAATAATTCAGACGGAATAATTAAGATAATTGAGATAATCATAGTGTTTACTTTAGTTTATCAAGCAGACTCTATTTTCTTGTTGTATACTTGATACAGACTGCTTACTAATAGTTTAAAGTTTCTATTATATTTCTATCACTGATACAGTACTTCGCTACTGACTCTTTTCTGATTTGTTACCTGTCATTCTATTTTTTTATTATTGTGTTTTACTATTGATCTTGCCTTTCACTCAAACTATGAGAACTTTAATTGTATGTGCGTGCTCTTCATATATATATATATATATATATATACAGTATATATTTATACAATAGGGGTGAAGGAATAACACTCTCAATAAATGTTGTTGTTTTCACCACTATTGAATATTAGGCAGCTGACGTAGACACTGCGGAATATCTTCACAGATATTCCACAGTGTCTACGTCAGCTGCCTGATATTCAACAGTGACTACATCGGTGCCTTATAGTTCAACAGTGGTTACATCAGTCAGGCAGCACAACCTTAAAAACAAACACGCTTCCACATAACGCTTTCGCATGCACGCTCCTTACACAAAGACAAAATGCTGAAAAGGCATACATAAAATATGTCAGAGACATTGCAATTCATTCGTTGGACTGTTTCAAAAGATATAAACTTTCTACCAGTTTCTAAAACGGAGTAAATATCTGGATGGAAATGATGTAAAGCCAAAAAGGAAACTCTGTATCTCAGTTTTGAGCTTAACAGTTAAACGTGTCCACAGTTCTATCATAATAAGAAAATAGACAAACCCTTGAACACAAAACCAAAACTGTATTAGAAATTAACAGATACTAACTGTATACGTGTCAAAAGCTATAAAATTAGAAACTCCGTCCCTGGAGCACGTTGAGAATGCTGAGCACGCCGAGAAGGCAAAAATCACAAAATGGACCGTCACAGCATACCCACATGTTTCTTTTTCTGTGGTGTTCCCTCCTCTAATGCAGACGTTCGCTCTCCTCATCCCAAAACGGCACCAGCACACACTTCTATACCCTAAAAATAAAACGATTCCCTCTTACCACGAGCAAGAAAACTCCAAACATATCCACACCCAAAAATACCAAACGACCAATTAGAAAACAGGATACACAAACAGCAGACATAACCAATCACACACTGCATACAGACATCCATCACACAAACAACCAATATGAATCCACCCACAACAGTAATGAGAAGTCACACACCAGCTCCATTCAGAAAGCTTACTCATACTTGCAGAGAGCATCACCTACACAAAACAACACAAACCCTGTACAAAACTGTGTTCCCCTATTGTATAAATCGCACACATGATGTGCGACTTGTGGAATATGAGCAATATTAGCAGTCGTGCAGAATGCCCTGCGATAATATCACTTGTGGCTTCACCACTCGTGATATTATCACAGTGCACTATGCACTCGTGCTAATATTTTCCATATTCCACAGTCCCCATCATGTATCCCTAAATATATATATATATATATATATATCTATATATATATACTATATATATATATATATATATATATATATATATATTTATTATAGTGGAGCTATGTGTTATTGCATAGTTTTTTTTTTTTTGTTTGGTAAGATTAAGTATATGGGCTTGTATTTGAATTTAATATTCAGACACTTAATGCATAAGAAGTTTAAAAAAAAAGTAGTGGTGCCTGTCTCCTGTCTGAAGAATATCATTACCTTGGCACAGGAGAGTCATCAGTGTATACTGTAAACAAGCAATACCTGCATGCTGTGTACCGGTGGCCGAGCATGGATAAGTAGATAGAGATTACTGCTTCACTGCATTATAAAACAGCAGCTACACATATATCGCAATTTTAACCAGTTCTTTTTCCAGACAATCAATAGTGTGGGAAAGTTTCTTTCTGCTCTTGCTGACTGCTGTCACACTGGTGGGTTATTACAGCATGCGGCCTGGAACTTCATTTGGCTGTAAGGTGGAGTCTACAGTTTTCTGCTTCATTACTGCAGTTTTCATCAGAGATGGGAATCCTAGTGAGCTGCTCTCTGATTGCGAGACTTCATTCCTATCACAAGAATTTACTGACTTCTTAGCACAGAGGAATATTTCATATTTATGGTACTCTGTTTTTACCCTTATTCAAATGAAGCAGTAGAATGATATAAACATGTGTAACAAGACTGTCTCCCAACAGCTTTCATTGAAGGAGTAGCATGGAACGTGTTTGTGCTTGGATTTCTGATGGACTAACATGCGGCACCACAATGAGCTACAGAGGGCTCATAAGATTCTACATGGCAGACAAATGAATTCTAAGCAGAACATATTCTAAGCCTTTGTGCCTACCAAGGGAGATATTGATATTTGGGGTAGCAAGGGACAGAAACAAGTCAAAACCATGCCAAGGCATACAGATCAGTAGTTGGCTAGACCTGTTGAAGTTAGCTGTATGGATTTTGTGAGGCTAAAGAAACCCTAGTACATCAGAAAAGGAAAGTTTGACTCCCTAGTCTGAAAGTAGAGGTAAGGAAAAAAGGCCTTAGAACCTATTAAGATATTGGTGGTAAGACCTGGAATTCTTCTCATCTCATAGCTCTACCACAGTTAGTGTCTGAACAGGATGCTGATAGACAAAATGACTGATACCCCAGTTGAGTTAGACCCTGTGCTTATGATGACTTTTGCAGCTCTCAGGGTCTGTGTGAGATAACATCTGTATAGTCAAAGGACTATGAACTGTATTCTGGATCGACCCTCCTACCACTGCCATTACTGTGGATCTGGTCACCTATCGAGGTACTGTGTGCAGGGATCTGGACCCTGGCAGTAGCAGGCAGCAGTAGTCGGAGTGTGCATTGGGGGAGGGGGCAGCTGATCATGAATATGCATGAGCTGATGGGCATACTGAAGCGGCCCCCTGACCCATTGCTTCCAGTGCTGTGGATACTGCAGGCTACACCCGGACCCTTCGGCTGAGCAGACAGCGCTGTGCGAGTGTGTTTAGTAAACGCAGACACACATATGTACAAAATAGGCAGACCAGTAACTACCCCTAGATCCTTGGCAGAAACATGTCTGTTACCACCCTCATCCAGCTGTAGGGCAGTGTCCACAAGGCACATATGCAATAGTACAGCTGTCTGATGTGTTATGTCCTACTGTCACTGGGGACATTATGAACTGGGGTAGTGATACTGTACACTTGGTGGGTGTATATGAAGCTTCTGCTGGTAGAGGACTTACCATCTGCATGGATGGGCTGCACCCTTATATGGCCCCTACTCCATTCCTGTGTGACATACCCGGTAACCAAAATTTTAATAAATAAATAACTTTCACAGGTGCTTCCTGGGGATACAGGTGTTGGTCATTTGCTGCACTGTAAACTGTTCCAAATCGGCACTGCTCCCCAGACCACTAGGTGACCTGTCCTGCACACCATGCTCCTACTGACTGGAAGCATGATGTGTATACAAATGGGTCCAGCCGCCCCCTCACTGTGGGGCATTCACACTGCTCTCCTACATTCTGTGTTGCATTGCTGTAGTGGTACTGTAGTGGTGCAGGGCAGTGTTCCAGCCTTATACTGGGTGGGGTTTACTAACCAATGATGTGCTAATACTGCCATAACACCTCCAGCATTAAGTACCCTGAATAAAGCGCTTTGTAATGGGACTCCTGTTGGAGTTCCTAGTAAAGGTTCTGCTTAAATGGGAATATTTATGAACAGTGTTCTTCTTAGTTTGAAAACTCATGGAAAGCTTTTTTTATTAATGAGGCACTGAGCTTACCTGTAACTGTCAGCAATCTGGAGATATCCATTTACAAAGTTTGCCCTATATTGACACTAGACTGCCATTGTTTTTGGAACCTTGCGATGTCATGCAGTGTGGAGATGTGTCTACACTAGAACTCTGTAATCATTCAAGTGGGCATTTGGTTAAACTGAACATCTACATCTTCAAATGGTCTAATTATGTTTTTCTAGTACCCTCTGACATTAGATATAGCAAAAAGAAGCCTCTCCCAACAGGTTTTATTTAAACATGTATTTTACTTCCATTATCTGAGACTATTAAAGACTAATAGTTACAGGTCAGCACCCCCTCAAATTTCAGGAATTATTCCTATTTATTTCACTAAACCATTTGGAAATCAAAGCTCACATCTTACCAAATGACTGGCATTGCAATCCAGCTATATGAATTTCACAGAGTTTATAGAAACTGGCAGCATACATGAAATAACACAATACATCGTAGTACAGCAACTTCTCAGATCCCTAACGTGACATCAGTTTCTCTAACAAGCCGCAAAACTGGATCCCCTTTTTATACCCACAACCTTGCTGTGGGCAGGGCCATAGATGCCATGTAAAGGTACACTTTTTCTATATCTGACACCTGTAATCATTTTAATTTCAGGCTCTTTGAGTTTCTATACAATAAACAAGAAACTCCAGTTCAAATGTTGAAATTGTGAGCAAATGGCAGCAATATAAAAAGTGTGAAAGTACAGTAAGCAACAGCCCACAAAATATGGCACGTGGCTCGCATCGTAAGTATGAAACTAACATGGAAAGCAGCCAGTGACAAGATGCAGAATAAAAACATTCTTGGATAGGCATCAGACATCTCACATGAAAAGCAATGGTTCTAAAGGAGGAAGGAAGTAAAGGAACTTCCTCTTAGTTCATGAATAGCAGAAACTATGCTTTACAGTAAATTGAAAACAAAAAAACGTGTTATAACTGAAGTAATTAACCAAAGAGAGTAATGCAGGCAGGTTCACGCAGCCATTCTGCTACTGCCGGTGTCATCAGTCTTGGATACGTTTCCAATAGATGTCATGCTAGGAGTCAAGTATGCTGCAACTTGAGATGGATGTTTATATGAGGATATCATTGCAACACTTTCAAATTATTTCAGATATTTCAATAAATTACTAAGGGTAATGAAACAACATAGTTAAGTTTGACATATAAGACTGCAATATTGCCATCTTTATTTATCTAAACATAAGCTAAATGTGCAAGGGACCATTCTGTTATTGAGCTAATCAAGTACCACAGGACACAGGACTTAAAGGACATAAGTGACAGTGACAGCAAAAGCACTTCTGAGCTTTAAGAAAATGATCTCACAGGCATAACCAGTAAACCCCAAGACTTGTAACTTGAGAGATGGCATCTGTATGTAGACACTCATGGCATCCTGCTCCCTCTAGTGAGCAGTCTGGTGAATTTCAGGTTTTCTTTTTGGGAAACTGATATTTCGGCACATTTGGGGTTCTACTGTATTTATTTATCTATTAGCTTTTGTTTACTGGATAAGCATACTAGACAAGGAATGCCTATTTTCAGGTACAACCCTGGAGATTACAAGAGCATGGTTTACAAAACAGTGTGAGGGAATTACAACAATGTGAAATACAAGCAGAACGGAAAGCAGTATTGTGCGATAAATGACATCTGACAAATTATAAAATAGGTAGGGAATTATTTTTTTTTTTTAACCAGGAGACACTCACTAAGCTGAAAGCTTGTTTACAGGTGTGACCTGGGAGCACAAGGAAGTTAAGTGACTTGCTCAGGGTCACACAGTATGCAGGTGGGGGCTGTGGGATTCAAACCCAGGGCTCCAGGTTTGCAGCTCAGAGCCTTAAACCACTGTGCTATACTGCCTCTTGCTGCATCCTGATTGGCTGAGAGGGTTCAGAACCCCTTGCTTTACATGGTGACAACCACTGAGTCAGAACCCTTGCAGCAACAGCAGTGTCAGTGGCTCAGTAGGTAGCACACTCGCCTCTGAGGCCGGGAGATCAGAGGGCTGTGGGTTCAGTTCCCACATCTGGCACTTGGGTTAATATCCCAGTACTGACACTGTAATGCAGCATGAGAGGGGTGCTGCATTTCTGAGGTGCCGTCTTTCGGATGAGACGTTAAACCGAGGTCCCATCTGCCTGGATTGGTGGTAGTTCAGGTGGATGTTAAAGATCCCATGGCACTTATCGAAAAGAGTAGGGGAAATTTTTATTCAATATTCAAAACAAAATCCAGATTAAATAAACAATATCTTCATTCAATACAGAAAGTCACAAAAACAATATTGAAACACAAAGAAAAATAAACATACAGTGTCCCATAACAAAGAATAAATCCTATACAATTGTAACAGACATCCCTCTATCCCACCCAATCAACATTCCTCCAGAGCTTTACTGATAAGTCTTGTCCTAAAGAACGCTTTTCATATTCATAAACAGCATCCAATTCTTTCTGTATTTGGAAGAAAACATCCTGTTGTTGAACTACCTTACCTTTCAGAAATCTAAGACATCTTGCTTGCCAAATAGACCATTTTATACATACCAAAATAATCTGGATTGTACTGTTAGTCCATTTTGCCCAGGTGGCCGGGATTTGCCCTAAAATCAAAACATCCTAATTTATTAATACCAATAACTGCTCCCCCCATAAAATCGATAACCGTTTCCAAAAGCCCTGCATATGGGAACAATCAAAGAAAAGATGCTGCATTGTCTCCACAATCCCTGCACACATAGGCTCTCCACACCCCCTTTCTGTTATTTGCTTATGTTTCTGATTGCTCTTTACTTGCAATTTCTGATGACCACAAAGCCAAGCAAAATCTTGCATCTTTAAAGGTATTAGAGGTTAGTCATACCTTCCAACAACAAGAAATCTTAATAAAAGGAGGTACCATAAACACCGGGTCCTCTCGATACCATTTATCCACTATGATTTTGTAAAACATTTTCTTCCTTTATCCCTACACCACGCTAGTTCTATCTTCCAAGTTCTAATGTATGAAGAGTGGTTTGTACATAACTCGGAAGTAATCGCTCTACAGGATGCCATCTCCCTCTCCCCATGCTTCTAAAAGATCCTCCCCAAAGCTGCATGCTAATTTGCCCTATTCCCATAGTTTGAAAATAAGGGAATGATAGAGCTAAAAGAAATTACCAAATAAATACACCATAGGATGCAACATATTCAAACCCCCTTCTCTCCGCTCTCTGTATGTATGAATCCTCTTCACTGGATTCAACCTACTGCCCCATAAAAACTGAAAAAATAAACCCAAAAGTTTGGTATGCATACTAAACGGTAGAGGAAAAATATGAGACATATATAAAAACATAGGAGCAATGTATGCTCTTATGAGATACACTTTCTTTTTCCTGGACATTTTCCAAGTTAACCAAGTCTGTACCTTAAGCTTTGCTTTATCATAAACATCATTCCAATTACGTATCTCAGACTCTTTATTACCAAAAAATAGGCCCAAAATCTTTACTTGGTCTGTTGTCATCAGAATCGGAAAATCATCAATAATTTTACTATCCCTAAAGGTAAAACAACACTTTACTCGTATTTATCCTAATACCAGTTGTGGTATAGGCCTCATACAATACTGACAAAACTTTAGCCTGCTCTAACATCTGCCACAGTAAAAATACAATCGTCGCATAAGCTGAAACTTTTTGAAAAGCAAATCCAGCCACAGATTCTATTGCCTTAATGTCTCTGGCCTGCTCAATCTTCCTTAACAAAGGGTCTAAACCAAAGACATATAACAAGGGGCTCATTGGGCAGCCTGCTTGACCCCACTTTTAAAAATTGGTGTCCCAAAAACCATTCACCAAGGGCACTGCTTGTGCTTCCGTGTACAACACTTTCCCAAGTTCTATAAATTCTTCGGCATTCCATAATGTTGTAATACACTCAAAGATAATTCTGTTGAATAGAATCAAATGCAGTTTCCTGATCTACCGCTATTAAATATCCACTTAAACCCTTCCCTAACCCCTGCTCTATAATTTCTCTAATGAAAGTCAGATTCTGTATTACCTTCCTTCCTGGGACTGCACAAGTTTGCTCCTGAATAATCAGCTTACTTGCTACAACTGCCAGTCTTTGATTTAATATTTTAGCAAGAATCTTATAATCTGAATTAAGCAGCGTTAAAGGCCTCCAATTTTAATATCATACTGATCTCCTTTCTTATAAAGAAAAACATTAATCCCAATTGCATCGAGGGCAAGCCGTCTCTCTTCCCAAATAGCATTGTACAATATTTCTAAACAAGGAACCAGAAATTCAACAAATTGTTTATAAAATCATTGGCAATCCATCCCTTCCAGGCGTGATTTAGAGGTCAATTGGAGGATGGCGTCTAATTTCCATTCCTGAAATAGGGCAACAACCTGTCCTTCTCTTCCTGTTCAGTCCTGGAATATCTAGGCCAGTAAAGGAAACTTACTTTCCTTCCTAACAGTCTGAAACATATCTACCATATATTGCTGAACCAAAACAAGATATCTTGGATGTTCTCTTTTACCTTACCCTGTCCATCTCTCAGACCTGTCATTAACACCTTTGAAACCCTTGTCTTCCCTTCTCATAGGGTTTACCTCTTCTTTTGTACCTTGAGTCTTATATTTTTGTCGTGATAGCCATTACTTGTACAGAGTCTTGCAAATATTTCTTCATTTGAGATTTTATATCCTGCAACCTTTTACCTTAAGGTCCCCATCTCACTTTGTGATAACGCTTGCAAATATTTTGCTCGTAGCTAAATAAGCAATATACTTTTCCCTAGCCTGTCTCTTTGTGTATGCACCATACCATTCTTGCACATCCCTCTTATATCTTCCCACCATTCTATCGGACTCTCATACAAATAACAAATCATCTGTCGTCAAAGATCAATTTCCTTATAGTATGTTCTACAACTGTTTCCTGTAACTTTGAAGTATTCATTTTCCAATAACCCTCCCAACTAACAAATTCTGCCGATTTCCAAACTGCAAAACCACCATCAGATGGTCTGAGGTTTCCAAAGGTACTACATCCACTGACTGACATGTAATTCTTTCTGATACTAGCCAAAAATCAATTCTAGTAGACAAATGCCCCTTATGGAAGGTATGAACCGGTTCCCGCTGTAAAATATTATAAACATCCTGTATATCATTACGCTCCATAATAGCCAAGAGGGCATTGGTATCACAGAAGACTTGAAAGACCACAATTAAAATCCCCCCCCCCATAGAACTATCTTGGACGTATGTAAATAAGGCTCCACATATCTAAACAAAATAGACCTATCAGCTTTCAGTTGAGGAGCATATATATTTATCAACCGAAAAACCTCATTTTGCAATAATACATCCAGAATCATAACCCTCCTGGGTACTAAATCATAAACATGCAACACCTTAACCTGACTCTTAAACAAAATGCCCACACCAGAGCACTGCTCTTCACCGACTGACCAATATGAGACACCCCACCTCCATTCCTTCTGTGCAGTTGTCACCTCAGCTAGAGAGTTCAACCGAGTATCTTGTAAAAAACACACTCCCACCTCCAATACTGAGGCTCAAAAAGGTATTGTGCCTCTTCCCATATGCTTTTATACTCTTAACATTAACAGTATACAAAAGGAAATAGCCATCAACAAAATGAACACAGAAACACCTGCAATCATCTTTTCTTTTCCTTTTCCGATTTCACTTTCTTAGAAGGGCCAGGCTCAGCAACACCTCAGCCTGAGAGGATGCCACCGAGGAAAGGTCCGACTCACACCCATCCTCCTCCATATCATCCTCAAGCAAGGAGCATATGAGTTCTGTACTACTACCTCCCCCAATGTTTCCGTCTAGATCAAGGCAGCTGAAAGTATTTTCCCCGCCTTTGATCTAGTCACTCTTTGGAAGCCTAGCTCAGAATGTACTGTGGGGGGGCATAGACACGACTTCATCACCCAAGACGACCGTCTTTTCCCCTACCAGAACCATAGCTCCCTCCTCCTCTGTGACTATTGCCCCATCACTGACCCACACCACTGTTTCACCATCACTCACTACAACCTGAGCATTCATTACTACGGTATCGTCAGCCTCACTCGGTAACCCTGACACTTTGTTTGATGAATGAGTAGTAGCCAGCCTTGTGATAATAAAGCCACCACTTTAATTGCTCCTTTGAGCAGCAGCTACGAAATGATCCTGTTCTGCTCTAACTGAGCAATCCACATTGTTATGTGAGGCCCAGGAGCAGGTCTGAAAAGAGTGCCCTGTTCCTCACATAAATTACACCTCAAAGGTTGCCGACAATGAGCCCACATGCCCCAATTCCCCACATAAACCACATTTTGTTTATCACAGACATTACTCAAATGCCCACATCACCACATTTGAAACAAGCTCTTGGCTGACCTGGGTAAAACACCACCCCCCTATCTCTACCCAAAAAGAAACAGTTTGGTAGATGACTAGTTTGACCATTTACTAGATGTAATACCACAAGATAAGTCCATCCCCCCATCCATAATTGCTCTTCATCCAGTATGGGTTCAGGCAAACCTTTAACAGTACAATGTTGCTAACCAGTACGTAATATCTGCAACATTTACCCCCTCATTTTGAAAAGAACTGTAATTTTTTAGTCAATGGTTTAGTAAGTGGTATTGCTAAAAAAGGCTTCCACAAGGGAGAGAGCTTTAACAGACGGTACTGCTTCCAAAACCGTTCTAAACCCCCAGGATGTGTAAAACTAACATCAAAAATCACATCCCCCGGAACATGTATCAAAGCGTAAATTTCATAAGCAAAGAACTTCATGCTATTTTTTAATAGTACACGACCCACAAATCTTCTGTCCGGAATTTCTTCAGTACTACCCCTAAATTTTAACCTAACTGCATTCCTTCTTTCTGCAGGCTCCAGCAAGGCCAGCAGTATTGGAAATAAATGTTCAGTCACTTTTCCATGCCATACTTTATCAGCCTTATCTTGTACGAATCTTGCTCCAGTGTACTTTCTTTTCCTGGTCTCTAATGACTTGTAACAAGGGATGAGTATCTTCCTGAAGGGACAATTCTACAGTAGATTCAGGGGAGGGCTGTCCTGGAGGTATAAAGGAGTAGCCATACTATTTAATAGTGGGGAGCCATCCGGGGGTATCTGCAACATAGTAGGAGAAGTAGCAACACCATCTTTACCAAAATTTGCATCCCACCCCTTCCCAGAGGGGTTCTTCACCAACCTGCAGCTTGCAAGGCCGTCACCACCAGTCCTTGGTTCTTTCCCACAATTACACTGTCTAGAGCCTTTGAAGAGTCATTTAGTGGAAGGTCCTTTTCCTCACTACATTTCTCCCTTCCACTAAAGAGACAGGAGAGTCTTTTAAAGCAGACCCACAAAACAGTCTCAGAAGATACTCCACTCTGTTGTATGGCAGTTAAGTTTTACCTGGAACTGACTGAGTTGATCTCCATCTCCTCCCCCAGATGAGTCCATTCGCATTTCTTCAAATCCCTGTGCACTCATAGCGTGAAACTCTTCTTCGGTAGTAGTATTCACACCATCTACTGGGACCTGCTGATTCACCTTCTCCCTCTGTTCCTCTGTGATGACTTGTGCCTCCATTGCTCCTTCTTCCTTTCGTTGTTCCTCTTCCTGTGCAACCTCCAATTCCATCCTACTACCTTGCGCCACCAAAAAACGTAACCTTGCTGCCCGATAATGTTGTTCCGCTTCTACAGCCTGTTGATGCAGCACCTCCAACGATTCAACCTCCTCCAATTCCAAACTTGATTTCTGTGATAAAACCTGGGAACCTCGTCCTCTGGTAAGAACTGTGCTCCTGTTTCCATATTGAGAGCCACCAGTTGCTCGTTCCACTATTCCTTCACCAGATCTCTGCATAATTCCGTTGTAAAGGAGCCAAGGAGAGACCGGCTCCTCAGCCCCCACACGTCCTCCTAGTGCAAAGCTCCAAACACCACTGAGCAGAGCATTCACTCACCCACACAGCGCCCTCTGCCTCCTCAGAGTAGGGGAATTTCCCCGGTGTCCTGGCCAAATTTCCCTCATTCACTAAAAATACCACCAACAGCTTAATCTGGTTCAAAGTCAGTTGGCATTCATCTGTATCCCCTTCCCCCGGGTCGTGCCTGAAAATAGGCAGGATTTGTCTAGTGCACTTACCCGGTCAACAAAAGCTAAATAAATAAAATAAATAAAGCAACTAGGACACAGTGCAGCTAGATATCCATGCCTCCCAGAAATGTTTTGAAAGCAATTTCTGGCAGCCATGTTTGTATGGATTAAAACCTTCCTACCCCTGACTTGCCATAAGTTTTGAAAATACATTTTAACACATTTCTATCACTCCCCACCCTAGCATAACAAAAAGCATACATGACATGGTAACATAAGTAAGTAATAAGCCATGCCAGGGTGTGCATTATAGGATTTTAATGCATGCCCCAGGGGTGTAGTAAGGCATGATGCTGAAGGCCAAGTGTCCTTATGCCCCTGGGAAGTGCATTAGAATCATGTTATGCACACCAGTCAGGTGACATCTCTCAGCCAATGAAATGTCGAGATTTTTTATTGCTATTTTATAAAACATTTTAAACTCTTCACTCACCTATTTTTCTTTTACCAAGGACAACCACCAATCCATTGTGTCTTATTACTTACATACTACATGAAAAAAGAGCTTACCTGCCATTGACTTGCCCCACTCCCTGTAACACACTGCTGTAATAGTGCAAGGTACTGAATTGTGTCCTGGCTAGCTCCACTGTAGTCACCATTCACAGAACTACATTATAATCAGGGCCCCTAGTGCTCTGTGACAGAATTTTCTAATTTCTGCGGCAGGGCTCCTTGGCTTCTGCGGCAGCATTTTCTGATTTCTGCGGCATGATTTATTAATTTCTCTGGCAGAATGCAGTCCTGCCATTGGCTAAATATGTTGTGATGTTATTGATGACATCATATACTGAGCATACAGGAGGGGCTTCAGGATAAACATGATGGGAAAGAAAGTCTGACACTATGGAAAAACAGTATATTTGAATGAAAATTCACCAAAACTAATGAATTCTGCAGCACTATATATATTCTGCAGCAGGATGCAAATTCTGAGGAAAATTCCACAACCGCAGAATCGCAGAATTCCAGGGGCCTTGATTTTAATTACTCTAGAGTAAATATTAAGCCAGAGTTGTAGGTAATTATCTGCTTCCTAACGCCAGTTAAAGGGTGTAGGTGAAAAGTGTGTTGTGTTGCCACTCATCTACTTGTCAACATTTCCCCATCAATCACTCATTCACTCATTAATGATCAGAACAGTGTTCACTTTCAAATTAGATAAATCTGAACAAAGTTGGCATCCTCACACCCAGTCTGTAGGTGCCAATGCAGCACTGCCACTCATGACACCAACAACGTGTTTCAGGAATGAGCCCAGTATATCAGATGGCTTTTGGGGGAGGAGGCTTAAGCATCCCAAAGGAAGTTTGCTTCATCTAGGGCTGGCTGGAGCCTGACTGCACAATGTGAGCACCACCTAGGTGACCACAAATGGTACTGCAGTTGGAGGAGGGATGCTGGCTGATTCCACATGAGTATACTGTACTTGCTTGTGCCCATTCAATAACCCTTGATGGTGGCACCCCTTGAGTGTGGGAGAAAATAAGAAATGTCCAGGCCCAGGTATGTGGCTAGTGGTACTCTAAGGCAGTAACTGATGGATCTGCAATGCAGAGACTCTAGCATGTGAATTCCAGAGACTCAGTCATGTGAGCTCAGGGACCAATTCCTAACCATTAATTTATTTTGTATTTAGCTTGATATTTATAATCTTTAATAAGGGAAACAACAGTTTATCACACACAATTCATATACTGCAGGCAGTATTTGTTTTATTACAAACTATACTTAAACAGTGTATAAAGGGCCACCCACAGTCCTGTAATTATTTGCAATAAAGATGTGCAATGTAGTTGTGACCCAGTTTGGATTCCAGCTTGTACCTCTGAGAATTTGCCCCAGGCAATCATAGCCAATCCAAGGCAACCCGCCTCTTGGGAAGTGGGAGGTGTCTGGATTTGAATCCAAGCCAGGCTGAATATTATGGTATAGGCAGCCCCTCAGTTGCCTGGCTAGGGTTCCAGCTAGAATTTCAGATGATATGAGAGGGATGATCAAAGTTTGTTCGGGGAAGGGGAAGGGTGCCTGGGCTGAATCAGCACTAATGATAAACTGATGCTGGACTGGTATACAGTGAGTGTGCCAAAATCTATTGTTGATCCATGGAAGTTAATCTTTGGAACTCAGTCTCCCTCCAGAACTTCAGCACTTTGTTGTCATGAAGCAGCACTTTCTGCAGAGAGCACACACACTGAGCATATCCAAGCTGTCACAAGCCACATGACCTGCAACAGCCAATCAGTGATAATGGAATTCAAGGATTCCTCCCCTATGCACATCTTAGTGCCATTTCCAGCATTGTCTTATAGGGGAAAGACCTAGTCAATTAAGGAGTTCATTTTACATGACAAAGAGTGACTTTTGACAAGAACATTTTTGAAATCATCACAGAATTTTGCAATATCATTTCAGTTTGTTAATTGGTACTACTAGTTACAGCAGACAGGCTAGTAAAATTGTGCTGAGGAGGAGAGAAGAGAGTGCACAGTGTAAGCCTACACTGACAGCTGTAGGCACAGCAGCAGAGCAGGGCAGAGTAAATTTAACAGACTGAGAAAGGTGCAAGGCAGACTTTTTAAAGGATTTATTTGACAAATATGTCTTTTACTGAAGAGTGCTGATGTGCTGGTGGTGTAGATGGCATAGAAATCCACCTTCAATTTTTGTGCCTGAAGCACAGAATCACACAAACTAAATTTAGTAGGCTGAGAAAGCTGTGTGTGTGTGTGGGGGGGGGTGAATTTATTTAGCAAATAATATTTTTTTCACTGACTGACTGCTGGTGATACATGGCACAGAAACCCATCTTTTTTTTTTTTTTTGCCTATGTATGTGAACCATTCAACTACTCGGTAAATGAAAAGTAAAGTAGGCTGCTATGAGAAACACAAGGTCTCTCTGTGGTGGCGTGTGAGCTCTGTCAGAGAGGGGCAGAGGTGGCCTGGTGCTGATGCTCTCCCCTGTCACATTATGACTCATACAGCACAGTGGCTTGTGTATGCACTAAACATGCTCTTGCTAAACAGACATCAGGCAATTCTAGTGGGGGGGGTAGGAGGAAGTAGGCTTTTGGTTAGCTAGGATCTGCAGCTTATCCGTTAGGTAGGGAAATGGGCAGGCTAGGTGGGCCAAGCGGTCTTTATCTGCCATCAGAGTCTATGTTTCTATGTTTTTATGTTGCTGCATGTCATGTCAGTGTCTAAAAATCATCAAGATTATCAATGTGAGTCTTCATTGTTAGTGTCTGACAGCAACTGTGTTGAGGAACTTGTGTCATTATTTGTCGCGTGTGTTGTTGGTTTGAGTGGAAAACATGGGAAAAGAAGGAAAAAGGGATTCAACAGGAAGGAAGGGAGCAGATAAATGTTTCACCATGCCAGATCCACAAAGGGCAAATTCTGCGAGCAGTGGTGGGCGGAGAAGGAGCTGGTCTTGATGGAACAGGGACTGGGAGTGAAGTCACAGTCATGAGGCTGTGAGAACAAGGGCTGGGGCCATAATAATATAGCCAAAGAACCCAAGGTTTATTAATCCCCAGAAATCCACTGGTTCCACACCAACTGTAGTGCAAGCAGCCTCCTCTGCCAGTCATCCAGTGCATTTGGTGACAAAACCACCCAGAGCTATCTAGAAGCATGACAGTCCCCCCCCCGCCTTCTTCGAGTGCTTCCAGTTCCCTTATTCAGGATATAAGTGATCCATCCAGAAATGCAAAGCCTAGTTCCATGCAAAAATGATCTAGGATTCACTTTGTGATTGCTCAAAGTCTCCTCCCCACATCACTAGTACAGTAGCTTCTGAAAGCAGCATAAGGGAAGGGGGTCAATAGGCAAGCCCAAATCACAACTTTTGTTTCATAACTCAGGTTTCCTTGGCACAAAAATAAAAATAATAAACAAACAAATAATAAAAATGATCATATAGGAAATTAAATTATATCATATTGTGTTAAATCAGATAAAATTATGAAGTTATTTCATTTATTTATTTTTTATGTTTTACCAGGTAATCCATACAGAGAACAATGTTCTTGTTTACAGATGTGACCTGAAGGGAGTGGTAGGGAAAAGAGGAAGGGGAATGACAGCTAGAACATTTATAAAATATATTTTTTGCAAAAAACTTTGTTAATGTAGCAGTTAGGGTAACTTAATGCCACAAAAGTAGGGAAATGAGGCATTATGGTTTTCAACCCTAACTCCTCCCTCCCCCCCAGCAGCAAAATTAAAAAAACATTAGGATTTTGGGTCTCTGGAGTCTTGGCGAATCAGTGGTGGGGTCTTCCTTGGGGTTGTCAACTCTAACACCCACCTATTCCATGAGCAAACAACGTCATACGTCATCTCCTTTCTTCATGCAGGGCCCACAGGGTAGTACAACAAGGTACAACAAACTGTGTTGGCAACCTGTGGTGAGACATACATCTCTGCCTTTGAAGAGTGTATCATTATGAGGCAGTGGCTTGGAACTGTACCTTGTGCTTCGGATTGGATGCCACGGGGGGGGGGTAAGTGTTAGAGTTGACAACCCCAAGGAAGACCCCACCACTGATTCATCAAGTCTCCAGAAACCCAAAACCCTAATTTGTTTTCCCTTTTGCTGCTTGGGGGGTTAGGGTTGGAAACCCTAAAGTCACATTTTCCTACTTTTGTGGGGTTAAGTTACCGTAACTGGTACAGTAACAAAGTTTTTTTGCAAAGAGTTTACCTTCCTTTTGAGATAGTGGAATCATATCCTCTGTTCTGCTGGGGGAGGCTTCCTGGGAGTTCCCAGGATTAGGCTGCAGCATTCTGGGGATAGAGCACTCTCGGTGCCTGCACCAATTCTTTGGAACTCCTTGCCTGCTTATATAAAGGAGGCTCCCTCGGTGGAAGCCTTTAAAAAGGGCCATCAAACATATTTGTTCCAGCAAGCATTTTATTGATTATGTTTTAAAATTATTATCTGGTTTTATGGAATAGATAGATAATTGCATGCTCCCAGTTGTATTCTTTTAAATGTATATTTGTGTATGATTTTAAATGTATAGTCTTATTGTATGGCTCCCAGAGTCTCTGGAAATGGGTACTTTAGAAATAAAATATCTATCTGTCTATCTATCTATCTATCTAGTCATGCAAATCCCTTCAGGGCCTGAATGAACAAGTGCAGATGTGCTGGGCCTATGGAACTGCAGGGCCCTGCTGACCTTGCTGTTCTGTGCAGCACTGGAT
The DNA here is from genome assembly GCA_016271365.2 of Neoceratodus forsteri. Lineage (NCBI taxonomy): Eukaryota > Metazoa > Chordata > Ceratodontiformes > Ceratodontidae > Neoceratodus > Neoceratodus forsteri. The sequence goes on from CM028134.1 coordinate 560,648,379, forward strand.
GTCAAAAGCTACTAAACTTACGAAAGTACATTGAAAAAAGTCAACATACCTTCATAACTGTGCTGTTTTTTTTTAATATTTTGACCCCAACATTTCAATACAGCCCTATTACATTACAAACCCACCTCATAGAGACATAGAATCTGATGGCAGATAAGGACCACTTGGCCCACCTAGTTTGCCCATTTCCCTACCTGTTTCATGTACTGCAGATCCTAAATGATCTGCAACTTTCCCTCTCCTTCCTAACAATACAGTTCCTTTATGTCTGTCCCATACGTTTTTGAATTCCCCTACCATTTTTGCCCCTACAACCCCTGCCAGGAGGCTGTTCCATGGATCCACCACCTTTTCTGTGAAAAAATACTGTACTTTCTCACATTACCCCCTCTATTTTCATATCATGTCCCCTTGTTCTTGAACATTAATTTTTTTTTAAGATGCTACCCTCTTGTACCTTATTTATACCCTTGAGGTATTTGAAAGTCTCTATTTTGTCCCTCTTTCTCTCCTCTCCTCTCCTCTCCTCCAGGGAATACATATTGAGATCCTCCAGTTTCTCCTCATATGACTTTTGGTGTAGTCCCTGCGCCATTTTTGTTGCCCTTCTCTGAACTGCTTCTACTCTGTCTGTGTCCTTTTGGAGACGCGGCATCCAGAAGTGGACCCAGTACTCTAGATGAGGTCTCACCAATGTTCTATACAGCGGCATCACTACTTCCTTCCTTCTGCTGGAGATTCCTCTCCCTATGCACCTACCATTCCACTGGTTTTCCTCACAGCCCTTTCACATTGTTTGGTGACTTTTAGACCAGATAAAATTATGTAGTTATCACCTGGTATGTGAAAAGTTTCAAATCTTGGCCAAAATGTCATTCCATGGTACAGGTGCGTAAAAACATTTTGGCCAGGTTTTGAAAAATGATAGTTGTTACATTCAGGAAGTGACGTAAAAAATGGCTATGTTGAAAATTTGGGGTGAAAACATTTAAATTTATCCAAATTGTAAGCATGCGTTTTAAAATTTCAATGTATGCACATAACTTTGTTGTTTTATGATATTTGTACCCCAGATTTTTGACATAGCCTTCATATGGTCCCACATCATTAACAAGGGTGGAGAAATTTTTTAAAACTAACCAAAAGGTGATTTTGTATATCAACATTGTCATTCTTCGACACAGGAGCAAAAACACATTTTGGCCAGAATTTGAAAAATAACAGTGGTGGCATTTGTGAGGTGATGTGAAAATATGGCTATGTTGAAAATTTGGGGTTAGAATATGTAAAATTACCAAAGCTATGAGCGTATGTTGCAAAATTTCAATGTACAGTCATAACTTTGCCATTTTTAAATATTTTGACCCCAAATTTTCAACACATCCTTCTTATGACCTCATCTCATGAACAAAGGCAGTGACAATTTTCAAATCCTGTCCAAAAGGTGATTCCACCAAGTAACCACAAAATCACCTTTGAGGCCTCATTTGCATAATTTCACTGCCATTAGGCATTAGTAGAGATAGACCAAAATAAAATTTTGCAGGTGAAGTTCCTGCAAAATTGGCAATTTCACCATGTGAAATATTTTGTGGAATTTGAACATTCCACAACACTTTTTGTGGGTGCGAAACTGAGGAATTCTGCCCACAAAATGCAGTATTTCACTGGCTGCCCACCCAATGTGTTTTAAAACAATAAATAAATAAATAACCCTGGTGGCTAATGGTCCCTCCCCCATCCAATCATCATCCACCTACCCAATGTGCCCTGTCCAGTACTGCCCAACCCCCCCATGCCACCCAGTCACACCCGCATGCCTGCCCAAAGTGTTTTAAAAAAACAACCACCCTGTCCCTGATGGCTAGCAGTCCCTCCCACCACCCAATTACAGTGTCTAGTACAGCCTTCCCCCCCACATCCCTATCCCAGATTCCCATATAGTGAAAAAAGATTTTTCCTTGGTGACTTAGTGAACCCCAGCCCTTCCTATCCTGGATCAGAAGTATTATTTTATTTTTTTTTACTTATTCTCCCTTGTGATCTAGTGGCCCATCCCACACCCCACCCTGGCACGTAGTGTTCCACCCTGCTCCCCCCATCCTGAAACAGTTACAGAGTGGACCACCGGCACAGACCTCCGCTCTCCTCCACGGCTGGCAGCCCACTGAAATGTGAATGAATGAGCATGTGTGCAGTGCACACACTCATTCATTCATATCTCAGTGGGCTGCTGACCATGGAGGAGAGTGGAGGGCCCTGCCAGTGGCACACTCTGTCTCCAACTACTAGACCACCAGGGAGAATAAGTAAAAAGATATATACTTTTGATCTGGGAGAGGGAGGGCTGTACATAATTCCCTCTTAAGTATGCAAGTATAAGTATGTACATAATTCCCTGTTATATATATTAATTAGCAAATTATATGTTAATATGCATCAAACTCACATATGTGATAGTGACATTAATATATTATAAAACACATAAGTATAGACCTGGGGAGCATACTGTAAATGAACAAAAAGGAATATTGACACCACATCCACTTTGGACCCTGTTTCATCACTAATGTTCTTTACTGGCATGTCTCCAAAATATGGCTATTTTCTGTCTGTTTCTTTGAACCAATGAGATATGTGGTGGAGAGCCACACTGTCATGATCATCAAAAAACACAGGTTGTGCTGCTGTACTGTTATACTAAGCATGCTTCTGCCATGAAGGCAGCACACTGCACTTACTCAATATTTGTCTATTGAAATAAAAACATTTATTTTTAGTGTGACACACAGAATTATTCACTGTGTTTTGAACTCTGTCGACCTCCCTTCAGTTTAAAAGCAACATTATTGTCCCATACCATGTAGAGGGGTAATAGTTCACCTATGATGAGACACAATAAAAGAAGGCTGGGACATTTTGACTGTAGCCCATGGAGGAATTTATTTATTTATTATTTATTTGAATTTTGATAACCTGGTAGATCCACTAAGACAGACATGTCCCTTTTTCAGCGGTGACCTAAGGAATAAATCAATTCCATGGTTAGACACATTATGCATTGTGATAACAGATGGTAAAGTACTTAGCATTAGAAGAATGAGTACAGTCTGAAGTGAGAAACAATACATACAGATATACATTAAGTAACAAGAGAGTTGTGCTGTGAGCAGAAAGATTCCTCCTTTGCTGGTTAAAGATCCCAAAAACTGGTCTGAAATAAGTATATAATTATACATAGATATACAGTAAGTAATGGAGTTAAGCTGTGAGCAGAAAGCCAGATTCCTCTGTTGCTGGTTAATGAGGGGCAATATTCTGCCATTTTGGGGCAAAATTTCACATTTTGAGAGTGACATTCCACTGGTGGAATTTAGCATGTTGCCCCTTAGAATAATTTTGTGAAATGCACACATTTTTCAACATTTTTTGCAGAGCGAAGAAAAACAACTTTGCCTATCTCTAGTCATTAGGTGGGGTCCCAAAAAGGCAATGTTGAAAATTTGGGGTGAACATATGTAAAAGTCACAGAGTTATTCATTAAAATTGAAAACCCATTGAAATACACTGAACCACACTTACCTTAGTTTCTCATATTACAGTCACCGGTTCAAGCAGTAAGGCATGTCTTTGATCGGACAGTGGATCTACACCCTGGGACATGTTCAGGTGAGTGAGGGTGTGTGTGGGAGGGGGTGTAGTGGGGGTGTTGGGTGGTAAGTGATGAGTGGGAGGTCAGGGTGGTAGAGCCAGATTGGCAAAGGGCCATTTTCCTTTTTAGAGGTAAAAAATACATCAGGGGATGTTTTTCTTAATATAGCTTACAATGTGGGGATGGAAATCGTCGGGTTGGGGATGCCACTAGACACCAGGAAAACATACAATATGAGGGGATAGTGATCAGAGGATGGGAGGAGCCACTAGACACCAGAGAAATGTAAGCTTTTTAGTCAGTTTCCTATTTCCCTCACCATTTCATCTTCTATACAGTCTTTTAAAAAGTTGTAAAGACTATACAAGTTAGAGAATACTTGAGATTGTACCTGCAACTTTATTCTTATTACTGTTATTTTAATTAATTCTTGTATTTATTGGTTATATCTACCTGGTTATCCTTGATAATGGGCTTTTCTAGCCCAAATACTTACCAGGTTTATCAAACATAAATCAAAATCAGATAAAACAGAAATGGTTGCATACTCTTATGGAGGAGCATCAGACAAACTGAAGAAACCAATTAAGACTTTGTTTATACAGCTTCCTGGTCATACTCCTTTTTCTCCCCCTCCTTTTCTGCTGACATCACATCCAGGCTAGATACTGAGAATCTTGGATTCTTAGCCTTTCTCAATCTCAGCTTGCTGTGCCAAGCATCAGCTTTACCTATTCATTCAATTATTCACAAGTCCAAAATGTGACATCTACTAATATCCCCACTCCTACACATCCTGGCGGAAAATGTTCCCAGACACTTTCCACTGGCACCACTCCCAGCAGCAATGGTTCAAATCCCCCTCCTCCTGATGACTGCTACAGTAACTGTCACATGTCATCACCAACAAGTTCAACATGAGCAGGTGTGGTCCAGAGAACACACAACATGCAAAGGAGGTAACAGTTAAAGAAGGTCTGACACCGACAACATAATGCTTTAAATGTGATGTATTTTCATTCTTTTCATGTTTTTAATGCATAACTTGTTTGTTTTTGGGTAGTATTATTATATAATTCGAAAACCAATGGAGCCAGACAGACTATAGCAAATGGCATGGTGGTAAAGTGGAGCCTACAGGGGGGATATGCTTTGAGGTCATCAATGAATAGTAACAATTACAGTAGTTCATTCTGGGTTGAGGTAGTCCTAATGGGTTTTGCTGACTCTGTCACAGCACCACAAATAGTAATTAATAAATCATGCATGACAACAACTGCCACAAGTAAGCTACAGTAATTAATATTTATAGCTGACCTCAAAGGTTGTGTATGCCATATTTGTAGTTTGCTTTATCTCATGCAGTTATTGCATTGGGGGATGAAATAGTTTATCTGAATTCTTGAAGTCACATTAAATTTATAAGCTGTAACTCGAAGTTGAACTGAAGTTGTCAAATGCCCACTTCTCTACTAAAGGTGAGGATGTCATCATTCATTCATTTGGCAGCAGGATTGTGAAAGGGGAGGACATCTCACACAAGCACTGGACCATTTCCATGTTTTAAAGGTTTAACTCATCTAATATTTACATGTCCTTTTAGCCACTTGTGGTTTAGGGGAGGAGGAAGGTTGGGTGCTAGAGGCTGGGTAGAGTGGGCTTGGACTTCGGGGGCAATGATGGGTGTGGCAGTGGGTGGTGGGATGTTTAACTGATATGATATGGGTGGTGGCAAGTGTTTTATTTTATTATAAAACTTTGCTGAGACAGGACATAAGGAATGAGGTGGATGTTAAAGGGTGGAAGGAGGGTTATGTATCAGTAAAGAAGCTGGTTGAGGGAGATGGGCACTGTAGCTCACAAAGAGTGGGAGTGGCTCCAGGTTGAATTTTTTTTTTAACACAGGAACACTTTTGCATAGTTTTCACTAATAAAGTGTTACTTCACCAGGCAACTACTATGCATAGTGACACTTTGCAGACATTTTTATTGGCAAAGTGCCACACTGTATAGACTTCACTGGTGAGGGGTGAAGTGCTACAAGAAGTGTCACCTTGCAGTAAACAAAGTCAGACAGCTTTGCAAAGTTCCCATGAAATGAAGTTTTGTGAAATCTGTACATCTCTAATTTTAGATATATCATAGTGCTCTACATAAACAATATTTTATAGCGTCACAGTGGAACTATGCAGCATTCTGACCACAGTAGTGAAGTCAGCAGTGAGGAGGACAATACAGAGGATAATGGATGGACAACAGTGAACAACAATGAAGTATTCACTTCGAGAGGATGGCATGACAACCTAGTAAACCTCAAGAGCAAAGTTCAAGAGGTTTACAGTTGTCATGACACCTTGAGAAGTGAACACAGCATTGTAGTTCAGCTGTTGCCAATCCATTGTCTTTTGTAGCGTATGGGCAACAGCTAAACAAATGTTGACCATTTCATGAAGGTGGCTGTACATTGTGCTCCTGTTTATACCCCCCAACCACAAGAACAAGGCCTGTTCCTTCCATGGCCCCCCTCTCCATGGATGCATTTAAAAAATATTAATAAATGGTGCATCGGGAATGTGTCACTGAAGTTTTTGTTGGTGCTGCTCACTTCCAGGGCTGGATCTCACCACCACATTTGTTTCTTCATATGCTGGAAGTCTGGGAGATGTGCATGCACATATATGTTCACGTTGTTATGGTATAGTTGTACCGTACTCAAAAGGGTATAACAACCTCTTGACATCACAATGATAGCATAACAACAACAATGGGAAATGGGACATTATATGTAAGGAATAACATGCCGGTGTATCTGGTTGTGCTGAAAATAAGAACCCCTCCAGTATGCTGTACTAAGTGCTTTCAAGTACCAGACATTTATGTACATCTAGCATAACAGGACAACCCGAAGAGTGTTTCCCTTTATAAAATAATCATACTAATAAAACAAAACAAATATTAATGAAACATCCACAATTAGATCTGGGGTGTCTGGTTTGCAGTGATAATTGGGCAGTCAGAAGATGCTTTTGGTCCATTTGTTCACCTAATTTAAAATTCTATAAATGTATTCTCTGTATCACTTGTTTCTTTTCCATTCATGAATAGTAATATATAGAATCCTGATAATCAGAGTGCCTAAAAAGGAAATGGTAAATGATTTTACATAATTAAATGTAATTTATGCAATGTGCTGTATATAAAGAAAACAATAAAAAGAATCAGTAATAAAGTACAGCTAATTAAATATTGTAGTCTAATTACTAAACCACTATTTTTGTGCCATTTCAAAACATTTAATGAATGAGATGTAGAGATGTTGCAGACTTTTCGTATAAACAAACTTTGGCATGTTATTAATAACTTAATCAAAATAATATAGTTCTTTATTTGTTGTGTGCACAGGTGACTTTGGTTTGTTCAGTTATCTTCATACAGTATGTAATTTGTCATCCTTTCCTTCCTAACCTTTATATGTACTTAAGATAGTCAGTAATTTCTTGAATATATTGCTATATTATTTATCATATGAGCTTATTTATAAATTTGAATATTTATTGAATTTATGAAGTACTTAATAAAATAGTTTGTGCTATAAAGTAACAGCTCAAAAAACCACTTATTTGAAAGCTTTACATTTGAAAAAGTGTGGAGCAAACCAGATAAGCAATGTTTTGATTTGGAAGATGAAAAGTATCATTATTTGTGATGAGGCAAGATGATCACAGCTAATTTATCATTTCACCACTCATGAGTTATGGTCCTGCCTAGAGCCAGAGCAAAATTTTATTTGCCAGAGAATTGTTGCCAAAGTGCCAAGTTTCCTACTATGCATAGCTACCAGGTTCAAGCTTTTTGCTAGCAATAAGAATTGTTCACTAGTGCAAAGCTCTTTTAAAAATGTGTTTAAGTAAAAGAAAAACTATTTCCATTTTCTCATCCATGTAGCACTTATCCCACCCTTTTTCTCAAAGTCCTGGTTAAATAAAGTGAAAAATACACAGCTTCCTTTCTCCGTAAACTCATAGCACCCAATCCTACCTTCTTACCTCCCAGCATCTACAAATACAAATACAGTACAACCTGTTATTTTTAAGAAAAGTAGACATTATAACCCATTGACTTGTTGATAAAATGTCTACTGTGCTTTCTCCCACAATTGCATCATCACCCATTCCCACCCTCCCCCAAAATCTTGGCAACTATGCTAGTAAAAGGTAAGCCCATCCTCTTAACAAGCTGCACCACACTCTTACTCACTGCTACTGAGAATATTAAAACAATTTCAGGGAGTCAAAACAGTGACTGACTGGTACTCACAGCCTTGACTATCCATTCACAGAGAAGAGCCCAGAGGGGCAAGGGCATGTCAGGGGGTTGGAGTGGGGCAGGACACTGAGCATCCAACGAAATGTCTGTGCTAGTGCAAGAGTGGATCCCCTGCTCTGCAGAGTAACATGGGCAAGGAATTGTGTGATATTGTAATTATTCAAGGACTGCTGTATTCAGTTATTAGGGGAACATTTGTCTAAAATGTTTTCAGAGACTCACAGCCCTCCACACCAGCTCATATGACTAGTGACAACATGTCAAATAGCCAATTGGCCCAAGGAAAGTCTAAAGAGAGCCTCAGATGACTTTCAGGGAGGGAAACAAATTAGCCTTACCACTAACTTTCTGTTATATAGTGCTGTCATCCTCTGAGTCCTTCCCGGTGTACAAAACCATCTTTGTTTCACTTGGTTGCATATCCCCACCATCATGTCTACCTCAGCCTGGCCCTAAGGGCAGTGACTCAATTTGGGTTAGGAACATCATCTGCAGGAACACATTGGGGGATGTAGGTGCACAAAGCTCTTGGCATGTTCGGAGCAGGATCTGTGTGCACTCACAGCCTCCCTACATAACCCTTTGCAGTGGTGTAGGGCCACCTTGGATTTCTGAGGATTTGACCCTTATTTCTTATAGTCTATTACTATGTAGCTTTGGATTTCTTCAGTTAGAAGCATCTAATGATTTGCATGATTTATGCAGGAGGCCCAAGTCTGGGAATGACTTCATGTCTATTGGACCATCAGGCAGTTTATTCATAGTATAGAGCTACCACACTCCTTGTGGAGGGAGCTCTAATCAGTGTCACCCCACCGCTCTCCCCTCCCTACTGCAATGTCTAACTACTGTATGAGCAGGATTTGGCATGTCCTCAGAAAAGGTTGCCACCAACACCCTTCATGTCTGAGGACAGGTTGCTATAGGTGGCATCAAAGAAGGGTAAAAGCAAATTGTATTATGAATTAACTGTCTTCAATTTTCAGTACCTTTTATATGCAAGCAATAAGACATGATAAGGTGGGCCTTATCTGAGCTAACCTCCCATCCAGGGGCATAGTAAGCAAGTAAAATTTAATTATTGAAGCGCTTTCCAAATCCAAAGCGCTGTACAGAATTTAAAAACAAGCATTTAAAAACAACAGTCATTAAATAGACAATAATAAAATCATTATCCATATGCTTTCTGACACAAAAATGTTGTTAGCTCTGATTTAAAACTCTCGACGGTCAGACATTCTCATATCCAACGAGATAGAGAATTTCACAGGGCAGGGGCAGCATACAAAAATGCACGTGCCCCAGATGTCTTCAAACGAACCCTGGGAATCTCTAGCAATCCCTCATCAGCAGATCAGAGTGAGCGAGAGGGACAATAGGGAGTAAGGAGATCTTGCCTTCCCTGTTCGTGTAGGGCTTTATAGGTCAGTAATCCAGCCTTGAAGGTGATCCACCACTGAACCAGCAGCCAGTGCAGTCCACGGAGCACTGGCATAATATGACTAGTTCTAGATGTCCCCGTCAAAAGCCTGGCCTGGGCCTTCTGCACCAGCTGCAAGCGGCGGATATCAACCCCCACTAGCCCTAGGTACAGGGCACTGCAGTAATCAAGGCGGGTGGTCATGAAGGCGTGGACCAGAGTAGGCAGGTCAGCCAAAGGAACCAGGTGTTTCACCCGGACGATATTCCTCAGATGATAAAAGGAAGACTGGACAATGGCAGACACCTGTGATTTCAGGGTCAACCATCATCAATAATAACACCAAGATTAAGCACCTGGTCTGAAGTCGAGAGCTGTGCACCATCAAGCCATAAGCCTGACGGAACCCCAGCCCAATGACCCACCTCAAGGTGACCCGGGGCCACAACCAACACCTCGGTCTTATCCAGATTTAACCTTAGCCAACTAGCACTCATCCAGTCTTTGATTTCAGATAGACAGATGTTAAGCATAGAGATCACATTGTCCTGTCCGGGAGTAAAGGACAGATACAGCTGGGTATCATCTGCATAGCAGTGGAAACCCAGACTGTATCACCTAATGATATCTTCTAATGGCAGCACATAAACTGCGAACAACATGGGCGCCAAAATGGAGCCCTGTGGCACCCCACAGGACAGAGAGATGGCATCAGAGGAATAAATTCTGGTGACAACCCTCTGTGTCTGGCCTGTGAAGAAAGATCGAAACCAACGTAGAACTGTACCAGACAGTCCACTAAAAAGCCACAGGCACTCCAAAAGCACACCATGGTCCACAGTATCAAATGCCGCAGAGAGATCAAGAAGGACTAAGATAGTACAAGCCTTTCGATCTCTCACAATTAGGAGGTCATTTAAAACCTGGACAAAAGCGGTCTCCATGCTATGTCTTCCTAAACCCTGACTGGAGAGCATCATAGACATTGTGAATCATGAGATGGTCATCTAGCTGTATCGCAACCACCTTTTCAATAACCTTACCCACAAAGGACAGGTTAGAGATAGGTCTGAAGTTTGCTGGGAAGTCTGGATTCAAGGAGGGTTTTTTAAGGAGTGGTCAAATGACCGCTTCCTTTAGGGGATCAGGAAAGAACCCCTGCTCCAAAGACTTCCAGACAATTTCAGCAAGGATCGGGCAGATAACATCTAGCATCCTAATAATAGTGGCGTAGGGCCCGGATCCAAACTACAGCTGGTTGGTCGTACAGTCTGAACAATCCTCACAATATCCATGAATTCCAGCCAACCAAAGTCAAACCAGGTAGCACGGGTGATCGTTTTCTCCCGACGATCTCTGCAATCCCTTAAAGAGGGAGCTGGGCTGATGCCCGACCTAATGCTGGCAATCTTATCTGCGAAGAACCGAGCAAGTTCATCACACTTTATTTGTGAAAAATCTCTTCCAGACTGCAGACAGAGTGGATTGCACAATCTGTCGACAGTCTGAAAGAGTTTAGCTGGTCAGTTCTGCGCAGCAGCAATCTCCCTGGACAGGAACTCTGCATTCTTACAGGTGATTGCTGATTGATAGACAACATGATGGTCCTTCAATCTAAGCCTGTTAGTATCCAGGCCAGATTTCCACCAAGCTCTCTCTAGTCTTCATCCCACTCTCCTCAGCTCCTTCAAGGATCCATCAAACTAAGGGGCTCTTGGGCACTGAGTGAATGGGCGAACACGAACAGGAGCAATTGAATCCGGGGCATCACCCACTGCCTTATTATAGGCAAGTACGAGGTCCGCTGGACTCATGCACTCACTTGAGATACCCGATAGGTCCAGCACCACCGATAGACCTTCTGGGGTAATTCCCCTCAAAGGGCAGTACTGGACCATTTCTGTAGGGGCAGGCCTATTTGGGGTGCCCCGAAGCTGAATCTTATGGTGTGATGGTCTGTACAGGCATTTGGTTCCACCCCCAGCTGCATGATCTCCATCTCCAGGAGGAAAACTAGGTCCAATGAGTGACCCCTATATGGGTAGCAGAGGTAACTACCTGTGTAAGGCCCAATGTAGTCATAAGTTGGAGGAGGTTATTCCCAAAATACGAGCGTTCATCATTGACCCAGGCATTGAAGTCACCCAGTATTAACCACCTGGGTGACTCCAATGCCAGGTCGACAATGAAGTCCACAAACTCCTTCAGGAATTCTCCACCATCACTGGCCGGACTGTAGATGAGGAGAATCCTGATCCCTACACCTGCTCCCAGGATGCACTCAAAGGATCTAGTGCAACCTACTGGTACATCCAGAAGACCCAGCTCCATTTTAAAGAAAATGGCTACACCCCCGGCCCTACAATCCAGACTCGGGCAGTGTATCACCAAGAACCCAGCCAGAGTAGCAGATGCCAATATACGGCCTGCATTCTCATCTAGCCAGGTCCCGGTGATACATACCAGATCAGATGTTGCAACAAGATCAGCTATAATAGCAGTCTTGTTCCTAATTGACCTGGCATTACACAACACCGCCTGGGTTGGATGGATTTTCAAGGAGGATTGCAATATCTGCCCACAATTTGTGGAGCCCTTGGGTATGGGAATCAGGCAGGAAAAAACCCTCTCCTGATCCCATTTCACCCCAGGGCACCTCCTGGTCCCCACTGTTTCTATCTGCCACCCTTCTCCATTCTCCCATTCTGCCCAGTCCATCCACCCTTCAGACATCTCCTCACTATCCCCAATGCACAACATCTTCTGTAGACATCAGCAAATAAAGGAGGACAATGAAAAGAGCGGAGATCCCGAAGCAGAGTGGGAGAATAATGCCTGACCATCTTAGAACCCTCTCAACACATCCTAATCAAACAGTCAGTAAATGACAAAAAATAAACAAATTATATTATCTCACTACCACAATATAACTATTAATCATACTCATACATCAATATCCAACACACACACAACCATATAACCACACAAATATCCAATTTATCAAATTATACATGCTACAATAAATCAATTTAATTTAAACAAAAACAATTATTACCACATAAAATAAATAAACAAATTATTATAAAGTACAATTAAATTCAAAAAACCTGCAAGGAAACCAGTCCCTTTATGTTCAAGTTAGTTCATGCGATCGTGACAGTACGTAGCACTAGTAGAAAATGACCATTAAATCTTATTATTATTGTAAGCAAGAGGGCCTCTCACTTCTCCAGCTACACCAAGTTTTCTTCTAAGACTTTGCTCTCTCTCACCAGGGATCTCAAGAAATACCACTTAATTTATGGCCAGTTCAGTATAATAGCCTTTCCAGGCTTATAAAAAATTAAAATCCAATGTCAAAGTTACGAGGAGAAAATAACTACCCTACAGGAAATGGTCGCCCTCAGCTGGGATCAGGACAGCGGCCCCCAGCAATGAAACCACCCACCAGTGGATCCCCCTGGTAGGCCTAGGAGGCACTGATTACTCACGCCCGCCCTTCAGCAGGACCAAAGCCAGCATCACCTGTCCCGAACCCAGCCAGAGCAACAAAATACCCCAGGCAGCTCACCCCCCCCCCAATTCACATCCACAGTTACCCGGAATTCAAGTCAACTCAAGATAAAAAATGCAGTGATAGAGCCAGTCCATACAAATACAAGCAAGCTTCCACTAGAAACAGGTTTTCCACAAATTCAAAAGCTGACCACACCACATCAAGTAGTTACGGCTTTAGTTCCTAGCGTTCCAACAAGCTTCTTCACAGCAGTCAAACTCCAGTCCTGAATGCTCTTTCAAATCTCCCCACAATAATTTAACCAGAGTCGATAACTCCCTTAGTTCAAACAAAACTTCTGGCAAAATGACGATTGAAATCCAGAGACAGATATTTTCCTTGAGAAAACACCAATCTGCATGGTCTGTTCACACAGATAGAACCAGCGAATTTGCTTCTACTGCAGAGTTAAAACCCAGTTCATGCAATTTAAGGCACACAAATAAAATATAGTGTGCAAGCTACAAACAGTCAAGCTGCAGGTCCATACATCCACACACTATAACAGGAATGTCAGAGAGACTTCAGAATAAAAAAACAAGTACGATGTACATCTAGCATTTTGGGCAGGATGTGAAAAATGACAGCTGTACTGTTCATAAGGAGGTGTGAAAAAATGGCAATGTTAAAAATCTGGAGTGAAAAAAATTAAAAATTCTCAAACTTACGAGTGTGCGTGTAAACTGTGCAATGCATGCTCATAACACAGTCATTTTTTTGGAATTTATTCATCAAATTTGCAACATAGGCTTTTTGGGAGCCCACCTCATGAACAATGACACTGTCATTTCATTAATCGGTCCCAAAAGGTGATTTCATGCAGTGACTGCAAAATCACCCTTCTGGACTGAATAACAAAATGACAGTGATTGAGTTCATGAGATGGGGTCCCAAGAACCTCATGTTGAAAATTTGGAGCCAAAAGTTGCAAAAATGGCTGCAATATCTACCCAACTTGAACCCCCGGCCCCCATTAATGCCATTATACAGTTTACCATGATTTTCTTTAGTTTGCAGTTGGCTTTTGAAGAGTTCAGACATCTCCTGCTCCACTGATGATCATCATGCTTGGCTCCAAAGGTAAGTATGGGGTGAGGGGGGATGCGGGGGTGCACAGAGGGTGGGTGTGGGTTGGGGGAAGGAGCATCATGACCACGAGGGACTGTTTTCTGTATTATGGGTGGGGAGGACACCGCAGGAAGGTTTTTTTACAGGTTTGCTTTGGGCACACTGAGGTGGGCTCCCAGTGTGCCACCTGTGTTTTTGGGGACAGGAGACTGAAGCCGATGGTGATTTGGCCCCCCGTCAGCAAAGAAAGTGCTTCTGTGTTTGGGAGAGGCATGATGTCGAGGGGGACTGGGCATCCCCCTTGGCACCCAAATAAAACAAGGGGGAACATTATGCTGATGGGGATTGGGCTCCCCCATTGGCAAATAAACTGGGCAGGGGGCATGCCAACAGGGGGATTGGCACCCCCCATTGTTGGCTTTGTAGGGACTATGAGATGCAGATGGTGGCAGCCGCTGCCATGTTTATTGAAATGTTTCAGCAGGCAAGGCACACCCTGCAATGGCAGTGTGCTCCTTCATTGTGGTGGCAAAATTCTTTCAAGTTGGAGGCTTACTTCTGAACTGCTGTCATATACAGTGTGCTCATTCATTGATGCCACGGAGAGCAGCCCAAAAAAGCAGTGGTGCCACTGGCCACAACACTGCCGCATCTCCACAACCTATTACTCCAGCAAGCTGCCATAAAATGTTGCTTACGCTGTGCATGCAAGATAACATAAAAAGGGTCAGGGTTATGCAAATGAAACAGAGAACAGAAATAAAATAATTTTTTTCATGTAAACCAGCACTTTTTGGTGGTTTGAATGGTAGAAGACTGATTCACAACTCCTACAGGTTACTACTTCCATTTGCTGTATCAAACTTCCATAAATCACTTTTATGGTGATCCTGGTTGTGGTTTCCTTCTGTACTTTGTCACCATTTCCTGGGCCTCACCATTGGTTCTGGGGACTGGAAGTTAGCTTGTTAAGCCAGCAAGTGCTGTTACCAGCTCTCAGTACGCTGCGTGAGGAAGGAAGGGCTAGTCTGGCTTGTAAGTGGCGGTGTGTGTTTGCTTAGTAGGGCAAGCGGGCAGGTAAGATTGGGGTTTGCATGTCACAAAAGACTATACTACAAAAGACTGAAATATCTGGAGAAGCAGAGAGAAGCTGGGAAAGCTGTCAGAGGGGCTAAGACAAGAATGGAGGAAGGAATAGCATGGGCTATTAAGAAGGGGGACAGGCATAGGCGTAGTTTGTGGGGGGGGCATGGGGCATTGCCCCCCCAAATTTGTCCTGACTGACATTTTTTTCAGTAATTTTAAATTAATGAAACAAAAATCCTGCCTCCTGCCCCCCCAAATGTCAAAGTCAAACTACGCCTATGGGGACAAGATCTTCTTCAGTTATATTAGCGAGAGGAAGAAGACCAGAAATGGTATTGTTAGGCTAAAGAAGGAAGAGGGTGGGTGGGTGGAGGATGACCTTGAAAAAACTGAGGTACTGAACAAATATTTTTGCTTGGTATTTACCAAGGAAGAGGCAGGGGAAGGGCCAAGACTCAGAAGGAAAGATGTACAGAGGGGAGAGGTGGACACCAGCCCATTTATGGTGGATAGAGTCTTGGAGGAACTAGGAAAAGTAAAGACAGACAAGTCAATGGGGCCAGATGGGATTCACCCTAGAGTATTGAAAGAACCCAGGGAAGACCTAGCAGGTCCACTGACAACCCTCTTCTACCAATCACAAGAAACGGGAGAGGTAGCGGGGGACTGGAGGAGGGCAGAGGTGGTCCCCCTGCACAAGACTGGAAGTAGGGAGGAGGCAGGCAATTACAGACCTGTAAGCCTGACCTCAGTGGTGGGAAAACTGATGGAGCCCTGCTTAAGGAGAGGGTAGTGAAGTTCCTGGAGTCCGGTGGTGCAAAAGGCAGCATGGATTCACTAACGGTAGGTCCTGTCAGACTAATCTTATCAATTTCTTTGACTGGGTGACGAGGGTGACAGATCAGGAAGGGGCCGTGGATGTGGCCTACTTGGATTTCAGTAAGGCCTTCAACACCGTTCCTCATAGAAGGTTGCTTAACAAATGGGGGAATCTGGGTGTGGGCTGTAATGTGGTAAAATGGGTTAGTAACTGGCTAAAAGGCAGGACCTAGAGGGTGGTAGTAAATGGTATAAAATCAGAAGAGGGGGAGGTGACCAGTGGGGTTCCACAGGGATCGGTGTGGGGTCCAGTTCTATTCAATGTCTTCATAAGTGACATTACAGAGGGACTGGAGGGAAAGTATGCTTGTTTTCAGATGACACCAAGATCTGTAACAGAGTCGACATACAAGAGGGACTAGATAAAATGAGAAATGACCTAAATCTGCTTGAGGAATGGTCAAGGGTTTAGCAGTTGGGTTTCAACACTAAGCAGTGCAAGATAATGTACCTGGAACACAGAAACCCAAGAGAGGAATACAGGATGGGGGCAGGTTCTAGCCACTACAAGTCAAGAGAGAGACCTGAGAGCTATCATATCCAGTGACCTGAAGTCAGCCAAACAATGCGCAAAAGCAGTAGGGAAGGAAAACAGAATGCTGGGGTACATAGGAAGGGGCATAACCAGTAGGAGGAGTGAAGAGGTGAAACCACTGTATAGATTACTGATGAGGCCTCATCTGAAATACTGTGTCCAATTCTGGAGACCGCATCTCAGGGAGGACATAGACAGAATGGAAGCAGTCCAGAGAAGAGCAGCAAAAATGATTCATGGACTGCACCACAAGCCTCATGAGGAAAGACTCAAGGAACTAAATATTTATTCACTGGTAAAGAGAAGGGAGAGAGGGGATATGATAGAGACTTTCAAATACCTTAGAGGAATAAACAGGGTACAGGAGGGGAGCATATTTCAGAGACAAAAATGCACAAGGACAAGGGGACATAACATGAGGCTGGAAGGAGGGGGGCTTGGGGGAATGCTAGGAAGTATTTTTTCACACAGAGGTTGGTGGATCCATGAAGAGCCTACCAGCAGAGGTGGTGGAAATGAAAACAGTACAGGGATTCAATAGTGAATTGAATAAGCATAAAGGTACCCTGCTGTACAGCAAAGCGGGGGAAAGGCAGCCCAGATAAGAGTAGGGATTGCCAAACCAAGTACAGAAATGGGCAGACTAGATGGTTTGATGGTCCTTATCTGCCGACAGAGTCTATGTTACTAATAATTTCTAAAATAAATTCATAAGAAGAATTAATGAAATTGTTCAAATAGAAATCGACAAGCAGAAAGACAATTGAACAAGGTGGACAGGTGATGTTAGGAGTGGAAAGATATCGAGGAAAAATGGCATCAATTTGTAATGAGATTTTTTTTGTGTGTGGTTAATCTTTTTATTGAACAAAAAAGGAAAAATGCAATCAAACAACAAACAATGGCACACATCCAGTAAATAACATTAAAATAGTTAGGATAACTTGCAATACAGCTGAAGACACCGGCATGATAAATTCTAGGGAGTTATAGTCCAATCTGCTGAGATGGTGTGTCCTCAAAAAGGAGGAAATATGATAGACAGCAGGACTGATGATAGCCTGTACTATGGAAGAGGTGGAAACGGGTGAAGAAACAGGGAATAAGCCACCTAAGAGTCCATTATAAGAATATAAACTGAAACAGTGAAGTAATAGGATGTTAACATGTGCCGTATGCAACTCAAAAATATAGAAACAGGAAAACAAAACACAGCAACTAAAGTATTCACTACTGCTTCTGCTAGGAAAGAAAACTGCTGGAAACCTAAAGAAGGTAAAGTAGGCATCTTAATTTGCTGCTAGCATTATAGGGGGACTATATGTAACAGCAGAGGGAAATGGCTGCAATTCAGAATTGTGGCAATACTTGGATTGAAGAAATGGGCCCCAGCATTTAGAGTAATTAGATTTTTAAAGTCACACAATTATAACTGGGCATTATGCTAAGGTAAACTCATGGGTACTAGCCTGCCTTAGCCAGTTAAAAGCCATAATTTTCCTGACTCATTTTATAAGAACAGTATAAAAAAACTGTGTCTATATTATATCTATGATCCCAGGAATTAATTTACAGCAAATGTCCATCCTTTTGGTTTGAAATCAATATAAAGCAGTGAAGCAAGAGTTACCATGGAAGGGCATTGGCAATAAAGTCAAGTATCAAAGAAGTACAAAATTACATAACACAAATAATGTGAAGCATCATGGAAGTCTATACCAATCACCATGAAAGCCCTTGAAGGGTTCTGCTTTAAGCAATATAGTATGGTACCGTGTGGCCTGTCACACAAGCTGCAAAGGCAGAAAACAGATTTGTGTTTCATCTTTCTCAGGACTTATCAGTGTGCCTAATCTGTATCTTTGCCCAGGGGTTGGAGGAAGCAGCCTTCTGATAGTCTTACTGCTTTGGGTCATACTGAGTCCAAAATAGAAGAAAAATCTTAAAAAAAGAGAGAACTTCATTTTCTTAGTTTGCTTCTATTAAAGTATTGTTCTAAACTGTTTTATAGGTCCAACTGTCCAGCGCCAAGTACAAAATGGACCTTCTCCAGATGACATGGAAATTCAGAGAAGGTGAGAATTATATCAATTATAAATTAACCATTCAAATGCAGGTTTTAAGTAAAATTCTATATTTGGGAATAGAATATGACACTCTCATACACATACAGTACAGAAGATTGTCAAATGGTAACAACGTACTGGATTTTAAGCAAAGAATTCGTGTTTTTTTAACATTTAAATAACAAAAAACCTTTTTATACATACCCAGAGAGCATTTAGGAAGCCTGTCTATTATGGTAATTGGAACAGTGAACTGTGAAACAGGAGCTCATAAGTTTGCTTTCCACCAGTTAGATCAATGTGTGACCCTGAGCAAGTCAGTTGACCTCCTAGTGCTCCAGTCCTCCTAGATGTCAGCTTGTACAGTTATACAGTAGAACTCCCCTTAAAAAGTCAATTTTTTCTCAACTGGGCTTTGCTGGGTAAATAAATTAAAAAAATAACATTATCAGGGGAAACTTAATTGAAATAAATCAGTCCACGCCTATCCACGTCCTGTTATGGAGGCTTATATCCATGTTGCATTCTTCTACTACACACTTTCATGTTTAATAATACTCAGCAGTAAACACACTGATTGCTTGCTAGATGCTCCAAGTTTCCTTTTGAAGTACCATACAGTGACTAATGCTTAACCTCCTCACTGCCCTGCTCCTTCGTGGCTTGCTTCTCCACTGGTGACCAAGATCCAGTCACGTTAGTGCCAGCTCAGTGATACTAAGACCACCCCCATTGCTATGTCCACATTCCAGTTTTCTCTTCCACCTAGTCAGAACTATCCTACAAGGAGCTACTAACATGTTTGGCACAAAGGACTTTGATACTTTGCTACAAATCTGTATGTTTATGTTCTGGCCCAGCATGCACTGACAAGATACAATACTGTAATTACGTACTAGTACACAGTTACCACAGTACCTCAGCAGTGTGTAGAGCTACAGAGTGGTCCCAGTTGCCTGTTGTTTCGACAGTCCGCTATCAGATGTATATGTCAGTCACTGATGCAAAGAGTGCATGGAATAGTTGAGTGTAGTGGCACTGGAAATGGCAAATACTGCAAGTACAGTACAGTTCACATTAAACTGTGACACCAAGGAGCAGCTCTAAAATTCCCAGTGGACTGCATATGTGTAATGGAGTCCAGCACAAATCCTTGCAAAAAAATGGCTGAGTTACTACTCAGTTTTCCACTGTATTATGACAGAACTGCAGATGTAGTCCAGTTGAGTCACACAAACAGCTGCTTAAGTGTTAAAATATTGTGAATTCAAAATGCATTGCCAGCTTTAAAAAACAATGCAAAATCAACTAATTGACATAACAGTTTAATGAGAATTATACTATACTGTAGGTGAGAGATAAAGGCAGAACAACAAAAGAAAAAATGCAGGTCATACACAGGATGCAAATGTGTAGTTCTGTCTGTTCCTTCCAGACTGCTCCCAGTCTTTATACTCGGGATGAGGCCTGGGCACTGGGAGAGAAGCACACTTTGTGTACTGCCAGGGTTCTGTGATGCACAGGGAGGTAATATATTGTAGTGATTAAGCGCACTGAGCTGCAAACCTGGAGAACTAGCTTTGAATTCCACAGCTACCTCTTGCATACTATGTGACCATGAGCAAGTCACTTAACTTCCCTGGGCTCCCAGGATGCACCTGGAAAGAAGGATTGACTTAGTGTTTCTTTCTTTGCTAAAATTTGTAAAATGAAAAAAAATGCATGCCACCTTGCCAATGGAAGGCAGGAGGGATATATCTGCATCCACTGCAGGATGGCCAGCGCTCACAGAAGGTACATTGCCTGACTGGAATGGCAGTTGAAGACACTACAATGGTGCAGGGAGGGGAGCAGGCAACTGACCAGACTAGGGGAGATAAGGCTTGGGACTTGAGCACAAAACTTGGGGGCATTTGCATTGACATAAATGGTAACAAGTGGAGTGGCAGGGACTATTATCTTTACTGGTAGGGGCACAAAGGAGCATCATTGCCAGTGGATACCAGCAACAGATATTAGACTCTTTCTTGCCAGGTTAATGGGGGCACATATGACTAGGGCTGGTGGGGATGGTCCAGGCATCAGGACACCCTATCTGCTAAGGTGGAAAAAGGAAAAGGCTGGAGGTAGAGGTAGGAAGGTACAATAGTGGTCACTGAAGACTCATAGTAGGGCAGTGGGTTAAGTGGAGGTGGCATTTCTGGACAAGGATGGTAGCCCAGGCAAGGTGGTTTGCCTGCCTGGAGTGTGGGTCAAACTAGAGATATCCAGGGCCAAGCAATGCATCTGGTGGAAGAAGCCGCATCCATGTTGACATAACATTGGTGCACAAGTCCAGAGGGTAGGAGGAGGTCATGCATGGAACTAGAGATGTTCCTGAAGGTAAAGATATCCAGAAGTATCATTTTTGAGATCTTCCCAGTCTTGGGACTAGTAAATGGTAGTAGCAGACCATAGGTAGATGCTGGCATAGGCAGACAAGGAGGATATGAGAGGGACAAACTGTCAGAGTCTTTCTGGGTCAAGCTTGAGGAAAAACCATGGCTAAGGGTGGGTGCAAGACAAATGGAGCTTTTCTTCTGACCAAATGGAGGGCTTTCTGGGGCAAGGCATGCCTGTTCACCAGGGATGGGCTACACCTGCACCAGGAGGGACTGGCTGCATCAAGACAGAGTAGAGTATTTGCCAAAAGAATGGACAGGACAGTCAAGGAGGATTTAAACTGGAGGATGGGGAGAGAATGTTGGTGCAGGGGGTTACATAGAGCAGGAGACAGAAGCAGAAGAACATCAAGGGAAGGTCAGCCAATCAATGGAGAAAATGGAGAGGTGAAGTAGCATATTGGGATAATAATTCTCACTTGTGTGTAGGCCAATATGGGATGAGCACACCCTGCAAAATGGGTGAGCTTGAGGATCTGCCTTACTTCAAAGACCAGGACTTAGTAGTACTTACCAAGACCTGTTGGGGGGAAAAAATGACTGGGCCACAAGGACAGAGGAATTCTGACTATTCTGGTAGGAAATAACTGACATGAAAAGTGTTGCAGTGACTCTCTCTGTAAGGGAGGGAGTCACTGTAGAGCACAAGGAGAGTATGAGAGAAACAAACTGTCAGAGTCTTTCTGGGTCAAGCTTGGGGAAAAAGCATGAGGACTAGTCACCTTGGGGGTGTTGCAGGCCCCCAAACAGCTCATCAGAGCATAATGCCCAGCTGATTAAGGACATTTAAAGGGCAGCCAAATCAGATGCAGTAGTGATCCTGTGGGCACTTCAATCTCTCAAGCACTGACTAGCAATTCGAGAAGGGTAATGGCAGGGCTGGTACCTACCCCCTCTCCTTCTTCATAGACTGCTTTCTAGAGAAGCATGTCTAACAGGGGACAAGGGATGAGGCAGTGGAGTTAGTATCATCTTCAGTGTGAATGTCCAAGCACTGGTGGGAGATAGTAGTCAGAATTAAGTTTTGTTCCAGAGGACTGGAGGAGGGCGCATGTAGTCCCACTGCACAAAAAGCGGTGGTAGGGAGGAGGCGGGGAACTACAGGTCAGTCAGCCTCACCTCAGTGGTGGGAAAGATCATGGAGACACTGCTGAAAGAAAGGATAGTGACACGTATGAAATCCAGTGGTGCTTAGGATCTGAGGCAACACGGATTCACAGCAGGAAAGCCATGTTAAATGAATCTAATAGTTTTTTTGATTGAGTGACTAGAGAACTTAATTGGGGGGTGTACACGTTGCCTACCTGGATTTCAGCAAAGCCTTCGACACTGTCCCACATAGCAGGCTGATTAACAAGATGGGTAGTCTGAATATGGGAGACAAGGTGGTGAACTGGGTTAGGAACTGGTTAACAGACAGGAGACAGAGAGTGGTGGTAAATGGGGTACAATCTGGGGAGAAGGGGTGACCAGTGGGATACCACAGGGATCAGTACTAGGACCAGTCCTGCTCAATGTCTTCAATGTCTTAGTGACATTGCAGAGGGGTTGGAAGGAAAGGTCTGCCTGTTTGCAGTTGACACCAAGATCTGCAACAGGGTGGATACTCCAGAAGGGATGCAGAAAATGAAGAGGGACCTGGAGAAGCTTGAAAGATGGTCGGAGATGTGGCAACTGAGGTTCAATGCAAAGAAGTGCAAACTAATGCACCTGGGTAGAGGGAACCCTGGGGAGAGCTACAGGTTTTGGGGGAGGAGCTGACTGTCACCAAAGAGAAAAGAGACCTAGAGGTTATCATCTTTGATGACCTTAAGATATCAAAGCAGGGTACAAAGGCATCAGGGAGGGCCAGTGGCATGCTGGGGTGCATAGGCTGGGGTATCATTAGTAGGAGGAGGGAGGTGGTGATGCCATTGTATAAAACATTGATAAGACCTCACCTGGACTACTGCATGCAGTTCTGGAGACCATACCTTTGAAGGACATAGATAAGGTAGAGACTATCCAGAGAGGGGCAACAAAGATAGTGCAGGGCTTACACCACAAAACATGTGAGGAGAGACTAATGGACCTCAATATGTACTCACTGGAGGAGAGGAGACAGTGGGGGAACATGATTGAAACTTTCAAGTACCTCAAGGGCACAAACAAGGTGCTGGCAGGGGACCTTTTCCAAAGTGGAAAAAGGACTAGAACAAGGGGCCACAATATGAAATTGGAAGGGGGCAGATTAAGAGGTAATGTGAGGAAGTTTTTCTATATAGAAAGGGTAGTTGACACTTGGAATAGTCTGCCACAGGAGGAAGTGTGGGCAAGCACAGTGGAGGGGTTTAAGCATGCTTGGGACAGGCACAAGGGAAGTCTGAGAGGGTAGGGAGTGATGAAAAGCCATTGATCACATAGAGTTGGTGGCCACATACAATGTATAGGGCCTACCGGCAGACTGGATGGGCCTAACGGTCCTTATCTGCCGACAAGTTCTATGTTTCCATGATAAGTAACCTTATCTGTGGTGACAGAGAAGATAAGCTAAGGCACAGTCCCCAGGACACAGAACTTCAGAAAGACAGACTTTGTCAAGATAAAGAACCTCTTGTCCAACAGTCTGCAACAGCTGCATGAGGCCGGTAATGCAAAACATGTAGGGTTCATTGAAGAAGGATCTTGAAGCAGCAGCAGAAGTACTGCATCCCTCTTAGCAATGGGGGGGACAAAGAAGTGGCCCCCTCAGTTCAAATGGGACCTAAGACAGCTGATCCTGAATGAAAAAAAATCCATGACCACTGGGAAGAGACAGGTTTCTTCCATGCCAGAGAGGAGTACAGAGCATCCCTAAGAGATGGCTAGATTAGAACTACAGGTAGAAAGCCAAGGAGGGTCTGAAAGTCAAAAAAGTAGCAGGAGCAGCAGACAACACCAAAGCCTTCTTTCAATACATAAATGAATGGAGGAAGGTAAATGAATGGATTGGGCCCTTGAAAACAGGGGACAGGGAGGACCAACTGGCAAAGCCAGAGTCTGAGATGCTGAATACATTCTTCATTTCTGTGTTCACCAAGGAGCCCCCAGTGAGAGGAGGGTATTTATTGTGAGGGCCTATGGCATCAAGTACAGGTAGCTACAATGCAACTGTCACACATCATGTCTGCACTGGTAGCTAACTATCTTGCAAAAATCAAGTCAGGCACATCCCAAAGAACAGATGGGATACACTCCAGTGTCATTGTGGAGCTAATGGAAGAATTGTCAGGAACATTTGTTGTAATCGAGAGTGTCTATTTAGATGTGGTACAGGAACACTGGAACTTATCCAATGTGGTCCCAATCTTCAAGAAGAAGAAGAAAGTTGAACCTGGGTAATTACATGCCAGTCAGCATGGAATCAGTGCTGGGCAGGGTACTGGAAGCCATTATCAAGGATAGAATACTAAGGAAATGGTTAAGGTCAAGATTCGTGTCCCCCTCCTTATGCCTGTATGAGGTTTCGATCATGCTAAACCATTAATCACTTTCTTTGAGTGGGTGACCAGGGAGGTGGAGAGAGACAGTGTCATTAATGTAGTCTATCTGGCCTTTGATACTGGCACATGACAAGCTTCTGGGAAATGTAGGTCAGTGTACTACTGTATACATGAGATATATTCCAGGTGGATTGCTAACTGGATTGGGGGAAAGAAAGCAGAATGTGGTGGTTATTTGGCACTGCTAAGTGATGTCCTTTAAGTATCAACTGCAGGGCCACTGCTGTTCAACATTTTCATCTACAATCTTGAAGCTGATTCGTGATCTAATGTCTTAGATTTGGCTCTTACTGAAGAGCAATGGCACTGGCTAGGGACAGGTTTGTATAAGTATACTAAAGAAGAACACTTTAGACTCCAACAGTTTAAAATACTACATAATCTTTATTGTACCCCGCTGAGGCTTTTTCAAATGCATAGGGTGGATTCGGATCCTTGTACTAGGTGTAGGCATGAGACCGGCATGTTTTATCGTATCCTATGGACCTGTGATAAGGCTTGACATCTATGGTCCGAGATCCAGGTTCATCTTAACTCTTTACTGGGGCTACAAGACCTGTTTAATCCCAAAGTTTGTTTGCTTGGGCTTTACAATGGAATTGTGTTTGGATCTCAGAAGTTGTATATTTCTTTGATAGCTTCTGTAGCTAAGCTTCTCGTTCTCAGACACTGGTTTGATGAGGACATTCCATCCTGTGCTGAATGTCACTGAGAGATCTTGTTTGCTCTCAATATAGAATGCTCTTCTGTGATTCTACACCATAGATGCTCTTCTTTCTGTAGGAAGTGGGAAGCGTTGCTGGCCTTACTGACAATTTAATGTGTCTGTCATTTATTTTGACCCCCCCCCCCATGCCTCTGATTTATGTTAGTTCTTTGGTCTTTTTTCTATAGATGATATACTCTGTTGCTTTTGTTCATTCTGACTTGCAGAGGGATCACCCATCTTTTTTCTTTGTTCCTACTGAAAATGGGATAAGAGTGCAGGCCAAGGGCTGTGGGTGGGATTGGTTGTTTTCTCATTTCATCTTTCATGCCTAGTGTATTGGTTCATGTTAGCTCTACTCCAAGGCTATTGTGATTTCTGTTTTTTGATTCTATTTGTTTTGTTATTGTTCTTTCTTGCTATGTTTGATGTTGCTTGTTGTTCGTATACAAAACTTTCAATAAAGTGTGCTTATTAAAAAGAAAATCTGGAAGCAGGAGTCACAGCAGGTTACTTAAGTTTTCCGATGATAGTAAGATGACCTGGGTGGAGGAGTCCCTTGAGGATGGGGATAAATGTTAGGAGGATCTGAACAATCTAGATGATTGACCAATCTCTTGCAGCCTCTGATTCAATGTAGCCAAATGCAAAGTGCTATAGTTGGGGAGGAAAAACAGTTGTAGGATCTATACACTCTGTGATGCTCCTCTTGCTGAAATGAAGGAGGAAAAGAACATAGAGGTCAGAACAGACAAGGGACTGAAGTAGGACAAGCAGTGTGAGTCACGAGGGCAAGAAAATTTCTGGGGTACATCAAAAGGGGTTAGACCAGCACAACAGGGGAAGTAATCCTGTCACAAGGCCCTGGCCAGACCCACCAGGAGTACTGCATGCAACTCTGGGGTCCTAAATTCAAAAAGGACATTACAAAAGTTGAGACTATGCAATGCTGGGCCACAAAACTTCACAGGGCTGTTAGGGACAGAAGCTCTGAGTAGGGGCAGAGGCCCTTAACATGGTCACCCTGGAGAAAAGGAGGCTGAGAGTGGTTGCTGAATGGAATCACCTTTTGGGACTAATTAACAAAACGACAGTGCCACTGTTCATGAGGTGGGGTCCCAAAAAGCCCATGTTGCAAGTTTGGTGAAAAAACATCAAAAAATGACCGAGTTACGAGCATGCATTGCGTAGTTTGTATGCATGCTCATAACTTCGCCAGTGTTTAATACTTTCACTCCAAATTTCCAACATTGCCATTTTTTCACACCTCCTTATGAAAAGTACAGCTGTCATTTTTTTGCATCCTGCCCAAAATGTGGTTTTGCACCTATGGCGCAGAATGGCGCATTTGCTGTGTGAAAACAATTTTTGGGACAGAGTAATGCAATGACAGTGCCCTTGCTCATGAGGGGAGATCCCAAAAAGGCCATGTTGAAAATTTGGAGAAAAAATTCCAAAAAAATGACTGCGTTACCAGTGTGCATTATGCAATTTCTACGCATGCTCGTAACTTCACCAGTTTTTCAGATTTTTACTCCAGATTTTCAACATTGCCATTTTTTCACATCTCCTCATGAACAGTACAGAGGTAATTTTTCACATCCTGCCCAAAATGTCTTTTTGCACCTGTTGCATTGAATGGCGCATTTGCTTTGCAAAATCATCTTTCGGGATTAACAAAATAGTAGTGCCACTGTTCATGAGGTGGGGTCCAAAAAAGCCCATGTTGAAAATGTGGAGCAAAAATACCAACAAACGCCCGGGGCATTAGGGTTTCCAACCAGAACACCCCGCCATGTACAGACTGACAGGCATCAGGGGTGTGGCTTGGGGTCATCGTCTGTAATGCTTATACCATTCGACCCCCACCCTGTAGCCACTGACTGGCACTGAGGTGTGCCTTGGGGTCTTCAGCCCTAATGTTCACCCCATTCTCCTATACTGCACCCATCTCAGCTTATTTCCTTATGGAATGGGGTGAGCATAAGGGCCGAAGACCCCAAGGCACACCATGATACCTGTCAGTGTCTGCAGGGTGGGGTGAGGTGGAATGGTGTGAGCATTATGGCCAATGACCCAAAGGCACACCCCAACTCCTGTCAGTCTCTGCAGGGTGGGGGTGGGTGGTGGTGTCACTTCAGAACTTCACTGCCATTCCTATTATGCATCTCTCCAACTACTGCAGTACCAATGCCAATACCAGCAATCAAACATTTGACACTGACAAATGCTTGTTTTTATCTATGCTTGAGAAGCAGGGGAAGGGGTGGACATTATGGACCTAGTCTCCCACCTGACCTTCAATTACTGTGTGATTTTAAGAAACTCTCAAGGCTGCTACTCAGTTCTATCATTTGCAGAGTCTGTGATGAAGTTGTGGAGTTCCACAGACATCCCAATTACTTGTTTACTTCTGTCTGTGGAAGGCCTTACTACAACTTGGTCAGCTGCTGTGCTGTAAATTGAAGCATTTCACATTCTGCCATCACTGCATGAGGAAGCCCTTGGACAAGTCTGGGTGATCAGTTGTGTGGTGCTAAATTTATTCAGCTCCCCCCGTGCATTTGTGATAGTGCAGGAATGTGGACTAACTCCAGCTTTGAATGTTGCTGATTTTACATGCCGCTGCCTATCTGCATGTTCCTCACATTTCTTCCCTTAAATTCTTTTGTGCGTATATTTCATGGAGTCATCTTAAAATCAGCAGCAATGATTTGATGATGTCAGGAATATCACATCCAGGTCACATTTGCCTCTTGTACAGTTATATAAAAACAGTTTTCAGGGCTGTGGCATGAGAAATAACATGGCACTGAACCTTCACAAACACCATGGCAGCGTATAGTTAACCTTCATGGCTTGCCCCAAGTGCATGCTGTAGCTTGTGTAGCACCTTCAAGAGCTCTGTTGAAACATTTAACAAATTCATTTGCTTGAGTACAGTAAATTAAGGAACCTATTTTTCCCATACAGCTTTTTCTTCCTCAGGTACTCGTCTTTAGGGATGTACCCTAGTCCTAGGTATATACCCTGTTCAGTTCTGGAGTTCTTTTGTTCCCTGGGTCCAACTGCCCCCAGTGGCTCGCATGACTGCCCCCTGTGTGGAGGAGCTCTGACGGGAAAGCCTTCCTCCCCAAATGAAACAGTTCACCAAGTGAACAGGATTCATGTCAGGACACTAGCACCCAGAGGAGCAGGGGTGTCAGTCATCAAATTGATGGTCATGGTGTTTTTATTCTTTTTCTTTCTTATCCACCCTCCTTCCCTGGTGTGGGCAGAGCCTCCTGATGGCCTGGGATACACAGAGCGATGCCTGTGGAAGGGTCAAGCACCCCTGGCCCCACCATAGAAGTCACTGAGGCACCTGAGCATGACACCTTCCCTCCTGACTGCAGAGCACTGTCTAATGGCATGGCATTTTGAGTTATCTTCTGAACCTGCATCACCTGCACACCTGTGTGATGTGCTGCCACTGGGCCATCGGAGAGGTAAGTGAATTAAAGAACTTAAAGCAGTGCCAGTGGCTCAGCAGGTTGCACACTTGCCTCTGAGGCTGAAAGATTGGAAGGCTGTGGGTTCAAGCCCCACACCAAGCACTTGGGGTAAAATCCCATTATTGACACTGTAGTGCATTGTGAGGGGGATGGTGCACTTCTGAGGTGCCGTCTTTTGGATAACATGTTAAACCAAGATCCTGTCTGGTGGTTGTTCAGGTATCTCATGGGACTTCTCAATAACATGGCTCAGTGGCACCACACTGCCATGCTAGCAACCAGGTTTCAGGAGTGGACTTGGGAGCTTTCCAGGCAGCCTGGGGAAGGTAGGAGGTGGTGCAGCTGAGTGACTGCACTACAAGCCAAAGATGGATGCCACCAGATTCCAGTGTCACAGTGACACCTCTGGTGGGCCAGGGAGTTTCCCCCCTTTGGATGCTATCTGTTTGTGTGCAATGCTGACAGCCAATAACATCCAGATGCTAGGAGGAGGTGGCCGGTAAGAGAGAAAGAAAACATGGAGAAACTGAATCTGTGCTCTGACATTAGGGCTGTCTGGCATTAGGGCTATCAGGCCCAGCACTGTGTACCCCTCCTGACAGATGGCTTTACGATGCTGGTTCGACAAGAAAAATGTCGACCGGCATCATAGCGCCAGACTCAGTGTCAACAACAGTTTGCAGTCAGTATGGAGCTGCACACATCGGTGTGTGTGTTTTATTCAAGGGGCTTTGCCCCTGAACCTCCCATATAGGAACTGCCCCCCCCTGTACTTTAGGATTCTAACCCCAGGTCGGAGTTAGTTCGGGGGGGGGGTGCAGGTTGGGGGAATGGGTTGCCAAGTCCCAGCGGCACTTCTACAGCAACATGGCACTGTAGTCAATATCAACCCATGTCGCCATAGAAATGTTGCTGTTCAGGGGGCATACCCTGACAGATGATGGATTAGAAGAAGGAGGAGGAAGTATGTGTGTGTGTGTGTGACTGCAGGAGTACATCTTCAGGACTGAGGACAAGGTGGATGGCAGCAGAGGATAAACAGCTATTTGGAAGAAAAGAGAGATTATTCTACTTGTATACCCATATGGCAAGGCAAGGCAAGGTTTATATAGAAAGATGCCCATCCCAGAGGCTCTGGGCACCGCACAAACTGATCAAATCCAAAACAAAACAAGTAAAATTAGATACAATAATTTAGGTCACACAATATAATTAGGATAAATCATAAAATAACTGTAGATAAATACTACATACATATCTA
The DNA here is from genome assembly GCA_016271365.2 of Neoceratodus forsteri. Taxonomy (NCBI): domain Eukaryota; kingdom Metazoa; phylum Chordata; order Ceratodontiformes; family Ceratodontidae; genus Neoceratodus; species Neoceratodus forsteri. The sequence goes on from CM028134.1 coordinate 560,678,390, forward strand.
AAATCTGAAATCTAAAATGACCATATGATGCTTCTTGCTTTCATATTTATTTGTTTATTGATGTCTTTGGTTACCGGGTTAAGTGCACTGATCTGAAGGACTGTTTTCAGGCATGACCCAGGCCATAAAAAATGGTAAAGCTAACAACAGTTCAAGCATAAGGAACAAAACAGATAAAAACACAGAAGTCAGCTTATTTACATGCAGGGTACAGGAGATAGAGTACAGGTAGATTTACTGTTCATGACATAGTAGGGTACAACAGACCCTCCCCTCCAAGTCAACACACCTTCGAGACAGAAAGAGAGAGAGAAAGAGGAGAGAAGTGAGAAAAGGGACTTATAACAGGATGAGTTGAAACAACTCCCACCAGAAGTCAGGTTAGTATAATGGTAAGGCTGCAGTGTGTGAGGGGAAGGGCTTCCCTGGTGGGCAGGAGCAATGGGTCCTATCCATAAGCCAGGTTTTAAAGAGGGATTTGAAGACTGTATGGGCGTTAGATAAGCTGAGTGGTGCAGGGATCCCTTTCCACAGTGTGTGGGCTGCAACTGATAAGGCTTTCCCTCCCATGCTGGTAGAGACCCTTGGTACCTCGAGGGGAGGAACAGTGGATGAGTGTAGACTCCTGGGTAGGGTTCTGACCTTTAGTAAGGAAGAGAGACGGGACTCGTTACCGCCCCTGATGGTACTATCCACTATGCAGCTGAGAGCAAAGTCAAAGCGGCATTGGAGGGGTAGCCAGTCTAGGGTTCTATAGAGGTCGCAGTGATGGGTTGAGAACTCTTGAAGATAAACTACCATCATGTCTGCAAATTAGGCATTTGTTAGTGGTAGCGTTGGCCTGCTGTATAGACCCTTTAATTCTGCATGCAATCTGCATTGCTTTATCCATGTAAAGTAGATTTTAGAAGCAACGGCTCCCAAACTCATGGAACTGCACATACTTTTACAAAAGCTGGTTATTCATCATTTAGCCCAGGAGCTCACCCAACTAACACAGCATGCCCCACAAAATTGCTAAAAGCAGCAGTGCAGAATCTACAGGTTTACCTTCCATTTGTATGTTGGCTTATGCATGCGCAAGCAACATGTTGCTGTAGTAGCACTTTCAGGGGTGTGTCAGTGTTGTGGCCAATGCAGGAGAGGCTTTAGTGGGTGTGTCCCTCAGCTGTCAGTGAGCATCCTGGTGACGACAGCAGTTTCAAAGAGAGCCACAGAGTTGAAAGAAATCTGCCACTTCAGTGAGGTGCAGTTTCCTCATTGGAGCATCAGATGACAAGGCTCCGTTACGTGCCTTTCCTGGTGAAACATTCCAATAAATATTGCAGCTCCTGCCACCCACCACACAATCCCCACAAAGCTGACATTGGGGATGCCCAATCCCATGTCGGCATGTCCCCGCCCCCCACTTCAATTTGTTTGCTGACGGGGGTGCCCAATCCACATCGGCATCATGCCCCCCCACACACACACACTTTCTTTGATGACTGGGGTGTCCAATCCCCATTGGCATCATAGCCCCCCACACACGCACACTTTTTCTTTGCCGACAGGGGTGCACAATCACCATCGGCATCATGTCCCTCCCCCAAAATTGTGGCACACTGGGAGCCCACCCCAGTGTGCCCAAAATCTTTTTTTTTACCTGTAAATAAAGAAAACCTTTCCCTGAAGTCCTTTTTTTTTTAACCTGTAAAAAAAACCAAACAGCCCCTCATCATCCTATCGCACCCCCTTCCCCAACCCACTTCCACCCTCTTTTCACCCCACCTCCCCACACCCCCGTCACCCAATACTTACCTCCAGAGGGCCGGCACTGTGATCTTCTGTGGAGCGGAAACATGTCTGAACTCTTCAAAAGCCGACCGGGAACTGAACAAAATGTGGTAAGCTTTTTAATGGCAGGCAATGGGGGGGGGGGGGGTCAACTTAGGTGGATATCTCAGCCATTTTTGAGAATTTTGGTACCAGATTTTCAACATGGGGTTCTTGGGACCCCACCACATGAACACATGTGGTCATCTTGTTACTCAGTCCTGAAAGGTAATTTGTAAAGTGGTCACTGCATGGAATCACCTTTTGGGACAAATTAATGAAATGACAGTGCCACTTTTCATGAGGTGGGGACCCCAAAAGCCCATGTTGCAAATTTGGTAAAAAATTTCCAAAAAATGACTGTGTCACGAGCGTGCATTGCTCAGTTTCTATGCACGCTCGTAACTTTGACAATTTTTAATATTTTCACTCCAGGTTTTCAATATTGCCATTTCTTCACACCTACTTATGAACAGTACAGCTGTCATTTTTCACATCCTGCCCAAAATGTGTTTTTGCACCTGTGGCACACAATGGTGCGGTCACGAAATCCACTTTCGGGACAGATTAACAAAATCACAGTACCACTGTTCATGAGGGGAGGTCCCAAAATGCCTATGTTGAAAATGTGGTTAAAAAATTCCCAAAATAATTGCATTACAGGTGTGTGTTGCACAGTTTATATGCACACTTGTGACCACCAATTTTTCATATTTTCACTCCAGATTTTTAACACTGCCATTTTTTACACCTCCTCATGAACAGTAAAGTCGTCATTTTTCACATCCTGCCCAAAATGTGTTTTTGCACCTGTGACACCAAATGGCGCAGTCTCTGTGCAAACTCACCTTTGGGCTAACAGACTGATAGTGCCACTGTTCATGAGGTGGGATCACAAAAAGCCAATGTTGAAAATTTGGAGCGAAAATACCAACAAATGCCTAGGGCGTTAGGGTTTTCAACTGTACGCCCTACCCTGTAGAGACTGACAGGCGTCAAGGGTGTGACTTTGGACCGTCAGCTGTAATACTCATGCCATTCCACCCCACCCCCACCCTGCAGCCAGTGACAGGCATCGAGGTGTGCCTTGGAGTCTTCAGCCCCAAAGCTCACCCCATTTTCCTATACTGCACCCATCTCAGCATATTTCCTTATGGAATGGGGTGAGCATAAGGCCCGACAACCCCAAGGCACACCACGACACTTGTCAGTGTCTGCAGGGTAGGGTGAGGTGAAATGGCATGAGCATTATGCCCGACAACCCAAAGGCACACCCCAATGTCTGCCAGTCTCAGCAGGGTGGGGGTGGGATTGGCATCAGTTCAATACTTCACTGCCATTCCTATTATGCATCTCTCCAACTCCTGCACTACCAATGCCAATGCCAGCAAGACAACATTCTGCATTGACAAATGCTTGTTTCCGACTGTTACGTTGTTCTGTTGCTAGGTACACTATTAGGGACAAGTAACTAATGTTCAAGAATAAAAATCTTTATGACAGCATGAAGTTCCTCAGAATCAGGAGCCTGATTCTCAGGAGTCGAAGCAGGCAGAACACATTTGGGGTTGTTCCACCATTACAAATGGGAGAGGGTAACATTCCCCAGTGACTTATTGCAATACAAGTCACATGGGCAGATGTTAGTGGGCTCAGATGAGCTTTACACCCACAAAGAGCCTTGTTTGTGACAGCCATGGAAACCTTAGCATGGCATAGCACCAGTCATCTGGCATTCAACTATGAACAGAGCCCCAGGTGAATGATGTTACTGTCATATGATCATGGTGTTCCACTCAACTCTCAACCTTAGGCCTGCTTCCAGTTCTTTGACATCTGAATGTTTTGATGGTGTAGGGTCTCTCCTGGTGGCACTGCTAAATGGAACTTGAAAAAACAAATAAAATGCACAAGGTAATGTATAGAACATATACGATCTGTTAAGATATGGTACAAATTATTTCATAAAAAAATCTAAATTCTAGAGCCCCTAAAACAAAAAAATGAAAAAGGACATTAGAATTTTTGTGTAATGCAGTATCACTAAAAAACTGAACATATTTATAACATATTAGAGAATTATGCAGACTGGCTGCCTCTGTGCGGAGCACCTACAGCCAAGTAAAAAATGTCCATATTTTTTCTAATTTTAAATATATTTTCTTGTATACAGTTGGTGGATTGAGAAGAAGGGAACTGTTGCCTACATGAAAGTGTGGGATTTGTGCGTGATGTTGGTTGGGAGCAAGAGAGTCATCACATTTGTTCTGTGGTCGTTTGGCAGTTTGTGTGTGCCTTTTGTGGGGTTGTCATTTGGACAAGGATTTGTTGGCTGGTTATGAACATACGAACGTGCCAGCAGCAACAGACCACCCGGTCTATCTAATTCTGCTCGAGTGTGTAGCTAGCACCCCTAGTTTGCAGCTGCCCTACCCCCCTCCCTTTTGTCATCCCACTGCTACCCCCACCTCCCCCACCCTCACTCTCCCTGTTCTCTCACTCTCCCTGTTCCATGTCCCATGACCTTTTAAAGCTGTTCACAGATTTGCATGATACCATCCATTCTGGTAGTGCATTCCATTTTGCTATCACCCTCTCCATGAAATAATGTCTCCTCATTTCCCTCCTAAATCTTTCCCCCTCTATTCTTAGCCCATGCCCCCTGGTGTCCCTCCCCCTCCTTAGCTTAAAGACCCCATCTGCCCCATCCTTATTGATTCCCTTCAGATACTTGAATGTCTCTATCATGTCCCTTCTGTCCCTTCTGTTCTCCAGGGTGTACATATCCAGGTCTCCCAGCCTGCTATCATAGTCTCTCCCCTCTATTCCACATATCATCTTCATTGCCCTCTTCTGCAGCCCCTCCAGTAGCCTGATATCACGCTTCAGGTATGGCCTACAAAACTGCACACAATACTCTAAGTGCGGCCTTACCAGCGACCTGTAGAGGGGCAAGATCTCCTCTCTTCGCCTGGACGAAAACCCCCTCACTATGCACCTCAGCATTTTGTTCACTTTTGCAGCTGCTCTCCTGCACTGGGCAGTGTTGTTCATGGTCCCTATTACCATTACCTCAGGTCCTTCTCCTCCTCAGCGATCGCCAGCTTATCCCCCCCCCCCAGCTAGTATTCTCTCCTTGGGTTCTTCACCCCGAAGTGCATAAGCTTACACTTCCTCGCATTGAACCCCAGCTGCCACCTCTCGGACAACTCCTCTAGCTTGCTTAGGTCCCCCTGCAGCTGCTTCCATCCCTCTCCTCCATCCACCACTGCTCCCATTTTGGTGTCATCTGAAAACAGATTTACCTTGCTCACCACCCCGTGGGCAATGTCTGATATGAAGAGCCCAAATAATACTGATTCCAGCACAGAGCCCTGTGACATCCTGCTCATCACCGGCTTTGGAGTTGAGAGCTCCCTCCCACCACCGCCACCCATTGCAGCCTCCCACTCAGCCAGTTTGTAATCCAATTCATCCTTTTTGCACCTACCCCTATGCCAGTTAGCTTCCCCCCAAGCCGCCCATCAGGCATTGAATCAAAGACCTTGCTGAAGTCCAAGTAAAGAACATCCACCACATGACCTTTATCCAGCTCACCTGTCACCCAGTCATAATATTGTATCAGGTTGGTTTGACAAGACTTCCCCAAAATGAACCCATGCTGTCTTGAGGCCGTTGTCCTCCAGGTACGATGCCAGTCTTTCCTTTAGTATCATTTCCATGAGTTTGCACACTATGGAGGTGAGACATACCCAACGATAATTACCCAGTTCATCCCTTGGTCCGCTCTTGTGTAACAGCACTACATATGCCATCCTCCAGTGCAGTGGCACACATCCTAACTCCAGTGAGGTGCTGTACAGATCCTCCAGTGGCTCCACCAACACCTCCGCCATCTCTGCCAGCACCCTGGGGTGGATACCATCCAGTCCTGGTGCCTTGTCTACCCTCAGTGCCCTCAGTCCCTCTAGGACTCTGTTTCTCTCAATTCTTCCATCTGTTGCCTCCTCTCCCCCTTTTCCCATCCTCCCAGCCCATGGTGGTAGCAGTCCTCCCTTTTCTTCTGTGAACACATAGCAAAAGTATTCATTCAGTGCTTCTGCCTGTTCCTCCTTCTTTTCCATCCACTCCCCACCCTTTTTTATCCTCACTATTATCTCTTTGCACTTCCTTTTCTCCCTGATGTATCTGAAAAAGTCTTTCCCCCCCCATCCCCGTTAATTCCCTGTGCTAATCTCAAATCCCTCTGGGCCTTGGCTTCTCTGACTTTTCTGGTCACCTCCCTGAACCATTTTGCATACTTCTTCCTGTCCCCTTCCTTTCCCATTCTTCTATACCTCTGGTGTGCCTCTCATTTTGGCCTCACCACCGCCACTACCTCGCTGTTCAACCAGCATGGTTTCCTTGCTCTGTGCCTCTTACTTTGTGTCTTGGTGCAGGCTTCCATTTCCTCTGTAATCCCCTGTTTAATAATATCCCATTTCTGCTCCATGTCCATCTCCTGCCTTATGCCCTCCAGTCTCCCTTTCAGTACTTCCTGAATCTTTCCAAAGTCTGCCCTCCTGAAGTTTACCACCCGGGTTACTGATTTCTCTGGCTCCCTACACATCGTGATATTAAACCACACTGTTTGATGATCGCTGTTGGCTAGTGGGTCCTCCACCTTTATTTCCCTTACTGCCTCCCCATTTGACAATACCAGATCTAAAATGTTCTTTAGCTTTGTAGGTACACTGACCAACTGTGTAAGGAGACCCTCCTGGATCGCATCCAGGAGCACTTGTTCCCTAGCACTGGAGGTCAAGTTGAAACCCCCCACGATGACCACCTTCCCTTTTCTACATACCTTTTTGATTTGTCCCGCTAATTCCCTGTCAAGCTTCTCGGACTGGGACTATGGCCTGTATATCACCCCAAAAGTCAGTTTCCTACCCCTTCAGTTTAGGAGCTGCAGCAAGATTGCCTCTGATCTCCTTTCCTCCCCCTCATCCCTTGTGCATTTGATCCCATCCCTCACATTGCTGTGGATTTCTGTTAATTATGTAATACTCTGATTTTGTTTGTCACTGTTTGTGGGCTTTCTGGACTGCTGATTTCTGGTTGTTTAAAAAAAAAAAAAGCTTTTTCAAAGGCATTTTTAGTTACAATATGGCTGTTACTAAGAAGCAGCTTTCCTGGCATAGTGTTCTGGTTCTAATAGAACATCTGAAGTAAGGCAAGACAAGGCAGTTTTATTTATAAGACATCCAATCCCGGAGGCTCTGGGCACCATACAAAAATACAGACTATATATAGAACACATAGAGCTGTTAGCAGTAACAAGATATAACAGCAAAATTCTAAGGATAAAATTAGACTAAATAAATTACCTAAAAAGATAGGGCAGGACAGATACCGACTTATTCCAAGCATGCCAGGCTGAAAAGATGGGTCTTAAGCCTCTGCTTGAAGACATCAATCGAGGGGGCCTCCCGGACAACAGATGAAAGTGATTTCCCCAGGGTCTGCCCAGAGACACTAAATGCTCGGTCTCCAGATGTCCTGAGCAGAACCCTGGGAACATCCAGGAGGCCCCTCAAGGAGGCGCGGAGGGAGCAGGCAGAGGTCACAGGCATCAAGAGCTCAGACAGATAGCCAGGACCCAGCCTATATAGGGCCTTATAGGTGAGCAAGCTCACCTTGTAAAGGACTCTCCACCTGACCGGCAGTTAGTGCAGAGCACACAGGACTGGGGTCACATGGCAAGGTCTAGAAGGCCCACCAGCAACTGGGCCACCGTGTTCTGCACCTGCTGCAGCCTGCAAAGAATCCCACCAGAGATCTGAAGTAAAGAGCATTGCAATAGTCAAGTCTGGAGGACACCAAGGCATGTACTAAGGTCGACAGATCCTCGGGTGAAATGAGGGGCTTGATCCTGGTGATGTTCTGTAAGTGGTAAAAACCACTCTTAACAACAGATGACACCTGATCTTCAAAGGTCAGTCTATTATCCAGGATCACAACTAGTTTTCGCACCCCCAGAGATGAAGACAATTGAGCAGACCCCAGATAAAGATCTGTGTCTGTTCCAGGCAGCAACCCATTACACCCATGATCCAGCTCAACCACTAGCACCTACGTCTTGTCTGGGTTAAGTCTCAGCCAGCTGGAAACCATCCAGTCATTGATTTTAGTCAGACAGGTGTTCAGCACATCAACAGCACCAGATGTTCCAGGAGCAAATAACAGATACAGCTGGGTGTCATCTGCATAGCAGTGAAACTCCATGCCATATTGTCAAATGATCTCACCCAGAGGCAACATGTACACCGCAAACAATATTGGCAACAAGATCGAGCCCTGCGGAACTCCACAAAGCAGGGACATTGGAGAGGAGAAGAAATTCCCCATCATAACCTGCTGCACCCTGTCTAAGAGATAAGACTCAAACCATCTGATGACAACACTGGAAAGTCCACAAAACTCACAGAGCTGATCAAGAAGCACAACATTGTCCACAGTGTCAAATGCTGAAGTGAGATCGAGGAGCACAAGAACTGACCTGTCACCTCTATCTCTGGCTCTGAGTAGATCATTATGCACCCTAACTAGTGTTGTTTCGTTAGCTATGTCTAGCCCAAAAACCCAACTGAAATGGCTCATAGATGTCAAAGGCCATGAGGCAGTCCTCGAGCTGCTGTACTACCAATTTCTCAACAACCTTGCTCCAAAAAGGCAGGTTGGAGATCAGATGGTAGTTCGCTAAGATGTCTGGGTCGAGGGAAGGTTTCTTCAGCAGGGGTCTCACTAGCTCCTCTTTTAAGGCTGCTGGGAACACTGCCTCTGCCATCCAGCACCTGGCAATCCCAGCAAACACCAGACCAACAGCCTCGGTGCGTCCCATCAAGAAATGCGTCGGGGCTGGGCCCAGTTCACAAGATGTATGCTTCAGCTCTAAGATCACCCCGGTCACTTCAGACACCTCCACTGGCCTAAACTCTTCCCAGATAGTCTGAAAAAGTTGAACAGGTCTGTTCTTCCCTGCCACAATCTCCTATGGCAGGAACTCTGCCTTCTTATGGAAGATTGCTCCCTGGTACTCAACATAGTGGGCACGCAGGACCAGTTTATCGGCATCTAACCGGGTCTTCTGCCAGCAAGGCTCCAACTTCTGACTCTTGATCTTCATCGCCTTGAGAGCCCCATTAAACCAAGGGGATCTCAAGTGAGAAGATCTGGGTCATATATGGACTGGAGCAATGGCACCCACTGCTTCAGACACTACCTTATTATAGGTAGCCACTGTCTCACTGGAGATAATTGCATAAACTGCCTCAACTCTTGAAAGATCAGCTTCTGCAAAAAGTCCTTATGAGTCCAACCCCCTTAAAGAGCAGTAGCTGGTCATCTCCACAGGGGAAGGACTATCAGGGGGCCCCAAACATGAACTCCAAGGTGTTAAGTTCGGACCATGCAACCCAATCGATCTTGAGATTATCAACCCCAAGACCCAGCTTGAACACTAGATCGAGAGTGTGGCCACGTTGATGGGTCGCAGAAGCAACTGCTTGTGTTAGGCCCAGTGACAACATCAGCTGGAGGAGTTCATAATCGAACCACAAGGAATCATCATCGACTCAAGCATTGAAGTTCCCCGGGATTAAACACCTGGGTGACTCCAACACCTGATCGATGACGAAGTCTGCTACCTTCTGCAGGAATTCTCCTCCTGCCCCAGGAGGTCAGTAAACAAGGAGAATTCTGCAAACTGTACCTGGATCCCCATGCATGGCAACTCACTCAAAAGACCGAGTGTTACCAACTGAAAGCACTGTGAAGCCCGGATTGGTTCTAAAAACAATGGCCACTCCACCACCTCTGCGATCCTTCCTTGGGAAGTGCACCACACAGTACCCAGCAGGGATGGTAGCCGACTGGAATATTGAGATTTTCTCTTAAAGGATAACTGTGCCGAACCTGGAGTTCATTTTCCTAGTAGAAGTTGTTTTTAAAGGAGAATAATGGGGAATCCTAATTATAGGATCAGAACACAGTTTGGGGCTCTAGTACTCCAATCCCCCCTGCAGTCACATTATACATTTAGTAGTTTCAGTACCTTATCACTCATAAATTTTTGGAATCCTGTCAATGCAGATGGCATTTTCTAATAGGGGGGCACTGGCCGCCGGGAGATCATGCTGCAAATACTGCGATATGCTGATGTGGCTTTGCCCCTTCCTGTATTGTGCCCATATCTATGGAGATTGAATAATCTCCATGTCTACCATGCTAGTGCTTTTTTTTACAAAATTAACCTATATGCCATGTGTGAGTAAAACCATTATTTGTGAGTGGTCACTAGTTTCTAGGCACCTTGTTTGCCCCTTATCCCTCCTCCTTTTCATAGTGACCATAGAGTCATTAGCCATTGCCCTCAGACAACACAACGGAATCCCCAGCTTCACAATAGGCACCCAGGAGGTTACCACCATGTTACATGCAGATAACCTTCTGCTGCTAACTAGGGAATGCCCCACAGGCATTAACCCCCTCTGAGAGACCCTAACCAGCTTCACCAAAGTCTTGGGGGTCGAGGGCCCCAAACTAGGGTAAGTGAGAGGGGAGTGTGTTCAGAGAGGTGCCAGTTTCATGTGTCAGTAACCACCATCTTGTACACCACTGCAAGTATCCCCAACTATAGGTTTATGCGACCAAAGGAGTCATGCATTGCTAAATGACAGGTGTAGTCCTGGGTAGAGGGATGTTGTGTCCACCATAAATACTAAACAGAATGCTCCTGCATCAGCCCCTGCAAAGCTTCTGTGGTCTTGGGATGGGCTTCCACCCTCCCTGAGCTATGCTCTAGTTCTGGAGCTAAGGTGAGGTTGAAGTCACTGGCTATTAAAGTGGGGTCATTGTCTGGTTTCAGATGGGTGAGTGCCATGATCATGTGATGAAAAAGACAGGTCAGTCTACACTGGGGACATATACATGCCCCAAGACCAACAGGTGTTAAGGTGTGCTCATACACACCAGGAGCCACCTCCCCTCTGTTTCCAGCACCATGGCTGATAGCTGCCAGGTTAGCGATTTGTGGAACAGAATGGAGGCCGCTGATTTTTCTGTTGAGTTGAAGCTATGTAGCTCTGGTCCCACCCATTCTCAGACAAGTTCTTTGTCTCCTCAGACTCTAATTTGTTTTTTTGTAGAAAGGCTATGGTGGCACATTGTTTTCTGAGGAGGGAAATTACCTGCTTTCTTTTAATGGAAGAGTTAAGTCCTCGAACATTCCAGCTTATGAACTGCACATCAGCCATGGGGGCCCACTAATGGATATGTATAGAGTGTGACTGTTTTTTATGTAAGAAACACAACAACATCTTACAATGCAAAATCATATCTTTCATTGGACCAGAATTCCTCTTGTCTTTCCAAGGTATTAAAACTGTACCCATATAGCATGCCATCTCTGAAGCAAAATTTCGACAGCGAATGACATTACAGAGACAATTCGCTGTTGCCACTGTAATGTCACCACAGGACCCCGGCACTGATTTCTTGGGGTCTTGCACCCCCTTCCCGAATCAACTCTGACTTGGAGTTGATTATATTAATTATGGGGGATGTGGAGAGTAGAGCCCCCTGGATGGTGAAACCCCCTATAAAAAACAAAGTTGTCTCAGACAGGTTTATGCTGACCGCAATTGTGGTCAATATAAATACATTTCTGTAAAGTCCTCACGGAAAAGTTGTCGTTGCAGTGTCATTAGTCCTACTCATATCTATGTACCCTTGCATAAATTCTATATGCTAGCAAAAACAGAATAAAACACAGTCCAGCCATTTACAATCCCCTTTACAGATCACCCACTAGGGCAGCAGCAGGCTTAGCCCTTTCTGGGCCAGACATGCTGTCCTGTCCAGAAACCCATGAGGTGGATATATACAAAGAGGGTATCAACTACCTTCACATTTTTGTAGGAGGAGTCCTGGAGCAATGGACGGTAAGTGTATGGAAGCAAGCAGGATGTGTCCAGCTACCCAGTGCTCTCCATGTTTGGGTGGACATATTGTAACCTTGTCTGTATAAAACCTCAAGTACATCTTCACTTTGCCTGTATGACTAGGCTACTACTGTCCATAGTTGGGATTGTGGTAGTTTAAAATGGAGAATTTAGGATCTTGGGTAAAACCTTCCTCAGGGAGATTGCATGCTGGGAGGGTAAAGAGGGGAATGTGGCTGCTGCTTGCCCATTCCTTATAAGAGAGCTCCAAGGGCAGCCAGGCGAGAGAATATCTGAAACATGAGAATAGTTGTGCCCTGTTGGGGTGGGGGTAGGTAGGGGAAGCGGAGACCCCAGTATCACCGTGTGGTATCTCAGTACTGGTTGGACCCTGTGACCCATCACTGATCTGATGACAGACCTTCAGTTACCATGCTCCTCACCCAACTGCAGATAGTACCATTGCTTATGTGGCTATACTTCTGGAGAGAGGGAGGCTGCACCACCATAGCCGCCCAGGGTATGGTCACACTACACTAACTGGGGCAGTTGGAGCCCGGGCCCTCTGCATGGATTTTGGTTGATAATGCAGAATTTCCTTTAGTGGAGCCTCACTGAGTTAGCTCCACACAGCAGGGTAGGTGGGGGAAAACAAAGGAAGGACATGGGGTCATGCTTTAAACTTATGGCTTACACTAATGACATTGTACTTTTCTTTAATAAACCCTCACATTCCCTCACCTCTTTTCTTAATATTTTTGATAGATTCAGTTTAATTTCTAGATACAAAATTAATTGGTCTAAAACAGAAGATCTATTATTGTCAAAGGACCTGGATGCCAAGTCATTGGAAGACATAGTGATAAAAACACAAAAAGAATCAATATCCTACTGGTCAAAGGCCTAAAACAAGTATCTTTTTAGAACATTTCTAGAACAGTTAATAGAATGGAAATTGATTTCCAAAGATGGAAAAACTTATACCTTTATTCATGGGGTAAAATTGAGGCTCTGAATATGATGATTGCTCCAAAAATGTATTACATCCTACAACATGTCCCACTGAAAATTCCTGAATTCATATTTAAACAAATCTATAAGAAAATAAATGAATTTTTATGCAATACGAAGAGGCTAGGATTTCTTTAGCTAAACTGCAAACACTTAGAATAAAAGAGAGATTCTTACTCCCTGACTTTCACATTTGGCATTTAGCTTTTACTATATTGCAAAACATAAAAGGGTTATACTAAAAAGGATCTGATAAATTACCTGGATGAGTAGTTGTGGAAACATCTATACTCAAGGGAATTAACCAGGGTAACATTTTGTTCTCTGGCCTGTCTAGATATTTAATCTCCCACCCAGTACTGGGCAATCTGACAAAAATGTGGTCAAAAATGATTACAGTCATGGATTGGAATCCAAGTCTGTCTCCCCCTTACCCTCTATGGGGCAATAAAGGATTCAAATTGATGGTAGGAGCTTAAGATGGGGTGCATACAGACAAAAAGGAATTTACAAAATAGGGGACTTGTTGGATCTCATACTAAACACAGTAGCATTATTCATTGATTTAGCAAAGTGGCATTCCTTCCGTAGGACAGAATTTCATAACTACCTGCAACAGAGAGGCATAAACAGAAACCTTTTAGGACAGAGCTTCTCACCTTCAGATAAGAATGTACAGGGTAAGGTCTTCTTAAGTACATACTCTAGTAAGATAATTTACAAAGCACTAGTAGAGGGGAAAAAGATGTCATGCCAGACTGTACTTATGGTACGTGACACCTAGGAAGATAGTACAATCAAGCTACTAGGTATTATAGATACAATTCAAAGTGGGGCATGTAAGAGGAAATCACAACTATACTACTGAAAGTGTAGGTACTGTTTAGATTAGGAAGTATTGTTTTGAACAGGATGATATTGCAGTTAATGTACGATTGCATTTAAACCTACTGAAATTGTAAGGACTGCCTAGGGTAGAAAGTTTTCGCATTTAATATACAAATGTATTCAAGCCACTAAGTGCAGTGCATAGGGTGGTACCGGGACTTGGAACCTCAAAACAAAAGGAGTTTTTATATTCAGAAAAGTAGGGTATAAAATGTGGGGGGGTGGGGTTAAGGGACACAGCACTGGATAGGACAGCTGGGGAAAGATTGTGGGTTGTAAGAATTGTGGGGCCGGCTGTATTTATGGAGATGCTATGGAGGAAAGGGAAGGAGCCCAGTGTGTATGAGCATAGGAAAACTAAGTATGGAAATAGGATGCCTCACTAAGGTCCAACAAGAAATGAAAGGGGGCAACATAGATGTGATGCAGAGGCAAACTGAACAAGGAACAGACATACAGAGGCTAAAGAATATCATCAATGGGGAGAGACAGGAAGGAGACAGGCAAGGGCAAGGGGCAAGTCAGAAGCAGGAAAAGCAATATCAAGATGAAGGAGACAGAGTGGAGGGGTGGAAGATGACAGGGAAAGGGGGACATAAACATGGAATTTAGGGCAGGTGCTGGAGAGCTCAGAAAATCTCCAGCTCTGGGGTGCCTGCATACAATAGATATGCAATACTGGCAGAGGTGACTCAAGGGGACAGTGGTGCAATGGAATCAGGGTTGCAGCAGAATACCAGAGAGGTAATGGGAGAAGAAAGTCAGAAGGTAACTCGAGAGGGCCAAGAATCTGACATCTTGACAGAAAGGAATAGGGAAGACAAAAACACAAAAGTAATAGGAAAGGAGATGAGCATTAAGGGGAAGGGGGGAAAAGTAAAACAAAGGCGGACACTACAGTGGAGAGGAACCACGAGGGGAAGGTCCAAACAGGAATCAGGTGCAAGAGAGAGATAAGGAGACAAGAAGAGAAACCATGGTCCATGAAATCGAGCTACCAAAAATAATGGGTAATCATTACACGGGGAGAAGGGTAGGGAGAATGGTCACTCTGGAAAAAATAAAATAATAGTCTATAGGGATTCAGTAATAAAAGGAATACAATGGGGAAGAAGTGAGGACCCACACATGAGGACAACAGTGGTGTATGTACCTGGGATGGAGGCTGGTAGCACAACACAAAAGGTAAGTGAGCTGATAAGTGGGGCAGAGGAAAAAACGGACCTGATACTGCACATTAGGACCAATGATTTAGCAGGAGAGGAGACCAGGATGGTGCAACATAGATTTATGGACTTGCCTGCGGCGTGTAGGCAGTCCATGAAAACAGTGACCTTCTCTGAGATAATTCCTGTACCAAGGGCAAGCACAGCTAGAAAGAAGAAGATAGAGGAATTTAATGGATGGCTAGGCCGGTGGTGCAAGGAGGAGGGATATGGTCTCATAGGTAGATGGGGAGACACATGGTTGGACAACAGACTGTACACCAAGGACAGATTACACCTGATCTGGGAAGTGAGAAAGAAAATCAAAGCCAAAATGGGGGAATATATGGCAAGGGAACTGGGTCTTAACTGCTAAGGGGGAGAGACAGAAAAGTGGTGGCAGGAACACCCCCCCCACACACACACACACATTAGTGGAGACAAGGGAAAGGAGAGCAAAGATGGATTTATACACAGAAGAAAGTGGGGAAGTAAGGCAGGTAAGACTAAATCAGAAAAAGAACATGAACACAGCAGAGACAAAGTGGAGGGTGGTAATGCTGAATGCATGTAGTCTTGGGAACAAGATGGCAGAACTGCAGGTGCTCTTAGCAGAAAGCAGGGTAGATATCACAGCCATTACAGAGACCTGGGCAACGGCACACCACAACTGGGACCTATCAATTCCAGGTTATAGGCTATATAGGAAGGAAAGGGAGACAGGCAAGGGAGGTGGGGTGGCAGCATACAAAAGGGAAGGTATTGTTTGCACAAGGGAGGAAGAGTTTGAAAAAGGGAGCATGGAGGCACTATGGCTTCAGCTCCAGATGAATAAAGGAAGGAAGATAAGGATGGGGGTCGTATATAGACCACCCAGTTAGGGTGAGGATGAGGACAGGGAGTTATGCACACAGTTAACAGAAGCAGCAGAGAAGGGGGAGATAGTGGTGATGGGTGACTTCAACCTGCCCAAAATGATCTGGGTTACTCCCACCACATCATGTATTTGAGGCCAGGTAATCTTGGACACACTCCACAATGGTTTCATGATGCAGTATATGACTAGTCCCACCAGGGGGGATGCAATTCCGGACCTGGTGTTCTCTACTGGTGAGCAAGAGCAGGACATAGACATTGGAGATCCCTTGGGTGGAAGTGACCACAACACAGTGTGGTTCAACCTGAACATGGGAAGGGAAGACAACCCCACAAAGGCAAGAACACTAGACTTCAGGACAGCAAACTTTCAGAGAATGAGGGAAATAATTAGAGAGGACCCAGGGAACTTGGAGGGAGGTTTGGGTGTTGAGGAAATTTGGAACACAATCAGAGGGGCCATACAGAATGCAACAAACAGCTACATAAAAATGAGGGGAAAGAAGACAGGAACTAGACAACCAAGTTGGTTTAATAGGGAGGTGGCCAAGACAGTGAAGGATAAGAGGGCTACGTACAGGATAAGTAGAAGGACAACTATGGTAGAGGACAAGGAGGAGGCTGGCTAAACTAGCAAAAATAAAGGAGATAATAAGACAAAAGCAAAGAAAGATCTTTAGATAGCCAAAGGGATAAAAGAAGGGGATAAGACCTTCTTTCACTACATTAAAGAAAAGAGGGACAAGAGGGACAAGAAGGATGGCATAGTCAGGCTTAAGAAAGGGGAAAGGATAGCAGTGGAAGATGGGACAAAAGTGGAGGTATTAAACGAATACTTCTGCTCCATCTTTACCGAAGAAAAAGGGGGTCCAGTACCACACAGTGGGAAAGGTAGGGTGGGGGCTGGTGTGGACCCAATAGGGGCCATAGAGATTGAATAGGTGAGGGAGGGGCTAATGGCATTGAACGTGGAAAAATCCCCTGCGCCTGATGGAATAAACCCCAGGATATTAAAAGACATGGCAGAAGATTTGGCAGGCCCACTGACAATGCCATTCAATAGATCTCTTGACTAGGGGATGGTGACAGAGGAGTGGAGAACAGTACATATGGTGCCACTCCACATGAGTGGCCCCAAGGACCCTGGAAACTACAGGCCTGTCAGCCTGACCTCAACTGTGTGTAAACTAATGGAGACAATATTGAAGGAGGGTCTGGTTCTTAGAGGAAAATGTCTTACAGTACAGTAAACAGCATGGGTTCATGGCAGGCGGATCGTGTCAAATGAACTTGATTGAGTTCTTTTGACTGGGTCACTAGAACAGTAGACAAAGACCAGGCAGTGGATATCATATATCTGGACTTTAGCAAGGCCTTTCACTCTGTGCCACTCAAAAGGTTGATAATGAAGCTGAAGGACTTAGAGGTGGGGGAAAGGTTGGTTAGATGGGTTGATAACTGGCTGAGTGGCAGGACACAGAGGGTGGTTGTGGGTGGGGGAGTTCTCCACTACCAGGGAGGTTACCAGCAGGGTTCCACAGGGGTCAGTGATAGGACTGGTGATGTTTAACATCTTTATTAGTGACACAGGGGAAGGCATTCTGCAAAAGATGTGCATGTTCATAGACGACACCAAGCTCTGTGGGGGTGGACACCTGGAGCAGATAAAAGAGCTGAGGGAAGACCTAGCCAGGCTAGAGAGATGGTTGGGGATATGGCAGCTTGGGTTTAATGCCAAAAAGTGCAAGGTGACGCAAATAGGGGCAAAGAACATGAGAACAGAGTACTGCATTAGAAAGGTTCAGGTTACACCATTGGAGGAAGAAAAGGATCTGGGAATGAGAA
This sequence comes from Neoceratodus forsteri, assembly GCA_016271365.2. NCBI lineage: Eukaryota > Metazoa > Chordata > Ceratodontiformes > Ceratodontidae > Neoceratodus > Neoceratodus forsteri. The sequence continues at coordinate 560,696,013 of CM028134.1, forward strand.
TTTCTAGTGACCTGAAACACTCGATTCAATGCAAAAAGGCAGTGGCAAAGGCAAATAGAATGCTGGGATGTATAGCTAGGGGATTTAGCAGGAGGAAAAGTGAGGTCATACTGCCACTCTTCAAGTTATTGGTGAGGCCACATTTGGAATATGGAGTAAGATTTTGGTATCCACACCTGAAGAAGGACATAGACATGCTGGAAAGGGTCCGGAGGAGAGCAACTAAAATGATAGAAGGGCAGCAGGACAGATCATATGTAGATAGGTTGGGGGACCTGGGGATGTACACTCTAGATGAGAGGAAGCAGAGAAGGGATATGATTGAGACATTCAAGTACTTGAAAGGAATTAACAGTGGAATGTGAGGGCCTATTCAGTAAAAGGTCCACCACCACCACCAGGGGCACAACCTAAAACTGATAGGGGGAAAGGTTCAAGAGGGATGTAAGGAAGCACTTCTTTACAGAGAGAGAGTGGTGACAGCATGGAACAAACTGCCACAGGAGATGGTGGAGACAAAGTCAGTGGAAGTCTTCAAAAGAGCCTGGGACAAACATAAATAAAGGTCAGGTGGCCTTGTCAGGGAAAAGACAATATTTAGGGGAGGAGAGGGGGAGTCAGGGTAGCAGATGTAAACTTATGGCCAGAACAAAACCATAATATTTCAAGCAGACATGATAGACTGAGAGGTCTCCTTCTGCTGGCTGTTTTCTTATATTCTCACGTAAGACCTAAGGAGAAAATGGAACAATGAACTGAAAATGAGTACTTCTCAAAAACAATGGGATAATAGCTGGAATTTAACACTTCTTTCCTATAAAGAAATCAAAGGTAGATTGTTTTGTTAAAAAATTATTCACAAGTGGCACTATACCCCAGCTTGGGTCTTTAGTCTTCGGTTTGTCTCAAGATTATGTTGGAGATGTAAAACTGAAAGAGCTACCGTATCTCATTTAATCTGGTCTTGTCAAGACATAAACAACTTCTGGAAGGAGGTCTGGCTAGCATGCCAACAGATATTAAATGACAGTTTCAAAACTAACGCCAGTTCTTGCCTTGACTCCGAACTTACCCATCCTCCTACCTAAAAAGACGTCTCCATATGGTGTGGCACGCATCACAGCTAAAAATGTGCTATTAAGGCACTGGAAACAATCCGCTTCACCTCCTTTTGTGGAATGGATCAGAGACTTAGCTAAATGGGCAGCTTATGCAACATTTGTCCATAAAACACAAGGTGATTGAATAAATTATATGAGATCTGGAACCCTTTCTTTCATTCACTCCCTTCCAGATTGATATAAAACTGTTACTTATGATGATAAACTCACATTATTTAATTGAAGTCATCAATAATAGTGTACTGTAGGTGATGTATAACCACATCTGCTCCTGCAGTTCTTTCTTTATGTTTATTTGTTAATTATAGAGGTTTGATCTAATTGTTGGTTTTACTTGACACATGGCCCAGATATTCAAAGGGATGCACCTGGCACAACTCTGTTGCTCCAGGCACAACCCCGCAATGCGCCCCAGTGCAATATTCAAAAGGGGCATTTGCGCAGCACAAATCACAATGTGCCAGTTTGCATTGTAAGTGTATGCAGTGCAGCTGAAGGGGGCGTGCCCATATATATCCGGCACATCCCGATATTCAGCCCAGGATGTACGGCGAACATGATGGCACAACCCACAGATGCGCCGAAAACCTGGACACAAAGTTGTTACAGGAAAAAAAAGGAACAACTGCCAGCCACCCACAGGTGGGCTGCTGTATTGTAGGGTGCAACACAGCAGCCGCCAAACATGGGTGGCCACCCACCTACCCAGAACACCATCCACAAGCACCCATATGGTCTCTGGTAGTCCAGTGCCTCCCCCTCCCCCCGATAGCCATGATCACTGGTAAACTGTATGGACTACAATCCCTTGTGGTCCAGTGGTCCCCCCCCCTCCACCTGTAGCCAGTCACTGGTAAATGGCAGAAATACAGTCCTGGTAGTCTAGTGGTCCCTCTCTCCTGTAGCTGTGGCGCTGGTAAAATGACATTAGGACATTCTCTGTTGGTCTAGTGGACCCCCCTCCTGCCTCTAGCCCTGATCACTGGTACAATGACATTGATCCATGCCCTGGTGGTCCAGTGACACCCCCGACCCCTTTCACCACAGGACCCCTTGCCCACCCTGCTCCCTCCTGTCAATGGCTGGCGGCTGCAACCTGCCTGCATACCGCCTGGTCGGCTCGAATGACAGTGTAATAGTGCAGACTTGAGGGCATACTGTACTAGACAGTTAGAAATATGTGAATGACTTCATTCACATATTTAGATTGTCTAGCATAGTATGTTTGAAGCCCATCGGTCCACAGTGTGGACCGATGGGCTTACAGTCCATACTGTACTCTGTAATTTGGTGGGCGGCCGGACGGTATGCAGGTGGTTGCAGCCACCCACCAATGATGGGGTGGAGGGGTGGGCAAGGGGTCCTGTGTGGGAGGGAGGGGTGAGGGGTGCCACTGGACCACCGGGGCATTTGATCGATGTCATTGTACTGGCGATCGGGGCTAGGGGCAGGAGGGGACCACCAGACCACCAGGGAATGTCTTAATGTAATATTACCAGTGATCACGGCTATGGAGAGAGGGGACCACTAGACTAACAGGGATTGTATGTCTGCCATGATACCGTGATCGCGGCTATGGTGGGTGGGAGGGGACCACTGGACTACCAGGAATTGTAGTCCATACAGTTTACTGGCAATCATGGCTATGGGGGGGGAACCACTAAACTACCAGGACTTGTTTGTCCACAACTAATGCCCACGATCGTGGATACAGGTCGGGGGATGCCCCGGGACCCCCACAGTGCATACATCATTCTGTGCAGGGTGCCAGGGGCATTTCACTGGGATGCCCTGCACAAGGCATGCAAATAGGGCCATATTGACATGCAAATGGCCCCATTTGCACCTTGCATATTTTATGGCCTCATTTGCATACCCTCTTCTGAATATCACTGGTGCTGCACCTAGTGCAACTGCGTTTCCACTGGAGCATCCCTCTGCTCCCTATCTGTGGCCTGTGCCATATTCAATGGTGCTGTGCCATGGCACATCACCATTGAATATCACCCGGTCCTGGCCCTGGCACATCCCAGTTGCTCTGCACCCACGCTTGCGCCATTGCCAGGTGCAGTCTGACTATCCGGGCCTATACAATATATAGCTTTTGTTGTATGAATTGTTATGCCATTACTTTTTTACTTCTTATTGTTTGGATGTATGTGTTTTTTTGTAGATTTTTTAAAAATCAATAAAATTTTAATTACAAGAAGGAGGTGGGGGGTGGAGCTGTCAAGCTTCCTACCAAATCCACTCTTGGTTGTCTGGTCCATCAGGTGGGAGTGTATCTCTGCACTGGCTGGTTCTCCAGTCTAGCCTGAGAATTCCATCCTGAAATTGTTATATCCTTATGGCAAAGGCAAATGTTATCACAGTGTGAAACAGGGAGGAGGGAAGGAAGGAGGATGGGGAGGTGAGAGGGTAGGGGGATATTCTATGGGAAGGTTGTGGTATTCCCCTCCTGTACCATCACCCTGCTAGTATGCCAGACAAAAGCAGGGGTTTCCTTATCGTTCACCTAGGAAAATGGGTGGGGGTGAATGTAGGTCTCATTCCAGAGAGGGAAGACTGGGGTTCTTTAGTTCATATTGTTCTGCAGAGCAACCACATATGAGCCTGTATTAGGGAACCAAGGAAGGATAAGCAAAAGGGAGATGTACCTTGAAGGGGTGGGGGTGGGGACAGGAAGCAGGTCAGACAGATTAGGGGGCCAATATCCTTCATTACGAGTGTGGGGTCCTGCAAATAGTAGAATTAACCTGAACATTGAGCCTAGGATGTCCAGGTCATGATCATAAAAAAAAAAAATGGACTTCTAGGCCCAGTGGGCTTACCGGATCAACAAAATTTAATAAATAAAAAAAAATAAAAATAAAGGGCAAGACAAGAAAATCAACATATAAAGGATATGAGTTCTATTCAATTTTTGATCCATGTGTGCAGGAGTTCAGGAGGTCCAGTGTCTTGCCCAGATATTGGAAGACCCAGTCCTGCTTGGGTCCAAGGGAGTATGACTGAATGCCTTTGAGCTGTCATATCCCAGCATCCCAAGAGAAAGTCCTGGTGACATCACCAACTGCTGCTGAGTTCTGCACAGTTCATCAGGAGTGGATAATCAGCGGAGGGGGCTCGCCAAGGGTATGACACTTAGCAGAGAGCTTGAGGGGCCCCCACTCCCGATTATAGTTCAGTAGAGTTCAGTGTTCTAATCCTGCATTTAGAGCCAAGTGAAGATCTCTTGAATCAGACATACAACAAGCATGCACCCAAGCTGACGACCCTCCTGAATGTGTGAGAGGATACCAGCTTGATGCCAAAGGCTCGGGTATGACTGCATAACTGACAAATTGGAGTTGGGAGCTGGCTGTTTGCAAGGATCAGCTGCAGCAACAAAAACAAGGAGCCCTTGATCCATCTATACAGGTAAAGAGTTTTGGGTGAAGTAGTCTGTTTCTGGTTGGGGGGGGGACTCAAAGGATAAGTGTGCTTTGGGAAGGCTTGAATGCTCGAGTTGGAAAACAAGCCTGGAGACTGCTGCTTGAATATTTGCACTGTCAACTGTTCCTTGTGAACACTTGAGAAAGAATTTGAGGAGTTGTAGCAGGAAATTAAGAGAAATACAGAGAGACAATGCCGTGAGGGGAAAAGTGCATGGGTGACCAGGGTGAAATAAGAGCTGAAGGAGGGAGAAGGAAGGTTTGCTTGGGCAGTCCCATATGGGCCAGTGTCACTGTTCATGAGTGCATTAAGCAGGACCCAGGAAGTCCTCATACCAGTACAAATCACAGAGGGGCCTCACTTCCCACCTTCTAACCACAGAACACACCATATATCTGGGACTGAGCCAACAGTTTAGGGGGGAAAGTGTTACTCACTTGTCCCAGTTCAGGAAGGGTCAGACTGCTTGATTGGTAGTGAAGTTGAAGGCACAATAATCACAGAAGGGCCCAGCTGTGAACTCTTCAAGCTGGCTGCTATTTTTGCCCTTGACATGGGCTTCTCTGCATCTGGGTGGTCCCACTGGTCTTGCTGGCTGTTGGACGGTGGTGCTTTGTGTCAGCGGGCAAAGCAGTTGGAGGAGTGGTGGGCAACCTGGGGGTCTGAAGATCCCAATAAAGAAGGGCTGTTACAGTTGTGGCTGCAGGAACTGGGTTATGTGTTTTGGTGTCCCTGTGACTTATTTTGTATAGTTTCTGGTGCTTGCAGCCCCTCTGTGGTGGGAGCAAGGTATCCTCGGGCTGGATGTTGAGATGTGATCTCCTGAGGTATGGTCTCCATCTCTGATAGTGCTCCTGCCTGCAGGGCTGAAGTAATTAAATATTTCTGGAGCCACTGTCTGACCAAGTGTTCAGTATAAATGCTTGAGTGGCTTCTTGGATATTGAAGAGCCTGGTCATCATTTTTTACCATCACCTACAGCTGAGAGAGATACTGTAGCAAGGAGTGGAGCCCAAGACTGTGAAGGGCTTTCTTGACTGGGTTTTAAGGTCTTCGACTTCAGGAAAGTTCAGCCAAATAATCCAGAAATATACAGATTTTATACCCTTGCTGAGATAGGCGGCCCTGTTCCCTTGCCAGCCTTAGGATATTTTGTTTTATCTTGAAACCAAAGAACCCCAGCTACAATAGGCTGTGGACCCTCTCCTTGCTTCAGCATGGGGGTGAGGGACCTGTGTGCCCAATCTTTCGTAGTGGAGTGCTCACCCAAGGTCTTCAGCAATGGACAGCACCCACTGCAATAAAGGCACAGAATCCATCTCCTCTTCCTGCTTGGGGAACCCAACGAACTGGAGATTATACCTTCAGCTCCAGTTCTTGAGGTCCTCAATGCAGGTCCATAGCAACTGAATCATGTGGGCCTGATCTCTCAACTATTCCTGGAAGCTCGCTTGATTTTTCTCAGCCAGGTATAACTTCTTTACCATGAATTGCACAGCCACACCCAGCTCCATAACATCCCACTGGGTTTGTACTGAGGTGTTGTTCATCACCTCCATTTGGTTGAAGATCTGAGTGAACAGGAGCTCTATTTTTGCCATGTCTGGAGCAGCTTTGAAGACTGTCCCTCTGCCATGGTTGTAGCCTGCAGATGCTCATCGCATGAGAAACTCAAACCTGAACCATAAGCTCAGAGAAACAAACACTGAAAGCAACTCCAGCAGTGCACCAAAACACTCAGATTGTGTTATACTGCACTATGCACTGAACTTAAACACAATAAACCAGCATTACATGCAGACAGTTGCAGATTTCAGAGGAGATGAGCAGCTATCACTACACATCCATCTTGGTTGGTGGTCAGGCCATGCCCCACTCCTGTATCTGTCATCTGTAAAGTTACCTCTGCTAGTGGAGGTGTGAACCCATTTTTAGAGGTTTTCTTGTAAGCATGTCAGATGGCCTAGTGTACTGAGTAAGCTCCTATCTGAGTCCCCTGAGGCTTTGACTTCTTCCTGGATCTAGTGTGTTTCTTAGGGCACATTTAGTCTGGGAATTAAACACCACCTGTTCACCCATCCATGAACTTGCATCAGATTAGACATAAAAGTAAAAGGGCATCAGCTACTTTTTTAAGCTACTTACACTGCTTGTTAGCAATCATGAAAGTGCACGTTACAGGGGCCCGTAGGATCTCGGCTTTCATTGCTCTGAAGTGAGCCCCACTAGTTCTGAAGCACAGTCATTTACTAAGAATGGGAGAGGTTGGTTAGTTGTAACACAGGGCTTCCATATAGTACTGTACTTAAAACTCATAAAACGTAATGTCAGTACTGGATTTTACAAAGGTCAGTAGGCATCCAATTACCAGTAACTAATGCATCTAAGGACTTTTGGCACAGTAGGTGCAGTAATGTCTTGGATTTACTACATAACTACTAAGCAGTGCAGCATTTGATTTCATTGGCTCGTGCAAAGTACTTGCAGTTAGCAATCCATGAACATGCATGGTGGCCCTTGTAAAAGTGCTATTTGAGAAGGGTTTACGGTATAGTCTTCTAGATACAGCAACTAAAACACGAGGACCTCTAGTGGTCAAATATGGTATCTACAGCAAGCCTTTTTTCATGATAGTGAGTTAATTATTATGACCATTTCATTTCTTTGTAACATCGGGCAAGGAGAGTACACTGAGCTAAGAACAGCTAGTTTCAGGGTGCTCCTTGAGGGCTGAGGAGTTGGAATTCATAAATACACAAAAAAATAATATACTGTACAGTTTATAACAAATAGTACAGTGAAATAGGAGAAAAATGTGCATGATGTATAGTAAGGGTGAGACAGTCAGTAAAATAGATAGGAGCACTGTACAGGTTAGGAATACAAACAAAACACCACAAAGTATTTAAGCTTCAGAAGAACAACAACCATGGCTTCAGAAAAATAACAGCCATATGTTAGAGAGCAGGAACACCCTTTATCGTGAACAGGGAATGAAGCAGGGGATAACTAGAAATAGTATGATGGTGGAGGAGAGGAGGATGAGGGAAGGTAAAGGAAATAATAGGTACAGGTGCACCACAGGAAAATGACTGACATTTGAAACCAATTTTAGTAATACTTACTTAGTTTTTATTATTTCATTTACTTATTTATTTATTGATTAATTTAAGTTACAGATTGAGTCATACTGTATATGTATCTGTAATTTTTGACCAAGAAAGGCACAGTGAGCTGTGATAGCTGTGATGTTTCCAAGTACTTACTGGGGTGGGTTACATAACCCTGTTTTATTGAAGATTAATGTTGGTCAGGACACTGGGGAAATTCCCTTACTCTGGTCAGTAGAGGGTGATGTTAAACCCATGGCTGATGACCTGGGGAATGGCCAGTCTGCTGGTGCACCTTCAGGTGAGCAGATCTTCCTCCCTGTAGGTCCAGCTCAGAAGATCACTACTAATGAACAAGAAGAAATGGAAATTGCGAATATGGAGGAAAAAGCAAGGCAGGAACAGCTTATTTGGGGGAAAACGAGCAGATGGTGATTTACTACAGAAGTTAAGTCCTGAACAATGGAAACATTTGTTGCATTTGTTAAAAATGTCTGAAAGCAACCAGCATGAACATTTGCAACAGAAAGGGACAAACGAACTGAAGAACCCTGATGCTAGGCCGGCACAGCCTGACTGTTCCTCCAGCAATCCAACTAATGATGCAGGCTCATCAAAAGAGCCGACTGACGTACGACCAATGCCCTTGAACACTGAAAGCATTCCACAGACTGTCGATGTGGTGCTTCCAATGGAAATTGAAATGGAGCTGAAGGATGCAGAAAAAAGCTCAGACACAGTAAGTGCTGCTTCTAAAAATGTTAATGTTGGGAAGAAAGTAGTGCATATACATGAAAGACAAACAGATATACAAAATGAGACTGTGAGCATTGAACTAAGGAAAGGGAGATGCGCAGATACCCCTAGTAATGTTGCAGCAAGTGACAAAACACCCTGGACTATGAGAAGGGCTTTACAAGATGCAGGGTGGAAACAAACTGATCAGAGGGAATGGGACCCAGGCAAAGATGGACTACCAATCCAGGGTACATCTACAGACAAACCCTAGAATCTAGATAACAGAATGCCTTGGCTTTTACAAATGATTTTGATCTGGACCTGTGTTTTGAGGATATGCACCCTGCACAGACTCTGACTGCAGAACCAAGCCCCCCCCCCCGACTGAAAATACAGCATCCTCACATTTGAAGGAGAATGCACTAAATGCTCTTCAAAATTGGGGGGAAGAGTGGAACAAACCGAACAGCAAAACACTAGCCACACACAGTAGCTGCTCAGGCACCATAATTATGGGCTCAATTTCGACAAGGAGAACAAACTTTTCAGAATATTGTCCCAGCACAGCGTAAAAATGCATTGTGCTTACAATATCTGGGAGGCCTACCCCATCCACCAGACAGAATATATGTGGGAAGAATGGTAATGAAGGAGTCCTTACCCTTTTTCTCAAATGAGATCTATTCTCTCATACATGTCTCAGGAGATACAATATTTGATGTCAGTTTTAAGACACCTATGGGGCTGGACAGGTTTTGGACAACATATGAAAAACTAAGATATACTGTCTTGGGTTCCATTTAGAGCCATACCCCTCACCAAGCCAGCCATTAAACTGGTTATAATTTTATTTAGAAATGAGGGGATAAATATTCATGATATAAAGCATTGGCTGCAACAACGGAGTGACCTGCTAGGGGAAGCTACCCCAATTTTCAACGAAGAGCACATATGGACAGGGGGATGGAAGTTTAAAGTGAGGCTGCAAATGGGAGCGCAAGGACCCAGACATTTGCCAAGTGCTTTTTTCTTAGGGAAAGACAAAGGCCATTGTTTTTACCCAGGCCAACCCAAAACATGTTTTAAGTGTGGATCAGTCATGAATCTTAGCAATGCATGTGACAGAGTCTGATGCAATCTCTGTCTTGAATATGGACACAGCAGCACAAACTGAAACAATGAAATGAAATGTAACCTGTGTGAAGAAACAGGGCATGTTTAACTTGCCCTCACACATCCATTCACATGTATGCAGATACGGTGCGGTATACTTCCAGCCCTATGCCCACTAATGTAGCGACCAGACTGCAGCAGGACTTCAACAGTGTTCAACTCTGGTTTTGCACAAATCAACTCTCCCTCCCTCAACACCAAAAAAGACAGTCTTCATGACCTTCGGCACTAGGCAGAGACTCTCGCAGCTCCCCACCACCCTCAAATTCCAAACCCTGGATGGGACAATCCTGGAGAACTGTAACTCCTTTAGATATCTCGGGGTCTGCCTTGACCAGCACTTTGACTTTTCTGTACACATCAATGCCATCCACAAAAAGCTCCACCCTAGGTTAGGGGCTCTATATTGTAATCATGGCTGCATCCCACTGCCTGCACGCCGTGCCATGGCACAGAAAATGATCCTCCCTATTTTTGACTATAGGGACATAGTCTACAGTGCTGCACCCAAGTCCACCCTAGCCAGGCTGGACCCACTCTTCCACTCCTTCTGCCATTTCACCCTAGACTGTCCACCCTCCACTCATCATTGCACCCTCTACCAGACCCTGGGCTTCACCTCCCCCCCCAAGACCGAAGGCTGTTCCACTGTGCTCAAATCACAGCTAAGTTCTGGACCCAGTCCCTGCCCACCTACCTCATTTCTTTACTGTCTACCCCTACCCTTCCAACTTATGCACTAAGGAACAATTATACTAGGCTCCTATCTGTGCCACACATGTCCACCACCGCAGGCCAGGCAGCCTTCAAATATCATATGCCTAAACTGTGGAATTCCCTCCCTATGGGTATTCAGCATGCCTCCCGCACCCGACACTTCAATTCACTACTCAAAGCACATTTCTCCTCCACCTATACATACAACTAAATATTCTGCCCTCCCTAATGGCCAGCACCTCCTATTGAAATAATAAGCACAGAACTGCAGCACTATGTTGTATGGGTGTTCCCTAGCTTAAGTTTCTGCAACCACCCTGCCCTAAACTCCAGCTGCTGCACTGTATTATTTAAGCAATAATGCCCGACAGGGTGTGTGACATGCTGGGATAACGTCACACCTCAGGTGGTTGGGCACGAGGCTGCAGGCCGAGTGCGTCCAACAACTGAGGCGTGACGTTATCCCAAATGACACACACCCTGGAGGGCATTATTGCTAATATACAATGACTCGTTGTTATATATAAAATAAAAAAATCATTTTAAAGAATATTTTTTAGTGTGGAAAAATATTTCTGTTTCTTAAGAGGAGATGCAAAAAAAGAGCTCATCTAGCTCATCATCCAAAAGTTCATCTCCAGGTTCACAGTGAGGCTGAGACTAGAGCTATCATGTTGTACTGGGATAACATCACGGGTCCAGCCCAAGACTGGCCAATCAGAGTCCAGGATTTTTTCTTGCCATTGCATAATTTGTATTATTTTACACTGTACCTGTTACTTCTGTATTGTATTGCATATTGTATTACATTGTGTAATCCACTACTGTATTCAGGACCTTGTTATTCAATGTTGTACTCTTACTCTCCTTGTACTCTACCATCCCACAGGATGCATCTGGAATCGAGCAGTGTTTCTGCTCAGTATGCTTTCCTGGTAAAGCTTTTAAATAAATAAATAACATGTGAATGGGCAACCCACAACAGGATGGACTGTCCCAATCAGGATACCATCTTAAGCAATGCACAGAAAAACGGTACTGATGAACACAGAAGAAATCGAGAAGAAACTGCTACAAATGAATAACAGGACCAGCAAACAGCCCAACTCGCCCCTCCAGCTAATCCCTCCACATCAGCAATAAACCCCCCCAACAAGAGACAACAATGGACATAGAGGAGGATATAAGTCCAGCAGAGGAAGGTTTGTCTGAAAGAGAGCCTGTAGCAATGGAAAATCCACTGCTAGAAGAGAATAATACCCAGACACAAAAGGAAGGGGAAATTGTTTAACCAGAAAAGGCACGCTTAGCCAAAGCTTGTTTCCAGGTGTGACCTGGGAGCACAGGGAAGTTAAGTGTCTTGCTCAGGGTCACACAGTATGCAAGTGGTGGCTGTAGGATTCAAACCCAAGTCTCCAGGTTTGCAACTCGCAGCTCTAAACCACAGCGCTATACTGTCTCTCTGACAAAGAGAACAAGATGCATCAGCTATGCTGCCTGGGATGAAAACAGTATTCTCAAAGAAATGCTTATTAAAAAAGATTAATCCTAAGGCTATATTGCAAAAAATAGCTGAAGTACAAAAGCCTCTTACTTTAGCTAATAAATATGATGCTTTACAATCTCAAGACTCTGATCAGGGAGAGGACTCTGAAACATCATCCACCATATCCTCCCAACAAGGGATGACTACAGACTCAGATGATGATCAGCTAGAGGCTAAGGTCCAAGAGGCTCGAGCTAAGCAGAAACAGCTGGGAGTGCAGCCAAAAAGAAGCAGATGATTGAGAAAGACATCTTTAGATGAATTTATACAACTTCCTACCTAATCCTTCTATGGCACCCCCCTCCATTATAAAATAGCTACCTTAAATACCAATAGTATAAACAATAGCAGGAGATTGGTGGCTTTCTCCATATTGAAGGACTTGGGGATTGATATCTGTTTATTACAGGATACCAGACTGCACACTACAAATGAAATTGGAGCAGTTAATAAACTGTGGTGTTGGGGACCGTTCTTTTTTTCCACGGGTTTGGAGAGATGTGGGGGAGTGGGCATTCTCTTTATCGAGTATAATTATACTGTTTCAAAAGTGGTAGATATTTGCTCTGGCAGAGTCATACTTTTAGATTTCCATCATAACAATGCTGTTTGGAGCATTATAAATCTGTATGTACCTTAAACAAAGAAAGAGAGAGTCGATCTACTTAACCTGATAAAATCATATTTATTTACATCTAGACATCTAATTTGGGCAGGCGATTTTAATTGGATAATAACTTCAAGAGATAGAGGAGCCAAAATGAACAAGCAGTTCTGTGATGCCATTGCTTTAAAAAAAAAACAGTTGAGCAAGCAGAACTTATTGATACATACTGTTCTATACACCCTAGTAGAAGATACACTTTCTATAAAAGCACTCTGGCTACCAGGATTGACTATATCTTTTCTTTCTTTTCCCAAAGAACCCAGAGGGCCCATGTTATTCCTATTGAAAATTCTGACCACTTATTAGTACTCTCTCACATGATTAATCTTGATGATTTTTCAACTGGTAAAGGGTTTTGGAAATTAAATGGAAATTTACCAAAAATCCAGGAGAGAAAGCACCATAGTATGGAATTGCTTAATGCCAGGAAATCAGTGGCATGCTTAGAAAACAAACTAAGCAGATGGTGGGTAACTACTAAAATAGAAATAAAAAAACTTACAGCAACAGGCAAACCTCAGGAACTCAGCACAATAGAGAAAATACTTAAATTTGCAAGCACCATACTGTAAATCTTTATTTCTAGTTAATGAAATATATGGGGACTTTTCTGAACAAGTAAAAAGTATTAAAACAGAGATGGAGAAGTTGCAATACTCAAGGGCAGTTTCTCTCCTCTACAAACATAGAATAGGGACCCCTGGGAAATCCACTGCTGGAGATGACTTTGAAAGTTGCAGAAACAGAATAAAACAAAGAATTATGGACAAGTTGCAAGACAGGACAGAAAATAAAATAAACGCACAAGAATAGATTCTGAAAACAGTAGTCCAACATATGAAAGTATTATATTCAGATCCTGAAATAACAGAAGATAGAGTACAGAAAACCTTACAACACGGTAGCGTACCCCCATTACCCCTGAAATAGCTCATAACTTAATTATACCTGTTACACCATTGGAAGTTGAAACAGCAATTAAAACTTTAAAAAATAATACAACCCCAGGTCTGGATGGACTAATTACTGAATTTTATAAGACTTTTATTTCAGAATTATTAGAAATTTTAACAGGATTCTATAATGATATATCAGATAGTGACTTTACAGCCCCCAATTGGGTACATCTATACAACTCTTTATACATAAAAAAGTGATAGACAAAACTTAAAAAATCGGAGACCTCTAAGCATAATGAACACAGATATTAAAATTCTAATGAAGTTCAAACAGCTAGGGCTTATACTGAAGGATAGATGCTGGACGTGTGCAGAGGAGGGGGCAGAGCTTTTGCATGTTATGTGGCACTGTGCCCTCATCCATCCCTTCTGGAATAAAGTAATTTCATTGTGCTCGGAGATTCTAGACCTGCAGATCCTGAGCACACCAGCCCTATGGATCCTGGGAATCACCCCAACTAACTGCCACCTAAAACCACAACAGAAACTGTGGCTTATACAAGCTTCAGTGGAAGGTAAGAGTCTGATCCTGCAAAAATGGTGAACCCAGAAGATTCTGTCTCTGAGAGAATGGCTACAATGCATGGAGAAGCTAGCAGCCTTCTCCAGAATGACTCACATAACTGGTCACACAATGCAGATTGTCATAGATCAATGGTCCCCAGTCATACAATATATACAACACAAAATATATGGCCCAAGAGTCCCCCAAGGCAAGGACTCACTTAAACCCCATGATGGGTTTGATTGACTGTCATATAACCCCAAGTATAGAGCCCCATACACAGAAGGAATGAACTACCCCCACCAGAGAAACCACCCAAGATTGTAAAGTAGAGACACATGGTGAATTACCCCCCCCCCACACACACACACACAGGCCTTTACATGAAGGAAGTATATTGTATAAGAATACCCTTGGCAATAGTGACAGAAATGACTGTACACCCCATATCAAAAATGAGTAGTCTTAGAAAAGTATGTGACACCTAGAACATTTCCATTTGTACTGTTTATATTTGGTAATTATCAAACTGAATGTAATTTTATGGCTGAACTGATGTAATCTGACTGTTTGTAGGTCTCTGTAGTTCAATAAAAAGATTAACTGTAAAAAAAAATCATAATGAAAATATTAACAGCTAGAATCGCCACTGCTGCCCCATGCTTAATAGAACCCAGTCAAACCTTTATGGTAAAAGACAACCATATGCAGGAAAACTTTTTATTAATAATAGAATTGGTGGAGATGGAGGCACAGGACAAACTCAGTGGATACCTGCTCAGTCTGTGATCAGGAACAGGCTTTTGATAAGGTATCACAAACTTATCTATGGGTAGTATTACAAAAGTATGACATACTAAACAGTTTTATAAACTAGATAATGAAAATGTATAGGATAGCATTATCAGTACCATTAGTTAATGGTCACATAGGACCTATGTTGAAAATACACAGAGGGGCGAGGCAAGGCTGCCCAATTAGTCCAATTTTATATGTTTTCTGTCTTGATCCACTACTGAAACTCATATAGCAGGACAAAAGGATAGCAGAGGTTAGGCTTTCCACAGCAGGAAGTATCACAAAAACTGCAGTGTATGCAGATGATATTTTTTTAATACTACCAGATGTAGAATCTGCAGAAATTGCCTTAAAAATGATAGATGAGTATTCAGACATCATAGAAACTAGTATAAATCAGGCAAAGTGCGCAGGGTATCTCCTGAGTAAGAAAACAGCAAGGGTGGATAACATTCAGGAAATAAAACTATCAGCCTCATCAGTTATACTTTTAGGGATAACCTTTGGGAAAGAAGATAAAGCTTCTGAAAACTGGAAAGAGAAATTGGAGTATTGTAGTGGAAAAGTTCAAATATGGAAAAATAGGCAACAAACTAAAAAGAAAAAAGTGGCCATGCTTAAAACCTTCCTGCTTCCAATATTCATGTATTTATGTGCCATCTCCGCCGGCCCCCAAGTATGTTTTGATGCAACAATGTTTAGTCAGACTTTCAGATTGTATGGGGGAGTCGACTGAATCCCATTAACAAAGAAGTATTGTGTAGCCCTTATAAACATGGAGGATTAAACCTCCGTAACCCTATAAGTTATTTTTACAGTATTTTTTTATACATAAATATTAAGAATTTTATTTCACCAGAAAAGGCAGAATGGAAAAAAGTTGCTGCTTATTGGATAAAACCACTGATAGAAACATGATCCCAATCACCCTTAGCTTTAAAAAAGCACAAATATTTACCAAACTTCATACTGCCAGTAACTGAGAAAATAAGAAGATGGAAGATTACTCTAGCACAGGTTACAGTACCCAATAGAAACCAATTGTATCATACTGTACAGGAACAAGGGTATAAGATACCCATAGTATATAAAGGTATCAGACCACAAGATCATCACAGACTTGAGAATTACTTAATAGATAAGAGAATTCCCCCACATATGTGAGATGTAATCTGGTTAAGTGCTTGAGGCAGGTTAGGGGATAAAGGAAATTCTAAGCATAAATGTATTACTGGGAGATTTTGTACAAGAATGCAATGTGTTCAAAATGAGGAGAACTTGGAACATTTCTATATACATTGCTCCTATGCTAAGGCAATATGGCATGACCTAAGCATACAATGGGGAAATGTACAATGGGAGAAAATGACATGTGAGAATGTAATATTAGGGTATTCAAGTCAAATACCTGGAATGGAAGGAGGGACCTTAAGACTAATGTTTACATGTAATAAATTTATTATGTGGCAGGTGAGATGTAAGTATGTCTTGTAGCAGAAAGATATGATACCTACAGCACTTATTTTGTTCATTGAAAAAGAACTACGAACACAGTTAATGTATGACCAAGATGTACTATCTTGGGAACAACGGAAAAAAAAATGGAAGGGTCTCCTTATAACAATATCAGCCTAAGAGCATGTAACAAGGACATGTGAGATGGAATCAAAATACCTAACAAAATAAGAATTTTATACAGTTGCTGAGTTTAAGGCTACTAATCAGAAACTAGGCCTTCTATATTGCACTGCTCCCTATCTCTCAAGTAGTGCAAGAAGTACTACTGCCTCTGCCACCCTTCTCTTAGGCCTCTTCTACAGTGCCTCTATAATCCACTCCTCTAAGATTACACTCCTGAACAAACTCAAAATGGCCTATCATAGAATTGCCCGATTTGCTATTAAGACCCCAACTCATGCCCATCACTGTGTCATGCAGAACAATTTGAGTTGGCCATCTTTCATGGCCAGACTTAACTTCCCAGTATATTGCACCACCTTCAAGCTAATACACCTCACAACTCCTCCAAGTATATCTAACCTGCCCTGGGCGATCGCTCCGCTCAGCTGATGAGGGGTTGCTAGAGATACTGAGGGTGTGCTTGAAATCCTCTGGGCCCGTGCATTTATGCATGCAGCCCCTACCCTCTGGAATTCTCAACCCCATCAGTTATGGGAGTCTGCAGCTGTGGAGGGATTTAAAAAGGCCTTGAAAACATATGTATGGATTGACTTTATTCACCTAACTGTATCAGCTGTTTTATATATTTTAAGATTTGAAATGTTTGATATGTTTTTTAAACTCTGTAAGGCACCTTGGTTTTTGAAAGGCGCCATAGAAGTAAAGCTTATTATTATTATTATTAACCTACTAACCCTGAAACCCTTCCCATGAACACTCAGGTCCTCACACCTCCTGATGTTGAGTCTGCCCAAGACTCGCCTAGCTGTTGGAAGAAGATCCTTTTCCTTCGCAGCACCACAAAAGTGGAATGACCTCCCACACTCACTACTCTCATGCAAGACCATTACTCTCTTCAAAAGGCAATGTAGGGAAATATTTTACAAGCCTCCTATCTGTAATGGGAACTGTACCTAATCTTCTGTAAACTTCTCCACCTGCTGCCTGTACTCTCCTGGTGTGTATGATCAATGTCTAGAGCTATGAGTCTGTACACAGCCAATTGTATGTACTCCGCGCTGCTTATGTACTAATTGACTCTAGGATTATATTATATGCTTGTATCAACCTTACTGTTTGTTCACCTATGTTGCAATTGACATCTGTAATTTCTACTGTCTCCCAATTAATGGGATGGCTAGTCTAGTCCATGAATGTATGTAACTGTCCAATGATATCTGTACATAATTATCTGTATCTGTACTGTTTTCTTATGCTTGGGACATTTGGTTCCCCGGGTTGCCCCTGAAAAAGGGACTTGACTGCCTCAGAGGGCCCACCTGGTCATCAAAATTTAAATAAATAAAATATTTGATATATGGTAAAGCTGCTGTACCTTGCATTTGTGCAATCTCCCAGCCCACACCCAAGTGGTCAGTCAAATGTTTTGAGGACTACGGTGTATGAAGAGTATGAATGTTCTGCTGTTTGGAGATGATAACAATAATCTTAGGCTTTTATCCCGCAGTTATTGGTGGTGCTTGTGATGGGCAACTCAGGAGACATATACATGGACCATACATAGAAACATAGAAACAGAATTTGATGGCAGATAAGGACTGCTTGGCCGACCTAGTCTGCCCATTTCCCTACCTAATGGATAAGCTGCAGATCCTAGTTAATCAACAGTCTAGGGGGTGTACATCACTAGTGAAGAGACAGCATTTGGATGCAGGACCACTGATCTGCCCCCTTTACAGTCATAAACTGCATGACTGGGTAGGTTATGATGTGTGCCCCACAAACTCCCAGGTTTAGATTACCTGTAACAGGCACTAGAGTGCTACTGTATGTGGGTCTCCTCTACAAAAATGTTACCCTTAATGATTCTAGGCAAGGGAGGCCTGCGTCTTCTCATCCATATCTGTTAAGTTGCTATGTCATTCATGGTGCTGTATAATTAATATCCATCAGGGAAGCCCCAAGTTCGATCCTGATAGAGTACTGTTGTTGAACTGTTTCTGACCAGCTATAGTATTACCATAGGAACTTCCAGTCAGCAGTAATGCAGTGAGTTCTTGGCACTGAATTTCTCTCCATGCCACAGCAGCAAACTTTCCCTGAGGGTTGTAAGCCTGCATTTGGCAATGACATAGCAATTCAACCAATTCGTTTCAGTAAATACGAGTCCCTTTACTTGGAATTCTACTATTGACAAGTACAGTTTCGATTGCTGGCTCAGCACTTTTGTGCTTGCCATTGATAACTCCAATCTCAGGAGAGGGATTATTTGGGCAATAAACTGCTAGGCTTACTAAACACCCTTAAGCTGTAACAAACCTGTTTCATATCAGTGTATTTTTTGTACCATTTATTCTACTTGCAAAACATCTGAACTTTCACCAGGTCTTTGGACAACTTAGTGTTAAAAATACTGATGCAGTGTTTTGAATGACCAGTTGGTATGAGACTAAGCTGATGGTTCGTATGGATGGAAGCTTAGTTCTGTAGCTGCTGGAAGATTAGCTAATATGTTTATTGTTAGAGCTTGAAGCTGAGCGTAAGCTGTATTTCTGTAGATACTCAGTAAGGTATTTTGTCACTCGTGCTTTATGCCCCGCTTTGGGAGCTACCACCCTTTTGGGGTGCCATGAAGGCAGGGGAACCCTCATAATGAGGGTTCGACCCTTAGATTTGCCACAGGAATGGAGTTGCCTTTAGCTAAAGTACATTAGTAAATTCCCATGAGGAAGAGAGACGAACTACCAGAGACAGACAGGAAGATGGTGCAGCAAGAATTCAAGCATATAATGAATGCTTCAGCATACCCACTTAAGTAGTGCTGAAGAGGCATGGTGGATGACACCCACAGCCCCAAAGAAACATGAGCTACAGCCCTTCAGTTCACTGGGTCAGCAGACAACTTAGTGTAAAATGCTTATGTAACACTATGAATCAATTGTAGGTATGAACTTAAGCTCATGGTTCATATGTAATAGAAGCTTAGCTACTGTAAAGTATGTTACCTACTGTATCAAGGTCAAACAAATCACTACTTACCACAGCCACCCATTGGGCAGTCACTAAATTACACATGGGACCGGATATTCAGACTGCACCAGGCAGGGGCGCAAGCCTGGGCGCAGCACAACTGGGATGCGCCAGAGCATGGACTGGGTGATATTCAACAGTGCTGTGCCATGGCTCAGCACTGTTGAATATGTCACCGTGGCCACCTGCATTGTGCATGGCGCAGTGGCACTGCACCAGCGCAAGTGGCAAGTGAGGAGCAGGGGGATGCGCCACAGCAAGTGCGGTTGCGCTAGGCACAGGAACTGCGATATTCAGCGGTTGGTATGCAAATGGGTCTATTTTGCATGCATGGTGCAAATGGGGCCATTTGCATGTCATTATGGCCCATTTGCATGCAGGTGCACCGATCCCCAGTGACTTGCGACTGGCGCCCTGCCAGGCTGCAGCCATTGGGGACCGACACCACCTGCCCCTCTGCGGCAATGCACCCCAACACCTGATCGTGGGCTTTGTAAATGTAAAATATCCCTGGTGGTCCAGTGGACGCTACCCCCTCACCCGATCATGGGCCTAATTAAGTTATGTCATTCCCTGGTGGTCCAGTGGAATTGCTCCCCAGCCCGATTGCGGGCTTAATAAAACTAGTTGTATCCCTGGTGGTCCAGTGGACCTGCTCCCCAGCCCGATCATGGGCTTCATAAAAGAAAACATCCCTGGTGGTCCAGTGGACCCACTCCCAAGTCCGATTGTGGACTTCATAAAAACAAAATCCCTGGTGGTCCAGCGGTACCCCCCTCCCCCACCCACTCAGA
This sequence comes from Neoceratodus forsteri, assembly GCA_016271365.2. Taxonomy (NCBI): domain Eukaryota; kingdom Metazoa; phylum Chordata; order Ceratodontiformes; family Ceratodontidae; genus Neoceratodus; species Neoceratodus forsteri. Next base: position 560,716,247 of record CM028134.1, read on the forward strand.
CCTGCCACCTCACCCCCAGTCAGTGGCGGGTGGCAGATCCCACCCACAAGCTGCCTGGCAGCCCACCGACTGACAGCATACAGTGCGGCTGTACACCCATTGGTCCGCAGCATGGGCCAATGGGTGTGCAGACCATACTGTACTACACAGTCCCAGTATGTGAATGGATTCCATTCACATATCAGGACTGTGTAGTACAGTACGGTCTGCATGCCCATTGGCCCACACTGTGGATCAATGGGCGTATAGCCGTACTGTATGCTGTCAGTCGGTAGGCTGCTGGGCAGCTTGCGGGTGGGGAGCTGGTCCCCGCCGCTAACTGGGGGGAGCAAGGTGGCAGGTCTGAGTGGGTAGGTGGGGAGGGGGGTACTGCTGGACCACAAGGGACTTTGTTTCTTATGAAGCCTGCGACCAGGCTTGGGAGCGGGTCCACTGGACCACCAGAGATACATTTAGTTTTAATAAACCTGTGATCGGGCTGGGGAGCAGGTCTACTGGACCACCAGGGATACATTTAGTTTTAATAAGCCCGCGATCGGGCTGGGGAGCAGGTCCATTGGACCACCAGGGATACATTTTGTTTTAATAAGCCCATGATCAGGCTGGGGAGCAGGTCCTCTGGACCACCAGAGAATTAATTTATTTAATTACGCCCACGATCGGGTGAGGGGGTAGGGTCCACTGGACCACCAGGGATATTTTACATTTACAAATCCCGTAATCAGGCATGGGGGGGCCACGCCTGGCCTGTGTCTCGGGAGGTCGGGTGGCCACCCACAGCTGGCAGCTGCCATGTTGCACCCTGTAGTACGGCAGCTCACCCGTGGGTGGCAAGGCCTTGCTCCTATTTTTTTTTGGGCAGATCTTTGCTCCCCCCACGTGGTGCAAGGCGGGCATGTGCCTGCATATGTGCCGCACATCCTGGGATGAATATCGGGATGTGCCGAATATGCATGAGCATGCCCTCCGCACTTGCGCCGCATACATTACTGGTGTGCCCCGGCGCATTAGGATTTGCGCAGCGCAACATGCCCTTTTGAATATCATGCCAGGGTGCATCAGTGGGTTGCGCATGCACAACCCCTTTGAATATCCCGGCCCAGGAATACATTTAAAATTATAAACTTCCTCCTGGCGAAATTTGATTGCTGTCTGTAGGCTGAAAAGTATGGTAGGCCAGAACTGTTGTTTTCTGTTTTTTTTAAGTGAGTTTACTCTTTTATTAATTAAAAATGGAACAAAACAGTGGTGGAATTCAAGAATGCATGGACAGTCATAAGGCAATTCTAGGGGGTGGGGGTAGGAAGAAGTAGGCTGCTGGTTAACTAGGATCTGCAGCTTATCCATTAGGTAGGGAAATGGGCAGACTGGGTGGGGCCAAGCAGTCCTTATCTGCTGTCCAATTCTATGTTTCTATGTTTCTACAGAGGTGCCATGGTACTGTCAATGTTCAGGAGACCAATCAACTGCATAAGGTTACAGATTCTAATACAGTTATACAGTGAATATACCATAAGATTAATGGTAGTTAAAAGGGAAAGCAAACTCACATCTGACCAGTTTGAAACTAGCACTACTATTGCCCATTCGCTCTGTAATATAAATATTTGTAATGTCCCACATTTTTCATAAAACCTTATAGATAGCTGCACATGCTGGCCAGTGTTATCTCTGCTCGGAGTACCATTAGACTTTTTTGGTGCCATTCTTTAATGGTGAGAATATTCTGGCTAGTCAATGCTTTAATATCATTTTTTTCAGCAACTGCAATTAAGGAGATGTGGTATTTCTGAGCCCCAGGAAGTTTATCTTAGTCACAACATATTCCTGGCCTAAATGCATTTTGCAAGGCCAAAATCATATCTAGTTTGCTCTTTATCACCTCCCAGAAAAGGTTTACATTTTTGCAATCCCAGAGTATATTCTTGAGGTGCGTATCTGTTTTTAGGCACATTGTACAGGAAAAGCTGGCCAGTCTACTCATTTTATGCAGTCTTTAGGCCAGAACTCCACCAGCATGCTAAGAAGTAGCTCACCTAGCATATATTGTAGGAGTCTGGTTTATGATGAGCCAGGTTCATTACATTCCTCCCCCACTACAGTGAATCTTGTCCTTGAGCTCAGCCCCTGTTACTGGGGCACTCTGACAGGAGGGTCATTTCTAACCGGAATGAATTTGATTCCGTTCCTTACTGGTACTTTAACATAGGTGTTTAAAATTAATTTTGCTTCTTTTTTTAAGTAGTTTAAGTCTTCCTGTGATGTCACCAGCTGATCGAGTAACTCCTCTAACTTGTTCTGGGTCTGGCTTCTACAATCTGCATTCATTCTCAGCCAGTTTTACACAAACTGAACTGAACTGCTGGATAGCAGCTATTATAATGTCATCAAAGCAAAGGCTGAATGAATCTGTGGTAGCAAGCCTGCAGACAAAGGCCAGTGTGTGTTCTAGTCATAAGTGGAGCTGTAAAAGATCATCATCAAGACTTTATAGCTCCCTGAGCTGCCTGGGTGACTTTGATGAGGAGGAGGAACAGTTTCCCATCACCTTCAAAAACTTGTTTTATGAACTGAAAAACATGTATTCCACATTGAAACAGCTGGAGAATGGCTTGATGGACACCAAACAAAGGCTAAAAGTAATGGAACAGAAGGTGACATATCTTGAAATTGGCCTCACTGGTCTTGGATCAGACTGGTCAACACTACATGAACTTTTGGTATTTATACTGCAAAGATATGAAAATAAGTGATAATATTGAAGATCTTGAGCTGAGATAGTGTAGAAATTATTTAAATCCACAAGATTCCCCAAGGACACAGTGATTAGAGAACAGATCACCTTCACCGAATCCTTTGAGCTGGCAGGGGAAGAATCTCTAATAACTGAGTGGGCCCACAGGGCATTGTGTCTGAAAGCCACAGATCCAAAATCATGCCTTTTATCTTTGTGCTTCAATTGATAAATAACAAACTGACACTGAAAGATTTGTTAGCCGCCCGCGGCAAAAGAAGTGCTTTATGGTAACAAAACAAATTAAAAAAAAAAGTCTTGTCTTTGATCATAACTACTCCTTCCAAATGCTTGAGAAAAGAAGCAATTGGTTGGATATTTATAGGAACAGACACAGCAAACAAATTTGCTCCTGATCAAACTGTTAGGGCAAAGCAAGAAATTCATTACATTAGTATCTTGTGCCTGTAAGGTGAAAGATATAGATGTAAATCTAATAGTAGTGCAATATGTTATTTGCACAATTCTTTACATTTAGAACCTTCAGGGGAATTTTCTGACTAAAAATATGCAATTGCAGAATAGTCATGATGTTGCCAATTTGTCCATTCCTTGCTTTTAAAGCAATGTTGATACCCTTCAATGTTTAATTTTTGGACTTTGATTTTGCACAATTATTAGAGGGTACTTTTAAATGAAAATATTTGCACTATCACTTTAAATAATATGTGTATAAATAAGGTCTCACTACCAGTGGCCAGTAGCCTTGAAAAAGGCCAGAGTCCCTATGTGAAATGTTGGGTGGCTACTCTGTGTGGGCTGTTTGTCTGTGGATATAACTCATTGTACAGTACATTTTTGCATTCAACGTTACATCAGTGCACAGTGTTATTTGATGATCTTTCAATTTTTCCAAACCTAAGGGAAGTTGTGTGGGGGGAAGTTTACTATTGAATAAAACACACAGCATGTAACCTAACTGGAAAGAATGAGGCTGCTGCTGAAACAAATGGCAAGAACACCAGCAACATGATAATAGCTGTTTACTGCAAAATTGCCATTCACTCACAGAAAAAAAATGCACGCATTACTGTGAACAGTTAGAGACGAGACAGGGAGACAGATCAACATTCTGCATGCACTGGAACATTTTAAAGTACAGTGCACACAAAATGTTGAGGCATCTCCATATAGTCTCTGATGGTTTGTCTGTAACATGTCAGTTTTTTCTTTGAATAAATTACAATTCTGTATTAAATGGCAGTTATCATGTTCCTGTGCACAGTTTTATGCATTTTTCATGTGGAAGTCACACTTCTTCCTGTATAGCTCCTCCTATATAGCACACTCAAACAGGAATGGGGCTACAGTGTTGATCAGAAGGATCTGCCCTTTTTAATTGAAAGTATACCACAGTGTAAAGAGGACATAAGTGTTTGCCTCAATGGTACTTATAGGGAAATTCCATGCACCATTATTTATATTCATTCTCCAAACTGGGAGACAGAAAATATAGACTTTATCAAACATGTGCTGTTCACTAATGTAAATAAACCAGACAGGCTTTGCCTGGTGGGTGGAGCTTTTAACTGTATCCTGCAACTGAATATGGATAAATTAGAGACACCAGATTCTGGCAGGAACTATATGGGTCAATGTTTAAAACAATTATCTGTTACTGTAAGTAAGTTAGGTGACACAGATGTTTGACATTTTCTAAACCCTCCAGTATGGGACCAATAATTTTATTGAACTCCCCGGTCTACATGAGAACTGATTTTTTGGCTGTCTGATGAATAGTTACATGCTGCTCAGAACTTGGGATCAATTACAGTGTCAGTCATACACTGGTGGTACTTCATCTTTCCATAGTCCATCCCCATAAGAATCTCTCATGGGGGCTTAATGTGTCTCTCCTTAACGATAAAGGGTTTTGTACTATGATGGAATCTAAAATTCAAGAATAGCTTGACTTAAATGGTAGGGGAGATACCTCAACTGCTGCCTGGTGGGATGACCTGAAAGCCACACTGACAAGTCATATAATTATCTATGCCTTGGGGAAGAAAAAACACAAATAGCACAGAGTACTGTCCTGGAACAGAACATCTTTGATTTAGAGGCAGAGCATGCAATTATCATACATTAGGAATGTAAGAAACTAACTAAATGAACCATAGCAATTAGATTACTCAGCTACTACAGCAAAATATAGAAGGGTCACTTAGATTCTCAAGACAATGCCATCATGAAGCAAGAAATAAGGTGGGAAGATTTCAGGACTGCTAACTAGCAAAGAAGGGCGATCTTACAAATTAGACCTTCAGCAGCTGCTACCAAGTATCAGTCAGATCCTAAGAAAACTGCACAAAAGTTTACAGTATACTACATGTCTCTTTAAGAAACAACAGATCAGTATTCCAAAAAATGGCCTTGTTTTTGGTAATTTCCTGTAGATTAAATAGGCTATCAGAACAAGAACAGGAACAGGAGCGAGAGCCACTGAAAGCCTCCTGGTTGGCAGAAAAAGTGGTGAAAATGAAAGAAAAAACTCTAAAGTCAAGGAAAGGGCCAGACAGAGAAGGATTTCCTTCAGAATTTTACAAATTCTTCTCTATTCATTTTAACCCTACCCTATATTGCAATAAACTAGCCTGGACATTCAGAAGCAGGAGGGGACCCCAATTTCTTGGAGAAATGCTCAAACCCTTGTCCCCCCTAAGTTTAAGAAAGATAACATATTGTGTAGCTCTCTCTGCCCAGTCTCACTGCTGAATATTGATAAAAAAAATTGACCTCAGTACAGACACAGAGATTATAGAAGTGTTTGGGATCCCTATTTCACCCCAATCAGGCAGCTTTCATCAAGGACAGACACTTGCATAATATTGTCAGAAAGTTATTAAATATCTATAACTTTACTCCCCATTACTGTAGCTGCAGCTAGCTGTATTTATGGAAGCTGAAAAGGCTTTCAACTGGGTGTACTGGGGGTTTCTGGAACACACCCTACTATTAATGAACTTTGGTAAGTCCTTTTTGCAAAATATACACACTGTATTCTACTCCTAAGGCAGTATGGTGAAAGTCAAGAGGTGTGAGGTTGCAGTGGTTCCCACTATCCAGGAGAATTCTTCAGGACTATTCCCCGCTGCCACATTGCTGTTTATCCTTTTTATTCAGGTCCTGGTGACCACAGTAAGAGAGAATCCTAGTATAAGGGGCATTCAGCTCGGGGACTGGGTATATATAATGTCCCTATATGCTGATGATTCATTGTTTTATATTAGCTCTCCAGAGACCTTAATCCCACATTGTCACAGGAGCAAAAAGTCAATGAAGATCTTTTAGGCTATAAAACTAATTATGGTAAATTGGAGGAAATATATATCAGTGACCATTGCATGCTGAAATTTATAGATTCCAAACCCAATATGTGGCAAGCAGTAATACACTGTAAAATTCTAGGGGTCAGGGTGATTCCAAGCATGTCTTTCAATTTAGACTATGTTTGCTGCTTTTGGTCTGTGCTCTGATCCAAATCAGTCAAATGAAGAACAGCAACTTGGGGCATTTGGGGTGTCCTCCCAATAAAAGTGCCAAGTGGCTTTTGCAATCTGAACTTTTTCTCATGTGCTTTGTTGCCATATTTTGTTTTATAAACTCCAAACATTTCTAGTATTTTTCAATTAAACTGTTAGTCTTTTGGGAGAGGTAACTAGTAATATAGCCAGATATAAATATCACCCCTTTTCTTTGAATGGCAGAGTCAGCTTTTTGAAAATCAATATCCTGCCTCTTTTCTATTTTTCTTGCAGATTTTCCCGCTCAAAATCCCAGAGCATTTTTGAAAACAGGTACAACACTTTTTTTCTGAATTATGTATGAGCGAGGGGGCACAGAATAAACAAATGCATGCTGTCCCTTACCTAGTCAAAAGGGACCTAGGTCCCCCAGACTTCAGATTATGTTATGCAGCAGCACAACTTTCTTATGTGGTAGCATGGGTCAAGCAAAAATTGGATATCCAATGGTATGAACTGGAGAATGTGCCCACTTTTACAGTTCCTCTGTATGCATTTCACTACATTCTGATCAACAGCACTCTCCTAGCATGAGTAACTAACTCTTGTACAAGACATACCCTACAAGTCCTACTCAAAGCCTGGTGCCTCATAGGCATAGCAAATAAATTAAGTCTGTTAACACTAATTAGAGGGGACACAGATTTCACTCCACCAAGAGTGGATCAGTTGCCTCTGATGGAACCAACAGGCTCTTACTAGATTTAAACAAAAAATTGGACAGGACTACTGCATGCTTTTTGGAACAATTAAGACAAAATATGAGCATAGCAACACCTGCAGTAGCACTCAAAAATGACTGCAGTAAAAAGTATACTCACAAAAAAATGTGTAACAAATCACCAACATTTATTCTGACTAAACAGATGAAAAGTACTGGTACAAAGCCTTTATGCCAGTACATTATAATACAGTCTAATTTTTACTGCCACCATGTTTTGAGTGCTACTGTAGATGATGCTATGCTCATGTCAGTTTTTGGTTAAGCACCAGTTATGAGCACTAACCATGTGGTTCTGTGTGATTCCAAGACAACATATGCACTGAGGAATATAATTTCTGTATGAAATTATATTCAAACAAAAGACATGCAGCTCCAGAAGATTAATAGGAAGCTAATGAAATTGGAAAATTTCCTATACTGGGCCATACAGTTGGCATCCAAGGGTGGAGAAGCATCTATGGCCTGCACAATTCTAATGGAGGTAAGAGGTCATGGCATCTTCGAAAGCAGACAACAATGGGATGTGAAGCTGGAGCGCCCCATTTCTAAGGCAGATCGGGACAACCCATGGGACTGGTGAGGGAAGGTCTCCTCTATGCTTACAGTACGTTCTGAGAATATACAGTGTCATCAAGTCACTTTATTTACATATGGTAGTAAGTGGAAGGTGGGGATCAGGTACTTCCATATCTTAATAATTACTAAACATTTTGATGAATAAAGTGGGTGATTTGATACCTTTTATTTGACCAACAAGAGATTTACAAAACACAAGATTTCAGGCTACACAGAGCCCTTCATCAGGCACAGGAGCCAGGTTCTACAAAAAAACAAGCTTAAAAGGTGTCAAATCAGCAACTTTGTTCATCTTTTTTACAAGGACCAATAAGGCTACAAACAATTCTAAAAATTTTAGAGTGGTTGTAGACAGTGAGGTTCCATCTTCCATGTAACTTCTGCAATTGTCCCCTTAGCCAGACTTATTGGAAATGGGCTCATAATGAAATCCAACTTATTTGGGGAATCACAGTTTTTTATGATTTAAACATTTAATACTGGAATTCTCTGTGAGGCGTACTGGCCCTAGTAAACAAAATGAGCTCTTTTTTCTAATGTACCTCATAGCCCTAGATATAACCACCCTCTGGCAAATGAGCCAAATGCCTGCAAAATATTTGTGGGTAGACAGGAGACAATAGAAACTGTTGTCATTGTATAAACCTGGAGTGGATAAATTACACATAGCAGACCAGGAGGTTGGTTCATAGAGGTACGCATTATATTTGGCACAAGAATGGGAAGCCACTTACTACCTATGTAATTAAATGTAGGTGAGCTCTGTATGTTTTTAGCCTACTGACAGTTGCGAAGACAGTTCAATAGTTGTTTACGGTTTGGTGATGATTATAGTTGCTATGTTCTTTTAAAGCCTCAATACACAATGTTCATGTATCTATAGCATATTAATTACCCTAATGTATGCATTCATGTATTTCAGAAGACATATAACATGTATTCATTTTATGTTGCATACTTTTCAATAAAACTGAATTTAAAAAGTAGTTTAAAAACAGACACACAGCATTTTGTATGGACACACATGAACACAGTGGTGACTTAGCTCTCGAGTACTAAGGGGCTTTGCCAGCACTGGAGGGATGTCTGAATATAGACCCCCACCCAAAAAAAATCGGCAACAAAACCCAGTTAGCATAGGCAAACACCCCTTAGCACCTGGGATAAGTTTTGAATATCTGACCCCTGGATCTCCTACACCATATAGTGGCACCAGAGACAACCATATGATTTATATTTAGAGGGAATAGCTTGATAAAATTTTATGACAGAATACATTATGGATGTTTCTTGAGTATACATTATGTATTTCATTTTTTCCATCTTTGTAGCATACAAACTATCAATCATAATTGTAAGTAGCCATTGAGTCCTTAAATCATCCAATAGAGAACATTTTAATAACATGTGCATCCCACAGGAGACTTTTTCCCTCATTTAAATTCTTCCCAATAGTATGTGCTGATTTACATCTAAAGTACAAACCAGATCTTAGCCGGGCCATTAGTTTTCTGTGAATATTAAATTCATAGATGTAACAGTAAGTAGGACTTTTTCTGAGATAATCTTAATTTCCTTATATAACGAGAACAATGTGGAGGACTTAATTTTTGAAAGAACTATCTGAATACCTACTGTATATCCTTCACTCTTAATGCAGCATCATTTTTATGTTTGCTTGCACGCATGTGCAAGAAACATAGTGCCTTCATCGGAGATTTCGGAGGTGTGTCACCTCCTCCTCCAATTCCAGGCACTGTGCTGGCAGTGTGGCCCCATGGCTAATGCATTTGGAGCCAGTTCATGACATGCTCCAAAATGCAGTGGCATACAGTTGAAAGGGGAGCTATGCTTGAGTGAGCAGCAATAAGAAGCTGCTCACACGCAGCCCCCCAGCCGCAGGCGCACGCCCGGCACGCAGCGCGTATAGCCGACGGGTGCCAATCCCGCCGGCTCAGCTGCATCGCCTGCTCCCCCAATAGTTGATGCCACGCTGGGAGCCACCCAAGCGTAGCAATCCGTCCATGTTGCCGATGGGGTGCCCAATCCCCGTCGACGAACGCCCTCCCCTAAAGTCCCTAAAGCACGCCTGAGCCCACCCCAGCGTGGCAAACGTCCCACGCTGGTTTTTAAATTTTTTGCTGACGGGGTGCCCAACCCCGTAGGCTGAACGTCCCCCTCCCAAGTCCCGGTGCCATGCTGGGAGACCACCCCAGCGTGGCAAGTGGTCCCGCGACTTCTTTTTTTTTTTTTTCCTGTAAAACAAAAACTGTCCCACGGCGCATCTCCCGAGCCCCCCTCCCACATCCTGCACCCACCCACTGCGCCTTAGCCTCCCCACCCCCTCACCCCATACTTACCTCGCGACTCTGGCGGCGATCTTCGTGGACCGGGAACACGTCTGCACTCTTCAAAGCCGACCACGAACTGAGGAAATGCCGGTAAGCTGTATAATGGGCTAGATAGGAGGGGTTCAACTTTATTGCATATCTCAGGCATTTTTGAGAATTTTTGCACCAAATTTTCAACATGGGGTTTTTGGGACCCCTTCTCATGAATGATGTCACTGTCATGGCGTTATTCAGGCTCAAAGGGTGATTTCGCGCAGTGACTGCACAGTGACTGCAAAATCACCCTTTGGGACTGAATACTGCAATGACAGTGACATCATTCATGAGAAGGGGGCCCAAAACCCCCATGTTGAAAATTAGATGCCAAAATTCCAAAAATGACTGTTTAACGAGCGTGCATTCGCGAGTTCCTCACGCAGCTCGTAAGTTCATGAAATTTCAATATTTTCACTCCAGATTTTCAAAATTGCCATTTCACCACACTGTCTTATGAGTAGTACAGCTGTCATTTTTCACATCTTACCCAAAATGTGTTTCCACCCTTGTAGCGCAGAATGGCGCAATCGGTGTGCGAAATCAATATACGGGACAAATTAAGAAAATCACAGTGACACTGTTCATGAGCAGAGGTCTTGAAATGGCTATGTTGAAAATTTGGTGAAAAAATTCCTATAAATGACTGTTTTACGAGCGTGCGTTGTGCAGTTCCTACGCACTCTCATAGGTTTGTGAATTTTCAATATTTCCACTCCAGATTTTCAACATTGCCATTTTTCCACTCCTTCTTATGAGCAGTACAGCTGTCATTTTTCACATCTCACCCAAAACGTGTTTCCATTGATGTAGTGCCAATGGCTTAGCGTCAATAGCGAACTCAGTGTATGGGACACATTAAGAAAATCACAGTGTCACTGTTCATGAGCAGAGATCTTAAAATGGCAATGTTGAAAATTTGGTGACAGAATTCCTAAAATGACTGTTTTATGAGTGTGCTTGCACAGTTCCACCTGCCTTTCATAGGTTTGAATTTTCAATATTTCCTCCAGATTTCCAACATTGCCATTTTCCACACCTCCTTATGAGCAGTACAGCTGTCATTTTCATATCCTGCCCAAAGCTGTTTCCGCCCATGTAGCGCACAATGGCGCAGTTGTGTGCAAACTCAATGTATGGGACACATTAACAAAACCACAGTGACACTGGTCATGAGCAGAGGTCTTAAAATGGCTATGTAGAAAACTTGGTGAAAAATGCCTAAAATGACTTTTCTGACGTCGTTGCACAGTTCCTATGCATGCTCTCAGTAGTTGCAAATTTAATATTTTCCTCTAGATTTTCAACATGTCCATTTATTAAAGCTCCTTATGAACAGTCCAGCTGCAATTTTTCATATGTCTCCCAAAATGTGTTATTGCACATGTACGCACAATGGTGCTGTTGGTGTGCAAAGCAATGTTTAGGACAGATTAAGAAAAATCACAGTTACACTGTTCATGAGCAGAGAGTCTTAAATGGCTATGTTGAAAATTTGGTGACAAAAGTCCATAAAATGACTGTGTTACAGTGAGCATTGTGCAGTTTTCCGCATCCTCGTTAGTTCGTGACTTTGTAATATTTTCAGTCCAGATTTTCACTAGTGGCATTTTCCACTTCCTTATAAACAGTACAGCTGCTATTTTTCACAACATGGTCAAGTGTGTTTTCACACTTTCAGTGCAGAGATGCGTGGTCGCTTGTGGGAAATCATTGTTCGGCACAGATAAAGAAAATCACAGTGACACTGTTCATTATCGGAGGCACCAAAATGCCTGAGTTGACAATCTGATATAAAATATCCCCAACCTACTTATATAACGGGGTGTGCGTTGCACAGTTTCTATGTACGCTCGTGACTTCACCTTTTTTTTAAATATTTTTACTACACATTTGCAACATAGCCATTTTTACACCTCCCCATGAAAGAGTACAGCTGTCATTTTTTACAGCCTGTTGGGAATATTTTTGCACCTGTGGTGCTAAATCCCGTAGTCACTGTGCATAAGCAGCTTTCGGCTACCAAACTGATATTCCCCCTGTTCATGAGGTGGGGTCACAAACCAAACATGTTGAAAATTTGGAGTTAAAATACCAACGAATGCCTGAGGTATTAGGCTTTTCAACTAAATTGCCCAACCCTATAGAGAATGACAGGAATCAGGGGTGTGACTTGGGATTCTTGCCTGTGATGCTCGTACCATTCCACACCCTGCAGTCACTGAGAGGCATCGAGGTATGCCTTGGGCTCTTCGGCCCCAAACTTCACCCCATTCTCCTATATCGCACCCATCTCACCGTATTTCCTAATGAAATGGGGTGCGCATAAGGGCCAAAGACCCCAAGGAACACGTCACACTTGTCAGTCTCTGCAGAGTGGGGTGTGGTGAAATGGCGTAGCCGTTATGCCTGACGACCCAAATGCACATCCCGATGCCTGTCACTCTCTGCAGGGTGGTGGTGGGGTTGGCTTCAGTTCAATACTTCACTGCCATTCCTATTACGCAGCTCTGTAACTTCTACACTACCACTGCCAATGCCAGTAAGCAAACATTCGGCATTGACAAATGCTTGTTATATTTTACAATGTCTGAGTATTAGCTAAACATACAGTAGATGGTAGCCCAATCCTCATTAACATTTTGTCCAAATCTGAAAACCATGAATGGGAATTTATTCAATTTTGGTCATTAGCTAATGGCTCTAGCTAACATGCTTTCAACAGCACACTCGCATGCTTCTCCAATATCTTTTACAAATTATTTATTGTTTTCACAAGAGCTATCTCAGCTTCAAGAGTTGCCTCTCTCTGCCCTAAGATGTTTTCCTGACACCACTTAGGGTAGTCCCAGGCTTAATCTAAAAATCAGTTCTGGATTGGGTCCAGTGATTTCACCTCACTTCTATTACCACAGACTTCTACAGCATATAATAGCACAGAGTTGACTTTAGCATTGTAAACTTCCATCAGCACATTAAACGAGTGATTTATATAAGCTTTTCTGAATTTGTTTATCCCCAAGACCAGTTGTCTACATGTGTTTTATTCTATATGTGTTAACCAACCCTGCTGTTATGACATGTTAACTCCTAATATCTTCTGTCTGGGCCCCCATTATGCTCCATCTAAACTTCAAAGTTTTGGTCGATTAATTACTACAATTTTTGTCTTAGAAACATTCATTTCAAGTTTTAAAACATGCATGTATCAACTATATTAAAACATGTAAGGTATCAACTATGCTATCGAGTCTTGTGAGCTTCGTTTAGTTCTTGCTTGACACCTTTTGCTGTACTAATAAAGTTGTTTAGTTTCCCATCAGTGCTATATTATATTTGGGCCTTTGTATCAGTGTGCAGCTTTCTGATTAAATACTGTACAGTATATTAATTGGTAATCAATGCCTATATCTTGTAATATTTTCCAAAGCAAATTTCTGTCCATATTATCAAATGCATTCTTTATGTCAATTAACCCTAAAAATAAACGGCCATGATGTCCATCAACATATTTTCTCTGAAGATGGTCAAGAATGAAAATATTGTCTACTGCACTAAGGGTGGAGGAAACAGAGTTGTATCAGGAGAAACAGAGGGAGGCAGGGAAAGCTATAAGGAGCATGAAGGCACAAAATGAAGACAGAATAGCTAACGGGTAACGAAAGGGAACAATAAATGTTTAGGTACCCTGTATACAGTATAAATGAAAAGAGGAAGACCAGTGGAGGGATTGTAAGCTTTAGAATGGAAGGGGGGACTGTGCAGAGGAGGAAAAGGAAAAGGCAGAAATCCTGAACAAATCATTTTGTTTAGTGTTCAGAGAGAAAGGAGCCACATAAAAGCAATAGGTGCATTAAAGGGAGGGAGGAAGACACTAGTCCTTTTTCAGAGGAGAGAGTCCAGAATGGACTCATGAATCTGAAAGTGGACAAAGCGATGGTGCCAGATGGGGTGCATTAAAAGGTATTGGGGGAGCTCAGAGAGGTACTACCTCATCCCTGACAATCTTATTTAACAGCTCACTGGAACAGGAGTGGTTCCAGAGGACTTACGGAAAGCAGATGTAGTCCTACTTTACAAAAGTGGTAATACAGAGGAGGCTAGAAACTATAGGCAGGTAAACCTGCCATCAGTGGTGGGGAAGTTAATGGAGACACTGCTGAAGAAAAGGATTGTGGAGTATCTTGAATCCAGCAGGTTACAATACCTGAGGCAGCATGAATTCATTGGAGGGGAGGTCATGTCAAACAAATCTGATAGATTTCTTTGACTGGGTGACCAGGCATAAAGATCAGGGTGGAGAGGTGGACATGGCCTACCTAGATTTCAGTAAGGATTTCAATACCATTCCACGTAGGAGACTCGTAAGAAGCTGGGCAACTTAGGGGTGGGTCTAAAGGTGGTAAATGGGGTAAGAAATTGGTTAAGAGCTAGATGACAGAGGGTGGTGGTAAATAGAGTTTACTCTGGAGAATGGAGGATGACCAGCAGGGTGCCTCAGGGCTCAGTTCTGGGACCGATCCTCTTTAATGTCTTTATAAGTGACATTGCAGATGAGCTGGAAGGGAATGTCTGCCTCTTTGTGGATGACACCAAAATCTGCAAAAGAGTAGATACTCCAGCATAAGGGGGGGAGGGGGGAAAAATAAATGTGCAGAAACCTCGAAAAGTGGTCAAGGGTATAGAAGCTGGGTTAAATGCGAAAAAGTGCAAAATCTTGCACTTAGGACTCAGAAACCCAGAGGAAGAGTACAAAATGGGAGAAGCTGTAGTGACAACCACCAAACAGGAGAGAGACCTGGGAATAATCATATCTGATGACCTAAAGATGGACAGGCAGTGTGACAAGACAGCAGGGAGGGCTAGTGGAATGCTGGGATGCACTGGGTGAGATATCACCAGCAGAAGGAGGGAATCTTTTAAAAAATATCTGGATGTACATATGGGGATCCAAAAAACTACAAGCTTCCACTGAAAAGTGGCAAGTCACATTAATGGCTAATAGCTAAGTGACTTGTATCCCTTCTATGAACCTATGAAGTAATGTGTCCAGTTTTGGAAGCCACATCTCCGGAAGAACATAAACAGAGTAGAGGCTGTCCAGAGGTGGGCAACTAAAATGGTGCAGGGTCTGCATAAGAAGCTCTATGAGGAAAGACTAAAGTACCTCAATATGTACACCCTGGATGAGAAAAGGAGAGGGGGATATGACAGAGACCTTTAAATACCTCATGGGAGTAAATAACATACAGGAGGAAAGTATTTTTCAGAAACAAAAAGCTGCTCAAGGACAAGGGGACATGGAATGAAGCAGGAGGGGGGTAAATTGGAGTCATGTGATGTGTCTGCTCAAGTGAGCTGTGCTTCCTCTCAGCTCTGCTCCCGACCTCATCTTTTTTGTATTAAAACCCCTGAATTTCAACTTGTTTGAGTCTACCTTTTATACCAATTGTTTCTTTTCCACCTGGCAATTTTTCGGAGTTCAGTTTGGGTGCCGATTATGGAGGCGGAGATGAAGGTGGTCAGCATGCACCACACTCCTGCTACCCCTGAAAAGGAGAAGGCCCTGAAGAAAAGTAAAATATGGGCCGTGACTACCGTAAAACACCAGGGGACTGTTCAGCCACTCTCCAAGGATAGGTCCCTCCAGGAACTCTCCCCATAAAAGGATGCTCTTCTTGCCATCTCCAAGGAACTGAAGACCTTGCGACTTACCACAGAGGGACTGTCCCAAAGAATCATAGATGCTGAGGTCTGCATTAGTTCTTTAGAGGACTGGCACACAAGACAAGAACCAGAGGCTGTGTCCCTCTGGCAAAGGCTGTCCTGACTGGAAGACAAGGTGGAGGATCTGGAGGGCCACAGCTGATGAAATAACATGATAATCATTGGTCTGCCTGAGGGGTCAGAGGGCTTGAATGCCATCCTATTCATTCAGAAATTCTGTGAAAAGATAGCAGGCCCATCTCCGAATGGTCCCACCTATATTGTGGAGAGGGCCCATAGGGCACTTCGAGCCACTCCTCCCCCAACCGGAATTCCCCGACGGGGCTTCTCATTTTTAAATTTTAAAATTATTTTGATAAAACCCACTTGATGGCCAAACTTAGAGATTTCAAGGAGGTGACATGAGAAGGTCTTAAGATTCAGATTTCCCAGGACTTGCCCCACTCTGTGCACCTTAAACATGTGGAATATAGTCCTATTGTTTCAAAAATTGCTGGCAACACAAATCAAATTTAGAATGCTCTACCCAGCTAGACTGCAGATTATTTTTTAAGGCATCCCCAAAGCTTTTGACTTCTGTACCCAAGCTAAAACAGAGTTACCTGCCATGTATCCTGACCTCTTTAAAGTTTGTAAATGACTTTTCTGAACAACGGCCCAGCTGAGGGGCTTTGACATGTTCATTCAGCTTGATTTAGTTGGACCTTTTAACCATAGTTGGTCATTATGCTCCTGTTGAATTAGAGGGGCACTCCCATCCGTTGTTTGGTGCCCCCCCTTATGAATGTTCACAGTTTGGTGGTTGTTTGGATCTACTCCTTTTCTGCTGATCTTGAGTGTGCTATATAACCATTGCGGGAGCCCGTTATTGCACTAAAGGTGTCTTCCTGTTAGACTCATGCCTGTATTCTGCTCTTGCCCCATTATGAGCCTTTTGGGACTGGGTTGCCTCTTTGGTTGCGGACTTGACACTTGACTTCCTCCTTGACATCATCCTTCCCTGCTATCTCAAGCAGCATTTTGGTGGACGACTTTAAGAATGTTTTGTTCTGTTGCCTTTTGGAGGAACAGGCTCCACATGCCTCTTCCTCTTCGATCAGCAGTTCTACTTCAGTGTGGCTCTTTCACCAGCATTCCTCCATGCTTTGTTGTTTATTCTGGACTGAGGAACACTTCCCTAGCCACCATGGAAAAGGACTTTGTTGGACAGGTGGTATTCCTCAGACTCTCCTTAGGTGAGCAGTCCTAGCCAGGTTGCATTACGTCCATGGCTGGTTTTGGGGCATTGAGCCCCCTTTCTGGTCAGAGGTAGGTGTTGGGGTGCATGGTTTTGGGAGGATAGTTTGGGGCTGTGGATGACCTTCCCATGAGACCCTCCAAGCTTCTGCTGATGGCCCGGGAGCTGAATAGCCCCACTACTATGTGCTTATCCACATAGAGGCCAGTGTCCTTAAATGGCTGGAGTAGGGCTGCCTCTTCTGGGCTCTTTTTCCTCCCAGTCTGTAGGATCCGACTCTGGGTCACAATTGTCCTTTTGGGGAGGTTCTGATTTATGGGCTTTGCCTTAAGCGGTTGTTTTTATGTATTCCTCAGCAATGGTTTATGTCTTCAGTCCCCCTTTGGGGACCTGCCCTACCCTTCCTACTCCCTCCTTCCAATAATGACTGAGCAAGGCTAGGTGTTGAGGATGGAGATCAGTACCCCACTCTTCTCCTCTGGAGATGTCCTGGCACATTATTTAAGATGGTTCCAGCTGCTCATATAGTTACTGAGGGCTTAGTGTCGGTGGGGGGGGGGCACTTTGTTTCTTCTCCCTCCCTGAGGTAGCCCTTGTGCTTAAGTGGCTTGGATGTTAGGTATAATGGGGGGGGGGGGGTTGGAGGTCCCCTTGGGCTCAATGCTGAGGACAATAACTAAGATGGAGACAGGCATAAGTAGACCCAATTAGTAGACAGTGCCAACCCCTGGGCTAGACTTCTTTTCTGTGGTAATACGTCTGTGCAATGGGGGGTTTGCAGCCCCTGGGCAGCTAATGTAGGAGAGGAGTCTCTGATGTTGGATGTCCATTGGCCCCCTCCCAGCCAGATTGGTACCTTCTTCCTACACTTCTACTTCTTTTCTTGCCATTTCTGGCAGCCGGTGGGTGGAGTTTCGTTGACTACCTGCCGCGGTGAGGTGTCATCAAGACATTCAAATGAACTTGTTCAGCCTGAGACCCCCTGTCTTATCAATGCCATTTATCTCAGGACAGGATGGAACTTCAGTCATTCTTACACCTGGAATATTACTTGGGCAACAGGCTCATGGGACTGTTTTATTTTACTTTGACGTTTTATGCCATTATTCACTACTGGTTTCCTATTGCAATCAATGGGAAAGCATCAGTCTTTTTCTCTATGATTGTTAAGGTTTTTTCAGTATTTGACTTTGATTATATTTTGTGTATACTGCTATTTAATCTTGGAGCTAATAATGTGTCAGCGTGGTTCACTTTAGGGGTTGTAGTTGTAATTGTTTTTTTTTTCTCACTAAAATTGCTGTTTTTCAAAACTTCTAGGATTCATCTTTCTTATCCTTGCAATTTGGACTAAGAGGTTGAGGAGCAGGGGGCAGAAACTCAGGACAGATGTCTTTATGCATCTGGGACCTGGTGTTTTTGGAGTGGTGGTCCAGAGGCAGTTTTCTCTGTTACGTGGGGGGGAAGGGTTCTTTTGGGGAGGATGGGGATTTATTCTTTGAGTTGTTTTTGGGTGGATTAGGTTGTGGGGATGGGTGGGCACTGCTAACCTCAGGGGGTTGGTGTAGCAAGGTCCTCATATTCTTTGTTCACCTGTTTCCTTTCTACGGCCCAAGAATTAGATGGCATCCCTGTGACTTTTACTTCCTGGAAAATTAAGGGGGGCCAGAATAAGTGTAAATGGGCTAAGGTATTAAAACATTTGAAAAAATCCCAACGCAGGGTAGTTTTCCTTCGAGAGACTCATCTTCTAAATGACGATGTATCAATGCTCCGTAGAGACTGGGTAGATCATGTTTTTGGGTCTGGGGTTAGTAAAATGAGAGGGGGTGTTACTATCTTAATTAGTAAATGACTCCCTTTCTCATTAGTCCAGGAAATTGGAGATCTGGATGGTCGTTATCTTTTCTTAACATGGTCACTTAAACTTCACGGAAATGAGCCTTGGTATAGTCTACGGTCCTAATCTAGACTCACCCCACTACTTTACCGATATTGCAGCCCAGTTAGGTCCCTTTTCCCATTTGTCTATTCTGTTAGGAGGGGATTGGAACCTGGTGCAGCAATCAGACCTCTATAGATCTAGTCAGGGGAAGAAATGGCTGTCGCCAGGCCGAAGGAGCTTATGGGAACTTATGGATTCCCTTTGGTTGGTGAATCCCTGGAGAGTACTAAACCCCTCCGTCCAGCAGTATACCTTTTTTTCACCCATCCATCTCTCTCACTCACATATCGATTATGTTTTATTAAGTAAACTTACTCTTTCTGGTCTTGTTTTCATCTCCATCTTACCTACAGTCAACTCCGACCATACCCCGGTTCTGCTAGACCTCACTGTGTCGGATCAGGGAGACTCGGATAAGGTTTGGTGCCTGCACCCTTCACTCCTTGTGGATTTGGTTTCTAGACAGGCTGTTAGTTGGTTCATTGAGGACTTTCTTAAAAACAATGAAGGCATGGTTCCAGATTTAGATGTTCTCAGGGCCCCCCTTAAGTGCTCCTTAAGGGGGGAATGTATTCGATTAGCTACCATAGCTAAACAGCACCACAGTACGTGTGTGGAAGAGCTCCTTTCTCAGATCTGGGCATTGGAGCTTTCTCTATCCCCCAATACCAATGAGGCTTCATGGTCCAGGCTGCAGGGCCTCTGGAAACTCTATTATGAACATCTGATGGAAAAGGTGGAATATGCCATTCAGCATACCAAAGCGCATTACTTAGAAGCAGGAGAATGGGCTGGGCAGTTACTGGTTCTCCATTTAAAACCGGTAGATTCTGCCCAGATTATCCCAGGTCTCTGGCCCACCCCTCAAGATCCTATCCTCATTCAACCCCAGGACATAGCTTAGGTCTTCCACTCCTGTTATAGCACCCTCTATAGTCAGGATGCTATTTCCCCCACCCTTTTACAATCCATGGAGAGCTATTTAAACTCCCTCCTTCTTTCCACTCTCTCCCCTTCCCAGCAGGATGTTCTTCAAGCTCCAATATAAGAGTTAGAGGTCAGACAAGTTATTTGGAGCCTTCCAAAGGGCAAAGCCCCTGGTCCTGACATGTTCATTAATATCTTTTATTCTGCATTTATTGATATTCTGGCCCTCTTGCTCACACGGGTATTCAATCATTTTCTCGCTTCTGGTCTTATGGACATCTCCCTTACCCAGGCCTGGCTTTCCCTTATTTTTAAGCCTGAAAAGGACCCTTACTCACCAAGTAGTTACCATCCGATATCCCTTTTAAACACAGACTTGAAAATATTAGGGAAGCTTTGGGTGAACCAGTTATTACAAGTCTGGAAGGCTTTAGTCTGTCCAGAACAGGTGGGCTGTATGGCAGGATGTCACTCAAGTGACCATGTATGTAAACTTTTACATCTGATCTCTATGTCCAGGGAGAGCAGGTCTCCCACAGTTCCGGTCTCCCTGGATGCGGAGAAGGCCTTTGATAAGATCTCATGGTCTTTTCTGTTCCTAGCTCTGCAAAAGTTTGGCTTTCCTGACAACTTCTGTTCCTGGGTGCGGGACTTGCACACGAAACCTTCAGCTAAAATTCATTGTAATGGGGTTCTTTTGGAGCCAGTGATGCTTCAATGAGGAATAAGTCAGGGCTGCCCCCTTTACCCCTTTCATTTTAATTTGTACTTGGAGCACCTAATCTGGAAGTTACAACTTAATCCAGAGATTTGGGGTATTAGTGGGGGGGGCTCCAGGTACAAGTTGTCAGCTTACACGGCAATCTTCTTTTACATCTTGACTCTCTGGCTTCTTCTCTCTCCATGGTTTTAAAAGAAATTCAGGCATTCTCAGAGATCTCGGGATACTGGCTTAACCGGGACAAATCCCAAGTGATGCCACTCAAATTGCTGGTCTCTAAACATCAAATCTTGGACTTGGGCTTGTGTTGGGCACCTACAGCCTTGACTTGCCTTGAAATTTGCATTTCTTCCACTCCTTCTGAGTTAGCTAAATTAAATTTTACTCTACTCCTCTCCAGAATCAGGGAAGACTTGACGCGGTGGGTTGCTCTGCCTATCTCCTTGTGAGGGAGGGTTAACATCATAAAAATGAATCTTTTGCCCAGAGTTCTCTACCCCATGAGTTTCTTTGGCCTTTATTTACCTAAGGTCTGGTTCTCCCGGCTTCAAAGGGTCATTTCGGATTTTATTTGGCAGCAGGGGAGGTGTGACGGGCACGGTATATGTTGACACAGCCAAAAGAGAGGGGCGGTCTTCATCTGCCAGACTTTTTCTTATATTACTGTGCACTCCACGGCAACAAAATCTTTCATGGGTCCCAAGATCCTGATCGGCCTAGTGATGGGGAATACGTCCCTTTGTGGCTTCAAATTGAATCTCAACTCTGTCATCAATACTGCATTCAGCTTTCTAGTCTTTTATATTCTAAACCCTCAGCCCTTCTTCCGAGACTCGGTACCACCACTCTGAAATGGTCATTGCAGGCCCTTACCCAATTGAGGTCATACCGTCAACAGGATTGATCTCTGGATTTTTCTCAACCCCTTCTGGGGAATCCCTACATCAGAATTGCTACCCATCCCATTCCTTTTACTTTTTGTCCCTTGCAGTGGAAATTCCTGCTAGAATCTTCTTTCCAGTGATAGGCCAGCATCTCTGGTGGTGATCCAACAGTGCTTTGCCCTCCCAGTCTATCATCCCTTTAAACATTTACAGTTATTGGGGGCTGTGACTGCTTTCCTAGGCCAGCCACAATGGGCTTCCTCCCCCTCTTCTCTCCTCCCAGAAATCCAGTCGATTGCCATTAACCCACACTCAGTGTCTAACTATTAAGCTTTCTTTCAACTTAATGACCCTAGGAGGCTACTTGGCATGGGTTTTTACTGGCGACATACTCTACACTTGCAACTCAAGCTTAAGGACTAGCAGTTAATCTGGAAGAGACTCTATATTATTTATTTATTTATTTATTTATTCATTCAATTTTGGTAACCGGGTAGGCTCACTGAGCCCCAAAGGTGCCTTTTTCAGGAGCAACCTGGAATTAGTTACAATGCATTTGTTAAGTAAGACGGATATCATTACACCCAGTTCCGCATTCTTCACAATAGGTATTTCACCCCCCTACAACTATTTTGTATGGGTCGCCTTTCATCACCAGATTGTACTTACTGTGGCTCCGAGGTGGGCTCTCTTATGTGTATTTTATGGGACTGTCCTAAAGTAGCCCCCTTCTGGTCTAATATATGTTGCTCCCTCAGTCCTCTGCTTTCTCTGGATTCTTTTTTTACTCCTGAGTCTTGTCTCATAGGTCTTTTTCTGGAGGAGCTTTTTGGTCCCTATAAAGCATACCTTTTCCTAATTGCTATAACTGCTAAACTGGTCATCCTTTGGCACTGGAAGGACAATTATATTCCTTCACTTTCTGAATGGTGACAGGAACTCCTCCAAGCTTTGGCAGTGGAGAAGCATAATGCTAAATGAAGGGAGAAAATCGACAGATATTTGGAATTCTGGGGCTACTTGGTAGCTCTTAATTAAAGGATCCCTGAATACGTCTGGTGGGAACTCATAAGGTGTACAGCAGGTTATACAGGGACTCTGGCCTATTAGACCCCCTCAATTGCTCCCATTCTTTTCCTTTTCTTGCCCTTCCTTTGGATAACCTTCCATTCTAGGATTCATTCCTCTGGTGGGTGGCAGTGTTCAGGGTTTGGTGGGGGAAGGGAGTGGGTTGGGGGAATTTAGTGGGCGGTTTAGGTGTATGTAGGTTTCTTTTGCTTATCTTTGTGTTTGATAGTTTGCTTCCTGTCACACCGCTTATGTACATACATGGTTCCTTGTTTAATCTATTTTGTTATGTTCATAATTCAAGAAAGCATATTAATTTGTAAAAAAGGATGGGAGTAAATTCAGGAGAGATGTGAGGAAGTACTTCTTTACAGAAAGAGTGGTAGATGCCTGGAACATTCTTCCAGTGGAAGTGGTGGGTGCAAAAACAGTGGTGGGGTTCAAGAATTCATGGGATAGGCATAAGGGAATCTTAGTGGAAAGCAACAGAGCGAGAGATCTGGACATCATGTAGGGTCTGTGGTGACACTGTAGGAAGGGACAAAATGGGCAGACTAGGTGGTCAAGTGGTCTTTATCTGCCATCAAATTCTATGTTTCTGCGTACTTCTGCATTCTCTAAAACTAAACTGGTTTTCAGAATGCAAGTTTTTCTCCGTAATCCAACTTTCCAACTTCTCAAGCAAGCATCTTGTATACAATTTAGAAGGAATACACAATAAAGATATTGGCCAGTAGTTTACTGAGTCTCTTGTGTTTCCTTGTTTAAAAAGGGGACAATTTCTCCTGTAAGCCAGGCCTTAGTTACATCAGTAGTGCTGTTTATATAAAAATAATTTTGCTAGTCATTCTGCCCACCAAGATATGTTGACTCTAAAGAGTTCTGCAAACAGTCCATTTGTTCCTGGCGCCTTGTCCCCCCCACCGACCCACCCCCTTTTGTTTCCATATAGCTTTTCACCTGACTCTTCAGACATAGGCAGGCTTTCAGGCCTCTCCCTGCCCCATTCTGCCTAGCAACCACCTCAATCCAGCCCAATCAGACCCAGAGACCCATATGGATTACCCCCCATGGTGGGGTCAGGTGGATAGGTCCACCCTCCCCCCAGAAACTCAAATGCAGTGATGGGTCCTGTGGGCTAGATGGTGGTATGGGGTGCAGAGACAGTGGGCAGGTCTTCATTCAGCCTCTGCCATCCATTTCCCATTTTCTACCATTGATTTCCCAGTTGTGGAAGCATGTTGAACATGTGTGCATGGAGGTGCACACACATCATGGAAACAGGGCACTTTCCCTTTTACTTTTTGCCACTCGAGTGTGGCACTACCCCCAGACCTCCACCTGGTGGTGGCCAAGAGCTGAGTTGACACACCGTGCCACCCCACCCCAGGAGATGAGAGCAGTCAGTCAAACCTCTCTCCCCCCTGGTCAACCCCCAGCAACCTATGCTTGTTCCTGAGCATGGGTTGTTGGCATGGCAGGAGGCGAAGCATTCAGTGCCGCAGTCTTCCACATCACCAAGTGGACCTTCTGTTTCTACTCCTTTGACACACTCAGTGATACAAAACTTCATGTCTGCTTTTGCTGTTGTTACTGCCGCCTTCACCTATTTCAACTTTGCCTGATATTTCTCCATCTCCTTTTCCACATTGGCCACTTTTAAGCTTATGAAGGCCTTCCTTTTTTTCTTGACAGCCTCCCCACCTCACAAGAGAACCAAATTGATCTCTTATGCTTCTTCCTTTTTACAACATTCATGGCACAATAATCTGTTCAGAATTGCCCCTTGTTCATTTCCCACTTTTACTCTACTTCTTTCATCTGGTCTACCCCCACAAAGTTTTCTCTCACTCGTTCTCTCATCTGGGTAAAATCTGCCCGTTTGAAGTCCAGAAACACTACCCCGAATGGGGGACTAGTGACACAGCCATTTCAAACCACACAGAATTGTGGTCTCTGGAACCCAGTGATTTGCTGACTTTCACCCAGCCTACCACCTTAAGTTGGTGATTATCCAGTTGAGGATGGTGTCTGCTACGTGGGTTCCCTAACCAGCTGCACAAGCAGACAGCCCTGCATCATGCCCAGCAGTGCCTGATTCTTGTAGCCCCTGGCCACTGGGGTATCCTAGTCAGTCTCTGATAGACTCAAATCCCCTTCCATCACTAGGTCCCCTTTTGCTAACCCCTCTGAATTTCCTGACCCAATTCCCTATCTTCCCCCCACTTTTTGCTCTGGTGATCTATAGACTACTCCCATCCTAACCTTTTCACCAGCAGCCACAGTTAGCTGTACCCAAATAAACACCACTGCCACTCTATCCTTCTTGAAGGGCTTATCTTCTGTGGCTCCCATACTCTCCCTAATGTAGAGGTCTACTCCCCCTCAACCCCACTGTGTCCCTGTTGTACAGAGTATACCCTGGATCTGCCAAATCATATGTGTTGTTCCCTGTGACCCATGTCTCACTGATGGCTACCAAATCTAACTTGGTCTCAGACACCTTTGCTTTTAGATCGCTTATCTTATTATTATGACTCCTGGAATTCAAGCAGACCCCTTCTAACCTCCCCTCTTAAAGGGACACTGTCAACCTGTTTTTCATCATATTACTTCTAATTAAAACCCACATTTTATGATTGCTAACCTTCTCTAAAATTCATTGATGTTGCTGTTTGTTTTGTCTGTCTCCTTGTTTAGTAGAAATGAAATACATAGCAATGTATATTTATAAACAACTTTGTTTGGTTTGCAGTCCTGGATCTGTTCTTACTGCATACTTCCTGAGCATTAGAAATACACCCAAACAGTGCAGTCACTCATGAAGCAGTAGTTTTCTAAACTCCCACTTCATCATGAGAGGCTAGACTGTGTTGTGGGTGTTCCCAAGTCCAAGAAAGATGCAGTTGGAGATGATCAAGAAACATAAACAAACCTGTGTTTGTGTGGTAACACCAGTATGGTGGGCAGTCTTTTTTTTTTTTCCGAATCTAACTACCCGCTACATCAACAATCTTTACAGAATGCTGGTAATCATAAAATGTGATTTTTGAACTAGGGACACTTTAAGACCTAAAGGGGTTGACAGTGTCCCTTTAATCTCCTGCACATTATCTGTTGCCAGGTCCTTGCCCACTGCAGCCTTCTTATTCCTCTCTTTTCTTCTCCAGCTAGCTGAACTATTGTGATCTCTAATCTCCCCTCCTTTCCTAAACCTTTTTTTGGTCCCTGTTCTTGCCATTACTGACATCCCTTAGTTTCCTTCCCATTTTTGGGGAAGTCCCTGTTAGGTACTCCTTATCCCCCCTTCTTAGGAATTTCCAGCCTCCGTAGGCCATCACCTTTAAATAACCTATCCCAGAAGCTATGCCAATATCCCACATATCTATATCCCTACTCCTGACACCATCACTTCAATCAGGCATTGGTTTCCTCCTGCCATACCCTACCCTCCCTGCTCTTCTCTGTGCCCCACACTATAGTATTTCCGGGAAGCCTAGTGACTATCCTCCCCATTAACTCCCCCTTCCAGTCTCCAAATGTTAGATTTAGCTTCCTCAAAATTTTTCTTTGCAAGGTTGTTGGTCCCCAAGTGTAGAAGGGCAGGCAGCATCTCTCCCATCCTTTCTACCATCCTCCCTATTGTTTTTCTGTCTCTAACAGCAGAAGCACCTGACAGGCATCTGATTTCCTTTTACACCACTCTCCATAGAATCCCCAACTATAAGCATTCGGTCTACTATTTTCTTTCTTCTTTCTGCCCAGCTGGAACATTCTCCCCTTGCATCCTGCTCCTTTGTGACTGGCTCGCAGCTTCCCCTGGTGGAGCCTGGTAACTGTGCCTCCTGCAGGGGTACAAATCTGTTTGCAGTCACTGCCAGAGGACACAGTTTCACATCTGTAGACTGTCCCTTACCACCCTTATCACTTTCATGGTTCAGGATTCCAGCTCAGCTGTTCGGGCAGCAGGAATATTTCTTGCCCAGCTGCCCGCAGCTGTACATGGAATTCCTCAAACCACCTGCAAATATGGCAGTACCCATCCTCCAGAGCATGGCTCAGGGGATGGTTAACCTACATCCCCTACATTTGGCTGCCCCAATGTGCCTTCCCTCATCTGCATGCATTTTTTTTTCTATTCAGGTATTCACTGAGGAGATAACTAGCAGTATCTCCCTAAAAACCTTGCTTTTATCTGCTGGCTGACTCCTTCATTTCTGCAAGCCCCTACATTGGCCTGCCCTAGAATGGGTATAGTTCATATTGGTGCTAAACTATCCCCTATACAGGCCTACCCCAGACCAAGTGTACTGTGTATTGGTGCTATACTTCCCCTAAGTAGGTCTATCACAGAAAGGGTTTAGTGCCTACAGTGACCTTTTCACTGCCCGTATTACTACTTGTTTTGTCTATCCTCCCCTTCATGGTCAGTGCTCCCTGCAAAACTGCAGACTTACCTGCATATACCTGCAGACACCCCATGATAGATGCAATGTGCCTGGCTCTGTGGTCCTCAGGTTTCCTGGGGTCGTACAATCCTTGTTGCAGACCAATGGAATTTAAATAGAAAGGTCCCCTGATTTGCACTGAAGTCACACAAACATAGTGATGGAAGTTGTACACTTACTGCTCTTCCACTTGTTAGCCGTAGAGACTAAATCAGTGATTAAAGAAGGAACTGATATATGCTAGAAGGTGAACCTTCCATTCAAAAAGCAGTTAAGAGGAGCAGAAACTTTCCTATTGGTATCTGGCCAATTTATTTACAACCTGTCAGCTTTTGCTTTTATATTTCCTGGAAGCAAATAATGGGAAAAGTAAGTGATGCAACAGCAAATGCGTTATTTGATTTTGAAATTACACTCCAGAAAAAAAAATATCTGGCTTAGTGAAGCCAACAATTCAATGTAGAATAAAAAAACTTAAAACGGTTATTTTTTTTTCTTAGCCCCACCCCATCTAAAAATTAACAAAAACTTGTTGATCCTCTCTTACATTTGAATGCATATGATGAAAGACATTCAAGTACTTTAACACCACTGCCTCAACCTCACAAGTGGCACTACTGAGTTTGTTATCCTTTATCTATTGACCTAACCCTTTAGCTGACAACTAGCTGGTGGCTCACTTTGGCAACTGATAGGCAAGTACATGACAAGCAGGTAAATTGCAGGTGACTGAGTGATGACTTACTTATAGTGTCAACAAGGTGATGGCTGCTTAGTCAGCAGTTGCCCTTCAGGGCAGCTTCAGGGTTCACCTTATGGTGCTGTCAGTGTTCATTCTGAGGTCATTTATTTTAACAGGGTGGAGGGGTGCTTTACTGCATCTGTGCCCCATTGAGATTTTAATTTATTAGAGTATTTTGTTTTTGAAATTCTATATAGTTGGTAGCTGAATTATATTTGGATTCTTGCCAATAAAAATTAATGAACGAATGGCAGTTAAGGTCTTTCTCTAGTCTTTACCTGATTCTCTTTCTCTCTCTCTCTCTCTCTCTCTCTCTCTCTCTCACTCTTTTCTTAACTTCCTTAAAGTGGGCTTTTCTTTCATTACTTTATTTAACCTTAGAAAGAAAACATGCAGGTTATAACAGGGTGCAAGAAAAATTGGCTAAAGCAGTCATTTTTCAGTTTTACTTGTGTACAGCTGTACTACAATAGTTCATAGGGGTTTCTTTCAGTACTGGCTCTGTTCAAACACTGTGGGTTAAGGAGCACCTCATTCACTGGTCTATCATCCCAGTTAACTCTTCACAGGAAAGTCCCAGGCCAGAAAACAAAATGCCCAAGGCCATATCGACTGGAAATGTTTTCTGTGAAGCAAAGCTGAGCAGTTCTGGCAAAGAACTTGAAAAGAAACTGTTATAACTGTAAGAGATACTCGAACTGTACATATAAACATATGATAAATCATGGTAAACATATTTTTATTTTAAAAAATGGAATTTGAATTTAAAAATGCATTACTTTGCAGAATATTAGAGACTCCCCTTATAGGAAATGGACTATGCCAACCAAACTCAGAACTTCAGAATTTTAGAACTATGTACATGAGACACATGCCATTGACTCCCTCGCACCTGTCCATGTACGACCCAAATCTTTATATTTAAGGTCCCCTTGGTTTGATGGGGACCTCAGGGAGATGAAGAGAAAGGCTCAGAGGTTAGAGCACTGCTGGAGGAAGTCCGGCCTGGATGCGGACAAATTGGCCCTACGTATGCATTATAATGCATACCAAGGTGCAATCAACCATAAGAAGGCAGTGTTTCTGTCCAGGGAGATTGCTGACGGGAAGAACTGACCAACTATACTTTTTTGGACTGTAGACAGGCTACTCTATCCTGCCTGTCTGCAGCCGAAGAAGGTTTTTCAGACTTTGAATGTGGAGAGTTTGCTCGGTTCTTCTCGGACAGAGTGTCCAGTATTCAGCAGGGAGTTTCTCCAGTCAGCAATGTCATAGCTGACAGTGGTTGCCAGAGGTATTCTAAGTGTGCTCTGCCTGGTTGAGGGTAGTTTAAACCAGTGGATGCCAATGAGGTTATTGAGGTGGCAACCAATCTGAAGCACACTTTTTGTGAACTGGAGCCAGTGCTGACACGTTTCTTGATGAGATACATCGACACCGTTGGCCCGGTGTTTGCTCTGATTGTCCGGTGCTCCTTATCTGAGGGGGTCTTTCCTGATGCCTTGAAGGAGGCACTGGTGAGACCACTCTTAAAGAAACCATCTTTGGACCTGGAGGTCAGGGCAAATTACCGACCTATCTTCAATCTTCCCTTTTTAGCAAAGGTTGTGGAGAAGGTAGTGGCGCTTCAGTTGGAGGAGCACCTCATGACCCATGAGTTGTACGAACAATTCCAGTCAGGGCTTCAGGCAATGCATAGCACAGAAACTGTGCTTTTTGGGTGCAGAATGACCTCCTCAGGGCTAGAGATCGAGGAGAAAAGATAATTCTTGTTCTCCTTGTCCTCTCTTCAGCTTTTGACACTGTGGACCATGGTGTGTTGCTGGACCATCTCAGAGAACTCTGCAGACTCACTGGCACTGTCATCTGCTGGTTTCAGTCCTTTTTATCCAACAGGAGGCAACGGGTTATGATGGGGAATTTCTCCTCCTCTGCTAGCCTCCTTTCTTGCAGAGTACCTGAGGGTTCGGTTCTGGCCCCTATGTTGTTTGCAGTGTATATGCTGCCCCGGGGGGGGGGGTCATTAGGCAGTATGGTTTGGGTTTTTATTGCTATGCTGATGATACCCAGCTATACTTATCCTTTGCCCCAGGAACATCCAATGCAGTGGATGTGCTAAACATCTGCCTTGCTGAGATTAATGACTGGATGGCATCTAGCTGGTTGCGTCTGAACCCGATAAGATGGAGGTATTGGTGGTGGAGTCGAACAGAGTGCATGATAGGTTGGCCTCTGATTCAGAAACTGGACTAGTTCTGGGTTCTGTCTCATTGAAGGCCTCCTCAAGGGTGCAAAATCTTGGTGTTATATTTGATAGGAGTTTGACTATGGAGGCCCAGATTTCCTCTGTTGTCCACTCCTGTTTTTTCCATCTTAGAAATATCACCAGGATAAAGCCCCTTGTTCCGCCTCTGGACCTCCCCACTTTGATGCATGCTTTGGTTACATTGAGGCTTGACTACTGTAATGTGCTGTATCTCGGGGTCATGGGAGGATCTCTCCGCAGACATCAGCTAGTGCAGAACGCAGCTGCCCAGTTACTTACTGGGCAGCTGAAGTTTTGCCATATTACACCGGTGTTGCATGAACTGCACTGGTTGCCAGTCAGGTGGAGGATCCTCTTTAGGGTGGGGCTTCTCACCTATAAGGCCCTACACGGTCAGGGCCCAGGTTACCTTTTAGACCTTTTGGTTCCTGCTGTCTTGCCTCACCCCTTCTGTTCCTTCTATGGAGGTCTCTTAGTGGTTCCCAGGTCAAGGCTGAAATTGGCTGGTGATAGGGCATTCAGTATCACCACCCCAGTCCTGTGGAACTCGCTCTCTGCTGGGGATAAGAGGGCCCCCACTTTGGAGGTATTCAAGGCACGCCTTAAGGCCCTCTTATTCACCCAGGCATTTTTAGACTAAGTTAATGATTGGTGAACTCTGATTTTAGTAGAGTAAGGATAGTTGGTTATTTGCTGCAAGTTAATGTTTCTATAAAATTATGTATATAATTCTTTTTATGTTATTTTGTTGATGTATTTTGAATATATGTTAATTTATTGTACGGTGCCCAGAACATCCAGGAATGGGCATCTTTAAATACAATTTTACCTTACCTTACCTTACCTCTCTTATAGTTATTAGAGTACCTGGAATGTTTAGACATAAACAACCCTGATTAGGTAAGAATGATGCCATGATTTATAAAATAATGTTATGGGTCCAGCGTGCATGCCTTTTATGGATCTAAGAGTGTCATCTTTTGTGTCATTAATATGGCAGAACTGCTCACACTCAGTTTTTCTCTAAGCTACAGATACATTGCAAGGACTTTCTGTAGCGCTCTGCAGGTGGAAAAGGAAAGGAAGGAAGGAAGGAAGGATTTACATTTTATGCAATGCCCGTCATGCACACTGTATCCTTAAGGACTGTATTAGCCTTGAGCAGACACACCAGCCATTAACAAGAAGTTTAGGAGAAACAGAGAGAGATTAAAAATCATCGGAAGCATTAACACTACTGTATATTTTATATTTACTAATAGCGTGTACTACCAAATATATACAGTGTGCTTGATAAACAAAATTTGTTAAGATTTACCAATGGGTTGTGCTACACTGCTTTATTCACTGCTACTCCTTTGCTGAGCTCTCAGGCCCTCAATATTCTGGAGATATTATTTTAGTCAGAAAAAAATAAAAGGTCAGAGCACACTTACCCCAGGATTAGCTACGTAAAAAGCACTGTCTAAGCCACAAACAAATGTAGTGACTAAAAAAAGCTTCATTACTTGCAATACACACTTGATGGCAAACAAACCACAATGTTCATGTTAACAGTCTTAGACTGTATGCATTTCACCTAATAAAGCTTTTTTAGTCACTACATTTGCTTGCGACTTGGTACATTTTACTTAGTTGATCCTGGGCTACGTGTGCTCTGACCATTCTTATTTTCTGGTGTATTTTACTGTTAAGAGGTTTCTTTGGGATCCTTAGTGGCAGCCCTTTTTATGTATACTGTAAGTATATGTTATTATCTTCCAACACTTTTGCAGGAAGAATTGGTACTTCTACAGGGGAGACTGAAATATTCACAATGAGAAGGACATAAGATAAAGGAAAATTAGATTGAAAACTACACAGTTACTAACTAAATAATGTTTAGTTATGCCTAAATTCAGAAAAAGTTGACAAATACTTTTATTAATCTTTTTAAACCATCATGTAATTTTATGTACTGATACAAAAAAAAATAGTGATACAGCCTAGTAATACAAAAATAATATATATACTATGTATTTGCAGGTTTTTGGCTATGCCACAGCTTAAAAACATGCATCAATAATGTACTTAAAAGGCAGGTTCAAACAGGATTGATATACATATACCTCTCTCTCTCTCTCTCTCTATATATATATATATATATATATACATGGAGAGAAAGAGAGAGAGAGAGAGAGCTAGCTAGCTAGATAGATAGGTAGATATGTGTGTGTGTAAAGATACATATGTATATATATATATATACTGTATATATATACAGTATATATAGTTTTGACTCATATAAACACTATCAACAGAACTAATTCCTAATAGTTGCATTCCCAGCTTTGTTTAAAAAAATAATTTGTTTCTAGCCCTAACATTTCCAAAGTTAAGCCCTCTAAATGATCATTTATTTAAAATGGAATAATTTTGAAACCATTAGGTCTAGAAAATTAACATTCAAATGAAAACTTGGAGAGAGCTAAGTTGATATATTTATAAGTTATTGGTATAAAACACATAAAATGGTTCATGAATTAATTTTTAAATCCAGTTATTTTAACAACACATAGAAACATAGAATTTGATGGCAGATAAGGACCGCTTGGCCACCCAGTCTGCCCATTTCCCTACCTAATGGATAAGCTGCAGATCCTAGTTAACCAGCAGCCTACTTCTTCCTACCCCCAACCCCTAGAATTGCCTTATGACTGTCCTATGCATGCTTGAATTCCACCACTGTTTTTGACTGCACAACCTCCTCCGGAAGGCAGTTCCATGCATCCACAACCCTCTCTGTGAAAAAATACTTCCTTAAATTACCTCTGAGCCACCCCCCCTCTATCTTCAAATTGTGCCCCCTTGTTCTTGCACACCTCTTTTTTTGAAAGATGCTACCCTCTTGGACTTTGTTGATTCCCTTGAGGTACTTGAAAGTTTCTATCATGTCCCCCCTCTCCCTCCTTTCCTCGAGGCTATACATTATTATATATTACATGTACTGTATAGACATGTAGCAAGAGAACTGTATTGTTTCAGTTTATACATGTAGATTAGACACTAAGCTTTCATTTATAAAACAACAACAACAACAACAACAAAAAAGCTAAGTTCCATGATTACCAGCTCAAATGTTACAGCTTTCAAAATATAATATCAAGCATTGGAAGATATAAAACATTATTTTTGGAAATGGTTGAAGGATACTATTCATGGTTCAGCCTAGGAATAAACACATTCATTTCTAATTGAGTCCTTAGACTAATTGTTTCCATTGTGGACCTTTATGCACATTTTTTAAATAATAAGCAATGATATATAAACTTATAGAGGTAGAATACATTTTGCATATCAAGCAGTTCCATCTGCCTGTTTTCAGCAGGGAAAAAACATGTTGTGAATAAAAAGAAAGCATGATTTTTCTTCAAGAAATGTGGCTCTGAGAAGTCAGGGCAGAAGCAACAGTAATAGAAATACAATTTAATGGAATAGTTCACTATTATTTTGTAGGTGTGAAGAATATTTTGCTGTACAGTATATACATTTCTATTTCTAGTGACATTAAAAGAAAGTTCAGGAAGGGTAGAAAATAAGAGATGGGGGGATGTGAAGCATAGAGAGGTTAAGTACTGTAACTTGCTTAAGGTCACAAAGTAAACCGCACTGGTGGGATTCAAACCTTGGCCATCAGCTTTGGTTCTGTCCTCTATGCAGCTTCTCACAAGAAAATGCTTACCTAAATAAAGAATTTGGAAAAAAAGAAAAGATATCCATATCAAATGTAACAATTATTCCACTAATGTCCATGAATGAAGATCACCTGCTTTTTAGACAGACTGCTTGGGACTTGTCAAGGACTGCTTATCTGCCATTTTTGGCCAGAAACTAGGACTTACATTACAAAAGTGTTTGGGAGCCTTAAACAAGTAGAAAATGGACAAACTGCAGCTTAGTGTTACATGAATAACAGCTGTAGAATCCACATGCTTGGAAAAAGGGAATGGCGGTAATGTAACATACAAAGGATAAAATACTTGCTTGACTTTGAAAATGTGGTGACTTCCCTTACCGTATACAGAGAAGTAAGTTTACTGGAGAGTGTCTGAATACTTTTACTCACAGAATACCAGCAGGATTTGGAACCCTCTCCCACACAGACACAAAGTTGCATTGTTTTTGATTGTTTGGTCTGACTACAGGTGCTGTATACGGACATGGAGGTTTAATTAGCACATGCAGTAGACTACAGCTTCAGGATGATGAATGAATGAATGAATGAGCAAATGTTGACTTAGGGAAACAATACAAGAATAGGACTCTGGGGACTTGAATGTAACCCACCCACCCACCAACATACTACCCTACTCTAAGTAATAAAAATTTAACCACCCCCTCCCCTCCACGCACACACATTCACAGGAACACACATCTGACACATCTGTAAAATCATATGATATGTTTTAATTGTTTCTGTTTCTTTCTTTAAAAAAAAAGGTCAGAGAAGATTTTTTCTTTTATTAAAAATCCCCACCCCCCACCTCGGCATGTCTCACTTTCTACTTATTTAGTCAGGTCAAAAGTTCTAGAAATTCCTTTTCAGTGGATTTACCTAGGATACTCCACTTAGATTCCATAGCTTATATTCAGTTGGATTCTGTTACAGAATGTTTCAGCTGGAAGGACTGTAGGAGGTCAAGTGACTTGCTTAGGGTCACACAGTGAACCAGTGAAGTGTGGTGGGATCTGACCCAATCATCTCCAGTTTCACAGGTCAGGGTAAAACAACTTTACCCCACAACTACAAGCAGTGGTGCCCCTCTGGTCTGAGGCTGTCGTAGTTAAACCCCTGATGTGTTTGTCTCAATGGCCTGCCCTGGCCTAGAGAGGAATATTCATTGGTACCTCTTCTAGAAGCTTGCCTTGGTGCCCCACCGGACCTCCCTCTGGCTCTAGGCCTTGCCTGTCATTTCCCCTTTTTCCATTCCATTAGCATACTTCTGTCATCATCTGGGCTATCCTGGTTTCTATTATCCCAACTTCCCCAAGTCCCCCTGCTCTGTTTTTTTTTTCTTGTTCCAAGACGTGCATGGTTTTTTGGCTTGTATGTCCTTCAAGTTGCCATCCACTGTGCATGAGCCTTATCACACTAAAAGCTGCAGTGCTGGTCATAATAATATGGGAGGCCCCCACACTGTGAAAAAACACTGAGAGGCAACTGAGCAAGACCAAGGCAGTCAATGTACACCCTAATGTGGCCTTATAAAAAACGCTGTTCACCAAAAGTATAAATGGTGCTATATATTTTACTGAAGCCACAAGGTAATAAAATAGGACTTGATGTTTCGTAGTAATCCCACTACTTCAGGAGAAAGTAATGACCTGCAATCATTTATATGTTGTAACATTTTCTTGATTAGTACCCAAACAAATATTTAATTGTTCTAGATTATAGATTTTTTACATATTATTAGTGTGTTCTAATAATAATTAGATTCATAACGAAGCTGTTTCATACAATATAAAACTATATATCAATTATACATTTATATTAAGAGTTCATAACCAGAACAATAGAAAACTCCTATCACTTAATGTAGCACCATACCCTATTCTGTTACAATATTTTGAATTTCCATATTGTTTGAGCCCTGACCACTCTAAAACTAAAAATAAAAGTAGATACTGTATACTTACACTAATAAGTTTTATCTTTCATGCTTCTTATCAACAGTCTAAGACTTTTTATTAAGAAAGGTACCTTAAATGTTTTTCAACCAAAGACTTATTAACCAACTTGCTTAGCAAACGTCACATGCTATTGTAAAAATACATCAAAATGTATGTTAGAGTTCAATTGTAACTCAATAGCTTGTTACTTTCTTAATTTGTAAACTCTCTATAATATAAATTCAATCAATACCCAAACTGATAAGAGGTAGAATTAATTGCTTATTCACCATTTTTAAACTTCAGTTTCTTTCTCAAGTTTTAAATCATTGCTGCTTTCGTTTTGTATGTGTGAAAACAGTAAACAATTTTAAATCAACATGACCTGCTGAATATCTTGATTATATAGTATTGCATTCTCTTTTATGCTTACCTTATAGGTGATGCATTTATTCACGACAGTCAGAGAGAAAAGAATGTTGTATTTCTGCTTTTTAAATCTTTTGTCAGACGCGTGCCAAACCAAATGGGCTGGGGCTGACATCCATACCTCTCAGCCTCCTGCCTCGTAAATTAGGGACAAGGCTTAAAAAAATCAGGGACAAAGGACAAAAATCAGGGACACTTCTTTAAAATTGGAAATATCCACTCAGGAAGCCGGTAGAATAAAGGGCTTAGTGTAAAATGCATTTTCTAAGGAAGAACAAGTCTGTAACTTTAATGTTTGACATTATTTTATGCTTATAACCCCAGCTGTTTGGTCACAAAAACACAATTTTTAGGAGGGACAGAGTAAAATTTTGAGGCAAAATCAGGGACGTCCCTGAAAATCAGGGACAGTTGAGAGGTATGCTGACATCAGCTGTAAATATGTACTAACAACTTGATGCTAAACAGCATCAAGTGACTCGCTGCAAGCAAATCATTCCCCCCCTGCATGCCCGACTTGCAAATTACATGCAACAGCCAAAATGGCTGTCAGCACTGAGTCAAATCTTTTCAGCACTATTTTTCTACATGCTGTCTGTGAACACCATAAGTTCTCAATCTATGTCATATCAATATTAGAACACCATGTCAAGAGTTAGTCAAGCTCAGGAATAAAGAGTTTTTGCTTACTTCATTAAGTGACCATAATGGGATTCGAATCATAGTGACCAATGTTAACATAAATAAATCCCTTATATTCATTCTATGACATTTAATCTATTACCTTTCATCAGTGTAAATTATATATCAATAAATAAGCACATAAGTCATCATTTTTATCTAACTTACAAATTTAAATTGTATGATGAGAGTTGTATTACACTTTGAAAAATGATAAGTCGTCTCATTTAAAAACAGATGTACAATGTCTCATCTTTAAAACAAGTCAGTCAATCTCCTCATTGAGATAGAACTTTGAGTTTAACGTATTTAATCTGACAATCCATTTTGCCTCTAGTATCAAAACCACCTTTTCCCAATCTCCCCCTGGTTTCAGTTTAGGAAACGTCCCCAAATTTTAACTGTGATACTGTGTCTTTTCAATTTAAAGTGATGTGCCACTGGTGAGGATTAATCTTCACACCTAATGCAGCTCTTGTGTTCAGAAATATATTATGTTAAAGGTCTTGTAGTCATGCACACATATATAAGATCATAGGGGCATTTTAACAGTAAATAACAAGTGTAGTCTGACATGTCATAAAATCATCAGTCACTATTTTCTCATCCATCCCTAGGTACATTTCTAAATTCCTTCAGGCAGTAGGTATGACAACACTGGGCATGATTTCCATATGGGAAGCTGTCCTTTATATTACTTTTTGGCCAGTTTGTACCTCTGGTTTCCACTGGTGTATTATGTTGAGATCTACATAGTCTGTCTTTAAGACTCCTAGCCTTTTTTGCTATGGTTAATGGTTTTTCTTTGAAAATCTGTGACCCTGTCTCATGGGAGAACAATATATTCCCGATGTTTAAAAATAATTATTTTTATTCTTTCATGATGGTTGCAAAAAGTTGAAGCTAATACCATTGTTTCCTTTGTTTTTTCTCTAAAACTTTTCTCTTTGTTAGTAAGTCGTCTCTATCAAACATATCAACATCCAACTTTGCCTTATGTCTCATTTCTTGTTTGTATCCTATCACTTTAAATCTATTTTCCAAATCTATTTTAGCTTTTTTGTTGTCTTCTGTTCTGGTACTGTTTCTGTTCATATGCATTAATGGGCTTTTTGGTATATTGTTAATGGCATGTTGTGGATGTAAAATGCTTGTTTCTAGCAGGGTATTCTTATCTGTTCAATTTTTAAAATTTTAACCTCCAATCCATCATTGTGCTTGAAAATTTTTAGATATGAAAAATATATTTCCTGAACATCCCAAGTCACTGTAAATTTCGGTAAATGTGTGCACTCTTGTAATTATGGAATGAATTTGTTCAGTATCTCTAAATTTCTTGTCCAGACAAAGAACACACTATCAATAAACCTCTTCCACACTGTGGACCAATGGGCGTACAGCACATACTGTATGCTGTCATCCAGCGGGTGGCCAGGTGGTATGCGGGCAGGGTGCTGCTGCCCGCCGATGATGGGGAGGGAGTTGGGTGGCTGAGTCCTCTGTGGATGGGATGGGAGGAGGGTCCACTGGGCCACCTGGTTTTATATATATATATATATATATATTTATATATGTGTATGTGTCACATGCCTGCGATCAGGCAATATGGGAGGGGGGATACCACTGGACCACCAGGTAGCCTAGTCTACTATGGGAGCTCACAGTCAGGCATTGGGATAGGGGGCTGCTGTCCAACCAGGAAGGTTGGTTTGGCACAATGCCCATGATCAGGTGGAATGGAGGGAGGGGGGACCATTAGCACACTGGGTACTATATTAACATACAGATGCCCGTGATCGGACATATCAGAGGCGGGGGAACCACTAGACCACCAGGTACTATATGTGATAGTACTGATGCCCATGATCAGACATGATGGGGGGATCCACTGGAGCACCAGGGAGGGTGTGGGTGCTTCCAGACAGTGTCCCTACTGGGCAGGTGGCCACCCACGTCTGGTGGGTGCTGTGATGTGCCCTGCAATGCAGCAGCCCACCTGTGGGTGGCCAGGGTTTGTTCCTACTTTTTATAGGCTCAACACTGTACCCCCATGCTCGGCACACATCAGGGTTGTGCCAGCATCGCTCACACATCTTGGGTGGAGACTATCCAGGATGTGCGCGCCGTAGGCAATACCCTGTATTTGCACAGCGTACCTGCCACCAATGCGCGCGATGCCTCGGGATTTGTGCTGTACAACTTGTCCCTTTGAATATTGTGCCGGGGCACATTGTGGGGTTGTGCATGGGGCAACCACTTTGAATATCTGGACCAATGTGTACAAAATAGTACAAATCATATAATTAAAGAGGGACTACAGTCAAAAGTTCTGGCATCAATACATTTCAGAATTTGTATCAGCATAGTCCCAATCAGCCTCATGCCAAAAATTAGATCTCTATGTCATTTTACAACTCAGATTCACTGACTGTTCAAAAAAGCCAGTTTCAGTGAAGAGCTGATGATGATGATGTCATCTCCAGAACTCAGACTCTAGTCTTCCCTGTCAGCAAGCTTATAGAACCTGTTTCTTCAAAGGCTGGAGTTCATGTGCAATACTTTTCACAAGTAAAACAGGCAGCAACATTCAAAAAACATTGCTATAAAAACTGACTGTTTCAGGTTTTATAAAAAAATTGACAAATGTGTATTCTTTTTTATTTATTTATTTTGGTGCCTTTATGTTGTGGTCCTTTTCTCCAGCGTTA
The DNA here is from genome assembly GCA_016271365.2 of Neoceratodus forsteri. Taxonomy (NCBI): domain Eukaryota; kingdom Metazoa; phylum Chordata; order Ceratodontiformes; family Ceratodontidae; genus Neoceratodus; species Neoceratodus forsteri. The sequence goes on from CM028134.1 coordinate 560,755,684, forward strand.
ATAAATGCGGAATCATGGCACACTGCAGTGAGGTTTAGTTTCAGTTTATTTTTTATACTAGAAAGGCATGTGAGCAAAATTTCCTCTTTTCACTGGTGAGGTTTGCAGACTGAATAAATTTCTGATGTGGTAGAAGGCTGTGATCATTCAAACTTGTCATTCAGTTGAGGTGATTTCTCAGGATGGCACTTTAAAACAATTATTCTAGCTCCCTGTAAATGGGGTGGGAGAGGTAATGCTGCTTTAAACTTTACTATGAGTTTTTATGCAGTAGCCAAGCCAGTCAACCTAGGGCCAGATATTCAAAACTTTGCCCCGGGGCAAAATTAGCACTGAATGGAGGGCAAAATTAGCCCAGAACCATTTGCATGCCATATTCAAAGGAATAGTCTTGGGGCTAAATGAGTTGCATACAGTGTACAAATAGGGCTGAGAGTGCAGTGCAACAATAGCCCAGCAAATAAGACAGCACTGAGTACAGTAACCGAGAGCAGTGCAAACTGTAACAGTGGCCCAGTGCACACAGAGGTGGAGTGAGGTAAGGCTGAAAAATGTGGGCAACGAGTTTGCTAGCAAAGCAGTGAAGCACAACAGCAGCAAACAGTGCAGGACAAATACTGCAGAACCGTGTAATGGAACATTACAGTATTGAGCGGCGCTAACACGTTTGTGCCGCACTGACACATTTGCCTGGCACAATCCCATTTGCCCGGAGCTAAAGTTTGCTATATTTAAAACTGCAATGCAAATGAACCTGCTCAGGCAATCCATGGGCAAACAGCAACATTAGCATTTCGTTACAGCCTGCTTTGCACATGGATTGCCCAGCGCTATAACATGATGCACACAGCTCCACCTGCAGCTTCAACTGGAATTACAGGTCGGTAGCCATGTTTCTTTCTGTGCTCTCAGCTCCACCTGTAGTTCTGACTGATATTACAGGTCAGTTGCCACATTCATTGTGTGCTCACAGCTCACAGAACATTAGCTGTAGTCTTGGTTTGGACACAGATGCAAAGATGCGGTCCAGGGGAGTTGCACTACAGGAATGGGTGGTTGTGCTGCATGCCAGAGGCAAATCATTGTTCCTGTCATAGTGTTTATCAGATGGTACAGTATGGTACACAGCAATGCCTACAGTGTGACAGACAACAGTGACAGGTGCTATCCACACAGTGACAAACACAGTTGAAAGATGTGGTCTGACAATGGACACCACAGTCATACTGTTCTGTGACCCTCATGTGCTGCACCAGTGGCATGGGATCCCCACACTACCATACATGTGGCTGTCCATGTGTGTGGGAATCCCAGACAGGTGTAGGGTATGTGCCCTGGTGGGGGGGCCACACATACCATCATACTGGCACACTGCTGTCTAGAGCAGTCCCGTAAGTGGAACATGTGCACTGTGTGGATAGCCCCAGCTGTGTGGCAGTACCTACTATGTGGTGCAGCCTGGCCACCTGTGCAACCTCCCCTCAACACCCTCCATTCCTTCAGTGCAGCATATGTCTGCTGGGCTGTGTTGGTGTACCCCAATAGGGGATCTGGAGGTGTGTGCTGCATGGATGCACTGCCATGGTGTCCACTGGGCACTGGGGCACCCACTAATGTCTGGCAGAGTTAGGACTGGTGCAAGATGATGGTGACATGGGCAGTGCCATCTATGTGCAGCATGTCTCTGTCATCTATGTGTTCTGTTCATTTTTTTTATCACCTTGTTCACCAGGTAAGCACTGAATGACCCAGAGACACTAACTGGTGTGACTGAGACGCAATGGTGTACAATAAAGACATACAATGCACAACACACAGTACATAAATATCACATTAGGTACACATTACAATACCATACAAATAGTTTGTTGCTGCAAGTGGTGTTCTAGCTCAGTTGTAACATTTACATGAGTGTTCACTTCACAGCACTGTTGGGGCATTGCATTTCATAGTTTGTGTGCCTGTGCATATGGAGTGGCCCACGGTGGCCATCTGCCCACACTGCCTCCTCACTGGATGCATACAGCTTTGTTCCCTGTTGCTTCTGTGTCCATGCCCCTCATCCTGTGTTTGCCCGGCATTAAGACCACCTTTCACGGGCAGTAATTTGTGCCATGCTACATGTTGCGCTAACGCATGTTGCGTGGCGCTATACTTTTTAATATACCTGTGTGCCTGTATGCATGTCTCTGCCCCTCACTTTGCACCATGCATAAATTATCTTATAGCACTGGCACTATCATGTTGCGCCGGTGCTGTTTGGCCTTTTGAATATAGCACTTCAGCGCAAATGTGGTGCAATCGTAGAGCAAAGTTTTGAATATCTGGCCCATAGTGTTTTCTCCCTGACAGGCAGTTACTTAACCTACATTCAGACTCACCTATGTTGTATTCCACATTAAAATGATAATTTTACAGGGCTAACACATCCACCACTAGCAGGAATTAACACATATTAAGCTGCTGTTAAAGAGCACCTTTCATGATGGTCCAAAAAGTTACATCTTTTAGTCATTATAGACAGTACTAGACCTGAAAGGGTGTGTGCATTTGTTATTTTTGGCCAAGGTGTACTCTGCCTTCCATAATTTGGATTTGTTTTTGAGCCCTGCTTTAACCCTGCTGCACTTGCCTTTGCTGTTCAGCTGCTGGGCTGCTAGTTCCCGATGGCAGAGAAGTGACTCAAACTGTGTAGTACTGTGCAGTCATAGCAATTTTTCAAGGGAAATCTACCAGTATTCAATGTACATACTATGTTCCCCTTCCCCAGTACACCCTGTTAGCAATGCATTATGCCAAAATCCAAATGCCTTGTCAGTATCTTTTTTTTTTGTAAAATTGACTTTCTTCTGCCTTGGTAACAAAACATGGGGACTGAAAGAAGATAGAGTAGCTGTCAGCATCTTTCCCAGTTCTTTTGACTTTCATGCAAAAATTACCCCATTTTGTGAAAGACAAGATATGGAACTTACAAGTACAGGAGGCTGATTTTCAACTGCTAGGAAAAGACATCTTATAAAACAGAGCAATATTGTGTTGAGAGATAGAGATTGAGAGTTAGAGCACCTTTCCCAGTCCTTTTGACTTTCATGCATATATTATCCCTTGCACTGATTCTGGAATTGCATTTCATTCATTTTGCAGAATGCAAAAACTAACTGCAGAGGACAGAAATGAAATACAATTCCAGAATCAATGCAATAATGGGTAATTTATGCATGAAAGTCAAAAGAACTGGGAAATATGTTCTTTAAAACTTGTTATAACATGGGACAACAAATACACAAATGCAATTGGTGGAATCTCACCCCGTGACCATTCGTTAATGACTTAATGAACAGCATGGTGAGAAGCCCAACCAGCACAATCTGTCTCCAGCAGCTGGGCTTATTACTCTTCAGCTAGAGAACCGTAGTTTGTGGTAGCCACTGTCAGTGTCAGTGGCTCAGTAGGTGGCACACTCACCTCTGAGGCTGGGAGATCAGAGGTCTGTGGGTTCAGTTCCTACATCTGGCACTTGGGTTAATGTCCCAGTACTGACACTGTAGTGCAGCATGAGAGGGGTGCTGCACTTCTGAGGTGCCGTCTTTCAGATGAGACGTTAAACCGAGGTCCCATCTGCCTGGATTGGTGGTAGTTCAGATGGATGTTAAAGATCCCATGGCACTTTTCGAAAAGAGTAGGGGAATTTTTTATTTAAGCAACAAAATAAATCAATAAAAAACAGTGTTGCCTCACACAAAAGAAAAGTACAAGTCATAACAAAAGCAAATAAGTATTACAATCATACATATCGAAAGGGTTTGTCTAATACAGAAGTGAAACTCAAATCTAATCCCATGACAAAAGGGACCCCCCCCCCACAAAAAAGTAGGGAAATTTTATCCACAAAACAAAGGAAATAAAATACATACTTAATAGTGTTACTGCACACAAAATCATAAGACAAACTTAAAATAAACAAAAATAAGCATGTCATCAAGCATACAATACAAACTTTCATTTATAAAATCCCAAAGCGGAAAAGCTGAAACCTCCCCACTAAAGAGTAGGGAAAAAATTGTTTTCAAGGAACAAAAAGCAAAGTAATACAAAACAGTAGTACCTTGCAAAAGGAAGAAAAAAATTACAAATCATAACAAAATAAATAAGTAGTACAGTCATACATCAGAAATGGCTGTCTAATACAGAAATACTAACTGAAACAAATGCACACCATAAAACTACAGAATGGAGATCGAACAAAATTATATAAATTGTTATGAAACAGAAATGAAAACAGTATTATATACAAAAAAGACCAATATCCTATTCTTATTTAAAAAATTATAGAAAGAAAATAATTAACTATCAGGTACAAAGAAAGTATCATGTTCACCCAGTATCCAGCCAAGACATATGTCTCACCATAATTTATAAAGATCAGGGGAGGCTGTATTGTGCTCATAGTCTCTCCATCTAAAAATCTCTTTCTGAACCATCGAAAACACATAAGCACTAGACAATACCTGCTGTCTTAAAGTTAATACACAGCGGGCTTGCCATAATTGAAACTTGACATGTCCCATAAATAACATTATACAATGGTGTGTAAAAATCCTGTAACCTCATTGGTCAAACCATGTCACATGACCGTGGGTAAATCCTGCATTACCCAAGGCTGAGGAAATTAATGTATAAAACAACATAATTACACGCATTTTACACATGGGTCCATTGTATAATCGTAATAAGGCACTCCAGGGTGTGAGTTATTGAGGAATTACCCACTTCTTGTGTGGTTAAGTCACTCGGCTGCACCTCCTGACACAACACACAAGGCATGGGTAAACCCCCAATAACCCACACCCTGTTGTGCCTTATTGCTTAAATAACGTCCCAGAGTCAAATTGGACCCATGCAGCTGGTAAAATGTTCCTAACCCACGCATCTGGATCCTCCCTCTGAAAAGGCCCAGAGACCCAATATTTATGAAAAGAAGTCCAAAATCCAACCACATAGGGACAATCTATGAACAAATGCTGCATAGTCTCAACCACCCCACTACACATATCAATTCTAGGACACATTCGTTCCACTACACCCTTATGCTTCATGTTCCCCTTTACCCCTAATTTTTGGTGGGTGCAAAGCCATATAAAATCCCACATAAATGTTGGAATTCGAGGACAACGAAAAACTTGTCATAATTTGTATATTAGCTGAGAAGTATCACAAACCAGGGTTCCTCATGGAACCAGGTTGTAACAACCAAGTCATATACCATTTTCCGAGTGCCAGTGGTCAGATAGCGATAAGGCAATTCCCAGAGTTTGCGTTTACCCACCACATCTTTCCAACAATTGGCTAAAAAGAAAATGTTCACCTGTTTAGAAAGGGAGCCTGAAGAGGCCCACTGTGTTAATAGGGATCCAAACTCATCCATAACCCAGGGGCACCATAATCTAACCTCATTATGAGTCAATGGGACAATATTGTGAAAAAGAAAGGTAACATGAAAAAAAATTATTGGATTAATCATTCCCAAGCCTCCCTGGGTGATAGGTAAATAGGTAATCCCTCTTTTAATAGGGTTTAGCGACTCCCCAAAGACACTGGAAAAACACACTGTACACTGAAGTTTCCAGTATTTTGGGATAGAAATACTGCAGACAAAAATTGAAACAATGGTAACAGATGTGATTTTATCATATATATCCTTTTACGTTTAGACATCGCCAAGAATTCCATTTTGTTACCAAACCTTGTGCAGTACAATTTTTCTTCCCAATTATAAAACTGGGGATCAGGACTACCAAAAAATACCCAAAGTTCGAATATAGGAGGTCACTACTGGAAAATGCCATATTGAACTCCATACTGTACCCTCACAACCAATGGATAAAATACTACATTTCTGGTAGTTGATTACAGAACCAGTTACTTCTGAAAACACTCTCAACTCATCTTGAGCCAAAAAGGCTGATGATTTGTCTGCCAATATTAAACACAAATCATCTGCATAAGTAATACTTTTAATCTGTAAATCTATACTACTCACGGAGAGACCCATTATATTGTCCTGTTTATTCAATCTGCTACCTCCAGGCAGGTCGCGCCCCCCCTCCCCACAGAAGGATTCCGACGGCAGCTTGGTTCAGTCGGGAAAGGACTGCCACTACCTCCAGGTAAAGAAAAAAGCCTCCTACAACGTGGCTCTGGGCGTACTGACGGCCGTGTCCCGCTAGCCCCTGGCTTCCTAAGCTCCACAGCCCACTGATTGTTTTTGTGGACTCGGCTGTGGGGAGCTACCTGTAAGGGTAGCTGGGTTGGTGAGCTGTGCCTGAAGTAGGCTAGACCTGTTGGCATTTCTATGGACTCCTGCTGCTGCGCTGTTTGTAATCTGCCTGCTTTGTTTGTCCTGCACTAGCATGTAGCTGATGTTGCAGATCTGACCTGTACAGTTTTGAGCCAGTTAGCTATTTGATTTGCACAGTCCCATTTCGTGTGTATCTACTCTTGCTAGAATGAATTAATCCTCTATCTTCTGTATCTACTGTGGCTGAATTAATTAATCCTCTATCGATTGTAGTTATTGATGCTGGAATTAATACTCTGTGTAGCATACCTACAGACGCTGAAATTAATTAATTCTCTAGGTTAAACCTGTTTTGTTGTTGGTGGTACAAGCACATACTATTAGTGGCTCTCTAGGTGAACTGCATTGCCCTCTACGTAGCTATTTCCAGAGGGGTGTTGTACTGTTTAAATTTGTTTAAAAAAAAAAAAAAAGCAAGTACAGTGATAGCATGGCAGGGTGGGGGTGTACTGTGCTTGCATTGCGTTTGTCCACCAGCTTACCTGCGCGTGTGCAGTTTTAGCCTCCAAGCTAGCCACACGCCATTCTCCCGCTGCATACTAATTTGGGCTTCCTATCTTTACAGGCAGGTCGCGCCCCAAAGAAGGATTCCAGCGGTGGCGTGGTTCCAGTCGGAAAGGACTGCCGCTACCTCCAGGTAAGAAAAGCCTCTTCAAGCGTGGCTCTGGGCGTACTGGCCGTGTCCGCTTAGCCCCTGGCTTCCTAAGCTCCACAGCCCACTGATTGTTTTGTGGACTCGGCTGTGGGAGCTAGTGCCCACCCTCCCTCCCAACCACCCCCACCCAGGGTGGCTCTTGTTTTATAGGCGTCTCGCTTGCGTCACTTCCTGTCTGTACCACCTAAGTCCCCACTTTCCCATTTGCAGATCATGCCGGGTGGCCGCAGCGGTGCTTACACCTCTCATCCCTTCCTAGCTCATAACCCCACCTCCCTCCACTACCCCTGTGTTCACCCTGGGGCTCCAAACCCATCCTGTGCTCTCTCTACATTCTCCCTCCCACTCACAGAATGGCTATTACCCTGTTACCACCTGCTCCCCACTCCCTCTCCTTATCATTTTATTCCTCGCCTATCCTAGAACTACATTCTGCCCCTACCCTGCTACTCTTGTGCCTAGCCATCCCCACCCCCCCCTCCCCAGCCCCACCCCATCCTCCTTCACTCACCTACTCCTCCCACATCTCCCCATCCCTTGGCCTCCCACCCCTCCCCTCCTCAGCCCCACCCCCATCCTCCTTCACTCACCCTACTCCCTCCCACATCTCCCCATCCCTTGGCCTCCCACCCCTCCCTCCCCAGCCCCACCCCCATCCTCCTTCACTCACCCTACTCCCTCCCACATCTCCCCATCCCCTTGGCCTCCCACCCCTCCCCTCCTCAGCCCCACCCCATCCTCCTTCACTCACCCTACTCCCTCCCACATCTCCCCATCCCTTGGCCTCCCACCTCTCACCCCTCAGCCCGCTCCTGTATCTTATCACACTAGCATTCCCAGTATGTGCTACTCTGCCTACCCTTATACAGCTCCATTCCCTCATCCCTCCCCTAACCGGTAAACTTCCCCTCCATCCACCTCCTTTCTAGAGCAGCTCTCCTCCTCCTGCTCCTGTCTGGCAACATCCATCCCAACCCTGGCCCTGGCTCCAATGGCTCCCCTTTGAAATCGACTGGACTCCGTATTGCTTCCATAAATATTTGTAGCCTCCTCAAAAAACTGGACTCCTTACATTGCTGGGTGACTGTTCATAATCCTGATGTGATTGCCTTAGTTGAAACCTGGCTATCTGGCTCCACCTCTAATGCCCAGGTCTCTCTCCAGGCTACTCCATCCACCCGATTGGATCGGATCGGCAGGAGAGGTGGAGGATGTGCCTTCTATGTTAAAGACCCACTCATTGGGATTGCCCTTCCCCCATCCTTGATTATAGTGCCCAGGCCTTAACACTAAAATTATCTCCTGACCCCTCCAGGGGTCCTATCTTCCTGACCACAGCTTACATACCCCCCAAAAACCAAGCCCTGGCACTGAGCCCCCTAACTGACTATATGACCTCCCTACCTAACTCCTCTGACCAAGTCCTGGTAGGTGATCTAAACATCAATTGGCTTTCTCCTCAGGCTTCTGCCTCCCGTGACGCGTTCACTGCCATTGATCTAACACAGTTAGTCTCCCAGCCTACCAGGTTAAATCCTGGTAGGGGCTCTTGCACACTTCTGGACGTGGTTCTCACCAACAGGCCCAGCCGTGTCCACAATATTCAAATCCTCTCCGACTGCCTTAGTGACCACTCCCCAGTCCTCTTCTCATGGATAACCTCTCTGCCCAAGCCCACTGTTCAAATCACCTGTCGTCGTCGACTTAGACCTGGTGGGCTAAAAGACTTACAACTCCATCTGGCCAACACTGATTGGTCCACCCTATTAAACACCCCTGATATTGACAAGGCCCTTGCCTCCTTTGTTCACACCTTTAACTCTGCGTGTGACATCTATGCACCCCTAACCCCACGTAGATCTAAAGCACGACACTCCCCCTGGATTACCCCTGCCCTACACTCACACCTTAAGCAGCGGGATAACCTATGGCACATCGCTGTTGAAACAGGACGCCCTGCTGACAGACAGGCCTATGCAGCAGCCCGGAATAAGTGTACATGGGCAGTCCGCAAAGCAAAGGCTGACTATTACCAAGCCTCTCTCACCTCCTCCTGGGGTAACCCCAGGTCCTTCTGGGACAATATCAAGCAACTCAGTGGTGGAGCACTCTCCCCCCCTCTATCGCTGCTTGACATCAACGGGACTATCTCCACTGACCCCACCCTCATTGCATCACACCTCAATAACTCCTTCACTGACCTTAGTGCAGTGCTCCCTTGCAACTTCTTCAACCTCTCCCCAAATGTCTGCCCCTCCATCTCCCGACCCCTTTCCTCCTTCCTCCGTCACCTCCCAGGGTCAGGCCCTACTTACTAAAAGCCCTAAAGTGCAATTCCATTGGCAATGACTCCCTCGATCCCTCTCTACTACGCTAGGTCCTGGAACAAGTCATCTCTCCCATCACCTGCCTCTTTAATAAGTCCCTCTGCCTTGGGAAATTCCCCTCGGCCTGGAGGGTCGTCACTGTTAACCCTATTCACAAGGGTGGTGATAGGGCGCTCCCAGGCAATTACCGCCCTATCTCTATCCTCTCTCCCTTTCTAAAGCTTTAGAAAATTGTTGCTACCCAAATATCTGATTACCTCAGAAATCACGATGTCCTCTGTCCTGAACAACATGGATTCAGAGTCGGACATAGCACCAATACTGCTCTCATGGAGTTTGCAAACTTCCTCCATAACTCACTTGATGCAGGCTCCCTCACCGGTGCGGTATTTATAGACCTATCAAAAGCCTTTGATACCGTCTCACACCCCCTCCTTCTGGCAACACTTGCCAGTGTGGGCTTTGCCTCTGGCCCAACCTCCTGGTGTGCCAGCTATCTGTCCAACCGCTCCCAACATGTTAGGATTGGTGGCACTCTCTCTGATACCTGCCCAATCCGCTCGGGAGTTCCCCAGGGATCCATACTCGGTCCTTTACTGTTCTCTCTCTTCCTCAACTCCCTGCCCAATGCCTGTGCTGGAAATGTCCTACTCTCGCTGATGATGCAGTACTCTTTGCCTCTGACAGTAACCCGTTGCTCTCAGAACTCCCTCCAGCGTGCCTACACCTCGGCAGAAACCTGGTTCTCTGACCACCGTCTCAATCATCAACCTTAAGAAAACTAAATCCATGCTGTTTACACACCCTCAAAATAAGTCCAGAAACTTTCCTCTCTCTGTCCGCTCCACCCTTATCCACCCTATAGAACTTGTCAGCTCTTATAAATACCTTGGCATAATCTTCGACTCTGCTCTCTCCTTCCATAACCACATTGCTGCCCTGACCTCTGCCGCCAATGCACGGTTGGGCATCCTCTACCGGCACAAAAAATGCCTCCCCACAAACGCCCTACGCCTGGCTGTTACCTCCTTGATACTATCCCTAATCGACAACGGCCTTCCTGTGTATGGGGCTGCTGGCCAGACGGCTCGCCGCAAGATATGCCTTACGCTCAATAAAGCCTGCCAACTTATCACCGGTGCCCATAGACTCACCCATACCTGCCATCTATACTCCATGTCCTCTATACTCAACCTTGACGAGCGCCTCCTGTTCCAAACCTGTCAAATTGCCTATAAAGCTCTCCATGGTCTATCCCCACCTGGCCTTGCTAACTCTATTCATCGATCTAACTCCTCAGTGCGTACTCGCACCTCCGGCAGAGCTGCCCTTGTTGTCCCAAGGGCTCGGACCACCCAGGGCCAAAGGGCTTTCACCTATAGAGCCCCCTCCGGGTACAGCTCCCTCCCAGCAAGCATCACAAACGCCTCCTCGCTGGCTAGCTTCAAATACAGACTGAAAACTCACCTGCTCACTTCTCACTCCTGCCATTGCCCCTGACCCCCTACCTCCACCCCCCCTAGACAAAGCTCGCTGAGCTGCATTCCTCCTTATCCCCAGCTCCCATCCTCCTACTCTTCTGCACTACCTCCTCCCTAAAAAAAAAAAAAAAAAAAAAAGGGGGGATTTCATATTGGCTGCCAAGAGCCAGGGAATCACATATTGCTGAACTGTGTTGCTGATTGCTTTGCCTTACATGTACCTGCCTGTGCCTTTTTGCTGTGCTGTATTGCATTTGTCTATTATATGTATGTCTTTGTCTCCCTTCTTGACGAGGTACCTTTGTAAATGAGCCTCTGGCTCAAAGGTTGTTAAACTGATGTTAAAATAAATAAATAAATAAATAATAATGGGTCCAGAGACAACAAATAAAGGAGAGGACTTAGAGGACAACCCTGCCTCACCCCTCTATTGACTAAAATCTTACCTCCTATCCATCCATTCATACTAGGAAATAAACAAATGTGTTTATAGCATATTTGCAACCATAAAATAAACTTATCTGGGAACCCATATTTAGAAAAAACTGCCCACATATAGGCATATTCAACCTTATCAAAAGCTTTAGATTGATCTATACTAACTAAATGTCCTAATAATTCCTGAGTAGTGCCTTTATGCAGAATTTCTCTAATAAGAATCAGGGCATCCTGTATCTTACGTGAGGGTATCCCACTAAACTGTGTGGGGTGAATTATATCATTTAACGTATTCACCAATCTATTCCCTAATACCTTCATCAAGATTTTACTATCGGTATTTAACAAAGTGATTGGCCTCCAATTTTTTAAATCTTCTTTATTTCTATCCTTGAATAAGAGAACTAAAACCCCTGCATACATACTGGGTGGTAAAACTCCTGTACTAAGAGCATCATTTAACACTACCACAAGTTCATCCCTAGTACTTCCCATATTTCTTTATAAATGGCATGTGATAGGCCATCAGACCCTGGGGCGTTCCTTTAGAAAGGGTCCAAATAACTTGCTTAAGTTCTGCAGCAGTGTTAGGAGAAACTAAATTTGACCACACTCCTCAGAAATATGAGGAAGGTCACATCCTTCAACCAGTCTGATATTGCAGCCTTTGACAAATCAGTACTTGTAAAATTTTGGAAAAATACCTCCCAATTTCATTCAATATAGCTGGGTTGTCTCTGTGACCTTAGTTACCATTAAGGAGCTGCAAGGCCTCCATAATTCTCTGTTCCAGACCCTGAGCCAGGGTGTCAAAGAGCGGTATCAGACTTTTTCCAAAACCGGTACCGTTGCTGTTTAATCACCCCTGCATCAGTTCTTTTGGAAAACTGATAATTTATTTTTAAAAATCTTTATAGCACCCAAATCACCTTTACCCTCTTCATAGTATTGGGCCACCAAAATCGAGCTGTGCTCTAAGTTGCCACAAAGTGTGTTTTAAAAGAACCATTAAGCCTCCCCACTGACTGGAAATAAGAACGAAAATCATGTTTGAATCTTCCCACCACTGATTTTATCCTCGTAAAGGAAAAACACAGATTTCCTAGCTTTCATGATATATTGAAACCCTACCTGTACCATGGGTAAATCTAACAAGGAAATATTTAACTTCCAGAACCCTGGACCGCCTTTGTTCAGGTAGATTTCCTACTATCAAATCTAACATCACGATGATCAGAAGTTGCCACATCACTAACTACGGCTACGAATGCTAAAACCGGTAAAATAAAGAAATAATCAATCCATAGGTAATAAAGGGCCACAAGCATATGTGTGGGAAGCTCCTATATTACCAGACCCAAACACATCAATGAGACCTACTTCAGAAATGAGTTTCAACAAACAAGAGACATCACAATATTGTTTTTCCCAAATATATTACTTCCACTCTGAGGAAAGAGCAATTAAAATCCCTCCAAAACAACCGGCATACTAGTAAACAAAAGGTTGTATGATTGAAAAAGCCTTACCCTTTCATATTTTAATTGGGGTGCATATATGTTTATTAACCTCATAGGTAAATTTTTCCAAACAATATCTAACATGAGAACCCTCCCTTCAAAATTTCTAAATGCTTAATTATTTTTCACGGAGAAAAAACAAATCCTACCCTGAACACTGTTCAGACCCCTGTGACCAGTAGCTATCCCCACAACCAACCCACAGAGGCTGCCTCCAAAAGACCTGGAGAATGCAGGCGGACATCTTAAAAATATACAATCTAAATCAGATTGTAAAAAAGCCCATATGTAGCCAGTCTTTAAATTCGGACTGGATACTATTTACATTAAAGATGCGATGTGAAACTGATAACGAAGATCAATCATAAGTCAAAAGTGAAAAGAAGACACCTCACTTTATTTTGCTAGAGGCCCGGGTAATCCTACCACTAGTTTTAGGCCCAGAGGTACCAACCCGCGGTCCACCTGGATCCAATAAATCTCCTCCCAAGAGCAGACTTCCTGCCACTTCAGTATGTTCTGTCTCCTGATCTGAAGAAACATCTCGCAATACCTCATAAGTATTCGTCTCTTCCAAAGGTTCAGATGTTTTTTTCAAACCCTTTGGCCTAACACCCTTCCCCCTTTTTGGACGAACCACAACAAAATCTTGAGAACTAGGTAAAGGATCTGACGAAATAATGGTCTCCCTCAACTTTTCCTGTGCAGCGGACTGTGCTAAAACACCCTCTGTTTCAACAACCAAAATGGGGGGCCACATTCAGGTATCTGCGGCATATGTCTCTTACCAGGAGGTTGAGGCCCAGAAAACACAGTGGGGGAAATAGCCTCTTTAATATCATAATCCTGAACTCCAAAATCAGCATTTTCTGTGTTCCTGGCTGCCCAAGGACAGTCAGTAAACACATGACCCACCTCCTCACAAAGGTTACATTTGGGGTCTTGAAAACAATGTGCACTAACATGGCCTAATTCCCCACAATACGTACATTTCAATACCTCACATGTAGTACTAATGTGTCTTGTGGATCCACATTTAAAGCACATCCTAGGCTGCCCAGGATAAAACAGAAACCCCTTATCCCGACCTATGAAAAAACAATTAGGCAAATGAATAACATCCTGCTCCGTTTGGTGTAATTTAATCCTAAACTTCCAACCCCCAGTCCAAAAACCTTCATCATTCAAAATTGGGGAAGGATTTCCTTGAATAGTACATAGTTTTTCTAACCAGTATATCACATCAGTTATATTAACCCCCTCATTACGAAAAAGAATAGTAATTACCCTAAAAGGTTGTTTAGTCAAGGGTATCCCAGAAAATCTACCCATAAAGGGTTAGTTTTAAATTTGAAAATCTACCAGAATTTCTCCAGCAAAGCTGGATGCAACAACATCAAAAGTACTTTCTCCTGGTGCATGGATTAAGGCATAAACCTCTGAAGGGAAAACCCCATGGACTGTTTAAGCAGATTTTCCCCACATGAAAGCGATCAGAGTGTCGACTCCTTCTGTCCCACATGCCACAACCTTACTGCATTTTCACGTTTACGCCAAATCGATAGTTTTATGGAAGTGGCTTGCATAAGTTGGGGGGGTGGCCGCAACAGACACCTCCGGTTCCTCTGGTGAAACAGTCCTGTGATCAGATTGTGAAGAATCCAAAGTTACCCCACCCCTGTTGTTTTTCCGAAACCCCAGAGGCAACAGTACCTGAAACAGCAAATGTCCCTCCTGAATCCATCATAGGAGAGGAAAGCAATGGATTTGTTGATCCTACTGGTAAACAACCTGGCTCTGGCTGCCAGACTCCTTGTGCAGGGGACATCCATCCGGCTGAGAGGAGCGCTTTTTCCGGCGACCAGCTGGCGTCATCACCCTCGCTCCAGTCACATTGTGGGGGCCTTTCTTCCTGGTCTGGAAGTGGATTACCATGCTCTACAGTCGCCAACACCTTCAAAGGACCCAAAGAGTTCTCCGATAGCGGAGAAACCGCTGAACATTTTCTTTTACGGTCATCATCTCGCTGTGCTAGCGAATCATCCAGCTGCTGTTTAATTAGACCAATTCCTCTTCTAAACACTGTTTTTGGTATTAAATCAAGTCGTCTCCCGACTCTATATTAGAAATGGTATCGCAGGCGATAAGCTGGCCACCCCTCGGGTGCTCCCCAGCCGCCGCATCTACAGAGACAGATACTTCAGTTGCAATATCCATTCCAAGCAGCTCCACTGATTCTTCATCCACCAAGCTCACTCTTCCAGTCTCCTCCTCCGCCATCTTGGTCCCACCAGAAAATGGGTCCCCCCTGCTCACAGGAAGCAGGAAGTAGGGGAATTTCCCCAGTGTCCTGGCCAAATTTCCCTCATTCACTAAAAAAATACCACCAACAGTTTCATCTGGTTCAAGGTCAGTTGGCATTCATCTGTATCCCCCTTCCCCAGGTCATGCCTGTAAATAGGCAGGATTTGTCTAGTGCACTTACCTAGCCAACAAAAACTAAATGAAAAATAAAATAAATAAATAAAAATAAAATAAATAAGTGCTCGCTAAGTGAGAGCAACCAAGTGCCGTGAAGGTAGTTGTAAAGACCTGTGTTCCCATGGCTCAGCAAAACATGTGCATTGCTTGCTGCACACCCATCGAAATCTCAATTTACCCAAACAAGTGGTCACTCTGGCATAATTGTTTGTACTCATGCACCCACCCCACAGTTCTCCATGTAACAGCAGAAACACTGTCCCCCATCCCATTCATTATACCCACCAACCTGCCCTGTGGACCTTATTTCCCATCATAGCCAGGGTCATCCACAGCCTTGTACCATCCACACACCTTGTGGATCTCCATATCTTGCCACTGCCACTGAATGTCAGACAGAGTGCCAACTGAGTATGTCGAAACACTGAACAATGCACAGGTAGTCATTATCGCACAGTGCATTCAAGAGAAGCATACAGTGCTGCATAGTGTGAAATAAGTAGTGGTGTGAACTCCCAGTAATGCACAGCATGAGCAGAACATGTCAGAGCTATAGCCAGCTCCGTGTAGTGTGGTGGCAAATGGGTGACATTCGGACACAGTGTAAATGAGCAATCCATTACCACACATTGGACAGGGCACAGGTCGAAACTCAAAGTAACACATAGTGTGAACACCAGAGCATGTACATCGACAACAGGTGACATTCCTCCAGTTCAAGAGATGACACGAGTTCAGGACAGCTGCTGCAATGTACCACACACCATGTTTAGTGTTTTTTATCAGTGCAAAAAGTGTAGTCTGCTCTTTGAACTGTGCAGTAAATGTAGATAAGCTGTACTTGCACAGCAGGAAAATGATATGTTGAGCTACCTAAGTAAGTGTATTTGCAGTCTTCTTTCTGCTTGTCCTGGATGCTCAGAGCTCCTTATGCAGGCCAGTAGTTGTCTATGGTGGAAGAACACATAATAAAGTTCCACTGTTTTGCTGCTATTATCATGTCTCTGTCATCTTCTGTGACTCAATCTTTCCTCCTAACACACCCCATGTTATAAGCGCAATAACCCACTCCAGCGTGTGCGGCCTCGTGCCTCACAATGCACCCAGGTGTGCATTAATTCCCAATAACTGCACACCCTGTCATGGGTTATTGCTTACATAGTTTTTATAGAAATGTTTTTTGAATGTTGCTACCTCTTTTACTTGTAAAAACCATTGCATGTGATTTTTAAACTTTGGAGAAACAGGTCCTGTAAGCTTGCTGACAGGGAAGACTAGACTGTGAGTTCTGGAGATGACATCATCATCAGCTTTTCACTGAAACTGGCTTTTCTGAACAGGTAGTGAAATCAGGGTTACAAAATAGCTCATAACTTTAAAATGAAGTAACACAGAAACCTAATTTTTGGTATGCGATTTATTGAGGGTATTCTTATTCTAATTCTGCAAAGCAGCACCTTTGGCCGGAGTCCCTCTTTAATATCTCCCTGTGCATTGACAAATTTCATTTCTTCTGTGTTGTTTATTATGTCCATAGAGTCATTAAGAAATTATGTTTCTTTAATTAAAGTTTCTAATATAATAATCCATGTACACTGATAAGGGTTATAAAATAGAATCAATTCCCACCACAATAGGGCAGCCTGGTGGTGACTGTAAATTTTTATGAATCTTTCAGAGTATCTAACATACAGGCATCTTTGGATATTCTTCAGTGAATGCCTTGTATTCCCAGTTAGTAATCCAATTTACCTATTTCACTTTTTCCAAAGTGTAATGAATTTTGTTCTGAATCATCCCTACTGTGTTTTCCCTTACTCTCATGTATATTGTCCCATCTTCTAATTGTCTTAAACATTCTGACCTGTAATAGTCCCAGTTCATTATGACCACTGCTTCCCCCCTTGTCAGCCTGTTTAATAACTATACTTGTATCATCCTCTAAGTTCCTCAGTGAACTGAATTCCTTTGCAGTCAAATTAAACAGTTGTTTCTTATCCACTCAATTATTTCGCTTTTCTAGTTTATCCAACTTCAATTTCACACTTCTTTGGAATGTAAGGATGTTCTGAGGAATAGGATCCAGTGGAACAAAAGGGGATTTCATGCTTGTGTTTCGTTCTATTTCTTTTTTCTCTTCTTTTTTCTAAATCAAGTTCCAGTTGCAATTCTAAACTTTGAAAATATTGTCTCAACCTGAGTTTCCAAATATATTTTTTAAAATCAAGCCTTAAATAAAACAAATCAGTTTTATTGTGGGAACAAAAGGTTAAGCATTTCTGTAACAAACTATGTTCCTCTTCTGTAAGTGGTCTCTTAGAAATATTATAAACAACTGTCTCTTCAGTTCTCTGTTCTTTCTGTCCGATTGTCATTCCTCCCTGTTGTGCCTTGTCTTTTGACAGTTTTCATGTGCTTGTTTCTGGCACCTTACTTTCTTCTCCTCCTTCTCTCCCTCCTTGTTCCTCTAAGTCCATCCCTACTCCTGAAGGACCTGGGTGTTCTTCCCTTATAACTATCCTCCAGCCTGACCCTCTCCCCATGATCTTCTCCATCCTGGTCTGCCTCTCCCTAAAATAATTTTACCTCCTCTACCCTGCTCCTGGTCACTATCAGAGCTGGAATCTGTGTACACAGAATCTTTTGATTCTAAATTTACAAATCTTCTCTGGTAGAAGTACTTAATGCTTGTTTCCATAAATGTAATCTTTTGTGCATTTATATCTTGTCTGTATTTTTGAATATTTTGTGTCTTTATCCCCTCTTCAGACTCTTCTAGTGATTTTTTGATTTTAGCTAAGAATTCATCCATATCTGTAGTATCCATTTTTAATTTTTAGAAGTAACACTAGCATGCCTTCGCTCTCTCTCTCTCTCTCTCTCCCCCTCAATCTCACTCCATCCCACCCAATCTCTCTCTGTTTCTGGGCTGTGCCTAACTTTTCTACAGACCCTCTCGCTTAACTCCCTGCCACACGTCCTGTTACTACTATGGACTTGGTCGAGGTAGATCTGCCCATAACACATTCTTACTATAGGACCTGTCTACACAACACACCTATGCAGTTCTCTACACTTTCTCTGACTTCTCCTTAATCTCTTATATTACAGATGACAAGGCTCCCCGGGGCCACGCTATTTGAATTATTAAGTCGTATAACTAATTATGATGTACTGTAAATGCACTATGTTTTCCCTATTGTCAAATTGTCCTTACCATGCTAAGTGTGTTGTGCAACTGTTGTAATCTCATGTGTGTAACTATGTTCATTGTCTTGACATGGAACCTTTGTAAAAGGGTTCTTACTCAAAGGTATTTTCCGAATCTACAAATACATTTTTTTCTCTGCTTCTAATTGATTTATTTCATTTAACACAGATTCTTGTTCTTTAGTCAAAGCCTCTTTTAGTAACAAAATGAAATCTAATGAACATCTGTTCCTCACTCCATCCCATTTTTTCTCAAGAGTTGCATTTCTGAAACCCAAATTGGGTTCTGTGAAAATTTTTAAACCCCTAGATATTCCCTTGTTTTCATAATATTTAGCAAGAGTGACTGCCTGCCACTCTATTTTTCAGACTTTCCAATCTCATTTGTTTGACACTAGAAATTCCTCAAAACTGTTTTTTTTTACATTTAAAACCTTTCAGAACAGCTTCCTCATACTTTTGAAAAAAGACTAGGGGGTGGACTTCTGAGTTGTTAAAAGGTCTAATTCTTGAAAAAAATCTGCTATTCTGTATACTCACCTTGAAGGCAACTATTAAACCAGGCCTTAACACACAACTAGATACTCGTCCCTATTTGAAAGAGAAGGAAATATTAAGTATCCTGACTAGTATCTAATTATATTGTGTTCCTGGTACCCCAATTCTGAGTTTCTTAGCAGATGTTTTAATTTGGCACCCTGAAAACATTTTGTATTATCTAGTTTATAAATTACATAGGTAGCCCCCCTCCCATTCCCTCCCCTTTCTCTTTTTGTTCCTCACTACCTTTTTTCTTGCCTGAGTCCTCATGACTATATATTTTTCCTTTCTCTATCCCCCTCCCCCCATGCTTGCTATATCCTGGATGTTTATAAAAGCAATATAACTTTTTAAATTTTAGTATATTCAGGATTGTGGTTTATTCATACTGCACTTTATTCCACATTATATGTGTTTGTATGTATAAGGAATAATTATTAAGAGACACCTTGTGTTTTAAAAGTTCTTTATTAAAACTTTTTTAATGAATGAGTCACAGGCTGTCACACACATCACATGTTATGTCTCTGCCTATAAAAGTATGTGTATTATGCATGTTCCCCAGCCTTTGAAAAGGGATGTTCAGTCCAAAAGATGTCAGGTGGGATGAGGTGTTTGTTTTCTTTTGCAATAAATGAAGATATGATTCCATCAACTTGGTGTCCTTCTCATAGGTTTGTGTGTGCTTGGAACTGTTTTTGTATGTATGGGTGGACTTCTGAGTTGTTAAAAGGTCTAATTCTTGAAAAAATTCCACTATAATTACCAATAACAGTTACAAACAAAAATGAAGCACCTTCCAATGTATGTAGCTCACAGGTGTTAATATATCCACTTCACAGTGACCAGAGTCCAGTAGCTTCAATATCCACAACCCATTGGTGTCAGCGGTATGTATGTATATATGTATGAATGTATAAGTTATTGTAGGTCATTACTTCTCCTGAAGAAATAGTGAGATCGCTATGAAACACTGAGTTGCATTTTATGACCTTGTGGCTTCAATAAAATATATAGCAATATTTATACTTTTGGTGAGCAGCATTTATTAAAAGACCACATTTGGGTTTACATTATGCTTTTTCCCTTGCTACAGTCATCCACACAGCAGGGTCACAATAAAGTTAGAGGGTGTCTATTGATGACAAATGGTATGCCATAGTACAGCTAACTGTGGCTTCCATGTCAAAAGATAAATTTGTCATGATCAGAACATTAGTGAGATGGTTATGATGAAGGCTTGACATCAATCTTCCAAAACATTGAAATATTTTGTATGCCTGTTGACAGAAGTGCATGTTCATTATGATGCTGCTCCTGGAAGCTACCCATGAAATTCCGGTGCACAAAGTCTAAGCAGTAGTGGGATTACAATTTAGTTACTAATGAAAACCTGTATGGGGAAATTAGAAAACTCTCAGTGTGGGGGTCCAGACTTTTCCATGTCCCTATAAGAATCAAACCTGACAACGCAGAGAATAAAAGTTGTTGGTGGGAGGTAAGAGCCTCTATTACAATCGTGTTGTCTCTTTTGGTTGTGCTGAAGTATCTGAGTGACTCTGCACTCCTGCCATAACTGAGATTGTCTTGAACACCATGTAGGTACACTGCCAAGGAACTGGTTTCCAGAGCAGTGAGAATCAAAATGATAGCTTCCATAATGTGCCACCCTTCCCTATGTTTCTGTACTTTAGATTGTGGGGAAGAACTGAATCCAAACATCACAACCAACTTTCTGCCATGGGAAAGCTCCCATAAAACTGCAGAATGTCTGAATAATTCAGCAATGGAGAACAACCCAATCTGTAAGCTACCCAACGTACCAGGTAGAAAGATAGTTTGGAACTGGAGTTCATTTTTTGGGTGAAGGGGGTAAATGTTGCCTGTGAATTTCAGACCTGGCTAAATGGGACTACAAAGTGAAACACTTCAATGTACCATACTTTAGATATTCATTGTTTCAAGTGGAATAGTCTTTTAAATGGATTGTCATTGGGAAAATATTGGTTGGGGACATAGGTGTATTATGTTTGATAAAGTAAAAAAGCCATTTTTTAAAGGCTGGGATTTTGGCATTTTTTTACTGGTACCATCTACATTCCCAATCATGATAAAGCAGGTGGTTTCCATAATACCAATGATTTAGACTAAGTTTTATTTTCTGATTTCTGTCTTTGTTACCAGTAGTTAATAAAATGGGGATATCAGTCTACCAGATATACTATAGATTGGGACATTACAGCAGCTAGCAGCACTAGAAGTCAGGTCTTGCTGTGTACATTGCAGGATTACCTACTGGTGCAGCTGGCCAGGGAACCCACAAGGCAGGCTACCATTCTCAACATGGTGCCCACCAGTTCAGAAATGGTGGGCAGAGTGTGGGTTGGGAACCCCCGGGCTCCAGTGACCATAATACCAGATGGTTTGAATTGGCCCCAGGTAAAGGTATACCCTCATCAAAGGCTATGCTTCTGCATTATAGATGAGCCGATTTTGACTAGAAAGGGAATTAATCAAGTGAAGGGTGGTAGAAGTGGGCAAGATTCTGGGGGGTGGAGGACAGGTCAGGAAAGGGGCCATTCTCAAAGCCAGTAAATCATGTTTGAGAACAGTTACCAAGAGTATTGAACACAAGAGATTTAGTTCTTTGAGGAGATTAGGCAGGTGGTGAGGCCCCAATAAAGTGCCTTCATTAGTTGTAAGAAGAAATAGGGGGATGAGGAGTGGAATGAGTACCAGGTGAAGATGAAGGAGGTCTAGAAGGTGGTCAGGAATGCAAAAGCAGACATGCAGACCTCTACCAGAAAGTGGCATAAAGGCAGCTGCAAGGGGAATCCAAGAAATGGGGCAGATGGAGAAAACAATAGAAAGGGTAAAAAAAGGGTTTGCAGCCCTAAAGGTAGAGAAGGCACTAGGGCCAGATGGGATGCACTAGAGGATGCTCAGGGAATAGGCATTGTAACTGGCTGAGCCCCTTTCAGGGATATTCATTAGCTTAGTGCAGTCAGGGGTGGATCTGAGAGACTGTAGGATAGTGGATATGGTCATACTCCATAAGGGAGTGGATAGTGAGGAACTGGGAAATTACAAGCCTATCAGTTTTACCTCCATTGTAGTTAAGCTGATGAAGACATTAGTCAAAGAGAACCTTATGTCCTACCTAGAAAGCAATGGGCTACAGGATAGCAAACAGCACAGGTCTGTGATATGCAGGTCTTGTCAGATCAACCTGATATTGTCTTTTTTACTGTATGAAACAAGCAGTGGATAAAGGAAAACTAGTAGGTAAATTCTAATTCACCTTCAGCAGATCACTTGACCTGATGCCACACAGAAGGCCACTGAAGAAGTTAGAGGATCTGGAAGAAGTAAAGGAACTGGTTAAATGGGTGAGAAATTGATTAAGTTGGAGACAGCAATGGGCTATGGTTAACAGGGTCAAGTCAGTGGAGAGGGTGGTCATGAGTGGTGAGCCATAGGGTCAATTCTGAAGCCTGTCCTTTCAATGTATTCATTGGTGACACAGGGGAAGGTATACAGGGCAAGATGTGTCTTTTTGCAGATGGTACTAAGCTCTGTGGTAATGTAGACAGCAAGGGGTTTTGGGGAGTTGCAGAGAGCTGCAAAGGTTAGAGAGATGGTCTAAGGTTTAGCAATTGAAATTCAATGCTAAAAAGTGTAAGGTGTTGCATGGGGAGCAGGAACCCCAGGACGGAATACTAGATGGGAGGGGTTAGGTTGGCTAATATTTCAGAGGAAAGGTCATGGGAGTCACCATATGCAATTCCCTAAAACAAACTAGTCAGTGCAATAAGGATGCAGCAAGGCAAACAGAATGCTGGGTGTATTGAGAGAGGTTTCAATAGCAGAAGGAAAGTGGTAATATTCCTAATTTATAGATCACTGTGAGTCCCCATCTACAATACTGTGCCCAGCTCTGGAGGCTGCACCTGAGGAAAGACAGAAAAAGACAGGAGACGGTGCAGCAGAGAGTAACCAAGATGATTCAGGCCAACAGGGCAGATTCTACGAGGAACTGCTTAGCACACTGAACACATACTCGCTGGACCCAGAAGGGAGAGGGGCCACATAATAGAGACCTTCAAGTTCCTGAAGGAATAAACACGGTAAACTGTGAGGAATGATTCAGCAGAGATAACAGGTTAGCAACAAGGGGCATCAACGAAAAGTGGCAGGGAGAATTCAGGAGGGATGTAAGAAATTGTTACTTCCTAGAAAGTGTGGTGGAGCGGTGCTGAGGTGGTAGGAGTGAAGACCATAAATGGGTTCAAACATGGTTGTGACAGAGTAAGGAGTTTGTTATTTATGCAGGGAAGGGAGCAATACAGTGGGTAGCAAGGGAGGAAGGAGAGGGTTAAAATTCCATCTAGACAATAGATCTTAGGGTATGATAGGGTAAAATAGGGCAGAATGGATGGACATGGAGTGTTTTTCTGCTGACAATGTTTATGTTTCTATGGTAAACCCAGGCCTTGAAAGGTTGGGTATTCTCAGAGTTGTAAGTTTCACACTTTAATTTTAGGGTCCAAAGTGAAG
This sequence comes from Neoceratodus forsteri, assembly GCA_016271365.2. Classification (NCBI taxonomy): domain Eukaryota; kingdom Metazoa; phylum Chordata; order Ceratodontiformes; family Ceratodontidae; genus Neoceratodus; species Neoceratodus forsteri. Next base: position 560,779,251 of record CM028134.1, read on the forward strand.
TCTTCTAACAGCAGACATTCATTTTCTAATGCAAGAACATCTTTTTCTGTTCTGAACAAAACAGAACGATGTGTCATCTTCAAGTTTAAAGCATGGCGAGACTGTCCTGAGTTATAAAACAGGTGAAAAAAAATCTAAGTAATCTGGTTTTGGATCTCTGATCTTACAGAGTATGTTTCATTAAATTTAGCATTTATTTTAATTTTTTCACTTATTTTTAGAAGCAGAACAATGCACTTCAGGGTGTTCAGTTATGCTGGATAATTGGACACTTCCACAGGTTAAAAGCACTTAGCTGTACCTTAAAAATTACAGTGCACTGAAAATGTCCACATATCCCAGCAGAACCAGAGACCCTGGTATGTGTTAGCCCTTTCTTAATGGGTTAATAGTACCAACAAATAGGTGGAAGACAATATTAGTAATTTTCAAATATAGTCCCTAACTTTTTATTTCTGACAATTGTTTCTTTTTCTATGTTCTCATTAGATGGTATTCTAACCAATAGTATTGGGTGTGATGTAAAAAGCAGTGGCCTGATTCAGAGTCCCCGAAAACCCCACAGCTGCAGGAAAAACCCGGCACAAGAGGGGTGTCGCTTGTGGAGCTGCAGTCTTCTCAAAGGTGGAGCTGATTCATGACAGGCTCCATGATTTACGGCAGCTTGCAGGTGTTTTCTCCCCTCAGCTGTGGAAAAATGTTACTCTCAGTGGGATCAGGCACAACACCTCCCACAGCTGCAGCAGACTGAAAGTGCAGCTCTCCGAAGCTGCCGAGATTTCAGTCTGTAACGAGCTATAGAGTGGGACTTGGTCCCATGTCATTTTATGAATCTGGCCCCAGTTCTTTACCAAGAAGAAGACATACCTAGTTCTGTTTCTCCCTCTACATCTTCAGCATGCGACCTCTCTCATCTTTACGTCACAAAACCCTACTGCCTGATTGGTAAAATATGTCACAAGTTACCAGTCAAGCAGCAGGAGGCTGGCAGTTCTTGGTTACTAGTGATGTCACAGTCAGTGAGTGGATAATGCTGATCATGTATGGGGGAGCATAGAACTATATGACTCTCCAGGTACAGTGCTTAGAGTGCTGTTTCACATATCACATAGTACTGTCAGATAGAAAATCTACTGATTAGCAAAACAGAAGAAAAATACTTGGGCTATAAGAAGTACTAGGTAACTATTTCTGAAAGTTATTGATAATTCTAGGCAGTACAGCAGCTCTTTAATGGACAAACATGTCATACATACCATCTGATGAGCTTGCTCACAACCTCTTTTTAAATGAAAGTTACCATAGCTAAGCACCTGACAGTTACTTCGCCGTCTACAACTAGTAATTTTGTTACTTTACTGGCCAAGAGTACCCCAACAAGACTAAGCATTACAAAATATTTAAAAAAAACCTTCTTATAAAAAAAGACGTTCAATTCTTTTAGGCAAATGGAGCATCAGAGTCAGGAGTCAATCGAGAGAAGGGCCTCCACTTCAGGTATGTATTTTGATTTTTTAATTGGATTGAAGTGTTTGACAGTCACTTCTGCTAGTACATATTCCACCACCTCAGTGCATTTTCTTTATCATATATCACTCATTATCATACTACACAGATATATCAATATTTGGCTGAAAGTTTCAAATTAGTGCTAAGACACTTGTGAGTTAGAACATTTTTAAAATGTTGGTGTATCATAGTGGTTTGAAATGCATGGATTTACGTGCCAGCTGAAATGTTATTGCACCACGCTTCAAAGGTCACAGAACACATTTGTACCCTTCTGTGGTACAACAATGTTCCAGCTGACTGAAAATCCTAGTGGCAGCTGGTGTTTTGCACAGCACTGCCACATGCACAGCAACCAATTCAAGTTCAGAACTGAAACCATTGGCAAGCTAGCAGCTGCTGCAAAGCACTGTGAAAACACGTTTGTTTTAAAAAAACAAACAAACTATATACTATAAAAAATACCGACTGGGCAACCACATGCCCAACCAGTCTGTGCTGCCACCTCGGGCTTCTGATTACATTGCACCTCTTGAGCTTCGCTCTTGAGGTCTGATGTAATCAGAACCCCTCTGTGGCAGCACAGGCTGGTTGCACATGGTTGCCCAACCAGTGTTCTCTATTTCTTACCTTTTTCTTAACATTCACAGTTTCTTCTAACTCAAGGCCCTATTCTCAAACACAGCTTATGCTCTATACACCAAAAAAACAGAAGCATGCTCATTTTTGGTTTTGGTTGCTTCATTAACTCCTCAGTTGACCAGACTGGTGAATTATTGCCAGTCAGTGGTGGAAATGAGGAGGAACCTGAGGGAATTAATTTCCGTGAGTGAAATTAAAAGCCTGACTTAGTCCCAGGAGTAAAACGTGGAAGAATTGCTGCTGTGTGAATTTTATTCTCCTAAAAGCATAAAACAGGCTTAATAAAACATAAAAAATCCACAAATAAAGAGGAAATGTATCCCCAGATGCCTGTCACATATTTTCAATCCTACACAAAAGGGGGTGGGCTCCCCAGTGACTTCTTTCCATTTCCAACACTGTTGCTGGTCAGGGCATAAAGTGTGCACAAAAAACTGCTGGGCCTATAAGCCTTATGATAATGGGAAGATGGATGGGCTACTACTGTGGAAGTCCCTTTTATAAGCTTCATAGTGCAGAATTTCATTTTGCGTTAGTAAGCCACTTTTCAATAAAATTCAAAAAAGTAAGCACAAAACTTCAACATACTATAGGACACTAAGGCTCGTACTGCCCTCTTGAAGTCATGGTATGGGGGATCAAACAGGGAGTAAGGACCATGCTTTTGGACCCTATGAGTCCCCCATCAAATCCCTCAAAAATGTTTTGCTTGGTCTGAAACCCTCTCAGAGCTAGCACACATTCAGCTAGGCTGCCAGTTTGTCTCCCTATTAACCAATGTGTTAGAGCTGATAAATGAGCAGAGCTGTGAATTGGTTTTCTGGCTGGTTACTACCTTATTAATCCACTTCAAAAAAATAAGCAAACCACAATGCATCCACCGCCCTCATATTTTAAAGTAAGGTTAAGTAGTAGTGCCAGGAAGAAGGTCCATGCCAGTTCTATTGCAGTTGAACCCCTCTTCTTTTGCTATTGCCATTAGGACTATTTTTTTAGTGTGAGCAGCCAATCCTAATATATTTTCAGATTTAAAATATATTCTTTTTCCCCATCACTGATATGACCCACCTCTACCAAGCTACCACTCATCCCATCCCGCCACCCTTTTCTGTTGCTTACCTGGTCCCCCAGGGTGTCCATGGAAGGAATTTCCTTACTAGAGGACACTTCCTCCATGGTGGGTTCCTTTTGGAGCATTGTCAACCATGACCTCTTTTGGGAATATCCTGTTTCAAGGGGACCTGTGGAAAGTCAGGAATGGGGTGGCCCAACAGTGCAGGCTTTAGGTTTCCACATGCCTGGATTTTCCTATTTCTGTTTCATCCTGCCCTCAGTTGTAGCCAGCTAGGCCTTCAAAACATGTGTCAAAGCTACTGTACACTCATACACCAGAGCCAGGCTGCACGCCCTTCCCACTAGACTCCTCAACTGCACTGCCACATGTGACTGCACAAGTGGAGCATGCAACTTAATTCTCCTCCCCCCCCCCACTCCCCAACATCCTTGGCTCATTCCCAAACCTGGGTCACTGGCATCACGATTGTTAGCCTACTGCTGGATAGATGAGCTGGCTCTTCTTAAATCTTTTTAACTGATTTTGGATAAGGAAAATGTGGCTGCCAATCTTAACCAATGCAACATTGGTTTCTTTTGATCCCTACTATCATTAGGATTCAACAGAAGTAACATCAAAATTCTAAGATTTAAAGTATGTTATGAAAAGAATTGCTTGAGCCTATTGAAAATAGAACAAACCAAATTCATGAATGGATATTGGTGTGATAACAAAGAATGAATCCCCACTTTTTTCTCATCTTTGCTTTAAACATTATCATTAGAGTGTTTTTTCTATAACTTACTAAAAGGACGTTTGCTTGGCCTCTCTGTTAGCCTTGCAGTTAAAGAGGAAGACAAGTGTGCCAGGCTCCTCAAATTCTGAAAGTTCATTAAAGGATCTTTCAGATTAGGTATGGAGCTTACCTGTAGGTATAAGCAGTTCAGAGATAGAAATATCCAATGCATCTTTGAAGGTAGCAAGCATTTTATGGATTCTTGAGGCAGAGAGTGATGTCACTGAGGTGTAAACTTTATATTGCTTAGCACAGCTTACCTCTCAGTGGCATCACCTTCTGGTACAGGAGTCCACGAAATACTGTGCCATGGATCATTTATATATTTCAATCTCTGGACTGCTTACACCTACAGGTAAGCCCGATACCTTGCTTAAAAGATCTTTTTATGTGCTCCCAGTATTTAAGAAATACAGCATACTTATCTTCCCCTTGTAAGTTGCTCAACTTTCATTCAGAGGATGATGGATTCAGTTCCTGAGCCTAGGTCATAACCAACCATGACAGGAGGTAGAGAAGCTTCCCTGGGATACTTTCTCTCTTTTTTGTGGTGTGTCTCCTGCTGTTGCTGTAGAAGGACTTCTCCCTGATGATCTGGGGGAGAGTGATGTGCTGAAATTAATTGTCCTTAACTCTACTCCTATCTCCTTGGTGATGGATGTAGAGGGAGTTAATTTTTGGAGAGCATAAACATGCTAAGACCAGGCCCTTGCCCTGTCGTCAGAGGCCCACATTATGCCACCATTGAGCATCACTCTCTACATTCACCTCTCCCAGGGGTCGATCTGTCCGAAGCACTTCCTCTCCCCTCAGGTCTGCCAACATGTTGCCACTGACCAGCAGCTTTGGGGTTTGACATCATAGGCTCAGATCTGCTAGGGAAGGCAAGATACTCACTAGCTGTCACAGCAAAGCAGAATGGGTAGCCATCCTCTCTTGCAGTTCTGGGCTGAACAAGAACTGCTGCTGTCCAAGAAGAACTGGCCTAAGCTAGAGCAGGGTTCAGTCAATGGTAGGTAAGGGCAACAAAATGAGGGTAGTTATAGCAAGGACGTGAAAATGAATGATATACTCTATTTATATTAAAGTCTTGAATTTAAATAATTATAGATACAGTACATTGAGCATAATAGTAAGAACCATATTAATAGAGATTAGAAAATGGGGACGAAATTTCCCAGCCTCTGATTGGCTGAGACCCCTGGCAAGGGATACATTTATGTGCCAACAGAGACCAAGAAATAACTAATGCCAGTGCCAGTCTGCCCTTCTGCTAAAAATATCAATATCCACATCCCAATTTGAAAAGTCTTGGCTGCCATTTTGTTCTCGCTTAGTGAGATTTAGCACTGCACCCCCCCTCAACTTCCCATATTCTTGCCCATTTTCTAAAACAGTTAAAAAATAACATCATGTATCTGATTTAAGTTTTATTTTCTCTCAATTCACTCCACAATCCCATGCCACATGCTTGATCAATAATGTCCCTCTCCTATGGCTGCCAAACCACTCTCCCTCCTCCCATAGCTCAATACAACCCACCTGTTCTCCCTTCTGCAACAAGCCAGCAGTGTGCTTCCATCTGCAGCAATGGAAACCTAAGAAGTACCAGGGGGGCTGACATACTTCCACTGAAGAAAAGTGAAAACAGACATTGACAGGGGGCAAGATTAAGGGCATAAATTAGAAAAATAACTATCAAACACTGTAGTGCCCTCAACTGGCAGGTATACCAATAGAAGGACTACTTTATGAAAAATCTAATAACAATTGATTTTGTGCTAGATTTTTATGGCTTTATTTTATGTTTTTAAATCTTACAAAAATGGCCTATATAACCCATCTTCTAAGCACAATAATACCCCCCAGCGTGGGTGGTATGGGCTATGCCAGACCACCCAAGAGCTATAATGCCCTTTGCCTGCATTGTCAGTCCTCAATATGCCCTGGGGCAGTCCAGTATAGCCCAATACCACCAACCCTGTCCGGTATTATTGCTAGCACAATTAACACCAAAGTGTTAAGAACAAGCTGGTTCACACACCTTGTTGAGGTTGTGACATCATTTGACATGAGAGCAAAACTCGAGTGCTTCAATGATGTCATAACATCAAGGTGCATGAACCAGTGATTTTTATTTTTATAATACTAAAGTCAACATGTTTTGTAACACCTGTAGAACTGCAACCATGGTTTTACCGAGTGTGTGGCTGTGCTTGACACAGCTGAAACTACAGCTGAGGTTGCACTCTAGTGAGTGGTAGCTCTGCAGTGAGCACATGTCTCTGATTTCAGCAACTGAGCTAAGTTTTTGTAAACATTCTGAAATAATGTAAAAGCATGCTAACAGTTTTTTATAGTGTTATCATCTCAAACATGATGTTGTTTGGGTTAAAGAAATTAGCAAACAGCAACAAGAACAGCAAACAGCAGCAAAATATGGCAAGCCGTTAGGGACATAATTCAGAATCTCTGATACATAGTTAATTGCATACACTATATACTAAAATACATATATCATATACTGAAATAAATACATCATATAGTGATTTACAGTGTCAGTGGCTCAGCAGGTAGCACACTCGCCTCTGAGGCCTGGAGATCAGGAGGCTGTGGGTTCTTTCCCCACACCAGGCACTTGGGTTAATATCCCAATACTTACACTGTAGTGCAGCATGAGGGGGGGCTGCACTCCTGAGGTGCCGTCTTTCGGATGAGACGTTAAGCCGAGGTCCCATCTGCCTGTTCTGGTGGTAGTTCAGGTGGATGTTAAAGATCCCATGGCACTTCTCGAAAAGAGCAGGTGAATTTCCCTGGTGCCCTGGCCAAATTTCCCCCATTCACTAAAAATGCCACCAACAGCTTAATCTGCTTCAAAGTCAGTTGACATTCATCTGCATCCCCCTCCCCCGGGTCGTGCCTGAAAATAGCCAGAATTTGTCTAGTGCACTTTCCCGGTCAACAAAAACTAAATAAATAAAATAAAAAAATATATGTGTCAAGTAGTGAAACACATACACTATGTCCTGAACCGCATGCACTATGTAGTAAAATACATGCATCATACAGTGAAGTGCTTCCACTATATACCGAAACGTATATTTCATATAGTGAAACACATACATTGTATAGCGAAATGCTTACATTATATAATGAAATACATACACCATCTACTGAAATCCACATACTGAGTATTGAAAATCCACATACACTATCTACTGAAACAAATACACTATTTAGTGAAACGCATACACTAGCTATTGAGATACATACACTGCAGACTGAAAACTCGACATACACTATCTACTGAAACCAATAGACTATATATTGTAATACATACACTACATAGTGAAAAGCAATCTGCATACACCATATAGTGAAACAAATACACTACATATTGAAGTACGTACACTATATTGAAATAAATACACGGTTTATTGAAATACATACACTATAGACTGAAAAATCCACCTACAGCATGTACTGAAACAAATACACTATATACTGAAAAATATACACTATATAATGAAACATATATTACCTATTGTAACAAATACACTATATGTTGAAAAATCTGCATACACAATATACTGAAACAAATATACTACATAGTGAAACACATACACTGTCTATTGAATTGCATACTACACATTGAAACACCCACATACACTATCTACTGAAACAGATACACTATGTATTGAAACATATACACTATATATTGAAACACATACACTATCTATTGAAATAAATATACTATATCATAAAAAATCCACGTACACTACATACTGAAACAATTACATTATGCAATAAAACATATACACTATCTAGTGAAACACATACATTATACACAGAAAAATCCATATACACTATATACTAAAACATATACACTGTATACTGAAACACATACATGGCCTAGTGAAACAGATATAGTACCTAGTGAAACATATACACTATGTACTGAAACACATACACTATGTATTAAAACACATACACTATATATTGTAACACGTAGACCATCTATTGCAATATAGTATATCATAAAAAATCCACATACTCTAAATATTAAAACAAATATACTACATATTAAAATATATACACTATCTATTGAAATACATACACCATATACTGAAACACACACACTATATACTGAAACACTTACACTGCCTAGTAAAACAGATACTACACCTAGTGAAACAAATAAACTATATACTGAAATTGCATGTGACATGGAAGCTCCTTCCACCCTCCAAAGCCAAGATTTAATTTGGCTTGATCCTTTGAGGAGGTAAGACATGCTATTTGGGCTCTGTTGTTAACCCTCATCTGGCCACTGCAGTATAGCTGCCACTGGTTCGCTATCCCCATTTCTCAAGGGAAAGCATAGGTTTTTTAAGCCAAATTTCAAACCTACAGCAGCTTATTTTTTAGGTTTGTTCAGTGATAGTGGATGTGTCAACTTGTAATTGCTTCTTGCTAGATCCTGAAGCTACTGTCAGAATTGAGTGCTGCAATTGAGGTCAGTTGTAGTTAGCTCTAGTTGCTCTGGACTGCAGACTTAATTGATGTGAGTCCTGTTTTGCTTCACTCTGTTTTAGACTATCTTTCTCATGGATTCATCACCCCTTTCTCACCCCCCGGCAGAGACATACTAGGAGCCTTGCCCTCAGTTATTGCTATGGCCCTCTCTGAGGAAAAGTAATTGCCACATGCACTGGTGGCATCGGCTTTTTCATGCAGTCTCTGCAGCTACCTACCAAATTCTGCCTCTAGTGCCTTGGCGCCAATCCCCCTCCATTAGAGTAGGAGAGAGGGAGGAACTAGGTGGAGTTTTGTGCCCTGCATGTGAGACCAGTTTGGTGCTGCATTAGAGAGCGAAGGCATGGAGGAATGGTGAGATTGGAGTCTTGACGTTTGTTTTGCGCAAAGCCCTGTGTCTCTTTGTCCTGCAGCAGTGACCACTAGCCTTGACCCACGGAAAGTGACAGAGAGGGAAGAAGGGAGAACACTGGCTGGGTCGTGGGCAGTTGACTGCAGAGTGATGCCAGAGGAGTGAGCGAGCCAGGGCACAGTGTTAATGGAGGACAACACTGTTTGTTATGTACTGAGGTAACTGGGAGGGTTAAGGCAGGCAGCAGCGGAGAGAGAGAGAGTCAGAGGAAGATTGTGCAGTGATAAAATCTGCATCTCTTGTAGTATGCGCAGTTGTCTGTTAGGGTTGGGAAATCTCACTGAGCCTCTTGTTTTCAACTGTTGATTAGCTTGTGGCAGACTGGTGAGGAGGGACAAAGGGAGAGGAGTAGAGGGACTGTCTACAGAACCGACACCCTGTGCCTGCAATGGCTGGGAGAATTGTACCTGTTTTAATCCAAATGTCACCTAACCCTGAACTGTATTCTTTAATTTATCCATGCATTTACAGTGACTGAAAATTGGAACAATCAAATCCTTAAATCTTTTTTTTTTCCTGATTCTTAGCAATTGTAAATGCCAGGGGAAATTCAAATATAAAGTCCAAGTTATTAGGTCTGCTATTTTCTTCTTTCTTCTATAGCGCTGCGGCATTTCTTCCAGCCATCTGGAGGCTTCAATTCCTGATCGGCTGTCAAGCGTGCTTACCGTTTCACCTTCAGAAACATGCCCAGTGCTGTTTCCTTTTTTCAAAGGAGATAGGAAATGATTTTGTGTCATTTTTGCTGGCTAAATACATCATACATCATACATTTCAAAGGATGACATCTCTGTGTGTTTATATATGGAATAATTAGGCCAAACACTCATTTGTTTGCTATTTTTGATTTTTAAAAAGAAATTCGGCTAGATAGGTTTTTTTTTTTTAATCGGGAGTCAGCGCATAAAAGGCTTTGAAATGCCCATGTCACAGACTCCCAATTCAGCATGAAGCGAGTAGCTGCTGGACGCATTTCTTTTGTCACGGTTCCATGTCAGTAAATATTTAAGTGTGAAATAAATAATCACCTGTCATTTGTACACACATGCCCCCCCCCCTTTACTCAGCTGCTGGTTGCCTTACATTACAGATTGATATGTGTAATTTACCCACCAAGTAGTCGATTGAAAGTCTTGTTTCATTTATTCCCTCAGTGGGTCTCGAGTATATCAACTCGCTCACTCGCTGTCTTGTTATCAAAACTGCTGACCAGTTTACCCATCAGCAACAGGCCCCCCACATACACTGGTTGACTGTTTGGGGGAGTAAAGAACGGGAGCAAGTCACCGCTTACAGTGCCGAGAAAAAGTTGACTGCTCCTCTTGTGTGCTCCCTACACCGCCGCTGTCTTGTTGTGTGCACGGTGTCAGTTTGAGCCTCTTAACAGCAGCATTGGCAATTCAGGGGCCAGGACTGTGTGTGCACCATAACTTCCATTTCCCAGCCCCACTGCTGCAGTATCCCTTAGGGTCAGGCATGCAAAAAGCACAGATGGCTTGCAGGCTGATCTTTGTCAGTGCACAGATGAAATAGCGCACCAGGGAACAAGCCAGTGTCTTCCCAAAAATACTATTTAGCAAAAAACACAGACTGGGAGCAGGAGGTGTTCAAGTAGCCCAATACCAAAGTCATAAAAAAATTATAAATGAAAGACAACTTGGGCAATTGGAAAATCAAACGCAGCCTGCAGCACCTAAGCCCAGTGCTTTGTGTTTTTTCCGAGACACTTCATCTGGGGATCTGATGATTTGATTTGCCAATTGCCTGAATCATTTTTCATTTATTATTTGTCTATGACTTTGGTACGGAAACTATAAACACCTCCTGCTCTTATTTTTTTTGCTATGACATATTTTGGGAGGCACCCACTTATTCCGTGGTGGCTGCTTGCCTCTGTGCACTGAATCAGCCTGCAAGCTATCCATGACTTTTCACATGCCTGACCCTAGGAACAATGCAGCAGTGAACTGAAATGAGATTATGGAGCACACACAGTCCTTGCCTAATTGCCAATGCTGCTGTTAAAAAGCTCAAACTGATCTCCGTGATCCTAAACAAGACAGCGGCGGTCAGAGAAAACTCACAAGAGGAGCGATCAACTTTCGGCGCCATACTGTCAATGTTGCTCCCGTTCTTTACTCCCAAACAATCAACTAAGTGGTAAATGATAATAATGTGTCTGTGATGGGTGGGGGTTTGGGGGCTGTTGCTGTTAGGTAAATTTGTAAGTAGTTTTGATAACAAGACAACAAGTGAGCGAGTTAGTATTCTTGAGATCCACTAACTGAATAAACGAAATAAGGCTTTCAATGGACTACTCAGTGGGTAAATTATACACTACAAAGATCAGCCTGCAAGCCATCCATGCTTTTTGCATGCCTGACATTTAGGGATACTGCAGCAGTGGGGCTGGGAAATGGAAGTTACAGAGCACACGCAGTCCTGGCCCCTGAATGCCAATGCTGCTATTAAGAGGCTCAAACTGACACTGCGCACACAAACAAGACAGCCGCGGTATAGGGATCACACAAGATGAGCAGTCAACTTTTCCTCGGTGCTGTAGCTGGTGACTTGCTCCCATTCTTTACTCCCCCAAACAGTCAACCAGTGTCTATGTGTATGTATGTGTGTGTGTGTGTGTGTGGGGGGGGGGCGTTGCTGATGGTAAACTTGTCAGTAGTTTTGATAACAAGACAGCGAGCGAGTGAGTTAGTATACTCGAGGCCCACTGAGGGAATAAGTGAAACAAGGCTTTCTATCAACTATTTGGTGGGTAAATTATACATATCGATCTATAATGTAAGGAAACCAGCAACTGAGTAAAGGGGGTGTATGTGTACAAATGACAGGTCATTATTTCACACTGAAGTATTTACTGACATGGGACAATGACATAAGAAATGTGTCCAGCAGCTACTCGCTTCATGCCAAATCGGGAGTCTGTGACATGGGCATTTCAAAGCCTGCCATGCGCTGACTCCCGATTCAAAAAAAAAAATGTCTAGCCGAATTTGTTTTTAAAAATTGAAAATAGCAAACAAATGAGTGTTTGGCCTAAATATTCCATATATTAACACACAGAGATGTCATCCTTTGAAGTGTATGATGTATTTAGCCAGCAAAAATGACACAAAATCATTTCCTATCTCCTTTGAAAAAGGAAACAGCACTGGGCATGTTTCTGAAGGTGAAACGGTAAGCACGCTTGGGAGCCGATCAGGAACTGAAGCCTCCAGATGATTGGAAGGAATGCTGTGGGGCTACAGAAGACAATAGCAGACCTAATAACTTGGAATGTATACTTGAATTTACCCTGGCATTTACAATGGCTAAGAATCAGGAAAAAAAAAAGATTTAAGGATTTTTGTTGTTCCGATTCTCAGTCACTGTAAATGCATGGGTAAAGTAAAGAATAAAGTTCAGGGTTAGGTGCCATTTGGATTAAAAAAAGGTAGAATTCTCCTGACCATTGCAGGAACAGGGTGCCGGCTCTGTAGACAGTCCCTCTACTCCTCCCTCTTCGTCCCTCCTCACCAGTCTGCCACAAGCTAATCAACAGTTGAAAACAAGAGGCTCAGTGAGATTTCCCAACCCTAACAGACAACTGCGCATACTACAAGCGATGCGGATTTTATCACTGCACGATCTTCCTCTGACTCTCTCCGCTGCTGCCTGCCTTAACCCTCCCAGCTACCTCAGTGCATAGCAAACAGTGTTGTCCTCCATTAGCACTGTGCCCTGGCTCGCTCACTCCTCTGGCACCACTCTGCAGTCAACTTTCCGCAACCCCACCAGTGTTCTCCCTTCTTCCCTCTTGGTCACTTCACGGGGGTCAAGGCTAGTGGTCACTGCTGCAGGACAAAGGGATGCAGAGCTTTGTGCAAAACAAATGTCCAGACTCCAATCTCACCATTCCTCCATGCCTTCGCTCTCTAATGCAACATCAAACTGGTCTCACGTGCAGGGCACAAAACTCTATCTAGTTCCTCCCTCTCTCCTACTCTAATGGAGGGAGATTGGCGCCAAGGCACTAGAGGCAGAATTTGGTTGGTAGTTGCAGAGACTGCGTGAAAAAGCCGATTCCACCAGTGCACATGGCAATTACTTTTCCTCAGAGAGGGCCATAGCAATAACTGAGGGCAAGGCTCCTAGTATGTCTCTGCCGGGGGGTGAGAAAGGGGTGATGATTCCATGAGAATGATAGTCTAAAACAGAGTGAAGCAAAACAGGACTCACATCAATTAAGTCTGCAATCCAGAGCAATTACAACTAACTGCAACTGACCTCAATTGCAGCACTTGATTCTGACAGTGGCTTTGGGATCTAGCAAGAAGCAACTTCAAGTTGACACATCCACTATCACTGAATAAACTTAATAAATAAGCTGCTGTAGGTTTGAAATTTGGCTTAAAAAAACTGTGCTTGCCCTTGAGAAATGGGGATAGCAAACCGGTGGCAGCTATACTGCAGTGGCCAGATGAGGGTTAAGAACAGAGAGCCCAAATAGCATGTCTTACCTTCTCAAAGGATCAAGTCAAACTAAATCTTGGCTTTAGAGGGTGGGAGGAGCTTCCATGTCACATGCAATTTCAGTATATAATTTATTTGTTTCTCTAGGTACTGCATCTGTTTCACTAGGCAGTGTATGTGTTTCAGTATATAGTGTATGTATTTCAATAGATAGTGTATATCTTTTAATATATAGTGTATTTGTTTTAGTATTTAGTGTATGTGGATTTTTTATGATATACTATATTTCAAAAGATGGTCTATGTGTTTCAGTATGCAGTGTATGTGTTTCAATACATAGTGTATGTGTTTCAGTACACAGTGTATATGTTTCACTAGGTACTATATTTGTTTCACTAGGTAGTGTATGTGTTTCAGTACACAGTGTAAATGTTTTAGTATATAGTGTATGTAGATTTTTCTGCGTATAGTGTATGTAGTTCAATAGATAGTGTATATGTTTTACTGTATAGTGTATTTGTTTCAGTATGTAGTGTACGTGGATTTTTTATGATATGGTATATTTATTTCAATAGCTAATGTATGTGTTTCAATATATAGTATATATGGTTCAATACATAGTGTATATGTTTCAGTAGATAGTTTATGTGAGTGTTTCAATGTGTAGTATATATTTCAATAGGCAGTGTATGTGTTTCACTATGTCGTTTATTTGTTTCAGTATATAGTATATGCAGATTTTTCAGCATAGTGTATTTGTTTCAATAGGTAATGTATGTGTTTCATTATATAGTGAATATGTTTCAGTATATAGTGTATTTGTTTCAGTACATGCTGTAGGTGGATTTTTCAGTCTGTAGTGTATGTATTTCAATAGACAGTGTAGGTATTTCAGTACGTAGTGTATTTGTTTCACTATATTGTGTATGGAGATTGCTTTTTAATATGTAGTGTATGTATTACAATAAATAGTGTATTGGTTTCAGTAGATAGTGTATGTCGAGTTTTCAATCTGCAGTGCATGTATCCTAATAGGTAATGTATGCGTTTTACTAAATAGTGTATTTGTTTCACTAGATGGTGTATGTGGATTTTCAGTACTCAGTATGTGGATTTCAGTAGATGGTGTATGTATTTCACTATGTAATGTAAGCATTTCACTATACAATGTATGTGTTTTACTGTATGAAATATACATTTCAGTATATAGTGGATGCATTTCACTATATGATGTATGTATTTTTCTACATAGTGCATGCGGTTCAGGACGTAGTGTATGTGTTTCACTACTTGACATATATATTTCACTCTATGATGTATTTATTTCAGTATATGATATACGAATTTTAGTATAGTGTATGCATTTAACTATGTATCAGAGATTCTGAATTATGTCCCTAATGGCTTGCCATAGCAATAAGCAAATTGTTAGCAACAGCAAACTCCACTTATTGTCTCTGACGCGTTGATGAGTGAGTGAATGCACCAGTCAAAACCTCCACCCACTGCCAGCCTGCATAAACTGGAGAAGAACATTCCCTTTAAATGTTCACTCTTGCAAGCCGGAAAAAACATTGAAAGATAAAAAGGGTGCTTCTTATTACCAAATATAGGAGGATATGATATTTCTATATTCTTTATATGAGTGGAATACATTCCACTATACACATATGATCTGCATATGTTTTTAGAGAATTAGAAAAGCTAGAACTGTGTGTATGGTTGTCTAGCGAAAAAAGGAAGAATGAGCATGCTAGTTAAATAATTTAGAACTTTGAGAAAAGGGCCCTTAAAATCTTTCTACTTTCTGGTCATAAACCATTTATCTGAAATGCAGGATATTCATTATTCTAAGGAGCTGTATTGTACCTTACATATATGAAAACAAGTAACTGCATGAAACCAGATTTCTCACTTGTAGTATAAATTGTCTGTAGTTTGTATCCAAGAATACACAGAGTTGATGTATTTGCAGTAATAATTCCTCCAGTGTAAAAGTCATGATTTTAAATAATGGTTAAACTTACAGTAATATTAAATTACTTTTAAATATATTGGGAGAGCACGTTTTGAAACTTTTCCTTTAAAGAAGGTAAAAGAAAAAATGGTCATCAAATTTGGTACTTTTTATATATCCTGGAATTCAGTGACTGCCTCACTCTTTCAATTCTGTTTTCATCATCTTAGCATTTCATTAATAATTTCCATATCTGTTTAAACTTATTTTTCATTCCCTGATACATTTTCCAATTTTGTTCTTTTCATCTTCTTTTCTGTTCTGTTTTTTTTTCCTGTTCTTTTAGTTTCCACCCTTCAGATAAACATTTCTTCATCCCCTTCTCACTGCCAGTCTCCCCCTCCTGAGTACAGTAACTACACTGCTTCCGCTTCTGCTGGTGCTGCCCCTCCCCCATCCTATGCCAAAGTTACCTCTTCAGCATCTACTGACATTGACTCCAATAGTAGTAGTTCATTCAAGTACAGTAACAGATATAGAGACTCCCCTCAACCACCTCACAGACCTCCAGCCTCACAACTTTCAGCTACTCTGGGTTCTGCTTTCTCACCTGTGCAACCAAATCATGGGACTGTATCCCGGAGTGTCAAGCAAATTGCAATCTCCCCACCACCTCCTGTTGGATCCCAGCATCTGTCTCCATCTTCCAAACCTGGTAGCCGAGCTTCTACTACATATTCTCCTTTGCCGCCTTCTCCCTCCAATGATGGTCTCATCACCAGTACAAAAGGCATTTACACTTCCGTCTATTATTCCAATCGCCATGCCTTTGATTCCTTTCCAGAACAGCAGGGTCAGAGGACCTTCAGATGTAATGTTCCAAGGACTTCCATCTGACACAGCACAGAATGGCAATTTAGAAGATTCTTTATTAGCACAAGCTCCTCTACCCTGCCCTAGACCTTTGATTAACAGTTCAGAAGGGTCTTTTATGTCCTGCTTCGATACAGTACCTATATCTCAGTTACCAGTTCTAAGCAGTTCCAATGGTTCTTATAGTCAGAGTTCATCAGAGCTCTCTTTGCCTCCAACTCTCCCTCAACAGCAATTATACCCATCCACATCACACTTTGTCTCATTACCTCCCTCTTATGCTGCTATATCTGAGGTGGCTTTGTCCAAGAGGACCCCTCCTCCTATGACATCACCAACAACCATTTCCCACTTAAGTAAGTATTCCAGTTTTAACTGATTGTGCCGTTTGCAGAAGTCTAAAAGTCATTTTCAGGAGTCTTTGGTCCCATTAATTCAAATAATATCAAATAGTTAAGCTCAGCACCGTGCCATGGCAACTCCATCAACAAAGGTCCTGATCTTGACCATTTGTTGCAGTTTGATTTCATGAGACCAAAGACTCCAAATTTTAGATGTGCTTTTGTGGGTAAGCATGGTGTAGTAGTTCTCTTGTGTTTGTGATATTGATGCAAGCTTTGGTTCTAAACAGCTTAGTGTAGATGTTTTCTTTATGGATGTTTTGTGACCATTGCTGTTGACGTTAATAATGATGTAGGATATTACAAATAAAAAAATATATATACAAAGTTCAAGATAAAGACAGTAACAGTTAAATGTGGGTACACAGGCTTAAAACAATCTGAACCCACCAAACTACTACACGCTCAAACAAAACATTTGGTTTTGTCCATATTTGTTGTAAAACTCAGACTGTTGTCATGCATGCTGATGTGGTTTTATCATATCAAAAATAATTTTCAGATAAGCAGTAAAGATGCATGATTTCACACTGCATTTCACATTAGTTCTGTGTGTCTTGAATCTGAGCATGAAGATTATAAAATAAGTTATTAAATTAAAGCAAATTCCTTTAATTTTAGCCCATCATAATTAAATGTGTTGTATATATTTATGTAAAAAAACATTCGAACTGAAACTTGGGCAACACTAAATCACAACTGGGGCCTCATTTAATATGGCTATGCCTTAATTAGGAGGACAGAGGTACAGCTAAGGGGTCAAGGTAGCAATGTATGTTAAAAACTTCATCAAAGTCATAAAAGACAGATCTTGGGTTGGGAGAGATACAGAATTTATTTGAGTAAAACTGGTGGAGGAGGGGGAATTGGTGTGGTCTAAAGGCCACTGAGTCTGGCTGATGAGGAAGTTAAAATGCTCTTGGAGAAGATCAGCAAGGTAGCAAAGTCAAGGGTGACATTCAATATGGGGGGTTCAGTCTCCTTGATGTAGAGTGGGCAATACCAAAGTTAAGGAGTAGCAGAAGTCAGGGACTAGTTAAGGTTTTCCAGAACTGCTGTCTTCAGCAATAGGTGTAGAATGTTGGACCCTGCATTGTCCAACCAGGGCATTATAAGTAATGCAAAAGGTGGAGAACCCCTTTGGAACAAAGGACCACAACACTGCCTCATCAAACATGTTGAGTTCAGAATTCAGGAGAGAGAATTTTCATAGGATGGTGGAAATTCTCCAGGACTGACTGTAGGGGCTAATGGAGGTTGAAGACCTAGAGGTCAAATAGGGAACTATTGAGGGAGGTACTAGAGGCAACGAAGAACTGTAAAAGGTATGTTAGCAAGGGCAAGACAAACAGAAGACTGATATGGTTCAGTAAGGAGGTAAAAGAGATAGTCAAAGAGAGAAAAATACCTTTTAAAAAATATAAAAAAGAGCAGATGGAAGAGAGCAGGGAGGTATATGTCGACAAAGTTAAAATTGCAAAATATGTTATCAGGGAAACCAAAATAATAATGGAACTGAAGATAGTGGAAGGGGTTAAGGGAAATTTAAACAAAAAAGCATTATTTAGGTGCTTAAGGAAAAAAGAAATATCTTAGAACTGTAGGCCAGACAGTTGATTCTCTACTGTGTGCAAACTCCTGGAAACCATAACTAAAAAAAAAACCTGTAGATTTCTTAGACAAGCAGAGGTACAGGATAAAAAACAATACCAATTTATGAGAGGTAAGTCATGTCAGAAAAATCTGATAGACTTCTTTGACTCCATAATAAAACCATCAGACAAGTTTCAGGTAACAGATATCCTTTCCTCAATTTCAACAAGGCATTAGACTCTGTGCCACATGAGAGCGTAGTCAAGAAGGTGGGAAATATGGGAATGGGGGAATACCTGACTATGTGGATAGGAAACTGACTACATGGGAGGATTCAGAGTGTGGTCCTAAATGGCAAATTCTCTAAAGTTATGGATGTCAGGAGTGAGGTCACTCAGGGGTTAGCCCAGTGACCCACACTCTTCAATATGTACATCAGTGATGCAGGGAAGTGAGTAAAAGGGAAGGTGTGCTTCTTCTTGTATGATACTAAACTTTGTAGTAGGGTGGAAAATTCAAAAGGAATTACCAAGGGTCAACCTGCCTATGCATAAGGGGCATACTCCCTGCCTGGATATATGGCATTCTGGTGATGAGGTGTGAGGAGGGCAGCATCAGTTGTCATATGCACCCATAGCTTCAAGGATACTGGTAAGGTGACTGAGGGGGTAAATGCTCAGTGCCGAGGTAGGGGGTGCTAGATGCCAGGGATTTGGACATTGTGAGTGGCGGTACATTGGATTGGTGCCAGGGATGGGGGGAACCACTGGATGTCAGGGAGGGTTGTAACTTGTACAGTGGGCTGGCAATCAGAGGGGGGGACCACTAGCATCAGGGAAACTTCTTTTACAATATGGGATGGTGCTTGGAAGGAGTGGACCACTAGCACCAGAGAAAGTTAATTTGTAGTATGGCTGGTGATCGGGAGGGGGTGACCACTAGCACCAGGGAAACTTCTTTCACAATATGGGCTGGCAATTGGAGGGGGGACCACAAGCACCAGAGACAGCTACTTAAGTCTTGTACTGGGGAAGGGGGGGGCTGTAAAGCGCTACCTGTCTTGGCTACCCATAAAGATGGGCCCATAATAGGCATGCAAATGGCCCCATAGCATGTTGCATGCCCAATGGGCTAATTTGCATGGGTCCCTTTGAATATTTCAGGTAGCACTCTGGTGCTATCCACCCTTGTGGCCCACTTCAGGAGCCATGTCTGGGCAGTGCTTCTTCCCTTAACGCTGAACCAACATAGTCCTATATTCAGTCAGATAGTGCCCGGTGTACAATCTAACGTCATATAGCATCCTCTGTCCCCTGGGCAATTGCAAAGCAGAGTGCAAACCTCTGTGCTCCACTTTGCACTTTTCTGAATATCAGGCCCTAGGTCTCTTACTGACAGAACTGAAAGGAAACCTGGTCTACCCAACCAAATACTGTCCATGTTTTGCTTCCCATTCATTTTCAACATAAAAATCTGCAGGTTATTCTGTTGATAACCTGCACCTAATCATTTCAGGGCCATTTAACGTGCATTCATAGTCAAAATCCATTACAGTGAAAAGCTGAAATGATTGTGATAACTAGTGAAATGATAATATAGTAAACTAAATTAAAAACCACCATCAGAACATGGTATTTGTGTATAAAGAGTAGTACTGTTACTACTGTAAAATTATATGCTTATGATGAATAGGCACAATATGCACAAAATACCCATACAGAACTATAGTATAGAGATTGCAGGTATACCGAGCAACATTACTGTACCATGTGCCCGCTGGTTGACATGATGGTATCCTTTTCTGCTATCATGCAGGAGAGTCAGATTTGGGACCTCAGAATGCAGCATTGCATACCAACAGAGTCTGGGCAACATTGCTAAGGTTAAGTACTCAAACTCAGGAAAGGGATGAGATACCTTGCTATCAATGACCCATCACCCAGTAGCCAATTCAGACAAGCACTGATGTAGAGATGCACACACATTAGCCCACTCAGCAACGGTAAAATTGCAGCAACGTGACTCATACTTTGGGACAAGAACAGGGATAAAATGGGGAGGGAAAAGAGTGAGCTCAAACAAGGATTAGGGGACCTCTCCCTCCAGATCAAAGTCTGTAGATCATGAGTCAGTGCCTCAGGATCCTCCCAAGTTGTGGTATAAGCCCTATGTGACAATCTGGGTTAAAGAAGCAGTGGAAAGAATTTGCCCTAGAATCCTGGAGCCACCCAAAATAGATGTCAGTGAACTATTCAGATGCTTTTTACACACGGGCCCTTCACATCTGGGCATGATTCCCATTCACAGTCCTAGGTTTATAAATTGACTTGGGCAAATGACATGTTTTTATATGAATTGGGTTTTCAGGTGAGTCCTCCTGGATCCTTGGGCATTTAGTCAGGTAAATATGTGGCAAATTGAGTGTATATCTAGAACTGTCTTCTAGTGCACTGTGGAATAAAATGTGCTATTCCATATGAAACTATATTCCTCCTGTAACCTGTGAACATATTTTCTTACATTTCAGCTCCTGCTCTTCCCCCTGGACATCCATCTACCACAATAATAACAGCAGCACCACCACCACCACCTACAACTGGTGGCCCACCACCCCCTCCACCACCACCAGGACCTCCCCCTCCCTCTGGAAGTGCTCCCCACCCCCTCCCCCACTGCCTGCTGGTGGAAGCCAAAGTTCTGCTGGGGGTGATGAGGGGTCAGCATCAGGATTAGCAGCAGCTCTAGCTGGAGCTAAACTGAGGAAAGTACAGCGGGTAAGAAAAAACACATTTCTAGAAATAAAGAGGCACAACAGTGCATGTACATTAGTGTTTCTGTGCAGACTGCCTTCTGAGCAAGAGATTCAATTGTATTTATCCGTTCTCTATAATATCCTTGATCTTCACACTCTATGTACTCTGATTTGCTTAGTTTATTGAATGATTCTAATGAGCTGCTTCAGTTCTGTTCTAAGCTAAGGACAGCCAAATGTTGAAACTCAATGGCATGTATTTCCAAGACTGATCCCATACCCCTTTCTTTGCTGCAAAAAGCATATAAAATATAGTGCCATGGTGAAACAGTTGTCAGAAGACGTTCCGTGTCAATTATTGGTTTCTTCAGATTTCATACTGTGACATCCTAAAGCAAAATCAATACAGACAATGTTCTGTGCTTTTATTGTTAAAAAATAACAATGTTCTGATGTTCACAGAATGTAATTATATTTATCATATTACTAAAAGGATCACACCAGTGCACCCTTATTCTAAAGCTGCTCGGTTTGCTAGCACGTTGCTATGCAGCAATAAAAGTTAAGTGTTTGAGGTACTTAAAAGGTGCCTTGCCTGCATGTGGGAGAAGACTAACAGATTAGGTATTCGTTATTGTTTGCTTTGGTTATGGATGCTTCTCTGATAACACGTTATAATAAAAACATCCATAAATAATGAATAATAAATCACATGGAACATCTTCTTTCGGCTATTAATGGGAAATCAAGACTGCTGTTAACAATGAATATAGTTCTTTAGATTCACTTTAGACTTGGCATAGGTATATGTTTGAACATACTGTGCAAATTTGTAACCCCTTCAATGCTACAGACTTGTGGGGTTGGTATTCTGTGGGTTGAGGTGACCAGGGATTATTCTAAGCACACATACCCAAACAGTTCTCTCCAATGGAGCACTGGGAGTCAGATAGTAGTAAAAAAATTGATCTTTTATTGTCTCTAGTAAGTTGATAACATAAAACAGCCCATATGCCCATATCCTCTAAGCTCCAAAGGGTGTACACTACTCTTTCTCCATCCATGAGGCAGACATACAAATACATGGCGGGTATTTCATTCTAGGAACTCATATCTAACTGTCCCAAGTCTGGAGGCCACCCAAAGGACATGTGGTCCTAAAGTCCCTTTCTTTAAACAAGCTCCCATTATCATTTACCTCGGAGTATGTTTTAACCTAAAAGTCTGCCCCACAGCCTGTACCTAGTTTAAAAAGTTCTAGACTGAATACCTATAAGAACACCCATTTTCACAGCTTTCCTAGTCTTTCACAGGGATCCTCTCCCTTTAAGTAGTCCACTGACCTCATTGAACTGTGCATCAGAAGGCATGAAGTCTATTAGAGCACCCCCCCAAGGGGAGATCATCCTTATTTCTCCTACTGGAGCTCCATGCTCTCCAGACACAAAGATCCAAAGGCATCTGCAAAGAGCCTTTTCATTAGTTTGTATCTTCTCACTGATATCCTCTACATTTTAACCTTTTGGACTGCCAACTCCCTACAGGCAGGAGAGCACTGGACAGTAGTAGCAAAACCAATCCTCTTCGAAGAGAGATGGGTGTGCTTCACACTTCAAAACCTAAAAGGATTGTAGTCGCCAGCAATTGCATAGGGCACAAAACCGAGTGACACACCTATCCTTGTAAGAGGGGAAGAACACCCCACACATGACCAGCACAGGTAAATGCAATTACAGGCGAGGATCTGATTGCTCTTGCTTAAACCTTGAAGTGACTTTCCTTATTTCTGACCATGACTAGACAGACGTACCCAAAATAACTACTTTTTCTCTATTAGGCACATGTGCATGTGGGTTCACCTTTGGCCACTAGGGAAACAAGCCTTTATTTACACTATTTACTTGGAGACCCAGTGACATGCACTAAAAAATCCCACCCCAAATCCCCTGTGCATAGCCCTAATAACTATACCATTACAGTGACGGCAATTAAAAAATGACCTTTTACTGGCTGGCCTGATGGAGAGGAGGGCTGAGGCATTGAATGCCTTGCCTCATGGCACACCGGTGACTCCTGTTCAGAAATGAACGTGGACTGCTTTTGGTGGGTGGGGTGGGACAGTATCAAGCCACAGACTACTCTCCTCTCCTGGGGTGGGGTGGCCAGTCAACTTAGGTTTTGCCTACCACAGTATGAAGGCCTGGTGGTAGTGCAAGCATACAGGTGACTCAAAGGGAGGGGCCACAGTTCTGCAGAGCACGTTCACCTCCTTGCGCACATTCTGATGTGTTGCCATGGCAGGGCCACCTGGGAGAAAACAGAAAATGGCACCTGACAGCAGACCCCCATTCCACGCACCTCCCTGGGCTGGCACTGCCATCTGGATGCCTGAAATGAACCTGGATGCAGACTTGGGGGAGAGTATGGCCCTCACCCTCCTGCCCTACCATAGGGGGAATCTGTGGAGGACAAGCTCCAGATAGGTCCAGGGGAGGTGGGGATGGAAGTGGGGTTGCCAGAGAGGTAACGTGATAAAAAAAAGTTGTCTTTTACCTCAAGTATAACTTAAGGTACCCTAATGTAATTGGATCAAATTACCATTGAAGACTGGAATTGCTACTGCATGGTTATCTCACTTACTGCATTATTTCCAGGCAATAGGAAACCTGTCACCACTGTGTTTATTTTGTTTTTATTGATTAGGTAAGTGCACTAGACAGGTGAATGCTTATATTTAGGCATAACCCAGAACATTTCATAGGAAATACATGATGAACAGTATATGACAATTGCAGTACAGCACAAAATGCGAACAAATTACATCAAATGAACCCTTGGGAGCACAGGCAATACACTTACTGGGGCTGACTGCCCCACACCACCTGAAAAAGAACAGCATGGAAACAAAAGGTGTACATTTTTTATTTTTTGTAGGAACAATAAAAAAGGATACAATAATTTGGAAAGGAAATTGTTACTGAGTCACTATGGCTCATATCCATAATTGATCTCCAAGGTATCTAATAAAAATTCCAGGTCCTGCCCAACTGGCAGACTGCCGTCTCCATCTTGAATATAGCCCCCATCTGCACTGTGATTATGCTTCCTCCTGTGTGACCTGTGAGACATTAGAGACAAGAACAACACAGAACCAGAGACACAAGCCCCACTACATTTCCTTCACAGACTCAGGCGTAATAGTTTGGGTGTGGCTTATTCACCTTCAACCCAGGCATTCTTTCTACATAAACCAAGACAGAAAATTAAAAGAAGAGCATGCGCATAGGACCAGGGATGCACAAGCCAAGAGCTTGCCAGCTCCTCAACAGGAAACAAAAAGAACTGCTCAGCACTCCGGAGAAATAGTTTAGAAGGCACAGTTGCCACTTTTATTTGCAAGGTGTTTGGCAAAATAAACCTCTTCCCTAGCACTTCTAACCTAAATCTGGGTCTCCCTCAGGGGGCGTATCTGGATACCCAATAAACAGAAGAACCTTATGTACTACTTTAAGTTAATACCTTATAATAGGTTATTGGCATTTATAATTTAAGATCTTGCTCAAGTGGATCATTATGAGAACTATTGCTGATTGAATTTTGTGCTTTTTTGTACTTTTATAATTGCAGTTTTTACACTTGGGGGTATACCACTTTAAATGTTTTTGTATAAATTGCATGTCTGTTTGTTGGGTATCCAGATACGCGCCCCCCAGCCCCCCGAGGAAGACCTGGATATAGGGTTGAAGCACTGGCGAATATATTTATTTTGCCAAACATCTTGCAAATGAAAGTGGCAACTGTGCCTTCTAAACTATTTCTCCAGAGTGCTGAGACGTTCTTCTTTTTATATACAAAGACAGAGTGGGTGTATCTTCTTCCTTTCAGATCATAGCAGATGACATCCTGCATATGAATACTCCAGCCCACATGCCAAATGTTTACCGCAGTTGCTGCTGTGACTTGCAGGGTCTCTTCAGTCTGTGTTCTAGCTTTCCTCAACCAAGCCCTCCTTGGGTTTCTCAATGATTTACTCTACAATTCCTGGACCACAGTGTCTGCAAGCCTCACACTGTTCAGGACATGCAAATGTGAGCCTCCGCAGGTCCTTGTTTGATCTCTGCATGATGAGATGACCAAATGTCTTTTCTGACCAAAGTCTTTCTGCAAAGGTTAAACAATTTGTGTGTTAACATTTTCCTTTCTTACAGTTGTGCTGACTGAGGGCTATGGCAAGCTCAACTATGGCCTCTAATCCCTGTCTGCTTGCTCCCTGCAGAACTGGCTTCCCTCTGTATTTTTTTCTCTGTGAACTCATTGTAGATCAATCCCCGGTGCTACTGTACAGACTCACCGCTACTATAGGACTGTTCAGCATCACACCCTCTGGCACTGCTCCCTCTCTCTCCTTCTCTCTCTCTCTCTTATAATGACACCAATGTGTTTTTTTCCCCATCAAGGAACCAGAGATGGATCTACTTCCCCCATGCACTGGAATCCATTGCCCCACTGGCACTTGACTCTGAAGATCACTGACTCCTTCCCTCTTCACCCTTTTCAAGTTGGGTTGCTTTTCCTAGGAGACTCACTTTTATGCTGGGCATGTACAGTTATTGTATTATGCACCACCCACCCCCTATAGAAAGCAGGCTTCTAGGTGCTCCGAGTCTGCCTCATGAACTCCCACAAGCTCAACATATGCTGGACCCTTGTGCTGCCTTCTTACAATACAGGAGGTATGCATCTGCATACTGTCTTCATGCTGGCTTAATCCTTACAACGTAGGTGGGAGGAGCGTTGCCAATTTTTGGCTTCTTCTCTACACATGGGAGTGGGGTCTTGAAACTTCACATGCCTTCTCCCTGGTGCTCATGCAGTCTGCTGGTAGCAGGTGCTATACAGCATTTAAATAAAACTACAAACTGTTTTTTATCTTGATTCAAAATAGGCTTCACGGTCATTACCAGGTTTGGAGAAAAGACAATTCTAGCATCTGCAAACCTGGATTAGCCCCATATACTGCACTGTCTAATATAGAATCACAGGATTATTATTTTGTGTATTTGGGCAACCATGGACTACAATAACATACACAGCCAGGCCATTAACTCTAGTAAAACACAGGAGGTTATACAGTGGTGTACCAAATTGATGCTTAACTGCCTCTAGTAAATTGAAAACATACAGCAGCATCTCATGCCAATATCCTCTAAACCCTGAAGGCCATACATAGAGAATATTGGATGGGCAACTATGCACAACCAGTGTGTTCTTCTGCAGAGGGGTTCTGATTCCTTATGTCCTCGAGGTGAAGCTCGAAAGGTCCATGAGAATCAAAACTCTGAAGTGGCAGAAGACATTGGTTGGGCAAAGAGTAGCCCATCCAATATTTTTTATAGGGTATGGTGCCTCCTAAATAAATTAAATGCAGTTTTTTTAATTTTAAAATACAAACAAATTGTACATGACCAAGTCATTTTCTGGGAGTTATGGCTGGTTTACTAGGGTGTGATGTGTGGTTGCTAGACAGCAGACATCCCTACATTTGTAGTATGGCCTTCTATTGGTTGTCAGTTGGGTGTGGGAGGGATTTTAAATAAAATGGCAGCTATATTTCTCACTTAGTGAGAGGACATGGCTGTGTCAAACAGACTTTCATTCCATGAGTAATTTTAAATATCTGGTTGATCCTGCTTTTTTAGAATATCTGGTTGATCTTGGTCAAGTCACAGGTTCGGGTGATCATGCCACCGCCACTAGTGTTTGTCTGTTTGATCCTGCCATTTCTGTGTTTCTTTTTAATGTGTATGTCTCGTGCACATTCCAAATGTACCAGAATACTGTTCTACCACAGAAGGGTAGAGTCACGTTCCATGGCCTTTCAACTGTGGTAGAACAGTGTTTTAGTAGAGATGGAAATCTGGTCAGAATAACATTCCACCAAACACTATAGTACTGTTTCTCCTTCCATGAGGCAAACATATGAATAAATAGCAGTGGCTCATTTTAGGAACCCAGACTTAACAATCTTTGGACTGGAAGCCACTCAAAGGACACCTGGGCCTGAACCTCCCTCTCTTTAAACAAGGAACATTTTACAAGCCCCCATGATCATTTACCTCAGAGTCTTCATCTCTGTTTGTTACATTTAATCTACAATACATGGGTGTGATGTGCATACTGTATACAGAGAATACAAGTAGGCAGAAGTGAGAAAGAAATAAGTGCCCAGCTAAGGCAGTCATTTCTTTCTTACTTCTATCTCTCTTTGTTTGCTCAAATCTAAAGATCTGTCCTAAAACTTCTCATGGTCTGGTCGTTGTCAGTCCCAGTCAGAAGGTCTAGCTAGACATCCATTTACCCAGCTGCCTGTTCCCTCACTGGAATCTTCTGCCTTGAAGGAGTCTGCCAACCCCCTTGACTGTACCCAGGCCCAATGATCAACAGAGTGCCCCACTGGGCAGTGATCCCCAAAGTACTCCTACTGGAGCTCAATACACAACAGACAAAATCAAGAGTCTTCTATGCAAACCTCAAAGCACAATACAGCTCCACTGCTCATGGAGGGTGCAAGAAATAAAGTTGAATCTGTGTCAGCAAATAACCGCACTCCTCTGCTAGATTCCACAACAAGGCTTTATTCAAAAAGATTTAAAACATACCGCCATTGATCTCAGCATACAGTCCAGTAGCTGGAG
This sequence comes from Neoceratodus forsteri, assembly GCA_016271365.2. Classification (NCBI taxonomy): domain Eukaryota; kingdom Metazoa; phylum Chordata; order Ceratodontiformes; family Ceratodontidae; genus Neoceratodus; species Neoceratodus forsteri. Next base: position 560,806,941 of record CM028134.1, read on the forward strand.
AGAACCCCGACTGGTTTTGTATATCAGTACGTCATGGGGGACGTATGAAACTGATTGGGTTATATCCAGCTACTGGCCTGCGTGTTGAGATCAACGGTGATAAGTTTTAAATCTTTTTGAGTAAATCCTTGTTGTGGAATCTAGCAGAGGAGTGTGGTTGTCTTCTGAGCAAAGCCTTTTTATTTGTCAAGCTCCTTCTATTGGCATCCTCTACATTTAGCCTTTTGTTCTGCCAACCCCCCTACAGGCAACTGAGCACTGACAAATAGTAGAAAATGATGTACACTCACATTAATTATTAAAGCTAAGATGCATACAAAATGTTCTTGTAGATGGACCATGCAAATATCCCAGTGCAAATATATGGATGGGTCACTTTTCAAAAGGATCCATTAGCAGTTATGGTAGCACTTTATTTTAAGTGTCACTAACTACACTGTCACTACAGTATAACACTTAAACTACAGTGTAACTACTGCATGGTTACATGTCATGTGCAACTACTACTGTTTGCTTTTAGACACTAATCAATCCATTATGACAAGTATAACCACACGTGTGAAAGCAAACCTACTGTGCAACTACCACAGTATCTCCTCTGACATGATGTAATTTTTTTCTTACAAGGGTAACTAGAGGTGTAATGCGTGTGTAATAGCTGTTGCAAATTGTAACAGCAATCTGTTGTGCAAGTACTACATTATCCCATTTGGCATTATTAAATTTGTTCTGACAAGTGTAACTACGTATGTATGCAGATCTTGAGCATTGGTTCAACAGTTAATGGCTACCTGACATATATCTGAAAGGTAATCACATAGAACATATAAAGTTTGACTTCCAGTTCTGACCCTAAAGAAGATGGCAGTTGTAAGAGCTTTACAACCTCGGCCAATTAAATCTATTGTAATCCTGCTGCAAATAAGCCTCAATAGATAAAAATCCATCAGAAACAGCTGTAAGAGATGGAACCAGGCTCGAAATTGTCAAAATCGGGCCACCCAACTGGCTCAATGAGAAGATCCGTGGATACACATTGCAGCCCTAACGACTCTCCCTCACAGGCCTCAAACATCACAATGGACTTCAGAGGGGAGGAAGAAGATGTCCTCTCAAGTGTAGACTACAACATCTGCAGGAACAGCACAGCCATTATTCAAAGGACACTACGGTGCATAGACTCAAATGTATCTGATATAAAGTGGGATCTCAAAAGACTGCACAGTGGCAACAGAAAATACGGTAGCAGAGCTTTGGGAGGAAGGGGACCATCTCAGCAAAGCAGTACTTTATCTTTGCAGAAGGGAGCAGGAATTAACCAAGCAAGTAGAGGATGCAGAAGCTAGAGCAAGAAGGAAAAAACTTAGAGCAGAGCATCCAGACATCAACAGTTTCCTCAAAACCTGGCAACAGAAGGAATTACAGGTCTCCACAGACTGCAAAATTGAGATTAAAAGAGTACACCATGCATTGGGCCTGAAGCCCAAATCTGATGCATAGTGAAATTTTTGAAGTACCCCATGAAGGAGAATGTAATTTCATTTCTTTAGATTTACAAACTTTGGAGAATTACCTTTCAGCACAAGTGCTCATTTACAAAGGTTCAACATAAAATATATAGTCATAAAAAAACATTACAAGTACAATAAGCAGTTCCAGAGGAAATACAGTCGAGGCAGACTCAAAGCACTTAAGCCAGAACAATTACATGTAGTTTTACAGAAAAAAAATTAAATACAGATGGCTGTGAAAAAGTCATGGGTAATATACAAAACCAAACCAAATAAAACTGTTTAACTATTACAGTTGCATTGGACTACAAAGGTAGGCCGCTGAGATATCTTAAACTGATTAAACTTGGGGACAGTCAACAGTGTGTCAGGCAATTTGTTTAACCAGGTAGCTACCATGACAGCAATTAATCACATGCCCAGCTGAGTATTCCAAAAAGGAGGCCTAAGGGCATTCCTGGCCCTGTTCCTGGTGTTGCATTGTTTGGAGTCGGTGTGGAAGTAAGTTGTTAAAGCAGGGGGTGCTAGGTCAAAGAGCACCTTTCTAGCTAGTAAACAGCTATGTATGATGGTCTGGTAATGAGAAAGTCCTGAGCAAAACAAAATCTTAACTTCAACGGGAAACACATTTATTTAGACCAGGACTTCCCACTACACATGATGAGGAAAAGGAAGCAGGTACTGGTAATCATCAAACAACTCAAGGAACAAAATGTTAAAGCACAGATCTGGTATCTAGCAAAGCTCATAATTCATGAAGAGTCTAGCATTAAATCTGGGTGGGACATAAAAATCACTCCTGCAGGCCAGTAAGTCACTTGAAGCACTGGGAATCATGCTACCTGAGCAGCAGAATGAGCTGTATGAAAGAGACATCCTTCAGATGGGCTAGACCACAATGGGCACAGGGAAGGGCTAGCCTGCAGAAAATGCAAAACAGAAACATCAAATTTGCTGGCAGATAATGACCGCTTGTCCCACCTAGTCTGCATGTTTTTCCTTACCTAAAGTATCACCGGAGATCTTATTTGATCTCTGGCCCATTCACCCACCCCATCTTCCCTTTCCCTAATATTCCCTTGTGCCTGCACATCCTTGCCACAAGAGTGGCCCCAAGGATGAACCAGGAAACTACAGACCAGTGAGCCTCACATCCATCATGGGTAAACTAATGGAGACTATCCTGAAGGAGAGGCTGGTGGCCCTCCTAGACGCCAAAGGACTACAGGACAGCAGACAGCATGGCTTCATATGTGGCAGATCCTGCCAAACCAACCTGGTGGAGTTCTATGACTGGGTAACTAGGCAACTGGACAGGGGCCATGCAGTGGATGTCCTGTATCTGGACTTCAGTAAGGCATTTGACTCGGTGCCGCATGGAAGGCTGGGAAGGAAGTTAGTAGGCACAGGGGTAGGTGCAAAGCTGGTGAGATGGGTAGGAAACTGGCTTCAGGGAAGGCAACAGAGGGTGGTGGTGGGTGGGGAGCTCTCACACCTAAGGGCAGTGACGAGCGGTGTTCCACAGGGCTCGGTGTTGGGACCAGTGTTGTTTGGGATATTCATTGCAGACATATCATGGACATCAAGAGCAAGATCAGTCTGTTTGCTGATGATACCAAGGTAGGAGCGGTGGTGGATGACCTAGGGGATGGCAGGGTTGCAGGATGATCTGGCAAAGCTTGAAACCTGGTCAGACACCTGGCAACTGGGGTTTAATGCCAAAAGTGCAGGGTGCTGCATTTTGGGATGAAGAACCCAAGGAGGAGTTACCAGCTGGGGAGTGCAGCTAGCCCAGACAGAGGAGGAGAAGGATCTGGGTGTGTCTTTCACAGGTCAATGAACAACTCAGCACAATGTAGGAAGGCAGCTGCAAGGCCAACAAAATGCTGGGTTGTATTGCAAAGGGTATATCCTCTCTGGGAGGGAGGAGGTGATTCTGCCACTGTATAGGTCATTAGTTAGACCACACCTGGAGTACTGCGTGCAGTACTGGTGCCCGTATCTGAAGAGGGACATTAAGTTATGGAGGGGGTGGAGCGCAGGGTGACAAAGATGATCAAGGGGCTGGGGGACGTACCATATAAGAGGAGGTTGAAGGAATTGAACATGTGCTCACTGGAGGAGAGGAGGGACAGGGGTGACATGATTGAAACCTTTAAATACATGAAAGGAATTAACAAGATGGGTACAGAGGGGCTGTTCAAAGTAAGGGACAGGAGGGTCACCAGGGGCCATGACATGAGACTGGAGGGAAGAAGGTTCAGGAGGGAGATGAGGAGACACTTTTTTACAGAGAGGGTGGTGGCTGGGTGGAATCTGTTACCTGCAGAAGTGGTACCCAGTAGAACAGTGGACTGCTTCAAAAGGGGATGGGACAGGACAAGGGGGAGGGTTAATGAAGGGGAAGGGTGGAAGGGAGGGGCAGCTGCAGAATAAGGGGTGCTAGCTGCACATTCAAGCAGACTTGATAGACCTCTAGGCCTTTATCTGCTGGCAAATTTCGTATGCCGTATGTTCGTATTCATGAACTCCACTATTGTTTTTGCCCACACCACCTCCACTGGAATACTGTTCCAGATATCCACCACTCTTTCTGTGAAGAAGTACTTTCTCACATCTCTCCTGAATCCACTTCCCTCCAGCTTCAAATCATGTCCCCCTAGCCCTTTAGCATGTTTTCTGAAAAAAACTTCTTTTCTGTACCTTATTTACCACTGTGAGGTATTTTAAGGTCTATCATATCTCCATCTCACTCCTCTCTTCCAGGATGTACATGTTTTGGTCCTTAAGTCTCTCCTTGTAGGGCTTCTGATGCAGACTCTGCACTATTTTAGTTGCCCTCATCTGAACTGCCTCCACTCCATCTATGTGCTTGCAAAGATGTGGTCTCCAGAACTGGACACAGTATTCTAGTTGTGGTCTTACTAGTGATCTATACAGAGGTAATACCACCTCCCTCTTTTTGCTGGTGATAGTCCTCCCTATGCACCCCAACACCCCACTAGCCCTCCCAACTGCCCAGACAAGGCAGTTGGTAGGGCTAGTGGGATGCCGGGATACATAGGGAGGGGTATCACCAGCAAAAAGAGGGAGGTGGTATTACCTGGCCACCTTTAGGTCATCTGATATGATTGTGTCCAGATCTTTTTCCTTCTTGGTGGTTGTGAGTACCACTTCTCCTATTTTGTACTCTGCCTTTGGGTGCCTGTGCCCTAACTGCATTACTTTGCAGTTTTTTGTGTTGAAACCCAGCTGCCATACCCTTTATCTCAAGTTTCTACTCACCCTTTCCACTCCCGCCCCCCTGGAAGTGTCTACTCTATTACAGATTTAAGAAAATGGTGCAGAGCAAGAAACAGTACAAGGGACAAATTAACCTTGTTTCTCTTCTTCCTTCTCACCTCAGTGGGACACACCCTAAGGGGCATACAAAGGTGATTGCCTTTGACTAAGAACCATTAGTGCATGATTTATGTGGAGGGGGTGATGCATGGAAAGATTGGTACAGATGGACTTGAGGGTGAGCGTGACCCGAGGTGGGGGCGATGAGTGAGTTGAGAGGGGACCATGGGATTCAAGGTGTGTTAGATGACCTAAGAGGCACTATACAGAGTTTAGACTATGGATTAATTAAGTTGAGGCAGGAAGGAGTTTTTCCTCTCTCCTGGATGACAGACAGTGAAATCACCTCATACATAATTACTGCCAGGGGATCACTTGGACTACCACAGTTTATAACCCAGGGGATGAGATGTAGCTGGGAGTACATATGGTTCAGTGAATGGGATGTAATCTGTAAGTAGCGTACAAGGTAACTGCCAAATGGAATCAGTGGAGGGGAGCAGGCGCCAGTCACTGCTGGAAGTTTGACACCACCCCCATTCTGCAAGGGTGGGGGATGCTGAAGTATTCCAAGTTGCCCAGAGGCAGTTAGAATCTCAGAGGGCTTGACCCAGGAGGGTCCAGCAGCTAAACAGGCAAGAAGTGGCAGATCAGTCACTGACCTCCAGAGAAGAAAGGGACCCTTGCAGGAGCCTGACAGCTTACAAAGTGTAGGGGGCCTCTCACACTTGATGAGGAGTGAGGGTGCATCTAAAGTTTACACTGGTACTCTCATCACTCCTAGTTAGTGTTATTTAGTGGGTCTTGAACCACAAGTTGGGGGGGGGTAACGACCCCTGTATGTGTTTTCCTCTTTTCTTTTCCATTTCTCTTTCTTATAACATAATATACAGCTGCTTTGGTATTTGTTCATGGTACAGTCACACATATTTTTATGTGCAATCTACTAGTGGTCATGAAATTTACTGGAGAAGATGGAAGAAAAAAGGACATACCAAATGGCCAGACATATTCCATCCACTTGACTGGAGGCAGCACCACATAGCCACCTGCCGATAGGGGTGGTCCCATGGGAGTTATGCTTATGGTACAGCTAAAAAGGGTGCACGTACAAGTAAAGCAAACCCAGATCTTAGTCAAGAAATACCTCTGCCAAGGGTCTGTTGGGATATTAACAGATGTAAAATTTTTGACAGATGGCTACCAAATTAAATATACTGTCATATAATGTCAAGGGGATGGGATCAGAAGTGAAGAGGGCAAGTGAACTGAAAGAACTGAGAGACCTGGGATGTGACATAGGTTTGCTGCAAGAAACCAGACTCTCTGATCTGCGAGATTCCAAACTTCAGAGACACTGGGTAGGAGATATGGTTGCTGCCTCCAGCAAAGAGAAACACACTGCAGTAGTTGCTATCCTCCTTCAATGGGACCTTCTCTGGTCAATTACTAAGAAGGGATCTGACAAGGAAGGCAGGTGGACCTCTGTTTCCCTGCAGGTGGGGAACCAAATTCTGAATGTAGTAAACATCTGCAGTCCTATGCCGGTTACCCAAAATTTCTTTAGGCGGGTGTGTTTCAGCAGCTCACAAGCCTCCCCAGGGATTGTTAGTGCTAGGAGGTGACTAGAATGTAATGGAGCAACCAACTCTGGACCAGTTCTCTGGAGTTACACTCATAGGATGGGCAGCAGGCCAATACCTTAAAAACTTCAGGGAAGAACTGGTTTAGTTCAACCAATCCGTGGGGGAGAAATTATTCCCTCCCCCCCTTAAATCAAAGCTATTCAAGGATAGACAGATTTTATAACCCAAAGACCACAAAGCCAATGGTATGGGAGGTGGATATCTCACCTATTACTCTTTCAGACCGTGCCCATATTAAATTACAGCTTCAAATAGGCCTGGAATAAAAATTATCCAGGTTGTTAAACCCAAGCTTACTGAACAAGGAGATATTTGTAAATAAAATTAAGAAAGAGCTGAAAACCTAATTTTGACTAAATACCACACAGGACTCTGTATACAGATTTATCTGGGATGGGATGAAAACAGTGATAAGGGGTCACATGATTGCATATGCAGCCCAGAAGAACAGGCAGAGGAGGAAACACCAGGAGAAACTCACACAGAATCTTAATCAGCTAGAATTAGATCACAAGCACTTACAGGTAGGTAAACAAAGGTTCTTAGAGAAAACCAGGACAGAGATGAATAAAATAAACCAGGGAAGGGTGAAGGTGCAACTTAGATATCTTAATCAAAATTATTTTGAGACTGACAATAGTGCAAGCAGCCTTTTAGCAGACAGGCCCAGTACCAGGGAGAACCGACAAAAAGTCTGCCCTACATCTAGGGCAATTGTGAGAGAATTTGAGAAATTGTACAGATCCCTTTAATGGGAGAGAAAGAGAGAGAGACAAGGGAACACAGATAGATGTATTCGGGGATCCCTGCAAAAAGCACAACTGCTCAACATAGCCCCTGAACAGCAGGAAATGTTGAGTTGGCCAATCTCTGAGTGAGAAATCCATGGGGTTATTGATGACCTCCCAAATAACAAATCCCCAGACCCAGACAGCTTTAGCTCAGAGTTTTATAAGATGTTTGTCGCAGACATACCCTAACCTTAACAGCACTTTTTAATAACATACAAGAAAAGGGTGATACCCCCCAGACCTGGCAGGAGACACATATTATGATACTCCTGAAGTCCAGTAAGGACCCAATGAGCTGCAGCTCATACTGACCAATATCCCTCCTCAACCAGGATGCAAACATATTTGCTTTGGTAAGATATGTAGTACATCATGACCAAACTGGGTTCATACCCAGTAAACATCTATATGACAATATAAGGAAGTTACTTAATGTAATGATGACAATGACATTTAGTTGATCCTGCCAGTAGCATATGCTTGTCTCAAAGATGAAGCCATGCAAGTCTAAGTACAAATAGATGGTACAGTGAAACTGCGAATGGTTCCTTAAACCAGTTATGGTTCCTTAGATTACTCATTCATAACAAAGGGAGGAAGGAGGGAAGGAGGGGAAGTGCAGCTAAGGCACAGAGGAGAGGATCACCAAGGAGGTCAAAAAAGGGGATAAAACTCTTTAGGTACATGGGTGAAAACAGGAAGGAAAGGAGTAGGATAATGAAGATCAGGAGAGCGGGCTGGGGGGGACCGTGCAGAAAAAGATCAATAAAAAGCTAAAATGTAAAATGAGTACTTCTGCTCAGTATTCACAGTGGGGAGGGGACGGACCAACATGAATCAGCAGGCACCAGGGTGCAGGGGAGTGGGAAGTCCATTCTCAGAGGAGAGAGCCCAAAGGGGATTGGAAGTCATAAAGGAAAAGAAGGTGATGGAGCTTGATGTGATTCACCCAAGGGCCCTTAAATAACTGAGCATGGTACTAGCTGCCCCTCTAGCAACACTATTCAGCACCTCACTGAAGACATGGAGGGTAGTCCTAGAGAACTGGAGGAGGGACAATGTTATCACTCTGCACAAGAGCAGCAGGAGGGCAGGAGGGTAATAATTACAGGCCAGTCAGTTTCACATCAATAGTGGGAAAATTAATGGAGACCCTACTGAAAAAGAGGCTGCTGGAGTATCTGGAGGAAAAGGGGCTGCAGGATCACTGGCATCATAGTTTCACAGGAGGGAGGTCACATCAAACAAATCTCATAGATTTCTTTCACTGGGTGACTGGGGAGGTGGATCAGGGGAGGGCAGTGTATGTGGCCTATCTGGACTTCAGCAAGGCCTTTGACAAGGTGTCACTCAGGAGGTTAATAAAGAAACTTAGCGACCTGGGGGTTAGGAAGAAGGTGGCAAGCTGGGTATCAAACTGGTTAAAGAATAGGAGACAGAAGGTGGTGGTAAATGGAAATCACTTGGGAGATGGGAGAGTGAGCACTGGCGTGTCACAGATATTGGTACAAGGTCCTGTCCTCTTCAACATCTTAATAAGTGTCATTGTTGAGGAACTGGAGGGGAAGGTGTGTCTCTTTGCAGATAATGCAAAAATCTGCAACAGGGTGGACACCAGGATAAGGTGGAGAGAATGCAAAGGGATCTAGAGAAAATAGAGGAGTGGTCTAGGGGTTGGCAGCTGGGTTTCAATGTCAAAAGGTGCAAAGTCATGTACCTTGGGCAGGGAAACCTGGGGCTGTGTATAAGATGGGTGAAGGTACCTACAGTCACTAAGCAAGAGAGGGATCTTGGGGTAATCATATTTGATTATCTCCAGGTGGCAGGGCAGTGCAACAAGGCAGTTGGCAAGGCTAGTGGGATTCTGGGGTGCATAGAGAGGGGAATTTATAGTAGGAGAAGGGAGGTGGTGTTGCCACTGTATCGCTTACTAGCGAGTCCCCATCTAGAGTAGTGTGTACAGTTCTGAAGGCCACACCTCTGCAAGGACATTAATAGGGTGGAAGTAATCCAGAGAAGGGCTATCAAAATGGTGCAGGAGTTGCATGAGAAACCATACAAGGAGAGGCTGCAGGAACTCAACATGTACTCTCTGGTGGGGAGGGGAGCGAGAGGAGACATGACTGAGACATACAAGTACCTCACAGGGGTGAACAAAGTGCAAGGAGGAGTGTTTTTCAGAAGTGGAGGAGCACCAGAATATGGGGGCATGCAATGAAGCTCGGGGGGGGGAGTTTAAGAGGAATGTGAGAAAATACTTCACTGGAAGGGTAGCGGATGGCTGGAACAGCCTGCCAGAGGAGGTGGTGGGGTGAAGATAGTTGGGGGCTTCAAGCATGCATGGGATAGGCACATGGGCATAATAAGTAAAGAAAGGGAGGAAGGAGGGACCACCTAAGACTGAATAGGGTCCAGGGAGTAGTCATAAGCAGGGAAATAAGGCAGACTAGATGGGATCACTAGTGCTCTTCTGTCAACAAATTCTATGTTTCAGTGGAGGGCTGCAACACACCCAGCATGTTATTAGCAACTGAAACCAAAAAAGCATTTGATCACTTAGATTGGCTCTTTTTTACTGAAACCATAGAGGAGGAAGGGATGGGCAAAGTGTTCCTACAATGGATCCAAGTGATGTATGGGGATCCCATTGCCCGAGTAACAGTGAATGGTGCCCTATCTAGAACTATACCCATAGAGTGAGGACAAGGTAAAGATGCCCCCATTCACTCTCAGCACAGAGCCGCTGGTGGTAGTGATGAGAGCAGCATAAGACATACAAGGAATCAGGGTGGTAGGAGAGGAGGTGTGTATTGCATTGTACGAAGATGATACTTTTATTTGTACAGGAACCAGTGACCAGCTTACCCCCACTGAGAGAGATAGTGGAGGAATACAGCAAGGCTTTGGGTTTTAAAGCCAATATAGAGAAACCTGAGTTTAAACACCTTAGTGGGCTACTCCCACAGGAGTATATGAGAAGCTGTCCCTAGAAGTATGTGGCCTCATATTTTAGATACTTAGGGATCCAGATATCCAGAGAAAAGGCCAAACTATTTGAAATCCACTACATACCACTACTACATACTGTAGAATTAGACATAAAAAAATGGGCAGAACTGCCCCGGGCATAACAGGGAGAATAGAGTCCTAAAGGATGAACATACTACCCTGTCTTCTGTTTTTTATTTTTGTCCCTCCTAGTAAAAATCCATAAAATCCCTAAACATGCCTGGAAAACAGTGAGTAAAGCATGGTCCAGACATATCTGGGGTAAAAGACAGGCCAAGCATAGCTTGGGAAACCCTCTGTTACCAAAACAAGTGGGAGGCTTGGGGGTCCCAGACATGCAGACCTATTTCCAGGCATGTCAGATACAACCTAACAATGCAGCTCAAGCCTGAGGGAGCATCTAGTTGGGTAATCCTGGAAGGGGGAGGGGAGCATGCCATACTGGCCATGGTTGGTCTTGAACCCAAAGAGATAAAACTCATTTTCAACACCAGTACCAGAACGATGCTAGAAGCTTGGAGAAAGGCATTACATGGGGGTAACCGAGATTTTCAGTTTCACACCTATTAAATGGGCCCAATGCTTTCAACCAGGGCATTTAGATACCACCAAGAAATGGCAGAGGCTGGCTTGTCCAGAATTGGCCAACTAATGTAGAATGAAAAATTAAAATATTTTGGGCACATCAAACAAGAGTTTAGGGTACCATATTGAGATTTCTACTGCTATCTACAGCTAAGAGACTATTTGACCAGGGAACAGGTAAAAACACAAATAAAACAACAGGTGGATCTCCTATGGACACTGGCAGGATTGGTTATGGAGGGGGAGGAACTCAACCACCCAATTTCACTTTTTTTGTAGTATCTGTGCCAGGCCAGATGCCAAGGCCCAAAAGGCATGTCAGGCCAGCTGAGAGAGGGAAGCAACAGACAGCCTCAGAAGGAGACTGGGCAAAATGTTGGAGCAACATTACAAGAGTAACTGCTTCAAATGACTGGAGGGAGCATAGGTGGAAGGTGCTTGTTAGGTACTTTAGGATGCCTACCATAACAGCCTACTACAGCACCACCCACACTGAGAGATGATGGAGACAGTGTACTCAACAAGAGCACCAAGAGCATATATTCTGGAGCTTCCCAGTCTGGTGACATACAGAAGTGAGGTGGCAGAGGTGATAGAGTGCATACTGGGCATTCCTGCACCACACCATAGAAAACACGTTATGGGGACTGCAACCAGCTGGAGTGAATTTGAAGGGGAAGGCGTATCTTTTCCAGATACTAATAGCTGTAGCCTCCAAAAATATCACCCAGTAATGGCTCTAGCCAACCCCTACCCCCTCAATTTGAAAACTGGAAGCAAAATTGCTAGCACATCCTAGAAATGGAATGACAGTCACAGCCAAATTAAGACTCATTATGGATAAAATCAAATCCTTATTGGCTCCTTTTTTGATTATGTAGAAGCCACAGAAGGAATCATCCACTGGAACAAATGGTCACTTTGAACTAAAGTAAATTCTAGGAGTGAGCATATGAATTTTGGTTTGAACCAGCTTTTCAATTAAGCTCTATCAGATTTGTATAACTAGTACTGCACAATGTCTATGTCTCTATGTCGCTACATATTTAATTTGCTTTTTCCCCATTGAAGTGCACGTAAAGATGGATACTTCCCTCTTGACATATGGAATTCATACAGTATAACAGCCCTAATTACTGTGTCTTTTCTCACAAGTATAATGTAATAGTGGTGATTGGTTTTTTTTTGTTTGTTTTTTTTTTTTTTGGAGAAAGTTGTTTTGATTATGTTGTTCTGCTGGTTATTGCATTTCTTCCCACTGTCTACTCAGTTTACGAGCACATGTAGTGTATTGTTCAGTGTATGGTTTTTAAACAAAACATTGTTTCAATAAAATATTTTTTCAAAAAAGAAAACAATAAAGTGTAAACAGAATGGTAACTAAGATATGATTAAAGAGTAAGTGGGCTGACTGACAACTCTGTAGATGATGTTCTTCCACCTCTGTGAATCAGTTTCTCATGAATGTATGTATTAATAAACACTCAATCTTACAGTATATTGCTAATTGATTTGTAACTGTAATTTTTTTTTATTACTAATTGGCTTTGTAACAATGTTGTCATTAAGAAGTAGTGCCTTTATTTGACAGTTAATGTCTTTCTTATAAGTATTTGCATGGTACAGTAAGTGCACAAAAACTGACACTTAAAATGTAAACAAAGCAAAATGGTTATATTAAATGCACACTGAAAATAGAAAATAGAGTTAGAAACTGATGTTTCGACCATTGGTCTTCTTCAGAAAAAACAAAATTAATGCAGAGGAGAGGTAAAATAAGGAAAATATACATTATTAAGCATGAACTGCGCACGCGTTTATGCTTTTTTGCAATTCTTTGGTTGTCTCTACAGGTCACACAGTTTGTGCGACCAGTCTGAAATCTTCAGAGAACATGGCAGCTGGGGTCCTCGATGTGTCTTTTGAAGATTTTGTGAAAATATATTAAACGGTTCAAAAGTCATTCAAAAAACAGTTTCCCATTATAAGTCAATGGGAAAAGTTAACAAAAAGTTCAACACTTTTGCAAATGCAGTTTTTACTTTCGAAAATTGCCCTTTTACTTTAGCAAATCCACCATTTTGTTTTCAGTTGGTGATCAGAAAAATGCTTGGCATTTAAATTTGGGACCCTCTAGCAACACAATTCTTTTTGTGTTTACCTAGTCGGACCTTGAGGATGCTAGGCATGTCTTTATTTTGAGGTTAAACACCCTAGAAATATGTTTTTCAAGTTTCTGGAAAAAGTACTTTTGCAAAGTAGTGTCGCATTCATGAAAGTGTCACAAATTTTTGCGAAAGCTTTCACAAATTGCGACACTACTTTTCCAGGCTATGGCAAAATGACAGCAATTCTTTGCCACCCTGCTGCAAAAGAATGGTTTAGTCTTTTGGGCTGACATTTGGAGAGAAGAAAGCCAACATCTCACAGATGTGCCTTTCAGTGGTTTGGTGAAAAAATATTACAGAGCGGCAAAGTTACGGCACTCCAAATTTGACAATTGTTCCCATAGGATAACATTACGGCGTCCGCCACATTACAGGAATCATTTGCCGCCCTACTGCAATATAACGGTTTGGTCTTTTGGGCTGAAATTTGGAAGGAAGAAAGCCAACATCTCACAGATGTGCCTTTCAGTGGTTTGGTGAAAAAATGTTACAGGAAGCCAAAGTTATCGGACTCCGAACTTCTTTTTTTTCCCATAGGATAACATTGTGGCATTCGCTGAGCCTTTCAGGGCCCATATCTCGGAAATAGTGCAAGATACAGACTTTTCGTCAGAAAAACACTTAGCCCCCTGCTGGAGGCTAAGTAAAAAACTAGCCAGGAAAGTCATACATCATATGACTTTTACATTTTTTTTCTACGTTGTACAGTTCCTGAGATATAAGCAATTTAGTACTCCAACTCCTCATTTTCTGCTCCGAGACCCATTATTATGCATACATTCTTTGTACTCACTGTCTTTCTCTATGCAGCTTTTGGGAAAACCAGCCTGTGTGCTTACATTACTGTTACCCTTACTGCTTCGCTTGCGGGTTCCGGTACCTGTTTCACTTACCATTCCGTCTATGGCACCACGTGCGTTACCCTTTGAGTTTTCATTTGCGCTTGCGTTTGTGTTATTTTAACCATTTGTGTCTACAGTACTGTTTATCTTTCTGTTTTGCTTTGTATCACCATGCGCATTACCATTTACGTTTGTGGGCACTGTGTTACTATGTGACAAGACATCACATGGCGGGAGCGTGGGGCCCAAAGGGCCCCTCGCTCCCACCACCACATTACGTTCACTATTTCTCATTATCATTCTCAAAAAGAAGGGAAATTAGAGGCAAAAAACTCTGTTTAATGCATTAGTTAGGGTTGTTCCACAGTGACAAAAGCGAGGAAATTCAGTGTTAGGGTTGAAAGCCCCCCCTTTGAACCCCCATCCACAACCCCAACCAGCATTGGGGTGCACATTGGGGCTGTCAGTCCTAACTATCACCCCATTCTTCTATACCTCTGCTTCTTCACACATCTGATGGGGTGAGAGTTAGGGCCGTCAACCCCAATGCGCACCCCGATGCTGGTTGGGGGTGTAGAGGAGGGGTCAAATGGGGGGCTTTCAACCCTAACACCAAATTTCCTCACTTTTTGTCACTGTGGAACAACCCTAACTAATGTATTAAATGGAGTTTTTTGCCTCTAACATATATATATATGACAAAGAACCTCTGTGCGCAAAAGGGAGAGGCTCTGGGAGAAGAAGTGATAAATGGCAAGATAAAAACAGAATCTGGAAAACAAAAAGGTGATGATGGGAGTGACAAGGCATAATATCAGGGAATGAGCTAGAGAAGTCCCCAGGTGTGGACTAATTAGCAGGGCCTAGTAAGAAGGCTAAAAGGTGACAAATGTGGGAGAAGGAGACATAGATGGAAACATCTGTGGAAAAAGAAAATAGATGTGTACAGATACAAACAGACTTTAGGGAAAAGAAGGGGTGGCTGAAATATATTAGAAGAAAATAAGTCTATCATTTAAACCAGAGGGCTACTGGGAGCCAAGGCAGATGATCAGCTTGTTTTCCATGTTTTTTCTATGGTCAGAATCACAGAAGCCCTGCTGAAGGACACAAACAGAAAGATCATTGACACTGTGGTCCCTGGAGATGAAGTGGGATATAATGGGTCAACAAGATGTCTACCAGTGTTTCTGATGTAAATAGCTGCACACTTCCAGCAAAGAATACAATATACCACATTAGAGGAGGTGCATGATAACTCCTTGGTGACTTGAAAAACACCGGTGGGCCCCTGAATTTCAGTCACACTGGAAACAAATTTGCAGGTGTAGCAGCGAGTTCTGTTGCAAGGTTTGGTATCTGGTAGGGGGGAACTGTTAGGAGTAGGTAGGCTGCTTCCTTCCAGGAGATTATGCAGGTTGGGTGGCCAGTGGTAGGAGGCAATAGGTGGTTCTGTAAAGGAAGCACCAATGTTAGGGTCAGTTTGCAAAACAGGAAAGTTGCTGGTGATCCTGTGAAGAGAAGGTATACTCTGATGGAAGGGAAGCACTAGCGGAATTCATTGTTGTTCTTGTGTGACAGTATCCTTCCTACGGAGGTCAAGGTTACGGGGCATGCTTCTGACCTGGGAGAATGCTCTGTCCGCTGTGCTTTTACATACATGTGATATCTCCCTCTTTACGCAGGAGACTCCTGTTTTTTTTTACTGAACTCCCTCCCTGCTGGGAAACAAAATCTCCTGCTTAAGTAAAATTCTATCCAAAATAACCATGTATTTTGGGCAGATAAAGACGCATAAAAATTAAATTAGTGATGAACAATGTATCTGATAACTTTATATAACTAGTTATTTATTCTTTTTAGTGCTTATTCTTGACAAAATGAAATACATAAAATTTTTGTAATGACTTTTTTCTTATTTTTTGATGCCATTTAAGGACAAACTCACGATGTTATGGCATCTCCCTACTAGCAGGCCAATCTCCCTCCTAATTTGACCCAAATCTCCCTCTTAAGCAAGTTGGCAGGTCAATCTCCCTCCTAATTTGACCCAAATCTCCCTCTTAAGCAAGTTGGACATATCACATGTATGCTTTTAGGGTATCACCTGTTAATAAAAAAACTATGCATTATTTGGGCCTGCTCAGCAAAATCATCGTCTTCACTGCATAACCTGTGAAGTCTAAGAAACTGTTTATATGGCAGGCCATTCTTGAAATGTTTAAGATAGAAAGAGCTGTGGAGGAGGAACGTGAGTTAGTGGGTTTATAATAAACTGATGTCTTCAGACCAGTGTTCTGTACTGACAGTCTGATATCCAGAAAAGACAGTGTAGTGGAGGATACTTCAACAGCGTACTGAAGGGAAGGATGGGCCATGGTAAATTTGTCCAAGAAGATTTGTCACTTTAGTAACAATCCTAACTGATGCATTAATGAAGTTTTTTGCAATTAATTTCCTTACTTTTTCAGATGGTATAATCATATCCTTTTATGTCTGTGGAAGTGAAGGGCCCTCTGGACCTCCATGGAAGTGTATATGTATATAGCTGTGGAAGCAGAGGGCCATCCAGGCCCTGTGCTTCCATTTATAGGACAACAGTGACCAAATTGTTAGCATAACAATCTTATTACCCCATCTCATGTACCCGGCACAGAAAATTTTTGAATCCCCACCAAAATGTAATTCTGCGCAACTGTAATGCCATTCTGCACCACAGGGGCAAAAACACATTTTGGCCAGGATTTGAAAAATGACACCTGTGACATACATGAGGTGGGGGTAATAAGAAGACTATGTTGAAAATATAGGTTAAAAATATTTAACATTTCTGAAGTTATGAGTGGGTGTAGCGAAATTGCAATGAATGGTCATAACCTTAGCATTTTTTCATATTTTGACCCCTCATTTTCAACACAGTCTTCTTATGAACCCCATCTCATAAACCCCATAGGTGCAGATATTCAAATCTGTGCCAAAACGTCATTCCATGCCACAGGTGGGAAAACATGTTTTGGACAGGATGTGAAAAATGACAGCTAGTCTGTACATTAGGTGGTGTGAAAAAATGGCTATGCTGAAAATTTGATGTCAAAATATTGAAATTACCAGCGTTGTGCATGTGCATAGCACACTTTCAATGAACACACATAGCATGGCAATTTTTCACTATATTTTCAACAAGGCCTTTTTGGAACCCCACTTCATGAACACTGGTGATGAGATTTTGTTATTCAGTCCCAAAAGGTGATTTCATGCAGCAATCGTGAAATCACCTTCTGGGCCTGATTAATAAAATGACAGTTGCAGTGTTCATGAGATGGGGTCCCCAAAGCACCATGTTGAAAATTTGATGAAATAAATTCTGCAAAATGGCAAAGTAATGAACATAAGTTCAAAACACCATTGAAATAGATTATACAGCACTTGCCTTGATTCCTCATTTTGTAGTTTGGCTTTAAAGAGTGCAGACGTGTCCCCATCCACAGAAGGTGACAGCCTATGACCTCCAGTGGTAAGTATAGGGTAAGGGGGGTGTGGGGTAGTGGGCGCTCAGTGGGAGGGTTGGGATTGGGGGGGGATGGCAGGGACGACGGTGGATGGTTTTCATTTTGTCAGGTTAAAAAAAAGATGGGGGACAGTTTTCTTTTTACAGGTTTAAACAAATCAGTATTTGGGAACATTGGGAGTGGGCTCCCCAGTGTCCCACACTGCTGGGGAGGGAGGACTTGTAATGCCAACATGGGAATTGGGCCACTAAATGTTGACAAATATTGACAGAACAGGCTGTAGGGGGGTGGAGGAGACATCAGACACTGGGGGTGGCCATCCTGGTGTCAAATTATATAAATCAATAAATAAAACAATAAATGATGGGAATGAAAGGGTGGGGGTGGCACTAGACACAAGGGAAAGATATGGGGTACCACTAGGCACAGTGATTGGTGGGTGGGAGGTGCCACTAGACGTGAGGGAGAAGGGCAGCTCACAACTGAAACTGCAGCCAGCAGCATGAGTTCCAGCTGTGGCTGCAGAAGTTAAGAAAATCCCACTGTTCTCACACAGAGAATGCAGGAGAAGCAGTTCTCTTGCTAAACTTGGCATCTGGGATTTCGGATGCCCAGAAAAGGTGTTTCTTGGCAAAATTAAAAAATTAATTAAAATTAAAAAATAAGAGACATCAGAATGTATCTAAATGGGTCCCATTTAGCTAGGTTCTGATGTTCCTTTCTTAAAATCCAGCCATTTTTATGTGTTTTCTTTATCTCACTAACTGAAAAACATGACACAGGAGTGTTCTGTAAAAATATAAGACCCTGTCTACGAAAACACAGTAGCTTCTGTGAAAACAAAAGTATTTTCATGTGGAACATCTAACTTTTCCCTTAGGAAATAATGAGTAAATCCAAAATTTAATAACTTTTCAATGGATTCATATTTTTTCACCAAACCTTCAAAATGCATATTTCTGAGGCAAAGGTGTTGTACCCTGATTCTCAGATCACAACTTAAACCCATTTCTGAGATACAGGTGGACAAAGAAGCAACAAAAACAAGTACATTAAGGGATTTTTGATACTGTATCTCAGATATGACACAATGGATTCTTACAAAATTTGCCACATCAAGAGAACTTCCACTACAGACTATGCATTCCAAATTACATGCAATCTGTTGAATGGTTGCAAAGCTATTAAGGTTCAACAATTTGGCTTGAACAAAAAAGTGTGCATTCAACTCTAACTATACTGGCTATACTATGCCAGAATGATATAACTATATATATATATATATATATATATATATATATATATATATATATATATCTTATTTAAAAAACTGTGTAAATGCACTAGCTAGGGTTAAACTACAAGAGTAGGGAAATGTGGTGTTAGGGTTTCCAACCCTATCACCCCACTCCCACCCACCAGACAGCAACAGGAAAAACATTACTGTTTCACCTCCCCTGTGCCTTTGTTAATCAGTCATGAGGTGTGCCTTGGGGTTGCCATCCTAACACTCACCCTATTCAACCATGAAAGAAGCTGAGATGTGTAGAGTGTATGAGAATAGGGTGAACACTAGGACTGAAAACCCCAAGGCACACCCTATGCCTGATTAGCAAAGGTGCAGGAGAGGTGAAACAGTAATGGTTTTTCCTGTTGCTTTCTGGTGGGTGGGGTGTTAGGGTTGGAAACCCTAACACTGCATTTCCCTACTTTGTTGCTTCAACCCTAACTAGTGCATTAACAAAGTTTTTGCAAAGAAGTTTCTCACTTTTTGAGATAGTATAATTGCATCCTTATTTGTCTGTGGGAAGGCCCTGTGCTCCTATCCCTCCTTAGGTGTCTACATATATGTTGCTGTGGAGGGCCCTGCACTTGCACTTATAGTAAAACAGGGATGAGGGCCCTGCGCTTGTATTTGTAGTAAAACAGGGATGAAATTGACAACATAGCCTTCTTATTACTGTACCTCTCCTCATGAACCCAGTTATGAAAATTTTGAAATCCCCACCAAAACATGATTCCATGTCACCAGAACCCCATTGCATGCCACAGGTGTAAAAACACAGTTTGAAAAATGACATCTGTCACATTCATGAGGTGGTATAAAAAGATGTGTATGTTGACAATTTGGATTCAAAATATTTAAAATTGCAAAAGTTATGAGTGAACATAGCAACATTTCAACATATGTGCATAACTTTGGCATTTTTACATATTTTGACCCCAAAATCTCAACATAGCCTTCTTATGACCCACCTGATGAACAAGGGCAATGGAAATGTTCAAATTCTACCCAAAAGGTGGTTTTGCCAAGCTACTGTGAAATCACCTTTCCAGATGGATTTGCATACTTCCACTGCAATTGTTCATGAGGTGGGGTCTCATAAAGACCAGGTTGAAAATTTGGTGTAAAAATATTAAAAAATGGCAATGTTTGCACAAAAGTTGAAAACTCCATTGAAATACATTGATCCTCCATATGGAAAAAGAAGTTGTTTCATATCTTGTCCTATGAAACAAGATCCTGTTTTGTGTCACGTGATATGAAACAAGATTTATAATGTTAAAAAAAACATATTTTAATGGGATTTCTGTAACAGATACGTGCAGAATCCAGCTAATGGGGTCCTGATAAGCAAGCTACATTTGTGGTATGCACAAAAGTTGAAACCCCCATAGAAATGCATTGATTCCTGATATGAAAAAATAACTTGTTTAGAATCATGTCATACAAAACAAGATCTTGTTTCATATCATGTGATACAAAACATGATTTATGATGTTAAAAAAACATATTTTAAGGGGATTTCTGTAATAGATAAGTGCAGATCCAGCTAAGGGGGTCCTGATAAGCAAGCTACATGTGTTGGTTCCTCCCCAGAATATCATTTTTTGGTGGTTCTTAATTTGAATTTTGAGGCAAAACTGAAAACAGATGCACACAACTTGGCCATTTTAGCATATTTTGACTCCAGATTTTCAAAATGCCCTTCTTATGACCTCACCTCATGAACAAATATGGTGAAAATGTTGAAATCCCTCCTGAAATGTGATTTTTGCCAACCGACTATGAAATTCCCTTTTGGGCAAAATTTCCAAAATGACACCTCATTGTTCATGAGGAGGGGTCTCAAAAAGGGTATGTTGAAAAGTTGGTGTCAAAATATGCAAAAATGGCAAAGTTATGCACCAAAGTTGAAAATCCCATTGAAATATATTGATTTCCCAAACATAAAAATATATTTTTTGTGAGTCGTCATAAGGTACAAGATCTTTTTTCATATGATGCTGATACAAAAAAATAACTTCAATATATTAGGGATACACAACCCCCACTCCAGAAACATAGAAACACAGAAGGTGATGGCAGAAGGGGACCTCAAGGTTCATCTAGTCTGCCCATGGTGTGTATATATAACTACCCCACACCCTGTTATTCCCTCTATTGAGTGATTCCTTTGGGCTTATCCCGAACATTTTTGAATCCCTCAACCTCTGAGGGTAGGCTGTTCCAGGCATCCACCATCCTCTCTGTGAAAAAGAACTTTGTAACATTGGTCCCCATTTCAGTCTAAGATCATAGCCCCTCATTCTGCTACCCTCCTTGGAATCAAAAAGTTCCTTCACCAGTACCTTATTTATACCCTTAATGTACTTAAAGGTCTCGATCATGTTTCCCCTCTCCCTCTTCTGTTCCAGGGAGTACATGTCTAATTCCTTTAGCCTGTCCTCATATGACATTTGATGTACTCCCTGTACCATTTTTATTGCCTACCTTTGTACTGTCTCTATTCTGTCAATGTCCTTTCTGAGGTGTGGTCTTCAAAACTGGGCACAGTATTCCAGGTGGGGACAGACAAGTGCCCTATACAGTGGCAGCACCACTTCTCTCTTTTGGCTCATAATTCCCCACCCTGTGCATCCCAGCACGCAACTGGCCTTAAGTGCTGCCTTCTCACACTGTCAAGTCATCTGATATTTAAACCCCCAGATCACACTCTTGGCTGGTCATTGCTAGTCTTTCTACTCCTAAGTAGTACTCCTTTTTGAGTTCCCTCTTCCTTTGTGCATGACCTTGCACTCTTTGGCATTGAAATTCAGCTGCCATGCTCTAGACCACTCCTCCAGTTTCTTTGGGTCTGATTCCATTTTCATTTGTCCTGCTTGGGAGTCCACTCTGTTGTATATCTTGGTGTCATCCACAAACAGACGCACCTTCCCCCGAGCCCATTTGCAATGTCAACTATGAATATATTGAATGGGTAGAGGCCCCAGCACAGAACCCTGGGGTACCCTGCTGGTTGCCTTCCATTCTACTGATAATGTGCCATTTACCTGCACCCCTTGCATTCTATCATGCAGCCAATTTTTCACCCATACCACCATCTCCTGTCCCACCTCATGTAGTCCAACTTCTTTACCAGCAGCCTTCTGTGTGGGACAGAGTTGAAGGCTTTGCTTAAGTCCAGGCAGACTACATCTACTGCCCCTTTACTGGAAATATTGTCAATATTTTTTTTTTGAGTGCCAATTGACTTGATAACATTATGGGTGGTAAAGCACAAGAACAAAAAGCTATCAATAATATTTCTAGTTGGGGGGTTGCATATTCCATTTATGCCATACCTCCAAAAAAGTGGAAAAACATTGAATTTCTTGCCATATTTTGCTGATTGTAAAACTCTGAAAGGTATCTGTCAATGAAACACCACTCATTTAGTAGATAGTTTGTCCTGATCAACTTTTGGGCTCAAAGTACCATGGTATCGTTTTTGTTTTAAAGTTATTTGCATTTGTTTGTTACAAAAACATGACAAAAATAGATTTTCTGCAGTTTTTTTTTTGCTAATTATAAAATAACTAAAAGGTATATATAAATGAAACGTCACTCATTTTGTAGATATTGTTGTGCTGAACAAATTTCATGCTCATAGTACTGTGCTATCATTTTTCATGTTAAAGTTATTCACATTTGTTTGTTGCAGAAAGTGAAAAAGCTAATTGTCTGCTGTTTTCTTGCTAATTATAAAAAACCTACAAGGTATCTACAAATGAAACACCACTCATTTTGTAGATATTTTTGTGCTGAACAAATTTCATGCTGACAGTGCCATACTATCTTTTTTCATTTTAAAGTTATTCACATTTGTTTGTCAAAAAAGTGAAAAACAAAATTGCAATTTCTGCTGTTTTTTTGCTAATTATAAAAAAAAATAAAAGGTAGCTATAAATAAAACACCACTCATTTTGTAGATATTTTTATGCAGAACAACTTTTATGCTCACAGTACAATGCTCTAATTTTTCGTTTTAAATTTATTCGCATTTGAATACTGTTAGTACTGCTACTGAACCTACTATAGGTATTTCGACCTAGAGTGAGACTATTTTGATAGTCTCACTCTATGTCCTTAGGAAGTAAAAATAACTCATTGCAAGGGTGTTGATAGTGGATCCCACTTCCTGTAAAGAGAGAGGGGCAGATAAGAGAGCTTGTTGCTGGGCTGGGAGACATGGTAGTGTCATGGAGCTTAAATACGTTAATAAATCCACTTTTGGTGGTGGAAACAAGTGCTGACTGTAAAGAGAAGAATAGAACTGTTTAAAAATGTTCCCAATTTCCCTGGGATGGATATTAATTGAGCCGTCGGGGCACTGATCCCAGGTACATTTCTGGAGGCCTCAAGTTTCCTAAGATGGATGGCCAACAAATGGCCTGTCTTTTCCCCACGTTTAATGTAATTCACTTGGGTCCTTAGTATTGCAAATTCTGCTTTATCCTGTAAGAGACAGGAGTATTTGTTTCTCAAGGAAAGCAGGCTTTGCAAGGAGTCAGGAAAGGAGGTGGTGGAGAGAGATTGTTCCAAGAGATGGATTTGGGCTAGTAAAGATAAGGCTTCTGCCTCCCTACGCCGTTTATGCATGGAGGCAAGCCGGATGAATTCTCCTCTTAAAAAACACTTCAGAGCACACCATTCATGATCCACTCTCGGAACAGAGTTGAGATTGGAGGCCATGAATATTTGAGTAAGAGAGGGAATTCTAGAGAAAACATAAATAGGGGCCATTTATAAAACGTTACTAAAAACATTTTATAAATCGGTCCATAGCATGGTTGTTGGAGTGTTCACAATCAATTCAGACAACTGTGCCAGGTGGAAGGGGTTCCCAGGCATGACTGTGGCACCAGCTCAAAGCATTATGGGTTCTAATTGGCATCGCAGTGTATGACGGGATACCTGTGAACGCAAACCAAAACCGATCAGGACAAAAAATATATGGGTAGAATCGGGGATTCGTCCTCTGCACAGCAGTGCCTGTAATGTATCCTTTTTTTTTATTCTGTGACTGACAAAATGAATTTTCTCACCGGATGGGTTGCCTTAACCTGTGTTATAGCATGGTTTGCGTTCGCATTGCTGTTAACACAGATTAAGGCAACCGTGTTTAGCTAAAACCGTGATAATGACCACCTCTTAGCAGGGTTTTAGCATGGTTTTAGAACACGGTTGTAACACAGTTTTAACCATGTTACAGTGTGAATACAAACCGTGTTCTGGGACCTTAAAACAGTTTAAGGCAGTTAAACCATTTTAAGCTTCCTAGTGTGAACAGGGCCTTAATCACTCATATATGGACATGTCCCTGAACCATGTTTACAACTCCAATCTCAAAATAATTTTTCCCACATTGAGCCTATGGCAAAGTCTTTTGACAATAGGATCCTATATCTGCATCATGGCACACTAACACTCATTTTCAGCCACCAACAATACCACATCTGGTAGTCATTAGATGCTATGGGTGCTGCAAAGAATGGTTGCTTTGTTTGTCAGCTTGTTTGGTAAGCATAACAAACTGCCAGAATTAACAATTGGGAATATCCTTTATCATCACTTTACAAGCTCCTGTGCTTTATTGCAGATGCATTTCTCAAGTCATAAATTTAGTTTGTGCCCAGTTTAAATTCCCAGGACTTTTCACACTGTCTCTTTTATGCACTAAGTGGGCCCGATTCTAGAAGGTTGGCGCAAGTTGCCGCCAGACGCAACTTGTGCCACCCGCAACTGTGACATTGATCCTGTACCCTATTCTACAAGGGGCAGGGTCATCACAGCTAAGTCCTGCAACTTATGACATGTGGCCAGATATGCCAAACTGTGGGCGTACCTGGCGAGCATGTCGCAAGACGCAACAGAGGAGTGGCGCGGTTAACCCCCCACCTGTGCCTGACCCAGAGTCACCAGCCACATATGTGGCATATACCCCAGTAGTCTAGTGCCCCCCCAAACTGTATAAAAAGATATGCAGAGCCCTGCATCCCTGGTAGTCTAGTGCCCCTTCCCCGAACTGTAGATGAACATATTCAGAGCCCCGTATCCCTGGTAGTCTAGTGCCCCCCGAACTGTAGATAAACATATTCAGAGCCCTGTATCCCTGGTAGTCTAGTGGCCCCTCATCCAGCCTTGCCAGCCCACCCAGCACCCCTTCACCCATCCTCAGCCTGTGACTAGCACATCCCACCTCTCACCACCATGGCCAGCTGCTGACTGGGTTCAGTATCAGCGCGTACTGTAAAGACATGCTCAGATATTAATATCTGAGCATGTCCCTCAGTATGTGCTGATACTGACCCAGTCGGCAGCTGGCCATGGTGGTGTGAGGTAGGCTGTGCCAGTCAGCTGGCTGGGGAAGGGTAAAAGGTGGGCTGGCACAGCTGGGTGAGGCCACTAGACTACCAGGGACACAGGGCCTGAATATGTTTCATTCACAGTCTGGGGGCCACTTAGACTACCAGGAATAGACAGACTGTACTGTATTTATGTTGATCATGGAGGGGGCACTAGACTACCAGAGCTGGCATTTTGCCGATATGCTAGGGCGGCAACCGACAGTTTGGGGCACGGGTGGGGGGATGGCAGCGCCGCTCTGTGGGGCATCTGCCAAAGGGTGTTTCGGGGGGCTGGGGGGTATGGGTAGCCCTGTGGGGCCCTGCTGGGTTGTGCTGGGCATGGGGGGAAGAACACCGTGCACTGTCCGCTGGACAGCTGACAGGTCTACAGGACCCCCGGGGCATCAATAAGTTATACCAGCTAAATGCTGGTATAACTTACGTTGCTGGATCTCCTCCGGGGGTTCTTGTAGAATCCTGATGTGGGCACTTTATGGCTGCCCTTCTAGAATGGGGTGCAACTGCTGCCGTAAACCCCCTAGCGCCATGTCGCAGGGGATTTATGCGGCGTAACTGCTGTTTGGCACAAGTAGCCTGTGACATGTCGCAGGCCACTTTGTAAATCACGCATGTTGCAACTGCTGTCGTAAGTTGCTACATGGGCCATTCTACTTGGTGCAACTGCAGTTATGCCAGGTGTAACCCTTCTAGAATCGGCCCAATGTCTGTTCTATCAGGTACAACCAGGAGAGAGCTAAAAATGTTATATTTTTGAGGGATTCTGTTTGGTGTTTCTAGTTTGCTGTTGTCATTAAGTCAGTAGTGAAGATCTCTTCCTACAGAGGCAGGTCTGTTCATATTGTATAAAACAAAATCAAATGTGTCATCTTATTAAGCCAGTTCACTTGTGTGGCATCATTACTGATGTACTCTATTAGCCATCAGCAGCTTTTATGTTAATGCCTGGACTTCAAAAGCAACCCATGATTTTTAATAGTTAATACTGCACTAAAAATATAGAGCAAATGCTAACTCTGTTGTCCTATTTATACTGTAGGTTTAAAGAAGGCAGACTAAGGAGCTTGCAAATAGGGTTATTTAAGCATTTATACGGCAGTTTTTAATTCAACCACTTCAATCAGAGTGTGTCTTTCACCAAAGCTGCTCACTGATGCATTTTGTAACCCACAGTATAGAGATATCTCTGTACAGTACTTTATTGGCAGAAGAGCTGAGTTAAAAATATTGTGACAGAACTCGTTCTTTGAAAAAAGGAATTTTATGTCACATGGATTTAACCAGAAAGCCAGATAAACTGTTTTAACTCATCTAATGAGGCCAGTGAAGTTCATTTCAGAGGCACTATGTGCTTAACAGCTTTCCAGAACCCCCCTTCTGATTAAATACTACAACTGGCCAATCAGAATTTGACACATGCATGACTCCGCTGTCCATTATCCAAGCAACCTTTATATATATGAGTGCCCTGGTCCTAACCTGTGTTGCTGGCTCCCTCTAGTGGTAAATATTAAAGTCACAAGTGACAAAAGTGTTGATATTATTATTTATATACAGACCAGAGAACACTGACCTACAGTGTGTATTTAATTGTTTGGGAGTGGACTCTGTTTTCAGCTATAATGTTATGATTCCCATGTACTCTCAGACTATGTAAACTCCTTATTTCCCTTCCTGACTAGTGAGAGCAACTGTGGCAGAGAAAATGCCAGGCAGTGTAGGGGGTTAGGTGTCCCAAATGTTGATGATATCCTATCTGGAGCCCCTTAGATAGGGACATATGTGTCAAAGTCTTCAAGATAATTTGCACAAAGATTCTACAATGAAAGTATAGGGTTCACGTCCCTGAAGAGGTTGCCAGCTGCTACAGATTGCTGCAAATCCACTATTCTCCCCATCATTAATTCAATTAATATTAAAACGTACATTTAAGTGGAGCCCATCAGGACGCAATGCAGAATACTGCAACATATTGCCATTACTAGAGCAAACAATGCAATTTCAAATGTATTTAATCCCTTTTATCATCCACAAATCTGTAGCACTGTGTTTCTTCCTGGCAGTCTCTGCTGTACTTATAGAACTAGAAACACTGATAAAATTATCATCCAGTATGTAATTAGGTGCCAAAATCATCAAAAACCTAAGACAAGTGGCTCATTAGGTAACACACTCACGGTGTTGTTTGGGGTTTTCATTGCTGATATCTCCCATGGGGTCCGGAGTAAGATCAGTCTCTTTGCAGATGACACAAAGATGGGAGTGGTGGTAGATGAAATTGAAGGGTGAAGAGGGCTGCAGGAGGACCTGACCAAACCACAGGAGTGGTCGGAGGCATGGCAGTTGGGGATTTAATGCCAAAAAGTGCAAGGTACTGTACTTCGGGGCTTAGAACCTGGGGAGGAGCTGTCAGCTAGGGGGGTACAGCTGGTATACACAGAAGAGGAGAAGGATCTGGGGTACTCATAACGAGGCGCATGGACAACTCAGCACAGTGCAGAAAGGTGGCAGCAAAAGCCAATAGAATGCTGGGGTGCATAGTGAGGGGAATCTCCTCTAGAAATAGGGAAGTGATCCTACCCCTCTATAGGTCACTGGTCAGGCCACACCTGGAGTACTGCATGCAGTTCTGATGCCCATTCCTGAAGAAGGACATCAAATTGCTGGAGGATGTACAGCGTAGGGCAACAAAGATAATCCAGGGATTAGAGGGATATTCCTATGAAGAGAGGATGGACAAGCTGAACATGTATTCCCTGGAGGAGAGGAGGGATGGGGGGACATGATCGAAACCTTTAAATATCTAAAGGGAATAAACAAGACTAGTACAGAAAGGATCTTCTGGATAAGAAGGGGTCGGGTCATGAGAGGGCATCAGCTGAGACTGGAGGGGGGAAGGTTCAGGAGGGAAGTCAGGAGACAGTATTTCACAGAGAGGGTGCTGGACAAGTGGAATACTCTGCCTGAGGAGGTAGTAGCCTGTAACATGGTGGACCGCTTCAAGAGGATGGGCTAGGGAGAGAGGAGGTAAGTATGAAGAGGGAGGGGTGGGTGGGGCAGCTGCATGGTTGGGGCTAGCTGCACATCGAGCAGACTCGAGAGGCCTGTACCTTCTGGTGTTTTGTATGTTCGTATAAAACAGGACCATGTAACCTACTCCATGGGACGTACCAGGAAACAGGCTACCACAGCTCAGTGTGACTTTTCTGGTCAAAAATGACAAATAAATAAAACATTAAATGTTGGGAGCTGGGCAAGAAGGGCAGGAGGTGGGAGTTTAAAGATTAATTCAATATATAAAGTACCTTAGCGTGTGATCCTGATGGGTGGGTCACATTACGTCAGTGTAATACAAGTTCTTCATCCATACACCTGAGAGGGCATCTGAAAATTCTTTTACTCTAGTATCCATTAAGGTGCCACTGTTATCATTAAATATCCTCATACAAAAATTGTCTGGTTATGCTCTTCATTATCCCATAACTCTCATCCAATTCTCCTAAAGTGCAAATACAATTGTGTTCTGTTTGGAACAATTTTCTCTCGAAATTGCCTCCTCTTGAATATGGAAAGACTCCCTTCAGGCTGTAGAACTGCAGCACAGCAATATTATTTTCTTTTTTTAGTAATGGATGGTGACTATGTATTTGGGATACTTCCTTTTAATCATATTTTTATGTTCCATTATACAGTACATTGTTTTAGAGGTCCCAGCATTTTTCCAGTGTAGATAAGATCACAAGGACAGTGAAGCATATAAATAATATATACTCACTATTAAAATCTATGTGACTCTTTATAGTAACATTTTCCTTTTGAACTTACAAAGTTTCTGTTCATCTTGTCTTATAATGACTACATCTAAGACATGGTGCATTACCTTCTGTTAAATGCTCAAAACATATTCCCTATGGTTACTATCTGGAAGCTGATGTTCTGTATGTACCAAACTGTCTTTCAGTGCTCTGACCTTCCTTAACACTATCAATGGTGGTTGGTTAAGAATTATTTTGCCCATGTCATCCGTTTTCAAGATTTCCCAATTATCACTAATTATGTTTCCTAATTTATCAGAAATTCTAGTAGAGGGAGCGAAGAAAACTATATGCTTCTTTACTGCCTCTTCCTAGTCTCTCTACATTCTAGTTAGTTACTCTCCAGATGTCCCTTACATTTTTGGCCAAGATTGGCCCAGTATATTCTTAGTTTATACTCTTACTAGTAATTATTCTCTCAGTTCTTTGTTTATAGTGAGCTCATCTTTGCAACACCACAATTTCTTTTTATTCTCATCATCTGGGAGTAAGAGATACGGCCCATCAGTTCAGTCTAGTGTTGTGCGAAACTGGAATATTTCGCCAGGTGAAATATTTTGCAGAATTACTGCATTACGTGAAATGTTGCAGACTGCTATGGCCGCCAGGCTGGGCATGCTGTGAGCTGCACTTGAGCTCTTTTCGTTTGTTTTGTGTTTTCTGTGCTTTTGCATTACTTTTTTTATGCTTATTTGCATTTTTGTTTTAGTTTAGATGTTAGTTAGTCAGGGACTACTTAAGTGAGGTAGAGAGTTTTCTGAGTGCCACCGGTAATTGAACCCCCCTGTAGCATGTATTAGGGACATTCTGATAGTCCTGCTAATACCCGGGAAAGGGGCCCTGTTTCTAGGCCCATCACTGCATTATGCCTGGTGTTATTCCTTTCTGAGTGGATTTAAGGATTACTGGATCTATCGTTATCTATGGTCCTGTTTTTGGGTAGTACAAGAGTGGTGGGGAGTGAGAGTGCTGGGACGAACTAGGAGGAAGACACCAGTGAGCCAGAGTTGACAAGTTGGAGTGAGAACCCAAGGAGGAAGTCTCTGTTTGCGGTGCTGTTTTTTCTTCGAAATGCAGTTTTTACAGCATGGAAAATTTTCTTTGGATTATTCGGTGGATTTAGGGGCAGCGGATACTTGATTTAGGACCTGGTGGAGTCGTCCCATTTGTCTGGCGGTTGGTGTGCTGGTTGTAGTTGCATGGGTTTCTAGCTCTTATTCACTGGGGAGCCGGTATTGAGGGTTGAGCCCTAGGGCTCTCTGGGGGCCTATCGTTTGGTGGGTGTCACCAGGGAACCCTGTGGTAGCTGTTGTGACTAGCGGCCATCCATCTGGTTAGTATGATTGGGCTCCCCTGGTCCTAGAGTGGTGTCTAACCCGGAAGAGGCTGTCCTGAAGAAAGTATTTTGGTACTTCTAGATTTCTTTCTCCTGCTCATGTTCTCAAAATTATGGTCAGAGTGTCTTCATTTTACTTATTTACTGACAGTGAGAGTATTTAATGATAAGTGCCTGACTCTGAATAAGTTTTAGAGGAATTTTATTTTTGGAACTTTGATCTCCTATTCTCCTGTTTTGTTTGATTTACGGTTAATTTGTTTTTATTTTATCTATTTCATTGACAGTGAGAGTGTCAATCAAACTGCTTCCCCAGACTCTAGTAGTGAGAGTACTTGAGAGTTGGGACTGGGGGTTTATTCTGTTTATTCTATCTTTAAAAGTATTTCTAATTTGTTCCATCTACCAAGGGAGGTGAGAGCTCCCTAGAAGTTTGTTCTTTCCTGATTGGTGGTGAGAGGACCTTTGGATTTGGACTTGTGAATTTTCCCCCAAAATGATTTTATGCATTATTAATTGTTATGTTTATTTATGTTAATTGTGTTTTCTTTCTTTTTGTGTATTGATTTATATTTTTAAGGGTTTTGTTTTTGACAAATTGAATAGTGTGAAGAAGGTTCCTTGTTTTAAAATGTGTTGGGGTTTTACCTCCGTGCCCGTGCTCTATTCGTCCTCTGCTCTTCGCACCCTTTCTCCCCTTCCCCAATTCAGTTCACAACTTACCTGCACTGTAGGGCACTGTGTATTGCGCGGAGGAGATGAGGGGAGTGGGGGGCATGAACAGCGGGGGATGAATGATGGGGGTCATCTTTTCAGGGTAATAAGATCCAGGAGACGCCCTGGGGTGAAATGGAAACAGGAGTGTGGTTCACCATGCCTGGTTTCCATACCCAAGGACACTACAAATGATGGTAGGTAGGTGGTCTGGGCAGCCTGGGAGGTTCAACCAACTCTGGCGGTGTTATGCAATGCTAGGTCCATTAATAACAAGACTGCAATTATTGCAGATTATGTTAAATTTGTGGACTTGGTGTGCATCACCGAGACCTGGCTGGATGAGAATTCTGGCCCTGTTTTGGTGGCTACAGTTCCTGCTGGGTACTTGGTGGTACACCGCCGGAGATTGGGTTGCGGGGGGGGGGGTAGTGGTCTGTTTCAAGTCCGAACTTAACCTTACAGATGTACCAGTGGGGGAGACGGAGTCATTTGATTGTACCATAGTGGTGGGTGCAGGCTGTAGGATTGTTCTCATCCACCATTCACCAAGTGATGAGAAACGATTCCTCTAGGAAGTGGCAGAGTTCATCATCGACATGGTGTTTGAGTCACCCAGGCTGATGGTCCTGGGTGACTTTAACACCTTGGTTGACGGAGCACTCTCACATTTTGGTCAGCACTTCCTCCAGCTGATGACATCTCTGGGCCTTACACAGGTTGTTTCCACCACCACCCACAAACAAGGCCACTCTCTTGACTTAGTCTTCCTCCTGGGGATTGAGGCCTCCAACGTGGGGGTGGAACCAGTTGGATGGTCTGATCATTACACTGTGGAGTTTAGTTTTAGTGCCCACCTTTGTAGGCCAACCCCTGTAGAGATGACTCAGTTCTGCCCATTGTGAGATATAAATTCTCAAGGCCTAATGGCAGTCCTGGATCTCTTGTCTCTTCAAGAGGCAAACAGTGATCCAGAATCACTCATGGTGGTTTATAATTTGGCCATTACAGCAACTCTGGATATCATTGCTCCTGTCCGTGTTCATCCACTCTCCCTTCACCCTCAATCCCCATGGTTTGATGGGACCTTGAGGGAGATGCGACGACTTGGACGAAGGTTGGAGCGTTTCTGGTGGAAGTCTGCTCTTGATGCCGACTGCCTTAAATTGATGGATCATTATCAAGTCTATCAATCTGAAATCTCCCGTAAGAAGGCAGAGTTCCTCTCCAGGGAGATTGCAGCTGCTCAAAATCGACCAGCTCAGCTGTTTCGAACTGTGGACAGACTGTGCAACCCAGTCTGTCTACAAGTTCAGAAAGCATTTTTGCAAGAAGAGTGCAATGAACTTGCTCAATTTTTTGCAAATAAGATTGCCGACATCAGATTGGCCATCCATCCAGCACACTCTGTGGGCACTGTGGCAGACCAATGTGGGTTCACATATCTTGGCCATTTATGGAGTATCTTTGGCCGGCTGGCTTTCATGGATGTCATGCGGATTGTCCATAGTGTGCGTCCCACATGCAGTAGTTTGGATCCAGGGCCCACTTCACTTATTTTGGGTTGTAGAGATGTTATAGTCCCAGTCCTGGCTCAGATAGTCTGGTGCTCGCTGGAGACGGGTGAGTTTCCAAGCTCCCTAAAAGAGGCTGTGGTAATACCACTCCTGAAGAAAGCTTCTTTGGACCCAGACTGCCTTGCTATCTACAGACCAATCTCTAACCTTTTCTTTGTGGGGAAGGCGATTGAGAAAGTAGCAGCCACACAGCTGGAGGACCATTTGACCATCCATGCCATCTACGAATCTCTCCAGTCCGGTTTTCAAAAAAAGCATAGTACAGAGAAAGCGCTGATTTGGGTGTTCAATGATCTCCTGATGACTAGAGATGGGAGGAGCCATTCTATCTTGGTCCTCCTAGATCTCTCATCAGCGTTTGATACTGTGGACCACGGGGTGCTGCTTGATCACCTGAGGTTCATTTGTGGACTGTCGGGTATGGTCCTCAAGTGGTTTACATCGTTCCTCATGGGAAGATCTCAGAGGGTGGTGTCAGGGTTTTTTCTTCTGACCTGCTCCCGTTGATGTGTGGAGTTCATCAGGGATCAGTGCTGTCGCCCATGTTGCTCACAGTGTACATGCTGCCCCTCAGGGACATTGTAAAAAGGTATGGGCTGAGGTTTCACTGCTATGCTGATGATACCCAGCTCTGCCTTTCTTTTGCCCCTGATCAGGATGGAGCTATTTCAGTCTTTAATAACTGTCTTGCCGAAATCCAGGAATGGATGAATACCAGCTAGCTAAAGTTGAACTCTGATAAGACTGAGGTATTGGTAGTGGATCCTGGTCACTGGATAGAGAGGCTGGTGGGATGCTCGCCCTCTGAGTAATATCTTGGGGGTGAGCCACTCCTAACCTCTGAATGGGTACGGAACCTGGGGGTAATCTTTGATGAAGGGCTGACCCTGCACTCTCTGGTGTCAGCTGTCATCAGTTCCTGATTCTACATCTGAGGAATATCACCAGGATCAAGCACCTTGTTCCATCCGATGACCTTTCTACTCTGATTCACGCCTTTGTGACCTCGTGTTTGGACTACTGCAACTCCCTGTACTTAGGGCTGCCTGGGGTGGAAATCTGCTGCTTGCAGCTAGTGCAGAATGCCGCGGCATGGCTGTTGACGGGATCCTCGTGGTCCTTTCATAATTTGCCAGTGCTGCGCAGACTGCACTGGCTGCCAGTTCAGTGGAGTTTGCTGACTTTTAAAGCCTTACACGGACTTGGCCCAGACTACCTGAAAGAGCTCCTGGTTCCTCACTGCCCAAGCGATCACTCTGCTCAGCCAACGAGGGATTGCTAGAGATTCTGAGGGTATGTTTGAAATCTTCTGGGGCCAGAACATTTATGCATGCAGCCTCCACCCTCTGGAATTCTCTACCTCATTGGTTACATAAGCACATGACTGTGGAGGGTTTTAAGAAAGCATTGGAAACTTGGTTATGGAGCCAAGCTTTTGGCTTTTAATGGACAGAAAGAGTTTAATGATTGTAGTATTGTATTATTGGATTTTAAGGTCTGTTATGGGTCATGTTGTTATGGAACTTTTAATTATGTGACTTTATTTCTGTTAGGTGCCTTGGTTTTGAAAGGTGCCATAAAAATAAAGCTATTATTATTATTATTTTGCCAGGCAAAATTTTTAATTTTGCCTGCATTTGTGAGTGAAATTCCGCCCAAGCCAGTGAAATTTTGCCTGTGGGCAAAATTTCACCACTGCGGGTAAAATTTCACCATTTTTGGCAGAATTTTACTACCTGCAGGTGAAATTTCACCATTGTTGGTGGACTGCTCAGAGGGCAAAAATGCAGGTGAAATTGTGAAATTATGCTGCATTTCTGCAAAACATTTCAAGTGGTGAAATTGCTGATTTCATTGCAATTTCACTGGCAAAATTTAATTTAGCAACATCTCTAGTCCAGTCAAATTAAAACTCTGGTCATAAAGAATTGTGTTTTATTGTAATTTTCTTATATAATGAGGTACAGCTCATAGTCTGCTACCATTTTTTTAATAGTAATTTATCTCCATAATGCCGATCCAGCCCCATTCAGGACTGATCCCCCCTCCAGCCCCAGCCCCAGCACCCAGCTTCCTTGGGGCTTACCTTGCTGTTGCCTATTGTCCTAAGTCAGAAGATGATGGGAGAGCTTAGTCACCAGTGTGGAGCCTGCAAGGGAGCAATCTGACCTCCTGTCTGGGTCAAGGATTTTCCACCTTGTATTTTCTCCCTGGGCCTAGGCCAAGTGCAATGATGCATTGTCTGCACTATACATCTGTGGAGGTGGCCAGTGGTGTCCAATGGGTCAGGTGCCTTCTCTGACATCCTTCTGCATTGCCACCTGGTGCCACTAGGTAGAAACTGCTAACCAAGATGTCCTGCTGTCCCACCCACCCTGAGGGAGAAGACCTGTTCTTGGGATGCTCAATCTTCCCTTCAAGGCTGACTCCCAAGCCACACTCATCCGTTTCTGAACCTGGGTCACTAGTGTGGCAGGAAGTGAGATGCCAGCACCTCAGCCTTGTATGCCATTGGGCCCGCTCTGTGTGAACATTTTTAAAAATCATAAAATCCCAAAATAGTGCCTCATTTATATCCCAGTTTATAGTTAAATCTAGATACTCATTTCATTGATATACAGTACCTAGTGAGTTCCTGAAGGTGATCCCCATACACTTTCAGAGAATCAAAATCTTCTTTGTCCTTATCGCTCCACTAGTCTTGTTATTTGCTCTTTATATACAATTTCTAAAGATGACATATGTTTGAAAAAAAACATCCATTCTAACTCTAGTTTCTGTTTTCACAGTGAATTTAATGTTACCTTTTAATTTTGTTTTTAGTCCCCACATTGATAGACCTTTTTATCCATAATTACTATCCACTGCCCTTTGTCCACTGTTTATTTGCTGTGATAGGATCTTTTTCTAAGTCTGTCAAAGTCTTTAATACCTCTTAACTTGGATTTTCCTCTCCCTACACTCCCTTCATTTTTAAATTTTGTAATTTCCTTAGAAAACATTTTCTTTACATTTGCAAATATCTCCGTCAAGAGGGAATTTTCCATTTGTTGATTACAAGCAGATGTTGTTCCTAATTTTTCTTTCATTGGTCTTCTAAAGAAGGTCCTAGTTCATCTTTATCCAGAAATTGATATTTCAGTTTGAAATTTCTAAAAAAAAAACCTGAAGACTCACCTTACTCTGTTGTTCATCAATACCTGTTTCAGGTGTAGAGGAGGAACTTTGATTGAGAACTGGTAATTTATGTGTTCTTAGTACCTTCTTTGAGAGGTTGCATACTGTTGCCTCCTCGGTCTTGGCTATCTATACCCTTTGTATCTGTTTCCACCCCTGCTCTACCCCTTCACCTCGTGCTCCATAATTTTCCCTCTAATATGTCTTCCTTGTATTTACTTCCAAGAAAGTATCTGAATTCCTGAGTATCTGCACTTGATGATTCCAGTTCCTCTTGGGTACTTTTGTCTAAAACCTTTTTGGTCTCATCCCGATATAGCATAAGATGAATCTCTCTCTAAGCTTTCTGGGTCACTAGCCCATTCTCCTATGCCTCTTCTGAAATAAATGTGTGTGTGTGTGTGTGTGTGTGTGTGTGTGTATATATGTGTGTGTGTGTGTGTGTGTGTGTGTGTGTGTGTGTATATATATATATATATATATATATATAGTCACTATTTTCTTTGCAGTCTGATATATCCCTCCTCAGTTTTTGTATTTTAAAAATAATTTTGCTTTCCTCATAGTCTTTCAATTTTTTTATTATACTTTGCAAAGTCACATTATAGTCATTTTTATCTATCTTACATTTTAATTCCTCCTGTACATTATTAATCTCTTCTGGGCCTTTTAATTCTAATGACTTCCATTAGATAGACATAAAATCCAGAGAGCACTTATTTTTAACGCCCTCCAATTTTTCCACAGTTCTGTGGTTGAAAAACCTTGTTGGGTTCTATCATCACCTGAAGACCCCTAAGGCTGTATTAAGTGATAATATACTCAGGACCTCATATTTATAGCTGGCCATGTGTGCTGCACAGACAGGAGTGTTGTGGAGAAATTAGCCCATGACTGTTTCAGTGCAATATGCAGACAATTAGTGCCCTCTGACTGGAGCATACTAGCTGTTTAAATATGGGGCAGTGCCAGCACAGTGCATAGTGACTATGCACTGTGCTGACGTAACCAAAGACTAAAGATGGCCCACAACAGTCCAGTGTAGATAGCAAACTGGATAGCTCCAGGTTTCTTGTAGGCCACAGTCAGCCATATAATGCTAATTTATTGACTTACTGATTTATTTTTCTTAGATTTTGTTAACAAGGTGGGCTCACTGACACTAACATCCCTTTTTCAGGAATGTCCCAGGATTAATTACATACACTAGAATGACATTTTGCTAGATATGAAGATTATATTTGTGAGAGTATAACAGTGGTAGTGACAGTGGGCATAACAATTCACTGGGTAAAACAATGCATAGCAATTCATACAAACAGATTGAGAAGACAAAGTGCATTTGTGCATAACACTGTCATAAATCTGCACTCATCTCTTTACAATGGTGTGCTCCCCCCAATCACCCAACAGGTCAGGATACATCCATTGTGCCTGGTGGTCTAGTGGTGCCCCCATCCCCCAAGCACCATCCTGTTATATTCTTACTCCCATCCTGGTTATCTAGTGGTCTCTCTGACCCTTGGTCACCTGACCTTACTTGTTTTATTCATATACCCCTATTCTAGTGATCTAGTGGCCCTCTACCCCCCCACACCATACTTGTTATACTCATATGTCCCTTAAGTCTTGTGGTGTAATGGTCCCCCCAAAGATCAACTACCACCTGACTCACCTGCTCAGGACCCTCCTCCCCACAACCCCAACACAGTCACTGATGCTGTTCTATGGCATTTGAGACATTGATTGGCACACCCCTCTGCTCACCACCTCAGCCAGCCAGTATCTACCAGTCATAACCGGATCATGTATATTGTAGAATCAACTGATGACTGCTAGTTGGCAGCCAGCTGAGGTGGTAAGCAGAGGACTTGTAGGCTGGGCTCAGTTATTAATAGCAGTCACTCAGTCAGTTTCTTGCTTCAACCTCGCATGGCACATTTATAACCAGAATCCAGACTTCTCTGCTAGGGAAGAGCACTTATACTATAATCTCCACCTGATGTTATAGTCGCTGACTTTCTGATGTCTCTAATTCAGGACTAGGAGACACTGTGGAACACATCCAGATGAACTCCTTGAGGGGGACCTCCTACTGTCCCCTCACCATTCCTTCAATGTCATCTTCCTTGTGGAGGCTGACTACTCAGGACAAGATCTGATGGTAGATTTATGCCAGACCCTAGACATGGGACCTATTTTGCTATCCCTTGAGTCAGACAAGTCTCCTGCCTGGTGACTGCATGAGTTATTGGAAGAGCTGAATTCCAAAGGGCTCTTTGAGGAAGCTTCTCATCCTCCTCTATCTGGAACTCAGACCTCCACCTCCAAAATCTGCAAATCTTTACCTGGGCTTGCCTGTTTATACTGCTACTGGCCATAACAACCCTAGCTGGGTCCTGGAAATTCATTTACAGTCTGAGCCCCTTGCTTATAATGTTCCTGATCTTTACACTACAACACAGGACATTTTAAGATTAAAATCCCATCCGGAGAGGAAATTTGTGTATAATGTTTTAACTCCCACTTATCTTTAGGGGGTTAAAAATAAATAAGGAAAAAAGGGAATCAGAGATACGTTGAGGATGCTAATCTGAGGACACTGAAAGAAGCAGAGGAATAGCAGAGACAGTAAATAACTACACTGTGCCAATATCCAGCCAGATAATCAGTAGCATATTGTGCTGAGGGTTCATGTTATTGGATGGGAGTAGGCCACATAGGAAGGAGTGCTGACCATGCCTGAATTACAAGCAAATATCTGGAGAATGTGAACCAAAGAAAATCCCAGGATCCTGAAGGTATCCAGTCAAGACTAACAGTCCAGTTAAAATGGGTTCTAGCTGTACTCCTCACTGATATCATTCACTACTCATAATAGACAGATCACGCCAGAAACATTCATTTGCCCATTTACACTGACCAAGCTGTTAACCACTGGTGTGGCTCATACCACTGTCAGTCTATGCCTGGTCATTTATGAAGCCAGTGGTGTACACCACTTAAGGACATTAGCTTCCACTATAGTGTCACACTGGTGCCTTGAGAACTGCATTGTGGGACCCATCCTGCAAGGAGTTTCATTGTGTTGTGAAGCTAAACTACCCTCAGGCAGTGAGGTGAAAATTTGTCACCAATTACACAGCATTTTAAACTACCTACACCAGTTCATCTCCTCTGACTGGGAGAGGAGCAGAAGAGCCACACTGGTTTCATGCCTCTTGCAGTTTAGATATGCAAATGGACACCACTGTGGCTCTCCATCTACAATGGTGTAGAAATGGCCAATGTAAATGGGTCTATTGTCATCCCCCATATTCAAGAAGGTGACAAGGTCTGACCCATGTAAACACCAGTGAGCCTTGTCACTGTGCTTGCAAAGTGTTTGAGTCAATCATAAAAGACATGGTGATAAGTCACATGGAGTAAAATGAGATGTTCTCTAGCACACAACATGGTTTCACAAACGGTAGATTCTGCCAAACCAACATTATTGCATTCATCAAGGTAGTAGCTAGAGAGATGGATATGGGCCTGGTGTGGTTGTAGCATATCTAGACTTCCACAAGGTCATAGACACCGCATCACCCAGAAAACGTACAGGGAAATTGTCAAAATATCGTAGAGAGTAACCAAAGACATAGAAGGT
Organism: Neoceratodus forsteri; assembly: GCA_016271365.2. NCBI lineage: Eukaryota > Metazoa > Chordata > Ceratodontiformes > Ceratodontidae > Neoceratodus > Neoceratodus forsteri. The sequence continues at coordinate 560,846,301 of CM028134.1, forward strand.
GAATAGCAAATTGGATGGCAAATAGGAAACTGACAGTTGTAGTGGTGGATGGTCACCATTCGCAGGGGTTTTCTGGTTAATTTAATACTATACCATTGTTGTCTTTGTGTAACGAAAAAATAGAGTTTATTCACAATGTACAGTAAAAGTGAACCTTCCAAATAACATTCTTTTACTTGCAAAATCATTGAACAGTCAGTAGCAGGCTTTTACTTTGTGTGCTCTAAGTGCAGACATCTAAAAAAACTTTAATTTCTCCCTTAAGTCTGAAGATGGTTCTGGGGGTTCCAGTCCCAGTGGATCCACTAAGAGCGATGCTAATCGAAGCAGCAGTGGTGCAGGAGGAGGAGGCTGTTTGATGCAAGAAATGAATGCAATATTAGCAAGAAGGTAAATGATGGATCAAAACAGAAGCAATATGGCTGTGATTTACATTATCTGTCCTTCTTACCAGTTAGTGCAGTACTATGGTTGCCTTTCTCTAAATGTGGTACCATTGCAAGTAATGTGTTCAGTTCCTAGTATTTGCATTGCTACACAGTGGTGTTTCCTGGAATTGAGGAGGACCAGGGCATGGGCAGGATACAGAGTGCTTGTGTTTCAGCATACAGGGTAATTTAATTCCAGATTATTTTGCCAGCTGTGTATCACCGATGGGGCACAGCTTGGACATAACACATTTTTACTAGTGCATGTACCTTTGCTCACCCTGTCCTGAAGCCACCTGTGTTGCTACCGTATGAATCCATACAATGCTAAACTAACAGAAAATGTAGAAAATCTGATTTTTTCATTATCTATACTGGCATTTCCTATCAGATACTGCATTCACAAATACACATGATGGTGCCAAATCACTTTCCATCTCCTACATGACCAGCTAAAAGAACATCCTCTGCATCTGCTCAGATCAATAATTTCTTCCTGTTTTTACTGTTTCTCACTACCAATGTCTTATTCAGTGCATCATATCTCCTTATACTGCATCTGTATTCCCAGATAGTTCCTTTAAAAAACAAAATGTAATTACCCTTGGGGTGAAAAGTACTACAACATAGTCCTAATTTAAATTTACGGCTCGATCCACAAAGATCTCCCAGATACATGACAATGATGCACATCTGAGCTGCAGAGCTCCACACCAGTAGAGAGTGTGCCATTCACAACCCCCAGCCTCACCACTAAATACTTGAAGATGAATGTGTAGAGGCCTAGGGCATGTTGGGGATGGAGTGGGGCCAGACAGGGGGCATCTAGTGGAATGCCTGCGCCAGCACTCAATTGGATTGCAGGTATTGATGAATGTACTTTTGTAATAAAAAAAAAGAATGAAATTAAACTGATGGTCGCCTGTTATCCATGCCAGCTCAGGGGGCCAGGGCTATATGCAGCGAGTTGTCCAAATTTATGGATGGTACAAGGAGCTTGCAGGGCCACGTATAGGAAATACACAGAGGGGAAAAGGCTGTTACTGCTGCCTCTACCATCTGTTTGGTTGCCACCCTCCCAATCATCTTCTTCACTTTGTGTAATGCATGGTACATCCTCCCACGTGACCACCCTGACCCACATCCCTGTATAGTGGCATAGCTCAGCTTGGGGTAGGCCTCTATGGGGTGCACTGGGGGCTATTTGATGCACAACAGTCTCTGCATGTGCAAAGCAGGACATCTGTGCACCCATTGACTTTATGCACACCCCTGTGTGGGTGCAGATGTCCTCGTTATGCTTTTGAGGATTGGGCCCTTATTGCCAAAAGTCTCCAGCTTTCATGTTGTGATCTTAACGAAAATTAGTCGATATTTTTGGTGCAGTATTAGCCACTGCTAAGCAATTTAAATCACAAATTGTAGTGAGGAAGGAATAACGCAATCACATAGGTCACATTATTTCTTTCTCACTACAATTTGTGATGTTGTCATCTTACCATGTGTTTCAGCTCCGTAGCCTGATCTACCGTATTCACTAATTCCACCAGGGCTTGAAGGAATTTTGTAAACCCTATCTGGCGATACATTTCTTTGCTGCAATAACCAGCACAGAAAATAGGTATTTCTGTTCTTTAGGCACCCCTTCATATGGAAAGTCTTCCAACTAAGGAGTTTATGTTATTTTTCCTGCTGACAAAACAGTTCACACAACCCATTTGTACTTTTCTACATTAATGTAATTTGCACTATTTTTACCTAATTTATTTCTGCTTTCCCTATTTTCATCTTGTAGCCCCCCCCCACTGCCTTTAGTACTGTAGACCTAACAGGTGGCACTGCTCACACGTTCACTGAACATATTTAATTGCCTGTATTATTTTTGCTGTATATATTGTTATCCTCTACCTCTCTCCCAAGCTGCAACAGGAAATGAGCTTCAGCTAAGTGTGCCTTTCCCAGTTTCTTTTTTTTATTCATTTATTTATGCCCATTGCTCTCCAGTCAGTCTCCATCATCTCAGCCTGCTCCTGCTCCTTCACCCTGGCATCCCCTAGGACTTTCCTTGCATCTCCCAGTGTGTCCAAAGCTTCCCCCTCTGGCAGAGTAAGCATATTCCCCCAAGCCCCTACCACTAAAGCATCCCGTTGTGGGAGGCAGCACCTAGGTAGCCAGGTACAAGGCCTGAGAGCAGGTTGGAGTCATCTAGCCAATCGGTGTCTTTTTCCTTATTCTCCCATTACCCCAGGATATCAAACCTTGTTGGTGCACCAAGCTTGCACACAAACGTGTGCAGTGCAGTGCCTGTTGACATCCTCCCACTCACACCTGCTTCAGCTGCACTGCCACTTAGGGCCACCCAGGTTGCAGTATAGCAGAGCTGGTTGCCCTCCTTCCTTGGAGGAGGAAGAGAGTGTCCTCTGGGATGCTGAGTCCTTCTCCTACCCCCAGCTGGCCCCCAATGACCTGACCTTGTTCCTGTACTTGGCTTACTGCCGTCACGAGCAGTAGCTCTACTGTAGCACTGACAGGCTGGTCCTGGTTCCTAGTTTTCAATCAATAAATGAATAAAAGATTTTCTGCCAAACTATTCTACTTGTGAAATCTCACCCACATCCCCAACTGATTCCTTCTAATATTTCCCTTATTTAATACTTGTTTACCCCATAATGACCTACAGTACAATGCATTCATGAAATATTACCTCCTGCATTAAAATCACTTTACTTTAGCCTCACTAACCCAGGTTAACAGCCTCCTAACATGTCATTAAATGGCACTTTGCTGAATCAGGTTACTAAGAGCAAAGTAAAGTGGTGTTACAACATGAGTTAACCTCATGACTACTGTATATTCCAATGTAGCTGGTTTTCAAGTCAAGTAGAATTTCTACCTGAGGAAAAGGTGGACTACAAAAAAAAAAAAAACCTTCTTCCTCCTTTGTTAGTGTTTTGAGTAGTACATAAATGTTTAATTCCCCTTGCACTTCTGGTTGTGGCACATTTGAAGGCAAAATTTTGTTCAATGGGCTTTTTCAGAAAGATAAAGCTTTGTAAAAAAAAATCAAGTAGCAACTTTCCAATCCAGCACCCTCAAGACTTAAAATCTGTGATAATGTTCACTAGGACTCTGCGAGTTAAGAATATTAATTCTTGACCACCATAATTCAGAGCAGTGGGTAGGGCTAGTGGGATGCTGGGATGCTGGGGTGTATTGGGAGGGGTATCTCCAGCAGGAGAAGTGTATGGTGTTGCCACTGTATCACTTGTTAGGGAGATCACACCTGGAGTATTGTGTCCAGTTCTGCAAGTCAGTACCCAGAAAGGACATAGGGTGGAGGCAGTCTAGAGGAGGTCAACTAAATTGGTGCAGTGGTTGCACCAAAATCCCTACGAGGAAAGACTGAGGGATCTCAATGTGCACACGCTGGAAAAGGGGAGAGCAAGATGGGACATGATACAGACTTACAAGTACCTCACGAGGGGTGAACAAGGTGCAGGAAGGAAGTCTCTCTCAAATGAGAAAGAGCACCAGGACCTGGTGGCATGTGATGAATCTGGAGGGGAGGGGAGTTTAAGAGGGATGTGAGAAAGTACTACTTAACCAAAAGAGTGGTAAACACTGAGAACATACTGCCAGTGGAAAAGGTGGAGACAAAAACAGTGGGAGACTTCAAGTATGTGTGGAACAACACAGGGAAATTCTAGTCAATAGGCAGGGAGGAGGGAGGGTTACTGGAGACCAGTTAGGGACTGTGGAGACAGACTAAGTAGGGAACATCTCAGCAGACTGGGTGGGCCAAGCAGTCCTTTTCTCCTGACAAATTCTATATTCCTATGAATCACCATGTGATCAGCTGTTACTTAGGGCTGAATAATGAAAAGCACTCACCAGTGGGGCATTGCATTCGGGAATTAACAAAAAAAAGTTTTAAAAGGATCTAAAAAAAATTCTTATCCTCCCCAGGTAGCCTGGGCTAGTCACATGACCACTGCATACCACTCAGCATCTCCTTTCCCAGTATATGACAGTATAGGGCTGGCAATATAGCCTAGAGGTTAGAGTAATGATCTGTGAATGAGCTTGGTACATCCAGTAGACCAGACCTGTGTTTGATTCTCACAACCTCCTCTTACATACTGTGTGATTCTGAGCAAGTCACTTAACTGCCCAGTGCTCCCAGGTTGCCCCTAAAAACAGGCACTTGTGCCTAGTGGGCCTTATCTGATTACCAAAGACTAAAATAAAAGAAAGAACTATGGTGACTTTGCCCTGCTTAGCTGTTCTGATATACTAGGCCTTGATTCTTTCTCCACTTCCTCCTTCCATTGACTGAATCCTCCCTGCCCAGGGGGATATAATAGTATAGAAAGCTACCCATCCTCAGACCTTGATGGGGGCAGTAGTAAGAGTATCCTAACTGCTCAATATTTTCCCCCTTCTCCTACGCAACAAACAGTAGGAGTGTTCTAGTTCTCACATTTCTTGGGCACTTCCCCCTACCTAGCCAAATTCTTCCACCCAAGGCCCTAAACAGCCATAATTATCAGTAAACTGTTGTCCCCCTTCATTGATCTGGGTTAAGGGGGCCCTTAAAGGCTATTTATTTATATTAAATTATAGCCTTTAAGGCTTCTCTTGACCCAGATCCATGATGAGAGGCAATAGTAGGAGTACTTTCCTGGCTGCTCAGTGGTCACCATCTCCCTATTCCACAGTACGTTGTCTCTAAGGTAAGCTAAAAATGTCAGTTGTCAGCCTACAACATGCGGGGGGGGGGGTGCTAGTGTTATTACGTGACACTAGTCAGGCTGCAGTGGAAGACCAGATTCAAACTCCTTGTATTAGATGAATTAGCTGTAATTCTGTGCTCAGTTACAGTCTGCCTAGCATCACTCAGTAATGCTAGGAAGTAGACCACACACTGAAAGCTGTCAGCTGACATGCTCAGCTTGCTGTAAAGACAGTACACTATGGGAGGGGGAAGGGAGGGCAATGAACAGCTTGGAGGATGCTCTTGCTATTGCCCACATCATAGATCTGGAGAGTCAATGTATGCCTTGACTACTAATATGGCCCCTTGGGGCTGTTGGTGAGTGAATGCTATGGAGAGTTGAGGGGCAAACATGGGGTGGGTCACTGAAGAGGTCATGCACTCCTACTATGTTTTGTTTAGAAGGAGAGAGTCATTACAGTGCAGTGGAGATGATGCTCCTACTATTACACACCCCCATCATGGATTGGGAATCAGGATGTGGGCAGTTATGCTATTATGGCCATTGAAACACAGAAACACAGAAACATAGACTTTAATGGTAGATAAGAACTGCTTGACCCACCCAGTCTGCCGATTACCCTACCTATTGGATAAGCAGCAGATCCTAGTTAACCAACAGTCTACTTCCTCCTACCCTGCACTAGAATTGCCTTATGTCTGTCCCATGTATTCTTAAATTCCCCCACTGTTTTTGACCCCACAAACTCCTCAGAAAGGCCATTCCATGTGTCCACCACCCTCTTTTTAAAAGAAATACTTCCTCATGTTGCCCCTGAGCCATTCCCCCTCTATCTTCAAATTGTGCCTCCTTGTTCTTGCACATCTCTTTTTCTGAAAGATGCTATCCTCTTGGACTTTGTTGATTCCCTTGAGGAACTTGAAATTTTCTATTATGCCCCCCCTCTCCCTCCTTTCGTCGAGGGTATGCACATTAAGCTCCTTTAGTCTCCTTCATGTGGCTTCTGGTGCAGATCCTGCACCTGTTTAGTTGCCCTCCTCTGGACTGCCTCCATCCTATCTGTGTCCTTGCGGAGTTGGGGTCTCCAGAACTGCACACAGTACTCCAGATGGGGTATCACCAACTGTCTGTACAGAGGGATAACAACTTCCTGTTTACTACTGGTGATGCCTCTCCCTAGGCATCCCAGTATCTCCCCATCCAGCCTTATTGCCTTCTCATATTGCTTGCCTATCTTTAGGTCATCTGACATGACTACACCCAAGTCCCTTTTCATTTTTGTTGTTGATAGTACCCCCTCCCCACTGTGTACTCTTCCCCTGGATTTTTGTTTCCCAGGTGCATTACTTTGCACTTCTTTGAATTTAATCTATGCTGCCATACTTTTGACCATTCCTCCAACCTTGCCAAGTCCCTTCTCATCCTTTCCAGCCCCCCTTGCGTATCAACCCAATTGCAGATCTTTGTGTCGTCTGCAAAGAGGCATACTTTTCCTTCCAGTCCCTCTGCAATGTCACCTATAAAGACATTAAAGAGGACCTGTCCCAGTACTGAACCCTGCGGTACCCCACTAGTAAACCCCCTTTCTTCGGAGTGGACTCCGTTTACTATTACCCTCTGTGTCCTGTTGTCTAGCCAATAATTTACCCAGGCTACCACCCTGGGACCCACTCCCAGGCTGACTAACTTGTTTACTAATCTTTCATGTGGGACTGTGTCAAATGCCTTACTAATGTCTAGGTAGACCATGTCCATAGCCCATCCCTGGTCTACTACTTTGGTCACCCAGTCAAAGAAATATATTATATTCATCTGACATGCCCTTCCCACAGTGAATCCATGCTGCCTTGGGTTCTGTGCCCCACTGGCCTCTAGGTACTCAACAATTCTTTCCTTCAGAAGTGATTCCATCATTTTCCCTACCACTGAAGTCAAACTAACAGGTCTGTGGTTTCCTGCCTCTGCCTTGCTCCCACTTTTGTGAAGTGGAATCACAACCACCCTCCTCCAGTCCTCAGGTACCACACCATTCTCCCATGATTTGTTAAAAAGGGTAGTCAGTGGTGTCACTAGTTCTTCCCTTAGTTATTTTGGAATTCTGGGGTGAATCCCGTCAGGCCCCATTTTATTGTACACCTTTAGTTTTAGGAGTTCTTTCAGGACCCTTCCTTCTGTAAATGGACTGGTATCGACCCCCCCCCAATCCTGAGTGCTTCTATTGTTTGGTTTAGGTACCTCCCCTTCTTTTCTTCTGTGAATACTGAGCAAAAGTATTCATTCATTCAGTATCCCTGCTTTTTCACTGTCACCCTCTGCCCACCCCCTTCCCTTTATTAAGCCTCACTATCCCTCCCTTGATCTTTCTTTGCTCCCTAATGTAACTATAAAATGTTTTATCCCCCTTCTTAACTGAGTTGGCTACCTTTTCCTTAGTTTGGGCCTTTGCTATTCTGACTGCCTTCTCCACTTCTTTTTGCTTTAACTGGTGCAGTTCTCTGCCCTGCTCCTTCTGTGTTTCCTTGTACAGTACTTCCTGAGTGCTAAACTTCTTCTCCCTAACCTTCCCCGCCACCTCTTTTGAGAACCATAGTAGTTTGGGGCATAGAGTACTTGGGCTGGGAAGGGGTAGGTAGAAACAATGTTGTAGGGGCTAGCAGGATGCTAGTTCTGTTCAGCAGGACATATTCATCTTATTTTATGACTAGTGAGGGATGGAGAGTGGGAGATGATGGGGGGGTAAGGGGTCATTAGACTAATCCTGACTACCTGTGGATGGTGACTTTTTTTTCTGTCTTCTTTGTTTCTGTTTTTTAGGGGCAAATAACCAGTAGCAGATAAGAAATATCCAAATATTTGAGATCTCCCCAAAAATAGTAATTGTTGCATACTCTTGAGAACATGTTTGCAGGCACATCAGAAAACAAGCTATTTTACACAGTGTGTTTTTCCTGGTGAAACTCATGTGAGAGAGAAAGAAAGAAAGAAAGAAAGAAAGAAAGAAAGAAAGAAAGAAAGAAAGAAAGAAAGAAAGCTGTAATGTATTTGTGGGCATTTTTCACTACAGATGTAGCAAAGTTTAATTTGCCCAGCTAAGCTGACACGAAGTCAAGAAATTCACAATTCAAGAATTTTCTAAAATTTCCCAGTGGCTACACTAACTTCGCTGTGTGAATTTCTTCTTTTTTTAAAAAACCTAATGCTGTAATAAAAAACCTCAGCCATTCACTGTGCTGTAAGCCACATTCAGCCACCTTCCAAACACTTTATATCATATACCCCCTCCCATCCCCTGCTGGCAAACTCCTCCACCCCTCTGCCGTGCCAAATTTCAACTCACAGACACTCAGTATTACTGTCAAATAAAGGACAGTAGTCTGTGTTGTGATTTGGGTGTATGAAAGATTTAAATAATGTCAATAATACCATTCACCCCATCCATGTGCCAAACAACACACACCCCCACTCCCACCAGATCCATAATCAATAAGATGCCCTACCCAACCCCATCCCCCAACTCCCTCTTCCCCCCAAATCAACACCCATAAAACATCTGCTACTTGACCCTGTAATAAAGAAAACAGTCCTCTGATGCAGAGCGTCTGCTCTATTCAGGTTCTATCTCAGTAATGGCTCTGGCACACAAATGAATGATGATTTTCAGCCAGTCAGGTTTTGCTAGGATTAAACTAAACTTCATTCATTCATGAAGGGCCCAGGCCATTACCAAGATAGGCATCGAACAGAAGATGCTCTGCATCTAGAGACTGTTTTCTGTATTACAGATCACTTTTTTTTCCTGGGTGCTGGTGGGGAGAGTAGGATGGTGGGAGCCAGAAGGGGGTTCAGTGGGGGGGTCTTATTGGTCATGGAACTGGTGGGACTTAGTTGGGGGGAGGCAGGGGGCATGTATTGTTTGGCACATAGGTGAGGGAAGGGTATATATTATTGAACTTAGTTAAATCATTTATACGCTTGCTTCATAGACTACAATTCATTCTCTGACACTAATACAGAGTGTCTGTGAGCTAAAAATTTATCAGGGCAGAGGGAGGGGAGGAGGGTGCCAGTGGGATTGGAGGGGGTATATGACTATAAAGTATCTTGGAGGTGGTGGCGTATTATAGCACAGTGTGGGGGAGTTATTTCTTTACAATTTTGGGTTGTAGACAACTGTTTTGGCATAGTTTTTTGGGGGGGCCAATTGGCCAGATTTGTGTGGCAAACTAAGCAGAATGCCTAATTCACTGACAAATTGGCAATTTGTTTAGATTTGTTGTGTGAATTTGGTCAATTTGTTGTGCAAATAACTACATGAATTGCAACTATCGGAGAAGCAAAGTTGCCAAATTCCACAAATCTGGTTATTTTCCACCCACAATTATTCACCTTACCATAGTTGTCAATTGTTATATAACTATCTAAATCACAACAGTTTAAGCCTCTTTATTTGGGGGACACTATATAGGGAAACATAGGTTCTGCAGATGGGGGGGGGGGGGGCAGTATGCCCATCCACCCTGTCCGAATGGTGTAACCTGTATTTAAAGATATTTAAATTTTCATTAGTCACCATGGTTTCAGGCAAACTGTTCCAAAATTAATCACCCTTTGTGTGAACCAACTTTATAGTTCTAAAGTGATTGGCTTACAGCTTAATTTTACACCCTCTTGTTTCCTGTTCAAAGTTCCAAGTGCAGCCAGCTACTTATGTCTTCATTTGCCAGTGATTTGTATACTGTAATAAGATCCCTCCTTAAAATTCTGTTTTCCAATAAGTATTGTTAGACACTGCTTAACCTTAGTTTATATAAATGGTTCTCCAAACCCTTATTTTTTCAGTTTTTTTTTATTAAACATTTTGCATACCATACAATGACAAAAATCACAGTAACAATACAGGTCCCTAATTTTTAAGACAGTCACACTTACTTTGTAGTCCAGTAATAAGTACAGGGTACATAGGCCACACAGACAACTAAATTGCTACACATGGGGGCATACAACAGATTATTTCAGGAATTACGGTGCCTACATCAGGAACCACCTGCCAGGGATGAGGGTAGAGAGGGCTTAGCTCCTTCCTAACCTAGGTAACAGCCAGCATGAATGGTATGCAGCCAGTGCTCAGAGCAAGGGGGTGGTCATGCAGTGCAAAGTGAGAAAGTAGGAAGGGTTCCCACAGAGTGCTATATTTAGAAGTCTTCTTTGCAAAATGGGACATCCTATCTAGGGTGGCTGGATTCTTCAGAGGAGTAAGCCAATGGGCTAATGAGAGAACTTCTCTGATCTTCATGTCCTGTTGGCATCAATACCAGCCATCAGGAGCCACTGGAGTTGCTTGGGAGGTAGGGGAACCATAGGCAGTGGTAGAAAAAAAAATGTATAGCGGAGGCACACATGGAAGGTGTCCACCCAAAATTGCCTGACAACACCTGTGGACCCCAGCCCAGAAGGGCTGGATTTTAGAGCAATGCCTTAGAATGTGCAATAGGTCAGCTCTAGCCACCTGGCATCTCCAGCAGATGTCATGGAATAAAAGTCCAACCGACTTCAGGCTCGCTGGCATATGGTACCAAATGAGCATAACTTTTATTTTGTATGAGAAGACTCCTGGTGTCTGGGCAGGATTTGTGAACAAGTAGCCAGAGGTGTGACCAGTGAGCCTCAGAGATTTCAGTACCCAAGGCCCAGGACCACTTGGTCCTAGCACTGTCCAAGGGATCAGGGGCAGCTTGCAAAGTCTGCCTGAATATCAGGCCAGCTTTTTCCCAGCAGCAGTCAGTCAAGCAGGAAGGAGGTAAGTAGGTGTGTGTGGCATCAGTGGGGGAAGCTTCTTAATGCAAGCACCTTTGGCACTTCTTATTTGGAGATACTTCTAAAACTCCCCTCTAGGGAGATGAAATCTTGTGAGGAGGTTCTTGAAGGAGTATACACATGAAGTGGAAGGCTTCCACAATCAGGGAGGAGCATGATACCCTTGTCCTTCCAAGTTGTCCAGTGACGTGAGCAGCCCCCCACTGTAGTACAAGGGCTGCTTCAGAGAGGAAGCAGTGAAAAGGGGGTGAGGCAGGTTGGTGGCCACTGAGGGATCAACCTTAGTAACCCCTGGTTGCATGTCAAATTGATGGACAGAGGGGTCCACTGTCAGACCAGAAAACTATTTGATGGATACCCACAAGGGTGGCCCATTAGGAGATACTGATATGAGCCACTGCAGTGCCATGCACAGTGAAAGGAGATGTAGTATACATAGCAGATGTAGTATACATAGAACCAGGGCAGTTCCCACCTCATCCTCCAGCTGGGTCTGTGCTTCACTCTGCTGCAGCTTGCCTTCCTATAAGAAGTCTCCTAGAAGTGCATCCATTTTAGAAAATCAGAACATAAAAGCCAGCCCATTGGCACAGTGATAGCGTTACCACTTGTGATGCCAGTGATTCAGGTTCAGAAGAGAGCCTGGGTCATTGGGGATCAGCCAGGGAGGGAAGGATCAAGAGTTCCAAAGGCTAATCTTCTTCTCAGAGTAGGGAGGACTACTTGCTCCGCTATGACACTTCCAACTGGCTGACCACTGGTAGCAGTGCACCAGAGCCACAGTGGTAGGGCAGACACTTCCTGGGCAGAACATCTGCACCTTTGCATGCAAATGTCCACTTGACCCTAGCCCAGGAAGCATTCAGGGGAAGGGACTATTGGGAAGAAAAACAACTTCTCAACTGCAGCAGTATGACACCACTTCTCTTCCACATGACCCACACTGCTTTCTGGACTCCTGAACGCAACCCAGCTCTAACTCCTCCTGAGTTTGGGGAACCCATTAAGCTCCACCGGTATCCAGTGAATGTAGTGACTGAACATGAGCAACCATCAAAACAGCTACTCATATTCAGTGGTATCCCCATGGGCTACCCTGCAAGGGTAGCGACCCTACGTGAAAGCGAACATAGGGAAGAGTGACCGAAAGGGGGGATAGTGAGGGGAAGGGGAAGGATAGGGAAGGGGTTTGTAGGATAGTGGTGAGCCTGCCACAGTACAGCTAGCCATGTGGTGTGGTGGTGAGGGTGGCTAGCTCTGATGCAGCAGGTACTGGGTTCGGGGCTGGGGACCGTTAGACACTATTTTGTCACTGCCTGTGGCTGCCTTAATTTTTTGTGCTGAAATGGGAGTGTTACCCCTCCCCAACATGCAACCCCCTTGGAGCTAAGAATCTATAGTCAGGTGGGTGCAGGGGGCTTTTGTAAGGGGGGAGTGGGGGGTGCAGCCCCCCTGCAAAAACACTTAGAGTTGTTGCCAGATGTCTTCTCACCAACATGTGTATATCGACGATTTGCTTTTTGGTGATATACACTCACCATAATAGCGATCGTTGCTTTGTGATCGCTATTATGACATGGAACTGGCTTCACCATGGGGGGGGGCAATACATGGGGTACTGACTGGTCAGAAGGTAAGTCCCAGGTGGCAGAACTGGGAGGAGAGGGCAGCTGAAGATAGCCAGGCAGGATGAAAAAACTACAATAAATTAAAAAAAGAAAGAAAAAATGGGTATCCACTGCTGGGTGGGTAAGAGAGTGCATCAGTTTGGGGGACATGATCATCTTAACTGCCACTATCTTTACTGCTAGGTAGAGATGCAGCAGTTTCCAGTGATCACACTCCTCTTTAAGCTTTTGCAACACTGGCGTACAACTTATTGGACACCATCCCTGTGAGGTACAGGTGTACGAAGATACCCAGGTTCTTGATGTCTTTGGGAGACCATTTAACTCCCCAGGTTGTTACTGTGTCAGATGTACACTGTCTGTGCAGTGTGAGGATCTCAGTCTTACTAGGAATACTCCAAAAGGCAGTGAGAAAATCAAGTAGAGTGAAGACACTCAATGGGGCATCCTGCAGCAGTATCAGGCAATCGTCAGCATAGAGTGTGTACTTCCAACTGCCCCACGTGCATGCCCTGCAGTTTTGGGTGTTGACACTGGGCAAGTGCCAGAGATTCTATTGCTAGTATGAAAAGCATGGGGGAAAGAGGGCAGCCCTGATGGGTTCACTGCTGTAATGAGTAAGGAGGAGAGGGTTGTGTTTGTCAAGACCCTAGCAGAGGGTTGCATGTACAGTGCCTGGTCTTATCCTCTGAATTGAAAGCCAAATCTCATCCTTTGTAAGCTAGCCTGCAGGCACCCCCTCTCCACCAAATCAAATGCTTTTTTGAAATTGATGGCAACTACAGTGGCTGGAGTGAGGGTGGAGGAAGTCTGGGCTAACAGGGAGTAGAGGGCCCAGTGGTGGTCATAGCTGATACACACTTTCAAAAACTCCACCTGGGAGGTGTGGATAAGATGAGGTAGGATTGCCTCCAATCTGGAGACCAGTACTTTTAACAAGGATCTTGGCATCCATGTAGATGAGTGAGATAGGCCTGTAGCTCTCCGGTATAGTGGTATCCTTTCCATTTTTGGACAGAACAGTAATCACTGCCTCCCAGAGGGAGGGGGAAGGTGGGAGCAGTCATGAGGCTCCTGAAAAACTGACTGCAGGGCCAGTGACACCACATCCAGGATCAGCTGTTATAGATCGATAGGTATGCCATCGCTCACTGGAACATGTGTGTGAGGAAAGGGCAATGAAGGCCTTGCAGTTTTCATGAGAGGAAAGAAGGGCCTCCAGCGCTGCTCTTTGCACTTTGCTCAGGGTAGGCAAGGGTAAGATGGTAAGGAAGGCATCCAATTTTGTAGAGTTCAGAGGACCCTGAGATGAGTAAAGCTTCTCATAAAAGGCATGCATCACCTGGTTGATCTGTTCTGCAGCAGTCTGCAGGGCAATAAGGCCATCTTTAGGCCACAAATGTACTTACTGGCCTTTTGCTTGTGGTCCCTGTAGGAGAGCAACTTGCCTGCCTTCTCAACCCATCCCAGTACTTGTGTTTAAGATGCAGAATTGCTAGTTCCATTTTCTGCATTGCTAAGGAGTTGAGTTGCATGTGGAGGACCCTAACTTCCCATAACACATTGGGTTGTAAAAGTGATGGATCTGTTTCTTTAAGGGCTTTCTGTTTCTCAACAAGCTCCTCCTTGAGGGTCTTTGGCTCCACCTCCATCTTTCTCCACCATGCAACCATGAATGCCACCATATGGCCTTGGCTATAAGCTTTGAAGATGTCCCAGAGTGAGGCTGCGGTGGTGTTTCCAGTGTCGAATCAATCAAAATAGAAGGATGCATCCTTTCGAAGGCAGGGGCAAATCCTTTGACCTGGAGCAGTAGGGGGTACAGCCACCACCAGACAGATCTGGGTGAGAAGGGCCCTAAGAAATAACCAGTTCCACTGGAATGTGGTCCAACAGATAAGAGAGGAGCTATATTCCAGTCGATCACCATCTGAGATGTGGATGGGGAAGTGGGCCAAAAATTGATGTGGCTGGAGGTGTGATGGAAGACCAAGAAGCAAGAATAGTCAAGAGTATGGGAATGCTGCTGGAACCAGATATCATATCTTTAATTGAATATAACCCTATATGGACGAGCATTATTGAATGACTCAATATGAGTGACTCAGTGATACTACTCATGTGTAGGGTGACTGTTGAAACAGAATGAAAGATACTGTATAGCCAGTGTAGCAGTGAACTACACTCGCTGTACTAGGATATAGGCAGGTGTGTGGCCAAACCCTGCTGGGCTGGCCATTTGGCATAGTGGCTAGACCCACCACCTACAGAGCCATCTGACCTTGGTTTGGGTTCTATAGTAGGATGTAGAATTTTTTTTTTAAGTCCACTCCCCCCAGAGGTGATTATATTAAATTGGGGGTGCGAGGGGCTTTCTCCCTGCCCCCCAAAAAATATATATTTGTATCGCTGTTCGTTGAACAGAGGATCGTCGCTATTTGTGGTGGTCGTTTTTTGAGGTCGCCCTTCTGTGTTGGGCGATGTTTGTGTGCCGCGCTGTAAGGGATTTGCCCTTATCACATAAATCCCTTCAACTGCTGCCCAGGCCCTTACATGGGTGTCCAGTTTACCAGAGTTCCTATCCATGGAGACTTCTAATGTCAGATTAAAGTCCCCTCCCAGAAAGAGAAGGGCATTTCGTGACACCAGTTCATTGGGCCCTGGTGGAGGCTATTAAATACATTTGGATCATCATGACTGTGACCATAAATATTGGCCAGTACCAAGAGCTCTTCAGGCATGATGAAAGAGGCTACAACCTATCTGCTAGCTGCATCAGACTGAGAAGAGCCCATAGTCTAGCACAGGGTCTTATGGACCAGGATGGAGACTCCCACCTTGGATAGGGGTGCACAGCTATGCACCTCTAGGCCTGCCATTCCCGACAGAGCTTGGCTGCTTCATCTGGGCTCAGCTTAGGTTCTTGCAGGGGGGAGAGGGTGACTTTAGTTTTGAGGGCCTTAAGTCTGAATAGTATGCATTTCCTTTTAACTGGAGAGTTTAAGCCCCTGACACTCTATGAGATGCATTTTAGGGTAGCCACCGGATAAGTCTGTTAAAGGTAATGGTGCTGCTGTGGAGATAAAGAAACATAGCCCCTTGAATTCCAAAACTATCATAAGACTGACCTTCAGTATGCAAAGTCTGAACCAAACACTACTGGGTAGTGAAAACATGGAGAGTACAGACACAGGTATCTCTAACCATCCACCACATGCTGAGAGAAGGAAAAAAATCACTCAGCCAATTAGTACATGATACAGAAGCATACAGCAACAAAACTCTGCAATATATTATGGCATATGCACCTGCTATATACTGTAAGTCGGACATTCGCCAGTTAAACACATGCCAGGAGGGTCTTGAAAGGGAAGTCCAAACCCTTAATTAGTTTAGTTGCTTTTCTCTGCACCCTTTCTAGTTTATTAATGTCACCCACATTTTGTGGTAACCAGACCTGCATGCAGTATTCCAAGTGGGGCCTCACCAATGCTATATGCATAAGCAACACCACCTGTCTACTCCTGCTAATGATGTTCTTGCTAATGCATCCCAGTATCATGCTGCATTTTGAGACAGTCTCACTCACTTCATATTAAATTTTAAATTGTTGATCATAGTTATTCCCAGATCCCTGTTGCATTTGGTGACTTTAAGGACTGTATTCCCTAGTCTGTAGTTACAGCAGCTTTAATATTCCCGTGCCCTAGGTGCATTACTATACAATTATATAGGTTAAACACCATTTTATTCTTGAATGACCATTCCTGAAGCTCATCCAGTTCAGCCTGCTCCACAGAATCCATGATATGACCTAACTTGGTGTCATCAGCAAACTTGGAAAGCCAACCCTGTTTTATACTTTCCATACTGGATACATAAATGTTGAACAAAGTTGGTCCCAATACTGACCCCTGTGGGACTCCACCAGTTACCTCTATTTTTCCAGAGTCTTGCCCACTCACTCTCACTCTCTTTGACCTACTACTCAGCCATGATCTAATCCGTACTATAATTTTACTGTTTATTCTGGCTTTTTGTAGACAGTTTATTAGTTCAGCATGTGGCACAGCGTTAAACACCTATTTGAAATCTAGATAGACAACATCCCCTGATCTAGTTCATCCTGCACAAGACTCACCCTCTCAAAAAAAGTCAATCAAATTGGTTAGACAAGACAGCGCTTTCTGAACCCATGCTGTGTTTTGTCCCATGGGTTGTTAGTGTTAAGTTGTTCCTTGACTAAACAACTTCTAATAGTTTCAATCATTTTTCCAAACACAGACATAATGCTAACCAGCCTATAATTGCCCTTATCACCCCTCCTTATAGATAAGCACAACAGTAGCTGATCTCCATGCCTCTGGTGTTATACCCATTTCCATGGACTTATTAAACAACCAAGTAACAGGTCCTTTTAATGTGTAGGCTAATGGCTTTATTAGTCTTGGGTTTATCACATCCGGCCCTTGTGATTTCTCAGTATTAAGATTGCTCAAACCCTCATTCACCACCTCTTCAGAAATCAATGGCACAGTGACACAATCCTCTATTTCTACCATATTTAGTTCCAAGATTTGATATACTGACCCAAAACATTTATTTAACACATTTGCTGGTTCTTTGTTATTGCTTATACTATTATTTCCTTTAGTTAAAGATCCCACAGCCTTGTGCCCTCCTTCTTTCTATTATCGTAAGTCCAGAACAACTTAGGTTGCTTTTGGAGTTTCTTGCAATGTACTCCTGCTTCTCCTTTTTGGCCTTTTTTATTCAAGTTTTACACCCCTTGGCTAATACTAAATAGCATTCCCACAGCTCTTTTTTCTCAGTGTCATTTGCTCTTTTGAACATCCTCTTTTTGTGCCTAGTATTTTCTGTAACTTTTTTATTTAACCATACTGAAATTGTCCGATTCTTATTATATTTATTTATTTGAGGTGCACATTTGCTGTCTTTGGGCCAGATATTCAAAACTTTGCCCAGGCACTAAACTGGCACTGCCCCATGTGCTAAATTAGCCCAGAACCAATAGCCTACTATATTCAAAAGGGATAGTTCTAGTGCTAAACTTGCTGAATGTAACGTGCTAAGGAAGCCAGGAAAACTGGTCTGGGAGTGCAGTGCAAAACTAGCACGGGAAATAAGACAGCTCTGAATATAGCAACCAGGAAGTGCAAACCACAACAGCAGCCCAGTGCACAGTGACGTGAAGGAAGGTAAAGCTGAACTATGTGGCTAATGTGTGTGCTAGCAAAGGAGTGGATTCATTAAAGCTGCAAGCACTAGCGAATGTGAAATTCTACAGAAATGTACAATGTTTTCCGAAATGTTTGTGTAGCGCAGACACATTTTGCACAGGTTTTATGTAGAGCTAAGACATTTGTCCGGTGCTAACATGTTTGCCTGGGGCAAAAATTTGCTGTATTCAAAACTGACATGCAAATGAGCCTACTTAGGAAGTCTGTGGACAAACATCCAGATTAGCATCTCATTATGTCCTGGTTTGCATGCAGTTTGCCCAGAGTGGTTGCAGAGTCCCACATCTCCACCTGTAGTCAGTCTGGAAGTATAGGGTCTGGCTGAGTCTGCCGACAGCTCCACCTGTAGGTCAGTCTGAAAGTGCATGGTGGCAGCTGTAGGCTACATCTGTACAGAAGCGCGTTGAAGAATGTACCTCAGGGGACTACATAGCATAGCCACAGATGGTGGTGTTGCATGCAATAGTTGAACTGTAGTTCATGCTACAGTTCACAGCAGACACTACAGTAACAAGGGGGCCAGTGGTGTGAGGGACATAGCAATGCCTAGGATGTGTAGGGCATCAATGACTGCTGCACTTTACACAGTGACAGGCTTTTCTTGCTGGTATGTACTGACAGTGGACATTACTGTTATGCTGTTGTGTGACCCACAGACACTGCACCAATAGCATGGGATACTCACATTGACATATACATGTCTGGCTGTGTGTGTTGTGGTGTCTGTACAGATGTGTGGTATGTGGCTGGGGGAAGCATATACCATTAGACAGGCACACCGGTATTGGGGTATTCCCAGCACTGGACCATTTGCACTGCATGGATTGTCCCAGCCTTGTGGCAGCACCCAATATGTGGTGCAGACTGGCCACTGGTACACCCTCCCCTCAACACCCTCCATGCCCCCAGTGCTGCACGTGTGTGCTGGATTCTGTTGGTGTCCACCAAAGGGTGGTCTGCAGGTGTGTAATATATGGACACACTGCCATGGTGTTCACTGGGTGCCGGGTCACCAATTAATACCTGGCATGGTTGGGACTGGTGGCAGATGATGGCAACATAGGAGGTGCCATACGTGTGCAGCATGTTTTTTCCAAGTCTGGTTTCTTTCTATGTTTAATATTTACTGGTTAGGGTTGTGCAAAGCCGCACAAATGTTGCACAAAGCCATGCAAAGCCACAAAGTCACACAAAGCTGGTTTTCCAGGAGTTAAGACTACCTTTTCATGGGCGGTAATTTGCACTGCTCAAAGTGTTGCGCTAAGTCACGCAAAAACACTTTGTGTGGTGCTGAAGCACTGAATATAGCATTGCACCTGTATTCATGTACATGCCCCCTCTTTTGCCCTTGCATGCATTATGCTTTTGCCTGGTGCTAATGCAGTTTGCCCATGCTATTTGGCCTTTTGATTATAACGGACCTGCGCAAACCCTGCGTAAACGGTTTACATTCAGCTCAAAGTTTTGAATATCTGGCCCTAAATCTTTTTATCCTCTAGGATATTTCATTGACATTTTTGTTTACCATTTCCTCTTTCCATCTCTAATTTACTAATTCTTTCCCCATTAGTTTAAAGTTTGCCCTTTTGTACCAACTATATTTTGTTGTTCCTGTGTCCATTTTGTTATGTTTCTTAACTGCAAACACAGCCATTTAATAGTCACTGTCCCCTAATGGTTTCCTAGTGCTACAATTTTTTATATTGTCATTTAAATCACTTAGTACAACATTGAGAATGTTGTTGCCCTCAGTCGGTTCCTTTACATGCTGTTCCAGAGTTAAGTTTATAATATTCACAGCTAGTTGATTATCATATGGGATGCCCCACCATCTCCATTTACCCAATTTATTCCTGGTAAATTTAGAGCCCCTATTAGGATAATGTGTTTTTTTATTTTGTTTTGTTTTTTGTCCATGAAATAATCCAGATCACTTATTAGGGCCTTGTCTACAGATTCTAATTAGTAAACTGGCCTAGAAAAAAATCCCCATTATAATGTAGTCATAGCTGCTGGATCCCACTCTAACCCTGATGGTCTCATTGTCTATATTATTTCCTTTTGTTATTTCCTCCGTCCATAGGCAATGTTTAATAAAAAGTGTCATTCCACTCCATCTGTTTCCTCATTCTCTCACTTGAAGAGCCTGTATCCTTCCAGTTCTTGTTCCAGTCATCTTCTATGGCCCACTATGTCTCTGTGAAAGCTATAATTACAAATTCTTCAGAAGTGGCTACTGACTCCAGTTCCCGTATTTTATTATTGAGGGTACCGGTATAGACCAGCATGCATTCCATTTTTTACATAGCCCTTTGTCTCTATAGCCATTATTTTTAACTTTTCTCGTGAATCCTCCAGTATTGTCATTTTTGAACATCCCCAACATATCCCTTTGCAGTTAGTTTAAAAGTTTGTCGACATACTTAAGCAGTCTGTCTCCTGGCACCCTTGCCCCAAGATTATTAAGGTGCAAACCATCCCTCCTGTATAAATCCTCCTGTTTGTCAAAGTCCTACCCATTTTGGATAAATTCAAATCCTCTTTCCTAGCCAAGTTTTCAAGCCATCTATTAACTTAAATGACACTAGATCTGTAAACAAGCAGAACATGGTGTGGAAGATACAGTAGATAAAAAAGTTGTCTACTGTCTATCATCTGAAAAAGAAGTTCTGACTAAATAGTACTGTAAGTGCTGAAAAAAGCAGCAGTAACTCCTTAGGTGGAAATGGTCCCATGAAAAGCTGAACTTGTTTCTTTACTTCAGATACAAACTTGAGAACATTTGAATAGCAATGATTCTTATCCTTAACATTTTCAAGCTGATGTAGAACTTCTACTACAACAAAAACTATATCATTACTGGGGCTTTTCCTTTTCTTGTTCCAAGTACCAACTAGTCCAAAGGTAAGAATTCTTCCTTACTTGAATTCTGGAGACACGTGCCTGCATTCATAAAACACTTCTCATGAAGCACAGGAGCCTGTAACCTCACTATTCAAGAAATGCATTTTCAGTATCATTTTTTTCCATCTTTGTTTCACTTCTTCTCTAACTCCACTTCAGTTCTGCACTACCCTTTAGGAATCAATCAAAACAAGAAGAAAAGTAAAATGAAGTCAAATAAAGCCAAACTAACATGGAAAAGGTGCTTCATGAATAGCAGGGTAAATAAAGCTAAATTATGAACTGGATAAAAAGGAAGCGGAGTCCTAACTGCTTACACACCCTTTCAGCGATGTTATTTTCCCAGTACAACAGCATTGTTGAAGGAACCATCAATCAAAAGGCTCAGCGCTCACCTCTAGAGCCCTCCACCTCTATCTAGGACCAAAATGTCTCCAACAAATACGCTACCCTTCCAAAATTGATGAGGTTCAACTGCCGCTTCCTATAGTTCTCTTCTCTAGCTATTGTCTTCCACCACTGTTCTCACATCTCCGGCATACTCTTTGATGTGCCTGCCTTTTGCCAGTAACCAAGGCTTCCCACTTCGGTAGACTCCTTCTACTGCCACCAGTCTGCTCCCAGTAGTGCCGGCCATGCAACAGATGAAACCCCTGAGGCCTTTCTAGTTAAATGACACTGTGCCTGTAGGTTTAACTGCTCCATTTCATCTAAACACGTGCAGCACTCTCCACATGTAATCTGCCCAATCCCTTGATGCCCTAGGGCCAGATATTCAAAACTTTGCCCCAGGGCTAAATTAGCACTGCCTGGCAGGCAAACTTAGCCTGGAGCACAAAACAAGCCATATTCAAAAGGAATAGTCCTGGGCAAACAGCTTCTGAATATAGCATGGGAATGAAGCCGGGCAAACTAGGCTGGGAGTGCAGGGCAAACTTAGCCCTGGAATAAGACAGCTCTGAATATGGCAACAAGGAAGTGCAAACCACAACAGCAACACAGTGCACAGTGATGTGAAGGTAGGTACAGATGAACTATGTGGCCAATGTGTGTGTCAGCAAATGCGTGGACCCAGTACAGCTGCAGGCAGCAGTATATGTAAAAGTACAGTGTGCAAAACTGTAAAATATTCCCCAAACTGTTAGTGCAGAGCTAACACGTTTGCGCAGGTTTAGCGCAGGGCTAAACCGTTAGCCCAGTGCAAACACGTTTGCCCGGCGCTAAACTTTGCCATATTCAAAAGTGACATGCAAATGAGCCTACTTAGGTAGTCTGTGGGCAACCATCCAGATTAGCATCTCATTATGCCCTGATTTGCATGCAGTTTGCACTGGGCTAACTGTATAGCCCTGCGCTAAACCCACGCAAACGTGTTAGCGCTGCACAAACAGCTTGGGGAATATTATACAGTTCTGAATGCTACTTCCACATGCACTGCTGCCTGCAGCTGTACTGGGACAACACAGCATAGGCACAGATGGTGGCGGTGCTGCATGCAACTGTCACATTGTAGGTCATGCTACTGTGCACAGCAGAATCTACAGTGGCAAGGGGGCCAGTAGTGTGTGGACACAGCAATGCCTATGGTGTGTAGGGCGGTGATGATGACTGCACTATACACAGTGAGAGGCCCAACCTGCAGGTGTTTATTGACAGTGGACATTATTGTTACACTGTTGTGTGATCCACAGATGCTGCATCTGTGGCATGGGATGCTCACAGTGACATGTACATTTCTGGCTTTGTGTGCTATGGCAGTTGTACAGCTGTGCGGTATGTGGCCGGGGGGGGGGCGCATATATAATCCGAAAGGCACACTGGTGTTGGGGTATTCCCAATACTGGCCCATGTGCACTGCATGATGTGTCCCAGCCTTGTGGCCACACCTGGTCTGTAGCACAGCCTCGCCACCCACACATGCTCCCCTCAACATCCTCCATGCCCACAGTGCTGCATGTGTGTGCTGGCATCTGTTGGTATCCACGGAAGTGTGGTCCGCAGGTGTGTGCTGTATGCCCACACTGCCATGCTGTCCACTGGTGGCAGGGTCACCACTTACTGCCTGGCATGGCTGGGACTGATGGCAGATGATGGCATCATTGTGATGTCATCAGTTAGCAGCATGCTTCCTCTATGTTTGGCTTTATCTATATGTCATATTTCTTTGTGAGGGTCGCGCAAAACCCACGCTAAACCCGCGTAAACACCGCGCAAATCCATAGTGTCGCGCAAAGCTGATTGCCCAGGATTAAGACAAGCTTTTCCTGGGCGGTAATGTGCACCGTGCTAAGTGTCATGCTAAGTCGCCAAGAAACCACTTAGCGCGGCGCTGGTCGCTGAATATAGCATTGCGCCTGTATTCATGTCAGTTTACCCCTTGCATACATTATAATTTTGCCCGGCGCTAATGCAGTTTGCCTGCGTTATTTGGCCTTTTGAATATAGCAGACCCACACTAATCCCGTGCTAAACCTGCGCAAACGTTTTTTGGCCGGCGCAAAGTTTTGAATATCTGGTCCCTAATGTTTTATTTATTTATTTATTGAGATATTCAGAAAAAACTTTGAGTCAAAGACTCATGCAAAGGTTTCATGTCATACATAGAAGGTACAGGGACAATATTTTTTACAGATTGTTGTACATTACATTACCTTACATTACTTAACATTGGTTTCACATTTGTTCAGTGAGTGATTATCTTTCCAAGATAACATGATTTACAGTGATTCACACAGCAATAGGGTAGCAGAGAGGTTCTGAAGGAGGCTGTTTGTCAAATAGTTAGCTCGTAGAAGCATTAGCTATGGAGGACTCTTAAAGTTGTTCTAGGTCATCGGGGGGGGGGTTCAGTTGCAGTCACATAGGTTAGAGGCCTGTAGGTGTTTCCTTAGCCTGGCTCTGAAAGGGCCAAGCCTAGTTTCATCAGTTATTAGGCTTGGGAGTGAGTTTTCCAGGAAGGGGCTTTGTAACTGAAGGTTCACTGGAATTGGGAAGCCCAGCCACGGGGTACCCATAGCAACGGTTTGTTCGAGCTACGGGTTGTTCTGCCAGATGTTTGGAGGATAATTTTGTCAAGGGCAGGGGTTAGTGAGGCCTAGGATTATCTTTTTGGTCATTAGGCAGGTGTGATACCTGATTCTGTTGTCTAAGTTTAGCCAGTTTGTGGTACTGTAGAGGGAGCAGGTATGTGTGAAGCGATCACATCCAAGGATGAGAAGGCATGCTTTGTTAAGCACAAGCCAGAGTCTATTGAGGTCTGTGGAGGATATGGCACTGTAGATGAGAATGCCGTAATCTAGTAGAGAGAGAATAGAGGAGTTTATGGTAAGTTGTAGTGCTTCAGGGGTGAGGCAGTGTTTGTACCGATAAAGTATGCTTAGTCTAGAGCTAAGGGCAGTTGATAGGTGCAGGATATGCTGATTAAAGTTGAAGGCAGGGTCTAGTGAGATCCCTAGATATTTAAAGGTGCTTACTTGTTCTAGGGGGGTTTGATTAGTAGTGAGAATTTGGGGGCAGAGGCTCTTGAGTGGGTTCTGGGGATGGGAGAAGATCATGACTTTTGTCTTATTGTAGTTAGTTATTAGATGCTGGGTGGTGAGCCATTGTTTGATTTCACAGAAAGAGTGTTGGAGAGTTAGGTGGAGTTTAAAGGGGGCCAGGTCAGAGGCGAACAGGACGGCATCATCCACGTATAGGAGCAGACTGCCAGGGCAGGCCGATGGGAGGGAGTTAAGGTATAGACTGAATAGCAAGGGGCCAAGTATGGAGCCCTGTGGGACACCTGAGCGGATTGGGAGGCTAGGGGACAGGACTGTGCCAACCTTGACCAGCTGTGTTCTATTGGAGAGATAGCTGGTGAACCAGTTCATGGCATCATTGGAGGAGCCAGTGTAGGCCAGAGTGTTCGGTAGGAGGGCATGGTTGACAGTATCAAATGCCTTAGAGAGGTCCACGAAGATGGCACCTGTGAGGTGGCCATGATCCATGGCTGAGTGAACATGGGAGATAAATTCAAGGAGGGCAGTGGTGGTACTATGACCCTTTCGGAAGCTGTGTTGCTGGTTGCATAGAAGGTTATATTTAATAAGGTGGTCAGTAAGTTGATTGGTGACTATGCGCTCTAGTGTTTTAGATGGGGGGGTAGAATGGAGATGGGGCAGTAGTTGTTAGTGGATGTGCGGTACTAATTTTATGGATGGGTGTGAATGAGGCCAATTTCCAGCAGGAGGGGAATTTCCCATGACAGAGGAAGCAGTTGAGAATGTGGGTGAGCAGGGCTAGGACTTCCAGGAGGATGAGGCGGAAAAGTCTCAGGTCCAGGGAATTGTGACTATAGTGATAGTGGCTAATGGCATTGGTTAGGTAGGGTTTGGCTGCCTCCGGGGTAAGGACATGTAGATAGAAGGGAGGAGCAAGGGGGGATAGGGTAGATACGGGCAGTTGGGGGATCGAAGAAATTGGGGGGAGGACATGGTTGAGATCAGTGAAGGCAGAGTTTAGGGCCGAGGCTATACTGAGGGTCCGTGGAGAGGTTTCCATCTATTAGCATTTAGTCTGGTGGCAGATTTGGGCCTTTGCCACAGAGTTCCTTAATATTATTCCAAAATTTGCACCCAGTGCCCGAGGTGGAGGTTATGGTGGCTTTGTAATAGTCTGCTTTGGCGGAGCGTATGGCCCAAGTGCACTTGTTTCAGGCCTCCCTGTACCGCTGCCTGTCCAGAGGCTGTTGGATCTCATTAGCTAGGTGCCATAGGGCGTCACACTGTCATAGTAGTCCTAGGAGGTGGTCTGAGAACCAAAGGGCATGGTTACCTTTGGACATAGTCTTGGTGAGGGGGGCGAACTTGTCACAGGCTGCATTGAAAGTGGTGATAAATAGATCAAGAGCATGATCTGGGTCGAGGGAGCTTGCTAGGTGTGTCCAGTCCCAGTCTCTGAGGTGGGCCTTGAGTTGTGCTAGTTTACGAGGCCCAAGTTTGTGTTGTGAGGTAATTTTAGGTGGGGTTTTGAGGGGCATACAAGACCAGTTGCAGAGTACCAGAGAGGGGTCACTTAGAGCGTCAGGGAGGACTAAGGTGCTGGTTATTTTGTGGGGGTGGTTTGTGAATACTAGGTCTAGTAGAGAGGATGTCCCCATGCGGGTGTTAACCTGGGTGGGGTTGTGACTACCTGTGCAAGATTGAGGGCAGTAGCCTCATTAATGAGGTGGCCATCTCCAGGTGCCACCAGAAGCTCCCATGACTCACCATCACTTTCTTCAGCCATCGTCTGAAGCTAAAGCCACACTATACTAAACAGTACTGCCCCAAATTTTCTTAATATAGCCATTATTTGTTCAGGGAAAAGCAACAGCAGCTTGCATGCAGGGTTGTTGCCACCTGCTAGGCAAACAGCAACTCCAGAATGGTTGAATAGGACTAAAAGTTTTCCTTTTTCTATTGTTTCCACTTTTTACTTTTTTTTGTCATTTAAATTTTGAAAAAAATTATAAATAAAGTGTTTACTTTATATTTTCATGTTTTAGATTTGATTTCTGTGTGTTACATTGCTTATCCCTGTTAAACAAGCTGAATATTCAATATCTCCTATGACTGGGTCTGGATAATAGTCCCATACATTCTGTAATTAGTCCTAATGTGCTTAATGGATAATGCTATCAATCTCATTTTTCTTAAATGATCAATGGGATCATGGACATAAAAACTCTGTATCAGGCTTCAATGACTAGCCAAGCTGATTATTAGCCTAATGAAATTTGCATGTTGTTTTCCTTCCATGATCTAAAGGCCAAACAGACCCTAAAGTAATGTACAGTATATTACGTCTCAGAATCTTCTACAGGGAGGAGGTTCACACAAAAAAGGGTCTGCTTCTCTCTAAAAAGACTCTGTGGGGTCATACCACCTGACTTCTTGGTAACAGGGGATGGGACCAAGAACAGGATGAGCGAAGCTGTGGGACTACAGGAAACAACAGAAGTGCACAAATTACCTGCATTTCAGTTACACAAGAAACTTTGATACTGCAAAAAGTGGGCCTTTGTCAAGTCATGGGTAGGAAGCATTACCTGTGCTAGCAACAGTCTTTTCGAGGAAAGATCTGTGTTGACAAAAATCTCATTTGATTTAGTCTTCCACCTTTTGTCTGCATTTCTATTGACATTGTTAGTAGAACGATGGAATCTTTTAAGATGCAAATTGATCAATATATGATTAGTAATAATATTTTTGGTTATACATAAGACAATGGCGAGTATATGGACTATAGTCTTTAAAAACACTGTAAACCTATGAAACCTATGAAATACATGTTTATTTTGATTTAGCTAGTGTGCTCTGTATTTCTCCAATCAGTCTCTGTATACTGTATCTTGTACATTGTGTAAATATGAAATATGTTACACCTAATTCATCTGTGACTGTGGAATGTTTTTAGAAGGCACAGATCATTTATTTTACTAGCAGCTTTGTCTGCCATCTCTAAGATCATGCTACAGTAAGGGTGCTTCTACTGCAGAAATACAATATGTGTTGGAGGGCCTGAACTAAACTGGGGGTCCCAATGTTCAGAGGTTTTGTACTGTGTTAGCAAGTGCCTAAAGTAGGGATGAGAAGAAAACAGCTCAGAGAATATCTGCAATCACCCAATCTGCCCAGAGACAGTAGTTACTAGTGTTGCATGCCAAACCTAAGCAGAGCATCCACATTTTGACAACAGACAATGGCCAAAGCAAGCTGCTTTGGGAAAGTGCTTGCCATTACCAGTCCTACTTAACCTCTGAGATCAAAAAGACTAATCAGTCTATACAGTACTGTGTGTGCTTGCATGGAATATATGAATAGTACACTAGCAAACACTAAAAGCCCTGATATTAATCAATATAAACTGTGTTTTTAATGAGAAACATACTGTTGCAATGATTAATTTCCTAAAATTAGGAAATAGACACAAAAGGTACCAATTAACATGGACATAGAAGAAAATATAACAAGCAATTATGGATATGAAGAAAACCTCTATATAATATAGACAGTGACACATAGATGAAAACAGAGGGTAGGGATGTACAAGTAACTGTTTTTGAATATATTTAATAGAATAGTAGCCACTGCTTCTGTTCAACTACTGTATTTAATTTTCAGTGGTAGCTAGTGATGGCAGTTATTAACTGAAGACAGCTTCGATTACAGAGAAAGGGAAAGGGGGAATTGTTTTATCAGGAAAGGCACACTAAACTGAAACTTGTTTCCAAGTGTGACCTGGGAGCACAAGAAAGGTAAATGACTTGTTCAGAGTTACACAGTATGCAAGTGGGGGCTGTGGGATTCAAACCCAGGTATCCAGGTTTGCAGCTCAGTACCCTTAACCACTATGATACACTGCCAGATTACAGATCTGTTCCCCCAGCTGATTACTGTCACCAGTATTTAAACCCCTGATAGCTTACCTTCAGCAAGAAGCACTGAGAATTAAGAATATGCTAGAGTGTTGAAGCAGTAGTTGTTGGTGTTGTCTAAATGAAAACAATATAATTTGGAGTTTAAACTCTGTGTAGCCTGGTGAGCAAAGAAGAAGGGCTATCGACCAGTCGCTGCTGACTTCAACTTCAATGAAAACCAGGTTCATGGCTGGCGAGGCAAGCTGTCAAAGCTGCAGGTACAACTGACAGAAGCAAGGCAGACCAACAGTAATAGGAATCACCATTGGCTAGATAGGGGTTGGTGCAAATCCCCATTTGCTTATTAAGTAGCTTATCTTACTGAATTGATCCCCATTCAAGGGGAGCAGCACCCTGGATGGCATGAAAAACTATTGCCATAAAAGCTACATCTCTGATCCTTGACCCTAAATTCAAGGTCAGTTGTGGGTGTGTGGACTGCATTTTTTGGTGGTGGAGATTCACAGTCCTCCAGTGCAACATTGTTGAGCAGAGACTATCATCTGATTACATCCCCAAAGTAGCTTACTTTGTTCTGTTCTGCTGCCGAAACATACAAGCAGCCGGCAAACAAGTCTCTTCCACAGTTAACATGGGTGAGACTGCAATTGCTACTGATGTGCTGGGAGAAAAGACAATTGATTTGAAGGGAGTGAAATCAGTACCCCTTATGACCGTGGGGCATAAAAAATAGCAGTTCACTATTTGTTTAGCCACTTTGGCTAATGGCTATAAGTTGGCTTCATTTTTAGTTATGAAAGACAAACATATCCCTGAAGTGCTAAGCAGTATCCCCAGTGTTATTATATCTGCCAGTGAAAATGGGTGCAT
This sequence comes from Neoceratodus forsteri, assembly GCA_016271365.2. NCBI lineage: Eukaryota > Metazoa > Chordata > Ceratodontiformes > Ceratodontidae > Neoceratodus > Neoceratodus forsteri. The sequence continues at coordinate 560,875,341 of CM028134.1, forward strand.
GAATGAAGAACTCAGCCATGCTTGATTGAAACTGGAGTGCAGTGGAATGAGTTTTAGCCTTTGACTACTTGTGTGGGGCACATCTGCCCCTCAATAAAAGTAAAGACCAAAAAGAACCACACTATTATTACCGTAATACCCAGGATTGCACTGAGCTGTTACAGCCAGCGGATGTATCTTGAAACAGGGTCCTATAAATAAGTACTGTGAGTGCTATATCATCGGTTAGCCCCAGAACAGTGCAAACTAATGAAAGCTAGGAATCTAAAGGTATTCAGCAAAGCACAGATTGCGCTTTCAGTGACAGAACCATGGAATGCCATTGAAAAAGAAACTATCTATTAAATCTTTCCTTGCTAATTGCATAACAAGTTGAGATCCAGATACCATTCACTGCACAAAACCTAGTGGTATTGCATGTGAGGCGTGAGAGGGCCTACAAAAAGAAATTGACTGTGATTGGGCATGTGGAAACCCCTCGGGAGCCCAATATGTCCAAGCACAATCTGTTCCAGATGATCACTGGAGAAACTGAGGAGGATCCTGAGGGAGAGCTTGACTCCACTAATGAACTATGAAACTAACAAAGTTTGTAACATGGTTCTGAACATAGCAGGCAAATGGAGAGTGAAGAGTGGTGCAAATGCATCACATGACGGAGAACGAGGGGTGATTAAGCCACTTGTAGAGCCTGCTTGTGTAGTACCTGAAGTCTCCAGAGGGCAATCGACCATTAATGCCTGCATGTGCAGTACCTAGAGTGTCCATCAGTGACAGGGTGCAGCACTGGGACGGCAAGCCACAGGGTAGAGATCGAAGCAAGTGCACTACCGGGAGCACGCCTCAAAGCAGTCGAAGAGACAACATGCCACGAGATCTTTGCGTACCTGTAGATGGCGCCCCTGACACAACAGTAGCAGAGCACTTGTCAGCATGGTGTGCACCATTCCAATAGCTTGCCGTAGCTGGGACCTAACTGGGTTGACTTCGGGGAGGAGTGGTAGGAATACCCATAGGAGCAACATATTGGTTCTAGCGTGGGGCGATATCAGTGAGGATAATTAAAATAAGTAAAGGGGGCATGCTAGAACCACTGGATCAAATAGGAGTAGATAACTATTTGTCACTGATAGCGGCAGAAGTGCAAGACACATACATATGTCCCAGAAGGCCACACAGCAATCTGTGGCGGCCAAACAACACTGAAGGATAAAACAGGAAAAGTCTCGCTGCGAACCCAAAAAGGAGTCACACTGTGTCAGTGTCAGATGGGACTGTTATGTCCTGATTTCTTGAGAAGCGCTGCATACTAGGCAAAAGTATGTGATGCGGTGAATGTGCACGTGCAGTGCGATACATTTTACTCGACTAGACATCACGACCCCTAAGCATAACTTGTGCAGCACAAATAATCATCGCGTCAGTCTTTCTGGTCTTCCGAGGTACATTGCGATCTCAACAAACCGCTCCTACTGCTTGCCATGTTACAAGCGCATTAATCACCTCCAGTGTCGGGCTCCACCGGGGATTAATGCCCACTGGGTGGTTGGAAGCACTCGGCTGTAATCCACCGGTAGAGCCCTCCTCTGTCGGTGATTAATGCTTACTTCATGTTAGCTCTGGCTCTATACTGGTTAACAAAAAAAATGTTGACCCTTTATTAGGAATACTGGTAGTACAAACACCATCTGTTATTTATGTTTTTCAGATGATGCTACCAGTATCCCATCTATGAATATTCAAGAAAAGAACTTCTAAAGAGACACAGAATCAGCTTTTTCATTTATCTTTTATTTTATTTTTATAATGGGCTTGTGATATTAAAGTGAAATAAAACTAAATACCTTGAAATGTAGTAGTCCATTTATTAGTTCACACAGGTAGGGTGCCAGAACCACATGGAGCTAACTTTCACTAGCTGTGATCAGTAACCACAGCTAGTAAAGGAGGGTGGCTTGGATTTAATTATTTTTAAAACCAAAGCAGGAAGTATTCAAAGGAGGATACAAACTGGGGGGGGAGGCTAGTCATTGATGAAATATGGTACTCTGCAACAATTTGTACTCTTTATCCCTGATACTAGTTATATGGTATTCAACCATCAAAATGGCTTTTGTTTACTAGAATACTGCAAAACACAGTTTAAAAACTATTTCCTCTCCTTTAGACCCATTGTAATATGTTCACATCTCTCTAAGCCTCACCCAGAGCCTGTCAGTAACCCAGCAACTGCTTGATCATCCTGGATTTACTGGGGTGACTGACTATATCACCACATCTTTGTCTGAAATCTGAGCAATGCCAATGTTGTAGGACCTCATGGACTGCATGTATCATATAAGAGTGATGCCATTAATTAGCTGAGACCAATCCTACAATCTCCCCTAATAAACTGGATAATGTGCTTATTGGACATGAGGAGGAATGTGGGGAAACATAGAAACATAGAAGTTGACGGCAGATAAGGACCGCAAGGCCCATCCAGTCTGCCCATTTCTTTTTCTACCTTATAAATGTGCCATCGGCCTTTGCTCTGTCAGTGGCCTATCTATTCATAGTCATTTGTATTGCTCCCTTATGCCTATCCCATGCCTGTTTGAAGCCCTGCACTGTATTCATAGCCACCACTTCTTGTGGTAAGCCATTCCATGCATCCACCACCCTTTCTGTGAAAAAGAATTTCCTCACATTCCCCCTTAATCGGCCTCCCTCTAATCTTATGCTGTGTCCTCTTGTCCTGCTATTTTTCTTATATTTAATCATGTTAGACTCTTTCACCTTGTTTATGCCCTTAAGGTGTTTGAATGCCTCGATCATATCACCTCTCTCCCTCCTTTGCTCAAGGGTATACATATTGAGCTCTGTTAATCTGTCCTCATATGTCTTCTGATGCAGTCCCTGCACCATTTTGGTTGCCCTTCTCTGGACTGCCTCAATTTGGTTAATGTCCTTGTGAAGGTGTGGCCTCCAATACTGCACGAGTACTCAGATGGGGCCTAACCAGTGTCTTGTACAGAGGGATTATTACCGCCCTCTTCACGACTTGTGATACCCCTACTAATACACCTAACACCTCCTAGCCTTACCTACTGCTTTAGAGGTCTGCTTGGATGATTTTAGGTCATCAGTGATGATGATGCCCAAGTCTCTTTCTTCCTTTGTGACTGCTAGCAACTCCCCTCCCAGCCTATAGGTGGCTTCAGGGTTTCTCTTCCCCTATGTGCATGATTTTGCACTTCTTTAAATCCCAGTTACCCACTCTTCTGACCATTCTGCTAGTTTATCAGATCTCTTCTCATTCTGCCCACCCCATCTGGATCATCTACTCTGTTGCAGATCTTGGTGTCATCTGCAAACAGACAAGCCTTACCCTCTAGTCCATCTGCAAGGTCACTAATGAAGATGTTGAAGAGGACTGGCCCCATGACTGATCCCTGAGGTACCCCACTTGTGACTTGCATCTCTTCTGACTGTATACCGTTTACCACCACTCTCAGTTTTCTGCCCGTCAACCAGTTTGCCACCCAGTTGACCAACTTCTGACCCACCCCGAGCCTACCCAGCTTATTTATCAATCTTCTCTGTGGAACAGTGTCAAAAGCTTTGCTGAAGTCAAGGTAGGCGACATCAACTGCTCCCCCTTGGTCCACCACTCTGGTTACCCAGTCAAAGAAATCTATGAGATTAGTTTGACAGGACCTTCCTTTTGTAAACCCATGCTGTCTTGGATCCTGTGCCCCTATGGATTCCAGGTGTTGCACTATCCTTTCCTTAAGGAGTGCCTCCATAATCTTGCCACTACTGAGGTAAGACTGACCGGTCTGTAGTTACCCGCCTCCTCCCTGCTACCACTCTTGTGGAGCGGGATCACATGGGGGCGGGAAACCATAATATAGCTTCATACAGTACTTTACTATGGCTCATACTTCGGCATCAAGGAGTAGAAGACAGCTAAGATGCCCATATAAACTACTCCCCCACTATTCAATGATAGTTCAACCATACTCAAAAATTAATTTGCCCAGATTAGCTTAGAAATTTGCCTTGTCTTTACTTAACACCACTTTTTGGGACATGCTTTTCCAAAGACCAACTACTCATGTTAAAAAATATTTGTGCCTTTCAGATCTAAAATTATTTCTTCTGCTTTGAAGAGGGATGACCCCTGGTCTATGCATTATACACTTTAAACTCCATATTTATGTGAAGCGTAAGTTTTTGATCAATAACGATATCAAAAATGAGCATCACACATCTTTTGTGGAGAGAGACAATGTTTAATGTTGCTGGTCTTTTATTACATGGTAGATCTTAAAATCCATCTATAATTTGGTGGCCCTCTGTTGAACCCTTTCAGAATCATCTATATATCCTCAGTTATATGGACACCAAAACTGGGAGCCATAGTCCAGGTGAGGACATACATATGTTCTGTAGAGAGAAGTGATTAGGTTCCAAGGTTCTATGGCAGGCACAGTCATGTTTGACTCAGCGAGTGTATTTTGGTGGTTCCAGTACCCGAGCCTATGTGCAACAGAGAAGCAAGGCATTGACTAACTATGCACTGCACATCAGACTGTGTATGGCCATATACATGTACAGCAATCTTGACATAGAGAAGTACAAACAGACTTGTGTGAGTGGAGCTTTGTAGTCTGAAACCCAAACTACCAAACAACCAGATTATTTTTGTTGCCAGTTTTTTCAGACTGGAGTGCAGCTTCATTTTTTTTTTTGGTGGGGGGTCATCTCTTTCCATAATGTCATCAGCTGAAGAGGGCAGTTGGCTGACCTCCCCTTCCCTCCACTTTAGACTACATACAACCTGCCTGTGTATACAGCCATGTACTACATTTTTAAATCTTCCATAGCTTTCTAGTCAACCGGAGGCCATTTCTGGAGCTCACAATAGCCAGATATGTGATTCTGTCACTTTCCTGAGATACAGAAGAGGAGATAGATGTGTCTGAGCTGAACTCTGTAGTATGAGACTCAAACTACCAAATAGAAAGATTCTTTTTGCATGCTGGCATTTTTTTCAAACTTTTGTCTGATCACTTTCAGTGAAAACTTGACAGATGGCACTCATCAGAAGCAGACCTTGGTGTCTTTGTTGATGAGCTGCATTAATTGTCATAGAGTATAAGCAGGAGAGGTAGGAAAGATAACCTCAAGCTCCACACATAAGGACAAGGCCACAACAGCAAGCATATTGGTACCTCACCACAAACCAGTTTCTGATGGTGCCACTGAACCATCTTTTTACCCTGTGACTCTAAACTTGGTACTCAATCTAACTATCACTACAGGTCTGCTTTGCTAAATGTGTGGAGCTTGTGCTTACAGATCTTACCACAGCTAACATCTTGAAAAGATTTGTTCAATACTTGGACTATGGACATCAACATGCAAGTGATTTTTTTTAATGGGCAATGGTACAAGTTTGGCCAGAGCAATGACAAATGGACAGTTTGATGGCAGTTGTTGCTTTTTCCTCATGATCAATGTTATGGTCACAAGTGCCCAACATCAAAGTGTTGCCTGACTTAGCAGACAAAGCCATCTGCTTCCATTTTCATCGTTCCATCAAGGTGTGTAAAGTGTAAGAGTGCCTTGTTTTTGCCCAGAGTTACTTTCTAATAGGATATTATTACATATAGACAATAGGATACAACAGCTTGTGCATTAAACAGTTATAATGCATGGCCAGGGACATAGTAAGGCACAGAGCCACAGACCAGGTACCTTCAGCCCCTGGCCATACATAACAGCTGTCCAGTACAGATCCCTAGAGTGTCTTATTGAACTTATAAAATGGGTACCTGTTGCCACACTGGTATATAAAAGTTAAACTTAAGAGATTTACATACTGAAAAGTAAAATCTTTGGTTTAATTTTACCTGAAATACTTCTTCCACCTACACGAGCTTGATGCATGTTTTTTTTTTTAACTTGGAACACTTGTCCTACTCTATCCTCCATAGCTGTAGATTTACTAATCATAGTGGAGTAGTTCTGCATCTTCACCTCCATCTCTGCCCCATATAATGACACAGACACACAAAGGTATTTATTTACTATAACTTTCTTTTTCTTTTCTCATATCGAGTTTTTGTTTGTCTGACAGAACTGATGACAGACGATATAATCGGTAGAAGGAGCATGCATAGTGTAAGGCGTGGTTAGTGAGATAAAGGTATCATGACTTTTTTTTTTAAGTTCAAAAGACAAGAAAGCAACTCCACTCACTGATACCCCTGGTCCAATATTCGAAACAACAACAAAAAGACTGGCACCGACATCTAAGGTGAATTGGAATAACTGTTTAATAATTGTAAAAATACAAAAACTCACTGTCAGCATTATGATGGGGAGCAGCAACATCCCTGAGCAGAGCCCCGACAGGTTTTGCACTTACACACTTCTTCGAATAGGCTAGTCATGCACTGATGAATTGCTTTTTATACATTAATTATCTTAACGTGATGAAGTGTTCAGATTTAATTATGGTGAAAAAACAGTGCAAAACCAGTCAACGAAATGAAATAAAAAATCCATTCCATCAGATGCACATTTTCAGTAGTATAATGTATTTTAGCAATAAGCTATACATAATATATAATGTCCCATTTCTATCCATGTTGCAACTAAATTCATGAGCTGGTACCCACACTGGGAAAAATTACTAAACATTTTAATTGTCACAATCTCAGATTTAAATATCACAAATTACACTACATATAAATCCATTATATTCATTATATAATACTTGGACAGTGAGGTAATCAGTGCTGACCTCCCAGTTAGGGATTCTCAAAGGGGGGGTCATGGAGGTTAATTCATATGATTATATACTAACCTTCTTCCTTTTAAAAGTTCTTAGCAAATAATGTAAGCCTTACTAACCTAAGTCACCATACTGTGATAATCACTCAATAGAAAGAGGGAGGTCAACAATGTCAGATCAGACACTCATGCCCTATCTTTTCTTATTTTTATTAAAAAAAGGGACAATAATAAATGAATAATTTAATCCTAAGTATTTCTCCCACTAGTGTATTTATATAGTGCATTATTTATGTTGTTGTTTCTGATACAGCTTAAATAGTCCCCAATCCTCAATTTAAACATCATAGATGTTTTGCAGATGTAAAATGCCCTACACGTATAGGTTGCTATACATATAACCCCTGTTGTAGAGCAGTTAGTGACTTGAGCTGTCTACTATAAAAGGACTTGAGGTTATTTGTACAGATGAACATGTCCGTTTTAGATACATGGCTACAATAAGTACAATGTCTGCAATGATGTGTACCCCAGGAGGATCTGGTAGCCAAGTAGTTTGCACAGCAGGGCTAGGCTGTAAAGAATGTGCCAATTTGTATGATAAATTTGAACCCCTGTGGTACATCATACACAGAGGGTTATCCACCATTCCCTCCAATATGGTTCAGACTGCAAAATACCCCTTCCGCATAAAATGGCCGTTACCTGTTTTGAATGTTGTTATATAGTAAGTGGACAAGGAGGTCACTAATGCTGATTTCCCAATTACAGACTCTCATAGGGAGGTCAAAGTGGTCAATTCACATTCATATGGTGTACCACAGGGGTCAAAATTTATCAGACAAATTAGTACATTCTGAGAGGAGAACAAGAGGGGGCATGATAGAGACCTATAAGTAGTGAACAGGGTGCAGGAGGGGAGTCTCCTTCAAATGAAAAAGTGAGCCAGGATGAGAGTGCATGTGATGAAGCTGAAGGGGGGAAGTTTGAGAGGGATGTGAGGAAGTGCTACTTCATTGAAAGAGTGGTAGATGCCCGGAACAGATTGCCAGTGAAAGTGTTGAAGGCAAAAACAGTGTGGGGCTTCACATATATGTGGGATAGACATATGGGGATATTAGTAAATAGGCAGGGAGGAGGAAGGGTTGCTGGAGACCAATTAGGGGACCTGCAGAAACAGCCTAGGCAGGGACCATTTGGGCAGAGTGGGAAGGCCAAGCAGTCCTTTTCTGCTGACAAATTCTGTTCCTATGTTTTTATGTTTCCAGTCATAATGGACATTTTTCACACACTAGTGGCTACTACAGAGTGTCCCTCCAGGGAACCTCACAGTCCTCCAATGGCAACTGATCTAATATGTTTGTTGGTGCTGAGAAACATAGACACATAGAATCTGATGGCAGATAAGGACCGCTTGGCCCCCCTAGTCTGCCCATTTCCCTACCTAACGGATAAGCAGCAGATTGTAGTTAACCAATAGCCTACTTCCTCCTACCCCCCCACTAGAATTGTCTTATGTCTGTCCCATGCAGTCTTAAATTCTCCCACTGTTTTTGACTCTATGACTTCCTCAGGAAGGCTGCTCCATGCATCTACTGCCCTCTCTGTGAAGAAATACTTCCTCACATTATCTCTGAGCCGTTCTCCCACTATCTTCAAATTGTGCCCCCTTGTTCTTGCACATCTCTTTTTCTGAAAGGTGCTATCCTCTTGGACTTTGTTGATTCCCTTGAGGTATTTGAAAGTTTCTATCATGTCTCCCCTCTCCCTCCTTTCCTCGAGGCTATACATCTTAAGCTCCTTTAGTCTTTCTTCATATGTCTTCTGGTGCAGACCCTGCACCATTTTTGCTGCCCTCATCTGGACAGCCTCCACCCTGTCTATGTGTTTGTGGAGATGGGGTTTCCAGAACTGTACACAGTGCTTTAGATGTGTTCTTACCAACTGTCTGTACAGGGGGATAACAACTTCCTGTTTTCTACTGGTGATGCCTCTCCCTATGCATCCCAGTATCCTCCAGCCCTCCTTACTGCCATCTCACATTGCTGTCTCACCTTTAGGTCATCTGATATAACTACCCCAGGTCCCTTTCCATTTTTGTTGTTGTCAGTATCTCACCCCATTATGTACTCTTCCCCTGGGTTTTTGTTTCCCAGGTGCATTACTTTGCACTTCTTTGTGTTGAATCTAAGCTGCCATACATTTGACAATTCCTCTAACCTTGTCAAGTCCATTTTCATCCTTGCCAACCCACCTTGCATATCAACCCTGTTGCAGATCTTTGTGCCATCTGCAAAGAGAAATACTTTTCCTTCTGCAATGTCACTTATAAAGACATTAAAAAGGATCGGCCCCAGTACTGAACCCTGTGGTACCCCACTAGTAACCCCCCTTTCTTCACTGTGGACTCCATTTACTATTACCCTCTGTTTCTTGTTGTCCAGCCAGTGTTTTACCCAGGCTACCACCCTGGAACCCACTCCCAGGCTGGCTAATTTGTTTATTAATCTTTTGTGTGGGACTGTGTCAAATGCCTTGCTAAATTCTAGGTAGGCCATGTCCACAGCCCTTCCCTGGTCTACTACTTTGGTCACCCAGTCAAAGAAATCAATTAGATTTGTCTGGCATGACCTTCCTGCTGTGAATCCATGCTGCCTTGGGTCCTGTGCTACACTGGCCTCTAGGTACTCAAAAATTCTTTCCTTCAGAAGTGATTCCATCATTTTCCCTACCACTAAGGTCAAACTGGCAGGTCTATAGTTTCCTGCCTCTGTCTTGCTCCCACTTTTGTGAAGGGGAATCACATCTGCCCTCCTCCAGTCCTCAGGTACCACACCATCCTCCTATGATTTATTAAAAAGGGTAGTCAGTGGTGTTACTAGTTCTTTTAGAATTCTGGAGTGAATCCTATCAGGCCCCATTGCTTTATCCACCTTCAGTTTTAAGAGTTCTTTCAGAACCCTTTCTTCTGTGAAAGAACTAATATCAACCCGCCTATCCAGAGTGTTTCTATTGACCAGATTAGGTATCTCCCCCTGCTCTTCCTTTGTGAATACTGAGAGAGGTATTTGTTCAGTATCCCTGCTTTTTCACTGTCGCTCTCTGCCCAACCACCTTCCTCTTTATTCAGCCTCAGTATCCCTGCCATAGTCTTTCTTGCTCCCTAATGTACCTATAAAAGGTTTTATCCCCCTTCTTAACTGAGTTGACTATCTTTTCCTCAGTTTGGGCCTTTGCTAGTCTGACTGCCTTCCCCACTTCCTTCTGCTTTAACTGGTACAGGTCCTTCTGTGTTTTCTTATACTTCCTAAATGCTATCTTTTTCTCCCTAACCTTCCCTGCCACTTCGTTTGAGAACCATATTGGTTTTTTCTTTCATTTTGACTTGTTTATTTGCTGAGGACAGCAACATCACTCTCACAGCAACTGGAGGGGGTGTACAGAGTCTTTTACACAAGGAGGTGCCCAGTCAACAGACTCCTCACTCCTACTGCTCACTAAACTCCTTCACTAATGGCAGTGTTGATTGTTGTGCAGAATTCAGTCAGAACTCTGTTGTTTGCCCTCTCTACCAATAAGTCCATTAACAAGACCCACTGTATGGTACAATAAGTCTATGAATGGTGTTTAATACAATGGTACATGAGACAATCACCAATTTGAATTCACAACCTACCCATACATGACTATGGACTGGGGTGTGTGGGTGTGTGTGTGTGTGTGTGTGTGTGCGTACTTACCATAAATGAAATGGTAAAGCCAGAGCAGAAAAACTCTAACCAAAAAAAAAGGTCACAGGGCCTGATTCAAATGAGTGATGCAGGCTTGTGCCGAGCCCTGCATCATCTGCTTTGTTTGACACAATTGTGACAAAGCCTCTTTGCGCCTCACAGTCCAATTCATGCAGGGCTGGTGCAGTTACAACTGTTTCCCCACTTTACAGCAGCTTGTGCCAAAGCTGTGGCACAAGCCCCATACTATGGGTCCCCCATTGGCACAGCGTCAGACCACAGGGGAGCTGGTCTAACATGTTGTAGTTGGCACACAGAACGTGTGGCTGGGGGTTTGTGGCAAGCATCCTTGCTGAATTGCATATGCAACAATGTTCGATGCAAGCCACTCCTCGCCGCAAACCCTGTGCTGGAAGTCCCTTGCGCTGATCCAAACCCCTTTGAGAATCAGGCCCACAGAATCTAAAATCTGTGCAGTAACGTAGAAATATTCACTAAGTAGTTGTTTTAGATAATGTATCTCCACACTTTAACCTCACCTAGTAGTAGATACATTTCTGGAATAAAACTCTGGCCATATGTAAAAAATGTGCACTTTAATGTGCACAATTACTCACTGAATACATTGTTTTGAACACTATTTCTCAGCATATCAGTCTCACAAAGCAGTGGCAGTGGTACAGACAAAAGTCTGAAAAAAGTATTTTTCGCAAAATCTAGACATCTACATTTGAATATGCACAAATGGGACAGGATTTCCACCCCCACCCCTACCCCTACCCCCAACCCCGAGGCCATGTGCCATGGTTTTGATGCATCCCTTGGATTTAAGCTGGAATATTAGACCACCTTAAAGGTGATGTAACTGTGTGATGCAAGTGCCAAAACTGCAACACTTATAGCCTCACCTGCCTCCAAAAAGGGACATATGCATCACTTTTGTGAAACAAGCTCCTATAAAGTATGGAAACTTACAAATCAATCAAAAACCATTACAAATTTCACTCAGGGTTGTGATGTATTTGGCATGATGCAGGCTACATCCAAAGTTAAGACATGCACCTGCGTCATAACGTGAGATAATCCTGTCCTTGATCTCTAAATGGTGTTTTAGATAGTGTTTCTCAGTACATCAGCAAATACAGCAGCAGACAAACAACTGGAAAAAAAAAAAAACAATGTTGTCACTAAATTAAACAATTTTCAGTTTACTATGCCAAATACATACTAAATGCATTATTTTAGTCATTATTTTTCCGTATGCAAGTCTCACACAGAAGCAGCCAGGGAGAAGACAAAAGTCTAAGAAAATTTTACAAAATCTAGAAATCTGCACTTTATCACTTTATCATACATGAATAGTCACTAAGTAAAGTGTTTTAGACATTATTTCTCAGCACATAGCCCTTACACCGGAAAAAAACAGAGCAACCACAGATAGGACAACTGTCTAGCCAAAATAACACCCTGTCACAAATGTTACTCCTGAGCACTTTTATACTGCACTCTGTCTGCACAAATAATCACAATTGTGATGTTTTTGACCAGATTTAGTAGCAAGTTGGGTTTCAATCTGCCAGAGAGCATACAGTGTATCTGTTTCCCTTGCCCTTGCCTTAGCAAGTGATAAAATCATATGGTCTAGTTGTAGTGACATCCAGAATCGACCTCTGATTGCATAGCTACTGTAGCTTCGGTATGGTTTTGAAGTCTCAATGAATATTTACTGTAGCTCTAAATACCTCTAAACATTCCTAACAGATAGTTACTCAAAAAAAGTACTGAAGAGTGTCAATGATAATTTAGAGGAACAAAGAAGAAACTGAAGGACAAATGTCATGAGGGGGCAAAAACTGAACAGTACATAAGAGAACAAACTAACACACTAAAATCTGTTGGACCACTAAGGACCTCAAGTAGAGACAACCTAATCAATAAGGGTGGGGGAATAGCAAAATGTCTAAATAGGGGATATGCCATGGTGGGCAGTGAGAAAATAGACCATTTATTTTTTGCTTCAGGTTTTGACCTCTATTGACCTCACAAGTGATGGAGCTATGAATGAGGTCTATAGAGGACAAACCATGAAACAAAAAATAAATTGTTTATTGTCACACTGCCCATGGCGTATGTCATTTATGCAATAGGCAAACTGCTATTTTTTGGGACATTTTGCGTTAAATATCAGATTGGCTTTCTTAGAAATCCCCCTTTTTACCTTACACATTGGGATTTTTCTCACTCAGGCTGCAAACATTGCGTTGTCTGTTGCCATCTCTAGGAAAGAAATGTCATTTTGATGTCACAGTGACGCAAGCCAGCAAATGTGCATGGTCAACATTAAGCCTTTGGACATCGGGGTTGAAACATTGGTCTGTCATGAAGGTCTCACTTAATAATGGAGCATTTTAGTGGAGCAGGTGTCAGGTGGAGCACAATTGGTTTCTTTTTCCTTTGTTTTATTTCACTGGTAACAGCAGGATGAAGAAAATATGAACATATGAAAACATCAGCAGAAGCAGGCCATAATGGTCTATCAAGTCTGCTTGAGTGTGCAGCTCAGTCTATTTTACTGGAGCTGCCCTTCCTCCCCTTCCCCTCCCCCGAATGTGTCCTCCTCCTCCTCCACCATCTTTTCCCCATCCTCCCTCCAGTTCTGACTCTCCTTTTTACCCTGTCCCACCCCCTTCTATAACTGCCCACTGTTTTAATGAGTCCACCTCCTCCAGCAGTTCATTCCACTTTGACACCACCCTTTCAATGAAAAAGTGCCTCCTCATTTCATTCTTAAATCTACCTCCCAACAGTTTCAGACTATGCTTCCTTGTGGACCCCTACCTTTTTAAGTTAAAAATGTGCTCCATTCCAACCTTGTTTATACCTTTTAGGTACTTGAAAGTTTCTATCATATCCCCCCTCTGTCCTCCAGAGAATACATATTGAGCTCCCGTAATCTCTGCTCATATGGTTTGTCCCCCATGCCCTGGATTATCTTGGTTGCCCTTCGCTGTACCCCTGCAGTGCGATTGCAATTTCTGAAGCACGCAAGCAAGGAATGCAGTTGTGGTTCAGGTAAAGATAGCACAGGAAGGGAGAAACATCATGATTCTGTGTCAGTCTACTTTCAAAGATTGCTTTACTGCCTGGTGAAGCTCTGATGGCTGTTTCAGATAAACAATTGTTGTTTTTTGCAGCTGAATGGACATTCTGATCAAGGTCCAGCTCTGTATGAGGCTTCAGTAATGCTCTGTGTAGAACTCTAAAATCAGTATAATGTGACTGCAGCGTGCATAAATGCTGATGACATGCCTCCAGTGTAAATAAATGATTTCATTACACTCCAGGCATGTCATGACTGCAAATAAGTGAATTCATTTTGCTTTTTTTATTCATTCTCTTCCCCATTGCATAAATGACTGTTTTCTTTTGTTAGTCTTACACAAGAAAGAGTGATATAAATATCAAGTTCAAAGAAGCCAACACTAGTACAGTAAGTAGCCTACTAATTTACATCAAAGGAAGGGTAGAAAAAAAATTTACTCAAGGAAATTGATTTTAACAACGTCCTGGACCTGACAGGTTTTATCCAAGAATTTTAAGAGAATTGGGTGATCAGATAAGGAAAACTGCACTTAAATTGTGCCCCCAACTGGTGGTTATGGAACTGATTTGTGTTTCTATATTGAAAAATCTTTTTTCAAAGCACCATTTAATGGTTTAAATGAACTCATAAAGACTGCCAAAACATCAAATTTAAAAGGATACCTGCTGCTATCCCACAGACAGTCACTCACTCCCTGCACAACAGACTGACATACCCTGCCAACTCAGTTAGGTTGGTATGGTATATTAGCATATTGTAGGCAAAGGAGCAAGCACGTTGCCCAGAAGTTGGTCTGCAGGCAGCCTCGTTAACTCATAAGTTAATTTAGACTATTAAAGTGCATGCTGAAAAATTATTTTTACTATGGAAAGGCTTATCAATGCTCTAACTACTAGTGAGGGAGCACACTTTTTCAATGCCCAGATTTTTTTTTTTTTGGTTAGCATCTCTTGCAATAATAATATTCAATGAGTCAATTAAGGCAGGGTACCAAATGTAGTCCTATATTTAAAGATCATGGGAAATATAAAATATACTTGGTATTTTCTCTGGTAAGATGTATTTATAGCAAAATATTTTCCATGGGAAATAGCATGATGTAATTTATTCTCAGTACAGTTTTCCTCTTGCTAAAACCAGGTATATTGGACAACTTTGTACATAAAATGAATCCCGTTTCCATCAGCTTATATCTTAATACTTTTCTAAAAGAAACACTTTTCATAAAGGACTAGGGCAGAAAGAATTTAACTAAAGACTAAAATGACGATTGAATTATTGTGTGACTAAAAGACCAGGGAAGGAGCAGCAATGAAAAAAGCACATGCTCACAAACTAATGCTAAGTCAGAGGAATTCATTTTCTTAGCACCATTCCGATTGATAGTTCTGCTAGATGTAAAAATAAAACAACCTATATTTTAAATTTCTGATTATCTTAAAAAAAAAGGTTCTACATCAAAAATAGTCAACTTCAGGTCAGAAACTGTCATATCAGTACTAGGAATGTTCATCTAAATAATTATGCTATAGGATTCTTGATTATTTAAAGAAACTTAATGTAGAGTGTACCAAGTTCACAACATGACAGACTCTTAACATGAACATTTTTGTTTCCTTTGTTCTCTTTCTGCCCTGAATGAAGCCCCAACAGCTTCCTCCTTATTTCAAAGCATTGTCCCCTAAAATTTATTGATTAACCTGTGAAAGTAACTAAATATTTATCTGTAATGCTGTATTATTAAAATTCAATACGCAGAGGTCCTCAGACAATTGAAAGTAAACATGAGGTGTATGTGTGTGTGTGTGTACGGGTGTGTGTATATGTTTGTGAGTCTTTGTGTGTCTGACTGTGTGTGTGTGTGTGTGTGTGTATATATTGAGCTGCCAGGACCTTAAAGAAAATTATGTCATTGTTGCTTGAATGGAATGAGCACTCACCTAAGTCTCTGCCAGCTGGTCTAAAAATGTCTGAGGGGTTTTCTGTAAAAAACATCAAATAGGAGAGTATTAAAATATGATCTGTATATGGCAAATGGCAATGTCTTCACTCCATATGTAATAAATAAGGCATGGTTGTCCTTATATTAGGCAAAAGGAGTAAAGTGTATAATATATCTGCAGTTGATCTTTAAGGATAATCCAGGGATATGATCCCCTGACATTGGCAGGTACAGAGGGGCCATCCTGGCCTTGGCCCTTCTTATCTGTGCAGCATATTCCCCATTTATTATTGTGGTGTGACAGGCCACTGTGCTACCCGGAACCACCACTACTCACTCAATGCTACTGTTGCCATGTTTTAAAAGCCAGAACTAGTGAATGTAAATGTAATTAAAGCTGCCTGAGTGGCTCATTATTGGATCATGGATGAAAGCAATGCTGACACTGCACCTAGAGTGCATTTTATTTTGAGACAGTTTATAGACTTAAGATCAACCATCTGATCTCTGTTTCACACTGCAGAGCTTGATGCCGATTTTGCACAGTGATTATATTCATATGATCAGACAAGCAGACGGGGCTGGCTTCTTATCTTGGTGGCAGTGTTATAAACACAAAGCCAATCTTGGACTGGATTTCTGAAAAGCAGCATCAGCACCTCTTCTAGATGCAGAGGGTAATTTGCTGGCATTGCAAAAGTGTTACAGAACTGAGCCCAGTGATGCTATTTGACAGAGGACTCTGTTTGAAACAAATATGAAATCCCAAATGACAGTAGTGTGAAAAAGGATCATTAAAGATTAATTATTGTTAAAAATAACCATTTTTGACAAGTGGGACTGGCGCCGTGGAATGATAACAGTTTCGATAGTTGAGGATGGGGAACGGTAGAGACCTGAAGAATGAGTTTCAAAATTGCAGGCAAAATTTCTTGGGCTGGGTGTTATTCTCTTATAGATTTTGTAATTCAGAACAAAATATAAAAGACACAGAAAATATAGAATAATGTATGGTTAACCATATACAACAAGGCTGTGTTCCCACCAAGTAGTTACCATGACAATAAAGTGATCTCAAGAGTGAAGCTCAAGAGGTCTCTGTTGTTATGGTAACTATGAAGTGGGAACACTGCCTTTGCATGTGTAGTTTACCATAAATTATTATATATAGTGTATGGGATCAAAAGGAAATGTGAAAAAAGGCTTTGGTTTTGGCACTTGCTTACTTTACAGGGAAGGCCTTGCACTCTTCCGTAAAGTGCTTGTGCTATCCCGCAACAATTAGTAGTTTGTGACCAATCATTCAGGGTCAGTGTAATTTTCAGTTGCTGTGCCAGGCAACCTCACACTTCACTCTAGTGGGAGTGGCCAGGGAACAGCAGTAGCGTCAATGCAGACCAGCCAATTGGGATGATGCTAAAGTGACATAACTACTGCAGCAGAATGAAAAGTCATGTTGTTGTAGTAGTTGCATCACTACTGCAGCAGAACAGTGTTTCTAAGTGTATGGACTTCCATACACGATGACATCAACCCATTCACTATATTGAGACTACATCAAAGATTTGTGCTGCTTTCTTAGTGCACAAATGCTATTTACAGCAAAACTTTTAGATCACATAAAAGGTGGTCTAACATTTTGCTGCAAGTATGGAAAGTAGCATATGACAAATTATGCATGCTTCACAAAAACGATACACATGTCATACTGTATTTGTTTACTGCAAAGTGAGGAAGCAATTGTGAATTCCCCTGAATGTTTAAAAATTGCCCATAAATGTTTGGGTGCATTTTGGTTGCCAAAACTGGAGCATAACTATTATGGTAGAACCTTTGAAATTAAGCATCTTGTCTCCTCTTGTTTTTTTGTGTGTTTGTTTTGTTTTGTTTTTTCTATCAGATTCATCAGTTATTATCTTCTGATGCTTTCCCAGACAAAGCAAAGCTAGTGTGGGGATTCTAGATGGGATAACAAAGTCTGTGTGACATGATGTGGCATGATTAATAAAGATATAAGATTAATGTATGGGTGGTGCAAAGTACTCCATTCCTCATGAAAGCTCTGAGCTCTGCTGGCATCTCAGTCCCTGCTGTTGATTGTTTCCAATCCTACCTCTCAGGCCATCTGCAGACGATACAGGTAGGAGGTGTCCTGTCCCCTCCAGTTCCAATCCAGGCTTGGGGCCTACAAGGCTGCATCCTGGGTCAAATCCTCTTCTCCATTTTTTTCAATGACCTCCCCTCTTCCTGTGCCAACTCACATATTCACATGTAATCAGATGACACAGTTCTCTACACTTCAGGCCCCTCAATCTCGGCAATGGAAGTCTGACTCCAGCAAGATTTCCAGTGTCCTTCATTGGTTCCAGTCCAACCAACTAAAGGTCAACACTAAAAAATAAAACAGTGTCCATAACCTTTGGCACCAATCAGAAGATGGCAAACTTACCACCACCCTGCCTTCTTCACCCTCAATGGCACCCCTCTTTAAGTGATTCCCTTCTTCAGTATCTCAGTGTGTGGCTTGATAGTAGGCATGACTTCTCTGCCCACATAGATAGCATCCACTCCAAGCTCTGACCCAAGCTTGGAGACTTGTATTGTAACAGAGACTGCCTATTCCCACTGTCCAGAGGGAGATGGTTACTAAAATGGTGCTCCCAGTCTTTGACTACACAGATGTGGTCTACAGGACTGCCACCTCCTCTTTCCTTGCCAGACTAGACACCCTCTGTAATGCTTCTGTTGCTTTATTACCAACTCCTCCCTCATACTCATCACTGCTCCCTCTACTCCCCACTATCCATCCTCCTCCTCCTACCACCATGTCACCAGTCCCACTGCACCTCCTTCATCTCCAAATACTGGTTTGGATCTCTACCATCTTAACTAGCTACATTCCTCTCAACCATTCCCTTTGCCTCATACCCCTTCTGCTCCTAGGATCTTCACACCTTCTCCATTCCTGATCCTAGCACCTCTGCTGGGCAGTCAGGCTTCTCCTATCTCCTAACCTCCTTTCCTCTGAAACCAGATCCTTTCCTTTTCTCTCTCTGTCTCTTACTCTTCTCTTTTCCCCTTAGACATACACTAAAGCTCTTCCACTCCCCCTCCTGCTCCTGTCAGCCCCCTACTTGATCTGCTCCTGGTGCCCTTTTCACCCCTGCCATGGTACCCCCACGGTTAGTTCATGTCACTACAACTGCTGAACTTATTTATATCCACCTGCTTTTGTCATTTTAACTGGGTATTGTTACTGCTCATAGAATCAACTTCTGTGTAATGTTATTTGCACTTGCATCTTGTTGAATTGCTCACTATTTGTACTTTATTTTTGAAATGCTTCTCTGCTGCTGTTTTTGATTTTTTGTATCCCTTTTCTCCCTTTTTCCCAGGTTCACACCTGGAAACAAGCCATAGCTCAGCACGCATGTCCCAGTTGCCAATTTTCAAATAATCAATCAAAGAAGTTTATTGTTTGACATTGTACATCATTACACAAAATCAAAACACCATACAAAAAGTTAAAAGGAAAATTATTTCTAATTTTACAAATACTAGCTGCATAATCCACACATATACTTATAAAAATGTTTTGCAATCAATTATTGTAGTATCATGATGTCTAAAAATCAGATTTATATATTTTACCAATTTTAAATTACTGGAATTATCAAGTATATTAATACAGTACCATGGAAGATAGATTTTCATGATGACATATGTCTTAAGAATCGTTAACTACAAGATTTATCTTCAGTTGCAGTTTGTTACTAAGCCATTAATAGTGACTTTAACATTTGTTTACCCTACTGTATATACTCAAACATAATACACTATAACATAGAGAATTTAAAAAGAAGAAGGCATACATCGGACAGACATCGGACAGGTAAAAGAGAAACCATTCAATTTTTGATAAGAAAAGTAAAGAAAAATGCATTACTTTTCTGAAGAAAGAAGATTGCAATCCTTAGTTGTAAAAAAAATATTTTTCAAAGGTATATTCTGGTAATCTACAGTCTGATTAGTTCTGTTTTTACAGATCTCAATGTATAGAAAGCATAAATCCAGACATATTCCTTATAAATTCAGACTGTTATACTTGTAATTGTGATCTACCCCTATGGTTCTTTACGGCAAGGGGAAATCTAGCCAAATCTAAGGAAATTTGTTTGTTTTCAGAATTAAAGAGTAAATCTAATATGAAGACAGATGGAATAATATATGATGCAATATGTTTAGCCAAATATTTCTTCCTCTAATTTACATAAAACAAACATCTTATTACAACATGATGCAGATTCTCAGTCTCTTTTAAGTTACATGGACAATGATCGAACATATTATGTACCTTGTTAAATCTGGCCTCTAATACATTACTATAGAAAAGTTCAAAATGGTACAGCGTTAGCACCTGCCTGAGTCTTGGATCATCCACAATTTTCAGATATTCTTTAAGAGAATGTTCCTGAATATTTTTCATCAACTATGATGATACTTTAAGCTTTTTTATTTCTTTCAGATCAGATTCTTGAGACTTATTTTTAATAACAGATGAGATTTTCAAATAAATGAAATAGCAGAAGTGGAACTAAAGTTCAAAAAATGTATGAAAATATTATTAAAAATGTTTTTAAACTAGCACCTGAT
The DNA here is from genome assembly GCA_016271365.2 of Neoceratodus forsteri. Classification (NCBI taxonomy): domain Eukaryota; kingdom Metazoa; phylum Chordata; order Ceratodontiformes; family Ceratodontidae; genus Neoceratodus; species Neoceratodus forsteri. Next base: position 560,895,556 of record CM028134.1, read on the forward strand.
TTTACGCATTGAGAAATAAAGACTAGATCAATACAATCTATACATACAAAAATGCATATCAATAATATATGTCGTATTTGAAAAGGTCTAATCTTTGAACTGTTATGGCAAGGCACCTTTTTTTTAATGAAAGCTTGGAGCCAGGTTTATCAATATGTTTTTAATACACAATTGCATTACATTTTCAAATATAGTTATTGATGCATTGATGTATAAGTTGGTTTGTCAGTGAAAAGGTACACTTTTATACCTTTTTTTAAATATACAACATTCACGGTTGGAAGATACTAGTTCTTGTTCCCTTGAGGAACAAGCACACCCTTCAATAGTTATTTGTTAACAAGGATTATCTCATACAATATTCTTTTTATGAAGTATCACAGAAATTTGATTATTTGAATCCTAAAATACATTTAAATTCACTATTTGCAATACTGTAAACTATTTTCTGTGGGTAGGTATTCCCCCAGACACCCCTAGTACTGACGATGCTATCCATTATGTTATTATCATCTTGTTCATCAACTCTGTGCATGCCCCTCTTCCCAGAGTATTATCATATGACTTCATCAAAAAAGCTCAGTGCATGTCATGTCATCTTGTTACCTCATTACTGATATTATGATGCCTGATTACTGATATCATATCACTGCACCACAACAGACTTCAAAACTGAAATGAATAATCATACGACTGTATCAAAATAGCTTAGTGTAAGTCATGACATCATGTTGCCTCATCACTGATGTCATGATGCCTGATTACTGATATATCAATGTACTATAAAAGACTTCAAAAACGAAAAGGTTTGAGAACCTCTTTTCCTGTTATCACTGTCACACTCGTCATGTTAAAATAATTCTGTTGTACAGTATTTTCACTCACCAAATATAAAATTCAACTGTCTGCCATACATTTGAATGCACAATCACAGTCCTCAACATTGACACTAAAAACTAATTGCATATGTAAAACCAGGTTTCTGGGGTGCATATTGCATGTTTCACATTTTAAGGAGGCAGTATAGCATTGTGGTTTAGGGCACTGAGCTACACATCTGGAGACCTGGGTTTGAATCCTATAGCCCCCACTTGCATACTGTGTGTCCCTGAGCAAGTCACTTAACTTCCTTGTGCTCCCAGGTCACACCTGGAAACAAACTTCAGCTTAGTGTGCCTTCCCTGGTTAAACAATCCTCTCCCCCCAAGTGTTTGTGCTGTACAAGCACTGTATGAATTTGCCTCCGCACTCCTTCCCCAGAAGCTGTTTGGAAATTAGCTGATTGCATCTTAAGATGCATCTCCTAAGGTAAACATTAAAATAAAAAAAAAGTAAATATACACCACTCCATCAATAAACAATTCTGCTACCACTCCATAACCCCACATACCAAAGTAAATATACTCCACTCCATCATTAAACAATCCTGCTGCCACTCCAAAACACCATTTAGCATAAAACACAGCACTTCTTTTTTCAGACACCATTTTTCTTTTTCATGTGCTTCTTCTTCACTGTAAAATTGTGCCATCTCACCCAATGCACCCCTAAATGAAGCTGCTACTTCTCAACATTCATCTTTACGATCCCCCTCTGTTCTTAATGCCAATAATCTGCAACTATCCTAAAACAATCTGCCTCTCCTCATTGAAACTCAGTCTCTGCTTAACAATCATTACATCTAATGGTGCTGCAATACTGTATTAAAACCGCTACCACTCTTTCAAACAAAAAACTCAACACAAAATTCAAATAAACAAGGAAAACAGGGACACGATAGAAAAAATGTGTGGGTATGCCATTTTACATTTGATCAGCTCAATGGGTGGAGAGGAAAGACCAATCGAGATCCAGCTCATAATCATAATATTGGGACAGGAAAAAGAGGAACAATTTTGTATAATTAAATCAAACATGTACGCATTTGTAAGTAAATAAAACTATTTTGTTACATGTATTTTATTCATGGACCATTTTGTAACTGCAATAAACTCTGGGGCATACAGTGAGCTAATTTACCACCAGATTAGTTAAAGGCACTGGATTATGTTGCATGCCATACAATGTACCTGGGTCATGCATCAAATTACCTTGCTGCATGCCCTGGAGCGTCTTATTGCTTTCTTATAGGAAAAGTAATTCAGTGGGTATTTATATATATGTGTATATATATATATATATATATATATATATATATATATATATATATATATATATATATACACACTAGTTGGAAGGTAGAAGACAGAGTAGTAAAATATGATAGCCTCTGAAAAAAAGGGCATTGAAAGCTCATATTGGTTCTATTGACTACTTTGCTCATCCTTAACAATGTGCATACTTTGAGTGTACAGAGCTGTGTAAATATGTAACCCAGACGTATGAAATACATAGCCCATAATACTTCATCATTGCACTTGTTATGTAGGCTAATGTACTTGTGTATTACCTGCATTTGTAATTCTTGCCTTGTAACTGTCTCCTCCCAGGCCATAGCTGAAAACAGGTCACTCAACCTAATTTACCTACTTGGATAACCAAATGAAATACATAAATAGATAAGTAACATGTGGTGTGATATACACAGTAGTAGTGTAAGTAGCAGTAGTAGTAAAAACCTTTTTTTATGGAGTATATAACTGTTAACACTAAAAGGCCCTATTTACAAAGTTGTCCTGTGCAATAAGGATCACTGCTGAGAGCCAGTCTTTTTATGGCTGTGGGTGGAGCCTACAGTCATCTTGCTTTCGCTAGTAAAAACTGGCATACTGTGGAAAATTTTTTTAGTATTTTTCAGTGTTTTCGTTCCATAACAATAAATCACTATGACAGTTAAATACTCCCTTCTTTCTGTTTAGAATGTTGTAGACAGAACTCCAAGCTGCTTATCATATGACCATTAGGAAACTGAAAAGCTTGTTAAATATTGGTTGCCTATTAAACTGGAGATTTGTTTTCCCCCTTCGAAATGCAACAACTTGCACATTTAATACTTAGCATTTAAACATTTTCTTGCAACTAGCTTCGGTTGGGCAGATATTCTCTTTCAAGAAAGATTCATACCTCATAAATGTCACTTTTTTAGCAAAGAATCTCCAAAAAAGATTTACACTGTTTTTCTAATGTCTTAAGACACTATCTGATCAGCACTGTCTCAGTCATAGTTTATTATATACAGCAAACACACACACACACACACACACATACACTGTACACACCATCCTCATGGCCACAACATTCGAAATAAATACTGCAATCTAATATGTTACAGAACAATAAAGAAACTGTTTGTTTATGTCAGGCTTGGTTATGTGGAACACAATAAAGTTCAGTTTATAGTAGATTTCCTTTAACTATTTCTTATCCTATATTTTGTATCCTGGATAGCACAGGGAAGATGCTATATCTCATTCTCATAAGAATCTTCATTTTACACATTTTTACACATTTTTGCACTGTATTTACTTAGGATAACCCAGATTAGACTCAATATCTTGTTTTCAGCGGAGTCATGATTTTGCCATGTTTATAATGTATTTATTCAGGGTAGCCTAGTCCAGATGTAAAATATAGTTTTCAGCTTAATATTATGTAGATGTAGAGCCCCACTGAAAATAAGATGCCACATCTTCTGTCAACTATCCAGGCTAAATATATAGCAATCAGCAGGCATATTCCAGGAAAACATATTGTAAAAAATGTATAAAAGGAAGACGGCATTGAAACTTCCTCTCAGCAGATCTGCATTGTGCAAATTCATTAGAAATAATGGGTAAAAGTATGACCACACTGTAAGTGATATTTTACAGGATATGCCAGCTGAGATTCAATATATCGTATATCGAATCTCAACTGGCATAGCTTGTAAAAACTCAATATTTAAAATGGTTTAAATGCTTTACCCAAATGAAATAAATATTGTAAATATCATATCAAATAGTCTTTCCTCATAGGTCATATCCCATATTCCCTGCGCCATTGTAGTTGCCCTCCCTGCACCACCTCCACCTTGTCTCTTTTTTTTTTTCTCAGATGGGGACTCCAGATCTGGATGCAGTATTCCAGGTGCATTCTCATGAGTGTCCTATACAGGCATCAGTCACATCCCCACCTTCTTTTGCTGTAGCTGCTTCAGCTGTGCTACAACCCATCCTTCAGTAGGTGGCAGGCTGACCCCAGTGCAGTGAGAGCACTGCATATTCTTTTCTCAATGCTCTTGCCACTCCAAGAAGCTCTCCACATATCAGCTCTGATGAGAGATTGCTTAATATAGTAATAAATTACCTAGATGTGGGAGTGAGCTGCTGGATTTCTAAAAACTGCAACTGATACCCAGATTTGGAGGGAAGTAAGTGCAGAGTAAGATGTTCAGGTGATAATGTGCTAGTTGACTCACTGTCTTTGGCAATAATTTGATTGTTGAGTGAATAAAGTATGAGGCCGAAGTGTGAGTACTGTATTTTCACTAGACAGCCACATTATTGCTGAGGATAGTGTTCCAACTAACATGTTATAACTATCATGCTTCATGTGTTTGCTGCTGGAAGTATAGACCAATCAGAATGCAAGAAAAGGGATGATGTCACTGCTATCACTTTATTGACAATAAGATGACTTTTCTGAGCACGGACCAGTAATTTTATTGAGAATAACATGACTGGTGTGAGTTTGCTAGTGAATAAAGTTTGTGTAACCCTAGTTTCTGATTAGGAGAGGGTCCAAATGTAGAGTAGTGTTATATATTTTATAATTTATTTACTCAGAATAGCCCAAATAAGATGCCTATTCTAATTTCCTGTGAATCTGGTGTCTACCCATTTCTGTAGCTGAGTGACTGGAGCACTGGAGGTAAAGTGACTTGTGTAAGGTTACAGTGAGTATTTGGCTCTTGCAGAGTTTGAACCTGTAATTTCTGGTTCTCAAGCTAGTGATCTAACCAATAAACCACAATGCCTTCTGTGATGAGCTTAAAAATGCCCTAATGAGCTTTGAAATTATATAAAAACACTCTTATGGAACTGATGAATAAATGGCATGCAAGTTTTAATGTCAAATTCCTATGCTAGCAGTATCCATTTATTGGTGACCACAAAAGATAATTTGGTCATTATTGCAAGTAACAAACAAAAATTTGAGAACTATGTAGACCTGAAAAATAAATTCTTTCCTGTGCTATAATAAAATGTATACATAGATCCAGAGATAAGATAATGACATTTTACAAATGCAAGTTTGAAAAGCACTCTCATGCATCCTATGTCTAAACTGCTTAATGTAAAGGATGTTTATACATTCCCTAAGTGTATTTCTTTGTATAGTAATTCTGCACAAATGTCACTGACTAGAAGGAGGATTTCCAGCATAGTTTATTATAGAACTGTGCCTCCCTTTGGGATTACTGCTTGTATCCCACAAGAGGGCACAGTCCCCTGCCAGAATGTATTGGCAAGATCCTTACTAATTAAAGGTGGTGCTGCCCTTATATAAAGAAACACACTTAGGAAAATGAAGGGAAACCTTGGACATGAAGCAGTTTGGGCTTTGGATTTCTGTCAGTGCCTTCCAGACCTGAGTTTTCCAATTATAAAGTTATTGTTTAGTTCTAGTAATACTGATATGTTTTAAAGTGGTTGTTATTTTGCAGGAGGAAGGCAGCATCACAACCAGAGAAAGCCCCTGAAAAGAAAGAGGAGGACAGCCAAACTGTAAGTAGCTTACACAGTTATTAAATTAACAGTTACTTTTGCAAATAGCACTGTGGGGTTCTAATGCTCTTTTAATACAACAGAATGGCATTACTTAATATCTAGCACAGTAATAAACTATTCCATTCCATCATACCATAAGTAACCAGTATGCATCAAATACTAACAGTAGCCACTCCCTTTCTTCTTGTCTCATTCCAGCATTGATGTGGGTCTGCTTCTTTTCTTTCCTTTAGCAACTGTTAGCTGTGCCATGCATCCTCAAGGCTGGTCCCCATTCTTTTCCCTGTGTAGCAGCATGTCCGCATTTCAGAAAGGCCAGTTACAGTACATAGAGAATAATTAATGAGATGTAGTGCATTACAAGTTTTTCTGCATGCCTGAGGTATGTGTGTTGTGCAATAAACCATGAGTGTGATGTGACCAAGCATGAAGTCTAAATTAAAATAAATTGGGAATTTACAGTGACATATCTATATTTATAAAATTGGTAATTGGAATGATGAGATATGACTAGTGGAAATGGATCACATGACCATGGATTCATTAAGCTCGATGCACACTCATACAGGTCCTTAGCCTTATTATATATTAGTATGTACCAACACTTCTAAAAGAAAAAAATGGCACTTTTTTTTTACTAAAAAAAGTTTGAAAATTAAAAAAAAATAATTCCCAGTAAAAGATACAAACTATTAACCAAATGTCCCAGAAATGGTTCTGATCAGTATACAAACACCTACTGTACTATATTTCTGTTTGCATTCTGTCTGTTTCTTGCTGCATACTGCTGATTACAGTCATATCTCTCTCTCTCGCTCTCTCTCGGTTACTGTGTCTGTCCCTTGCCACACACCTCTGATCATGACTGTCTCACTCTTTAGGCATCACTCTCATCATGTCTTATTCTTCCTGTCAGCAAACACCTTCCTCCTAAAAATAAAAGTTAATATTTTTCCTTGGTGGGGGTAGCTATTCAAAAATTTTGCTACAGACATACCAAAACACTGCAAAACAAGCAACAGAACTACAACTGTGGAAGCCTCAATAGCACATAAAATCAAAATAAAAATAAAAACATCATAAAGATCTAGTAAGATGAACAATTGCATTGTGAAAAATGTACTCAAAAGATTTATCTTTTTAAATATATAACCTTAATTTTAATGAAAAATCTTTAATTTAAAAACCCATTTATAAGTGATTACAACACTCCTGGGTGTTAGTTATGGTTTGTTTACTGCACCTCCAGAGCCATAAAGGCACTCAGTCTGTAGCCTCATGCATAACTATGCCCCTGAGCATACAGTAAACCTGCTACAATGCATGCCCTGCATTGTCTTGTTGCTTATGTGTCTAGATATACCACAGGTTTTCACTGACTGTCACTGTAGTTGTGGAGTGATTACTGGGCTATAGGAAAATCATGTGGCAGATACATGAATAAGGGGTAGCTGTAGGGTAGATAATGATGTGTGAGGCAATTTGGGGCAGATTTAGTTGTGTGGTATTTGCAAGGCAGATACTGAGGTTTCGGGTAATTGTGGAGTAGAATATTGGGCAACTGTTGGACTGTTACTGGAGTGGAGTAGGTATAGGGCACATACAGTCTTTGGGGTGTAGGGTGACTGTGGGACAGATATTCTGCACAAAATATATTCTATCAACCTCCTTTATTCTGCAGACAAAAGAATATGTCAACTCTACTGTTCATTCTGTGGACAAAATTGAATTTTGGCAGCAGCCATTGGGACTCATCAGTGTGGTGAAGTTGCTGTCTTAGTCAGAGACAATCTCAGTGCTAAGTGACAAGGGTGATTAGTACTGTCACAGTGGGTACAAAGGGTTCTTTTCATATTCCAGGTGGCAACCCATAACAACTATTTAAAGCCAGTTGCTTATAAATAGAGATTTTATTTTTCTTAGAAAACATAGAGCTGTGCGGAACTTTTAAATTTCACTTCTGCCAGTATTCTATTGAATTTCAGAAATTCCACATAATTCTGCAGAATTTCATAAGAAATAAAATGTCAAAATTCCAAAGCAGAATCTTAACCATGGAATGATATTCCACAGTTTTTGTAAACAGTGGATTCATCGCCTGAGAACAGCAGATCACACAGTCCTCAGAATATCATTACATGGTTTACAGAGAACTGCGTTTTGGAATTCTGTGGAACCAAAAACAGAAACTCTGAAAAGCATTTCAGAAGCTGAATCACCACTCCCCATGAATTCCACTGGCAGAATTCTACATACTGCTAACAAAATCCTTTCCTCTGGACTGACGCTCATTTCTGAAGTGGTTCAGGCACCTTAAGAAAATGCATAGTTCAGAGAAGGCCAGAAATACTGCTGGTAGCTGGGCAACCCTGTGTAAAACCATAGCACTTGAATAGCTTCCCTCTCCCAGTACACGTATGGATCGTCAGAGGGATTTCCTCCAGAAATGAGTACTCCTGACAAAATCTTTGGGTGCTCGATTAGCAATTGTTTATTGATCCAGCGTTAAAACATACCATCAACTTTCTTGAAATCACTCATTATCATATATCATATTTACATCATATTTACACATTCCCAACATCAACATTTTAGTGCAATTTGCTTCTTGCAGCTCTTCTTCCTTTCCATTCTTCATTGTTCACCATTCTTCTCAGGGTCTGGATGCATGACCTGCCACCCTCTTCCGGTTCTTACCTCCTGTCTACCTTTTTTGGGATTGGGTGCCCAAAAACTTGACTCCCCAGTTTATCTTTGCTCATTCCTTCCCCTGCCCCCATCTGTCTCCACAGTTGGATGTTACTGACCCCAGCCCATGCCTGTTGCCCTGCCTCTACCCCAAATCCCCCTGCTGTGCCCCTCCCCCTACCACCCTCTTCTATCTCCTACCTCCTTTCAGGGTCACCTCTGCTCATGTCATATTGTCTCATCCAGCCACAATACTGCCCTCATCCCGGCAACCCATTCTTAAGGTGTCCCCTGCTACCCTCTTTCAGCAGTCTGATAATACTCAACTCTTAGTCACCACTGCCCTTTGCTGGCAGCCCTCTTCAATCCCATTTTGCCATCTGTTGTCCTCAACCGATGGCCCATCTTTTGCCTTCTGCCTGATCCTGGCCCCACCCATCTATTACTCCACAGCTGGATGCTACTGACCCCAGCCCATGCCTGTTGCCCTCCCTACACCAAAACCTACCCCCCCACTGTGCTCCTCCCCCTAGCACCCCCACTCTATCTCCTACCTCCACTAGTCCATCTCTAGCCTAGAGATGGATGGCAGCCCCCCCACACATACTCTATCCACTACCCTTCCCATCCCTCAATTGCCCCATTTATAGGTAGGAGAAAAGTGACATTCCCACTATTGACAAGTGTACAATGTCCTCTCAATAGTACCCTGGCATGGCATGGGAAATGTCCCTGTGTGATATGTACAGTATATGCCCCATCTCTGCTATCACCATGGCAACCCTTTGATTGAGGTGTTTTCTGGTCTTCTCCACTGACCTGATGTCCCTGGCATGCCTCTACACCCTTCTGGAAATAATTTTGGATTATCCTATGGTGATTCCTGGCCACCATCCCTTAATGATCTCAAAGTCTGTCTTTATGTTCCAAAATAAAGCCCCCCATGGTCTATCCCCCAGGTCATTATACCCTGCATGTATTATTATCAAATTGGGCTTGGGCCATTGCCTCTTCTGCTCATTTAAGACCAGCAAGAGTTGTGCCCATCTCATGCCCTGGACCCCTTTCCTATATATCCTTTTATCTTTGCTCTCCCTCCCAAGTTGTCTCCCTCCCGGCATGATTGATGCATGTATCTCTGCCCAATACACAGAAGAATGTCCTATGATCCACATTTGCCATTGCCATCTCCTGCCTGTTGATACAAATTAAACACAGGTTACACCAAAGTCCTAACATATCTCTTATAACAACTCGATTTCCACCTGCCCACCCACTTCACATCCTCCTCCTCTGAGCCTCCTTGTGCTGCTCTTTCTGAGGCTGCACCTATTTTAAATGAGTGAGGTGAAAATTTAGTGGGGTCATCCCCCAGGAATGCTATTCCTTTTGTAAGGACCCCAGCTACCTGGTGGCACATGACTGGGGATCCATCCCCATGCCTGAAGAACCCCCTTCCCCTTCTGGCCAAATGGATCTATATTCCTCCAGGGCTGTTTCTGCACACCACCCTTGCTATGGCTGTTTATCGAGTATGACCTCCACCCCATACTGGCTTGATCTGTTTTAGACTGTTTCAGCCAAATGGTTACCCTAGCAGACCCCCAGTGGACCTCCTCCCACAATAAACCCCCACAATTCACCCTCTTGTGCTCTGCTACCACTTCACCCACCCTAAATGCCCCTTTGACCATGACCATGAAGACAGCCTGTATGAGGCATGCATCATACACTGAAGTGCATACTCAACCCAGTGTCCATAGTAGCTTTACTAGTAACTGCCCTGCTATTGGCTTCCTGGTATCACCTAGGTTCCCTTTAGTTCTCTGCCAGCCAATTAGTATGTGCCACACCACCTTAAATTTGCATGGCTCAGCCCAACCCCTAGAGCTGCACGCCCAACCTATCCCCACCACCTGTACCCCAATAGTTGTATGTGCCATTCCTGCTTCCCATTTCCTGACCATATCTTGCATTATCTGTTCCTTTGTGACAGGCTTACTTACCTCAAATCCCTTCTGCCACCTAAACTCCTGAAAAGCATTCCATGCCTCCTCATATGCTTTTAGCATGTTCACAGACCAAGAGCTTCGATACAGCAGTCGGACTCCTGCCAACCAACTTCCCATAACTGGGATGACACTGGAGTTCTCTGGATGGTGGCTTGTGGCACCAAAGACCTGAACCCTTCCAACTGAAGACAGGAAAGGCTGTCAGCAATGTCATTCTGTATTCTCTCAATGTGCCTTGCCTTAAGTGAAGCAAGTTGTGTTTAAGCCCCACTAATACCAGTTGCCATAGTACCCTGGTCACCGTCTCAGAAGACCCCTTCTATCTGTTGATGACTTCCACCAATGCCTTGTTGTTGCACCAGAATACAATCCTCTGGTCCCTCATCCCTCTGCCACAAGCCAATATGGCTAGCCAAATAGGAAATATTTCCAGAAAGGTGATGTCCTTCAGCAACCCCATCTGCCTCTAGTCCCCCGGCCATGTCTCAGACTTCCACTCTCCCTTAAAATAGACCCCCAAGTTGAGGGCCCCAAAGGCATCTACAACTCCAGATCAGTGTTAAATAGCCACCCCTTTGCCAAAATGTGACCCCATTGTAATCCTCCAGGAATTGCTCCCAGACTTCCAAATCCTGATGCAACCCTCTGGTAATACCCACTCAGTAGTGTGGTAATTTTGCCTTCCCTGTGGCCCGCACTAGCCTCCTTGTGAATGCCCTTCCTGGCACTATTGCCTAGCAGGCAAAATTTAGATGCCCTAATAGTTGCTGCACTGTCACCAGAGGCACCCAACTCCTGGCCGTCACTTGCTGTATTAGCCCCTTTAACCTGCTCTCCTTGTCCTGTGGTAACCAAATCAGCTCGTGCTTGATGTCCACCTCGGTGCTCAAGAACTCTAATCTCTTGGCTGGCCCTTCTGTCTTCTCTCCTGCTAGTGGTATCCCTATTATCCTGTACATCTCATGAAAATCCCCCAATACGGAAGCAGTCTTCTGTTTGGTCTGGCCCCCCCACAGGAAATCATCCAAATAGTGCACCACTGCTGTATGCCCATAATTCCTCCCCAACACCCACTGGACTCACATACTAAAGGCCTCAAACGTGGCACATGCTATCGAACATCCCATGAGCATGGCTTTGTCAAAATAATACCCGCCTAGGAACTGAAAGCCCAAAAGGTCCCAGTGCTCTGGCCCCACTAATAATAATCGAAAAGTTGACTCTATGTCAGTTTTTACTAGCCATGCCCCCCAACTGTCCTAATCAATTCCACTGCCTGATTGAGAATTGCATATGATAATGCACTCTGCTTGTCTGGTATGCAATCATTCACCGATTCTCCCTCTGGGTAAGAGAGATGGCGAATCAAGCAGAATTCCCCCACCTGCTTTTTCAGTACTACCCTGAGGGGTGATACCCTAAATTCTTCAAATGTGGGCTTACTGAATGGTCCCTCTACTCTGTCCGCCACTATCCTTTTTTTAATTTTTTTGTACACTGCCTCTTCTTTGTCCCTGACTGACCCCAGATTCCTTGCTGACATTTCTTTTCCTCACCCTTGGTAACCCAATTCAAAGCCCCGTACAAAACTTTCCCTTAACAATCTCCTCTTCAGCATCCGGGTATCCTTTGGTCCACTCCAGAATTACTCCTGCTTAATGGGAGTCCTGGCCATAGGGAATGTCCATCCTTCTTCCCTTCTCTTGACCATCTTAGTTCCAGCTGTATCCCCCTCCATATGCCCCCTTTTCTGTCACTCCCCTCTCTCTACCTCCTTGATGTGCTCCTCCTCCTTCTTGTGAAGCATTATACTTACCCCCCTGAAAGGGCTGCTTGCTTTAATGTTGGTAGATCAGCCTATCACCCATCGCCCTGCAGCAGGACATGGAGTACTGACCCACACATTTTGATCACATGTCTCTGAATTTGCAATTAGCCCATGTGCAGGAAGCCTTGCTTTAACTCCAGCATGTCTTAGCTATTTGAACACTACTCCCCTTCTTACCACCCTCCCCGCTGCTCCCCACCTCACCAGACAGTGTCCTCACCCAAAGCTCCATATGGGTGCAGTCCAATCTCAAATCACCCTGTGCTGCCATCCTCTGTCAAAAAGTCTCATCATGCTTCAACCACCCGCACCCCATCTTCACCTTGTATGCATCCCTAATAATAGTCGAGTATGCCAGGAAAGGAATAGCTAACTCAGGCTGCTTCTCCAACAGTATGGCACTAAATATCATAAACCTCACCTGCCATGTATCAGTATTCTTCCCTTTGCAGGTCACCTCCTCAGCTGTCTTTCTCTACCACTGCCAGTGCCACTGCCATCTCCAACCTCCCCACTGTCTCCTTCTGCTCATATTTTTTCTCCATCTCCTTGTCCACTAGCACAAAAATATCAACACACTCTCCCTTCCAAATCTTTTCTTTAATGGAGAGCAGCACGTGATCCCCTAGGGTGACCCCAGTACACCCCCTTCATCCCTTCTCCCCCCTTTTCCCCCTGCCCCAGGTCCTTTCTCATCCCCTCTGTCCCTTTTAATTCTTTCAACACCTTTTCCATTTTTTCCATACACTTCTCTCCCATATCATTTATAATCCCCTCCAAATAATCTTTCAGGTCACCATCTTTGATAGAACAACCTTCCTCTTAACATTCTCCATTTCTTGTTCCTCCAGCTTGGTGAGGGACTTTGGTTCTCGGGCCAGCTCGGAGACTGGTGCTGGTGGACTTTTTCCTCTGCCCTTCCCCTTTGGAACAGGTAGTCTTCATTTTCCTGGACAACTCTTCCTCTCTCTTCTGTGCTGCCTCAATGCTCTCATTCATCTTTCCCATTAAAGTTGTTGCTTCCTCTCTCAGCTTGGTGCTTGTGGAGGGGACTGGTGTTCTTTCCGGTGCATCCTGTCAACTTCAAAAAAGGGGGGGGCACAAGCACAACACATGTTAATCCCCACTGTACTTCCATACCTCCTGCCCATCCCCAACTAGGAGGGTGGGGAGAGGTGCTTCTAACCTTACCTTCTCCAAGCCTTACCCTGAACCTCCTCCCGACAGTGCCTCACTCCCACATTTTTTTACAATTGAAAGGGAAAACATAAAACAAACCAATAGTTTCTTTCTTTCTCTTTCCCATCCTTTACCTCGCAAATTCATTAGCCCGGTGCTGTAAACATGTGGTTTCCTGCTTGTATCTATTTCTACCCCTGGGCCCCTACCCACCAAATTTTTTTTTTTTTTTTTTAGTTTTCATAGAACTGGTTCTTATGATCCTGCATATAGCTCCCACTTGCTAGGTGGAGAGAACAAGGAGGCCTATGGGAGATTGCAAGGACCCAAACTGTGGAAGATGAGCATTGTAATTTCCCAACTTTGTGATCAGTCTCACACCAGTAGCCTGTGTAATTGCAGTTCACCAACTTGGAGCTAATATCAATTAACCGACCTCCCCTTCATACCAAGTTAGTTTGTGCCTTACTCAGTTCCCAATACAATTGAGTTACCAGCTTCCATTATGCTCAATTCATCATAGCCCAGGAAGAAAACTGAGCATAATCTGGACCTTGCAATGCCTCCTTTAATAAAAACTTGCAACACACCCAAACCTGTTCGGTATTGCTGATGCAGGTGGCCACCCTATGATCCTTGCAGCTTACAAGGGGCTCGTCCGAGCCCCCCAACCCTCCTGCTGTCGATAGCCACCCGCCATTTTGTTTTGATGCAGATGGATGCTATTTTAAGCCTATGGCCTGTGCCACGCTGTGCCAGTTAACCCCCAACCCCTCAGTCAAGCTGCAGCCATGCATTACAATATTCAATAGGCCCTGCATTTGATTTTCCTTCTCTTAATATACCTAATAAACTTCTACCCCATACCTGTGATGCTCGGTAAACATATGCAGGACACCTTGAAAAATTTCAAACAGACATCGGCACAAAATGGGAAACAATTCCGATAAAGGAATAGTAATCACAAACATCGAAATCCCACGACAGCTCTCTGATGTGCTCAGGGTCTCATTATTAAATGCCCACCACAGAGAAACTTAATTCCCCCTGAAAATCAAGCACCCAACATGGAGTTAAAACCAGCCTTATCAATCTCTGAAGATTCCCAGTTGAACAAAAGAGGTGTCCCCTTCCCTTTGTATACCCATGTAGCCAGGCCCCAGCTAAGAACGCTGACTGGATCCAGTTGTCTTACCTCCCCCCATGTAAGGTTAATTTTCTGTTTTATACCCCCTGGCATTGTTCTCCACTAACTCACCTTTCCCTTTGTAATTTTGAGTTTTTTTAACTCCTCAGGCCTGCCAGCTGCTACCCCGGTGCTCTGCCCAGGCCCCAGCCTTGTGGCCCAGCCTCGGCAACTCATAGCTCACTTCCCCAACCCAACCCTTCCCCTATGGCCTGGTTCTGACTTTCACTTCAATCAATGCCCCTCCGACTCTTGATGCCTATCCCCACCACACCTCCCTGTATCTGCTTCTTGTTTTCCTCATTTTCCACAAAGCAAGGAAGTTAAATAATGCTCATTCAGCTCACCATCATATCCATACAAATAACCGAGCCAACTACACCAAATACTGGGAATAACTGCAACTGCTTCCCATCCCTTAATTACACGTGGTTGGCCTAATGTCGCTCCTGTTAAAGAAACAGCCTGCTAAGTAAAAGACAAAACCATGGATAACCTTAAACCTCAGTTGAAAACTTTAGATGTACTACTAAAAGAATTACCTTATTTGTGGCTTGCCCAAAAGCCACCATCACAACCCCCGACTAGGTGAATAAGCATGGTACCCATCAACCTTTTCTACCCAGGAAAACAGCCCACTAAACTCAGAAAAAGAAAGGAACCTCAACAGACATACAATACTTGATCAAAATTACCCTGGAGCTGCATGATATGAGCTATAAGAACCATTAAATATTAAAACAACCCCTGGAGATGCCTGTGGTGTCCATTTCTGTACTTCAGGCACCTGGGCCTACCATGTACAGGTCATCTCCCTACTCCAGCCTAATTAGTCTTACCTTATGTGGATCAATTATCTGCTGCCAATTGATGTGCTCAATTCCTGTGAAATCTTAGCTGAAAGAATGGAGAATCTATCCCTTGCATCTCCTTTTAAAACCCTATAGGACCCCTACAGAACCCTTGGTTTGTTCTACCCCCTAGCCAGTATTCTTCCCTTATTATTGTCCTGCATCATTTTACTCTCCTCTGACCTCATCTGACCCCGCCCCTTCCCTATTTCCTACTGACCAACTCCTTCCCCCTTCCCTCCCTCACAGCACCCTGCCATTTTTTTCCAGAAACTCCTGACAATTCTGGTTGCCTGAAATTGGCAAGCCTATTTGTTGTAGTTTCTTCTAGAGTTGCTAAAGAGAATCTGTTTATATTGAGTATTTGGATCTCTGTATTTTCACAGAATAAGCCCTGAATTGGTTAGATTCAACTTCCTGAAATGACAATCATATTTAGTGCTAAACAGAAAAAAAAATGAAGGCAGTGCTTTTTAGCAGTGCACATAAAATAAAAAGTAATTAGAATCTTTTGCAGGCTTCATTGCAGGGTAGGGAAGACCTTGAGATAGTACATGATTTTAAATATTTGGGACTATTCTCAACCCTTGTCTAACCTAAGATGTACATGTTGAAACAATTAATTCTCAAATTAATAAAAGGTTAGGGAAATTATGCAGACTACAGTATCTGTTGACCAATCGTACCAGGAAAGTCATAGCATAAAATTGTATTTTTCCTGTCTTGGACTACGGAAGCCTTGTAGGTGGAAATGTTTCACTTAAAATTTTGAACAAAAGCAAAATACTTTACAATTCAATCTGTAGGATCACTTTATGTGCCCAAAAATGGGAACATCTTTGCTCCCTGTATGAGAAACTCAGTTGGTTGACAGTAGAGGAGAAGGATACTTAACGTATGAAGTGTATTTGCTGAACGACTTGTTTGTAAGCAAGCAGGGGGGCATTTGAATGGTACTGTTAGCACTAAATTGAAGGTTATAACTTAGTTCACAAGGACAGAAGTGGTAGAAAGGGAAGGGGATTTGGCATGTACATACGGTATCAGCTAAAAATAAAAAAATCTAACAATAGAAACAAAAGATGAGACTCTGGAATCTGTATGGATAACAACAACAAATTTAAAAACATATGACATAACAGTGGGCAATTGTTATGTTCCACCAAGCATCACCAGGGACAGATTTATTTTTCATCTAGAAGAAATTAGGACGTATGCAGATAAAGGTCATATCATAATTCTTGGTGATTTCAATCTACCTGAGATAGACTGGATCAAAAATGAAGCCTCAGGAGTGGAAGGAAATGTATTCTTCAATTTAATACGGGAAACTAGTCTAAAACAATTCATAAAAACATCAACAAGAGGAGCAAACATTCTAGATTTGTCATGTGCAAATATCATTACACACAAAATGAGGGAACCATTATGTACCAGCAATCACACTATAATAGGAATTACCATAGAAAGCAACATCATTTGCAATCAAGAAAAAAACATAGTACACAAATACTATTAGGGTAACTACTAAAATGAAAGAGGAAATAATTAAATGGGATTGGAAAGGGGTAATGAAAAGCAAAACCACGATGGAGTGTTGGGAAACTTTCAGAAACAAATTAATACAGCTAAGAGATGTATACACTCCTTGTAAGCAAATATATATTAAACTGGGTAAGAGATCTCCTTGGTATACCAAAAAACTGATAAATATTAACAAAAAGAAAAAGAAAGCTTATAAACAGGCAAGAAAGTACACTTGTAAAGGAAGCAAAATCAAATTAAATGATATTACTAGAATATGTAAAAGGAAAGTTAGACAAGCTAAAAGAAATTATGAGATGAAATTGGCAAAAAATAAACAATACACAAAAGCCTTCTTTAGCTATATCAGTTCAAAGAAAAGGGGAAAGAACAACATTGGACCACTACTCATTAATAAAAAGTTCATCGCAAATGATAAAAAAAAAATAGCTGAAGAACAGAATAAATATTTATGTTCAGTATTCCAGATAAAAGGAGGTGAATTAGAGAAACAACCTGACATAGAAATAATAGAAGAAATAGAGGGAAAAGAGATATTAAAACATTTGCAATTATTAAATGTGAATAAATCAGCAGGGTTAGATGGCATTCATCCAAGGATTCTAAAGAAATTAACAAATAAGATATCTGGTATATTTACATATATTTTTAATCTATCAATAAGCTATTATGAAATACCGGAAGACTGGAAATGACACTCATTGTACTGTTATTTAAAAAGTGGGATAGCAATTGTCCAATAACTATTGGCCCATCAGTCTCTCATCTATGGTTGGGAAAATACTGGAAAATGTGTTAAATCAAGATTAGAGAAAGATTGTATCAACAAGGGAATTACAGATATGTTACAACATGGTTTTAAAGAGCTGCTGGCGCCTTAAAAACTTTAAAAAACATAATAATTAGGTACAATTCAGATTCCATTCCATGTATATTATAAAGAGTCCTCCTCCTCAATATTTATTACTAAGGACATTTACAGGAATGCATGATCTTTATCCTCAGGATGCATCTGCCTCTATAGCTGACTCCCTACTTCAAGTCACAATCCTCTGTTGTCACATCACAGCCCATTGCCACTGGAGTACCTGTGATGTCACAAGGTGTGCATTATGACGTCAGGTAGGGAGACAGCAACAGGGACAGATGAACTCTTCCAGAGCAAAGATCCTGTTTTCATGCAAATGACCTCAGTAATAAATAATGGGGAGAAGGAATACAGAACTAATGTGAAATACAAGCTGGACTGCATCTACATTTTATGTTTTAATGAAGTTCTCCTGAAGGCATCCGCAGCTCTTGAAGGTAGGTAGATCCTGCATCACAAATCTCATAACAGTTTATGAAAGTATTAGTAAAGATTTGGAGAAAGGCAATACTGAAGATGTTCTTCTTGGATTTCAGTAAAGCCTTTGATGTAGTAGTGCATAACAACTGTGTAAAGAAACTGACAGATCTGAGCTTAAACAGTAGGATTATTAAATGGGTGGCATCATGGCTGGACAATCAATGTGAAAGGGTGATAGTAAAGGAAACAGATCAATGGAGGAAAAGGCAACTAGTTGAGTTCCACAGGGCTCAGTTTTGGGTTCTGTACTATTTGGTATGTTCATAAGTAATCTAGGGGCAGACATAAAAAAAAAGTACAGAAACAAATTTGCAGATATACCAAACTGGGACAGAGAGCTAATACACTTTTAGGAGTGGAAATGTCATAGCAGGACCTGAAAATAAAGGGTAGAATGGGCAGAGAAGTGCAGTGTGACATTTAATTGTGAAAAATGTACAGCAGTGCAATTAGGAAGCACAAACATGAAGCATGAATATTACATAAATTGAGTTAAATTAAGAACCACAGAATGCGAAAAAAAGATTTATGTTTATATATGGCAAAAACAGTTAGAAACAAGTTAATACAATTTGCAATAAAATGAATCACTTGATGAACACAATTTGGAGACATTTTACACATAAGTCAGAAGAAATTCTCTTACCATTATATCACAGCTACTGTATGCAAGACAATAATAGATTATGGGTCACAGGTATGGGGCAGATTATCAATTTGTGATAATGAAACAAAAAGGGACGCTACAACACAAGGCAACGAAAATAATAAGAGGAATAGAAAATAAACCATATGAGGAAAGTCTTAAACACAGAGGGCGGGATATTCAGACTGTGCCAGGCAAGGGTGCAAGCCTGGGTGCAGTGCATTTGGGCTGAGCCAGGGCAGAGACCAGGCAATATTCAACGGTGCTGCGCCATGGTTCAGCACTGTTGAATATGGCACTGAGGGTGCACGCACTGCGCACAGCCCAGTGGCACTGCACCAGCGCAAGTGGCCGGTGGGGTGCAGGGAGATGCGCCAGCACAAGTGCAGTTGCGCTAGGTGCATCAACTGCAATATTCAGCACTGGGCATGCAAATGAGTCCATTATGCATGCAAGGCACAAATGGGGCCATTTGCATGTCATTATGGCCCCATTTGCATGTGGTGCACTGATCCCCAGCGACCTGTGCCTGGCGCCCTGCCAGGCTGCAGCCATCGGGGACTGATGCCCTCCTGCCCCTCAGTGGGCACCGCTCCCATTCATCTGATTGTGGGCATGTGTACAAATAAGCCCTGGTGGTCCAGTGGACCGATCCCATTTGCCCGATCACGGGCGTCTGAACAAATAAGCCCTGGTGGTCCAGTGGACTGATCCCCTTCACCCAATCACAGGCACATGTACAAATAAGCCCTGGTGGTCCAGTGGATCAATCCCCTTCACCCGATCACGGGCATGTATACAAATAACCCCTGGTGGTCCAGTGGACTGATCCCCTTCGCCCAATCACAGGCATGTACACAAATAAGCCCTGGTGGTCCAGTGGATCGATCCCCAGTGCCCAATCATGGGCATAGGTTAGAAATCCCTTGTAGTCCAGTGGAAACTTCCCGCAGTGCCTGATCATGGGCGGAATGCTCTAAGGACACCCTGGTGGTCCAGTGGTACTCCCTCTCCCCACCTGTCCACTGTGTCCCCCGCCACACTGCACCCCCCCAGTCAGCGGTGGTGGCAGCACCGTGCCTGCAAGCCACCTGGTCGCGCCACCGACTGACAGCACACAGTAGGTTGTTCACCTATTGGTCCATGTGTGGGCTAATGGGCATGCAGACCATACTGTACATAACCCGGAATGTGACATGAGCTATCATCAATTCAGGACTGTGTAGCACAGTATGGTCTGCATGCCCATAGGCCCACTGCAGTGAACCAATAGGCATACAACCCTACTGTACGCTGTCAGTAGGTGGGTGCGGCCGGGCGGCTTGCAGGTGGGTGCTGCCACCCACCTCTGACTGAGGATGCAGGGTGGTGGGAACGAGGGTGGGTGGGGAGGGGTACCACTGGACCATCAGGGTGTCCTTAGAGCATTCCACCCACAATCGGGCACTTGGGGGGGTTTCTACTGGACCACCAGGGATTTTTAACCTATGCCCACAATCGGGCACTGGGGATTGGTCCACTGGACCACCAGGGCTTATTTGTACACATGCCCACCATCAGGCAAAGGGGATCAGTCCACTGGACCACCAGGGAGTTATTTGACATATGCTCGCGATAGGGAGAGGTGGGGGGCGTGATGCCACCTGGGCAGAGGGCTTGTGGACTGTGTCCTGGGTGGTTGGGTGGCCACCCACGGCAGGCATCTGCCGTGTTGCACCTTGCAATATGGCAGCTCACCTGTGGGTGGCCAGGACTTGCTCCTGGTTTTGCCGGGCACAACTTTGTACCCCCGGTGTGGCACAAGGTGGGTATGTGCCAGCATATGCACCGCATATCCCGGGTTGAATATCGGGATGTGCCGCATATGCATGGGCACACCCCCAGCACTTGTGCCGCATACATTACTGGTGCACCCCGACGCATCGGCGGTTGTGCAGCGCAACCTGTCCCATTGAATATCATGCCAGGGCACATTGGTGGGTTGTGTATGGTGCAGCCCTGTTGTACCATGCACAAGTCCTTTGAATATCCCACCATAGGCTACATAGTTTAGAGCACAGATATACTAAAGGAGATCTGCTGTTGATGTTCAGTATGTATAATGATAAAGAATTAATGAGTGATTTAAATTTTATGAATGGTCAAGAAATTTATTTATTAAGAAATGTAAGATAATGTATGCTCCTTTATCGGTAACCAGTTTGTTAACCATTGAGAGGTTGCCAGGGTGATCATGCAAACCTCGAGAGAATGAGGTTGCCATGGCAACATCAAGACATTACACAAACCGGTTACTGATAGAGGAACCATACATTATATTTTATAGTGTATGGTACCCATAAACCATCAGAAAAAATTAAGAAGGCTTCTTACTCTTATAGTTTCAGTCACCGCTGGTGGTGTTCTGGGTCATGGTCTCACTGCTGTGCCAGTTTCAGAAAGGCCATTAGTGTATGAGAAAAAAAAGGTGCATGCATGTACAGATCAGCTCCATTTGAATCCCATCACTATAACATACTGAAGAGGAGTTAGCAACCCCTGGCATCATAGGGATGGGATTATAAAGAAATAATCTTGCCACTTTTTAGCGGTAATAAAGGCTCACCATACACTGTAGCATGATAAGCAGCTTAGGCTTGGGCATTACAGAACAAACAACAGAAAAGTTATTTTTCACACAAAGGGTGGTACAGCTGTGAAATAATCTCCATCTGGAAATAGTGACTAGAAGGATCATAGTACAGCATCTTTCAAAAAGGGACTTGATAACTGGATAACTGCAAGACAGTTTAAGGGATACTGTACATTACATAAATTATGAGATAGATGATGTGTGGACAAGATTGTATAATTTCTATCTCAGATATCGAAGGATATATCAAAGTAGCAATAAAGTAGTTAATCTGAATCTGAGCTCAAATGATGCTATTACATTGTCTATCCCACAGTATAAGACCAATGCTGACCAGGGATCAACTGCATATAAATTGCCTAAAACCTGGAATGAATTTCCTATGGATATAATACACTTTGAGTCCCCTGGATTGTTTAAATCTCAGTTGAAATGCCATATATACAGCATTACTGGTTGTAGATGTTTTACCTAGCATATATTTGCTGGTTTTTGATTATATGTATACTGTTGTCTATTTACATAGCATTTTACGGCACTGACATATCGTATTACACAATTAATTCTGGTATCAATTGAAGCTGGATTTTTTTTTTTTGCTTTTATATTGTCTCATATTTTAGTTTTATTTTAATTGAATTATAATTTTATTGTATATGTGATGCTATATGTTAAGTACATTTGTATTGCATTTTTCATCTTGTCCAGGTCGTGCCTGTAAAAGGGCTATATGACCCAGTGTACCTACCTGTTAACCAAATCAAAGATAAATAAATCGGAGTAGTTCCAGCATTCAAAAGTAGTTTATGTACAATAAGCACTTTTACCATGGTTTTTCAAAAGGGCTAGACACAAATGCAACCACATACTTTATCTATGACTACATCCAACTGATTGCGTCAGAGCAGCCCTGCTGATATTTTCAATAGATGTGCCCATCTGTGACAAAAACGTATGATTTGTACTAATATGTTGCTGCAAGTCTGAGTTGCACCTTTTTACTCAGATTGTGTGTGTTTTTTAGGATGATCAATTCAGGCATAGTAAGATCATCTAATAGCTGGTATAATCATTTGGACAGATTTTCCTTTTGAAAATGGCATTAGGTGAATCTCGGACAGATCCTTTTGAAAATCATGCCCATTATGTTTTTAAGTTTGGCAAGTATAAATGTTAGCAGTAATTACTTATGTATTAATTTGTGTTCTTGAAGCTAGCAACTTTGTGACATTAGGGTATGTAAGCAATGCAAGCAAACATTTGTTATATATGGTACCTAGATCTACCTTTGTTATTTCCAGGAGGACGCCAGCCTCTCACCCTCATCTCTTGCACGTGCACCAGGCCAGCAAAATTCAGGTAGAAATCTGTTTTACTTCCTAGACTGATGTTATTTTTATGTACAATATGATGACAGAGTCTTATGTTTTTTCAAGTTTATCCATCTCAAACTTAAAAGGTATTCTGTGCCATTTAATTAATATTCTATCAATATTTTCTTGGGCATAAAGGTCCCTTTATTAATTAGAATAGTAATCCATTAAGTACATAATAACACTTACCTGTTTGTTTTCATTAGAAATGTTATTTTCAGAGGAAATTGTATATAAAAATAATAACCTAGCATTGTTTACATACCACCACTGAATTCAGTATGATAATAGAAAATGGTGAATTCATGAATAGTTTTATTGTCACTGAGATGTGCCACACTTCTCTTTTCAGTTTTACAGTCAACTCTATGACATGTAACATCGCTATGCAGTTTGAGAAATATGGCGTTTAGAGACATGGAAAACAGATATTTATTTATTTAGTTTCTGTTAAAGGGACACTGCCAGAATTTTCAGTTTTTTTTAACAAGTGAATTTTTATGGTGCCTGTAGCCTTCACTGTTTCAAATATCTTATACTGTGCCCCGTTTTCATATGATGAAGTTTTTGATAAAATATCACAAAAAATACTAATCTGAGCACATCAATGCTGATACTGATGTACAAACCCAGAGTCATGGCTTTAGTTTTCAAAGTCATTACTAAACATGTTAGAACACTCAGTAGGTTTCAAATTAGAATAATGAGTTTGAAATGAAATTCAGTAAAATGAAATTGTTAAGCTGAGAGAAGCAGTGTAACTTGGTGATTAGAGACATGAACAGGAACTCACTTCATACCCCCTATCACATTCACAGGCTCACTGTGTGACCATGTGCATGTGCAGAACAGCTGACCTCTCTGGCAGAAGTGTAGTACTGATAGTTCAATTGTGCTTACACAACTAGATGAGATGAGATGATGCTTGTGTGACTTGATGATTTACTTTGTCACTTTCTGCCTCTCTATCCAAGTGATGTACCAACCTGTAGGGGTACGACACAAGGAACTCTAGAGGAGGGTACTCCCCTTACAGGTGCTGCGAGAATGATTGCGTCAGCTAAAGGTAGCTTAGGAAGAAGCCCATGGGTAAGAGAGATTATTTACTGGAGTAGGAGGGGTGGATGGTGGGCAAAGAGAAATGAATCCTGGGAGAGGCCCAGGATGAGTGACCTTATAAGCCTGGTGGGGCAGTGATGAAGTTGCTCCACCCATTGAACCTCAGGCTTAAAGCCCTCCCATTCAGTTGTGCTTATGCAACTAGATGAGATGAGATGATGCTTGTGTGACCTGATGATTTACTTTGTGGCTTTTCCGCCTGTCTATCTGTGTGATGTACCACCCTGTAGGGGTGCGACACAAGGAACCCTAGAGGAGGGTTCCCCTCTCACAGGTGCCACGGGAATGATTGTGTCAGCTAAAGGTAGCTTAGGAAGAAGCTCAAAAAGAATACCCAATCAGGTGTCGAGCATCGACAAGGAAAGGATGATGAATGAATGAATGAATTCTGAGATGATGATTAAGGGTGGACTTCCTAAGGAGAGAGGGTAAATCCGGGGCCACACTCTGCTTCCTCCAACAGTGGAACCTAACTAATTAACCTCAGAAAGCACTAACTCTAACTAATATTATGACTATTGGCACGGAGGAGAGGAAAAAAACCTTTAAGGAGGAAACATCTGGGGATCCAAAGCCTAGGTTGCCTTCCTTCCAGGCTGCTGACATTTGATTTGAGGGTGTATGTCATTAAAGAGAAGGATATGAGTAGGGAATATGATGACAGGATAGGGAAATAACCCCAAAAGAAAGCATGGATCAAAGAAGGAACATGAGGCAGCAGGGACCCAAGAGGGGTTTGCCGAGTAGCTGATGGGAAGGAGAAGATCCATGTAGAAATCAGAAGAGCAAGAGGTATCCAGATGCTCTCATGAGAAGACTGAGGATGTTGAAGACAGATGACGATGAATGCCACAGGAGTATAGCAGGTCAATAGGAGAAGACTGAGGAAGAGGAGAGAGGAAATGAACTTGAATAATGGTGGAGAGCAGCCAGCCAGCCCAGAGCAAAGGGCAATTGACAGAAAGGCAGGTCCCAGAGCAAAGATCTAGTCGAGTCGAGGAGCAAGTACCTGAGAGGGATACACTCGAGTAGGTAATGTGACGCAACAGACCTGCATGATGGTTGGAGGAGCAGGCCTTTAGATGAATGAGGGAGACCTGGGGGTGGGCATGAAAATTCAAAGGAGTAGGTGGAGTTGAGACAGCAGGGGTCATTCAGTGTGAAGAAGATCCATGTAGAGGTTAGATGGGTGAGGGCCATCCAGATGCTCCCACGAGAAGAACGAGGATGATGATGATGATGATGATCTCTGCAGGAACATGGCAGGGCAATGAGGAAGTGGAACACCCAAGGAGAGAGATACTTGATTGATCGATGGGAGGAAGGATACTCAGAGGCCAAGAAGGCATGCCAGAGGAGAATGAAGACTGATGATGATGAACATCGCAGAAGTGCAGCCGGTCGATGAGACAGCGCAAGACTCAATGAGAGATGCTTGATTGATTCGATGTGAGGAAGTAGACTCTGAGGCCAATAAGGCAGGCATGATCATGTAATGGGAACAATGAGACCCTGAGGCCAGATGGAGGGAAGCAACATATGAGTCGATCAGTCCAGAATGTAGGGACGGAGAGAATTGCTGCAGGAGAGTGGCAGGTCAATGGAGTAGCGCAAGATCCAAGGAGATGGATAGACTCAGTGGAGGGCATTCCCAAGAGATTGTCAGGAGCAAAATAGATGAAGGAAGATGATGGAGTGAGTCCTTGGAGGTTGGCACGGTAAAAAAATGAGGTCTGACAGGATGAAAGACAACAATGGATGGTATTCCTGGAGTGGAGGAGTCAATGAGAGGTAAACTGATGGAGCGATGCAATTAGATGAGCAGAATGAGATGAGGCAGCATGGAGAGAAGTGGTCCTATGAAGAACAGCTGTCGAGGGATGAGGGTGATGTCTGGAACCAGACACTCAAAAGCGAGAGAGGATGAACCTTGAACAATGATGGAGAGCAGCATATTGGCCCCTAGCAAAGGGGCAATGTACAGGAAGGCATGTTGTGAGTGGAGAACAGGTCAATGTCAAGGTAGCATGGACCGTAGAGGGTTATGCTCACAAACTGATGCGATGGAGGAGACCCAGGTAGAAACATAGAATTTGATGGCAGATAAGGACTGCTTGGCCCACCTAGTCTGCCCATTTTCCTACCTAATGGATAAGCTGCAGATCCTAGTTAACCAACAGCCTACTTCCTCCTACCCCCCACTAGAACTGCTTTATGTCTGTCCCATGCATTCTTGAATTCCCCCACTGTTCCTAACTCCACGACCTCCTCAGGAAAGTTGTTCCATGCATCCACAACCCTCTCTGAGAAAAAATACTTCCTCACATTACCTCTGAGCTGTCCCCCTCTATCTTCAAATTGTGCCCCCTTGTTCTTGCACATTTCTTTTTCTGAAAGATACTACTCTCTTGGACTTTATTGATTCCCTTGAGAATCTTGAAAGTTTCTATCATGTCTCCCTCTCCCTTCTTTCCTCAAGGGTATACATATTAAGCTCCTTTAGTCTCTCTTCATATGTCTTCTGGTGCAGACCCTGCACCATTTTGGTTGCCCTCCTCTGGACAGCCTCCACTCTGTCTATGCCTTTGCAGAGATGGGGTCTCCAGAACTGCACACAGTACTCCAGATGGGGTCTCACCAACTGTCTGTACAGAGGGACAACAATTTCTTGTTTTCTACTGTTGATGCCTCTCCCTATGCATCTCAGTATCCCCCCAGCATTCTTTACTGCCTTCTCACACTGTTTGCCCACCTTTAGGTCATCTGATATAATTACCCCCAGGTCCCTTTCCATTTTTGTTGTTGTCAGTATCTCACCCCCCCCCCCCAGTGTGTACTCTTCCCCTGGGTTTTTGTTTCCCAGGTGCATTACCTTGCACTTCTTTGCATTAAATCTAAGCTGCCATACATCTGACCATTCATTCAACCTTACCAAGTCCCTTCTCATCCTTTCCACTCCATCTTGTATATCAACCCAGTTGCAGATCTTTGTGTCATCTGCAAAGACACATACTTTTCCTTCCAGTTCCTCTGCAATGTCACGTATAAAGACATTAAAAAGGACCGGTCCCAGTACTGAACCCTGCTAGTAAACCTCCTTTCTTCACTGTGGACTCTGTTTACTACTACCCTTTGCATCCTGTTGTCCAGCCAATTTTTTATCCAGACTACCATCATGGGACCCACTCCAAGGCTGGCTAACTTGTATATTAATCTTTTGTGTGGGACTGTATCAAATGCCTTGCTAAAATCTAGGTAGGCCATATCCACATCCCCTCCCTGGTCTTCTACTTTGGTCACGCAGTCAAAGAAATATATTAGATTCATCTGACACGACCTTCCTGCTGTGAATCCATGCTGCCTTGGGTCCTCTGCCCCATTAGCCTCTAGGTACTCAACAATTCTTTACTTCAGAAGTGATTCCATCATTTTCCCTACCACCTAGAGGTCAGATGAGCCATAGATATCAGCCATGGGCAGCTGGTTGAGGAGGGATAGTGGTCGATGCAATGGAATAGATCCACATGAGGTTGAGTGAAGTGAGGAGGGAGACTCAGAAGCTAATAAGATGATGATGGAGGGAAGTCTTGGAGGCTGGCACAGTGAAAGTGAGGTAGAAAAGGACAAAGGACAATGATGGAGGGAAATCCAGGAGCATAGGAGTCGATGGGAGGTACGCTGATAGATTGATGGAAATAGATGAGCAGGTCAAGGTGAGGTATTGTGGACCTGTAGAGGAGTGAGGAGGTTGAGAAGGAATGGAGGCCGGTCAGATAAGGAAACCAGGAATAAGGGGTATATAGGAATCAGGCAAACCATGGAAGGGCAGGAAACCCCCAATATGAGGAAGGAGACATTGAGGCCAATGAGGCATTCATGGAACCATAGGGTATGGCATAGGATGCAATGATGGGTATACCAGGCATGAGAAGATTGATGGTGATAATAACTGGGGGGGGGTGTGGGTTGATGAGGTAGCACGATTCGATAAGAGGTATGCTCGATGAAGCAATGCGAATAGATAAACTATGAGGCAGAGATGAGTGAATGATGACCGGAGTCATGAACCTGATAAATGTGGCAAGATGGCCGTCGGACAGTGATGTGGCATATGATTCACGATAGGTATGCCTAAAGAGATATATATTGCAGGCTAGACAGAGCCAGCCATAGACAGTGCTCAAGTAAGCTATGTAAATAGACTGAATCAGGAGATAAGGGTGAGTGAATGACTACCAGAGTCAGGAACTTGATACATATGGCAGGAAGGCCACGGTTCGATGAGATGGGGTAATAGATCAGATATTCAACAATACGGCATGTTGGTCAAAGATAAGGGAATTCAAGGAAGGGAATGCTTGAGTAAGTGATGTAAATAGTGAAACCAATGAGAAACTAATCCTGAGGTACGAAATGGACGAGGTACAGTCAAGGAGTGAAGCCTTGACTGGAGTGAATCCTTGATGGCCGGTATGGGATGAGAACTGCTGAAGAGCAATGGTTCGATGAGGAAGCATAGGATTCAATGAGAGGTATAAGGGATGAGTGAAGGAAACAGAAGAACTATGAGGTCAGAATGAGGGAAGGAGAACTGGACTCATGAACCTGGACACACATGGGTAAATAGAAAGATACAAGTAGGGAACGTGATGGCAAGATAGAGATAAAACCCCAAAGAAATGCACAGATCATAGAAGAGGAGGCGAAGAGAATGACACTGATTGAGTGATGCAACAGGAGAACCATGACGGCAGCTGCAGAGACAGGAAATGAATGACAAACCATAATGGAGAAATCCAGCCGGCTCCAGCAAGGAGCAACAGGCTAGCCAGGGGCAGTAGCAAAGCAGGAGGAGCAAAGCAGTATGACAGTGCAGGAAGACCGGAGCCCATGAGGAACAGGGGCAGACACAGGCCACTCGACTGAGTTTTGGCAACTCGTACTGCAAACATACTAGAGGCTGAATGAGAATGTTCTTCAAATGATGTGGACTTGACTGATGAAGCAGCACGTGAACTATATAACCCTGCCAAGAATAAGGGGTAGACCATTTGCTTCTGCAAGAAACTCACATTGAGCAAAGAGACACTTCTATTTATTTATTTTTTTTTATTCTCATACCAGTACCCTAGCAATAACATGGTATGTGGAGGACACTATGCTGTCAGAGATGCCACATTTTGGATGGAACTGTAAACTGAGGTCTTATCTGACTGTTCATGTGATCGGTCCGGTGGACTTGTAAGATTCCATGACATGGCTGGAAGAAGAGTAGGGACTTTTAATTTAAAAGAATTGTGAAGACCAATCAAAAACAAATAAATACAAGAGATGTACAACAGATATAAAGCAGATACAAGAAATTACACCCACCCATAATGAAAACATATCAACTGTTACAATGCTGAAACAAACTAAAACAATTGAGAAAGAATAAACTAACCTAAAAAAAGACTCTAAGTGGAAATAAGTATGTTGCATTCCCAAGCTTGCTGTACCATGAAGTTCAACATGGAATCCACAAAAAGTTTTGCCAGAGGAAAATAGCTTTTTTTTTAGAGAATCTGCATTGTTCCTCCTGATAAATAGATTTTTAAGGTTCAGTATCTGTTGGTTCGCATCTGTGGCCCCATTGCCCAGGATTAGGCTGAAAGCAGGTTCGGTTGTCATGGTGATGCCCCAGTAGGTCTGGGAGGGAAATTTAATTTCACATGCAGCCCTAATGATAGGGCAGGAAAGAGATATCGGCTACTGACTGAGCAGGGCACACTGCAAGCTGCAGAGTCCACAATCCGGAAGCTCCAGTACTGGGAAGGAAAGTGACCGGGAACAAGGAGCCCAAGAAGAGCATTTTTCAAGCCAAAACATTACCTAGCAAGGTTCTGGATAAGGTACTCCAAGTTTTGGATGAGTTGCCAGCACAGGACAGTTGCAGTTACGCTCTCCAAACAGCCTGGTAGCAAGAAAACTCAGTTCAGTCCCCAGTCAACTGCGGAACATATTAAACTGACATGTCATGTTGCTACACCAGAACCAGGAGATGAGAATTGGTTGCCCGAAAAAGCTTTGTCAGGAGTGGATACAGGGTCCAGACTGACAGTGGAATGATGACCCGGATTGGAGTCTGACACAGTGCCAGTCAGAAGCAGCATACGGTTAGCAGGACAGTGAGAACCTGAATGTAGAAACTGAGCAGATGGAGAAGTACAGTAGCATGGCGACCGCTGCAAGAAAGGTATTGTGTGCTATGAAGAAGGGGGATAACCTGTATGCAGATAGTGGTGTAGGTGTTGTTGCAGAAAATGAAAACGGTATTTCCAGTGTAAAGGTGCAAGGGGAAGATTTGTGACAAGGGTTAAATGAGAACTCATTTAGTCAGGAAAAGAGGGAAGAATTAGGTAAACAAAAAGAATCAAAAATGCTGCAGTGAGACTGTCTCAGAAATGTCCCATTCAGGATATATACTGCGTTCGGTTGGGAGAGAAGAGGAAGAGCAGTGCCTCTGGCCAAAATGAGAACTGAATCCTGGTGAGGCCCAGGATGAGGGTAGCCTACCCCTGTCAGGACAAGGGTAGCTTACCCCTGTCAGCCCATAGGGAAATAGTCTAAAAAATTATCCTCCCGATTCTGGACTACGGGGACACAGTATACTGTGCTGCTCCCAAGTCTGCCCTAGCCAGCCTTGATCCACTTTTCCACTCCTTCTGTTGCTTTGCCCTTGCCTGACCCGCTTTGACTCATCACTGTGACCTCTACAGCTCCCTCAATCTAACATCGCTCTGTGCTCTCAGACATATCCACTGCATCAGGACCACTGCGAAATTCTGGGCTTAGTCCCTTCCCCCCTACCTGGCATCTGCCCTCGCAGTCCCATCACAGCCACCTATTCCCTTAGGAGTGGTAACTGCCAGCTCCTACATGAGCCACGCATGGCCACATCAAGGGGCCAAGCGGTGTTCAATTATCTCATGCCTAAACTTTGGAATGCTCTCCCAGAAGACGTTTGTAACTTCACTAACCCAGCTCACCTAAACAACCTCCTCAAGGCCCACTTCTCCCCTTCATGCGCCTACACTTAGAGCCACCCAAAGGGCTGATACCTCAAGTCCACTATTCTTATTAATCCCTCTTGACATGCTCATAGTACACCACCCCTGCGTAGTTTACATGCTTGTGCAGTTTGTTAGGGGTCGAGGTGCAGTCCTTTCTTAGAACTGTCTATAAACTCTTTTGCTTCGCACATGTTTCACAGCTAATTATAGCTCTTTGTTAATTGTCACATGCATGATTTTGCCTACTGTTTGTAATATGAAAGCTGCACACGTGTGCTTCCACTTCATGGCTATTACTTGTATGCATCTGTCCTCCCCTCTGTATTCTCATAACAACTTCCTGCATAGTGTTCTGTTCAAAATGTACAATCTTCCTCTACTGTATGTAAAAGTTATTGCATAGCTTGTACACTCTTCTTATGATGTATTGTTCCACATGTCTCTATCCCCCAGGACGCATCTGGAATCGAGCGGTAACCTGCTCAGTATGTTTTCCTGATAAAACTCTTAAATAAATAAATGAGTGACCTTATAAGCCTGATGGGGGAGTGACATAGTTGCTCTGCCCATTGAACCTTAGGCTTAAAACCCTCTCACTGTAACTCCCTGGGCTACTTACTTTGTAATTGATCCCTTTGCTTAATGCCATCCTTTTGAAACTGAACTCTCTTGAGTTATCCTTCCCAAGCTACCCTTAGAGATGAGTACCAGTTGGGTTTTGGCCATCTGTTTCATGTTAGTAAGTGGTGTTCAGTCGTTACTGGCAAAGAGGAAAGCACACTAATTCATGCTGATGCTTTAACAGGGGGTGTTCATGCACTGCAAACTGACAGAAACAAGAGCATCAACACTACAGCTAGGGCTGGAGAGCAGTCTGCCACCAGCCTTCAATGTTTAGTAGCAGAGCTTCCAGCATTAGTTTTTCTCCCAAACAGACTCCATGATCCCCTGTATTAGGGCCAAAGTCAGAGAAACAGAGGTACTTGGGAAACTAAAAGGCCTCAAGCCCCAGAGTGCAGGAGAGAGAGGGAAAGAGAGGGATATAGAGAGAGAGAGAAAGAGTGAATAAAAAGAAGGAAACGAGGCAATAGGAGCCAAAAAATATATTAAAGAAAGTCCACAAGTCCAAAAAGAAGAGGAGGAGGGAAGAAAACAACAAAAGGAAGACAAAAGCCCCATGGGACAGAAAAAGAGATTTAAGAATGTTGGGTTGAAACTGGAGGAGAGACAGAGCTGTGCAGAAAGTGGAATCCCCCAATGGAATTCTTGCAACATGGTAATTCCACTTCTGAAATGTTTTTCGGAACATCTTTTTATATTCCATGGAATTCCAAAAATCATTTCTAGGTGAACTCTGGAATACTAGTCAGTGGATTATGTAATCCAGAAAATGAACCTGCAGTGACATAAGCCACTGAATACTGCTCTGTGGTATATAGTTTATTTTAAAAAAATTAGGGCAGGTGTTTCAAACAGCTCAGATCACTGCAAGCCCCGGCTGTACCGACGATATGGCGCATGGGGCTTGCTGTAATCTAACATGATTTTCTATCCCAAGCGGCAATTGTGACAAATTAGACCAACCTTTTCTTGTTTAACTTGTGGCAATCATGGGGGCATTTTTACAAAGCTTGCACCAGATATTTGGCACACCCTGCCATAAATCATGAAAACTGTCACAACTGCACCTGAGCTTACAAAATTGGGTGCAGTTGTGGCAATGGAGTTTTGCACACTGCCAGAACTTAAGTGCCATGGTGCATGGCTTGGTTCAAGCCCTGTGCCACACTTTGAAAATATAGCCCTTTATCTTCAGAATTGAAGAATTCTGCCTGTCAAGGAATTCCACAGAATTAGGCGGACTTTTCAAATTTCATGGAATTCTGGTGAAAGTGGAATTTAAAATTCTGCACAACTCTTATGAAAGATAAAATCAAAAGTGCACAGAGAGGACAAGAGATGAATGGATGTAAACAAACTGAGCATAAACATAGAAAGAAACAGATACCAAAGTCAGAGAGCCCGAAGTACAGTGTGCAATGACAGAGAATGATATAAACCTGTCAGTTACCAGGCCGTGAAGCAGTTGAGGTAAGGCTGACTATTTATTTATTTAAAATATTCACCAAGTAGACTTACACAAATATACAATGGTCTCATTTACAGATGCAACCTGGGGGATGGGGAAGAGAGGGCAAGTCATCAGTAACATAAGCAAGCAATACAATACAGATAAAAAAGGTACAATAAAATAGAATACAAAAATATATTAAACTACAGTATATCATAGGTCATCTGGTAAATTCAGCAGCTAGTAGACAAGTAGCAAATACAATCTAAAAGCAAAAATCAGGTGCAGTCACAGTAGGACACAGTTGTATTTTTGAGGAGCTACTTCACAGCAGCAAGACTGGAGGGAGACCTGATACCCAAGTTAAGGCTGTTCCAAAGCTGTGGGAGATAGTAACCGAAGGCAAAATTCCCTGCATTCAGTTTCCAATGTGGGACAATGACCCTGTTGCCAGAGTAAGAGCAAAGATGGTGTCCGGTCAGAGCAGCAAGTTAGAGGAGGGTGCTCAAATACTTTGGGAGCTTGTTAAACCAATATTTGAACCCAAAGAGGGCTAGGTATTACACATATTTATCAGGCAGTGAGGGCCAGCCCAAATAGTTATAGAGTGTGTAGTAATGCATGTTAGTAGGGGCTGAAAGGATGAATTTACAGAGGCCATTGCATAGGGTTTCCACTTTTGATAAATTACATTTTGGGCAGCATCATAGACCACATCTCCAAAGTAAATGGCTGGCAGGATTAAGCATTCAGCCAGGCACTTGTACATTCCCAATGAAAGGCAATCACCTACCCAGTAGAGCGTACCAAGCTTTTTGTGAAATTTGGAAATCAGTAAGGATATGTAGAGAAAAGTCCAATGAATTGTCCAGAATGACTCCTAGGTATTTTTAATGGGACATAGAGGATAGGAAGGCATCATGAGGGGTAATTATAGTCAGGTCAGGAGCAGCAGCAAGACATTTTATGGTGCTAAAGACAATGGACACTGTTTTGGAATGACTGAGGGCAAGGCAATTTGCATTGAACCAGCCATAGACAGAGTTGAAGTCCACTTGTAGGACAGCAGAGATGTCAGCAGGACAACATCTGGCAGCACAAAGGATGATGTTGTTAGTGTACATGTGGATATTGTAGGTTTTTACAGAAAGTGGCAGATCATTAACGAAAATAGTTATTAGGAGAGGCTCTACAACAGAGCTTTGCAGGACCCCCATGGTGATATAGCTGGGATCAGACAGAGCACAGCCAGCAGAGGCAGACTGGGTACAGTTAGGAAGGTAAGATGAGAACCAGGAGAAGGGGAAGCTGTTGAAGCCAGAGACAGAAAGTTTGATTAGAAGAAGAGAGTGGTCCACAGTGTCAAATGCTTTGGCCAAATCAAGAAACAAAACAAAGAAACAGGATGCTGGGATGTATCGGGAGGGGTATTGATATCAGAAGAAAAGAGGTAATACTTCCCCTATACAAATCCCTGTTGAGACCTCACCTGGAGTACTGTGTCCAGTTCTGGAGTCCTCACGTCAGAAAGGATAGGGATAGGTTGGACATAGTGCAGTGCAGAGTAACAAAAATGATTCAGGGCCAGCAGGGCAGATCCTATGAAGAGTGTTTCAGGACACTAACTATATACTCACTAGAAACCGAAAGGGAGAGGGAAGACATGATAGAGACCTTCAAGTTCCTTAAAGAAATTAACAAGGTAAACTGTGGGGAATTGTTTACCCTGAATACCAGCTTGTGGTCACGAGTGGAAATTAGCAGGAGGGAGGTTCAGGAGGGATGTGAGAAAGTATTTCTTTACAGAAAGGGTGGTGGAACCATAGAAGAGTCTGTTGGCTGAGGTGGTGGGTGCAATCACAGTCAGGGTATTCAAGCAGGCATGGGACAGAATGAAGGGAATAGTGGTCACCCTGGGCGACAAGACCAGAGAGGAGAAGGGGGATAGAATGGGAAGAGTTAATACCCTGGAAGAACAAAAGGTTCCAGGGATTATAGGGAATATTGGCAGACTGAATGGACCTATGGTCTTTTTCTGCTATCACAGTCTATATTTCTGTTTCT
The DNA here is from genome assembly GCA_016271365.2 of Neoceratodus forsteri. Classification (NCBI taxonomy): domain Eukaryota; kingdom Metazoa; phylum Chordata; order Ceratodontiformes; family Ceratodontidae; genus Neoceratodus; species Neoceratodus forsteri. The sequence continues at coordinate 560,930,858 of CM028134.1, forward strand.
AAGAAAATGCACTGTGTTTGGCTTTATTTAAATAAATAATAAAACATATTTTTGACTATGAACAATGTGTGCTAGTGCTGCTATTTTTCATAGTTCTTCAACATGTCATGGAATTCCTACATTTTAATTCTTATTTGGCAGATACCGGAAAGAAGCCATGGGAAAAATCTAACTCTGTTGAAAAACCTGTTCCTTCATTGCTCTCTAGGTAAGTTCTTGGCCATTGGTAATGGCAGTACTAGTATAGCAGCTTAGTATTCTAACTATGAGGCCTAAATGTACGTATTCTTTCATTCCATCACCATAGAAATCCATCAATGGGGAAGAGTCCTGAAGCTAAGAGTTCCATACAGTCTCAGCTACAGTCTAGGTATTAATGAATGTTTTAGCTCTTCGCCCATTTCAGCTTGCACAGTGGTGGATGCAAATCTCTTGCCAGCTGTGGGTGTTTGCTTAACTCTTGGTACTATGCACTGTGCATTTGCTTACAGCTAACTCCAACTTTATGCTTTCCAGTTTAAACCTCATAGACTACATGTACCGTACAGTAGATGCAGATCTCTGCAGTTCTTTGCAGCATAATGGGTACAATAGAAGGCAGAACTTATCTTTCTCAGGCGAGAGCTCGGTCTCTGATTCAGTCTGCAACATTATTTTAGAGGACACCCATCGGACTGCACGGAACTTCCTAAGTTAACTGGGCCTCATCATGTCAACCTGGGCTGTAGTGCTAAAAGTCATGATATAAACAAAGGAAACCCAGCAGTACATAAAAAGTACTGGTGTTAAGATAACTGCTTCACTAGCCCAAAGTGTGTCAGTGCAGTCAGAGTTAATGCAATCCCTAAATTGTTAGTGGGGGGTTAGATCACCTATGAGGTGACATTCCCTTTCTGCAATGACAGCTATCGCTAGTGCTCATTATAGATGCCTCCCATTTGTGGTGTGAAAAGCATTTAAAAGAGAAATCAGGGAACAGGGCATGGTCCCTAGCAGAGTGACTGAATATCAACCTTCTGGAGCTAAGAGCTGTATTTTTATCTCTGAAGTAATTTCTTTCCCTTGCAAAGGGATCAAGTAGTTCAGATAGGGACAAACAATACGATCGCTATGTATTACACAAACAAACAGGGAGGTGCTATATCCTCCTCTGTTTAGCAAAACAAAGCAAAGCAACTTTATTTATATAGCGCCTTTCGTAATCAAGAAGCTGTACAATTATATAAATACAATAAAAACAATATGCATATTAAAACAATCAATTAATAATTAGGGAAGGCTAGTGAAAATAAATAAGTTTTCAGCATTGATTTAAAGCTACTGATGGTCAGGCATTCTCTCAACCAACGAGGTAGAGAATTCCACAGGGTTGGTGCTGCAAATGAAAAAGCTCGAGCTCCACATGTCTTCAAATGAACCCTGGGAATCTCTAGCAATCCCTCATCGGTGGAGCGGAGAAGGCAGTTCAGGGAGTAGGGTACCAGGATATCTTTCAGGTAGTTGGGTCCCTGTTCATGTAGAGCTTTAAAGGTAAGCAAGCCTACCTTATAGGTGATCCACCACTGAACTGGCAGCCAGTGCAGCTCGCGCAGCACAGGCATAATATGACTGGCCCTAGAGGTATCAGTCAATAGTCTGGCCGCAGCATTCTGCACTAGCTGCAAGCAGTGGATATCAACCCCAGATAGCCCTAGGTAGAGGGCATTGCAGTAGTCAAGATGGGTGGTAATGAAGGCGTGAATCAATGTCTGAAGGTCGCCTGGAGGGTACAGGTGTTTCATCCGGGGGCAATATTCCTCAGATGGTAAAATGAGGATTTGACCACCGCTGATACCTGAGATTTCAGGGTCAAGCCATCATCAAAAATAATGCCCAGGTTACGCACCCGGTCCAAAGTAGTGAGCTGGACACCATCAAGCCAAAGGCCCGACATGCACCCAGCTCCAAGACCCATGAGGTGATCCGGATCCACCACCAACACCTCAGTCTTACCCGGATTCAATCACAACCAACTTGAGCTCATCCAGTCTTTGATCTCAGAGAGACAACTATTTAGCACTGGAATCACATTCTCCTGTCCGGGCATAAAGGACATATACAGCTGAGTATCATCTGCATAGCAGTGAAAACTCAAGCTGTATCATCTGATGATATCTCCTAATGGCAGCATATACACTGTGAACAATGTGGGGGCCAATATGGAAGCCTGTGGCACAATGCAGGTCAGGGGAAGGGAGTCAGAAGAATAAATTCCTGTGACTACCCTTTGAGACCTGCCTACAAGAAAAGATCAAAACCACTCAAGGACTGTACCTGACAGACCACAGAGGGACCAAAGGGTTTCCAAGACCACCTCATGGTCCACAGTATCAAAAGCTGCAGAGAGATTGAGAAGGACCAAGATGGTGTGAGCCTTTCAATCTCTAGCCATTAGGAGATCATTTAATGCCTGAACAAGGGCAGTCTCCGTGCTATGTCTCTTCCTGAAACCAGACTGGAGAGCTTCATAGACATTGTGAGTTACCACATGATCATCCAGTTGAAGTGCAACCACCTTCTCAATAACCTTCCCCACAAAGGGAAGGTTTGAGACAGGTCGGTAGTTAGCTGGATCAGTGGGATCCAAGGAAGTTTTTTTAGGAGTGGTCAAATGACTGCCTCCTTGAGGGGGTCAGGAAAGACACCCCTATCCAAGTACCTCCAAACAATTTCAGCTAGGATCAGGCTAATGACATCTATACAACCCACTAAAAGGGAAGTAGGGCCCAGATCCAAACTACAATAGGTTGGACACAAAATCTGGACAATCTTCACAATGTCTGGGAATTCTGGCCAGTCAAAATTCATCCAGACAGACCAGGTGTTCACCACCTCCCGTCGACCTCCACAGCCCCTCTTAGAAAGATCAGGACCAATTCCAGATCTGATGCTGGCAACCTTATCCGCGAAAAAACGAGCTAGCCCATCACACTCAGTTTATGAAAAAGCTCTTCCGGACTGGAGACAGATTGGATTGCACAATCTGTCAACAGTTTGAAAAAGTTGGGCCAGTCAGTTCTGCACAGCAGAAATCTCCCTGGACAGGAACTCTGCCTTCTTACGTGTGATTTATGATTGATAGCCTTTATAATGTTCCATCAATCTAAGTCTGGTAAGCATCCAGGCTGGACTTCCGCCATGCTATCTCTAGCCTTCAGCCAACTCGTCTCATCTCTTTCAAGGACCCTTCATACCAAGGGGACCTTGGGCGAAGAGTGAGTGGTCGAACACGAACAGGAGCAATCAAGTCCAAGGCCTCTCCCACTGCCCTATCATAGGACAATACAAGTTCCCCTGGACTTGTGCTTTCACACAGCAATCCCGATAGGTCCAGCACCACCGATAGACCATTTGGGGTAACTCCCCTTAAAGGGCAGTACCAGACCATCTCCACAGGAGTAGGTCCATTTGGGGGGGTGCCCCAACACCGAACCCTATGGTGTGATGGTCAGACCAACAGACAGGTTCCACCTCCACATCAGTGATCTCCATCCCCAGGAAGAACAGCAGATCCAATGAGTGCCCTCTCACATGGATAGAGGAGGTAACTACCTGTGTGAGGCCCAGCATTGTCATTAGCTGGAGGAGATTTTCACCAAACAACGAGAGTTCATCATTGACCCAGGCATTGAAGTCCCCCCAAATTTTCCATCTGGGGGACTCCAATACCATGTCAATGATGAAGTCCGCAATCTCCTGCAGGAAGACACCCCCATCTCCTGGTGGATGGTAGATGAGGAGTATCCTGCAACCTACACCCGCACCCATGATACACTCAAAAGATCTGGTAGACCCCACTGGGACATCCACAAGGTCCAGTTCGGTCTTAAAAAAGATGGCTACACCCCCACCCCTATGATCCAACCTTGGGCGGTGAATCACCGAGAACCCTGCTGGAACTGCAGAGGTACAATACTGGGCCTGCATTTTCATCCAGCCAGGTCTCTGTGATGTAAGCCAAATCCACAGTTTCAACAAGATCAGCTATAATAGCTGTCTTGTTTTTGATGGATCTGGTATTACATAACACTGCCCAGGTTGGATGAGATACTGGGGAAGACCTTGACTCCTGACCAACATCAATTACTGGGCCCTTGGGTATGGGAACAAGTCAGGGATTACCCCAGTCTTGGCACCATTTCGCCCCAGGGCATCGCCTGGACCCCACCACCTCCATACGTCCCCCCCCTCCATTTCCCCACTAGGTCCAACCCTGCACCCCCTTCGACACCTCCTAGCAATCCCAAGGGATTGACAATGTTTGTAAGACTCTAAAGCCAAGGGAGGACAATCAAAGGGGTGCAGTTCCCTGAGCCTGGTGTGCGAATACTGCCTGACCCTCTTATAGTTTTCTCTACATATACTAGAAGTCAAATCAGTCAACACACACTAAAACAATTATAACAAAAATATTAATAATAATATTACAAATAATAATATGCCCTACCAATCTCTCTCACAGATTGGAAGGCAATTTAAACATAAATCCCCAACAAAAAATATATATTACCCACCATCCCACAAAAACCAACTCCAAATCAACCCCTAATAACTAAATAATATACAGTAATAATATAAAAACTTTAAAACCAATCTTATTCTAGAGCCACTCAAATATTTCAGTCTTGGACACAGAGTCTCAAAGAGGCAAAGTCAGTCTGGGTGAGTCATGCAGACTCTAAAGAGGGTGATATCCACAATTAACAGAAAAATATATAAAATAAAATAAAAATAAAATAAAATTCCAATAACCCCCTCTCACTGGGTATATGGAAAATAATAATTAAAATCTGATGAAGTTCTGATCCCCAAGCCATCTCACAGCCTGGGAGTACAGGTAAAGAGGCACTCTCACTGCTTGAATAAAACTCTGGTACTCTCCCTCTCACTGGTCATACAGGAGTCAGAAAATAAAGTACAATAAAGTTTTTGAGACCCCTGGCCCTCTCACTGCCAGGAGATATGAATAAATAAAGCACTCTCACTGCTCAAATATACAGGTAAAAATTCAAATCTGACTGTTTTCCTCCAGTTGAGTCACAGGTGGAGACCTCCACGAAGAACAAAAGTCCAGCCCAAATCGATAATCCAATCCTTAGATCCCTACCTGTGAAGGCCAATCAACGAAAATATCTGCTCCACAAAACAGCACCCCGATCGAGTCAGCCCACCGGCAGGCCCAACAAGGGGCCTCAGAAAACCGTGCACCCACCTGTCGGCTCCCCATTCAGTCCAGGCACGATCCACCAAAGCAAGCAGATTCTGGCAGTCAGGCAGACCAGAATGTGGGGACCACAGTTCAAATATGCACACGTCCAAATGACTTTTTCAGAGTAACAGGTAAACCATGAAGATTTGGAACCTGGCATGCAGTTTCAATACAGGGATATTTGCAGTATACCTTACCAAGAAGAACAATGCTCTGGCAGACTGAGCAGGATGTGTCATGTGACCCACGAATGGTCTCTGGAACTGGTAGTTCTAACCCTATCTTCAAAATGGGAGTCACAGAAATTCGTCTGTTTACATCACAGGAGAAGAGGAAATTTCTTGTTTTGTTGCAGACCCACATCTTGGGGAAGAGTCCCAGAGGTTGCTCTTAGCTGACCTAAAGGAATACATTCATGCATGCTTGTCTTTGGAAAGATTTTCTGAAGCTGTTGGAGGGAACATGCAACCATGATCATAATAGCCCCAGAATGCACCAGACAGCCATGGTTCTCACTGATCCTGAAACAGTCTCTGATACATGCAATCAATCTCCTGATAACTCAGGATCTGCTGACAATCACTCAGGGCAGAGTTTATCATTCAAATCAGAAGACACAGCCCTAAAAACATGGCTCCTGAAGGGCTATAATTTGCAGAGCTAATATTAACTAGCTAGGTAAGGGAAGTGTTGAAAGTAACAAGGAAACCTACAAAAAAAAGTAGAAAAGGTATTTAATAAGGTGCAAAAGTTGTTCTAAGAACTCAGAAAATGCAGACGTGGGTTTGCTCCTAGACTACCTCTTAGATCTTAAAATCAAAAGGTCTCAGATCATCAACCCTAAAGGTGCATCTGGTTGCTATTTCAGCCTGTTGATCAAATACCAGTTCAAAGTCATTAGCTTTCATTCAGTGATTAAAAGGTTCTTTAAAGGATAGAATCACTTACACCCACATGTAAAAAGTGTAGTGCCTGCACTGGGTCTCAGTTTCAATTTGATTCCTACTCAGTTGATGAATGCTCTATTTGAACCAATAGATAACTGTGTATTAAAGTATTTTACATGGGAAATGTTATTACTTGTAGGCATTACACATGTAAGAAGAATTAATGAGTTATAAGTGCTAAGCATAGATCACAGTTGCTATGTGTTCCACAGAAAAAAGGTAGTTCTTTCAATAAATTATTAGAGTTTGTTTAAGCTGGTGTCAGAACATTATCTGAATTAAAATGAAATAACTTTACCTGTTTATTTTCCCAGGCCACATGCAAATAAGGGAGTATAGTATAAACGTAAGAAAGCTTAAGAGTAAGACTGAACCTGTTTGGTGCACCAATAAGCAACTATTTGTAATACTTACACTGGAAGTCTAAAATACCATAGCATTTTGCTAATTGCTCCATTACCCTATTAGCCAAATGACAAACCTCTTAGTAAACGCTTACAAAATCACTAAATTTGGAGCTGCATTATTTGTCTTTGTAGAAGCAACTTAGCTATTTCAACAATGCTGTTTGTAGCTGAATACACAAATTTAGCAACTGGTAGCTTATGCATTGTATTTATCACTTATGGGGAGGTAATGTGATCCGGCTCCACTAGAGCAGGGGCATGCAAAGGGATGACTTGGGAAATTACAGACTGGTCAGTCTGACCTTGATTTCAGGTAAGTTACTGGAAATCTTTGTTAAGGTACAAAGAGTATAATCTGTGGAGGCAAATGGGTTGCAAGATCGGAGGCAGCACGAGATTGTAGCAGGAAGAGCATGTCCAACTAACCTCATTAATATTTTTGATTGTCTCACAAAAGTCTTGGACAGGGGCCAGGCAGTGGATATATTTTCCCTTGATATTAACAATGAATTCATTTTTTTTTCCACAGAAAGCTAAGAAAAAAGATGGGTGACCTGTAGACAGGGGACAAGTGGACAAGGTGGATAGGGAACTGCCTAGGGGTGGGGGGAGACAGGAAGCAGAGGGCGGTCATGAAAGGGGCATGCCTAGAAGCTAGGGGAGTCATGAGCCGGGTAAAACAGGAATCGGTTCTGTGATATGTGCTCCTCAATATATTTATTTATGATATAGGAGAGGGAATCCAGAATATGGTATCTTTTTGCAGATGATACAAAGACCTGTGGCAGAGAGGACACTGAGGAGGAACTTAGCTAAATTAAGAGACACCTAAACAAATTGGAACTGTTTTCCAGATTATTACTACTGAAGTTTAACACACAAAGGTTCAAAGTAATACACATAGTGGGAAAGAACCCCATAGTGAACTACTGCATGGAGGAGTAAGGGTGCTACAGACAATTGAGGAGAGAGTGACTTAGGGGGTCATCATTAGTAACAGTCTCAGATATACTGCTCAGTGCAACAAAGCATATGGGAAGGCAAATGAGATGCTTGGCTGTATAGGAAGAGAATTTTATTGTAGGAGGAAAAGGTGACACTGCCCCTGTACAGGTGCCTGGTTAGGCTGTGCCAGGGGTACTCTCTGCAGTTTTAAAGTCCACACATTAAGAAAAAACAGGTATTGCTTAAAGACCATACAAAGGAAGGTCACTAGGTTGATCAAGGGGCAACAGGGGAAGGTTGTATGAGGAAAGGCTGGCAGATCTTCATACGTACACACTGATGACCAGGACAGAAAGGGGAGATATTGATATGTACTGTACAAGTTCCTGAAAGGAACCAGCAGCTTGGACTGTAAGGATCTGGTCACAAAGAATGAGGGAGGAGGGAGTAGAAGACATGGGGCCCGATTTTCCAAGGTTAACACTGGGCTTGCCTCAAGCCCTGCATCAGCCCTTATGTTTGACACAACTGCACCAAACACATTATCGCAACTTGCTCCCAATTTTAATACATTTGGCACAGTTGCAGCATTTTCCACACTTTACAGCAGCTTGTGCCAAATATTTAGTGAAAGCCCTGTAAAAAGAGTCCCCAAATGAGGCAAAGTTAGACTGGGGGGGACTAGTCTAAGTTGTTGCATTTGGCACACCTGACAGAAAATTGCAGTTGGTGCCATAGGAATGCTGCAAGGTCCCTGCACCATATGTTCAGTGCACCAGGGACTTGCAGCACCCACATCTCCTTTTAAAATCAGGCCCATGGTTTACAAACAAGTGTGTGTGTGTGTGTGTGTGTGTGGGGGGGTGGATTCAGGAGGGATGTGAGGAAATTCTTCTTCATGGAGCTGGTGGTGGATGAATGGAATAGACTGCCCAGAGAGGTGGTTGAAGCCAGGACTGTGACAGGGTTTATACATGGGTGAGGCAGATATAAGGGAACAGTGGGGGATCCACAGGCAGAAGAGGACAAGGGATACCTGGGGAAGGGGCTGAAAATCTGCCACTAGAGCCACCAGATCTTTAAATCAAGCTTGGTGATAGGCTGAGCATGGTTCTAGGCAGTCAAATGGGCAGGATAGGTGGACTGATCAGTCTTTTTTTGCTGCCAAATTTTATGTATCTAAATTCTAATCCATGTATAAATTACATAGAAACAGAAAAAGACAATGACAGCAGGAAAAGACCAATGGTACGTCTAGTCTGTCCATGTTATCCTATCATACTTCGAGACTTAAATGTCCCTATGAGGTCTTTGCTTACCCTATTCTCCTTATTGGTCTCCCCATTTCCACCTTTCTCATCCCTCTGAGTAGCTACTATACCTTAGGCTCTATCTCATCTGTGTTTGAAGCCATTTAGGGTTTTAGCACCAGTACCCCTGCTGGAAGATCATTCCATGGCTCAACAAATAATTCTTCCTTACATCCTTTTTAAACTTTGCCCCCGTTACTCCCCCTTCATGATCCTGTGTCCTAGCTTTTCTTTTACTGGTAAATAGCTCTTTACAGTTCATCTTATGTATTCGTTTCAAGAACTTGAAGGTCTATATCATGTCCCTGCCCTCTCGTCTGCAAATAGACACAACCTGCCCTGGATTCCCTCTCCCATGTTGGTGATGAACATATTGAAGAGTGCTGGGCCCAGGACAGATCCCTGTGGTACTCTGCTGGTGACATCTCATTCCACTGATCTGTCCCTATTCATCACATCTCTCTGCTGCACCCCCTCCAACCAACTCCCTACCCACCTTACTATTTCCTTAGCTGTTCCCAGATCCCCCATCTTCTTCAGCAATCTTTGGTGTGGCACCGAATCAAATGCTTTGCTGAAGTTGAAGTATGCCTAGGACTAATTCCCCTCATCTGGTAGATTCCACCCTTCTGAAATCTAGCACATCAGCCTTAGCTGAGGGCTTACTGATTCCCAGGACCATCTTGAACCATGTGGAACTGTGGTCATGGAACCAAGTGATTCCCCAACCTAAACTCCACCTGCTTTTTCCAGGTTGGTGAGTACCACATCGAGAATGTTGGAATGTCAAGTGGGATTTATGACCTGCTGCACCAGAATGCAGTCCTGCAAAGTATCAAGCAGGGCCTGGCTCCTGGTGCTCCTGGCTGCTAGGATATCCTCGTTAATGTCTGGCAGGTTGAGATCCCCTGCTACTACAACCTCACCTTCTGCTGCTCCATTTCCTACCTCTTTCCTTAGTTCCTTATCTTCCTCCTCTCCCTGCCCTGGTGGCCTGTAAACCACTCTCATGTTAAGTTTCCTACCCAATGACTCTGTGAACTGTGCCTAGAGTGATTCTATCTCCACTTTCCCTCCAGTGGATGCATCCTTTACTGCCTCTATTCCTTCCCGGGCATGACCTCAACACCATAAACTGCTATTTACAAGCTGACTTCCACAAGCTACAAGACTGGTTCCTCACAAATAAGCTTGTACTAAATCTAAAAAAAACTCAGACCATAATCTTTGGTTCCTCTGCTAAGTTTAAGATGTGTCCTGTCCCGCTGATGATTTTGAGCTCAGATGGATCCCCTGTTGCCAGTACTTCCTCCTTCAAATATCTGGGAATCACTCTTGACTCTCACTTAGACCTCTCCCCCTGCATATTCAAAATGTATGTAGGGCAACAAATATCAAATTGGGCCTAGTCTACAGAGCTCGGGGAACCTAACAGTTGCTGCATGTCTTGCCCCTACCAAAGGAATACTTCTTCCTACGCTATGGGCTCACAACCTTTCCCCTTGCAACAAAAGCTAGCCTTGTCAAGTGGGACGTGGCCTATAGTACTGTCTGCTGATTTGCCCTTGCTGTACCCCGACTCACCCATCACTGTGAACTGTATGACAAACTACACTGGTTGTCTCTGTGTAAGTATTGCTCTTTTGTTCTTGGCTGCTTCATTGACAAAATAGTCCGTACCACCACCACTCCTGCCCTGTCCACACTTCTTAAACCTGCCCAACCGTCATACCTACTTAGGTCCATTGACTCGCAGTCCTTTCTTGTCCCTAAGTCCCGTACTTTGTCTGGTGACCAAGCCTTTGCAGTCAGTGCTTCCAGATTCTGGAACTCCCTTCCACTGCTCATCAGGTGTATCACTTCTCATCACTCTTTGAAGAGATCCTTGTGGACATATCCAAAATCCACCTCAGCCTGCCACTGTCCCTACAGTGCTTGGTTTACCATACTCCTGCATGGTTTCCTTAACCTCTACATTTGAAACAAGAGTGGTGTCCTATATTGTTTGCTATACTCATGTACTTAAGCAATTTATCATCTATAAAGTTTCACTATATCGTGGCTTGTCCTAATGCTCATTCTTCCATGTAATGTATATTGCCTTGTATTGTGTTATTGCCTCTACCATTGTGTTCATGTTTCTCAGATTACTGCCTGTCATCCCTTCTTTGTTACACTGTTATGTTATTTTGTATATTTACCATTGTAATCTCCCGGGTCACACCTGAAAACAAAAATTTTTTGTCAAGTGTGCTTACCGGGTAAACTAATGCTAAATAAATAAAATAAATGGCCACCCCACCCCCTCTACCCATCCCAATGTCTCACCTCTATAAGGTGTAGCCAGGGACTCCCAGGTTACAGTTGTTGCTCTCATTATCTCATGTTTCTTTAACAGACACTAGATCCAGCCCAGAGTGTACCACCAATGCCTGGAACTCATTAAATTTATTACCACAACTTCTGGTATTGAGGCACACCAGTCACCAACTTTCTATCCCATCCTTATTGGTTCTTGGCTGGTTTTCCCTATCATAATTCCCTGGTATCCATGGTGATTTGTGTTTTTCCTTTTTGTTTTCTGGTTTATTTGGACTACATTCCTCAGCTTCTTAAAGTCATTCCACTCTGCTACTACCTCTTGTACCCCTAGCACCATCCCCATGGGAGTCCTCACTACATTCCCCACTTCACTTTCCTCAGCTGTGGAATCCTAGCCCCAGCTAGTTTAACTGTCTGCCAGCGTAGATGCCAAACTTCTTCCCTAATGCACTAGTGCCTTCCCTTGTTAGGTGAAGTCATCACCTTTGAAGAGTCTACTATCCCAGAAGACCACCCAGTTCCCTATAAAGTGGTACCCCTGTTCCTGACACCACTCTTTTAACCACCCATTGAACTCCTTAATCTTCTCCTTCCTCACTCTAACCTCAGACTTCTTCCTACTCTAGACAAGGAGAAATTCAGAAAAGGAGAAGGAAGATGAGTGCTTCTTCAGTCCATCTCCCAGCCTCTGGAACTCCCACTTCACTGTCTCCACAGGCCAGTTGCCAGATCTTTGCTACCAATGTGTACCAGCACTCCCTTCACCCTGTCCTTCTCCACTATGCTCCTTATCCTTTCTCAGTCCTAGAAGGCTGATGCTCGAGGCAGGCATCTGACAACCTCCCTCCCCTTTCCTGCACTGCCTATCACCCTCTCAATGCCTCTAACCATAGAATCCCCTACCTCTAGACTCCTCCTTACTGATTGCTGCCCACACTTGCCTCCAGGCATCACCACATCTACGTTCCCCTCAACACCAACTGACATGAGTTCCCTCTGTTAGAGTTAGTCAACTATACCTCTTCCAGGGGTGCAAAGTGATTTGCCATCATCATTATCTCCCGGGTATGGCTGACTGCTGTGTGACTGCCCCTGCCACCCAGTCTCTACCCCATCCTCCATCCTTCCATCTTCCATCTTGCCATGCCAGTGGGCCTCTGGAACAGGGGGTAGGGGGGATTGGCACCAGGCTAGGTGGAGAGGAAACTGGGATAGTTCCACCCTTAATGCTGCCAGCAGAGCATGGAGCTCCCTGAAGATCCTACATATTGAGCAATGCCCCCACCTCCAAAGCATAGCCCTGGAGACACAGACCCCACAGTCCCTGCAGCTGACCATGTTCCCACTTACCCTATGCTTCATTCTAGCCTACTGCGTTCTTTTTTGAGTTACTTAGTAATGTGTGGAATAAGACTGCATGTCTTGTAACCTTATCCTATATAGGTAGAAACTAAGATTAATAGTATTAGCAGTATTCGCATTTACCTGCCTTGCCACATACAATTACAGAAACACAATCTCGAAAAAATAAAATAGAATAATTTCGAACTTAGCTTCTCAAAAGATTCTGAATTCTGTCTAAATTCTTAGATGTCATAAAGTTCCAAACATGTTACTAAGTTTCCTTTGCAACACAGACAACTTTTTTTGCAAAACAAATTACATATATACAAACCAGAAATCAAACAAATATTGAACTTCATGTAGTTTGGATCTCCAAATAGATGACAGCAGTAGAGAGGAATCCGAGCTTCAGCAGGCACCAGATGATGATCAGTAAAACAAAGCCTAAAAAGAGCAACATAAACTCAATTAAAATCTGCAGATGGAGAGGTCCTGTAACAAAGCCCTTGAAAGAGCACCATTAGCCCTAAAGGAATACCATGGATATACAAACTACTTCTGATCTCCTGGCACTCCCCACACAGGAAATTCAGCAATCAGATGATTTCAAACTGTTCACAAGATATCAGCCTCTAGCTGGTCAGAAGTTAATGAAAACAAGACTGCAGCAAACAGGTACTTTTCAGTGACAGAATTATGAAAAAATGTTAGTATATGTTAAACAATACAAATGATAAACAATACAAATAATGGGCGAACACCTGGGATCCAGTGATCATCACACAGTGTGGTTCAGCATGAGTACAGTGGCAGAGTCAAGCCATACAAAGGCGAGGGTCCTGGATTTAAGGATGGCAGACTTTACTAAGATGGGGATATGTCTCAAGCATATCCTGGAAGGGAGGGACAAAAGGGGGAGGGAGGAGCAGTGGGCCCATCTAAAAGGAGCCATAGTGGAGGCGACAAACCTTTGCATTAGGCAAGTAAACAAGGGCAAGAGAAAGCCACTATGGTTCTCAAAGGTAGTGGCTGGGAAGGTAAGGGCCAAAAAGATGGCGTTCAGGAAATACAAGGAAACACAGCGGGAGGAGGACAAGGTAATGTATTATGATAAACAGACGGAGGCAGGGAAAGCAGTCAGGAGAGCAAAGGCACAAATGGAGGAAAAAATAGCGCAGGAGGTAAAGAAAGGAGACAAGACTTTTATAGTTACATTAGTGAAAGGAGAAAAACCAGGGGTGGGATAGTAAGGCTTAAATGGGAAGAAGGAGAATATGTGGAAGGAGACCTGGAAAAATCATCAATACTGAACAAATATTTTTGTTCTGTATTCACAGAAGAAGAAGGTGAGGGACCACAGTTAGGCAACATGAACAAATATGGAAGGGAGATGGACACCAGTCTATTTACAGAAGACAGAGTCCTAAAGGAACTCAAAAAAACTGAAAGTGGACAAGGCAATGGGACTGGATGGGATACATCCTAGAATATTAAGGGAACTACGGGAGGTGCTGGTGCCACCACTGGCAGCACTGTTCAATGAGTCACTCAATATGAGAGTGGTTCCAGAGGACTGGAGGAGGGCAGATGTATTCTCTCTTCACAAAAGTGGCAGTAAGGAGGAGGCTGGAAACTATAGACCAGTCAGCCTCACCTCAATAATGGGGAAGATTATGGAATCACTACTTAAACAAAGGATCGTGGAACATCTTGAAGTCAGCAGAGCACAGGGTCAGAGACAGCATGGATTCACAGTGGGAAGGTTATGTCAAACAAATCTAATTGATTTCTTTGACTGGGTGACTAAGGTCGTGGATCAGGGGGAGTGGTGGATGTCACCTACCTGGAATTCAGTAAGGTCTTTGATACTGTTCCACATAGAAGATTTGTGAATAAGATGGACAATCTGGGAGTGGGTCACAAGGTGTTAAACTGGGTTAGGAACTGGTTGAGTGATAGAAGACAGGGTCGTGGTAAATGGTGCTCAATCTGAGGAAAGGAGGGTGACCAGCAGGGTGCCACAGGTATCAGTCCTGTTTAGTGTCTTCATAAGTGACATTGCAGAGGGGCTGGAAGCAATCTTGTGCAAAATTGGAATATTTCACTGAGTGAAATATTTCGCGTAATTAACGCATTACGTGAAATATTTCACTTGGTGAAATGCAAAATTTCACCCACAGTTGTGTGCGAAATTTCACCCCCAAGCCATGAAATTTCACCTGCGGGTGAAATTTCGCCACTGCTGGTGTAATTACATCACTTGTGGGTGAAATTTCGCCTCCAATGGGCAAAATTTCACCATCTATTCTGGACTGGTGGATTGCCGAAATTGCAGGCGAAACTGTGAAATTTCACCCCAGTTATGTAAAACAATTCATGTGGTGAAATTGGTGATCTTGCCACAATTTCCCCAGCGAAATTTAATTTTGCTGCATCCCTATCTGGAGGGGAAGGTGTGCCTCTTTGCAGATGACACTAAGATCTGCAATAGAGTAGACATTCCAGGAGGGGTGGAAACAATTAGGAGGGACCTAGATAAACTGGAGGAATGGTCCAGACTGTGGCAGCTGAGATTTAATGTGAAAAAGTGCAAAATCATGCATTTGGTGAGCAAGAACACAGGAGAGGATTACATGATGGGGGGGGGGGAAACTGATGGTCACCAAACAGGAAAGGGATTTGGGGGTAATCACTTCTTTTTTTTTTTCAATTCAAACTTTATTAATTTTCCCGTACAAAGAGCGAATCAAGACAATGGATAAAATGTCCATATACAGCAGCCATGGAGTATGAAGTGATTCACTTTCCCCCCACCCTCCCATCCACCCTACCCCACTTCCACCCCAAACAACCCAGCGCCATTGTGCATCTCTAGCACTATCCCTATGCATATTACCTATTAATGCTTAACCTTGAAGTGCATAGAGAGCCTGTAATGGTCCCCAGATTTTATCGAACTTCTTAAGTTTATTAGATAAACTGGCAATAGTCCTTTCCATTCTGAGATTTGCATGTAACTCCTGAAGCCATTCAACATATGTTGGCACCTCCGTATCCCTCCAATGTCTTAAAAAAACCTTTTTAACTGAGCATTGACATCAGAGCTATATATACTTCCTGTTCACCACGAGATGGAGGAAAAATCTCCAAGGAGGCAAATTTCGGGGTGAAGAGGTCCGAGAGCCCCAACAGAGGGTCAACACGCTGTTTGATCGCAGTCCAGAGTGGAACAATTTTAGAACAGCTCCAGAAAATATGAAGAAGATCTCCTTCTTGAGATTGACATCTTGTACAAAGGGGGGAGGACACAAGACCAAGCCTAGCAAGTTTCTGCGGTGAGTAGTAGATATTATGCAGACTCTTAAACTGCATTAGACTAAGTCTGTCCTGCTTAAGGAATTTATGGCAGTTCTGCCATAGGAGAGAACAGTCCAAATCTTTACCCAGAAAGAGAGAGGCCCAAAAGGAAATGGGAGCATAATTATCAGTGTAGACCCAGGTGAAGAGAACACTACATATTTTGGAAACGGCATGAGGCAGACCTGCCAACTCTGTTAGGGTGCTCTGAAAATTGAAATTAGGAGGTGGGGGAGGTCGAGCCCATTACCTTAACCAAAAGGTGATGAAAATGGAAAATTTTAAAAATATTTGCATGAGGTATCGAGAACTTACACATAATATGAGCTGAAGAATACCATTGACTATTAGGTGACACAAACTCCTCTAAACAGCAATTTCTTATCTGAGAAAGCCATGTGGCTGGGAGGGGCTTACCCTCTAATAAGAAATTGGGACTGCCTATAACAGGTTGTGATAAATCCTTGAGATTCATATATCTTAGAAATGCACACAACTGAGTATGAACCCTGATAGAGACAGCTATAGAGGAACTACGTAGAGACTTTGGTAGAGAACCCATTTTGGTTTATAACAACGCAGTGGAAGCAGATTCAACAGCTAACCAAGTCGTGATATATGTAGCAACCGTGGAGAGCTGGTCCACGGTCTGCCATCTGAGATATTTATTGGCCTGGCTGGCCCAATAGTATAACCCGATATGTGGAAGTCTTAAACCTCCTTTGGCCTTCGGGGCCGCTAACTTATGAAATGCCATTCTGGCCTTCTTATCCCCCCCATGTAAAAGCGGAAATCATACCATGTACCTTTTTGACCCAGGACAAGGGAAGCCATATGTTCAACATGTTGAGGGGGTAGAACAGATGAGGAAAAATATTTATTTTTATTAAATTTATTCTGCCCCAAAGAGAGAGAGAGAGAGAGTAGAGCCCACCTACGAAGGTCAAGATCTACTTTATGTACTAACGCATCAATATTTAACTGTCTGAGCCGCGTAGTGCTCCTTGCTAAGAAGCCCAAGGTATTTAATATAATCAGACTTCAGGAGTCCAAACACAGTAATATCCTGCTTACAGATCCTATGATTAAGAGGAAAAACTACCGTCTTTCCTACATTGAGTTTATAATTTGAAACCTTACTGAAATCATCTATAAGCTTTAAGATGGCAGGAATAGATGTGAGTGGATGCGATATCTGTAACAATAAGTCATCTGCATAGGCCGCCACTTTAAACATCTGTTCCCCAAGAGAGAGAGATACCCGATATACCCTGGGCTCCTGATAACCTTCTGATAAGTGGCTCTAAATAAATATTAAAGAGAAGAGGAGATAGGGGACACCCCTGTCTAGTCCCAACGTGTAGTCTAAAGGGGTTAGAAATAACCCCATTACATAAGATTCTGGCAGAGGGTAACTTATATAGAGAACTCACCCAATTCCGGAATTTCTTAGGGAAACCGAAGGCTTCCATCGTAAAATAGGTACTCCCAGTGGACTCTGTCGCATGCCTTCTTGGCATCCAAAGAGATCAAGACCATTGGATGAGGAGCACCCTTGGATGCCAAGAAGACATAAGACAGGGTCCTCAGATGGTCAACCGATGATCTCCCTTTCATGAAACCAACCTGTTCAGCCCCGATAAGAGAATGAAGTACTGCCTCCACAAGGTCGGCTAATAATTTTGCCAGGATTTTAATATCTTGGTTAATTAGGGATATCGGCCTATAGCTTGCCACCTGATCTGGCGGTCTGTCCAGCTTGGGCAACAGAACTATTAAGACCTCAAAAAGAGAGGGATCAGACACTTCACCCGAGAGAATGGCCTGGAAAAGTGGCAGCAGGATGGGAATAAGCTGTTTTGAGAAAACTTTATAGAAATTTGAAGTAAACCCGTCAGGGCCCGGAGATTTGTCGGATGGGAGAGATTTAACTACTCTTTTGATTTCACCCTCAGAGATGGGAAACTCCAGAATTATTTGTTGGGATTGAGTAAGGGTTGGCAACTGTAAATCACTCAGATATTCATAAAGTCTTTTCCTTAGATGGGGAATTAACCATAGGACCATATAAATCCCGGAAGTACTTCGTAAACTCCTCCGCTATCTCCGGGGGCAAGACCCTAAGAGAATTATCACTAAGACAGTGGATGGCAGGAATGAGTCTGGTGGATTCCTGCTGCTTAAGATGTAGTGCTAGCATTTTACCCACCTTCTCACCTTGATCGGTATATACCGCATTTGTTTTCAAAACTGCATATTCGGCTTTTTCCGTTAACATTGCTAAGTGTAGGCTTCTCTCAGCTTCATTAAATCTTGTTTGAATGCCTCAGAGGAAGAGGGAGAAAGAACAGTACCCATACTCCTAATTGGGGAAAGAGGATTAGAAATCTGAGATGTCCTCTCCCTCTTCCTATTTGATGTTAAACCAATTATAATCCCTCTTAGATATGCCTTACAGGCACCCCATATCATATCATGTCCTGCTTCCCCATAGAGTTAGAATTAAAAGCAATAAACTGCTCTGTTTGGGATGCTAGGTATTGAACCATCTTCGGCTCTTTCAGGATTTGGTTATTCAGCTTCCATCTGCCCCCTTCATTTGGCAACGAGGCCAAGGTTATTAGGCAGGTGACCACAGAGTGATCCGAAGGGTGTCCTGAAACAATGCTAGAACATATAACCCCTGGTAATAGGCTTTGAGAGATGAGGATATAATCAATCCTAAAAGAGGTTGCATGCACCGGATAAACAAAAGTGTATTCCCTTACACTGGGATGCAATACGCGCCAGATATCACAAAGACCAATGGAATCCATCAGGTCCCTAAAGGCTCTTTGTGCCGGGGAAAGACCTTGATGGGATTGACCCAACCTGTCAAGGGCCTGATCAAAAACGAGATTGAAATCAACCCCTATGACCATGGGAGTGTCCAAAAAGGGAGTTAGGACTTTAATTATCTCGGCAAAAAAGCTAGGGGAGTCTGCATTGGGGCCGTAAATAGTACCCAGGAGAATGTCCAAAGTATGCAATCTACCTTTTACAAACAGGAATCTGCCTGAAGGGTCAGATATAACTTGAAAAGGCTTGAACAGAACTGACCTATGTAGGAGGATCATGACCCCTCTACTATGGGTCGTTCCTTCCACTGCAAACATCTGCCCAATTTGTTGCCGTCTCATCTTTTCAGCCCCCCCATGAGCAAATGCGTCTCTTGGAAAAACACAATTTCTGCCTTTAAATGGCTTATGTGCTTCAGTATTTTATACTGCATGGTATTGTGCCTCACCCCCTTAACATTCCCACTAATAACTTGAATGTTTCTAGCCATCATTCATATTGTCAGCTCAGGATCCTCCAAAACACACATATATACAGTATGCATACTCCATCTATAGTGCTCCAAACATAGTATGCGCTGGGTTGTTCTACCATCCCCCCAATTCTGTCCCCATTCAATTCATTCCCCCAACCACCCCCCCACGATCCCCCCACCAAAAACACTAGACCCTACCCCTCCTCCCACCACCTCCCATACTTTACATGGTACATGATGTCCAGCAGACTGAAAAGTTCCTCTCCCCCAACCACCCTGCCCTCACAAAACAGAAATCAGGAACAAAATTGCCCCTCAATACTCAGAACATTCCAATAGCGTAGCTTATTCTCTGCATTAATATCCTGACAATACCCCTAGATGATCCCAGGGGGCTGGCTATACCAGCCCTTAAGAAAAAACAATTCCCCCTATAGTGATCCCATGAGCCATACAACCTCACAGCCCGCAGCGCATGAGGGCTCAAACCCAGAGGTATTATATGTGAAGATTAATCTCAGATGCCCTCTTGTGGTGTAGCCAATATCAGTGCTTAAAGAATGAGAGCAGACAGTCTCTGGCTACCCGCTGTGAAATAGGGGAGAACTGAAAGGCCCAAAATCTCTGTCCAGCGCATATATTAAATCAGAACCAGTGGCCATCGCAATAAGAAGGAGAAAATGTTTTAAGAACAAAAAAAAAAGAGGGGGAGAAAAAGGAAAAAATGGGAGCCCTCCAGAGACAATACTTGGACAAGGTTATAAAGAGGGAGCAAACCAAAGCCCAGTGAGAGTGAGCAAAACCCTAGCATTTTCATCTATCCTTAAATGCAGGATCTCTCTTAATATACAGATTATCCTTGTACATTGCCCATTAATAGCAGGGAACATGAGAAGGAGTGAAATCTGAGAACAATAAAAAAGGTATAGACCATGTTAACCAGGCCAGGGAGAGACCGCAAAGGCCAGAGAGGTCTCATAATAAAATCTGAAAAAGAAAAGCATTGCCCCCCCATTGCCATGAGATTGGGTCAACGCTACTGAGAAACAGAGGCATCAGGACTAGCACAATGGGATTTAGCATAAGAACCATAGCCCCGTTCATATGCTCATTACATGAAGCCAAGAAAACACAAATGAGCCTGCTAACACCTAGCACGTGAATCACAATTGAGACAGAAATAAACCAAAATGAGAAATAAGTGTCCACAGCATATCAAAAAGTCCTGAAGATGAAAACCAGATCGGGAATAGAATATCCATTTTGCAGCAGAAGGAGGACCCCACTCGAGAACTGTAATGGAGAGATAAATAACCAGGTATACAGTATATCCGTGGTCTGGCCACAAAAGCATTGCAGCCAAATATGATTTACTGCAGATAGACAGCTCCACCAGGTGGAAATTTGGCGTGTCTTCCTACACCAGATCCTCTCTCATATAGGCTTGAATAGATCAGAGAACGCTTCTTTGAGCCCAGTAGATGTTGTCTCCACCTCTTCATAGGTCACCCACGAGCCATTTATACACACTTGAAGCCTTGCAGGAAAACCCATGCGGAACTTGATTCCCGTGGCGATCAGCTTGAGGACCACTTTATGAAACGTAGCTCTTTCTGGCGTACAGATAAGGGCAAATCTTGTGCCACCCTCAGCTTTTTACCTTCCCATTGTAAATCTTGCACCTCTTTAACCTTGTATAGGAAGTGTTGTCGCTCCTCAAAATTCAGAAAACAAAGTATAAATGCCCTAGGAGGGGCTCTAACTGAGGGAAGGGGGCATAGTGCCCAGTGAGCTCTTTCTATGATGTAGCTAGCACCGAAAGGAGAAGGACCTGCCACCTTTTCCACAAATTTTTGGTAAACTTGACAGGATCCAAGCCCTCTTCACCCTCTGGCAAGCCGATTATTACTGCATTATTACGGCGACTACGCCCCTCCAAATCTTCAATCTTATTCTCCATTTTCACTAGCCTTTGCCTCAGAGCCACCAACTCCAGATCAGCTTTATCATACTTCTTTTCAACCGATCGTATACATACTTCGTTGTCAGCAGTTCTCTTAGAAAGCTCCTCCAGGGTACTAGAAATGCTTTTAATTTCCCCTGCCATATTCTGCATTTCAGCCTTAAAAGGCTGAAACTCCTCTAGAAACCTCGAGAGGGTAAGAAGGTCACTATCAGGACACTCAACGGTAGCAGGCAGTGAGGGTTGGGAGGGGGATGCCCTGGCTTTCTTAGAGGCCTTCGGGTGTAGTAGGAGGTGTGTGCTTTGGAGTGATTTTCGGCATCTCCTCAACCATCGATACCCCACAAACAGAACCGGAGTGCTCAGAGAGGCTGTGAATTACTAGTCTTCTGTAGAAATACTGAAAAGCAGGATTTGAAGGCAATAACGGCAGTAGATCGGAGCGGTGAGGCTGCCTACCTAGCGCATCGCATCACGTGACTCTCCGGTGTTCACTTCTGATGACCTAAAGGTGGCCAAACAATGTGCCAAGGCTGTGGGGAGAGCCAGTGGGACCTGGAGTGCATAGGGTGAGATATCACCAGCAGAAGGAAGGAGACAGTGTTGCCACTGTACAGAGTATTGATGATGCCTCATTTGGAATACAGTGTGCAGCTCTTGAGGCTGCATCTCCATAAGGACATAGGGTAGCGATAGTTCAAAGAAGGGCAACATTGATGGTGCAGGGCCTGTGCCAAAAGTCATATGAGGACAGAATGGGATACCTCAATATGTGTACCCTGAAGGAGAGAAGAGATAGGGGAGATATGATAGAAACCCACAAATATCTAAAAGTCATAAATGGTATACCGGAAGGTAGCATCTTTCAACAACGGAGATGTCTGGGAACAAGGGGGCATGACATGAAGCTGAAAGGGGGTAAACAAAGGGGTAGCATGAGGAAGTATTTCTTCACAGAAAGGGTGGTGGATGCATGGAATAGATGGAATAGATTCCTAGTGGAGGTGGTGGGGGCAATCACAATGGAGGGATTCAACCATGCAGGGAACAGGCATAGGGGAACCCTAGCAATAGGAGCGAGGAGGCAAAGCCGGAGATCAAGTAGGGTCTGCGGCTTTTACAGTAGGCAGGGAAAATGGGCAAACTAGATGGGCCTAGTGGTCCTTATCTGCTGTCAATTTCTATGTTTCTATAATCAGTTTAAAAGTATTTAGACAAAAATAAAACAAATTCTACTGACCATAAAATTAGTAGAGCAGTACAAGTTGATAGTAAATGAATGTAGCAGCCATAATTAACAACCACTATTAGATCCAGGAAAAAAGATGAGTGAATACCTTTTATTGGACCAACATAGATGATACAAAAGAAAACATGTGCTTTAGCATTAGGACCACACCCAGTCCTTCATCAGAAACTAATGCCAATTGTTTTGGAAGACTAGATAAGGTAAGGTAAAATTTATTTCTTGAGCACCTGTCAGATTATCAAGGCACTTTACAGTAAAATCCAATATAAACAATAACAGAAATTCAAATCATACTGAAAGAGCTTGATAAAACAGATGTCTTAAAATCAGATTTAAAACTCGTGAATATAGTCTATTAACTCCCAGATCATATATAAATAAAACAGACAAAAAACATTGCAAAAAATCCAACTGACTTAAACTCCATTAAAAAAACAACTGAAAACCATATGGAAAGCATACAGTCTAACTGCTATCCAGGAGAGTCATCTCAAGGTCAAATGTCAACAGAACAGATCACACCATTCCTGAAAGAACACATAAAACATAACTTGAGTATTATTTTGAACTATGCATGAGTGACTGTGTTGTTCGTGTACATAAGGAAGTAAATCACACTAACTTAAACTTGCATTTGAATAATTAACCTAAAAAAATAGAACAACAAACAAATATGGATGGGCACCTTTCAGTTGTTAATTTGTCCAACCACACACTGATTACTGGGGAATTAACTGTACTTTCCATGGGTCTCACATTCTGCCCAACAAAACCACTTGACAGAATGCAATTTTATGGGGAACTGGAGGAATACTTCCATAGACTGAGACCTAATTCTTTCACAACAGAGAAGAAATCACAGACAACAACAATTCAGTGGACAAGAGAAAGAAATCATCCAATTTTAACCCCCAAGTGGGCGTAATATGAAATTGGACAACTATATTCATTGTTTTCATCAGACAGTTAACTGTCACATCCTTAATAGGCAAAAACAGACCCTCTATAACCTCTCTCCATTGGAAAGGAGGACAATAAAATCACTGAAATCGAACCACAACATTGTCATAAAAAAGCTTATAAAGGTTCTGTAGTGGTGATCTTAAACCACAAGGACTATGTTTATGAAACTAACAGACAGCTAACAGACCATACCTACTACTGGGAACTGCCAAGTGATCCCATGACACAATACACAAGGGAACTACGGGACATAATTGGATCTTTTCTGAATCATATCCAAGACAGAATAACTGACCTCATCCCTGTTGAACCCAAGCCAGGAACATTCTACGTGCTGCCAAAAATCCATAAACCTGGCAATCTGGGGAGATCCATAGTATCTGGCAATGTTACCCTGACAGAGGAGATCTTAGATTTTGTAGAAACCATGTTAAAACTACTGGCTATGGAAAGGGACAGCTACATTCAGAACACTACACACTTCCTGCGTAAACGTTCTGGTTATAAAGACTTACCACCTAATACCATATTAGCCACAATGGATGTAACCCCTCTCTATATTAATACTCCATACTAGGATGGCATTTCATCCTATCTTAAATACGTACATGAGAAAGGACAGCACCAATACAAAACATATTGTATTTATTCTGACACAGCAATTTCAGCTTCAGTGGTAAATGTCATGTTGAAACTATGGGAACAGCAATGGGCACCAGGATGGCTCCACAATATGCCAACCTCTTTATAACAAATTTGGAGGAGGATTTTTTAAGGCACTGTACACACAAAGCACTTGTTTATTTCTGTCATGTTGATGATCTGTTTATAATTTGACCAGAGGGCACAGACACACTCGAGTTCCATCAGGAATTTAATAACCTCCACCCATCTATAAAACTTTCCCTGAAATATTCTGCCACCAGTGTTAATTTTCTGGACACCACAGTCACCATCAAGGATGGAACCTTGCAGACATGCATTTACAGAAAACCCACAGACAAACAAAGACACTTGCATTGAAATACTAATCAACTGAGGCACAAAAAAAAACTGTACTGTACAGTCAGGTGCTTCAATATCACCATATCTGTTCAAGTGAGAAGGAGGACAGAGATTTGCATTTGGCCACATTGAATAAAACCTTTCTTGAGCAGGGGCACTCTTCCAGAAAATTTGACAGTGGTAGAAAGTGCAATGCGGGTATCAAGGGAGCAACTAGTTTAAAGAAAGGACTACCACCAACAGAACACCCTTAGTAGTCACATATCATCAAAACTTTGAGCTTCTTTGTAAAATTATTAAGGATCTCCAACCAATATTCAGTGAGGATGAAACCCTAAATTGTATTTTTCAAGAACTACCACCACTGTCTTTTAAGCAACCACCTAATTTAACCAACCTGATTGTTAGGAATAAACTTGCTCCAGAACAAAATGACATAGCACTAAATGGTACAAGACCCTGCAATCTCACTAGATGTAAGACTTGTGAGCACATTTCCACTTCCAATAGTATCGATACACTACAAAACAGACAATTCAGGATACAGGGGAATTATACATGTGCATCTCATAATGTGGTTTATTTCATTCAGTACAACAGATTTCCACAAACAGGGTATGTGGGAGAGACAGGACAATCTCTCCGCACCCGAATGACCTCACACAGACATACTGTTAATGAAGGTGACTGAAAAACCATTGGAACAACACTTCTCTCAGTTTGATCACTCCATCTCAGATATGTCGGTACTGGTTTTGAAATTACATTTCAAAAATACACAACAGAGATGGGCTTTTGAGGTCAAGCTCATTTTACTTCTCAGTATGGTGGGAGATGGTATTAACATTGATTTGGGTTTTATGTCACATTACACTACTTAAACTTTCACCGACTTCAGGAACAATGAATGGACATATAATGGGAGTACACTGTGCTTTTTTGGTTTATGTTTTAATACTAAATGGATATAGGATCTCTTTTAACTGGTTATTAATATGTTGGTTTCACCCCCAGGATTATGGTGGGGAGGAGGGTTGGTGGTATGTGGTAAGGCTTATATACAGACACATGTTCATAGATGGACATTTTAGGTACATTATCTCATTTACTAGGTAGTCGGTGTTATGCTTGTTCCTTTTGTGTGCACAAACTCTTGGCATCCAATAATGACATAATGGGGTTACATTGTGTTATGACTATTTAGTGACTATTTGTTCACATCCATAGTGGATATATGATTCCCTCTGACTAGTTATCAATTCTTTGGTATTCTGGGGTGGGGGGACTCCCTTAGGTTTCATTTCAGATTTCTAGGATTGATACTATATATACAGCAAATTGACTATATACTGACACCTTATGAAACAATGAACATATCAGGATACCGGATCTCATTTACTAGGAAGTCTTGTTAGGTTTGATTCTTAATTCTGTACTAACATTTGGCATTTGAAACAATGTTGTAGAAAGATCATGTTAAAGCAGTGTGAGTTTTAATATTAATAGATAATATTGACTTTTTTAGCATAGGACTCAGGATATGCATCTCCAGATAGGGCTAACATTGTATGATTGTGTGAAACAGTTTGTTTATGCTTATTGTTCACACTAGGGCAGCTTATCTTCAAATTCATTAATTGCCATAGACAAAGGAAATATCTTCTTTAGAGGATTTTGTAGCATCATATACTATGAAATTCTTAGTGCATTCTTACTTGTGGTTTAAATCACAGGTCTTTGTTTTAATCAAGTGTGCTCTGTTTTTTTCTCTTAAGATAAAGGTTTATTAATTCTGCAACTTAGACCTAGAAATGCCTTCCTTTTTTTGATGGGACTCTTTTTTCTTTGTTGTTAGGTTAATTGTCAAATGCAAGTTTAAGCTAATGTGATTTAGTTCCTTATGTATACACTAACACACTCACTCATGCATAGTTCAAAATGAAACTCAGTTATGTTTTATGTGTTCTTTCAGGAATGGTATTATCAGTTCTGTTGACATTTGACCTTGAAATGAGTCTACAGGATAACTGTCAGACTGTGTGCTTTCCATATGGTTTTCAGCTGTTTTTTTTTTTAATTGAGTTTAAGCCAGTGTGATTTTTTGCAATTTTTTGTCTGTTTTTTTATGTATGATCCAGGTGTTGATAGAATGTATTCTTCCAAAACAACTGGCATTAGTTGCTGATGAAGGACTGGGTATAGTCCGAAATCTAAAGCACCTGTTTTCTTTTGTAACATCTATGTTGGTACAATAAAAGGTATCAAATCATCTTTTTTTCTGGATCTTTTGTCACAAGGACCAATACAGCAACAAAACTAATTTTTTATGTCAACCGCTATTATAAATGGCAGTACAGCCACATCCAGAGGGTTTTTAGCCTGCCCAGAGAGATGTTAAATACCAAGAAAGGGATAGGGTTCAGGAGACTGGGGACAGCAGAAGGTGTTGGTGACAGCAAATGCAGGGAACGGAGTGGGAGCTTGGGCATTGGCAAAGGCACATCCAGTGATAGGTTAGAATATTTCAGGTAGGAAAATCAGCAGACATGATTGACAACAAGTCTTTTTCTGCTGGGAGCTTTCTGTGTTCGTAGGTTAGATACTAACCACTTGTGCTCGTGGTATCCAACTTTCATTTAAAGCGATCTGGGGATAGGATATTTGGTGTGGCAGCTCTACTCCTTTTCAATACACTACCTGGGAGTGTTTGTTCCACCCACACAGTGGAGGCCTTTAAGGCCATCCTTAAAACATATTTATTTAGTTTAGCATACCCAGTATAGTTGTTAAAGTGGGTTTGTGTTAATATTGTTTTATAATTTTAAAGAGTTGTATATTTACCTAATATTTTTATGTGTTGATTGTACAGTGCCCTACAACCCGGGGGATAAGGTGCTTGATAAATACAAATTTACCTTACCTTGCCACTGTTGCTTATATCATGCCATCCTCTTTTTTCTTGACAATAGCAGACATATCAGCACCATACAACATTTGAAAATTTGAAATAGTCTCTTGAAGAAATCCTGGGTCAACATGTACATTATCCCCCTGCTATTTTCCCTTGCTTCCGCCCCTTCTGCTTTTCCTTGCCTTCCCCCTCCATCTCCCTACCTCTCTCCCTCCCTCTTTCCCTCTCCCACCCTTCCTTCCTCCCTCCTGTCTCCCCACCCTATCCCATTTCCCCTTACATTTTGGGTGCAGTCTCCTCCCTTCTCCCTGACTTCACCTTGAAGCCCTTAGGTGCCTCCTTCCTTCTTGCCCATCTCCTCCTCCCCACACTCCCCCCCTTCCTATCCCCATAAAGGACTCATAGGCACTCTCAAGCTCTTTAACATCATGTTGCTTATAGTAGCAGGTGATGCTGAACTGAATCTTGGCCCTAGTCAATCATTTCCCCCTTAAACTCCCCAAAGGACTAACAGTGACCAAGGTCAACATTCCAAGCCTCCTCCCCAAAACTGGCCAGTTGCATCTCTCATATTTAATCTTAAGCCTGATGTGCTGGTGATCTCAGAGTAGTGCATCTCCCTCAAGATATCTGATGCTGCCATCCCTGGTACACAATCATCTGGCAGGATTTCACTACGAGAGACAGCAGAATTGCAATCTACCTCTCCCCTGGCATCCACCTCAAAACTGCGCTGTCCATCACCTCCCCCTCTGCCTATGAGTTACTCTTCCTCAAGCCCTCCCTCCTTTGTCCCTATGTTAGTAGCTGTTGCCTACTGCTGTCTTGCAATGCCCCCAGCTTCAGTCACTGAGCTCTTCAATACTATTTCTTCCCATGCCTCATCTGGTTAGCTGCTCATTATCAGTGATTTTAACTTCAGATAGATCTCCCCCTCTCTAAATAAATTCTGCCAAAACATTAAGTCCCTCCAGCTTAGACAACTGATCACTGACCCAACCCCCAATTAAGTTTATGCAAACACTGAAGAGGACCAGTCCCAGTACTGAGTCCTATGGCACTACTCTGGTCACTCTCCCATCATTAGAGTGAGTGCCATTTATCACCACCCTCTATCTCCTATCCATTAACCAATATAGTACATGATCACTAGTCATAATAAGCAAGGGGGCAGTGTGGTCTAGTAATTAGAACACTAACTGGGAGATGGTGGATCAAAGATTCCGTCCTCAGCAGAGCAAAATATTTACTGTGCAAACTGAGCAAATCACTGAACCGCAAAGTGCTCCAGTCCACTCATGTGCAGAAATGGGCAAATTCAGAACCTAACTGAAAATATAATGTTGAATCTTAGCTGGAGTACCCTTAGTGAAAAAACTGTAAACAAAAACAAAAAAAAAAAAAAACTTGTGTCCCAGTGGCACCACATGCTAAGGTTTGAAACCACTATTATTAGAATCAGCTATTGTCGTTAAAGTATTAACAAGCTAAAAGACAAAGAACCTGTGTGATAAGGTATTAATGTGCTACTGTCTGAGTTTAACAACTACTATATGTTTGTTTTATATGGAGTTATGTGGAGTAGAATAGAGCAGGATATTTTTTATTCTTTTGGTAAGTAGGTATGGCCCACTAGGCACAAGTGCCTGTTTTCAGGGGTGACCCAGGAGCACTGGGGAGGTTTAGATGCTTGCTCAGAGTCATACAGTATGCAAGTGGAGAATGTGGGAATGCAGCCCTGGTCTGCTGGATGTACCAAGCTCATTCACAGCTCATTACTCTAACCTCTAGGCTATACTACCAACCCCAGAGTTGATATAAAATCAGAATTCCAATTTTTCATATAGCATCTTTCATACACAAACTGTATCTTAAGGTGTTTTACAGACAAGTGAGCAGCTACTGTCAGCAAAGGGACCGTGAGGATTCAAACAAGACAAATGTGTAAAGTGGTTAACATCATCCACACACAGTCTTAAACACTGTAGAACTTGTTTTATTTATTTGAAAAAGTTTCACCAGGAAAGACATACCAAGCTGCAATAACTTGTTTCCAGATACATCCTGGGGGAAAGGGGAAAATTGGATACATTCAAAATATGAAGTATGATAAACAAAGAGCTAAAATAAACATGAAAATCATACATAAAACAAAAATTAAAACATGAAGGGTAATAAACAAAATCAAATTGCAGCTAATAAACAATTAGAATGACATATACTGAAAGTCAATAATGTTAAGGACAAAATATATTCACTGCATGATAAAGGATGGAAACGGTGATACTCAGGGGCAGAACCATAAAACTGAGTAAACAACATGAAGCCCACTTAGCCAGTACATGGGGAAGAGTCTATCCAAGGAGGTAGAGGAATTGGAAGGGAGAGTGATATAGAATAAAAAAAGGGGAAAGAAAAAAAAATATAGGGAAGAGGGTAAGGTATTGAGTGGGGGAGAAGGTGAAGAATTAACAGAAATGACTAATAGGGACAATCATGTGTTCAAGAGGGGGAGCAGGGAAGGGAAATGTGGTTATGGAGAAGATAGGACAGCGAGTTAGAGGATGGGGCAGAGTGGATATTTAAAGGGAGGGAGTTCCAGATATTTGGGAAATAGTAGGAGAAGGCAGCCCATCCTGAAGTTGAAGTATGGGCAGGGAAGGCAAGAGTCCTATAAGCAGCACTACGGAAAGTGTAGGTGAGAGAAGGGGGGTAGAAAGGAGGGTGTTTAGGTATGGTGGAAGGGAGCCAAGCCACAATTTCCCAACTAATGAGGCACAATGGGCAAGGTGTCTATCCCCAAGAAGAGGAAAGGAAAGGGCAGAGTAATGTTCACATTGATGTGTACGTTGGGGACAGTTTAGGGCAGACTGACAGAAGGAGTTGAAAAGGGTGTCCAGTCTGGAAAGGGTGGACATAGGAGCAATGCTGTAAATTATACCGCCAAAGTCAAAGATTGGGAGGATCATCTTCTGGACACTCTCACAGCTGGCTTGAAGGGGGATGCAGACACAGTGTCTTTAGAGAGTACCAAGTCTGGGATGTAGTTTTTTGTGGATAGCATCCACATGTCCAGCAAAATCTAGGTTCCAGTCTAGCCAGAGTCTGAGACATTTAAAACTTGAGACATCCTGCAAAGGGGACCCCCTCAAGGGTGTGAAAGGTTGGGAGAGCCGTAAGCCTGGCTAGCCTCTGCCTGGTGCCAAAAGTCATGGAGACCATCTTTTTGGCATTGAGGGACAGTGGATTTGTATGAAACCTGCTCTGGACATTATTGAAAGCCAACTGGAGGCTGGTCACCACACCAGAGGGGGAGGTACCGGAGGTATACAAGACAGTATCATCTGTGTACATGTGGATATCAGCTGTTGAGAAGGCAGCAGGTAAGTCATTCAGAAAAATGGAGGAAAAGAATTGGTCCAAGCACCGAACCTTGAGGAACACCGGTGTTGATGGGAAGGGGGGGTGGAGTCACCAATCCTGACTAATTGGGACCTACCCATGAAGTAGGAATGAAACCAGTTAGTGGCAGACTCTGAGAGACCAGCCACTGCAAGCTTATTGAGGAGAAGTGAGTGGCAACAGTGTCAAAAGTTTTGGCCAAGTCAACAAAGATTGCAGAGGTGATACAGCTTTGATCCATGCCAGAGAGAATGGATTCAGTAAGCTGGAGCAGGGAGGTCGTAGTGGAGTGGGCCTTGTGAAACCAGACTGGAAAGGGGTGAAGAAGGAGGAGGATTCAATGAAAGAGGAACGCTGAGCCAGAACAAGGTGCCCTTGCAGTTTTGCAAGGATTGGGAGAAGGGAAATTGGGTGGTAGTTGCCTGGATTTGAAGAGTCGCCCCCCCCCCCAGGGAGGTGGATAACTGTGGCAATCTTCCAGGCATCAGGGACTGAAGGAAGTGTAAAGTAGAGATACAGAAGGTAAGTGATTGGGAGAGCAATGGCATGGACTGAGAGGTGCAGGAGCTTTGGGTCAAGCCCATTCAGGCTTTTGCCCTTATGAGGGTTAAGGGCCAGGAGCACTTTTAGGGTATAGGTAGTGGAGACTGGAGAGAAGAAGAAACAGTGAGGAGAGGAAGAAGGTGCTGAAGGGGCTGGAGGAGAAGGAGCTGCCGGGGGAAGAGATGCAAGAAGGGCCAGAGCACAGGTGGTGAAGAAAGTGTTGAATTTATTGGCGACAGAGGGGGGGATCAGAAATAGTGATGTCACCAACTTTAGGACCAGGGTAGGCGGTTGGGAAGAGGGGAGAATAAGTCTTGGACTACTTTCCAGAATTTGGAGGGGCTGTTAAAGTTCTCGTAGAAAGTGGTTGAGAAGTACTTTTTTTTTGGCAAGTCTAATGACCGTGGTGCAGGCATTACAGAGAGTCTGGAATTTAACCAGATCATCTAGAATGCTTGAGGCCTTGTATGTCTTCCATGCAAGGTAACAAGTTCACTGACAGGCTAGCAGTTCAGCCAATACCCAGGGAAGATGAGAGCCTCTGACCCTTGTTTTCCTGATAGGGGTGTGCCAGTCCCAAACATGTAAGACCTGGGTCTTGAGGTAGCTCAGGGAAGAGTTGACAGAGGAGGCCTTTGTAATTGCAGACCAGTCAATACCAACGAGATCCTCATAGAGGGAGGACAAGTCACCGGACCAAAATGAGCTAAGAAGGAGGATATGTGGTGGGGCTTTGAGCGATGGACTTTGTATACACAGTAGACCATGTGATGGACACTGAGTGCATCTGGCAAGATTCCTGATGTAACTACCCGGTGAGCATGAGAGGCTGGAACCCAATCTAACAGGGTATGAGTGCCTGATTTGTGAATAGAATGAGTTGGTTTGGAGATCAACTCTGTGAGATTCAAGGAGGAAATGTGTTGACAGAAGCCAACCAATGTTAAAATCCCCCAGGATGAGAAGTTCACCAGATGTAGAATGGAAGATGAGATTAGAAATGAGATCGGGGTAGAGGATGAAGGAAGACTAGGACAGCAGTATACACCACCCACAAAGATAGGAAGGGAGCATGGGAGGGATAGTTTTATTAGAAGAACTTCATAGGCAGAGGGGGAGGAAATGGAGAGGCAGAAGTTATAGAGGAGGAGATGTAAATGGCCACCCCCCCACCCCTGGTTGACCGATCCTGCTGAATTATGGAGTAACCAGGAATGGAGATGGCAGCATCAGGGATTTTGGAAGAGAGCGAAGACTCAGTGATAACCAGAATGCTGGGTTTTAGACTAATCATAAGATGCTGGAGAAGATCAATTTTAGGAAGAAGGCTCCTAATATTGAGATGTAATACTTTTAATCCTTTAGGGAGGTCAATGGGGGAGAAGGACTGATGGTCCAGGGTTAGGTTCGGTGTCACCTGCTGTAAAGAGCAATAAAAAGATGAGCAGCCTAGATGGGGTAGATCAGCACCTCTGAGGTGGGAAGGATTTAATAGAGGCAAAAGAGAGGGACTGAGCAGGGGAGTGTGTAAGTGTAGCTAGAATGGAGCGAAGGGATGCTAAATGAAACCCACACCTGTGACCTTTATACCCGCACCAACTGGCTCCAGTTCAAGAGCAGATTTCAGTACCAGACCTGCCTGCTGGCCAAAAGAGCAAGTCTAGGCATGCTACCCATAGGCATCCAGAAGCTCTTCACTCCCTTTGAATGCAGCCGCACCACAAGAAGCTCTGGGAGCATGGTCTTCAAGATTCCAAGATGTCACACCACTCTAGGGCAAAGGGCCTTTGCCCACCAGGCACCTAAATTGACTAATAACCTGCCACCAAGCCACTTTGCTATTCCAGCGCTGGGCCCTTTCAAACGTGGGCTACGATCATATCTGGTTACCAAAGCAAGTTGCGACTGTTTCCACTAATGCTTACAGCCCCTGGCAGTTTGTCAACCTAAGTACCTCCTGGCACCGTCTATACTCCCATTTCTTCCCTCCCTAAACTGTGCCACCCTACTCCCTTTCGCTTCTACCCCCGCACGACTGGGCACCTCTCCACCCCCTACTACTTCTTCCCTCCCTAACTGACCCAACCTCCTCCCCACACCTCCTACCCTTCCTCCCCTCATCCCCTCTCCACCACTCCCCTTCTGCTCCCATTCCCTCTTCCCCTTCTTATACTGACATCCTGCACTGCCCCCTCACCCGACACCCTCTGTTAACACTTCGCGCTATGCTTAGTATAAGGCTCCCTCACCAGTGATGAGGCCCACCTTCTTGGCTGATTTTCAGTATATATTATCTCTCTCCAGTTTGTCTTCTCACTATTACCCACCTCTTCCTGAGCCAACCCCTTCCCTTGTTCACTCTCTCTCCCTCTCTTTTTTCCTTTTGTGTTGGCAAGAACCATTGTAGATAGTGTTTGCTTATTTCAGTCACACAAGTAACCTCTTACCTAATTTGCCTTAATTGTTGTTGTCCTCTTATGGCTTCCCGTAAGCTGTAGTTTTGTTTGTTACTGTAATGACCCTGATATGGAACCTATTTCATGAGCCTGTACTCAAAGGTTAATCCAAGATCTTAATAAATAAATAAAATAAATAAAAACAGTTATTGGGAAATTGCAGAATAGATGGTCCGGGGTGCCAGGGTGAGTGAAGAAGGGGAGGGAGATAAGAAGATGGAAGAGTAGGAGAAGGTGAGCATAGATAGGAGAGTGGCATTGGCAAGGCAAAAAAGGGGGAGGAAGGACTGGATGACAGGGTAAACAGGAGGGGGAGGGTAGTGAGAAAGAGGAGGAGCATAGTGAGAGGAGAGGGAAAAGCTGACATAGCAGTGACAGCAAAAAGGTAGAAGATAGAAAGACAGAAGAGGGGATGAACAAGAGGAATAAAGACTAATCAAAAAAATTAGTTATGTAGGGTGGGGGGGTGAGGAGTAGGAGGCGATAGATTTTAGATGAGAAAGAAGAGAATTAAAGCAGAAATAACAGCGTTTAAAATAAAATGAGCTCACTTCCGGTGATGTCACCGTCCAATGTAGTCGCTCAGGTGCAGAGCTCTCTCGAACCTCCCCAACTAAAACCTTTTAAATATACACCACCTGTGAGGCAGCTCATTTTCAGAGGCAAAAACCACAAGTGATCAGTATGGCTACCAGAAATAGACCCAAATCAGGGTTGAGCGGAGGACTTAAACAGCAGAAACTGAATCTACCTTCCAGGCCTTTGGTGTGCAAAGAGGAGGCCTCTAAGCCCACAGAATCAATGTGGAAGACTGACTCGGAGGAAGAAGGGAAGGCTTTCACAATCACCTCCTGCCAGCTATGCCGAGAGCTGTGTTGGCTCAGCAATACATTAGATATGATAAAGGTGGATATTAAAGAGAATAAAGCTAATATTTCCAAGCAAGGCAAGCAGTTGGAGGAGCTACAAGGGGCATTTTACTACTTACACAGAAACAACAGATTTACACAATGGAGTGATCATCTAAATGCACGACTGCACGCAGCTCCTCATGAGCAAGATGGAGGATCTAGAAAATTGCTCTCAGAGGATCAACTTGAGGATCCACGGGCTCCCAGAAAATACAGAAAATGGAAACATGCCAGAGTTCATAGAGAGTTTGATTTGGAAATTGTTGGATAGTGGCAAAGATTTCCCCCTGAATGTCATCCGGGCTCACAGGGCTCTGTCTGCACCTCCCAAAGACCTGTATTGTCACTTTCCTAGATTACCGAATGAAAGAGTAGATACTTAAAAGAGTCTGGGCCAAGAAAGATGTTATCTTTGAGGACACCAAGCTATTTTTTTTAACCAGACTATGCCCCGATGACGATGGCACAAAGAAAGCTGTGGTTCCCAATAGTGAGATCCCTGAGAGGAAAGGGTCTAAAGGCAAGAGTGGACTTTCCAGCACACCTCAGGATTACATCTGATGCAGGAACTAAAATCTTTGAGACAGTCGATGGGACAAAAAAGTACCTTTCATCATCGGATCTTCAGTAGGATGACCTGATAACCCCACAGCTATTAAACAGATTGAAAAGCAGCAGTGGCAGATGATGGGCAGTGGCTCTGGTGGGGTGAAGAGCTAAGCTAGCGTGAAGCCAGGGACCTCAATGTGTGGAGCGGCTTGCAGGATAGGGTTCAGGAGCCCATGGGATGAAGAGTATATGGTACTTGAATAGGTGAAAGGCCTGACTTTTTTCAGAACTGGTTTGAATGCTTAGAGATCTTTCCAGCCAAGAATGCAGACTTAGGAGGATTATCCCTTCTATACCTTGAGCTAAGCCCTACCCTTTTTTTTTTTTTGAAAACATTTTTTGTCTGTTAGCATAAGCTAATATAGAGGGACATGTACTGGACTCCCTTAAATGTATATCTAATTTGAAAATAGTAAATCTGAGAGAATTAGCCCTCTACTGACTAGAGGGCAGGGAGGACTTTTTATGTGTTCGATTCCTAGAACAGGGGCTTTTCTCAGTCTATCTATATGCCTCGAGGGTGAAAATGGGGGGGGGATCCCATTCAGGATCCCATTCAACCAAGATTAGTAATGAGTCGGGGGGAGGGGGGAGGGATCTACATCAGATAAGCGGTCACCACAAATGCAGCTTGCACCTATGGTGCTCGAAGCCAGGTGTTGGGTGTACCCCAGCATTACCTCCCAGACCTCAGCACTTGCAAGAGAGTGGGTACCTCGTGGCACTATGGAAGGGACAAAATTGTTCAAAAAAGCGAAGGTTTGATTTCCACCTTGGGGAAATGTTGGGTAACAGGATGTTCCCTGTTAAAGTTAATATGTTATGTTTTTTCTATGTTAGTATTAGACGTGCTGCACGCTTACTCTTCTCTCACGCCCATGTTCAAATATGGGCCTGGGAGTTGAGTAACTGGGACAGGACATCAAGTAAGCTCTTGCAAACGAGGGATTAAATATCATCACTTATAATGTACGTGGGATTAGTCACCCAATTAAGTGATCCAGAATCCTGCAAGAATTGGGGAAGTTAAATACTCAAATTGCTCTCCTGCAGGAGACTCACCTCACTGAAGCAGAGCATAAAAAACTCAGTTGCAGGTGGGTGGGCTCTGTCTACTCCTCCTTCTCCTAGCTGGCATACCCACTTAAGAGAGGAACTGCCATTTTGGTTCACAAACCATGCCCCCTCCAAGTGCAGAGTGTTACCACAGACCCTGAAGGAAGATTTATTAAGGTGACAGGGCTTTAGGGTGACTACCCCTGCTCGATAGCAAATATTTATGCTCCAAATGGGGATAAGGAGGCCGCTCACTTCTTTAAGAACATTTTTCCCAGGCTGGCTGATGCAGATGGAAAATTGTGCATTCTGGGTGGAGATTTTAACACAATACTGTCAACCTCTTTGGACAAACGAGGGGGCGCAAGTTTACCTAGTTTAAAGACCGCTGGCATCACTCTAAATAAATTATTGAACAATTATGGCCTGTTAGATGTTTGGAGATAGAAAAATGGCCAAAAAAGGGATTACTCCCACTACTCTGACAGACACGATTGTTACACAACAATAGATAGGATATTCTTATCGGAGGATTGGGCCCATGTCACTAATAAGTGCACCATCTTTCCCCACTCAATTTCAGACCAGACACCTGTGCAGATTTCTCTTATCTTAGTCTCAACAATTAGAAACTCCCATTGGTGGTTCAATACAGGCCTCCTTAACTGTGGGGAGTTTAAAACACACATTAAAAATGTGATTGATGAATTTTTAGCTAATAATTCCACAGAGCAGTCATCACATGCGAACAGATAGGATGCTCTCAAGACGGTCTTGAGAGGGTCATCATAAGTTTCGCTGTCCGGGAAAAAAGGAAGAGAAACAATAAAATTAGGGAACTTGAAGGGGAAATAGCTGACCTTGAGTTTCAGCACAAAATTTCTCTGAACCCAGAAATGAGACAACAGCTCAGGAAATCTAGACAGAGACTGACCACAATCCTGACCTCATTACTAGAGGGCTTATATAGATGGGTGCGCCAAACCTATTTTGAGGGGGATAATCAGGCAGGGAAAGTACTGGCTAGCACACTCTGTACTCAGCAAGTGAGCAGATTAGTGCTGAAAATCAAAACCCCAGAGGATAGCCAAGTTACCAGCCACCCTGTGAAAATCACAACATCCTTCGCCTTCTACTATAGACAGCATTATACTCAGGAACCCAGTAAGGATTTTGATCAAAAGGTTCAAACATTTCAAGGGGTAATGCTTAGAGCCTTAAACCAAAATGATAGAGACTCCCTGGAAACCCAAGTAACTGTATCAGAGCTGAAGGAGCAAATGCTGACTCTTAAGAATGGCAGGTCTCCGGGGCTGGACGGATTTACGTCCGAGTTTTATAAGACCTTTGAAGACAGTCTCGCGCTGATTCTACTAGAAGTTTACAGGGAGGTTATGGAGGGCAGAGCTGTCCCCAAATCATGGCATATGGCTTAAATTACAGTTTTACATAAGGAAGGGAAAAACCCAGTAGAGTGTGGGTCATATAGGCCAATCTCTCTATTAAATGTGGACCGTAAAATGTGCACTGGTCTCCTGGTGAAAAAACTACAAAGGATAATCTCTCAATTGATTCATCAGGACCAAACCAGGTTCATATCTGGTAGATATATTTCTGACAACCTCAGAAAGTTGTTAAATATTATTTCAGCTCAAAAATTTCACCCTGAATTTCAATTGGCAATATCCATGGATGCTGAAAAAGCATTTGATAGGGTTAATTAGAAATTTATAAAACAGTCCATGGAAGTTATGAATTTTGGCCCCAAATTCCTGCAAACCATTTCCCAACTATATGCTGAAACGGAAGCCCTTGTAAGGGTTAGCAGTATCAGTTCCAGTCCCTTCTCTATTTCCGGGGGAACATGGCAGGGGTGCCCCTTGTCACCCCTACTTTTGCTCTGAGTCTTGAACCACTGGCTGCTAAGATCTGCCAGGAACCTAGGATAAAAGGAATTACAGTGGGGGGTGGTTTTGAGCAGAACTTGTCTCTTTATGCTGACAATTCAATTTTTTATCTGTCCAGCACGTAGAGTTCCCTACACCCTCTGGTTGATGTCTTACAAACCTTTGGGATGATCTCAGGTTACAAAATTAACTCTCTTAAATCAGAAGCAGTTGTTCTGAGTGGAATCCCTCTGGAGGAATTCAGGCGGGGATTTCCCTTTGCATGGGCTCCAAATAATCAGATTAAATATCTTGGCATTCAAGTCCTGACGGACCCATCTAAATCATTCTCAGTAAATTATGAAAGACTCTGGGGGGGGGGGTGGAGCAAGACCTGGCAAGGTGGAGACTGTTACCCCTTTCTTTGGTTGGTAGGGTGGAGGTCATTAAAATGAACATACTGCCATGCTTGCTGTTCTTGTTCCAGTGCCTGCCAATCTGCATCAGGTTCTGGTCCAAGATGAATAAAGATATGTCCAGATTTCTCTGGAATCATAAAAAAACCCTGGATAGCCAAAGCCATCCTTCAGCAACCGAAAGAAGAGGGTGGGCTAGGCCTCCCAAATCTACACTCCTATTACCTGGCAGCCCAGACAGCAGGCCTAATGACTTGCATCAAGCAGAGAGAAACATCTCAATGGTATGCTATTGAAGATGCGGCGTTAAAGGATAGGCCCTTATTTTCATTAGTTCTGTCCGACACGCTGCCTAACTACAAGAAGCATGTGGAAGAGATGGATATCGCATTGAATACATATACTGGGTGGAATTCAGAGGAAGTTGGGCACCCAGACAGGGCTGGGCCCCCTCTCCCTAATTCAATATATACCTGAGTTTTTCCCACCATCTCTTGATTTGGGATAGTCCAGATGGGTTGCCACGGGGA
Organism: Neoceratodus forsteri; assembly: GCA_016271365.2. Classification (NCBI taxonomy): domain Eukaryota; kingdom Metazoa; phylum Chordata; order Ceratodontiformes; family Ceratodontidae; genus Neoceratodus; species Neoceratodus forsteri. The sequence goes on from CM028134.1 coordinate 560,969,951, forward strand.
TCACCAGATTCTCCCAATTTATAGAGAGAGGTCATTGTATTTCATTTCAAAGGGCAAGGGAGAAATTCAGATGGCCAAACTTGGAATTCCTATGCTATATGCAAGTAAGGCACTTTATAAATTCCCAGGACCATGTCAGGAGATTATCCCACCCCTATTCCAGTAGGGAGAATTTTTTATATGGTGCGGTGACAGTAGCAGGCCACACTAGATATATCTCCTGCATTTACCAAATGTTGTCTCATAGGGGAGAGGACCAGCTATGAAAGCTTAAGAAAACTTGGGAGAAAGGTGATTATGACAATCTCAGACTCAGATTGGTCACATAGATTGAAATGGGGATGGACAGTCATGCCAATTTGGAGAGAATTTTTGGGGAAAGTTATAGTCCGATTCTTCCACACCCCTACAGTAACTAAGCATTATAAAACCTCCAAAGATGATAAATGCTGGAGACTGTGTGGAAGGACAGGCAACCACCGGCACATTTTCTGGGGCTGCCCAGTGCTCACCCCCTTTTGGAAAGAGATAGTGTATAACATAACCAAAGTAAGGATCCCATTAACTTTCAAAGAATGGGTATTGGGCCTACCCACTGTGACACATCAAACTGCAGAAGTCAGAAAGGCCTTACTAACGATGATGGTGGTAGCCCTGAAGTGCATTACTGGTAAGTGGCTGAAGCCTGGCACCCCAAGTAGGGGAGAGTGGGTTCACAGGATGAAGGAGGTGGTGTTAATGGAATCAATCACTGCAAAACTTTGTTTAAACTGGGACACGCATGTGGAAAGATGGAGAGGTTGGGAAGCATGGTTGATTGGAGGAGAGTCCAACCTTTAGGGGCAGTTAATAAAATATATCTATGTGAGAGAGAGGTGATACACAATTGTATTAATAAAGAAGGGAAGGAACCTGGATCACCCTATATTTGTGGCATAGACTTTAAGGAATTGGGGGGGGGAGTGAGATAGCACAGCATAACTGGGGACCATGTTGGTAAGGCCCAAGCTCAGGGACCTTTGGTTATAGGCTCCGGAGCTAAATACAATCTTACTGTTTTTCTTGTGGTTACTCAGCTTTTCATAGAAAAAACACATGGGATTGCCTCTCCCCAAGATATAGTTGATAAAAAATGTAAAATAATGGATAAATTTCTATTACCATGATGTTTTATTAGCATATAGTCTCCACTATAAGGAACCTGTTTTAGTATAGACAAATTAAGTCTGGAGCATTTCCTTATATAAAGCTAAACAAAAACATCTTTCATGGTAATAGATTAATACGGAGATATTAAGAAATATTAAGAAATGATGATATGAATGTATGAAATGACTTAATAAAGCTGAGTTTAAAAAAAAAAAAATTAAATGAGATGAACCAAAGTGGAAAGTAGCAACAAGGCACTAAATGATAATACAAGGAGGCAAAGTAAGCAGAGAAAACAGCCACAGATATAGGAATAGCTAGCCACTGCAGGCAGAGAGAGGCACAGATGCAACTAATTTGAACACTCAGTATGAGTAGTATGTAATGAAATAAAGACCTAAGTATATAATGAAATAAAGACCTAAGACCATAGAGAACAGAAATAAATTAGTTAAAGCCCAGTGAGCAAGCAACAAAGCAGCAGACATACTGTAGAGATATATATAAGCAACTAAAAACATGCCCCATTACATTTGGGGAGTACAACTGTAAAACCAGAGACCAGCAACTACTTGGTTACAATACCATTATTCAGTACTACTAGTCCGCTGAGCACAACGTAGAAATGCAGATATCTAAACTCAAATTGCAAAGACAGAAAACAATAGTTAAAAAAATGCGATTGCAAAAATAGATTTCTGATCTCAAACAGTGGAGAGGATGGCCCATTTTACAATAGGCAGAAGTGCTAAACAAATTCTTCTGCTCAGTCTTCACCATTGAAGACCAAGGCAGTGGCCCTACTATAGGAAAGACAGTATTCAAAAGTAGAACAGCAGATGACTTCCACTTCTCAAGAGAAAGACTCCTAGAAGAGCTTAGCAAACTAAAAGTAGAAAAAGCAATGGGACCCGGTGGAATCCACCCTAGGATTCTAAAGGAGTTACGGGGAAGAAATTGCAAAACTGCTCCCCTGACCTTTCTAATAAGTCACTGGAAAGTGGCACAATACCACTAGACTGGAAAAAGGCTGTGGTGGTACCCTTATATAAAAGTGGAAGCAGGGAAGAGCCTGGTAGCTACCACCCAGTCAGTCTATCCTCAGTGATAGGCAAACTTATAGAAACCATCCTGAAAGATAGAATAGTGGATCATCTAAAAGAATCCGGAAAGCTTGACCCGAAGCATCATGGATTGATGGCAGGAAAATCATGCCTAACAAACATGATAGAATTCTTCGACTGGGTGACCAGAACAGTGGATCAGGGAGGGGCAGTGGACATGGTGTACCTAGACTTTAGCAAGGCCTTCAACACCATACCTCATAGAAGGCTTATGAATAAGCTAGAGAATACAGGACTTAGTCAGAAGACAGTCAACTGGATTGCAAACTGGCTCAGGGATAGGACACAGAGGGTCTTAGTTAATGGGCCTCAGTCAGAAGAAGGCAAGGTGACCAGTGGAGTGCCACAGGGGTCAGTATTAGGCCCCATCCTCTTCAACATTTTCATCAGTGACATTGCTGATGAGCTGGAGGAGAAAGTATGCCTGTTGCAGATGATACAAAACTCTGCAACCAGGTGTACGCCCAAGAAGGAGTCTTGAAGATGGAAAAGGATCTGAATAGGCTGGAAGGATGGTCCAAAAATTGGCAATTGAAGTTCAATGCCAAAAAATGCACTGTCATGCATCTGGGTAAAAGAAACCCCAGGAAGGGATACATGCTGCTAGGACACCAGCTTGAAGTAACACAGGTGGAGAGGGATCTTGGCATAATTATTACAGATGACCCTTAGGACAAGCAAGCAATGTGAAAGGGCAGCACAGAAAGCAAATAGCATCCTCGGATGCATTGGAAGAGGTATAACTAGCAGAAAAAGAGAGGTGATAATACCACTTTACAAATCACTGGTCTGGCTGCACATGGAATACTGCATCCAGTTTTGGAGGCGGCACCTGAAGAAGTATATCAACAGACTGGAGATGGTGCAGAAAAGGGCTACAAAGATGGTGCAGGGTTTGTACCAGGAGCCATATGAAACCAGACTGGCTGACTTACAGTTGTACTCACTTGAACAGAGGGACATAATTGAAATGTTTAAGTATATGAAGGAAATTAACATGGTGCGAAAGGAAAACCTGTTTCAGATTAAATCAGAGAGTTGTACAAGAGGCCACAATCTATGACCATCAGGAGGTAAATTTAGGGGAAACATCAGGAATTACTTTTTTCCAAGAGGGTAGTCGTCCCTTGGAATAGCCTACCACAAGAGGTAGTAGACTCAAAAAATGTAAGGGAATTCAAACTTGCATGGGATAAACACTACGCCCAAAAAATGAAATAGTCTAAGAGAAGGGGGTAGATATTCTGTGCAGACTAGATGGATCAAGAGGTCCCCTTTTGGCAGCAAATTGTTATGTTATTATGTTCTAACACCCTAGCTATCCTACAGGGAAAAGCACTCATAAGCTGTCAATCACAGTCCACAGACCATTTAACAGGACGTGGGGGCTGGGGTGGAAGGGTGAGCAATTTTTTAAACACAGTAGTGAAAGCAAAAGAATGTCCAAGGTGACCAAAGGCAGGAATTAACAGGAGCAGGTCTCCAAAAAATCAAATTTGCACGGTATCCAGAATATATCAGGAGCGGGTCTCCTGACAAACATACATAGAATTAACTTGTTGACAGAAAATGCACGTAGGCCAGGGCATTTGGAATATCCCTTCTTATCAAGAAGTACTTGACTTTCACCTACACAACCACCAGAGATGGACAGATATTTCAGTTTTATGTCTTGTTTGAAGGATCATATTCCCCCTGAGAGAAAGCTTTGATATAAGTCAAAGTCCCTGGTATGTACTTATTTCATGTTGGGCTATAAATAGTGGCCTTTGCCTTTCTTTCTCAATCCTATTCTATTCTAGAGCATGGAATATCTCTGTCCATTGTTTTGGACAATTCTGGCCATTTGTGACAGTGCCTGTAATGACAGCAGTCCTGCACAACATGTGGGTCTACCTAGCAACAACCTTTATTGAATGCTTTCCAATGTATATAGTACAGCACACCATCTTGTGGCTTATTGGAGCAACTGCACACAGTGTAATTTTACTGTTAGTCTGTCATCAGTACATCTCCCCTTTTTCACATAACCTGTACATCTTAATAACTTAATAACTTTCTGTACTTCAGGGTCACAGGAGGGACCCTTCGCAGACTGCAGCTGGTGCAGAATGCAGCTGCCAGGTTGCTGACGGGCCTTTCGAGGTCCAGTCATGTAAACCCAGTCCTGCATGCCCCACACTGGCTGTCAGCCAGGTGGAGGGTCCTTTTCAAGGTGGGTTTACTCACCTATAAGGCCCTGCATGGACTGAGTCCTGGTTACCTGTCAGAGCTCCTGTAACCGGCGACCTCTGTTGACTCCCTTCATTCCTCTTCGAGGGACCTCCTGGATGTTCCCAGTTTTTGGCTCAGGACTTCAGGAGACTGTGCTTTTAGTGTCTCTGGGCTGCCCCTGTGGAACTCACTTCCACCTGCTGTCTGGGAGGCCCCCTCGATTGAGGTGTTTAAGCATAAACTGAAGGCCCACCTTTTCAGCCTGGCCTTCGTAGACTGCTGAATTCCATCTGTTTCCATCTATTTGTCCAGTTGCCTTTTGTCAAACTGAAGCTTTTTAAAGTCGCTAAACTATTATTATATTATGCTATTTCTGGGAATTTATTGTATTTTAAATGTGTTTTCTATTGTATTGATTTTTGTTAAGGTGCTCAGAGCCTCCGGGAATGGGTGCCCTATAAATAAAATTGCCTTGCCTTGCCTAAATTTAGTCATTAGTGCTGTACAAAAATATAACCTTTCCCTGTGCATACTACTGTGGTTCAGTAACCTGAATTGTCTTAACAGATAATATATAAATATAACTTCAAAGAATATTCTGTAATTAAAGAATGTGCTGCTATTTTATTTAGTATTCTTCAGTCAGTGTTTTTGATCTTTTAACAACTCTTCCACTGTTGTAGCACGCTGGAACTCTTCTCCACCCCTGATGCTGACAGGTAGGGGTACACCCTCATTGTCCTCTGCCTTTATTTCCTGAGATGTATGTGACGTGTCATTTCCTGGCACCATTTGCTCTACATTGGGTTCATCTCCCATCAAAGTCTCTGCATTGGGTATCTGATGGAATGTCTCTGGAACTTAAAAACAAATGTCTACTGTTACATTTTAGTACTTGTCCCTAGTCTGTCAGAACCGTGTATGACCAAGGAGTTGTCTCTCCAATCACCTTTGCCTATGGTCTCCATATCCCTATGCCTGAATTCTCACTTAATCATACTCACTCAGTGGGTGTAGAGGTTTAGCACCCTTGTCATTAGTAGCTTTTCTGTCTGGTATCTTTCTCACCCATGTCTTGTGGCACGTCTGACAGGAAATGTGCATCAGGCATTCTTGTCCTCAACTTTCAGTTCATTAAAAGTTCCAGTGGTAAAGAATCACTTTCTAGTGGTGCTGACCTGTAGGCCAATAAAACTAAATAAGGATCTTACTTACTGTCCATGGCCTTCTTGTAAAGTCTTCTGACAATTTTCACCCCTTGGACTGAGGATAGTGAGAATTGAAGGTCTTCTGCATGAAGCCATATTGTTTCACAAACTGTTCAAAGTCATGGCTACTAAACTGTGGACCAGTATCTGAAATCAGGGAGGCTGGTACACCATGTCTTGCAAAAAATGACTTGGGATGCGTTATCACTTGTTTTGCAGAAATCTATGGCAGATAGATTACCTCTTAGTTACTGGAATAATAGTCAGTAGTCAGGAAGTGATCATTCCTTTGCAGTTGAAACAAACATGCTTCTACCTTCAGCCATGCCACTGTTGGTTTGCCATGAGGGAGAAAAGGTGTTTTTGGCTGGGTGTAGCTGTGCTTTTGGCACATCTCACATTTTTTTATCAACTCCTCTATATGCTTGTTTATATTAGGCTAATACATCACATCCCTTGCATGCCTTTTACTTTTCTCTATACCCAAATGTCCCTCATGTGCCACCTGAGTCGTCTGTGACCACAGCGAGACAGGCATTTTCCTTTTTTTTATGTCATTTAAGCAATACTCCATTAACTACTGTACAAATCTACAAGAAAATGTGAATACGGTGCACAAATAGTGCTAGGCTTCCCCTCCTGAGCACTACTAATTACTTGTTGCAAGGTCTTATGTTGTCCTGTTTCTGTGGTAGTAAGTTTCCATTTGTCTTCAGAAGCTGAGAGGTTTGCTATGATAAAGCCAATGCGAATTACCACACCACATTTTCTAGTGCTGCTAGCTGGACTCTGCAGAAATTGTCTAGAAAGAGCATATGCAGCCACTAAATGCTTTCCAGGTGTATGCACAAAAGTCATATTTTTGAAGTTTTAGCAGAAGCCTCTGAATTCATGGTGGTGCATCATCTAAGCACTTTCATGAAATGGCATTAAATGGGTTGTGACCTGTCTCCAATAATACTCACAAGCCACAAATGTATTGGTGAAATTTCTCACATCCGAATGCTGCTATCAAAGTCTCTATCTCCAGCTGAGCATAGCGCTTAACTGCTGATGTCATGGAGCACGATGCATATGCATCAAGCTTCCAGTTCCCTTGGTGCTCTTGTAGTAAAACTGCACCTAGCACATCTTTAGAGGCATCCTTGGAGACTTTAATTTTCTTAGTTGGACCGTAAAAACACAGTACAGGTTCCTTAGTCAGAATCTCTTTTAAGTTGTTCCACTCTACTGTGTGTTCGTAGTTCCACTGCCATTCAGTTTCTGCTTCCAAGAGGCTTCTTAAAGCTGCAATTTTGGCTGTCAAATTTGGTGCACACTTGCCAAGATAGTTTATTAGACCCATATGTCTCTGCAGATCCATTTTAGTGTTTGGTTTAAGCATTTCTTTTACAACTCTTACCTTTCCTGGATCAGGCTGGATCCTGTTTGGTGAAAGTTTATCTCCTAGGTATTTTAGTTCTTATACCCTCATTTGGCATTTTCAATGTTCAGATTCGACCCTGTTTGTCATCCCTGCTGCAGACCTTGGGTGAGTCTCTGATCATGCTCTAGTTTTATTCTTCCCCACAAACATAATATCATCCAGAAAGACGCCTACTCCTTCCATAATTTCAAATGACTGTTGCACTGTATGGTGGAACATGTTTGGCACTGAGCATATGCCAAACAGAGATGCATGAAGCTGGCAAACTTCACTCCCTGAAATAATTTGCAAAGTTTGCCAAATTTGTAAAATGCCAACTTTGCAAAGTTTTTGGCACGTGAAGTTACACTTTTTCAGGAGAAGTTATGCAAATTTGTCGGTGAAGTTGTAACTTCACCTGACTTCACTTGATAAAATGCCATTTCTTAAGGAAAACACAATGCAAAGTAGCAAAGTGGTGAAGTAGGTGATTCCTGAAGTTATTCGAAGGCGGATTTTACAACTTCACTGGAACTTCACCAGTGAACTACAACTTTGCAACTAATGCCAAGGGGCATGCAGGGGAAGCAATGTCTGCTAGATGGTATGTTATATGTGCATAGCTTTGTACTTTCCTTGTCAAGAGGAATCTGACAGAAACCCAATGAGGCAGTTTAGAAAAGAATGCAGTACCCACCATGCCACTTGTAATATCTGACCTGGTGGGCAAACAGTAATGCTCCCTTTTTATCCACTTATTCAGATCTTTTGGATCAATGCAAAGTTTCAAAGCACTGTTTCTGTTTTCTGCCATGATGAAGGAGTTAACCCAGTCTGTAGGCTCTTCTGTCTTTTTTTTTGATATGCCCAAGGTGATTAATCTGTCTAGTTCCTTGTTCAGTCTTCCCTTTTGTGCTGCTGGAACCTTTCTTACAGTTTGAATTACTGGCTGTACATTATCTCTAAGCTATATTTTGTATTGTACGGGTACACACCAAATTCCGTAGAAAACATCTGCAAACTGTTTGCCACATTTCTTAGTTTATCAGCATCAAGCAGTGTCTCTGTAGTGGCTGGGCATATGGCTGGCATAATTACATCTGTATTTATTACTTGGATGCATTTTACCAGATCCATTTTTTCAAACATTTTTAGACATAAGATAGGCTGTCTCTCCCCTTCCACAATAACAGAGTACACCACTGGCCTGTCCCTTATAAGTTACTTTGGCTCTGCATGTACTGCATCTTTGGTAGGGACTGGCTCATTATTATCAAGGCCCCTACTTTTCTGTGACACAGTGGGACCAAGTTCTGCAGCAAGACTACCATTTGCTGCAGAACTTCTGCGGCGGTGGTTTGTAATTTCTGTGGAAGCTCTGCAGCACTAACAAACTACCATATCACAGTGTCAGCTTGTCATCCTGACTTCACTTTCATGGCAGTGGTTATAGTAATCAGGATGGGGAAAGCACATTAACATTAGTTCAAAAATTAACAGACTTATAAAAATAATTTTATGCCTAAAAAAGCAAAACAAATATCTCTCCCTTAAGATCCTAGCCTATTGCATAAATGAAATATGCAGAGGGGACCTTATATAATAAATAAGGTATTTCTTTTTGCATGCTATCTATACCACTAATGAGGTCTCCACTGTGTATCACTTATATATGAATATGTGCTTTCTACACCACTCATGAGGTCCCCACTGTATATCACTTATATATTTATATGCAATCTGTAACATACATACAAATATGCATGTGTGTGTTTGTGTGTGTGTGTGTGTAGTGAGAGATACTGTATGTGTGTGTGTGTGTATATATATATATATATATATATATATATATATATATACACATTTTTTTTTTTTTAATTTCCATGGAATTGCATCCTCATTCATGCAAGCCCCATTGGAAATTAAATAAACAGAATAGAGGCTTTATTGCAAAACTCATTTTTCATGCCAACCTGCTTCCTCTGACACATTACGTAACATCATCAGGCCATGACATGCATGTGAACTGATTGTGAGATAGAGCTCTTCAGCCCATCACAATGCATCTACCATGTGACAGAACACTGCACCATACCCTCCCAGGCTCAGAGCAGTGATGTGTTCCCCCAATCCTTGTGCTATCCAACCAGCTCCCAGAGCTAATCTCTGAACCTGAGTTGCAGGCACGGAAACACAACATGCTACCCTCTGGCCCAACAGCTGGCCCTAAACACATTTTTCCTTAAAAAACAAGCCACACAGAGTATGCGCAAGGATAGTGGTGCTACAATGCTGTAAGCCAGTAGAGTTCAGTGACAAAAGCAGAGCACACACAAACCTCTAGTAAATAACCAGGGCCTCATAGAACACATTCAATGACTACATAAAATAAAACAAGAGGCAAGCCTGACGCATTTCGGATGTGCTCCCATCCTTCATCAAAGGCGTACTAACATCCATCAATGTGGCTCTTAAATACTAATAATATACAATGTCATTATGATGTCATAATTCTAATTGCCTTGAAAGTTTAACCATTTTTAAAGAAACAAAGAAATAAATAAATACTGTTTTTAAATGTAGGTCCTTGGATATGGTTTTATGCTATATTCATAATGGATTGAATGTGGCTGTAATGAATTTATATGGATATGTGTTCAATATCCAATCGTGGGTTATGTAGAAAATGGTACTGATTAGTACATGTTATGACTGTTTTAAGTTGTTTGGTATTATGTATATGAATGTGTTATGAAAATGTTACCAGTGATGTATTTATTAGCTATTTTTGTTTTTCTCTCCCCCCCCCTTGTTTTTGTTTCCTTTCCTTGCCTGCCTTTCCCTTTTTCCTTTTCCGTTCTCTTTGCTTGTCCTTTAGGTTTTATATAACTTCTGTTTGATTGCTCTCCTTTCTATTACTTGTGATAATTGTATTTGTATAAGTCTATTTTATTAATATTGAATGATATTTAGTTTATATAGGTATATATAGGGTTAAACTTTCAAGGCAATTAGAATTATGACATCATAATGAGGCTGTGTATTATTAGTATTTAAGAGCCACATTGATGGATGTTAGTACGCCTTTGATAAAGAATGGGAGCACATCCGAAATGCGTCAGACGTGCCTCTTGTTTTATTTTATGTAGTCAATAAATGTGTTATATATTTTTATGAGGCTGGTGCCCTGGTTGTTTACTAGAGGCCTGTGTGTGCTCTGCTTTTGTGACTGAACATTTCTCCATAACTTTTGGGTGACTCTATCAACCAGTAACAATATGTAATCAATAACACTAGCAAAAACGTGCACAGCACAATTATTTATTTAACAGGCCTGTTCTTTCAGCAGGTCTACACATTATTATATTCCACTTTTCTGAGCATAATTACTTTATTTTTCTTAAAAATGACAGGTAAATTCATTTTACCAGTTATTCATTTCAGATGGCATCTCTATACCTTAAAGGCACAAATAAGTTTGTACAAAGTGAGGTATGGACTTAACAGGTCTATGCTATTGACAAGGTTTTGTTTAAGTTGGCCCTAGTGCAATAATGTAAGACTGAAAATTGTATTAGGCTGTAGTGCAGGTTGAACAAATATCACCATGCCTGATGTGCTGTGCCACCGCCTCTGGCAGTGAGAGCTGCGGTAGATAAGTGACTGTGCATTTCTGTTGCAGAATGCAGCCATTTTATTAGCTAATGTATGATGGTATAGCAATGATAACATCACATTCTGAGAATAGAGGGGCTCTGGATATAAAAAGAGGCGAAGCAAACCTGATTCTATGGATTAACGGAAATATTAATAAAGAATCTCCAAGAACAGTGAATTCTGCGGCACTGCAGAAGTTCTGCAGTAGATTGCAAGTTCTGAGCAAAATTCTGCTGCTGCAGAATTCTAGCAGCCTTGATTATTATAAGCATATAGTGAAATAAGCTTCTAGAAAATTCTTGGGTTTTCCTTAAGCTGCCTGTAGTAAGCCATTGGTAAAATATTCAACCGTGTGTCAGTGTCCAACTTAAGAGGTAAAACAGATCCATTAACTTCCAAAGGAGCGATCCATTCATCTTGGGCACAATTTTCAGCTCCCACAGCTCCAATAAACAGATCTCCTCCCTCACTGGAATCAGCTGCCATATCTTGCTGGCCCACTAGCTGACCTCTTTGCTTGGAAAAACGTTGTTTCACAAAATGGTTCTTTTTTTTTCCCAGTTCTACTTTTGGCTCCCTTGAACCTGTGGGACTATACCTGTTATCAGCCCTTGTGGTAACCTGGCCCCTTCCCCAAGCTTACTGTGAGACCACTTTGACCCACACGGTGGGCCCCCTTCCCTTCTGGCAACTAGAGGGGAGGGAGTATGGATATACTTATCCAGAGCTCAGAAAGTGGGAGGACAAGGAGACAGGCATCACTGTGCTGCAGCTGAAGGTTTGTTTTCTCTTGCATTCTGTCTCCCTCACAATGTGGACATGCAGTGACATCAGTGGCACACAGGGCACCCCCCCCACATCTCCCATAGTTGTCAATCCCCAGCACTGCCACGGCACTCAGACACATTGACTCCTGGCCACTGTCAGGAGTCAGACTGTTGCCGAGTGCCTGCTCCCACCCCACTGAGAGGAGGAGAACTGTCTGACAGATGCTTGATCCTCCTTCCCCCTAGCCAACCCTCTGATGCTCTGGGTTCACTCCTGAACCTTGTTTGTCAGATCCGAAAGCGGTAGCACTGCTGCTGTACTGGTGGGCTGGCCACTGAATGGTTCTTGCCAACCTATTTTTAACAAGTTTATTTGAAAGCAGGACAGCTTTTTGATTCATGTTTATTTTCACATCTTCCACATGACCCTCTGACTTTGTTCAGTGAATCTTTTACCTTGCCAGGTAGTGTCTTTTTGGCTTTGTCTGGGGCCCTAAGTACAACACTACAGCAGTCTCACCATCCTTACAGAAGGTTTTCATGTGCAATCTTGTTGTTTCTGAGGCTTGACAAACCTGGACAGCTTTTGCTAAAGTTAAATCATTTTCTCTGAAGACACAACATGAACTCTATTACTACAGACGGCAAAAACAATTCAGTCTCTTATCATCAAGTCACATAAAGACCCAGTTGCAAGATTAGCTCTTCAAATGCAAATCAGTAACATACTGCTCAACAGATTCTGTTTATTTGTGAAACCGAGATCTAAAAGCATATTTTTCATGTTTCATTTTTTTGAGGTGTACAGTAAGATTCAAACTTTCTCATCACAGCAGAGTAGCTACCTTCTTCTTGTTCTGTGAACTCAAAGTTACAATAGACTTCTAGAGCTGCACAGCCTGCTAATGCAAACAGCAATGCAAGCTTCTGCCAGTCTGTTGTGTCTTCTGCTGCAGTCACCATAATATAGAACTCAAAACTTTGTTTGAAGTATCTCCAGTGTTCATACACATTCTCTATAAAGTTTAGTTCACTTTTTTCTCCCAATTGTTTAACCAGGATTGGCATACTATGCTGAAAGCTTGTTTACAGGTGCGACCTGGAAGCACAGGGAAGTTAAGTGACTTGCTCACCGTCACGCAGTATGCAAATAGGGGCTGTGGGATTCAAACCCAGGTCTCCAGATTTGCAGCTCAGAGCCTTACACCACTGCGCTATACTGCTTCCCACTTGGTTGCCAAATTACATCTATATTTTCCCCGATGACAATAGATTCTAACACTCAGTACCATGTAATGATAGCAGTCCTGCACACCACATGGGTCTACTCAGCAACAACCTTAATTGAATGCATTCCACAGTGTATATATAGTACCACACGTCATCTAACAGCACATTGTAGCAGCGCCAGGTGAAAACAGCTAAGTAAAAACAGTGACTGCCAAAAACAGCTAATACAAAACAGTTTGGTCATATACATCAAGCTCCCTGCAGCCCTCCCAGGAGCTTTGCTCCCCATATATACCAACTCTAGGAGGATGCACCTCAGGAAGGGGGTGCAATTTTCAGTTGCTATATTTGACTTAGCTGTTTTCACTGGCCATCCATTGGAGCAACTGCACCCACCGTCATTTTACTGTTAGTCTATTATCAGTGCAGTGCCCAGTTATGGTATGTAAAGCAGCAAATGTCATTGTTTTACAACTTACAGGGTAATTAAAATGAGCCATAAGATCTACCTGTGTAAGTATTTTCCTTTGAGTGATCTGCTCACAAATAAAACAAGCATTTGTCAATGCCAAATGTTTACTTGACTGTATTTGCTAGGCTGGTTTAGCTGGTTAAACAAATAAAATAAACACCACAAAGTTTTTGCGTCAAGTTCACTCCTAAATGCTGGTGGAGAGAGGGAGGTAATTCCTTACTCACGAGACTGGGGGACTTTCTCAATGGAAATTTGCTCTTCCCCGAATTGATATTTACCATCAACTGGGCCAGCTCCCTTTCCCCTACTAAAGAAGGGAGAACAGCATAGTCTGCTTGGGTAGGTGCAAGTTCAGTAATGGGCAGGCAACCTTAATGCAGCAGTACTGGTGATGAAAAGGTAGCCCAATTTAGTGCCTTCCCCCTGAGCCATGCCACTTCATGGTATTGCTGGAAGCTAGTGATGCCAGCCTATTGTCTACCAAAAATGCATTCTGGGGGGGGGGAAGAGGGCTGTACAGTAACATGTGCCCCTCCCAAATTGCAAGTGTAAGTGGGATGGGGATGCTGTTTGCCATGTCCCATCTAATGAGAAGAAGCAAGAGGCAAAAATCTTTTGTGAAAAGAGCTCAATGTGGCATGAAAACTGTTTTTTTTTTCTAGTATGCTCAAATTATGTCCATTTCGAGAGGTTACAACTTAGAAGAAAGCCAATAGGATGGGGGGGGGAGAGTAGACCTATAAATTTATTTATTTATTCTTTGTTTTTTTACATAGACTAATCCACATTGGGGACATAAAACTTTAAAATGATCTTTCTGAACTGTTTCTAAAATACATTTCATATCTGTACTCTAGAATATCCTTATCACCACCATCTCACGGTATTGTCCCTTCAGTGAATCAAAGAAGTCCTTTAATTTATCATACCTTTTCGAAGCTGTTACAGTAAAAACATCTGCCAACTGTGTTTTTGTAGGGCAGTGAGTGGTTTAATTTTATGGCTTCTCAGACCAGTTTGACATTTTCATTGTAACATGGTGAGATCCTTTATTAACCTGAAAGTTACAGTATATAATATTATTGATATCATAAATTATATTTCTCACGTAAAGAGGCAGTGGGGTCTAGTGGTTTGAAAACAGGCCTGAGAACCAGGATGTCACAGTTCAAAGCACATCAGAGCCACATACTGGTTGTATGACCTGGGGCAAGTCATTTAACCTCTCAATGCTCCACTCCACCAAGATGTGGAAGTAGGAAGAAACAGGATGTCATCCCACTGTAAACTAGATGCTGCATCTCAGTTGGGCTGTCTTGGACAAATAAATTGTAAATAAAATATTACTTTAGGACACCTGACTTGCTCTGTTCTACATGAGCAATGCACATCTTTGATACTTTTTCTGAAGACTGCTTCATTTTCCTGTAAAATACATGAACCCCTTCCCTGCATCTGGGAGCCCTGGAGATTCCATAGATGTTGTATCATATCAAATCCTTGACTTGCTCAAAAGCATATGTCACCTCTTACTTGCTTTGGTTACCTGACCCCAAGTAAAATGTATACCTAGAACACTTGGAAATGATTGGTTCTTGTTTGAATTTTGGTATAGTCATTAAAGATCACTGACAAATACCTTGTTTAATAGGATCATGTTCTGTCTTACAGCCTGCTTAATTTACTATATTTCAATAACATTTTAAATGTTGCTATTATGTGTGTGTGTGTGTGTGTGTATGCATGAGTGCATATGTGTGTGTGTGTGTGTGTGTTTCCTTTTTTGTAGACTTTGTTCAATTTTATGTTCAAGGTCATTTTACTGACCACGGAGTCAATCACAGAAGCTAAAGGCTCGTGCTGTGACATCACAGCTTTCATTATGTCATTAGCTTGAACAAACAGTTTACAGGGAAAAAAAGAAACCTAGCATTTTACTTTCCCACTCAGTATATGCTAGATTTTGATCTGCACAAGCTGCCATCACAGCAGTGTGTTCCTAAATTCATTTAACTGTCTCAGGCAGCACTGTATAACGAACGTTGGCATTCAGCATCTAAACCACAAATGCTGACCTTTGTTTTGTTTTTTTTAATCTGTTTAGGTTTTACTCATGCATTACAAGATAAATCCCAATTGGAACAAACAAGTGTGCATACCTTTTCTGGCATATCAAACATATTTTTTCTATGATCCTAGATTCAGTTGCCCCCACCACACACACAAATAGCTTTAAAACACAAGAGCGTGACTGCTGTTAGATTATTGCCACACACTCACTCCTTTAAGTCTAAAAAACAAGAGGTTCTTGTCCTAACTAAAAGATTACTCAGACTAGTGTTTGAGCATGCTTCATGCTGTACATAAGGAAGGCACTCTAGAAATCACATTATCAGTGTTCTCCATGTATCGTGTTCACTGAACACTGAGGTGTCACTCATACAAACTGAAATGGAGCTCATGAAAATATATTAATAACCAAAACTCTGTAATGCAAAAGCACTTCATTATGCCCTGGGAGGTATACGCAGCTGATTGACCCAGTTGGGATATTGCTTGTAAAGTGATGAATACAATGTTTGTAGTAAATACATCATTTCAATGTTTACTGTTTACCGCCATGCTAACATTTGTACAGTGCTGAGCTCTAAATAGGAGTATGTGGAGAAATTGATTACTAAATTGCCTTACTTGTATTATGTACATATAAAGCAGCATAAAAACAATAGTACTACACATCATTTAATTATTTTGGCAGCTCCAAATTATTAGATGTAAAGCAGTGTCAGAAGCAGATTTGTAGTAGGGCTCATGCTCATGTTTTGACAAGTGAGTGTTGGGGGAGTGAAAGTGAGTCAGCAATCACATGAGGAAATTGAGTTTAGGAAAAAATGAGAGTTAATTACTACTAAGTTTATTTATGACATACAAGATATCCACACGTGATGGTGTAGGTATGAGTGACAGTTCAGTGTACAGTGTATGGTACTGTAGCTATTAATGGCAGTTTTTTCTAGCTGGCTAGTGCTTAATCAACATTTTGCATATATGTTATTTTGGAGAACAAAGACATCTGAGGAAACCCTGTTGAACAGGTATGAAATGTAGGGTTGTTTAGACACTTTCTGGTATTTATAGGCATTTGCTAGTTTAGGAAAGATACTGGGCTTGATTCTCAAAAGGAATTGAATGCCGCAAGCCCCCAGGTGTGCTGAACACATAGCGCAAGAGGTTTGTGGGCATTCCCTGGCTGGCAATTGGAATTCTCAATCCCATGCACCACATGCCCTGAGTTAAACCAGCTTATGCTGGTCTAACATCGGGGACCTTTTTATGGGGTTGGTGCCAAATGTTTGGTGCAAACCACCATAAAATGGGTAAAGTGCCACAAATGTGCGTGACCTATGAGAATCGGCCACACGGCGTGGCACTGCATTCAGGGCAGTGCAGGGTTTGATGCTGCACCAACCTTTGAGAATCAAACCCACTGTATCATGACACTTTATCACTATGTTACCTGTTTTAGTAAAGGATGCTGTATATGCTTTGTTTTTTTGTATCCAGCTTCAGCACCTAATGTTTGTTTTTTTGTCCATGGGAGAGTACTCCCACTTTTTCTGCTTCAGTATGTGTTATTTTTGCCTGCAGCCTAACCACCTTGCAGTCTGATCCTGTCAGATGTCAGAAACTAAAGAAGGTCAGGCCTGGACTGCAGTCTGCTCGGTGACCTGAAGTAAACACCAGATACTACAGGAGGGTGTATAGGTAGTTCAGCATAGAGCACTGTCCCCTTGGTTATAATTAACACGTGTACAGTGCTAGAGACTGTTTTACTCATCAAAGTTTCTTTTATTGTTTGAAATAGCCAAGCCAAATAAACTTTTATCAACTTTGACAACTCAGTGTTATTTCATCAGGATAAGGCTTTCTGTGTTCTGCAATTAATGTAAATACATAAATTATTTCAGATGCCTATATAATTATTAATTTTCTATCATTAAATATATATAATTATCCTGTCACAAGACGATCAGTCTTAAAGCAACATTTACTGGTGGGCCTGCTTTCTTATTAATTCAAGTCTAAATGTTTTCCTATCTCTTGGCAACTACATTTCTGGGTTTCTATGAAAAAATAAAAATTTCAGTCTAATTTGTAATCAATTCATTGCCTCACTAATGAACAATCAGCATGGAGGAGATAAAATAAACTGAGTTTTATTATCATTCACATGAATACTGTTCCACTCTTCTATGTTAAATATTTGGGGCCTGATTTACAAAGCCTCTGGCACGGCAGAAGGTACACCTTGTGCCAACAGATATGCCAGAAAGGATTCTCAAAAGGCAGCCTGCATAAACTGCAGGCTACCTGCCCCAATTGCGGCGTACATCACCCTTGTGCCCAGCAGTGGGCTGCAACATGGGGCTAGTGGCTTGCATCAGAGGCAGGCTGCCATAGCGCCACAACCGGTATTCACAAATCTCACCCAGAAAAATTCTGGGCTGGTCTATGGGTACTTAGAATCCCACCCTCTGGTTGAGATGTACACTGTGCAACTGGTTGAGATGTACACTGTGCAATGTGCTGAGGGGTCCACTCTAGCTCCCACCCCCCTTATGTACACATAATAAATCTCTGGTAGTCTATAATAATAATACTAAAACAGTTAAATAAAATCACATAAATACAACTTCAGTTCAAATTCTCACAGTTCATAAAACATCAAATATTAAAAGTCTGTTTAAATAGATGTGTTTTTAAGCTGGTCTTAAAGCTCTCCATGGTCCTGCACTCTCTAATCTGATGAGGTAGAGAGTTTGACAGGGGTGGCACTGTGAACATAAAAGCCCAGGTGCCAGATGTCTTCAGCCACACCCAGGGAACTTCTAACAACCGCTTGTCAGTTGAGTGGAGTGGAGTGGAGAAGCCGGCCAGGGCTGCAGGGAACCGGGAGCTCTTGCAGGTAACTCAGTCCCAGTCCATGTAAGGCTTTGTAGGTCAAAAGACCAACCTTGAAGGTGGTCCACCACTGTATAGGCAGCCAGTGCAGATGGCGCAGCATGGGGGTAATATGACTGGTATGAGACGTCCCAGTCAGTAATCATGCTGCAGCACTCTGCACCAGCTGCAAGTGGTGGACATCAACCCTGGGAAGCACCAGGTATAGGGAGTTGCAGTAGTCAAGGCCTGAGGTCACAAAGGCATGGATCAGTGTGGGCAAATCATTACACAGAACAAGGTGCTTAATTCTGGTGATGTTCCTAAGATAGTAAAAGGAAGACTTGATGACTGCTGAAACCTGCTCATGCAGTGTCAACCCATCATCAAGAACCACCCCCAGATTATGCACCCATTCAGAGGTAGGCAGTTGTACACCATCGAGCCAAAGCCCGGACAGTAACCCCACCACTGGCCTCTGCATCCTGTGCCCCGGGTTGACAACCAACACCTCAGTCTTTCCAGAATTCAATTTCAACCAGCTGGACTTCATCCAGTCATGGATCTCTGCCAGACAGCTGTTAAACATCGAGACTGCACTATCCTGGTTGGGTGCAAAAGACAGAGCTGTGTATCATCAGCATAGCAGTGAAACCTTAGCTCATATCATCTTACAATGTCTTCAAGGGGCAGCAGGTACATTGCGAACAACATGAGGGACAACACTGAGCCCTGAGGGACCCTGCACAGCAGAGAGAATGGCTCAGAGGAAAAAAATCCATGACACCACCCTCTGAGATCTGCTGGCTAGGAAAGAGTGGAACCATCTGAGAACTGGGCCAGCCAGGCCACAGATAACCCTCAGGCACTCAAGCAGAACCCCATTGTCCAGTGTTAAACACTGAAGAGAGATCCAGAAGCACCAAGATGGAATGGCACTTCTGGTCTCTTGCCATCAGGAGATCACTAAGCACCCGAACCAGAGCGGTCTTGGTACTATGTCTCTTCCAGAAACCTGACTAGAGAGGATCAAAGACATTGTGGATGGTATGATGGTTCTCCAGCTGCTGCACAACCACTTTCTCAATCACCTTCCCAACAAAGGGAAGGTTAGAGATGGGGTCTATAGTTTTCTAAGCTGTTTGGGTCCCGAGAAGCTTTCTTAAGAAACGGTGTCACCACCACCTCCTCCAGGGAGCTAGGGAACTCTGCTGAGTGTAAGGAGCACCAAACAATTTCTGCAAGGACCGGGCCAATGGTCTCCATACACCCTAATAATAGGCGTGTGGGGCCCAGATCCAAACTACAGCATGTTGGCCGCAAATTCTGGACAATCCGCACGATGTCCCCTATCTCCGGCTGGTTGAAAGATATCCAAGAAGACCAAGGGGAAGTGACCATACACTAACCACCACCAACCCCCACAGTGGGCGCTGAAGAGATTTCGGCCCTGATGTCAGCCACCTTATTTGCAAAGAATCGAGCAAACTCATCACACTTATCTTGTGAAAATGCTCCTCAAACCTGTAGACAGGTTGGGTTGTACAACCTGTCCACAGTTCGAAAGAGCTGAGCCTGACAATTTTGAGCAGCTGCAATTTCACCAGACAGTAACTCTGCCTTCTTATGTGTGACTGCTGATTGATAGCTTTGATAATGATCTATCAATCTAAGGTGATCGGCCTCAAAGGTCGTTCTCCACCTGCGACACTCTAACCTTCATCCTACACGTCTCAACTCTCTAAAGGTCCCATCAAACCAAGGGGTCTGAAGGCAGAGAGAGAGAGAGAGAGAGGATGGACGTGGACTGGGGCGATAACATCCAAAGACTCAGTAATAGCCTTATTATAGGCCAGAACTAGATTCTCTGGATCCTTGCCTGCCCTCGGAACACCTGATCGGTCTAACACCGCCAAAAGACCCTTGGGGGTTACACCCCTTAATAGGCGATATCTGACCATCTCCACAGGGGCAGGCCTATATGGGGGGGCTGGAAATTTAATCTTACTGTGTAGTGATCAGACCACATGACTGGCTCCACCACCAAGTTGAAGGACTCGATCCACAGGAGGAAGACCATATCAAGTGAGTGACCCTGATTATGAGTAGCAGAGGCAGTTACCTGTGTGAACCCTAATGAACACATAAGCTGGAGGAAGTCTTGACCAAACTGCAAGAGTTCATCATTGACCCAGGCATTGAAGTCGCCCAGGACCATCAGCCTTGGTGACTCCACTGCCGCATCAACAATGAAGTCTGTTACTTCCTGCAGGAACAATTTCTCACCCCCAGGTAGATGGTAGATGAGAATGATCTTGCAGCCCACATCTGCTGCTATGGTAAACTCAAATGATCTGGCCGCCAGTGCCCCCCCTCCCCAATTCCACCTGTGTAAATAGTATAATGCACCCTGCCCTTGTGATCCAGTGCCTCCATCCCCATCCCAGATGCTGCCCATACTACTACTAAAATACTCCCTTCTCAATCCCTGATGCTGCTGTTCTCACATAATACCCCCTTATCCTAGTGATGTAGTGGCCCCCATCCCCCCACCCAAGCAGGTAGTGGCCACCACCCAGCTCCCCCCCAATCCCATAATACAGCTGGCACCCCCGGCACAGCCCTCCTCTCACCTCCGCAGCTGATGCTGACTGATCTGTCTATTTAGACAGTGGTACTGTATAGTGTACTCAATGTGCATACACTGTACAGTACAGCTATCTAAATAGTTCTGTCAGCTGGCCATGGAGGTGAGGAGGGTGGCTCGCCGATGCCAGCTCTACACGGGATGGGGAGCTGGTGGTGGGTACACCCCGAGGTGGGAGGGGATGGAGGCAACCAGATTGCCAGAATAATGGGGTATTTTGTGAGAATGGCAGCATTGGAGATCAAAAAGGGGGGGCACTGCATTATTCACTAACTGGAAAGTGTCAGGGATCAGGTGGAGGATCTTGTTATTAAATACAGGGAAGCATCAGAGAGGGGGTGTATTATTATTTCTATAATGGGGAGCTTTGGGGATTGGATGGGGGAACAATATATTCATTACATACATGGCAGCATCAGGGAGGGGGGGCATTTGTCACAAGGTTCAAGCGGCAGACCCTTCCCATGCACCAGGTGCTTGCTGCATAGGAGGGATTGCCGCAAGTATGGGGACTTAGGCATCGCGACTCCACCTGTACCAGAATCTGGTGCAGGGTCCCTGGCACAAGGGGCTTCAGTGCAAGCTGCACTCTGATGCAGCTTGCACCATTCTAAGCCCTGTTTGAGAATTGGGCCATAGGTTTCCATTTTACTCTCATGTTCTGAAAAACATGTCAGTTTTCATTGCTCATATTAATTCAGCACTATGCTGAGATGCTATCCAAAAATAAACTCATTTACCAGCATAGTTTACTTGTTTACGGTAAGATTTCATAGCCTTTTCCACATTCACTGTCTCTCCTTCATGTTTCTATAGGAGTTTCTGTAAAGGTAGAAAAATACTCTATTTACATACAGATATTTTTAGTTCTGAGTTTGTTTGACTGTATCTTAGTTTTTAAGTTTCACTATGTTACTAGGCCAAACTCACCCTTCAATAACTTTTTAAAACAGTTTGCCGTGTTCTAAAGACTTCTCAGGATCAGTGTAAAAGAATAGTTTTTTAGCATTTGACTTAGTGTGCCAAGTTCTTTGTGTAAAAAAATGTAATTTACAGAACACTGTAACAGTGACGAAAACAGAACTACCTTGTTAGTCTGATTAGTTTGTCAGAATGTGGAGTTGTCACTCACCGCGCACTAGCATATGGTCTCCCTGCTCAGTTTCACTGTTTCTTTTATGGAAGTGGTCTCACAACAGGCTGGGCAAATCAATTACACAGATGCATCAAAATGTCAGGCACCCGACTAAGACATCACGTGATACTACAATGTAATATCATGCTCCAACCATGATGCCCAAAGTAGTGCATCCAATGCGGGTCCCTGCCTGGTTGTCAGAAACCTATGACAAACCCCCTGAGCAGGCTAAACAAAGATAACCAATTGGACCAAACCAGGTGCTTGCAGGAGCCCTGTGTGAAACATTACTGTAGCTTAAAAGTTACTGTGAAGGATCCACCAACTGAAAAATGAAGGCTTACCAATGTAAAGTTGAAGCACCTCACTGCTCACACTGATAAAATGTGTGGTTTGAATCACCAACTGATATGGTTAAATGGGACAAATTATTGACTACTGCTAAGGCATGTTATTATGAATATTACAATGCACACAATTTTCATTTACATAAATATCACACAGTCAATACTATCATTCAGTCCATGTCTGTGATTTAATGTTCCCAATTTGGTGATCCATTTATCCATATCAGTTGGTGATTCAAACCACTACATGCACATTTTTATCAGTACTGTATGTCATGTAAGCAGTGAGGTGCTTCAGCATTACATTGGCAAGCCTTCATTTTTCAGTAGGTGGATCCTTCACAGTAACTTTTGAAGGAAAACTATTCAAATCCCATGGCCCCCCACCCCCCAAAGACATCATCTGATTCAGCTTTTTATTTAGAAAAGTGCATTTTTCTCACACTGCCACTTACTTTATTTTTATTCTGAAAAGTCCACGAACCAGGACTATGGCAGAAGCTGGGGAGCTCCATTTACTGTCAATGTGCAGCGCTGTACCGCTCACTTCAATACATTTTGTATTGAAGCCAGCAGTGCAGCGCCTCACCTTTACAGTAAATGGAGCCCCCAGCATATGCCATATTCCTGGTTTGTGGACTTTTCAGAATAAAAATAAAGTAAGTGGCAGTGCGAGAAAAACACGCTTTTCTAATTAAAAAGCTGAATCGGAGAGTAAGCCTTTTGGGAGTGGGGGGCCATGGATTTAAACAGTTTTCCTTTAAGCTACAATAATGTTTCACTCAGGGCTCCTGCAAGCACCGGTTTGGTCCAATTGTATAACATTTTTTTTTATCTTACTCAGGGGGGATTGTCATAGGTTTCTTTGACAACCAGGATGGGACCTGCATTGGATGCACTGATTTGGGCATTGTTGGCAGAGAGCAATATTATATCATGCTAATGCATGACATCATGGCCAGGCACCTGACGGTTTGACACATCTAGGTCATTGGTCTGCCTGGCCTGTTGTGAGACCACTTACATAAAGGAGGACGTGAAACCAAGCAGGGAAACCATGCGCTAGTGCACAGTGAATGGCAGCTTGGCATTCTGACAGACAAGTCAGAGAAACAAGATAGTTCTTTTTCTGTAACTGCATATAAATAATGGTCTTTAAATTTAAAGTTTTTTTTGTTTTGTTTTTGTTAAAGATTTTGGCACACTAAGTTAAGTCAAATGCTAAAATACAATTATTTTACACTGCTCCAAAGAGGTCTTCATAACAGGGAAAACTGTTTTACAAAGTTATTCAGGTGGTGAGTTTGATCCATTAACAAAGCAAAACTTAACAAACTGGTAAGAGCCGATATGGCTATGAAAAGCTTTTGAGATGTTTTTACCCATTATTTCTAATGAATTGCACAATGTAGATCTGTGGAGAGGCAGTTTCAATGTGGTCTTCCTTTTACACATGTTTACATTGTGTTTTCCTGGCACATGCCTGCTGATTGCTAAATATTTAGCCTGCATTGTACACATTAGAAATGACATCTTATTTTCAGTGGGGTTTTATGCTGCATTGTGTAAAATCAGAATGCACTAAAACAGTATTTTACATCTAGGGGGATATAGTAAGTGCTGGATCGATGCATGAGCAGAAAAATGCGGTGCACAAAGAGGGTGAGCTGGTCCGCACTGATACAATATTCAAAGAGAATGCACCACCAGTACAAGGTGTGCATATAGTGAAGCCCACCAGGATGAAGCACAACACTGCAGAATTCTGCAGTAGAGTTACTGCAGCAAACAGTGCAGTTTCAAAGGGAGTTAATCATTTTTGTCATGCAGCAAACCTATGGCACTGCACTTCATCCTGGCGGGCTTCATCATTCCTGTTGAAAATGTGACCCTGAACAGGAGTCACAGTGCAGGTGGCCACCAAGTCAGGTACATCCAGGGTGACCCCAACTAAATACCTTCCAGGGGGAATGCATGGCACATACCAGTATGCACCGCAGCCCCCATGGGTGATATTCAGCCCAGGAATGCAAATGAACTAATTGTGCATGCAGGGTGCAAAGAGGCCTTATGCATGCTCATTACCAGCCCATTTGCATGTTGGCATGGGAATGAATGCACCGGAGCAGCTTTCACCCCTAAGCCTGACCCTCATCACTTCCATGTGGGACAGGCCCTGAAGTCTCTGATGGTATATTGCCCCCCCACCTGTTCTACCAGCCCAGATTGTACTGGAATCCAGGCTCTATTGGTTCCACATTGTAGGGACCCCAATTCCATCCCTAATTGCACCAGAATACACCTACAGTCCATGTCCATAGAGTAGTGGACCCCACTCCCCCTCAACAGTGCACATACACCCCCCCTCTCTGCCAATCCAGCCTATCCCATTGCAATGACTGGCTCTGTAATGGGATTGTACCACTCTATTGGTGGGTGGTGGAGCACTCGCAGTAGGATGCTGGAATATGTTATACATAGGCATGAGCTGTGTGTGGGTGATAACACCCAGTGGCCATACTCCTCAGGCACTGGCATGGAGATCTATCATCCCTGTGCCATTGCACTGCTCAGTGTGGGTGATGGCTGATGCTGTACCCACTCACACAGGTCCCAAAACAGGCATGTTACAGCTGGCCTCCCATTTGTTTGTATAGTTGAGGAACTGCGGATGAACTATCTATAGCCTGAAGTGTACACTGCAAATGGCATTACAGGATACTGCACCCCATGGCACCCAGGATACTTCAGCAGTCCAGAGGGTGGCATGTTACACAGGGAAACAGAGGAGACTGTGGAATTGCAGCTGTGTATGACAGCAGGAAGATACAGTATCAGCAAAGCATGCATTGGAGGTATGTAAATTCCCTCTTCAGTTTGCCAGGGATGTGCACACGGCAGCATACAGTGGTGTATCCACAGCTGGCATGGTGCCCCAATGCATGGTACAGCCACTTGGGTCATTCCATAGTGCAGGTCCCCAGCCTGGGTTCAGTGCAGTCAATGGCTGGCCATGGCAGGGTGTGGAGGGTGGTGCCAGTCTTTGCAACAGGTTGGGTATTGGGCGGAGTGAGGGTGTCTGTGTACAGGGCAGTGGATGGGAGTTCTCTAGACTATGGCTATGGACCATGATTTCCTCTGGTGCAATCGGGTCTTGGGGGGAGCCCTACATGATGGAGCTCTTCAGGGATGGAGTTGGCTAGATTGGGGATGGAGAGGGGGGTACCTCTAGTCCACCAAAGCTGCCAGGCTAATGTGCACCTTGGTGCCCATCTGCAGCCTCCCTGTGGGTGGTTGGCCAGGTTAGGCCAGCTATTCATGGACTAAGTGTGGGTCATGGTGCTCTGGACTATAAGGGGAACATTCACACTGAATATGCTGCAACACGGCATATGCATGGGATTGCCCTCTTGACTTGAACGGCATACCATTTGTGTGTGCCCTGGCCCATTCCCTTGCAGCCAATGCATCCCACACATTTGAATATTGTGCTGCTGTGCATTGTTGGAGTTGTGCAGCACGTCTTCCTTTTCCACTGGGATGTGCTGCATATCTCCTTTGAATATGGGGGGCCCAGGACTAGGGAGCCTGATCATTATAAAAATGGTAAAATCATGACCCTACTGAAAACAAGATATTACATCTAATCTGGGACAGCCTGAGTAAATACAGTGAAAAAATGTGTAAATGGACATCCCTGTGACAATGAGATGTAGCATCTCCCCTGTCCTATCCAAGATACAAAATACAGGATAAGAAATATTCAGTGTGTTCCCAGATCCAAATAACCATTACTCTGTAAGAATCCCTCATTTTTCCTGTGTTTTCCTCACAAAGGCAGAATCAAATCCCTGTATAAATCCCTGTAGATTTTTCCATAAGCCACTGGTTTCTTATTTATGACTTTGTTCTTTATTTATTAAATCAGCAGCCTTTTATTAGGAAAAGAGCTCTGATTTGCTGCTCAGTATTAATATTATATGCCACAATGGCCTTGGAATGATTTGGATTTATATATTTTGCATAAGGCATAATGGGGACTATATGAAATAACAAATATCAAGCTCATTATTTCATGCACTATACTCAAAATCTGTAACCACAAGTCAGACAATCTTTTAAAAAATACTAGTAATGCCTGTAAACAGCGTTATTGCATATATATATATATATAATATATATATATATATACACACACATATACATATACTGTATATATACACAAATGCTAATTTTGCATCTTATTGTTGTTAGTTTTCAGACAAATTCTTATAGACTTTTTTCTGTACTACTGATGGAATCTTGAATGAGTTAAGTAAATGTTATTATTTTATCAAGGCCCTGATCCAGCAACTCAGTAAATACACACTCAGTATATCATTTTATAAAATGACAAAAAACAGTCTTCTGTTTGCAGTTGTTTGATCAGGAATTTTATAAATGGTATAAGTTATTTTTGTTACATCTGTGTTGGTCCAATAAAAGGTATCAAATCATTTGCTTCTGTATCACTCATGGTTTGTCGGCAGTTAATTCATTAGATGAGGTCTCCCTTGCCAGATTTTGGCTGTTTCTCCACCCCTCCCTCAAACACACACACACACACAATAAAAGATCTCAGTAGCTCTTATCCATTATGTTTAGGAAGCAAGCAGCAGCCCTTTCTGTCAAAAAGAAATGTATGTATTTAGTCTGGGTAGTTCACTGAAGACCTGGCATTTTATCAGATATGTCTTGAGAGGTTAAAAACAGTATAAATCTTTACAAAATTTGCTGGCTAAGGGTTACATTTATGAGGAATGAATCTTTCTTGAAAGATATTCATCCCCAACTGAAGTTAGTAGCAAAAAATGTTTAAATGCTAATCATTTAAATGTGCAATCTGTTGCATTTTGAAGGGGGTAAATAAATTTCCAGTTTAGTAAGCAATCAATATTTAACAAGCTCTTTCAGTTTCCTAATGACCATCAGATAAGCAGCTTGGAGTTATGTCTCCAACATTCTAAACAGAAAGAATGGATTATTTTATTTTAGTTATCACAGTGATTTTTAGATGTGGAAGGATATATTGAAAAGTCCAAAAAATGTGTTCCACAAAACTCCATTTTCAAGCTACAGATAGCAAAATGGCTGTAGGCTCCACTCACAGTCATAAAAACTAAGATATAGTCAAAAGAATTGAGAACTACAAAAAATATGTATGTAAAATAGAGTGTTTTGCCTCCTTTACAGACATATTAAGGAGAGTGAGTGAAAGTGTAAAGGGCTATGAAGTCTTGAAGAGTTATTGACACCATTAGAAAAATGTAAAAAAATGTGAATCAGACACAATTCAGTTTATATTTCATATATTTTCAATAATTATTTCCCTTTTTTCTTTATCATTGAGCACAGTTGTATAAAATAGGTTAACAATACCTTGTACTTTGTCTGCTCTTTCTTTTTGCCTACACCTGACATGATAAGCCCATTTATGGCATTGTGATTATCTCTACAGCCACAGACTGTGATGTCATAAACAGAACTGTGATGCCAGGTGTAGGCGAGTAGCCAGAACAGACAGGGCAGCGACCCTATTTACATGCCAATGTCCTTAATAATAAAGAAGCAAGGCTGAGAATTACAGAAAAAAAACATGAAATACAAACTGACTTGTGTCCAAATATTATATTTTTCAAAGTAGTCACAACAATGTCAGGGGCTCTTTAAACAGGAAAACTATGCTGGTAAATGAGCTTAATTTTGGATGCCACCTCAGAATATCACTGAATTAATATAAATAATAGAAAATTTTGACATTTTAACATGTTTTTCAGAGCATGACAGTAAAATGGAAACTTAATATTTAGCATAGAAGAGTTGAACAGTATTCCGTTCATATTAATGGTAATACAACTCAGTTTATTTTATGTTCTGTATGCTGATTGCTCATCAAAGAGGAAATAAATTGATATATTATTAGTCGCAAATGTTTATTGTTTATAGAAACCCATGAATGTTATTGTCAAGTGAAAAGAAAAACATTTAGGGCCTGATTCTAGAAGCAGTCCTACTCATGCTGCAAGTTGCGACATGCAAGGGGTGCAGTTGCATCAAGGACCCTGCACCCAATTCTGTAAGGGGCAGGATCCCCATCGCTAATTCCTGCAACTTGTGCCAGCTGCACAGGTATGCAAAATAGAGGGCATACCTGAATGGTTGGCTGCATGTGCACAAGAATGGCCCAAGTGCCAGCCCCAGTCCCCAAGCATGAAAAGTCCCTCAGGGCTATGTGATCCCTTGCCCCGGATCCCCCAATAATGCGTAAAAACAAGCCCCTTGGGGCTATCAGACCATCCTTCCCACACCCCCCCCCCGAGTCCCCAGTACTGTGTTAAAAAGCCCCTCTGGCTATCAGACCCCAAGTTCAAATCCCCATAATATAGTAGTAATAGCCCCACAGAGCCGATCACCCCCCCCAGCCCTGACCCCTGATCCCCGAACCCAAGTCCTGCAGTAGTAGTGGATGATGAGTCCTGTTATCCCTGGTAGTCTAGTGGCCTCCCACTCCCCCACCCAGCAGTGCCTGACCACCCCACTCCCCGACCCATCCCCAGCCTGCGACTGGCACAGCCCACCTCTCACCACCACCATGGCCAGCTGCCGACTGAGCTCCATATGGCGAGTACTATATATACCGCTCAATGAATGAACTGTCATTCATTTGTTAAGTGTGTATATACATTACATGCTCAGATGGGGCTCAGTTGGCTGCTGGTCATGGTGATGAGTGGTGGGCTGTGCCAGTCACTGCTAAGGATGTTGAAAGGACAGGTGAGTCTGGTACTGCCAGGTGGAGGGCCACTAGACTACGGGGGACTATGGGTTAGGGTATGTATATTGTTTCTATTTTTACAGGACATGCCATTTGTAGGTGGCTGGCTTGGAGGGGGATGTGTGTAGCCCTGCAGGCCTTTAAAGAACACATATAGGGGGTCAGGACTTGCAGAGCTGTGAGTAGCCCTGTGGGGCTATTTTTCCAGTACTGAGGAATGGGGGCATGCAGCAGCCCTGTGGGGCTATTCTTTCAGTACTGGGGATTGGGAGTATGCTGCAGCCCTGCAGGGCTATTCTTGCAATACTGGGGATTGGGGGCTTGCTGCAGCCCTCTGGGGCATTTTGGTATGGGGGGGCATTACCATGATGTTACTGGGTTGGGGCATTGGGGGGGACAGAAGTAGCCTTGCAGGGCTTTCGTGTTTTGGTGTCAGGACAGTGATGAGGGGAGGGTGGCATACCATGGGAGGGCTGGGTGAGCTGCATATGCAGGCAACCTCTGGGGGCATAAGTACAGTTATGCCAGCTATATGCTGATGTAACTTATGTTGATGTTTTTCCCCCGGGGGTTGTTGTAGAATAGCGCCCTTGGGGACTTTGTTGCTGCCCTTCTAGAATAGGGCACAACTGCTGCCGTAAACCCCCTAGCACCATGTCACAGGGGTTTAAGGCATAACTGGTGGTGTAAGTTCACTTTGGTGCAAGCAGCCTGTGGCATGTCACATGCCACTTTGCGGAATATCTTATGTTGTAACTGCTGGTGTAACTTGCTACTTGCACCATTATTTGGGGGGCACAAGTCAAGTTACGCCAGATGTAACCTTTTGAGAATCAAGCCCATAGTCTTGAATCAGTGAGACAGCAGACTCACCAGTAAGTGCTGTTTTAAGACTGATTCTCTTTTGACATGATAATTAAATACACAGTACATGAATAGTATCTGAAATAATTTATGTATTTACATTACTTATAGAATACAGAAAGCCTTATCCTGATGAAGTAGCACTGAGCTCTGAATTGGAGTGTTACAAATTTAAAATTCGTCCATGAATTGTGGCAAAAATGGCAGCTGCACACTATGCATAGCATTTGTGAATTCTGCACTATGACACTATGAAATTTGCTACCCTTGCAGTGACTTTAACTATGAGAATTATTGTGGTAATTTGTGTAGCAAAATTTGCCGCAAGGTGCGTAACAATTCCCATAGTAAAATTCACACTATTGCATAAATTTCACTACCTGACTTCACACACTATGCGCTATGTAAATTGCTGCATTTTTTCACTTTGCTTGCAGCTACAGTAGTTATGAAATGCTGATAAAAGAAAGAGGGCAGGATTTTCAAAACTGTGAATGCAGTACTTGCATCTGTACTTCAGACGTCAGACTGACTGTTTCCACACAGATGTATCCAAATGTGTTTTCTTCATTAACAGACACCTGCATGCATTCAAGATGATTCCCACTGTTTACAGCTATTTTTGCCACAGCAGTGGGAATTGTGTCTGTTTTTCGGACACAACTGCAGAATTCCATTCTAAGAGTTAGACCATCTTTTTGTGGTCTAACTCCCAGGACAGAGTTCAGCAGCTGCTTCTGAAAAATGGATGCAGTTCTATGAAAATCTTACCCACAATGTTTGTTTGCCTTGGCTATTTCAAAAAATTAAAGAAACTTTGGAGAGCAAGACAGTCTCGAGTGTTGTACACGTTTCTGAGAATGACTGAACAAGAGACAGTCTCCCCATTCGTAAGAGTTTTTTTTTTTTTATTTTCTAACAGGATCCCAGTTCCACAGGAGCTCTTTGTTGTTTGTACATTAGACGTAACATACAAAGGCCCCAGCATGGGGTTAGGGGAACATAGTGCTGTCATGAAGTGCCATCTTTCAGATAAGATATTAAACTGTGGCTGGTCAGGTGGATGTTAAATACCTAATTGATCTACTCAAAAAGAGTGGGAGAATCCCCCCTTTCATTAAAACCTCAAAAAGTTTATCCAGGTTCAATGACCGTACTTTCTGTAGCTCCCCCTCCCTCTCGATGAGGCTTAAACCAGGAACATATTTCCCATCTTTTCTTCCCTGCTCATTCATATAGATGGTTAGGCCTTTTTCCCCAAAAGAAAACTTTATGTTCATTTCCCTATAATGCATACTAACTAAATCTGTATTGCAAAGCAATTAACCAGTTGTGTTGTAATCAATTCACTAATCAATCAGTTATGACATCATCAACTGACATCACCATTGTCCTACACCATGTAGTCCCTGGCATCCAGTGACACACCCCTCCCTCCCTCACCCTTCCCCAAGCCAAGCAGAATGGTATCCAGTGGCATCACCATACCTCACCCTACCCCAGTGTAAGCAGGTCCTGGCATCCATTAGCACCCCCTGACCCCAAAAGCAATTGCTGTCCCTAGACAGCCACTGGCACAAACCTGCCACTCACCTCCTAGGCCAGTCTCCATTTAAATTACATTATCACAAACCAGGACTGATAAAATGGACTTATTCTGTCCCTGTAGGGAGAAAAAGAGAAGAGGTGCTAAGAAGAAGGGTAGGGTTATAGGTACATGCTGGAAGCAGTCAGCCTAAATGCAGGAGCCTAGGAAAATTAGTGAGCTCCAGGTGATGGAGGTAGATGCAGGATTAGATCTTGCAGCCAATGGGAAAAATGACTGGGACTTAGCAATACTAAGCTATAACATGTAGACACGAGATGAGGTATGGGAAAATGGGGAGAGATAGCCTTTTATGTCAGGGAAGGGATACACCCTGCTGAGGAGAAGTTCATCAGGGAGGAAAGGGGAGACAGAATCACTGTGTGTATAGCTCATAACCACACTAGGTAAGAAGCATTACATGGGTGTGGTCTACAGACCACCAGTGCAGTGGGATGACCGTGGTGAGAAACTAGGGGCAGAGATTCATAAGGGGAGGTAGCAGCGTTGGGGAATCTCAATCTTCCAGACATACCAATAGATCAGGACATTCCAGCAGCTAATGGTGCCAGGAGTCAGGCCCTGCTAAAAATGTTGCAGGACTGCCTGCTGGTGCAGCTGGTCAGAGAGCCCACAAGGCAAACTGCCATTCTCAGCATGGTGCTCACCTATTCAGAAATGGTAGGTGGACTGAGGATTGAGAAGCCTCCGTGGTCCAGTGACCACAAAACCATATGGTTCACATTGTCCCTAGCTGCCAGTATACTGTTGTCAAAGGCTGTGGTTCTTGATTTCAGAAGAGAGAACTGTTTAAGGGTAAGCTGAGGGAAAGGTGGGGAGTAATTCATTTGCTTTTTGTTAACCAGGTAGGGTACACTAGACAAATGAATTCCCATTTTCAGGTATGACCCAGGAGAGTACAACAGAGGACAAATCACAATTAGCAGTAAACAGTTACATGGGGCATCTTACAAGAAAGCAAGATTAATGAAAACAACAACAATTGATAGCATAACAGTTAAAGTAGCAAATGAGTGCAGAATATCAGGACTAAGACAACAACATGGTTACATAAGACTAAATATCAGTGTCAGTAGCTCAGCAGGTAGGGTATCACGTCAAAACCGTGCAAACGTTTTGTCGAAACCATTTAGTCGAAAACAGCTGAGCGCAATAAACATCGTCGCAATAAACATTATGCCGTATGGGACATTATATCGCAAAATACAGCAAAATCACTGGGTAAGAACAGATTAAACAAATGGTCAGATATTACTACCTGCTCCCCAGTAACACTCGTGAGATTGCTACCTATCCTGTAAACTGTGAACTGCTGCATGCATCCCTTGAGTCCCACCAGGAGCACCAGAGATACCATTGCTGTGGACATAATATCATCTTTAGGACTCCCTGTGTTACTGATGGTCCCAGTGCTGGTAATACAATTAGCCCTAGGCAGGCAGGTGGCACAGCTCTAGTGAATCAGGTAGGTGCCTTGTGAAAGTGCAGGGAGGAGGAGGTGCAACCAAGAACTTGCAAGGGATGGAGGGGGGTCATGGATCATTGCTTTACATCTTGAAGTGGTGAACGACTTTGACTACACACACAGAGGAAGTCGGGAACGTAGCAGCAGCTGGCAGTACAGCGAAAAAGTGCAATTTAGGATTTCTTGTGCTGCTGCTGCTACTTTATGAATTGCCCCTTAACCACTGCCTTACGTCCACCAGTGCACAGCAACAATCGCTGGCTGTACGAATTCAGACTGCACGGTAACATACGATGAACTGTCATGCGTTGTAAAGTCTCTGAGCTGAAATGTCTGGCGCTTTAATTACTGCGTGGTAATTGACCGCGATGAAAAGTTTGCGCTGAAAAGACATGGAACCAGCAGGTAGCACACTCACCTCTTAGAGGCCTGGAGATCAGAAGTCTGTGGGTTCTATACCCACACCACGCACTTGGTTTAAATCCCAATACTGACACTGTAGTGCAGCATGAGGGGGGTGCTCCTGCACTCCTGAAGTGCCGTGTTTTGGATGAAACATTAAACCGAGGAACCATTTGCCTGTTCTGGTGGTAGTTCAGGTGGATGTTAAAGATCCCATGACACTTCTTGAAAAAGAGTAGGGGAATTTTTTTATTGCAAGTACACAGCATCATAAAGAAACACAGTTTTCATCCCCAAAACCACAAACCACTCATACCCTATTATACAATCAAATAACCAAATACATCTTTCTAATATATAAGAAGAAAAAATAAGAAAGTGAAAAAACAGATAAAAAAACAGAAATTAAAATTTGTACCTTATTAGTATATCTTTAAATTCAAAAACATACATTAAATCAACCAATCCACATGTTTCCAAAATATATAAAATTGCCTCCTCTCCATCTTTAAAAACTCTGTCATTTTTACCTTTCTAATCACAATCTCTATTTGTGCAATAGTTCCATAATTTGTCAGAATAACATGTTGCATATAATATTGACATCTCGCCAGCCAAAGGTAAAACTTTATACAAGCAACTATTGCATTCAGTGTGCTAGGGTGATATCTCCTAAAAACCCCCGAATAATCCCCTAAAATCAAAGATTCATATGTTATGGGGCCCCATCCCCATTTCCTTCCTAAATCCTGCCAAAACTGCACAATATACCCATAATGTATATAGAAATGTCCCAAAGTCTCCAGTTGTCCCCCACACCCCTGTCTCAAACATTCCCTTTCCTCCACAGCCTTATGTTTCCAGTTACCCTTTACCCCCAATCTTCCATAACAACAAAGCCACTGTACATCCCACATGTTCACTGGGACCCTGGGATCACTCAAAAGTTTGAGAGCATGCTGCAACTTAGATGGACTACATTTCAGAAAATCAACTTGAACTGTGAAATTTATCTCTATAATTCTAACATAGATCTGTTTTCTGTTTAATAAGCATGCCTCCTCTTTCCTTAATTTCCATACTTTTAATTTTTTAAACCCAGGGATTGCAAATTCTGGAATGCCTAACCCTTTTGTACTTTTGACTCCCTGATCTCTCCAATACTAAAAAAAAGGAGTGAAACAACTCCTCTGTCCAACCAACCCATATATCCTCCAGACATCCTGGACCATTATGCAAAATTGAACTGAAGAAGAAGGAAAAATAAAATACCATGGGATTAATCATATCTAAACCCCCATCTTTGCCATGTAAGTAAATAAAATCTCTTTTTATGGGGTTTAATCTGCTTCCCCAAAGCATTTGGAAGCAACAACTTAATATCTGTGTTTCAAGCCTCACTGGCATTGGAAAAATATGACTGATGTATAAAAATATTGGCAGAAGACATTTTTTTTATTATCATTACCCTTTTCTTTTTTAGATAGAGCCCAGGATTTCCATACCTGTACTTTTCTTTCCCCTATTATTAATTTATCTTCCCAATTTACATACTGTATGTAATATCCCCACTGCCAAAATAAACCCCTAAAACCTTAATCTGAGAATGCACTATTTTTACAGAACCTATATTAGTAACTCGATCCCCCCCATTTGCAACCCTATACTTTTCTCATGATTAAGGCATACCCCTGAGAACCCAGAAAACTCCTTGCTAATGTGCAGAGCTCTTATACCAGAGACTGTTTCCCTGACCATGAGACAAACATCATCTGCATATGCAGAAATTTTTGAGGAACAATCTCAAAAGCTGGGGAAATCCCTCGAACCGAGTCATCCCATACAATCCTTTGAATCATAGGGTCCAACACAAAGGTAAAAAATAAAGGGCTTAAAGGGCAACCCTGATGAACCCCTTTTAAGTTGATACTATTCCCTACTAACTCATTAACCATAGGAGCAAAAGGGGCATTGGTATACAGACACTCAATCCAACTAATCACCTGGCTAGGTAGCCCATATTTCTCCAACACTGTAAATAAAAATTTATGTGAGACATTGTCGAAGGCCTTTTGCTGATCTAATGCCAATAAAAACCCAGATATTTTATTCTGATTACCAAACTCAGTTAAGGCTCTCAATAGCATCAGATTTTGTTTTATATTCCTCCTTGGAATGGAACATGTTTGTGCCGGGTGTATCAATACAGACGCCACCCTTTGCAACCTATTACATAAAATGGAGGAACAAATTTAATAGTCTGTGTTCAGAAGGCTTATAGGTCTCCAATTTTTCAGATCACACTTATCCTCTTTTTTGAAAATTAATACCACTAATGCAGAGACAAATTCTTGCACTGCCCCCCCACTCAAATTATTAAACACATGCGGAAGTATACCACTCATTCATCTATATGCTGCTTATAAAATTCATTGGTTAACCCATCTGCTCCTGGAGAAGCCCCTGTTTTTAATTTAGCAATAACTTCCCTGACCTCTAATTTTGAGATAGGCCTTTCTAACTCTTGCACTAAATTTCCCTCCAAATGAGGAATTGGAAAAGGTATGTCATGTACCCACAGCCTTAAAGAAACTTGTTCCGTCCCTAATGTTTTAACCAGATTTGAATGAATTAAATCTAAAACTTCCACATCAGATGTTTTCAAAATACCTTCATTATCATACAATCCCATTATAACTTTATGATCTACTTTATCTTTACAAGCTGTATATGGATCTGAATAAGGCTATTTCTCCATACCATACTTAAACTCAGCATTTAAAGATATTCCCTATCATATTGGTACAAAAACATCTTATTTTTTTATCTCATCCGATTGTGACTTGATCCGACTATCTGAAACATTCGGTACAGACATCAGTTTATAAAACTTGTCTCTATAATCCAAATATTTCAAATAATCCCATTACTTTTAAATTTCCCATAATCAATAAAACACTTCTTCAGTTCTTTTTTTGTATCTACCCACCAGTTTAACCAATCCTCATACATCACAGCCATTGACTTTCTACATAAAAAACAGCCTATCTAGTGTTTGCTTTACCTCTTGCTGTTGTAGTAAACTGGTATTTAACTTCCATCTCTTATTTACTGCTGGAAATTTAGGGAGAATATTTTCAAATAAATTTCACGCAATAATAATACATGATCCATCAGTTCAGAAAAGGATAGCTGAAATCTTTGAGGATATAGAAATATAGATAGCCCCTTTTATCCTTATGTAATATTTTGCATGCGTCCTTTAGCCCAGCAAGCACTAAAGCATTAAAGTATCCTGAAGGGCATGTGAATCACAGTAAACTTTTTTGGACATTATCCTTAATTTTTAAATCTAACCCACAATTCATGCCCCTCCCCCCAAATAATATGTTTCTCTGTAAAGAGAAAAGCTTTAATTTTTTCAAACAACTCCACCCTGGAAGCCTTAATTTGCAGAGCATAGGTATTAATTAACCTTAACGAAAACCCATTTAAATAGCAATCCACCAGGAAAGCCCTCCCAGGTGCAATATCTACAATTCTCTGTACCTGCATCTGAGATACCCTGAACAAAACTCCTAACCCATCCGCAGCATCCTCCCCAAATGTCCAAAACAATGCCCCCCAAGGCCATAATTTCTTTGTTTGACTAACCTCCTGCAAGGATTGCAACCTAGTCTCCTGCAGAAACACTATGTCTGCTTTAATATCTTTACAAAAAGATAAAACCGCAGCTCTTTTCTTAGTGTTCTTTATACTGCGAACATTGAGAGATGCCAGCCACAGAGATGCTATGGTTTATCATAGTGGGAGCTACTCCTTATCTTTTTTTTCCTTTTCTCTCTGCTTTTTTCTTTGTACCCCTACCTACCAAGATATTCTCTTTCTTACACTCTATTTCTGAGACCACCTCAGACCTAGATGATATATCTGACTTAGACCCAGCATCCCCATCTTGAAGTAAATGAAAGGGGTTTTGA
Organism: Neoceratodus forsteri; assembly: GCA_016271365.2. NCBI lineage: Eukaryota > Metazoa > Chordata > Ceratodontiformes > Ceratodontidae > Neoceratodus > Neoceratodus forsteri. Next base: position 561,007,384 of record CM028134.1, read on the forward strand.
AGGGAAACCTGCTGAGGTTGGGCCTTGTGCTTACTCCCAGACCTTCTAACCCATTTAGGGAGCTGAAATTCAGCCCCTGGTTGGGGGCATGGTTTGCAGATTCCGATCTGTCTTAGATGAATGAGGACAAAAGGTATCCCCTTTCTCTTGAGATTGTGAACTATCCTTACAAGTAGAGGTACCCACATTATCCTGTGCAGGATTGGCAGCAGGGTGAGCAGACTGATCATCTTCCTGATTGTTTTCCCTATCAGGGGAGGTCAGTCCTTTGCAGCCTGCATCTTTCTTGGGCCTGGTTAATAAGTGTGTCTTTATCCGGGCCTCCAGTCCTGTTCTGACCTGCCCAGGAGCACTGATGGTATGCATGGCCCTGCTCATCACATAGGTTACATCTAAATGTAAATGCAAACAGCTCTGTCATGGTCATAGTCCCCACACAAGGCACATCTCAACCTATCACAGGTACTACTGAGATGTCTACCACTTCCACATTTATAACAAGCTTTCGGCTGGCCAAGATAAAAACATACCCCTCTATCTTTACTGAGAGAAAAACTGTTTGGCATATGTGGTACCTCATTCCCAACCATTTGCAATTTTACTTTAAACCTCCAATTCCCAGTCCAAATACCTTCCGAATCTATTATGGCCTCTGGAGGGCCCAAAGCATCACATTTTTTCCCCAACCAGAATTGAATAACCCCCACATTTACACCCTCATTTCTAAACATAATGTTCACAGTTTTAAAAAGAGGTTTGGTCAAAGGAATTTCCCAAAAGGGAATCCACAAAGCAGTCATTTTAAGAGTTTCGTACTTCCTCCAAAAGGTGTCTAAGCCCATAAAAGACTTAAAATGTATATCAAAAAAATCTTCACCTCTTATATTAATAAGGGCAAAGTCGTCCTCTGCATGAAAGTTCATTGAATCCTTTAATAAAGTCCTGGCCACATATGTCCTGCCTGGGTGCTCCTGCAACCCACCTCTGTACCTCAAGCATACAGCATTATGTCTCGGGGCTTGTTCAACTTTGTTGTTTTTAAATAAATCCAAGAAAAACGGCCTCGTTCTACATTTCTCTTCAGTCGGGGAAGGGGGAGGGGAAACCCTTGGAGAGTTATCTGAAGAAATCAACCCTGAGGTCCCTGTAAAAGTATTTCTCTGCTCTCCATCTAGATCCTGTTCCTCAACATCAGAAATAGGATTACAAGCACCAACCTGAGAAGCCTTGGTCACTGGAACAGCATAACAGCCTTTTTTTGACTGCTGTGGTTGACTGGGAAGCTCCCGCAGAATCAATAGAAGAAGAAAAATCAATCCATTTGGAGTCAGTTACCCAACTTCCATCCTCCCACATGATCCATCCAGTTTTTGTTAGTGACACATCTTTTGACCAGTTTTCTCCCGTAAAGGGAGCATCTTGACTGGGCAACTCAACAGACTTCCGCATTCCTCCTGCATTCCTCTCTACCGTGTCATGAACCTCTGATGCATTGCCCTCACTCCTGTCAGCCACTTGCTGACTCACCAGAAAAAAACTCTTCTTCTTCTGTCAGATGTGGTTCCCTTCCTCTCATGGGAACACACTTGCACTTTCACCAGCTTTCCTCTGGCACCCCACCAGAACAGGAGGCTCCTCATGCTGGCTCCGTAACATCGCTGTCTCTGCTGCCTCAACCCTATGAGGCATATCCATCGGGACCGCAAACATGTCATCCATCATCTCTGAAACCAGCTCAGCATCCCGTTGGCTTGCCACAGCCGAGGTTGGGGATGGAACCTCTGGCTGCAAGGGAAGCACAACCTCCTCGTCCACCATCCAGACCTGGACTGCCATCCACCAACTTGGACAGCAGCTCCCCCTGCTGCAGAGTAGGGGAATTTCTATTGTGTCCTGGCCAAATTCCCCCCATTCACTAAAAATACCACCAACAGTTTAATCTGGTTCAAGGTCAGTTGGCATTCATCTGTATCCCCTTCCCCAAGGTCATGCCTGAAAATAGACAGAATTTGTCTAGTGCACATACCCGGTCATCAAAAATAAATAAATATAGCATAATAGAAAAGTACAATGCAGTAAGGACAATAAGCAAGCAAAAGTGTCAGAATAGCTAAGGAGACCATTAGTTAAAGGGGCCATTCCAGAGGCAACCACATCATGCCTGAGAATGGTTAACAACAGCAGCAGACCCTATTAATCAATCTAATTCTCAAAAAGGTCAAGTAGGCAGTGGGGGCTAAAAAAGGCTTACATTAGCTACAAAGAGAAACAGGGAGACAGAGAATGGAGTGACTACCAGTTATGGATGAAGGAGGCCAAGAAGGCCATCAGGGATACAACAGCAGACATGTAACTGGGTATTGAGGAAGGGTCAAGGGGAGAACAGTTCTTTAGGTACATTAGGGAAAACAAGAAAGACAAGAGGGGGAACTTTTAGGCTTATGGAGGGGGATAGGGTAATAGAGGGGAGCCAGCAGAAGGCACCTGTTCTAAATGACTACTTTTGCTCTGTGTTTACTGTGGAGGAGAGTGGGCCCTTGCTTGAAAGCAGCATAAGAAATGGATGCCAGAGGGATACCACAAATGAGACAGGTGGTGTTCCTGGGATAAGGGCTCTGAAAAGGGCTAGCAGCTCTGAAAATAGATAAGGCTCCAGGGCAACACAGGATGCACCCATGGGTGGTCAGGGACCTGGCATTGCAGCTGGCTGAACCCCTGGCAGGGCTGGGCTATTCAATAACTCCCCATAGTCTGGGGTGGTTTCAAAAGATTGGAGGGTAGCAAACACAGTCCCACCCCCCAACAGAAGAGACAAAGAGCAGTTAGGAAACTACAGACCTGGTAGTCTTATCTCAATAGCAGGTAAACTAATGGAGACACTAGTCGTAAATGACCTAGTAGACCACCTAGAGAGAGATAGACTCCAAGACGGAAAGTAGCATGGGTTTGTGGCAGGAGGTCTTGTCAGACCAACCTAATAGTATTCTTTAATTGGGTAACTAGGGCAGTGGACAAGGGACAAGCAGTGACTTTACTTTACTTCAACTTCAGCAAGGACTCTGTGCCATATAGATGGTCGCTGAAGAAGTTAGAGGATCTGGGAATAGTAAATGATCAAGTTAGATGGGTGGGAGCTGACTGAGGGGAGACAGTAGAGGTTAGTGATAAACAAGGTCAAGTCAGGGGAGAGAGATGTCCCAAGTGGGGTGCCACAGGATTCAGTCCTTAGGCTGGACTTCTTCAATATGTTCACCAGTAACATAGGAGAAGGAATACAAGGCAAGGTGTGTCTCTTCACAGATGACACTAAGCTCTGTAGCAGGATAGAAAGCAAGGATGGGGTTAGGGAGCTGCAGAAGAATCTGCAATGATTAAAAAGGTGGTGCAGAGTATGGTAGTTGAAATTCAGTGTCAAAACGGTCAAGGTGACGCACTTTAGGAACAAGAACCCCAGAGTGGAATATTGGATGGGAGGGGTTAAGCTGGATACTACCACTAAAGAAAGGAACCTGGAAGTCATCATAAGCAAATCCTTAAAGCAATCTAGCCAATATGGCCTACAGCAAAGCAAGCAAGATGCTGGGTATACTGAGAGGGGGGTTTGAGTGCAGAAGGAATAAGGTGATAGTGCTTCTCTAGAGATCACTGGTGAAGCCACATCCGGAATTCTGTGTCCAGTTCTGGAGCACCCACCTAAGAAAAGGCAAAGACAGGCTAGAGACAGTACAGCATAGGGTAACCAAAATGATTTAGGACCAGCAGGGCAGATCCTATGAGGACTAGCATAAGGTCCTGAGTGTGCACTCTCTGGAATAAAAGAATGAACAAGGTAGATTGTGAGGAAATATTAAGCAGGACTGGTGAATCAAGAATAAGAGAACATGAATGGAAGCTGGCGGGGAGATATTCAGGAGGAATGTGAGAAAGTTTTATTTTACAGAGACAGTGGCTGAGTCGTAGAACAGCCTACCAGCAGAGGTGGTGGGTGCAAGAACCGTTAATGGTTTCAAACACTACTGGGACCGAGTAAAAGGTTTAAAAGTTGCACTGAGGGAAAGCAGCAGGGTAGGGGGCAAGGGGGGCAGGTGATGGAAATAACCCTAACTAGACATTAGGTCCTGGGGTAGAACAGTTTAAAAAAGAGCAGATTGGATGAACCAGTGGTCTTTCTCTGCCAACTTGTTCTATGTTTCTATTTCATCAATTGTGATTTGCAATATTATATACAGTTGTAACTCAGATGGTGGCTGGCCAAGTGCATAAGTGGAGGGTTTACACTTGCCACCATCTGTAACAATGTGTGTTAAGGCAGAAATGTCCCACCAGGGATGGGCTCCTGATAGTTATGCTTAACCATCAGTGGTAATTGAGGTAGTTGTGAACCATAGGGATAGACTCCCACTGGCTGAACTTAATTGTTGTTGGGAGGTGTCAGAAGAAGTAAGTGAGGATGCCAGCACCATTGCTGGGAAAACTAAAAGAGCATCAGCACACACTGGAGATGTACTCATGATGTTGGAATAACCAAAAAAGGGCTGATAACAATGTGGATGATCTTCCAATGTCAGAGAATAATGCAAGGGGGTACCAACAACAGGATAGGTTCCTGGTGCCAGAGTTTTACTTCAGGGTTGAGGGGCATCAGTTTGTAGCCATGGATGTGACAACGTGTTCACAGATATACATGCTTATATGTTTTTTTTTTTTGTAAAATAAATGTTATTGAACAATTTTCAACAAAGAATTCAGCTGTAAGGCAGTGCAATACACTATAGAGAATTCCTTACATAAAAAGAACAAAAATATCAAAATAAATAATTATGCAATACTGACAAGCTTGCAAATAAAATATTCCCTGGAAGAGAATTAACAGATAAAATGAATAAAAGGTACAACTAACAACTGATTGTATAAAAAACATAATGTCAGCAAGTGTTGCTGTTGCTTGTGATTCTTTAGCACATTTGGCAATTAATATCTTAAAGACAGTGGCCCAGATTTTCAAACTGCGCCATTCTGAGGCGCAAGCCCCTGCGTTTCTCAAAATAGTTGCGCAGGGGTGTGGCCAAGGTGATATTCAAAGGAGTTGCGCTATTGAACAACTCCTTTGAATATCACCCCACTGACACATACACTGCGCGATGGCGCAGTGGAACTTCGCGCCCACCGCAGTTGCCAGAGTTGAGCATTAAACTTCGCGTGGCGCAAGTACCATTGCGCCATGCTCAAATTTCCATATTCAAAGGTGACATGCAAATGGGGCCATAATTTATGCAAGGCACGGGGGCATTTGCATCTATTTATGGCTCCATTTGCATTCCATTTGCATGTAGGTGTCCGATCCCGAGGACTTGCTCCTGGCCACCCTGCCAGGCAGCAGATGGACCTGTACTGCCCGCGATCGGGCTTCGGATATGTGTGGGGGTTTCATGTAACTGTGATGCCCGCGATCTGGCTTCGGATATGTGTGGGGTTTCATGTAACTGTGATGCCCGCGATCGGGCTTCAGGATATGTGTGGGGTTTCATGTAACTGTGATGCCCGGATCGGGCTGTGGGAGATGTGGGGGGGGATGGGGTTCATGTTACTCTATGCCAGTGATCGGGCTGGTGGGGGCACAGGGACTGAGTTGGGGCCAGCCAGGGTGGCAGCTGCTGTGTTGTGCCCTGCAATACAGCAGCTCACCTGTGGGTGGCCCTCAACCCGGTGCTTTTTTGGCTCAAGGTTGTGTCAGGCGCAGGTTCGGGTGCGCATGCATTCACTCTGCACAACCCGACTGAATATCGGCTCGCGCAGGTTATGCATGGTTCCTCCTCCTGTTGAGCATGCATTCATTTGCATTGCTCTTTAGCAACCTGTTGCCAGTGGAGCCTTCCTCCTGCTGAATATCGCAGAATGTCGCAATGTAGATTTTGGCAAAGATGCGTTAACTTGCCGCAGTATGGAGCAACCCTTTTGAATATCTGGGCCAGTGTCTCTTGTTTAAGTGCAAATTGGCTATTTGCTATAAAGTGGGGGTACATTTAGACTGCTCCAAATAATTGAAAATGGGTAACCAATAAGATGTTATCTTCTCCACATTTAACTTTATCTGACATTGAGCCACTCCATTTGTAATATTTGTTTACAGCTAGTCAGCCACCCCCTCTACTGAGGGGGAAGAGGGTTGCAACCACTTTTGTGTGACTGTATTTGAGGTGGCTACAACAATCAAAATATTGAATAAGTAAGTTTTCCCCCTTTCAATTAATGCATGCTGGTCTGTGTCCCAAGAGCAAATATTTTATATTTTTTGAGGTGAGAGTTGAGACAATCTGACCCAATGCATCCTCTCTTGCACTCCAATAACCCCCAAGAGAACAGCAAGTCCGAAACACATGCTCATGCTGGGCGTTGACATTGCAATTTCACCAGCATCTATCTAAGTTATTCCAGCTGTAGTGTGCTGTGATGGTAGGGGTCCCAAAATAACTGGTGACCACTTTCCAGCAGTGTTCTTGCCAGTTATTAGAGGCTGAATTTTTAGCTACCCCTGCCAAACAGCTGCCCCATTCCTTATCAGTCAGGACCATCCACGTCTCTCTTTCTCACCTGTCTTGTGTGGCTTTCTGGCTAGTTGTTTGGGGTTTAGAACATATCTTATAAATTGGAAGATGGGGTGTATTATTTGCCCTCCTTTCACTGCTAACCCCACAATAGCTCTCAAAGGTATCCGGTCAAAAGAGCATGTTAAATAGAGCACAATCAAAAGCATGTGTAAATGTCAGCGCGAGCAGTAAGAGGGAGTGGTGCATAATAGCATCTGGCTATAATAACATTTGTAAATAGTATGAGGCTTTTACTTTTATTTTTTGGTGGTGTTTTGTGTATTCCCAAGGATGTGGTGCGTTCTGAGTTCCCGAGGATGTTTATAAATCTGATGGGTGATGTGGGGGGCTAAGCCCCCTGCATAAAATTGTTGAAGAGACCCTTTTGTTTTGTAAATTTGTGTGGATTGAAGTCTGGTGATTGTTGTGGGTTCCTGTGCATGAGGGAGCAGTTCAACTTTCAATTGCAGGCTTAATTTCATAGTACTTAATGAACTCATGTGCTTGTTTTTATTTTGCTTCTGTTTTCCATGTAGTGTATCATATGTATTACACTTGTTGTAAGTTGCGCTCCTGTGTGCGTTTCCCTGTCTTCAGTGTGGTGTCATGTTTGCTTACTTTACCTTATCTGCTCAGAGGTGTCAGCACCGTGTTTACCTGTAGCTGTTTTCCCCGACACTCTTTTGCTTGTGCGGTTGTGCCACACTATTATTTTGTAGCTCTTTCGACCTAGACCTGCTCTCAAAGACCCTTCTCGTGCAAGATCTATTTTTGCACAGTTTATTGATTTATTTATTTTATTTTTATTTAAAAGTTGCATAGAATACAGGATAAGTTATGTGAAAAACAAGTTTTGTTTACAGAACTTCCCAAGTCAATCAAAAATAACAATTAAAACACAAATTGATGTACACAAAATCAGTTAAAAGCAGTGCAGCTAGATTGTTCCTGCAATAATTATCTTTTTAGGCCATGTTTGAAAATATCAAGGGTAGGTGAAATTCTGAGCTGAAGAGCAAAGTTGTTCCATGAAAATGGAGCAGCACAGGAAAAACAGTCTCTAATCTGCAGGAAGCAATAAAAGTCCCTTTATGGGACCGGGAATTCCTGCTTTGGCTGTATAACAGATATAACTTTTCCTGCTGCCAAGAGCTTCCTCAGTCTACTTAACTCTGCTCTTTCCCACCTCTTAAATGTTGGATCTACCTTTCCATGATTAAAACCAGAGTTCTGCCTCATAGTGTTATATTTACATAACCCACCATAATAGAAACATAGAAGTTGACGGCAGATAAGGACCGCAAGGCCCATCCAGTCTGCCCATTTTTTCTGCCTTATGAATATGCCATAGGCCTGTACTCTGCCAGTGGCCTATCTATTCATACTCATCTGTATTGCTCCCTTATGCCTCTTCATGCTTCTCCCCATCCCTCAGAGCATCTTTCCATACCTCCAGCATCAGCCTGCCTCATGGATTATGATCTTGCATCAGCTCAGCTGACTCAAGCCTGATAAAAGCCTGTATCCCTAATGAGCCATCCCCTTCCAATGCTACCAATCTGTGGGCGCCTTCCCCTTTTAGATGTGCCAGCAAATGTTGCAGGTGACATGCTCGATAGTAACTTTGTAAATTGGAGGCGCCCATTCCCCCCTTATCTTTATCCAGCATGGGGGCTGCCCAGTTTATTCCTGGTCAGTCTTCCTCCAGAGGAAACTTGACCATGGTCTGTGAATCCTCTTCCATGTGGGCTTAGGTATCTGCACTGCGAGTGGTGAGAACAAAAATAAAAATCTTGGGAGAATGTTCATCTTCACTGTTTCCAGCTTTCCTAAAATACTGAGGGGCATCTATGCCAATCCTTTTAAAATCCATCTCCATTATCTACAGTAGGGGAAGGTAGTTAACCTCATATAGCTTCCCTTTTTCCCTGTGCACCTGTATGCCCAGATATCATAAATGACTTGTCATCCATTTGTATGGGCATTCCTGCATCTAGGTCAGGGGAACATTCCCACTTAAGAGCATTGCTTTGATGTATCCTTATTGGCCTTAAATCCTGAGGCATGTCAGTACTCTCCCTTAATTTGCATTGGAGGAAAAGTACAAACCACTCAAGGGGTCCTGAATAAGAAGGAGGCTGTTGTCTCTGTCCACGGCAAAGTGCATGTCTTCTCCATCTATTTGAATGCCTTTTAGTGATGGGGATGCTCTTATAACCACTGGCAGCGGTTCTATACTTACTACTGCAGCTAAAGACATGGTCAGATATTTCTAGATGCTTGCAATGTTTCTGAAAAGATTCTCTCCAGTGGCCCTACTGTGGTATCACAGGCAGGGGGAGAATTTCTTTAGAGATATCAGAAAAATTTCAGGAAATATCTGACCTTGTCTTTTGTTGCAACTATAGTGCAAAAAAAAAAAAACAACAGAGGAAAGCCCTGTTGGGTCCCCTTTCAGTTGGGAATTTTTCCGAGAGTACCCCATTTACTCATACTTGGGCAGCAGTGTTCCCAGCGACCACTCTCACCCCCAGGCAGTAGGCATCTCCCATATCAAATGCTTCCAGTGTTTTGTCTGAAAAGGCCAGTCCAATGGCTCAGATGCTTTCTCAGCATCTATTGTATAGTAAGACTCATGCTGTTGGTTCTCCTACCCTCCATAGATGCCAAGACATTCAGTAACTGACATTCTGCAATCATGCAGATGCCACTGCAGAATAAAACCTGTCTGATCATGGTGGACTATAAAGCCCACCACTTGCTGCAAACGATTGGCTAATATTTTGGTGAATATCATGACATCCTGGTTGAGGACAGAAATGGGCCTATACAAACCACAGCTTAGAGGGTCCTTACCAGGTTCAAGAAGGACTGAGATGGTCACATGCTGCCATGAGTGGGGCACATATCTTGTCTCTTTAATACTTTAAAAAATCTACTTTAATGTGGGCAATAGTTCAGGGGCAACATTTTTATAAAATTCAGGGATATACTTATCAGGGCCAGGTGATTCATTATTTGGTAAATATTTTATTACTTGTATAATAATCTCCTCACCCATAACCATGCCATTTAACGTCTCCTTTTGCATCTGGCTGATCTTAACAAGTTGAGCCCTTCTCAGAATCTTCTGTGCCATTCTCTCCAGCCTGGCCCCTCTTTCCCTACTATATAGCTTCCTGTAAAATCTCTCAAATTCAGCTGCTATGTCTCTGGGTTGAAAACATAAAACTCTAGGAGGTACACTCTTACGCAGCTTTGGGATCTGCTTCTCTTTTCCTTAATCTGAAGGCAAGCAGGCAGCTGGCTCTGTTACCAAATTCCAAATATTTCTGGTTTAAGAACCATAATCATGCATCATCCTTGTACTGTAGGAGCACACAGAATATTGCTCTCACCCCTTTCATCTGTATTACTACCTCTGGGTCCACTGAAGCCTTATGTCACCCTCCAGATTTCATAACTGCTCTGTAAGGTTCTGCAGCAGTGCCATTGCCTGCTTTGTTTTTATAAGAGGTGAAAGATATAATGTGGCCTTCAAAACAGCTTTCATCCCATCCCAAATAAATTTAGGGGAAGAATTCTTAACTGTGTTAAACTCTGGATATGTTTTTATTTCATCCCAAATTTTGTTCCAGAAGAGCTCCTCATTGACTAACATTAAATCTTCTAGACAAGTCCCTTCCTCCTGGGCCCAGCCCAAGCATCAGGGCTCTATAATGTGCATGCTTATATAACAACATTGTTGTCACAACAGTTGTTGCATGCAGGTTAAGTATACTGAATGTTTGAAAACACCCTGGAAACAAAATTATGCATATGTAGATGGTGGCTCCTAAAAAAAGCTATAACTTTGTTATTTTACTTTTTTTCTTAAAACCCCAGAAAGCACTCCTTTTGGACATGATGTAATCAAACTGGCAGCTTCCCCTTTCAAATCTTTAATTTTCTGTTGTTGGTTGACAAAAAAAGCACCTTTACAAAAAGCTTAGATTTTGTTTCTTTGACAGCCCTCACAACAACTTAAGAACTACAAACCTATATTCACCAGATTTAGGTTCAGATATGTAGCTCCACAGGCCAAATGACAGATGCATTATAAGCTGCCAAAAACGTGCATACTGAGCTAAAACTACAGTGGTGCTACCATGCCACTATTATACCCTTGCTCAATTATTGTGTATTTTACTTTCAGCTTAGCTTAAATTGTATATGTTATAGCAGGCTCAGTGTATGACTCGGTGTTGCGCTTTCAGAGAGGAAATAATGACACAGTTTTTTGTCTAATGTTCCCTGTTTTGTTCAATGCAGGGCCAAGCCAGTGAGTAGTAATGATGTGGCCACGGATGCCTTAGACTTTGATCGCATGAAGCAGGTAAGGCCACTTTGTTTTTGTATTTAAAGACACCTCAGTTTAATTGCTTTTAATAATACATGTGGATAGGGCTAAATTAGAAAGTTTAAACAAACTGTTAAAATAGAATATTCTTGTTTTTATAAACATTTGTTATTATTTTATCATTTCAAAGAGCAACAATGCTGTATAATGATTTACTGATCTGTAAACATATTTAAAAACATACCAGCTGCCTATTTTGCCATCTGATTGCATGAACAGCTTGGAAATGTATTAACTTTTTTTCTAACCTTACAAGGAAATACTGGAAGAAGTTGTAAGAGAGTTACACAAGGTGAAGGAAGAGATAATTGATGGTAAGAAGCTGGAACTCATACAGTATGCATGTTACAGTGATCCTGCACTAGTTAGCAAGTAATATGTGACAGGTTGTGGTATGTCATGAGATATTGTCAAGCTATAGGTATACTGTGAGTCACGAGACAAAACAAAGTGTCATCAAACCACCCAAGAAGTGACAATATTCCATGATTTGCCATACCTATGATTTTGTGAGAAAGTTATTTTTTACAGAGAGGGTGGTGGATGTATTGAACACTCTGCCTCAGGAGGCAGGGGAGCATGTACAGTGGAGGGATTCAAGAGGGCATTGGATAGGCACAAGGGAATCATACGTATGAAGGAGGCATAGCTGAGGCCACTGACCTAGTAGAGGCAGCAGGAGCAAATTGGTAAAATGGGCAGAATGGATGGGCCTTGCGGTCCTTTTCTGCCGTAAACTTCAATGTTTCTATGTTTGAATGGCTGTTCCTTGAAAAAGCCCTTTTCTTCAAGTACCCAAGTGTGATAAGATAATAATCTGCATTTGTCCTCTTACACTGACTTCACATAATGTTATTCCCTAAGCTTGGCACCCTCTAACAGAGCAACTCATGTCTTCCTGTCCCAGTCCACTGCAAGCTTGCATGAGTGATGATCTTATCAGTGTTTGACATACATAGATGGTTGGTGACAGTACCTCCAATTCCAACCTTATGAGGCTGGACCTTCTCTTTCAGTTCTGCTATTTACACCCTTAATTGTCTTCCCTGCACTCACTACTGTTCCCTCTACACTAATCCCTCTTTCCCCCTCTAAATAACAGTGCATATCAATTAATCAATTTTTATTTAACCAGGAAAGCACCAGAGAGACAACTCATTTGCATGGTGGTCCTGGAAGGACATGGTTACAATATAACCAACAAATATTACAATAGCAGGCAGGAGAATCACAACAAATGCAATACAACACATTGTATTAATGGGACACCTAACAAGGGAGTCTAAAACATTTGAGACTGGAACAGGAACAATATGGGACTTCAGAGGAGCTGACTTTAATAAGATGGCCAACAGAGTTAAGCTAGCCCTGGCAAGAAGAAATACAGGTGAGGGGGGTACAGGCAAAGTGAGCAAGCATTAAGGATGCAATACTTGAAGCAACATCCCATTGTGTTAGGGAGAAAAGCAAGACCAAAAGAAGGAGGAAACCACTTTGGTTCTCAGAAACAGTAGCAGAAAAGGTCAAAGCCAAAAGGCTGACCTTCAGGAAATATAAGGGAACGCAGTGGGACAAAGATATGGAGGCATTCCAAACTTCCCTAAGGGAAGGCATTAAGGCAGGCAAAGGCCCGAGCAGAGGAAATACTAGCACGAACAGTAAAAGAAGGGGACAAGACTTTCTATAGATACTTTAGTGAAAGGAGAAAGTCCAGAGGGGGTATTGCTAAGATCTAAGGGGATAAGAGGGAGTGTGTGGAGGAGGACCAAGGGAAAGCATCTATCCTAAATAGATACTTCTGCTCAGTATTTACTGAGAAGAAGGTAGGGCAGGGTCCTCAGCTCAGCACCATGGACACAGGGGAGGGAGGTGTGCATAAGTCCCTTCACAAAAGAAAGGGTCCTACAAGAGCTTGCTAAGCTCAGGGTGGACAAGGCAATAGGATCTGATGGCATACATCCCAGGGTACTAAAGGAGCTAAGGATGGAACTAGCAGAGCCATTATCTGAACTGTTTAGTGAGTCTCTGAGCACAGGAGAGGTCCCAGAAGACTGGAGAAGGGCTCATGTGATCCCGCTCCACAAGACTGGCAGCAGGGAGGAGGCAGGGAATTACAGACCAGTCAGTCTTACCTCATTAGTGGGCAAGATTATGGAGGCACTCCTTAAGGAAAGGATAGTGCAACACCTGGAATCCATAGGAGCACAGGATCAAAGACAGCATGGGTTTACATCAGGAAGGTCCTATCAAACTAATCTCATAGATTTCTTTGACTGGGTAACCAGAGTGATGGACCAAGGGGGTGCAGTTGATTTCGCCTAGCTTGACTTCAGCAAACCTTTCAATACTGTTCCACATAGAAGATTGATTAATAAGCTGGGTAGGCTCAGGGTGGGTCAGAAGTTGGTCAACTGGGTGGCAAACTGGTTGGTGGACAGAAAACAGAGAGCGGCAGTAAATGATATACAGTCAGAAGAGATGCAAGTCACAAGTGGGGTACCTCAGAGATCAGTCCTGGGGCCAGTCCTCTTCAATATCTTCAACAGTGACATTGCAGATGGACTGCAGGGTAGGGTTTGTCTGTTTGCAGATGACACCAAGATCTGCAACAGAGTAGATGATCCAGATGGGTGGGCAGAATGAGAAGAGATCTGGATAAACTGGCAAATGGTCGAAAAGAGTGGCAACTGGGGTTTAATGCAAAGAAGTGCAAGATCATGCACATAGGAAGAGAAACCTGAAGCTACCTATAGGTTGGGGGAGTTGCTGGCAATCACAAGGAAGAAAGAGACTTGGGCATCAGCATCACAGATGACCTGAAATCATCTAAGCAGACCACTAAAGCGGTAGGTAAGGCTAGAGGGATTTTGGGGTGTATTAGTAGGGGTATCACAAGTCGTAAGAGGGAGGGAGGTAATAATCCCTCTTTAAAAGACACTGGTTAGGCCCCATCTGGAGTACTGCATTTAGTACTGAAGGCCGCACCTGCACAAGGACATTAACAAAATGGAGGCAGTCCAGAGAAGGGCAAAAAAAATGGTGCAGGAACTGCATCAGAAAACATATGAGGGCAGATTAACGGAGCTCAATATGTATACCCTAGAGCAAAGGAGGGAGAGAGGTGATATGATTGAAACATTCAAACATCTTAAGGGCATTAACAAGGTGAAAGAGTCTAACATGTTTCAATATATGAAAAATAGTGGGACAAGAGGACACAGCATGAGATTAGAGGGAGGCTGATTAAGGGTAATGTGAGGAAGTTATTTTTCACAGAAAGGGTGGTGGATGCCTGGAATGGCCTACCTCAGGAAGTGGTAGATATGAATATAGTGCAGGGCTTCAAACAGGTATGGGATAGGCATAAGGGAGCAATACAGATGAGTATGAATAGATAGGCCATTGACAGAGTACAGGCCTATGGCACATTCATAAGGTAGAAAAATGGGCAGACTGGATGGGCCTTGTGGTCATTATCTGCTGTCAACTTCTATAAGTAACACTGAATTACAAGGAAGTGCTTAGGTTGACATCAGATGTGGGGAAAACAGGCACTCACAGGAAGTAATAATCAGGAGAGACAATGAAAGTTATGGAGAGGAGGAACAAGAAGAGAGAACAAGGAGCACAGGTAATTGTTGGGATAGAGGTCAGAGGGGAGGTGGCAGCTACAAGGAAGCAGGCTTGCCAGCCTAGATAAAATGCTAGTGGGGAGGCCAGGGGAGTTTTTTGTGGTAGAGGGACAGACAGGGCACAGCTGCAAGTAGGTACAACCATCAAGGATAGATGGTAATTGCTATGGAGGCAAGTTAGGAAATGGATCCTGAGGTTGAGAATGAGATATCCCACCATACCTTCTTATTCTTCAAATTCTATTTTGGTTCTTTTTCCCTCTTACCTTTCCTCCCTCCTCTTCCCTTACTCCTTCTGCTCTGTAGACTTGTGTACCTTCTATATCTCTCAGTCTAGATTCTGTGGGTCAAGCAGCTTTTGCCTGTTGTCTAGTCATACTCTGTAACAGCCTCCCTATTACCCTCATTCCTCCCTTCTCACTCAGATATTTCCTTCATGACCACTATATGCATATGTGCTTTGGCAATTAGCTCCCCTTTGTTCCCTTCATCACCCCCTCTGTCTCGCTCAGACCTCTCTCTGGACCTCACTCTTTTTCTCTGTGTTGGCCCCTTAACACTCCTCTGTATCTCTGTCAGCTATCTGTGTGTTTGCACTTGCACTGGCCACTTCTACCCATCCTCTGCTCTTGGTTCATCCTTCCTTTATTTGCCATTTTCTGATTTAGTTTCACTGTTTTATATGTTGTACTTTGATTTCTCTAGTTATTTCATCCTCCTCTGCCTGTAGAATTGCACTATTTTCAATTGAACTACTACATGTGCGTTGTTTTGCTCATTCTCTCTTTGTTCTGTATTCCTTCCCCACCCCTCCTGGTCACACCTGTAAAAGAGCCTCAACTCTGTGTGCCATTCCAGGTCACCAGATTTCAAATAACATAAATGAAAACAGTGTATTATTGTGATTATAAAATGACCCATGTATGTTTGGATATTACTGATCCTGGCAATTAGCTATGCCCCATGAAGATATTCAGTAATGAGATATTGGGCTTGATTTGAAAGCCCCAAGAATACTACAAGCCCTGGTGCACAATCATTTTAGCGCAAGTGCTTGCAGCATTCTCCTGAGCAGCGATCAGGATTTACCGTCTAGTGCCAAATCACACATAGAGTTACAGCAGCTTTTCCTCGCTCTAACTTGCCGCCATTTGGGGGACCCTTTACAGGTCGTGCACCAAATCTTTGGCACAAGCTGGCGAACAATGAGGAAACTGTTGCAACTGCGCCTGATGTGCTACAGTTGGGTGCAGTTGTGTCAAAGGAGTCTGGCTGCACCATAAAACAGATGTGACACAGGGATTAATGCAAGCCCTCTATCACCCTTTAAAATTCTAGCCCCCGATATCATCATGGATCAGGAGTTACATAGTCAATCAGCACTTAGAATGTATCCTTATTTTGTAAAATATTAAAAGAATAAATAAAAAAGTCAATCACACCAGCATGCTCTGGGTTGCTGTGCAATGCCTGTAAAAAACTCTGAACACATGTAAATATGTCCACAGAATGTGCTGTGTGTTTAAATCCCTTTCTGTGTGTCATTTTTTTGTGCTGATGGTGGTGGTATCTGAGTCTCATTGTTCTAACTTTCACAATGCCTTAATTTCCAAAGTGGAAAATAAATAGATTAGTGCAGGATGTCAGTATACCAAACCAACAGTACTTTAATGGTATTAATGTAAATTAATTGTTACAGTAAAATTAAAATATGTCTGATCAGTTTGAAGCACTCATTTTACAACTACAGTAGGTTGCTGTATCGTCTGCAACATGCTGTTCTACTGTACATCCCTAGTTGTTATAGAAGCTTTTGAGTCATATTCATATATCTATGCTCAGAAATACATCTACTTAATTCAGCACGTTCTGTGTTTTATGACTCATGGCTTGTAATGTGTTCTTTCCATATATGTACTATAGTGTTCTCACATAGAGTGCAGGCAGAAAACAACACTGCCTCCATTCTGAAATCCTGAGTGTCCAGCACACCCTTCATCTCCTGTTGAGCATGGTGGATGTGAGCAACAGAACAAGGATACAGCTTTTTGCCATCTCTGATGAAATAACGTCATATACATTTATTTTTTTTCAGCAGCTACATTGTTGAAATACGGGGGCAGGGCAACAAGGAAAGAGTCTACAATGGTAATAGCATATGAGAAAGCATGGTAGTTTCCACTTCATCATTACGCTGTCTCAAATTAATCCTTTAAACAACATGAGCATAGTAACTGTAACATAGTGACAAAACAAGAAGGGACTCATTGTTAGTTCACCCGCCTAGGGTTTTTTGTTCATCTGCTTCACTTCATTGTTAGGTAGTACTTTGTTTCTACAGGAAACAAGAGAAAAACATATGCAATTCAAACAATATTCCTAGATATGGCATGTAGCCCAGAACCAGGACATTAGCTAAAACCAGAATGCTGTTTGGTTTCGTTGACTGTAATGTGGTATCTTTGACTTCACTTTGTATTGACATGCTTCAATTCACCTGTCATTTTTTTTGAATACTTACACTTCTGAGTCTATAACAGAGCAACTGTGAGTGCCAAAACCTGTTTCTGCTCCAAAACCTATGAGGATGGATTTTCAGTGAGTTTTAAAGGCTCACAAAATGCAGTCAAAGGAGTACTGTCAGACCTGTAGAGCAGCAGCTGCTTTGCAATTTACTGCAGTGCCTTAATTAACAGACGCTTATAGGAATGTGCAGAAAGACAGCACTGATGATTGGGTCAATGCACATCTTTTATCTACAAATCACTCCAACAGCAATGAGAGAAAGCTGCAATTGTGGCACTTCTAGTGAAAGCTTCAATTTTGGTGCAGTCTGCAACTCTGAGATCCTCTCCTCTCCCCACCTCCACATGTGCAAATAGTTTATTTACTGAATTTTGGTAACCGGGTGGACCCTCTGGGACATTATTGGCCCTTTTCCAGGGGCAACCCAGGAAGAGGATGCAAACAAAATAGAGCGTATTTACAGAGACAGTGCAGGTTACAAATTTGTTTATAGAGACAGTGCAGGTTTCAAATGTGTTATAACAAATTCAGGGATAACTATACATATGCAGTATATACATCACATAAGATAAGCAGTTATGAAATAAATTTGGCTGAGACGGAATAATAAATCCTTTATGAGAGGGCTAGCTTAGACAGACAGAATTGTTATTCACAGAAGATATGAGGAGAGTCATCAGGAGCAGTCACAGACAGAGAAGGCAGAGAGGTGGGATAGCAATGAGGATTTAAATTTGGGGTAAGATGAGCATGAAAGTAAAGGGTGCAGGAGGGAGTTCCAGGCATATACGGCATAGAAGGTACATCATCTACTCACCATAGCTAGCCGCAGTTTGGGCAAAATGAGTAGCGGCAGGGAGGCAGACCTAAGAGCTCGCTGTGGTTGCCTTAGTCAAACAAACTCACTAAGGCAGGGAGGAGTGTATTAATAGATCAGTTTGTGCATGAGGCAGAGGGTGGAAAAATGAAACTTAGATTAATAGGTTAACCAACCCAAGGAAGCAAAGAGTTAACTTTGCACCCCCAAACTATAAATGTGTATGGGGCTCCAGTTGTTCATTTTGGTTTCCTAATCCATTTATATGGTGCCACATTTTGTGTTCTGCTAACCATGTTAGAGCTTTTGTTTTGTAGCCTGGAGTTAGCCCTAATGATCCCAGTTTCCCATAGTGTACGGAGTAGTGTCTCTTGCATGCTACTTCATTCTAGTCACAAGAATAGGGATATTAAACTACTGCATGTTCAGAAACAGATGAGCATCAGGGATGGAAACACCACAAAAGGTTTCGAGGTTCAGAAGGCTGTGATAAGCCATGAAAAGTTCTAATAGTTTTCTGAGCCTGATTAGAACTTTCAGAACCACTTTGTTAAGTACAAGAACTGTTCGGACCAGCATGTTCCACCCATAAGCTCTTATCAGTATAGGAAAGGAATCTAAAGAGAACTTGGAGTGGAACTACAGTCAATATAATATGTTTCATACACTACAGCTTGTAAGTACCCCTTGTGCAACACCACTGTGAGTATGACCACTTACTACTGAACACCACTGTGAGTATGACCACTTACTACTGACCTAGATCACTGATCATTTCTCCACCACCAGACATCTTTCTGGGTCTTGTCACTACCACAGCAGCCTTCTTTCTAGAGAAAACATGCTACAGTAGCCTATTATGGTCCAAAAGCAATGTTTTAGTAAGTATTATAGATTGTGTCAGTGTCATGAGATGCTCCCACCCAACCATAGCACTTCTTTAAGTTGTCCATGACATACTTTTATTTCTGTAAGAGTGTCTCACACACTGTGCCATGCTAACTGGTTTCTCATTAGCACCACTCACACTGCACAGTATTGTATAGCAAAAAATGTAATTAAAAAATTAATAATTAGCACACAATCTATAATTTTTTTAGGGACA
Organism: Neoceratodus forsteri; assembly: GCA_016271365.2. NCBI lineage: Eukaryota > Metazoa > Chordata > Ceratodontiformes > Ceratodontidae > Neoceratodus > Neoceratodus forsteri. Next base: position 561,026,450 of record CM028134.1, read on the forward strand.
GTTGTAGGGCCTCTAATGGATATAAGAGTATTGCCTCTTGCATCTGTATGGCACCAGAATTGCTCACCTTCGGTTCACAGTTCTCTTGCCCCAGGAACATGCATAGTGATACTCTTGTATCCAAAAATAGGCCCTCTTTGCACCCCAATAAACTTACATCAGAACCTGAAAAATATCTTACAGGGTTCTTATCATACAGATAGTGTCATAGGTTCTGGAAGGTTCTGAACATATCTAAACCAGTTTTCTTCTCTATACTGAGAATACTGACGAAAATCCAGTGGCAGTCATATTTAAAGGAAAGCCTAATTATTTATGTCAATTCTAAGAAAAATGTTAAAACTGACTCAAAACGGGGGGAGGACATCATGCCAAAGTAAAAGAGGTTATCTTAACTGGAATAAAAGTGTAAAAACGCAAATTACAATAACAAAAATGGCAATTTTATTATGCACTGAAATATCCCAGAGTATACAGTAGTACCCACAGACACTGCCAGCTGTTTCCTGAAATTTATGTGATATTTCCAGAAATATCTCCTGCTTTCTGCATTTCCACAGTAGGGGCAGCAGAGAGAAACTCTTCAGAAATTTTGCGAACTATCTGAAAATAGTTGGGAATGTCTGTGGCTACTACTGTACTACTTCCTGTCCTTGATACAGAGATGATCATACTAGCAATCTTATGTGAGTAAGAACTATCTTGGATGAGAGTGTTATACAACTGGATAGGGCATTTTACCCTCAGCACCCACAAAAGGGACTATCACTGCAGAGTATTTGCAGAGCTGGGGTGGCTACCACTAGGGGCTAGACTCCAATGCTCACTCCACAGCATGTCATTCAGGGTCTCCAGTGCTGGTGCATCAACTAGTCAACCTGCTGTCTTTGCTGCATAGTGCACAAGTGCACAGAATATAGGCTTAATTCAGGAATTAACCTCTCCTCCCATATCCCGTGCATAGGAACTGACATGGGCCAACATTCTTTGGATTATGCAGCCCAGTACTGAGGATTTCCCTCCCACATCATCTAAGGGCAAATCAAACTCTGGGTACTTTATGACAGCACATACCTATTTAGCTAAGTGAGAAAAACATATATGTACATTGTAAGTGTCTCACCTGAAACTCAGGCAAATGCTTGTAATTGTTATATCATGTGGGATGTCACCTCTGTAAACACATTACATATATGAAACACTCTGCTGTGAAATGTGTCTCCACTGTTGTGCATGTACTTTGTGACTGAAATGTCTGACATCAGTCCTTGTTGTCTACTTTAGGTTGCTACTTAAAATGGGCTTGGTTCCCTTTGGGCTAACCTGGTTACAAAAAAACACATGAATGAATGAATCAGTCAATCAACCAACCAACCAATCAATTATATTATTGTCTAATCCATTCAAGGAATCACTTGAACTGGACCCTGTTAGAAAGTAACTCTCCTCATTGCTTTCACAGTTGGGATTGGATTAAATGTGTTTCCCTTTTTAAACTACTGTTTCTTAGATTTTTTTTCTGTATTCTGTTTTACAGCCATCAGGCAAGAGTTGAGCAGAATCAGTACAACATAATGAACTTGCAAGCCATGGAATCTAGAATGTATAACAGAGCCTGGTAGGATATATGTGAGGGTCTGTGAGTGTAGAAGGAGAGCGTGCAAGATGGGTGATTGAAGAACATACCTGCACTGTCCTTGTTCTTGAAATCCTTTTATTAGCGGACTCAACACACTCTGCAGCTTGCTGCCTTGGATTTGCTTCATTTAAAAGTCTTAAAGCTGGAAGAAAATAGGAAATTGTTAATTTTAATAATTACAGTACACTTTTGGATTTTCTTTTCTAGGTTTTGTCAAACAAACATTGCACATTGAATTAATGTCAACCTTTTTTGTATTTTGTATTTGCTTAATGTTTTACATCTTCTTTAGTAATGATAGATGAGGACACACATGAATCATTTGCTTTAATAGTAAAATGAAGTCAAACTTTTTACCAGTAAACTGCATTGTAAATTGATACCCTTTGCCAACAGAAATGTCTTGTGGAATCACTGGATGAAATGGAGACATGCTATAGTCGTGGAATGACAAATATGTGTCTCAGTAATTATCAAAATATTAAAATCGTACATCAGTGCACCACAGTATTTGTGTTCATATTGTTAATAAACTGGTTATTGACCACAGAATATTGGTTCATTTTCTTTTGGCATGGATTGTGAATTCTGCATAAATGAACTATTGTGACTGTATTGTATAAGAAAAAGTAATGTTCTTGCAACACAACAGTTAGAAAAAGCAAAGAGGGCTGCCTGATTGCAGGTCCAAATGCTGTGCTTCAGTGTTGGTGACCTAGATTCAGGAGATAGTTCACAGAGTTTGAATCAGAGTGACTCAACCAAATCAGTGATGTTATGCAAACTAATTAGTCTACTGTACTTAGTGTCATCAATGACCACTCTGCCCCCTCCTTCCTGGTTGTGTGCCCCACTCATTCTTTGGATAGACTTACCCTAACAATAATTGGAGTGGGCATGAGGTGGGATGAATGAATTAGCTGGAATAGTGGACTGTTGCCCCATACATCATGGAAAAGGAATTGGCAGGAGCCCTCATCCTTAACAAAAACTATTTTGGGGGACTTGGGGTAGCGGTTTAAAGAGGGGACATCTTTCCAAAGATGTGTTAGCTCCTGGTACAATGCCAGCAAGCAAATATTTATTTTTTTAAACAAGCCTGTGGGATGATGGGGGAGGGGTGGAGGATAATAAATGAATGAAGTGATGAGAAGGTGGACAAGAGAATAACCCTGGCCACCTGAGCAGGAATAGAGGCCTTACATTTTTTTAATTTTTATTATCAAAAGTATAAACACAATGAAGAGAGGAAAATATGTGTTACTTGGGTCTGAATACTAAGTATTCAGTTTTTCAGGGTATTTAGGAATTAATACAGATCCCCAAATCTGGATGTGTATGTGAACTCACTATCAGACTAGATGGACCCTTGGTCTCCTTCTGCTGTCATTTTATATGTTTCTATGAGTGTGTGTGTGAGTGTGTGTGTGTCTGAGCATGTGTGTGTATATGTGTGCATGTGAGGGGGATCTGGAATTTAGAAACTTTTTTTTTAATGCGAGCTCTTGTTTTTTGGCTGTTCTGGGTGAGATTGTGAAAGCCTTTTTACTGCTGCAGTGGGCAGAGCCCTGCAGATGTTTTGCTATTACAGTAGAAAAAGGGAGCTCTCCAGATTCCTAGCGAACTAGATAAAATTGGAGTTTTTTTGTGCCGTCACTCTGCTAATCATTTAGTTCATTCAACTGAGCAGTGCTGCAACACACTATTTTGTGTGCTGAGCTTCAATCTGGGAAGAATTCCCTTTCAAGAAATATTCATTGCTCATAAACATGTCAACTCAGTCAACCTTTCCAAGGCATAAATAGTAATTGAGAGTGAGGAAGAAGGTTTCAGATGCTATGGGAAAAGGCCTCACAGATAGAAAAAAGTGCAGCCTGAGAATAAACATGTGACTACCTTGCCTTCACTTGGAGCAATACAAAAAGGCCCAGGAAGTCCAGTTTGCATTTTAAAGTTATTTTAAAATGATCCAACAGAGGCTAGACAAAAACCGAAGCTTAAATGAGAAATCAGACCAGAGAGCTACTTTCACATGAAGTGCATAGCTTTATTTTTCATCAGCTAATATTCTTTATTCCAAACTATGCAACATTTTGAGATGATAAAGACTTTTTCATTAGAGGATTGGCTGAAATTCACATAATCATAAAATTAGTATGCAATTTTTCATTGCTAACATACCTCACAAAATAATTCATATAATCATTTTTTTTTCATTATTATTCTTTTGGTAACTGGGTAATGCCCACTAGGCACACGTGCCTGTTATCAAGGGCAACCTGGGAGCAATGGGGTGATCAAGTGACTTGTCCATAGTCATGCAGTATGCAAAAATCTGTGTGCATAAACATATCTTAATTTGTGCTCCTAAATATCAATATAGACACTGCAAAATTACTAAAACATGTTAATAAAACTTGTTAATGGCCACACAGTTGTCTACAAAATGAATTCTTCCCTCTTAAAGGGACCACGCTTTCCTCCATTCCTCCAGCAGCAGCAAACTCTGGGGCAGCAGAGGGCCATTGATCTGGGGGCCAATTGCATGCAGTGATGATCCCCAGCTGGTGGGCCCCCTCCTGAGTGTGGGCTTCCTTCCTTACTTGGTTTACACCGGTGATGTATTTGTATGTCTCAGTCATGTCCGCCCCTCCCTCCTTTCCTCCAGGGAATACATATTTAATTCCTTTAGTCTTTTCTCATAGGTCTTATCCCACAGTCCCTGCACCATATTAGTTGCCCTCCACTGCACTGCCTCCACCCAGTCTATGTTTTTTTCAGATGGGGCTCCCAGAACTGGACACAGTATTACAGGTGCAGTCTCATGAGTGTCTTACACAGGGGCAAGATGACCTCCCTCTTTATACTCTGGACACCACTCCTTATGCATCCAAGCATCTGGCTAACCTTTCCAGCCACCCTGTCACATGGCCTAGTTTATCTTAGGTCATCCAAGATGATAACTCCCAGGTCCCTTTCCTGTTTCATGACTGTGAGTACCTCCCCAACTAGTTTGTACTTTGCCCATGGGTTCTTGTGCCCTATGCACATGATCCTGCACTTCTTTGCATTGAATCTCAGCTGCCATTCTTCAGATCATTTCTCCAGTTTTTGAAGGTCTTTCCTCATTCTTTAAACATCCCTGGCATATCCACCCTATTGCATACCTTTGTATCATCTGTGAAGAGGTATACCTTCCCCTCTAGTCCCTCTGCAATGTCCCCAATAAAGACATTGAAGAGGACCATCCCCAACACAGACCCCTGCAGTACTCTGCTCATCTCTTTTCCCTCTCTGGTGTATTCCCTGTGTACCACAATCCTCTGACTTCTGCCATTCAGCCAGTTCTCCACCCACAGAACTATTTTAGAATCCACCCCTAGGCTACACAGTTTGTTAACCAGCCTTCTCTGCGGGACAGTGTCAAAGGCCTTTCTGAAGTCCAGATAGGCCACATTCTCCACTCCTCCCTGGTCCACTACCTTAGTTACCCAGTCATGCCATAAATTAGTACAATAAGTTAATGCAAAACACAGTGCTTATCCTAAATACAGTGAACATTAGGGTTAGATGTATTAGTAAATAAATGCCATATAAGGCAGCTTATGTGTGTGTGTGTGTGTGTGTGTGTGTGTGTGTGTGTGTATAGACAGTGCACTGCTATGTTATACTGCAAGATATATATGCATATAAGCATATATGTGTATATGTATTAGTCAGTGTGTGCGTATATCACAACAATTAGAAAGAGCATTTAGGTGGCTCAGTGGTTAGTGCAGAAATTGCTAGTCTACATTTCCCCACTATCTAGTTCAGTTTCAGCCTTATGCGTGTCATTCTTGATTTAAGTGAGGTATCTAATGGCAATGCCACCACCCTCCAATGTCCCTCAGTGCCTGAAAAGAAGAAAACAGTCTCTCAATGTCTGCTTTTTTAATCTATAAAAATGTGTGGACAGTGCACTGCTATGTTTTACTGGCATACTGTATATATACATATATGAGTATATGTATTAGTCTGTGTATGTGTATCACAATGGTGGCTCAGTGTTTAGTGCAAAAATTGGTGGTCTACATTCCCCCACTATCTAGATCAGTTTCAGCCTTATGCATGTCATTGCTGATTTAAATGAGGTGTCTAGTGGCAGCCTCACCCTCTGATGTCCCTCGGAGCTTGAAAAGAAGAAAATGGTCCCTCAAAGCCTTTTTTCTAATCTTTAAAAATGTGTGTAGACAGTGCACTGCTATGTTATACTGGAATCTATATGCATACTGTATATGTGTGTACTGTATGTATTATTCAGTGTGTGTGTATCACAACAATTAGAAAGTGCAGTCAGGTGGTTCAGTTGTTAGTGTAAAAATTGCTAGTCAACATTCTGCTGCTATCTAGACCAGTTTCAGCCTTATACATAGCATTGCTGATTTAAATGAGGTATCTAGTGGCACCCCCACCCACCCTCCGATGTGCCTCGTAGCCTGAAAAAGAGAAAATGGTCCTTCAGTGTCTTTTTATTTTAATCTGTAAAAATGTGTGTAGACAGTGCACTGCTATGTTATGCTGGAATTAATATGAATATACAGTACGTGTATATGTATTAGTCAGTGTGTGTGTGTATCACAGCAATTAGAAAGTGCAGTTAGGTGACTCAGTCATTAGTGCACAAATTGCTAGTCTACATTCCTCCACTATCTAGATCAGTTTCAGCCTTATGCATGATTTAAATTAGGTGTCTACTGGCACCCCCCCAATGTCCCTCAGAGCCTGAAAAGAAAAAAAATGGTCCCTCAATGTCTCTTTTTTTATCTGTAAAAACTTGTGTAGACAGTGCACTGCTATGTTATACTGGAATATATATGAATATACTGTATATGTGTATATGTATTAGTCAGTGTATGTGTGTGTATAGTACAACAATTATAAAGTGCAGTTAGGTGACTCAGTGGTTAGTGCAAAAATTGCTAGTCTACATTTCACCACTATCTAGTTCAGTTTCAGCCTTATGTATATCATTGCTGATTTAAATGAGGTATGTAGTGGCAACCCCCCCACCCTCTAATGTCCCTCAAAGTCTGAAAAGAAGAAAACAGTCCCTCTATGTCTTTTTTAATCTGTGAAAATGTGTGTAGACAGTGCACTACTATGTTATACTGGAATATATATGCATATATGTGTATATATATTAGTCAGTGTATGTACAGTACAACAATTAGAAAGTGCAGTTAGGTGGTTCAGTGGTTAGTGCAAAAATTGCTAGTCTACATCCCCTCACTATCTAGATCAGTAACAGCCTTATGCATGTTATTGCTGATTTAAATAAGGTGTCTAGTAGCAACCCCCCACTCTCTGATGTTCCTCAGAGCTTGAAAAGAATAAAACAGTCACTCAGTGTCTTTTTTTATCTGTAAAAATGTGTGTAGACAGTACACTGCTATGTTATACTGGAATCTATATGCATATATGTGTATATGAATTATTCAGTGTGTGTGTATGTGTGTTTGTGCATGTGTGATAACAATTAGAAACTGTGGTTAGTTGGCTAGTGCAAAAATTGCTAGTCTACATCTCCCCACAATCTAGATCTGTCTCAGCCTTATGCATGTCATTGCTGATGTAAATGAGGTATCTAGTGGCAACCCCCATCCTCTGATTTCCCTGTGAGCCTGAAAAGAAGAACATGGTCCCTCAATGTCTTTTTTAATCTGTAGAAAAAGGTCTATCACTGATGCAACCCCACATCCACAGCCCGACCTGCCACTGAGCACCCACCACCCTACACACCCTCACTCACCTGAACAGATCCCAGTGTGAAGATCAACTGCCCCATGGAAGACATGTCTTGCTGCTGGAACCAGTGACTGCTATATGAGAAATAAGGTAAGTGCTGTTCCAAACCAATTGAAATACATTGAACCACGCTTACCTTATTTCTCATATAGCAGTTGCCAGTTCCAGCAGCAAGACGTGTCTTCAATGGGAGAGTGGATCTTCGCACTGGGACCTGTTCAAGTAAGTGAGGGTGCAGGGGAGAGTCTGGGGTATGGAGTGGTAGGTGCTCAGTGGGAGGATGGACTGGGGGATGGGAGTAGCATCACCACCCAGTCTGCCCTATTAATCCTTATCTAGTGTGAGGCCCCATGCCCAAATTGAACTCTGGAGCCCTCCACTTGCCCTCAGGATGCCCTTGTGTCTATCCTACTCTTTCTTAAATTCTGTGATCATTTTAGCTCCTGCTTCCCCCTCTGGTAGGCTATTCCAGATGTCCACTGCCCTCTCTGTGAAAAAATATTTTCTCACATTTCCCCTGAGCCTCCCCCCCCCAACTTCATTTAGTGCCCCTTGACTTGGATTATCTCTTATTTTGGAAGATGCTCCCTTCCTGTGTTCTGTTTATACCAATGATGTATTTGTATGTCTCAATCATGCCTCCCTTTTCCTCCAGGGAATATATATTTAACTCCTTTAATCTTTCCTCATAGGTCATATCCCACAAGCCCTGCACCATTTTAATTGCACTCCACTGCACCGCCTCCACTGTGACTATGTTCTTTCTTAGATGGGGTCTCCAGAACTGGACATAGTATTCCAGGTGTGGTTTCTCATGAGTGGCTTGTACAAGGGCAAGATGACCTCCATCTTTCTACTCCTGATATCCCTCCCTATGCATCCAAGCATCTGACTAGCCTTTCTAGCCACCTTATCGCACTGCCTATTTTATCTTAGGTCCTATCAGATGATAAGTCTCAGGTCCCTTTCCTGCTTTGTAACTATCAGTACCACCCCACCAAGTTCGTATTTTGCCCATGGAACCTTGTGCCCTATGTGCATGATCCTGCACTTCTTTGCATTGAATCCCAGCTGTCATTCTTCAGACCATTTCTCCAGTCTTTAAGAATTTCTCTCATTCTTTCAACACCCCCTGGCATGTCCACCTTATTGCATACCTTTTTATCATATGTGAAGAGGCATACCTTCCCTTTCAGTCCCTCTGCAATGTCCCCAATAAAGACATTGAATAGGACCACTCCAACACCAACCCATGCAGCACCCTGCTCATCACCTCTCACTCTCCAGAGTACTCACTGTTTACTGCAATCCTTTGACTCCTGCCATTCCGCCAGTTTTCCACCCATAGAACTAGTTTAGGATCCACCTCTAGTCTGTGGAGTTTGTTAATCAGCCTTTGATGGGGGATGGTGTCAAAGGCCTTTCTGAAGTCCAGATAGGCCACATCCTCTGCACCTTCCTAGTCCTCTACCTTAGTTACCCAGTCATGCCATAGACTAGCACAATGAGTTAGTGCAAGACACAGTGCTTATCCTAAATACAGTAAAAGTTAGGGTTAGATATATCAGTAACTAAATGCTGTATAAGGTAGTGTGTGTGTGTGTATGTGTGGCAATGCTCTGTGTGTATAAACTGTGCACTGATATGTTATACTGCAATACATATGCATATACTGTATATGTATATGTGTTAGTCAGTGTGGGTATATCACAACAATTAGAAAGTGCAGTTAGGTGGCTCAGTGGTTAGTGCAAAAATTGATAGTCTACATTCCCCTGCTCCCTACTGTAGATCAGTTTCTGCCTTATGCATGTCATTGCTCATTTAAATGAGGTGTCTAGTGGCAACCCTCCGCCATCTGAACTAAATTAAATTAAAGAACTAAGAGAGGTGGTGGCTGAACCTCTGGCTATCCTGTTTAGCCAATCACTGGAAACAGGGGAGGTACCCAAAGACTGGAGGATAGCAGATGTAGTCCCCTTATACAAAAGTGGGAACAAAGAGGAAGCGGGGAACTACAGACCAGTCAGCCTCACCTCGGTAGTGGGGAAGATCATGGAAGCACTACTGAAGGAGAGATTGGTGGAACATCTGGTTGTCAATGGACTACAGGACCCAAGGCAGCATGGTTTCACCAGGGAGGTCATGTCAGACCAACCTCATTGAATTTTTGACTGGGTGACTGGGAGATGGATCAGGGAGGGTAGTGGACATGGCCTATCTGGACTTCAGCAAGGCCTTTGACACTGTGCCACATAGAAGACTATTGCACAAACTGGGGAATATGGGTGTGGGCAGGACAGTAGTGTGGTGGGTAGGTAACTGGCTGGGCGGCAGGACACAGAAAGTGGTGGTAAATGGCCGTCACTCCACAGAGGGAAGAGTGACCAGTGGGTACCACAGGGATCAGTGCTGGGACCGGTCCTATTCAATATCTTCATCAGTGACATTACTGGGACCTAGAAGGCAGAATTTCACTGTTCACTGATGACACAAAGCTCTGTAACAGAGTAGACACACCAGAGGGTGTAGACAGAATGAGAAGGGACCTGCATAAACTTGAAGAATGGTCAGGGTCTGGCAGTTGAAATTCAATGCAGGAAGTGCAAGATAATGCATATGGGGCACAAAACCTGGCACAATATATCAGTTGGGGATGAGGATATAGCATGCACCAAGCAGGAAAAGGATCTTGGGGTTATCATCTCTGATGACCTCAAGGCAGGAAACAGTATGACAAGGCAGCAGGTAAAGCAAATAGGATGCTGGGATGCATGAACAGGGCATCACCAGCAGGAAAAGGGAGGTCATAATTCCACTATACAAGACACTAGTGAGGCCCACCTGGAGTACACTGTACAGTTCTGGAGACCTTACCTACATAAGGACATAGACAGGGTAGAAAGGTTCAGAGGAGGGCAACAAAGATGGTGCATGGATTACATCACAAGTCCTATGAGGACAGGTTGAAGGAACTGAACATGTACTCCCTGGAGGAGAGGAGGAGAGAGGATATGATAGAGACATACAAGTATCTTACAGGGAGGAACAGGATGCAGGAATACACTATTTTTAAGTGAAAAAGATGTTCCAGGACTAGGGGCATGGGATGAAGTTGGAGGGAGGACGATACAGAGGAAACGTGAGGAAGAATTTCTTCACAGAGCTGGTGGTGGACAAGTGGAACACCCTGCCAGAGGAAGTGGTGTGGGCTGAAACAATCACAGGATTTAAGAATGCATGGGATAGACATAAAGGAATTCTGGAGATCAGGGGTAAGGGGCAACAGACTTCTTGGAAAACATAAACTGAACTTACAAGCTCAAATGGGCAGACTGGTGGGCCATAGGCCCTTATCTGCCAACACTGTCTATGTAGCTATGTATCTGATGCCCCTTGGAGCCTGAAAAAAAGAAAATGGTCCCATGATGTCTTTTTTTTATCTGAAAAAATGTGTGTAGACAGTGCTTGGCTATGTTACACTGAAATATACATACATATGTGTGTATATGTATTAGTCAGTGTGTGTGTGTGTGTGTGTGTGTGTGTGTGTGACAATAATTAGAAAGTGCAGTCAGATGGCTCAGTGATTAATGCAAAAATTGCTAGTTTACACATTTCTCACTGGCTACAATACCATTATTATCATTAGAAATAGTGCCCTCCCTGAAATACCTCAACTTTACCCAGGACCAGGGCCTCACCCTGAAGAACCACGTGGACTCAGTCACCAAAACCTTACATGGGAAACTAGGCACCCTCTACCATCTGAAAGACCAGCTCATACCCAAAGCCAGGATTTCAATCGCCACCAGCGTCCTCCTCCTGACACTCATATATGCTGCACCAGTTGTGCAAAGACTGGGGAAGCTGGAGAGAAACAGACTTCAGGTACTTTACAACAAGGTGGCTCGCTTTGCCTCCCAGGCCAACCCTAGGGATCACCACTGTGACTCGCTATCCTTCCTAAACTGGCCCTCACTGGATACTTGCCTCCGGTAGCCTCTGCTCAGTCTAGTCTACAAGTTAGTCAGCCCTACCCCCCAGCCTCTCTGGCCTTGTTGCTCTTAAGGTCAATCCCCGACACCTCCACACAACTGGTTGAACTCTCCTAGATGTCCCCAGGGTTAGAACCAAAGCTGGTGGTATGTCCTTTGCTCTCACCATTCCCACATTGTGGAACCAACTCTCTCCTGGGGTGCAGAAAGCCCCCTCTATCAAAACCTTCTGCACTGGGCTTAAGGTCCACCTGGCAGATGCCAGTTCTTGCCGTTGCACCAGCTCCTGATAGTAACTCAGAGATATATGACTAACCAGGTCCTATCCTCCATTACTGTTTAAACTTCATGTTAAACTTCTAATATTCGTACTATGTTATCACTGCTGATCAACCTATTTATTCCATTTGTACTGTTATGTTCTTATACTGCCATCATAACTAACATTGCTATGATTCCTGTAACCTGAATTAATGCTGTTTTAGTCTCTTGTGTTATGTAATCCCGGCTCGACCCTGAAAAAGGGACCTCCAGGGCTCAGTGGGCTTATTCGGTCACCACAATTTAATAAATAAAATAAATAATTATTTTGCAGCAGTATTGTCTCTTGCTAGAGTTTGTTTATGGTAGTTATGGCTTTGGTTTGGGGCAGAAAATTTAAGAACATTGTGTTTTGGCCCTTGTGTTAAGGAAGTTTTACTCAGTATGGCAGTAGTTTAGTCAGATATGTACTTGACGTAACTTAGTTGTAAATTACATGTAACTGCTTTTAGCTATGACAGTGTAATTATGTTATACTAGTTTGTTGTTGCAGATTTATAATGCCATAATTGATTAATTTGTAGGTAAATATGAGCTTGTTATTTTTCACCTTTGGGTAAACCAGTCCGCCCATGTGTCAGTAACTATAAGAGATATGCAACAGATTAACTCAAAATATGCAATTTATCTGCATGTGTGGTTGGGGGGGCAGAACCATAATGTAGCTCACAAGTAGCAGAGTCACAAGTGAGATATGAAAGTTCTGTCCCTTCACAATGGATGATAAGCTGCATATTTTGGAGCAGATCATTGCATATTTGATTTACACAACATAGGTTTACTAGTTACAGCTTTAAATCTGCTGTCTTCATAAAAATGCTACTCTTTTTCTTTGATTTCAACTGCTGGCTTCCATACTTCAAATGGATATTGAGATGTTTTCTGATTGGTTTAACAAGCATTGTGACATTCGCATCTTTTTAAAGATAATATTATCTTGCTATTTGTTAGTATACCCCTAGTCAAGAGGAATATCCCATGAGGTAGTTCAAAATATGAGTGTTGACAGGAGGAGGAATGAGGAGATACTTTTTTTGTACAGATCACTGGTGAGGCTGCATCTGGAGTACTATGCCCAGATCTGGATCCCCAACCTAAAAAAAAAAACAAAGACAGGCTAGAGACAATGCAGCATAAGGTAAACAAAGTGATTCAGGGCCACAGGATAGATCTTATAAGGACTGGCTTAAGGTCCTGAACATATACTCGCTGGAGACCAGAAGGGAGAAAGGGGATATAACAGAGATCTTCAAGTTCCTGAAAGGAATGAACAAGGCAGATAATGAGGAAACATTCAGCAGGACTATTGAATCAAGAATATAGGGATATCAGTGGAAGCTGGTGAGGGGAGATTCAGGAGAGATGTGAGAACATCTTCTGTTTCAGAATTGTTGAGCCATGGAGCAGCCAGAGGTGCTTGGTGCAAGAACCATTATTTGTTTTAAACATTGATGGGACTGAGTAAAAGGCTTGAAAGGCTTAATAATTAAACAGAGGAAAGCAGTAGGCTGGAAGGGTGTGTGTGAGGGCAATAGCTCTAACTAGACAGTAGGTCCCATGGTAGGATAGGGTATAACAAAGCAGAGTGGATAAACCTATGGTCTTCTGCTGTCAATATTTTCTACATTTCTGTATTTTCTACATTTTGTGTTGCAGTGTTTGATTAAACAAGACACAGTTCAGAGTCACCATTTACTTGTAATAAAAAGTTTGATTTAAAAAAAAAGCCCAGTATGGACTTACATTTGGCGGAAAGTTTAGAAATGTGAGTGCCAAAAGAAAGAGAACTGTTCAAGAAGATTCCAAGATATTTATAAGAATATGATCGAGTAAGTTCAATTTTATCTAAGAGACAGACACAATGTAGAGCATATAACTGAGTTGAAGACTTTGAAAAAAAAATTGCATTTTTTTAATTGAGTTACAAACAGAGATCTATCAAAGAGTTGTGTGTGCTTCAAAATCCTGTTGCAGATTTTGAGGTGCAACGATGATATATAAAGTACTGTGTAATGTGTGTCATCATCATATAAAAACAAAGAGGAACAATCAAATTCTCTGGGCAGATCATTAATATACATAGAAAAGGAGAGGGTCAAGGACAGGACACTGAGGGACACACTTTTTTTATTACAGAAATTTGGAAGAAAAATCAGAAGCTCAAACACAATGCATTCTATTATGAAACTAGGACAAGAACCAAAGAAGGGAATGATAATTTAAAATAAACCCACAACGTTTAATAATTTGAATACTGTGATCAACCATATCAAATGCCATAGCAATATCCAAGAATATAGTAGGAGTCAATGTTTTATTACCAAACAAAGTATGAATATCATTCATGACATGGGAGACCACACCACACATAGAGTATTATGTGCTGGGCAGAATGTAGAATGAAATGGAGACTGCAGGTTATATTTTCCCTATTCTATGTGTCTGCTTCTCAGTCCCCCAGCTCTCTGGCACTCCCCAGCCCCTGTCACCGACCATCTCATGGACTTAACATGTTTATACCACTTTTCCAGGACCACAGGTGGTGATGAGTGGCCTGCTGTGTCACTTGTGCAGTGCCAGTTGGAGGTGGGGACTGGACCAGGGTACTTTCCTCCAGTTTTCTCCCAGGGAGGCATTGTGCAATGATGTGCATGCACCTGTGTGCTGGCAAGCATCCATGCATGCAGGGATCTGATGGCAGTCCTTTCCTCTGCTAATGCACTTGCATGCATTACCACCTAGCCTCTGCCAGCTGGCAGTCATGCAGCAAGACACAGAGTCCCCCTACATTGAGGGATAAGAGCTGTCCCTAGAATGCTCAATTCCTCCTCCCCTGACTGGCCCAATGACCTATGCCCATTCTCAAACGCAGGTCACCTGTGTCATGAGCATTAGCCCTACCACTGCACCAACAGTCTGGCCTAAGGCAGTAGCTTTTAAAAAAATAAAATCAAGAATTAGAGCTAGCCAGCTAGTGCAAGCAGTAGCACTACTGCTTGCAACACTGACAATCTGGGTTTGGAAATGAGTCCGGAGCATCAGAAGTTCAGCAGGGGGGTTTAGGCAAATGAGCATCCAATGGACTGCTCTTTTCCTCTTGGGTGGGTGGGGTGAGAATGTAGGCAATAGTCTAACACCTGGCAGTGACTGTAAGTCAGTGTGCCTGACACCTCCTGAGCTGCAGGTCTGGGGCTCAGCAGACATCGGCATGGCCGAACATGGAGTATACATAGCATGTCTCAGATATCATTGCATGCCCCATCCTTGGGAGGTGGGAACTTACAAGATCACTTCAGCAGGTAGCAGCATGATGCAGGGGAGACCATGAGAAGCCTGCACACTGAGACAATGCCACAGCATAACCCGGCCCAGACTCAGGGCTTATATAGGTCCTTTCCTTTGGAGAACACTACTGTGCAGGGTAAATCACAGTCCTCCTGGACCATGCAGCTGAGGGGCAATGGCTGGGGTGGTGGGTGGCTTATGGAGTCCTGGGCTGATATGGTGTACATCCTTTGCCTGCCCAGAGAGCCAGAAAGAAATGGAAAAACAATCAAGCAGAAGAAGACAGGTTAGTGCAAGCAAGTAATATTGAAAGGGGCCTGTAGAAATTAGGGTCCTCAGTAGAACTTTCTTTAAGAAAGGGAATTAAATGAGCAGATTTCCAATACTGAGGGAAGTCATAGTTCTGTAACGAGTAACTGAATAAAAAAGGAAGATATTTTTCAATAACTGAAGCACCATTTGTTGGGAGGAAAAGGATCAAGAGAATTAAGACTTAGATCTTTGCATAAGGTTAAGCACAGAATATATGCTGCAGGAGGGGAAAGACTTACAACATGTGTTTGCCTTTTTATAATAAATGGGCTCATTTCTCCCTTTTCAACTCAACTTTCTCTCCAATTTCCAATATTATTTGCCACAACAGTCTTTTGAATGTTGCAGAAGTTCCATGTGTGATGGTCTAGGGCAAGTAGCTGGGATTTTGGCGAGCACTGTGCTGGGGTTTTATCAAGATGGTAAAAGAACTTAGTGATAAGACTGTTTTGCAAAAACATTCTTCACAGTGTGAATTCTTCACAGGCACAGAGGGCCTGAAGAAGTGATGATGCCACAAAACATTGCCCACCCCAAGATTGTGTGAAGTTAAAATAGAAGAATATTTGGAATATAAAGTTGATCCCATTTTTTCTGGCCTTTTGGGTTTGTCTATTGAGGATGACCCAAGACCTAGGATGGTACCTCACAAGAGGAAAGGCAGCCTGGAAATCTTGCAGAACTCATCCCCTTTTACCAATTCAGCATGCAAATGCCTATGAATTATAAGATCATTTTATTAAGTGCAGGGTAGCAAGTTTGTCACTGTTTTCCTTCAGCTTCAAGAGAGAATGAGAAGATAGAGAATGATATAGTACTGTGAACCAGAAAGGAATTAAGAGGTCATCTTGTCTTCAAGAGGCCTTCTGTCTCATGACAGGGACTATACCCACATTTTAGCATATATACTCATTCGAGCTTACCTTTCAAAATGTTAATAACTCATGCTGTGCAAGCCTCAGTACTTTTCTACTTCTGGAAACTGTCCACTTCTGCTCTGAAATCCTGAACAGTGCTAGCTTCTACTTTTTCACTGTGTGGGGCCATTTCATTCATTTTGAGCTTTTGAAGTTTTTCCTTATCCCAGACCACCCCAAGCCCTGTTTGAACACATACTAGTTTTGTTTTAACTGACTAGAAAAAGTTTCATAAACATACCACACCATGTCTATCCCTTTTGCACTAAATTATCTTCTTCTTGATTTTTTTGAACAAAGCAAAAAAGCCTTTGAACAGCCTTTGAGAAAGGACCTTGTCTAAAATCCATCAGGCAGGCACACAAGTGCTGTCTTTTGGTGAATAGAGCTGCTTTTATGTGAATTAGAGAGGTGTCCTGTAACTTATTGAGGTGGTGAGTGCCCTTTTTTCTTGCTTTTTTTTTTCCAATTCTCTTTCTGGGTTTCAGTGGACCAGGTGCTGACTTCTGCAACAAATAGCATCTTGGCTGGTTGCAAGAATGGCTCTTGGTCATTTGTAAAAAAGGGCCTCGGCTCATTGCACTTACCCGGTAAACAAAATTTAAATAAACAAATAGCGACTGGAGTCAGCAGTAAGGAGTTCCTGATGATAAGGGAACACTCTTGATGCACTTTTGGCACAGCGCCATCTATAACTTTTCTACTTCTGGAAACTGTCCACTTCTGCTCTGAAATCCTGAACAGTGTTAGCTTCTACTTTTTCATTATGTTATGCAATGCCAGATCTGTCTGCAACAAGACTGGCCTTATTGCAGACTTTGTTGGTAGGGCAGATCTGGTTTGCATAACCGAGACCTAGTTGGATGGGAACGCTGCCCCTATTTCAGAGGCAGCTGTTTCCCAACGGGTACTTGGTTTTACATTGCCCGAGATTGGACCGCGGGAGTGGGGGTTGCAGTCTGTTTCAAGACTGAATTGGGCCTAACTAGTGTACCAGTTGAGGAGGCTGGCTCTTTTGAGTGTACCGTGGTAGCTGGTGTGGGGTGCAGGATAGATCTCATCTACTGTCCACCAGGTGATGAGAAGCAGTTCATGCAGGAAGTAGCAGACTACGCCTCCAACATGTCACTGAAGTCACCCAGACTGATGGTTCTGGGCAACTTCAATGCCTGGGTCGATGACGAATCCTCACTTTTTGGTCAACACTTCCTCCAGTTGATGACATCTCTGGGCTTCACACATGTTGTTTCCTCAGCTACTCACAAGGGTGGTCACTGTCTTGATTTGGTCTTCCTCCTGGGGATCGAGGCCTCCAACTTGGTGGTGGAACCAGTCAGTTGGTCCGACCATTACTCTGTTGGGTTCAGTTTTTCAGCCTCCCTGGGTAGGTCAGCCTCTGGTGGAGATGGTCAGTTATCGCCCTTTGCGGGACGTGGTCCCTGAAGACCTGATGGTGGTAATTGACCTCTTGTTACTGGGTCAGACTAGCACAGATCCTGAGCATTTAGTTACTGCCTATAATAGAGCCATTTCCTCAGCTCTCGATCTGATTGCTCCTGTCCGTGGTCACCCCTTCCTGCGTCACCCTGGGGCCCCTTGGTTTGATGGGACTCTAAGGGAGTTGAGGAGACAGGGGCGTAGGTTGGAGCGTTGTTGGCGGAGGACAACCTTAGATGCTGACCACCTTATTTTGTTAGAACATTATAATTTTTATCAAACAGAAATATCCCATAAGAAGGCAGAATTCCTGTCCAAGGAAATACCTGTCACACGGAACCGACCGGCTCAGCCCTTCAGAACTGTTGACAGACTGTGCAACCCAGCCTGTCAGCAGTTCTGTCAAGCTCTTTCACAAAATGATAGTGATGAGATCGCTAGCTTCTTTGTGAATAAGGTGGCTGACATCAGGCAGGAATGCCACCAACTTCACTCAATGGGGGATGCGGTTGATCGGTACCATGTCACAGAAGCCAGAGTTTCCTGGAGTACCTTTGATCTGCCAGAGTTCATAGATATTATGAAGATTGTCCAGGCGATGCGTCCCACCTGCTGCAGTTTAGACCCAGGCCCTACTTCCCTGATTTTGGGTTGTAGTGACATCATTGGCCCGGTCTTAGCTTGGATTGTCCGGTGCTGTCTGAAATTGGGTGAGTTCCCTAGCTCCTTGAAGGAGGGGGTGGTGATACCCCTCCTGAAGAAAGCTTCTTTAGACCAGGAGAACCTAGCAAACTACAGGCCTATCTGTAACCTCCCTTTTGTGGGGAAGGTTATTGAGAAAGTTGTGGCAGCTCAACTGGATAACCATTTAACCATCCATAGTTTATACGAATCTCTCCAATTAGGTTTTCGTAAGAGGCATAGTACTAAGACTGCTCTGGTTCGGGTGCTCAGTGATCTCCTGATGGCAAGAGATTGGAGACAATGTTCCATCTTGGTTCGCCTTGATTTATCATCAGCTTTTGATACTGTGGATCATGGGGTCCTGCTTGAGCATCTGAGGTCCATCTGTGGGCTATCTGGTACAGTTCTCAGATGGTTTACATCTGTTCTCAGATGGTTTACATCTTTCCTCGCTGGTAGAATGCTGAGAGTTGTCTCAGGTATATTTTCTTCCGGGGCTTTCTCTTTGCCTTGTGGGGTACCTCAGGGCTCGGTGTTGTCCCCCATGTTATTCGCAGTATATATGCTGCCCCTCGGAGACATTGTAAGATGGTATGGACTGAGGTTTCACTGTTATGCTGATGATACCCAGCTCTACCTGTCTTTTGGCCCCGACCAGGTTACTGCTATCTCAGTATTGAACAGCTGCCTCTTTGAAATCCAAGATTGGATGAATACCAGCGGTTTAACATTGAACCCAGGAAAGACGGAAGTGTTGGTAGTGGACCAGGGTCATAGGACAGAGGGGTTGAGGACTGAGCTCCCCTCTGGTTTAGTCCTGGCGTTGGCCCAGATTCTCACTTCTGAATGGGTGCGTAGCCTGGGAGTGGTGCTTGACGATGGTCTGACCCTTTGTCATCAGGTGTCAGCAGTCATCAAGCTGACCTTTTACCATCTTAGGAACATTGCTAGGATTAAGCACCTTGTTTCTTCTAGCAACCTACCTGTTTTGGTCCATGCCTTTGTGACATTGCACCTTGATTAATGCAACTCCCTGTACTTCGGGCTTCCTGGGATTGATATCCGCTGCTTGCAGCTAGTGCAGAATGCTGCAGCACATTTGTTGACTGGGGCATCTAGAAGAACGCATATTACCCCTGTGCTGCATGATCTGCACTGGCTGCCTATTCAGTGGTGGATCACCTTTAAGGTAGGTCTATTGACTTACAAAGCCCTACATGGACAGGGCTCTGATTACCTGAAAGAGCTCCTGGTCCCTTACACCCCTCTGAGACAGCTGTGCTCAGCTGACAAGGGGTTGCTGAAGATTCTGAGGGTAAGCTTAAAGTCATCTGGTGCATGTACTTTTGGTTTTGTGACACCTACCCTCTGGAATTCTCTGCCATGTCAGCTTCAGGAGTGCAGGATGGTGGGATGTTTCAAGCAGGCATTTAAGACTTTTTTGTGGGGGAATGCCTATTCTGGATTTTCTTGGTTTTATTGTATTTATTGTATTTTGTTTTATCTTGATGTACAGTGCTTTGGTTATATGAAAGGCGCTATAACAAATACATTTTATTATTATTATTATTAAAGTACGTGCTGGACAGGAAGGGCATAATGTCAGGCATGGGCTGGTAATGGGAGAATTTACCACAGTTTGCAGGACACAGCATTGGGTGGGGATCTGTTACAACTGAAAGGGAAGGGTTTACTTTGAAAAAAGAAAGAGAAACCAGGTGACTTAGTTTCCTTACAACAGTCCATTAAACATAGAATAATGCATGAGGAAGTGTGCATAACGAGGATTTTATGCACACTTGAGGTGTGGGATACTCCATTAACCCCAAGGATGACCTAGCATCCTAGCATCATGGACAGTGGAGGAGACAAAGTGGAACATTCAGAAACTAGTGGAAAGACTCCCAGCAAAAACAGCATTCTTGGCCTTCTCCGAAGTCCTGCCAGTGTGGGGCAAAAATGGAAGCAAGGATAGAATCAGGCAAGCTGAAATAGAAGAATTCAACAACTGGCTGAAGAACTGGTGCCTGGAAATGGGATTTCACTTTGTTGGATCCTGTGGAAGTTTCTGGAAGAGATGGCTCTTCAGTTGGGATGGATTTCATCTCATCAGAGAAGGTGCAAGGCCACTGGCATGAAAGTTTGAAGTCTACTTGGACCATTTAAACTGATGGTTGGGGTGCTGGGACTTGGATATCCTCTGTGAGCTGGGAACAGAAGGGATGCTAAGTGGACCCCCCATTACAGAAACTCAGAATGAGATCACGTAACTTCAAGCTTGTGAAGTCCAAGACAGGGTGCAGGGAGGGGCTAGGGGCTCAGGGTCATCAGAGGGAAATGGACGGGAGAGCTAGGGAAGCCCCAGTAATCACCACAAGGGACTCTGCAGGCTGTTGGAGAGGAGTCTGTCTCAATGCCAGAAGCTTAGGAAACAAAATGTGTGAACTCCAGGCTACGGTGGCTGAGGTTAACATAGACCTGATAGCTATAACCGAAACTTGGGTATCAGATAATAATGAATGGGACCTCGTAGTACCTAGATATCTTTTGTTCAGGAGGGACAGAAGAGTGGGAAAAGGTAGGGGTGTGGCCCTCTAGGTGAGGGATGAAATTGAAGTGGTGGAAGACGTTAGTACCAAGAATGACTTGAAAGATATTGAATCACTACGGATACAGTTAGCTGACAGATCAGGAAAGAAATTGCGAATGAGGGTTATATACAGATCCCTGGGGCAAAGGGAGGAAAAAAGCATACAAATGTTGAAGGAAATATGGAGGGTGGTCAGAAAGGGTGAGATGGTGATCGTTGGGGATTTAAACCTGCTGGACATGGACTGGGGGGTTTCAGTTGCCAAGAGCTTCTGAAGCCAGGCAATATTGGACACCTTGCTGGACTGCCTGCTGATGCAACATGTGAACGATCCCACCAGACTAGTTGCTATCCTTGATGTGATCCTCACTAATTCTGAGAGCATCAAATCAGTCACGGTCCGGAAGCCACTTGCAAACAGTGCCCACAATACTATCTGGTTCGAAATGACCACAAACAATACAAGAACCAGTTCTAAGGTGGAGGTACTGTGTTTTAAAGGGGCAGACTTCAGCAGATTATGGCAGGAGGTAAGAAAAAGGCTGGAGTTCATTGAAGGGAGATCGGAGGTGGAAGGTATATGGGAAGATATTAAAGGGGCAATCCTGGAGGCTAACAGGCACTGCATCAAGATGGTAACCATGAGAAATAGGCATAAGAGGCCTGTTTGAGAACCAAACAGGCCCTTTGTGCAATAGGGTGGCTGGAAAGGCTAACCAGATGCTTGGATGCATACAGAGTGGTATTCAGAATATAAAGAGGAGGCCATATATTTGGTTCTCACCCACCACCAGAGAAGTGATCAGCACTGAAAGGGAAGCCTATGAGAGGTTTAAATGGCACAAGTGGGAAAGGGAGTGGGAGGAATATTTACAGAGCAGCAAGGAGGCCAAAAAAGCAGTACGAAGGGCAAAGACAGGTAAGGAGCTTCAAACTGCACAGGGGATTAAAACTGGGGACAAACTATTCTTGCGCTATATCAGTGAGAAAAGGAAGAAGGGGAGAGATTGTAAGATTAAAGGCTGGAGGGAAGGATACAGAGGATGACGATCAATGGGCGGAAGCACTGAAAGAATACGTCACATCAGTCTTTACTAAGGAAAAGCTAGGTCCCTTACCTGACAGTGGTATCAAGGCCTCTGATGCAGGGATACAAAAAATGAACACCCAAGAGTTCAGTACAGACACAGTCTAGAAAGGTCTTTAGGGCATTAACCCCAACAAAGCACCAGGCCCTGATGGAATACATCCCATGGTGTTGAGGGAGCTGGCAGACGAGCTGGCAGCCACCCGGAATAACTTTTCAATAGGTCACTTCAGACTGGGGTGGTGTCATGGGACTGGAGACTGGTGGATGTGGTGCCACTTTATAAGGGTGGTGACAGGGAGGAGATGGGAAACTAAAGACCAGTTAGCCTTATGTCTGTCATGGGTAAACTAATGGAATCCCCAGTAAAATAGGATCTTGTAGAATACCTCAAGGATAACAACCTAAACAACAGCAAGCAGCATGGATTTACAACAGGCAGATCATGTCAGACTAACCTGACCATATTCTTCGATTAAGTCAACAAGGAGCTTGATAAGGGACATGCAGTAGACCTGCTTTTATTTTATTTCAGTAAGGCGTTTTACATAGTCCTTTGTAGATGCTTTCCAAAATAACTGGAGGACCTGGGGTGGCGGGTTGGATTGTAGGATGGGTAGGAAATTGGCTTGAGAGCAGAAAGCAAAGGGTGGTAATAAATGAGGTGAAATCTGCAAAGAAAGATGTCACTAGTGGGGTGCCTCAGGGTTTGGTCCTGGGACCAATCCTTTTTAACATGTTCATCAGTGATATTGGAGTGGGCATCAAAGGAAATATATCCCTGTTCATCGAAGACACTAAATTAGTGGGAGGGTGGATAATCCAGAGGGCATCAGAGACCAACAGGAAGACCTCAAAAAATTGAAGAAGTGGACACAAATCTGGCAGCTGAGATTCAATGTGAGGAAGAGTAAGGTGATGTACCTGGGTAGAGCTAATCCAGGAGCAAGTTACTGACTAACCGGGATCCAACTCAGCTCCTCAGTGGAGGAACAAGATCTGGGGGTCATCATCAGAGATGACTTCAAACAGCAGAATCAATGTAATAAGGCATACAACAAGGCCAGAAGAATGTTGGGATGTATTGGAAGGGGCATAGAGAGCAGAGTTACAGAAGTGATATTCCCTCTGTATCGATCCTTGGTGAGACCTCATCTGGAGTATTGTGTCAAGTTCTGGAGACCTCACCTCAGAAAGGACATTGATAGGCTGGTGGTGGTTCAGAGGAGGGCTACAAAGATGATATATGGCCTTCACGGGTTATCCTACAAGGACAGACTTAAGACACTGGGTGTGTACTCACTGGAGACCAGGAAAGATGGAGGG
Organism: Neoceratodus forsteri; assembly: GCA_016271365.2. Classification (NCBI taxonomy): domain Eukaryota; kingdom Metazoa; phylum Chordata; order Ceratodontiformes; family Ceratodontidae; genus Neoceratodus; species Neoceratodus forsteri. The sequence goes on from CM028134.1 coordinate 561,049,833, forward strand.
ACATGATTGAAACCTTTAGGTTCCTAAAGGGTATCAACACAGTGCCTCACTCAGAGATTTTCACCAGGAACACCAACTTCACTAGGCATGGGCATGAATGGAAATTAAATGGGGGGGGCGGGAATTTCAGTAGAGACGTCCATAAGTATTTATTTGCTGAAAGGGGTAGTGGAGCCTTGGAACAGACTGCTGCCGGAGGTGGTAAAAAGCCAGAACAGTGACAAGCTTCAAACACCAGTGGGATTGGGTATGGGCCAAGTCTAATGGCACTGGGGTGGGTCCAAGGAAACATTAGAGGGAACAGGACCCCAGACTGACAGAAGGTCACAGGACATTATATGGGCAGACTAGATGAACCTTGGGTCTCCTTCTGCCAGCACCATCTATATTTCTATGTTTCTAAGACATCACACACCAAGGGTGTGCACAAAATCTGAGTTATCACACTTCCCCATGTTTTATTTTTTATAATAAATGGTCCCTTTATTTATTTTGACTTAATTATTTAGTAAAGTGAATATGAATGGAATGTCAGTCAGAGGGAATTTTATTAGAAATCAATTTATACATGAGTTCTTTAACTTTTTTTACTGTTGAAACACACAAAACTTTTCAGATTCTGAAGTTTAAGCATTTGAAGGGTTCTTTGCAGCATCCCCACCCCCAGCAGTCCTGTCAAGTTGAAATCGGCAACTAGGAAAAGATTATGTAACTAACTAACAGCAGTGCATTAGGTAACAGGTTGAAGAACTTTGTGAACAAGAACAGTCCTTTAAGTACAGTAGTAATGAAACAATTTCTATGATGTGGTCCTTTGTGTTTTTGTTCCTGTGACTGTGACAATTAACATCAGTTTTCCTCTGTGTGTTTCTATTTTCCTGCTCTTCGGTGAAATTTATGTCTTCTACTGTCACTAGTATTAGCAAATCTTGATGTCTGTGCCATTGTCACCGTTTAGATATTTATGTTTCTAGTCTGCTGCTATATTTTTGTAGTGACAATTTTTTGTTTTATGAAGCACCCGCAAGTGGGATTGCTGCTCAGCGGTTTCTGTCAAGGCTGTGCAAAGCAGTAGAAAGCATGAGTTGAGCATGGAAGGTGACGGCGTGAGATGTGAGCACAAGGTGAGAGCATGAGATAAATCTTAGAAGACTTAGTAGGGGTTCTAAAACATTGATTTTAAGACTTTTGGGAAACATGGTTAATCAAACTGCATTATACATGGGAAATTATACACAGCTGTGTATAACACAGTTTTCCAGTCACTGTCCACAGTTCATAAACATCACTAACTATTTATTGCATACAGAATATGGGAACATGGTTAATCAAACTGAGTTATACACAGGCGATTATACACAGCCATGTATAATGCCATTTGCCAGTCACTGTCCACAGTTCATAAACATCACTAATCAGTTATTATATAGAGGATAATGCCTGTGTAGGTGTGTATTATAAGGATTTTTCACACACCCAAGGTGTGTGATAATCCATAAACCCTGAGAGCAAAGCTCAATGGGTAAATTAGATTATCACACACCGAAAGTGTGTGAAATATTTACGTAACACACACCTTACATGGGCACTATTTTTTTATAATTACTGGTGACTTTCGATATCACTTTGGTTGCAAGGGCTTTTAAATACCGTAATAACTGGGTGTGACATCACACCCAGTTACTGCGGCACTTTCTGTCGTGTGCTCAAATTTTAAACTCTGAATGCAAAGCACTGCTAGAAGCCTCCTAACACTATCTAAAGCATTCACTTCTTGCAGGTTACCATGGTGATGACAGTGAACTTGACTCCAACCTGACTGAAAAGACAAAACTGAACTAAATACAGTTTTTTGTTTAAAAAAGTTTGGTTTTCATGTGCTTAAAGCAATGCTATTTCTTGCTGTTATCCTTACTGTATCACAGACTACACTGTAAAAAAGATTAGGGAACCATCTGAATGGTAACATCTACCCCATCTCAATATCATGTGTATGTTTCAGTTTCAGTATGAGTTTTTTTCTAACTAGTGACTTATTTTTAATGCAAAGTGGTTTAAAATGCAGACTTGAACATGATAGAAATGAGCTGCTCTATTATGAGCTGTGACATGCTTCTGTAGAATGGATAAGACTAATGATCTGTTTCTTACTTATTTTACAGTTTCACACCCTGCATCAGTAATTATAAAAAAATAAAACATATGCAGATGTGCGTGTTTGTTTATGAGGTTTTTCTACACACCTTTAGTGTGAGATGACCTCATAAACTTCTCGAGCTTCACTCTCAAGGTATATGGCTCATCACACAACAAGGGTGAGTGAAAAAACCTCATAACATACACCTGCATATGCATTATTCTCTATTTAACTAGTCTGATCAGCAGTCAGGTGCTGATTCTATACCAGGAAAGCAGTTTGGGTGGTGCATTTGTAATCAGATTCCAATTGTTTCAAATGTTTGGGATGACTGACTTGACTAGTTGTGAGCAAACTACATCCACATTTTAAGTAAACAGGGATTTGATGTTTTAAACAATTTTGTCTGTTCTGGGAACTAGCCTGAGTGATTGTGTAGGGCCAGACAGCATTCACTGACCTGTTTCCTGGTTCCCTTGTTGTTTAGCAAGCCAGCTCCATCACATCTCTCTCTCTCTCTCTCTCTTCCCTCAGCTCAGGGCAAGGTGCAGAATGGGGTCACATGATGGACAGGTAGACAATTGGGGCAGAGCATGAGCAGTGGGAACTCGAGAAGGGTTTTAAAAATCCCTAGGACTTAGCCAAGGGGTGAACTCTCAGGTGACCAAGCATCAACTTTAGCAACACATAGGAACAAAAGCTAGTTGCTCAAAATAACATCCATCAAACAAGAAGTATAAGATGCTTAAAGTACTTTAATGAAAAATAGATGCACAAGAGCAGAGGCAGACAAAAAACGTACACAGACTCCTGGTGCTTTGGATCATTCTGATCCTTACTCAAGGGGCAACATACAGTGACTGCAGGCAGCAGTAAGGAGTTCCTGATGGTAAGGGTTAGAAATACCACTTTCTCTCAGTGCAGTTTAACCCCTGCAAGGTATACATATTTTTAAATCAAGGATGGAAATGAGAAAGGAAAAGTGTGGCCTACTGGGATTCGAACCTCAGATCTCTGGTATGCCGTTCCAGCACTCTAACCATTAAGCTACAGGCTCACTGATCAAAGCGTCTGAGGAATTTCCTTACAGCCACATACACATTCCTTTCTCTAGTGTTCGCAATTATGCAACTAGGAACCAATGTTAGAAATACCACTTTCTCTCAGTGCAGTTTAACCCCTGCAAGGTATACATATTTTTAAATCAAGGATGGAAATGAGAAAGGAAAAGTGTGGCCTACTGGGATTTGAACCTCAGATCTCTGGTATGCCGTTCCAGTGCTCTAACCATTAAGCTACAGGCTCACTGATCAAAGCGTCTGAGGAATTTCCTTACAGCCACACACACATTCCTTTCTCTAGTGTTGCGTAATTATGCAACTAGGAACCAATGTTAGAAATACCACTTTCTCTCAGTGCAGTTTAACCCCTGCAAGGTATACATATTTTTAAATCAAGGATGGAAATGAGAAAGGAAAAGTGTGGCCTACAGGGATTCAACCTCAGATCTCTGGTATGCCATTCCAGCGTCTCTAACCATTAAGCTACAGGCTCACTGATCAAAGCCGCCTGAGGAATTTCCTTACAGCCACATACACATTCCTTTCTCTAGTGTTCGTAATTATGCAACTAGGAACCAATGTTAGAAATACCACTTTCTCTCAGTGCAGTTTAACCCCTGCAAGGTATACATATTTTTAAATCAAGGATGGAAATGAGAAAGGAAAAGTGTGGCCTACAGGGATTCGAACCTCAGATCTCTGGTATGCCGTTCCAGTGCTCTAACCATTAAGCTACAGGCTCACTGATCAAAGCGTCTGAGGAATTTCCTTACAGCCACATACACATTCCTTTCTCTAGTGTTGCGCAATTATGCAACTAGGAACCAATGTTATAAATACCACTTTCTCTCAGTGCAGTTTAACCCCTGCAAGGTATACATATTTTTAAATCAAGGATGGAAATGAGAAAGGAAAAGTGTGGCCTACTGGGATTCGAACCTCAGATCTCTGGTATGCCGTTCCAGTGCTCTAACCATTAAGCTACAGGCTCACTGATCAAAGCGTCTGAGGAATTTCCTTACAGCCACATACACATTCCTTTCTCTAGTGTTGCGCAATTATGCAACTAGGAACCAATGTTAGAAATACCACTTTCTCTCAGTGCAGTTTAACCCCTGCAAGGTATACATATTTTTAAATCAAGGATGGAAATGAGAAAGGAAAAGTGTGGCCTACAGGGATTCGAACCTCAGATCTCTGGTATGCCATTCCAGCGCTCTAACCATTAAGCTACAGGCTCACTGATCAAAGCGTCTGAGGAATTTCCTTACAGCCACATACACATTCCTTTCTCTAGTGTTGCGCAATTATGCAACTAGGAACCAATGTTAGAAATACCACTTTCTCTCAGTGCAGTTTAACCCCTGCAAGGTATACATATTTTTAAATCAAGGATGGAAATGAGAAAGGAAAAGTGTGGCCTACTGGGATTCGAACCTCAGATCTCTGGTATGCTGTTCCAGCGCTCTAACCATTAAGCTACAGGCTCACTGATCAAAGCGTCTGAGGAATTTCCTTACAGCCACATACACATTCCTTTCTCTAGTGTTGCGTAATTATGCAACTAGGAACCAATGTTAGAAATACCACTTTCTCTCAGTGCAGTTTAACCCCTGCAAGGTATACATATTTTGATGGTAAGGGGACACTCTTTGCATATATTTCACACAACCTCATCTTTAAAGTCAGTTGGAACAGGAAGTGCATAGCACTGGGCAGGGTTAGTAGCGGGGGAGGAATTAACACAATTCACGAGATGCAACTTTGGGTGAGGACCTGTTACAATTAAAAAGGGGAGAGTTTGCTTTGAAAGAAAAAAAAAAGAGAAACCAAGTGACTTGCTTTTTATTATAAGACAGCAGTCCATAATACTAATTAACTAGTCTGAGCAGCAGTCGGGTGGTGATTCTGTACCGGGAAAGCATTTTGGGTGGTGCTTTTGTGATCAGACTCTAATTATTTAAACTGTTTGAGACAACTGACTTGGCCATTCATGAGCAAATTATATCTGCATTTGAGTAAACAGGCTTTTGGCATTGTAAACATTTTTGTCTATTCTGGGAAGTAGACAGTTATTGTGTCGAGCCAGACTGCATTCACTGACCTGTTTCCTAGTGCCCTTGTTGTTTAGCAAACCAGCTTCCTTACATGCTCTCTCTCTCTTTCCCCACTGCTTGGAGCAAGGTGCAGAGGGGGTCACACGTTGGAGGAGTGACCAGTTGGGGTACAGTATCAAAGCAGGAAGTCCTACCTGTGGGAAGTCCTAAAGGGAGTATAAAAGCAGTCACTTTTAACATGTATCCACACACATTTGTGTCTCAGCACAGGAGTGGGAAAGGTGTATGATTGGCTTCTTAGTCATTGATAGGCATCAACAGGAGGAAGCAGGGGATTCTGTCACTCTACTAAAATAAGGTATATGTTCATTACTGTGTAACAGTCATTGCTAGAAAGGGTAGAATGTAAAAGGTAGGACAAAACTATATAGGAACAACACCCTATCTGGGTAGGAGCGTAAAAGGATTTAAAGAAGCTTTGGGGGAACACAAACAGAAACATACAAAAAAAGGGAAAACTAGAAGCACCCTATCTGGAGTAAGGGTGCAAAAGTATTTCCAAACAACACAGGGAGAATAGGAACTGGGAATGCTGGAAGTTGTGCAGTGCAGTAGCTGTTGGGCAGGAGTTTTCAGAGAGACTTTCTGGAGACTGCAGTGTTGCACCATCTGCACACACATCTCTGGGTTGAAGGAGGAGGTCGCTACACTCCAGGCCAAGTTGGCTAGGATTTGGTGGACATTTCCCCAACCCAAGGACCACCAAGTCTGTCACTATTTCCTCAAAGAATGCCAGGGTAGAAGAACAGCTGGACTAAGGTGCACTCTGGAAGGGTGGGGAGGTGGGACAGAGGCATATTCCTCAGGTGGTACCACTACATAACTCCTACATCACTATGGTGAGGTGGAATGCTGGGAAGAAGCACAAGCAGTAAGGACCAGGGATGATGCAGGGGTGTCCGTAGTGGAGATCCTAAGAAGGGTGGTAGTGGACCCCAGAGGAGGAGGAATCAACTTCTGGTGGGGGACTTGATTGGAAGGGGGATAGATTTGGGAATAGGAAGGGGGGAGAGACAAGTTAGGTGCTTATGCAGTGCCATGGCCTGGAGGGATGGGAAGCAGATCCTGAGGATCCCCAGAGCAGCAGTATGGGAGGGAGAGCTGGATGTCATTGTCCACTGGGGGACTAATGACCTGGCTAGGGATGGGGCTGGAATAGTGCAGGGGAAGTTCAGGGAGCTATGGAGGGGGTCTTAAACAGGTAGCACACTTAGTGTTTTTTGTTGAGGTTCTGCCTGTTTGTTACATGTCTTGCACAAAATGATTGCCTTATCTGCACTTTATTTGGTGTCCATATTTTGTGTCCCCATTTGTTGTAGCTACGTAATCTAATCAAAGCTTGCTCTGTTAATTCTTACTTGTATCTGTACCAAATCTTTTGTAAATTTCTATAATTGTATCTGTTTTCCAAATATTTTGTATCTCCATGTATGTGTTATCTCAATGTGCCATATCACCAGGTTGCACCTGGAAATGAGCTTCGGTTCAGTGTGCCTTTCCCGGTCACCAAAATTTATATAAATAAATAAATACAATTACTGGGAAGGAGAGTGATCTCCACACCAAGAGCTTCAACTCATGGCTGAAGGAATGGTGCAGAGAAGAAGGGTTCAGCTACATTGGGGACTGGAGACCCAGCTGGGAGGATAAGTGCCTATAGTGGGGTGATGGCCTGCATCTGCCCAAGAGGGAAATGCAGTTCTCAGCAGACAGTTTAAATGTTACTTTGATGAACATCTAAACTAGCCGAGGGGGGTAGCAGAAGGAACCGGGGAGGCAGAAACTGCCATCCCACAGGCTGAAGTAGAGAGTAGAAAGAACCCAAGGGAAGAGGAATCCACCAGAATGCAAATTACTAAAGGAACCAGGGTACTAGAAACAAAGGGTGAAGGGAATGGGAGCATTAAAAGGGAGGGCAAAAATAAAAAAAAGGAAGGTAGCAAGCAGAGTTGTGATAAAATATGGAAGGTCAAAGTCTGAGAAATAAGATTCCAGACCTAGAGGCCATCATGGCAGCGGTCAACCTGGATACTGTGGCCATTACTGAGTCATGGTGCACTGAAAACTATGCCTGGGAGATGGCCATTCCAGCTATACTGTGTTCAGGAAGGACAGGGTGGGAAGGAAAGGAGGGGTTGTGGTACTTCATGTGAGGGAAAACATAAATGTGATGGAGATATAGGGAATACAGGGGGAAGCAGAGCTGCTGTGGGTCACCCTGGAGGTAGAGAACAAAGTCACTACTGATATTCACACTGGCATGATCTAAAGATCTCCCACACAGGGGGAGGCATTAGATAATATACTGGTAGAAGCCATTTGCAAGATGGCAGAAAAGCGGAGGTGCTGTTGGTGGGTGGGGGACTTCAATCTGCCAGATGTAGATGGGAGCCTCCCAGCAGTGGCTTCAGGAAGCAGCAGGGACATCCTGGACTCCTTGCAGGGGTGCTTCTCAGGCAACTAGTCTGCAAACCCAATTGTGATGGGGCAGTACTGGACCTAGTACTCACTTACAGGGACGTTGTTGCAGACACTGAGCTGGAAGTCCACCTGGGGTTCAGTGGTCACCATACAGTGTAGTTCAATATAAGGACTGCTGTGGAATCAAACCACACAAGGGCAAGGGTCCTTGAATTTCAGGAGGGCAGATTATATAAAGATAGGTGAATGCCTCAGGGATGACCTGGGTGGTGTAGAAGAACAGTGGGTGAAGCTAAAAGGGGGCATAGTGAAGGCAACAAACCTCTGCATCAAACAAGTGAGCAAATGCTACAGGAAAAAAGAGACCGTAATGGTTCTCAGAAGACGTGGCTGAAAGGGTAAAGGCTAAAATGGTAGCATTCAGAAGGTATAAAAAGATGCAGAGGGAGGGACACAGGGAGGTATATCAGGGGAAACAGAAGAAGGCAGGGAAAGAAGTAAGAAGAGAAAAGGTGCAAACTGAAGAGAGAATAGCCCAGAAGGTAACAAAATGGGACACAATATTTTTAGGTATGTAAGTGAAAGGAGGAAGACCAGGGATGGGATTGTAAGGTTAAAAAGGGAAGAGGGGGACTGGGCAGAGGGGGACCAAGAAAAGGCAGACATCCTGAACAAAACTTTTGTTCAGTGTTAACAGGTGCTTTGGAGGGAGGTGGACACTAGTACTTTTTCATAGGAAAGAGTCCTGAAAGGACTTGCTAATCTGAAAGTAGGCAAAGCATTGGGGCCAGACAGGGTGCATCCAAGTGTATTGAGGGAGTTTAGAGAGGTACTGGCTGCACCTCTGACAGTCCTATTTAACAGCTAAGCTCACTGGAAACAGGAGTGGTTTTGGAGGCCTGGAGGAGGACTGAAGTAGTCTCGATTCACAAAAGTGGTAGCAGGGAGGAAGCTGGCAATTATAGGCCAGTCAGCCTGATATCGGTGGTGGGGAAGTTAATGGAATCACTGCTAAAGGAAATGATTGTGGAATATCTTGACTCCAGTGGATTACAAGACCCATGGCAGCATGGATACACAGTGGGGGAGGTCATGTCAAATGAATCTGATATTTTTTTTTTGATGGAGTAACACATCAAATCAAGGCAGAGAGGCAGACATGGCCTACATTGATTTCAAGTAAGGCTTTCTATACCATTCCACACTGGAGATAATTAAGCAGGCTGGGTAGCTTATAAGGCTGGGTGAAATTAACAAATTCTAAATTAGCAGAATGTTTATGAAATTCTGCGACATTTCATGAAATGTCATGAAATTTTGAGGAATTTTCAGAAATTCTTTAATTGTTCATATCTCTGTCACTGTTATTGATTGAGATCTGAAATGTGCCATGCTTATTGAGTGAAAGAGGCATTAAAGGGATCCCAAGTTTCATGACATTTGGATAAGGGGCTGGGAAGTTATAGGGGCTCAAAATCTGGCAATTTATTATTCATGTGAAAATTTTGGAAAATATTTCTATGTTTGCAGTTTAGCCACCTTTGGGCTGGATAATTGAAAATTTATGTACATACTTTCTAGGAGGAATCATATAAACTGTAAAATAGAGATGTAATTGGTTATGTAAACTGTACGGTAAGTTACAGGAGTTAAAAATATTTGGATGTTTATAGCTCCACTGCTGTTGCAACTATATGAAGATGTGGCATGCATACAAAAGCAAATATGTTCTGCTATCAAATTAAGCTGGATAAATGTGGTTTAGTAGGTTGAAACATATTGTGGATACTTTAGAAATTACTAATTGGCAAAATTTGCTCAAAAATTCATGGACACATAGTAAGTAATGCCAGTAGAATTCCACATGTGGAATTTAACTTTCACAAAGCACTCATCACCACTGAATCACCTTACCTGTACCAACATCATGGCCCAGCTAACCCAACAACACTCCTGCAAGAGTGATGCTCAGCATCGTGCTCCATCGTAACTAAAGATGATCAGATACTTCTGTCACATTAGCCTAAGTTGCAACTAGTTGTAAAATAGGAAAAATATATATTGTTATCTACTGGGTTGTTAAAGCATCAGCAGGTGTCATTGTACAGAAATAATGTCGTTCGTGCATGTGCTTCCATAAGTCATTAAGTCAGTGAGCTATAGAAACATAGAAACAAAGCATTTGATGGCAGATAAGGACCACTTGGCCCACCTAGTCTGCTCATTTTCCTACCTAACGGATAAGATGCAGATCCTAGTTATAGTGGTTATCTGGCACATTGCAAGAATTCAGGCAAGTGCACAGTAATGTCCATGACTACTCTTCATGGTTCATCACTCATGATAGTGACCTGACACTTGGCACCACTATACTTTTACTATGGATCTTTTACCTAGCCTTCACCTTCCTCTACAGTGGCAACTCAAATGTATGACTGGGCAACATGTATGGACATGGCTTCGACAAAAGTATTACAACATTCCACAATTTCACAACAGTTCATGAAATTCAGCTTTATTTACTCACGTTATTTTGGATTATAACTTGGCCAGCCTTTAAGCAAGAGATTAGAGAGCTGGCACACAGACTCTTTTTTTCCTGTATTGGTTTTTCTTCTGTCTGGCAGCTCGCCTCTCAGTAATATACCCTGTTCACAGGGATATACCCTGATCAGGCTGAACAAAACCATTATTCAGATGGCTACTGAGTTTTTCTCCAACATTGTTTCCCTCTCATCTACCTTGGTTTAAGAGTGCCTCGGTCAGTCTTGCACAGCCATTGCTTATCCTATAGTAGGAGCAAGCTCCATGGCCCAGCCACAGGGGTCGCTGTGTTATCAGAATCCACCACCCAGCCTCCCCAGCCAGAATGCACTGCCGAGCAGCAGTTGTCTCAGCCATGGCCTGCCTCCTGATGTGATTTTGCAGGCCCACTTCCAAATCCAGGTCATCAGCATGGCAGCATGATGCTCTGCTGCTGGGTCAGAGGAGGCCTTAAAGCCTAATATATAGGATCAATGAACCTAACAAAATTGGTGCTATTCCGTTCTCTAGTTTTAAAGTTACAGGGGCTTAAAATTCTGCAGTTTACATAGTTGCAAAGTGTAATTTTAACATTTCTGAAACTCTGGAGTTTTACAACTCCATTACCTTTAAAGGCAGAGATATGAACCTTGGTACACATCTGTATGGGCCTTGGTACCTTCATCATACTAAATGTGGTATAGTGTGGACTACAAGTTGTGAAATTAAATGGAAATATAAATTACAATTTTGGCAAAATTAATTTCACAACATTTCATGGAAGCAAAATCTGAATTTTGCCAGAATTTTGCTGGTGGAAGATAAATTTTACCTAGCCCTAGTAGCTTTGGAGTGGGATCAAAGGGGGTAAAATGGGTAAGAAATTGATTAGGGGATAGGTGACAGAGGATGGTGTTAAACAGAATTCATTCTGAGGAAGGGAGAATGGCCAGCAAGGTGCTTCCGGGATCAGTGGTGGGACTGGTCCTCTTTAATGTCTTTATAAGTGGCATTTCAAAGGAGCTGGAAGGGAAGGTCTGCCTCTTTGTGGATGACACCAAAATCTGCAATAGGGTGGACACTCCAGGAGGGGAGGAAAGGATGAGCAGAGACCTGAGAAAGCTTGAGGAGTGGTCAAGGGTATAGCAGCTGGGTTTCAATGTGAAAAGTGCAAAATAGTGCACTTAGGGCACATATACCCAGGGGCAGAGTATAAAATGGGTGGAGTGGTGTTGACGACTGTGAAGCAGGAAAAAGACCTGTGAGTAATCATATCTGATGACCTAAAGGTGGCCAGGCAGTGTGACAAGACAGTTGGGAAGGCAAGTGGGATGCTGGGGTGCATAGGGAGGGGTATCGCCAGCAGAAAGAGGGAGGTGGTGTTGCCTCAATATAGATTGCTTGTAAGACCCCACCTAGAGTACTTTGCCCAGTTCTGGAGACCACATCTCTAGAAGGACACTGACAGAGAGGAAGTGATCCAGAAGAGGGCAATTAAAATAGTGCAGGCTCTGCATCACAAGCCCTATGAGGAGTGATCTGACCTCAAAATGTATACCCTGGAAGAGAGGAGGGAGAGGGGGGATATGATAGAGACCTTTAAAAACCTCATAGGGTCAACTAAAGTACATGAAGGAAGTATTTTTCAGACAGAAAGGTGCTGAAATACAAGGGGACATGCAATGAAGCTGGAGGGAGGTAAATTTAGGATAGAAGTGAGGAGGTACTTCGCAAAATGAGAGGTGGATTCCTGGAACAGCATTCCAGCAGATGTGGTAGGGATGAAAACAGTGATGTGGTTAAAGACTGTGTTGGATAGGCACAAGGGAATCATAGTGAAAAGAAAGGTGAAGGGAGAAAGAGCTGTTGATCAAGTACTGTAGGGTCTATGGGGATACTGTATATAGGGAAAAATGGGCAGACTGGATGGGCCATGTAGTTCCTATCTGCCATCAAATTCTATGTTTCTATATGCACAGACTTCAAAGGCATCATGGGTGTGCATGCAAATGACCCTAGAATGTTTTTTTTTATTATTATTTATCTCTCCTTGGCTGCCTGAGCTGCTCTCCCTTCAGGGACATCCAGCCGCCACCTGCCTCTGCCGCGGACACCCAGACTCTGTGTCTTCCCCTCTACAGCCGGGTTGCAGGAAGCCTCCCCCCCCATAACTCCCTGCAGAGCATGGAGTGAGGCACGTGCCACGGGGAAACTGCAGACGGCCATCAAGCAGCTCGCTTCAGGCACCATTTTTTCTGGTTTTCTTGTCCCATCAGTGCATGCTCAGACAGTGCCCCCAGTCTCCACTGGGGGTCGCTGCTGAGCGATGCGTTCCCGGATCCCACCCCTGAAGAGGAGAACAGTCCTCTGGATGCTCAATCCTCTTCATCCCCTGCCGACTTCTGGTGCCCTGAGTCCATTACCGACCCCGGGGTCACCGGCGTGGGTCAAGGTAGACCCTAGAATGTTTTGAAAATTAGGTACCTATCATTTAGCACAGTATCATGGAAAGATACATAAGGCCATACATACACTACACTATATAATGTTTGATATTATACAAGCCTGCTTGTATAACTAACAGTTTACGTGGATTCCACAAGAGGGCACTGGTTGAGCAATAATCTTTCTCAGTGATGTAGATCCAATTCATAGTCACAAAGAGTGTCAGTGCAAAATGGGAGTCAAACAACTGCCCCACTGGGCCACCACTGCTTAATAAAAATTATTCTTAGTTAAATGGAGGATTTCCTCTGTCCTGTGCATATATCCCAAACAATGTATATTAAAAAAACAATTAGGGACATAGCTGTAGCAAAAGATTAAATAGCTTGAAACTTTTCCATTGGTACAAGCAAATAAAGCAAACACACAGCCTTGAATCGTATCTGATTTGTACGATTAACCCAACACAAAGAAAATTAATAACTTGGTTCTGACCTGAACTTTATAAAGCCAACTATATTTATTTCCAACAAAAAAGACCAGAGGTGGATACTCAATTTTGCAACTGTGGCATTAAGTTAGAGGATGATCTCAAACATATAACATTAATATGCCCTCTTTATGCACAAAGCTGGAATTACTGGCTGGGTGAGATTCTGGCTTCCCTTGGTCTCCCTCCCTCCCAATTGATTACTACACTGTACACATCTCAGGTTGTACAACTGCACAGGTGGGCTCATTTTCTAGCAGCAACACATCTGTAATAGACAACTGTGCAATGACTGTTTAATGTATTAATATGAATAATTCAAGCACCTTCTTAGGAACCATTATAAACAACTAACCCCAAACTTTGAGATGTGTACATATGATCCCTTATATCAAAATGCAAGATATTTTATTGTACAATGAAATTGCAAAATCGCACATTTTATGTACTTTTAGATATATTGTTTTAAAAATGTCTTTGTCTTTTTATATTTGCTTGCGCGTGCAGTACACAAGAAACATATCATGGTTAGTAGAGCATTGCAGAGGTGTGGCAGTGTTGTGGCCAGTGCAGGGGATGCTTTAATGGGCACGTCCCTCAGCCACCAATCAACAGGGAAGCTGCCGATGACAGCAGTTTCAGAGAGAGCGCCGCATTCGAAAGAAATCTACTGCTCCAATCAGGGACAGTTTCATCATTGCAGCAACAGATCTCTTCCCCCTCCCCTTCCCGGAAACCAGGCACATTCCAGCCATGTGCATTACAGTAGACAGTAATGCGCATGGCTGGAGTTACCTGCAACTCGTTTGCTCAGTGTGCCTTTCCTGGTGAAACATATTAATAAACAAGCAAACATAATAAATGAGCCATGCCCCAGTTTTGCATAATTGGCAGATCCAGCCGCCCACCACTCACTTTCCTCAAAGCCAACATCAGGGTGCCCAATCCCTGTGTAGGCATGTATCCCCCCATTAATGTGGCACATGGGAAGCCCACCCCAGTGTTCCAAAGTAATTATATTTCTGACACCGAGATGCCCACTCCCTGTGTTGGATGACTACCCCCCCCAGCGTGAACATATCTCTTGCCAACAACAGGGTGCCCAATCCCCATGTCGGCACGCCCCCTCACCCCCACTATTGTGGCACACTGGGAGACCACCCCCCCAGTGTGCCAAAGTAATTCTTTATCTTTTTCTGACACTGGGATGCCCACTCCTGGTGTTGGATGCCCCCATGCCCCCTTTATTTTCAGCTGACCTCAGGGTGCCCAATCCCTGGGTTGGCATAAATCCCCCCCACTAGGCTGGCACATTGGGAGCCCTCCCCAGTGTGCCAACATTTATTTGCCATATTATTTCACCTGTAAAAGAAGAACGTCCCTGGGGTCTTTTTTTTTTACCTGAAGAGAAAGAAATGGTCCTTGTCGCCCCCCGCCTCCCCTCCCCATCCCGACCTCCCTCTGCACATCCCACCTATCTGCACCCCTCCCTACCCATACTTACCTCCAGAGGTCCGGCACTGTGATCTTCTGTGGACTGGGAACTTGTCTGCACTCTTCAAAAGTCAGCTGCAAACTGAAGAAAATCACAGTAGGCCCTATAATGGCAATCAATTGGGGAGGGGTTCAACTTAGGTTGATATTTCAGCAATTTTTAGGGGTTTTGGTCCCAAATTGTTAGCATGGGGCTCTTGGGAGCCCACCTCATGAACTCTGGCACTGTTATTTCATTTCTCGGTCCTGAGACATTATTTTGTGGTTGCTGAGCAGAATCACCTTTCGGGACTGATTAACAAAACAACAGTGCCACTGTTCATAAGGTGGGTCCCAAAAAGCCCACGTTGCACTATTCATAAGGTGGGTCCCAAAAAGCCCATGTTGCAAATCTGGTGAAAAAAATCCAAAAAATGACTGCATTTTGAGCGTGCATTGTGCAGTTTGTACGCACGGTTGTAACTTTGCCAGTTTTTAACATTTTCACTCCAAATTTCCAACATTGCTATTTTTTCACACCTCCTTATGAAGAGTACAGCTGTCACTTTTTGCATCCTGCCTGAAATGTGTTTTCATACCTGTGGCATAGAATGGCACAGTCACTGTGCGAAATCAACTTTTTGGACAAATAGATGAAATCACAGTGCCACTGTTTACGAGGGGAGGTCCCAAAAAGGCCATGTAGAACATTTGATGAAAAAATTCCAAAAAATGACTGCGTTACGAACGTGCATTATGCAATTTCTATGTATGTTTGTAACTTCCCCAGTTTTTCATATTTTTACTCCAGATTTTCAGCATTGCCATTTTTTCACACCTCCTCATGAACAGTACAGATGTAATTTTTCACATCCTGCCCAAAATGTCTTTTCACACCTTTTGTGCCAAATGGTGCAATTGCTGTGTGAAATCACTTTTCAGGATTGAGTAACAAAATGATAGTGCCACTGTTCATGAGGTGGGGTCCTAAAAAGTCCATGTTGACAATTTGGAGTGAAAATACCAGTAAACACCTGGGGCATTAGGATTTCCAACTGTAACACCCTACTTTGTACAGACTGACAGGCATCAGAGGTGTAGCTTGGAGTTGTCAGCCGTAATGCTCATGCCATTCCAACCCCACTCCCACCCTGAAGCCACTGACTGGCACTGAGGTGTGCCTTGGGGTATTCAGCCTTAATGTTCATCCCGTTCTCCTATACTGTACCCATTTCAGCTTATTTCCTCATGGAATGGGGTGAGCCAAAGGGCCGAAGACCCCAAGGCACCCTGTGACACCTGTCAGTGTCTGCAGGGTGGGGTGAGGTGGAATGGCATGATCGTTATAGCCGACGAACCTAAGGCACACCCCAACACCTGGCAGTCTCTGCAGGGTAGGGGTGGAGCTTGGTGTTAGTCCAATACTTCACTGCCATTCCAATTATGCATCTCTCTAACTCCTGCAGTACCAATGCCAATACCAACAATCAAACATTTGGCATTGGCAAATGCTTGTTTAATTTTAACTTTGTAATGGCTTAATTGATGAACAAATAAAGTATTTTGTACTTGTACTATTAGCCAGATTCACTTTAACACATAGAGCATATCAGAGAGGAAGTCTGCAGGGAAAAACAGTTTATGGGATCTGGAAGAAGGATACTAGGAGAGAAGAAATATCCAAATTGTTTTTGTGCATCTCACTAACCATACGCATACTCTCAAGCATTATTTCCAGAAGAAAGCATCATCAGTATTCAAATTCTTCAGGAAGTCAGGCTGACAAGGCTTCACCAGGACAGAAGTTGCCTTTTAAACAAGCTTGTGCAACTGATCCAGCTTTGGCTAGGAACTGTAATGTAAAGACATGTCTGTGCTAGCATGACTTGGACAAGGATCATCATACCCATGATGCCTTGCTCTGAAAATCAGGCTTGGAAATATAGTTTGAAGAGATGCACAAAATCAAAACACTGTAAATTACCTGTATTACTAGGTGTGTGACCAGCCTCCATCTTTTTCCAAGCTTGAAACAGTTTACTAGGGATTGCTTGAAGGGTTACACCTTAACCTGAGAATGACTTCCTACTGGGCCTCAGCTAGGAGACAGGGTATCTGGATGTTTGTGTTGTGTGCTTCGTGGCTTAGCCAGCTTGCAGTCAAGCAATAAGTATTCATGATAGTGGTGGGCAAAGTTAGAAAAATTTGCTCAGAGGAGAATTTCGTGAATTTGTCATAAATTGCAAAATTTATCTGCAAGGTGAATTTCTGCTTCGCGTTAAAGGAGAAATTTGTGAATTGCAAAAAATATTAACTTCACCTAACATTGCCTGTGAATTGTGGTTCTAAGGCAAAGTTAGCAAGGATCCAGGTAATAGGAGGTCAAGTGGTCTTGTCGTGAGCTGTTTTGCCATACGTAGGTTGAATTCAGTACAGTGTGAGGTACAGAGAGTTGGAGTTATCTGTGCTCTGGAGCAGTGTGCCAAAAGATCCTTAGCAAAATGTTTTAAATACAGAGTTTTTTGTTCAAAATCACT
The DNA here is from genome assembly GCA_016271365.2 of Neoceratodus forsteri. Taxonomy (NCBI): domain Eukaryota; kingdom Metazoa; phylum Chordata; order Ceratodontiformes; family Ceratodontidae; genus Neoceratodus; species Neoceratodus forsteri. The sequence goes on from CM028134.1 coordinate 561,067,037, forward strand.
CCATTAAGTGTCTACTGTGCCTTGTGACACTAGAACACCAACTATTTTTTTTATTTACCTAGTTTAAAGTAGTACTTTTCTTTTCTGTATTGCATCTTGTGTGCTTTGGGGGAAGGAAGTTTATCTGCAGTTACCTCCAGCAACAAAAATAGCAGACTTGCCTGATAGCCGAGGCAGTGTTCAGCACTACTCCTGTTCTAGGCAGTGTTTTGGTGATTTGTTTTTTGTTTTCTGTGCTTTGTAATTTTATTCTTTAGAACAGTTAGGTTTGTTTTACTGAATTACTTTTGTTACTGTAGTTTGATAATGTTGATTTCATTTTTGTTGCTTGCTAGAAGTTAGCTTTCGTTCATGCACCTTACTGCATCTGTGATGACCGGATTTAGGAGGGTGGATTTCTTTTTCCAGAGGACAGGCAGGCACAACAGTTCCAAGTGCAAGCAGACAGCTTTATTGTGACAGCCACTTGTTAAGCTGGAAAAATAACTGGTTACTTAGTTGCAGCATAAAATAATGGTCATGCACTAAACAATTCTATATCAGGAAGGCAACTATGTATGTACAAGATACAGTATAGATATGGATATGCAGTTATAGATACAGTATAACTGTATATAGCTATGTGACGTATACGCTAAAAGTGTCAACTAGTGCCCTACGTCTGCAGATGCCACCATTAGCAGTTCAACCAATACTTCAACACCTTGGCCAAGGGTAACTAGCAGTATACAAGTCTATGATACGACAGTCCAGTAGGAGGAACAGTCTTTCCGGTGAGGAGCAGGTGGTGGCTAGCTAGCTTGGAGAATGGTCAGTACAGCACCTTATCAATCGATCAGTCTTGTTGGCCAGCAGAAAAAGTGAAAGCAACAAGATGAAGAGGATGAGGGAGATGAATGAGATGGAGAAGATGAAGGCTGGTCCAGAAGCTGAAGATAGAGGCCATGAATGGATTGGAGCTGGTTGAAGAGATGTCTTTCTCCTGCAGTGGAGAGTTCTTGGGAAGATCACTGATAGGCTGCCGCCAAGCCAAAGAGGGGATCTATGTCCACCTACAACAAGCAAAATAAAAATGTAGCAACTTCCTAACCACCGTACTGCAGTGGGGGAATCTCACTACCTTGAGCCTGGGGGGCTCCTAGGCTGATTTTACGGAGAATTAACTAATGCTGTTCTGGCTAGTACAGTCTTCAATGCTTTCAGAAGTTGTTGGCAGGCTGGGCAGAAAGCACTGGAAGCTTGACTACCCAAAATGGAAGGTGGCCCCTAGGCTCAAGGGTGCAGGCACTTGCAGTGCATCATAGGGCAAACAGTTCAGGACATGAAACCACCATAGCTGGGCAGCCTGACCACTTCCCCAAGGCAACAACAGTTCAGTCTGGGGGGAAGGGGACTGGTGCAAGTGACCACAGTTGGTTGTGGGGCAGACAGTTCAGGCCACAGTGCGGAAGAGTTCGGGACCCAACAATGTTCGAGGTTGCAGGGCAAGCAGTTCCAGCCCCGATGCAAATAACAAGCTGAAGTGGTTGCAGGGTGGGCAGTTCAAGCCCTGCAGTACTTTAGGTTAGGCTCTGAGGCGATCAGTCCAACCTTTCAGTAGGGATGAGTGGACCCCAAAAGGTCATGACCCTTATTATCATAACCAGGAACGATGACAGGGTCCTGATTAGTTCTGATTAGTCCTGATTCAAATCAGAACCTTAATAGTAATACCTAACAACAATCATAAAAGCATTAAAAATAGAAAATAAAGTATTTTTTCTTACGCAACTGTGTTGACCTGTTTCTGATTCCATTCTGTGTGCTCATCTGCAGGCTATATGTAACCCCTAGATGGCGCTATCCCAGGGGCTACTACCCCTGCCTGATTTGCCACTAACAGGTTGAGGGGCCTGGATCCGATGGCGGGTGCCTCCACCCAGAGGTCAGGGTTTGCAATAGTTAAACTAACTTGGTCACAGCCCTCTGGGACACTGCAACCCCCCTTTCTTCCCACTAGTGGCCCACACAGTATATCAGAATTACCTTCACAGTATACACTTACCCCCAGGACTGGTTCAGGCACTGGGACCCCCTGTAAAATAAGAAGATACAGTGCAACAATCACAGTACAATACTTTAACATAGACAAGTACCTCAGGCAGTATAACTTTGCTGAAACAAGCAGCTCTGATTTATTTAGGGGGCTATAACAAGGGCAGGGGAAAATCAGGTTAATTAGCTTATCACTTTACTCATCTACCTATGGCTCTGTGCACAGGCCTATCCCTACCAGTTACTGTCCCTGGGTACCCAAGCCCTAGTGGCTAGTCCAAACTGTGGCAGCTGGTAGGGGCCCTTTCACATAGAGCAAAGAATAATTAGTTAAACAGTCAGCAGTACAGTAATTCCATTTGGATTCAATGTGGCAATTCAACAGGGAGCGACCCTGAATTAGTACTCACGACCTCCAAACAAGATAGGGTCCTTCAACGTCAGCATGGCTACTCTTGAGCTCCACGAGACTCCTCACACATTTATATGGTAAACAGTAACAGGCAAAAGTCCTTTAATGGCAGCAGAATTCACTTGAGCTACACAAGCCCCTCACACATTTATATGGTAAACAGTCACAGGCGAAAGTCCTTAATGGCAGCAGGATTCACTTGAGCTACACAAGCCTCTCACACATTTATATGGTAAAAGAAAGTACTATACCAGGCAGGCTGCTTCTCTATCCCGATCGTAATTACTGCACAATACCGGGAGAACACACAGCAGATTCAGTTCCTGACAGACCGAGCGCAATTCAGCAATTTCTCCAGTCTTCTACTGGGTGAGCCTGGTTCTACTCTTCAGATATCCTTTGATTCTCTTCACAGGACGGATTCAGTCCTAACAAGCAGTTACACAAGCTGCAGACCGGAACTTGGGGCCTTACACGCGTTTCCCGACTAAAACTGCACACCGAAAAAGCACAGGGCTCCTTCCCTCTTCACTGCCAGAGCTCAACTGAAACTCCAGCAGACAAAACCGGGCACTTCCTTTGAGTTCCTCCCAGTTCTTGGCTGGATTGGCTGTCGCTCACAATAGACTGCCCATGTTGGTCCAAAAAGGTGCCGAAGTCCAAACTACATCTCCCAGAGTCACTGCCCATACAATCCTCTTGTGGCTGGCTCAGATTACGAGTTCAAGTTCTGATTCGTCCAAGGCACCATTTTAGAGCTACCTTAACCCACACTGATTGGTCCAGTTCAGCAGTTCAAAACTAGAATGGGGAACTAGGCAAACACAGTTCTGACTGCAAAGAAAGCAGGTTAGATAAACTGTATTTTCATTATTACTCTAAATGATTTCTGGCAAACAGTTACATCTTTCAGATAGGTTCCCTTTGCACTCCTAGTGACTGCAAAAATGGAGTGAATTGGCAGCAGCTCAAGTGGTACTCAAGCAGAGAAACACATAATCCCCCCATACAAACTAATTATGTCTGCAAGCAGACAGCTCTTAAAGAGACAGTACCAGAGGCTCTAAAACACTCATAGATAAATGGCTTAAACGCCAAACACCATTCAGGCTTGGAGCATTCAAGCAAGCTCCTGGAAGTCTTTTGGGAACCCCCATTTGCAGGGGGGTTACATATATATTATCCACTTCTGTTCCTTACCCTCTGTGTGGCCAGGGCATTGTATCACTCCCCCATTCTTCCCCAGTAATTATTCATCTCTCTTCAGCCTGTCCCATCCTATGATAACCTTCCCCAATATGTAGCACAGCCCTGAATTCCCATCCTGTTTGCTAAAATCCACACTTCCCCAGCATGTATACCCCATTGTTCTACAAATGCCACCAACCACCCTGCCTCAGCATGCAAAAACCTGCTACTTCACCTGTTGCTACTCATCCAGCCCAATTAATGCCTCTTCCCCTCCTCTCATCAGTTCATATCCACCTTGCCCCAATATTAGTAGCACTGCTCCCTCTTTCGTATCTGTATTACCTACCCTGTGCCAGACTCAATATCGCTACCCCCATCTTCCATCTCCTGAAATCCATCTTATCCCAGAATGAGCACCCTATTCCCTTCTGCCATCTACTGATACCCATGCACCTGCCCCAGAATAAAATGAATACCCCTCATCTGCTGATTCCCACCAACCCTGTCCCAGAAAAAGATATAGCATAATCATCCCTTTCCCATCTGTGCCTGATACCCACCCAGTCCAGAAATACTTAAATGACTACTCCCCATGTACCCCTCCCATCTGCTGATACCCCAGTCAATAAAAAAATTAAAAATACCCCCTCCTTCCCCCAGTCCCAGAAATACTTAAATGAATATCCCATCTCATCTGTAGATATCACTAGTCCCTAAAAAAATAAATGAATACCCTGTCTCCCTCCCAGTCCCAGAAATAAATGAATATTCCCTCCCTCTCCTGATACTCCCAGTCCACAAATTGGTAAATTAATACCCTCCTCCTCCCATCTGCTGATTTCCAGCCTGCCAAGCACACACACTCACAAGATGAAACAGTCACAGAGATTTGATTTGTTTGTTGCAGGGGTTAACACACTGCAGATGATGAGACCCGCCACTGCTACTATCGCCGCTGTTACCACTGTGCTGGACCGAGCACTTAATAATAGCAGCTTGAACATCACAGGACTCTTTCTCCCTCTCCCAGTATTTAGCATTGCTTATTTATGTTTAGAATCCAAACCAGACACTATCCTTTTCTCTGTCTTTACCTTTGCTGCTGATTTCTTTTGAGTTCTGTGCTGAACACACTGCAGATGAGATGTCTTTCTTTAGATACGCTGCTTCCATGCTTTTCCTCATTACTTGAGGAGGCTGATGACTGCCGCCCTTGCTCTCTTGACCTTGAAGCATGCGCATTTTAATATTTGCAAGAGGGAACATGCAGCTTTATGGCGGGCACCAGACAACATGGGAAGAGAAAATATAAAATATCATTATGTTTTTGTCATTGTAGGATCAAGCTGGATAGGGCATTGATGATGTTTTTTTTTTTTTTCATTACAGAAAAAATAAGCTCTATGGGCAGACCCGGTACACTGCTTTCCGGCGTTCTTATTTACCTGAGTCCGATGGATGTTGTGAGATCCAGGGAAGTTCTGATTCTTGATGGACCGGTCCACCCATTCCTACCTTCCAGGGGAAATTGTGTTTGTAGGGCAGGCAATTCAAGCCCTGCTATACTGAACAGTAGTTCAGACCCCGAGGCACAGTCCAGTCTCTTAGGGTGAATTGTGTCCCAGTGTGCAAACCTGGTAGAGACATGGAGATGCACAGTTACAATTTTCAGTAGAAGGTGCTGTGTCCACTTACAGCCAAGGTCTAGGTGGCAGGCGATACAACATTGGTCTGGTCATGCCCTCAGTCTGCCGATGCACCAGCTGTCAGCAAGTAGTCCGGGGAAATTAGGGTAGCCGATGGGGATGGTTGGGGCTCCCAGGGACAACACTATGGCCTCCAGTTGGCTTTTCCAAAGATAGGTGTGCTGGCCTTTTAAGTCCCCAAAGGATTCCCACTACAGGCCTGCAAAGGGATAGCTAAGCCCAGCCCACCCCGCCTGAATATGTATGAGGGTTGCATTCTGGCTACACAGTGGGCTGCACCTCACAATATACAAAGTATGAGGGCTTTTATTTCTGGGCCCCACCCCAAATAACTATGAATTTTGGCTACCACCTGACTGTGCAGTGGGCCTAGGCATAGCCCTGCTTCCCCTACACACACTATAGGGACCTTTGTCTCTGGCTCTTCCCCGCCCTCTCAGTGCAACTGGGCACAAATTCTCCCCTCCTTTTACTCACTCTCACACATCTTTCTTTCTGCCTGGATGGGGCCCCCAATTCAGCACCAAAACTACCCCCCCGGGGGCTAAAAACTCACAGTGCCCCTTACTGTTGGCATGTGCTTTGCCCACTTTGGCCTCTTTTTCCCTCCCTCTGGTGCTAAATAAAATAATTTTTGGACTTGCAGCCCACTCACTGCCTGGCCCAGGTCCTCTGCATCCTTTTTTATATATTGCTGGTGTTAGTGGTGGAGGTCGGGAGCCACGCTCCCACCCAACACCTTGATTTATTTATTTATTGAAAAGTTTAACCAGGAAGTACATACTGAACTGACAACAGCTCATTTCCTTGGATTGCCCCTGTACAGCCATGGGGCAGAATTCTAATGGTCAAGGCAGTTGTTTCTGCCCAGACACATTTTGTGGTAACAAACCATGGTCTGGACTCCAAACCGTTCTCCTCCTAAGATGTGGCATGGACTACTGAGTGTGGGAAAGATCTGTTGCCACTGCAGCAATGTGTGATCCACAAGGGGAACAGAAGGCTGGGAGGGAAAAGAGAAAGCAACCTCACTTGCCACCACTGAGCACCGAGATGGGACCTTGCCTCTTTTGGGGGATGTGGAGTAAGTTCAGGAGGCGGCCAGACCCCACCAACAAATGGACACCAACAACAGGAGACAGAGAAAAAAAAAAGAACTACAAATAAAAAAAGAATGGGAATAACAAAAAAAATTAATAAAATGAAAGAGACAGCAAACCAAGATGGGAGACCCCCCCAAATGGACACAACAACCTGCGGCTGGCAAAGGAGGTCAAACCAGGGGAGAGGAAACAAACGTGAGCAACCAGCAAAGGAAAAGGGAAGAAAAAAAAATACAACACCACTCCAGCAAAAGCGGGGCAGGGCAGCAATCTGCCAACAAGCAGCTGGCCCTAAAGGAAGCAAACAAAAGGGAAAGACAGGAAAACTGCAAGGGCAGCCCCACGTGACACCCCGGCAAGAGGATCCCAGCACCAAAGAAAAGGGAGAAAGAAAAAGAAACCCACAGATCCTAACCCAGGACACTTCCCCAGTTGCTGCCAGTTGAGCCTGAAGACTTGGTTCCAGAGAGGAGCACCACCCAAGGAGCCATGGACCCTAGCTCAGGTAAGCCTCCAGCCATCTGTGCTACTGTGCCCTTCACTCTGTCAGCCACCTTGGTTCACAACTGCCCTCTGGCTAGTGGTGAAAACTCTTTTCTAGCCTAGGGGTGGTCCTGGCTTCTGGCCAGATGAATGGGTCCCTGGGGCTTGGGGCAGCCCCCTTGGACTGATTCATGGCACCTTTAGCATCGACCAGGGCCTGACAGGGACTGAACAAAGAAGCCAGGGTGGGAAAGTTCTAGGATAGGGGGGACAGGGACAGAACAGATAGTGGTCAGCAAGGCGGCTTGGTCAGCAAGCCAGCTGGCTGTGTATGGCGTGGGTTGGGGGTTAACGCTTTATCTCCCTGAGGTTCCCCTGGTCTGCATGTCTGGCAATACTTTGGGGCACTACACATCTTGGGTGTATCCCCTAGTCTCTTAAATCCCTATTGTGTATTGTTTTTCTTAAAAAACGAAAGAGAAAAAAATTTCTGATGTTGTTGTTTACTGTCTGTGTAGTCTTGTGCTGTGTAGTCTTGCATGGGCCCCCCAGTCCCTTAACTCCCTATTGTGCATTTTTTTGCTAAAAAAAAACAACAAAAAATATTTCTGGTGTTGTTTCTGTGTAAAGCCTTGTAAAGTGTTGTGCAGTCTTGAATGCGTCCCCCTAGTCCCTTAATCCTTAAATCCGTGTTGTGTATTGTTTTGTTAAAAAAAAGAAAGGAAAAAAATTGGTAGTGTTGCTGTTTACTGCCTGTCTACATCAGTAAACACTTATAAACCATTGCATTGCTGTGTTCTGAAACCTACACATATAAGAAAATGCCTGTAAAGAGACGTTCTGCTAAAGGAGTTTCTGGCAACAGTGCTGCTGCTAAGAAGAGCATAGCTTCTGTAGTTCTGATGGGTACTGTAACCAGTTGTGAGGATGCAAGTTCATCGGGGCCAGTACTGCTGATAGTACTAGTCAACAAGGAGTAGTTACTGCAAGTGGGGGCATTAGTGTGTCCAAATGTTTCTCTGAAAAATCAGTGGCATCAATGCTAGTGGGTGCTGGTGCTACCAGAGCAGGCAGGGACAACAGGAGCAAAAAAAGTTTTCCTCTGGGAATGTGGCTGAGGATGAGGATGAGGAGGTGGTTGATGTTCCCAAAAGTGTTGTAGAAGATCTTGAGTCTGACTCACAGTGTGATGTGGCAGATCTAAGTGTTTCTTTGTGCAGGGTAAGGGAATCAGATGCTGCTGAAAAGGAAATACAGGGTGACAAAAATGAGGATGAGGATGAGGATGACATATCTCAGGAGGTTAGCATTCTAGGTGGTAATGGGGATGATGATATGGACCCTCAATGGGAACCAGAGAGAAAAAGAAAAGTAAGGGACAAGGAGTCAGAAAAGGTCACCCCTTCCCCAAAATTCTCTAGCTGTTGGCTCTATTGAGCCTGTAGTAACAACAGATGATGATGAGTCAAGGGTTGCAGCAGAGCAGCAATTGTGCCCCAAAACACCCATTTCAAGCCCTCCAACAATGCCCCAGTACCTGGTCCACAGCCATCATATAATAACAAGGGGTTAAAAATCACTAGTTTGGTGGTTTTACATTCTGGACCATAAAGACGTAACAGTGGCTACCTGCCAGCAATGCCAAGCATGTGTGCACCATGGGACAAAGGGTAGCCACCTTGGTGCAGGTGGGCAACACAAACATCTCAAGTCCAGGCACCTGGCAAGCTGGACTCAGCATTAAAGGAAAGCTGGTGCAAGGGGGCCTCCTCCCTTATCGACCTCATTGAGCAATGCATCCCAAAGTGTCATATATACAGATCCAGGGCTGGATTCTGAAGTAACCATAGAGAGTTACTAAAACATGAGGATCCAGAATCAAATGATTTGATACCTTTTAATGGACCAACATAGATGTAACAACAAGAACAAAGTGCTCTAGCTTTCGGACCAACCAGTCCTTCTTCAGAAGCTCATGGCAGTTGTTTAGAAAATACAATACTTATAACAGCTAGATAATGCAGAGAAAAACAGAAAAAAATCCCCATTGGTTTAAAATACTCATTTAAAAAAAAAAAAAAAAAACAGAAGATGATGTCAGAGAAGTTAAACAGTACAATACTGCCCTCAGTCCGAATGAACCTTGGGTTAAGATGTGCTTGGTGCAACAAACATAAAGAATCCTACTTCACTGAAATTATCTCTTTTTCAGATTCCCTAGACACTTGTGGTACATGTAGTTGCTACATTCTCAGTATATATTGACATCAGTACATATCAGGATGCATGGTCTGAATTCTTTGAGGTTCCTCTACTAGAGTTTTTGTTTAACACTAATATTATCAATTTATATTTATATTATCATTTATATAGTCCTGAGGTTTTTGTAATTTCTTGGGCCTTTTATGTAGCTTGAGAATACAGCTGGGTGACATGTCTAGCTAGGTTTTACACATCACACAGTGTGCACTGATGTTTTTAGACAACTTTACTGGTATTCTTGTCTTTAATGCATACATTGTAATTTCATGAGCCCTATAACTATCTTAGTTTGTCTTTAAGCTGGGTGGGGTTGCCTTTCAGTAATCACATCCTTATACTGACTGTGACACTCATGGCTTGATTTGGGAGTTATCTGCTTCAGCAGTGTTATCTTATGTCAATTAAATTTATGTGTAGTAGGATTCTTTATGTTTGTTGCACAAGCACATCTTAACCCAAGGTTCATTCGGACTGAGGGCAGTATTGTACTGTTTACTTCTCTGACATCATCTTCTGTTTTTTGTTTTTTTTTAAATGAGTATTTTAAACCAATGGGATTTTTTCTGTTTTTCTCTGCATTATCTAGCTGTTATAAGTATTGTATTTTCTAAACAACTGCCATGAGCTTCTGAAGAAGGACTGGTTGGTCCGAAAGCTAGAGCACTTTGTTCTTGTTGTTACATCTATGTTGGTCCATTAAAAGGTATCAAATCATTTGCTTCTGGATCTATTCTTGCAAGGACCAATACGGCAACTACTAAATCAAGATTTAAAACATGAGGAGGAAGACTTGGTAGGATTTCCTAGTAGTGGGCAGAGTAGTAGTGGAGGTGTCAGTATTTGCAGCCAGAGTCAGCTAAGCACATCAGTCCATGTCCCTAAAACATCCCAAATCACATCATTCATTTGTTCAGCATCTGTGACCCCAGTCCAAAGCTACCCCATCATCCATGCTGCCAGTGTGCAGAGTCCAGCTGTTTGGTGTCTCTAGCCCAAAACCCTGAAAGGTGCAGCCTACATTGCATGTTTTAGCATCACACCACACACCCACCAAATCATGTTGCTGCATATTAACTTAATGCAGCAACTGCAGAAATGCCGGCTTTTGATCTGTCGTCATTCTCTTTTGTGGAGAATGCAGGGTTCTGCAGGTTGATGGCACATGCCTGTCCAAAATGAAAGATCACTTCTCAAACACACAGTAAGACATGCCTTTCAGCATTCTGCCTCACCATATATTCACCTTATACAGTAGATATGTGGACCAGTGGCCATACAGCTGGTAGCTCTTATCTAAGTGTTATAGCCCATTGGGTACAGGTACTCAGAGTAGTATTTGATGCTGGGATGTGAAAAAACTGTATAAAGCACAACTGGGCTGGTAGCAACATTCCAGGTATTTGCCAGCATGCTAAGCAGGTAATGAGGAGTGTACCAGACTCACACACAGGTCAAAAAATGTTAGAAGTGCTCCTGATTGAAATTGATGAGTGGCTGCACCCACTGTCCCTGAAAGCAGGTTTCATAGAAAATGATAATGGCTCGAATGTTATGAAATACGTCAGCGATGGTGAGTTTCTCAGGGTTCCCTGCATGGCACACTGTCAATCTTGCAGTGCAGGAGTTTCTGGCATATCCTGAAATCAAGGCAATGTTGGCTGTGGCCCGCCACATCTGTGCCCACCTTGCTCATTCTGGAAAGGCCCATGACCACCTTAGGCAGCTGCAGATCCAGAATTCAAGCTGCCTTAGCACCATCTCAAACTGGAAGCTGTCATGAGATGGAACTCGACACTGTACATGATCGAGCTCTTGTATGAGCAGTACAAAGCCATCTTGAAATACCTGCTGCTGCACACAAGCTGTGACAGTTAGGAAGCATCCATGTGTCTCACAACCTAGCAATGGTGACTCTTGGATAGACTGATCATGAGTCTGAGGCAATTTGAGCATGCCACACAAGCAGTGAGTGGGGTCTCTGCCTCTACCAGCCAGGTCATCCCACTGCTAAGTGTGCTGAGGTGGACCTTGGTAAATGTATAGTAGGCACTTGAGGCAGGTGGAGATAGGTTAAGCTGTGCATTAATGGAACACATGATGCAAATATTAGACTGCAAATCCCATATTTCAACCATTCTGAAGTCTCCTGAATTTGGAATTGTCACCATATCGGACCCACAATATAAAAAGGATCTGTCATTCATACTTGAAAGGGTACTGTAACCAGTTGTGATGATGCAAGTTCATCAGGGGCCAGTACTGCTGGTAGTACTAGCAGGCACAGAATTTAACTGATCAGCTCATAAGATGGGTTCATGGAGCACAGATATCACAGCACAGTTCTGCAAGCCACAGCATGGCAGTGATGACAGACTGGCGTTGCTTCCACCTCACTTAAGCAGGCTGAAAAAACAGGGGTGTTCACAGAGGAACAAATGACCATAAATCAACTTTGGGATGCTTTGACTCAGGTGAGAATGGTAGATGTGGAGGAACAGGAGGAGCAGGCTGATGAGTCAGCAGGATTGCGTGCAGCACAGCACATGGTGATGCATATTTGGCAGACAATAGGCACCTGAACATATTTGAAGAGCCTCTGTTGTACTGGAGAAGCAAGGTGACTGAGTGGCCAGGGACCTCCATAGGACTGAAATATTTGAGCTATCCACCCTCTAGTGTAAGCATGGAAAGGGGTATTCAGTTTGATGGGGTCCACTGTATGGGGAAGGCATATGAATCTATCACCTAGAAATGTTGGCATGCTAACTTTTATTAAAATGAATGAAGGGCACATTCTGCCCAGAACAAACACATCTGTGTTTGTACCACAGGATGGTGGTGGTGGTGAAGAGGGAAACAGAACAGCATGGTGGTTGTGGCAAACTGCATTCCATTGAGGTGGATGAGGCACTTATGGAGACAGAATTCTAAAGTGGAGATAAGTCCAGTCTGGAAGACTGTGAGGGCTGTTTCCATGATGATGATGATGATGATGAAGATGGGTATCAGCTAGTGTTGCTCAGATGTATCTGGACAAATCTGGATCAACTGGTATCTGCCCTTCTGTGGCAGGATAGTGGATCTGCCAGATACTTCCACTATCTGCCTGTGGATCCTGCCGTTGGATCCCTGGTCGGATCCCACGTTATCTGATGGCCTCATCCAGAGATCCAGTGCCAGATCCAGGGATCTGACATTAGATTCCTGGATCTAGCACCAGGATCCGATGCCTTATCCAGGGATCCAGCATCAGATCCTTGTATCCTGTGCCAGATAACATGGGATCTGACCTCCATATTCAGCCAAATCCCAGGATGGATCCAACTCAAATAATGCTGCCATCTGCCGGATCACTGGCGGATCCACGGTGGCACTATCCAAGCAACACTAGTAGCAGTTCATAAAGCAAAAAAAGGTTTTTGGATCCCTCCTTTTCACCTTTTAAGGTTAATACTTTCTTTTATGACTTAATTTTTTTTCACCTGTCAATAATTTCCCCAAGCTGTGCCCCGCTTTTGTACATTCATATAAATACATCTTATTAACACCATGATTACCATCTTCCCGGTGTCATATATAATGTCTTGGCCACAGACACAGTATAACATTTTTAACAACTGCCTCACCCAGCAGCACACATCCTGGTAGCCAGCACTCCAGCCATCCTACCAGTAATCCTACCAGACAATCAGCCTGCTGTTAGCCATCCTGCCAGTGACAGTAATCCCACCACCAGCCAGCCTGTTAGCCAATCTACCGGTGCCACCAGCAATCCTGACAGCCATGTCACCATGGCTGCAGAATTCCCTCCCTCAGTTTTGTAGTTTTAAAACAATACCCATGAATTAAGTTATTAAATAGAAATACATGAAGTATCATTTTGTTGCTGACACATGGAGTCAGAGGGCCTTTTAATTTAAGGGAAAAATATGGTTACTTAGCAGAGTACAAAGTTATATAAGGTAGGACAATATTGTTTTGAATGATGAATATCAGTGATGTGGAAGTTATGGTTCCACACTAAACACATTATGATCATTTCAATGTGGCTGTGCAACTGGTTTTGTGCTTGTGTAACATAGATAATCTTTGGCTGTTCACCTCTCTAATCATGGGATATACCACCCTGTAGCAGTACGAGGGCAAGGGATCCTAGAGGAGGGGTTCCACCCCTTGAGGTGCCATGGGAGGGATTCCCTTGGCTGAAGGTACTTTAGGAAGAAGCCCCAAAAGAGTGTCGAGCAAAACATGTAAGGTGGTGAACACTTATCGGGGTCAAAGACCCATATTTAGGTTGTTTGGTAGTATGGGTTCAGTTGGTAGAATGGGTCAGTTGGTTGTATTGTTTGAGTAGAGTAGGCAGGAAACAACAGGTAAACAGTGACCCGCTTGGAGGTCTGACTGTAAGGCATGGAGGCCTGGCTTCCTAAGGAGAGAGAGAACAGCCAAAGGGGGAGAAGGGACAATTATGGGGCAGCCACCCAACTCCATCCAACAGCAGAAACCTAAGTGATCTAGGGACTACAACTATGCCTATCTAGTATTATGACCATGGGCATGAAGGAGAGGAATAAACCCCTTTGAGGAGGAAACATCTGGGAATACAAATCCTAGGTCAACTTCCCTCCAGGCTTTGGGACAGTTTTGTTTAGTGACAGCACTGCTACTGCAATTTAGTAGACCAATTCAGGGGAATTGCAATTTTGGGGGAACACTCTCACTCTGTCCCTCTAACGGAAATGCTGTGGAGGGTTGCAAGCAAACTCTACAACACTGGAGCATCTTGGTGCCAACCTCCAAGGTGGGAGGAGGAGAGTAAAGATCACCAAGGCGCTCAGTCAGCCTACCGATCTAAGAACAAACCAGGTGAACCAGAGGTAGTTGTAAGGAAAATAGCTTTAAAGAGTGCCTTCGAATCTGCTTGGGCAGCTAAAGTGGCTCTTCCCATGACAGCCCCACCCCTTCCCACTTAAGTCTTCAATGCTACATCGAGAGGTGCCATCAGTTTAGTTGATGACTGAATGTCCACCTGGAGCTAGGACATTCCCAACTAGGGGCCAGGTGAGAAGGATCCTGCCCCAAGCTTCACATGTTCAAGATGCAGACTTCGGGGTGCAGAGAGAGACCTTCGGCTACAGGGCTAGCCCTGAGATCTGGAAGTAGTGGATACAGTTGGCATGTCTCCAAAATGTGGAGAAGTGAGTTATAATGAGCATGGGACCCACATGTGGGTCATGATGGATGATAGCAGACATGGGGAGACCTGCATGTCTGTCAGACTGAGCACTGTGGACCCTCTCATGGGTCTTGACTGGATGAGGGCTGACAGGAAGAGACCTTTACATAGGTTAGGCTGAGCAATATGGACCCTCTCGTGGGTCTAGGTAAGGCAAATAGCATTTGTCAGTCACAGGAATGTATACCGACCAAGTCCATCAGGAAGCCAAATTGGGGGTGAATTGAATTGTATGTTATGATTAAGAGAACAGCAAGGCCAGACAAAGCCCAGGGCTGATGACTGGAGGAGAGGAGGAGGCTGTGAAGCTGGTTAGGTAGGAGGAGGCTGCAAAGTCAGTACAGTAGGAGGTGCGATTCGAAACAAGTAAACATAATATGTTGCCAGACTTGGAAGATGATGAGTGTTGCTGGAAGTGCAAGGGACAAGAAGGCTGGGATGACTGTGTAAGCCAGGTGCATAATATTAGGTAAGGTATGGTAGAAGGCTAGATAGAGCCAGAAGCCCTTAGGTAGAGAGTTGCCTGGAATAGCTGCTTGTAGGGTTGCCACCTGTTAGGTTTTTATAACTGTGGGCATAGCCCAGCAGGCATTCTGCATTCGGAAAAGGGCTAATGTAATTTTTGCTACCAAACAACATGATAGTGTGTTAAAAATAGATTCCTCCGCTGAAGCCTCATTACTACACTGCCTGTGAGTATAGGAAGCTGTAGAGTACTATTTTCCCTCTGTCTTGAGGAGTTAATTGAGCCCACAGAAAGTTAACTCCTTATCTTCTGGCAGTCATTCTATGTCAGATTACCAATGGATAGTACAGACATCATAGAAAGTTATTGGAAGCAGAATGGGTTAAGCACTTCCTGGAGCTTTCTGCATAACAAATAAGCTCTTCTGTTCCCCAAGCCCCTATGAACACTTCATTAAGCAATCTGGCACCAGCATCCCAAGAGCAGTCATTCTGTTACTTTGCAGGACATTCTATAGCAAGAGTCCCAATGTTGCTTGTTTCCAAGTAATACACCAACTTCATTTTCTCAGGCAGGCAGTTCTGGGCTACTGTTTATATTCTACTGAATATTCTTAACCTGCAATTTGTGACTATAGGTATTTACAACTGAATGATAGTAACCACATTTTCTTCACTTGCAAATAGGTAAGCATGTATGTGTCTATTTTTTTGTTTGATTTAGGTTACACATAGAATCTGATCAGTTCATAACATGCTATATTGTGATTAAATGAACTTATAAATGGGGACTTTGGCTTCTTTTACAAATTCATTTTTCCTGACCATGGATATATTAAAATAAAAGTTTCTCAACAAAATGTTTAAAAATAAAGAGTTTAGCAGTAATTTAGCTGGTGTGATGTAAAGATCTGCTCCCTGGAAAATTACCTGGTTTTGGGGGGGGGGGCTCCCAAAAGTAGAATGGGACTTCATGGATGGGGGAGCTCATGAGAGCAGAAGAGGCATGATGGCATTAAAAGCTTAATGGTGTGGATGTAGAGGCATCAATATTTAAGTATGATTTTGGTAGAAGACTAAGTGTGACTTTGGGTGGGGGACTGAGTCTTGGTATTTTTAACATAATGGTTTTCTGAAACTTCAGCCTTCAATGGATTAGACTCTGCATCAATCTACAATATGTCACTAAGCCACATGCAGTGGGGTATGGGTAAAACCCAGATCACCAGACCCGGACCAGAGTTGTAAAATCTGGACTGGGCACAGCTTGTGCAAATATTGCAGATCCATTCATTCCAAATGATCTGATCTGGCTTTCACCTATCTGGTCAAGTCCTGACAGTTCCATTTTCAATCATGTCAAGGAAGGGTTGAAAAACATACTTCCAGTAGTGGACCACATACATAAAAGTCAGACTGGACAGTGCAACCAGAGTGACCGGACCAGCAGTATTTGTGCAAGTTGCACCCAGTATGGCCAGTTTGGATTGCTACAAAACTGCTGTGGTTCTGGTCTGTCAGTCCAGTTTTTAATCAATCAATCTTTATTTTATATTGAAAGGTATGTGAGCAAAAATGCCCATTTACACAAACATCCAGTTTAGCATAAAAAGAGAACAAAACACCAGATCAAACAATTACATAGTAAAACACAATGGCCCAGATATTCAGAAGGGTTGCACCATGCGCAACCCACTGATGCACCCCGGAGCAATATTCAAAAGGGGATTGTGCCTGGCACAAATCCCAATGCGCCGGATCGCATCAGTAATGTATGCGATGCAGGTGGGGGGGGCGTGTCCATGCATACTCTGCACATTCCGATATTCAGCCAGGGATGTGTTGAGTCCATGCATGCACAACCCCTACCTGCACCACACACAGGTGAGCCAAAAAAAAAAAGGGACAACAGCTGTCCACCCACAGGTGAGCTGCCGTATTGCAGGGTGCAACATGGCAGCTGCCACCTGTGGGTGGCCATCTGAGCTCCTGCTGCACCATTGTGGTGGCACCCCCCATGCCCAATCGTGGGCATAAGTTGATTTAAATATTTGTCCTATTTCCCTGGTGGTCCAGTGGACCGCTTCACTCCCGATTATGGGCTTAAGTATGAAACTACACTGTCCAATATCCCTGGTGGTCCAGTAGACTGCTCGCAGTCCGATCATGGGCATTTGTACTAAAAAATGAAGTCCAATATCCCTGGTGGTCCAGTGGACCACTCGCAGCCCAATCGCGGGCATTTGTTTTGAAAAATAATGTCCTATATCTCTGGTGGTCCAGTGGACCGCTTGCAGCCTGATCATGGGCTTTTGTACTAAAAATAAAGTCAATATCCCTGGTGGTCCAGCAGTAGCCCCCACCTGACCCACTGGGCCCCAGCCCGCTCCCCGGTCAGTGGCGGGTGGCAGCACCACCACCCACCGACTGACACTGTGGTAGGTCTGTATGCCCATTGGTCCACGGCGTGAGCCAATGGGCATGCAACCCGTACAGTACTACACAGTCCAGATCTGTGAATGGATCCATTCACAGAACTGCTCTGTAGTATGGTACAGGCTGCACACCCATTGGCTTATGCTGTGTGACCAATGGGCGTACAGCCCTACCATACAGTGTCAGTCGGTAGGCGGCGGGCAGCAGGCGGGTGGGGTGCTGCCACCCACCACTGACCAGGGGAGAGCAGGGTGCTGGGGCTCAGTGGGCAGGTGGAGAGGGGGGTACCTCTGGACCACCAGGGATATTGGACTATATTATTTAGTACAAATGCCGCGATCAGGCTGCGAGCATTCCACTGGATCACCAGAGATATAGGACATTGCTTATATTTACATATGCCCGTGCTTGGGCTGCGAGCGGTCCACTGGACCACCAGGGATATTGGATGTGTAACTAATCTACATTTGCCTGTGATCGGGCAGAGGGGCACATTGCCGCGATGTGCAGAGGGCGTCGGTCCCCGACGGCTGCTGTCTGGCAGGGCGCCAGGCACAAGTCGCCAGGGATCGGCGCACCTGCATGCAAATGGGGGCATAATGACATGCAAATGGCCCCATTTGCGCTTTGCATACATTATGGCCCCATTTGCATGTGCACTTTTGAATATCGCAGTTGTTGTACCTAGTGCAATGGAGCTTGCGCTAGTGCATCCCCCTGCTCCACTCTGGCCACTTGCACTGGTGCAGTGCCACTGTGCCATGCACACTGCGGGTGGCCAGGGTGCAATATTCAGTGATGCTGTGTCATGGTGCAGCTCCATTGAATATCGCCCAGTCAACGCCCCTGTGCAGCCAAGTTGCGCTGCACCCAGGCTTGTGCCACAGCCTGGTGCAGTCTGAATATCCGGGCCAGTATAAACAGGTCTAATGTAAACAGGTCTAATACAGAGATCTTGAGGGATATACAGAAGAAAGGGGAAGCAAATAAATAACAGTGACAAATTTACAGCATTGGATATAGTTGAAGGCAAAATTCAGAAACATGAACAGTTGGGTGATGCATCAAAAAGAAGAAGTTCAAGTCCTGCGTTGCCCAGATCCTGCATGCTGACAAGCATTCCCACTGCGTGATCTGCAAAGGCCCCAAACACCGGGTCAAGGATTGTGCATCCTGCCAATCCTTCAAACAGTCCACATGGATTAGGCACCAGAAAAAGCTTGAAGCCCACTTGCTGGAGAAGTGCCTAGCTTTGATGGAAAAGGAGCTGTAGAATCTGTGAAAAAATCTTCTCCAATGCCAGAACTCAAAAAGAAGGGAAAGGACAAGGACAGGGGCCGAGACTGGGATATGTCTCCATCCACTTGGTGGTGACCATCGGGCACCACTGACACTGGAGGAGTCTCCACTTCGGTAAGCACCCCTACTGCTAGGTCTCCATCCACTCTGGTGGATCAGACCATGGCCTCCCTGCCTGCTTTACTCAAGGTTCAATCGGTGCTCTTCTTGGATGACAGTATAAGGAGTTAAATTGGGTTTCCCTGCCTCAAAAGAGAATTTTAAATACAATTATATTTTTGACAAAATGCATATTGGGGAAGGTCCCTGACTATATTGGAGAGGGTATTAGATTAAAAACACCAATTAGGGAATTACATTCTGTGTATAGTTTGGAATGTGTGGTACCAAGACAAAAAACTGTTTTGGGAAAAAATCATTTTCTATGCCTTGGTCCCGAATTGTGGAATAAATTACCTGTGAATTTGAGATCAGTAAATAGAGAATTTCAGATAAATCTGATAAAAGAGTGGTATATTAATCATACAAATATAGAAGGGGAACTGATTTAGTAGTGTGTGGGGAATGAGAATTAAATTTTTCTTTGTGTGTATTTTGTAAGTGTTGTCTTTGTTGATTGTTAAGACTGTATAATGACACTTTATAAGTGTAATTTGTTAATGTTCTCTGTTTAAGTTTAGTTATGATGTAATGTGATTAATATATTTTAATTAATGTAAGAGTAACTGGTATCGAACTAATGGACCTCACTGTAAATGAGCCTCAGCTCAGTGATGTTATCCATATTCATTTTTGTATGAATAAAAATTTTACCTACCTACCTACCTACCTATCCCTATTGTGCTCATTAGGCCTATATCTTCTTCAGGGTCCATCACCAGCAGCCAGGTCAATAAGTTGCTCCCCAGCCCCACCAAAGAGTATACAGTCACGGCCAGTAAACAAGACTCCAGCTCCGCTATTGTCTGCATGGCCCAGGCCGATACGTGGGATGTTAGCTCTTCTGACGTCTGCACTGATGCTGCTGCTAAGTTAATCCCTGGTTCTTCTGGGGACCACACAGCTGTGGCTCTCCAGTCATGGGTATAATATACCCCCAACGTCAAGCTGAGCCAGCTGCTGGACATGCAACAGTCTTTTGAGGGTTCCTCACTCCAACTGACACAACCAGACCCTCCAGACTTGCCTGAAGATCACAAGTCAGAGGTGGGCATTAGTTTGGAGGTTTCCCCTCCTTCGTCGGGTCAGTCTCTTCCTGATTTACCCAATGGGCCTGTTGTTATTCCCGCTGGGGACCTTCTGTTGGGACCTCCCTCCTTCGTCGGGTCAGTCTCTTCCTGATTTACCCAATGGGCCTGTTGTTATTCCCGCTGGGGACCTTCTGTTGGGACCTCCTCAACCCAAGTCCCCTTGGACAACCAGGTTCCACCATCTTGGACTCCGGCTCCCCAGACGATGGCGGGTCTTCCATTGGGTTCTACTCACACCCCAATGCCAAGTGATCCTTTGCCGGTATCATATCAGCTCAGCACAGGAATTTCAGTGAAGTTATTTGGGTGACTGAATAATAGTGAGTGCAAACTGAGTGACTGTAATGTTACAGTGACAGGTCAAATTGAGCAACTGTAAAATACGATGACCAGTGTTATAGCCTACCCCCAGTGTCCAGGTACATTGTGGAGTAGGAATCTTAGAGATGGGGGGTTCAGGGTGCACAGCCCCCCGTGAGGGGGGTGCATGTGCACAGAGCCCCTCATAGTGACATGGGTGCAGCTGTGAAATAAAGGTGTGTGGGTTCCTGGAGTGCACATGGCTGAAGATGGAGGTGGTGTTTGGGGCAGCAATTGAGAGCAGTTGGAGGCGATACTGTGACCTCATGGAATGGCTGTTACAGGTAGTGAGGGAGTACTCCTCCCACACACATTTGGAATATCTGCATGGTATTGTGTATAATATTCAGGTGCAAGTGTAATGTATTCACTAAAAACTGCTGTCGCTGCACTATACAGTCACCCAAAATGTAGTCACTGTATTGCAGTTGCCCAATTTGTATTCACCCTATAATTTTCACTTAATTGACATGGAACCCCCTTCGCCATGTGACCTTTCGCTGGGTCAGGGTATATCTGGCACTCCGGTTATTCCTCAAATGCTAGACGGCCTTCCATCAGGCCCTCAGGGACAGAATCAGCTGGTGCTGGACATTCCTATAACTGATCCAGTGCCAGCCCCTTCGGATGTCCCTATGGGGCTGATGCCTGTTCCTTCTGGGCCTTCGGCCCCACCTCTTGCAGGACTTTAGCTCCACCTCCAGCTGAACCTATGGGAAATGTTTCAGGCTATCCACCCCCACAATACCTAATTTACCCATTGCTGGGGTATCCAATGCCTGGTCATCAACCCCCATTACGTACCGGGGTACCAGACTCCGGGCTATGTCTAATCAAGGGTATGCTCCTTCTGGCTTTCCCTTGTCCTATCAGGCTCATGGATACCCTCAATATCAGATGCCGGGCTGTCCATTATACCAGCCTCCTCCTCCTCAGCTTCAGCCTCTGCCTCCACAGCAGCTTCAGGCTGATATCCAGGCAGTGATTCAGACCCTGATTCAGGAGGACAGAACTCAACTAGCCTTAGAGCTTGACCGTCAGAAACCAGTGGCGGCCTCTACTCCCACTTCCTTTCCAATAAGCCTCTCCTGTGGATTCCCACCTTTCCAGAAAAGGCTTCTCTAGACACCAGGTCAGGGATGAAACCCAGGACACTCCTCTAAAAAGGGTTCAGACCCCCAGCAGGCACTCTTCGGACTCTGACTACGACTTGTCCTCCAGCTCTGGTACCCATGTACCTATACAGCCTCAGCCTAAGGAGACCCCAAAGTCCCCTCCAGAGGACCCTTCATTTGTAGAACTCTTCATAACTATACAAAACGCCTGTGGCTGGGCTATCCAGGGACAGGATCGAAAACAGAAAAGGCTTGAGGAGCATCTAGACATGACTGACACAGCTCCTATGCCCATATTGCCTTGGACTGGGCCCCATGTAGACCTGACATCCACTATATGATAACAGCCTTCCTCCATTCTGGCTGTTTCAAAAAAGGCAGACAGGGTGTACCACCCCCCAGATGGGATCACACACCTTACTGGCCATTCTAATGCAGACTTGGTTGTTATCACGGCTGCCCACGACAGGTCCTCTAAACCTAACATTTATACTAGGAGTTATACTAGGAAGTGTAAGATGTACAGTAAGCCATAGGCCCATGTTTGTATACCTCCAGTGAGCTGGGATCAGGTACCCTCTATTCAGTAAATGTTTGTCAAGGTTACTTTTGAAGCTATTAAAGTTGTTAGCATCAACTATATGACTTGGAAGGGAACTCCATATAAGTATTTTTCATTGTGTATAATAAAAACATCTGTTGCAGGTCTTCTCCTATAAGCAAGGCCCCAGGAATTCTGTGGTTCTGTGGTTGTGGAATTTGCAGCAGAATTTGCATCATGCCGTAGAATATATATAGTGCCACAGAATTCATTGTTTTTGGTGAATTTTCATATAAATATACTGTTTTTCCATAGTGTCAGGCTTTCTTACCCACCTCATTTATCCTGAAGCCCCTCCTTTATGCTCAATATATGATGTCATCGATGACATCACATCATATTTAGCCAATGACAGGACTGCATTCTGCCAGAGAAGTGAATAAATCATGCCGCAGAAATCAGAAAATGCTGCCACAGAACACTAGGGGCCCTGCCTATAAGGAGCCTAAGCAGCAGGACGATTCTGGTCACTAGATCCATTCCTCCTCCACTTGTGCCCTCAGGTCCCTTAATTATGTAGCTCATATGGTTTCCTATAAGAAAACTTCCCTGGCCTCATGCGAGTCAAAGATGGAAACTATCCAGGACCAGGAGCTTAAGGCCGAAATTGCCAAGACAGTAAGATTGCTAAAATCTTCTGTCGACATGCCCTCCAGGCCACTTATGACAGAGTAGACTCAGTTGCTTACACCACAGCCACTACTGTCTGCATTAGGTGACATTTGTGGCTCAGGATTGCTGGACTCACACAAGAACTCCAGACCTCCGTCCTGGATGCCCCTTTCAGGGGATCCATGTTATTCGGAGGTGACGCTAAGGAAGGATATTATCACTTAATTGCAGGACCAAGGTAAATCCATCCACGACATCTGCTTCATGTACTGAGGGGATTATAAAGGCAAACAGCCTTTTCTTTGGCAACAGAGATGCCAGGCCAAAGAGGCCACTGCCAAACGCCAGGTCAAATGTTGGTGTCCAGTATCATGAACCTCTACTCCCCCTGCCAAGTCCCAGAAGCCCCCCGGAGGAGCTGCCTACTCCCTTCCCTCAGCCTTATGACTTGTGGGGGACCCTTCCTGCCTCCTCCAGATCCTCTAGGGGAACCAAGATTTGCCCTTCACCTTCTGGGGTCATAGGACATAACCACGGCACTCTTGGATCCTTCAGTTAATAGCAAGCGGTCACACCATAGAGTTCCTAGACAGGTCTCCGGACAACCTCCAAAGCCTCTTCCATTATCCTCCAAGGTACCTTTCTCTGATAGGGGAAGAGATCCAGGCCTTCTGCAAAAGTTAGCCATAGACCCTGTGGCTCTGGCACAGATAGGAAGAGGGTACTACCTTCATTTCTTCCTAGTGTCCCCAAAAAATGGGTGACCTAAGACCCATCTTGGATCTCAGCATGCTCAACCTGTATGTCGAGTACAAGAGGTTCCGCATGTTCAGCATCCAGGGACTCCTACCCCTGCTCCACAAGAGCCATTGACTTTGAGTGCTGGACATGCAGGATGCTTACCTGCACATCCCTGTCTTCCAGGCCCACCGCCACTTTCTTCAGTTTGCCTTACAGGGGGTACATTACTAGTTCAAGGCTCTCCCTTTTGGCCTGTCCTCAGCACCTCAGGTTTTTACCAAGAGTCTAGCAGTGGTGGCTGTGGCCCTATGGTCTAATTGTGCCTGTATCTGGATGATCGGTTTCTATCAATCCCATCACAGAGCAATCTGAGGAAGTCACTCTTCTTCACCCTGGACCTCTTTTACAGACTTGGAATAACATTCAACTATCCGAAGTCCCACATCTCCCCTCCCAGCACCTACAATTCATTTGGGGTGGTGCTGGATATGGTCCAGGGCAGGGACTTCCTCCGGGAACAAAGCAGAGACCCTGCAGGAACAGGCCAGATTACTGGCCAACTCATG
The DNA here is from genome assembly GCA_016271365.2 of Neoceratodus forsteri. NCBI lineage: Eukaryota > Metazoa > Chordata > Ceratodontiformes > Ceratodontidae > Neoceratodus > Neoceratodus forsteri. The sequence continues at coordinate 561,090,909 of CM028134.1, forward strand.
CTGGACCACAGCCTGGTCGATCCTCCATCTTCTCAGGCTGATTATAGCTGTGATCCCTACAATTCTTCTACCCAGACGGCATATGAGGGTGATCCAACGGACTGTTCATGTCCAATGGGATCAGTGGCTGGACAACCTGGACCACAGAGTCCTAGTGTCTGGGTACATAAAGAAGGATCTTCTTTGGTGGCAGGAGTTTTCCAATCTCTCCACAGGGGTTCTCCTTTCAACCCCCTGCTCCTACCATAACCCTTACAACAGATGCTTCATGTAAAGGCTGGGGAGCTCACTTAGGAGACCATCAGACCCAGGGAACATGGTCTTAGCTGAAGGCATCTCTACACATCAATGTGTTAGAAATGAGGTCAGTAATATATGCCCTTCAGGCCTTCCAGCTTCTTCTACAGTCGGAGTAAAAGACATGGCCAGATATTTCCTGAACTTTCTGTGATATTTCTAGAGAAATCTCCTGCTTTCTCCATTTACACAGTAGGGGCAGCAGAAAGAAACTCTTTAGAAATTTTGAGAAATATCTGGAAATATCTGGCCATGCCTGTGGCTACTGCTACATGTTCAGGGACACTCCTGATTCAGACCGACACTATGTCTGTGGTCTGGTACCTGAACAAACAGAGAGGCACTCGCTCATACCCTATGCCGAGAGGCAATTCAAGTGTGGTACTGGGCAGTACAGCATGACCTCTGCCTGACTGCTGTCCATGTGCTGGACATCACCAACATCCTGGCAGACAGTCTCAGCCACACCACTGTCAGGGATCATGAGTGGGAACTAAATCAAGAGGTGGTTGAAAGCTTAGTCAACCTGTGGGGTTGGCTGGAGATAGACCTCTTTGTCTCCCCACCCAACACAAAACTACCAAAATTTTGCTTGCTCGTTCTCATGGATGGTGTTTTCCAGTGAGATGTGCTGTCTCTTTGCTGGACAGGGAGGTTCTTGTATGCTTTTCCTCCCTTCCCAGTGCTTCTGAGGGTTCTCATGAAGCTACAGGTGGAAGGGGCTCACATGCTTCTAATAGCCCTTCTTTGGACTCATCAGATTTGGTTCCCTCTGCTTCAACAGCTGTTGATGGAACCCCCAGTACCTCTGCCTCTCTGCCGTGATCTTCTGACTCAGGAGCAGAGCAGACTGGTATATCCAGGCCTCAAATCTCTCCACCTGCATGTGTGGCACCTGTGGACATATGTGGAATAACTCCCATTGTTATTATTTTTTACAAAAATTGCCAGCTGTGCAGACGCATTTGTAAACAAACTCTGCTTAGAGCCAACTTGGCAGCATAAAGCCATTCACACCACTCACAGATAGCAAGGACCTTATGGGGGAAACTTAGAAACATAGAAACAGAAAACTAATGACAGATAAGGACCATTAGCTCCATATAGTCTGTCCTTTTTCCTTACCTGTAACAGTGGCTGGTGACCCTATTTGGGTATCGGCTTAGTCTGTCTTTCCCACCTCTAGGGTTCCTTTATGTCTATCCAAAGCTTGCTTGAATCCCTCTGCTGTGCTTGCTCCCATCACCTTTTGGGGCAGGCCATTCCATGTATCCGACACCCTTTCAGTGAAGAAGAACTTCCTCATGTTTCTCCTTATCCTGCCCCCCTCCAATCTCATATTGTGCCTCCTTGTTCTTGTACTCACTCTACACTGAAAGATGCCACCCACTTGCACCTTATTGATGCCTTTGAGATACTTTAAGGTCTCTGTCATATCTCCACTTTGTCTTTACTCCTCTGGCAAATACATATTGAGGTCCCTCAATCTCTCTAAAGGTCTCTATCATATCTCCACTTTGTCTTTACTCCTCCAGCGAATACATATTGAGGTCCCTCAATCTCTCCTCATATGTCTTGTGGTGCAAGCCCTGTACCATCTTCATTGCCCTTCTCTGAACTGCATCCACCCTGTCTACATCTTTATGAAGATGCAGCTCCAGAACTGCACACAGTATTCCAGATGAGGCATCACCAGTGTTCTGTACAGTGATATCACCACTTCCCTTCTTCTGCTTGTGATACCCCTTGGTGCACCCCAGCATGCCTCTAACTGTTCCTATAGCCTTTGTACATTGTTTGGAAACTGTTAGGTCATCCAAGATGATAATTCCCCAAGTCTCATTGCTCCCTAGTTACTACCAGCAGCCCGCTCCATCCTGTAGCTCTCTGTGGGATTTCTGCAAGCAAGGTGCATTACCTTGCACTTCTTCACACTGCATTTCAATTGCCACACTTTGGACCATTTTTCCAGCTTTTCTAAGTATCTCCTTATTTTCTCCACCCCTTCTGGAGTGTATACCCAGTTGCAGATCTTGGTATCATCTGGCAAGAGGCAAATCTTTCTTTCCAGCCCTTCTGCAATGTCACTAATGAAGACATTGAAAAGGACCAGTCCCAGGGCTGATCACTGAGGTACCCCACTGGTCACTTCCATTTTCTGGGACTGGATATCATTAACCACCATCCTCTGCTTTCTATCCCCCAGCCAGTTCCTAGCCCAGATCCTGTGATAAAGTTCTGCATGAAGATGGAGCTCATGGCAGAAAAGTGTGCCATGTCCAAGATGGCAACTGGAGTTTGTGCATCTGCACTGACTCAAGAGATCTACGGCATTCAGAATCACGAGGTGGCATAATACAATGGTTGTGAATAAAGTTGTTCATCCTGAATTTTTATAGTGTAAAGTATTATTTAGCTATTTGTTAACTGTGTTGGTGCACTGATCCAAAGGACCTTTTTCAGGCATGGCCTGGACCAGAGACTGGCAGAATAAATGGTAAAATACAGTGAACAACAGCAGTGAATCATAGCTGCTGTTGTTTTTGACAGAGGAGAATTTGCTTTCAGAGCAAGTAGCAGTCTAGTACTACAGTTTTCTTACTGATCAATCACTTCTATCTCAGCAGTAGTCAGTGCCTGTTTGGATTAAGCAAACAGATACCTTATTAGAAGCAGAGGGTCTCTTTTAAGTAAAAAAAAGAAGAAAATCACTGTGTGTTTCTCTGTTTGAGGAAGGGGGCTGTATCAGCTTTATTTACTGAGTCAGAGGGTGAAGCTAATTGGGTTGTGGTTTAGGAGCTTAGGAGTACAAAATCAGGTGTCTCCAATTACAGCTTCCTGCTGTAGTTTTTGACAGAAGAGAATTTGCTTTCAGAACAAGTAGCAGTCTAGAACTACACTGTGTGTTTCTCTGTTTGAGGAAGGGGGCTGTATCAGCTTACTTTACTAAGTCAGAGGGTGAAGCTAATTGCGGATGTGGCTTAGGAGTACAAAAGCAGGTGTCTCCAATTACAGCTTCCTGCTGTAATTTTTGACAGAGGAGAACTTGCTTTCAGAGCAAGTAGCAGTCTAGAACTGCAGTTTTCTTACTGATAAATCACTTCAATCTCAGCAGGAGTCAGTGCCTGTTTGGATTAAGCAAACAGATACTTTATTAGAAGCAGGGGGTCTCATTTAAGTAAAAAAAAAAAGAAGAAAATCACTATGTGTTTCTCTGAGGAAGAGGCTGCACCAGCTTTATTTACTGAGTCAGAGGGTGAAGCTAATTGGGTTGTGGTTTAGGAGCTTAGGAGTACAAAATCAGGTGTCTCCAATTACAGCTTCCTGCTGTAGTTTTTGACAGAAGAGAATTTGCTTTCAGAACAAGTAGCAGTCTAGAACTACACTGTGTGTTTCTCTGTTTGAGGAAGGGGGCTGTATCAGCTTACTTTACTAAGTCAGAGGGTGAAGCTAATTGCGGATGTGGCTTAGGAGTACAAAAGCAGGTGTCTCCAATTACAGCTTCCTGCTGTAATTTTTGACAGAGGAGAACTTGCTTTCAGAGCAAGTAGCAGTCTAGAACTGCAGTTTTCTTACTGATAAATCACTTCAATCTCAGCAGGAGTCAGTGCCTGTTTGGATTAAGCAAACAGATACTTTATTAGAAGCAGGGGGTCTCATTTAAGTAAAAAAAAAAGAAGAAAATCACTATGTGTTTCTCTGAGGAAGAGGCTGTACCAGCTTAATTTATTGGGTCAGAGGGTGAAGCTAATTGGGGTGTGGCTTAGGAGTGTAGGGCCCAGATATTCAAAAGGGTTGCGTCCCGACGCAATATTCAAACGGGAAGTGCGCCTTGCACAAATCCCGATGTGCCAGAACACATCAGTAATGTATGCAGGTGCAGGTGTGGGGGGGGGCGTGCCCATGCATACTCAGCACAGCCCGATATTCAGTCCGGGATGTGCTGAGCCATCATGTGCAACCCCTACTTGTGCTGCACAAAGTTGAGCAAAAAAAAGGAGGAACGGGCATACCCAGGTGAGCTGCCCATTGCAGGCACAACACGGCAGCTGCCACCTGTGGGTGGCCACCCAAGCTCCAGCTGCACCTCTGTGGTGGCACCCCCCATGCCTGATCACAGGCATTGTTATGACACAACTGATTCCTATATCCCTGGTGGTCCAGTGGAGCACTGTCTGCCTGATCGCAGGCTTCAGTAAATAAAGAAAGAAATCCTATATCCCTGGTGGTTCAGTGGACTCCCCTTCCCACTGCCCACTGATCCCCACCACCCTGCCCCCCGTTAGTGGTGGGTGGCAGCACCCCACCCGCCTGCCGCCCCACTGCCCGCTGACTGACATCATCGGTAGGGCTGTACGCCCATTGGTCCACAGCATGAGCCAATGGGCGTGCAGCCTGTACCGTACTACACATTCCAGATATGTGAATGGACCCATTCAGTAATGCAGAAATAAAATTACTACTCTGATCCATAATAATCTCTTTAGGTATGCCCACCCTACTGAAATTTTTGGCAAGCTCTGCTGCCACTTTTGGGGCTGTGACAGTATGCATTGGAAATGTCTCTGGGTATTGAGCAACGTAGTCACATACTGCCAAAGTGAATTTATTACCCTTGTTACTTTTGTTTAAGGGACCAACCACATCCATCACAATCCTCACAAAAGATACATCTATCAAAGGTGGGGCACCAGAGACATCTTTTCTTTTTTATTATTGTGTCTACTTTCTGACATTCAGAACAAGAACTACAACTGATAGCAACATCCTTATGAATTCCAGGACAGTAAAATCTGTATAACAGTCTTGCTAAACATTGCTCTATTTATATGAGGTGCCTTTGCCTGGCAGTTTAGCCTCTGCATCCTGTTCTTGTAAGTTTCATCTCCTATTTTTTTTTCACAAAATGCAACACGATTTTTTCGTTGACTTTCCTGTGATGATCCTAAAAAGTACAATAGTCTTCTAAAGAGATGTATCCAATTAAGACATCTTGCCCCAGGGCTGATTTCTAGCTGACAGTTCTGTTAACAAGCTTGTGAAAGGTCAAAGGTTTCTCATGGTCAACCCCTTGTGTTCCAAATTGCTAAATTCACTAACACCCAAGTAGTTGTCTGTAATCATTTCAACCATATAATTATATACATTTGCAAACCAGGGGATCCCAGTTTCAGATGCAAAGTCACATATATTTTTTTTAATCACAGAGAAGCAAAGGGAGAAAGAAAGAATGGAAACAGCAAATTAAGGAAGGAAGATAACGGGGAAATTGTGGGACCATTGGACTTGCCAATCTTAGGTTCAACAAGGAAAATCTGATTGCACAATCAGACAGGCAAGAGATAGACAAGTGACAGAACAGGAAAAGACAGAATAGATCTTTGCTTTTGGCTCTCTGCATAACAAAAGGGACAGGGTTTTCTCTAACCCTGTCACCCTGAGTAATACAATAGCAATTTAATAAATTATAGCAAAAAGAGCAGAAGAACAATAAGCAGTGTGCAAAAATGCCATTATAAATTACATGAAGGGTATGGGGTAATAATTGATCATTGTGGACAGGGCTTATACTAGTTTACATGTAGGGTGGAGGCCAGCAGACAGAAGACCACCCTAGTATCAGAAGCAACTACAGGAGTGCATACCTCTCAATTGTCCCTGATTATGAGCGATGTCTCTCATTTTGCCCCTCACAATTGCTCTTTCTTTCATCTGTCCCTCATGGAAAATGTGCTGCCCACACAGAGGAGATGCTGTAAATTCAGGGCTGGATTTTCAAAGCTTGGTGCAGGACTTGCATCTAGCCCTGCATCATGATATTTTGGTTTTGACAGTGCCCCAACTGCATCACCACAACTGCACCTGATTTTCCAATCTCAGGTACAGTTGTAAGATGTGACAACTTGCGTCACATATCTGGTGCAAGCTTTGTAACACAGGCCCCTGAGAGTGGCACAAGTTAGAGCAGGAAAAGTTGGTCTAACTTGTGGCACTTGCTGCACGGGATGGAAAATCCCATTAGATTGCTGCAAGCCCCATGCACCAAATCATTGGCACTCCGGAGCTTGCAGCTGATCTAAGTATTTTGAAAAGCCAGTAATCAGACTTTAAAGTAGAAATGATAGTCTAAGATACTAAATCAAAAATAAATCTTGTACATGTTAAGACAATAGTTTCCACAGTGATTTGAGCTTGTAGCTCCATGTTAGAGGGATTTGTTCCTCAGAAAATTCTGAGTTTGGTGTCCTTTGTTTTCCTTCATTTTGAGTGCCTGTATCTCTCGTTTCAGTGAAAAAAGGTTGAGAATTATGCAGGAGTGAGTACAGAAATCACAGAGTAGAGATTCCAACTGTGAAGGGAATCAGCAGAGTGAAAGGAAGGTAGAAGAGACACCCATAATTCAGGGCAGAGGAACAAGAAGGCAGCTTGTTCAGCAGTGGATTTCAATGAGGGGTAAGCGAAAGAGCAAAAGCAAGCATTGTGAAGGCAGTGAAACATGCTTGCCCATATCCATACTACATTGTACTGTTCCTTTTACATTCTCCATTACTGACACCCCAGGATCCTTTTGGCCATGATGTGTTCTCCACTACCACTTCATTCATCCTATACTTCATTCTTAGGTTCTTGGCCCCTATATGCATTACCTTGCACTTTTACATGTTAAATTTCAGCTGCAACACTCTTGACCACCTCTGCAGAGTTTCCAGATCTTCTTTTATCCCCTCCTCAGTGTCCACTCTTCCAGAGACCATGGCATCATCTGTGAAGAGGCATATCTTTCCCTGAACCACATCCTCCATATCACAAATAAATATGTTAAAGAGAACTGATTCTGGAACTGATTTCAGGGGCACCTCACTCATGCTTTCCCTTTCCCTTGAGGGTTTTCCTTTTAGAATCATGCTCTGCATCCTCACGGTCAGCCAGTTCTTATGTATGTATATATGCATGTCTATATCTCTTTATACATGTCTCTATGTATGTTCAGCTTGAGCAAGGAGTCTGTAGGCTCAGTAACAAGGGTGGTGGACTTCAGATGGACACACTTTGAAAGGATGAGAGAGATCCTGATTGGGTGTCTAGAAGGGATAAAAGCAGAAATGGATGCAAAACAGAAGTGGGATATCATCAAGTATGGTCTAAAGGAAGCTATTGAAGCTTGCAGCAGGACTATGAGTAAGAAGAACAGAGCAAAGAAGCCATGCTGGCTGAACAGGAAAGCATTGGAGGGGGTGAGGCAAAGAAAGCAGCATTTAGGAGATTCAAGAGGACCAATAGGGGGAGGACTGGGAGGAGTTTGTGAAAAGGGCCAGGGAGGTAACCAAACTGTTAATAGAGGCCAAGGCATCCAAAGAGTTATGCTTGGCTCAGGGCATCAAGAGAGGGGAGAAGGACTGTTTTAGATAAGTGAGAGAAAAAAGGAACTACAGGGACCAAATGGTGCTAATCAGGAGGGGTGGAGGCTGGAAAAAGGAGCAGAACAGGCAGAAGCATTGAATGAGTACTTCTGCTCTGTGTTCACCAAGGAGGAAGGAGGTCCGTGGACTGGGAGGGTGGGGAAGGGGGGAAGGGTGACAGACAGGGAGATTGTAAAGAGTAGAATACTAGAGGGTGTGAAGGCTCTAAGAGTGGACAAGGCACCAGGTCCTGATGGCATTCACCTCAGGTTGCTGAGGGAGATGGCGGAGGTGTTGGCTAGACTGCTGGTGGGCCTGTTCAACACTTCCCTAGACACAGGATACAAGCCGCAAGACTGGAGGATGGCTCATATGATGCCTATTCACAAAAGTGGTCCAAGAGACAAACCCAGGAAACTACAGACCTGTTAGTCTCAGTGCCATAGTGAGTAAACTTAAGGAAGCGATCCTGATAGAGAGATTGGTGAGTTTTCTTGAGTTAAATGGCCTCCAAAATGGGCAGCAGCATGGGTTCATCTGGGAGAGATCTTGCCAGACCAGTCTAATAGAGTACTATGACTGGGTAATAAGAGTTAGATAGGTGCAATGCAGTGGATGTCCTGTATTTGGACTTTAGTAAGGCCTTTGATTCGGTGCCTCATGGGTGGCTAGGGAGGAAACTGAGATCCATGGGGGGGGGGAGAAGATGGCTAATTGGATTGTGACTTGGCTGAAGGGGAGGCAGCAACGGGTGGTGGTGAGGGGGGAAACTCTCAACCCCTAGGCCTGTGACAAATGGGGTGCTGCAGGGATCTGCCCTGGGTCTGGTATTGTTTGGACTGTTCATATTGGATATCTCACATGGAGTTAGGAGCAGGATCAGTATGTTTGTGGATGATGCCAAGATGGGAGTGGTAGTGGATGATGTTGCATTTTGGAAGGAGCTACAGGGGGACCTAACCAAACTGGAGGCATGGTCAGTGAAGTGGCAACTGGGCTTCAATTCAAAGAAGTGTAAAGTTATGCACTTCGGGGCAAAGAACCTGAGGAGGGAATACTGACTGGGTGGGGTGAGACTGGGGGTCACTGAGGAAGGAAAGGATCTGGGGGTGACGATAACTGAGAGCATGAATGACTCTGCCCAGTGCAGAAAGGCTGCAGCCAAGGCTAACAAGATGCTGGGGTGTATTGCAAGGGGACTCTCATCCAGACATAAGGACGTGATCCTGCCCTTCTAAAGATCATTGGTCAGGCCACACTTGGAGTACTGCATGCAGTACTGGTGGCCATATTTGAAGAAGGATATCAGACTGTTAGGGGGAGTGTGGCGTAGGGTGACAAAAATGATACAGGGGATGGGTGGCAAACTCTACTAGGACAGCCTGAAGCATCTGAGGTTGTACACCCTGGAGGTGAGGAGGGACCTAGGGGATATGATTGAAACATTCAAGTATCTGAAAGGGTTCAATAAATCTGGCACAGATAAATTATTTAGGCTAAGGAAGGGGAAGGGAGGGACACAAGAGGACATGGGTTAAGACTGGAGGGGGTAGATTTAGGAGAGGGATGAGGAGACATTATTTCATGGAAAGGATGGTGTTGAAATGGAATACCCTACTGGAGGAGGTGGTATCATGCAGGACAGTGAGTGCTTTTAAAAGGGCATGGGATCAGGCACCGGGGGTTTTCTGGATAAGTATTAATGAGGAATTGCTGGAGAGAAAGGGGGGTGGGGCAGCTGCGATCTAGGGAAGCTAGCTGCTTATGTGAGCAGACTTGATAGACCATAAAGCCCGTTTCTGATGGAAAGTTTGTATGTATGTATGTATGTGTGTCTGTATCTCTGTATTTATGTCTGTATGTATTACAGCTGAGTCAGCCACAATGTAACACAGTAACTTGCAGTAAATGACATGTCACAAAATACTGCAGTAAAAAAGGGCTTAATTGCCATGAATTACACTGTCCCCTGCAGCATACTGCAGCATTTTGTGATATCCTGCAACACCACTGTACTGCATCCTTGCTGGTGCCACATATACATACACATACAGTGGTCCCTCTCTACAGTCAGCACCTCTGGAGCCAGATGAGGTGTTCACTTTTAGCTAGGTATTAATATGCCTACTTAGGAAATAACGGGAGCCCTCGAAGGTGTTCACTGTAAGAGAGTGTTTGCTATAGAGGGGTTCTTTACAGTGAGTGAGCATTGTATATATACATATATTTGTATATAGATATATATGGGATATGACATGGGAAAGAGTGAGATAGCAGACATATTTTCACAAGCTATACTTGACCTTCTAACCTCACAAGTGGCGAAGCCATGAGTGAGGTCAGAAGACATCAAGTATAGTGAGTGAAGGTATTTCTTCTATATAATTCTTACCCATGTCATATTTGATTAGTACAACTGGCATTTATGTGGTTTTGTAATAGAAATGATAAAAAGATACAAAAGGCAAAAAGTACAAAATGTAAACTGTGTCCACTCAATGCATCTAACTCTCACCCATGTCAGTTTGATTTGCACAGCAGGTGTTTAGGTGGTTCTGTGATTGAAATAATACAAAAAGAAAAAACAAGCAAAATTTAGACTGTGCCCCTCAAAGCATCTCACATCTGCTGGCTTCAATGCTGGACATGGCTATCATGATGTCATCAGGACTGTTAAACCTGCTCTCTGACTGGTTCGGTGTGACCTTTCAACTTGCAAGATAGCACTACCATCTACATAGTAGGCAGTGAGATAGTAATGATATATTGATCAGTTTTAACCAATGCCTTCAATGACCTCTGTTCAAATATGCCATTTATTCCCATGAGTGCGGGGGCAGAATCATAACTCACAAGTGGCAAAGCCATGACTGAGTTATGAAAGTCCCATCACTTCACGAATGGATATTAATGGCATATTTGAACATTGGCCATTGCATGTTCTGTGTATACAATGTATATGTTCTTGGTGACATTTAAGGGCAGATTCATTGTGGGATTGGCAGAATGGGCTGTCAATCAAGTTGATTGTGATGTAAGCAAGTGAAAAATAAATAGTGTCATTTACCCACTGAGTGAATAAAATTATTTATCTTTCACTTGGGTCAGAGTCTTGGGAGAATAATGCATTTATTTAAGTAGTGGAACCCCTACATACATGGTATACATACATACATTATAGTGGCACAATAGCACCACTATAGTTAGGGCTAGTTAGCATGTTTAATGTTAAACCTCAAATTATACACTTTAATAACTTTGCAACCGATCAATGGATTTGCTCAAAATTTGGTAAGCACGGTACCATGGAGTAGATCTCTTGACATGGCAAGTTTTGCTCAAGTCAAATGTATGAATGCTGAGATCTGGACCATGAAAAAAATCATAAAGTCGCCATTTTTTTCAGTTTTTTTCCTCATCGCCTTGTGTCTAGACAGTGTGAAATTTGGTGTGACTTTTTTGTGGTAGAAACAGCTTGGGTAACAAAACAGGCATGCATTTGTTTTGTGAAAAAATATTAATCTGTTGCAGAGTTATTCCATTTTTCATTTCCCATTGTTTTCAATGGGAAGATCACTTTTCTGGATAGAGGTAGAAAGTTCGACAAAGGATTTGATCTCATGAAAAAGGATTTTGTCTCATGAGACCTGTTCCCTTTTTGTGAGAATAAAATCCTATTTTATGAGAGAAAAATCCTTTTTTATGAGCCGCCATCTTGTTTTTTTCCCCCAAACTAAAAAGCATGGAATATACATAAACATTTTGTCACTTTAAAAATCAAACACCACAACCTAGCTAAAGGGGGCCAGTTTAACTAGTTTCTGGTGTTTGATTTTCACAATCAGGGCCAGAAATACTTTTTCTGGGCACCTGAAATCCCAGGTGCCCAGCTTAGCAAGAGAAGCCTTCCACTGTGTTCTCTGTATGAGAACAGCAGATTTTCTTTAGTTCTGCATCTGCAGCTAAACTCCTGCTGCCCTCTGCAGTGTAAGCTGTGAGCCCCTGTTTCCCTGGTGTCTAGTGGCACCCCTCACTCCCTGATCACTGTCCCCCTAATACATTCCCTCATGTTTAGTGGCACCCCCCCCACCCTCTGACTGCCATCCCCATGTCCCTGGTTTATTTGTTTAATTTAATTTAATTGGATGCCCTCCCAGCCTGATGTTTTATTAATCTAGCCAACACTGGGGGTCCAGTCCATATGTCAGCATTTAGAACCCCCCCTGCAGTGTGGAACACTTGGGAGTCCACCCCCCATTGTCCCAAAATATTTGTTTTAAAACTGTAAAAAGAAAAAAGTCCCCAGATGTCTTTTTTTAAACCTGAAAAAAAGAAAACAGTGCCTCATTGTCCCCACTGTCGCACTACCACTGAGCATCCACAACCCCACACCCCCCCCTTACCCTTTACTTACCACCAGAGGTCTTAGGTTGTGATATTCTGTGGACTGAGACATGTCTGCACTCTTCAAAGCTGTACTACGAACTGAGGAATCAAAGTAAGTGCCATATAACTTCTGTTCATAACTGCCATTTTTGGGCCCTTTTTCACCAAATTTTCAAAATAGCCTTTTTGGGACTCCACCTCATGAACACTGGCACTGTCATTTCATTAATCATGCCTGGAAGGTGATTTCATGGTCACTGCATAAAATCACCTTTCAGGACCAAATAATGAAATTTCACTACAAGTGTTCATGAAGTGGGGTCCCAAAAAAGGCCATGTTGAAAATTTGGTGAAAAAATTCCTAAAGATGACTGAGTTATGAGGGTTCATCAAAATATTTCTATGCACATGCGTAACATTGGCAATTTTTAATATTTTGAGTCAAAATTTTCAACATAGCCATTTTTTCACACCACCTCATGAACAGTACAGCTGTCCTTTTTCATATCCTGTCCAAAATGTATTTTCTCATCTGTGGCATGGATTGCCATTTTGGCATGGATTTGAAAATGTTCACCTATGGAGTTTATTAAGTGGGGTCATAAGGAGACTATGTTCAAAATCTGGAGTCAAAATATGAAAAAATGCCAAAGTTATGACCATTCATTGCAATTTCTCTATGCCCGCTCATAACTTTGGAAATTTTAAATATTTTGACCCCAGATTTTCAAGATAGTCTTCTTATTACCCAAGCTTATGTATGTCACAGCTGTCATGTTTCAAATCCTGCTCAAAATGTGTTTTCATACCTCTGGCACAGAATGGCATTTGAGATGAACTGAATTACATTTTGATGGGGATTCAAAAATTTTCTGTACTGGGTACATGAGGTGGGGTAATACAGTGCCTTCAGAAAGTATTCACCCCCCTTGGATTTTGTCACATTTTGTTGTGTTACTACCAGAATTTTTAATGTATTGAAATGATTTTTCCCCCTTGATTCACACAGCATACTCAACAATTTAAAGGGACAAAAATATTTATATTGTGTAAAAAAAAAAAATTATGAAACATTAAAAACTGAAATATCTTGTATACTTAAGTATTCACCCCCCCGAGTCAATACTTTGTAGAAGCGCCTTTGGCAGCAATTACAGCTTTGAGTCTTCTTGGGTATATCTGTATCAGCTTTGCACATCTGGATTTGGGGATTTTTGTCCATTCTCCCTTGCAGATTTGCTCAAGCTCTGTAAAGTTGGATGGGGAGTGTCGGTGAATCGCAATCTTTAAGTCTTTCCACAGATTCTCAATGGGATTCAAGTCTGGGCTTTGGCTGGGCCACTCAAGAACATTCACCTTCTTGTTCTGAAGCCACTCCAGTGTTGCTTTGGTTGTATGCTTGGGGTCGTTGTCCTGTTGGAACGTAAATCTTTGCCCAGTCCAAGGTCTATTGCAGACTGATGCAGGTTCTCCTCAAGGATGGGCCTGTATTTGGCTCCATTCATTGTTCCCTCTATCCTGACAAGTGTCCCAGTCCCTGCCACTGAAAAGCATCCCCATAACATGATGCTGCCACCACCATGATTCATGGTAGGGATGGTGTTACATGGGTGATGAGCTGTGTTCGGTTTGCGCCAGGCATAGCGCTTTGCATTCAGGCCAAAGAGTTCAAGTTTTGTTTCATCAGAATATAGAATCTTTTGCCACATGGTCTCAGAGTCTGCCACATGCCTTCTTGCAAACTCCAAGCATGCTATTATGTGGCCTTTTCTCAGGAGTGGCTTCCGTCTAGCCACTCTCCCATAGAGGCTACATCTGTGAAGTGCTGCAGAGATTGTTGTCCTCTGGACAGGTTCTCCTATCTCAGCCATGGAACTCTGTAGTTCTGTCAGGGTGGTCATTGGGTTCTTGGTCACTTCCCTGACCAAGGTCCTTCTTGTCTGGTTGCTCAGTTTGGGAGGACGGCCTGCTCTAGGAAGAGTCTGGGTGGTTCCGTAATCTTTCCATTTCCTAATGATGGACTTGACTGTGCTCCTGGGAACTTTAAACACCTTAGAAATATTTTTATACCCCTCCCCAGATCTATGCCTCCTCACAATTCTATCACGGACTTCTACGGATAGCTCCTTGGACTTCATGGTAGAGTTTCTGTTCTGACATGCACTGTCAACAGTGGGACCTTATATAGACAGGTGTATTTCCTCTGAAATCATGTCAACCATTTGAACTGACCACAGGTGGACTCCATTCAAGTTTTAGAGTGATCTCACAAGGAAATTGGATGCACCTGAGCTCAATTTGGAGTGTCATAGCAAAGGGGGTGAATACTTATCAAATCAAGACATTTCAGGTTTTTATTTTAAATTACATGCACAAAAAATTCCAGAAGTTTCATTCCACTTTGACATTATAGAGTAATTTATGTAGATACGTGACAAAAAAATCCCATATAAATGTATTTTAATTTGAGTTTGCAACATCACAAAATGTGACAAAATCCAAAGGGGGCGAATACTTTCTGAAGGCACTGTAAGATACTACAGGCAAGAAAGAAATTCTTGCAGGAAGAACATAAGGCTGGCAAAAAGTGCGTACTATCAGAATCTGCTAAAGAACTCAGCCCATGACCCCCGTAAATTTTGGGGCCACATAAAAACATTCCTGGGGACACCTCAATCAGTTACACCATCTGACATGGAAATAGGTGGCTCCCATTGCAATAACCCCATCACCATAGCAAACGCTTTCAATAGCATGTTCTCTGACCTCTCCCCTATACCAGCGCTCTGCCACCAGCTGCCTCCACTGCTGACACTGTGCCTCTTACTGACTCTGCCACCTTCGCAAGTGACTCAAAACCTATATCACACCTCCTCTATTTCAAAGCTATTACCAGCTCTGAGGTTCTGAACCATCTAAAAAAATTATCGGAATACACCAGTCCTGGCTCTGACCAGCTTGAACCTCGCCTTTTAAAACTAGCTGTGCACTTTATCTCTAAACCACTAGCAAGAATTTTCACCTTGTCCCTCACTAGCGGTGCAGTCCCAGAACTATAGAAAATGGCCAGGATCTCCCCTATCTTCAAAAAAGGGAACAAAAAAGATATCTCTAATTACAGGCCTATTGCAATACTATCCCCACTCAGCAAAATCCTTGAAAAACTGGTTGCCATACAGATCCAGGAATTCCCTCGAAACTACCAAGCAGCTCAATGATGCACAACATGGGTCAGAAAAACCACAGTACTACGACGGCTCTAGCCAAAATCACCACGACATCCTCACTGGTATGGATCAAGGAAAGCTCACAGGGCTGTCTTTATAGACCCTAACCAAGGCATTTGACCTAGTTGACCACCCCTTCTCCTATCCTCCCTAAGGAAAATAGAGCTGCTCCTCCCCTGTACTTGAATAGTTCAGGAGCTACTGACCAACAGGTCCCTGGCTGTTAAATTCAACTCAGCCATCTCCTCCACTGTAGTAACTAACATTGAGTGCCCGAGGATCCATTCTGGTCCTCTTCTATTCACTCTATTCATCAATAACCTCCCAGATGAAATACCTGCCTGTTCCTCGCTCCTCTCTTGAGCGACTTGGTTATCTATGCCAGCTCACCCAATGTAGAGCAAATTAACACCTCGCTTAATAGAGCCTACTCCAGTGTCAGGATTGGTTAAACTCCCACGCCTCATTCTGAATTCCTCCAAAACCAATGCCATGCTACTCGGCACCACTCAAAGATCCAAGGTGTTCCACCCTGAGCATCCTTGAATTAAATGGAAATCCCTCTGCAGATAGTTGCCTCCTTTCGTTACTTGGGCATCCTACTAGATCAATCGGCTGCTTAGAACCTTCATATCCAAGCCACTTGCAAAAGCGTAAACTGCAAGTTGGGGCAGCCTACAGACTAGCTATGTACCTCCTCCGCTACAACTTGCCACAGCCAGGGGATCCTGCTACTAACGCTTACCTACTGTGCGCCTCACTTACCTCTGCCCACAAATCTGCGCTGCACAAATGGGATGTTACATACAATAACATATGCCGATCGCCTCACAATCCCCATGACTTCTTCATCACTGCCAGCTATAGTGAGGGACCTTGGGTGGCTCTCTCCTCGGCCATCAGGGCTGCACTTCCTGGCCTGCCTAAATGATTCTATACTGAGACAAAGTCAGCCTGCTGCACTGGCGAGCTCCTTCTTCCTCGATTCCAAACACTGCGTCAGATCTGCTGATAAAGACCTGCTGGAAATTCCTCGCTGCCGCATCAATAAAGGAACGGGCTCCTTCCAACACGCAGCCCCTATGTTATGGAACCAGCTCCCTCTGGACCTCAGGCAAGCACCCTCGCATCCCTCTTTCAAACGTGGGCTGAGACTACACCTGGCCATTTCAGATTCATGCACCTGCTTTGATCCTACCTGATCCCTGAATCTTCCCTGCCCCTACTCCCCCCACCCCTGCTACTGGTTTCCATACTACCCTCCTTTTGTTCTCTCTCCTCTAAATCCAACCCCTCTCCTCAAACTCACCTATCATTATCTTAAATTATAATTATGTATAGGTTTTATGAATGTATGCACTTACTTACTACTACCTACATTACTGTTGTATCTTGTACTGTTTTTATCCTCTGCGCTACCTAGGCACTGCCCAAACTTGCCACAGGTGGATGTTGGTACTGTAAGGCCTCACCTCCTCCTCCCTTCACTTGTCCTCCATTACCGCAAGATGTCCATGGCCAGCGACTGCCACCGGCCCTTATGCCCAGCCTCGGAACCACGAGCCCGGCTGCACCTACCCACCTCCTACCGCTAAAGCCGTATTTCAAGCTGCCTTTACTCCCCATCCACCCCTTCCATTTTCTTCTTCCCTGACAGTGGTACCATGAACCTGGCATCCCTCTAGCCTGCCACCGGGATGTCTCTGACATCCTCTCTTACTTCCCCGGGCACCCTGCTGCTGCTTTGGCTGGCTGCTGACAGCCGACGGATTACAACTCCTTCCACCCTTCCTCCCGTCTCTTATCCTCTGCGTCTACCTGGGCACTGCCCAAACTTGCCACAGTGGATGTTGGTAAAATAAGGCCTCACCTCCTCCTCCCTTCTCTTGTCTACCATTTGCCGCAGGATGTCCAAGGCCAGAGACTGCCACCGCCTCATGCCCAGCCTCGGAACCCACGACCTTGGCTGCACCCACCGCCTCCTACCACAAAAGCCGTATTTTATGCCACCCTTTCCTCCGTCCACCCTCCCATATTCTTCATCCCTGACTCGGGGCCATGAACCTGGCATCCCTCTAGCCTACCACCAGGATGTCTCTGGCATCCTCCCTTACTTCCCCTGGGTCCCCCTGCTGCTGCTTAGGCTGGCTGTTGCCGGCCACCAGGTTACGGCTCCTTCTACCCCTCCTCCTGACTTTTCTCGCTGCTGGGTGCTCTATGTTTCCCATATATGGCCCACCCCTCCTGATATGCACTGCCGACTACTTCTCCCACTATTCCTGTCACCTGCACCCTTCCCTGTCACTCCACATCATCCTGCCTGACTGGGGAACCTAAACCCGGCAGTCTCCATCGCATTCCCAGTAAAGCCGTAACAGTCCTCATGCCTATACTCCCTTCCCCCTTACCTGTACCAACACTCCTGTAAACACCTCCTTGCTCTTCGCCTGCTGGTCACTGCTTAGTATAGCCTAAATCATGTTAGACTAGCTGGAACCACCTCTATATGTCTGGAATGTACTTGTATGGTTGTTGCCTCAATTGTATTGTTGCTTCCATGTGTTATGATGTATTGTACTCTCCCGGGTCATGCCTGATAATAGTCACCCGCTGGCTAGTGCACCTACCCGGTAAACAAAAACTAAATAAATAAATAAAGATAGCTATACTGATAATTTGTTTACTGTTGTCCTTTAAATGGAAGAACAGGGCCCAAAGGGCCCTGTGTTCCCACTTCTACATAAATATATGCATCTATGGAGGGATGGGAGCCTGCCCTTCCACAGTAAAATAAAGATACTACCTCAAAAAGTAAGGAAATAAGTTGCAAAAAATGTCATTAATGCTCCAGTTAGGGTCAAAGTGACAAAAGTTGGGAAATGTGGTGTTTGGGTTTCGTTAACACCCCACCCTCCCAAACCAGACAGGAGAGCTGGTATGAAGTGTGCCTTGGGCTTCTTAAGCCTAACTCTCAATTCATTCTCATAATGTCTACACATCTGACCTTATTTACAGATGGATTGGGGTGATTGTTAGGTCTGTGAAGCCCAAGACACACACCCCACACCTTCTCTTCTGCCTGGTTTAGGAGGGTGAAGTGTTAGGGAAACCCTAACACCTCATTTCCCAACTTTTGTCAATTTGACCGTAACAGGAGCATTAACAAAGTTTTTTGCAACATAGATAGATAGACAGATACAGACACAGAAAAACAAACAGATCAATGTAATATGCAATGGAAAAGGCCAACAAAACATTATGATCTGAGGGGCGTGGCCTGCTGTGCTGAAGATGGCTGCTTGATGCTTCATCTCCCTGGATTCACCAAATATCATCATCCATCCTACAGATTCCAGACTTCCTACCTTCACCAACATCTGAGATCTTACTATATGTACATCACAGAACAGCTCTGGTACAGTATTTTTATTGCCTCATAATTTCTGAATGAGTTATCTACAGCTTTTCAATTTCTCTATTAAGGCCTACAATAATGGCAGACCAATCTCCACATAACAGCTCTCTTAATAGAGTGGAGACAATATTCCAGCAACCAATAAGTGAAATCAATGTATTAAAAATTGCATCTCAACAAAATATTAATAATATGCAGGCACTTGATCAAAAAATCAGCGCTACTGATGTTAAAGCATCTCAAAATGAAGATTCCATTAACACATTACAGGCTACCATCAGGGAGCAGAACAGAGTTATTAGGAACCTTCAGGACAAAATAGATGATACTGAAAATAGAAACAGACTTAACAACCTTAGATTTCTCAGATTTCCTGAAGGTGTTGAACTAGGAGATACCAGTGCCCTTCTAACTCATGTAGTTCCTTCTTTGCTTAAATTACCAGCCGGCCAAGAACTAACCATCAAGAGATCTCACCGCACCTTAAATCTGAGGCCTGGACCCGACCAGAAACCCAGGCTCATCATTGCCAGATTTCTAAACCCTGCACATACTGAACAAATTCTTCAAAAAGCGAGGCAATTGGGTGCACTTACTTGGCAAGAAAACAGAATCCTAATTTTCAGAGGCTAATCTAAAGAATTATCTAACAAATGAAAAGCTTATAACCTGATTAAAGCGATCCTTCATCAGCGTGGAATTAAATTTGCACTGCGTTATCATGCAACAATGCGTCTTTTTTTGAATGATTCTACCAGAGATTTCAGTACCCCAGAATCTCTCTCTGAATTTCTGAATTGGACACAGCCCACACTTACATTGCCTTGTGATGCTAATGCAGCTCGTTCCTGCTCCAGCACAAACACTTTGCAATTACAATGTCTTGCCCTTCCTGCTGAAACTGTCCTTCAGGTCCCTGAGAAATCTGCAGCCATCATATCTGCCACTGTAGCTCCTGCCAGAAGCTTCGCACGCGTACAAGAAAAAAAGCATCTGGTTCTTCTCTAAATAATAATACCTGCTGTCTAAATAATATTTCCACCTCTCCAGCTTCTCATGTGGACTGTCACATCAGTTTTTCTACTCCTCTTACCTTGTCTAACAAATTCTCCCCACTCCAAGAAGATCTGCACTCATCTACGAAGGATCTGAGACAGACTGTATCCGACATGTTTACTCAAGACCCGAAGAAGCTCTCAATGGGTAATGACTCTCCCGACTCTTCCTGGCTGATCTTGTGTCCAGCTCTCCCTTTAAATCATCTGAACCACCCAAAAAGAAAAGGAGAAGAAAATCAAAGAGCAAGGCTCCCTGAGGCTTTTCCCACTAAAAAAAAAAAAAAATACTATGGCCCATAATTAGATGTGGTATAGCAGTTTCTCACCAGAATCCCTCCTCTTCACACCACCTCATTCAATTCCTCGGTACATTTTACTATAAGCATGAGTCTCTATCGTACCCAACAGGTTTGGAGCACTTAAATGCAGTAAATCGCTATCGCTGTTGAGAAGCCTGTATCTGTATGTGGGAGGTGAGTCAATTGACACTGATGGTATTTAATCTATACGGGAGTTACTCTCAATGTATTCAATAGAAAAAAAAATAAGAGAAAGAATAAATATTACAATGTTTGTAAGATCTCTTATAATTAATCCTTGTGTGATGCCAGACATTAGTATATATAATTTCTATTTACATTCTAAGTTTTCATAAGCTTCAGAGGCACCGTGTGGTTAGGCACATACATACATATATACAGTTCTGTATTTCATATCAGTGTGCCCTTAACCCCTACTATTATAGCATTTTTCCACATAAATCCTATCATTTGGATTGTGGAGGATGATTAGACAAATACTCTAAAATCATTTACTCATTTAATATTTATTTTGCATCACTTCTAGTATGTAGTGCATTAGATGCATTCCCATTATATTTCACAGATTTTGCACCAAAGTATGCTTCCAATTGTATTTCTATACATTGAGTTCTTCTGCCTTTTCACATTATTCTTCATCCCATTTTCTTCAAAATCATTGGAACTTATAAAAATGATTCCACAATACACTGATGCACTATGAACCTATAGTATATACTACATTCCCTAACCTAGCTTATGTGGATTAATACACATCGGGCATCCTTTTATCTGGCTCAAACTGTTCCAGCATTATCTGCCATCATGTTGGTATACTTTATTTAATATTGGACTTATTGCTAGGTCCTAGCTAATTCATTATGTTTGGAATTTAACATTATTACATTATTTTCCTTGTTTATTTGGTAGAATGATGTTTTGGTCTTTTCCAGGGTAATGCTTTAATTACCTCAGCACAAATCTCAAATACACTTCTTTAATATACTGTTATATAAAGTTTAGTATCTTCAGATTATAGGGTAAACCGTATCTTGAGATACACTAATTACTCTACACACCTAGTAGTGTAGAGTGAGAGTCCTGGTATATTTATCGACTCTTATTGCTCTGCATTTCATAAAAGTTTCAAATTAATATTCTTGTTACTGAGTTTATATTAACGTTTGTTGGTTCTAATGTTTAATTACTTGATATTCCTATCTCTATACTCTCCCTGTGCGAGACTAAATGAATACAAATACTCAATCATCTCAAACCCATGCAAGTTAAGGGCCCTGCATACATTTGTTTATTATATATATTTACCTTTTGAATCTGTGACATCCTCCAAATTAATGGTATTGAGTCCCTCATTCCTATTTGTAACTAATTACCTTATATCCTAATACCATGAGTGATCTAATCTTACATTCATGGAATGTCAAGGGACTCAACTCTCTTTGTAAACGTAAGCATGTACTTACCTATCTTAAAAAAGCATAAAACACATATTGCTTTCTTACAAGAAACTAAACTTTTATCAGAGGATGTCAACAGACTTAAAAGGGACTGGGTCGGTCAAGTATATGCATCATCTTCTCTATCCAAAAAACATGGGGTTGCTATCTTAATTCATAAATCTCTTAATTGGCCCCCCATAAAAATCATTAGAGACACGGATGGTAGGTGGATTATAACCTTATTAAACACCAGCAGGTCCGCTTATGTTTGTGAAATGTATATGCACCCAACTTTGATTCACCCATTTTCTTCCTTAATCTATCCCAACAAATTATGATTAATAATAAAAGTAATTCACCTATTCTTATTGGTGGTGACTTTAACTTAGCACTACAAGCATATTTAGACAGAAGTAACTCATCACATGATGCCCACCCCCGTAGTATTAATGCTCTATCAATGCTTATGAAGGATTTAAGTCTCTCTGACATTTGGAGATTACATCATCCCAGACAATGAGATTACATCTTTTATTCCTCTTTACATAAATCATATAGTAGGATTGATTATTGGTTCTCTTCTTCCCTCATTACTGAAAAAATTATCGATACATTGATTCTCTCTTTTGTTATATCTGATCATTCCCCTATCAGTTTGCATTTACTCTGGGTCCACTTTCTTCTAAATCCCCATCTTGGCATTTAGACCCACTTTTACTCAGAGACCCTGAATTCACTCCTTGGATTAAAACCCAGATTCAAGATTTTCTTTCTATTAACGATACTCCAGATATGTCTCAAGGTACTATCTGGGAAGCATTAAAAGCCACTATTAGAGGTAAAATTATTTGCTATGCAGTGCATAGAAAGAAATTAAGAGAACAATAATTAGCTAATTTGGAAAAATCCCTTAAATAAAAAGAAACCCAATACTATAAATTAAATAAACCCAATCATAATTCACAGCTTCATCTGGAAATTCTACAATTAAGAATTAAAATTAACGAGTTGATATCCAGGAAAGCTGAACTTGTCCTTTTTAGGATTAAACACGGTTACTGGGAACAAGGGAATAAATGCGGAAAGTTGCTCTCTTACCAGCTAAAAACTCAACAGATGCAGAGACATATAGCAGTCTAAAAGATTCATCAGGTCAGACACACACAGACAATCTTTCAATCAATTGTATTATGCAATCCTTTTACCATCAACTATACTCGCAACCTAATACTACAAATCCCAACCTAATACAACATTTTCTGGAAAAATTGAATCTACCCCACCTATCCCCTCAGGACAAAGCTATGCTTGATAAACCAATCACTTTACAGGAAATCCAAACTGCTTTATCATCATTAAAAAATGGTAAAGCACCTGGCAGTAATGGGTTTCCTATTGATTTTTATAAAACCCTATCTGACACTTTTTGTCCTGTATGGGGTCACGTGATGCAGTGGTGCTGAGAGGCTGCTTGCTGTAGAGCTCCTGCCTTCCCCCTCTCAAAATACTCATTTTTACAGCTTAAAAGCCACTGATTAAGCTCTGAGCGGGTGGTAAAGCCTTCCTAACAGTGGGAGATCCCTTCTGGTCTGAGATCGTCGAGCCGACTGTCTCTTCTGCTGATCGCGATGGCAGACACCGACATGAAGGCTGCAGGAGTCAGACATACTCCTCCTACTTCACCAGAAAAAGCCTCCAAAAAAGCTAGGAATAGCAATACAAATACAGCTTCGACGGCTAAACACTCCACTAGCGGGGGATCTAATACATCTACTGGCACTATGCTGACGGAGGAACGTTTTCTCGAGGAGTTATCTCCCTTCAAAGATACACTGCAGGAGATCTCTAAAGAAATCAAGTCAATGAGGCAAGATTTCGCTGATCTCTCAAGGAGAGTAAGCGATTCGGAAACCAGAATAACATCCATGGAGAAGTGGCAACAGAAAACAGATCCTGAAATTATAAAGCTTCGACAGCATATACAGAAACTTCAGCTGAAAGCTGAGGACTTGGGGGGCGAAGTCGACGGAACAATGTGCTGATCCTGGGGCTCCCAGAGTTAGAGGAGGGGAATGATACCCTGCGCTTTATTCAGCATTTCTTAAACAAGGTCTGGGCCCCTCACCCATCCACCAGCAATATCATATCGAGAGGGCCCACAGATCTCTCAGGCCCAGACCATCCCACCGCCCCACCAGGCCTGTAATTGTCAAGTTCTTAAGTTACCTGGAGTGTCAGCATGTCCTCACAAAAGTTAAAGAGCTTGAATCTATCCTATGGAACAATACCAAACTCAGGATCACCCAGGATCTCCCTCGCAAGGTGCGCCAGAAAAGAGCTGCCTTTCATCCAGTAGTTAAGAAACTTATTGCTGCAGGGAAAGCCTTCAGGATGAACTATCCTGCTAAATTGCTTGTGCAGGTGGAAGGCACATGGCATGCCTATGAAAACCCGGAGGAGGCGCTGTCTGAGCTGGCGAAATTGCTCCCGGATCTGTTTAAATGACTCTAATAATAATATCTACCTAGTGAGACTTTCCATGGCATGATCTTTGTTTTAACAGTTAAATCTGGTTTGCTGTCCCTGTAACTAGTCTCCCCTTTATTATTTAGTTTTCCTTTTATGCTTTCCTGTCGCTACTGCCTTGCACATCTTGATGTGGTTACCTGGGGTTTTCCGACGAGGAGTCCTCCCTGGGGATCCCGCGTGGTGGTAGGCCTAAGAGGGTCGAAGCTGTGAGGCCTACTCAGCCTGCATTCTGTCCCCGATGCGTCCGCCCTTCCCATTAGCGCACCGGGTACTAGCATGCACTGGGTTTGTTTCCGGAGGACACGTTTGCGGTCGGACCACTTGGTCCGTCAACAAATCCTTCCCCATGCTTCTTCCTTCTGGCCTTCCGGTCTACTTGTGAGCAGTAACACCATGGGAAGTGGGCCCTTTCCTCCAAGGATTTTCTCAGGTACCACTGTATTTACTTTTCTGGGTTGGCTGACTGAACCAATGTGATGTACTGATCGTTCTTTTCGCTCTCTGAGGGGGGGGTCGGGGGGCTCGTATGGTATAGGCGACTCGGAGCCTGTCTTGCGACCTGTGTGGGTTTGTCTGGGTACCTTTCACGGTGTTTTTTATAGGGTTTGCCTCTCTCCTCGGGGTTTGGCTGTTAGTTAATCAGTCCTGGGGTATATGTACTTTTGGGATTAGTATTGGTACTTCGAGGGGGTACCTGGGGTACCCGAGGGGTGGGGGGAGGGAAAAATGGTTGTATTTGGCATGTTTATTATTCTGGTTGCTCACAATCCGGATTGCAATGATGGGGTATGTTTTATATTGTGGTCATTGGATATTGAGGGGGGGCCGCCTTTCTTTCTTTTTCATTGGGGTTTGTGGGGTTTGATACCTAATCCTGTTCATTTTATGATGCAAGTGCATTTTTCTGTTGTCCGGTGGACAGTTGCCTATATTTGTAATTACAGAGGTGGCGTTTTCGGGATGTCGAGGGGGCAAAAGAAGGTGTCACCACTGTCTGGAGTAAGTTGGGGGACCTTGGTGCAGCTCATCTTAAACACATCCTGGTTCCTTGAGAATGGCTATGTATTATGTTAAAATAGCTAGTTGGAACATAAGAGACATCAGGGAGACTAAGAAGAGGACCCGAATATTGTTTAATTGCTCTTTGCTGGGAGTCAATATTTTATTTTTACAAGAGACCCATATAACAGTGGCAGAAACCAAAATGTTAAGGGTTAAAGGTTTTTCTCAAATTTTTGTTGCTGGTGCTTCTTCAGAAGCAAGGGAGTTGCCATCATGATTAAAAAGATGCCTTTTATTTCAGAGAAAGTTATCCAAGACCCTGAGGGCAGATATATTTTGGTGCAGGGTTCCCTGTATAACTCTGCTATAGTCTTGGGTTCCGTCTATGGCCCGGTTGGAGGGGATGCCAGTTTTATAATGCAACTAATCGACAAATTAAATGTTTTTCTACCAACTCCCCTGGTTCTGGGAGGGGATTGGAATATAGCCCCATCGCAAGAACTGGATAAAACTTATAGGCCACTGAAGCCCCCATCCCCTGCGCAACTGTCACTGCGTGACTTGGGTAGCATGTTAGGACTGGTGGACCCTTGGAGGACTCTGTATCCTCTTAATAAGAGCTATACCTTCTTCTCCCCGCTCCATAACTCTTGGTCCAGGCTGGACTACTTTTTAATAAGTACCTCCCTCATGGCTAGTATAACCCTAGTAGGTATTGAACCCATAGTAATCTCTGACCATGCCTTAGTATGGTTTTGTTTCCTCCTCCTCTTTGGCACAGTGTGACACAATTTGGAAACTCAATACTCAGATATTAAAGATGAACACTCTTTTGCTCAGATTAGGTCCTCATTGGAGAGTACCTGGATACTAATCATGGTTCAGTGACCAGGCTTGAAATCCTATGGTGTTCTCTAAAATGTTTTTTGAGGGGAGAATTCATTAAAATCTCCTCCAGGAGGAAGAAACTCAGGACTCAAAAATTTCTTCTTCTATCAGGCCAGATTAAGGCTTCAGAAGACTCCCTTGCCTCCTCTAAATCCCTTAAGTGTTTGGAGCAGCCACACAAACTCAAAAATTAATATGAGGGGCTGGTTGGGGAAAAGACTGAACTTGCATTGCTGAGAACCAAAGCCAAATATTTAGACCAAGGGGAGAAGCCGAGCAGGCTCTTAGCCCTAAAACTTAGGGAAACAGAGAATTCATGGTTGGTCCCGGCTTTGGAAGCTCAAGATGGTTCTATTAAGACAATGCCCAGGGATATTGTGGAAGTTTTTAGACTATTTTACCAAAATCTCTATGGGGCCGTACCAGTCCCTCCTTCCCAGTCTGCCATAGAGTCCGTCTTTAAACCAATCTCCCACCATGCCTCTCCGTGACCAAATCGCTTTTCTCTCTACTCCCTTTATCCTTAAAGGAGGTTGAGGATGCCATCCATAATCTTTCACCAGACAGCTCCCAGACCTGATGGCTTACCCGCCAACTTCTATAAGGCTTTTGTCAGGAGCTGGCTCCAACACTTCTGGAGTTTACAATTATCTTCTTTCTTCTGATTTGCTGGACCCAACCTTGTTGGAAGCTATTATAATCCTGATCCCTAAAACAGATAAACCTCTCTGGATCCAGCTAACTATAGACCTATCTCACTGCTCAATTATGATATTAAAATACTGTCTAAGATTCTGGCTTCACGCATTAAACAAGTTTGGCAATCACTTTTGAGCAGGGAGCAATAGGTTTCGTGCAGGGCAGGTCGGCTGTGGACCACATGAGAGTTCTTTCCCATGTCTTCCAGGTGGCCCAAGCTTCTCAGGCTCCCATGGCGCTGGTCACTTTAGATGCAGAGAAAGCGTTCGACCGTGTCAACTGGGACTTTTTATGGTGTGCTATGGCTAAGTTCGGTTTCCCGGAGAGGTTTATACAGTGGATGAAGGTTCTGTATAAAGATCCCTCGGCAAAAATTTACTGCAATGGGGTCTTCTCATCCTGTATCCGGTTACTTTCAGGCACCCGCCAGGGTTGCCCCCTTTCGCCATACCTTTTCAACCTCTATCTGGAACCCCTGTTGCTCAATCTCAAGGCAGCTCCTGGGATCCAGAGTTGTGCCATTTCTCAGCAAACCTCCACATTATCTGTCTTTGCAGATGATATCCTTCTACAGTTAACTAACCCAGCAGATTCCTGCAGGTGGTATTGGACATAATAGGGCAATTTGGGGCTGTATCCAATTACAAACTCAATCTGACTAAGTCTGAGATTTTTCCCTCAATATACACTTATCTCAATCCTGCATGTCTCATTTTGGGATGAAATGGGCCTCATCCCATCTTAAATATCTGGGTATTTATTTGCTCGTGACTCAAATTTGGTTAGGAAACTAAATCTGGATGACCTAGTAGATAAAATTTACTCTGATCTGCAAAGATGGAGTAAACTTCCACTATCAGTTAGGGCCCGTATCAGTATTATTAAAATGAATATTCTGCCTCGCCTCTTTTATCCCCTGAACCTTCTAGATATTTGGTTGCCCAAAACCTTTTTTAAGAGAGTCCATTCGATCCTGGCTGGTTTTATTTGGAATCACAAGTCTCCCAGACGAGCCTTTTATAAACTTTGTCTACCTAAGGATATGGGGGGTCTCCGTCTCCCTAACTTCGAGTACTACTACTGGGCTAGCCATCTAGTCAAAGCCGGTAAATGGCTCGGAGGAATGGATGTAACATCCTTTCCATTGTGGTTAAGTTTGGACCTTGATCTCATTAAGCAATGTAATATAGACCCCTCTAGCCTATTTTACTGTCAGTTCTCAACTTTACCTAGATGTATTCAAGAGTCGGAGTGGGTACTACGGTGAGGGTACTCAATCAATTTTATGCTACCGCTAAAATTAGGCACGTTAAGGACCCTGGACAACCTTTGATTTTCAACCCTAATATTAAAATGGGGACTGATGTACTATCTCCAAGTGGCTGCCCCAAATTCAGGGACTTTTAGTGGAAGACCTTTTGTGCAAGGAGGCGCTACAATAGAAGACCTTCTGTTAGTCCTAAACATTCCCCAAATGATTTTTAAAGTATACCAATTAAAACACCTTGTCAGTAAGGAGTTTGGGGCCACAGTACCGACATCGGCCATAAAACCGTTGCTTAGAGTGATTAAAGAAGCGTGCGTTAAACCTCATGGGTGTCTAAGTTGTATCTACATCTTATGAAGCTTAACTTCCCTGTCCCTTGGCTGGTTCCAAGTCTTGGCCTCTACCCCTTAGACCCTCTGTTCACATGGAGTCAAGTTTGAAAGACTTGCATACATATAATACTTCGATAAGAATAGACTTATTCAATATTTTATTGTTAACAACATGTATATTATCGGTCCAAAAGTGAAATTCAATCATTCCAGCTCCCCTAAATGTTTCAGATGTGGTGAGGACCTGGGCAGTCCTCCTCATATTTTCTGGTACTGTTCCAAGGTAGCCCCACTATGGAGGGCCATTCGGGACAGTCTAGACCCTATTCTAGGCCTGCAAGATCTCTTTACACTAGAGATTTGCATCCTAGGTATTTACTCGGGTATTAACGTCAGAGAGAGAAGATATCATATGGCTCTTATCTCAATGGCGGTTAAGAGACTAGTGCTTCATCACTGGTCAGACAACTTAGAACTCTTGTATATGGACTGGGTAGAAGAAGTGTCCCTGTGTTTTAAAGTTGAGAAGCTGATTGCCAACTCAAGACTCTCTCCTTTGGCTTTTCAGAAAAAGTGGGGCAAACTGTATGCCCTGTACCTCCATTGATTGAGATTTTCAGGCTTATTTTGTCCCATTTGACTCCGAATGGTGCTTTTTCCCTCTGGTCTCCCTGGAATACTCCCTTTCTATCTAAGAGCTAGTTCTCAGTAGAACTTAGTAGTACTTATTCCTCTGGGCTTTATTGTCTGGCTGCTATCTTGTTTGCTCTTCTAGGCTAATTGACTCCCCTTCCCTCACTTATGAATGTGGTACGTTTTTCTCTCTTCTTCAGTGGTGACACCTTATTTGGGGTGGGGGGGGAGGTAAGGGGTTTTATTTTTTCTCATGTTTATTATTCAATGTCTTATTACTGGAATGTGTTGCAATGCTGTTTTTCTCGCATGTACTTACCAGTTCGATGTAATTGTTATTGAAAACGAATAAAAAGAGAATTTCAAAAAAAAAAACTTTTTGTCCTGTATTAGTCAATGTATTCCAAGAAACAACCTTAATAAAGAAACTCCCATGCACAATGACCAAAGCCATTATAACAGTCTTACCAAAAAAAGACAAAGACCCTTTTCTTCCTTCAAACTATAGACCGATCTCACTTCTTAATACTGACGTAAAAATCTTTGCCAAATTATTAACTCTCCACTTAGAATCTTTAAATACTAAACTCATACATACTTCTCAATCAGGATTTATCAAAAATAGAAACAGTTCTGATCATCTTTGCTCATTACTCAACTTAATTCACAAAGCAAA
This sequence comes from Neoceratodus forsteri, assembly GCA_016271365.2. Classification (NCBI taxonomy): domain Eukaryota; kingdom Metazoa; phylum Chordata; order Ceratodontiformes; family Ceratodontidae; genus Neoceratodus; species Neoceratodus forsteri. The sequence goes on from CM028134.1 coordinate 561,120,477, forward strand.
AACTCTTAAAACCCCTACAGCTGCAATAGCCATTGACTTTGAGAAAGTATTTGACTCTCTCATTTGGGAATATCTATATCAAGTGCTATCTCATTTTGGCTTTACAAATAATTTTTGTGCTTGGATTCAATTATTGTATACCTCCCCTTCAGCTCGAGTTCTCACGACCTCTATTTTGTCCCCCTCCTTTTACTTAGCAAGAGGCACCAGACAAGGATGCCCCTTATCATCTTCATTGTTTATATTTGCCATGGAACCTCTTTCTGCATCCCTAAGTCAATCCAGTACAATTAAAGGCATTACTATTGGTAACTCTCACTATACTTCACTCTCACATGCAGATGATCTCCTTCCTTTATAACACCCTTATCTCTTCTATAAAGTCTCACCCTACCATAGCTGCTTCTATATTCTATTGGAAAATCATTCACAAGCATATTAAATCTAACCCCAAACCCTCAGTTTACACCCCCATCTGGGGTAACCACCATATATCTCTTTATAATCACCCCATTTTTTGTCGTACCTGGAAAAATAAGGGTATTCTCTTTTTGCAGGATATGTTTGAACCCAAGGCATTAAAGTTAAAATCTTACACCGACCTATGAGGCATATGGAATCTTCCCCACCAGGGTTTTTGGAAATATCTACAGCTTCGTACCGCATGCAACTCTTACCTCCCACCCTTCTCTATCAATTCTCTGTATGATAAGCACATCTCTAAATGGATAAAAACAACATCCAATTTAAATAGCACTGTTTACAGAGATATTTGTGATATTCTTCCTGACTACTCTGTCAATGCTAAAAACAGATGGAGTACTTTGCTACAATATAATATCACCAATGCACAATGGTCCAGATGTTACCTCTCCTGTCACAAATCTTTTAATGATAAACGCAGTTCCCTAATTCAAACCAAGATCCTTCATTTGTGGTACAGAACTCCTGTTGTATTACAAAAAATGGGTTTATTGAACAATAACAATTGCTGGAGCTGCAATTCCCCCAATGGGGATTTTTTGTATATCTTATGGCACTGTTCCCTCATACAAAAGATTTGGCACTGTACTCACAGATTTGCAATGAAAGTGGTTGGTCAACCTTTTACACTGGACCCTAAACATTGCATTCTTGGTATTTTTAATCACCATTCTTATAAAATTTCATATTCGCAGAGCAGATGGTTAAATATACTCTTCCTTCAAGTTAAACACACAATCCTCATGCATTGGAGATCCAACATAATCCCTACCCTTCCCGGTATCATTAACCAACTATTGCAATACGCCTCTCTGGACCGTATGACATATATCTTGTCTGACCAGCTCATGTTATATAACAATTGTTGGCAGGGCTTTTTTACTTTTTTGAAATCAACTAAATCTTCCAGCACCAATGTATGAACTTAATATATATGGATTTTCCCCTTTTACTGATACATCATTGGAGTCTCGCTTTTTTTCCCCTTTTTTTATACAGTTTCCCTCTCTCTCTTCTTAACTTCTTATATATCTTTTCTTTCCAATACTCTGTTCTTAATCATTCTTTATTGCTCCACAATCCTTTTACGTATGTACTTTTTTCCCTTTTGCAGCATCATATATAATTATGTAATATTTTAATATAAACCGTATCTAATCATACTACCCACTTTAAGTTCACTACAAATGTCAAGTATATGCTAATTACATGACCTGTATTGTTTACTATATTTTAAACCAAAAGCTCCTTGTATTATTGTAGCAATGTTCTTATTATATGCTGCCTCAATTTCTTTAAAAAAAATCCTCACATTGTACTGTACTGTAAGAGGTTTGTCTGTATATCTTATGAAAAATGTATAAAAACGTTTAACTGTAAAAAACATTATGATGCATAGGCATGGGCATGGGAATCAGCATTAGTGATGTGACTGGAAACCCAACTGGAAAGGTTCATAGATTTTAATTCTCAAGGTGAGTCTCCATCTGCATTACTGCCACCTTCTAGATAACCTTTCCCAGAAAGGGAAGATTTAAGACAGGTTTGCAATTTGCCAATACATTTGGGTCCAAAGATGTTTTTTTCAGGAGTGTCTCACCAACTTGTTGCTAAGAATCATGGAGAAACAACACTCCAAGAGGGAACATCTGACAATGCCAGTGAAAACTGTGCTGAGGACCTCACAGCAGTCCAAAAGATGTGTGGAACCCAGGGTCCATATCACAGCAAGTGAGATACAGACCAGAGATCACCTCGAGCACCTCCACCAAATATATTTATTGAAATACAAATGACAACCCAAGGTACTCCCACACCCTTCAATTTGGCTCCCATTGGCCCTTAAAAGGCTGACTGTGAAAATCATAACCCTAATAGTGGACACTTTGTCTAGGAAGAAATAACCAAACTCCTCACATCTATCTTGTGTCAAAACAACTCTGGACTGTGACAGGATGGATGTATCAGCTAGTCCACAGTGCAGAAGAGTTGAGCAGGTCTAGTCTTACTCAAGGCAAAAACCAGTGAGAGGATCTTTGCTTTTTTCAGAGTTATTGCACTCTGATAGTCTTTGTAATGTGACCTCTGAGCCACCTTGGCAGACTGAATGGGCCTATGGACTTTTTTCTGCTAGCATAATCTGTACCCTGTCACCCATAGAACATGACCTCTTCCAGGATTGCTATAACCTATGCCCTGTTGCCTTCAACCATGTCAGATCATCATTATACCAAGGTGAGCTGCAGCAGGAGGTCAGCAGGCAGACATGGATTGGTGTGATGGCGCCTTGCACATTCAAGATCACTAAACTATAGCTTTCGACTGCTGCTGTGATGGAGGGATCTAATGGTAAATCCTCCTAATATGTAGGGCAATAAACCTCACACTAATATAGTAATATACTAATTTAAGGTCAGAAAGTGGTCTCTAGGTCAATAGGGTCTGCCCCCATCCTTGCTTCATAAGCTGCAATGAATACACATGATTTGCAAGATTACAGTATCCCAAAGTACTTTTCAATGAGAATCTGATAATGAAGTGCCTGTGAAGATGTAGTGGCAGTCATTTTGCACATCAAGACCCATACACAGCTTTGGAAAATTGCCAAACCAGTTTTATGGGAAGGGTAATGTTAGTCAGGACACTGGAGAAAATCCACTACTCTTCTGGGTCATTGACTTTATGAATGGTAGCTCTACTGCTGTGCTGGCAGGCTAGCCATTCCATCCCTTTATGAGTACTTACAAGCCATGTGCCCAATGAACATTGGTTTCATACCACTGGGGCCATTTGAATTTAAATGACTAAGTAAATGTCAGCAGTGTGAAAATATGAATAATTTGCTACCTTCTTAGGCAGGGGCAGCTTAGTATTCTTAGGCTTTACCATTTTAAATCCCAAATATGCTTATTTGAACAGTAAACACTGTCAAACAGACAAAACCCCTACTTTCTCAGTTTACTATATCACAGTAAAGACTTCCTAAAGTCAAACCTGTCAACCTTGAGAAATACCAATTAATACACCAATCAACGTATATAGGAGGAGTACATCTATTTTATATATTTACTTCTGTTGGCTGGTGCATGTTTCACATACAGTACTACTTATTTAATCCATGATGGACCAAAGAGCCCTTCCTGACCTCAAATTACTATTATGTCATCATGTTATAAGCATGGATCTACTATTCATTTACAGAATGAAACAAAGAAATCACTTGAAATCCAGATGAGTATTGCCATTTTGGATATGTTAAACCAAAATTAGTTTTGCCTACCCTGCTTGCTGTTTGCAAAGTGCTGATTTATTGATTTATTTTTATTTTATCTAAAATTGCTGTCCTGTAAAGGCATGCTGATCTGAAGCCTATGTTCTGGTGCAGGAGGGGAGATATAGATGGCATGAGTTTCACTGTGAGCACTGTGGGATATGAGGTTATTACCCAAGTAGGGGTCAGGGTTGCATTTCAGACAGGCTCAGAGAAAAGTGGAAAGAACATGAAGAGGTCAGTACTTACCCAACAGGAGTTGAGTGACGTACTGAGAGTGAGGGGGAGGACTAGACTGCAAAGGCATGAAGGCAAAAAATATTATAGCAGGAGATGAAGAAGTTCAAAACAGTGTACATAACACTAGATTTATGATACACGGAGGAATGGGAAACAGTAAACACATCTTGGCAAATCTGAAGATAATTATCTGACATAATAAAGTTTATTTTTAAACTGCGCAGTGGGATTTAGACTTCTCGAACATTTGAGACCTCAATGTATTTTTGAGTTCTCAGATTTTCATTGATGCTCTTGTGATAAAAAAACAAATTCCACATGGAAGAAACCAGGTAGCAAAATTATCTTTTAGTTTGCTGGAGTCGATTAAACAATAGTTGCTTAGTAGTACTGCATAATTTTTCAAATTCTGTTGGGATGGAATTCTGCGTAATTTTAAAAATTATGACCAATTCTGCAGAATTCCACCAGAAGCAGAATGTTCTCATGTGTCCCTACATGTCACTACTGTATGTGCATTGTGACCTGCAGAACCCTATTATGTGGAATTAACATTTCACCAAGCATGGTTCTGTGGTTAATTCTGCAATACATTTTGGAACCACATGGGGATGCATTTCTCAGTAAATGTACTCATTAGTTCACTGCAGACTTTGGACGTTTGAGAGACAAGGTCCTGATCTGTAGAGCTGGTGATTTCTGTCCTATAAAAACTGCAAATAGCCCTTTCAAAAGTTTGTTTTGAGAGAGGTTTTACTATACGCTTGTAAAAAGTACTGATAGTGGTATAAGTGGTTTGTTTTGAAGTTTTTTTTTTTTTGTAATTCTATTTTGTAGTTGTTGACCTTGTGGGAACTGTATTTTCCCAGCACTGGGGGATGGGTGCTCAGCACTAGCAGAAAGAGTGAAAGAATGAGAGCAAGAGAGAGAGAGAAACACACACATACACACGCGTGCACACACACACACACATACACACATCAGCGTGCGCGCGCACACAAACACACAAATGCAGATTAGAGATTGCTTTTTTTTATTTTATTTATTTTTTTATTTAAACATTTGGTAACCAGGAAAGGCACACTGAGCCAAGGCTCATTTCCAGGTGTGACCTGGGACAGGGACAACTGGGAAATTACACACAGAATACAATAATAATACATAATACTATTGTTGCTCAGATAGTATCCTAGAAACTAGGATACCACCAGATACCTCCCATTTAGAAAGATAGCTGCTATGGTGGAATAGATGCATATATCCATAGATACTGTCAGCAGGTAAGGGCCAACGGGCCCATCCAATCTGCTGATTTATGCCACCAGATAAAGTGGGCAGTGACCCTATCTGATTATTGGCTTTAACTTTTTCTTCCTGTCTTTAATATTCCTTTATTCCTGTCCAATGAATGTTTAAAGCATGTCACCATACAGGCAGCCACCACTTCCTGGGGCAGGCTATTCCATGCATCCACCACCCTCTCCATAAAAAAGAACTTCCTGATATTTCCCCTTATGCGGCCACCAATCAGTCTCATGTCATGTCCTCTTGCTCTAGTACTATTTTTAAACTGGAATATGTTGTCCCCTTTCACCTTGTTCATGTCTTTGAGATATTTGAATGATTCTGTCTTGTCACTGATCTCCCTCCTTTGCTCCAGCATGTACAAATTGAGGTCTCTGACTCTTCCCTAGTAAGGCTTGTGATGTAGACCCTTTACCATTTTGGTCATCCTCCTCTGCATCAGGTCTATTTTTGTCAATGTCCTTACGAAGGTGTGGCCTCCAGAACTGGACACAGTACTCAAGGTGAGGCCTCACCAGGGTCTTGTACAGTGGAACTATTACCTCCCTCCTTTGGCTTGTGAGTCCTCTTCCAATACACCCCAACATCCCAGTAGCCTTCCCCACTGCCTTGGATGTCTGCCTTGTGGCCTTCAAGACATCTCTAATTATGATCCCCAAGTCCCTCTTCACCTTAGTAACTGCCAACAGTTCTTCTCCCAACCTGTAGCTTGCTCTAGGGTTCCTGCTCCTCACAGGCATGATTTTGCACTTCTTTGCATTAAACCTTAGTTGCCATGCCTCTGACCATCTCTTCAACTGCTCCAGGTCCTTTCTCAACCTTTCCACACCCTCCGGGATATCCATCCTGTAGCAGATCTTGGTGTCATCTGCAAACAGGCAAACCTTTCCCCCATTCCATCTGCAAAGTCACTGATGAAGACATTGAAGAGGAATGTCCCCAGAACTGACCCTTGAGGTACCACACTGGTCACCTCCCGTTCCTCTGATTGGGTTCCATTTACCATGACTCTCTGTTTTCTGACTCTTAAGCAGTTTCCAATCCAGTTTACCTCCTTGTGTCTCATCCCCAGGCTACCTAGCTTGTTGACCAGTCTCCTATGTGGGATTTATCAAAGGCTTTGCTGAAATCTAAGTAGGCAATATCTACTGCCCCCCTCCACTGCCTTTGTCACCCAGTCAAAGAAATTTATTAGATTAGTTTGACAGGACTGTCCTGCGGTGAACCCAGGTTGCCTGGGATTCAACACCCCCATGGCTTCTAGGTGTTCACTATTCTTTCCTTGAGGAGTGTCACCATTAACTTTCCTACTACAGAGGTTAGACTAACTGGCTTGTAGTTCCCTCCATCTTCTTTACTATCACTCTTGTGAAGTGGGACATGATTTGCCTTTCTCCAGTCCTCTGGGACCACTTCAGAGTCTAGGAACTCACTGAACAGGGCTGCTAGAGGGGCTGCCAGTTCATTTCTCAGTTCTCTTAGCACCCTGGGATGTATGCCATCTGGACCCATGGCTTTGTTCACCTTCTGCTTTACAAGCTGTTCTAGGACCCTCTCCTCTGTGAACGGACTGGTGTTTACCACCTTATTCTTTGTTCCTTTAAAGTCTAGCTGTGGGCTCTGCTCATGCCCTTCCACAGTGAAGACTGAACAGAAATATTAATTCAGGATCACTGCTTTCTCCTTGTCTCCCTCCACTATCTCCCTCCTGGCTTCTTAAGCTTAGCTACTCCTCCTTTGCCTTCCTTCTCGCACTAATGTACTTGAAGAATGTCTTGTCTCCTTTTTTAACCAATTGAGCTGTTCTTTCCTGTTTGTGCTTTACTGCTTCTCAATGCTTCTCCTGCCTTTCTCATACACTTCTGGTACATTTCCTCATCCTCATCTCTTTGTGTTTCCTTATACTTCCTGAAAGCTAGCCGCTTGACCCTTATCATTTCAGCCACCGTCCCTTGAGAACCAAAGTGGTTTTCTTCTCCTTTTACCCTTGTCTATCAGCCTAACCCATTGTTTTGTGACCTCTGCTATGGCCTCCTTGATGTTTGCCCATTTCTCCTCAACGTCCCCCCATCCCCTTTTTTCCAGGGTTTCCTTAAGTGGAAGTTCCATCCTGGTAAAGTCCACCCTTCTGAAGTAGAAGTCTCTTGCTTTCATGTCAGTTGACTGAATCCCTGTGTCCACCTTAATCCATACCATAGTGGTCGCTGGACCTTAGCTGCCCTTCCATCTTGAGCCCTGTTATCCTGTCCCCATTGGTCACTACCAGATCCAGGATTGCCCTGTCTTTAGTAGATTCCTGCACCAGTCACCTAAGGCCAGCCCCCTCAAGGGAGTCACCAAAGTCCCGTGCCCTGCCTGAGGCCCCTGCTGGGATGGACCAGTCTATTTCACACAGATAGTTTGGCTTTCAGCTTCAGTGGCTCCCCTGAGGGTTGTGAGGGCAGAAGGATGAAGCACTCCCCCACAGCAGTGCCAAAGATAGTTTGGCTTTTGGCTCCAGCGGCTCCCCTGAAGGTCATAAGGGCAGAAGGATGAAGACCTCCCCCATAGCAGTGCCACAAATAGTTTGGCTTTTGGCTCCGGCAGCTCCCCCGAGGGTCGTGAGGGTAGAAGGATGAAGGCCTTCCCCACAGCAGTGCCACAGATAGTTCTGCTTTCAGCTTCAGTGGCTCCCCTGAGGGTCATGAGGGCAGAAGGATGAAGCCCTCCCCCACAGCAGTGCCACAGATAGTTCGGCTTTTGGCTCTGGTGGCTCCCCTGTGAGTCGTGAGGGCAGAAGGACGAAGCCCTCCTCCACAGCAGTGCCACAGGTATGTATTACATTGAATTTGGCTCTTCTCCACATTCAGCTGAGGAGGACCCCACCGATGCTCCGCATCGTCTCCCCACAAACCTTGGTCGACATCAATCTACTATAGCTTCAAACACGTGACAGTCAAAGCCAATCAGCTGTGTTTCCCATTAGCATGCTATCTTGCTTTGCCACTAGTGGCCGCTACTGCATTTAACTCAGTTTACACACCTTGCCTCTATGAACCACCATGCTGCAGCCCCTTCTACTGTGCCTTCTTCTATTAATTCCTCTCTCCTCTCCTCCACTTTTCCCTCTCTCTGCTCCCCATCCTGGAGACCCCTTGCCACCCACCCACCCACCTATCCTCCACTTTTCTCCTACCCCTGCCTGGGCCACCACTATACTATCACTCCCACTCTCTATTTTCCTTTCCCTTATCCCCCTTTCCATTCCCCCACCTTCCTCAACCATTCACCCTTCGCTGCTCCATTAGCACCTACTAAATCTTGAGGCTCTTCTCTGGTACTTAAACCTCTGTGCTCCACCATCCAGGTACAGATCCAGTAACTGCAAGCAATCCCCTTTCCTCACCTTACCACTACTACTTCTGCTCCTGGCTGGTGACATACATCCAAACCTGGGCCCTTTAGCACCCAGACCAACCTCACCAGGACCCACACCTTCATCTAGCCTGCCCCCAACTCCCTCTCCAAAGGCCTCCGTATATTTCACCTCAACACCAGGAGCCTCCTACCCAAACTTGATGCTTTCACCATCTGGGCCACCCAATACCAACCAGACATACTCTGCATCACGGAATCCTGGCTATCAGCGCTGGATCCCAAACCCCACTCTCGCCATCCCTAACTATATCTTATTCCATCAGGACCATTGTAAATATAAAGGGGGGTAGCATTGTACGTCAGGCATTCCATCACATACTCCATTATATTCAAGGAATCCTGCCCTTCCTCCCACAAATACATTGTTGCTCACCTATCCTTTCCATCGTCCACCCCCTCTACATTGGGGTTCTGTATGCCCTGCCAAAATCCTCACCCGACTCCCTTGTCAAGGCCATCTCTGCAATTTCCTGGGGTACTTCAAATGGTGAACTCATTCCTCTAGGTGACTTCAATCTTGACTGGCTCTCTTCCTCCACGAAACCCACTGCCCTAAGAATTGAAGCCCTAAATCTCTCCCAGTTAATCCAGGAACCAACCCACCTAAACCACCGGTCCCAAAGTCATTCCCTCTTGGACTGGATTTTATCCACCCATCCCCACAGGATCACTTCCTCAGACACCCTCTCTGATGCCCTTAGCGACCACTGTATAACTTATTGCACCTGCAAAATCCACTCACTGCACTCTCCTCCCAAATTCATCTGGTCTCGCCCCTTACACCTCCTCAATGCGTTGACCCAACAGCATGATCTAACAATCACAGACTGGTCACCAGTCTTTTCCGCGACAGATGTGGACCTCACCCTATTCGACTTCTGCGACATTTTCCACAGTACCTAGGAAACCCACGCTTCCCTCAGGAAAGCTAGAGTTAAATGGCACCATCACCCCTGGATCACATCCAACCTCGTTGCCTTATGGCGCTCCAGGGAAAAGGCCTGGAGGCTATACAAAGCATCCCATGCCACCTGCGACCTTGAAAATTACAAATACCTTAGAAACAAATGTACAAAAGCTATTTGGCAATCCAAGTCCTCCTACTTTAAAGAACAACTTGCACAGAACCAAAATTCCCCTATGTCCTTCTGGAAGGTGATCAACTCCCTTATCAACCCGCCCTCTAAGCAGACTTGTCCTGTCCTTAGCATCGATGGCAGACCTGTCTCAAATCCTGCTTCAGTAGCAGAACTTTTCAACTTGTTTTTTGTTTCTTGTGCCCTGCTCAACTCCCCCCCTCCTCCACCCGACTATACCTAATCTTCCCCCACCTCCCCTGGCTTCCGCTTTCCTCCTTTCACATCCCTGGAAGTCTACAATGCTCTCACCTCCCTATACCAGTCCAAATCCTGCCCTGATGGCATGCACCCCAGACGGCTCTGCATCTCGGCCATAGCTGCACACTTGACACACTTACTCAACCTCTCTCTCACCACAGCCACAGTTCTCTTTGCCTGGAAACTGGCCAAGATTCTCCCTCTGCACAAAGGCAGTGACACCTCCCTGCCAGGAAACTACATGCCCATCTCGTTCCTCCCCTCCCCTCCCTCTCCAAAATCCAAGAATCCCTCATGCTGTCAAAACTGTCTAATTTTCTCTCCTCCAACAGCTCCCTCTCACCCTTTCAGTCAGGATTTAGAAAACACCACTCCACTATCACCACCTTGCGCCGAGTAACCGACTCAGTCCTCACTACCATGGACAACAGCCAAACCACCACCACCATTTTCATCGACTTAGTAAAAGCCTTTGACTGCATCTCCCACCCTCTGCTGCTCTGCAAACTTAGCTCTTTTGGCCTCGCCCAACCTGCCATCAACTAGTTCCACTCTTACCTCCAGAATAGGCAGCAGTCCGTACTAATAGGAGACACCCTCTCCCCTCCACTCATCCTCTCAGGTGTCCCTCAAGACTCTATCCTTGGCCCTATCCTCTTCACCCTTTACATAAATGACCTCCCCTTGCCTGTCTCTCCTCAAATGTGCATCTGTATGCCGACAACACTATCATTTATGCCTCTGACCCCTCCCATGACAGTGTCCTCTCAAATCTTCAAAATGACTTCAACAAAGTCAATCCTGGTTCCTGAAAAAATGTTTTAAACTTAATGCCAAAAAACCTGTAACCATGGTCTTTGGTTCTAGACAAAAGCTTGCCTCCCTACCTGCCCCCCCAGCAATCATCACCCTGGATGGCTCCACCCTTGAGCTGGTCCCCGCCTTCAAGTACCTGGGAGTCTGGTTGGACAGTCACCTCAACTTCTCCACCCATGTAGAGGCCATCTGCACCAAACTCTGGCCCAAGCTTGCCATTCTCTATCACCATAAAGCCAGTCTTCCTCTTCCCACCCGTAGCGAACTCATGCGGAAAACAATCCTGCCAGTGCTGGACTATGCAGTCATCATCTATGGAACGGCCCCAACCTCATCCCTTTCCAAACTTGACATCCTACTCAACTCATTCTGTCATTTTGCCACTGCCTCCCCCCTCCCCACTTACTCATCACTGCCTCCTCTGCACTACCCTCTCCCTGGCCCCACTCTCACACAGGAGAACCATCCACAGTGCCTCCCTCATAGCTAAATATTGGCTAGGCTCCCTACCCCCTACTTCACTTCCCACCTTTCACCAGCCAATTCCCTAGGCCACTTCCTCTGCCACAGGGATGCACACACTTTCCACCTCCCGCACCCCCACACTGCTACTGGCCAAGCTGCCTTTTCATCTCATCTCCCCCTCCTATGGAATAATCTTCCACCCAGCCTTCGCCAAGCCGCCTCCCTTTCAGCTGTTAAACAACTCCTTAGGCTCCTCCCCCCTGCCATATATACTCCATGGGACCCAACCCTACTTGGGCCTAACCTACTTTTGGAGGCTACTACGGTCAGTATTGTACAGCTGGCCTCCAATTGAATTCATGCCTCTCTACCGTACAATTCTAGTACTTGTTTCTACCATACTGTAATGACTAATGCTTGTACTGTTTTTCTGATGTTGTACATACTGCCTCTAATCCAAAATACTATTGTACTTTTCTGCATACCTCAGTGTACACCTTGTACCCAGGTCACACCTGGAAACAAGCCTTGGCTCAGTGTGCCTTTCCCGGTCACCAAATTTTAAATAAAATTAAATACATAAATAAATTTCCAGCATGTTAAAGTCTCCCATCAGCAGTACCTCTCCCTTTGCTGCCATATCATGCATGTTTTCCTGCAGCAGTTTGTCAATTTCTTCTGCCTGAGCTGAGGGTCTGTAAATGACTCACGTGCAAATGGCTGATCCATTGCCTGGCTCAAAGGTGACCCAAATTTCCTCCATTTGCTCATGCCTGTTCTGAATTTCGGGTGCCTTGATGATTTCTTTGATGTAGAGGGCAACCCCACACCCATTTTTACCATCCCTGTCTTTTCTGAACAGTGCATAACCAGGTACAAATATGTCCCAGCTGTGATTCCTAGTGTACCATGTTTCGGTTATGGCCACTATGTCCAGATCAGCCTCTGTCATTACAGCCATCAGGTCTGGGATCTTAGTCCCCAGACAGCAGGCATTTGTACTATCTGACCATGGATCCTATCCTCTAGGATCCAGTGCATGGATCCCACAAATGTTGTGGAGCTATGGATCCTAGCAACAAACATTGTGGATCCTAGCAACAGATCCAGCTTGGATCCTAACTATCTGACTTAAGATCTCTGGATCTGACTTAGGATCCCTGGATCCTAACTAGGATCCATTACTATCTAAACCTGGATTCTAACTATCTGACCTAGGATCCTTGAATCCTAACAAGGATACATCACTATATGACCCTGGATCCTACATCTGTCCTTGGTAGGATTTTTGGTAGGATCCTATGTCGGATACAAGCACTATCTGACAGATAGTGGTAAGATCTACAAAAGCACTATATAAGCAACAGTACATAATACAAAAATATTTACAGGAAAAACACAGTAAGCAATTGGTAATTACAGGGCAATAGTACAGTAGGTAAATAGGGAGCATATTCTTGAATTATGTAAAACACCAGTATATATGGAGGTATATACAGGATATAACAGGTAGGTACATAGGTGAGCATTTGATTTAGTAGAAAATACTGATTATGTGAAACGAGTTGGAAAACAGCATGAAGAAATTAGGGCTGTTTGCAGTAAGAATAGCGGGTAGGTGCTAAGTGAGGTGGAGAAGCGAGAGATGTGCTACTTGTTATAGGGGCAGGAGCACGTGGGGAGAAGCAGGCAGTGTAGTTGGAATTTGATAGAGTTGTGTGAGAGTGAGTTTTGTAGGAGAGGTGATTGAGTGTCCCATAGAGAAGGGAACCTATTTGTAAAAGCGGATTTGCCAGCTGTCAAGGATGGTTTAGGGACTGAGAAAGAGCGTGAATCCCTAGAGCGTAGGGTGAGGAGAGTGTAGGTGTTAGCGTCTCTGAGAGGTAAGTGGGGAGCAAGTTAAACCTGTATTTGGAAATAAGGGAGATGGAGTGTATGAGACATTGGTGAGACAGTGGTGAGATACCAAAGGTAGAGAGAAGAGAGCAATGGTGGATTCTGAGGGGAGAGTTGGAGGCAAAGCGACAGAAAGCATAAAAGAGTGAGTTAAGCCTGGCAAGTAAGGAGGCAGGCACGGTGCAGAATACTAGGTCTGTGTAATCAAAAATTGTGTAAATAATCCTTTCAAAAGTTTGTTTTGAACAAACATACAAACCTGCCAGCAGATAAAGGCCATACAGTTTATTGAGTCTGCTCGAATGTACTTATACTGCAGCTACCCCTCCCTCCCCTCCCCTCCAGTGAACCTCCTCCTTACCCTGTCCCATCCCTTTCGAAGAGCCTAGATACCACTTCCTCTGGTAATACATTTCAACCTGCCACCACCCTCTCCTCGAAAAAGTGTCTCCTCATTTCCCTCCTGAACCTACCCCCTCCAATCTCAGATTGTGCCCATGGGTGTCCCTCCCCCTCCTTAACTGGAAAAGCCCTCCCATGTCCATCCTATTTATCCCTTTCATGTAGTTAAAGGTCTCAGTCATGTCCCTCCTCTCCTCCGTGGAGTACATGTTCAGCTTCTTCAGCCTACTCTCACAGGGCAAGTCCTCTAACCTGTGGATCATTTTTGTTGCCCTGCACTGCTCTGCCTCCAGTAGCCTAATGTCCTATCTCAGGTAAGGCCACCAGAACTGCAGACATTACCCAAGGTGTGGTCTAACCAGTGACCTGTACAGTGGCAGAATCACCTCCCCCCTCCTGGAGGATATGACTCACTTAATACAATCCAGCATCTTGATAGCCTTGGCAGCTGCCTTTCTACACTGCGTGGAGTTGTTCATTGCTCTCATTATGATTACCCCTAGATCCTTCTCCTCCTCTGTCTTGGCCAACTGAATATCCCCATCTGGTAGCTCCTCCTTGGGTTCTTTGCTTTAAAATGTAGCACCTTGCATTTCTTAGCATTGAACCCCAGCTGCTAAGTGTCTGACCAGGCCTCCAATTTCACTAGATCGTCCTGTAATCCCTGCCACCCCTCTAGGTCATCCACTACTGAACCCCATCTTGGTGTCATTTGAGGACAGACTGATCTTGCTCTTGATGCCTATCGAAATGTCTGCTATGAAGATCCCAAATAACACCTGCCCCAGTGCAGATCCCTGTGGCACCCCACTTGTCACTGCCCTGGGTGATGAGAGCTCCCCTCCCACCATCACCCTCTGCTGTCTCCCTTGCAGCCAGCTCACTGCCATCCCACCAGCTTTGCCCTGGCCCCTGTGCCCTCCGGTTTACTACCTAGCCTCCCATGCAGCACTGAATCGAATGCCTTGCTGAAGTCCAGATACAGGACATCTAAGGCATGGCCCCTGTCCAATTGGCTGGTTACCCAGTCATAGTACTCCACCAGGTTAGTCTGACAGGATCTGCCCAAGACAAACACATGCTGTCTGCTGTCCTGCAGCCCATTAGCCTCCAGGTGGGAAACCAGCCTCTCCTTCAAGATTGTCTCCATCAGCTTTCCCATGATGGATGTGAGGCTTACTGGTCTGTAGTTCCCTTGCTCATCCTTGGGGCAACTCTTGTGGAGGGGCACCACGTGTGCCATCCTCCAGTCTTGTGGTAGACACCCCGAGCCCAGAGAGGAATTGAACAGGTCTGCATGTGGTTCAGTCAGGACATCTGACAGTTCCCTTAGTACCCTGGGGGGTATGCCATCCAGACCCGGTGTCTTGTCCACCTCAGTGCCCTTAAGCCCTCCAGTACCCTGCCCACTGTGATTCCCCTGTCTGTCTCCTCACCCCCTCCTTGACCACCCCAACCCCCTTGGGTACTGCCCCTCCTTGCTGTTTGGTAAATACACAGCACAAGTACTCATTTAATGCTTCTGCCTGTTCTGCCTTAGTGTCCACCCATTCCCCTCAATTTTTAATCCTCACGATTTGGTCTCTGCAGTTCCTTTTCTCCCTGATGTACCTATAGAAAGTCCTTCTCCCCATCCTTAATGCCCTGTGCTAGCCTGAGTTTCCAGGATGCTTTGGTTGCCCTGACTACCCTTGTCACTTCCCTTGATTCCTTTAGGTATGTCTCTTTGTCCTCCCCCTCCCCATTCTCTTGTATCTTCTAAAGGTGGCTCTTTTTCTTGCTACTTTCTCCATGCCCCCCCCTCCCCGCTCACCCAACTAGGCTTCTTTGCCCTTGCCTCCTTACTCTGGACCCTTGTACATGTTGCTATTGCCTCATCTATCCCCTTTTTAATGACCTCCCACCTCTGATTAGTGTCCATATCTGGACTGATTCCTGCTAGAGCCATTTGCACTATTTCCCTCATCTTCCTAAAGTCGGCCCTTCTGAAGTCAAACACCCTTGTAACTGATCCTACTCCCTCTTTCCCCATGTTCATCCTAAACCACACTCACTGATGGTCACTCCCTGCCAGTGGTTCCTCCACTCTCAGCTCCCTCACAAACTCATCATTTGCCAGGATGAGGTCAAGGGTGTTCCCTAACTGGTCAGCTCATTGATTATCTGCTTATCAGCAATAGGAAGCTGTCCTGGAAGGCGTCCAGAAGTAGTTGTTCCCTCCTATTTGCTGTAGCTGGGGCACCCCAACACCTGGCAGGTTAAAGTCACCAACAATCACTGAACTTCCCCTTCTACAGATCCTTCTGACTTGCCCTGCTAGTTCCCTATCTAACTCCTCAGTCTGAGGGGGTGGTCTGTAAACCACTCCCATCCTGAGGATCCTATGTTCGGAGACCTGGACCTGCACCCATAATGCCTCTATGTTGCCTTCCTCCCCCTCCTCCCTGACACATTTCAGACCTTTCCTCACATACAGTGCCACCCCCCCTTCTTTCCCTTCTACCCTGTCCCTCCGAAATAGCTTATATCCTGGTACTGCCAGGTCCCAATTATGGTAGTGGGTGGCCCATGTCTCGGTTATGGCTGCCCTATCCGCTTCCACATCTGCTATGAGAGCCTGTAATTCTGCTACTTTGTTCCCCAGACTCCAAGTGTTCAGTGTTACCACCCTCCATCCTGTTTCCTTTACCCCCTTCCTTCTTTGTCCCCCCTCTTGACTCCTCCCTAAGTCCCCTGCCACCAGCATGGGATGGTAAGCTCATTAGGCCTCCCTGCCTGAACATCCTGCTTGGCTTCTACCATCTTTTCAACCCCCAATACTAGTTTAAATTCTAATTGTTTGATAAGTACTCCTCCAGCTTATGTTTCAGGACCCTCTAACCTCCCCACTCAAGTGAAGCCTGCCCCTGGCATAGAGATCCATGCCCTCCCATGTGCTTCCCCACCCCCCTACCAGTCCATACCCTTTGGATAGGCACCAATCCCTTAGCCACGCATTAAATTCCTCAATCCTCAGCTTCCTTGCTGTGCTTGCCCTGGGTAGAGAAAGCACCTCTGAGAAGGTTACTGATCCCCCCATATCTTCACAAATCTGCCCCAGCTCCACAAGCCTCTCCTGGACTACATCAACTGTATTATCTGGCAGGTCATTGGTTCCGAAATGCAGAACTATGTGAGGTTTCTCCCTACCCTTCCGAACATACTTCAGGATGGATTGCCATACTCTGTCCGCTGGCATGGCCTCCACCCATATTCTACTAAGCCTCTCCACTTTGCTCCCCCATCTGATCCCCTTCAGAACTGAATCCCCCAGCAATAGAATCTTACCCTTGTTTTCCTGTGCTGCTTGCCCTGTCTGTCCCTTGTCCCTTTCTGCCAGGTCATTTGTTCCCAAGTGCAACTCAGCTGTAAACCCTTCCACCCCCATCTCTGCCTTGGCCCCCCCCCATCCTCCTCTGATATCACCACCATTCTACACTGGTCCTCACCTGCCACTCCTCCCTGATGCATCCTCACCTTATCTCCTGATATCCCCCCACCCCTTCCCCTTAGCTACCAACCCTCTGCCCAGTTTCCTATCCCCGCCCTCTTATCCTTACCCATCGAAGCCTTGACCCTTTTAGCCACCCTTCTAATGCCCACTGGGCTGCTAGTTATCCCATCCTCTTCAGCCTTGCCTACTTGGTCCTCCTGCCTCATCTCCTCTAGTGAAGCCAGCACTGAGAATCTGTTTTGTGACTTCCCCCACTCAAAGTTCTCTCTGTCATACTATTGAGAGGCCCACATTTTAAATCTATTCTGGGGCCCCTTCCTGACCCTGCAGCCTATTGTCCTCCACCACCTTCGTCTGTACACGGCGGTTCTTGAGGTGGCCCTATTGATCCATATATCTCTTCCACCCCCCCCGGCCTGGGCTGCCAGCAGTATTCTGGTGCACCCCCATGTGCCTTTAGTCCTGGATTGTTTCCCCAATCTCTTCCTTTCACTCTGCCTAGCTCTGCCCTTAACCACATAATCTCTTCCCTGAGCTGTTCCAGTTGTCTGCATACCAGGCAACCCCCTGCTCTCCATGCAATCCCTAACAGGATAGCTGCCTCTCAGTTGTTGCAGCCTACTACCCTGCCCATGCCCCTACCCAACCCCCTGCCACCCATCCAGCTTGTCCCTGCTTCATACTGCCTGCCTCATCCCCTTGGACACCCCCCTTACCAGGGCTAACCATGATATCTGCTGCCATTGTCCTTCCCTTTGTCCTATTAAGAGTAACCTATCAGTCCCACAGCAGCACCCGGGAGTGCCAACCACCAATCCTGCCTGAGCACCTCCCCTATAAAGTCAGATTCGCAGGGGGAGGGAAGGATGGGGGAAGGTGGATTGGGCCTATCCAGTCCCCTCTTGAGAGAGAGAGTCATTCAGTTGGGATTTGCTCTTGCTGCACTTCCCAGCCCTTCCAGTGCTCCCTCTGTTCCCCACACCAGTAAATATCTCAGCAAGGTTCACAGTCCTACAAGCCCCTTTCTGTTTTGTGTCCAGCTGGCCAAGGAACATGAAGAGCAACACCCTCTGGACAGTCAGATAATTAAATGTTTACAGCAAAAAGCCAACAGCAAAATGAAGAAACCAAAAAGACATAGCACACTTCCCTCAGGGCGTTTCTTCCTTGCCCTTTTCCCCAATCTTCCCTGTGCGCTGGCTGCTTCTCTGGTCTGACGGTTCCTTGTCTGCACCGCTACCACTCACAGTGCTCCTGCGCCGTTCCCCTAACCCCCTTCCCACTCCTGTTGCTCTGCTCAGGTTATCATTTTAGCTAGCAATTCATGCCTCAAAAGGAGTGGGAGTGATTCCCTGTTACAGTATAAGATACCTATCTTAGGGCAAAGTTTCAAGGAGATGGAATTGATATAGTTTGAGAAATTTAGCTGGGAGTCCAGCCACACACCTAGGTATTTATAGGATTTGACAGCACTAAGAAGGGTACTGTCTAGCGAGGTGATTGGCAGGTGGAGTTGCTCTGGCAAGCCTTTGAGAGGTACTGAAGGTCATAGGAATAGTCTCTGGTGTGTTAAGTTTGAGAAGGTTTGCCTGGAACCCGTATTACAGAGAGAAAAAATCCTGTTGCAGGATGGATTGAACCTCACTTAGAACTGGGTCGGATGTGAAAAGGATGATATCATCTGTGTACATGTGGATGAGGGATCTTGAGCAGGCAGAAGGAAGGTCATTTATAAATAAGGAAAATAGAATGGGGCCAGGAATTGAGCCTTGGGGATGCCAGTGAGTATGGGGAGGGAGGGAGGGAGGAGTGAGGAAGATGTGGAATTTTCAAGCCTGACAGATTGAGACCTGTTTACAAGGTATGATTTAAACCACTGAATGGCAGGAGAGGCGATCCTTGCAACCTTGAGTTTGATTAGGAGCAGGGGGTTGGAGACTGAATCGAAAGCCATTGCCAGAACTGCAGCAATGAGATGGCCTTGTTCTGCAGCTGAGTGGATGTGACCTGTGACATGGAGAAAGGAGGATATGATGGAATGGTGCTTTCTGAAGCTGGATTGGTATGGGAAGAGGAAGTTGGTGGTGGAGAAGAAATCAGTCAGTCTGGATTGCACTAGTGTTTTCTGCAGTTTGGATAAGGCTGGGAGGTAGGAATTAGGCTGGTAGTTGCTGAGCACTGAGGGGTCACTGCCCTTGTGGAGAGGTGTGACACAGGCTGATTTCTAGGCTTTACTGACTATACTGGGGGAGAAGGATCGGTTTAATAGGAAGATGCATGGAAGGGCAATGGCTGGAGCTGTTATGCGCAGGAGACATGGGTGTGTGCAGTCAGGGCTTGATTTTGAGGGGTTTAGGGATTGGAGTGCCTTCAGTACTTCTTCAGGAGTAGTGGGGGTGAACAGGAATGTATCATGAGGAGGGTTATGTTGTGGGGCTTTTGCACCTGGGAGGGAAGGATGGTCGGGGAAAGTGCAGGTGGTGAAGAATTTATTTAGGGTTTCAAAAATTTGGATGGGGTCAGATATTGTAAGGCCATTATGCTTGAAAGTGGGGGTGTTGGTTTGGGAGGGGTCAATGAGGGAGTGGATTAACTTCCAGAAGGAGGAGTAGTGCAGGGTGCAAAGATGAGACCTGAAGTAATCAGTTTTGATGTGCCATATGGCCTTTGTGAAAGCATTCCTGATGGTGTTGTAGACTTGTTTGGATTGCGGGGTCTGGGAGGATTTGAAGAGAGACCAGGTCTTGTCACAGGTTTTGCAGAAGGCAGTTACCCAGGGAGTAATCCAAAGGTGATGGCATTTTCTGACTCTGGCTTTTAATAGCGAGGTGTGAGAGTCCCAAACATGCATGAAGATATGCAGGAACTGGGACAGGGCGGTATCAGCGTCTGGGCCAGAGCAGACTGGATCCCAGTTAGTATGCTGCATGTCAGAGAGGAGAGAGTTTGGGTCAAGTGAGTTTAGGGGGCGAATTTTGATGTATTTCAGGGCAGATTTAGGCAATTGGGTCTTTCTGGTGCAATAAGTGATGCAGTGGTCACTTAAGGCTGCATTAAGGACTCCAACTGCAGATATTCTGTGGGGATAGGGAGAGAGGACCCAGTCAACAAGGGAGTGATGTGAGGATTGAGTGTTATAGCGGGTGGGCTTGGCTCTGTAATTAACTGGGTGAGGTTGCAGGATTAAAATTTTGAGGTGGCAGATTTGGAGGTGGGGGAAAGCCAGTCAAGGTTGTAGTCACCAAGAAGTAGTTCACCAGAATTTGCAAGAGGAGGAAGGGTAGAGATGCATGCTGTGAGTTCATCCTGGGCAAGCTGAGGGAAGGCGTAGACCACCCCGATGAAGATAGGGAGAGTAGAGGGCAGAGTGATTTGGGTGAGGATCAATTCATGTGAGACATGGCAGGATTCTTTTTTGATTATTGTGCTGGAGATAGGTTGCCTTATAAGCATCGCAACTCCTCTCCCTTTTCCCTCGATCTTGCCGGATGACTGCGTACTCAGAGAACATCAGGGATAAGTCAGGAGTCTCAGTGCATGACCATGTGTAACCTCCTTACAAATGGGGGTTCCTGAAAACCTTCCTTGGGTTTGCCAAATGCCCACTGCCAGGCTGGTGTCCTGTATCTAAATCCTTTTCTGAGGTTTGCATGCAAGTGATTTGTTTGCTTCTGAGCCTGTCTCTTTAAGAGACATTATTTTGTAGTGTATAATTAATCTTGGTAGGGGCCGAGTGTTTCTGGGCTCGAGTCCCACCCTGGCTGTAGTGCTTTTGCTTCCTTCTGCCATCGCTAATTGTGAACAGGAAGCTCTATCAGGAAATGTAATTGTTTGCTGGTTATTTGCTGTAGTAATAATAATATTGTAGTTTGTCTAACCTGCCTTCCTTTGCAATTTGGACATTCTGTTTATCACCACCATCTTGGTTCCGGACTACCTATTGGGACTAATCAGTGCCTTTAGGGACCTAAAATGAAGACTGTCCCCGGGGTCTTGTGGGAGTGAGTATCTGTAGGAATTGCAGTTTTTACATTTTGGCACCAAAACAGACCTGGAGGGGGAGCCCTTGCTTTGACAGATAGATGGATCAACCAACCAAACCTTTTGTTTTTTTTTTGTTACTTTCTTATTTATTCCTCCTCTCCTCCCCTCGGCTCTGGTCTCCTTGGGAGCACCAAGGAGTCATCCCCCTACAGTCTGCTCCTACCTGGACAGTCCTCTGTCACCCATGTGCCTCGGTTTACCCCCCACTGGAGACGAGGTGGGCCACAACACCCCGATATCTTCAGTAGCATCGGTCAGGAGGGTGCCAGGAGGGTGGCCATAAATTGAGGGCAAGCTCCGGTGCACCATCTCTGATGGAGATGAAGGGTATTTTCCCATTTTCTAGGGCATGGCTAGTGCCCTGATGTCAAGGTGTTGGTAGTGACGTCTGCCACTCCCGACTCCTTCTCTCACTTCAGCGCTTGCTGAGTCTCTGGCTTCGCCAGAGGCTAGCTGAACACTGAACAGGGACCCCGTCCCTCCCGGGAGAGGAGAGGTGTCCTCCAGTCACTTGATCCTCTCCCCCCCGACCCCCAGCAACCCGGGCTCGCTCCGAACCCGGGTCGCCAACCAAACCTTTTGGATCAGAGGGGAATCCCAGAGCTGCCTGCAGCAGTGAGGTAGAAGTGAGATGGAACTGGAAGAGTGAGCAGCTAGACCCAGTCGAGCTGCTGCCCCACGAGGTAGAGTGGGGATTCGGCAGGAAGGCTAAGTCTGGCCTGCTTGCCTTCAGCTCTCCCTCATGGAGAGATTAGAGCAACCTTAATGTAACAAAGCTCAGATCGGAAGTGTGTCAACTGATTTAATTGTTGTTGCTAATCATTTTGGGACTGAGCCATCCAGCTCCAGATTACAAATTGTGGGTTAAAGTGCATGCATGTTTTCTTTCTATCACAGGGCCCCAACCAGCTGCAATGCTGGCCTACCCCAGGCTAGCCATAGTTCCAACTGGGTACCCAGAGTGTGTGTGACTGTATTACAGGGACCTTTGAGTGCATGCCTTAAAGCCTAAATTATTCACACCTTGAATCAACCACCAGATTCTGCCCCCTTCTTTGTTACTGCCCCCTTAAATAAATCATATCTAAATCTTTTTGCATTGAAACTGGTTGTGATGTACCTCTGTAGAAACAGCATTGAAGTACTGTTGGTTATTGTGCTAAATCTTATTTTACAGGGGGTCTCCAAGGCCGAACCAGCTGAACCAGCCCTAGTGGTAAGTGCAGCAAGTGTGGGGTCAAAACTGTTGTCAGGGGTAAATTGCAGTTGTGTATTCTGTGAACCATTTAGGACACTAGAGGGAAAAGAGGGGAGTAACAGTGTCCTGGAGGGCTGTACCCAGGTCACCTATGCTACCACAAACCCTGTCCTTTGGGTGGAGGCACCTGCTCCTAGTACCCAGGCCCCTCAACCTGCATCTGGTGACACAGGCAGGGGTAGTATCCCTTGGGATAGCGCCATTAGGGGTTACACATGTTTCAGTGAGGCAGAGAATGTCAGGGGACTGTTGAGTTAACCAACAATTTTGAAGGTCCAGTTTCAGCAGGGGACTCCTGATGTTTATGTGTGTGATTTTTAGGCCTTTTTGGGAGGTAGAGTTCTGATGGACTACATGGGGCCCAGGGTTCTGCTCAACATTGCCTGTGAGGAGCAGGGTGAGTAGGAACATAGAGAAGGTATCTGGGAGCTTCTGCCCCTTTGTGATAATGAGGGTATTTGATGCGTTGTGAGAATTTGATGAGGGTTATGCTAAAAGTCAACTGTGGTTGCAAGACACTGAGGGAGATCACATGAAAGGAGGGCAGTGGCAAGGGGGTAGGTGTTGGTGGGGCGGGTGTCAGTTGTTGCCTTTGGTAGAAGGGAGCAGTGGGGGCTGGTGGGGGTAGGGTTTATGCAGCTAGAGAGGAGGATTGGAAGGAAGAAAGCTGGTAGGAGAAGAACTAAAGGAGTATGAGTGCTGTAGCTGTGCTCATGCTGAAAATTAGTGGTATAGGTGTGGTGCAGGAAGAAATTTAGGCAGAGTCCAAGACCTGCCTGGCTGAAAGTGAGGGGGGCTGTGGCAAGTGGAGGTTCAGAGCAGCAAGGAACCAAACCAGAAAACTGGGAGAGAGAAGCAGAGCAGAATGGAAGGAGGTTCCAATAACAGCGGGGGGAGAGAGGAATAGAGCTGAGCAGAGGGAGGTACCAAGAATGACAATGGGGGGTGGCTGTGGCACTAATAGATCATACCAGCTGAAAACAGTTACTACTGGTGAGATGGCCTAGTGGACAGAGTAATAGGCTACAATGAATCAGGCATCTAGGGCCAGGGGTTTGAATTTCATGGAGAGGGTAGGGGGATGGGAAGGTGGTGTTGATTGAAAAGAGGCTGGATTATAAGAGTAGGTGGGGAGAGGGAACAGGACTTTCAGGAACAAGACAGTGTAAGGGTACAGCAAATTATATCAAAGCTAATGAGAGGTAAAGTCAGGGTAGCATGGGCCTCTAGTGGCCTAACAGTATAAGGAACAGATAGAGATTGGGGAGACAGAAAAATACATGGCTGGTCACATGACAGATTACGTGACAGGAGGCGACCCATAGAGGTAATGTCTGTGCAGGAAGGGTGGGGGTGGTGGGGTAAGGGTAAACAGGTCCTCCAACTCTAAAAACAGTTCATCTGACTCGGAGTGCAGCCCGTACCTGTGGGGGGGAGGGAGTCCGTAAGCCAGCTTGCTGGAGGGAAGACTGCGTACTGTCTTGGCCCTCTGAAATTGTGACTGCCTAATAAAAGAAACAAATAGATGTTACAGAATGAGCAATGGTTTAAGGGGTCACACTGAAAACAAAGGAATGGCTGAGGTCAGGGCGGGAAACGGGTAGGCTATTGTGGGGGAGCAAAGAAACAAGCAGACTAAAATGCCAGCATTATCTTACAATAAAAGCAGCACAGCAGGCAAATTACAGTAAATGCACAAATAAGACAAGGCAAACAGAATTCTCACTAACAGCCTTAAGGTAACAGTCTAACAGTACAAGATTGCTCAGGCTAGCAATATAACTTTAAGGTAACACACTGAAATGTCCTGATAACACCATGCAAAATATAGGGTCCGTGGTAAAAAGAAACAATTTAAACAGGTCCACTGAGAAACAGTTCGTCCGACTCAGAGTGTAGCCCATAACTGCAGGGGGGGAGAAGGGGTCCATAAGCCGGCTTGCGGAGGGAAGACAGCCTGCTGTCTTGGCTCTGAAATGGCAATGGCCTGCGGGGGGTCTAGCAAGCCAGCTTCCTGGAGGGAAGAGCCTGCTGCTTTGGCCATCTGAAATGGCAACTGCCTACAAGGGGGGGGTCCATAAGCCGATTTGCTTGAGGGAAGAGAGTCTGTTGTCTTGGCCCTCTAAAAGATATACCATCATAATGGTAACTGAAAGTGAGTGACTCGAATGTCAGCAACTCACTTTCGATGCCTGTTATGTGGACTACCCTGCAAGGGTAGCAGCGGGCAAAGAATAGGGTGACAGGAAGAAGGTGAGGGAGACCAGAAGAGGAGGGAGGGTATATAAGGGGTAGTGTGGCATGTGGCTGCCGAGCTGAGGCCATGGTGGAGTGGTGAGGGTGAAAGGCTACAGTGGGGAGAGTGCAAGGTTGGGGGCTGGACAGAGATACAGTATTTTTGTTTTGTTTTGAGATGTAATTTTTTTTTAAAGTTTCTCCCCATCCCCGACATGCACCTCCCTGGAGTTAGTAATCCTTTCCCGTGTTCGCCGTGTTTCCTCACTGGGAGTGTACATCGCCTATTTGGTTTTTTGGTGATGTACACTCGCCATAATGGCGAACACTATTCTGTGATCACTGTTATGACACGGAACCCTCTAAAATGGTGACTGCCTGTGGGTGGAGGGGGGGTCCATAAGTCAGCTTGCTGGAGGGAAAAGAGCCTGCTGTCTTGGCACTCTGAAATGGCCATTGCCTGCAGGGGGGAAGGGCGAGTCCACAAGCCGGTTTGCTGGAGGGAAGAAAGCCTCCTGTCTTGGCCCCCTGAAATGGTGACTGCCTGCGGCTTGATTTAATATATACTGTATTTTACACACACACACACAGGCAGACTGGAGACTGGCTGATTTAATAGCAGATATTATAATTCACTTATGTGATTTCAGCCAATTAGCACTCAGAAGCACTGTTCCTCTTACCCTGTGTACTGAGATCTCTCATACAAGAACGTTAGAAGTAGAGCATTCTATTTCACAGCCATGTAAGGGTGGCTTCATTTAATGTTTTAAATAAAAAAAAATGCTTAAAACTTATACAGTCAGATCTGGTTAATCTGTAAACATTTGTATTTGACCATTCTGTTATGCAATGATAATATATGTAATAACAAAACAGTGTACCAGACATTGTAAGTTCTTATTTTTTCTTCCAAACAGAAAATAGAAAAGCACATAGAAATACTGAACAGTTAAAATCAAATTTTTCATTTATTAAGCAGATTAATTTAAAATAATCCTTGTTTCTATTTTACTTGGAATGTTTTGCCTTCTTGCATGTACACGTTTTATGTCCAGAACCCAGTCCACAAGTTTTTACATTTCCCCAGAGGGTTGCTGCTACTTGTAGGAAATGATCACATACAGATCTTTATTTGCCTTCATTAATGTTATTGGCAGAGGTGGAGGTGCAGATGGTTCCTGCACAGAGTCAGACATCTTTATTATCTAATCATCTGCAGATCCAAAATGTGTTACATAATACAAATCTATGTATTTAAGAGTCAGTGGTCATTTGTCTTCGTTACCAAAGGTTGTGTAAGAGCAACCATACACAACAAGGCTGTGTTTTAATCAAGCGGTTTCCATGGTAACAATAAACCTTGGGAGTGCAGCTTGAGCGGTCTGTTGTTACCATGGAAACCTCGAGATTAAAATGCAGCCTTGCATGTGAATGGTTGCTCATACACAATATTTTATAGTGTATGGGCAACCACAGTATGCATGGAGATGAATGTTTCCATTTCTGATGCCATTTATGAGTGAACTGTGGCTGTTGTCACTCTGTTAGTGCTGACTGAAACTGACAAGACAACTTGACACTGCTAGCGACAGCAGCCAGGACTCATGCACTGTGTGCATGCAAAAGTGTTCTAATCTGTTGTGCTGCAGCAGTGATGTTGCTAACGCAGCACAATAACATCATGATATCACTGCTGCAGCACGACTATGCTGTTTCAAGCATGAATTTCCATGCAGAATAGCATTCCACTATATACTGTAATTGATTTCCATACATTTAATACATAACACTACACCGGAACAATAAAAACTAAACCCATCATATTATTATTTAATTGCTAACACACTATCCTTGCTTTACATTTTATTTAAAATACTCCACTATATATTTTCATTTTGATTGCTCTGTCCCCTGCTTAGACTGGATGGGAGGGATTTGCAGGAATTAGAATAATTAGTAGTTTGATCATTTAGCACGTAGTTAGTTAGTTACATACTAATGAGGTAAAACTAAATGGAACACGATAGATTTGTCTATTGGCTGGATGTTATTTTTATGCAAACTCAGGATTAAACAGGCAAATTTCAACAGATTAATTACACTTAGCAAGTTAAGGTTAAGTATAATCAGACATCTGAATTAAGGCTTTGTGCCTCTCATTCCACCATAGACTGATTCTCCAGCTATCTGTTTAACCTCTCCCAGTCTCCTATCTTAAAGTTCTCACTGCTTCGGCTCAGCTTCCCTCTGGAGTCCTTCAAGGGTCCATACTCAGGCCCCTACTCTTTTCACTATTCATAAACAATCTTCCTATGGTTTCATCCCACCGTAGTGCCATACTATATGTGGATGACCTGGTTCTCTATACCTCCTCAAACTCAGTCCATGAAATTAACTCTCTCCTCTGATCTACGTTGAATCCAAACCTGGCTCTAGTCCCATCGGCTGGTGCTAAATGTGGCCAAGACACAAGCTATGATCTTTGGGACCCAAAGAAAATTAGGTTCCATGACTACATCTTTTCAGGTATCCAGCCTGTATGGTTTCCTCACTGATGCAGCCCAAACTTTCAAATATCTATGGGTCTATTTTGATCTATCTCTTAACTTCTCCCATCATGTCACTGCTGCCTGTAAGTCCATCAACACAAAAATTGGTCTGGCTTATTGGGTCTGACAATTCCTGACTCCTGCAGCCAGGATCTCCCTCGCCCAAGGCCTCCTGCTCCCTGGCCTTTGATACGCACTGCCTGTCTTTGCACAGGCACATGTTAGCATCCTTCATATGTGGGATGTCGCATACAATAATATCTGTAGATTCGCTTTGATGGCTCCTCGCCTAAAACACCACTGCACACTGTACTCTGACTTCAGATGGTTATTCCCCTCTTCCCGTCGATTGGTTACGGGAGTGCATGACTGCGAGGGTTTTAAATCAGGCCTTAAGACTTTTCTGTGACACCAGGCATATGGTAAATAATTAGTCTGTGCAATGTTATTTTATGATGTTTGTTTCTGATTTTAAGACAGTTTTTATTCTGACCTGTTTCTGATTTTACTTTGTACGGCACCTTGACATTTAAAAGGTGCCTTAAAAGTATTTCTATTATTATTATATTCCCTAGGCTGCCTCACTGACAACATAATTCATTCTCCTCTCCCCTTTGACCTAGCAGCCATGCTCCTGCCTTGTGACTGTCTTCGGCCCCTTCGATCCTCATCTCAAGCACTGCTCTCTGCCCCTAAATGCTCCACCTAAATGGGTGAACTTTCCTTCCCCTACTGTACTTCACCCCCCAAATTCTGGAACTCCCTTCCACCTGATCTAAGAGATATCACATCCCGCCTCACATTCAAAAAAGCTCTTTTCAATTACCTCACATCCCTTGATACATATAACTGTACTTAGCTTTGTGCATTGTCCTGCCTCGCACCCCTCTCCAGGCCTGTGCTGTCTCTTTCACTTCCCATTTCTTCCTGAGCTGTGAATATGCACTTATATCTCTTCTTTCTGGTTACATCTATGCCTCCTTGCTGTCCCTCTAACGTCACCTCTCTTGCTCCCATTCTATACCTTACTGTTCCAACCCTACCTACTGTTTGGTTCATTCTTCTTGGTTACCTTGCATACTGAATATTGTACTACTGTCAATTAGGTTCTGACTTACCTTGTACACCTGTTTTGCTGCTGTATATTATGCACAAAATCTCACAACAGGCACTTATATGATATGTAACTATGCACCTCTGTAAGCTACTGTTATCACTGTATGTACTTGTTCCTATGTAATAGATGCTGTTACCTCTGTATGTACAGTACTGCAATGTATTGTTGACTTGTACTCTCCCAGGTCACATTTGAAAATAGGCAGCTTTGCCTAGTACGCTTACCCGGTTACCAAAAGCTAATAAATAAATAAATGAGGCACGGATTAAAAAGGTCTGACTATAAATCATGCAAGCTAACCTGAGTGATTTATGTAAGCAACAAGACACAATGTGGTGTGCATTAGACACTTCTAGAGCACAGTCAGTGGCACAGTGAGGCACAAAGCCATAGGCCGAGTGCCTTCAGCCCCTGACCATGTGCTAGAAGAGTCTAGCACATACCCCCGGAGTGTCATATTGAGCTCATGAAATGGACTGCTAGCAATAACATTTTTAAAAAAGACACTTTTTAATTTAACAATAAATATTGATTTATCTGAATAAATATTACTATGCAAGGAAAAATAGTCCTCATTTTTGGGGGGAAGGTGGGGTCAAAAAATAAAATGCAGTAAACCTCATGTTGCATGTTTTATTGTGGAAAACAATAACGTCATTTGCCAAAGTAAGCACTTCTGGTGAAATTAAGCTTGCAATTCTGAATGTTCCAGTGACCCACAGAGAAGTAGTCAGTTGGTACAGTTGCTGCTCATGATGTAGTAGGAGTTTCTACAGTGGAGATGGTTGCATGTGGTGCTGGGGATTCTTGCTGTTGTGGAGCCAGAATACTGCGCCATTTCTTCCTGTCTTGTATGTTTGCTCTCTGGTAACTCTTCAGGCTTGCTTCATTTCTATGCCCTGTGACTGTCATTATTTCATGACCCTGTAAGCCAGCATTTGATAGCAACTGTACAGCTGTTGCCCGGACAGAGTGGTTAGTGTCATGCTGGCTAAGGTGTGCCTCCTGACTTAGACCATGCTACTGAGGTATTTTAACCTATTGGCTCTTGTGAGTACCAGTCAATTTGTCCAGAGTTTCTTGTGGGAGACATTAAGGACGCAGGTAGAGAGCTTTGCGGTTTGACGAAGCTTTGATATATATTTCTTAAAACTGGGCACAGAGGGTCCCCTTGAATAGAATATATGCAGCCTCTGAGAGACTCTTTGTTAGGCTCTAGAGAGTTGTTATGGGTCTTTTTGCTTGCTCATTGAAATGCAGTGTGAGGTATTCCTGCCCATTTTCATCTTCAATTTCAAAACTGTTTGGTGTTAGCTGTCTTTGACCCTCCCTGACTCTTCTAGCCATATACAGCTGGATATATAGCCATACTTTTCTGATTACACCTATGGCTGAGTCAGGGGAAAGTGCTTGCAAGAACCTCAGTTTGTGGAGGTCTGCTGGTGTTATGGCTTAGTGGTGCTTCGAGACATCTTTTTTTTTCCTTTCTATAATGTTTGAAGCGTGATGTAAATACACGGTTTGAGGTCACAAATTTAGGGTCTGTCATTATATCAATATTTCTCCCTATTACTGCAGAGTTTAAATGTCTATTCAGGGCTGGTCTCAGACAACAGTAAGAATTTATGGCATATTCTGTGCCTGTTGTGGTCCTTACCTCAGCATAAAAGTGCCTAAATATTTTATTTAGCTGTGCTTTTGTGGCTGTTTCCATGTCAGCTGCCACTTTTTTGTGGTTTTGCCACTCTTTAAACACATTAAGTGCCCAGTCAGTTACTCTGACTGTTTTGCTCATTCCGAGCATCTTCTATAGTGTTATGCTGCTGCTCAGTGACAGGAATCTTTCACTTACTGGTGTTTGTGTTGCCTGTGGATGATTTCTATGGCAGATTCCTGCTGACTGATTCCTTCTGTAGTTTCTGCAGGAAGTTCCTGTACTCTCACAGGAAGACTCTGTGTTCCTCTTTACTATGTAGGAGTTCTGTCCCTTGAGACTCTGCTTGCTGGGTTGAATGGGGAGCGGTTTCACTGATGGTTTCCTCAGTGATGGTTGTCTTGGTGGTTTCAGGATTGCCCGATTCAGTCTGTGACTCTGTTTTGGCCATTTCTTGTGTAGACATGAGTTTTTGTGGCTGGTATTCTTTGTTTTGAAGAAAGTTTTTTATCTGCTCCTTAGAGAGGGGAAACATTTCACTCAGTTGTGGCAAATGACATTTTTATGGCTTTGAGGTATGTACTTTAACTTTTGATTTGGCTTCTTAGAAGATGGCGGCGATTGGCAGCTTGATAGTTCGAATGGGGCAGTGATACCTCATTCTAGTGTGCCACAGTGCTTGCCTGCACTAGTTGCTAGCCATGAGTTAGACACTTTCAGCGCATGGCTAGCAACCAATCACACTGCTGGAAAATCAGATCCCATTTCATAAAATAACTTAGCATAGTAGTATATGATGTACATCATGCTAGAGACTCCACTTGAGAGGCTTGGGCAGCCAGAACAGCTTAGTTTTTGTTCATGGTCCTCTCACCCAGACCTCATGCTTGGAGTCTCTGATTCTACAAGAGACACCCTGCAGTGGCCTTGTCAAATTATATTAAAAATATGATTCTTTTTCACTCAAGAATCTGGTGGTGTTTTTTTTTCTTTTTCAATGCTATAGTGCAGCCGCATTGCTGTTGCTCATTGCTCACAAGAAGAACCCAGGTTTGCAGTTTTTTTCTGGGAGGACAGAGAAGAGAAAGAACCTGTAATAAGTTAGTGGTGAGCACATTTTGTTGCATTAAAGAAATATATTCCTTTGTGTTCAATATGAAAAAGAGCTGCTAAGGCAGTGGACATTGGTGTGGGACTGGGCAGTCATTCTTACTTGAAAATGACAAGAGAAGAGGTACTTATGCAGTTACCAGTACATCAACATCTGTTGTGTGCACTACCCAGCCCTCTGTAACTCAAACAATGGCAGTGGCTCTTGGAATATCATTGGCTCATGGATTAACATATAAGGCTGAAAGCCATGAATGACAGGAGTTCAGCTGTGTAGCCTAGTTGCAGAGTGAAAAAAAAACCTGCTACTGATGTAGCACCAATGATAATGATGTCAGAACCACAGGGTAGGCTATCATCAGCACCAGAGGAATCCATTATTACTGTGGAGTCTGAAACACAGAGTATGGTGGTGGAGGAATCTCAGTCTGAAGTATTAGAGGAGGAGGTAGTTCAGGGAGTGGAGGAGAATGATTTCCAAACATTTTTCCCATTAAAGGAAATTGTGGGTTCAAGGAATACAAGTTATAAGGAAATGCAAGCTAAATAAGTACAACATGTGGAGATGGAGAATATGGGTTTGGCAGCAGTAACTTTTGATCAGATTTGGGTAATCAGGTGCTACTGTAGATGTCGACTAGGAGATGGAAATAGAGAGAGGCCTGTAAATCAGTATACAAATGGAAAAATGTTGATGTGGAGGAGGAGAGGAAGGATATGAAATGTTGCAATGCTACATGCAGCCAGTTTTTGAAAAGAAAAGGTAAGGGCAATGCACAACTGTAGCAAAGAGATTGTGATAGGTGAGGTAGCAGTGGAGGCATTAGTGGTCCTGATGCTGATATTGTTACAAATGTAGGCCCAGTCATGGCCCCTCACCATGACCAAACATCAAGGAAGCAACCATTGCCCCAAGCATCCTTAGTATGGGATTTATTCATTCTAGACTCAAAAGATAAGAGCATACACATATGTCAGCTCCAAAAAGTGAGAGTCAGTTGTGGCAAAGCTGACTCACATCTTGGGACTACTGGTCAGTGGAGTCATATGAAAACAAAATATCTTATTGAGTGGAAGCAGCACAAAATGGATGCACAGCTTGGTTAGAAAAAAGCTGTTTTCAGCTATGATGGAGGGTCTGATGAGAAAGTGGGGGTCAGTGAGATATAGCAGCAGTAATACTACCAACACCAATTCCTCTTCCATGCATTCCACAAACACTCCTACCAGTAAACCATCACATTATATATCTGTGTATATTATCACGATTACAGTAATTAACAGACTTGCCGCAGTCAGTAGCAATGTGCCCAGTCATCAGGAAGATCATCTTTCCAATCTGTGAATGCATCCCTTCTGCATCCCAAAAATCACAGTGGCACTTTCTAAACACAGTAAATATCATCATAACTGCCAAATGTCCACGTAACCAGATGTGTGTTCATGACAAATGCTGGCAATGGATATGCTGCCCTACTCCTTTGCTGAAATTGCAGAGTTTCAACATTTGATGAGTATGATAGTTCCTAAATGGAATATTCCATCCAGAACCTATTTTTCAACAATGGTAATTCCAGCATTATGCCTGGCCTAAAACTGTTCATCCCTCATGGCCATAGTCACTATGGTGTGGATACTGTCTACCTCACTACTGATATGTGGAACAGTGGGCCTGAAGCATCCCCTTCATATACACATGTATAACACATCACAATGAGCCCAGTTTTCTAATGTAAGTATGAAGCCCTGGCAATCTCATCTGTGCCTAAGCCACCACCCCCCTTGCTGGTATGTGGCACAAGCCACACTCATCATGACATGTAAGGATGCAATGCAGAACCATGCCACTAACGTCTTGTCAGAACTAAGCAATCAACTTGAGGAGTGGATCATGTAGCATAACTGGACACTGGGGTTCATCACCAGGGACAATGGCAAGAATGGGGTGAAGGACATTGAGGTTGGTTCATTCTATCATGTTCAGTGCTTTGCCCACTGCCTTAATTTGATTATACAGGAATTCTTGAAGCAAAATACAGAGCTGAATTCCATGTTGGTCTCTGCCTGCCACCTGTGTGTGCATTTTTGGTGTTCCACAAAGGCCAGAAACCAGTGAAAAATCTTCAGATTAAAAATGAAATTCCAGGGCCAGCCCACCAGTGCAGTGGTAGCACTGTTGCTCGTGATGCCATGACCCGAGTTTGGGGACAAGCTCAAGCC
Organism: Neoceratodus forsteri; assembly: GCA_016271365.2. Lineage (NCBI taxonomy): Eukaryota > Metazoa > Chordata > Ceratodontiformes > Ceratodontidae > Neoceratodus > Neoceratodus forsteri. The sequence continues at coordinate 561,153,792 of CM028134.1, forward strand.
ATTGGAGGGCAGGCATGGAGAGGGAAGCTGAGCACCAGAGAAGACACTGTCCATCATGGGAAAGAACGGTCAGTGGACTCCGCTCTGCTACTGCCACCTGGGTGACCACAGGTGGCAGTGCAAGCAAAGCCACAGAACAGATGGGGGATGTCAATGTAATGTAATGTAATGTATGCGGATGCATGCCTGCACCTCTTGGTTTCTGTTGGTGTCCCACAAGGGCTGGGGCAGAAAACAGGAAAACATCATGAGGCACTGTAGGAGGAGTCTGCCCATCACCACAGGCACCCCACTACCAATAGATGTACTCCTCTCCAAAGAATATGATTGTGTCTCCATTGGGGTTAAGGGTCCCTTCCCAGAGGCCCGATCTTGGGGGTATGCCAGAGTGTCTGTTGGAGATGGAGGCAAGTCCTAGGGAAGGTAGGTGGGGGGCTGGGTGTGTGGGTAGGACTGATGGAGACAACTGGCATGTGGAGAAAAAAAAGTACTCTAAATAAATAAAAATAGAATTCTACAGCACCTGCTAAAGCAGAAGGCACACATGCAGAGGGATTCTACTTTGTATTTGACTGAGTGGATATTTGAGCAGTACAAGGTACTGACAGACTTCACCATGCTGCGCAGAGTTTGGGGCACAGCATCTGTTTTCCTTACTATGGATCAGTGGAAGATGATAGACAGCTTGATCCAAATCCTCCAGCCATTTGAGCATATTACCCTCAATACTAGTGCAGCAAATGCTTTCATCAGTCAGGCCATACTGCTGATTTGTGTGCAGAGACAGACCTTTTTGAGTATCTGAGAGTTGTTTGAGTGGAATAGTGACCTTACAGATAATGGTTTGATAGAAGTGATGATTGAAACATGTGTCCACAGACTATTATTGGTGAAGCATGACGGAGTCCAAAGTATATAATATAAACAAATATTGAATGAGGTTCTTGGCCTTCATCCCTCAGTTTGGAATAGTGATCATCAGTGGCAATAATGTCTCAGCCTTTGATTTTGGCCATTAAAACCCAGTGTTGGTCACTTTTTTACCCTTAGGGGTGATAGTTTTCTACTGTAAACCTCAAGTCTAGTGTATATTTCTAGAAATGGAGAATAATGTATGGGTGGTGGTGTGCAACAAAATTTTACAGAAGGTTGGGCCTTTTTGTCTGTTTTGTTCCTATTATACTGTGTGATATGTACCTCCTCTATGTACTATGTAACTTGCACCTCTGTATAACTGCTTGGAATTTCCTATTGTACAACACTGTATATGTATTTGTTTTTTACCTATTCCTTGATTTGTACTCTCCCATATCGTGCCTGAAAATAGGCAGTTCTGTCTAGTGCACTTACCCGGTTACCAAAAGCAAATAAATAAATATGTTATGGTGACCATGTTAGATCCCAGTTACAAGTATGGGATTGCTTCACTTCTTCATGGTGGAAAGTCAGAAGTGGCAAGGCACATTCAGGCATTGATAGGGCTTGTACACAAACATGGTGAGAGTCCGGCAAGAAAAGGAAAACAAGCAGCAACATGCTGCAAAAAATATTTGGATTACAGCAGCATCTGCTACCATAGATACAAAGTCATTCTCATTCTCATCCTCCACCTCCCCCGGAGGTGCAAGGCAACATTTAACCAGTGGCAATGGTTTAAGTCCTCTATGGGCTATTCTTTCTAAGGTGGGTGTGTCCAGCAAAAAGGTGGTTTCTTCAGATCCAGAGAGTAGGATGACTTCAGCCTCTGTTGTGTAGGTATACATGGATGACCCAGAACAGTTCTGGCCCAATGATGAACCCCTGCTGTATTGCTAGAGGAAGTTTGATGTGTGGCCTGGCGCTGGCTTCAGTTGTCGTCAACCATCTGGTCAGCCCAGTAGTGAATGTATGCACAAAGAGATCCTTTCATGTACCAGGGGCCATCATAAGTGACCTGAGAACTTGCATGTCACACAAAAACGTTGAAATGTTACCATTTATCAAATGAATAAAGAACATTTCCTATCAGAGTTCAAAGCAAGTGATCAACCTAGGTTTCTTGAAGACAGAGTTGAGGACACAATCCAACCATCACAGATGAGGTGGAGGATGAAGATAATAGTGTCTTGATTGACAATGCATCCAGAAGAGGATAACACAGAGGGGCATTTTGAGCACTATAATCTCTGGTAACATCATGAATCCACAAATGCACTCTGATGTCCATTCCACATGAACCCCTTGTAAAACACAAAATTTACTGAGTTTCTGGAGAAAACTCCTTTATAAGTTTATTTTCATTTGGATTTTAAATTAGGAGATATACTCTCTATTATTTCATAGGTGCTGGCACTCACTAAAGTTAGCTTCAAACATAAGAAAAACCCATAATCGATTTGGACCCTACATCCATACTGTAACAGTTCTGTAATAAACTATAACTACTTTAACCACATTTTATTGATTACAGTACTTCACATGTCATGAAGAGTAGGAAACCATGTGATGCATGATCAGATCACGCTAATGTTGCTCTGTAGGGTAGTGCTGATACCACCAGGCTGCTCCTCCTTATCCAGCCTGGTGATGCCAAACATCTTACATCAATAAGAGTCATCATGAATTACTAATGATAGATAAGAAAGCATGACCTACTGCATCATTCCAGACTTAATTGCACTCAAAAAAAATGTAATGACATTAACTCTTCCAAGACACAGGCATTGCAACTCCTCAAAACGGCATTATCCATCATCCCCTGGAAAGTATACCCAGTGCTTTTCAAAATATTTTCCTACGTTTCCTCCCTCCCATGTGCCCTAGTCATGGGGTTCTTGTTCCCATGGGCACCATTAGGCTCCAGTCCAGAAGTGTCCATTCTAGCATGAATGCATGTACTGTATTATACTACTTTTTTCTTTTATTTTATTCGTTTTTACACAGGTTGACTTGGAGTCTGACAGTACAGAATAAGGGAGCCTATTTATTTACAAGTATGAGTATTCTATAGGTCAAATTTTTTTCTTATGGGCCAGCCCAGTGGTATAGAGGGCTGAGGCACTGGACGCCTTACCTTGAGCCATGCCAGCGACCCAGGTTCGGGAGTGGACTCAGTTCAGTGGGGAAAGAAAGGATCGAGCATCCAGAGGACAGCTCTCCTTTCCTAGGAGGGAGGGGGGTAGCAGATCCCACCATCTGGAAACTCCCGGTGGAGACTGGGGGGAGCAGCAGCAGTCAGGGTCTCCAGTAAGGGGATTGACTGTGGCAGCACTCCTGTGAACATGCACAGGAGTGCACATGTCTCATGCTGGTGCGCATTGTACAGCCGAGCCAATGGGGGGGCAGAAAAGTGGAAAAACCCCAGTCACCTGGTAGGTGAAGGTGGGTCCAGTGGGATGGCCCCCATGCACAGTTCCAGGTCCTGCTGGCTGACAATTGGCTGTCCCTCGGCTTCCTGGTCACTCTACTGGATTCTAGATAGAGCTCCAGTAGTAGTCGGTGGTCTGGCCCCTTGGGGCTCAGAGCCAGGGGGTTGGGTGGCCAGCAGAGACAGACAGGAGATGGGCTTAAGCCAGGAGTCAGTCGGAGGGCTTCAGGAATATGGGAGAAGGCCATACCCAAGGGACCACACTGGAGAGAGGCCAGGAGTCCAGTGAGTAGGGGGCATAAAGAAAGTTGAAAAAAAATGTTTTTCTTATGATTCTTGTCATAGGTCGGTGTCTGTTGATACTGCTACCAGTTATTCCTTCTCTGTCACCCTCCTCCTATGTGCTCTGATCATGTGGTCATAGTCCCCATGGGATCTGTCATGTTCCAGTCATTGCATAGCCATTGTCAATATTATGGTAAGTATCCAGTTTTCTTTTTTTAATAGATGAAACTGGAGTTAAACTGACTGTTCCAAGTTAGAGAGGCTCATTTATGTATGTGAGTCTGAATGTTTGCTATGATTCTTTTCACAGATCTGTCTCTGTTAATGATGCTGCCTTATCCATTCCTGCATTCTCCTCCCTGGGGTGCTGCCCCCAAAGAACTGAAGAAGGTACAGCTCTGCCCCTTCATTCGCAGAGTTTATTGTCTCTGTTGATAATGCTGCCACCTTGTCCTCCTCCTCCTCTGCCTCCTCTTCCCACTGGGAAGATGCCCAAACAACTGAAGCTGATTTAGCTCTGCCATTCCGTTCACAGAGCTTATTGTCTCTGTTGACGTTGCTGCAGTAGCACCATCCTTTTCCGCATCCTCCTCCTCCTCTTTAATGTGCTGCCCTAAAGAATTAAATATATAACTACCCACAGGGCATTTTGATAGATTTAACTGTTGTTTATAAACAATGTTCCATTTGCCAGTTGACTTACACTGGATACTGAGAAAGGACCACACCTACAAAGGAATATATTTTGGCCCGCTGCTGGAGGGACACAGTAACAACAGTAATGATTTTCATAAATTTAAACTGTTCTTTGACTGTTGTTTTGTGGTATGGGAAACACTGAAAAGCCTCCCTACACAAAAGCAAAGCAGGCCAATTAAACCTTTGCTCGCATTGCTGCATACTGTGTAATAGTGACTTTTATGAGTCAGATATTATGTAATGTGGCATTAGAAGTCAGCAAGCCAGGAATTGTTTGCCTAGAGCCACCTAAAGCTGAGCCTGGTGTGACTACACAAATAAGAGCAAGCGCCAAGCCATGTCTGTTGCTGGGTACCCTCTACAATGCTGACAGCACACCAAACAAATTGCATGAGAGGAGATGAAAGTTCCCACCACTGCACCAACTGCTGAGGCAGACAGAAATTGCTGATTTGCTTCTAACTGGCTCAGCTTGACCTTGGCTCTCAGCAGCTCATAGAGATTGTGCTGAGCAAGAGTCAGGCACTAGGTTCGAGTCAAGCTTGAACCTGACTTAGCTTGCCTACATCTACATGACATTTAGTGTATGGTGTTCAGTCTTCTTGTGGCATCACACAATTTTCAGTCTTTTCACTCTAGAGCCATCCATTCTCAATAGTAATCATAAGTAACCTTAAATGGAATATGTTGGGAAAACACTCAGTCTCTCATAATGGTCTGGATTTCAAAGGTTGGATGTAGGATTTGAGGCAGTTTTTTTCTGCAGCAGGTGCATCATCGGAAAATGAGCCAACATGTTTATGGGCTATTTGCAATCATGTTGATACATTTGCAACATTTAGCACATTATACTGCACAAAAATGATGCAAGCAACATTATTTTGGTGCATGCAGCATTTCTGTTGTCCAGCCTGCGGCACTGTGACAAGCAGTTAGACAGTCAGTTTTGCCAGTCATGTCGCAAGTAGCACACCTGTGGCAGACATGTGTTGCAACTCTTTGAAAATCGAGTTCAATGTCTTTGCCTTTTCCCATTTTAACAATATATGTGTCAATAGCTATGTACAGCTAGTGGGAAGAGTTCAGCGCATTCACTGCCATGATGGAACATCAGGCTACAGCATGTTGTGGCATCAAGTGCAATGCACTGAAATTATAAAGTCAATCAGCATTTCTCTTACTGCCAGTCCCAGTGTTTTGCTTCCTCCGACGCACAAAGGGTACACCAGGCTGACCCCAAATCCTCAAAGGATGTATACTTCATTCATTTGCTGCAGTGAGAGTGGCATGTCTAATGGCCAATCCAAATCCAAAAAGAAAGGACACCCATCCAATCACTGGATACTGTAATGTGTCTTTATTTATATGGCCACCTTAATAGGCTCAACGTTTTGTTCAATGGAGCTTAATTATAAGTTGCGGGCCAAATAAAAAATATTCACTTGACTTATACACAGGTAGTGATTCTCACTGTGTCAGGTGCCAGATGCTACCTATTGTATGCCCCACTAGTCTTCTATTACTATTTATAAAATGGAGAGATCATCCAAATCCAAATCCAGTGTTCTGATTGTATAAAACACATCACATAACCGTGCGTATATCAGAGCTCAGCTGCACACCTGTACTCTTACCCCCCTCCAAAACAATTTTACCATTTTATAAGATAGATGACCCACTCTTAGGTGTGCTGATGCACTCTGATATACGCACACCTTGGGTGATTGACGCACTCGGTCTGCGGCCTCATGTATAACAATGTACACCAAGACGTGCATATATCAGAGTGTGACTGCACACCTAAGAGTGGGTTATCTATTACTTAGCATAATGGGGCATGTCTGACGTCTGTGCTGAGATCTCTCTTTCTTTTGATTGTACTCATGCCTGACACCTGACAATGAGATTCACAAACTATATAACTCAAGTGAATATTGTTTATACAGACCCCTACTCGTGATTAAGCTCAGTTGAGTGAAATGCTGAGTCTATTAAGGTGGCCATATTAAGACAAAGATTACATCTAGTTATTGGAGTGGAATCCTCTACGTTTAGATTTGCCTCCTCCCACATCAGTCACTCGTGGTGCTTCAATAGCTCTACAATGACACATCCAGCAAACAAGAAACTGTTTGATTGTTCTGTACAAATATTTTAGTAGAAAAAAAATGAACAAAAATAAAATGCAATACAGCAAGAAGAACTACTTACAATGCACAAAATAAAATATCCAATAGGTCCACTTTCTGCATCTCCAGCGGGGGTCAGGTGGGTAGAAGTGTTGCTTCTTAAGTCTGGAAACTACTTTTTTCCTGCAACTGCCTCTGAGTTTCATTGCCTACTAGTAATGATTTTGAGTTCATTGTGAATGTCCTTGACCTTCCTTCTCCAACATTCTCAAGAGCTGTTCTATCAACATGAATGTACCTTCTCTCAGGCTTGGGGATCTGGCAAGTATTCTAGCTGCTCCTCCATGATTTTTGACATCTTCTTGCCATCTATACTCCTGGATTCTGGCCTGGAAGGCCTTTTTCACTTGTTGTAGCTGCTTGGCCAATTAACAGCTGAGGTTCTTTTTAGTAGGGATTTCTGTCCCAGTAAACAAAATAAAAAACATATATATTACACTCCTCTGAATATGAAGTTTGGAATGTTTGGCTTCACTCTGGTGTCTCTTTACATGATACCCCCTAACCTGACCTTGGGATGCAACATCACATTATTCACATAATATCAGATTTATTAATAATGCTGAAGGAGTCACATGATGCAGTTGATAAAGAGGGATGTAGCTTGATTAAGATCCACTTCAACAGCCACCTAAATATTAAAGGTGGGATCCTCAGCTCTCCTGCCTTAATGCTGTAGGACTTAGATGTCCCAATTAGGCAAACCACTGAAAGAAATATCTAGGGATGGTAGATTCATTTAAGTATCTTGGGGTCACTCTAAACCCATCGCTTAACTTTGATTTGCATATTCAACAGACTTGCAAGCTGGTCAGTTCTAAACTTGGGATAGCATACTGCACCAGATACATGCTCACCCCCTCTGCTAGTCTTGCCCTTGCTCGGGGCATACTCCTTCCCTCTGTCACCTATGGGGTTGCCACTTATACCTCTTGTCCAAATCTAGCCTCCAAAAGTGGGACATCACATATAACAATGTATGCCACTACGCTTCCTCCTCTCATAGGTTAAAACACCACTGCCTCCTTTACTTGGATCTGGGATGGCTTCCTCCTACTGAACTCTGGCTTCATATTTATGGCTCTGTCATTGAGAACTTTGTCCAGTTACAAATACCGAAACCCTTAGTGGATCTCTTTGTTAAGGTTAGCCAACACTATGACCTACAATCTGCTGATAATGCACCAGTCCTTACTCCTAGGCACTATTCTTCTAAAGGCGCCATGGCTTTTGCATGTCATACCTCCCACTTGCCCTTCATCAATCTTCCTCCCGTGCTTTTTTTAAGAAAGGGCTATATAACCACTTTGTCACGTCCCTCAGTTGCACTTGCTTTAAACCTCCTTAACCTGTTTCATCCTCTCACTCTGCTCTTTTCGTTTCTGTCACCTATGCTGTGCCTTTCAACACTAAGCACTTTCTCAGTTTTTCCTGTCCTTTCCCTTTTTCCTTTCCTCTTACAAGCCTCTCCCTAATGTTGGGCTGTTCAACTTTCACTCTTTTCCCCATCTTACCACCATACATAATTTCTTAATGAATCAGTATGTAACTACTTACTGTACCTAATGTGCTCTCACCACAGTATCAATAATTTATGTTAATCTATACACTATCTACAATGACGGTTTTGTGTTTCTATGTTTTGTTTGTATTTTGAAATCCTGTTAAACTTAGCCAACCTTATCATGTCATATGTATTTCAATAGTTTTGATCATGTATAATCCTGTATGTGTAATGTGTTCATGCCATGTTTTGTACTGTATCCTCCCGGGTCGTGCCTGAAAATAGTCATTGCTATGACTAGTGCACTTACCCGGTAAACAAAAACGAAATAAAATAAAATGAATAAATAAGTTGTGACACCTTAGATTTCTTATTTTTTATCTCATTGATCCTGTGTCTCTCCGCCCACCATGCTGCTTAACTAACTCTCCCACTGCCACCCGCTGCCAACTTGTCATGACATGAGCGACAGACTATGCCATGGAGGACATCTATGTGCTGGCTCTTAGTAAAATAAATTATTACTCTGTAACAGCACATGCTTAGTCTACCAGTACCGATCATGCAGACATAGCCCACTCAGTACCGGAAGACTAAGTTGAAAACTGCGCTATTGCCAAGTATTATTTTTCTAAGTGCCAGCATGTAGACATCCCCTCACAGCTTAGCTTGTCACTCATGTCATCACAGGACTGGCTATGGGAGACAGTGGAAGTAATAGTTCGGCAGCATGGCAGGCAGAGGGATACTGGATCAACCAGGTAACAAGCATTTGTCAATGCCAAATGTTTCCTTTCTGGTATTGGCATTGGTAGTGCAGGAGTTAAGAGACATGCATAATAGGAATGGCAGTGAAGTATTGAAGTAACGCCAACTCCCAACCCCACCCTGCAGAGACTGACAGGCATTGGGGGTGTGCCTTTGGGTCGTCGGCCATAACATGCATGCCATTCCACCTCACCCCACCCTGCAGACACTGACAGGTGTCGCAGTGTGCCTTGAGGTCTTCGACCCTTATGCTCACCCCTTTCCATCAGGGAATAAGCTGAGATGGGTGCAGTATAGAAGAATGGGGTGAACGTTAGAGCCAAAGACCCCAAGGCACACCTTCATGCCTGTCAGTGGCTGCAGGGTGGGGGTGGTGGTGGGGCTGGAATGGCATGAGAATTATGGCCGATGACCCCAAATCACACCCCCCCAACACCTGTCAGTCTGTTGAGGGTGGGCGTTACAGTTGGAAACCCTAATGCCCCAGATGTTTGTGGGTAATTTTGTTCCAAATTTTCAAAATGGTCTTTTTGAGACCCCACCTCATGAACAGTAGCAGTATTATTTCATTACTCAAACCCAAAAGGTGATTTCACACAGCAAGTGTGCCATTTGGCACCACAGGTGCGAAAACACATTTTGGGCAGGATGTAAAAAATGACAGCTGTACTATTCATGAGGAGGTGTGAAAAATGGCGATACTGAAAATATGGACTGAAAAGATGAAAAATTGGTGACGTTACCAGTGTGCGTAGAAACTGTGCAATGGCACAATATTAATGCAGTCATTTTTTGGAATATTTTCACCAGATTTTCAACATGGCCTTTTTGGGACCCCACCTCATGAACAGTGGCAGTATTATTTCATTACTCAAACCCAAAAGGTGACTTCACACAGCAAGTGTGCCATTCGGTGCCACAGGTGCGAAAACACATTTTGGGCAGGATGTGAAAAATGACAGCTGCACTGTTCATGAGGAGGTGTGAAAAAATAGCAATGTTAAAAATATGGAGTGAAAAGCTGAAAAACTGGCAAAGTTACCAGTGTGTGTAGAAACTGTGCAATGCACGATTGTGACGCAGTCATTTTTTGCAATATTTTCACCAAATTTTCAACATGGTCTTTTTGGGACTGCAATGTGATTTTGTTAATCTGTCCTGAAAGTTGAGTTCACACAGCGAATGCGCCATTCTGCGCCACAGGTGCAAAAACACATTTCAGGAAGGATGCAAAAAATGACAGCTGTACTATCCATTTGAAGGTTTGAAAAAATAGCAATGTTGGAAATTTGGAGTGAAAATATTAAAATTGATGAAGATGACAGTAGCAGAAAATGTGCCGGCGCTCACTAACACAGTCAATTTTGGATTGTTTTTGCCAAATTTGCAACAAGGGTTTTATGGGACCCCTCCTCATGAACAGTGGTACCGTCATTTCATTAACTGGTCCTGAAAGGTGATTCTGTGCAGTGACCACATAATCACCTTTTGGGACCGAGAAATGAAATGACATTGCCAGTGTTCGTGAGGTGGGGTCCCAAGAACCCCATGCAGAAAATTTGGAAACAAAACTCCAAAGATTGGCTGAGATATCAACCTAAGTTGAAAACCCATTTTGACTGCAATTATAGAGCTTAACGTCATTTCTTTAGTTTCCAGTTGGTCTTTAAAGAGTGCAGACGTGTTCCCGGTCCACAGAAGATCGCTGCTCCCAACCTCCAGAGGTAAGTATGGGTGAGGGGATGCAGAAAGGTGGGGTGCGCAGAGAGAGGGCGCAGGTTGGGGGAGGGGAACTGGTGGGAATGACAAGGAACCGTTTTCATTTTTTTTCAGGTTTAAAAAAAAATAGTGCTGGGGCTGTTTTCTTTTTTATAGGTGAAATATTAACAAAATGGATTTTGGCACACTGGGGCGGGATCGCAGTGTGCCAAAGTACTGGAGGGGGGTGTGGATCAATGCTGACCCCGGGATTGGGCACCCTGAGGTCAGTTAAGAACATAGGAGCTTGGGGGGGCAGCACATCCGACACCGGGAGTGGGCATCCCAATGTTGGAAACATTAAAGAAGTATTTTTTTTGCACATTGGGGTGGGCTCTCAGTGTGCCACATTACTGGGGAGGGGCAATACATGCCGACATGGGGATTGAGCATCCCGATGTCAGCAGGGGACAGACAATGGAGGGTGCGGGGGGGGCAGCAGCAGTGGGAGGGAGTGGGAGGGTTTTATGCTGGTGCCGGGAATGGAGGCTGCAGGGGGGGCAGCAGCAGTGGGAGCGAGTGGGAAGAGTTTATGCTGGTGAGATGGAGAATTGAGTGTGCGGGGCAGACTGCAGCAGTGAGAGGGAGTCGATGGTTTTATGCCAGTGTAGGGAACAGAGGTTGTAGGGTGGGCAACAGCAGTGGGAGGGAGTGGGAGGGTTTCATTATATGCTGGTGCGATGGGGAATGGAGGGTGAGGGGTAGGCAGCAGCAGTGAGAGGGAGATAACATTAACATTTTTTGTCCTGCTATGTGCCTGGTTAGAAGGGAGGGGGGAGCTGATGCTGTAATGATGAACCTGCCCCTGATTACAGTGGCAGATTTCTTTCAAGTCTGGCGCTCACTCTGAAACCACCATCACTGGCAGCTTCAGCATTAATTGGTGGCTGAGGGATGCACCCATTAAAGCATCTGCTGCACTGGCCACAACACTGCCACACCTCTGCAATGCTCTACTATCCCAATATGTTCCTTGTATGCTGCTCACACAAGCAAACATAAAAACTAAGGAATCTAACATGTTACAACTTTAAAAAACTTATTTATTTTGTCTGTCTCCTTAGTCAGGACCTCTAGGTCACACAGTATTATGGCAGGGGAGCTGAGGATTCCCCTTTCAGATTTAAGAAGAACAACTATTTAATTCATCCCAAAAACCACCTGAAAATATTTACAGCAATGGAGGAGGATTTTGAGGCCTTCAGCTGCCCAAAGCTGATGAAACGGCCAGTGAAACAGCATAAGGCAGGAATGCCAAGTTTGTTGCTGTAGTCTGGTGTCATGGAGTTGGCTAATCAATCAAAACAGCTGTTTGAGTAGTACTGCGATCATTGGTAAATAAGGTCATAGTGGACTTTAAATGGATCAAAAGTGCAGTGGAATCGAATATGACCGACATCACAGATGAAGAATCATGCATTTCCAGACAGAAAGAGTCCATGGAGAGGGAAAGCAGGAGCATGTCAAGAGAGGGCAACATATCAAAACATTAGAAGAAAGGGCAACATACCAAGAAGATTCCTCATGGAGAACCAACTTCCTTCTGTTTGGGTAACTGGAGGGACAAGAACCAGCACACAAATTGAAAAATATCCTAAAGGAGATACTTGGTTCTCCTCGCATGGACAGAACTTCCTAATACAAGTGCACTGCAGTTAAGCCCCCAAAGCCAGGCCCTAAAGAACACCTGAGGGTTCTAATCATGGACTTCATAAACTTTAAGGACAAAATATTTGTCTAGCACTGAGCTTGTGGTATGCCCAGCATATCCTACCAGGGGAATACCCTTCAGCTTTACAATGACTTGAGTCAGAACATGTGGGATGAATGGCACACTTTTGCAGACATAAAGGCAGGTGTTCACTTCATATGCCCAGCCTACCTCAGAGTTTGGCTAAAACTGAAACAACATATTTTTGTGACCATGGAGGTGGCAAAAAAGCACTGCAGGCAAAGTTCCAAAATGCTTTCTTGTACAAGCATCCTGCTTGAATGATGATGGATACCCTGGAGCCTAAGTGATAAGACTACCAGCTATGGACTTCTGAAGAAATGCCTGAACCTGCTCCTTGGTAGGCCAGTATATTCCCCTTACTCTAATGCCTAAGATCCCATCCAGTTCTTAGCCCAGCTCATCCACCCTGACTCTGTGACACTACCTCCCAGACCCCACTGGAGAACAGAGGAAAAGACATACACATCCTCAAAAGAATGCCTGAAAGAACTGATTCCCACTTTTAATTGGAGACAAGACAACAGACGAGTTCCAGAACACATACAGTAGCAGTGACAGTTGAGCAAGTATACAGCAGCGGAGTCAGATACAGCAGTTATATGCAAAAAAACAGCAGGGCTGTTCTTATCTTTCCACCCCTGGGAACTGTAAGTATTTTGGATCTGTACTGTATGTGAAAAAAAAAGGAGATTGCTATGCCATGGTACATGATGGTGGAGGCATGAAAGAATGGGAGGGACATCAAACAGCTTAATAGAAATAGCAATCTTTATAGTAGTTGTGCACTCTCTCCCTGTCATTCAGACAGTGGCTGACCAAGATGGTGAGTGGAGGGACTGTACCAGTTGTTGTTTTCTGAGTTGGGACACTGGTGGCTACTGGGGTATGTAGGGGACCAAGGTGGATGGTGCTGAAGTGACAAGAGTGGGTGGGACAGGTGGTCTGCAATATGATCTTTGGGCAGGAGGACCCATGACCACCAGGGTATTTAAGATTTCATATTGAATGGACAATTGGGGGGGACAGGAAGCACTAGACCACAAGAATATTAAAGATTTTATTTTGGGGGGGTGACTGGGGGTGGAGGGACACTAGACCACCAGGGTATTTCAGAGTCCATATTGGGTGGATGATCAGGGATGGTGGGCACTAAGCCATCAGGGTACAGTAGAAGTCATTTAATCAGGATGCAGATAATGGGGATGTCTGTTTGATTGGGATAATACCCTGGCTGCCACTTAAGTGGCTATTGATTTTAATGTATGCTGTTGTTGCTTAATGGGAACAGGGATGCTGATTAATGGGGATGATTCAGTTCCACACTCACACACTGCAGCTGTTAATAGCCATGAGTAGTTGTCACAGGTAGATGAAAAATAAGCCACTTGCTATTTTTTATCTTCTGTTCCACTTCCCCGTGCAATCCTCATACATAAATTTACTGTGCAGTACCTGCTGTCACTGGTACACACCTGCTGCTGCATCCCTCGTGCATTTTTCTTTCTTTGTAAAATTTTTGTTTTCTGTATTCCTAAGCCATTGCAATATAGTCTGTTGTAAGTGCTTGAGTCCCAAGGTGGGTATCCTGCGAATATCTATTGAAGGAGAACTGTGCTGAAACTGTAAGTCATTTTTCCCAAAAGATGTTTTCATTTTTAAGTACCGGTTAAAATTCTGTTTTTGTTCCATTTATACAGACCTACTAGAAACCTCACTTGGTGTTTCTGCTTTACGTCTCTAGATGCCCTCATATTGTCCTTTTAATGTCTATCCAATATCCTGATAGGTTTTTGATCTTTTTTGTTAAATTAATAATCTACTATATTTTTGTCGCCTTTGTAACTACCCTGAATTCTTCTCTCCTCAACAAATGCTGCTGTCTCTTTCCACACTGCCTGAACATTCTATGACATCAATAACAACATTCCAGGCCATTCAGATGAATAGCATGGAATGGTGTTATTGATGTCACAGAATGTCTGAGAAATGTGAAAAAAAGGAGTAGTAGCTGGTGAGGAGAGTGGAACTCTATGTAGATATGAGGGTGCCCCTAAAGCTAGATCATTTATTTATCAAAAATTAGTCAAATCATTTTGGAATGCATAACTGACATGGAAAAGAAGATGAAAGGACAGTTATCCATATAAAAATAATTTCCTATCTCCTTTAACTACCTTTTAGAACCGTATGATGTAGATGTCCCTCTCAGCCACAGAGTTCTACAGTAGAACATGGATGCATTATGCAAACTACAGAAGAGTAGAACAGGGGCATTAACTACATCATACAGTTCTAAAATGGTTATCACCAGCAGCATGCAAATCCTAAACACCCAAAAGGATAACTAAAAACCTGGATAGCTAGAGCAATAATGGAATTTGAACAGTTATTTAAAAAAAACAACTTCTGCTTGGAAAATGGACTTATAGTTTAAGGGTCTCTCCTGGCTTTATTCAGAGGTAATTACCTGTAATAGTGTACAAACAGAACAGTTTGGGGTAAGTTTCATTAACCACAGTGCAGTGGGAGATATAACAGCTCATAACAAATACAAGAAAACGTCTCTGGATAAATGAGACGGTCATTTAAACAGGAAGAAAATCCCACCGCTGGGGTATCCGCTTAAACAACTTCTACTATATTTTCCAGTTCCATGTTGAGCAGGTGATTAGGGGACATGGACACTAGACCACCAGGGTATTTCAGATGCCATATCTGGGTGACAATCGGAGGGCAGAGAGACACTAGACTGCTAGGGAATTTCAGATTTCTTCATGTTGAGCAGGAGATTTGGATGAGTAGGAGTACACTAAAACACCAGAGTATTTCAGAGTTCATATTTGTAGGGTGATGGGGGAGGCAGTAGGATACTAGACCATCAGGATATAACAGATTTTATATAGGGTTGGCAATTGGGGGTGGAGATATTTAGAAAACCAGGGTATTTCAGATTCCATAGTAGATGGGCGATCACGGGTGTTTTTGAGGTGGAAGAGTAGGTTTGCTGGCAAAAGCATCTAGCTTCACCTGAGTTCTTTTCTTTTAGATTTGCTTGTGAGGATAGAGCAAGGAACAACATTATCAGAGCAAGGAAAAAGATTAAGGCTTCTTTTGCTAGGCAAATTTACTGTGTGTTGTTATTTTCTTTTGTGCTCACAAGAGTTCATACTGTTTTTCACTTACATTTTACTGCTTTAATTGTCTCTGATTCAAATTGCTGTTGCAGGGTATACCTTCTGCTGCATTATTACAGGGTGTGCCTACAGGTTTGTTACTGTTTTGTGCTTATAGATTACTGCGGTAATCTCTGATTCAAATTGGGTTTTTTTGCACGGTATATTTTCTATTACTGCTTTATATTTCTCTGTAACAAAGTATTTTGGCAGGCTAAATCTTATCTAAAAATTGTTACAGGTGGTACTTACAGGGTTTACAGTTTTATCTATCATTAGGCTAAGCATTCAAGGCTACTGCATTTGTTATTGGTTGATTGTTTCTGCTCTTTACCTCTGTGTTTTTTTCATCCATGGTTCTTTTTCGGCAGGGGAAGGGCCCACCACCCACCCCCATCCTCAACCACCCCATCCTACACTCATTTTATAGAGCAGCACATGCTGACCCTCACCTTCCCAGACACACTGCTCTCGCAGGTATGGGATGTTTTTGACCTAGTACAAATGTCTGGCATGGTTTAAAGCAGCAGTGCAATGTCAAAAGAAAATTGTGCTTTTTCAACAGTTTATTCCCTGTGCTCTGCTGAGCATATCCCTGGTACTTTTTCTCTCTGGCATTGTACTATCACCCTGTAATGTGCTCTGTTTTCCTTTGCTTTTGTTTACATTTCTGCCACCCGCCATGTTGAGCTGGAACTCCCCTCTGCTGCAAACTGCACATATGTATGACTGGCAGTATTACACAGGGACATTGGGAGTGTTCAGCACAGGGTCCCACTGTAGTAACCAAAAGACGTGATGCGATGTGAAGGGGGGAGTGCAGCTGAAAATTAGGCAGCCACCATATTTATTGTGGCACCACAACAACTGAAATGAATTTTAAATACCTAAAAAACTAAAAAGCACTAGAAAAAAATATTTACGGATATGGACACCTCATCTATTGCTGCATGCTTACAGCCAAAAAGGAGAATTTTGATAATCACTTCCTGATTAATGTTGCACTGCTGCTTTAAACTCAGTCAGTCCAAAACAGAGCTCATTATGTATAATTTTGTTAGGGTTTCCCCTAAAGCATCTGTGATGGGGATGTCCCCAGCCTTTTGTTTTGAGCCACCATCCTTTCTCCTCCACCAATGTTTAAGGCATAGCCCTGATCCCCAATGCTGTTACAATTACAGCATTTAAGGGACTTTAGAGAGAAAATGGCAAAGGGAAGGTGACCTAGAGCTACAAAGAAACATGCAGGAACTAAAAGTATAGGGATGGGGAGAAAGAAATGGACAGGGAAATAAAGGAACAAAGAATTAGATAGTACATATCGTGCTAAATTTTCTTGGCAAATGCCCCCCATCCTTTCCATTTTTTCTTGTTGGGGGGAGATACTGCTATGCCCCTCCTCAGACACTTCAAGACTGTTTAGGGGTCTGGTGGTTGATAGGTGCACTGAAATACCTGGGCATCTAAATAGCCAAAAACTTGGCTCACTTGGAATTTCTAAATTTACGAGCCCTTGGCCAAAACTATAACAGAAGATGTAAAATTATAATGTGCAAGTGGTGCAGCTTCAAGTTGATCTATCTTTGGACTACTAAAGGATATAATATGCATTGGAAAGCCCAAGAGTTTGCCCTCAATGATCTGTGTAATATTGACAAAGTTTTATATGCCCACCTGTCCAGATATTTGCTGTTTTCTCAGTTTGGCGCTTACATGATAGCAACCATTTGTACATGGCACATGCTGCCAAAAAAGCTAAACCAAATGAATCTGTTACTCTAAGGGCCCTTCCAGATGACCAAAGATGTCCATTGAAAAAGGTAGATAATTTCCTACGGAGATCACACAAATTGAATCTTCGTCATGTTCATCAGTTCTTGGATACCCACTGAGTAGCTATTTTCAGGCTGTTAAAGTACAATATCAATTGCCCCTCTCCTGGACCATTTTCGATATTTACAGGTTTGCTCCCATTTGATGAACTAGACACCTGTAGTGTTTACGTGAAAAAAGTAGGTGCTCTTATAGAACTGTTTATAGGCTGCCTTGTCAGGGAGATCCCTGTCTCCAGATTTCACGTTTTTTTGTTTTTGTTTTTTTTTTATTACAAAGGTGGAACACAGACCTTCAGACCTTCCATTCTGAGGAGACCTGGTCCAAATATGCCATCCAGACTTATAGAGTCATGAATGGCTCCCTGCTTAAGGGAATTCTCACGGAAGTGTAGATTGAGCGTCTTTAAAACTCTGGTAGTACAGTCTTAAGTATTTGGGGGCTGTAATGGGTAAATATTGGAGACACTGTGGGGAACCCCCCCCCCCACAAAGCAGATCAGTCCCATGTATTTTGGGCATGTCCAATTATTTGGTCATATTGGAAACAGGTGGACACTGCTATTAAAAAAAATATATATATTCCACATGCCCCAGCTGGTTACCCGCTTTGTTGCTGCTCTTGGCCATCTCTCTCCCCCCCCCAACTTATGAATTACAAGGCATGTTCCTAAAAGGTTCTGATTAGCCTTTGACTCACAAAGAAGAAGCCCACAATTGAACATTGGTGCACAGTAGTAGACTCAGTTTATAAGTCAGAATGCCTAATCTTCCATTTAAACAGCCATACACGTGTTTTTGATGAAATCTGTCACAAATGGGTGAGGCACAGATTGAACTCAGACCAGCTATTTGTACCATAACTAGATTTTATTGTTGTGGTGGTATATATTTGCTTTAGTTACTGCAACTAATTTCACTCACTGTACCAGACAGGTTTTATCTGTGATTTTATGCCCTTAATCATTGCCTATAGTTCTTGCTTGAATCACCTTACTGTGTGTTGCACTGTTCTCTGCTGCACTACTTTTCTGTACTACCTAAACCTGAAAATAAAAAAAAAATAAGTATAAAAAAGCATAGATTCAGCCAAAACTACACAATATACTCAGTGCCACATGCCAGTGTATGGGCCAGGGCTCCTGGAATGTTCAAATTTAGAGCTATACATGTACCTGACAAGTCAATTAAAATGAATGATTTTGATAGCAGGTTCATTTGCAGTAAGATATTTACCAACATACTAGGTTTGACAACATTAGTCTGTTTTCTTTGGAGATGTACTGTAATACATTTGAAGTGAAGTTCATGTAATTGATGAAGGTTAACATTTTCCACTGTATGTTTAACACAGTCTTCTTTGCTAGAGTATGAAATCATTGTTTAGAGGAGATGGATGGGAATGTGTTTTTGTGAAATGCTCTGTTTTCAACAACTGCAGGATATCCTTTGTTTCAGTTTTACTGAGTGTCACTGCAGTTCCAGAACACTGTTCTTTGAGTAAAGAATGATCGGACACGGAGATGGAAGTCTGGCTTTACGTTGGCTAGTGGACATAGGGATTTTTACCCCAAACTTTAAAATTGTAAAGCAGTTTGGTGTGCAGTTCAGATCGATGTTAAACAAATTCATTTCCTTTATTGGCATGTCTTTACCAGATTGACAAAAGTTTTGCATTCACTGGTTTGAAATAAAATTTAAAAAATATTAGGTTGTCCAGCTATGTTTTCAGTTGTATTAATATTATTTGATCCTTGTAAAAAATAGATAGATGAAGCTGATGATGAGCCAAAAATAGATGATGTATGCCAGTTTTCTGGCCCCATCCTTTTTTCTTATTTCAGGTTGGTAATAGAGGAACTGTGCTTGAATCATCTTTGTGTTATGGGTCTCGTTTTATTAAAACGAACAAACAAACGGAAAAGAATCCTGATAAATATGCAATAAGGTGCAAGAAAGCCACCAGTGGGATTCCCCAGTGGTTGGTATCTGGACCCCAGCTGTTACTGGTGACTTGGAGTCGGGGGCGGGGGGGGACTAGCAAGGTAATTACATTTGCTGGCGACACAAAAGATAATGAGGTTGGTAGATTCTAGGGACAAGAAAGACACATCTGCATAGGGACTTGCATGTGCTGGGGCAGTGAGTCATCAAGTGAAAAATTAAATTCAATATGGATAAGCCTAATGTTCTTCAAATAGGCCTCAAAAATTCATGCTGGAGGTATTTAGATAGAAAATAAATAGCAGGACAGGGTATTAAATAGCTGATACAGTGTTGCAAAACATGGGGTGGTGCTAACCATTTCCAGACATGCGTAGTAGCAGATTGCTGACCATTTTTTCAGTGTGTCTATGGCACAGTTAACATTCCTAAAAACCTAAATTGTTTATTTATTTTAATGTTGCATGCTATGCATTTTCACAGCTGATTAGCACTTTCATGCCTAAACCTGCTCATCAATTTTTTTTTGGATTATTTAATACCCTGCTGCAACAGACCATGAAAAAGACCCAGGTCATCATTGATGCGATGCTGTCACAGCATTATGCAGCAGCTGGTAAGGCAGCTTGGCTGCTTTGCTGCAATAAAAACATATTGTGCTATAAAAGTGAAGTGATTCTTCTTTTCAGGACACTGTTAAGGCCAAAGTTGGAATACCGAGTGCAGTTCTAGTCATCAGTGTATAAATGGATACTGCAGCAGTTAATAGGATGCCGCAGAGAGCATCTAGGGAATGTTTAGGTAGGCTAGGTATAACTGTATTTCCCTGTGAAGGGAACACAGCACACGCACCGGAGTATGGAAGTAATACCGCAGGTAAGCATCACAGTTGTTGTCAACTGATGACTAGTTGAATTAGTCCTTGTAAGTGGGTTGTTAATGCATATCCTGCATGAAAGTATATAATTCATAACTTCAGGAAAGTAACTTGTGTAACAAATAAATGGGCTAGGTATGGTTTCTTTAGGGGGGATGGATAAGAGGAGCTAGAAAAGACTGGATAAGGTGAATTGAGAAATAGTGCAGTTTGTTCAGGGCAGTAGAAATGGAGGCCATACCATACTGTGTGTGTATGTGTATAGGGTAACGTGGGAAAGCTTGGTTTCACCCAGAGAGTGGCAAGCCTAATAGAACAGTCTCCAAAAGCAAGACCAACAGAGTTTTATCTTTATGTTGGATCAACACCTCACAGTCTAGAAAGAAAATTACTGGGTACAATGTTTAATTGAGAAGAAAAAGGGTAAT
This sequence comes from Neoceratodus forsteri, assembly GCA_016271365.2. Classification (NCBI taxonomy): domain Eukaryota; kingdom Metazoa; phylum Chordata; order Ceratodontiformes; family Ceratodontidae; genus Neoceratodus; species Neoceratodus forsteri. The sequence goes on from CM028134.1 coordinate 561,174,330, forward strand.
TTGATGTTTCCAGTTTATCTACTTTTGGGTGCAACAGCTGTCTGGGTGGCAGAAAACAAATTCAGTGGACACATGGTCCTTCCACCCCCGTCTATTGACTATGTGTAATAAAATATTCAAGTCAATTAAAAAAATTTCACATCTGTGTCCCACAAAAAACACAGCTAAAACTTAGTTTAGGATATGAAGATATTTGCATTCATCTGACATTTCAGATCGGCTGTTTTGCAACAGATGAGCATGTTCTGTGCATTTTATCTCTTCGCTGAATGTAAATGCAGGCCCCTTTCCTTGCATGGAATTCATTTCTTGAGAATGTTTAATGTCACAGAAGAAATTGTTATAACTTTAGGCTGAGTAAACAGGATATATTTGCAGGTACTATTGATAATTTCACTGGTTAGATGAGATAATGACATCTTTTAGTCCCAGGCTTAATCTGCCCTGAGAGACGAGTCACCTAATTTTTCCCAGACAAGTACTAAAGCTTGTGTTATGCTTCAGCAGTGCTAAGTAATTGTTTAAAGTATTTTTTTTTCTCCAGAGTCCAGAAAAATGTTTTACACTCTATGTAGACACATTTCAACTTGTGATGTTCAATATTATCTATCAATCTTTGCTACTGAGAACATTTGCATCTAAACGGGGTGAGCCCCCAATTTTGTCTCCGTGTCCTACTTGTCCTCCAGAATGCTCATTTTGTGACATCATAATCATTTCTACAGTAGCAGACTGTGATGTCATAGGCTGAGCAGTATGAGGGAAGGTGGGACGATGAGATGAGATTTGGGGACTCAAATCCAGTTTTCATGAGCAACAGGTATAAATATAAACCATTAATAAAATATATGCTGAATTGTGCCTATCCAGTATATTTTTTATTTTGGAATGTTTTTCTAGGATATTGGAAATATTACTTTAAATATCATTTCAGTACCAGAGGCATCAGTGTTCAAGTAAAAGTTTTAATAAGAATAACCTGTTCCAAGGTATTTTTGTAGCTTTCATAAGCACAAGTCATGGATGAGGATCAGTGCCTTGCATTTTACATAAAAGGTGGAATAAGTCACAATGTGGAAAAAAAAACACAAGTTACATGTTAACTAGGACATGAATTTAATTCTAATGTGTAGTTAGTTAGTTTGTAATATTTTTTTCAGAATTTATAGTCCAGCCCCACAAATGAGCCCCATATATCGTTTTTCTTTGTATGGACAACATTCAGCTCGGTTCATAGAAACATAGACTTTGATGGCAGATAAGGACCATTTGGCCCACCTAGTCTGCCCATTTCCCACCTATTGGATAAGCTGCAGATCCTAGTTAACCAACAGCCTTCTTCTTTCCACCCCCACAAGAATTGCTTTATGTCTGTCCCATGCATTCTTGAATTTCCCCACTGTTTTTGACCCCACAACTTCCTTAGGAAGGCTGTTCCATGAGTCCACTGCCCTCTCTGTGAAAAAATACTTCCTCACATTACCCTGAGCCATCCCCTCTCTATCTTTAAATTGTGTCCCCTTGTTCTGGCTCATCTCTTTTTCTGAAAGATGCTACCTTCTTGGACTTTGTTGATTCCCTTGAGGTACTTAAAAGTTTCTATGATGTCCCCCCTCTCCCTCCTTTCCTCAAGAGTATACATAGTAAGCTCCTTTAGTGTCTCTTTGTATGACTTCTGTTGCAGACCCTGTACTATTTTAGTTGCCCTCATCTGGACTGCCTCCATTCTGTCTATGTCCTCAAGGAGATAGTCTCCAGAACTGCACACAGTACTCCAGATGGGAGCTCACCAACTGTCTGTACATAGAAACATAGAACTTGATGGCAGATACGGACTGCTTGGCCTACCTAGTCTGCCCATTTCCCTACCTGATGCATAAGCTGCAGATCCTAGTTAAACAGCTTACTTTCTCCTATCCCCCCCACTAGAATTACCTTATGTCCGTCCCATGCATTCTTGAATTCTCCCACTGTTCTTGACTCCACAACCTTCTCAGGAAGGCTGTTCCATGCATCCACAACCCTCTCCATGAAAAAAATACTTTCTAACATTACCTCTGAGCTGTCCCCCTCTATCTTCAAATTGTGTGCCCTTGTTTTGCTCATCTCTTTTTCTGAAAGATGCTACCCACTTGGACTTTAATTCCCTTGAGGTACTTGAAAGTTTCTATCATGTTCCCCCTCTCCCTCCTTTTCTCGAGTGTATACATATTAAGCTGCTTCAGTTTTCTCTTCATATGTCTTCTGGTGCAGACCCTGCACCATTTTGGTTGCCCTTCTCCGAACAGCCTCCACTCTGTCTGTCTTTGCGGAAATGGCGTCTCCAGAATTGTACACAGTAGTCCTGATGGTGTCTCACCAACTGTGAGGGATAACAGCTTCCTGTTTTCTACTGTTGATGCCTCTCCCTATGCATCCCCCCAACCCTCCTATTGCCTTCTCACATTGCTTGTCCACCTTTAGGTCATCTGATATAATTGCTTCCAGGTACTTTAGATTTTTTGTTGTTGTTAGTATCTCACCCCCCATTGTGTACTCATCCCCTGGGTTTTTGTTTCCCTTTCCCATTCCTGCCCTCTTTTTCATCCTACCTCATCTCCCCCCCTTCCTTTACCACTCCACTCCCACTCCCCCCTCATTCACATTGTTCTCTCCTCTACCCCCATCCATGGGTCTTTCCTGCTCAAGCTTCATTGTGCAATCTCTCTCCTTGCTCTTTTTTTGTTCCTTCCACCCACCAATTCACCCCCTGTACTTTTTCTCCTTGTAAGCCCTTTCACCCCTCTTCAGACAAGGCCACTGACTGCACTTCACACAATATTTATCTTGCCATATTGTTCTTTTGTTTATGTAATTACTTTCCTCATGTTGTACTACCTACTGAAACCATTGTAATTTGCTTTTCTTATGACTTCACATGAAACCTCTGTAAAAGAGCCCTTGGCTCAAAGGTCTTTCCAATTTGTTAAAGAGGACAGGAAATGATGTCTAGTTGGCAGCTGTTTGTAGTGTTCCTAGTTTCAGAAATTATATTCTTATCCCTAAATGATCCATATGTAACTGTACCTGCATAGAGTGTGATGTGAAATACTGTATTCTCCATTGTTTTGTTTTTATTGGCAGCACTCTGCTGCTGTTTCCTTCATGGAACCAGTTGGAATTTTAACTGTGTCATGGTTTGAGTTCAGAACTCTAAACATGGTTCTGATAGGACAATAGCTCATACTTAGCATTCTGTACATGAACCGTGACATGGTGAAAACTCTAAATTACTAGTTCCATGAAGAGAACTGCACCAGAGTGCTGTCCATAAAAGGTAAATGGTTAAGAACTCAGTGTTTCACATTGGTGTTTGTTCAGTTGCAGTTAAATATGGATAATTTGTTGCTGTGAATTTAATTTCTATTAATAGGAGCATTGCTGACTGCTGCTAATTGGCACACATTTCCTGTCCCCTTTAAATAAAAAACAAATAAATAAATAAAAGACGCATTACCTTGCACTTCTTTGCGTTGAATCTGAACTGCCATACATTTGACCATTCCTCCAACCTTGCCAAGTGCCTTTTCATCCTTTCCACCCCACCTTGTGTATCAACCCAGTTGCAGATCTTTGTGTAGTCAGCAAAGAGACATACTTTGTCTCCCACATGCTCTTTAAAGTCACTTATAAAGACATTAAAGAGGACTGGTCCCAGTGCTGAACCCTGCAGTACTCCACTAGTTACCCTCCTTTCTTCACTGTGGACTCTGTTTACTACTACCTTTTGTGTCCTGTTGTCCAACCAATTTTTCATCCAGGCACCCACTCCAAGGCTGGCTAACTTGTATATTAATATTTAGTGTGGGACTGTGTCAAATGCCTTGCAGTGCTGAGTGGGTTGCTTTTCTATTGCTTTCTGTTGCGTTTGGAGGCTTGTCCCGGGAGGCTCTGTGCAGTTGCTGGCAGGGATGGATAGGTATTGGAAGAGGTGTTACACCTTACAATTATAGCTACACTTGCGCTAGCAGGGGACATTGAACTAAACCCAGGACCGCCAACCCAGTCCATACCTACACGGGCTGGCCGGCCAGTGGTTAAAGGGCTGAAGGTGACCCATCTAAATGTCAGAAACCTGCTCCCAAACCTAACGGAACTTTGTGTCTGGGTAACTTGGAACAGTCCTGACATTCTTGGAATTACAGAAACCTGGCTGAAGTCTTCCACCCTCAGCTCAGCATGTGCCTTCCCTGGTTACAACCTTATCCACCAAGATCGTCCGGGAAGTAAGAGAGGTGATGGCATCCTGGTCTACTACAGGAACCATCTAAATCTGTCCGCCCTCCCTGATCAACAGACCATGCAGTCCCCAACGTGAGGCTCTGCACACGGTACTGTTACTAGGGATGGCAAAAAAGATTCACATTGTATTTGCATGCAATCCTCCAAAAGGAGGCGTAGAGGGACTGACTGGTCTCCTTGGTGCAGTTGGTGCTGCAACACGGCAGAATGAGCTAATCATTCTGGGTGACCCCAACCTAAATTGGTTGGGTGGCAATGCCAAGGCCTTTGAACCCTCACTTACCAGTCTCTCTCTGACTCAACTTGTCAAGGATCCTACCAGATGCCCTACTAGTGGTGGTAAAGGCTCACTCCTGGACTGGATCCTGACAAACAGACCAGATAGGATCAGCTCATCTATCTCTGATCACTCCCCGGTGTACTGTGTCTAGAGGGTACCACATTAAAAAATTCCCCATAAAATTATCCAGATCAGAGACTACTCCAAGTTTGATCTGTCCTCCTTTCAAAATGACATCAAGTACACAGATTGGGGGGCAGTTTGGAATGCTGAGGACCCCGCATCCGCTGTCGGTCACTTTACTTGCTCTCTAAGGGCCTTGCAGGAGAAACATGCCCCCCTCATCAGACGGAGGGTGAGGGGAATGGCTACTAAATGGCTTCATGGTAGCCTCCTGGCACTCCTCAACACTAGAGATAAGTGCTGGGCCAAGTTCAAGGCCATGGCTGACCAAGCCATCTTTCTGAGATATAGACAACTCAGAAATGAATGCAAAAAGAACATTAGGATTGCCAAGAGTGAATTTTGCAAATCTGCTTTATTGAACTCAGCTAGGGATCCTAGAAGGTTCTGGAGGAACATTAAACAAGTTGTGAGTGGTACACAGAGCACTGAGTCCACTGACATGATAATCGATGGTTCGAGCTGTAACAACTCGGAAACCATCGCCAACTCCTTCATCCATTATTTTGCGGATCTGTCAGAGTACACCTCGTCATTCCCAAATGATGTCAGTGGCAATCAGTCCACAGCACCATCTTCACTCCGCCCGCCTTTTCTGTTCAGGGCAGTGGTAGCTCAAGAGGTGCAGAAACTGCTAGCGGGACTCTCCCCCTACTCAAGTGACGGACAAGATGGCTTAGAACCCAAGCTCCTCAGTCTTGGTGCCCCCTGGCTGGCACCTCTGGTGGCACACATTTTCAATCTGTCCCTGGCAACTGGAGTTATCCCAGACATATGGAAGGTTGCCAGGGTAGTCTCAATCCTTAAACAAGGGAACCCTAAACTGTTAGAGAACTATTGCCCTATATCCTGTCGGCGGCTAGCAAACTACTGGAGAAAGTTGTGACAGGGCAACTAGCAGAGTACTTACAGGCACATGACATAATGACTCCTGTACAGCATGGATTCAGGAAGGGGCATGGTACCTCACCATCCCTAGTTACTGTTACATCATGGATCAGGGAGGCCATGGACCAGGGTAAACTCTTGGGGGCTCTCTTCATTGACCTCTCGAAGGCGTTTGACCTGGTCGACCATGCCATGCTGTCAACTCAGCTAAGCGCAATTGGTCTTTCCACTACTGCTCTTAGCTGGTTCAACAACTACCTATATGGTAGAATGCAGTGGGTCAGATTTGGCAAAGAGCTTTTGGGTCCCATCCCAGTAACGGTAGGGGTCCCCCAAGGCTCCGTCCTTGGACCAATGCTCTTCTCCATTTTTATAAATAACCTCCCCGATACCGCAGGCCACTGTAAACCAATTCTCTACGCAGATGATCTGGTTATCCTGTCTCACTCCCATGAGGTGGTGGTCATCAATCAACAATTGAGTGAAGACCTTTATAAACATTCAGGCATGGATCCTGAACCACAAGCTTGTCCTTAACCTAAAAAAAAAACCCAGGCCATGCTCTTTGGGTCCCGGGCAAAGATTAAGGCTGCCCATGTACCGTTTTATGTATCCGGCAAGGGAGATGTCCCGATCCCTATCACGGACAACTTCAAATACTTGGGAGTAATGCTGGACCCACAGCTTGATCTTGGCCTTCATATTCAGAGGATATGTAAAACAGTCAACTGTAAACTGGGTCTGGCCTACAGGGTAAAAAATAACCTCACACCAGCCGTGCGTGCTGCCCTTGTGAGAGGGATGCTTCTCCCCTCTTTGTGTTATGGGCTCCTGCTGTTTGCTAGCACCACTAAGGCCCATCTCTCCAGGTGGTTGACAGCTTATAATAATATCTGTCGCTTCGCCCTATCAGCCCCCCGGCTTACTCATCACTGTGAGCTCTACAACAAGCTACACTGGCTCTCGCCTACAAAGTACATTAACTTTGTCCTTGGTTGCTTCACTGGTAAGGTCCTCAACACGGGTACCCCTCCAGGGGTGGCAAGCTTGCTGGCCCAAACTGCCCCCTCATCATATCACCTTAGGTTTCAGGGGTCTGCCACACTCAAGGTACCTGTGACTAGGACCAAGATGAGCGAAAGGGACTTCACAAGATGTGCCCCTAAACTTTGGAATACCTTCCCAACCCAGGTCTGTGCTGCCCCCTCGCAGGGCAGCCTGTGCTCTTCCCTATGGAGCCATCTTAAAAGTGCATCGGCCTGCGGATGTCAAAAACCCCCATGACCTATGTTTAACACTTGCACCCATACAAAACTGCCGGCCCTTAAAATGTAGTATTTCTGTACTGCCACAAGCTTGATGCAAGATGTGTAATCTTACCTGTAGTCTCTTGACGTGTAACCTGTTCCTAATCATGGGATGTGTAATCTTACCTTGTAGTCTCATGATGTGTAACCTCTTCCTAATTATGGGATTTGTAATCTTACCTTTTAGTCTCATGATGTGTGACCTGTTCTTAATTATGTACCATGTTGTCCCAAGTGTGTAAGTATGTAATTTCCTGTACTCTCCCAGGTCGTACCTGAAAATAGGCAAATTGCTTGTCTAGTGTACTTACATGGTTAACAAAAGCTAAATAAGTACCTATTTCTTTTTATACAAAAGCAATACAAAAATAAATAACTGTAACGGATTGCATTTTTTGAAAGTAATAGGTTAGTTACTAGTTGCTTTCAGATAAATGTAATCCGTTACAGTTATGTATTTCTTTTGCATAAAAAGACATAAATAATTGTAACTGTAAGGTGTATTGCTTGTTTCGGTGCTTCTCCGTCCTTGCTGGTGGCTGAGCGGAGCTTCCTGGGACAAGTTTCCGGAGGCAGTGGAAAGTAGTGGAAAAGGTAACTTTCCCAACACTGATGCCTTGCTAAAATCTAGCTAGGCCATATCCACAACCCCTCCCTGGTCTACTACTTTGGTCACCCAGTCAAAGAAATCTATTAGATTCGTCTGACATGACCTTCCCGCTGTGAATCCATGCTGCCTTGTATCCTGTGCCCTACTGGCCTCTAGGTACTCAACAGTTCTTTCCTTCAGAAGTGATACCATCATTTTCCCTACCACTGAGGTCAAACTAACTGGTCTGTAGTTTCCTGCCTCTGCCCTGCTCCCACTTTTGTGAAGTGGAATCGCATCCGCCCTCCCCCAGTCCTCAGGTACCACCCCATCCTCCCATGATTTGTCAGAGAGTAGTCAGTGGTGTTTCTAGTTCTACCCTTAGTTCTTTTAGAATTCTGGGGTGAATCCCATCAGGCCCCATTGCTTTGTTCACCCTCAGTTTCAAGAGTTCTTTCAAAACCCTTTCTTCTGTGAATGGACTGGTATGCCCCCCCATCCAGAGTGTTTCTCTTGTTTGGTTTAGGTACCTCCCCCTCCTCTTCCGTTGTGACTACTGAGCAGAAATATTCATTCAGTATCCCTGCTTTTTCACTGTCACCCTCTGCCCACATTCCCTCCCCTTTATTAAGCCTCAGTATCCCCTCCCTTGGTCTTTCTTTGCTCCCTAATGTACCTATAAAGGTTTTGTCCCCCTTTCTAACAGAGTTGGCTATCTTTTCCTCGGTTTTAACCTTTGCTATTCTGACTGCTTTCCCTGCTTCCTTCTGCTTTAACTGATAAAGTTCTCTGTCCTGCTCCTTCTGTCTTTTCTCATATTTCCTGAATGCTATCCTTTTCTTCTTAACCTTCCCTGTTACCTCTTTTGAGAACCATAATGTTTTTTCCTTTGTTTTGTTTTGCTGATTCGCTTCACACAAAGGCTTGTTGCATCTGTGATGGCTATTTTGATTATTCCCCATTGTTCCTCCATCCCTCCTTCTTGCCCATTTACTAGTACTTTTCTGAGGCACTCTCTCATTTTCCCAAAGTCAGTCCTCCTAAAGTCCAGTACTCTTGCTTTTGTATGGCTTGACTCTATGGCTATGTTTGTTGTGAACCACGCTGTTTGGTGGTCGCTTGTTCCCAGATGGCTACCCACTTCTAAATCTGAGATCCTTTATCTGTTCCCGTTTGAGAGTACCAGGTCTAAGATTGCTCCCTCCCGAGCAGGTTTCAACACTAGCTGTCTGAGGCATGCCCCCTATTGGGCATCAAGAATGACCCTGCTCTTGGATGTGCCTGCAGCAAAGGTGCTCCAGTTAACATCTGGCATATTCAGGTCCCCCATCAACAATATCTCCCCTTTTTCTGCCCTTCTAAGGATGCCTTCTATCATTTCCTTGTCCATTCCCTGCCCCTGAGATGGGGCTCTGTACACAACCCCCATGCGGATTGTGGTGCCATTTCCTGTCTCCAGGGTGACCCATTGTGACTCATCTACTTACTGTTTACTCTTTAGTTCTGTTGCTTTAATCCCGTCCCTTACATAGAAAGCTACTACGTCTCCTCTTTTACCCTCCCTGTCCCTCCTATAGATTATGTATCCTGGTATGTTGACATCTCAGTCATGGTTCTCTGTGTACCATGTTTCAGTGACTGCCACAATATCCAGGCATCCCTCTTCCATCAAGGCCACTAGTTCAGGGAGCTTGTTACACAGACTGGGCATTGGTACTCGTCACATTCCATTTTTTGATGACCTTACCATCCCTGTCCTTACTGCCTGCCTACTGTACAGAGGGATAACAGCTTACATACTAACATATTAAAATGCCAGGAGAGGAGGCCTAATGGTCTTTCGTGTCCGCTCGATAGTCTGCACCCATACTGGGAACCGATTTTGCTGTCTCCCCCTCCCCCTTCGGTTTCACTGTCCCCAGTCCAAGATGTTATCCTTGTATTGGACTTCGTCAGCTTCACCCTCCCTCTATACCTGTCCCATTCCCTCTTAAACCCTCCACAGTCTCTGCCTCCACCAGTTCTTTGGGCAGCGCATTCCACGGTTCTATCACCCTCTCAGTGAAGTAACATCTCCTCCTCCCCCGAGTCCCCCCCCCAGCTTCCATCCGTGTCCTCTAGTTGCCCCCTTTCCTTTGGAGCACTCTGACTGCCCACCCCATTAATTAATTAGTCTTAATCTACTTATTCTGTATGTGTATGTATATTTTACCCATTACTGCTCACTGTAGACTATCTGTTCATCTTGCTCTCCTGTAACTACGTACGTTGCTCTGTTGTTGTTATGTACCTTGTTTGAACCTGTATTTTTCACTGTACTCTCCCGGATTGTACCAAAAAATAGCCATACAGGTTGTCTAGTGTACCTACCTGGTCAACAAAAGCTAAACAAATAAATAAATTCCCTTTACGTACTTGAAGACCTCTATCATGTCCTTCCTCTCCTTCAGGGTGTACATGCTGAGCTCCTTGATTCTCTCCTCGTAGGTCCTTTCCCCCAGGCCCCAGATCATTTTGGTAGCCCTCCTTTGGACCCTCTCTAGGTGTGCAATGTCCCTTTAAGTGCAGTCTCCAAAACTGCACACAGTACGCAAGGTGTGGCTTAACCAAGCAGTTATACAGAGAAAGGATCACTTCCGGCCTTCTGGAGGTAATATTCCTAGCATTGCATCCTAGCATCCTATTTGCTTTTGCCGCTGCCCTCCTACAGGTCTCCGAGTTGTTCTTTCTGACATCTACCACCACCGTCTTACCCAAATCATTACATTAACACTGTGTTATTCAATAAACAAAAACAAATTGATAAATCTAGGAGATCAGTTCATGTAAATAAAATCTATGTTCCCAAAATTACTAATAAATATGGTGAACGAACTTTGGGCTATCAAGCATCAAAACACTGGAACATTTTACCCTTTTCAGCACATACATCAGAATTTTATGACTTATTTGTTCAAGAAATAAATGATATTAGTAAATTTTAGATACGCTTGCACTTAGAGGGTAGAATAGATTATTCTACCTGCCAAGTAATTATTACTGTATAAATGTAAATAGATTTTTTTAAGTAACTCTAGGGCTGGTCATTGTGATACTTTTATTGTGTCATTGAATTTATAATATTTACTTGTTCAGATAATTATAAAGAGAATGTTTTAAGTGCTATAGTAAAGATAGTAATGTCTTAAAATGATGTGTAATCTTATTGGATTGTTAGGGAAATGTTATAGAATTGTCCATGTGTATATGTTTAGCTATAATACTAGGAACAGGTCTGCCTTGTAAACTGGGTTATCAACCCAAATGGCATGTATCCTGTATAAAAATAACATTTTTACTACCACTACTACTACCCCCAGGTACCTCTCGCCTTTCGAGACTTGTAATGTGTCTCCCCCAGGGTATACCCTTGGCCTAGTTTTCTGGTCCCCCAGTGCAGAACCATGCACTTCCCTGCATTGAACTTCAGTTTCCACTTTCCAAACCACCTTTTCAGAGCCTCCAGGTCCTCCTGCAGGGCCACTGTCCCCTCCTCCTCATCCACCACCATACCCAGCTTTGAGTCATCTGCAAAGAGACTCATTTCACTCCTGATACCCTTCCTTGTGTCTGAGACATAGGCGTTTAAACAGGAGTGGTCCTAGTACCTACCCTGTTTTGTACTGGTGATGCCTTTCCCTATACATTCCAGTATACCCCCCCAGCCATCCCTACTGTCTTCTCGCATTGTTTTCATGGAACAAGGAATATGGAGTTTTGACTCTTGTCACTGCTTGTTGTCGGACCTCTGGGCAATGCACTGATCAGCCAGCAGCTCATGGTTAGCTTTCTGAACTCATGCAGGGATGCAGTGCAAACTCCCATTATTTCTTTACAGACTGTGTTGTCCTTAAAAAGAAGCCAATTAAAAACAAGTTACAGATTTATTTATTTATTTTTTATTATTATGGTACAATTAAAAATGGGTCATTCGTAGGGTATTAATATAACTTCTGAAAACAGGGACATTACAAGCAGCTGCAAAGTCACACAAATGTTTTGCCCCCCTTAAAGAACAGTGCTGAACCTGTATGTCAGTTTTGCCAGTAGCATCTATTTTTTTTATTTTATTTTTTTGTATATTTATGCCCCTCACTCCTACTTAGACCCCCCCAGGCCCACTTATGATTGTCTCTGCTATACCTTCCTACTACCTCACTTGAGTTCTGCCCCCCCTGCAAGCCCCAAATCGCAGCCCATCCCATGGTATCCTGGCATTTCCCATCGCCAGGCAGGTCCCCCCCTCCGGGGGGGGCAATGCACCAGTGGAGGGGAACACTAGCACCTACCTTACAGGCCGTAGGATGCTGCTGAAGCCTGCAGGAAGTGGCTCCCTGGAGGATTCGGAGGCGCAGAGGATCTGGAGGCCATCATCCGGAAAGCATCCAGCTATTTTTCCTCTTTTTCTATTTGGAGTGGCGTAAGTGACGTAATGGCTGATGCCAATGTCTGCTCCTCTTGGTAGAAGACACCAGGAGAAAGGACTGCTGTGTGACTGGACTTCTCTACGGAGACTAAAGAAGTAGAACTCTTGTACTTGGACTTTTAATTTAGGATAAAAAAACTAACAAACAAAACAAAAACAAAAGTGTGTGTTTGTCTGAGTTAACTGAACTGAATGGTTATCTGAACAGTTATCTAGGTGTAAATCTCAGGAGACTGAAAGGACTTGATAGCTGTGAGGTTTAAATTACTTGTAGAAAGATCTAGTAAGTAGGGGGAGTGGCTTAGCTAGAAGGAAGCTACATTTAAAGACTGCCTTAGAAAGATTCTGCTAGTAGCTCGGCAGAAGACACCAGGAGAAGGGACTGCTGTGTTACTGGACTTCTCTACTGGGACTATATTGCCCTCCTTCCCTCGCCTCCACCCTCCCACCCAAAGCTAGTTCTACTTTTATAGGCACAGGATTTGACTGACAACAGAAACTTCCTGTTTGGGAGCAGGAAGTGAGTGATCACAAAGCCACCAAAGACCCACCATCCTAGAAGGGTAAGAGTAGCTCTCCAGCCCCCTGTAGCTGCTGGAGGTCTGCCTCTGAGCAAGTAAGGGGTCTACTGAGAAATATAGGATATTCTTGTCTCAGAACAGGACAATCAGGAGCTTAAAGGGCATACAGGAAGAAAGTAAGGAAAGAGAGAAAAAAAACAGGGGAAAGAGTAAGGATTACAGACAGTTAAGGGGCCAGAAATAAGACATGATGGTAGTGGTGCAGCGCAGTGGCTGTGGAGCAGCAGTCTTCCGGGAGACGTTCTGGAGGATGCGGTGTTGTCCAATCTGCAGGCACCTCTCTGGGCTGAGGGAGGAGGTTGCTCATCTCCAGGCTGAGTTGGCCAGGATTTGTGGGACCTCCTCTTCCATCCAGGGACCACCAGTGCCACTGTCATTGCCTCAGAGGTTGCCAAGAAAGAGGAGTGGTTGGACCACAGTGGGCTCAGGGAGGGCGAGGGTGGTGGAACAGAGGTGCATCCCTCCAGCTGTACCTCTCCACAATTCCTATGCCATTCTGGCAAAGTGTGGTTCCTCTAAGGAGGCACCCGCAGTGGAAACCAAGGAGGATACTGGGAACCTCTACAAAGGATACCCACAGGAGGGTGGCAGGGGACCCCACAGGGGAAGGAAACAACTTCTGGTGTGGGATTCCATTGTTAGGAAGGTAAAACTGGGGGAGGAAGGGGAGAGGGAGGTAAGGTGCCTGCCTGGCGCCATGGCTTGGAGGGACAGGGAGCGAATCCTCAGGATTGCCAGAGCAGCTGCACAGGGGAGGGAGCTGGATGCCATTGTCCACCTAGGGACAAATGACCTGGCTAAGAAAGGGATTAGAGCAGTGCAGGAAGAGTTTGTGGAATTGGAGAGGGGCCTTAGACAAGTAACACGCATGGTAACCTTCTCAGAGGTGCTGCCCATCTATGGCGTAGGAAAGGCTTGGGTGTTCTGCACCATAGGATTCAATCAGTGGTTGAAAAACTGGTGTGGAGCTCAGGGATCTGGCTTCATTGGGGACTGGGGATCCACCTGGAGTGATGCAAGCCTATACTGGCATGATGGGCAGCATCTGTCCAGGAGGGGAAACAGGATCCTAGGTGATAGATTTAAATGCTTAATTGGTAAGCATTTAAACTAGCCAAGGGGGGAGGCACTGGAAAGGAGCAGGGAAATCCTAGCCCCCCCAAAAAAAAATCACGGTAGTAAGTGCGGTAAACACCAACATAGAGGTGTCGATAGGGAGAAGGGCAGGGGTAAATGGAAAAAGTGACAAAGGCAAGAAGGACAGGGATGGGGCAAAAAGGAGTAAGGCCATCAGGAAATGGAGGGTAATGAGTACCAATTCCCCTGGGCAACAAGCTCCCTGAGCTGGTGGCCTTGATGGAAGAAGGATGCCTGGATATTGTAGCAGTCACAGAAACATGGTACACAGAGAACCATGACTGGGATGTTAACATACCAGGTACATACCTACAGGAGAGACAGGCGGGGAGAAGGGGAGGAGTAGCTCTCTATGTAAAGGAAGGGATAAAAGCAACTGAACAAAAGAGTAAACAGGGAGGAGAGGAGGCACTGTGGGTCACCTTGGAGACTGGAAAGGGCACCACAATCCGCACAGGGGTTGTGTACAGATTCCCGTGTCAGGGGGAGGGCATGGACAAGGATATAATAGAAGGCATTCTTAGAAAGGCAGAGAAAGGGGAGATACTGTTGATGGGAGACCTGAATATGCCAGATGTTAACTGGAGCACATTTGCTGCAGCCACATCCAAGAGCAGGGCCATTCTTGATTCCCTACAGGTGGCAGGCCTCAGACAGCTAGTTTTGGAACCCACTTGTGAAGGAGCAATCTTAGACATCTTACTCTCAAACGGGGGCAGTGAGAGGATCTCAGATCTACAAGTGGGTTGCCATCTGTGAACAAGTGACCATCAAACAGTGTGGTTCATGTTAAACTCAGCTACAGAATCAAGCCATACAAAAGGGAGGATACTGGACTTCAGGAGGGCTGACTTTGGCAAGATGGGAGAGTGCCTCAGAAAAGCACTAGCAAACGGGCTAGAAGGAGGTGTGGAGCAACAATGGGGAATCATCAAAACTGCCATCACAGAGGCAACAAGCCTTTGTGTGAAGCAAATAAACAAATGAAAATGAAAGAAAAAGCCACTATGGTTCTCAAAAGAGGTGGCTGTGAAAGTCAGGAAGAAAAAGATAGCTTTCCAGAAGTATAAGGAAACAGAAGGAGCAGGACAGAGAGTTGTACCAGTTAAGGCAAAGGAAGTAGGGAGGGAAGTCAGAATTGCAAAGGCCCAAACTGAGGAAAAGATAGTCAACTCAGTTAAGAAGGGGGATAAAACCTTTTATAGGTACATCAGTGAGCGTAGAAAGACAAAGGGAGGGATAGTGAGGCTGAATAGAATGAACGGTGGGTGGGCAGAGGGGGAGAGTAAAAAAGCAGGGTTACTGAATGAATATTTCTGCTCAGTATTCACAAAAGAGGAGGGGGAAGTGCCTAATCCAATTAACAGAAACACTCTTGATAAGGGGGGGTCGATCCCAGTCCTTGCACAGAAGAAAGGGTTCTGCAAGAACTCCTAAAACTGAAGGTGGACAAAGCAATGGGGCCTGATGGAATTCACCCCAGAATTCTACAAGAATTAAGGGGGGAACTAGTGAAACCACTGGCTACTCTTTTTAATAAATCATGAAGATGGTGTGGTACCCGATGACTGGGGGAAGGTGGATGTGATTCCCCTTCACAAAAGTGGGACCAAGACAGAGGCAGGAAACTACAGACCTGTCAGTTTGACCTCTGTGGTAGGGAAAGTGATGGAATCACTTCTGAAGGAAAGAATAGCTGAGTACCTAGAGGCCAGTGGGGCACAGGACCCAAGGCGGCATGGGTTCACAGCGGGAAGGTCGTGTCAGATGAATCTAATAGATTTCTTTGACTGGGTGACCAAAGTAGTAGACCAGGGAGGGGCTGTGGACGTGGCCTACCTAGACTTTAGCAAAGCATTTGACACAGTCCCACACAAAAGATTAATAGTCAAATTAACCAGCCTGGGACAAACATTGGCTGGACAACAGGACACAGAAGGTAATTGTAAATGGAGTCCACTCTGAAGAAAGAGGGGTTACTAGTGGGGCACCGCAGGGTTCAGTATTGGGTCCAGTCCTTTTTAATGTCTTCAAAAGTGACATTTCAGAGGGACCGGAAGGAAAAGTATGCCTCTTTACAGATGACATAAAGACCTACAGCAGGGTTGATACACAAGGAGGCATGGAAAGGATGAGAAGTGACTTGGCAAGGTTGGAGGAATGGTCAGAAGTATGGCAGCTAGGATTCAATGCAAATAAGTGCAAAATAATGCACCTGGGAAACAAGAACCCAGGGGAAGAATACACAATGGGGAGGAGGTAGTAACAACAACAAAAAAGGAAAGGGACCTGGGGGTAATCATATCTGATGACCTTAAGGTTAGCAAGCAATGTGAGAAGGCAGTAGGGAGGGCTGAGGGTATACTGGGATGCATAGGAGAGGCATCAGCAGCAGAAAACAGGAAGTTGTTATCCTCTGTACAGACAGTTGGTGAGACCCATCTGGAGTACTCGTCCAGTTCTGGGCCCCATCTCCTCAAGGATATAGACAGGATAGAGGCAGTCCAGAGGAGGGCAACTAAAATGGTGCAGGGTCTGCAAGAGAAGCCGTATGAGGAGAGACTAAAGAGCGAATATGTATACCCTTGAGGAAAGAAGGAGGGGGGACATGATAGAAACTTTTAAGTACCTCAGTGGAATCAACAAAGTCCAAGAGGGTAGCATCTTTCAGAAAAAGGCGTAAAGAACAAGGGGACACAATTTAAAGATTGGGGGTGGCTCAGGGGCAATGTGAGGAAGTATTATTTCACAGAGAGGGTAGTGGATGCATGGAACAGCTTTCCTGAGGAGGTTGTGGGGACTAAAACTGTGGGAGAATTCAAGAATGCATGGGACAGACATAAGGCAATTATTGTGGGGGGTAGGAAGAAATAGGCTGTTAGTTAACTAGAATTTGTGGCCTATCCTGTAGGTAGGGAAATGGGCAGACTAGATGGGCCAAGCGGTCCTTATCTGCCGTCAAAGTCTATGTTTCTATGATATTTCCTGAAGCAAAGCATAAAGGGGAAAATCAGAGGGGTATCCACACAGTGACCTCACTTACAGGGGCACAAGTAATTTAATGTGTTATAATAAGTTATACAATTTAAACAAAAAACATAACAAAACAAAACAAAAAAAAAACCTTTTGGTTTCATTTTCCTCCTTCTAATTTTTCAGACCAGGTTATAAACTTGGCAACTTAAGTGGAATGTATATTATGAACTGCAAGCACTGTGGGACACTTTTCAAAGGGGCAGTTATACAAGATTTAGGACGCTTTCCCACATGCTGGACCATTAGAGATCTAAGGGTTCAGGCTCCAGACATCGTGGGCAGAGATTGTGCACCCAAAATTGCATATTCTGGAGGAAATATATTATAAGAATTGCCTGCCATTTCCCCAACATCCAACTGAAGCACCTCAATCGCAGAGGGTAGTTGGTCCGGGAGGTTGGCAGGTGGTTAGGAGGGGCAAATCGGGTGCCCCATCACTCAGTGCTCTCCAACGTATCACCTCCACAAACCATATAAAAAGTACAAACAGGTGTCTGCCTCTATCTCCAAAATCAAACAAAGAGGCAGAGGAT
The DNA here is from genome assembly GCA_016271365.2 of Neoceratodus forsteri. NCBI lineage: Eukaryota > Metazoa > Chordata > Ceratodontiformes > Ceratodontidae > Neoceratodus > Neoceratodus forsteri. Next base: position 561,191,610 of record CM028134.1, read on the forward strand.
ACTGCAGAGCAGGACACTGTAGCACAGGAGCTAACACAACAAAACTCACCCAAAACAGGGACCAAGACAAATAAAAAAGCAACACAAAAAACACTTCTAATCTTAGGAGACTCCATGATTCAGGGAGTTGATACCTACCTCCAGCTAGGGGTAATGGTCAGGTGTCTCCCAGGTATATCAGCATGGGGAGACACTAACCGCATTGCTAAAATCATACAGGAAGCAGGAGAAAACATCAATGTCCTGGTACACGTAGGAATTTATGATCTCTCCAGCCATTCAGTTGTGGAGACCAAGGAATACCTGTCCAGGCTGGGAGACAAACTGTAATCCATTTCATCTGACATCTCCTTCTCTTAGATCCTGCCAGTCTAGGAGAGGGGGGCAGATGGACGGAAGGTCAGAGAAGGGGAGATGGGGAGTTAAACATGTGGCTCAAGGGCTGGTGCCAGGAAAAAGGACATACATTTGTAGGCAACTGGCAAAAGTTTTGTGAGTGAAAGTTCTTTAAATTTGATGGACTGCATCTGACTAAGGAGGGAGTCAGTGCATTGGGGCAGAAGTTTGATGTATTTGCAGAATATTTAAACTAGCCAATGGGGAAAGGGGTGCAGCACCTGATACATGGAATCGGAAGAACACCCCTCCCCCTCAACTAGTGATCAAACAGGAATTCAGCATGTTTGTAGTTCATTTGCATCACCAGGTAAGGAAAAAGGTCCATTTCCCCATATGACACACAGGGGAAACACCAGACCTCACCCAACAACAAACGTTCCTGAAATCTGGCCAATGGAAAATCCTGTACACAAATGCCTGCAGTCTGGGAAACAAGATTCCAGACCTAAAGGCAACAATGACAGAGGCTAAACTGGACTTAGTATCCATTAGCGAGACATGATTCACCAGTAATCACACTTGGGAGACTTCAGTACCCGGCTATGTACTGTTCAGAAGAGACCAAGGTGCAAAGGGGGCGGGTATCCCTTTATGGCAATGAAAATATCAAAGCTACCGAAATTCAGAATACAGGTAAGGAGCCAGAAGAACTGTAGGTCACCCTGGAAACAGGAAATGGGACAGCCATACGAACTGGGGTTGTCTACAGGCCTCCAGACCAGGAAGAGGACATAGACACATTACTGTTAGAAGATATACAAAACATGATCACTAAATGGGATGTTCTGATAATGGGAGACTTCAACATGCCAGATACAGATTGATCAATAGCAGCAGGAACATCCACCAGAACTAGACACATAGTGGATTCCTTGCTGGGGGAGGGCTTCAAACAACTGGTACAACAACCCACAAGAGACAGGACTATCCTAGATCTAGTAATGACTAATGGGGAAAGGATCACAGAACTCCAGGTAGAAGGTCACCTGGGGGCCAGTCACCATCACATGGTATGGTTCACTTTGGCCACTAGAACTAAATCATCCCATTCCATTGCAGAAATATGGGACACCAGAGGAGCTGACTTTGATGAAATGACCAACAGAATTAAGCTAGCCCTGGCAAGAAGAAATACAAGTGAGGGGGTACGAGCAAAGTGGGCAAGTATTAAGGAGGCAATACTTGAAGCAACATCCCATTGTGTTAGGGAGAAAAGTAAGAGCAAAAGAAGGAGGAAACCACTTTGGTTCTCAAAAACAGCAGCAGAAAAGGTCAGAGCCAAATGACTGGCCTTCAGGAAATATAAGGGAACGCAGCAGAATGAAGATAGGGAGGCATACCAAACCTCCCTGAGGGAAGCAATGAAGGCAGTAAGGCAGGCAAAGGCCCAAACTAAGGAAACACTAGCACGAATAGCAAAAGAAGGGTACAAGACTTTCTATAGACACATTAGTGGAAGGAGAAAGTCCAGAGGGGGTATTGTTAAGCTCAAAGGGGTTAAGGGGGAATGCATGGAGGAGGACCAAGGAAAAACATCTATCCTAAATAGATACTTCTGCTCAGTATTTACTGAGGAAAAGGAAGGGCAGGGCCCACAGCTCAGCACCATAGACATAGGGGGGAGGGAAGTTGCACAAGTCCCTTCACAAAAGAAAGGGTCCTACAAGAGCTCACTAAGCTCGGGGTGGACAAGACAATGGACCAAATGGCATACACCCCAGGGTATTAAAGGAGCCATGGGTAGAACTAGCAGAGCCATTATCAGAACTGTTTAGTGAGTCTCTGAGTACAGAAGAGGTCCCAGAAGACTGGAGAAGGGTTGATGTGATCCTCTTCCCCAAGAGTGGTAGCAGGGAGGACGCAGGGAACTACAGACCAGTCAGTCTTACCTCAGTAGTGGGCAAGATTATGGAGGCACTGCTTAAGGAAAGGATAGTGCAACACCTGGAGTCCATACAAGCACAGGATGCAAGACAGCATGGGTTTACAACAGGAAGGTCCTGTCAAACTAATCTCATAGATTTCTTTGACTGGGTAACCAGAGTGGTGGACCAAGAGGGTGAAGTTGATGTTGCCTGCCTTGATTCAGGAAAGCTTTTGATACTGTTCCACATAGAAGATTGATTAATAAGCTGGGTAGGCTTGTGGTGGGTCAGAAGTTGGTCAACTAGATGGCAAATTGGTTGGCAGGCAGAAAACAGTGAGAGCGATGGTATATGGCATACAGTCAGAAGAGATGCAAGTCACAAGTGGGGTACCTCAGGGATCAGTCATGGGGCCAGTCCTCTTCAATATCTTCATCAGTGACATTGCAGATGGACTGGAGGGTAAGGTTTGTCTGTTTGCAAATGACACCAAGATCAGCAACAGAGTAGATGATCCAGATGGGGTGGGCAGAATTTTTTTTTTATTTTATTTAGTTTTTGCTGACTGGGTAAGTACACTAGACAGATCCTGCCTATTTTCAGGCATGACGTGGGGGAAGGGGATACAGAAGAATGCCAACTGACCTTGAACCAGATTACGCTGTTGGTGGTATTTTTTTTAGTGAATGAGGGAAATTTGGCCATTGCACTGGGGAAATTCCCCTACTCTGTGTAGGTGGAGCCTTTGTGCTGGCTGTGAGATGGCCAGTTCGCATGATCCCCTGGAAGAGATGGATGCTACTAGCTCAGGGGAGTGGGCCTCCTCCTCTGTGCTACCTTCCCTAGAGGCCTTAGAAGAACGTCTGGATGTTGCTGCTACTAGCAGCATGACTGTATTGGAAACGGATTCCGTTTTGCCTACTATGCCTACTGAGGAACTTTCTGTTGTACCTGTTCGGGTTGGAGTTCCTTCTCCTGTTTCAGCCTCCAGGAGAAGCGACTGGCGTTGGTCCTGCAATTGCAACTTCTTGATACAGCAATAGCGTCTTCTGCGCAGGCAACGCCTCGGCCGCCTATTCGTAGCCCTCTTTCCTGCGACGCCGACTCTGGAAAGCCCCCAGTCGACGTCCTACAGGCGGATTTCGCCTCAGTCTCTTCCGCGTTGGAGAAACCGACGATGCCTAGTGCTGACAGCCTCCAGCCCGTTCCTGCAGCCGACTTGCCGCAACAAATCCATGGACCTCCTGCTACTGCCTCGACTAGCGCAGTCTCCACACGAGTAAGTGATTCCTGTATACCTGCTGCATCTGTTTCTGCCTCCAAACAACCATCAGTATTTTTTTTCTCTGCCAATCGAGATCCTGGCTGGTCTAAAAGTGGGAGTTCCTTTTTCCACAAAAAAACCAAGCCCAGCCAGGATACCCACACGGACTGGTCACTGGACAAAGCGCTGCAAAATGCAGGGTGGGAGAAGGGAGTTGAAGGGTTTGGACCCTGATTCCCAAGATCCCATATATTTAAAGATGCTTCAAAATCTACTGTTAAGGACTGTATGAGCTCCAACGAACCTCGAGGTGTGTCTTGTCCTCAAACTACTGCTGGCTCGTCCAGTCTTTGTGATCAACCCACTGTTTCTAAAGTTGCTCCTGCTCTGGAAGGGACTAAAACTGTTTTTCAGGACCTACTTTGCAAGCTACTGCTAATTTATCTCATGATGCTACTTTAAACTTGCTGTTTTGTTTTTCAAAGGTGAACCTGCACCAAGAAGAAATGCAGTTAGGTTACTTTATAAGGGTGGTTTAGAACTTCCCCGACCGTTTACATATTGCCAAACCCTTCTTAAAGGGTCAATGACGTTTTTCATCAGATATTTTTGCGTTGATTAATATTGGTAATTCTAATTTTGATATTAGTTTCAAGCATATGTCTGGGCTTGATAGGTTTGGGCCCAATATGACAAACTTCAATCTACACCTGTCTGGTCCCCTTTTCAAGCCGTTCCTTACTAAGCCAGCTATATTAATATTACTGTTGTGTTTAAAAATGAAGGGTCCATATTGAAGACATTTTATTTTGGTTGAACAAGCGGTGTGAGGTTTTAAATAGGCCTGTCCCTAACCTTGATTCTGAACAAATTTGGGATGGTAGTTGGCGGGTGAGGGTTAAGCTCTTTCCTACTAATACTGGCCCAAAACATTTGCCTAATTTTTTTTTTTGGGTAAGGACAAGGGTTTCATTTTTAGCTGGGCAGCCAAAGTCCTGTTTAAGTGTGGTGCGCACTCATTTGAGCTCTCGTGTGACACTCTTAAATGCAGTCACTGTTTTGAATATGGTCACACTTCTGCTAAATGTTCCAATTCTTTTAAATGTAACTTGTGTGAGGGAACTGGCCATGCTTATGGCCGATGCCCTTGGGCCTCTCATAATAGGGACAATTGCCCTTCCCATGACGGCCTTATTACAGTTGCTCAGCAATTACATGCCCATAACTTAGCCTCTTCTACCTTAGACATTGTCTCCCCCCCTTTACCGGTAGTTACTTCTGATGATCCTCCTGCAGTCCCTGCTTTAGATTCCCAAACTCCTTTACACGAAGTATCTCTTACTGCTTCTACTGTCCCTCCCCCTGTTACCACTCCCACGGTAACAGAGGATGCTATGCCTCCCCCCCCTCATATAAGTTTGGAAACAGAAGTTCCTAGTTTTACTACTGTCACTCACAAACGAACTAGGAAGGGCCTTGCTGTTGCCAGTCGTAGTAAGGATACCACTTCTCGGAACTGGCACACCCCTAACAAATTTGCGGTTTTAGCCACTGACATTTCCGATAGAGACTCTGGGGGAGAGGATACTGATACCTCCTCTCTTCTTTCCTTTCCTGAAGGGGCTGACAGGGCTGACACTGATCCAGTAGCCAAGCGTACTAGGCAGCGGAGAGGTAAATCTCCATCCACTTTTTAACTATGTCTTCCCTGAATATATGTTCTTTGAATGTAAATAGTATTAAGGGGAAAAGAAAGCTGGGTGGGATTTTCTTGACCCTTTCAGACCTAAACTGTGATATTTTTTGCTTAGTTGATACCAGATTAAAAACCCATGGGGAACTATTCCAGGCCTCAAAGGCATGGACTGCGGGACCCTCTTTTTGGTCTATCGGATCGGACACTTGTGACGGAATTGGGATATTATTTTCCAGTTCTGAATTTCGGGTATCCAGACTAGTAGATATTTCCCCTGGCAGAGCCTTGTTGTTAGACTTTTCCTACAAATCTGAGAGGTTTCGGTTGATAGGGACTTATGCCCCCCAAACTAAAGCTCAGCGGGTTTCCCTTTTTCATCTGATTAAGCCCTACCTTTTCACATCTAGACTACTTTTATGGGTTGGTGACTTCAATTGTGGCTTACATCAATCAGATCGAGGCCTTCAGACTTCCAAGCTTTTTTGTGACTCTATGGCTTTAAATACTATAGTTTCCACGGCTAGGCTTGTGGATGCATATAGGCATTTCCACAAGTCTGGAGGGTTTACATTTTTCAAGGGGTCTTTACACACTAGGATAGATTTCATCTTTCTATCTAAAGTTTTGATTTTACTTTCTTGTAAAACTGTGGGAATTGAATTTTCAGACCATGTTGCTTTATGCGCCTCTTTTACTTGGGCTTCGGCCCCAAGGTGTAGGAAAGCTGGTTGGCGCCTCAATGACTCTTTACTGAATGATCCCTTTTTTCTCAAACTTTGGCATAGGGAGTTTCTAGCTCGTTTATCTGTGACCGAATTTTATGATACTGGGATGGACTGGTGGGAGGCTTCTAAACAGAGCTGGAAACAGCTTTTTCAAAAAAAAGCGGCTGACAAACAAAATACTAGATATTTGACTTATTTAACTTTAAGGCATCAACTACAGCATTTAATTTCTTTGGCTAGCTCCACTGATCATGATTTTAGCTCACAAATTGGTGAGATCAGTACTCAAATGAGGTCGTTCCAGTATAATCGAGCTGACTCTTTAGGCCAGGAAGCTCGCTTTGGCACTCGAGTCACTAAAGGTTGTCTGGATTCTTTTAGAGCCTGCAAAGATAGGATTGACACTAAATTGGTTTCCTCTTTTCTATCCCAGTCCGGGGAATTTATTACGGCACCTGAAGGACTGCTTCAACATGTAGAGAATCATGTCTTTAATATGTTTGGTACCAAAGCTGACCTGGCTAATGGTGAACCCTTTCTTAAATCATTGACATTACCCCAGCTTTCAGATTCGATCAAGCCAAGTTGTCTTCTGATCTTAGTGAACAGGAAGTATTATCCGCTATTAATAGTTTGAATCCACATTCGCCCCAGGGTCAGACGGACTGACCTCACATTTTTACAAAACCTTTTCCACGATCTTGTCCCTGTGTTAGCGATAGTTTATAATGAAATGTTACGCTGTGATACTTTGACGCCTCGATGAAAGAAGCCTTACTGATTCTACTTTTCAAAAAGAAAGGGGATCCCGCCGATATTAATAACTGGAGACCCATTAGTCTGTTAAACGTTGATTATAAGATTCTTGCCAAAGTTTTACTGTCTAGAATGCTTACTTTAGCATCCCATATGATAAGTTCTACACAAACCTGTGGTATCCCAGGACGATATCCTTATGACAATCTCATTTTATTGCGCGAAATTTTCGCTTTAGGAGATAAAAAAGCTGTCTCTGGGTGGATTTTAAGCTTGGACCAGGAAAAAGCTTTTGATAAAGTTTCTCATGACTTCTTATTCCAGGTGCTGACAGCTTTTGGGTTTCCAGTACGTTTCCTTTCCTGGATCCGCCTGTTATACAAAGATGTTGTGATACGGCCTAATGTCAATGGTTGGATAGGTCGTCCTATTTCTCTAGCCTGTGGTGTCCGACAGGGATGTCCGCTCAGTCCCCTGTTGTATAGTTTTTATATAGATACTTTTCTGAGGACTATTTTCTTTGTCCACAGATTGTTGGATTACTTGTACCCTTCCTCTCCACCAATTAAAACATTAGCCTATGCTGATGATTTAATTTTGGCTATTGATTCTCGACACAGCAGGAGGCTATTGTTCAGGTCCTCCAAACTTTCTCTTCAGTTTCTGGTTCAAAAATAAACCTAAATAAAAGTATATGTGTGCCATTAGGGCATGACTCTCTTCCAGCACAGGCCTTTTGCGGAGTTTCTGTTTCATTAGAAGCTTTCCCATATTTAGGTATTTTTTGGCCGTGATAACATGCAAGTGTACAATTGGAACCTTGCTTTACAGAAAGCTGATAATTTGATTAATAGTTGGAAACGTCATTTGATTGGTAAAAGAAAAGAATTGTGTTACTTAAAACTTTGGTTACCCTAATTTTTTATATCTTAGCTATGTGTTCCATACCTATTTCTTTGTTTACTAAATTAAATGGTATTTTTTAAGGGTTTTGGGGATCTAGATTGAATCCCATTAAAAGAGGTTTACATACCGGCCAATAAAAGAAGGTGGCATCAATATGATCCACCCTGTTGTTTTCTATAGCCTTTTTCAATTACAATTTTGGGAAGGCTTTGAAACCTGGGGATGTCTTTTGGAAACCCTATTTTTGGCGTGGTTCTCCTTTTGTTTAGACAATTGGAGCGCTCATTATAAAGGGTGTTATTACTAAATCCCAGTAGTCCTGCTTATGGGAAAGAGAGTTTCAAGATGGCCTTAACCTGGAGCCTTCTCCCTCAGGATTTCTGTATCTTATCTAGATTAATGATATATAATAAACTTTGGAGGATGGAGGCCCAGGAAGAGGTTGTTTTCCATTCTGCCCTCTAAACATCTCCTTGGGTACTCCATCAACTCCAAAATCTCGATTACCACCCTATTTATGGGACATGGTTTGGTTAGGTAACTATGACAGACTAGGGTTAATAATAATCATAAGCACAAAGCTTTGAATTTGAGGTATTGCCCTAGAACTTCTTGTCTCCAGGTTCTTGAAACCCAACAACATTTGTTTTGTGAATGTCCGTTTTCTTTAAAGTTTGGTCTACATTAGCTGTTGATTGGTCTGAACCTCTGCTCTCTCGATTTCTTATGAACATATCATGTTTTGCACTAATGATCTGCTCAACGACAGATATCACGAAGATACCTTGTATATAATTTTGCTATTGTTCGATATCAAATATGGCAAGCAAGATGTTTATTAGTTTTACACCAAAAAACTATTTTAAAAAGTGAAGTCCTTTGTAATATTCGCACAGCTTTATGTTCTGTTAAAAAAAATGATTTTTTAGTTCACCCTGGTTTTCAAGCTGCACTGTTGTGGAAAAATTGTGATGCTTTATTTTCTGTTACATGACTTTGACTTGTTTTTTCTAATTGTTGACTTGTGTTTTGTTTTTCTTCTGTAATGACGTCCAATTTATCAATAAAATTCCCCTACTCTTATCGATAAGTGCCATGGGATCTTTAAAATCCACCTGAACTACCAACTACCACCAATCCAGGCAGATGGGACCTCGGTTTAATGTCTCATCCGAAAGACGGCACCTCAGAAGTGCAGCACCCCTCTCATGCTGCACTACAGTGTCAGTACTGGGATATTAACCCAAGTGCCATATGTGGGAACTGAACCCACAGCCTTCTGATCTCCCGGCCTCAGAAGCGAGTGTGCTACCTACTGAGCCACTGACACTGACGAATGAGAAGAGAGCTGGATAAACTGGCAAAATGGTCAGAAGAGTGGCAACTGGGGTTTAAGGCAAAAAAGTGCAAGATCACGCACATAGGGAAGAGAAACCCTGAGGCCACCTATAGGTTGGGAGGAGAGTTGCTGGCAGTCGTAAGGGAAGAAAGAGACTCGGGCATCATTACCACAGATGACCTGAAATCATCCAAGCAGGCCACTAAAGCAGTAAGTAAGGCTAGGGGGATGTTAGGGTGTATTAGTAGGGGTATCGCAAGTCGCAAGAGGGAGATAATAATCCCTCTTTACAAGACACTGGTTAGGCCCCATCTGGAACACTGCATGCAGTACTGGAGGCTGCACCTTCACAAGGACATTAACAAAATGGAGGCAGTCCAGAGAAGGGCAGCCAAAATGGCGCAGGGACTGCATCAGAAAACATATGAGGACAGATTAACAGAGCTCAGTATGTATACCCTAGAGGAAACGAGGGAGAGAGATGATATGATCAAAACATTCAAACATCTTAAGGGCATTAACAAGGTGAAATAGTCTAACATGTTTCAGTATAAGAAAAATAGCAAGACAAGAGAACACAGCATGAGATTAGATAAAGGCTGATTAAGGGGTAATGTGAGGAAGTTCTTTTTCACAGAAAGGGTGGTGGATGCAGCCTCATAAAAAAGGTTACTATGAGTCAGGCTTGGGTCAACCACATTTCATCAGATGTTTTGGTGGTTTCTGAATCTTGGCTCAGACCAGCCACCCCAGACAGGGAGATTAACATCCCTCCGTACACGCTGTTCAGAGCAGATAGACTGACTAGAGGCAGAGGAGTGGCCATCTATGTTTAGGAAAAGTACACAGTATCTTGTCTTGACTCGTCTACTGTCAAAAATGAATTTGAGTGTTTGGCTCTTAACAGTGAATCATCTACTTCCCTTGTGCTCCGTTTAATAGGATGTTATAGACCTCTGTCCGCTGGGTTACAGCTCCTTATGCATCTTAGCTCTATGTTAGAGAAAGGGAACTTTGAATCAATTATCCTAGGGGATCTCAATTTCGATTGGCTATCTAAGACCTCTACATCTCTTAAAACTTTTTGAGACTCCCTTGGGCTGGCACAACTAATTATTGAACCCACATGCCCGAATAAAAGGAATTCCAAGCAATAGTACCCTGTTGGATATTATATTAGTTAATAAGTCCAATCTATTCTACTGTGCTGGCACTTTTTTTGGATGATAGTGATCATTGCTTCATTGCTGGTGTCAGATCACCACATAACACAGTATCAGCAGCTAAATTTTCCACTAAGAGGACTCAACATAACTTCGATCTGCTTGCCTATATCAATGAGCTGCAACATTCATTGCGCTGGCAGGACTTTTACTTCACAAACATGGTAAACATGGTATTTAACATTTTCTATGAAATATTGGCTGGGCCCTAAATAAGTATGCCTCCCCCGGTAAAAATTTGTGTGAAGAATAAAACCTGTTGCTGGTTCTCTGTGGAACTGAAGGCTGCAATGCTAGCAAGAGATAAGCTTTGGAAAAAAGTGCACAGAACCAAGACCAACACAGATTGGTGCCAGTTCAGGAAGACATGGAATTCATGTACTAAAATGATTAGGGATGTGAAGGCTGCATTCTATTGTACTAAACTTTATTCTGCTGTGAGGTACTCTTCTAAATGTTGTGGGAGAAATGAAGGAAATGTCTGGGCATATGCCTGGCAACTCCCTATCTGCTAATATTAACTCGGGGAGCACAACTATTTGTGATAGAATGGGGATCCTGGACTCCTTTAACAACCACTTTGCTACTACTGGCCTTGCTTTTGACAACTCTCCTGCATGTTTGGTATGCTCATAACTAGGTGTTCAACATAATGAATCTGCTGCCCCCATCCCTGGCTTCTCCTTCCAACTTGCATCTTTGAAAGAGGTTGAAGATCTTTTGTTACAGTTGGACTCTAAGAAAAGTGCTGGTGCCGACTCCCTAGTTGCCTATTTCCTTAAGACTGCCTATCATGCATTAGTGGTGTCTATTACTCACCTTTTCAACCTATCCCTGTCCCAAGGGACTATCCCCCAGCTTTGGAAAATTGCCCATGTCATTCCCTTGTTTAAGTCGGGGGATCCTTGCAACCTTAACAATTACAGACTGCTCTCTCTTCCTCCAAATTTGTCTAAACTTCTGGAAAAAATAATGAGCAACCAGCTCAGGAATTACCTAGAATCCATGAATCTATTAAACCCTGTGCAATCTGGCTTCAGAAAAAATCACAGCACTATATCAGCCCTTGCCAAAGTAACTAAAGGTGGGTAAGCAATGTGAAAAGTCGGTAAGGAGAGCCAGGGGGATACTGGGATGCATAGGAAGGGGCATCACAAGTAGAAAAAGGGAAGTGGTTATCCCTCTGTACAGACAGTTGGTGAGACCCCATCTGGAGTACTGCATGTAGTTTTGGAGACCTCATCTATGCAAGGACATAGACAGGATGGAAGCAGTCCAGAGGAGGGCAACTAAAATGGTGCAGGGTCTGCAGCAGAAGCTATATGAAGAGAAACTGAGAGGCTTATATAGTACTCTTGATGAAAGAAGGGACAGGGGACATGATAAAGCGTTCAAGTACCATAAGGAATCAACAAAGTCTAGGAGGTAGCATCTTTCAGAAAAGAGATGTGTAAGAACAAGGACACAATTTAAAGATAGAGGGGGGACGGCTCAGGGGTAATGTGAGAAAATTTTTTTTCACGGAGAGAGTGGTGGATACATGGAACAGCCTTCCTGAGGAGGTTGTTGGGTCTAAAACAGTGGGGGAATTCAAACATGCATGGGACAGACACAAGGCAATTATAGTCGGGGGTTGCAGGAAGTAGGCTGTTGGTTAACTAGAATCTGCAGCTTATCCAGTAGGTAGGGAAATGGGCAGACTGGGTGGGCCAAGTGGTCCTTATCTGCCGTCAAAGTCTATGTTTCTATGTAACCAACAATTGGCAGCAAGATCTGGACAGTAGAAACTTCATCTGCGCTGTATTTTCAGACCTAAGCAAGGCTTTTGACATCATAGACCACAGTCTGCTTCGCTCCTCTTTGAGGAGTATAGTTCTAGATTCAGTATCAATGCGCTGGTTTGCTGATTACCTGACAGGACGGTTTCAGCAGGTCAAGGCAGAGGGTGAACTCTCCCCATCTAAACCACTTCGAAGGGTTGTACCACAGGGTTCAATCCTTGGCTCCCTACTGTTTTCAATCTATATTAATAACATTGATGATAGCATAAATAAGGCCAATATACACCTGTTCGCAGTCGACATGGTACTTTATCTAAGTCAACCAACGTCTGAGGCCGCTTATGCCGACCTCCAGGATGAATTTAAATGACTGCAGAACCAGCTTCTTCATAAAAAGCTCCTACATAATGCCAAGAAAACAAAAGCGATGCTCTTTTCACCCTACATTCATGTGGTGAACCCGGCCAATGCTGGAGCGATACCTCAGAGCACCACAATCCTTGGCGAGAATTTGGAGTTTGTAATATTTAAGTACCTGGAAGTGTGGCTTGACCATAATCTCCCATTCACTGAGCATTTTGAGGACTTGCTAAAGAAACTAAGGCAGAGGCTGGGTCTTTTCTTTAGGGTTAACCAGTTCCTTACTAGAGGTGCTAAAATGCACCTGGACCAAACAACTTTTCTTTCTCTGGTGGATTATGCAGACTTCTTATATACTCAGTGCCCAAACTCCTCTCTCGCAAAATTGGATACGCTGTATCCCAGAGCAATTAGGTTTATAATGGGTCTTCCCCTTTCTACTCACCATTGTTCCCTGTATGCAGCTGTAGGGTGGTCCTCCCACCAGTTTAGGCAGAATAGAAATGCAGCTCTAAGGACCTTCAGAGCTGTCACGAAAAAGCTTCCCCAATATATTATCGACTGCTTCCCTTTAAGTGTGCCAGGAATCTGTGCTCTGAGAAGTTCCTCATTTATCACACTGAACATTCCCAAGGCTGCATACTGCTTTGGCAGAGCGGCAATAAGCTTTGTGCTGCCCTCTCTGTGGAATAAACTGCAAAAATTGCTGAAACTGATTATCCCCATCAGTTGGGATTCCTTCAAGACCTTATATGTTCAAACAGTGAGGGAAACCTGTAATTGCTTCCTCCATCCTTAGCCTGCCTCTGAATCCTAGGCATTCAGTTTTCAGTGGAATAAACTACAAAACTGCTGTTACCGTGCATCTCCATCAGTTTCAATTCCTTCAAGACTTTATATGCTCATTCTGTGAGGGAACCCTGTAATTGCATCCCACACCCGTAGCCTACCTCTGAATCCAAGGCACCCAGCATCCTACTTGACTGTACATTTGACCATGGCCACCAGTTCCCTTCCCCCAAATCCCTTTGTGTATGTACTATACTCCCCCCCCAACTGCATCTTTCTCCTCTCCGTTCTCTTGCCATAGTCTCTCTGGTAATTCTCTCCCTCCCTTCAGCTTAGCTGTGTCTCTCTGGCCGGGGCTAGGTATTGTAGTTGTTACATAATCCTTGCTATTCACTCACCAAGTTGCTAACCTTGCACCCTTGTTGATATTTCCCCAAAAGTATCTCTGTACTACCTATATATACTATAAGTTCACTCTCTGATCTATCGTAAGCCTGCCGTGTCACTGGTTCAGTCATTTGATACAGCTTTTATTGTATATTTTTTGCTGATTGTACATGTATTTATGTTGTCTCTGTTGATTGTAATTTTTATGAACTGCATCTTGACCCAACTCTAACCAGGTCCATCTTGTAAATGAGCTTTGCTCAATGGTGTTCACCTAAATAAATAAAGATTTTGATTGATTAATTGATGCATGGAATGGCCTACCTCAGGAAGTGGTGAATATGAATACAGTGCAGAGCTTCAAATAGGCATGGGATAGGCATAAGGGAGCAATACAGATGAGTATGAATAGATAGGCCACTGACAGAGTAAAGGCCTATGACACATTCATAAGACAGAAAAAAATGGGCAGACTGGATGGGCCTTGCGGTCCTTAACTGCCATCAACTTCTATGTTTCTATGTGGGGACTGGAGTCACATGACCACTGAGGCATTTCAGATGCCATATCAGGTGGGTGACTGGGGAGCAGGGGGACCCATGACAATCAGAGGCCACTAATTCACAAGGGTATTACAAATTTCATATTGAGGGGTGACTGGGGGCAGAGGGAACACTAGGCCACCAGAGTACTGTATTTCAGATTCCATATCGAGCAGATCAGGGACTGGTGGACACAAGGTCACCAGGGCACAGTAGAAGCCACTTAATTAGGGTGAAGATAATGGGGACATATGCTTTATTGGGACCACTCCCAGGCACTGATTAAGTAGCTAGCTATTGATTTCAATGTAGGCTGTTGGTGTCTGAGGGGATAGGGAAGCCAACAAATTGGGATGATTCAGTCCCACACTAACACACTACAGCTGTTGTTAATGGCCACGTTGGATGTTACAAGTAGGTGAAAATAAGCCACTTCCTGCTCCACTTCTTACAATCCTCACACATAAATTTACTGTGCAGTACCTGCTGTCACTGGTGCACAACTGCTGCTGCATCCCTCGTGCGTTGTTCTTTTTTTTTTTTCATAAATTTGTTTTCTCTTTTTTACATCTTCCCTATGTCAGTTCAATATAGTCCACTGTGACTGTGTGAGTCCCAAGTTTTGTACCATGCAAAAATCTACTAACCATGTCAGTTCTGCAACAATAGCAACCTAAAGATGCATCCTGCATCTGATCATACCCCAACCACTCTGACTTTCTGCTGCTTCCCTCATGCAGTTTTCTTTTTTTTTTAAATTGGTTTTCATTTCAACCACATCTATAAACAGCATCAGTTTCTACGTTTGAGCACTACTGTGCAGCCATAGCCAATGAGCTGACTCCTGGAGAAGACAAGTGGTTTGGTTCAGAGGTGATTACCTATATTACTGTACAAACAGAACAGTTTGAGGTAAGTTTCATTATCCAGTGCAGTGGGAGATATAGCCACTCACAACAAACACTAGATAAGGCTACCTCAGGATAAATGAGATAGTCACTTATTTGAAACAAAAAGCCCACCACTGGGGTATCAGTCAGGTGATAGGAAGTAGGTGACATGAGACCAGCAAAGTATTACAAATGTCATATTGAGCAGGCAATTGAGAGATGGAGATATTTAGACAACCAGTGTACTTCAGGTTCCATATTGGATGGGTGATCATGGGGGCCAGAGGACACAAGACCACCAGGGTATTTCAGATGTCATATCAGGTGGATGATCAAGGGCACTAGTCTATCAGGGTCATTCAAATTTATTATCAGATGGGCAATTTTAATTGGGGTGGGGGAACAGTAGATCACCAGGAGCAGGTTAACATTACAGCAGGCAGGCAATGGGGGTGCTAAAGAGGGGCAAGACCATAAGACCAACTTTTGGGGTAGTAGTAATTAATGAGGCACTAATAGCTATTTACTACCTCTCCAAACCTTCAAAAATGCCAGTGCTACTATAGGAAAGTTCAGTCAGCTGATATGCATAGGCGCATTGATGTATTTTAGTGCCACTCACAAATGGGTTAGTGCCTCTCTAAATGTGCCCTTCAATATGGCACATTTAGTAAGAACATTGCTTTTGATCAGCACAATTTGTAAGCCACTAACCTGTTTAGCAATTGCAAACAGGCTTCCAATATCCTTGACAATGTCTTTTTTAATTTATTAGCAAGTAGACATTTTTAATTAAACACAAAATATTCATAGATAAATTCTTCATGAAGGTTTTGAAAATCTTCACATAGCATGAAGATTTGGAATGTAACAATAGCAAAAAACTTTCTAAGCCTTGCATGAACAAAATATTTAAAGCTAAGAAACCAGAAAATGACAAAAAGTATGGCATGCATTTTGTACTAAAATTATAGTCATATGCAAACTACAATAAATAGTAACAAAGTTATTAAGGCTTGTCTGTTACTTTACTCAAGGCCTGCAGTGCCCTGTGCCAAGAAAGTTAGGACTCATGTACAGGGCCCAAAGAGCCATGTCTATCTTACTTCTCCCAGGGCTCAAAAAAGCACAGTGCAAACAAGTTAGGAATCACCTCCTGCTTTGTGCAAGGTAGGGGTGGGCGAATACCTTATTTCGACTATTCGGCCAAATATTCATATTCAGGGTCCCAAATATTTAGGTATTCATATTTTTTATTTACATTCATATACCAGTGGAGGAGGAAACAGCCCCCACCCTCCTCCCCAACCCAATCCTTTAAAATACAACCCCCATCCCTTCACTCTCTGCCAAAGTCCCAATCTTACTCTTCTCTCCCCCAGCAGAAAAAAAAAAAAAACCTTCCACAATAGGTGATGGGCACAACCTGCCAGCATCTTTATCACTTTTCAGTTATAAAAACATGTTCTCCCCTTTTTAGCAGTATCCAACTTCCGCTCTCCTCCCCCGGCATACATTTTGTCTTTTAAATCAGAAGGCCGCCAGTTAGTGACAATGAAGGTGACCAATACAACCTGCCCTTCTCCACAGCCAGCCATCGTCTACTGAATGAAAGCACTCCCGTGGTTACTCACATAGTAAAACAGCTGATCACGCGACCAGCTTTTTTACTATGTGAGCAAACACAGGAGCCCTTTCATTCAGTAGAAGGTAGCCAGCCAGCTACGGAGAAGGGTATGTTTTTTTGGTCACCTTCATTGTCACTCAGTGGGGGCCTCTTTAAAAGACAAATTGGATGCTGAGGGTGAAGGGGTGGTGGTGCTGCCAGGTGTGGGGGTGGGGAATATGTTTTGATAACTGAAAATCATTGTAGACAGTAGCTAGCCGTGGAGGCAGTGTGCTGGTTGCCCATTGTGACATTTTTTGGGGGAGGGGACATGAAATTGTGGGTACTGGGGGGAGAAAGGTGGAACTCGGATTGTAGTAGATGGTAGGGAGGCAGGGGTTGTATTTTAAAGGATTGGGTTGGGGAGGAGGGTGGCTTTTGTTTTGTTTACAAACAATATTTCCCAAATAGGAAAAGACATGAATAGTGCCACTATTCTTTATTTGTATCTGAGTAACAAGTAGTACATTATTCATGGTATTCATGAAATACTTGTAACCCCCCTACAAATGGGGGGTTCCTAAACGCTTTCCCAGACCTTGCCTAATTGCTCCCTGCCTGGTGTTTGGCGTAAGGCCATTAAATGGGGCATTGGGAGTGCTTTTAGAGCTTCCGGTTCTGCCTTTTTAAGGGCTGCCTGCTCGCAGGCTCTAGTGGTACGACTAGGGGGACTGGGGTTTCCCTGCTTGAGTCCCGCTCTGGACTGCTGTCTGATCACTCCATTTTATGGTTGCTAAGAGCACTGGGGGAGCCGATCTGAACGATGTAGTCGTTCCCTTGGGAACATGTATAGTATTGGTAAAATTGCAGTTTGTCTTACGTTTTATTGCAGCTGGGACTTTGTGTTGTGCCCTTCCATATTGGACCCAGACTGTGTGAAAGGGGTCTAATAGTAGCTAAGGGGGCCTTGGAATTGGCGTGAGGTGGCCAACCAGGAATCAGGACTCTGGCTGGAGCCAGCTGACCAATGGGGACCCAGCTTGTAATTCTGGAAGTGGCATTATGGGCCAGGGTGCCTATTAGCACCATTGAGGGCCAGACTACGTGACTGGCATTTGTAACCAGCCAATGAAATCCGGTAGCACCTGAGCTGAAGGGATTGCCCCATGCTGTCAGGGGCAGAGGCGTTGTGACTGGGAAGGAAAAGGGAGCTCTGTGCTCCAGCGCCGTTGAGTATTCGCGTGTGAAAGGCCTGAGGCAGCCGTTTGCATTGCCCGCATTCCAGGGGCGAAACCTGTAGGCTTGCGGTCAGAGGAGGCTGTGTTCAAGCACAGCTACCTACCAGGCCTCACCTGAAGATGACTGGAGAATCTGCTGCATCGCGCTCGGTCTGTCAGGACAGTGGAGCTGCAGTGAAATGCCCGAATAGCTGTGAGTTCGTTCGGGTCCTGGGAGCAGCTGCCTGGTATGGTACCCCTCTGTGTTTTTCCATATGAATGTGTGAGGAGGCCTGGAAGCCCAGGCCCAGCCCTGCAAGTGGTGAAAGCGTGACTGTCTGCTGGAGTTGTGAGTACTGAATCAGAGTAGCTCCCTGCTAAAGGTTACAGTCGAAGGAAAGTACAAATTGTTTGTTTTATTGCGGACAGCACTAATTGAGCTTACTGGCTCCACCTGATCTTCCCAGGGATTAAATGCTCGCGTGTCAGGGCCCCAACCAGCTGCATCTAGGAACTAGCCATTAGGGCTTGGGTACCCATGGACAGTATTTAATAGGTTAAGGCCTGTGCACAGAGCCATAGATAGATTTCATATACTGTAGTGGTAAACCAATCAACCTGATTTCCCCCGGTCCTTGTTATTCCCCCCTCCAATAAATCAGATTGCTTGTTTTTGCAAAAGTACACTGGCTAGTTTGTGTATTAATGATGAAATACTGCACAGTGAATGTGGTGTAACTGTACCTTACTTTCCAGGGGGTTCCCGGAGTGAGCTGACTGGTTTAGCTGGGGGGGGGGGTAAGCGTACATGACAGGGGCACTGAAATTGAACTGTGTGGGCCACTAGTGGGATGAAGAGGGAGTTGCAGCAACCCAGAGGGCTGCAACCTAGCCAACCTCAGCTGTTCCAACCCCGTCCTCTGGGTGGAGGCACCCGCCAATGGATCTGGGCCCCTCACCCTATCACAGTTAGGGCAGGCAGGGGTAGTAGCCCTTAAGACAGTGCACCCTGGGGGTTACATACTGTTCATTACTCACACACCCCTAGTACAGGGTATTCAGGGATGTGCACAAACAATTTACCTGTCTCCTTTCACAGAAACTAAGAAAATTAACATAAAAAAACTATGTCAATGCAGAGTTAGGGCTCCTACCAGATAAAAAACTTTAATTTATTTATTTATTGAAAATCAGTAACCAGGAAAGACACGCTGAGACTGGCTAGTTTTAAGGTGTGACCCAGGAGAGATGTCCAAGGAAGAAATGCATTCAGTAGTAAAACTCCACGAAGTTCAGAAAACTGGTGTTAGGTTTCACATTCCTAACTCCCACCCCATCCCATTCCCTACCCTCCTGTCCAAAGGACAACCTACAGGTCCAGGGTCATGCATCAACAGCCTGGTACCTCATACAGGGCCCACATATTCAACATTTGTAAATAGCAACCTTAACTCCCACTTCCCCCTATTCCCTACCCTTGTGATCCAAGGCCATACTACAGGTTTGGCTCCATGTTACAAGGCTGTGCTGGTTTTTGTGAGTCTCTGTAGGTGAAATGCTAAGCTGCGTAGTTACCACACAGTTGTATGTTTTTTTCTGCATTCCCTTATGGACCCCGCATATATGTGTGACAGCCATTTAACAGCAGTATTTTGTTTCACATTTCACCTAGTAGAATATGTACAGTCCATTTGTAACATGATTCCTTCAGTTACAACACCCTGCATAAAACTGTACACATGTTCCAGACAGGTAACTTGCTTTACATGTCCTAAAGAAAGCAAGTTACAAGTGTTCAATGTGTGTAGTACTTCATGGTATCCTGTGAGAAGGGTGATCGCTATTGAGTGCCTACAAAAAGGGTATCTTAATACCAGTGCCTGTTCTCAGAGCTAGCGGATGGGGGGGTGAATGTAGGTTATAGTGACATTCTGTAGCTATATGTATATCGCCTTGCAGAGAGACAAGCATGCCATCGACAGGCGGAAGGGAGGAAGGTTTGTGAGGTGTAGCGATGGTGGGTTGCCAAGCTGGCCGTGTGCATGGGGGTTTGTGGCAGGCTATGGCCAGGAGGTGGCAGGTTCAGTGCTGGGTGCGTCAGGATTTTTGCACTGGTCAAGATTTTATTTTTTGTTTTCACCCCGACAAGCATCCCCTGGGTTGAGAATCTTTAGTAGGGGAGTGGAAGCTACTGTGCAAGGTTGCATAAACAAAAAAACTGAAATTCCAGATGCCCTTTTTCCGTCTGCCGGGAGTGTACATCGGCGAAATGGAATTTTGCCAATATACATTCGTCCTAACAGCAGTCGCCTTCCATGATCGATGTTATCACATAAACCCATACTTCACACATGACCCATAGGGCAGTTTGCAAGTGAAAGGTATGCATTCTGTTTCCTGTATGGCCTGCAGAGTTGTGTGAAAATACAAAGACTGCAATTGATGGCAGCAGCCGTATTTTGTCTGGGGCCATCCTCCCCTGGAAGAAGGAGGGAAGGGGAAGATAGAGATGTTCCCAAGGGGACTAGGTAGTGTCCAGGGATTGGACATGGGACCACCAAGACCTCCCACTGGGGAGGGGGGTCACATCCTGTGGGGGGGGAGAAAGAGGTATTTCTTGGTCTGCAGCCAGCAGACCCTCCTCTTTCTCCTTTCGTCCTGCAAAGGATCAGCATGTCCAGCTAGCCAGATCACCCAGGTATGGGACTAGTAGGCCTGAGGATTCATTCATGCCTGAGGACTGGGGAGACAGGGCCAGTGGGAGAGGGAAGTAAGCAGTATAGCATGGAGGTTAGAGTAATGAGTTGTGAGTGGGCTTGGTACAGACAGCAGACCTGGGTTTGATTCCCACAACCTCCACTTGCATCTTCAATAAATGAAAAGGGAAAATGGTTTTGTAGTTTACTGAACAATGGGGTGTGACCTCTAGGTGGTTTCAGTCAGCTGTGGTTAGAATGGGCTCCATTTGAGAGGTAGTCCCCCCAAAGAGATTTGGGCTTACCTGGGGTGATGTGGCTGGGAGTCCTAGTGCATCTTCTCTTGCTGTCCAGCCCAAGGTCCACAGTTTCTCACTCTCTGGCTGGTTGCATTCTTCAGCACTCCTCTTCAAGGTGAGGTAGGGGCAGGGAGGTGGTGCAGCTACCCTACGGCATTACAGGCGAGTGTGGAGCCTTTGGCCTGGGGGTCCTCGGATGTTGCGGCAGCAATCCTTGTCAGCCCGGGCAGCAGACTGTCCATGTGACACATCTGGGCAGGTGACTGGAGGTTTCTGTAGCTGGTGGGGTGGGGGGTCCCATTTGGCGGTGGCCCGGTGCCACTACCTCATGGGGCACTTGGGTTGTGCAGTTCTGTGTGCTAAAAAGAAAAAAGTACAAATTAAAGGATACGGCTTCCGGGCATGTGTCACAGGTAGGGTCTTCACTCTGGCAAAGGTGGTCCTGGGATCCTCCTGTTGGGTGCAGAGGTCCTCAGGGGCTGGCTGGGCATTAGATCATGGCTACGGCCTATTGTTTGAATTGCATGTGCCTCAGAAGTGGGGCTTGCGAGATGGGACAGTGCAAGAGTTGGCTGCCATGGTCCTGCGAGACTCTCAGTGGCCATCTTGAGGATGGCAATGTAGTTGGGCAGCCTGCCTGTTTGCAAATCTGGCAGCTGCCATTGTGGGGGGGGGCAGTTGGTCCTGGTACAGGAATACAAACAGCAGGCTGAGGGAGACCATGGATCACAAAGCAAAAAAAAACAAGGTCTTAAATAAGTATGCATATCCAGTTTATCCAAATAAATAAATAAAATCCAGTTAACAGGAGCCTTTCTTCTCTCCCCCCACACCATCACATGGGAAGGGGGTTTCCTAGGGCTTCCACTGGGGATGGCACAAAAAGATACACTGTGAAAATAAAGAATAAACTTATGAATAAATAAATAAAAAATGAATGAAAAACAAATGAATAGCAAATCCAAAAGGCAATTTAGGCCATGGGTACGGCCACTGGGTCATGGTTGGTTGGGCACAAAAGGGGGTCTGTGGGGACCGCTGCCAACAAGGGGGGGCTCATGCCACCTACAGGATGGGCATCCAGGAAGGGGATGGTATGGACCTCAAGATCCCCCAGCAACTCCAACATCCTCCAGCAGGGGGGAGGACTTGATGAGGACCCTACTAATCTATCTCTGGGGATGGGGGGGTTCTCAATGTCTTACAGGGTAAGATATCAATTCAGCAGAGAAAACCTTTGGTGAAGGCCACAGAGGGCCTGGAGGCACAGCTGCCAGACATGTACAAGATAAAGGGAGCCATGTGGCTCAGAGCCTGCTTGGAGGGACTGGAGAGCCCATCGACAGCAACGACTGGGGGGTGTGCCACCAAAAAAGTATCCGGTGAAGGGCCCGGGGAGCACCACCTGAGAAGGTCCCCAGGATGCCAGAGAGAGGTTAGCAGTGATCTGAGGTAAGACATGTGAATAATGGCGAGATGTGACAGGTACTCAATGTGGCATTAGGGGACAGGGGCAGGAACAGGATAGACCAGACAGCTGGGGGGGAGAACGTGGAGGTCACTTCACTACCTCAACAGCAGGGTGCCGCTGTGGCAGGGGAGGACCAGGGGAATCTCCTGGCTGGTGGGCTGGGGTTAACGGGAACCAAAGCAAAATTCGACAAACTGCTAGACCTCATGGCAGTGATGGTCAAGAAATCAGGAGGGAAGGATGCGGCTGCGGGGATGGCTGTCCCCCCAGCCCAGGCTACCCCTGAGGGCCCTCCCCCTCCACCAAGCTCGTATGCTAGTCTGGACAAGCAGTTGGGATCCCACCTCACCAATAAGGTTAGACAGCAAATAAGGAAGAGGGAATACTTGGATATGGCCTCCCTCTTAAACAGACCGGTTGAGCGGGATGACAAGAAGAAGGAAAAGGGCGAGGAGGCTGAAAAGAAGCCACAGAAGATGCCCCGCACCTTTGAGAACTTGATTGCAGCCATCCCCATCTATGCGGGCACCATCCTGTAAGTGGATAAGGACCAAGGGCTGGGGTTGTACACGTACCAGAACAGGATTATGCTAATGCACCACAGGAAGGGCATGGCTCGAATACGATGAAGAGTTTTAGTGATGGAGGCAGGATGACAGCACCCTAGGGTGGGGGACAATAGATATGACTTTCTTGGTGGACATCATGCATGGGGGGGCTAGTACATTCTGACAGTGGTTTGCCACTGCAGGCAGCACTGCCACAGAAAGCAGGAGGGGGCAACACCATGTTGCAGGTACGTTATGCCTACAACCAGGTGAAGTGTTCGAGGGCAGTGTGTCACTTGCGGCACATCTGCATGGTCTGTGGACAGCAACACCCCTTCCTCCAGTGTGCATCACTGCGCTCCCCAAAAGAGAGTTTTGGAGGAGCTGCCAGGAAGCCAGATAACCCGTAAGGTAACAAACCTCCCTACCCTGATAAGGGTGGACAGGATTAGCACGTGGCTGGCCCAGTACCCAGACAGGGAGGCCATGTACCTGCTGGGATAGGGTCACAGTGGGTTTCAGGCTCCAAAATGAAGGCCCCAATGGGGAGGCTTGAAGCAAAGCACCTGAAATCTGCTAGGGACCATCTGCAGGTAGTCCAGAAGAAACTGGAGAAGGAGAAGCCAGGTCCTATTTAGGTCAGACAACATGGGGGTGGTACATGTAGTTATTGGATATTTGGGGCTGGAGGGCCAGATGGGGGACTTGAGGCACAGTCTGTACCAAATAGATTGCTGTTGAACATCTCATTTAAGGCCTTGCACATACCTGGGGTTGTCAGTGGGGATTGCTGATGCTTTGTCTCATTCACAGTGGCAACGATTTCAAGAGCTGGCTCCGGCAGCAGAGCAGTGGCCATGGATGGCACCTCCCTTCCAGTGGAGGGTAGTAGCAGCTTGACTTGGAAATGCATAGGTAATTCCATTGCACTGAAGATGAGGGAAGTATATAGTAGAGGGGTAGAACACTACCTAGGGGTGCGAACACAACAGGGCTGGCCAGAGGATTGGCCTATTCCAGTGGACCAGCTGTACCAGTACATCATGCTGTCTAAGCAGGATGGAGTCATGCTGGGGGTGGTTGTGAAATGCCTCACTCTCTTATCCTGGGTCTCCAGGGCTTTGGGGCTCACCAACAGTTCAAAGAGAGGAAGATGCTAGAAGAGCGGGGAAGTTGCTCGCTTCCCACCAGGACACGAGGCATCCTATCACCCCAGCGATCTTGGGCAGTATCCATGGGGTGCTTCTAAGGGTCTGTTGAACCCCGTTCAAAGTGCTCCTGTTTGATATTATGTTCTTGGTGGCTTTCTGTGGGGTGTTTAGGGTGTTGGAGATAACACAGCCCACCTGGAGCACCAGGATAATAGGATTGGAGCTGGGAGACATTCTCGTGATGGAGCAGGAGGGCATGGGTGAAGCTTAGGAAGAGTAAAATGGACCAGGAGGGCAAGGGGTGCTGGTGCCTGGCTGAAGCACAGCCAGGGGTGTCCTGGAGGGTCCAGGATAAAGTATGGGCATATATGGCTGCTAATCCCAGAAGAGAAGGTGCATTCTTTCAGTATGCAGATGGCGGGCCCATCATGGCTTACCAGTTTAGAGCAATTTTGTCCAAAGCAGTGCATACAGTGGGATTGAACCCAAAGGAGTATGGGACGCATTTCTTCAGGATTGGGGCAGCCATGAATGCTAGGAGTTTGGGGTGGGCAGATGGCCAGATTCAAGCGCTGAGGTGATGGAGGTCAGACTCACAAAAATTTTTGAAATAAGTGCACCCACATTTACAATAACAGCTTTTGTTTCTTCCAGGGTCTCTAGAGGGCATGGGTTCTATCTGGATCTGTGGTCATGCCTTCATTCAGCAAGCAGCAGCAAGTGTGGCGTCTGGGGCAGGGAGGCAGCCCCGGAGGAAAGGTCATCTGATGGCCCACATCTGATGGCTGAGGTCAGGGAACATGCACTGTTAGGAGTTGCTCCCCCAGTTGAGAGAGGAGGGGCATATCCAGTGCATCCCAGAGATGTTGGTGGTATATCTTGGAGGGAACGACTTGGGAAGTCAGAAGACAGTGGACTTGCTGTTGGCTATGAAGGAAGATCAATGGACCATCAGGGAGTGGTGGCCGCATGCAGTCCTCATCTGGTCCCAGCTGATCCAGAGGTCTAGCTGGCTGAATGGGGAAGGGGTGGTTCCTCTCATCAGGGATTGCATTTGGATCAACAGGATGATGAGGAAGGTCATGCGGGCATTGGGGGGGACCAAGATGGAACAGTCAGATTCAGGCCTCTGGTCAAATCATGGTAGCCAAGATGGGATGGTTAACTGACAGGGGATCAGAACCATGGCTAGGAGAACTGGAACGGGTCTTGGAGGAAGGAGAAGAGCAGTCGGCTTGGGGGGGGGTCGGATGTTGTCCATCCTGTGACATCTTGGAAGGATCAGTATGATATGAAATGGTGGTTAGGGGATGGTGACCTGTGCTGTACAACTCCAAACCTGTAGCTTGGCCTTGGGTCATGAGGATAGGCGATGGGATGGGAAGGTTGAGAGATTTAGGTTTGCTGCAGTATTTGCTAGCATTGAATATGTTGACTCTTTATAAAGTACTAGACCTTTGGTACATGATCCCAGATCTGTATATTTGCTTTGGGTCACAAGGATAGGTGATGCGGGAGGGGTGGAAGCTAAGATTATGAACTCTGACTCCAGATTTTCAAACATTGTGGGGTTTGAGCTTTGTGTAATAGCAGCCTTAACTTTGCACCAATGTAGGTTTGTTTTGCCATGAACAACGTTACACACGTGCTCAAAAAGTATTATAGTTAGTAGGTTTATACTTCTTGAGGTCTAATTAAGGGGAGACAGTAAATCACAAAAGAACAAAACCTTACAAAACAAATACATTCTGGCTTGTACAAATCTTCAGCTAGTAAATTATTAAACTACAGAGGCAACATGATCAAGTGGTTATAGCATAAATCTCTGAACCTAGAAATCCCTGTTACAAATCAAGCACAGCTGCTTGCTGAGGATGTGACCTTGAGTAAAGTCACATGACCACATTGTGTATCACTTTGCCAGCTGTAAAACTGGGCAGAAGCAGAGGCCTCCACAAGAGATGATACATCTTACCTAGGCAACACTGGGTAAATAAATTGTTAATTATAAACTAACAGAAAAAATTAACTGCCAGCTTCAGATCACTATCAAGAACTGCCACACAAAAAGTCTTTCAATTGAAAAAAAGGAACATATAATTTTAATACAACGTGTATATATATATATATATATATATATATATATATTTAAGAACTGATTAACGTTATGTTATGCAGTCTGACATAAAGACTAGGAATTTTTTTTAATACACAGTAAAAATGTTTATTTTAGGTACACTGGGATGTTTCAGTATGGGAGTAGAAATGAATGAAGAAAGAAATTAGAGTCCTCGTAATGCAGCTTTAGCTATAGAAAATTCTCTAGTGCAAAGCACCATGCGTATCTCTAACAGTGTGCACAACACATTGAGGGCTCAATTCTCAAAGCTCCCGGCATGGCGCAAAGGGCTTGCACCATAAGGAATGGTGCAAAGTGCCCCTTGCACTAAAAGATGAGCAGGAGTGATTCTCAATGGCAGCCTGCATCAGCTGCAGACTGCCTGCCCCAGACAGGGCTTTCGCTGCCCATGTGCCCAATAATGAGCTGCAGCATGGTGCTAGGGGGGCTTGCAGCAGACACAAGCTGCCATATCCCCTAATGTGGGATTCTCATAACTCTCCCAGATAAACCTCTAACATAACATTGCCCATGTTATAAGAGGATTAACCCACTCCAGGGTATGGATTTACTAGCATTAATCCACGCCTGGGTGGTTGAAGTCACTCGGCTTTGCCTCATGATTCCAACCTCCCCCAGGCATGGATTAATGCTCAGTAAACCCATACCCTGTCATGGGTTAATCCCTTCTTATTGTGGTTTGATAAAGCACTTTAGTTAGGGTTGCATAGGCATTTCTATGTTGAACTTAATATGGCAGCCATCCTTGAACATAATCGCCTGAAATTTGACATGTTCAAAGTGCCAGGATCTCAGGATCCTGAAAATTTGGTAACAGTCAGTTGAGCAGTTTGAAAGTTCTATAAGGTAGAAAATATGTAAAAATATATTTTTATGACAGTTTATTTGCAAACAAATACCAAAAAATGGCTGTGAGTTTTCCTCAACTGTATCTGCAAAAAACTTTCAGTTGTATGATGTATCTACTTGGTAAACAAAAAACAAACAAAGAAGCAAGCATGAAATGTTCAGGCATTTTAGAGTTTGGCATAAGGCTTTCTTTGATAGGTGCCTTTACTGAGAAATGTATAGATTGAAATTAAGAAAATAAAATTCCATGTTCATGCATGCACAGTTAATTTTTTCACAAACTTGTTATAACTAGATTTTTGCAACTTTTGTGAGTCAGAATACACTATCATGTGATAAAACACATACTTTTGTGAGCCTAAGTGATAAAAAAGTGGGAGAAATGAGAAATCTTTGTGCACCAAAACCAAGAAAATGTGCTGAAAGTTCAGTCTGAACTGTGGTTAATATCGTAGGTTGTAAGGTTGATTGTTCAAGTTTTGTTTGATACAAAACTAAAAGTTTTACAAACATTAATTAAATCAGGCTATTGTTTATCATGAAAATACACTCTTATTTTTTGACTTGTGAACCTGCTTTTTGTGACTCATAAACTCACTTTTCTGAGTCTTAGTTGCCAAAAAGTGTTGAAAAACAGAAAACATTGTGCAGCAAAAACCAGAAAATCTGTCTGAAACTTTTGTTGTTAACAGTGTAGGGTGTAAGGCTGAGTCTTCAAGTGTTTTTTTGTTAAAAAAAAACACAGTGTTTACAATATTGATGACATTAGGATGATGCAGGCTACTTCTGTCAGTCATGTACCTGCTTTTCTGACTTACAAACCCACTTCCATGAAATATATAACCTCACATCTGTGACAGTCTCAACATGAGGAAAATCTAGATGGCTTTGTGACTGTGAACACGGAAACATAGAAGCTGACGGCAGATAAGGACTGCAGGCCCATCCAGTCTGCCCATTTTTCTACTTTATGAATGTGCCATAGGTCTTTACTCTGTCAATGGCCTATCTATTCGTACTCATCTGTATTGCTCCCTTATGCCTATCCCATGCCTGTTTGAAGCCCTGCACTGTATTTATATCCACCACTTCCTGAGGTAGGCCATTCCATGCATCCACCTCCCTTTCTGTGAAAAATAACTTCCTCACATTGCCCCTTAAAAGGCCTCCCTCTAATCTCATGCTGTGCCCTCTTGTCCTGCTATTATTCTTATATGGAAACATGTTAGACACTTTCACCTTGCTAATGCCCTTAAGATTGTTCAATGTTTCGCTCATATCACCTCTCTCCTTGCTTTGCTCTAGGGTATACATACTGAGCTTTGTTAATCTGTCCTCGTGTGTTTTCTGATGCAGACCCTGCACCATTTTGGTTGCCTTTCTCAGGACTGCCTCCATTTTGTCAATGTCCTTGTGCAGGTATGGCCTCCAGTACTGCACGCAGTACTCCAGATGGGACCTAGTCAGTGTCTTGTAAAGAGGGATGATTACCTCCCTCTTACGGCTTGTGATACCCTACTAATATACCTCAACATCCCTCTAGCCTTACCTGCTGCTTTAGTGGTCTGCTTGAATGATTTCAGGTCCCTCTTATGGCTTGTGATACCCCTACTAGTACACCTCAACATCCCTCTAGCTTTACCTGCTGCTTTAGTGGTCTGCTTGAATGATTTCAGGTCATCTGTGATAATGATGCCCAACTCTCTTTCTTTAACTCTCCTGTGCTCAGAGACTCACTAAACAGTTCTGATAATGGCTCTGCTAGTTCCACCCTTAGCTCCCTTAGTACCCTGGGATGTATGCTGTCAGGTCCTATTGCCTTGTCCACCCTGAGGTTAGCGAACTCTTGTAGGATCCTTTCTTTTGTGAAGGGACTTGCGCACACCTCCCTTCCCCCTGTGCCCATGGTGCTGAGCTGTGGGACCTGCCTTACCTTCTTCTCAGTAAATACTGAGCAAAAGTATCTGCTTAGGATAGGTGCCTTTCCTTGGTCCTCCCCCACATAATTCCCCTTAGCCCCTTTGATCTTAGCAATACCCCCTCTGGACTTTCTTCTGTCATTAACGTATCTATAGAATGCCTTCTTCCCTTCTTTTACTGTTCGTGCTAGTGTTTCCTTGGTTTGGGCCTTTGCCTGCCTTACTGCCTTCCCTGCTTACCTTAGGGAAGTTTGGCATGCCTCCCTATCTTCGTCCTGCTGTGTTCCCTTATATTTTTTGAAGGCCAACCTTTTGGCTCTGACCTTTTCTGTTCATGTTTTTGAGAACCAAAGTGGTTTCCTCCTTTTGCTCTTGCTTTTCTCCATAACACAATGGGATTTTGCTTCAAGTATTGCATCTTTAATGCTTGCCCACTTTGCCTGTACCCCCTCACCTGTATTTCTTCTTGTCAGGACTAGCTTAACTCTGTTGGCCATCGTATCAAAGTCAGCTCCTCTGAAGTCCCATATTTTTGCCTTGGAATGAGATGATTTAGTTCTAGTGGCTAAGCTGAGCCATACCACATGATGGTGACTGGCCTCCAGGTGACCTTCTACCTGGAGATCTGTGATCCTTTCCCTGTTAGTCAGTACTAGATCTAGGATAGCCCTGTTTCTTGTGGATTGTTGCACTAGTTGTTTGAGGCTTTCTCCCTGCAGGGAATCCACTATGTGTCTAGTTCTGGTGGATACTCCTGCTGGTATTAACCAATCTGTATCTGGCATTTTGAAATCTTTCATTATCAAAACCTTCCCTTTAGCAGTCATGTTTTGTATAACTTCTAACAATAATTTGTCTATGTTCTCCTCCTGGTCTGGAGGCCTTTAGACAACCCCAGTTCATATGACTGTCCCATTTCCTGTTTCCAGGGTGATCCACCGTTCTTCTGGCTCCTTATGTGTATTCTAAATTTCTGTAGGTTTGATATTCTCATTGACATAAAGGGTCACCCCCCGCCCCCTTTTTTGCACCTTGGTCTCTTCTGAACAGTACATAGCCAGGTACTGAAGTCTCCCAAATGTGGTTACTGGTGAACCATGTCTCACTAATGGTTATTATGTCCAGTTTAGCATCTGTCATTTTAGCCTGCAGGTCTGGGATCTTGTTTCCCATACTGCAGGCATTTGTGTACATGATTTTCCATTGGCCAGATTTCGGTGTGTGTTAGTTGTTGGGCGAGGTCCGACATTTCTCCTGCGTGTTGTATGGCAAGCCAGAACTTTTTCCTTACCTGGTGATGCAAATAAACTACAAACATACTGAACTCCTGTTTGATCATTAGCTGAGGAGGGGATGGGTGTTCTTCCCGTTCAATGTATCGGGTGCTGCATCCCTCTCCCCATTTGCTAGTTTAAATATTCTGCAAAGACGTCAAACTTCTGCCCCAATGCACTGAATTGCTCCTTAATCAGATGCAGCCCATCAGATTTAAAGAACCTTCACTCCCAAAACTGTTGCCAGTTACCTACAAATGTGTGTCCTTTTTCCTGGCACCAGCCCTTGAGCCACAAGTTTATAGTAGCTCCCCTTTCTCCTCTTCTGTGACCTTCTGTCAATCTGTCCCCCTCTCTCAGACTGGCAGGATCTCAGAGGAGGAGATGCCAGACAAAATAGATGACATTATGTTTCCCAGCCTGGTCAGGTGTTCCCTGGTCTCCATAACTGACCAGCTGGAGGAATCAGTGTGTACCAGGATGATGTTTTCTCTTGCCTCCTGCATTATTTTAGCAATGCAGTCAGTGTCTCTCCATGCTGATATACCTGAGAGACAACTGACCATTACTCCCAACTGGAGGTAGGTATTAATTCCCTGAATCATGGAGTCTCCTATGATCAGAAGTGTTCTGGATTTCTTTTCTGCTTTTTTTGTTTTGGTCCCTGTTTTGGATGAGTTTTGTAGCACTAGCGTCTGTGCGGCAGTGTTCTGCTCTGCAATGTCCTATGCCCCATGCCCCTTTGTTTGCTTTTGGAGATAAAGGCAGATACCTGTTTGTAGTTTTTATAAGGTTTGTAGAGGTGATACACAGGAGAACACTGAGTGATGGGGCACCTGATTTGCCCCTCCTAACCACCTGTCAACCTCCAGGACCAACTACCCTCTGCAGTCGAGATGCTTCTGTTGGATTTTGGGGAAATAGCAGGCAGATCTTATAATATATTTCCTCCTGAATATGTGATTTGAGGTGCGTAATCTCTGCCCATGCTGCCTGGAGCTAAGCCCTTTGATCTGCAATGGTCCAGCATGTAGGACAGCATCCTAAATCCTGTATAACTGCCCTTTTGATAAGTGCCCCTCAGTACCTGTAGTTAATAATATCCATTTCAGTTGAGTTGCTGAGTTTATAACCTGGTCCAAGTAATTAGAAAGAGGAAAATGAAAGCCAACGTTTTTTCTTTTGTTTGTTGTTTTTCTTTGTTTTTTTTTTTTGGTTTGATTTTTGTTTGTTTGTTTGTTTTTGTATAACTTATTATAACAAGTTAAATTACTTGTGCCCCTGTAAGTGAGGTCACTGTGCTGATACCCCTCTGATCCTCCCCTTCCTGCTTTGCTACAGGAAATGCCACAGTTGTGCTACTCTATAAAAGGTGTGTAGCATGGGCTGGTTGGAGATGGGGGGTGGGTGGGTGGCTGGGTGGCTGGGCCATTCCCCTGCTGACAAAGAAGAACCATAATGAAAGAAAGAAGGAGGTAAGAGCAGAAACAATCAACCAACAACAAATGCAGTAGCCCTGAAAGCTTAGCCTAATGATAGATTAAAAAAGTCACAAAAATGTAATCACCTCCTATAACAATTTCACAGAAGATATACCCTGCCAAAAAACACTTTGCTACAGAGAAAAATAAAGCAGTAACAGAAGATATACCTTGCAAAAAACAATTTGAATCAGAGAAGATTACAGCAGTAATCCCTTAAGTGTAAAACAATAACAAACCTGTAGGCACACCCTGTAATAATGCAGCAGAAAGTATAGTCTGCAACAGCAATTTGAATCATAGTAGATTACAGCAGTAAAATGAAAGTAAAAAATAGTAACAACCCCTGTGAGCACAAAAGAAAATAGTAACACACAGTAAATCTGCCTAGCCAAAATAAGCCTTAATCTTTTTCCTTGCTGTGATAATGTTATTCTTTGCACTGTCCTTACAAGCAAACCTATAACAAAAGAGCACAGGTGACGCTAGATGCCTTTGCCAGCTAACCTAGTCTTCCATATGCAGCTGCTCTGTGAGTAACCATGTGGGTACAAGTGTGTGGTGATGTGGCTGCAACTGCTTTGCATATGCATATTCCCTATAGAGTCAGGAACAAAGACAGCTACTATGACTATCCTTCTCAAAAAAAGAAGATTTCTTGAAGAAAAAAAAAGAGCTGGCCTGCTGATGCAGCGGTAGTACTACCGCTTGCGATGTGGACAACCTGGGTTCAGGAACATGCCAGGGGAGTTTGAGAGCTGGCCGGGGGGTAAAGGCTTAAGCATCCACAGACTGCTCGCCTTCTCTGGGGAGGGAAGGGAGATGAGGCTCGGCACTTGTCTGGCCTCCAGCAGAGGTCAAAGGAACAGCAAGCACCAGCCATTCACAAGAGGGGTTGCATGACAGACGTTGGTGATCTCACCTTGATGTCATGGTGCATGTCACATCCATGGAACACAGGAAAAACAGCTCCCTGCACTCTGAGCAGACAAAGAGCCAGCACAGACCCCCAACCTTTGCCTTCCTGGTGTCCTGATGAGAATAAGAAAGACTCAGGATGTATAGGCCCCATCTCATCCCCACCTGGGTGGGAACAGCCAAGGCTCCATGGGGGAACACCATGGACAGGTAAGAGGGGAACAGATGCCCAGGTGACTCCCAATGATGCACAATGCAGGGGGCCTGGGGAGCATAAACAGAAAGTAAAAAAAAAAAAAAAAAAAAGATGTTAATGTAGAAGTTAGGTTTTTTTCCTTAAAAGACAAAAACCTCAGTGTGCAGGCACTAAGGCAATGGTTACCCCAAGAGGCATTGGCCAGGAAGCCAAGTTTCAATGAAATACAAAATCTCACATGCCCCATAAAACAAAACATTATGGGCTGCATATGCAAATCACCACAGACCAGGTTTTTTTTTAAGGTGACAAAAGAGATAAAATACAATATTATGATTTTTTGAACCATAGCCCTCCCCCCCACGTGAGCCCAACAAATTGAAGAACAGAGCACAATCCACATGTCGAACATGAGGTTCACAGAACAGGTATCATTGCAAGTCTACTGTCCCCTCATGCCCCCCCATTATCCAATTAATATGAACTCTGAAATACCCTGGTGTTCTAATGTCCCCCACTCCATGATCACTCACCCAATATGAAATCTGAAATACTCTGGTGGTCAAGTGTCCACCCCCAAATGCCCACCCGCTATGTAATTTGAAGTGCCTTGATGGCCATCTTCCAAGCCTCAGGTATATTATGAGACATTTATTTTATCACACATGCCAGCATGGTTATTTGCCCACCACACTGGAGTGGCATGGTAAATTTCCACTGGTATTGAGTTTCTATCAGAAGCCTTGTTGCATTTCTGGACCAGAATGCATTGGATTTTTATTTTGGTGATACTAATTCCCCTGCCACCAAAGAGTGTGAAGCTCTTTTAGTGCAGACATCCCCCTCACAAGGTTGTTCAGCATGTAGTCCATGGTCTGAACTGGAACCATAGGGTTCAAAAATGGCCAGAAAAATTGGACAGGGGCAATTCCACTCTTAGTGTTGTGCCTCGTTTTTTATTACTAAAGGCAACATGTTCCCAAAATTGTTTTGTACTATGAGTAGTGACGGCCTCATCCAGCTCTTTCCATAGTTTATCTACATATAACATTTTTTTGTTCTATAAGGGTTTGAAACTCCCTCCTGATATACCTCAGCATTTCAGAATTGTCCCCTGTAAGCTGAATATAAGTGTATCCAGATAATTTGTTTATCTTATGTTTTACATTTATTACTGTGCCTATAAAAACAGAGTTGTTCTTTATGTTTCCATCTCCTGACAGTATTAGTTATTTTCCCATTTTTTAAAACTATCCAATATATTGGAAAATAAGATAAAATCATTTTCATCAGATTCATCAACCTATAGTCATGAGTTTATCATTTCCAGGTATAATTTACTTGGATTGTCGAAAAATATCATCTTAGACAATGTGCTCATTTGAGTCTTCTGATATTCATAATCCTTGTAATATAATCAATTAAAGCCTCCTGTTCTATGGTTCTTCCAGGTTGTGCCTGAAAATAGGCAACTGTCTTGCTTAGTGCACCTACCTGGAAAATAAAAACAAAATAAATGAATAAATATTTAATTTCATAACCATTTTAAACCCCAATGACATGATCCAGGTGACTACTGGAGTCATGTAATCCCTCTCTTCTCAAAAATGTACCCTAAAATATTATATCATAATCTTGAACAGCAATTATTTCAAGATTGGTTACTAATCCCTCTTATTTAGTTGGCTATCAGATATGTGATTTCATGTCAAAAGAATTTACAAAGTGAATTCTCTTACTAATTCTAGCAATGTTACTGTTTTCAGAGTTCCTCTATGGTATATGTAATACATAATTTAGCTGTAGGTGGTTTCATGTATGTTCATTTTCTAATTCTACTCTCTTTTTTTTTAACTATGTTTCTTGCCCCTCAGCCTGGAACTCTCTCAGGCCTCCTGCTCACGCCAGCTTGTGCTACCTCCCGCTGTGTTCCCCGATCATCTTCAAGGTTGTTGCTGTTCCCCAGGTCAGGCAGGTCAACCCAGAGAGACCGCAGGGTCAGTGGCAGGGAACCAGCATTGTGAGTGTGGCAGTGGCTCTGAAAGGGGCCATCGCCTATCCAGGGCTGGAGGGGGTATTTTGTTAGTTGGCCCTGAGACCCCCCTTCCCCCCTGCATGGGCACATCTGACGCTGGTGCATGGCAACCCTGCCTATGTCAGCCATGCTCTGACGTGCAGCCCGGCGGCTCGATGGTGCCACCAGTCTCCACTGGGGGTCGCCAGAGCACCGGGCATCCCTAACCCTCCCACCCGGAGAGGAGAGCTGACCAGAGGGTGCTCAATCTGTCTCCCTTCCCTGTTGACCCCTGACTCCTGAGCTCGCTTCCAAACTCGGGTCACCAGCATGGCGCAAGGTGTGGCATCCAGCGCCTCAACCCTCAGCGCCACCAGGCCAATTCTAATTCTACTCTTGAGTTCCAGTCTTCCTTGCACATAGATTTACATCTTCAAATTCACAATTGAGATTTGCATCTTCAAATTCACTTTCATAAATATCAACATTATTCTTAAATGTATTTTGAGTGGTCCTGCTTTTTTGTCCACTATCCAGTGAGGGGTGTGTGTGTATGTATGTATGTATGTGTGTGTGTATGTGTGAATATATATATATACATCTATATATATCTAAATATATATATATATATGTAATAGAAAACCCACTCTATGGTGCGCAGTCACGCTCTGATATATGCACGTCTTGGTGTGCATCAACCACCCAAGGCATGCATATATTGGAGCATGACTGCACACCCTAGAGTGGGTTATCTATCATGGCAAAATTGTTTTGGGGGGGGTAAAAGTGCAGATGCACGGTCATGTGATTTGTTTCAACCAACCAGCAGAGAGAATTGTTGTTACCCATTTTTTAAATATATATTTTTGATTTTAAGGGCATTTTTTGAGCAGTACAATGCAGAGTGCCCCTAAGGGGCCTCAATAAGCAAACTACATGTGTTGGTTCCTCCCCAGAATATAATTTTGGGGGGTCTCCAAACTTTAATTTTTCAGGCATAACCAAAAACAAGATGGCAGACATATGAAAAAGGAATTTTCCCATATGAAACAGGATTCCTTTTTCGTTTCATACAGCTATCTTTCAGTGCTTACTGAGCATGCTCGGAAATATTTTTTTTATTTTAATTGCAGTAACTTAAAAACAGCTTATTATTTTTTCACTAGACTATCAGAAGGCATATATGTGGGGTAGTCCCTTTCTGCCCTGAAAATTTCAGACCAAAAACCCAAACCATCTGGGCTGTAGGCAAGTTCAAAGAAAAAATCCTAGCAAAGTCAATGAGCGACAATGTGCTTTTTTCACCTCTCCGTAACGCAGAAACCACACATCCAATGGGAACATAACCTGTCACATCAAGAAATATATACCTCAGGACAGAGCATGCACAATTTTGTATAAATCTGTTCAATGGTTGCAAAGTTATTAAAGTGCAAATGTTTGAGTTTAACATTGACGTGCCTACTCAACCCTAACTTTAGGAGTGCAACCACACCCCTATAAGATTTATAAATATATATGTATGTGTGTGTGTGTGTGTAGGGGGGAAAATCCATGAAAATTGGGGTCCATGATGGGTAAATACCATGACTGTACATTATCCAACAATCGCATGCCTCCCACTATGACTGCATGCCTGCACTTCATTCCATCCCTCAGAACCTACTCACTAGCAGCCTAGACAAGGAGATCATTCCACACCTGTCAAATACTGGATGTCACTGCCACACCCATGCTAACATTAAAAACCATAACCAAATTACCCTATGTAGCTGTCCCAAACTGCAAACAGTTATCTGTTTGATCCTGCCATAATTCTGATATATACAAAGTAATTAAAAATACGGTACTTATTTGGTTGTTCCTAAAAGGATCCCTCTTAACCTAAATTCCAAATCCTTATGACTTGGGAATGGATTAATAATTTTTTCACCAAACCAATGAAAGTTACCATTCTGGGACAAGCCCTTTCTACCCTGAAAATTTCAGACCAAAATTCCAAACCATCTGGGCAGATTTTTCCTAAAAGCACACCATATGTATCTAGAAATCTGCATATCTGACTGGAACAAAACTTGGTAAGTCAAGAGACTTCATCCCCCAGATCATGTGTGCAAATATCCATGTAAATCATTTGAACAGGGGTGAAACTATTGAAGTGCAAAGTTAGGGGTTTACCATTAAACAGCCTACTAAGCCCCAACTACCGTGGTACTACTGCACCACTAATATATATATATATATATATATATAGAGAGTTATGACATGCCTGAGTGAAGATATCATATTTGTCTTCACGAGGGCAATAATCATGATATGTCACGAGTGGCGAAGCCACGAGTGAGATATCTTGATTTATTGCCTCGGTGAAGATAAATATGATATTCTCAACACCATGTCATGTTCTGTTTATATGACATGTGTTTTGGGCTTTTTGTAGCATGATCCCTAAAGCACCCCCACCCCCAAATCTTCAGCAACATCACAGATTCCATACTGTATTAAAATAAATTATCTGGCTGATCCTGTTAATTTACAGTTTTTTTTTGAAATATTGTTATTTCATTGAGCTTGGTATGATTTGTAATTAAAAATAGTAATGTAAAGCGGTACCTGGTTGATTATCCCCTGTGCTACCAACAAAATCCTGTAATACTTTCATTTCCCCCCCAAACTGTAGCGTGACCGAGCGGCATGTAAACGAGCAGATTACTGGCACCAGAGCTTTAAAATAAGTGTCTGCAGTGTAAAGAAAATCCTGGCTTTTACCTCCTGATAACATGCTTTACTTTTTAGTAGAAGGGACCGTCTCTACCAACGAAAGCACAGCGAGCGAGTAGTCCGCTTTAAAACAGGAGAAGGAAGCGTGAGTGTATGTTGCTATAGCACATCTGACTGTAATTAAACTTTGCAGGTCAAATTACTTTGTTCCTCACGCATGCAAATGTTCATGCAATGCCATTGAAAGGGTGTGAAGTTATTAAAGTACAAAGTTAGGGGTTTAACAATAAATGGTTTACTCAACCCTAACTATAGTGCTGCTACTACACCACTGTAAAATACACATGCACACATGCGCACACACACACATCCAATAGGCATGGAGACAAAAGCCATTGTATAAATCCATTTATTTTCACATGTTGTATAAATTTTAGAACCCAAAAGTGCCAATCAACCTCCCCCCTCCCCAGCTAGCCAGCACTACTTCCCAGCTTACAGTTGCATATAAAAGTACAGGACAGCTATCACTTCAAGCAGCTCAGCAACCACACTGCTAACAAAACCGTCTCCTTCAGCTCCTCTTTCTCTGTACCATCTGTCTCACACTAAACTGCCAACCAGAACAATTCCTGCAAAAATGAAACCAGATTTTTTTTAAATGCCATCTCCTACTTCTTTCTCTTTAGATAACAAAGTCCATGTAGGAGTTTTTTTGGCTCCGATTCTACAGTCTCCAGTATTCTCCATGCTTCAGATGGCCCGCATAGCTGGCCACCTGTCAGTAAATAAAAAGCACCTGAACCTGGTGCTGACAACAAACAAACTCCAGATACAGCAGAAAAACACAGACCCTCCTCCAGACTGTAAAAAACCCATTGCCGTAAACAAGATGCCTGCAAACAAAGTTTGTATTAGCAGAAAACACTCATGGCCATTCAGGAAGTGCCCTCACTTACAGCTGACACCATTTTCTTATTTTTCATAATGCCTGTCAGTCACCTGCGCATCCATTCACTCCAATATTGCCTCTCACTCTACTCTTATTCTCTTACATCCATCCTTTCATGTTTGCCACAACTGGCTCAAAAATAAAAAGTGCCTGTTTAATTTCCAATGATAAAGTTATTTTCTGTTTTTCAGCTCCTCTCCACAGACTACCTCAGGTACTTGCTCTGTCATCTCACCTCTCTCTCTATCCCATTAGCTCACTGCCCTACATGACATGAATAGCCCACAAAAGCACTGCTTTAATGAGACTGATCACATTTGTATGTTTGCTTGCACGCATGTGCAAGAAATATATTGCAATCATCCAAAATGCAGTGCCGTACAGTTGAAAGGGAGAGCTCCGCTTCAGTGAGCAGTGCTTCCCCCCCACACACACACCCACAAGCATGCATATTGTGTGCTTATGCGCTCCTTCCCCCCACGCACACACTGCATGGCTGACGGCAGTGCCCAATCCCCCGTCGGCTTCTCGCCCCCAAAAAAGCTTTCCAGGTGCCATGCTGGGATCCCACCCCAGCGTGGCAAATATTGTTATGGCCGACGAGGGTGACCAATCCCCCAATGGCTCCAGGCCCCTCCCAAACAGCCTTCCAGCTGCCATGCTGGGAGCCCACCCCAGCGTGGCAAACGTCCCACATCGTCTTCCTAAAAAAAACAAAACCTGTAAACAAAAGCGTTCCTCAATGCGTCTCCTGCCCAGCCGCACCCACCCTCTGTGCACTCTGCCTCCCCACACTCCCCTCACCCCATTCTTACCTCCGAGTCCAGCACGACAATCTTGAGTGGACCGGGAACACGTCTGAACTCTTGAAACCGACTGCGAACTAGGAAATGCGGTAAGCTGTATAATGTAATAAATAGGTTTTCAACTTTGATGCATATCTCAGGCATTGTTTGGAATTTTGGCACCAAATTTTCAACATGGGGTTTTTGGGACCCCTCCACATGAATTCTTGAACTGTCATGGCGTTAATCAGGCCTGAAGGGTGATTTTGCGGTCACTGGTGAAATCACCTTTTGGGCCTGATTAAGGAAATGACAGTGCCAGTGTTCATAAGGTGGGCACTCAAAAGCCTATGTTGCAAATTGGTAAAAAATTCCTAAAATGACTGTTTACTTAGCTGCAGTGTTATGAAGTTCCCACGCACGTCACATATAAGTTTGCAAATTTTTAATATTTGCACTCTGGATTTTCAACATTGCTATTTTACCACACCTCCTTATGAGCAAAACAGCTGTCATTTTTCACATCTCACCCAAAATGTGTTTCCGCATACGTAGCGCACAATGGTGCAGTCAGTGTGAAAAATCAATGTATGGGACACATTAAGAAAATCACAGTGATGCTGTTCATGAGCAAAGGCCTTAAAATGGCTATGTTGAAAATTTGGTGAAAAAATTCCTTAAAATGACTGTTTTACGAGCGTGCGTTCCGCAGTTCCTACGCATGCTCGTAAGTTCTCAAATTTTTAATATTTACACTGCAGATTTTAAACATTGCCATTTTACCACACCTCCTTATGAGCAGTACTGCTGTCATTTTTCACATGTCACCCAAAATGTGTTTCCGTGCATGTAGCGGACAATGGTGCAGTCGGTGTGCACAATCAATGTTTGGGACAGATTAAGAAAATCACAGTGACACTGTTCATGAGCAGAGGTCTTAAAATGGCTATGTTGAAAATTTGGTGAAAAAATTCCCCAAAATGACTGTTTTAGGAGCGCATGTTGCGCAGTTCCTACGCACGCTCGCAAGTTTGTGAATTTTTAATATTTGCACGCCAGATTTTCAACATTGCCATTTTACCACACTTCCTTATGAGCAGTACAGCTGCCATTTTTCACATCTCACCCAATATGTGTTTCCGCACATGTAGCGCACAATGGTGCAGTCGGTGTGCGAAAGCAATGTTTGGAACAGATTAAGAAAATCACAGTGACACTGGTCATGAGCAGAGGTCTTAAAATGGCTATGTTGAAAATTTGGTGACAAAAGTCCATAAAATGGCTGTTATGAGTGAGCATTGCGCAGTTTCCACGCATCCTCGTAAGTTCATGAATTTGTAATATTTTCAGTCCAGATTTTCACCAGTGGCATTTTTACACGCTTCCTTATGAACAGTACAGCTGTCACTTTTCACAACATGTTCGAAATGTGTTTTCACACTTTCAGCACAGAAATGCGTGGTCTCTGTGGGAAATCATTGTTCGGGACAGATAAAGAAAATCACAGTTACACTGTTCATGATCGGAGGTCCCAAAATGCCTGTGTTGACAATCTGCTGTAAAACATCCCCAAACTAATTATATTACCAGTGTGCGTTGCACAGTTTTTATGTATGCTCGTGACTTCACCAGTTTTTTTTATATTTTCACTGCAGATTTTCAACATTGCCATTTTTTACACCTCCCCATGAACACTACAGCTGTCATTTTTCACATCCTGTTCAGAAAGTGTTTTTGCACCTGTGGTTACAAATTCCGTAGTCGCTATGTAAAAGCAGCTTTTGGCTAACAAACTGATATTGTCACTGTTCATGAGGTGGGGGTCACAAAAAAAACATGTTGAAAATTTGGAGTAAAAATACTGTACCAACGAATGCCTGAGGCATTAGAGTTACCAACCATAACGCCCCACCCTGTAGAGAATGACAGGTATCAGGGCTGTGACTTGGGATTATCGCTTGCAATGCTCATATCATTCCACCCCCACCCACACCCTGCAGCCACTGAGAGGCATCAAGGTGTGCCTTGGACTCTACTGACCCAAAGTTCACCCCATTCTCCTATACCGCATCCATCTCACCATATTTCCTGATGGAATGGGGTGCGCATAAGGGCCAAAGACCCCAAGGCACACTGTGACGCTTGTCAGTGTCTGCAGGGTAGGGTGTGGTGAAATGGCGTGGCTGTTATGCTTGACAATCCAAAGACACACCTCAATACCTGTCACTATCTGCTGGGTGGTGATGGGGTTGGCTTCAGTTCAATATTTCACTGCCATTCCTATTATGCAGCTCTGTAACTCCTACACTGCCAATGCCAGCAGGCAATCATTTGGCATTGGCAAATGCGTGTTCTATTTATCCTGCAAATGCAGGATCAGCCAGATATTATGCATAATTT
Source organism: Neoceratodus forsteri (assembly GCA_016271365.2). Taxonomy (NCBI): domain Eukaryota; kingdom Metazoa; phylum Chordata; order Ceratodontiformes; family Ceratodontidae; genus Neoceratodus; species Neoceratodus forsteri. The sequence goes on from CM028134.1 coordinate 561,233,169, forward strand.
AAAAACTCCATCACATCTCCTACCAAAGGCAGCTCCTCACTAACTAAGACATATAGCTGCCATGTGTTTTTTTTTAAATCCCTCCCAACCTCAATTACCATCCAGTTCAAATGTGTGCTATAAATATAGGGGCATTGTATCCCTAACAACCGTGCCTCTCACTCTAGCAACCAGCCCTGAACCATGAAGTAACACATAGTGCATCACGATAAAAAATCCTCTAGTTTATAAACACACACACACACAAAACCAAATCAAAATAAATAAAACCACTCAAACAAACTGTCCTGATTGCATAAGTGGAATATGCAATGGGAAGGTTGTTAAATAAATGATTTTTCTGCACTCGAACAGTTTGACCTCAGACTCCTCACTCATGGCTTAGGCCATTTGTGAGGTTACCTGAGGACACATTGCTCTTGTGCAGATAAATCATTTATTTAACTCATCCCAATTGCATATTCCTTATATATGTATATGTGTGTGTGTGTATCTGTATATGTATATGTGTGTGTATATATATATATATAAATAATCTATATATCTATCTATCTATGGGTTATGACATGGCTTGACTGAAGATATATTTATTTTCATGAAAGGCTAATAATACCTTGATATTAGGCTAATGATATTATGATATCTCACAAGCTGTGAAGCCCCAGGTGAGATCTTTTAATATCATCGCCCTCAAATGTAAATAAATATGATATCTTCAGTCAGGCCTTGCCATGTTCTGTTTATACAGGCATATATTTTGGGATAAACATGACTGGGAATGTGTAAACAAGTACTTGTGACTTTGAAATGTGAGAGTATCTTTCCACTTCTTTTACGGTTACAGTACTTGTTTGGGAGTAAGATTTTACTGCTACTCTTAACTCACTAGGCCACATAGCTTTACATTATGGACAGTACATAAGGAAAAAGTCTGATGCACAATTCTTTTGTTTTTGCTTTTTTAGGGGGGCATTTGTTCATTGAAAAGTGAGAAACATTTGAGTTTTCTCCCCTTTTTTGATGATTATAAAAAAACTAAAAGGTAGCTATAAATGAAACATTATTCATTTTGTGTATATTTGTGTGCTGAGTCGTGCTCACAGTACTATACTATAATTTTTTCTGTTAAAGTTATTTGCATTTGTTTGTTGAAAAAGTGAAAAAAAATGTCCAATTGAAAAAATTTAAAGATATTTACAAATGAAACACTTGACATTTTGTAGATATTTTGGTGCTGAGAAACATTTGTGCTCACTGTACCAGGCTATCAGTTTTGGTTTTAAAATTATTTGCATTTAAATATGGTTTGTACTGTTACTGGTGCTGAACATTCTGAACGTAAATGAGTTAAGAATGCACTTTGTCATAGTGGTAGAAGGAAAGATGCGACTATGACATAATACATCAAGAAAATATATTGATATCTTTTCATGTTCAGAGAGATATCACTTTTTATCTGGCCAGGTATCTCAAAACATATGTTGTCTGTCAGCCTGTCTTCCTTTCTGTCTGTCTGTCTGTCTGTCTATCTATCTTTATGCAATAGGCTTGGACCTAAACACCATTGCATAAATGCCGATATTTGAGTTACTATGTATATACATTTCCTTTATGTACATAGCAGACTTGTCATCAGTATATATAGGCACAGTAGACACATCAGTATTCATTTATGTGTATAGTAGTCACATCACTGTCCCCCTCTCCAGTCAGCTGGTCCTACTTCCTAAACTTTTACTTCCCCCTTACACACTATAGTTAAACAGCAAGCAACTCAAACAACTACTCATGTATTTGAAACATTTAATTTACAAAGCACTATCATTCCCAACCACAAATAGCAATACAAAACACACACAAAAAATTATAATAATTCTTAGAAAGGTATTGTTATCCATGTTTCCGGTTTACACTCCACATTCCAACCTGTGCTATCCAGTCATAACCGTCACAACTCCTGCTTGCCTGTCTCCTCACACACAGCCCTCTCTCCAATGCCACAATTGCTTTTTTGTAAACATGTACCTTTCTGTGCAAAATGCAGTCCCAAGTTTCTGCCTGAATGTTTTTTTTTTGCATTGTGCAACTCTAAATCTCGTTTCCTGTCCGCTTATGCCCATGCCCACTCGGTTGCTCACCTGCTCCATCGCTCACTCATTCACGAACTGCAACTTTTGCAACCCCTTTTTTTTTTTATTTGACAAGTAAAGTAAAACAGAACCTAAACAGAACCCATCAGTTTTCTCAGCAGGCACCTCTTTTTCCACCCCACCCATCCACCCACCCCCACTGTCTTCCTTCAGTTCTCAGGTTTGCACTGGTCCCTTCTTATCAAGTATTTTCCAGGCTAAACATAAAAAAGTACATTTTTAAAAAGCAACTTTGCCATCCAGAACTGCCAACATTTCATCCTTTTCTTGACTCTTTCGAGCCCGCAGTGCTGGCACTCTTAGGCAGCAGGTACCTCTCTCTGCTTACAAAGACAGTCCAGTAGTCTGTAAGCCCACAGTACAAGGAAACACAACTGAAGCTATCCTGACCTCAGACAACACACCAAACACATGAGTGCACTCCACTGTGTGACCAGATAAAGCACAAATGTGCTAATGTTTGAGTGTAATGTTAAAAGTATATTGCAGTGCAGTGCAGTGACGTAATTAGTGTCCCAATGCTCCAAGTGAAGACAAGTCACTGCAGTTTGGAAATTCAACCATTGTAGTTTATTCGAACACCAAACAAGAACAGTGTATATAAGAACAGTGGAGCCAGCCTCTACCCCAGGACTTCAGGTACTACTACCTTTCCTCAAACAAGAGAACATTTGTGCTTTATCTGGTCACACTGTGGGGCATACCTCCCAACCTCCTGCCTCATAAATCGGGGACAAGGCTTGAAAAAATCAGGGACAAAGGACCAAAATCAGGGACACACCTTTAAAATTGGTGATATCCACTTAGAAAGCTGCTAGAATAAGGGGCTTAGTGTCAAATACATTTTCTAAGGAACAACAAGTGTGTAACTTTAATGTCTGACATTATTTTGTGCTTACAACCCTCAATGTTTGGTCATGGAAACACAATTTTTAGAAGGGACAGAGTAAAATTTTGAGGTAAAATCAGGGACAGTTGAGAGGTATGCTGTGGAGTGCCCTCACCTGTTTGGTGTGGCCTCTCTCTACTTAAGCTGCCACTGCTACAGTTCTTTGTCCCTCACTAAGCAGTGCTGCCATAATTACACAAAGTTTCTCAGAAGCCTCTAGCTCCACCAATCAGCAGTAACATCCTATGTCAATGATGCCATTATGATCTACAGCATCTATCTGTCTGTCTATCTTTATGCAATAGGCTTGGACGCAAAAGCCATTACATAAATGCTGATATTTGAGTTACTGCATACAGGACATAAATGTCATTATTGTTATTATTAAGGCCTATAGCAATGCTAACAGGATGCTGGGATGTATCAGGAGGGGTATCGATAGCAGAAGTAAAGAGGTAATACTTCCCCTCCACAAATCCCTGGTGAGGACTCACCTAAAGAACTGTGCCCAGTTCTGGAATCCCTCGCCTTAGAAATGGTAAGGATATATCGGAGACAGTGCAGCACAGAGTAACAACAAGCATTTGTCAATGCTGAATGTTGCTTGCTTGTATGTGCTGTTTAGGTATTTGGAAGTCACTGGAGTGCAAATACTGAAAATTCACGAACTTACGACCGTGCGTAGGAACTGCACAATGCACGCTCATAAAACAGTCATTTTTAGGAATTTTTTCACCAAATTTTCAACACAGCCATTTTAAGACCTCTGCTCATGAACAGTGTTACTGTGATTTTTGTAATGTGTCCCATACATGGATTTCGCACACCGACTGTGCCATTATGCACTACATGGGCGGAAACACATTTTGGGCAAGATGTGAAAAATGACAGCTATATTGCTCATAAGGAGGTGTGGTAAAATGGCAATGTTGGAAATCTGGAGTGAAAATATTGAAAATTCACAAACTTACAAGCGTGCATAGGAACTGCGCAACGCTCGCTCGTAAAACAGTCATTTTTAGGAATTGTTTCACCAAATTTTCAACATAGCCATTTTAAGACCTCTGCTCATGAACAGTGTCACTATGATTTTCCTAATGTGTCCCATACATTGATTTCACACACCGACTGCGCCATTGTGCGCTACATGGGCAGAAACACATTTTGGGCAGGATGTGAAAATGACAGCTGTACTGCTTATAAGGAGGTGTGGTAAAATGGTAATGTTGAAAATCTGGGGTGAAAATATTGAAAATTCACGAACTACGGCGTCGTGGGACTGCTAGCCGCTCATAAAACAGTCATTTTATGAATTTTTTCACCAAATTTTCAACAGAGGCTTTTGAGAGCCCACCTTATGAACACTGGCAGTGTCATTTCATTAATCAGTCCCAAAAGGTGATTTTGCGCGATGACCGCAAAATCACCCTTCAAACCCGATTAACGCCATGACAGTGCAAGAATTCATGAGGAGGGATCCCAAAAACCCCATGTTGAAAATTTGGGCCCAAAATTACCAAAAATGCCTGAGATATGCAACAAAGTTGAAAAAAACCCTATTTATTCCATTATACAGCTTACCGGCATTTCTTCAGTTTGCAGTCAGCTTTGAAAAGTGCAGATGTGTTCCCCTGTCCACCGATGATCATCGCGCCGAGCTCCAGAGGTAAGTATGGGGTGAGGGGGTGTGGGGAGGCAGGGTGCACAGTGGGTGGGTGCAGGTGGGGGCAGGGAGACTGCGAGGGACCATTTTTTTATTTACAAGGGTTTTTTTTAACTAAGACGACACGGGACGTTTGCCACACTGGGGTGGGCTCCCAGCGTGGCAGCTGGAAAGGCTGCTTGTGGGGGCTGGAGCTGACAGGGGATTGGGCACCCCCATTGGCTATAACAAGATTTGCCATGCTGGGGTGGGCTCCCAGCGTGGCACCTGGAAAGCTTTTGGGGGGGGCGTGCAGTCATGGAGCCAACAGGGGATTGGGCACCCCTGTCAGCTATAACATTTTTTGCCACACTAGGGTGGGCTTCAGCGTGGCACCTGGCCAGCTTTTGTGGGGGGCATGGAGCCGATGGGGATTGGGCACCTTTGGCCATACAGTGAGTGTGTGGGGGGGAGGGAGCGCATCAGCACGCAATATGCGTGCTTGCGTGTGTGTGTGGGGGGGAGAGCTCTGCTCACTAAAGCGAAGCTCTCTCTTTCAACTGTATGCCACTGCATTTTCAACTGATGTCATAGACAGCTGCAGCAGTCATTGGAGAACTGCGGCGGTGCCTGCAAACTCACTGACTGAATTGGAAGATGGGTGCCACACCTCTAAAAACTCGGATGATGGCACTATGTTTCTTGCACATGTGTGCAAGCAACATAAAAATGACTAAGGACCAGCAGGGCAGATCTTATGAGAAGCAGCTCAAGGCACTAAATATGCACTCACGGGAGACCAAAAGAGAGAGGGGAGACATGATAGAGAACTTCAAGTCCCTTAAAGGAAGTAACAAAGTTAACTGTGGGGAACTATTTAGGGAGCAAGGGTGCACTAGCAGGAGTCAGGGACACAGAGCTTCAATGTCGGGGAGAACATTGGAACCAATAAACTGGAGCCGAGGAGATAACAGTAAGCAGGGAGGGCTACAGTCTGCAACTCAAATGTTAATACACAGCTGCAACACACTGCAAATCACTTTGGACTGACAGTGTTTTGACATCGTAAGGATTACACAACACAGTTTCAGTATGGAAGGATGACTACCAGGACACTGTGTGTTGTAGCTGTGGGGGTGTAGTTCCACTCCATAACGGTAAGGATAAGGAGCAACTGGGTAACTACAGGCCTGGCAGTCATACTGCTGTTGTGGGTAAACTAATGGAGGCACTAGTCAAAGAGGATCTAATGGACTCATTGGAGAGGAATGAGCTCCAGGACAGTAAATGACACGGGTTCATGGCAAGGAAGTCTTGTCAGTCCAATCTGATAGTATTTTCTGACTGGGTAACTAGGGCATTAGATAAGGGACAAAGCAGTAGATCTGCTCCACTTTGAATTCAGCAAGGTATTCAATTTGGTGCCACACAAAGGTTACTGAAGGTGCTAAAGGATCAAGGTACAGACAAGAACAGAGAAAGAGAGCTAGAGGGGTGAATGATTAGAGAGGAGACAGCAGAGGGTAATGGTAAACTGAATCAAATATGTGAGGAGAGAGGTCACAAGTGAGATGCAAAAGGATTCAGATCTGGGACCACTTCTTTTTGATATGTTCATCAACAACATAGGAGAAGGAATTCCAGGCAAGAACAGACAGTGAGGAGGGGTAAAGGAGTTACAGAGGGACTTGCAAAAGCTGGAGAGGTGGTCCAAAGTTTGTCAGTTAAAATTCAGCACCAGAAAGTGCAAAGTGATGCACACGGTGGAAAAGAACCCCAAGATGGAATACTGGATGAGGGTAGTTAAGCTGGCCATCACTACTGAGGAAAGGGGTATGGAAGTCCCTTAAACAATCTAACCAATGTAACAAGGAATACAGCAAGGCAACCAAACTATTGCAGTGTATTGGGAGGGGTTCTGATAGCAGGAGAAAGAAGGTACAGTAGGACCTCGGAGTTACGAACCCCAGTAATCCGAACTGACCGGTCAACCGAACGCATCTTGCTCCACTCAACCCCTAACCACAGCCAATGAAAATGTCTTTTCAGGTATAGAAGGATTCACGTCACTGTTCTCCCTAGAGCCTTTGAAATTCGCAGAGGAAAGTAATGGCATGTAAACACAAGAGAGTAAAGCTAGCAACTGACACCAAGCTGGATATCTTAAAGAAACTGAAGCTTGGTGTCAGCATCAGCAGTCTCACAGATGAATATGGCATCAGCAAAAGCACAGTGTGCAAAATTCTCGAAGGTGCCAAAAAAATTAAACAATTTGCTACGGAGGCACAGAAGAACTGGGCAATTTAAAAAATGCTGCATTGTTCGGAAGGCAGCTGAAGATGAGTTTGACAAGGCTATGCACCGATGGTTCTGGGTGGCTGTTCCACTTCAAAAACTGGCATGGCACAAGGCAATATGGTATGCAGGGAGAGTCGATGTCCGCTGACTCTGCTGCCTCATAAAATTTTAAAACAACACTGCAGACCTTCATAACTCAACAACAACTTACCAGGGAACAGTTTTTTTAATTGCAACACCTTAATAAATAGATTCTGCAGTATTACATTTATTTAAAAATAAAGATCTTTTTTTTAATGTGATGCATCATGTGTTTCTATAAGTTATTACACACTTTTCAGACTTACAAACTTTTCGAAGTTGCGAACAGCTAATTTCCCATGCTGTTCGTAACTGTGAGGTCCTACTGTATAACTACCTCTACATCAATCACAGGTGAGGCCATACCTGGAGTACTGTGCTTAGTTCTGGAGTCCTCACTTAAGGAAAGAGAGGGACAGGCTGGAAATGGTGCAGTGTGGAGTAACTAAATGATTTGGCTTAGGGTACTAAACATGTACTTGCTGGAGGCCAGAAGGGATGGGGTGATGTGATGGAGACATAAAAACATAGAAACACAACATTTTCTGACAGAAAAAAACACCAGTAGACCCATCTAGTCTGCTCCATTTCCCTACCTATTTCTACTCCACAGATCCTATTTGGCCTCAGTTGTTGTGGGAACAAATCCTAGTTACAAAAATATGTTATTATAATTTTATTGTTTTGCATTATCTTAATTACTACTTTATATTCTTTATAAATGCTTAATTATTATTTAGGGCAATTGGGAGGTCATGCTAAGGCATCTGGTCAACATTCCTGTTTTCATGAGCTCTCTAAGTAAGAAAACAAATGCTTAGATGGACTCTGAAAAAGGAATAAATCCTGCCTAAATGGCTAAACTTAAGGGAACATAGCATCCATGACTCTCCATTTAAAGCAGGAAGATACCTTAAACTGGCCCCTTGACAATGCAATATTGGGCCCTATACACTAACATGAAAGTTGCCTAGGTGCCACGTATCCGATGTGCATAGGCAAACTTAAGTGTGAATGTCATGCAGCAGGGGTCCCCTGGATCCCCTGGCAACATTCACCAAGGGCACACAAGGCACTTTCATACCTGCCTTCCTAGCCCCTCAGGGAGGACTGTATGTTGGGGGCATGCCTGCACTATGTGGCATTCACTATGCCGTGCAGTGCCAGGCACAGGGGGCACTGGGTATGCCAGCTGAGACCAGGTGTAACCCGGTACACACCCATGTTCTGCATCCACTGGGCTCTGTGGCATCAGCCAACGGACATCCATGCTGCCCCAGTCCACTAGGCTGCAGAGGAGGGCTGGGGCAGCCACTCGGGAGAGTGCCAAGCAGGTATACTTCTGTTGCCACTTTACATGGCTGGCTCCTACTCTGTATGCCTATCACAGGGGCACAAGCAATCCACTCAGGGTCCTGATATGAGCATCTGATTGGATGCCTGCCAAAGTTGCCCTGCAGGTGCATACGGTAATGCATGCTGCATACCCTGCACCTGTCCAGGGCCACATAGGCACGTGGTACACGGGTGGGGTATGCACCTCAGGTTTGTATAACCTGCCTGTTAGTGCATAGGGCCCAATAAGAGACTCTGCCAGTTGTTGGAGAAGAGGCCCTGCATTCCTGAGGAGCTGGGGGATAGCTACAGAGTGTTACAAGAGGTCAGAAGGGTCAAAGTTTCCAAGGCAACCAGTGCTATAGATGTGCCTGAGTGCTCAAGGAATGAGACACCAGACAGCTAAAGAAAAACTTTTAATACATTGAAAACACTGAATGTGAATTGTTGTTTACTGCATCGAAATTAAAATTCCCACTGAGATGATGAGAATAACATTTAAAGCTTGTGTTGTTACCTCCTTATGACCTAAAATTTATTAATGCAGGAGCTGTGCGGAAGGAACTATTCGCCAAAATGTTTTATGCCAATACTGCCAGATATAACCTATTAATGTTGGTACTCACCAGAGAGGGCACAGCATGAGACATTCAAAAATATGACTTTTATGCATTTATCTAGTAAAAGACTAAAGTTATGCCATTTCCAAGAATTCTGCTTTAACCTCTGTTGGAAAAGGAGCTGTCAATAAATTAGTTATGAGTCACATGTCCAGTTCAAGAACAAAGAAACTACTTCTTCAGAAAGATTTTCTGTCTTTTGAGTAACTTCCTAAAATGCTATCTGGAAGGAATGTCCCAAGGTAGCCCCCCTCTGGGCTATCATTAAACAGAAGGTTGACCCCCTTTTGGGCTTATCAGAATTTTTCAGCGGAAATTTGTATTTTGGGAGATCTTTCCTCGGTTACTGTTACCAATAGAAAATATCATATAACCCTCATTGCGATGTCGGTTAAAAGACTGGTCTTGCAGCATTGGAAAGATGCAATTGAAATTTCTTACAGTGAATGGTTGCAGGAATTGTTGGCTAATCTTCGCCTAGAGAAGACAATTGCTAGTTTACATAATCAATCGCAGAAATTTCTTAAGAACTGGGGTCCTCTGTTTACTCTGTACTCACTTCAGAATTCATAGAAGTTCTGTACCTTGCAATGGGGAGTCTGATACCAGATAGATTTGCTCTGTGTGAACGGAGGGAGGGGGGGGAAGAGTGGATCTATTCCCAAGTTTATACTGTAACATTGTATAGTTGATGTATAAATATAACAGGAGATCCCCTCTCTGTAATTGAATAAAACTTAATAAACTTTGAATTGAAAAAAAAATGCTATCTGGAAGAACAAGATCTCATTTTGCACTGCAGTAAATTTAGATTAAGCAAATAGAGGTATTTTCCAAAATCTGCAAGAAAGCAGATTCTATAAAAGATGTTCTAATTATAAACTTTATCATAAAGAGGAACATATCGTGCTTGATGTATAAATACTCCAGAATTTATGCTGAATCTGAAAATATAATGTTTCAAGTCTGTATCTAGTTGCATCTGAATGCAAAAGAGAAAAATAGTTTTAAAAAGGAAAATTGTCTTGAGCTAAGAAATTTTTAACCAATGTTTTTGTTTGTCTTACTGTTGTGAAATCCCTGCCAAAGCCTAGGCCAGGAGCCAAGCCTGCCTGCTGATGTCTGGACCAGCAAGGGACCAAGCCTTCATTGCTGTGTTTATACCAGAGGTACTGAGGTCAGGACCCTGAGGTTCAAGCATGGAAGGAAACAGGAATTGCAGCAAAGTCAGCCACAAGGAAAAATAACTTTTCACAGCAGAATCTTCCAAATTCTGGTGCAGTAAAGACTTGTGTTTGTGCAATGGACATTTTGACTGTTAAGTGATGTTTTGAAATTCCCTCCAAAACCAGAACAAAAGAACAGAGACTGTCTATTGATGTCCATCAGCTCAGAAGCAAGTTTGCAGTGCTGTGTTGACAACATTATAAAGTGGTGGAATTGCTTCAACCAATCAGGAGGTGCAATCTGCTTTACCTCTTATCCAGCATACAGTAGGCACATTGCACAACTGATTCATGCAGTGTGGATTCTCATCAAACAATAATTGTCACTGTGTACGAGAAGTTGCAGCACTTCAGCAAGTCGGAAATCCACCATGCGACTTAGCAATAGTGAACACAATGGCACACACAGTTACTTGTTGTTACAGACTGAATCTTTCACCCCCAAAAAACAAAAAGTAATTTGCATATTTTTTCAGTCAGTTGTAATGAAATTATTTGTATTCCAAACCAGTACAAACCTCGTAGCATGAATGAAAAGCAATGTTATTAATACATTTTCACTGACTTTCTGCATAGTTTCATAAATATAGACAATAAGGAAATGTATTCACTAATTACATTCTCTTTTGCCTTCTTGCCAAGCTGCAATAAAGTGTATATGGTAGTAAAACAAACTGTTTTTTCTTGTTACACCACATGGTCCAGTAAAATTACGTGACAGCGCATGTCCCACACGCCACAAAGAACATACCAATGCATACTGAAAAGCCAAGGGAAACAGCAGAAGCTGTGGAAAGCACCATGGAAACACCATACAACAAAATGCACATTGAACATTATAACACAGTTCCACCATTTTATAATATGTGTATAGGGCTAGTGGTGTAGTGGTGGTTGTTTCTTACGCGATATAGAAAATAATGGATTGGTAGGTAGTTATAACAAGGATTTTACACACACCCTTGCTCTTGGGGTTTAAGTGGCATCCCACCCCGAGTTTTACACACCTATCCATCCTTTATTTTGTATAATTGCTGGGGATTGTTTTTTTGCCACAGCAATTAAACAAAATAAATGTATCTGTCTACCGAACTGAGCTGCGGACTGTTGGAAACCCGCGGTAGATAGCTGTCAGTAAATGGTAACAATGTTTAGTTTTGTTTCCCTTTTAACTTGGATGACAATTTGCTGTGACGAGAGATCTTTTTTTACTTAAAATAAAAAACTTACTGCTGACAACTTCTGTCGGGAAGTACTGCAGCACTTAGGCCTCATGACGGATGGCGCAGAAAAGGGGAGGTTTGAGGTAGACGCATAAGCGGAAGTAGGGAAACCAGGTGCATGAATGTCATTATAACCAGCCGGTTATAACACTGGAATTACAATCCAGTTTCCCTATTGGAAAAATCTATAACCAGTTATAGAATGTTATCTCATACTGGTTTGGGCTGACAGAACCACTCAGCTTCACTTCGCAGTCCTCTCGTCGAAACCAGCACAAGATAACATTCTAACCTCATAAGAAACAACCACCACTTGCCCTGTAAACATATAGATGAATCCAAAGTCTAGGGTTTGAGTGAAGACAAGAATAAAAACAGGAACAGCAATGACGTCCAACCACTAAAAGAACTTTGCTATCCAGGGGAGAGGATTCTCATCAACATTCCAAACAGCTAACCAGATGTTTGAGTATTATTTTAATTAATTTTTTATGATATTCTAATCGGGCTCAGCTGGGAGGTCACTTGGAAAAATTATTTCTTAAATACTAGAGTATTTATTTTATTTATTTATTTCGATTAGGATTAATACCTTTGAGTCAAAGACTCATTTTCAAAGGTTCCAAGTCAGGGATAAACAGAGCAATACAAATACAATACAATATAGATAGCAGGGATCACATGGTAGGCATCATGAAATCATTAAAATGTCACATGAGGTTCAAGACTTGCTAGTTTCAGGTACATCTTAACAACAGATAAATTACATTACATCAGTTGTTGCAGGGTAGGGATAGCCTGGGAATAATGAACATGTCAGTCATAAGGCCGTGTTATGTTTGGTGGATGATAAGAAAAGGGGTAAGCAACCAGATTGGCATTGTCAAAGAAACTAGAGGCAGTGTGGGTTGGGAGAAAAGAGAAGAGGCAAGGTGGTGTAGGAGGGTGGTAAGTCAAAAAAGGGGGTGGGATGGGGAGGGGTAGGGAGAAAGGTTGGGGAAAGGCAGGAGGATCTGTTGGTTATTTCATGCGCAGTTACAGGTAGTTACATTCTTAAGGTGGGACCGTAGTCCCCTTTTGAACAGACTCAGCTTTGTGTTTTCTGTCAGCGTATCAGTAGCTCATTAAACTATTTGGGGCCCGTAAAAGTAATGGATTTTTGGGCCAAGGATGTGCACTTGAAAGGGGCTTGAAGTCCTCCTTTTGTCGAATTTCTTGTTTGTTTAGTATGCACTGCCTTCTTGAACAGACTGCTAATGGATTCCTGCATGAGGCCTAGTTGAGTTTTTTTTTGATAAGGCATGTTTGGTATTGGGCTCTTAGGTACAGAGGGAGCCAGCCCATCTCGGAGTACAGTGCACAGATGTGAGTCCATCGACTTTCCCCAAGTACCAGATGACAAGCCCTGTTAATGAGGGTTTGTATCCTCTTTAGGGCAGTGTCTGAACCCGGTGATGTATATTGGTAGCCCATAATCAACGGATGATAATACTGTGCTGCCTGTGGCTAATTTGAGGGGTGCAGGTGTCATCGAGTGCTTGTTTCTGTGGAGGATGCCCAGTTTCATGTTGGTGTTGGGTCCGTAGTTCCAGCTTAAATTTAAATAATGATATAGATAAACATTTTTGCCAAAGAAAAGGTATTTTGAATAAGTTACCAAGAGCAATTTTGAAACACTAAAAAGACAAAGCTATTTGAAATCTTTATGCAAAAACAAGTTTACTGTTTGCAAAAGTTATCAAAACTACAAGCTGTGTGCTTTTGTTTCATTTGTTTTCTGAAGCCTTTGCTGTTTTGTATTTATGCTGCTTTTCTCTAAGTTTACAGTGTTTTATTATATGTGCAAAAGTTATTAGTAATTAGTTGAACTGTACAGGGACAAATAAAATCTATTTTCTTATATACAACATGAGGGTCTGACGGAAACATTTTTCCATTTATCTAGAACTTATATACAGTAGGTTGTAAAGTAAGATTTGAGACAGTCTTACATTGTTTATATGGTTTTATGCAAATTTTGTGACATGGGGCTAAAGGCTTAGCCAAGTGCTCATAATAAGAAATTGGCATTCCAGACTATTGTTCTGACAGTGTTCCTCCTTCCTCCCTTTCCTCAACTCATATGCCCATTTGCCTATCCCACACATGCGTAAAGCCCCCCATTGCCTGAGACCTTCAAATTCCTGAAAGGAATTAACAAGGTAATGTGAGGAACTAGTCAACTGCAATAGGCAATCTAGAACACAGGAACATGAATGGAAGCTGGTAGAATGAAGAGTCAAGAGGTATGTGAGAAAGTTATATTTTACAGGGAGAGTGACTGAGCTGTGGAACAGCCTGCCGGCTGAGATGGTGGTCGCCAAAACCATCAACAGTTTCAAACAAAAATGGAAAAGAGTTAAGTGCTTCATAATGATGCAGTGGGTAGTAGTAAGACAGGAAACATGGAGGTAGCATGAGCATAAAAAAAAAACAACCTAGAGACACTGCGGGCATTGGAACAGGTTAGGGTTGACAGGAAGACTAGCTGGACCAAGAATCTTTTTCTGCCACCATTTTCTCAATTTCTATGTTTATACATCATAATCAATCGAGTTTTGTGCAGAGGTAGCAGGGCACATACAATATTAGACATACAAAATGTGATCTAGAAATGGTCTAAGAAAAAAAGGAAAATATGTGGCTTGAACCCTGACATTGGGTGCTGAGAATGCTTTTAACCACGTAGAGTGAGGATATGTGCAACATCTTGGAACATTTTGGGGTACACCCAGCGTTGCAGTGGTGGGTACAGACCTTGTACAATGAACCACAGCCACAAATTCTCATAAATGGTATGCTATTGCAGACCTTCATCCTGGATAGGGGTATGCACCAGGGCTATCACTCATCTCCTCCTCTTTACCTGTTGCCACGGGAGCCTTTAGTAGTGGCCATATGTCAAAATCCTCTTGGAAAATAGCTGAGAGTGGGGTGTTTGCACCATAAGATCTCCATCATCACAGATTAACTGTTACCATACCTATCTGACACACAGGTTGTAATTCTGGAATTAGAAACAAAAAATAGGGTGCTATGGTATTGTAGCTGGCCAGAGGATTAACTGATCAAAGTGAGCTGTTGCTCCTCAGGGGTGACATCTCATTTCTGACTGAGTCTGGTATGATGCCTGTTAAAGTTGAAGACTCATTAAAATATCTGGATGTATGATTCCTGGTTGTTTCTCCATGTGTTATGAACTAAATGTCCCTCCTTTTGCTGAAGGTTCATTGGGCAGAGTATGATGGGTGTGTTTCTTTCCCACTGTCTCTTTTGGGGCATATTAATTTGGTCAAAATGTGTATAATCCCCCTGCCTCCTGTACCTTTTTCAGTTCTCCACCTCCTTAAAAAGCCTCATCATGTCCTTTACCTGGAAAGCCAAGCCTGCAAGCATTTGTGGGGTAATCCTGAAAGTCATAGAAAAGGGCCACCTGATACTCCCTAATTTTAAATACTATAATCTGGCTGCCCACCTGGCATTCCTCAGGGGCACTTAGAAATGCGGGGTTGATAATGCCCCACCTGGGAAGATGTGGAGGTGCACAACCTGGGTAAATCTCTGGTGTCTGGTTTACTACTACCCTCCCTTTAGGGACTTACTTTCCCTTTGGTCCATAACCCTTTTATTAGAAATGCTTTACAGATGTGGCTACAGCTGCACAAGCTGAATGGCCACAAGCCAGACTTTTGCTGGGCATGGACCTTACAGAAATTTGAAAGGCTTTCCCAGATTTTAATGTATTCCTCCATCAGGAGCTGTTAAGGTGAAAAAACAGCAGGAATCTGCAACCTGGTGGATTTACTGTATATAAGGAAGGGATTCTTTGCCCATTTGTCTTACCTAAACAAAGGCTTTCACTGTTCTTCCACTCTTTTGTTGCATATTTAAGTATTCAGAATTACCTAATAACAAACTTGGGGTCCCCCATAAGGCCTCTGAGACCGCCCAAACCAAGGTAAAACCTGCTGGTTCTGCATCAGTGGTGAGGCCCATAACACTCTTCTACAAACTTTTGCTGTGAAACTCACAATTCTCCAATACAATTGCATTAATGTGTGCAGGGAGACTCAAAATGCAGGTGGCCTTTACCCCAGAGATTTAGAAATTAGCAACTAACAATGCATTTGAGAGTTCCAGGGTAACAAGCTGCATCAGGTCAAGTACATCATGTACAGGACCTACCTTACTCCAGTACACCTTTATCTCATAAATGCAGAGAAATACCCTTTGTGTCCCAATGTCAGGTGGAATGGATGTATTTATCTATCTGGCCCATCCTGCTCTCAGCTTGCTCCCTATTGGAAGGAGGTTCATAGGCTCATATCCATGATTCATGGATCTTAGAAACATAGAAACATAGAATTTGATGGCAGATAAGGACTGGTTGGCCCACCTAGTCTGCCCATTTCCCTAGCTAACGGATAAGCTGCAGATCCTAGTTAACCAACAGCCTACTTCCGCCTACCCCCCACTAGAATTGCCTTATGTCTGTCCCATGCATTCTTGAATCCCCCCAGTGTTTT
The DNA here is from genome assembly GCA_016271365.2 of Neoceratodus forsteri. Classification (NCBI taxonomy): domain Eukaryota; kingdom Metazoa; phylum Chordata; order Ceratodontiformes; family Ceratodontidae; genus Neoceratodus; species Neoceratodus forsteri. The sequence continues at coordinate 561,249,198 of CM028134.1, forward strand.
TGATGCTACGATCTCCTCAGAAGGCTGTTCCATGCATCCACAACCCTCTCTGTGAAGAAATACTTTCTCACATTACCTCTGAGCCATCCTCCCTCTATCTTCAAATTGTGCCCCCTTGTTTATGCACATCTCTTTTTCTAAAAGATGCTATCCTCTTGGACTTTGTTGATTCCCTTGAGGTATTCAAAAGTTTCTATCATGTCCCCCCTCACCCTCCTTTCCTTGAGGCTATACATCTTAAGCTTCTTTAGTCTTTCTTCATATGTCTTCTGGTACAGACACTGCACCATTTTGGTTACCCTCCTCTGGACAGACTCCACCCTGTCTATGTCTTTGTGGATATGGGGTCTCCAGAAATGTACACAGTACTCCAGATGTGGTCTTACCAACTGTCTGTACAGAGGGCCAACAACTTCCTGTTTTCTACTGGTGATGCCTCTCCCTATGCATCCCAGTACCCCCAGCCCTCCTTACTGCCTTCTCACATTACTGGCCACCTTTAGGTCATCTGATATGACTACCCCAGGTCCCTTTCCATTTTTGTTGTTGTCAGTATCTCACCCCTATTGTGTACTCTTCCCTGGGTTTTGTTTCCCAGGTGCATTACTTACTTCTTTGCATTGAATCTTAGCTGCCATACATTTGACCATTCCTCCAACCTTGCCAAGTCCCTTTTCTTCCTTTCCACCCCACCTTGTGAATCAACCCTTTTGCAGATCTTTGTGTCATCTGCAAAGAGACATACTTTCCCTTCCAGTCCCTCTGCAATGTCACTTATAAAGTCATTAAAAAGGACCGGCCCCAGTACTGAACCCTGCGGTACCCCACTAGTAACCCTCCTTTCTTCACTGTGGACTCCATTTACTATTACCCACTGTGTCTTGTTGTCCAGCCAGTGTTTTACCCAGGCTACCCCCCTGGGACCCACTCCCAGGCTGGCTAATTTGTTTATTAATCTTTTGTGTGGGACTGTGTCAAATGCCTTGCTAAGGTCTAGGTGGGCCATGTCCACAGCCCCTCCCTGGTCTACTACTTTGGTCACCCAGTCAAAGAAATCAATTAGATTTGTCTGACATGACCTTCATGTTGCAAATCCATGCTGCCTTGGGTTCTGTGCCCCACTGGCCTCTAGGTACTCAACAATTCATTCCTTCAGAAGTGATTCCATCATTTTCCCTACCACTGAGGTCAAACTGACAGGTCTGTAGTTTCCTGCCTCTGTCTTGCTCCCACTTTTGTGAAGGGGAATCACATACACCCTCCTCCAGTTCTCAGATACCACACCATCATCCCATGATTTATTAAAAAAGGTAGTCAGTGGTGTTACTAGTTCTTCCCTTAGTTCTTTTAGAATTCTGGGGTGAATCCCATCAGGCCCCATTGCTTCATCTACCTTCAGTTTTAAGAATTCTTTCAGAACCCTTTCTTCTGTGAAAGTACTAATATCAACCCCCATATCCAGAGTGCTTCTATTGACTGGATTAGGTATCTTCCCCTGCTTTTCCATTGTGAATACTGAGCAGAAATATTTGTTCAGCATCGCTGCTTTTTCACTGTTGCTCTGTGCCCAACCACCTTTCTCTTTATTCAGCCTCAGCATCCCTGCCTTAGTCTTTATTCACTCCCTAATGTACCTATAAAAGGTTTTATCCCCCTTCTTAACCAAGTTGGCTATCTTTTCCTCAGTTTGGGCCTTTGCTATTCTGACTGCCTTCCATGCTTCCTTCTGCTTTAACTGGTACAGTTCTCTGCCCTGCTCCTTCTGTGTTTCCTTATACTTCCTGAATGCTATCTTTTTCTCCCTTACCTTCCCTGCCACTTCTTTTGAGAACCATAGTGTTTTTTATTTTGATTTGTTTATTTGCTTCACACAAGGCTTGTTGCCTCTGTGATGGTGGTTTGATGTTTCCCATTGTTGCTCCACCCCACCTTCTTGCCTGTTTGCTAGTGCTTTTCTGAGGCACTCTCCATTTGGCAAAATCAGCCCTCCTGAAGTCCAGTACCTTCACTTTTGTGTGGCTTGACTCTACAGCTAAGTTTATCATGAACCACACTGGTGGTTATTTGTTCCCAGATGGCTACCCACTTCAAGATCAGAGATCCTCTTTCCTTCCCCATTTGAGAGTACCAGGTCTAAGATTGCTCCCTCCCGAGTGGGTTCCATAACTAGCTGTCTGAGGCATGCCCCCTGTAGGGCATTGAGAATGGCCCTATTCTTGGATGTGGCTGCAGAAAAGGTGCTCCAATTAACATCTGGCATATTCAGGTCCCCCATCAGCAATATCTCCCCTTTCTCTTCCATCACAAGGATGCCTTCTATCATTTCCTTGTCCATTTCCTCCCCCCTGAGATGGTGGTCTGTATACAACCCCTGTGCGGATTGTGGAGCCATTTCCAGTCTCCAGAGTGACCCACAGTGCCTCCTCTTCTCCCCTCCCTGTTTACCCTTTAGTTCTGCTGCTGTGATCCCTTCCCTTACAAAGAGAGCTACTCCTCCTCCTCTTTTTCCCCTCCCTGTCCCTCCTGAAGATTGTGTACCCTGGTATGTTGACATCTCAGTCATGGTTTTCTGTGTACCATATTTTTGTGACTGCCACAATATCCAGGCATCCCTCTTCCATCAAGGCCACCATTTCCGGGAGCTTTTTACCTAGACTACGGGCATTGGTACTCAATACCCTCCATTTTTTATGGCTTTATTTCTTTTTGCCCCATCCCTGTCCTTACTGCCTTTGTCTTTTTCTCCATTTACCCCTGCCCTTCTCCCTATCAACTGCTCTATCTTGGTATTTACCTGACTAATTACCCTGATTATTTGGAGGGAGCTAGGATTTCTCTTCTCCTTTTCATAAACCTATGCCATCCAGAAATAATCAACTACAACTCTGACCCTCCACCCCGGGGACTGCCTTCCTTCCTTTCAGACACCTATTTCACATAGGTTAAGTAACAGGTCTAGTCACAAATGACTGCAAATATCTCCCAGCTACAGTTCCTCCCTGACAAATTAAAGATAAAACTAAGAAAAGTCAATACCAAAAACAGAATCAATACTAGTTACTTACACAGGTCCAAAAAGTAATAATTCAGTTCAGTGTAGTCTAAAAAAGAACCTCCTTGATTCAAGGAAGCTGTGTCTGCTTTCTGACTCTTTCTGTCTCAGTCTCAGTAGCAAGTGACTCCACTTTGGAGTTCCTCTTTCTCTTTGGAGTTTCTCCTTGGAGTAGACCCAACTTGCCCAGGGGGATGGCACCATCCACTTTGGTGTTTGTCATTGGTGAACACCAGGAAAACTACTGCACAGCACTGGTTGAGCACTGAACCCCAATGATCGTCCACTGTGCCCAAAACCTCCTTGTTTTTCTTAAACTGGAGTGGGTGCAATATGGATCTCTGGGGCAGGATGAGACATTTACCAGGTTATGGTCTCCCTGCTAGAGGTCATCGAGAAAGGATTCTTACTAGCATAGTATTTTTTGTTTATCTACTGTCTTGCCTGAAGATTTTCTTATTTATGTAGTAATGCTTATGTGATGTTCCCATGGCAGTAGACTCTGATGGTTTTGTAAGTGCTTGACACATTTATATTACTCTGTGTGACCTGTATTTATATTCTCACCGATCTCTCTGATTTAATGACATGTAATACCCTGATATACACTTAAATAAGTTTACAGAAAAAAACTCTGAGGACTCATTGTGAGCCTTTTCATAGCAGAACTGCACAGAATAGACAATCCAATGAAAACTCATTTTAACTGCTGGTTTACACTTACCTACTTCACCATAAGTGAAGAACAATTGTGTGTTGTCAGTTCTGAACTTTTCTGTTCTTTGCATGTAGAAACTTAAAGCCCCTTTTCACATCTAGGCTGTGCAGTTTCTTCTCACTTACACTGGAGTGAGGTTTTGGCAAAAAACACAGGCAGTGTTACAGACTGGTTCATGAGAAATGCAGAGCCCACTTTTAGCTAAATTTTACATTTGATCTATGCACCACCTTATCCTTATGGAATATCATAACCTTTTAGTCTGTCTGGGAGAATAAATCTACCAAATAGTTTGAAACCACAGATAAAGCTACAGTTATTGTAGTAATATGGTGAGAATGACACAAAACAAATAATTGTTTCCATTTGGACATACAAATTTCCTGGCTGCAGGTTTTCTAGCAACCTTCAAAAGTTCCAGGGCCTAGTTTGCCAGATTTAGGCTAGATTACTCTAGCTCTACTAAAGCTAGAGTAGGCTAGACCACTCTAGCTCTACTCAAGAACCATGCTTTCAAATGAAGTGTATTGTGATCTAGGTGTCTCACCCTGGCCTGAGACAGTGTCAGGAGATATTGTGTCAATAGCAGATCTATAGGCATCATCTATGGCATTCTCAGCAGAAGAGACTACCAGGACTGCCTTGCCCAGTCTGATGCTATCAGGATATTTGTTGCAGACTCCCTTCTCAGTTTCAGCAAATCCTTGTGGATTAATGAAATGTGGGGAACATATAAAGGAATGTGTTCTTCTACGGGAGCATTATAGCATCCCAGGAAACTGTTCTTACTGAAGCTGGTATGCAACAGAATTGAGGAAGTTTTCTGTTCTCCCTAGAGGTGGACAGATCCACCTCTACTACACCCCATCTCTGAAACATGGATTCAGCACTTCCTGTTTCTGAGACAATTCTTCTGTAGTGATGACCCACTCTTCTGAGTGAGTCTGCCACTACATTCTCCTTGCCTGAAAGGTGTACTGCAAATAGGCTTACATTTAGTGTGTATTGTAGGTGCTATAACTGTAGAGAGTTTTGATGATCTGGTGCCTCCTTGTTTATGTCATACATGGTAGTTGGACAGTGGTGCCTGTTGTTATCTGGACTGATTAGTCCTAAACATGGAGGAGAAAGACATCATGAAAAAGAACACAGTTCTGAAGTCTAACAAGCTTATGTGCTCTTGTCTCTCTTACATTAGGTAAGGAAAAGGGGCAGACTAGGTGGGCCACACTGTCATTATCTGCCATCACCTTCTATGTTTCTATGTTTCTTACAGTTCTGTATCCCATTTACTGTCCTGCCCTCCAGATGCCCTCCCCATCCCAAGAGAGATGCATCTGTAGTTAATATTCTTGTAGGTGAGCACTGAAGGATGGGAATAACTTCTCTGAAATTGCTCACATATTTCCACCACTCTAGTGCTTGTATCTTCTTGTCTGGCACTGCCATTTGCAGATAAAATAGTGCACTTTTTTGGCCCCAGTGCCTTCTGAGGTTGTACGGGACATTTCATTTGCAATCTTGCCCATGGTACCACTGCTGTCATAGAAGTAATGTGGCCTAAGAGACTCAAAGATTCCTATGCCATCTTTATCTGACCTGCAAGGAATGTGCTTATACAGTAAAACTGAGCTTCTGCCCTCTACAAAGGAAAGAAACCTTTTTTAATCACTGTTCAGTACTGTGCCTATGAATTTCAGCACTTGTCTGGGTTCCATGTTGGACTTTTCTAAATGTAGGGCAAAATCCAGCCTCTGTAGAATGCTCATCACTGTTTGCAATGAGTACACAGATTCCTCTTGTGTTGTTTCTATACAGTAGACTTTCATCTAGGTAAAGAAACATCACTATTCCCTGGCTCAGCAGGTTGTGCTGGCACTGCTGACAAGCACTTTGTGAACATGATGGGTGCTAAAGTCACACCAAAGGGTATGTTTTTGAACTGAAACTGAGCATGCCCTATCCTAGATCTCAGAAACGTTCTCTGTCAGGTTATTACTGAGATGTAGAAGTATGCATCCTTTAAGTTCAATGGCTCCAGCCATTGCCATTTTTTAAGGATGGAATAACTTTCTGCCGTGTTATCATTCTGACTTTCTCCATTTTCAGGTGCCTATCTAGGAACTTCAGGTCCAGAAAGGGTCGACATTCCCTATTGTTCTTCACAGTAAGAAGGTATTGTAAAAATTTTTCCAGCTGAGAAACATTAATCTTTTCCATTGCATACAGCCAAATTAACTTTCTCACTTCCAATTCCAGTAGGATTGTGTACTCTGAATTCTGAACTAAAAATGTCTGAATTTGCTTATCTTTGGAAATTTTACAAACCGAAGGGTTAAGCCCCATCCTATATCCTCAAGTATCCACATCTCTGAGGTAACCCTTGTCCACTCCTCAATAGTGTTGTGCGAAACTGGAAAATTTCACTGGGTGAAATATTTCATGGAATTTGCACATTTCATGAAATATTTAGCTGGGTGCAAAATTTCACCCATGAACCAGCAAATTTACCACTTGCAGGCGAAGTTTGTCTGCATGGGGAATTTTTAATTTCACTACCTGCCCCAATCTTTCCAAAAAAACAATCCCCTCCCATGTCCCTGGTGTGTAGTGGTCCCCCCCGGCCAATCACCGGCCAAATTCAAATCAAGAACCCTCTCTCCTCCCCCAGTCACCCTGAGCCCCGGCCCTATATCTTTGCAAAACCAAACAAAAAAAAATCCCCTTCCCTGTCCCTGGTCTCTAGTGGACCCCCACACCCTGTCTTAAGTCAGAGCCCATCCTGCTCCCCCCCATACCCCAATCGTGCCACCGGCCCAGCCCTCCAGTCACCTCCATGGCAGGCAGCCCATCTGAGTGCTCAATGAATGACCGTGTGCTTGTACAAGAGAGGGCGGGGGGGGATCCACTAGACACCAGGGACATGTGAGGGGATTGTTGCAGTTTTTTTTTTTTGTTTTTTTTTTATACAAAGATTGGGGTCCGGGGCTCAGGGTGACTGGGGGGGGGTTCTTGATTTGAATTCAGCCAGTGATCGGCTGGTCCCCCCCGAACACTAGACACCAGGAACTCAAAGGGGTACAGAATGGCATATGCAGATGCAAGTGAAATTTCGCAATTTCGTGAAATATTTCACATGGAAAAATTGCTGATTTTGCGGCAATATCACAACATCTCTACTCCTCATGGTAAAAAGACACCCTCCTACTGGCAATGAGTCTACAGCAATATAGGCAGAATTGTCAGGGGTTGGGCTTTGCTTGGACTGGAAGAAATGAGGCAGATTTCTGCCTGGCTTCTCTCCTGCCTCTGCCTCTACCTGTGTGTCCCTCTGAATAGGGTATTCATGGAGCACAAAGGATCTGCTGTAGTAAGCCCTTCATATACCTCCTCATCTATAGGCACAGAAGGCCTCTCTCATTTAAATTCTTCAAAGCTGATTTTTGTTGATCAACTTTTTTCATGTCCGCCTCTGCCTATTCATCAAATAAAGAGGTTCCAGTGAAGGGGAATTAACTGTTTAATTCTGTATGTCCTGTGACAACCCAGTTGTTCTTAGTCATGCAAACTCCTCAAACTTTCTAACTCAGGCATTAACTTTGAAGCAGAGCAGTCATTTAAATATCTAGGTGTGGTACTAGACAAAGATATGTTCTTCAAACCCCATGTAGACACCATCTCCAAAACTCTAAACCAAAAGCTTGTCCTACTATACATACTGTCTCCCTACCTCTCTGCTCCTGCCTGGCTAGCTATAACTAACAGTACACTGCTACCTGCCCTCTTTTACGCAGCCCCAATCTTACAGTCCACTTGAGACTCTGTCTTAGCTAAATTAAGGACACTGTACAACAGAACAGCACATTTTGCAGCTAGTGCCCATCCAAGAGAACACCACTGCAGTGTTCTTACCCCACTAGGTGGCCCACCTGAGAGGGAAGACTATGGTTCCCACTGTACTGCCTGACCAATAAATTATTACAACCTACTGCTCTCTCCTCCTAGCCTCTCCACCCTACTTCAATATAAACAGTCTGCCCAGTCACTGCGATCACTTACTAGCCTGCTGCTAGATACCACTAGGGTCTGGTCTACCACCGGCAGTAGATCCTTCTCTGCAGCTGCTCCGGCACTTTGGGATTCCCTACCTCTGGAAGTTTGTGCAAGCTCAACCATCTTACAATTAAAAAGAAGGCTCAAAACACTCCTCTGGGCCCCGGCACTTTCTCCATGCTTTCTTCAACCCTGAAGTTCCCTAGCTCTTAGCTGATTTGATTTGCATGTGAGTCTCCCTATTCTTTTTTTGTCATTCACTTTTTATTAGACTTTAAGCTTATACAGAGGCAATGAACAGAACTTAAGAGACAATACATGGTGTACATTTGCATATTTGTCCAACGAGAATATGAAAGACAGAACACACCCTGGACAAGTGCCTCTGTGACCCCCTCCCTCCCCACCTCCCTGAAAGGAAAAAGAAAAAAAAAAATCCCCCTGGGACACAAGGTGCTGTATAATACATAGTCAGCCAGGGAAGTATGGCTCTCAATGATCATAAAGGCAAAGTAGCGGGGACCAGATTTTCTCATGAGAGGCAGCTGGTCATGCAATATAGCTATCCTTCTTTCTATCCTGAGCGAGGTTAACAACTCTGATAACCATTCTGAGTAGGAAACCTGATGGAATCCTTCCAATGCCCAAGCACCTAAATCATTGACTGTAATAGAAATCAGTGATATATGAAACTTTCTCAGAGTAACCGAAAATCTGACATGATTCCTAGGAGACAAACCTCTGGTTTAAACATCTCCTCTAAGCCCAACAAAGGACTAGCCTTATCTTTAATATCAGACCATAATGGAGCGACTTTTGGGCAATACCAGAAAATATGCAAGGTCACTTTCTCTTGAACCGCACCTATAGCAGCAGGGTTCAGGCAACACCTTTAAGTTGGATAGCTTTTGGGGAATAATAAATATTGTGTAATATCTTGAACTGTGTTAGTTTGAGAGTCCTGCTTCAAAAATTGTGACAATTGTTCCAAATCTGCAACCAGTCCAGAGTAACATTAGAAAGGCACTAGTCCAATAAGAGGGAGGAGTAAAACTATCAGAAAAGGCCCATTGAAGTAGCACCCAGTAGATTTTAGAAACTGCATGCGGGTACCTATTAGGGACTTAACACTACCCCAAAAATCTATCTTGGTGGGTGATCCCATTCAGTCCTATTTTCTGGACTAAAGGTGACTAACTGATATACCTTCAAACTCCCACTTACAGGGCAAATTGAACCTATTAAGTATTTGGGGAGTTGTACAGGGCCTACCTTCCTCTCTAAAGGTCATTTAACCTACATTCCCAAGATTAGGAAACCACCTGTTAACGATAAGTTTCTTTCCTATCATCCATTGGGGATCACCCATCATAGGCTGATAACCATCCATACTATAGTCATATTTCAGGTAGCTGCAGAGCTGACTATGCATCCTTAGGGAAACACCAATAGGGGAATCCTTAGTGAAGGGAGATAGCTTCGGAGGAGTAAATAACAAGGCTTCAGGGTTAATACCCATTTTCCTGATAATGGCAACCTCGAGGTTAAACCAAAGAGGGACATAATCTTTACGTCCGGCAGGCGTAAATGGACCGGTCCATCTACCATACTTGTTAATCTGGGCTGCCCAATGATATAAAGCAAAGTGGGGCAACCTTAATCCACCCTGGGCTTTAGGCGCCGCTAATTTAGTATATGACATCCTTGCCTTTTTAAAATTCCAAATAAAATCGGCTATTAACTTATGAAGTCTATTAAACCACGCCAGTGGAATCCAAATATTAAGCATGGATAATGGGTAAAAGAGCCTGGGGAAAATATTCATTTTGACAATGTTTATCCTGCCCCAAAGTGATAAGGGAAAGCTGTGCCCATCTTTTCATGTCCAAATCTATACTCCGAATTAAGGCGTCCAAGTTAAGCTGACGAAGACGATCCGGATTGTTTACTAGAATGAGCCCCAGGTAGTTAAGAGATTTGGAGTTCCAACCCAATCCCAAATCAATAATATTTTTTTTTGAAAACTCCGCTGGTCAGGGGGAACACCACTGTTTTCTCCTGATTCAGCTTGTAGTTGGATAGTAAACTAAACTCCTTGATTGCATTCAACAACACTGGGACTGAAGTAGCTGGTTTTGACACATAGATCAGCAGATCATCAGCGAAGGCCGTGACATTTATTACCTGATCCCTCACCTTAATCCCACTGATCATATGGTTAGAGACTATATGTCTTATTAGGAGTTCTAAATAAAGATTAAAAAGCAAAGGAAATAAAGGACAGCCCTGTCTCGTCCCCACCTGTAATGCAAAAGGTGCGGATATAGCACCATTACACGCCACTCTTGCCGTCGGATTTGAATATAGGGCCCTGATCCACCCTACAAACTTTTCAGGAAAGCCCACCTTCATCATCATCTGGAATAGGAAGGACCAATGAACCCTATCAAACGCCTTCTCGGCATCCAAGGAGACCAGCGCCAACGGGAGACCGGTCTCCTCGGAAGCCGAGAAAATGTGTGACAATGTCCTAAAATGATCTGCTGAGGATCTACCCTTCATAAAACCCACTTGTTCCGGACCTATTAGTATGGCAAGGTTACTAATTAGCCGCCAAAACCTTAGCTAAAATTTTAATATCATAATTTAACAGGGAAATAGGCCGATAACTACCTGGGTTTTCAAGTGGTTTGTTGGGTTTAGGGATCAGTACTATTAACACTTCAAACAAATATTTATCTGTATCTGCCCCCGATAAAATATGTCGGTATAAGCTGGCTAACAGGGGAATCAAGTGAGAAGAAAAGGCTTTGTAAAAATTGGGCGAAAAGCCATCGGGACCAGGTGTCTTGTCGATAGGCAAAGCTTTAATAGCAGCCTCAATCTCGGTATGAGTAATGTCAGCTTCCTCCAATTTAGGAAGTGGTATCCTATCTAAGTATTTTTGGATGTCACTCTGCTGTGGGGGTTACTGCATGCCCCCGTACAAAGATTCATAATAATTCCGAAAAACAAGAGCAATATCCTCTGGGGATGTTTTAATAGACCCATCCCTCTCCGATCTAACCCCTTCAATAAGCCGAGATGCTTCCAACTGTGCTAGACGCCTGGCCAGAAGCCTACCAGGCTTTTCACCTTGATCTATATACATGGCTTTGGTTTTAATAATGGCCAATTCAGCTTGGTCTCCCAGTACTTAAGGTACTCATCCCTGACTTTAATTAGCTTAAGCTCTGTCTCTTCATGTGGGTTAGAAATCAATGCTGCCTGCAACTCCTTAATCTGCCTCAACAACTCCAACATTGAGGCATTCCATCTTTTTCCTCTTAGTGGCCTGACTTATTAGGAGACCCTCGTATACCTTGACTGTTGACCAGAGAATATCTGGCTGGTTCTTCTTTCAAATTGAAAAAATAAACTCTTCCAATTGGGAGGTCAAATACCGACCACCTTGGGTACTCTAAGCAACTGATTGTTTACTTTCCATCTGCTGCCCTTGCCCAGAGAAGAGGAAATGGATCACAACCTCTACCGCTGTATGGTCTGACAGGGGGCTGCCACCATCTCGAGTTAATAACACCTTTAAGCAAGGCACAGAAAAAATATATAATCGATTCTCGAACCCGACTTATGTACGGAGAGTAGAAAGAATATTCTTTGCTTGTGGGTGGAGAACCCTCAAACATCTACCAGGCCCATCTGGCGCCATTAAATCAGTTAAAGCCAAAATAGCGGAGTGAAGATGCGTAACCCTGAGGACCATTCATATATAGGGTCAAGAGTCAAATTAAAGTCCCCCCCTATAATTATAGGCAAATGGTTAAAAGGTAATAGTACCTTCAACAAGTTGGTTAAGAAATCATGACTGTCAGAATTAGGCCCATAAACCGTCCCTAGCTATACCTCCCTTCTATATAGTTTCCCAACCACTAAAACAAACCTACCCTCTTTGTCAGGAATAACCCTATTGGGAACAAAAGGTACCAACCTATGGATTAAGATCGAAACCCCTTTGCTCTTTGTGGTGCCCTGTGCTGAAAAACTTCCCCATACTGCATTTTTCTCAGACCCTTGCTTTCATCCTGTAGCAAATGGGTCTCTTGTAAGAAAGCTATCTTGACCCTTGCTGCCTCTAGATACTGCAGTATTCTATATTGCTTCACTCTATGTCTGGCTCCCTTAACATTCCATGTACAAAGTTTAATGTAAGTATCAGTTCCCATGTTCATCAAACACAAAATAGAGTATAGTAAACACCCTACATCCCAATCTTGTCCCATGAGAACCAGCCACCTTGTGTCCCCTTTCCCATAAACATAATAAGAATCCCAAATTCCCAGAGGCCCTCCTCCTTATAGTCCCCTCACAGTGAACAAAATCATTCCCCTCTAATCCATGAAACCCCTGTAACCCACCCCTCCCCCTCCCACCATGTCGCTGTATGGCCCATGATAAACAGGATACTCGCCCTCTCACCCCGCCCGTCCTCTACACCCCAATAACATCAAGTCCTAACAACAAAACTCCTGTTGTCATCTTAAAATCCTATTCTAGAATTCCATTTCTATTTTTAGAAATTAGCCAAATATATCAATACAAATGTGACTGAAAAAGTTGATCCATACTCTACCGTGCCCATCTGAAAATGAGCAAAAATAATGAGGAGGGAACAATTAAAGCCCCCAGGCCCAGACAACTAATAGACCAGATTAGAGCCAAAAATAAAGGGGGGCCCCCTTCCCGACAAAGAAAGTCCAGTTAATTAAGTCAGTGAAAATAAAACAATCCAGTCCCGAATAATGCTCATCTGACTTATACAGTGACTAAATGCCAAAGTCCGGATAAGGTGAACAAAAAAAAAAATATATATATATCCAGCGGAAAAAGGGTCCATAATGTCCACCAAGTAGCATGACATTGGAGTTAAAGCCGCACAGGGAATCCAGTCCCACGTGTCTAGGTGCCCTGATTGATTATCTCTGCACTGCACCAAATGGAACTCCAGAGCCAAAAAATGAAATTAAACCTTGGGCCCTCCAAAAGATCGAGGTTCAAATCCCTTCCATTCGACCATCAGTCCCCATTAGAGAGATCGCACTATAAACCCCATAATAAGGCCATATAAGAGATCCAGGGCCACCTCATGAGCCCCTAAACAGGTCAGGGAATGCTTCCTTCAAAACTGCTGCAGCTGAATCAGAAGAGTCAAAAGATTTCCACTTTTCCCTATATAGACCTGGAATCTTGCCGGGTATCCCATTTTAAACTTCACCCCAGCAGGTATCAGCCTTTTAACGAGTGGGTGGTAGGTAGCTCGCTTCTGTCTGACAGACAAAGGAAGGTCTTGGACTACCCTGATCTTAGTGCCTTCCCAATAAATCTCTTTGCCTTCTCTTGCCTTGTTAATCAGCAGCTGCTTTTCCTGATAATTTAGAAATTTCAAGATAAACGGTCTTGGAGGGTGATCTGGTGATGGCAGTGGGCGCAATGCCCTATGTGCTCTCTCACAATATATTTAGGCCCAAGGCGGGGGCCTGCTATTTTTCAACCATCTTCTGGGCAAAGTGATCGTGTCGTTTGCTTCGGCTTTTTCGGGCAATCCGATGAAAACTACGTTATTACACCGACTCCGACCTTCTAGGTCTTCCACTTTGCTTTCCAATTTCTGCAATTTCTGTGATATTTTTGTCACCGATGTCTCCATTACATCTTTGCTTCTTTCCAGTGACTTCACACGTGCTTCACTGTCGGAAGCCCTCCGGGAAAGATCCTCAATAGCAGTATTGATGTTTTTCACCTCCCCTGCTACTTCCAAAATTGTAATTTTTAGGGGTCCCATCTCATCCAGAAACCGCATAAGCGTTAAGGGTTCCTCGGAATGTATCTCGCTCACCCCATGTACAAGCGCAGAGGCCGAGGCCTTGGATTTTTGCAGCCTTTTGGGGTTGCAGGTGGGTGTAGCTTGGGCTGCTTTCATGACATCTGCCTCCATGGGACACAACTCAACACTCTCCGCTGACGATATCTTGAGCTTCCTTGGCAATTTAACACCTCGGATGGAGTTATTTTGAACAAAATAATGAGGTGGATGACGGAGCTCTAGCGAAAACCAGCTACACAGCGTCCCGCATCACGTGACTCCTCCGAGTCTCCCTATTCTTAACAGTAAAGCACACCTGAAATGAAAACACTTATGTATCTTCATAGTTTGATGTCCATAAATGTCTGTAATTAATTACTACAGTGGTTGGTATTGATAACTGGCTCTTGTTCTCTGTCCTTGCCTATTGTGTAATTTTGGCTTTTGTTCTTGTCCTTACCATCTGTGTAATTTTATGTACTAAAATGCTTATGCAATGTATTGTCGCTGTGAGTTGCTATTGCATATAACTAATCTGGGTCTACTCTGAAAAAGGGACTCCATTTTCTCAGTGGGATTTACCTGGTTAACAAAATTCTATTGGACTAAGTTCCCTGGCACTTTCTCCTACCCATACCCTCAGACACCTCATCTCACCATTCCATCACTCTCCCAGTAGCTACCCCTCACTACTCCTGCCCTTACCAATCCACCATTTTTTCTACAGCTGCTGTGCACAAGTAAGGGCTCAGGGACTTAGCAGGGTGTCACTTGCTCCCAAGGCGCCACCCACCCTAGCTGCAGTGCTACAGGAACCTCTCCCCACTAAGCTGCCATGCACAAGGAAGGGCTCAGGGACTTAGCGGGGTGACACTCACTCCCAAGACACCACCCGCCCTAGCTGCAGTGCCACGGGGACCTCTCCCCGCTAAGCTGCCATGCACAAGGAAGGGCTCAGGGACCTAGCAGGGTGGCACTCACTCCCAAGGCACTATCTGCCCTAGCTGCAGTGCTACAGGGACCTCTCCCTGCTAAGGTATGAATCCAACAGCAGCATTTTGAGTGTTTGGCACCTTACAACAGGACTCCTCCGATTTGCCCACTGTGGCCAGGAGTGCCTCCTGATTGGCGCTTGCCACTGTTTAACCGGGACTCTGCCTGTCTCTCTCTCTGAGCTGGGAAAAATCTTTTCTCGGCTTCCTATGTACAAATAATTTGAGCTTGATTTCTGTACTGCCTTCTGTTTAACTTTCAATTTAGTAACAGTGCTTTAATCCCAGTAATGGAGCTAGTCCAAGAGATGTTTCCATCTAATTGCTGTAATTTTTAAAGTTAAGGCAAACTGTTTAGAAACTGTTGCTGCTCTCAGCTGTTGCCTTTGAAAGCAATTCTGTGCAATACAGTACTAATCTGCTGTTTTCTACCACTCTGTCTTCTCGCCCACAAACTCTACTTAATTTGTTTCTCCCCAGTGCTAATTTCTGTCCCTTTTAACCACTATCTCCATCTTAGCTGTACTGTTCTGTCTGTTCCTAGCCCCCTTCCCCGAGTAGACAAAACACAAGGTGTTGACCCGCCCTGCTGTGCACCTTCTCTCCCTTCCCTCTGACCTGCCCACAGCCAAATCCTTTTTCTTTGTCCTTCTCTGGCTAGGCTTCCCGCTGTGTCTTTCTTTAGATTTTCTTTTATTATCACTCACTTGCCACCTCCCCCTACCTGCTAATAAACTTACAGCTCTCCCTTCTCTTCTTTCCTACATCTGCCATGCACAAGAAAGGGCTCGGGGACTTAGCGGGGTGGCACTCGCTCCCAAGGCACCACCTGCCCTAGCTGCAGTGCTATGGGGATCTCTCCCCACCAAGGTATGAATCCAGCAGCAGCATTTTGAGTGTTTGGCACCTCACAACAGGACTCCTCCGATTTGCCCGCTGTGGCCAGGAGTGCCTCCTGATTGGCGCTTGCCACCATTTAACCGGGACTCTGCCTGTCTCTCTCTGTCTCTCTCTCTCTGAGCTGGGAAAAGTCTTTTCTCAGCTTCCTATGTACAAATTTGTCCCACACCGCCCACCCCGACCCCAACCTCGAAATCTATTAAATACATCATAACTTCGCCCTCTTTTAAGACATCCTCTCCTATAGGTCACCCCACAAAGCACCTTTTTCCCTCTTAAGTAATCAAACAAATAAGACCACTCCTATTCTACCCTTTGCATCTTAATTAACAATTGTAACTGGTGAGGTGCCCTGCAACACAGGCTCTTCTTATTCTCTCAGCATGGGCACAGTGTATCCACTACTGTGCTTCTTAATCTGGCACACCTTATGCAACCTTGGAGGATCGGAAAGTGATATACCCTGTCTCCAATTCCCTGAAATATCACTAGATTTCTCACTACTGGCTCATTGGTTGATAACTAATAGCCACCCCGAGTTTAAAATAGGGATACTAGCACCCTTGCCGCTACACCTCTGGCTGCTGCCTTAAACTGAGGTGCATATCCCCATGCTCCTTAGCACGTCACTCCTAATGATGGGTTTTAGCTCCCCTCAGCAACCTCCCCTGACAGTCAACTCTAAATCCAGTACTCTAATATCTAGAAAGAACCTCATCAAAGCGCTCCTATTATGCCAAATAATGCTGCTCTTCCTCATATCAGGGAATGTACATCCCAACCCTGGACCTGCTCAGGGTTGGTCAAGAAACACCACGAGGGCTGGGACTTTTTCCCTGGCAAGTTTAAATATCTGCAGTCTCCTCAATAAGCTTGATTCGCTCACTGCTTGGGTAACAAAGCACAACCTCGACATTCTATCAGTAGTTGAGACATGGCTATCTCCTAAGATCCTTGACTCAGCAATCTCTATCCCTGGATATGCTATTTTTAGGCTTGATAGGCTCTCTAAGAAAGGTGGAGGGTGTGCCATTTACCTAAAAGACACCCTAATTGGGCATGTCGTGAGCTTCCCCCACCCTGGAAATGATTTCCAGATCCTTGTCATGAAGATTTTACTTGTTGCGCACAACAAAACTTTGATAGTAGCATCAGTCTACATTCCTCCTAAGCTAACAAACACTTGCTTAGACCCCCTACTGGACACTATCCACTCCATGGATCACAGCTCAGAGACAATTTTGCTAGGGGACTTTAATGTAAACTGGTCCTCCCCTAGAGCTAACAAATATAAAGATTCCCTGTCAGCAGCAAATTTCTCACAAATGGTACAATCTTCCACAAGACTGAACTATAGGACAGGTACTGCCACACTTCTGGACTGGGTGCTAACTAACCGCCCTGACCATATCACAGAAACCAATGTACTTCCCGGCTATTAGTGATCATTCTCCGGTCCTCTGCTCCTGGACCAACAAATTTGCTAAGCCCCCCTCCAAAAACAATTAACTGCAGGAAACTTATTCCAGGTCACCTTGGGCCCCTGAAAGTTCTTCTACGGGAACACGACTGGATGCCAATAGACCTAGCTCTCGACATTGACTCTGCTCCTGAGTACTTTATCCTCAGTTTTAACTCTGCCTGTGATATTCATGCCCCCTTCAAGAAATGCAAGATCAAGGGAGTATACAGTCCTTGGATGAACAATGATCTCATTGAACAAATGAAGGCCCAGGACCAACCCTAGCATCGTGCTCATGTATCTGGCACCCAAGCTGATGTTCAGGTCTACAAAGCAGCAAGAAATGCCTACACCAAAGCAATTCACTCTGAGAAGGCCTCCTACTACAGGAATGCTCTCACAAACACTTGGAATGGTGGAAAGAAGTTCTGAGCAAACATCAGTGAAATCACCAGGAAAGACCCCAAATTATAGCCCACTATAATCAACGTAAATGGTATTCTCACCACTGATCACAACGCCGTGGCAAACGCGTTCAATACAGCCTCCACTGACCTCAGTCATGTTCTCCCTCAATCTTTTTTTGATCCCTCTCCAGATGTCCTAAAATCTGGCAAAGAAAGTGCTACATGGGGGCAACCATCTTTCTACTTTAAATATATCTCTCAGGCCTCAGCCAAAAAGTACTTTCTCAAAGTTCTTGGAAAGTCCAGAACAAGTTCTGATTCATTGGACCTCAAACTCCTTGCCCTCACTATTGACAAAGTTCTGTCACCACTCACCAAAATTCTAAACAGATTCCTCTTGCTTTCAGAATTCCCCCAAAAATGGAAATCCGCAGTGGTGTCACCAGTCTACAAAAGCGGTGATAAGACCACTACCAGCAACTACCGTCTCATCTTCATTCTCCCCCAACTCTCCAAAGCACTTGAGAGAATAGTTGCTGATCAGATTACTGACTTTCTAGAGATATATGACCTTCAGTGCCCTGAGCAGCACGGTTTTCATAAGAGGCACAGCGCCATTACCACCCTCCTTGATCTCACCTCATATATCCACACTGCTTTGGACCAGGGACACCTGGTTGGTGCCACTTTCATTGACTTGATGAAGGCGTTCGATACCATCAACCACTCATTACTGATTGAACAACTGTCCTGCCTAGAACTCTCTACTGATGCTACGAGGTGGTTTCAAAGCTACCTTAGTGATCGCACCCAACGGGTCAAAATTGGTGACATCCTCTCCACCCCCCAACTGGTCTGATCTGGTGTCCCTCAGGGATCAATTCTGGGTTCCTTGCTGTTCAGTATCTTTCTTAACAATCTCCCCTCCTCCTGTCAGGATAGAATTCTTCTTTATGTGGATGATGCTGTTATATTTACATCACACTCCGACCCATCTCATCTTCAGTGACAGCTACAATCAAGCTTTGCAATAGTTGAGAAATGGTTTCACTCCTACAAACTCATCCTCAACTACAAAAAAAAAAACAAAACTATGACGTTCCATGGCTCACACAACAAACATAAAAAATACAGGCCTAGATGTCGTTAACAATGCTGGAGAGAAACTTGAACAAGCTCACCTGTTCAAATACCTGGGAGTGACCCTCGATTTCACCCTAGCCCACTCTGAACACATAAACAACATTTCCAAAGCAATTAATACCCAGATTGGAATGTTGTACCGATATAGAAGTTGTCTTACGACTGAAGCACTAAGGACCGCAATCCAGAGCTCAATCACCGCTATAATTGATTATGGTCTAGTGATATATGGCTCAGCCACTGACACTGCACTCAGATGTATTCACATAGGGCTAAACAAGGCCTGCTGCCTTCTGACAGCAGCACCTCACCTTTTGCACACCTGTAATCTCTATGAACAAGCTAACTGGCTACAACTATCTGGCAGGCTCATGTACCAAACCTGCATCATTGCCAAAAAGGCCACACTGAACTTACTTCCCCCTGGAGTTTCAACCTTGCTGACCTCTCATGGTAGCTCACGCCATACCAGAAGCTTGACCTCTCTTTCCTTCTCCATCCCCCGCAGTCAGACCTCTCAAGGGCAATGCTCTTTCATATCTAGTGCCCCAGTGTGGTACAACTCCCTTCCTCTTAATGTTACAAATAACACTTCTCTGAGCTCCTTCAAGCAAGCTCTTCACCAACACCTCATCGCTATTGCCTCCTGTGACTGCTGACCCTGGACTTGCTGTCACAAATCCTTCCCGCATGCCAACAATCTACTTATCCCACCCTCCCCTTCGCCCTTCTCATCCTTTGACCCCCCTCACTCCCCCCCTCCACCTTGTCTTTCTCAACATTCCTCCCTTCTCCTCCCTGTAATTAGCTTTTATCATCTCCTCTGCCTCTACTCCAGTTTTTCTACTTAGTCTACTTTACCAATCAACCTAATTGTTTCCTGTCTTACCTTGATTAAGCAGCCTTAGCTCCCTGTGCTTGACAAAGCCTCTAGTTGCTAAAGTTGTCATAGTCTCAATGTATGTATTTTGCCCCTATGTTGTCTCATCCTATGTACACTGTCACTATGTTGTATCTCAATGTCTGACGTGGAACCTTTGTAAAACAGCCTTGGCTCAAAGGTGTTATCCAAAATCTAAAATAAATAAATAAAATAAAACCATTACTCACCTACCTCTCCTCTCACATGCCTAATCTTACCTAACTCTCCTCCTTTTCCTCAGGCCTCCCTCTCACCTTTGCCACTCTGTTCTCGGATAAAGCCATTCTGGTTGCTAAGATACTGAAATAGTTTGACATGAAGATTTTTGTTTCTTATGTTGGTTTTTGTCTTACCACCACTGTTTGCAAACAATAATCACTCTTATTGTACCTCCTGGTAACCTATTGTTTGTTAAGTAAACTGTGTATGTTTTTGTATTGTAAGCATCCTGAATACACTTGTTGTTACCATGAACCCATTGACATGGAACCTTTGTAAATGAGCCTCTGGCTTAAAGGTACTTGTAATCCGAGATCACAATAAATAAAAAATAAATAAAATAAATAAAAATAAAATCTCCTGGAAGACATTGGATTACTAGGCCTCTAGAAGCAGTGTTATTCACATCAACGGTCATTTAAAAGTGATATTTAATAGCTTCCAAACCAGCTTTCACAGAATGTTGGAGATGGATTTTCTCCCATGGAGGTAAGCTCTCTTAAAAAGGCAGGGCAATATTCTACAGAGCCTGTTGGTAATGTGTAGAATAGCTAAGGCAGGCAGCCTGCCTCATTAACAAGGTTGAGGTAGTGTATGTGTCACTTACCGAGCAGATACAATAGACGGTAGTCTTCTTCTACTGGCTTTTTTCATATGTTTGTATGTTCATATGCCCTTATCACCATGAGGTCCATCTTTTGAATCCTTATTAAGTTGTAATATGATCAGGGAGGAGACGTCACCTTAATGTACTTACATTATCTTTGCTGGCAGGTATACATGTGTAGGGCTAATGTATAGCATATATTATAGCCCCATACATGTATACCTGACAGCAGAGATAATCTATATACATTTAGGTGCCCCACCCAGTGATCCTATTACATTCTTCATAAAGCACCTGCAGCCCCGTTCCCTACTTCATATCATAATTATACTATTTTTAGGGGTGGGGCTGCAGCACTCTGCAATCGCTCAGCTCATACACAGACGTTATCAGCTGGGCTTTACAGTGCTAATAACTTTTTTTAGAAATCATAAAAAAAGCTAAAATATGGCTAAAATATGTTCTAGGGCAGGTAACTCCATTGTATGGGTTGCCTGCCAGGATTGTGTCAGTTGCACTTTACGGAAGTCCAAAAGCTGATATACATAAAAAAAAAACATGTATGTTCTGCTCCAGATGAACACCACATTTAGTAGGTCCCATTAATGAAAAAGCCACACAAATCTCCAAAAACCACACTTTTCAAACCAAACAATCTTAATTTTCTTTGTTGTTGTGCAAAACAAACATCAGGAAACATTTTTAAATTTAATATCTTTATACTGAAGACTTCCACACAGTCTGGCTGTTTTCATCATTAACTTTCTATCAGCCTCAAATGCTGGAACACACAGTATTGTAGGAATTGGACTTCTAGTATCAGCCTTTGTGTCAGTTTTTAAAGTCCTCTACTTACCCTTTTGTTCCTCTCATTTAACTGGAACCCTATAGACCTTAACAGTGCATTATATATAGAAGTGTGTCTTTTGACAGTGATAAGGAATTTATGAAAATGTATTTGAGCATGTCTGCACACATATGAAACTGCTTCTCAATTAAATAAGGGATTTCAACAAAGCAAACTTTTTTGTACAGCAACAAGTTTTCCACTATTTCTATGTTCCTTCTTAATGCAACACTGTCTCTCATGTTTACAGAAGCAACTGATCCAGAAGCAAATGGTTTGATACCTTTTATTGGACCAACAAAGATGTTACAATAAAAGAACAAAGTGCTCTAGCTTTCGGACCAACCAAGTCCATCTTCAGAAGCTTTATGACAGTTATTCAGAAAATCCCATACTATTAACACCCAGACAATGCATAAAAAAGTAGAAATAATTCTCACTGGTTAACATACTCATTCAAAAATAAAGATTATGTTAGAGAAGCTACTCAACACTGGTATGCTTTTAGCTAAAAAGCCGCTGAAGGTCAAAGGTTATCAGAAGATAGCAACAAGCAGAGAGTTCTCCTCACATAAATTTTATAATGTCTCAGTATGTTTCAAGAAAAGTCTAATGTAAACAAAACCTTAGGATACTATTCTCCCTAATTACATGTAAGATGAGGAGCTTTACAACTTTAATTGCAAGTATCCTTGTGCGTTAGAGAACAGAGTCAATGAAGAGCAAACTTGTGGATAATAATACATGCTAAAATGAGGCATAATTGTAAGCAAAAAACAAGCCCCAAGATAAAATACACAGATATGTGGCATACAAAGGGTTTAAAGTAAAGTTTGCTCAAAGTGAGCAAATGTTTCACACATTGGCCTAGATATTCAAAGAGGTTGCACCTGGCACAAATCAGTTGCTCCAGAGCAACCCCAAAAATGTGCCCTGGGTCAATATTCAAAGGAGGGAATTGCACAGTGCAAATCCCAATGCACCAGGGCGTAAAGATAATATATGTGGAGCACTTCCAGCGGGCGTGCCCATGCATATGTGGCACATCCAGATATTCAGCTAGGGATGTGCAGTGCATATGCCTGCACAATCCTGGGTTGTGCCACATACCAACATGCACAGTTGAGCCTGAAAAAAATGGCTCAAATGGTGGCCACCCACAGGTGAGCTGCTGTACTGCAAGGCACAACACAGCAGCTGCCAGCCATGGGTGGCCACCTGCCCACCAAGTACACTGTGCAGAAGCACCCATATCATCCCTGGTGGTCTAGTGAGCCCCCCTTCCTCTCTGTAGCCCCAATTGTCCAAAATATATTCATATAAATTCCCTGGTAGTCTAGTGTCACCCCCTCCCAGCCTGTAGCCATGATCACATGAAAATCCACATTTTAAATACCCTGGTGGTCTAGTGGTCCCCCCTCCATAGCCCCAATTGCCATAAATAATATAAGAATACTGACCTGGTAGTTTAGTGGTATCCTCCTCCCTCCCCATAGCCCCGAGCACCAAGAAATACATGTATAATAATTCCCTTGTAGTCTAGTGCTATGCCCCCTCCCTCCCAATAGTCCAATTGCTGATAGATAAATGTATAATAATACCCAGGTAGTCTAGTGGCACCCCCCACCCATCCCATAGCTCCGAGTGCAGAAAAATATTTTTAATAATTCCTTGGTAGCTCAGTGGAACTCCCTCACCCCTCCCATAGCTACAATCACCTGTAAAACTGTTGGCAATACATCCCTGGTGGTCCAGTGGCATCCCCCACATCCCCATCCCCCACAAGACCCCCTGCCCCCAAGCTCCTCCGTCAACGGTGGGCAGCAGCAAACCCACACGCATACCTCTGCAGCTGCCCACCTAATGACAGCTTACAGTAACAGCTGCAAGCCCATTAGTGCCCACTGTGGACCAATGGGCTTGCAGTGCCATTGTAATAGTCATTCACAAATATGTGAATGAATGACTCCATTCACATATTTGTGAATGAGTATTACAGTATGCACTTCAAGCCCACTGGTCCACAGTGTGCACCAATGGGCTTGCAGTTGTTACTGTAAGCTGTCATTCAGCAGGCAGCTGCGGAGGTATTCAGGTGGGTTTGCTGCTGACGCCAATGATGGGGGAGCTGGGTGGGCAGGGGGTCCTGTGAGGGTGGGGGGTACCACTGAACCACCAGGGATGTATTGCCAATGGTTTTACAAGTGATCACAGCTATGGGAAGAGTGGGGGGTTCCACTGGACCACCAGGGAATTATTAAAATATTATTTCGCATTCGGAGCTATGGGAAGGGTGGGGTGCCACTAGACTACCAGGAAATTATTATACATTTATTCTTCAACAATTGGGCTACAGGGAAGGAGGGGGTACCTTTAGACTACCAAGGAATCATTACACATTTATTCCTCGGCGATCGGGCTATGGGAGGGTAGCACTAGACTACCAGGCAAATATTTCACATTTATTTCTCATTGATCTGTGCTGTGGGAGGGGTGGGGGACCACTAGACTACCAGGGTATTCTGCAGATGTTATTTAATGGGGATCATGGCTATGGGGGTGGGGGGTGCTACGAGACTCCCTCTGGCAGCACCGCATGCTGTGTAGGGTGCCATGCGCTATTCACTGCCTGCCCTGCACAATGCATGCAAAAAAGGCCATTATGACATGCACTTGGTCCCATTTATGCCTGTATTATGGCTCTATTTGCATACTGCTGGCTAAATATCAGGATTTTGTGCACAGTAACTCCGTTGCGCTGGAGCAGTTCCCAGTTCTCATATTCAGTCCTATCTGGGGGGGATATGCCAATGCATCGTATTTGTGCAGTGTGCATTACCTGATATATTCAGAGGAGATGCGCTATGGCTCATCTCTTTTGAATATATCTCTTAGTTGCGCTGTGCAACCACATGTGCCATTGCCACGTGCAATACTGAATATTGGGGCCATAATGTAATGTAGAACTTGGCTGGAGACATTTTCCCAACTGTACTCTCAACCAGTTAATATATTCAACAAACTTTAAGACCTTCAGTGTTGTAACATGATTTTATACATGATAATATCAACTGTAAATATAAGTGCCAAATAAAAAAAACTACTTGTCAAGAACCACCAAAAAACTGAGCCCATGAGCCTGATATGTACAGTTTTCAATTTTGTCTGTGTACAATAAAACATGTACAGAAACAGTCTGAGGAATCTGAATAAAAATTCAGAGGAATTACATCCCCCTCCCCCCCTTCCCAGGGAAAGATAAATAATTAGAAGGAGATATATAAGTACATGAGTCCTAATACACCATCATTCAAACCAATTATTGCAATATTTACCCAAAGAAATTAAACCTTTCATGAACCCCAAGTAAATGAGATACTCATCTTAATATGTACAGAATTTAAAAATGTGACCGTATGTAATCTAACCACAGACAGCCAGTAGAAGGAAATAAACATTCACTATATATGTGAACTGAGTCCTAACCACTGTAACACCATCATGTCATGTGCCTGAATAAAAGCCTACCTCAATATTACCACAATAACCACACCCACTATACTCACAAAAACACCCCAGCACCCACATAAAACATTTCCCATGCAACACCCGCCTACATACACATGCAGACACAAACACACACACACACAGTGCTAAGATGAGAAGCCAACATGTAGATAATCAGATAAAGGGGACTCTAAGTATAAAAATGAAAAAAATCAAAGGCTCACTGAAGAACTAAAGTATTTATGCCATCTTTTGAGGTAAAGGTCTGTGTACGTTTTAGTGGAATAAAGTGTCATATATCCCAAAGCAATGTTCATGCCATCTTCCACCATATTGAGAAGTAAAATAAGTCTGATTTCAAGCCTGTCTCTGTTGTGTACTGTTGAACTGTTCTTTTAAGACCATCAAAGACATATCTGAGATTGAGTGGCCATCCTGGGAGACTTGTTGTGCCATTGGTTTGTCAGTCATATTCATATTAATAGTATGCCTGTGTGAATTCATTCTAGTGTGGAGTTGTTGCTTTTTTCTCCCCCTCATAACCTGTGTGGAGACATTTCTTGCATTGAATGATATAAACAACATTACTTGATGTACATTTATAATGCCCCTGTATCCTGAATTATCTGTTTTGTGATGTAACCACACAATCTGAAGTGGAAATGAGCTCACAAGTCTTACATCGAAGTTAATGGCATGGTTGTTCTGGTATTCTTTTCCGGTTCAGGCTGACTCCTAATAATCAGGTTGGCTCAATTATGTGGTTGTTTTAAAAGATAGTATTGGTAGTTCTTGAAAAATACAATTAAGGGTTTCATCCTCCCTAATTATTGGGT
Organism: Neoceratodus forsteri; assembly: GCA_016271365.2. NCBI lineage: Eukaryota > Metazoa > Chordata > Ceratodontiformes > Ceratodontidae > Neoceratodus > Neoceratodus forsteri. Next base: position 561,274,723 of record CM028134.1, read on the forward strand.
GGACGTCCTTAATAATCTTATGTAGAAGTTCAAGGATCAGGATGATATGTGACAACTAAGGTTATTCTGTTGGTAGTGGTCCTTTCCTTAAATTGCAGTAGTTGTTCTCTTGGTACCTGTGTTGCACATTCCACTGCTCTCGTCAATTTCTCTGGAAGAGTGCCCTTGCTCAATAAAGGTGTTTTTCAACCTAGTCGAATGTGTGTCTCTGTCTTCCTCATTTGAACAGAGACGGTGATACCGAATGGCTTGACTATACATGACAGATTTTCTTGTGTGGCTGAGGTAATTACTTTTCCTGTGTAAGTATCTCTGTTCGTTTGACACTGGTGGCAGAGTATTCCAGGGAAAGCTTTATGGTTGGGGAGGATGTTATTAAGTTCCTGATGAAAATCTTTAAGTGTGTCAGTGCCCTCTGTCCAAATTATGAACAAATCATCAATGTAATGGAAAGAAGCGAGTTGTTTGCATGTACAGTGCCTTAAAAAGTCCTCCTCCAAATTCACCATAAAAAGATTAGCATACTGTGGAGACATCCTGGTGCCCATTGCTGTTCCCATAGTTTGAACATAATGTTTACTGTTGAAGCTAAAGTTATGTGACAGAATGAATTCAGAAAGTTTCCCCACTGCTCCAGGGTTGATGTGGTCCAATCCAATCTCATGTAGGTATTTAAGGCAGGCTGAAATGCCATCCATATGTGGAATATTAGTGTAGATGGATGTTACATCCATCGTGGATAAAAGGCAATCCAGTGGTAAGTCCTTATAATCAGAACGTTTACGCAGGAAGTGCGTAGTGCGCTGGATGTAACTATCCCTTTGTTTAACCAGTGGTTTTAAAATGGTTTCTACAAACCCTGAAATCCCCTCTGTCAGGGTACCATTACCAGAGACTATGGGTCTCTGGTAATGGTAGTGGCAGAGAAAGTGAGAAAAAGGTAGCATTCAGGAAGTATAAGGAAACACAGACGGAGCAGGACAGAGAACTGTACCAGTTAAAGCAGAAAGAAGCGGGGAAGGCAGTCAGAATAAAAAAGGCCCAAACTGAGGAAAAGATAGCCAACTTGGTTAAGAAGGGTGATAAAACCTTTTATAGGTACATTAGAGAACAAAGAAAAACTAAGGCAGGCATACTGAGGCTGAATAAAGAGGAGGGTGGTTGGTCAGAGAGCGACAGTGAAAAAGCAGGGATACTGGATGAATACTTCTGCTTAGTATTCACAATGGAAGAGCAGGGGGAGATACCTAATCCAGTCAATAGAAGCACTCTGGATAAGGGGGTTGATATTAGTCCTTTCACAGAATAAAGGGTTCTAAAAGAACTCCTAAAACTAAAGGTGGATAAAGCAATGGGGCCTGATGGGATTCACCCCAGAATTCTAAAAGAACTAAGGGAAGAACTAGTAACACCACTGACTACCCTTTTTAATAAATCATGGGAGGATGATGTGGTACCTGAGGACTGGAGGAGGGCAGATGTGATTCCCCTTCACAAACGTGGGAGCAAGACAGAGGCAGGAAACTACAGACCTGTCAGTTTGACCTCAGTGGTAGGGAAAATGATGGAATCACTTCTGAAGGGAAGAATTGTTGTGTACCTAGAGGCCAGTGGGCCACAGGACCCAAGACAGCATGGATTCACAGCAGGAAGGTCATGTCAGATAAATCTAATTGATTTCTTTGACTGGGTGACCAAAGTAGTAGACCAGGGAGGGGCTGTGGACATGGCCTACCTAGACTTTAGTAAGGCATTTGACACAGTCCCACACAAAAGATTAATAAACAAATTAGCCAGCCTGGGAGTGGGTCCCAGGGTGGTAGACTGGGTAAAACACTGGCTGGACAACAGGACACAGAAGGTAATAGTAAATGGAGTCCACAGTGAAGAAAGGGAAGTTACTAGCGGGGTACCACAGGGTTCACTACTGGGGCCGGTCCTTTTTAATGTCTTTATAAGTGACATTGCAGAGGGACTGGAAGGGAAAGTATGTCTCTTTGCAGATGACACAAAGATCTGCAACAGGGTTTGTACACAAGGTGGGGTGGAAAGGATGAAAAGGGACTTGGCAAGGTTGGAAGAATGGTCAGATGTATAGCAGCTTAGATTCAATACAAAGAAGTGCAAAGTAAAGCACCTGGGAAACAAAAATCCAGGGGAAGAGTACACAATGGGGAGGGCAGATACTGACAACAACAAAAATGGAAATGGACCTGGGGGTAGTCATATCAGATGACCGAAAGGTGGGCAAGCAAAGTGAAAAGGCAGTAAGGAGGGCTGGGGGATACTGGGATGCATAGGGTAAGGCATCACCAGTAGAAAACAGGAAGTTGTTGTCCCTCTGTACAGACAGTTGGTAAGGCCACATCTGGAGTACTGTGCACTGTTCTGGAGAACCCATCTCCGCAAAGACATAGACAGGGTGGAAGCTGTCCAGAGGAGGGCAACCAAAATGGTGCAGGGTCTGCACCAGAAGACATATGAAGAAAGACTAAAGAAGCTTAAGATGTATAGCCTCAAGGAAGAGGAGGGAGATAGAAACTTTCAAATACCTCAAGGGAATCAACAAAGTCCAAGAGGGTAGCATCTTACAGAAAAAGAGATGTGCAAGAACAAGGGGACACAATTTGAAGATAGGGAGGGGGCGGCTTAGAGGTAATGTGAGTATTTCTTCACAGAGAGGGCTGTAGATGCTTGGAATAGCTTTCTGAGGAGTTCGTAGAGTCAAAAACAGTGGGGGAATTCAAGAATGCATGGGACAGACATAAGACAATTCTAGTGGGGGGTAGGAGGAAGTAGGCTGTTAGTTAACTAGGATCTGCAGCTTATCCGTTAGGTAGAGAAAAGGGCAGACTAGGTGGGCCAAGTGGTCCTTATCTGCTATCAGATTCTATGTTTCTGTTTCCCGGATTACCAGGTTTATGTATTTTAGGCAGCATGTAGAATGTCCCTGGCTTGGGTTCAGTGGGAATGAGAGCATTTAGTCTGCCTTAGACATGGTTTGGAAATGATCCAATTAGCTCCTGTAGTTCTCTTTTATATTCTGTAAAGGAGTCACTTTTCAGTACTCTGTAGTAGGTATGGTCACTTAGCTGTCTGTTGGCTTCTTTAACATAATCTTCTTGGTTCAATATCACCACTGCAGAGCCTTTATCAGGTTTCTTTATGACAATGTTGTGGTTCAATTTCAGTGTTTGTATAGCCCTCCATTCCAATGGAGATAGGTTGTACTGGGCCTGTTTCTGCCTATTAAGAATCTCACCAGTAACTCTCTGGTAAAAGCAATGAATATAACAGTCCAGTTTCTTATTACGGACACTTGGGGGCGGGGGGTGACCAGATGGTTTTCTTTTTCTTATCCATTAAATTGTTACTGTTTGTGATTTCTTCAGTGCCTGTGATTTCTTCTCTGCTGTGAAAAAAATTTTCAAGTCTCAATCTGCGGAAGTATTCCTCCATTTCACCACAAAACTGTATTCTGTCCAGTGGTTTAGTTGGGCAGAAAGTGAGGCCCTAATTGGACTAATTGGATCATTTCCAAACCATGTCCAAGGCAGACTAAATGCCCTCATCCCAACTGAACCCAATCCAGGGACATTCGACAGGCTGCCTAAAATACATAAGCCTGGTAATCTGGGAAGACCCATAGTCTCTGGTAATGGTAGACTGACAGAGGGGATCTTAGGGTTTGTAGAAGCCATTTTAACACCACTGGTTACACAAAGGGATAGTTACATCCAGGACACTACACTCTTCCTGTGTAAACTTTCTGGTTATAAGGACTTACCACCAGATATCCTTTTAGCCACGATGGATGTAACATCCCTCTACACTAATATTCCGTACACGGATGTCATTTCAGCCTGCCTTAAATATCTGCATGAGAAAGGACTGGGCCACAACATTGACCCTGGAATCATAGGGAAACTTATTGAATTCATTCTGACACACAACTTCAGCTTCAATGGTAAACATTATCTTCAAACTATGGGAACACCAATAGGCACCAGGATAGCTCAAGAGTATGTTTATCTTTTATGGCAAATTTGGAGGAGGACTTTTTAAGGCACTGTACACACAAACCACTCACTTATTTTGGTTACACACTGATTTGTTCATAATTTGGACAAAGGGCACTGACACACTTAGGAATTTTCATCAGGAACTTCATAACCTCCACCCAACCATAAAGTTTTTCCTGGAATATTCTGCCACCAGTGTACATTTTCTGGATACCACTCTCCCTATCAAGAATGGAACCCTATATACATGTATTTGCAGGAAACCAACAGACAGATAGAGATACTTACACAGGAAAAGTAATTACCCAAGTCACACAAAAAAATCTGTCATGTACAGTCAATCACTTCAGTATCGCTCTCTCTGTTCAAATTAGGAAGACAGAGACACGCATTTGACTATGCTGAAAAACATCTTTATTGAGCAGCGACACTCTTCCAGAAAAATTGACAAGAGCAGTGGAGCGTGCAACACAGGTACCAAGAGAACAACTACTGCAATATAAGGAAAGGACCACTACCAACAGAATACCTTTAGTAGTGACGTATCATGATGACCTTGAACTTCTACGCAAGATTATTAAGGACCTCCACCCAATAATTAGTGAGGATGAAACCCTTAATTGTATTTTTCAAGAACTGGCAGTACTATCTTTTAAACAACCACCTAATTTAGCCAACCTGATTATTAGGAGTCAACTTGAACCAGAACAGAATATCAGGACATCATAGGGTACACGACCATGTCATCAACTCAGATGTAAGACTTGTAAGCTCATTTCCACTTCAGACTGTGTAATTACATCACAAAACAGACAATTCAGGATATGGGAAACTATACATGTACATCAAGTAATGTTTATTTCATTCAATGCAAGAAAATGTCTTCGCAAGGATATGTGGGGGAGTCAAAGCAACAACTGCACACTAGAATGAATTCACACAGGCATACTGAAGATGACTGACAAACCAGTGGCACAACACTTCTCCCAGGATGGCCACTCAATCTCAGATATGTCTGTGATGGTTTTAAAAGGACATTTCAACAGTACACAGCAGAGCCGGGCTTCTGAAATCAGACTTATTTTACTTCTCAGTATGGTGGAAGATGGCATGAATATCGATATGGAGTATTTGACACATTAATCCATTTAAACTTACACAGACCTTTACTTCAAAGGATGGCATAAATACTTTTGTTCTTCAGCGAGCTTTCGATTTTCTTTTTTATTGTTATACTTATGGAGTCCCCTTTATCTGGTTATCCACATGTTGGCTTCTTACCTTAGCACTGTGTGTGTGTGTCTGCACGTGTATGTGGGGGAGGGATTGTGGAATGGGGTCATTTTTATGTGGCTGTTGGGGTGTTTTTGTGGGTATAGTGGGTGTGGTTATTGTGGTAATATTGAGGTAGGCTTTTATTCAGGCACATGACATGATGGCGTTACAGTGGCTAGGACTCAGTTCATATATATAGTGAATATTTATTTCCTTCTACTAGGTGTCTGTGGTTGGATTACATACTGTCACGTTTTTAAATTCTGCACATATTAAGAAGCATATCTCTTTTACTTGGGGGTTCATGAAAGGTTTAATTCCTTTGTAGAAATATTGCAATGATTGGTGTGAATGATGGTGTAGTAGGACTCTTATACATATATCTCCTAACTAGTTATCTTTCCCCGGGAAGGGGGGGCAGGTGGATGTAATTCCTAAGAGTTTTTTTTCAGATTCCTCAGACTGTTTCTGCACATGTTTTATTATACACAGACACTTTACTGAAACCTGTACATATCAGGCTCATGGGCTTAGTTTCTTGGTGGTCCTTGACATGTATTTTTTTTTGTATTTGTAACCTATAATTACAATTTATATCATCATGTACAAAATCATGTTACAACACTGAAGGCCTTAAAGTTTGTGGAATGCATTAACTGGTTGGGAAAATGTCTCCAGCCAAGTTCTACATTACATTATGCGTGAAACATTTGCTCACTTTGAGTAAACTGTACTTTAAACCCTTTGTATGCCATTTATAGATAATTTCTGTGTATTTTATTTTTGGGGCTTGTTTTTAACTTTCAGTCATGTCTCATTTTAGCATGTATTTATTATCCACAAGTTTGCCTGTCATTGACTGTGTTCTTTACCACACAAGGATACTTGCAATTAAAGTTGTAAATCTCCTCATCTTACATGTAATTCGGGAGAATAATATCCTACGGTTTTGTTTTCATTAAACTGTTTTCTTGAAGCATACTGAGACATTTTAAAATTTATGTGAGGAGAACTCTCTGCTTGTTGCCATCTTCTGATAAACTTTGACCTTCAGGGGCTTTTCAGCTAAAAGCATACTGGTGTTAATTAGCTTTTCTGATGTAATATTCAGTTATTTTCTGAATGAGCATGTTAAACCAGTGATAATTATTTCTGTTTTTATGCATTGTCTGGGTGTTAATAGCATGAGATTTTCTGAACAACTGTCATAAAGCTTCTGAAGAAGGACTTGATTGATCTGAAAGCTAGAGCATTTTGTTCTTTTATTGTAACATCTTTGTTGGTCCAATAAAAGATATCAAACCATTTGCTTCTGGATCTGTTCTTATTATGACCAATACAGCAACTACACAATTTGTCAGAAGCAACTGCCACTCTTGGTTCCTAACTCTAAATACCCTTTTGTTTTACTAATCCTCAACCCCCGCTGCTCTGTCTGTCCTTTTGTGTCCCCAGTCATTAAATATTTGCCCCCTTTTTCTCAGCAGCAGCTGCCCCTGAACAGGGCCAGCCCATGCTCTACTCCCAGAGCCTTGCCCCATGGCTGGACAGCACTTGTGTAGCAGTCAGCCACTTCCAAGAAGCCCAGACTCCCACAGCACCAAGGTACGGCATCAGACCAACCAACTGGATCATGGGCGCTTTCCTGAAATGAGCCCCAATTGGTCCTTGGACACAGACTTCGTTTTCCGCCACTTGGCCCTGTAAATTGCTGTGCCTGAGTTCATCTGTACTTGGTTTTTCTTTCCACCCAGGCCTCCTTTAAATACACCTTAGCTCTGCCCTTTCGTGACACTCTGTTGCCCCACTGACACTCTCCACGCACGATTACCTCAGATCCCTTTTGAGAGTTTCTGAACTTCGAACCACTGCTTCATACACCTGGCCTGCTCCATTTGTTTTGCCTAGCCCCTGTTGATATATTGTTCTCCTCTTCGATAGTTAATCAGGGAAGTCTCATACATCTCTCTCTCAGCCATTATGCCTGAGCCATGGCATGCTTTATTTTTGGCATCCCGTTATTATTATCCAGCATATCTTATGTATCTGACCTGAATGAAGAACCAGGTTTGGATCCAATTCTGGACATACTTATTCACACCTATGCTGCCCCCTGCACTGCACCACTACTCATCTAGCGTGCCCCCCTTCCTTTACCTATGCTCCTCACACCTGACCCCTCTATTTCATACTCCAATCACCCATGTCAATCAGAGCACTTTCCCTTGTTTCACTAAGCTGTAGTGTCAGTACCTCCCTCTCTAGCACCAAACTGACTTCACTGACAATGCTCTGTGGACGGCAACAAAAGAAGAAAACTTTCTTATACATTATGAGTTCCCTAAAGAATCTGCTTCCCTTGCTCCTTCTCTGCTCGGGTAATGTAGAATTAAATCCTGGGCCCCCATTCCCATTTACCTAACCCACAGAATTTGTGGCCACACCCGGTCTTAAAATAATGTTGGTCAATATTTTAAGCCTATCCAAAAAAATTGACCAGTTACAAGTTTGGGCTGCTCACACTGAACCAGATCTTATTATTGTTACTGAGTCATGGCTCAAAAAGACCAATTCTGACCAACAAGTTACTCTCCTGGACTACAAACCGTATAGGGCTGACAGGGATCGGGGGGGGAGTGGGGTGGCTGTCTACGCTAAAACCAAATATACAGTCAGCGATATCGTCTGCAAATCCAAACCTAAGGAATATGAGTTAGTATCCCTGAAGATGCACCTTCCTTCTACTGAATGCATTACTGTTATTGGTGGCTGTAGGCCACCAGCTGGTGGTACTGATATCCCTAACATTCTTAAATCCTTAACCACCACTGCAAACTCAAACATTAGTCCTTGGGGACTTCAACATGGACTGGCTTACCCTAAATCACTCAATTTGAAATCCTTCTGTGATGATGTTGGCCTTGCTCAGCTAGTGAGTGAACCTACTAGGATCAATACATAAATATTGACAATAGCTCATTCCTTGATGTTATTTTAACTATGCATACCCACAAAATTTTACATATTGCAGTCTTCCATAACGAAATGAGCAATCATGGGATTGTAATTTGCACATGATCACAAGCAAAAGCTCACCATCAACCCAAGCTCGTAACTAAGTGGTCCTATCACAAGTTCACTGCATCAAACTATCTGTCTGACTTAGGCAAGGTTAGATGGCAAGACCTCTACCTAGCTAAAACAGCCAATGAGGTGGTCACTATCCTCAATGACAACCTTATTATCCTGGTTAATAAGCATGCCCCACTGATTAAGGTTAGGATGCGTAAAACCTCTAACCCTCGGTTGTCACCAGTTCTCAAGGCCGTACTCATAGATTGTGACAAACTCTGGGCACAGGCTAGGTGAACGAAGTGTCCAGCAGACTGGCAGGCCTTTAGAGCATCCAGGAATGCATGCATTAAATGCATTCATTCTGCTAAAGCTAACTTCTATGTCTCCACTCTTGAACAGGCTAAAGGGAATTCTCATAAAATCTGGAAGACCCTTAAGTCTATCGAAGGCTGGCCTGTTACCTCCTCCATCCCAACTCAGATAAACAGCAATGGTAGGGTGGTGGAAAATAGTTGTCAAATACTTGAAGAAATGAACTCCCATTTTGTCACTGCTGGCCTAGCCTTTGACTCCTCACCATATGCAGACTGAATTAACAACTTAGACAGCAATAACATTGTTCCCCAAACCTCGTCAAGTCCCTTTCAGCTGCTCCCTCTCAATTATAAAGAAGCTGAAGATTTGCTCCTCAATTTGGATACTAAAAAAAGCACCGGCATTGATGGACTGGAACCATTTTTCTTAAAAATAGGCTACCTCCAACTGGCCACTAGGGGTGCTAAATAGGATGGCAGCTTAAAGATCAGCTCCACATCCCAGAGGGAAATATCCTTTAAAATCCTTTTTCTACCAGCTGGTATTATATTCTCACTCTACTGTAACTTGTGGGATAATACTCAAGCTACACTAATTTAGCTTCATTGATACAAAAAGCCTTCATTTGCTATGTGGAAATTGCTATTTTACTGAAGAGCCTCCTGGACGAGGTAGGCCTGAAAATATGGCTGAAGGCCGCTTGCCACAAACCTGGGAGCAACCCTCAGTTGAGGCGATGTTCGGCCAGCTTATGGCCCAGATGGCACAAGTCACTGTAGCAACTAATCAAAACACCCAAGTGGTTCAAAAAATTTAGAAGCCAGGATGCTACATACCAAACAGCGGGTCTCAGTGATGGAGGGGCATGCTCAGGACTGAAGGGCAAAATTAAGAGATCAACAACGGACCATACAGATGCTGCGCAGTAAGATGGATGACCTCGAGAATCGAGGTCACCATAATAATCTTCGCTTCCTGGACTTCCCTGAGAGTGTAGAAGGCAAAGATAGCAAGGGATTTCTACAATTAGCCATCGCTAAAATGCTGCAGTTGGACCCATTGATACAGCTCCAGGAGGAACATGCACACCATACGTTAACCCCCATGTCGCAGGCCCAAGACAGACCACTACCTATCATAGCCTGATTTATTGATTTTAGGGACAAAGAGAAGGTCCTAACTAGAGCTCATGAGTTACAGCATGTAGTGTGGAGATCGAATAGGATCCACATCTTTCAGGACTTCTCTAAGGATCTGTTGGACAAACGCCGAGCATACTCTGAGGCAAGGCATAAAATCCACAATATTGGACTGTCCTTTTCCTTGCGTTACTCAGCCATGATGCGGGTTATGCATAATGGGGTCCCAAACAGTTTTGAATCTCCTGATGTACTCATAGATTTTTTATGGTGCAACTGGCCACAAGAATTCACCGCCACTACCCCGGGAGCCCCTTTGGCAAAATCTGCTACCGACAGGTTGGATTGCCACTCCTCTCCATCATTGAGCAGGCCTGCAGTTTGGCAAGACCTCAGGGAGCAACACTGGGAACTCCCCCCAAAAGCACACTGAAAATGGCAATCCTCAAAGAAACACACCCGCCGGGAGCATCCTTCGGAGAGGGCAAGACAACACAGAGGAGGCCACAAGCATGGACACTGTTGCTCCAGATCTGTTACAGGTCTACCACACCATTAATAGAAATGAAGCCGTATGCCCCAGCTCTCTGGATCATCGCCCAGGCATTGTGGATTTGACTGTGGAAGGCAGGCCTACTCCTATGTTGCAGCCCAGCTACCTGTCCCCGTCAGCAACTCCTCACCAGTCGCAGAACGGAGCTACAGATAGCAGAGGGCAGCGTCCACCAAAAGCTACAAGGGAGGCCTCCTCTATCAGCGGAGATCTCATCTTCAGTGTGGACCATCCTGAGTGCTCTACATCTCCAGGGCAATCGATCAGAGAAAACCCACCAGTGTGGTTAGATATGTAGTCATCCTTCTATTTTCTTTCTGTTCCTGTTCTTTTAATCCCACAGGGAGTTGTAGGTATGGGGCGAGTTAGGGCTGTCTAAATTGATCATCAGTGGACAATCTCCTTGGCTGACCCATCTGCTACCCTTTCTCCATGTTACCCATGTAAGGGAACTTTCAAGCCCCTTTTCACCCCAACCTTGACCCCCGACTTGCACTGCCATATGGCAGAGAAGATACCTCACTCCTATACCAGAAGGGCTTCAACGAGGCCTACCAACAAGCTCTCAGTGGACATCATGATCAAAGGTCCAGACATGTCTAGATGGCAAAGAAGGCCTATTTTGTACCATCTGATTAAACAGCAGAACTTTTGTGGGTTCTACCTCACTTACTTGTGTGTGTTGGGGGTGAGGTCCACTGGGAAGCTGTGTCATATAATATGAAAGTATTTGTTGGCATGCGTAAACTGTTGTGCTGAATGGGTAGCCAGGGTGTGTTTTACATGAGGCCCTAAGTGGTGAATGGCACAGGCCTGTGCCCCTCTGGTATGTTTTTTTTTTTTTATTATTATTTTCTCAAATTGAATTCATTTGTAGGAAGAGTTAAGATATCATTTAACTCAGACATTTGACATGAGCATTGACATATACATTCTGTGTGAACAGTGTTCAATGCTAGGGTCTTGTTACAATACAAAGTCCTATAAAGTATATGTTGTAAACATAGTCTCAGTTATATTCAAATATTACAGTCTCAGCTGACTACAGAGACCCTTATTATTACTTTCTATCAAGGGGAGATCTCCCAGCCCCTGCATTGGGTGGCTTACAGTACACTCTTCATAGATGTGATGAGCCTGACCTCACCAAGATTTTTGTTGTAAGAACACGTTGGCACCCACCAGCAATAACCCTAGGCTTGCCGAAATAGTGGGCAGTTCCCCCCTTTCTTTTCTGCAATCCCCCACCTCATTAGAAGCATTGTGTAGTCCCACTTTAACTACCCCAGCTTCTGAGCTACACTGCTGGAGCAGCTCTCTCAACCCTCTGGAGTTGCAATGAGCCATGTGGCCCAACCTTCTTATTGGGTTGCTCGATTCTCTCGGGGGGGACCTCCCCTCCTGCACTCACCGTAGTGCTAAGGAAGGATGATTACCACTTGATAACACCCTGGGAATAGGGGCTGGCCTACAGCAGGGTTCTGCGGCTGAAGAGAGACGCCTCTATATCCCCAAATTGTATGGTACACTGTGCACAATGTATATAGTTTGTTAATGTGTTTATGTATGTTTGTTTCACAAGAGACACACACAGATGTTTAGTTATTTGTTAGTATAAGGTCATCTGGTAGGGCAGGGTATATGGTCTTTACCCACTCTCTCCATATCTGATGGCGCTCTATAGAAATTTGCCTCTTCTGGTTGGGCTGCCCTCACCCCCTATCTGCTGGTTGTTCTTGATATATCTCTTAATTAAATATTTGCTCTCTATTACTAACAGGTGATATCACTTGTCTGACATGGCACGTCAGAGGGCTTAACATCCCAAACAAGAGGAAGCAAGTTTTGGTCCACCTTAAGAGACTGGGAGCAAGGGTTGCCTTCCTGCAGGAGACCAAACTTACCGGGGGGGGGATCCTGAGAGACTGAAGAGGGAGTGGGTAGGTCAGGTCATTCATGCCTCAGCCTCCTCTAGAAAGACAGGGGTGGCAATTCTGTTTCACAAGAACTGCAATGGAAATTGCAGAGACAAGTGAGAGACCCTGAGGGTAGATGGGTGGTGGTACTCATGGATACTGGGGAGGGCCCTCTGATCCTGGGTAATGTATACACTCCGAATGAGGACTCGCCCTCCTTCTTTCACAAGCTGGCCCAGGTGCTGGGATCCATAGCTCCGGAAGAAACCCCCATTTTATTAGGAGGTGATTTTAATCTTACTCAGGACCCTTTCCTGGATAGATCCCCTTCCAATACTGAGCCCCACTCCAGGGCTGTAATGGCAGTACTCAATTACAACAAGATTTGGCCCTTACAGACATCTGGAGAATATTTCACCCCTCCCAAAGGGACTACACCTTTCATTCCTCAGTACATAGTTCTCTTAGTAGAATAGTTTTCAGGCTCACCTCTCCTACTATTACTAGAAACACTGTTAATACCCTTATTCATCCCTTAGTTATCTTGGATCATGCCCCTGTGCATCTTGCCTTCACAAGGGGCCCCCCTCTCCCTAAGTCTCCAGCATGGAGGCTGGAACCATTGCTACTTCGTGACCCAGACTTTCCCCCTTGGCTTCAAAAGGAAGCAACAGAATTTTTTCAGCATAACCTCATAGCAGATACCTCTGTGGGTACCACATGGGAGGCATTCAAAGCTACTCTAAGAGGGGCAATAATAGGGTATGCGAGCCAGCGCTGAAAGAGGACGGAACAATATTTGAGGGGGCTTGAACGACAACTCCAAGAAGCGGAGCTTGCTTTTAAGACCCTTCATGTCCCTTCCCTTAGGTCAGAGGCAGGTCACAAGGTCACCTCTCTGAAGATGCAAGTGAACAAGCTGGTCTCTGCAAAGGCAGAGATTTTGATCATTAGACTCAAGCATAAATATTGGGAAGGGGGAGAAAAGGGGGAGTAAGCTGCTGGCATACTGTCTCAAAAGGCAGCAAGCCAAAAGGCATATAGCGGCTTTAGAGGATGCAGGGGGTTGGACCCAGACCTCGGTACAAGGTATTAATCAAATAATGATGGATTTTTACTCCTCGTTATATAAATCCTCCAAAGCCCCAGACCCCCAGAGGGTCCACCCATTTCTGGAGTCCCTACGCCTCCCCAAAATCTTGGAAGCCCAAGCTAATGCCCTAGATGCCCCGATCTCAACCCAGGAGGTGGCAGACACCATCCTCTCCCTTAAAAAGGGAAAGGCCCCAGGAGGGGACGGTTTCCCTATTGAAGTGTGGCAGCTGTTGCATCCCATAATCTCTCCAGTATTGCAACAAGTATTTACTGAGTCATTGCAAACAGTGTCTCTCCCTTCATCCCTTAGGGAGGTGACTATTACTATCATACCAAAAAAAAGTAAAGACCCTCTTAAAGCATCCAGCTACCGCCCTATTTCATTATTGAATGCTGATAGCAAGGTGCTAGCTAAGATACTAGCTAATAGACTTAATCCTCTCCTTCGCAGTTTGAGTCACCCATCCCAAGTAGGCTTTGTCAAGGGACGCTTTAGCGCAGACCATATTAGATCATTGGTAAATTTAATCCATAAGGCCCAAACATTATCTTCCCCCACTGCTGCCATTGCAATAGATTTTGAAAAGGCCTTTGATTCCCTGGAGTGGGACTATGTCCAACAAGAACTTTGCACTATGGGCTTGGCGGCAGGGTTTTGGGCCTGGATTGGGGCAATATATTCATCCCCAGCTGCACGGATACTCACCAATATGATGCTGTCTCCCCCATTCATACTGGGTAGGGGTACCCATCAGGGCTGCCCACTTTCCCCACTACTTTTTGTATTGGCAGTAGAACTCCTGGTGGCCACTATTAGGCAAAATCCTCTAATTTCTTGGGTCCAGGTGGGAACAAGGGCATACCCTACTGTTATGTATGCGGATGACCTGTTGCTCCCTATAGCCAATATCGTCACCTCCCTCCCTCCCTCCCCTAATGTCCACCTTGTCAGATTTCTATACATTTTCAAGGCTTAAGATTAACTAGGCCAAGACGGAAGTCCTGCCTTTAAACTCTGTGTGTACCTCTCAAATGGTTACTCAGCATGGGCTCCGATGGGCCCCGGATGGGATTACCTACTTGGGCGTTACTATCTCTCCTAATCTGCATAAAATCTGGGACCTGAATATGAAACCACTTTTTGCGTCCATTCGAACAGAACTGGACAGATGAAAATCTCTTCGACTGTCGCTTGTAGGTAAAATATCCGCAATTAAAATGGTCACAGCACCAAAACTTATGTATCTTCTCTCCCACATTCCTTTGAAAATACCTCATTTTTGGTTTACTAAGTTAGACTCCCTGCTGGGATCCTTTTTGTGGGAGGGTTAGAAACCTAGGTACAGCAGAAATAAAGCTCAGAGCTCATTGGTCTGAAGTGGGCTGGGGTCTTCCGTGGTTAGAGGGGTATAAATGGGCCTTTCAGCTGGCTCAGACGTTAAAATGGTTCCTTTTCCCTGAACGCAATGCTCCCCAGGTGGCTGGATATGGAGAGAGAGGTATGTCAGTGTACTCACTTGGTACTATTGTTATTTAACCATCCCCCTAAGGGCACTTGCTCTCATCCTACTATAGGTCCCTCCCTGGAATATTGGGCCAAGGTGCATAAGAAGTTGGGCACCTCCCCATCTCCCCTAAGATGTACCTCACTATGGGGCAATAATGAGATTCCCATCAATAAACAACCAATTGCATGGCCCTCATGGGAACATGGTGGTATCTCATTGCTTCGAGATATGCTCATTCCTGATACAGATACCCTTAATTCCTTTGAGGGCCTGCGGAACTCTTATGGGATCTCTCCCAAAGACTTCTGGCGATTCCTTCAAATAAGAAGTGCCATCCTTATGTACAGGCATAAGCAGCACCAACAGCAACAAATCTCCCAGGTAGAGTCATGGCTGGCCCTAGAAAGAGGACAGTCAAGCCGGGTATATGTGGCCATTCAGAGCACCATCCCATCTCTAGCAGAGGAATCCAAGCATAAATGGAAGAAATCACTGCATGCCCCTATTACGAACCTGGAGTGGAAGTCTTGTCTAAAACTAGCTCATGGGGCATATCCTGACACCAGTAGTCAATTAATACAGAACAAGATAATTCACTTCTGGTATAGGACTCCTATAGTCCTCGCCAGGGCAAAGCTGGTTCAGTCTGACCTGTGTTGGAGGTGTCAGGAACTCCCAGGTGACCTGTTCCATATACTTTGGTCCTGCAGGCTGATCCAGCCCCTATGGCAGGCTACCTGTGAGATGGGGTCCAAAATACTTAGGAAGCCTGTGCCTCAGTCCCTTGAGTTGCTGTTATTAGGACTCCGGACCCCGGACCCTCACTTTCGTCTTTCCGAGTTGAAACTACTTCTGACACTCAGTATGCAGGTTAAAAGACTCCTACTGGGTAAATGACGGTCCCAGATAATCCATCTCTCTGCGGGAGGTACTTACCTCCATGGCTCAAGTTGCCAACTGGGCCAGAATATCACATACTGTGACCAATACCCTCTTTAAATATACTGCCCTCTGGAATCCCTTCCTTCTGTTTTTGAAACCTAGGAAGGAATTGGCTGAATAGGCACAACCATGCTACTATAATGGTCTCCTCTCATGGTGCATTTCGGGGCAAGTGCTGGAGAGATTGTTATTGAGTTATAGGGGACCCTGCTCTATGGATGACATGGTATAATATCAGTAAAGGATAGTATCTTCTCTGACAATGAAGACCTGTTTGCTTTGTGTGTGTGATCTCTTGTATTTTGTAGGCATAAAGTAGAGGACAGCGGCCCTGGACCTCTCATAATTTCTGATGCTTTGTCAAATACTGCAAAAACTAGCAGGATGGGGGCCAGGTAAGATATGTTTGTGTGAGTTAGCCATAATGCAATGCACCAACTGCTAATACTTTCAAAGTTAATCTCCAGCTGGATAGGTGTTGTACATCCAGGCACAGAGTATTATCCTACTGCTTACCTGGCTAGTATATTCAGTTTGTTACTATTTGGCCAGCATGTTCCATTCTCTGCTTCTATAGACATATGTAACAGTCTGTAAGATCTTTGCAAAGTATCCGACTGTTGTAATGTTTGTATCGTCTTAATAAGTCAAATCAATAAAACTTATTAACCACAAAAAGACAGGCTACCTCCACCTCACTGCCCCCATTCTTCACATTTTCAACCTCTCTATCTCCACTGCCTCAGTTCGCTCTTGCTGGAAGTCCATCCACATCCTTCCCTTATTTAAACTGGGAGACCCATGTGACCTAAATAACTATAGACCCATCTCTATCTTGCCCAATCTATCTAAAGTCTTTGAAAAACTGGTCTACACTCAACTAAAGTTCCACATTGAAACATTCTCACTTCTTAACCCAGCACAATCCGACTTTTGGCCTAATCATAGCACAGTCACTACACTGGCAAAAGTCACCAATAATGGGTCTCTGCTATGGACTCCAAGAAAATCACTGGAGCAGTATTCTTAGACCTTAGTAAAGCATTCAACACTGTTGACCACAACTTATTAGTTAGAAGCCTTATCAAAATAGGCACCACCCCTTTTACTGCTCAGTGGTTTACCAGCTACCTTTCTGGAAGGACCCAGAAAGTCAAAGCCGATGGCGTATTTTCTGCCTCCTTGCCCGTTGTTAGGGGTGTCCCGCAAGGCTCCATCCTAGGTCCCATCCTTTTTTCCCTGTACATCAACAGTCTTGATGCTCATACAGTCAACTCCAAGCTGCATTTCTTTGCTGATGATACAGTGCTGTACACATCTGGCTCAACACTGCCCGAAGTAAGGGATGTTTTACAAGTTGACTTTGCTCAGTTGGAACTTAATCTTATTAATACCTAACTCCTCTTCAATGCCAAGAAAACCAAGGCTATCATCTTCACCCTTAATACCTCTTCCGCTGATCCTCCTAAAGACTTTGTTGTCACCTCCATAGGAGAACCCTGGAAGTTGTTTTCAAATTTAAATATCTTGGTATGTGGCTAGACAATAAGCTCTCCTTTAATGACCATCTTGATGACCTGTCCAGCAGATTAAAAGCCAGGCTAGGTTTCTTCTTCTGAAATCGGTCACTATTTCCACTGGGGACTAGAATCAGGCCACATTCCTTCCATTACTCGACTATGGAGATTTAATTTACACTTCCTCAGCAGTTATAAGCCTTAACAAATTTGACTCACTTTATCACCATGCTCTGTGGTTTATGACAAACTTACCCTACTGATCCCACCACAGTGAGCTGTACACAGCCGTTGGTTGGACATCACTTTCTACTAGACGTACGCTGTATGCTGGTATCTGGACTCTTAAGATACTCCTGAGCAAGCTCCCGTGTTAGCTAAAATCTCTTATCCACATTTCCCACAGTTTGTACTCCCTTAGGAAATCTGACTTCATCATCCTTGACGTACCAAGGACTCGCACCTCCTTTGGCAAACATGCCATATCAACTGCCCTTCCAGCACTGAAACTATCCAGCACTGTTTCTGTCAACTTCTTCAAAAGGCTGGCAACATCTATAATAAAGATAACTGCAGCTGTTTCTAAGCCACCTCTCCACCTTTCCTTCACCTTATGCCTTCTCAACTAGCTGGCACTAGCTCTAGCCCAGACGGAATCCTCACATCACTTGCCGCAGCCCATTTTGTTCCAAAAAAGTCTCCAGAGACCAAACCAAATGGTATCTATATTCTTTCTCCCGCTCTCCTCTGCAGCCCTTTTGTATATCATACCCCCCTTGCTCTCTCATCTCCCCTCTTCCTCTACTACATCCCTTTCCTATACTATATCCACTCCCTCCAGCCCTCTGGCCCCTTAGCCCTTCTCTTGTTCCTCCATACTCTTATTTATCTTATTTGATGGCTGGTAACTCTCCACTCCAATGCTTTTTACCATTCTATGCTCTCTGTACCTACCTTTTCATTCCCTAATTGAGCAATATGTAACATATGACTTAAAAACTGTACTTAATTACTGTGACGTCTGTTATGTTCTTAATTATTGTGATGTTTGTTATTATGCAATATGTAATTGCCTGCACATGTCACAGGACCTCCTTGTGAATGAGCTTGCCTAACAGAGTTTTCCTGCAATAAACTTGAACTTGAACTCACTTGTAAAGTGTTTGCGGTTAAACTCTCAATATTCACTCTATTTTCTTTAACAGTACCATTCAATGATTCTAGGTCAGTTTGTTGACTGGTGAAACTTCTAATTTCATAGTTCAGGAGAGGAGTTTTCCCATCTGTTCGTTCATCCTCATGCACACCTTGTACAGTCTCTGAATAGCAGTTCCTATATTCAGTAAGGCGAGCATGCTTATTAGTGAAGTTACAGTGGCTCCCATGTCTGCAATATTGGGAAAAGCTGCAGCCATCTTCCCAATAATTGTTTCTCCTGGACCAGGACTCCCTCACAGTAGAAACTTGCTTATGGGGCAATTTTCATTAGAAAGCAAACATTTTTTTTTAGCTTAGCAAGTTGCCTCTCTAGACTCCATTCCTTTTTATTTTTTTCAGAGGCGAAGAAACAGCTTCTGGCTCCATATTAGCAAACATGCTGGCATCCTATCAGCAGTATTAGTACAGGCAGCTCCCTTCATGCAGTCATCTTGTCCACCCCCTGTTCACCTGTTTTTGTGATTTTGACATGAGAACACACTTGTGAAGCTGTTGTGGAAGCGAGTGTTGATGACTGCTATTTTGCTGCCTTTTGTTTCTTTTAGGGCAGTGAACTCTGCAGAGTGCAACATTTTCAAAATCATGATCTGCATTCAAAAAAAGTACAAGCTACATGCTTTAGGCAATCAGTGTTGACATGATTTGCAATGTTTAAATCCTGTGGGGTCTGTCTTCTTATTAGGACTTTTTGTCAGGCCAATTTTACAGAAAAGGCATCAAAAATATTTAGTGGTTGTTCACTTCTAAAAAGTTGATTTTGTTTGTTGCTCTTGTTGTCTCACCATGCTTATCGAATTTCCTGTACAATACTCTCTAATGTAACCCTATAATGTAAATTTATCTGCTCATTGTATTATACTGTACTGTTTTATTTTGTACTATACTGTACATACTATGTTTTGTCTATATTATACTGTATCTGATGTTTTGTTTATCTCTTTGTTTGTAATTGTATCCTTTATCCATGGGTCGCACCTGGAAACAAACGTCTGCTCAGTGTGCCTTTCCCATTCATCAAATTATAAATAAATAAATAAATAAAAAGTGCAAAGGCAAAGTGAACCAAAAAAAAATACTCTATTTTTAACACGATAACTATTAAAAAAATGAAAACCTTTTTTTTTGTTTTGTTTCCAGTTTTGAGGACTGGAACGGAGAGAAAAATGTTTAATATAACAAAACTAAGCTAAAGTACCAAGGACTAGCAAATAAACTTAAGCTTTCTACAAAATTTTAAAACAGTAGCAAAAACTAAGAAAACTTTATTTGTAATATAATTTTTTATGTAGAGAGTTTTTTTTTCATACATGACAGAAGACAGGTTAGAAAAAGGCTGTACATACAGAAAGTTGGCAGTGGCATAACTTGTAAAGACCAACAGACAAAAAAATGCCTCACACACTGTATGTCGATTGGAATTTAACTGTTAAGGCCAAGAGAGAAAGTAAACCCACTGCTCCCGGTACTCTGCAGCCAGCTGAGAGAGTTAATGCCCTCGTCCTCTTATTGATTCAATACCCTATGGGCACTGCCTGCACATCTGCAGTAACTGCTCTACAGATGAAGAATTTGAGTGACAATAATGGGAGCTAGTCCAAAGATTCCTTACTACAACACTGTGCTGGAGGAAGCCCTACTTTAAGTTAAGAGTCAGAACAGAAGTACTCTCTTATGAACCAAATCAAAAAATAAAGTGAAAAAAGAACCACTGTACTTTGTCACCAAATTTAATACCACCCCTGGGCAAATAGGCAGTATCATTAAAACATCAGCTGAGCAAGACAGATGTTTAAGTCCCACGGAGGGGACTGGGTCCCTCACAAGGGGACACAGGTGATGGAGGCCCTTTAAGAACCTTTTAAAAACAGGTTGTGTGGCCAAGGACTTGTCTTTACCTGTTGATGTGTAGGCTTACACTGCTGCCATGTGTGCCTACAGGGTTGAAGGTCTCAGATCTAAGGACTGTAAGTGTACCATGTAGTCTAGAACTATAGGCAACCCTGCCTACATTGAGATTACTTTCCTAGGGACACACCAGTACAAGAATCATTTCCATTTAGAGTATAAGTTCTTTGTTGCTGGTTTCCTGGAAACCTTCAGCACCTCCCCTCACATTCAAACAAGATAATTCTAGCTCTTCAAGAACCATGCATGTCCTCAAGCAAAATGTTTTGAGGTTTAGTAATTTTATTTTTCCTGAGACAGAATCAGCAGGTTGAATATCAGTGGCAGGATGACTGGAATCCTGCTGGACAGGGTAAGAAGCATTGAGTACTAAGCCTGTCTGACCCAGTCTGAAATTAGAAGGATCATGATTGCTGGCTCACTCACAAGCTTTATGAGCACTCTCTTTATGAGTGGGAATGGTGGAAAGGTATACAACAACCTTCCTGTCCAGTCCAGAGCTATGGCATCATTTGGGACTATGCCTCTTGCTGGTGGCCTGCAACAAAACTTTGGAAGCTGTTTTCCAAAGAGGCAAACAGATCTATGTCTGGGGTACACCACCTTCTGAAGACTGAAGCCAGCACTTGCTAGTTCAAGGTCCATGCTTGATTTCCCTAACTGATTCTGCTGAAGGAGTCTGCTACCACATAGTCCTTGCCTTGCAGATTCAGTACAAAAATGTTGGTGTCTAGGGAGAACATCAGGTCCCAGATCCTCATAATGTCTGTGCACTGTTTTGAGGATCTTGTTTCTCCCTGCTTGTTTATATAGTACATTGCTGTAGTATTGTTTGCCCAAATTTGGGCTCAGAGGGATGGGAATTGCATCCTGAGAATTGCTTGGGCAGCAGGACAGGAGGGAGAGCTGGATGTCATTGTCCACCAAAGGACTAATGACCTGGCTAAGATAGTGCAGGAGGAGTTCAGGGAGCTGGAGAGGGGTATTTGGCAGGCAGCATGCTCAGTGGCCTTTTCTGAGGTGCTGCTTGTGTATGACAGGGGTGAGGATAGGGTACTTCATACCAGGAGCTTTAACTCATGGTTGAAGGAGTGGTGCAGAGAGAAGGGATTCAGCTATTGGAGACTGGGTTCCCACCTGGAGGGATAAGGGCCTACACAGAGGAAATGTTCTGTATCCATTCAGGAGGGGAACCACAGTCCTCAGTGAATGGTTTAAACATTACATTGGTGAGCATTTAAACTAGCTGAGGGTGGTGGCAACAGGAGGCAGGGAGACAGACAACTGCCCCCCCAACAAGCTGAAGAGATAAATACCCAAGGGTACCTAACAACAGCAAAAAGTGGTAGAAATCAAGAGAGCTGGGAATGAGAGCAAATTGGGTAAGGAGAGAAAGCAAAAGAGAAAATGGGGGTTAACAAGCAGGGTGGCAGCAGAATCTGGAAAGCCATGTGTACAAATGCTTGAAGTCTGGAAAATAAAATCCCAGACCTAGAGGCCATTATGGCAGAGGCTGACCTGGACATTGTTGCCATTATTGAGACATGGTACAATGAGAACCATGACTGGGATATAGCCATACCAGGCTATACTCTCTATTCAGGAAGAACAGGGTGGGAAAGAAAGGTGGAGGAAATGCTCTTTATGATAGGGATAGCATAAAAGCAACAGAGATCGAAGGAATACAGGGAGGAGCAGAGGTACTGTGGGTTACCCTAGAAATGGAGCCATGATTCACACTGGCATGATCTATAGACCTCAAGTCTGGGTGGGGTGGGGTTGGACAAGGTTCTGGTGGAAGCCATCCAAAAGATGGCAAGTAAGGTGGACAGGCTGCTGGTAGGGGACTTCAATTGGCTAGATGTAGATTGGAGCCATCCCAGCCACAGCTTGAGCTAGGAGCAGGGACATCCTGGACTCCCTGCAGGGTGCAGCTGACTCGTGAGGGGGCAATACTGGACCGTGTACTCACCAACAGGAACAGTGTTTTGTTTTCCCTATTTATGAATGCAGTCCCAAATTCCTGTCTTGGGTCTAACATGATCTTATATGCAGATGATGTGGTAATTTTTAAATCTAGACCCAATCCGGATCAAGCTTTAAATCAGGTCCAATAAGATTTTAAATTGTTTCAACGATGGCTGCTTTCTTGTGAGTTAGTCCTCAATACAGGGAAAACAAAAGTTATGGTCTTCACTGGTCCTAGAACAGCTCGGGACATTAATGTCCCAATATTTGACCTTCAGGGTAATAGGACTGAGTTAGTAGATAGCTTTAATTATTTAGGGGTTACCCTCAATTCTCATTTTTCATTTGCTCTTCATGTCTGTAAAACAATTCAAAAATTCCATCAAAAATTAGGAATGTTGTTAGACCCTTTCTTATTCCTGAGTCCTGAAGACTTTTGACCATAGTTGAATGCACTAAGAAAAAAACTGTGTGTCTAATGGCTTACTCTGGAACTAGTGAAAAAATGTTTCATAAACTTCAAGTAACCTATCACAGCATCCTTTGATTTATGACTGTTCTCCCTCTTAGAACCCATCATTGTGTACAATGTAAGGAAGCAAATTGTCCATCCCTGATAAATAGAGTTAATATAACATTGGGTACACTTGTTTTTAACAGAAACATGGGCCTCCTTTTCTTTAATCTTCAGTTATATTTTATTAAATTACAAAATCCCCATGGCACAACCCTTACAGAAATTATATGAAAGGTTTTCATGCTGTGCACATAAAACTACCCAGGTGATGTGTGTGCTGCAAGCATGATTTAAATGTTAAATTTGAGCTGATTGCATGCATGTGGCATGCATGCAACAAGCAAGCATGGAAAGCATGTTTTTTATGTTAAATTGGAACAGACTGCATGCATGTGGCATGCGTGCAAAAAGCAAGTGGTCACATAACTGCAAAGATTAAAGTTATGTGACTTGCTCAGGATCACACCATATACAAGTGGGGGATGATGGGATTCAAACCGAGGTCTTCAGGCCTCCAAGTCTCCTGGTTTGCAGTTCAGTGCCTTTAACTACTAAGCTATACTGCCTGCACACATATGGCTCCTTGTACTTCAATGCAAATCTGCATACATCTGCATGAATGCAGCATGTTTATAGCCACTCTTATACTTTTTAGTGTTCTTGTCCCACCTTGTCTCAGCTACACTGCTGAACTATAGCACACATACCAATGGAAACACAGGTGGTTCTTCCCACCCCCAATACACACACATATACCCACAAAACTATAACTGTCTGGCCTGTACTCCTACTATTTTCTCTCCATAGTGTTGTATGCTTCCACACAAGCAGACTTTAAGGAGCAAACACAAAAGTAGCAATAACTGGACACCCCCCCCAGCCACATGGCCAGTTCCCCCATGCACACATACACTGTAGCAGGTGTGGCCATGCTGCTACAGACAACCCACCAAGTATAGATATAAGTCGAGAGTCTCTTACCCGTGTACTAGGGAGCCAGAGGCAGGAGTCTTTAAGAGATGATGTTCATGGGTCAGAGTGCTGGGCCGTACCTCCTTGAAATGAATGGTCCTATCTTTTGTTACTATTTTATACATTATGATGGTGAGTTGGAGAACAATGAAGGCCACTGTTCTACTAACAATGCACTTGTTAGTCGAGCGGTGGCCTTTATTAATCACCAATTCTCCATCAATAATGTATAAAACAGTAATAAAAAAATACCCCTGTTCATTTTAATGGTGCACACCACTGCAGTCTCCCTTGCCCTATGTCATAATGTGCCTGAGCATGGGGATCTGGTGGTCAGCTTCATTGGGGGAGGGGGGCATTAGTCTGACTATAGTGGGGCTCCAATAGTCTGTGCATACCAAACTGCTCAACTGTCCCTGAATGCAAGGGACAGCTCTCATTTTACCCCTGAAAACTACTCTGTTCCTCATCCATCCCTCATGGAAAACATGCTGCTCACACAGAGTATGTCCTGTAAATTTAGACTTTATGGCACGGACACCATTTCAGATTTCAGCAGGGGGGATCCAACAACCAGTGGAGGCCAAGTGCTAGTAAGCCCCTAGGTGGCAAGCTCTAGAATGTCTGGAACATCTCTAAAAGGTAACACTTATTTGTTGTGACTGAAAAGTGATATCAGGAAAAATTCAAATGTATAAGATTCATCTGTCTCTACCCTAGAGCAGTGCATCAGATTTGGGCTGAAACCCACCCAGTTAGGAACCAATTTTTTTCCTTGCTGAAGTTCTGAACCCCCAAAAAAAAACTTTGTCCTGACTTCTCTCCCCGACTCCATTCCATTCATCACCCAATCCCATATGGGTTGTGAAGCCACCCAAAGGCACAGAAATATGAAAAAACACATCAGTAGTTCAATTCTTCCTCCTTCTCCATTCCCCCTGTAAAAAAAAATTACTTTTTCTTACCTGACCATCTGAGCAGAACCTGCAGCCTGGCCCAGTGTGCCACCAGCCCAGTTCTCCATCTGCTCCTCCTCCATCCTGTTGCCAGAAGCTGGATGCTAGAACCGACCATCCAAGGTCCCCAACGTGGTCCACGACCAAGTCAGTTCACCAACTGAACCCACCCTACCTGTGTTGCTTGCTTCTTGCTTGGCTGCTGCCACACTGCACTGATCAAGGCATATGAAGGCCACCCACACCACTGTCAACACTGCTGCAAGGCCAAGCTTGCTGCCGTGGGGGGCCTATGCTGTTTTTCTTGTTTTTTTTTTTTGCAAGTTGAGCCTAGTAGAGTAAGTAGGTATCCCAGTCTTGAGTTAGCTTCTAGCTCACCCTCTGCCCCTTCAGCCAGTAGGGGACACTGAGAATCACTAAGAGTAGACCAACAAAAATATGGCACCACAACACTGCTATTGAGAGTTCAGCGCTAACCGACTCCTCCAAGCAGTAGTTTGCAGCCTGTCAACTCTCTGGTGGGAAAGACAGTCTCACACTAACATGAATCATGTACTCTTACATGGCTGGAACTCTTCCACATCATGTGTGATGGTGCCACCACTAATAGATGGAGAGAGTGGACAACATAATACAGACACAGCCAAGTCAGAAGTGCACCTGCAGCATGAGCACACATACACCAGGGGGGCAATTATTGTGCAAAAGAGTACATCCAAATTAAATGGCATTATTGCCACACCATAAGAACAATCTAGGCACAAATGTGTGTGTGGGGGGGAGCAACTGTCCCCCTCTGCCCTACCTAAATGGCACCCATGCTTTATGGTAGAAATTCATTCTCAGTTGCTAACATCAGTACAAGTAAATACAACTGTTTCCACTGTGTTCTGAGGTACTGTATCTCCATGTTTCAGGATGTGTCCTGATCATTGTGAGAGTTAGTGTCCCTCCTTGTCCCTGATTTTGAGTGCCCATGTCCCTTATTTCAATGACAAAATGAGAGGTATGGTGCACGCTTCCATGACCCTACTGAGCACAAAGAGTACTGACCATGGCCATTGCATATATGCTCCATACAGAATGACAAAAAGGAAGTAAGTGAGCTGAAACAGTCATGGAGAAACACAGTTGTTGCATTAAATATGCATAAGAGGATTTGCATGGCCTAAAACAAAAAGGTCAGGCTTCACAACACAGAGGCCCCTCTTTGCACATCTGGAATGGGGGATGTTGGCTGACTATATCCTAAGCATTTAATGCAGTAAGCAAACAATACTTTACAAATTAATGGCAATTTAATAAAAATCAAAAGTCATTAAACAACTTGCAAAAGGATCAGAACTAATGAGTTTACCTAATTTTATTTATTTATTTGGCTTTTGTTAACCAGGTAAGCACACTGGACAAAACAGATGCCTATTTTCATGTGTAACCCGGCAGGTTACAAGGAAATATGGAGACAATTACAATTTGGGTAAGGATGTACAGAGCTTCAGGTAAACGATATACAGACAATTCAAGATGTAGGTAAACCATATACAGACAATTCAAGATGTAACAGGGAGACAATTCAAAAATACATACTCCAAAGTAATACTATGAACAGGAATGGTTAAGCAGGCAACCAACACAGAGCTCTGGAAAGTGCCCAACATGAAAAGTCAAAATCAAGTGTAAAACTTGTGGGAAAGGCCACTAGTGTCTTAAGCGCAATTGCAAGCTAAGGGGAACAGCAAGTGATCCCAAAAGGAGTTCCAGAAACAGGAGTGGGAGGGGGTAGCATGAGCATGCACAGGAAGGGAATTCCATAGTCTGAGTACTGCAAAACCATGTGACCTTAAGGGAATATGAGGAGTAGGCAGGTTTAAGGAGCTCTGCCAGGACAGGCAGGGTGGCAGTTCTGATGACACTGTCAGTGACACATCCTAAGACAAAGTTCCGATGGTTGTCTGGGGGGAGCCAAGTAAGTTTATTGTAAAGGTCACAATGGTGGGTGAGATGAAGGGCTGCGAGTGCAAAGCAGCATATGTTGGACACGTCCCATTTAGAAAGGAGAGATGTAGCGTCTTTTGCAAATGTGATGAGTCTATGACCGAGTGTGGAGGAACAGTCTTGCCAGGGCAAGGCGAGCGGCATGTTTGAGATTGTTTTTTGCTCTGTATGCCAGGCCCAACTTACCATTTACTGCCCTACATACATTATGAATATGCTGGGTGAGGTCAAGCTGAGGGTCAAGGGTACCTCCCAGATATTTAATGGGAAATCAATGAAACAAGTATTTTAATTGCTCTAATTGCTAGCAGTAGTATGAGAAATAGAAACTGATGTGTTTTTTTTAGATGAAATTTTCACCAGTTTACTTGCTGTATGCATGACAAGTGTGTAACATGTGAACCTGATGTGATTTTTAAATGATGTTCACACCAGCTTAACTGCTGCACTTATGTCAAGCATGCAACATGCAGACCTGATGTGATT
Source organism: Neoceratodus forsteri (assembly GCA_016271365.2). Lineage (NCBI taxonomy): Eukaryota > Metazoa > Chordata > Ceratodontiformes > Ceratodontidae > Neoceratodus > Neoceratodus forsteri. The sequence continues at coordinate 561,302,097 of CM028134.1, forward strand.
TTTAGAAGATGTTTGCACCAGCTTTACCTGCTGCACACGTCAGTCCTGCAGCATGTGAACCTGATTTGCTTTTTAGACCTGGTTCTCTTTGTGTATGCAAACCGTGTGCAAACATTGCACAATTAAGCATGTGGCATGCATTTTCCATGTACACAGCACACTTATATTTCTGTAAGGGAAGGTTCCAGACATGGGGATTGCTTAGGGTCCCTCATTATAGAAAGACTACTGGTCACAAATCTGTGGTCTTGGTGCAGCAGTTGGATTTCTACTTACGACGCCAGCGACCTGGGTTTGGGAATGGACCCGGTTGCTGGAGGGCTGGCAGGGGGGAGAATGATGGAGTATCCTGTGGACAGCTCTCCTTCTCCAGGGGGAGGGTGGAGATCTCATCTGGTGCTCAACAGACCCTTGGCAGAGGTCGGGGGTACCACATCTACCAACAAGCAACAGTACCAAGGGGGTGGGGCAGATGCAGGACATCATTGCACACCCCCGCCCTCTGTATATGGGAAGAAAATCCCCACGCAGTCTGCCACCTCTGTGAAGCCTGCCTTTGGCTTCAATTAGCCTCCTGACCTGCTCTCCCCAGATAGCCACAAGGACTGTGGCACCTGGCCAGTGCTGCGACCCCACCCTCTGAGGAGTAAGTTGGGGGTTTCAGGGGAATGAGCATGGCAGGAAGATGGAAGCCAGATGAAGGTACTGTGACCAGGAAGATAATTGGCGGCAAGACAACGGGAGACAAAAAGATCAAAAAAATAAAACAAAATAAATCTGTGGTCTATAGGGCTATAACTTTTTTTTTAACAGCATCCCTTCAGCTTTAATTAAATGTAGAACTGTACGGTCCTCTAAATATAAGCTTATACAATGGCTTGATTCTGAAACTGACTGTATTTGCTTTTAATAGATGTTGTCTATTCAATATATTTATGTAAGTAATCATATTGATTTTGTATTTTGTTTTTATAGTATGTCCTGTTTGGTTGTATGTTTTTATGTAAAACTTGTCGCTTGTGAAAATGGGCTCATCTTGCTAACAAGTATGAAAAATAAAAAATGAAAAGTGTTGCAGACCTCATAGTGGATGGCCACCTGGGGACCAGTGATCACTATATGGTGTGGTTCAACATAGGCACTTTGGCAGAATCGAGCCACACAAGGGTGAGGGTCCTGGACTTCAGGAGGGCAATTTTAAAAAGATGGGGGAATGCCTCATGGATGCCCAGGGGAAGGGAGTAGAAGAATAGTGGGTGAAACTAAAAGAGGTGATAATGAAGGCAACAAACCTCTGTGTCAGGCAAGAAAGCAAGTGCAAAAAGAGACTGCTGTAGTTCTCAAAAGAGGTGGACGGGAAGGTAAGGGCACAAAAGTTACCATTCAGGAGGTATAAGGAGACACGGAGGGAGAAGGATAGGGAAGTGTATCAGGAAAAATAGAGGGAGGCAGAGAAAGTAATTGGGAGCACAAAGGGGCAAACGGAGGACAAAATAGCCCAGGTGACAAAACATTTTTCAGGTATGTAAGCATAGAGAGAAAGCCTAGGGGAGGGACAGCAAGGCTTAGGAGGGAAGGGGGAGGAATGTGTGGAGAGGGAACAGGAAAAAGCAAACATCCTGAACAAATACTTTTGTTCAGAGTTCACAGGGAAGGTGAAGGTGAGGGGCCACAAATAAGTGCCTGGAGCATTGAAGGAAAGGAGGTGAACACCAGTCCATTTACAGAAGAGACAGTTCTGGAGGAACTCACAAATCTTAAAGTGGACAAGGCAATGGGGCCAGATGGGTTGCATCCAAGGATATTGAGGGAACTCAGACAGGTACTGGCTGCACCTCTGACAGTCCTGTTCAACGACTCACTGGAGAAGGAAGTAATTACAAAGGACTGGAGAAGGACAGCTGTAGCCCCACTTCATAAAAGTGGTAGCAGGGAGGAGGAGGCTGGCAATTACAGGCCAGTCAGCCTGACTTCAGTGATGGAGAAATTAGCGGAATCACTACTGAAGGAAAGGATTGTGGAATATCTTGAATCCAGAGGTTTACAAGACCAAGGCAGCATGAATTCACTGAGGTGAGGTCATGTCAAACAAATCTGATAGATTTCTTTGACTGGGTGACCAGAGAATTAGATCAAGGTGGAGCGTGGATGTGGCCTACCTAGATTTCAGTAAGGCCTCTGACACCGTTCCACACAGGAGACTCGTAAACAAGCTGGGAAGCCTAGGAGATGGTCCAAAGGAGGTAAAATGGGTAAGAAATTGGTTAGGGGACAGGAGTGGTAAATGGAGTTCACTCCAAGGAAGGGAGGGTGACCAGTGGGTTGCCACAGGGATCAGTATTGGGACTGGTCCTCTTTAATGCCTTTATTAGTGACACTGCAAAGGGGCTAAAAGAGAAGTTATGCCATTTTGCTGATGACACTAAACTGAGAGAGCCGGTGGGAACACGGGCTCTCGAGGGGTTGGTGGCTCCATTTCACAGAGTCGGGGAGGGGAGATGCTGTTAGATGCTTGAGAGAGACGTGCATCAGCACGTCACCTCTCTGGACGTACATCCTTGCACCAGCATCTCAGGGGGCTGGGAAAGGGACCACAGAAAGCGGAAAAAAAACCTTGGCGGTCCTAGATGACAACTGTTCCGAAGTCACCCTGACCACAAATTTTGGGACAGACCCAGCTGTGCAGGAGAGAAGGAGGAAGAGGAACTATAGGGGCAGATCCTGGGTTCAATTGGCTGGAGTGCATGGGTGGCCCGAAGGAGTGGACACCGAGGGTAGGAAAGAGGGAAAAATAGAAAGTAAAAAAAAAAAAAAAGTGTGGCAGCTAGGTTTCAGTGTGAAGAAGTGCAAAATCATGCACTTGGGGCGCAGAAACCCGGGGTGGAATATAAAATAGGGGGTGTAGTATTAATGACCACCAAACAGGAAAGAGACCAGGGGATAATCATAGCTGCTGATCTAAAGGTGGCCAGACAGTGAGACAAAGCAGTGGGGAGACACAGTAAGATGCTAGGGTGCATAGGAAGGGGTATCACTAGCAGAAAGAGGGAAGGAGGTGGTGTTACCACTGTATAGATCACTAATGAGACCTCACCTAGAATACTGTGTCCAATTCTGGAGATCACATCACCAGAAGAACATAGACAGAGTAGAAGCAGTCCAGAGGAGGGCAACTAAAATGGTGCAGATTCTCCATGAAGAGCCCTATGAGGAGAGATTAAATGATCTCAATATGTACAGTAGATCCTGGAGGAAAGGAGGGAGGGGGGGAATATGATAGAGCTTTTCAAATACCTTGCGGGTATAAATAAGTTTCAAAATGGAAGTATTTTTCAGAAACAAAGATGCTCAACAACATGGGAACACACTTTGAATCTGGAGGGAGGTAGACTCAGGAGAGATGTGAAGAATTACTTCTTCACAAAAAGAGTGGTGAATGCCTGGAACAGTCTCCCAGTGGAGGTGGTGGGGGCAAAAATGGTAACCGGATTCAGGAATGCATGGGATATAGGCATATGGGAACCTTAGTGGTAAGGAAAGGGAGGTGGGTAAAGCCAGAGATCAAATAGGGTCTGCGGTGTAACAGTAGGTAGGGAAAATGAGCAGACTAGGTGGGCCAAGCATTCCTTATCTTTCGTCAAATTCTATGTTTCTATGTTTGCACTGACTAACCCTATAGCTGGGAGGAAAAGGCCTGGATTGCTAGCAGTACTGCACTGAGCTTGAGGAGATTTATGTGCTACTGAGTCTCCTGAGGGCTCCAGATGCCACTTACTGTGAGATTCTCCAGGTGGGCAGGGCACCCCACCCTAGGAGTGAAGTATCTGCTGTGAGAACTCTCGAATGCTGGAGGAAGGGTGTGCCCTCTCTGAGGTTGCTTTCCTCCTTCCAGCACGCTAGTGCTTGAACAAAGACCTTTGTGACTGGCACCAGCTTTAACAGCAAGTCTGACCTTTCAGATTAAAGATCAGATCTCTTAGATGGTACTCTGTGGAGCATCTTGCCTCGCCTTCTGTTTTCCCTGAGACTAGATGGGGAAAAACCACCATGTCTTGTTTTCTTAGATGGGCTGCCACTACGGCTAGGCACTTTGTGAATACCACTGGTGCTGATATAAGATCAAAGGGAAGGACTGCAAACCAATACTGGCAGTTTCCCAGCCTGTACCAGTCATATTTTCTGTGACTGGGTCTGACTGGAATGTGGAAATAGGAGTCCTTCAAATCCAGTGACCCCAACTAATCTACTGACTGTAGGTATGGTATTCACTGTGTCCAGTGTGACCATCTTGAACTTTACTTTTCTGATAAACCTGTTCAGAAATCTTAAGTCTAAAATGGGTCACCACTAACCATTTTTCTTGTGGGTCAGGAAGTACCTTGAAAACTGGTCCTTACCCCACCATAGGGTAGAGACCTTTTCTGCTGCTTTTGCCAGCAGTAGTTTTACACTTCCAGTTCCAGCAGGATTTTTTCTGTTGGTGAATGAGCTGAAAAATGTTTGGTCTCTGCAGCTTTGGAAACCTTTTGCATTGCAGGGACAATCCCAGACCCACTGCTGGTAGGACCCACTTGTCTGTGGTAATTTTTATTCATTCCTGAAAGTAGTGAGTTAGCCATGCACCCCACAGGCAATGGTTGACTGGCAACCTGGGCAGAATTATCAGGGGTTTCATTTTGGCTTAGCGGCTAGTACTGCAGAATGGCTGGCATTCCTCCTGCCTCTGCCTCTGTAGTAACATCTTTAAAGTTGGTACTCACAGGCAGCCTATGGTCTTGGATATTACCCCGTGTCCTTGCCTCCTCTTCCATAAGGACTACAGAAAATGGAGGCCTTTTCTATCTCACTGGCATTCAAAAAATTGGTTTTGTATTCATCCACTTTTTTCATGTTCACCTCTGTCTTGTACAAAATACAGAATTTCACTCAAAGGAGAAACCAATGGCTTTAGCCTGTGTGCCCTGTGTAAGGATGGAAGCCCTTAGCCAGGTAAATCTCCTCAATGCCTCTGCATGAGCTAAGACTCATGAAGCAGTGTCATTAGAGTCTACAGTCATATGGAACTGCATTTAGTGGCATCTAGGCCTGCCTTTGCTGTCTGCCAAATTGAGTGCTACCTCACTATCCACTGTATCACCCAATGCCAGCACTACAGTCCACAATATTTTCTGGCACTGGTTGAGTATGCCAAATAAGCAGCCTGCCTAAGGAACAAAGGAGATGTTGCATACATTTTTGGGTCATCATATCCAGTTTCTTGGACTCCCTTCAGGACACTGTGGGGAGAGAGGCATCCTGGCCTTCTCACAAGCAGCTGCCTGCATCACTCCTTCATGATCAGGGTGGGCATACAGGTATTCTAACCCTATCTGTCCACCTGATACTTTTCCCCCCTTTATTAGCAATGCAGCAGCTGAATTGAGTGCTCACATAATTTCTTATGTAGAGTTCTGGAGTGACTTGTAGTCTTGTGGGGGCTAGCCCCATCATATCCATGAACTTCATCTCCTCCTCATCCTCTTCTGATTCATGGAAGGGGATGTTGCATGTGTTTACCTTCTGTTTGATGAATGTGGGGTAAGTGGTGTAATCCTCTGTGGGCCCTGGAGGGGAGCCAAACTCTTGGTCAGGTGAGCCATCGGGTTCTAGGAGTTCACCTTCCTCATTCTCCTCATAATGCATATTTCCCTCCTCCTCCTCCTCAGGCAAGTGGTCTATAACCAGACCACCACCTCCCCCGGGGAGGGGGGTGAGTATATTAAGAAAAAAAATTCCCATAGCCTGGAAAGCCTGGAAAACTGCCACACCTTAGTTACTTTGCAGAAGGAATGGCATGGACATGCTTTTCTTTTTGTTTTCTTAGCAGGCACTGGTTCCAGTTTCTTTTTTTTTTTTTTTTATATTTTGCCATCACTGCAATGGGTGTTTACTCACCTGGTAAAGGCGATTGTGTTAGTTGTATCCATGACACTTCAGACATTACCTCTTGGGTTCCCAACCCACCTGATAGGCTAGTGATACACATGTGACTCAGATAAAATTTCGCAGCATACCTTGGTCCCAGGAGTCCCCTTTCTCCAGTTCAATTCTTCCATATCTGAAAAACAATGTTTTAGGCCAAGACCCTTCCCCTCTGACCCCCACCTTGAACCACATACAGAGAATGATGACTAGAGAATTCACCACATCCTTTTTGTTTATTTCCTATTGATACAATTCTAGATTTGGTCACCTAGTGTTACTGACGTACTAAATAGATCACTCAGACTATGACACAGAGGAACTTCAAGTTTTCAGAAACCCTTTAGTTGTGATTATCCAGCGTGAATGTATTCCTGCTGTGATTGCCCTGAAGGGAGGGCCATGGAGTGTCATGGATACAACTAACAATCACCTTTACCAGGTGAGTAAACACCTATTGTGTTATGTTGTATTCATGACACACCAGACATTACCTCTTGGGTTACTATCATAAGCAGTTTCGCCATCCTTTCAGGGCAGGACAGGGCTATCAAAAGGGCAACTGGTTTGGCACGCTGTGGATAAAATGTTTCTGGCAAAGTCAGTTCTCTCTCTATATAATGTCTTAAGTCTGTAATGTCTTGCAAAGGTATGGACGGTGGTCCAAGTTGCTGCTCTATAGATGTCCTCCATGGACACACTAGCTCTTTCTGCCCAGGAAGTGGGCACGGCTTTTATCCCCGCTGGTGGGGTGGGGCCTTTTGCTTTGCATGCCTCCTGTATCATCCTCTTTAGCCAACTGGCGATGGTGGTTTTGGAGGCTGCCATTCCTTGTTTGTGGCCTTGGGCTATTACAAAGAGTCTCTCTGATCTGTGGATTGGCTGTGTTCGTGTAATGTATTGAGATGGAGCACTACCTACGTCCAGAGGGTGGTGGGTTCTTAACTCCCCCTGTTACGGTTGTGCATAGAATGTTGGCAGTTCCACTGTCTGGTCCCTGTAGAACATGGATGTGACTGTGGGGAAAAAGCTGGCACAGTTTTCATGAACACCCCATGTGCAATGAAAATGGTGTAGGGTTCTTTACATGATAGGGTCCCTTATTCACTAATTCTGCGAGCAGAACAGATGGCCACAAGAAAGCATGTCTTTAGACCCAACAAGTAAATCGGGACTTGATGCATGGGCTCAAAGGGATTCTCCCCTAGGGATTTTAGAACCATGGTCAGATCCCAAGGTGCCACCAGTGTCCGTACGCGAAGGCGAATGTTCTATGCAACCCTAAGAAACCTGATGGTATCCGGGTGAGTCCCGGGCTGTGTATGCCTGATCTTTCCCATGGCCACTCCTATGGCTGACAACTGTACTCTTAGAGAGGAAGTGGACAGCCGTTTATCCAGGCCCTGTTGCAAGTACAACAGAATGACAGACATGTCTACCTGCATTGGCTCGAGCTACACAGACTTGCACCAATTTGCAAAGATATTCCACTGCCTGCTACACGTAGCTGTGGTAGATGGCTTCCTGGATTGCAGGATGATTGATATGACCGATTCATGATAACCGGCAATCAGCAGTCTCTGCCTCTCAGGAGCCAGGCCAATAGTTTTAGGGTGTGGGAGGCCTGGTGGATCACTGGGCCCTGGAACAGCATGCCCTCCAAAATGGGAGGGCATATGTGTCCAGTGACATGGCTATCGCGGAAGCAAACTCCGTGGCCAGTATGGTGCAATGAGAATGATCTGTTTCTGGGATAGCCTGATCTTCACTAGCACCTGGAGAATCGGAGGAAAGACATAAGAGTGATCCAGGTTCCATGCTTGGGATAGATCATCTACTCCCAGGGCCCGTTTCTCCCTGTATCTGGAGAAGTATGCCTTGACCTGTGCATTCGACTTGGAAGCCACAAGGTCTATTGGAATATGGCCCCACCTCCTCTGTATCAGACTGAATAGGTCCAGGTACAGTTGCCACTCCACTGGGTGCACTTGCTGTCTGTTTAGCCAGTCAGCCCTGACATTTAGCTTGCCTGCCAGGTGGACAGCATGGATATGTGTGAGGTTGGACTGGGCCCAGTTTAGCACTTTAACTGCTTCCCTGAACATGGCTCGGCTGCGTGTTCCTCCCTGTTTGGCTATGTATGCCACCGTGACTTTGTTGTCTGACTTCATCAAAACTGCCCAACCAATGATGCTGTCCCTGAATTCCCTCAGGGAGTGGAAAACTGACTCATCTCCAGGACATTGATGGACAACAGTGCCTCTGCCATTGTCCACCTGCCTTGCACCGTGGAGTTGGTCATGCATGCTCCCCAACCAGTTAGGCTGGCATCGGTCTCCACTGTCACTTTGTAAGATAGCTCCAGTGAGCAGCACTTCGAGAGGTGTGGGCGGTGCGTCCACCACCTCAAGGAGTCCCTGACTGTCTTTGGTTGGTTGACAATCTTGTTGAGGTCATCCTCCAATGGAAAGCCCTGCTGCAGCACACAGTTTTGCAGGGGGCACATGTTCCACCTTGCCCAGGGCACCAAGTTGAAGCAAGACACCATGCAGCCTAGGACTTGCACCACTTGACCCATTATTGGCTTGGGTGTGGATTGCAGTGTCCGAACTATTGTGACCACTGAGTCTATCCGTTTTTGTGATAGTCTTGCCATCCCCTTGGCTGTGTCAATTTCTACCCTGAGGTGCTCTATATGCTGACAGGGCCACAGTGAGCTCTTGTCCTGATTGACCACCCAACCGTGCTGGGACAGGGCCGAGTCTGTGTCTCTTTGTGACTGGGCACTGTTGCGGGACCGTATCAACCAATCATCCAGGTACGGGATAATGTCCACTACCTGTTCCCTTAATCAAGCCGCTAGGACAATGGACACCTTTGTGAACACCCTTGGTGCTGATGTAAGGCTGAAGGGTAGGGCTTGATACTGGAAATGCTGCCCCAGTATGTGGAACTGGAGGAAGCACTGGTGGCTGGGTCTGACTGGAATGTAAGTGTAAGCATCCTTCAGATCCACTGAAGTGAGGTAGTCTCCTGTCCATATGTTCCTGAATGTTGACCTGAGTGTCTCCATCTTGAACCGTGGGATGGAGGTAAACTTGTTCAAGAATTTTAGATCAAGGATCAGCCTAAGATCTCAGTTTTTCTTCGGAACTAGGAAGAAAATGGAGTAGACTCCAGTGCCATATTCATTGTCTGGTGTCAGCTGGATTGCATGGTTCTGTATCAGGTCTCAAAAACCTCCAGTACCTGGTGGGCCATCTCTCTTCTTTTTGAGATGGAGACAGAATTACCCTGTCCCTGCAGGACTTCTTTGAAAACTCAATAGCATAGCCTCGAGATACGATCTCCAGTACCCACCTGTTGGAGGTCGTTTGTTGCCATTGCCGATGGAATAACATTAATCTTTGCCCCTCGGGAGGATAGCCAAACTATGGGCTTGGCAGTGAGGCAGCCTGGGCAGGGTAGTCAAAACTGCTTTGGCAATCCCCCTCTGCCTCCAAAGCATCGACTCTTTCCTCTGAAGGCAGAATAGCTACCCTGTGAGGGACTTCTGAAGTTGTTGTTATGACCTCTCCCTCGAAAGGAATCATTTGTGTAATTCTGCTTCCTGTTTTGTTGAAACCTGCCATTCCCTCAAAATCTTTGCCAAGCTGATGGTAAGTAGGTGGTTCTCAGCTTGTCTTTGGCGAGGTCTTTCCCCTCCTCTTTTTGCTTTAGGAACTCTAAGGCCTTCCCCAAACACATTGTTCCCTTTCAGGGACAGGCTCTGTAGGAGTGCTTTTGATTCATTATCTGCTTCCCAAAGTTTTAGCCATAAGGCCATCTGGCTCAGTTTGTCAAGGCAGAAGACCTAGCCTCCAATTTTAGGGTGTCCACTGCCATGTCCCCCCAGATATTTGGCTGTGTCAAGGGTACATTCCTGGAGCTCCGCTTCCATGGACTTGGGGTCAAACTTTTCCATGAGCTCTTCCAACCAGGAGATTTGTGCCCTGGCAGAGTAGACCACCATCACTGTGGCCTTAGCCATCATGCCTGAGATCTCGAACAGTTTCTTTAACATTTCTTCCACTTTTTTGTCAGTGGGGCCCTGAGCGAGATGGTGCCACATGGCAGCACTGTCTTCTTGCTTAGTACTGCAATTTGTGGGTCTATGCTTGGTGCCGTGCACCACAGCTTAGCTTTTTCCTCTTGTATTGGATACATCCTGTCCAAGTTTCTTTTCTCAGACAGGTGACCAGGCCCTGCCGCTTTTCACTCTTTTGAAAAGATATCATCAATGGCAGGACAGCTAGGAAAGGTGTCCTCAATCTTCTGGTTTTGCTGGATCATGGGGTCCAGCTTGGATGCTGGCTTGGGGGTTTCTATGTTGAACCCCATTGTGGTTTTTATGGTCCTCATTAGGTCTGGGACCAGATTGAAAGAGCAAAGTTTGGACATCAAGGAGGGTGACTTGGGTATGGTGTCCATATCCTCCTCCCCCAACTCTACATCCTCAATGTCATCTGGAACCTCCCCGGTGTCCTCATCCCCTGGAAGAGGTGGAGATGGTTCCTCATGGGTGTCCGGCTAAGGGGAGGGATTAGGCCCTGGAATGGATGTTGAGGGCGGTGTTGCAGGTGGCTTTGACTTTGTCAGTGACTCCAGCTTCTCCATAACCTTAAGCATGAAATTTTGCTGGCTCTCCATTATAGCCACCGTTGCCTGCTGGGTCTGGATAAGGAGAGCCCCCGGATTCATCCAGCAGGAGGGTCCGGGCCCTTGGTTGTCCAACTCTGTATGGGGAGGCTGGTCCACTGTGGACTGTTTGTCCTCGTGTAGGCAAGCTGGGCATTGAGGACCTGGGTTATGGGGCATTAAGGCTATACTACAGGAAACGCATTTCCTTGCCTTCACCATCTAGGATGAAAAGGAGGACAGTATTAACATTTGCACCCAATGGGGTATAATTACCTGTGTGAGTCAGGTGAATTATGCAAGAATTCATGATTTTCTTTTAAATTCAGCAAGCAATATGCACAGGAATCCTCCTCCCCTGTTGTAGAAATCCATGAATGACCTTTATGGTCTGTAGAGGGGGAATCTCCTTAAAACCCTGAGAGCTTTTGTGGTTAATAATCAAAAATTAGATACTATAGGGAGCACAAAAAACCACTAATCACCATTTAGCAGCAGACTAGTGACCCAATCTAGAGCCAGAGAATGGCCAGCTAGTAAGGGCAACAACCATCGCGCGATTGGATGACCTCCTTCCTAAAATGGCGGATGAGCATTCAGGAGGCCATCCTAACAAAATAGTGGCTGAATCCCCCAGAGAAGACACTATTTAAGGCCTAGTCAGCTGCCGCCAGATTCTGCAACCCACTCGATTTTTTTATTTCCCACGAGATATGGAAACGCTGCAGAAAATGTGTTACATTCATTCCCAGATGGTCGCTGCAAAAAATTAACAGTGTAAGCTTTTGTTTGAGGGGGATATGCCCAGCCCCAGCAGGCTGCTGCCACGAGGGACCTGGCATGGAGACAGGACAAGCAGGGAGTCTCAAGGAACTGCATTCAAGCTCCTATGAGTGGTCGCTTCGCTAGGGACCGCATCTGAATCTGACAAAAAAAAAAAAAAATTCCTGCGCCATCTGCTGAGCAGGAGATGGCATGGGGCAGGTCCGGGTACTGCACCATGCGGTTCTGCTTGTGAGGGGAAGGCCACACTACCAGGCATATATACCCTGAGGGCAGATTTCACAGTCCGCTGACAAAAAGCAGCTACAATGCCCAAATTGTTTTCTCCAGTGCTCTGTGGGCCCCACTTGGGAGGGGGGGACCACCGGTGATTGAACAAAGGGCTTAGCACACGAATTTCAAACTGTAGTAGTGCATATGCGTTGCACACAGCCATGTGAAGCAGTACTCTGTCATTGTGCTTTTCCCTCATTCACATGTACAAATGGAATTATCTAACTGGATTCTCTCTATTTCTTCCACTAGAAACCACTGCTCCTCCGATCAAAGCTAACACAATAAATGCAGCCAGCCACAGTTCTCATGCTAAACAACTGCTCATGCGATCACTTCTCATGCTAAACAACTGTTCATGTGATTGAAAGGAACACAATAAATGCAAAGAGAAAAGCAAAATAAGCACATGAGAGAGAATGTTACTACTGTACTTTGAACTAAGAAACTTAGTGCATCAGCGATAGATCAGCACAAAATACCAGATAATTAAGCTTAGCCCAAATGCTAAATTTCTCTCTCCCAGCTCCTTATTAACCAAATAGATATATAAGGTAGCAAGATTCTTTTTAAAACTTAACATCCCAAACTAGAGAGCATTAAATTCCTAACTAAATGCTGTGTGTTGAGGGTTTTTGGCCTACCTTTAAGTAATTAGTTGCACAAGGGACTCCTGGAGTGCTTGTAGCCTCTTCAGATGCAAAGGTTGAACTGGAGAAAGGGGACTCCTGGGACCAAAGTATGCTGCAAAATTTGAGTGGGTGACATGTGCATCACTAGCCTATCAGGTGGGTTGGGAACCCAAGATGTAATGTCTGGAGTATCATGGATACAACATAACAAAATCAGGGTTTCTCCTTTCGAACACCTTGTTATCTTCACCATCTATACCATGTTTACTTGATGGCTGAGTAGCTTTATCTTTTTTGTCTTTCCTCTTCAATAGGGACTGCTGCTTTGGGGGGGGGCAGCTGCAGTCTAATGGACTGATGTGCTGCACACTCGAGCAGACTAGATAGACCACAAGGCCAGTAGCTGCTGGTGAATTCATATGTTTGTATGTTCATATGAGAAGGTGAACCCTCTGATGCATGCTTTCCTCCATCATTAGGAACTCCCTCTGAATGTCTAATGTGCTTTGGTGACATACAGACAAACTAAGCAGCCATAAATTCTTGTCTTTTTAAAGCCCTTCTCTTTTGGGTTTTACCGCCAACTTTTTACAAACTTCACAACTAATAAAGTCATGATCTGGACCCACTGACATTAATCATAGCTTGTGGCAGTCTGCTGGTGCCAGGAGCTGAAAGCAATTTGTACAACTGTTAAAACCTGTGGGTCCTGTTCTTTTTTGGGGTCTATCGGTCATGCCAAACAATGAAAAGACCTGTGAATTGTATTATTTGGTTTCCAGTCACAAACGCATTATTATTTTTTCTCTGTGGATATATAAAAAACCCTCAAAGATGGGTGAAAGTATAAGCAATTTAAAGTTTTATTCAAAACGCTGCTGGTTCCCTTCAGGTTGGAACTGCACAACTCAAAAGTGTAAAAATCACTTGAAAGTAATTAAAAATAAGCAGTTTAAAGTTCTTTTGTCAAAGTGTAGTTGGTTCCCCTTAGGTGGGAATTGCATTAGAACATGGCCTTCTCTGGTTTCTGGGAACTGATCAGGAACCAGAGAAACTGTGGAACATTTACGGACCTATGAATAAACACCCTTACACAGAGTTATTGAAAACTAACTATACTGAAAATTACAAATGAAAATATCAATGTAGAAAAGATCTGAAGACTGGAGCTGTCTTTGAGGTGACTGCTCTCTTCAGCGGAGAAACAAATCTGACATTAGAACAACAGAGGAAGCATGACCACAGTGCAGAAGTTTGAAGTTGTAGTCTAAATTCTAAAATTAGCATAAAGTTCCATCTCCGGGGCAGAGCACTCCTGTGGACTGATGCCATTTGTGAGGCATCTAATTGATGGATTTATGCTGTTTGAATAGACTTGTGACACCAAAGATCACTGGCTTAGGTTCCACCCCAACCACTGACTCTGTGTCGGTCCTTGACCAAGTCACTTGCCCTCCCTGTACTTTGTCCTTACAGCTGTCAAATCAGGGGGCAGCAGGACCCCATAATAAATAAGATGTAAGATTTGGGCTATCCTCAACAGCTAAACTAAAATAAGCATAGTGAAATAAACACAAAGGGGAATCCTTTGCAGAACTCATGAGTTCTGAGTTCACTATTAATTTTGTGGAAAGAAAGGGAATAACTTTTCAGAAGGTATTCCACCCCCCCAACCTTTCACGATTCTGCATAAACCTCTTCCACAAGAAAGTAACAAATCGTGGCTATCAACACCTTTTTTGTAGCAATTAACTTTTAATTTAAAAATAAATAACCAGCAATAGCAAAATTAGAAACAGTATAAGTCATTACACCTGGCAAATAAAACAAGAGCAACACGAAGCCACGATGAGCAGTGGGACTATTTGGAGATCCATCATCCCTGTTGGTGTGGATTGGTTCTGACATTTGCACAATGAACCTTGATTTCCATCCTTTATGACAGAGATTCAGTCCTTTCAAACATCTTTTCCAGAATGATCATGATACTTTCTGGCGATGAATGTCCCTGTTTTGTCATCTCTGTGCAAGACTCAGTCCGAGACAAATCAAGTAAACTCCTATGTGCCAATTATCTCTAGGATACTTTGGGGAAAGAAATGTTAACAACAATACTATTAAAAAGATGTATTTGCTGCTTAATACACTGATCCTAGTTGAAACAAGCATTCGCCTTCGGGGTTTATGTGCCATCCAACAACTTGGGTGTGTGTTAAATTTGAGTTAAACACACTGCACCCCATATTTTGTTGCATATAATTGAAGGGTTCCATTTTTTTCTTCTGTCTATGCTGGCCACAATGCCTCTATGGTACCCGGCTCCTATTCTGAGCCGTCTTGTTTTTTAACCATGTATAGAATATTTGCTACTACTTTGTCTAGTTGTGGAAGCTCAAGAGTTTGGAAATTAGGTGGCTCTCCTACCTCAGATAAGTAGGCTCAAAACAGTTTTAGGTCGCATTGTGTTGTGGTTTTCTTGTTCCCATATGAAGTTTTGCCTTTCTTTCGGTTTTGCCAGTGGTTTGAAATCTACTTAATGTTTTGTATTTTTTCCTAGGGTAATACAGTGAAAAGGAACAAGATCTACTGTGGCACAAATACGAGTGAGAGGGTGGGTGTTTATGGTCAGTGATTTTGGGAGAAAATGGACTTTGACAAGCTCGAGCTGTGTTGCGTCTTAAGGGCTTTTCTATGGAAAGAAAAACCACGTAAATGCCGTAATACCTACTCAGGTATTATGGTATTTAATACATGGATTTTTCCATTAGAAAAAAATGGAACCCCAGTAATTATAATGGTATAATAAAATGGAATGCTCACACCAATCAGTGTTCTAACAAAACAGAATGCTTACAACAATCAATGTTCTGTAAAGTAATTCAGTAAAGTAATTCAGTCTGTGATTACACAATCTTGGTAACCCATACACTATAAAATATAATGTATTGTCCTTGGTTAATAACCATGCTGTAAACACTTCCTCAAGGTTGCCATGACATCTGAAAACCTCTTGAGTTGTGCTCTCGAGGTTTACAATGATGTCATGGTAACCTCGAGGAAGTGTTTACAGCATGGTTATTAACCAAAGACCATACATTATCCTCTATGTCTAAATTACTTTCTTGTAGTTACATTTTACCAAATAACAAAACACTTCATAGTCAAACTGTTTAAAAAATTAAAACAATGCATACAATTAAAAAAGTCATTAAAATTAGTCATATTAATGGTCACATTATTACTTATTATATAAAGAACAAATGGGTTTGAAATGAATTCGGAAATATAATGACTGTGAACATCAAATAACTGTTCAGGTAAACAAAATACTTTCTGCCTCAGTGAGAACTTTACCAGGCCTAATATTAATACACAGTGTTCAATGGGTCCCCTTACACCATCTGTAATGCTGCCAAAACCAGCCTGCAAATCTCTGAATGTTCTTCACTTTCTTACTTAGATTACTGGATGCCCTTAATATGTATGAAGGGTTTTTTAGATACATTATAACCTGAGCTAAACATCCTTCGGAGACCTAGTGTACCAGATTAGGTATAGGTGATCAATCTCCTTCCAGGATGGCCATCTCTCCTTGTTTTATAGGGACTTGATTTTTATAGTGTGTTCTAAATCTGTCTCAGATTATTGTCTAGGTTTACAGTCTTTATTAGTGTCAGATATCAAAACCAAATGAGGCAGGCAGTAATCTTTTGACTACCTGGCTGCATGTTGGATGTCATTCAGCTTTAACTGTTATCCTGGGTCATGCACTTCAGGAGAATGATTCCTAAAATAGAGGGGAAGGGGACAACTGTTTAACCAGGAAAGGCACACTAAGCCAGAGTTTGTTTCCAGGTGCGACCTGGGAATGCAAGGAAGGGTCATACAGTATGCAGGTTGGGGCTGATGGGATTAAAACCCAGGTTTCCAGGTTTGCAGCTCAGTGCCATTAACCACTACACTATATTGCCTTCTGTTGCTTAAAGTATGCAGTCATATTACCAAGGTACAACTATATAAGGCATCCCCTACATAAAAGTAAGGTGGTAAAATCCTAACTCTGTTCATCTCTGATATCTTTGAAAAACTATAAAGCCTAGTTCAAGGCTCATAAATAGCTCCATGAGATAAATTTGAATCTTTACACAAAAGTAGTCTTCATTCAGATGAAAGGTCTGTCAGACTTTGTCTGGTGATCAAACAGTGGTAAAGCAGTTGCAAATGATTAAGCACAACTTGACCTCCACTGCACTTGTGACTAACATGCCTCCACAAAACACGACTATTTTTGAGGAAAACACAAAGGGCAAGTGGTCTGCATCTATGAGGTAAGACCTCCTATGAACAATAACACAGCCACAAGTCTTAACATTTTTCCTTTTACATTTTTACATTTACAAGGTGGCTGGCCATGAAGGAGGGTGGGTTGAGCTGGTCACCCAATGGGGAATCTACATAAATGTATTACAAAAAACAAAAAATCTTGTGGGTGCTGGGGGAGGAGGGTGGGATTGAGCTTTTGCTAGAGGGTGCAAGGATGGGGTTTACATGATTTTCTACCTGGTTTTGGACTGATAGAGGAGGGAGGGGGCCATTTTTTTCTTTTCTTTTTTTAAAGGGCTGAATACCAAATAGTTCCATATTTGGCTGCCTAATACCAAATATTTGGCCGACTATTCAGATAAAGGTATATGTACAGCTCTACTTAAAATAACCTACAGCTTCATGTTTACATGCCCTTATAAATTTACATGTATGAAAGTGTCAGGAAGGTCTGTAACTAAAACTGATATTTTAAAGTGATATGTATTGTATTTTACACAGATGAGGAAGGCTGTATTAAGGCTGGGCCATTTAATATTTCATGAAAGCTGTAAAAAAAACCTCTATGGGCCTAAAAGGGAAAGCAACCCCAATTAATGTGAACAAATTTCTAAGTTTTATTTTCTTGAAAAAAAAAATTAATTTAAGATTGGCTGGTGAAGTGTGAGCTGCAATATCTGTTGTAAATGCATATGTAACCATCAGTAGCAGATACAACTGCACATGACCTAGGTGTAGAAGCTTAATATTTACACAGTGTAAACTTTCATTTCTGAAAACTGGACCCAGAGATTTAGAGTAAAATATGCAATGCAAGAAATGTTTGAGACTTTAAAGAGACACACACATCCTGTATGTTCAGATGATCTCAAAAGAACTGGTGGTAATGTCCCAAACTCCTCAAAGAAGAGCTGGATCCATAGGCAGTGTAGTTCTAGTCACAGCTCAGAATGACTCAGGGTTGACCCACAACTGATTTGTAGGGAGACTGCCAAATTGTTAAATGGTGAAACTAGTGTTAGCTCTTCATCAGAAATTAGAGAAGTGGCTCCATTTTCTCTATGATGCTGAGTTAGTCACACCATTAGTTCTTTTTTTCTGCTATTTAGCAGCTTCCCTACAAATCAGCTAACTGTGGGAAACCTCTGAGTAAATCAGAGGTCTAATAAACACTTTTTCAATAATTTGCACATAAAATGAGCAACCATTTGTACACTCACCTAGTGCAACAGCTTGAACTTCAGTGCTTCTATTCCAACATTCCATTCAAAGCAAGCTGTGAGATACTTACACACATAGTTACAGTAGTTTAAGGTATACACAGTATATCCAAAGTATACTCAAAACTGGCCACATCACTGTTTATCTTTGGATATATGATTTTATACTATGTACAAGGGTAGCAACTGATTCAGAAACAGAAACATAAAATTTAACTGCAGATAAGGACTGTTTGGCCAATCTAGTCTGCCGATTTCTCCCGACCTAGAATATTATGGCAGACCATACCCAATCTACAGTTATTTCTCCCCCCCACCCTTCCTTTCCACTACGATTCCTTTGTTTTCACCCCACCACCTCTGCTAGTAGGCTATTCCAGGAATCCACCACTCTTTCTGTGAAAAAGTAATCCCTCACATCACTCCTGAATCCACCCTCCAGTTTCATAACATGTCCCCTTGTTCTTGAGCACCTTTGTTTCTGAAAAATGCTTCCCTCCTGTACCTTATTTACTCCTGTGAGGTATTTAAAGGTCTCTATCATATCCCCCCTCTCATTCCTCTATTTCAGGGTGTACATATTGAGGTCCTTTATTCCCTCCTTATAGGGCTTTTGATGCAGATCCTGCACCATTTTAGCTGCCTTCCTCTGAACTGCCTCTACTCTGTTTATGCTCTTCCAGAGATGTGGTCTCCAGAACTGGACACAGTACTCTAGGTGGGGTCTTAACAGTGATCTATACAGAGGCAACACCACCTCTCTATTCTGCTGGTGATATCCCTCCCTATGCATCTCAGTATCCCCCTAGCCCTCCCGACTGCCTTGTAGCACTGCCAGGCCACCTTTAGGTCATCCAATATGATTAGCCCAAGATCTTTTCCTGCTTGGTGGTTGTCAATACCACTCCACCCATTTTGTACTTCATCCTGGGTTTCTGCGCCCTAAGTGCATTACTTTGTACTTTTTTGCATTGAAACCCAACTGCCATAATCTTGATCACTCCTGTAGTTTTCCCAGGTCTCTGCTCATTCTTTACACCCCTACACCCCAGATTGTCCACCCTGTTGCAGATTTTGGTGTCATCCACAAAGAGTCAGACTTTCTCTTCCAGCTCCTCTGCAATGTCATTTATAAAGACATTAAACAGGACCAATCCCAGCACTGATCCCTGAGTCATTCTGCTAGTCAATCTCCCGTCCTCTGAGTTAATTCAATTTACCAGCACCCTCTGTCACCTATCCCCTAACCAATTTCTTAACCAATTTACCACCTATGGACCTATTCCTAAGTTACACAGCTTAGTTACTAGTCTTATATGTAGAACAGTGTTGAAAACCTTACTGAAATCTAAGTAGGCCATGTCCACCGCTCCACCCTGATCTAAATCCTTTGTCACCCAGTTGTTTGACGTGCCCTCTACCCTTTAAAATTATGCTGCCTTAGGTCCTATAGCCCAGTGGATTGAATATATTCCACAATCCTTTCCTTAGGCAATGATTCTATTAACTTTCCCACCACCGTTGTCAGGCTGACTGATCTGTAATTGCTAGCCTCCTCCCTGCTACCAGTTTTGTGTAGTGGGACTACATCTGCCCTCATCCAGTCCTCTGAAACCACTCCCATTTCTAGTGAGCTGTTAAACAGAATTGTTAGAGGTACAACCAGTATTTCCCTGAGCTCCCCTCAATACCTCTGGTTGCACCTCATCTGGCCTCATTGCTTTGTCCACCTTTAGATTAGCAAGTCCCTTCAGGACTCTCATGTCTAAAAAAGGACTAGTGTCTACCCCCCTCCCTCCAAAGCTCCTGTTACTTTTTTTGTGGCCCCCCTCCCCTTTTCCTTCCTCTGTGGACAGTGAACAAAAGTATTTGTTCAGGATGTCTGCCTTTTCCTGGCCCCCTCTGCACAGTTCCTCCCTTCTAACCCGTTGGTCTTCTACCTCTTTTCACCTACATACTTAAGAAATGTTTTGTCCCCTTTTGTTACCTCCTGGGCTAGTCTTGCTTCTGTTTGCACCTTTGCACTCCTTTCTGCTTTCTCTGCTTCCCTCTGTTTTCCCTAATACACCTCCCTATCCTCTTCCCTCTGTATCTCCTTATACCTTCTGAATGCTATCTTTTTAGCCTTTAACTTTGCAGTCACCTAGTTTGAGAACCACAGTGGTCTCTTTTCCTTCTTGCTTTTGCTCACCTGTTTGATGCAGAGGTTTGCTGCTTTTACTATGCTCCCTTTTATCTTCACCCACTGTTCCTCCACACACCACTCAGGCCACCCCCACCCTGCAAGATCATCCCGGAGGCATTTACCCATCTTTATAAAATCTGCCCTCCTGAATTCTAGGATCCTCACCCTTATGTGGTTTGATTCTTCAGCTGTCCTTATACTGAACCACACCATACAGTGATCAGTGGTCCCCATGTGGTCTCCCCACCTTGACGTCTGCAACACTGTACCTGTTATGAGTACCAGGTCCAGTACTGCCCCATCATAAGTAGGTTCATCGACTACATATTAATTATACTGGGCTATGTAAGAGTATCTTGTGTGTTAACCTGACATCTTGATAAAGCAGCAGTGTGACACAAAATAATTACGGTATGTTTTGTAGGTGGGTGCTGCCAGTTTTTAAGTTGCAATAACTGTGAATTTATCATGTCCTAACAGTGGATTATGATTATGTCTGACATGGTGCTGTTCTCTCATTCTGACACTGCAGTTCTTTCTGTGTGCAACACTGTTTAAATCAAATCTTTTTTTAAATAGCTGCAAATTTAAGTTTTGCTACATCACTGAACTATGCCATAAATTTCTAGCAAAGCCCAAGAACCCTTCCCCCGTAACAGCATCCCTTCAGGTATAAGAAAAATTTTTTGGGATGCTGAATTCTTAAAATAAGCTCCCATGACAAACAAAAAATGCTTACATTACCATACCGTTAATATATATATATATATATATATATATATATATATATAGATAGATAGATAGATAACAAGTAACACAGTACCATGCTGTCACTATCTATTTTTTTGTTTGACTTTTTTATTTTGTTTTAGAGTTGTTTGACCAGGAATGGCACATTGAGCCAAAGCTAATTTCCAGGTGCAACCTCAGATATAATTAAGCACAGGAAAGTTAAGTGACTTGCTTAGGGTCACAATGTAGGATTCAAACCCAGGTCTAGAAGTCTCCAAGATTATAGCTATATGCTCTACCTGCTAAGCTACACTGCCTCCACAGAAGGGACTTAGGGTCCATCAAGCTCACCACTGCTGCTGCAAATTAATGACTTCATCTAGTTTGAATATGGACACACATCCAAGTTTATCGTCTTGATGCTAAAATTGCTAATGCTACCTCTAGTCATGCTGTACTCAAAACAAATTTAACATTGTTTCCTGATAGTGTTATGAATGGGTTACCTGCCCCAAACAGCTTTCAACAGCTTTTTATTCAGTGTGAATAATCTGAACAACGTAGAGTTTAATGATTGTCAATCCTGTTATAGGAAAGCTTTTGCTTGGAATTTGGGGTATTATTTTAACAGGGCTCCACTCTATTGATTTTGAACTCATGTAAGTACTACATACTTTGCTTCAGTTGACACTGCATAAAAGTGCAACAAACGGCCAATGTTCACTGGGTGTTTGCATCTCCACTCTCTTTATTAAATGCTTTATTAACGTTTGGTCAACTCACCACGCATATACTTTAAACTATTAACTCTGTGCTCATTTTCCTAAGGAAAAGGGGATATTCCATGTGTGCTGCATTCCATCAATCAATTTACATAAAATCTCACCATATTTTAACCTCTTAAAAATATTTTTTCCTGAATTTAATGAGCTACTCCACTGTGTTAATGACTACAAGATATAGTACTAAAACTGCCAGGTGCCAACAATAAACGGTCATGGGGTTACCAGTTTAAAAGCAGAACCAGCCCCATAACCTACTTAATCAACTATGACTCAATTTTCCAAATAAGAACCTTGCAAGGTCATTTTTTCCCCTCAAATTAGCTCTTCTAGCAGTTACTTTATGTGGTAATAGGGCTATTTATTTATTTATTTATTTTAGTCTTTGGTAACTGGGTAAGGCCCACTAGGAACAAGTGCCTGTTTTCAGGGGTGACCTAGGAGCACTGGACAGTTAAGTGACTTGCTTAGAGTCACACAGTATCCAAGTGGAGGTTGTGAGAATCAAACTCAGGTCTGGGCTTCTGGATGTACCAAGCTCATTCACACCTTGTTCCTCTAGCCCCCTAGGCTATACTGCCAGCTTTTGAATCCATTTGTGCTGTTGTAAGAGTGTTCTCAGATGTATTCTCTGGGGAAAGAGGACCACAAATTGAAAGTGAGCAATTCTGTGACCCTAAGAATGTAAGTGAGATCACGTGAACTACAGTAAGAGGAACCAAAGCAGCTGTACTACTATAATATTTATCAAGGCTGATCAATAACATATTAAAACTTAAAACAAAAAGGATCTTGAAATGCACTTTGGTTGTCAGAGACTGGACGGGGAATCGAGCATCCCAGAGGACAATGTCCTTCTGCAGTGATGGAGGGTTGTAACATCTCACATAGCTACTACCATCTGTGGGTGCACAGATGGTAGTTCAGTGGCTGAGGGTGTAAGGAAGAGAAAGTGCCATTAGGTGCTTGGTTGCGCTGGCATCCACACAGCCATAGTCTGGACTCAAGTCCTTGTGCTGGCATCCTCTGGGGAATAGGGAAACAGAAGGGGTAAATCTCCCTCTACTAGGCGGCATGATGGCCTCTGTGGCCAGACAGTGGCACACCTGAATGCTGGTAAGGGAGCAAAAATACATCAGAAAAAAAATAACAGGCTCTCAATGATGGCCAGAGTGTCTCATGTACAGGGGAAAGGAGCAGCCCGATTGGTTGGTAGTGCTCCCTTAATCTACAGTTTGTTTCCCAAAAGCCCAGTCGTGGAGGCTTCTCACCACTGGTGTGTGTGTGTGTGTGTGTGTGTGTTTTTTTAATATGTTTGTGCATGAAGCTGGCCCGACGGCGCAGCAGTTGGATTTCCACATGCGACACCGGCGACCGGGTTCGGGAACGGACTCGGGTCGCTGGTAGGGCCAGCCAGGGGGAGAAGGATGAAGCATCCCAGGGACTGCTCTCCTTCTCCAGGGGGGAGGGCAGGATGGTGTCCGGAGCACCAGCGACCCCTAGCGGAGGCCGGGAGTCGCACAGCTACCGGCGCACGCATGCTTGGAGGCGGGGCGGACATCTGACGTCATTGCATGACCCCGCTTCCCCCGAGAAAACCGGAAAAAGGACAGCTGCCGGCCACCCTCAATGAAGTCCGCCACAGCTTCAATTAGCTCCCCAGGCCAGCTCTCCGACCAATTCCCAGTACTGTGGCGGCATTCCCCTGCCCGCTTCCGCAGCCCCACCATGGGGGGTAAGCCACGGGGTATCAGAGAGCCCGAGGCCGATTTGGGGAGTGGGAGTCGTGGCCCGTGACCGGGTCGATATTACCGGGTGGCAGGCAGCTAGGAAGGCGGAAAAAATGTAAATAAAAAAAAATATATGCTTGTGCATGGGCTTTTTACCTGTAAACTGAAAATTTTAATAGAAATTTTGAATTCGGAGTAAATAACTCCTTTTAGGCACCAGCATATCTCTAGACACTTCACAAAGCAATGAACTAAATACTACATGACTGCTTGCATATGGGAGAACCTGAAAGCACTCCACAACATTGCACATGCAGCCCTGGACAGCTACATTAGATCCTGTTTGTGGAGAGTATCTGTTTATGGAGAGTATGTCCTGGCCAATATGCTCTCTCACTTAAATAATTCTAATATAACTTACTCATGCACCTCTGTCTCATTGTAACTGCATAGCAGGTATCAATATTAGTGCCTTATGCCAGATCTTATAATATAGTTTAATACATCCCATGGAGCCACTAGTTGCTGTATAAGAGCGGTTTCAAGCATCTTTGGCTGGAGTGATAACAGCAAAGTGAAGCAGAGCTGTTCTGGCTCAAGCTGAAGGCAAGTGAAACCACGTTAATACAGGAAAATCATGCTGTTGGGGACATATTATTATATTATTAATAGAGTGCAATCAATAATAATCAAAAATATACAAAAAAAAAACTGTTCCCAAAACGTGTGCCTTTCCAGGGCATCTGAACGTGAAACGCTCTTCCCAGAATAAGAGTGTCTCACATACAGGGGAAAGAAGTGATTCAATTGGTTGGGAGCACTCCCTCAATCTATAATTGAAAAAAGAATCACAATAAATTACTTAATTGATTAAGAAATTACTGCTGTCTATAAAGCTCAGCAGGGTAGAGGTGGGGGCTCATGATAAGAAGAGATCTGCTTCTCAACTGCATAAGTTTTAATGTTGCTACACTTCTTAAATATCTCTTATTTCACAACACAGCTGTCAGTCCTCCTTAGCCAGTTTGAACTCTCTCTTGACCCTGGAATAGGGGCCAATGGAAGCATCAAAGACAAAGTCCCAGAGAACACGAACCCAAGAATCATGTTGTGGCAGGTTGTCATAGTAATCAGCAGCTATCTTCTTCACCTGGAACAAAAAAAAAACAAACATCAGAAGCATATTAGCTTTATACACACTCTACTGTTCCATGAACACCACACCAAATATGCCTGGGTAATCATGTAGTAAAAACATGACCTGCAAGCACTCTATGATAGTTGGGTCATCCTGTAGACAACTTATAGAAACTTTTACCACCACTCTTTGACACCTATCCCTTAAACAATTTCTTATCCAATTTACCACTTTTGGACCCACTCCTAAACTACCCTGCGTTCTTATTAGTCGCCTGTGTGGACCAGGGTAGAAAGCCTTACTGAAACCTAGGTTGGCCACATCCACAGTTCCACCCTGATCTAAATCCTTTTATTTATTTATTGAAATGTTTCACCAGGAAGGCACACTGAGCGACAAGTCATTCAACTCCTGGTGTAACCTGGGTGGAAGGGGTACAACAGAAATGAGACATTAAACATTCAAGTTATAAGTTCAACACTAACATACAGTTGTAAGAAAGGTGTTACAAACAGTGTTACAATAGTGTTGCACATGATAGGTAGAAAGAGTGGACAATAATAAGTTCTGGGTTAATAAGTAAACAAGTGCTTACATGAAAGAAAAAGGGGATAAGAGAGACAGTGGTGAGGTGGGGAGAGGGGGAAGAATCATGTCCCTGGAGACCCCTTCAGGATGTGAGAAACCCTGCAAGGGGGGCTGGTGGGACCAGAAAGAAGGGGATAAGGATGTGTCCCAGAGAGAACCCTTCAGGATGTTGGGGGAAGGGAGTAGATAGCCCCTTGGGGGGTGTAGGAGAGGGACCCATGGAGAGCATTCAGGGTCCCTTACATTCTGTGAGAGATCAAGGGAGGCCAGTAAGGGGGAGCAATTTGGGGGAAGGGGAGGATAGCTAGAAATGTGGATGGGGGTGTGCACAGGGTAAAATGAAGGTGATGGTAGAGGGGTAGGCTTTGTCCCGGGCTTAGAAGAGGGAGTTAGGAAGGGACATAGCAGGAGCAGCTAGGGGCAAAGTAATTATTGAGGGCAGAGCTGAGGGATTAGGTGAAGGATGAGTGCTAGATCAGAGGGGGGAAGGAATTCTAAATTTTTGGGAGGCAGTGAGAGTAACTGGATTGGCCAATTTGGGTGGATCTGTGGGGACTACCAGGGTGCAAGAGTCGGTTGATCTAAGGAATGGGAGGGTGGGGTGTTATAAAGGAGGAGGTGGGGTAGGAAGGAGCTCACCCAACCAGTGCTTGGGGGTGAATTTAACACATGGGGAGAGTCACCTATTTGTAAGAGAGGGGAAGGATAGGGCATGATAAAGATCACAGTGGTGGGTGTGAGGAGGGGCATTCAGGGCAAAGTGACAGAAGGAATTGAAGAGGGTGTCCAGTCTGGCCAGGGAGGACTTAGGGGCAGCACCATAGACTATGTCACAGTAGTCAAAAATGGTCAGTATCATCTTCTGAACAAAGTTCATGCCTAGCTGTAGGAGGGATACAGCTATGGATCCTGAACAGGGCACCAAGCTAAATGCACAGTTTTTTATGGATGGCATCAATATGTCCAGAAAAGTTTAGGTGTTGGTCCAACCAAACACCTAAGTACCTGAAAGGAGGATGTGTCCTCAAGTAAAGTCCCATCTAGGGTATGGAAAATGGGTAGGGAGGGAAGCCTATAGAGTCTCTGCCTTGTGCCAAAGGTCATGGAGACAGTCTTCTTGGCATTGAGGAAAAGTTGATGGTTAGCAAACCAGAGCTAAACCTTGTCAAAGTCTTGCTGTAAGCTGGTTGTAACCTCATCAGGACAGGAGCTAGATGCATACCAGACTGTATCATCAGCATATGTATGTATAGCAGAGGATGGGGAGCAAACAGGGAAAGGGTCATTTAAGAAGATGGAAAATTGCAGGAGTCCATATAAAGAGCCCCGGGGAACTCCAGTACTAATTGGGATGGGAGTGGAAGTGACGTCCACGATCTTAACTGATTGGGTTCTGCCAATAAGGCCTTGAACCAGTTTGTGGCGGAGGGAGATAGGCCAGTTGCCGGGAGTGAATCAAAAGCCTTGGCCAGGTCGACAAAAATGGCAGAGGTAATTTGGCCATTATCCATCCTGGTTAGGATGGAGTCTGCAAGCCACAGGAGAGAGGTGGTGGTTGAGTGGGTTTTCCTGAAACCAGACTGGAAAATGAAAAAGAAAGGAGGTGTCAGACAGAAAAGAGGTAAGTTGAGAGAGGACAATGTGTTCTTGTAGCTTGGCAAGGGTAGGGAGGAGAGAAATGGGGTGATAGTTGCCGGGGGATGAGGGGTCACCCCCTTTGGGAAGAAGGAGGACAACTACATGTTTCCATGAAGAGGGGACTGAGGCAGTAGAGAATGAGAGATTTAGGATTATTGAGAGGGGGAAGGCAATGGCTGAAGCAGAGAGGGAGAGAAGTTTTGGGTCAAGGCCATCAGGGGAGGCACCTTTAGGGGGGCTGATGGTGAAAAGGGCACTTAGGGAATCATTTGGGGTTACAGTAGCGAAAGAGAATGGGAGGTAGGAGAGTGATGAAGGAGCACACCAGTAGAGAGTGGGGAAGGGGATGGGTAGGAGGGTAGGGATTTCAGTAGCTCAGTGGCACAGGAGATATAGTTGGAGTTAAATTCCACAGCTATGGCTGGTGGGTCAGATACCACTGAGTTTGGGTGAGATGAGGGAGTAAATAGGGCATGGACCACCTTCCAGAACTCTCAAGGGGAATTTATGTTGGTGATGAAGGCAGATTTGAAATATTCAGACTTGGTTAATCTTGTAGCCCTGGTGCAAGTATTTGGGAGCATGCGGTAGTTTGCAAGGTCACTAGGATGCTGGGTGACTTTATGACACTTCCGGGCTAGATCTCTAGCCCTGAGGCAGGCCAGAAATTTAGGGGTTATCCAAGGTAAATGGTTACCTCTGACTCTGGTTTATTTGAGTGGGGCAAAGGTGCTCCAGTTTGCAAGAAAGATTTCTTTCAAGTAGGCTAGGGCCTTATCAACCAGTCAGAAGTGGCAAGGTTACTCAGGAGAGGTTCAAGGTCAAGAGACTTGAAAGAATGTAGTTGTATGGTTTTGTGTGGAAATTTAGTTCTGTGGACTTTCCTAACTATGTATATTGGGTTATGGTCACAGAGTATCGGGGAGGATGCCAGAGATGATGATGCAGTGGGAGGTAAGGGCCCAGTCAAGTAGGGAGCATTGTTGTGTCTTGTGGTTTGGGTGGGTGGGTTTGGAGATCAGCTGGAAGAAGTTTAGGGCTCCAATTTCATTTTTAGTTTTGGTAATTTTAGGTGACAACCATTTTATATTGAAGTCACCTAGGATGAATAGTTCCCCAGAGCGAGCATGGGAAGTGATGGATGTTAGGAGGTCTAGCGCAACTGGAGGATGGACATTTGGGCGGCAGTATATGCCTGCTACAAAGATTGGGAGAGTGAAGGGGAGGGTCACATGGATAGCTAGGGCATCATGGGTCTCAGGATTGGAGGATGAGTAGATGATGGAATAGTGAATGGAGCCTATGACATAAATGGCCACACCATCACCCCTACCAGCACAGTCTTGCCTTAGCAGTGAGTAGCCAGGAATGGAGACTGAGTGGTCAGGAATAGTGCTCTTTAGCCAAGTTTCTGAGATGATTACAATGTCTGGTTTTAGAGTGCACACCATTGTCTGAATCTGGTCTATACTTTGCAACAAGCTGCAGGTGTTTAGATGTAGGATCTTTAAGTCCTTTGGGAGGGCTGAGAGAAGAGAGTGGGGGGGAGGTAACATAGAACATAGAAACATAGAAGTTGACGGCAGATAAGGACCGCAAGACCCATCCAGTCTGCCCATTTCTTTTTCTACCTTATAAATGTGCCATCGGCCTTTGCTCTGTCAGTGGCCTATCTATTCATACTCATTTGTATTGCTCCCTTATGCCTATCCTATGCCTGTTTGAAGCCCTGCACTGTATTCATAGCCACCTCTTGAGGTAAGCCATTCCATGCATCCACCACCCTTTCTGTGAAAAGAATTTCCTCACATTCCCCTTAAGCGGCCCCTCTAATCTCATGCTGTGTCCTCTTGTCCTGATATTTTTCTTATATTTAAACATGTTAGACTCTTTCAACTTGTTAATGCCCTTAAGGTGTTTGAATGCCTCGATCATATCACTTCTCCCTCCTTTGCTCAAGGGTATACATATTGAGCTCTGTTAATCTGTCCTCACATGTCTTCTGATGCAGTCCCTGCACCATTTGGTTGCCTTTCTCTGGACTGCCTCAATTTGGTTAATGTCCTTGTGAAGGTGTGGCCTCCAATACTAGAAGCAGTACTCTAGATGGGGCCTAACCAGTGTCTTGTAAAGAGGGATTATTACCTCCCTCTTAGGACTTGTGATACCCCTACTAATACACCCTAACACCCCCTAGCCTTACCTACTGCTTTAGAGGTCTGCTTGGATGATTTCAGGTCATCAGTGATGATGATGCCCAAGTCTCTTTCTTCCTTTGTGACTGCTAGCAACTTCCTCCCAGCCTATAGGTGGCTTCAGGGTTTCTCTTCCTATGTGCATGATCTTGCACTTCTTTGCATTAAATCCCAGTTGCCACTCTTCTAACCATTTTGCTAATTTATCCAGATCTCTTCTCATTCTGCCCACACCATCTGGATCATCTACTCTGTTGCAGATCTTGGTGTCATCTGCAAACAGACAAGCCTTACCCTCTAGTCCATCTGCAAGGTCACTAATGAAGATGTTGAAGAGGACTGGCCCCAGGACTGATCCCTGAGGTACCCCACTTGTGACTTGCATCTCTTCTGACTGTATACCATTTACCACCACTCTCTGTTTTCTGCCCGTCAACCAGTTTGCCACCCAGTTGACCAACTTCTGACCCACCCCAAGCCTACCCCAGCTTATTTATCAATCTTCAGTGTGGAACAGTGTCAAAAGCTTTGCTGAAGTCAAGGTAGGCGACATCAACTGCCCCCTCCCCTTGTCCACCACTCTGGTTACCCAGTCAAAGAAATCTATTAGATTAGTTTGACAGGACCTTCCTTTTGTAAACCCATGCTGTCTTGGATCCTGTGCCCCTATGGATTCCAGGTGTTGCACTATCCTCTCCTTAAAGATTGCCTCCATAATCTTGCCCACTACTGAGGTAAGACTGACTGGTCTGTAGTTCCCTGCCTCCTCCCCTGCTACCACTCTTGTGGAGCGGGATCACATGAGCCCTTCTCCAGTCTTCTGGGACCTCTCCTGTGTTCAGAGACTCACTAAACAGTTCTGCTAATGGCTCTGCTAATTCCACCCTTAGCTCCTTAAGTACCCTGGGATGTATGCCATCAGGTCCCATTGCCTGATCCATCCTGAGCTTAGCAAGCTCTTGTAGGACCCTTTCTTTTGTGAAGGGAGTAGTGCTCACCTCCCTCCCCCCCTGTGTCCATGGTGCTGAGCTGTGGGTCCTGCCCTACCTTCTCTTCAATAAATACTGAGCAAAAATATCTATTTAGAATAGATGCTTTTACAGGGTCCTCCTCCTCCTCACATGCTCCCTTTTCTCCATTAAGCTTAGCAATACCCCCTCTGGACTTTCTCCTTTCACTAATGTACTGTATCTATAGAAAGTCTTGTCACCTTCTTTTACTGTTCATGCTAGTGTTTCCTCAGTTTGGGACTTTGTCTGCCTTACTGCCTTCCCTGCTTCCCTTAGGGCAGTTTGGTGTGCCTCCCTATCTTCATCCCGCTGTGTTCCCTTATATTTCCTGAAGGCCAGCCTTTTGGCTCTGACCTTTTCTGCTACTGTATTTGAGAACCAAAGTGGTTTCCTTCTTCTTTTGCACTTCCTTTTCTGTCTAACACAATGGGATGTTGCTTCAAGTATTGCATCCTTAATGCTTGCCCACTTTGCCTGTACCCCCTCACCTGTGTTTCTTTTTGCCAGGGCTAGCTTAACTCTGTTGGCCATCTTATTAAAGACAGCTCCTCTGAAGTCCCATATTTTTGCCTTGGAATGGGATGATTTAGATGTAGTAGCCAAATTGAACCATACCATTTGATGGTCACTGGCCCCCCAGGTGACCTTCTACCTGGAGATCTGTGATCCCTTCCCTGTTAGTCAGTACTAGATCTAGGATAGCCCTATCTCTTATGGGTTGTTGTACCAGTTGTTTGAGGCCCTCCCCCTGCAGGGAATCCACTATGTGTCTAGTTCTGGTAGATGTTCCTGCTGGTATTGACCAATCTGTATCCGGCATGTTGAAGTCTCCCATTATCAGAACCTCCCTTAAGCTGTCATGTTTGTATATCTTCTAACAGTAATGTGTCTATGTCCTCCCCTGGTCTGGGGCCTGTAGACAACCCCGTTCTTATGGCTGTCCCATTTCCTGTTTCAGGGTGACCCACAATTCTTCTGGCTCCTTATGTGTATTCTGAATTTCTGTAGCTTTGATATTTTCATTGACATACAGGGCCACTCCTCCCCCTTTTCACCTCGGTCTCTTCTGAACAATACATAGCCAGGTACTGAAGTCTCCCAAGTGTGGTTACCGTGTAAACCATGTCTCACTTATTGCTACTATGTCCAGTTTAGCCTCTGACATAATTGCCCGCAGGTCTGGATCTTATTTCCCAGGCTGTGAGCATTTGTGTACATGATTTTCCATTGGCCAGATTTTGGTGTGTTAGTTGTTGGGTGAGGTTTGACATTACCCCTGTGCGTCGTATGGGGAGACAAACCTTTTTTCTTACCTGGTAGTAGGGGAAGAAGCACCAGAGGAGCTAGGGGCAATAGGGCCTGGGTTGGTGTGGATATCCCCAGAGGAGAGCAAGAGGAGAGCGAGTATGAGAAAGTGGAACTTAGGGGATTGTGAAAGGGCTAGTGAGGAGGTTGAGAGTTTTGAGAAGGGAGTGGATAAGTAAGGAAGAAGAAGGTGGAGAACCACAGTGAAAGTGGACACCGTTTTCAAAGCCACATAAGGAACAGTGATAGAGTGAGACCATATTTAAAATGGGGGGCAGGGAGTGATAGCATGAATGTGAGTCGGGGATTGGAGATAGTAACTGATGGGGATGGGAGAGTTATTAGGAATAGATGGGTAGTGAGCAAGTGGAGGTGGTAAAGAGAGGGATATGAGCAGAACAAGGGGGAGAGAGGAGAGTATGGGATGCATTGTTTATAAAGGCAGCAAAATTAGTGAATAACTGATTTAGGAACAGGAAGGAATTTGTAAGCAGGAAGTGTGGGGGGGCTGGTCATATGGAGGGATAGCTGTAGTTTAGGAAGGTGTCTATATGAATAACAGGCAGGGATCGCTTTAGAAAAAGATTGTGTCCCTCTAGTGACTATATAGTATAGCTTACTAATGGTAAAATGGACACAAAAAAATGTAAAGAAAAAGTGATAGAAAAGGGAGAGGGCAAAACAAAATATTCTTTTCAGGTTAACTTAGACAAAATTATTATGAACTGAACTATAATTTCCTTACATTATACAGTCAAGCACTTGCAATATACAGTGATTCAAATGGTAAGCACACAGTTACAGCAAGGTACACACAATACAGTTAGGCAGAGGGGTGAAACTGAAGTTAAGACTCGGGCTGGGAGTCATACAGCAAAATATCAGCAGTAAAATAGGAAGAGAGCCAATCAGGAGCCCGGATTGCCAGCGCCAACCAATCAGGAGCCCTTTGTCACCCACTCAAAGAGATCTTTTATTATTTATTTATTTATTGAAATTTGTTGACCGGGTAGGCCCACTGAGACAACAAAGTCCCTTTTTCAGGGGCGACCCAGAATTAATTACAGATTACTGACACAAAAGCATACAATAGACAAAAGTAGTTCAATTAATTGCATAGGTACATTCATAGGTGGTATTACAGAACAAACAGAGAGCAGTTAGTAATTAGAAACAGGACAAAAACTGGTCCAGACTAAGGAATGTAAGGGGCACCAGCCATTCAAGTGCAACAGCACTGATTGACTACCATTAAGTGAGATTTTAGGGCTGTTTTAAATGAGTACAGAGTAGAGCAGTTAGCCCCAGCTGCAGGTAGACTGTTCCAGAGTGACGGGGCAGAAATGGCAAAGGATCCGTCACCAGCTTGGGTTCGAGACCTAGGGACTTCCAGGGCAGGATAGGCAGTGGACCTCAGGTCATGTTTGGCTAATTTGTATAGGAGAAGTCCATTTAGACTAGGAGGAGCCGGGAGCTTGGCTGTTTTGAAGGTCAGGCAGAGTGTAAGGAATGCAAGCCTGGCCTCAAGTGATGGCCAACTCAAAGGGGTGAGAACATTGCAGTGGTGATCATGGGGGTGGGCAGAGGCTGCAAAGCGGGCAATTTTATGATAGAGTACTCTGAGTTTGTTGAGATCCGAGCCCCGAAGCGGTTGAAGTGCGGGAGCACCATAGTGAAGCACTGGGAGAATGGTACCAGTGGTGATAGCCAAACAGGCTTCCCTGGAGAGGAATCCTCCAAGTCTATATAACAGGCCAATTCTTTGATGGAGAATTTTGGTGGTAGCCTCAATGTGCGGGCTCAGGGTTAGCTCCTGATCCAGGTGTACTCCATGATATTTTGTGGATGCACAGACCTCAAGTGGAGTCCCGCTGGCTGAGAAGATCTGTAGGAGGTTTGATCTATTGGCTCCTAACCACTTGGAACTGAAAAAGATGGCCTTGGATTTCTTGAGGTTAAGGACTAGTTTCATGTCCACTAGTCACTTTTCCACCTCTCTGAAGTCCTTATTGAGGTTCTGGCCTAGTTGACGTAAATCCTTCGAGCTCCTATAGATAATGGCACCGTCTGCATACAGTTGGATGCTGGCCCCACCACAGCGCTTCGGCATGCTATTGATGAAAATAGTGAATAGCAGGGGTCCGAGGATGGAACCTTGGGGGACTCCTTGGCACACTGACTTAATAGTAGAAGATGTGCCCTTCCATTTTACCAGCTGCTGCCTTCCACAGAGGTAATGATGAAACCAGGAGGAGGCAAGTGGATCAAGTCCAAGGTGCTGAAGACAGGAAACAAGGAGATCGTGGTTCACCAAATCGAAGGCTTTCGTAAGATCCAGGTATAGGGCACCAGTGGCTAGACCTTGATCCATAGCCCCAAGTACATCTGAGGTGAACTTGACTAGGGCAGTGTCAGTGCCATGGTTTTTCCTGAAATCATGTTGCACTTCTGTAAGCAGATTATGAATTTCGAGGTAATCAAGAATCTGTCTATGCACCAGTTTTTCCAGCGTTTTCGCAAGCACACTGAGGATTGATATAGGATGGTAGTTTTCCATTTGGCCTTTATCACCACCTTTGTGAATGGGGATAACGGTGGCCATTTTTCATTTGGTGGGGAATTGCCCAAGGAGGAGGGATTTGTTAAACAGGTCCCTTAGTGGAGCTGCAATAGTCATCGCAGCTATTTTCAGAAATTTAGGCTCCAGATTATCGACCCCAGGAGTGGCATCTGGTTTGATGGTGTTTAGAAGGGTGAGGACATCCTTCCGTGTAACCAGGCGGAAGTGGAAGTTGGGGACAGTATGGGTGGGAAGCTGAGAGAAATTAGTGTTGCTAGGTGAGGGATCAGTATATTTGTCAAGGTCAGTGAAGAAATTGTTAAAAGCACTGGCTAACTCCACCGGATCAGACATTAGGTTGCCTTCAACTGCGATGCTCTGGGGTGCTTCAGCTGAGTACCCCTTCAGGAGGCAATTTATTTGCGATCAGAACTTTTTTGGGTTTGCCAGGTTTGATGTTTGGAGTCTTCTAATGTAGGCACTTTTAGCATGTTTAAGCTCTTTCTTGCAGCTGTTGCAAAGAGTTCTGTATAATTGCCAATCAGCATGAACTCCTGAGCATTTGTAATTGCCCCATGCCTTGTCTCTGAGCTTCATTTGTTTTCTCCTATCCTGATCCAGCCAGTATGCACATTTGCCACTGACTCTCCGTTGTTTAAAGGGGGCATGCTTATTAAGTACACTTAGGAAGTTGTGGGCAAAGTAATCAAGAGCAACATCAATGTTATCGAGATTGTTAAGGTCCCCCCAGTGTATCCCTCTCAGATCCCGAAGAAAGTCATTGGGAACAAATCTTGACAAGTCCCGGGCTAGCACGATCCTCAGAGGAACATTTGGCAAGTTATTCCTCCAGATGCAAAAGACAGGAGCATGGTCGCTGAGAGAGTCAGGCATCAGGCCAGCTGCTCTGCATCTATCGGGATGGTTAATCAGTATCCAATCAAGAAGAGTATGGTTTCCAGTCTTAGTGTTCGGCCTCGTAGGTTCACTAATAACCTGCGTAAGGGACACATCAGATAGCGAGGATTTGCTAAATACATTGCTCAGCCAGTTTAAATTAAAGTCACCCATAAGAATAAGGTCCCCCACAGGGTTACTAGCCAGTTGCCCAGTGAGGAACTCCAGTTCACTTTTAGCCACCTTAGGTGGGTTGTAGGTGCATCCAATGGTTAAGGATTTCGTCCCACCCAGAGTGAACTTGATTAGAAGACACTCCGAATCCCTACTATCCAACCAAGATGGACTGATATTAAAGGCGTTCAGGGAGTTCCATACGTAAATAACCACTCCTCCTCCTTTTCTATCATTTCTGTCTTTCCAGAAAACAGTGCATCCAGAGATGTCAATCTCATGAGTGTGTATGTAGGGTTTGAGCCATGTTTCTGTGACTCCAATGACATCGGG
Source organism: Neoceratodus forsteri (assembly GCA_016271365.2). Classification (NCBI taxonomy): domain Eukaryota; kingdom Metazoa; phylum Chordata; order Ceratodontiformes; family Ceratodontidae; genus Neoceratodus; species Neoceratodus forsteri. The sequence goes on from CM028134.1 coordinate 561,337,233, forward strand.
GGAGTAGAGATCAACACAGGCCTCAAGCTCATGCAATTTGGGTCTTAGACTGCAGATGTTCATTTGCACTATCTTCAACCCTTTGGACAGGTTCCATGCGGGGTCCAAGGGGGAGGAGATTCTGCAATTGAGAGGCCCAGGATTCAATTCAATATCTCCTGCCAGGTGGAGGACAAGTTTACATAGGTACCAGAGCAGGTAGGGTGTAGGCCATTTGGGTCATCCCGGTGCATCCATGAGGTAAAAAACAAGCTTGTAGCAGTTCCTCTTAGCCCTAAGCCCTAGGAGTGTAAGCAACCAAGGAGGGTAGGTGTCTGCTGAGCAGAAGGAGATGGATAGAGACCTGCACTCATTTAGTTTACTATAGTTAGGAGCAGGGCAGAGGGAGAGACTCCAGTCCAGGATGAGAAGGGAGAGTAAGAGGCTGGCAGGAGCCAGCAGGTCATATGAAGGCATGATTCAAAATGCTGACAACCAGAGTTATACAGGCAGGACCAGGGACATTAGTTGTGGTACCCAACCAAATATTCAGCCCACAGCACTCCCTGAAGTCAGCTAAGGTTAGGATGCAAATAAAGTCAGTTTCTCAGGAGTGGGGACACATAGTCATACTAAGACCACAGTAATGAACCATATACACCATCACTACCTCCACTAGTATAACAGCAGGAAAACTGAGCTGGCAAGTCCCCATAGGCTAACCCCCAGTTTAGGTATGGCCACCCGGCCAGGGACCCCTAGCAATACATGGAAGAAGTAAAGGAATGGTAACCAGTTAAAACAAACTGTGTAGTAGAATGCAGACTACTACATGTACATATCAAAGAACAGTCAAGTCCCGGCCTCAGGCATGCAGGACCATTAGCATTTCAGAAACATATCAAGCACAACCCCGGGGGGCGGGGCATAAGTCTATATAATATGTCCACAGAGAGGGGCTGGGTGGGGGCGAAAAAAATCAAAAGCAACACTAGCCGGAAAGCAGAGCCCTGACTGGCACAGTCCTTGCAGAGATATTAGTTCAGCTAGCTTAATTCAGCCCCATGGCTCTCGGTTTTCTGCGGTTTCGCCCCGATTTCAGTCAAAGGTTCAGCAGCTCCACTGAGCTGGGGCACACAGGAACGAGTGACGTCCTCTGTGAGTTCTGATGAACTCCGACTGCATGGAGGGCAAGAAAGGCAGCCTTTAAGTAGCCAAGGAGACCGGGCGAATCAAAAGCAACACTAGCCGGAGAGCAGAGCCCCTACTGGCACAGTCCTTGCAGAGATATTAGTTTAGCTTTTAGGCCATCCTCCTACCAGGTTATCCTGGAGGCATTCACCCATCTTTACAAAATCTGCTTTCTTGAAGTCCAGGACCCTCACCCTTGTGTGGTCTGATTCCATAACTATCCTTATATTGAACCACACCATACGGTGATCACTGGTCCCCAGATGGCCTCCCATCTTGATGCCTGCAATAATGTTCCTCTTAGTGAGTACCAGGTCCAGTATTGTCCATCACGAGTGGGTTCTCTGACTAGTTGTTGAGGAATGTTCCCTGCAGAGAATCCGAGATGTCTCTGCTTCTAGCTAAAGCCACTGCTGGAAAAGCTCCAATCGATATCTGGCAGGTTGAAGTCTCCCACCAGCAGCACCTTCCCCTTTTCTGCAATCTTGCAATGGCTTCTTCAAGTACCTTATCTAATTCCTCCCCCTATTCTGGAGGTCTGTAGCTCACTCCAATGCGAACAGTGGCTCTACTGTCCATTTCCAGGGTGACCCACAGTACCTCTGCCTCCCCATGTAACATAAAGAAAAATGTTCCCACCACCAGCATCTTGGAACTGCATTTATATAAAATGCAGATCAAATCATCCAAGGATGAACCCAAACCACTGTCTAAGGTAACAGACAAGCGCTATATGCAAACTGTTTACATATCAAGCAGACAGTAAATCTAAACTATAAACACTGCTATATTGGAACCTCTGTGCTTCTTCAGAATCATAGAATGTTGTTGTCAGAAAATAACTGGTGGGTGCAACTAGTCTGCTCTATTTCCCCTGCCTGACACAATGCCATGGCTGCTATATGGTCACAGATGTCCCTCCTGAGACACCATGGTAGGAGGCAGTGTAGTGTAGTGGTTAAGGGCACTGAGCTACAAACCTGGAGACCTGGGTCAGAAACTCATTAGCCCCCACTTGCATACTCTGTGTGGTCCTGAGCAAGTCATTTTACTTCCTTGTGCTACCAGGTCACACCTGGAAACAAACTCTGGCTTAGTGTACCTTTCCTGGTTAAATAATTTCCCCATTCCGTTTCCCTACTCCCTTACCACTGTTTGTTATACTCTTGTGTCAATGCCATACATGTTTGAAGCTCTCCACTGTCTTTTCCCCTTCCACTTCTTCTGGCAGGCTGTTCCAGATGTCCACCACCCTTTATGTGAAGAAGTATTTCTTCACATCCCTCTAACCCCGCCCCCCCCAAAAAAAGATGCACAGCATGGCCAGTGTTCTGGAGCTCTTCCTAATGTGAAAGAGAATCCTCTCCTGCACCTTGTTGACCCCTGTGAGGAACTTGTAAGCAATAAGACACGATGGGGTGTGCATTACGGTGTGATAACCGCACTCCTAGGGGCGTAGTTAGGCACGAGGCCGTAGGCCGAGTGCCGGTCGCCCCAGGAGTGCGGTTATCACACCATAATGCACACCCCGGAGTGTCTTATTGCACTTATAAAATGGCCCTTTATTTTTAAAAGCTGTTTTCTTATTCAGAAATGCATTTTTAAACATGTAGAAATGTAAGTTAATATGTGTAGTGAACATAAAGTAGTCCTTCCGCCTACTGTTACTAGCTTAAATTAGTGGTATAATTAGTAACAGTAATGATAATGGTATTAATAGTGACAGTGATTAAACTATCTTAGTTTTAGTGGTTGATGTTTTATAGGTTATACTGTTTGTGTCTCCCACCCTGCCAAGCCGTGAAATATCAGGTCATGTTTTTATTTTCCCCTTTTTCTCAGTTAAGACAGTGTTTTATCCTGGCCAAAGTTTAGAAGCATGGCTCAGAGCGAACTGACAAGTCCATCAACTTCATTCTCCCTGTTCTTGCCTGACTCGCTCACATTAAGATACAGCAGTGCATAAAGAGACAGAAAGCCAATAAACAAGTTGCCAGCACAGAGCAGGGCTTAGCAGTTTGAAAATCGCGAAGTGGGAAGTTGCTTTGTAGAGTGTCTGCTATGGGATACACTTGCTATGAGTCAAGCGGGCTGCTTTAAGCAGTGGTTTTCGAATCAGCTTTAAAAAAATCATCTAACTGCTTTGGCAGGGAAAGACTGTTTGACCACCTTTATGGAGACAAAATAGATCCCTTTATGAGTAGTTTACATTAGAGAGCAAAGGTCTGCCGTTGTCCGGTGCTGGTTGCAGTTTTAACCACATTGTGAACCAAACGTATACTGCAATTCCTTTAAAACAAAATGGGAAGTCTGGCACGCTGACACTTCCACCCGCTTGACTCACCACCTGCCCTCGTCTCACTCTCGTAATTAAAAACAGTTGTAAGTTTGTTAATTGAGTCACTGAACAACTTGTTACTGCAGAGGAGAAGGTGGCAGTTTTGAAAACCATGAAGCAAGGCACTGCTCTGTTCGGTGGCCAATTAAGGTCATGCTCGCTACCAGCAAGCGGGCTGGTGTCTGCACATTTGATTAGAAACCCCAAAAATGTTCTTCCTGCTGTTTGGGGGTGGGGGTCCCAACTAAAATCATCAACGGAAATGGTAGAAAATTACCGCCTGCCAGCTGAAGAAGAAATGTAAAGTTGCTTTCTTGTCATGACGTTAGCGGGCTAAAAAAAATGGCAACGGCAAAGTTATGAAACATTCTGAATAGAATGTTTAAAATGAATTAATGAGCCATCACATTCTGTTATCAGGTTGTTTTACTAGACCTAGTTATTTATAGTGCAACATTGTCTCATATTGCACTATAAATAACCAATCAGATTCATCAATTGGTCTCTGCCATTTTATAAATAGGTCTTAGTCATGTCCCCTGATGCTCTCCTTCCCTCTAGGGAGTACAAGCTGAGTTCATGCAGCCTCTCATCATACAGATGATCATGCAGCCCCACACACCACTTTAGCAGCCCTCTGGACTGTGTCCACCCTGTTGGCATCCTTGCAGAGGTGAGGCCTCCAGAACTGGACACAGTATTCTAGGTGAGGGTCTCACAAGTGACCAATACAGAGGCAACACCACTTCCCTTCTACTACAGATCCCCTGCTATGTACGCCACAAAATTCTGTGAAGAAAGCTGAGACTGCCACACTGAGATTGCAGTTTGGTTCTTAAAATCTGGACAAATAACAGAAAAAGGAGTCAAGCACCCAACCCAAGGACCAATATAAGCATAAAACTATTTATTAACAAAGCGCAAAGTGCTATAACTACTGGCTTAATACACCATTATGGTGCGTAATGGCTGAATCAGCTAACGCCACCACATAACGTCTGCCATAAGGAGTACATCTGCTGACATCAGCATAGCAGGTTGACAACACACCCAGTAAATCGTGTTTTTACTTCTCGTTAATAAAACATGAGAGTAAAATGGTAGACTGGCTCTTCACACATTACCAAGAACATTACAAGCATGTTAGAGTATGTATCTCAAATAGAATAAGCTGCCATGAGAATAGCATTGTTGAAATGTAGTGGGGGGGGGGCACTGCACTTCTCTGCAGATCAGTAGTGGGTTCAGGAGACTTTCATCTCTAGATCACTGGTTTGAACCCAGTCAAGATGAGTAGTGACCTAAAGCCATTATAATCTGATGGCTGTTCAGTGGCCAAAGGGGAATGAGCTGTGGATGATTCTCATTCAGATTCCTTGTAGACAGGTGTCCCCACCACCCATATAGCTAGCAAGATTGGCACTAATTGGTACCCTTGTTGGCAGTATCACATGAGAAGGCAAGGGCTGGATTGGCACAGCATTTGCATAATCCTCTCACCTAAATGGTGGCCCTTCCATGACAGGGGTCAGACACAATTGTGGGCAGTATAGAGATGCTTACATTATAATGCCCTGTTAAGCACATATGTGGATAAGCAGGGGGCTTTTATCTTCAGTGGTGTTAATCAGGCACCTTTCATACCAATTAAAACTCATGACACCAAAATAAACTAGAAAACAAATGCTGTTCTCCTTGCTAGAGTACCACAAGTGTCTGTAGGGGCTAATATTACATTGAGCATTGTCTATCTGACTAGAACTGTTGGATTCCTGCCTTTTTTTTTTTTAGATAATATTTTAAATGTACTGACTCATTTTAAACTAAATAATGTTTCTGTTAAAAGTGTATTGGTGCATAACAACTGTATTTATACAATGAAAATGCATTTACAGGACACTGCCATATCGATTTAGCTCCAAGCTTGAATAAAACAAAATTAGGTTCTTAGCACTAACAGTTTCAAAGTTTACCCTTTTCAAATAAAATATATTTATAAAGGGCTAATGTTGTATAGAAGTGGATATGAGGGGATTTCTTAGGGTCTGATCATGGATTTTAGTTTTCTTTTTTTGCGCTATGTCCACTTTACTGCTGTACAAGGATGTGTTACTTCTTTATATATTTTTTCCCAGGAGAAGGTACTGTTATGTTTTCCACTGGCCGACTGGATGTTTTGTAGAATACAGTATGCATTTTTATAAAATTAGATAAAATTTGAATTAAAAAAAAAATGGGCTAATGTTGGAAATATTAGGGATAGTAACTTCTTGTAAATGAATGCATGGAGTCAGCTTGACCTGGTTGTGTCTTTTCATGTATGTCAACACACATCAATGCATTTTACAAATAATGTTATGTTTGAAAGTGTATAAAGTGCACTGATGTACAGTACTGTAAATTTACATAAATAAAAGTGTACTGTACCAATTTAATGAAACTATAGCTACAGGACACAGCCAGGTTAACCTGACTCCATGCTTTAACTTTCTTTTCCTTATAGTTTGAAAGTCTGACCTTTTCAAATGAATTATCTTTAAAAAGGTATATCTGCCTGTGGCCTGGCTGTCAGTGCAGTGAAGGCAGTGCTACTCACAATACTGTAGATCTGGGTTTGAGACTGAGCCCAGGTTGTCAAGGGCCAGCCAGGGGTGGAGGACTGAACATCGCAGAAGACAGTCTCTTCCTTAGCAGAGGGAGAATAGCACTGCTATCTGGGTGACCAAAGGTGGGGGTGTAGCTTGAGAGACTTGTGTGGGGGTTGGGGTACAGCCTGGTCACACAATTCCATGTACATGCCATGGAGCCCTTGTCAGCTGTGTCCCAAGGGCAAAGTAAAAACCATGTAGAAAGCCTTTTTACACAGCAGCGGGACACCAGCACTCTTGAGCCCTTCACTCTCAACTGTCTTCTTGTCCCCACTATGCTACATAAACCTCAGGGTGTTTGGGGCTAAGAGTGCCCCCACATTAATCCAACATGAAGAACAAGTCCCCTGTGTACCCCCAAGGAGGCCAGGTTCTGTAAATCACCATGAAGGGTGGCAGATGGGGATGGGAGGCACAGTAGCCTGGCAGAGGTGGCCTGCACTGGCAGTGAGGGAAAGAAGAATATATTTAAACAAGTCTATCTTTGGAATGATCAGTGTTAGGAACTTAATTCTAGACTTACAGGTAGTTCAATATGGATAAGACATGTTGATGTACTTTCAATATATCAATATACAGGAAAGGTACTTTTACTGTATCAATACAGTATTTTTTTATTACATTAATGTGCAATGATGTGTATCACTGTAGCAAAACTGTATCAGTAGGACACAAACATAACAGCCCAGCTCCAAACTTTAAAAAAATTAAGTTTCCATAATCTCTGGTTCTAAAGTTTGCCCTTTTATAATAAATTATCTTTATGCAAGCTAATTTATGAATTGTTAGGGCAAAACACCTACATTTCAAATTAATACTTGGAGTTTGATCAATATGAATACACTCTGTTGATACACTTTCAAAGTATGACTCTATAGGGCTAGAGTTTCAAAGCTCAAATGTTGCTGCATCTCTATCTAGATGCAGCAAACCTGAGGCACCCATGATGTGATAGATCATGCGCCATATTTACATCATGTGCATGCACGTTTTCCACAGTTTCCACAATCTATAGTGATATATGTCACTTATGTGACCTGTGTGTCATTCTAAGTACTGCAAATCATGGCAACTGTGCACAAAAGAGAGACCACTTTTTAAGAAGTCAGCCATTCCAGGGCAAGCACGGGACAGGCAGCTGGAATGTGCTGCAACCTGTGGGGGAATGTTTGAAAATCATATCCAATACTTTTTTTATTGATATATGGTATCAATACATTTCTTACATCAATATATAAAAAACTATCATGATAAAAAAAAATGTAAGAAAAAGTTTTTTTTGGTTTGGTTTTGGTTCACATTGAACAAAAAACAAGCAAACAGTATGGTAGTTGCTATGGTCTAATTGCAAAACCATTTTTATTTATTTATTTAAGTTTCAGAATTACAAATCTTTGAGTCACAGACTCATTTACAAAGGCTCCACGTCAAACAATACAATCACACAAAAAGACAGGTTCAATGAAGATATGGTACAAGTAAAACAAACAGAATTTGGTAATGGATAGCTGAGGGAGCAGCAACATGGTATGGTGAGGTATGCATTGTACAAGAGAGAATACTAGGTTAAGGCAAATACAGATGCAGATAACAACATATGAGACAAGGCTTTAGAGAAAAACTAAAGTACAATACTAGACAAGTCAAATACAAGGTAAAGAGGTGAAGTCTGAACAGGTGGTGCACAATGACCTGCAGGAATTTCAACCAGTAAGCAGAGAGAAACTAGCAGGTAACAATCTGAGCAGACATGGTCAAATTATGCACAATTTGGGACAGATTAGCTTGGTAAAGGGGGGGGAGATGGACGGATGAATTAAGTGCAATCATAGGAGCTACCAGCTAGGAGATACTGCCATAGCCGAGATTTGAATGACTTCATTTTTCCCCTCTGATAACCCTATTAAGGGAATGGCAGACACCGCAGATGCAGCTGATCCACCCAATGCATTTCACATCTGATGGCAATAATATTTTTGATAACGTGACATCAGACGTGAAATGTTTCAGGCAGATCCATTGCGTGGGGATCTCTACCTGTTTTAAACATGTTCCTGTTTTTCATGCTTTGCACTAGAGACTCTGTAAATGTTTGCACTAAATAAAGTAGCTCATTGTATCAATACAGAGTTGCTAGTGCTTGCTTTAATGGCAGTGGGTGCCCTGGTGTGTTTACCTCTTGGAATAGTATTGATTATCAGTGTGCACCTGGTCCACAGTGCAGCCCTTTCTTTGTTTTCTGGACTATAGTACCATATCAGTGCTGACTGCCAAAGGCAAAGGATGCATTGTGTTAGACGCCAAGGTGTAGAACTCCAAGAGATGCTGCCATTAAGTTTCCCATCTCCCTGGAGCAGCAAGAGGCCAGACGCACTACGGCAGTCATCCACCCTCCTCCCTCCCTCCCCAGAAACCATGTTGCCTCCCAGGACAAAGCTCAGCCTCCTGCAGACCTACTGTGACTCCAGGATCAGTAATTAAAAATGGGCCCCCCCCATAACACATACTAACAAGGGGTGAGAGAAATGGATCATCGCCAACTTCAATTGGCTTCGAGCTGAAGTCTGAATGTTGTGTTCAGCTTTGACTCCCAGTGCCATAGCTGGTGCAGGATAACAAAAAAACAAAAAGTACAAATGGGGGATCCCTGTGGTCAGCAATGAATATGAATTGCTATAGCTTACTTGCAGCAGGTGCTGTTGCTATGCATCTTTATTTTTATTTATTTCGTTTTCGTTGACTGGGTAAGTGCACTAGACAAATTCTGCCTATTTTCAGGCACAACCCGTGGGGGAAGGGGATACAGATGAATGCCAACTGACCTTGAACCAGATGAAACTGTTGTGGATTACTGTGCTGTGGTGCTGTGACAGAGTCTGCAAAGCCTATTAAGACTGCCATGGCCTAATGTGAGCTACAGTAATAGTTAGTATTCATTGCAGACCTCAGGGGGTATATATCCCCCTTGGAGTATTGACCCGCTGCTTCACCTCATGCAAAATACTATATTGTTTCTTGCAGTGCCCTAGGTTTTACAATGATTTTCTTTATTATGATTACTATTTTATATTATCTTTTCTATTCTATTCTCTTTATTATGCTTTTAAACATGAGATAATAGTAACATAATAATGATAGTGATATAAAATAAATATTTTTTATGTCATATATGTTTTTTAAATGACAAGAAAACATGGTTTGTGATGATGAATGTTTTGTGTTTAGAAGAACTAGTCGACTTCTGTGTTTTTTATTTTAATGTTATTTTATTAATATCAGTCTATTTATATATCAAGAAAATAGGTGCATGGATAGCATAATAGTATGCTTCATCAGGCTGCTGTTTCTACAGTAGGTACACACTCGCTCACTGACAAAGGGCAGCTGGCAAAGATGGTGGGCTGCAACACTTGCCATCTCTATGAAGAGATCAATGTTAGATCTTGCCGGGTATGGTGATAAGTGCTACTGTGGGGAGGGTGCTAAATGGATGGGATGGGGCGGTGTGTGTGTGAATAAGATCCTGGGGATGAAGGGTCCCCCAGACTGCCAAGGATAGGTTAGATTAAAAAAAAAAAAAAACTCACATTCACTGTAGGCTACTGAATCTCCCACTGCTGCAGTCCTCCTCTGATGTCAGCAGCAGGGGAGTCTGGCACTTCTGGTTACAGGAAATGTCAGTTTACAAGTCAATGATATTAGACTGATACAGTCTACTATACTACAGTAATCAGTAGGTAAAAAAAAAAGTGTTTTTGCATACGAAGGGCTAATTGGGATCAGCCTCACACTTGGGTGCAATGCTGTTATTGCTGGCAGTTCCCCTTTAAGCAAATAGGCTAAATAAATAATATTTTAATCATCATGTTAGATATCTTGCTTTGTATCTGGTTGATCCTGTATCCCCCATGCCTACCATGCTGCTGAACTAACTCCCCTAGAATCCCCCGCGGCCAGCCCTGTGATGACAAAAGCAATGGACTAAGCCATGGGGAACATCTATGTGCTGACACTTCATTAATTAAGTAACTTTACAGTGACACATTTTTCATACTTAGTGTGCCTGTACCAATCACACTGACTCAATGAAATCAGTACCCGTAGACTAAGTACAAAAAATGCTCTGTAACAGTACTAACTTAATTAAAGTGCTGGCCTAAACACCCCGGATTAGCCCATCACCATATCATCACAGAGCTGGCCGAGGGAATAGGGCTATGGCAAGAGTTAGTTTTACGGCATGGCAGTGGGGGGGGGGGGCGTGCAGAATTAATCAGATACAAAGAAAGATACCTAACATGATAATCATTGAAAAAAATATTTTTTAGGCTGTTTGCTCAATTGGGACCACTAGGTCCCACAGCATTTACACAGGGGAGCTGAGAGTTCCTCATTAATTTCATTACCCAAGTTATGTGCTACAGCTAGTGCAGCTTTAATGTGCAGTGTTGTTTTGTACTATAGTTAAATCTTACAGTTTAATCTTTTCTGGGTGAGCGCTACAAGGTAGTCTTTACTCCTGTTTACTATGCTGTAGCTTAGTCTACAGCTACACCCTATCTTTGTGAGCACTGCAAGGTAGTTTTTATTCCTATTTTCTGTGCTATAGCAGAGTCTCACAGCTACACCCTATCTGGGTGAGCACTATGAGTTAAATTAGTTGTCTGGTACAGCTCTGTATGGGGATGGGTTCAGAGGTGAGGCAGTCAGTTGTGGCGGCTATGGGACACTTCTAGGATATGCTCCAGAGGAGGGGGCACTGTTCCATCTGCAGGACCTTGTCAGAGCTCCATGCTCAGCTGGTGGCAGCAAGGGTAGAAGAGTTTAAGCTATGTTATCAGCTCAGCTTGAGCCCACCCCCCACTTCCCCACAGACTCACTAGTCCAGGAGGGTGGGGAGGGAGAAGGGGACAGTACTAGCCATAAGGAGGTAGTCCAGCCCTCATTATCCAGACAGCAAATCACTTTGCACCCCTAGAAGAAGTTTAGGCACCTGACTGCTTGGCGGGGGGTGACTCCAAGTCAGTTTATGGGAAAGGACAGGACACCATGATGGCATCCAAGAGGACAACGTCTACCAGGAGAATATCATCAGTCAGGAAATCAGTGATTAGTGGGTGCAGAGTGTAATAGAGGGAGTTTGGATGGGGGGGATGATCTGGTGCCTTCCTGGAGAATTGGCCATCTGGGATGTAGACAGGATATAGAGGATGGTAGAAAGGAGCAGGGGGAGCTGGGAGTGCTGGTACACTTGGGAGCCAATGACCTGGTCAATCAATTGGTGGAGATGGTGAAGAGGAACTTGCATAGACAGGTGGACAGATTGGTGTTACACTCAGTCACCCCGGTCTTTTCCGAAGTCCTCCCTTCATGAGGCATGGAGGGAAAACAGGATCAGCTAAATTGTGATGTAATAGAGCATGCATCCTTTAAACTCCTCTATAATAGAGAAGCTTAAGGGATGCATCAGTAAATGAGGTTCCACTCTATAGAAGACTGGGGGACTTTTTGGACAGGAGATGTTTCAAGGATGATGGACTTCACCTGACAATAGAAGGAGCCTAGGCTCTGAGGCAGTAGTTTGACATCTATATCGGATATTTAAACTGACTGTGGGGTAGACTGTGCCTAGGGGAACCATGGTGGAAGGTGAGAGGAAGGGGATCCTAGCTAGTACTCCACATCTGGGGGCTTGTAGCAGCACAGTAGGTACAAAGGACTTGGTGAAGGAACATTTGAGAGGGGTGAATGCAAAGGGTGAGAGCACCGAGAAAAACAAGGGTATCAGAGGACAAAGAAAGCACAACAGTAACACTCTAAATTTACTGATCTACACTGCAGTTACAATGTAACTACACTGCAACTGCAATGTAGTTATATGTAAATACAGTGTAATTACCCCTGCTGCGTGTAACTCATGATTACCTACCTCACAGTTATACTGAAACTGACACCTAAAATGTGACCAGCACAAGGGCAGTGACAAAGCAGGATCAGAGGTCAGATGGAAGGGGGTATCCTTTAATGACAGGAGCCTAGGTAACAAAATCAGTGAGCTTCAAATGCCAATGGCAGACACTGGGATGGACTTTGTGGCCATCAAAGAAACAAGGCCTTTGGAAAATAACAACTGGGAATGGACCACCCCTGGGTACTCAATGTTCAGGAGGGATGCAGGAACAGGTAGAAGGGGAGGAGTAGTCCTTATTGTAAGGGATGGCATTGAGATGGTGGAAGATGGGTGTATCAGAGGTAGTAATGGGGAGATAGAGTCACTGTGGGTGCAACTCATGGCAGCCTCAGGTAAAAAACTGTGCTTGGGGGTAACCTTTACACCTACAGGGCAGGGGAGGAAATGTACTGAGAGCTCAGGGAAGCATTGAAAGAGGGGTAGCAAAGGGAGAGGTAGTGGTGGTGAGTGATCGGAGCCTGCTGGACATTGATTGAGATGTTCCAATGGCTAAGGCCTTGCTGGACATGTTCCAAAGCTACTCACAGCTGGTTAAGGAACCTGTCAGGCAGTCCATAATTCTCAATGTGGTGCTCACCAGCTCAGAGATGGTAGGAGTTGTGGGAGTAAGGGAGCCACTGAGGAACAACGACCATAACTTTGTTTGGTTTGAACTGGCTTTTGGGGCTGGTAAACCACAATCGAGAGCTGCAGTCATTTATTTTAGAAGGGCAGACTTTTATAGGATGAAGGAGCTGGTGAGGGATAAGTTTGTAGGGGTGGATAACATAGGTGGGGTGGAAGAGAAATGGGTGGGGCAATTGAGGGGGCCATTCTCAAGGCATAAAAGGTATGCATGAGAATGGTAACCAAAAAGAACAGGTTCAAGAGACCACTATGATTCTCAGCAAGGAACAGGGAAGCAGTGAAAGTCAAGAAAAATGCCTTCTACAAATATGAATAAAAGCAGGGGAAGAAGGAATCAGATGAATATGTACTGAAAAATAGGGAGGCAAAGAGGATGGCTAGGGACACAAAAGCAGACACAGAGGTGTGTATTCTGGAGGGGGTTAAGGCAGAGAAAAACAGTTATTCAGATATATTAGGGGAAAAAAAGGAATAGGTAGGGTGATGGTGGAGGGTTGACAAAAGGCTGCCATCCTTAAATGATTACTGTTGCTCAGTTTTCACTAGGGAGAACAGTGAACCCTTTCCAGAGAGTGGCACCAAACCAGCCACTAAAGGGTCCTGGAGATGAGGTAGCAAATATTTTCAAGCAAAAAGGTCCTAAAAGGGCTGGCAGCCCTAAAGATAGGTAAAGCCTTGGGACCAGTTGGGTTGCATCTGAAGGTACTTGGGGAATTGACAGAGAAACTGTCTGAACCCCTGCTTGGTCTGTTCAACAGCTCACCTATTAGTTTTACCACTGTTGCATGGAAGTTGATGTAGTCACAGGTCAAAGAGGACCTTATGGACTACTTAAAGAGCAACAGTCTCCGGGACAGTAAACAGCAAGAATTTGTGGCAGGGAGGTCTTGTCAGACTAACCATAATTGTTTTTGACTGGATGAAGAGGGAATTAGATAGGGTCACACTGTGGATCTGCTCTACTTTGACATCAACAAGGCTTTCAATTCAGTTACTCACAGACACTTGCTGAAGAAGATGGAGGATCTAGGTGTGGTTAAGGTCATAGTAAACTGGGTAGGTAACTGGCTAAAGGGGGGGCAGCAGAGGGTTATTATCAATGGGTTAAATCAGAAGAGTGGTTGGCCATGAGCAGGGTACATAGGGATCTGTCCTGTGTCGGCTCCTCTTTGGTATACAGCATTCAACAGCAACACTGGTAACAGAATCTGGGGCAGGTTTTGTCTCTTTGTAGATGACACTAAGCTCTGTGGAAGGGTGGATAGTAATAAGAGAATAGAGGAAATGCAGGGAGACTTAATGAAGGGGCAGGGGAAACTGTTTAACCAGGGAAGGCGCACTAAGCCGAAGCTTGTTTCCAGGTCTGACCTGGGAGCACAATGAAGTTAAGTGGCTTGCTCAGGGTCACAAAGTATGCGAGTGGGGACTGTGGGATTCAAATCCAGGTCTCCAGGTTTGTAACTCAGTGACCTTAACTACGCGCTATTGCCTTGTACAAAAACTAGAGGGGTGGGTCTAAGGTTTGGCAGGTGAAATCTGATGCCAAAATGGGCAAGGTAATGCACTTAGAGGACAAGAACCCTAGGACAGAGTACTGGATTGGAGGGTTGAGAATTAGCACTATGGCTCTGGAATGAGACCTTGGAGTTATCAGTGGCTCCCTAAAGCAATCAAGTCAGTGCAACAAAGTATACAGCAAGACAAGTAGAATGCTTGGACGTATCAGGAGGAGAAGAAGGAGGAATGACAGAAAGGGATAGGTAATACTTCCCTAGTGAGGTCACACCTGAAGTAGTACATCTAGTTCTGGAGTTCTCACCTTAGAAAGGATAAAGATAAGCTGGAGTCGGTGCCACACAGGATGACAAAAATGATTCAGGGCCAGCAGGGCAGATCCTATGAAGAGCGCCTTAAAGCACTGAACATGTACTCACTGGTGAACAGTTGGGAGAGAGGAGTTATGATGGAGACCTTCAAAGTTCTTAAAAGGAATTAACAAGGTTAACTGCAGGGAACTATTTAGCTTGAATACTAGCTCAAGGTCTCGTGGACATGAGCGGAAATTAGCAGAAGGGAGGTTCAAGAGGGGCATAAGGAACTAATATTTTACAGAAAGGGTAGTACAGTCTGCCAGGTGAGGTAGTGGGTGCAAAAATGGTTGATGGTTTCAAACAGGGTTTGAACAGAATAAAGGATATAGTGTTTGCTTGGGGTGGCAGAATCAGTGAGGAGAATGGGGAGGGCTCGGACCATGGAAGGACAGTAGGTCCCAGGGCTAAATAAAGAACTTGGGCAGACTGGATGTAACATAGATCTTTTTCTGTCATCACTGTCTATGTTTCATTGTCATTGTCTATAAATATGGCCCCACCCTGTCTCACCAAACTAACCATTTGAAAATGGGGCCTAAAAATAATGCAAGGCATAAACTACAGTATGATATAACTTGCTACAGGAAAGCTGCATGCTAGCCGAGGTATTATCAAGTGATGTCATGCTGATGGGATTTTTTTTTTTTTTTTTTTACACTGGTACATGTGACAGTAATCTTTGGATTGTTTTCCAAGGCAAAACTGCTCCAAAAATTGAAACTTGCAGCCTAAGGTGGTATAGATGGTCCAGCTGCAATATGTCTAGCATCTGTTTTCTAACAATAGCCACTGCTTTTTTTACATTCACTCCCCCACCCTCAATCTCGCACTTCTTAGGGAGGAGGAATTAGTAGTAGTATGTTTCTTTCTTAGGTGCCCAATCAGCATAATATACTGTATTATGTTACAAATTATGTAATCTCCGTTGTCTAACCTACATAATGTTTAACAATGACTACGTTTATAGCTTTTAACAGTAACTATGTATATTTTAAGTGTTTCTTGAAATTATGTGTACGCTGGTATGTATGATGGACCCCACCATAAATGAGCTGCGGCTCAATTGGGCTATCCTTTTCTTGTTCAAGAATAAATGATTACTACTACTACTACTATTACAATCCCGCAGGACAGGGTCTGAGACAAAAAAGAAAAAAGGGGGGGGGAAGGACCAGAAGAACAAGGAAAAGAAAATGTAGGGAGTGGTGCAATGCAGTGCCTTTTTTTTTTACCAATTATTTTACCAGGTGAGACACACTAAGCTGAAAGCTTGTTTGCAGGTGCAACCTGGGAGCATGAGGAAGTTAAGTGACTTGCTCAGGGTCACACAGTATGCAAGTGGGGGCTGTGGGATTCAAACCCAGGTCTCCAGATTTGCAGCTCAGAGCCTTAAACCACTGCGCCATACTGCCTGGCTGTGTGGTGGCAGTCTACAAGAAGACCTTCTGGAGGCTCCGGTGCTGTCCCATCTGTGTGCACCTCTCTGGGGGAAGGAAATAGGTCTCAAGGCACCAAGCAACACTGGCAGAGAGTGAGGAGAATGCCACGAGACTCAAAAGTCATGTTGGCAAGGAGTCAGAGGACCATCTTTCCCACCCAGGGACCACCTAGCCAGACACCACTACCTCAAAGGTTACCAGAAGGAAGGAGTGGTTGAACTAAGATGGGCTCAAGGAGGGCAGGGGTGGTAGTATCAGGAAGGCTGGGGGGAGTAGGTAACAGGCACACTCCTCCTCCAGTGCCACTAAGAAACTCGTACGCCATTCACATTCACGCAGGCGCAGGATTTCGGCGCCAGTGTTTAAATGCATTTTTTTGGCATTACCAGCACTCGGTTTTACTTAAAACATGGCCACTTTAATTCAATATAGCGCAAGACATTCTGCAAGTAACTCTTTAGTACAGGCATGTGAAAAACTGATGTTCATGCTGGCGCTCCGTGTCACAGGTGCGTTCTAGGCATACAATCTCTTCCGCGGGACGAGGTATTTTCGGCCAGGACGTTGTGACGCAGAAACATGGAAAAATTAAAAAAGACAGTAAGTGATCACTGTTATGGCATACATGATGCCCTTATTTGGGGGATAAGTCATAGATAGGTGCTTGAGTCCCATTGATGCAAGCAAACAAAAAAAAAGAGGGCCAAAGCTGACAGTGCCCCTTTAAGAAAAAGGAATTGGTGTCTTGATAACAATTTCTTTAGAAGAAGCTGTAAAACAAAGGAGCCATTTACTGTACAAAAATCTTGCAGCACGCTGACTGGGAAAATTTACCTAAAACTGCTATTTGACTGTCCATGCTATCAGCCCCATAGAGCTGCTCCAAGTTTGTTTATCTCTTACTCCAACTGGTCTAGGCCTAATCATTTCAAGGCTGAGAATAAAGTAATCGGTTTTGAAAGAACCCACGATTAGCATTCTATTTGTGATCTAATGAAGCGTATACTAATGAATTTGTTTTTAAACTGATCACAGTGTGCACACTTTTGCCCCTTGAGACAAAGAGAATCCTGATCCCCCAAGCATGGGGACAGTAGTATCTGAAGCCACCCAAACCTGGTGCTGTTTTGGGACCATCACCACCACTGGGTTCAAGAGATTCTGCTGGGGAAACAGTAGACCGTTTCTATTTAAGAAGATGTCATGAGGTAGGCTACCTCTTTTGTTCATGTTTCAGCAGCAAGAAGTGTCATGGAGTGTTTCTGGTCTGTAGCCCCTTTCACTCCCCACAACATCTGGTACCCCTAGACTTAGAGGTAATGGAGGGGTTACAGATGTGAGGGCTCATCTGGGATTTACTTCTTTGCACCCCAGCGTCTGGTGGCACTGCAGCTGATGGGGAGTCATTGGGGGGCCCTGGCTGGCTCGAAGGCCTGTGTCCATGTGGCACAGTTGTGGCAGGTTCCAGGCCTGTTCAGGAGCTCCTCGAGACCTGTCTCTGTCTCTCTCTCTCTCATTAGTGCCACTGTGGCTGGGACTGATCATGTGATGAGAGAGAGCAATAGTGATTTGCTGGCTCCGAGAAATGTTAAAGGGGAGCTGAGCCTGAGGCACCATTTTCTGCTTGGATACAGAGAGAATCGGCGAGGGTGAGAGAAACAGTGACAGCGAGGTGTCAACAAAAGTGAAAAGGTGTCTTGAGGACTGGTCAGGTTATCTTACTAGCAAAAGGCCATTGTGAATGTTATACACCCACAAAAAGGAGCCCCATGCAACCATTTCTACCTTCCTACTTACTTGGCTATGGAACTCAGCAGGGAAGGGACAGGCTGAGGAAAGGTGTGTAAGGTGTGGATTTTGAGGTGAAGGAGTCATCAAGATACCTATTTCTAGTGCTCTGCTGCAGTGTTGCACCAGGAGGAATTTTTGAGGGGAACCCCATGGGAGATCCTAGGTGTTATCCTGCTGGTATCTCAGTGGGCACAGTCTCCCTGTTGCCTCAAGTGAGCCTGGATCTTGGCACTGATGCCAGGTTGGAAGTTAAAGAGAGCAGCGACATAATGGTGGAAGTAAAGCAGAGGTCTCCAGATGTGAAGGTTGAAACAGTAGAGGAGATGACTGATGGTGGTGAGGGGGAGCCCAGCTCCACCCCGCTGGCTGTTAGCTATCCCCATGGCAGAGGGAAGGGCAGGGGTCTACAGTTGGCATTGGGAGATCCCCTAGGGCCCAGGGGGTCTTCATCAGGATCCCTGCCCGGTAACAGCGCACGTGGTCCATCAGTAGAAGGTGAAGCCCCTTATCCTTATAGTGTCCACCTTGTAATAAAGTTAGGGCTCACCAAGGTGGAGATAACATAAGAAGTCTGGGAAGATCCTGTTCCAGTGGTTACTGGAGGACCCCCCCCCCAAACACTACCAATTCTCAGATCATGAAATACAGCGAATGATCCCTAGGCCTTTCCACAGACCTGCCATACCACCCCACACCTGGCAGAGCAGAGCAAAGCCCTAAACGATCACATGGACAAACTTTTGAAGAGCGACCTGGCTAATGCAGAGTACAGAAATGGTGTGTGGCTGGAGCTGGAGGCTGCCTGATGAATCAGCATGAGGGAGTTACCTGAATGGTCGCAGGCTGAACGGTGGATCAGAAGCAGGATCTGCCTGGAATACCCCGCAGAAGAGTACCCATACATCTCTGAACACCTCTGGGACAACAGTCAAGGAAAAGAGGTCAGACTGGGTTTTTAGGGAAACGGTCAGCAAGCTGTAGTCCTAACCTGGAGGAACTGATCACCCCTCTCAGCAATTCTTCCAGAAAGCCCATGCCATGTGCTTCTCTGGCCCTTGGGCTGACCTTACTTTGTTCAAACATTTTGCTTTGGTGCAAGACCTGGCAGGGCGGTAGGGTCAAGTTCTGCATCATTTCAAAAGACTCATTAGGCGATAAAACCACCAAGCCTGACACAGATTACTATTCCCCCCTGGGGGGTGGGGCCCCTATCTGAGGCAAAGTGAACTGAAACACCTGAGACTGCACCAGGACTGTCTTGTGATTATCCCTGTTCAGTGAAAAATTACAATTTCTAACCCACCAGCATGCCTGGGTTTTTGGCATTGTTGAAAAGGAACTAAACCATGCTCAGGGAGGGTTTTGTTTCCAACAAAGAGGACTGGCACTTAATAATTTGCTTACCCACCCTGAGACTCAAAATATTTTTGATTTGTTAATGTTTTTTGAGAAAAAAAATGCTACTTTTTGCATGTTTGGGAGAGGTTTATACATTTCTACCTCAGTGTGCGTGGGGAGTGACTGATGTGTAAATGGTGAGTGTCTATATATTTATTTAAGCAAAAGAGTTATTCAATTGCTGTTTCTAGTTTATTCATATTTAAATGACAGCCTGGCAAATAATTTCTAGTTTTATGGAAATGTTTTTATATTTTATATAAAATTGCCTTCCCCTGCTCTTTAGCGTAGGGTTATGAGGGTGCTTTATGGATTTGGAATGGTGTGCCTGGTGGTCGGAGGACTATGTGGGGAGTGCGCAGTACCCACTTGGTTGCCCAGGGTCACCAGTGGCCTCCTGCCCCATTTCCAGGAGGAAATGGTTTAATGGAAGAGGAAAGTGTTATCCTCCCCCCCCCTCCCCGCAGGTGGGCTTGCTAGTCTATCTGGCATCCCCTTCCTTTCTCCCTTTAGTGGTGCTGTTTACTCTGGAAAGTGCCCTCTGGCCTTGTTCATATGCTGCCACCAGGGGGCAGCAGCAAGGAAGGTATTTAAGGCCCTGGGTTTTTGGCCTGGTGGCACTGAGGCACTGCACACCACACCGTGCCCTTGTGACCGAGGTCAGGAATGGACTCGGGCCACCGGGGGTCGGCAGGGGAAGGAGAGGACTGAGCATCTGGAGGACTGCTCTCCTCTCCTCTCCTGGAGGGGGCTCCAGGGTTCACACCGCTCCTTAGTGGCCCCTGATGGAGATCGGGAGCACTACAAGGAGCAGTGCCATAGTGAGGGGGTGGAGCAGCAGCAGATGTCAGCATGTAGCGTGTGCAGAGGTCATTGCACGTCTGTGGTTTGGGGGAAACTACCATGGAAAACCCCGGCTCTCAGAGGAGGCAATGGTGGCCCTGGTGACTCCAGCCCACATCCCCAACACTGGACTTTCCTGATCGGCTCGCCTGGCTGTCTGGATTTCAGATGAGGACACCCAGGTAAGGCGTCGGGTGGCCCCACCCCAGGGGGCATAGATCCGGGGGGGTTGGCTGTGGTCTGGGCAGTAAGGTGGGGTGTCTCTGTCCCCAATTCCCTAGTCAGAGAGTTTCAGGTGGGGAGTTAGGAGCTGCAGTCAAGGGGGTATGCCTGACAGATGTCAAAAGATAACTGGAGATAAATGAAGTCAACAAAAAAACAAAACAGGCAAAAAAAAAAACCTGGTTTTTGCCCGGGAAACGGAGAGCAGGAGTCAGTAGTATGTAGTAAGGGCAGTTCAAGGGGGGCTCCCCCCCCCAGCCTAGAGTTTGGCATTATGCAGTGTCAGTGCAACGTGAAGTGGGGTATTCCACAGGGAGGGTGTGCAGAGGTAGCAGCGGTCGTGAGGGTCCGGGATGGTGAACATCAGCTGTATGGGTGTGAAGAAGGCTTAAAGGCAGAAGAGGCAAGAGTACAATGGTGCTGGTTTCCCCTCTGTGGTGCAGAGGACCCAGTTCCTCCATTTTAAGGTAAGGGGCAACCGAGCAATGGGGCTGCTGCAGTAGTAGCAGAACTACAGCAAGGCACATCCGGAGGTGGCAACACTGGAGTGTCTCCTCTGGTGTGACACGCTGCCCATGGAAAGAAAGTCAAGAGGGCTGGGAGAGTTTGGCTTGGGATTCACCATGGGGCCTGCCGTGGCCATGTCTGGGGCAAGCCCTGGGACCTACCGTGCCCTTTTCTGGGGTAGGTCCGTCAGACCCATTTAAGGGCTAAGGTTTCCCTGGGGAACTGAAAGTAAGGAAGGAAGGGAGCCACCATTTCTACAAATTGCAGCCCATTGCTCATTGGAGAAGCTCTAAGAGTATTAATATACTAAAGTTGCCAGCAGAGTAGGCCTAAAGGTCTATTGAGACTGCTCGAAAATCAGTATGGTACACCGCTTGTGACTCAGGGAACTGGTTTTGAGAATTCCATTCAGGGGCAGCCGCGGAGGCTTAGGCTGCGAATTTGCCTCGAGGTCTTTATGGCTTGGTTGGCATGGGAGAAGTAAGGCACTCCCCCATCAGAGGGATCAAGAAAAAAGAATTCTGTCTTGGTGAGGGTTTCTGTGGAAGAAGCTGTAAAACTAAGGAGCCATTCGTTGTACAAAAATCTTGCACACGCTGATTGGGAAAATGTACCTGAAACTGCTGTTTGACTGTCCATGCTCTCAGCCCTATGGAACTGCTCTAAGTTTGTTTATCTCTTAATCTAACTGGTCTGGGCCTAATCATTTCAAGAACCAGAATAAAGTTATTGATTTTGAAAGAAGCCACAATTGACGTCTATTTGTGATGTAATGAAGTGTATAATAATGAATTTGTTTTTAAACTGCTCTCATTGTGCTCACTTTTGCCCCTTGAGACAAAGAGAATCCTACCCCCCCACATGGGGACAGTAGCCATCTGTAGCCACCTGAACCTGGTGCTGTTTTGGGGCAATCACCACCAGGTTCAGGAGATTCTGCTGGGAAAGAGGTAAACCACATCTATTTAATAAGACGTCACAAGGTATGCCACCTCTTTTGTTCGTGTTTCAGCAGCAAGAAGTGTCTCGGAGTGTTTCTGGTCTGTAGCCCCTTTCTCTCCCCACAACATCCGGTACCCTTAGAGGAAAGGGGGGGTTCACATATCCAGTGGATCGTAAGGGCTATAGGAAGGAAAGGGGAGCTGGATGTCATTGTCCACCTGGGGATGAATGATGCAGCTCTGCAAGGGACAAGGGCAGTGCTGGAGCAGTCTAGGGAGTTGGGGAAGGGTCTTATGCCAGTAGCATGCATTGTAACCTTTACAAAAGTGCTGCCTGTCTACAACAGAGGGAAAAGATAGGGGGCTCCTAAGGCCTTCACCTCGTAGTTGAAGGAATGGTGCAGAGAGGAGGGGTATGGCTACACTGGAGACTGGGACTCCACTTAGAAGCATCAGAGCTTGTACTGGGGGGATGGCCTACATCTATCCAGGAAGGGAGCAGCAGTCCTCAGTAGATGGTTTAAGTGTTACTTCAACAGGCATTTAAACTAGCCAAGGGGGGGTGGCAGAAGGTAAAGTGATGGCAGAAATTCCCCCAACCCTCCCATCAGGTTGTGATGGAAGGTAGAGAACTTCTAGAGGAAATGATTCCCACCAAAATGAAGGACAACCAAGGGTGAAAGGGATCAGCATGGAAGGGGGGGGGAGAGAGAAGCAGGCAGTATGCAAAGAAGAAGGGGGAATAATTAGATAACGTGAGAAGGGATAAGAGTAGGACTAACAAAATCTGGATAACCATGTGTCCCAACGCTAGAAGTCTGGTAAATGACATACCAGACCCAGAGGCCACCGTGGCTGAGGCAGACCTGGATATTCTGGCCATTACTCTACCACCCTATATTACATGGCTGTTCCATAGGAATATCTGCCCTAACACTCTGAGGGGAAATAATTCAATTCTCCTGGAAATTCCTAGGTATTTGCACAACTGGTAAATCAGTGCTCAGCAGCACTATCCCCACCATATGGAACAAACTGCAATCCATGCTTAAGGATCCTTGGTCAGTTGTAATGTTTTCAAAGCTCTTCGCGTATACCCTGCTATGACATGCTGATGTTCGTTTTTGCATCAGGTGTCAAGTACATGCTTTTATATTCTATCTACTCTCTGAATGCATTCATTATTCCTCATGCACCTTATGTGAAGTCTCCATGCCTACAGTTCCTGCTTGTAAGCTTATGCTATATTACTGTTGTCAGGAGCCCAACCCCCGAGGGCATGGCAGGACCTCCTGTTTGCAGGGACGGACCCTTTTTTTTTTTTTTTTTTTTTTTTTTTAACAGAGCTCGTGAGCAGTTGTAGGGTTTAGGAAGCATAACCAACCTTCATTTTTTCCAGTGGGAGGGTGGAAACTGTAGTTTTGAGTCCCCTTGACTCTGTACTACATTCAGGTTTGAATCCCACCACTGCCACTGGCAGCCTCTTGCCCATGTAGTTTTTGTAGGATAGCCGAGCTGTCACGGTCTTCGTTAACAAGGCATACAGTCTTTACAAAACCAGTCTGGTAAAATGTTGGATCACACAATCAGACCACAGGCAGAGTTGATAAGAAAATCATAAAAGTTTACTTAAATAAAAACAACACAGTAAATTTTACAGTTTGGAAGATGTTTGAACTGCAGACAACACCAAAAATAACACTCAATGGTTTACAGAAAACATTATATACTATTATTCTAAATGTAACCCCTAGGTGGTGCTATCCCAAGGGCTACTACCCCAACTGCTTGGCTAGTAGCAGGTTAAGGGGCCTGGGCAATGAAACGGGTGCCTCCACCCGGAGGTTAGGGTTGTTAGTGGTCAAGCTAACCTGGGCACAGCCCTCCGGGACACTGTAACCCCCCTTTTTCCCTTCTAGTGGCATAAACAATAAATAATAATTACTTTCACAATGACCCTCATTCACCAGGCAATTACCCACACTGTTTGCACTCACCACCAGAGCTGGTTCCTCTAGCTTGACCCTGGGGACCCCCTGTAAAACAAGGTTAAGCACAGCAAATAGCAGCAGTACAATACTTTTGGCACAAACTGGAACCACAGTCAGGTTAAATGCAAACAAAGTTAAATCTAATTTATTCAGAGGACTTGAACAAGGGAGGGGCGTAATCAGGTTGATTTGCTTAAAAGCTATATTAATCAGACAGTTATGCATGCAGTTTAGAGTCCCTACACAGTCACACACTCTGGGTACCCAGGTAGGAAAATGGTGGGCTAGCCAGGAATGTTGCAGCTGGTTGGGGCCCTGTGATGGAAGAATGCAACATGCACAACACACACTGTTTGTAATCCAGACCCATAGGGCTCAGTTCGTGAAAGAAAAGGCAACAAGACAATCAGATGACAACACTTTTAGATTTAGCTGTTGCTGCAGGGAGCTACCCTGATGTTTACTCATGATACCAAATACTGGACATAGGCAGGATGAAATCGAGACAGCAGACTGTTGAGCTGGAGTGCCCGGAGAAGCAGGGCCCACTCAAATCACCGCGGCATCATTCCTGTTCAAGGCATTGAGCAGGGGGCTGATCCCCAGGCCGGTCTCTCATTGATGACTTTCTCTGCATAGCAGGTATTCTGGCTGGACCAGTGTAGCAGGGCCCAGGCAAATGTAAATGGATACAGATTCAGTCTGTGGAGCTAGATACAGCCTCCAGCAAGCAAAATACAGTTCAGACATTTGGTGGGGAACCAAATCACGACCCACTATAAGCACACTGCACATTCACATGTAAGGAAATTCCACTGTACCAGGCAAATGGCTCTCCTGTCACAATTACAGAGTCTCTGCACAATCCGGGAGTTCAGAGGTAGCTGGAAGTCCTGACAGGCCGATCGCATTCAGCAAATCTTTGGTCTTCTTCAGGTTAAAGCCTGGTCACAATTCACTGGCTGAATTAGCTCTCCAAATTCGGATTCAGTCTGAAAAAAAAAAAAACAAGTTCCCTCTCAGGAACAGCAGGCAAGCATGTAGGCCAAACTCAGGCCTTTCCACAGTTCTGCCGTGCGAATCCACTATGGATTGCTGCTCGAACTATCTCGAGCTCTTACTTCTTCACTTCCCAGCTCAGATCTAACTGAAACTGCAAGCAGTGTGGGACTTTGCCCAAGATCCAAAAGGTTTGGTTGGCTGATCTGTCTGTCAGTCACAAGGGCTCCCCCTCCAGGTTATTTTAGGCACCAAAAGCCCAAAACTACAATTTCTACAAGTTTTTGGCCCCACCAAGCCCCTGTAGGCAGGCTCCATTTTAGAGTCCCAGATGTACCGATTGGCCCATTCTGCAATCCAGAACCAAGATGATGGAAACAAACAGAACTGTCCATGCTGTAAAGAAGGCAGGTTAGAACAAACTGCAATATTATTACTACTCTAACAAATGATGGGGACCCCTGTAAAACTGGGGCTGGCAGTATAGCCTAGAGGTTAGAGGAGCGAGGTGTGAACGAGCTTGATACATCCAGCAGACCAGACCTGAGTTTGAATCTCACAACCACCACTTGCATACTGTGTGACTCTGAGCAAGTCACTTAACCGGCCAGTGCTCCCAGGTCGCACTTGAAAACAGGCACTTGTGCCTAGTGGGCATACCCAGTTACCAAAGACTGAAAACAAAAAAGAAATAAAAAAATAACAAAATATTCACTGCAGAGCAGGACACTGCAGCACAGGAGCTAGCACAACAAAACTCACGCAAATCAGGAACCAAAACCAAAAAAGCAAAAAGGAAATCCAAAAAACTTCTGATCATAGGAGACTCCATGATTCCGGGAGTTGATACCCATCTCCAGCCAGGGGTAATGGTCAGATGTCTCCCAGGTACATCAGCATGGAGAGACACTGACCGCATTGCTAAATTGTTCACAAAGCAGGAGAAAACATTGATGTCCTAGTACACATAGGGACTAATGATCTCACCAGCCAGTCAGTTGTGGAGACCAAGGAACACCTGACCAGTCTGGGTGACAAACTATCATCTATTTCGTCCGGCATCTCCTTCTCTGAGATCCTGCCAGTCTGGGAGAGGGGAGCAGATGGACGGAAGGTCAGAGAAGGGAGATACGGGAGTTAAACACGTGGCTCAAGGGCTGGTGCCAGGAAAAAGGTCACAGATTTGTAGGGAACTGGCAACAGTTCTGGGAGCGAAAGTTCTTTAAATTTGATGGACTGCATCTGACTAAGGAGGGAGTCAGTGCATTGGGGCAGAAGTTTGACGTCTTTGCAGAATATTTAAACTAGCAATGGGGAGAGGGTGCAGCACCATACGCCGAATGGGAAGAACACCCTCCCCTCAGCTAGTGGTCAAACAGGATTCAGCATGTTTGCAGTTCATTTGCATCACCAGGTAAGAAAAAGGTTTGTCTCCCATATGATGCACAGGGTAATGCCAAACCTCACCCAACAACTAACACACCAAAATCTGGCCAATGGAAAATCATGTACACAAATGCTCACAGCCAGGGAAATAAGATCCCAGACCTGCAGGCAATAATGTCAGAGGCTAAACTGGACATAGTAGCAATTAGTGAGACGTGGTTTACCAGTAACCACACTTGGGAGACTTCAGTACCTGGCTATGTATTGTTCAGAAGAGACCGAGGTACAAAAAGTGGGGGAGGAGTGGCTCTGTATGTCAATGAAAATATCAAAGCTACAGAAATTCAGAATACACATAAGGAGCCAGAAGAACTGTGGGTCACCCTGGAAACTGGAAATGGGACAGCCATAAGAACTGGGGTTGTCTACAGGCCCCAGACCAGGGGGAGGACATAGACACATTACTGTTAGAAGATATACAAAACATGACAGCTAAAGGGGAGGTTCTGATAATGGGAGACTTCAACATGCCAGATACAGATTGGTCAATACCAGCAGGAACATCTGCCAGAACTAGACACATAGTGGATTCCCTGCAGGGGGAGGGCCTCAAATAACTGGTACAGCAACCCACAAGAGACAGGGCTATCCTAGATCTAGTACTGACTAACAAGGAAGGGATCACAGATCTCCAGGTAGAAGGTCACCTGGGGGCCAGTGACCATCACATGGTATGGTTCAATTTGGCTACTACATCTAAATCATCCCATTCCAAGGCAAAAATATGGGACTTCAGAGGAGCTGACTTTGATAAGATGGCCAACAGAGTTAAGCTAGCCCTGACAAAAAGAAACACAGGTGAGGGGGTACAGGCAAAGTGGGCAAGCATTAAGGATGCAATACTTGAAGCAACATCCCATTGTGTTAGACAGAAAAGGAAGTGCAAAAGAAGAAGGAAACCACTTTGGTTCTCAAATACAGTAGCAGAAAAGGTCAGAGCCAAGGCTGGCCTTCAGGAAATATAAGGGAACACAGCGGGATGAAGATAGGAGGCATACCAAACTGCCCTAAGGGAAGCAGGAAGGCAGTAAGGCAGGCAAAGTCCCAAACTGAGGAAACACTAGCACGAACAGTAAAAGAAGGTGACAAGACTTTCTATAGATACATTAGTGAAAGGAGAAAGTCCAGAGGGGTATTGCTAAGCTTAATGGAGAAAGGGAGCATGTGAGGAGGAGGACCATGTAAAGGCATCTATCCTAAATAGATACTTTTGCTCAGTATTTACTGAAGAGAAGGTAGGGCAGGACCCACAGCTCAGCATCATGGACACAGGGGGGAGTGAGGTGAGCACTACTCCCTTCACAAAAGAAAGGGTCCTAAGCTTGCTAAGCTCAGGGTGGATAAGGCAATGGGACCTGATGGCATACATCCCAGAGTACTTAAGGAGCTAAAGGTGGAACTAGCAGAGCCATTATTAGAACTGTTTAGTGAGTCTCTGAGCACAGGAGAGGTCCCAGAAGACTGGAGAAGGGCTCATGTGATCCCGCTCCACAAGAGTGGTAGCAGGGAGGAGGCGGGGAACTACAGACCAGTCAGTCTTACCTCAGTAGTGGGCAAGATTATGGAGGCACTCCTTAAGGAAAGGATAGTGCAACACCTGGAATCCATAGGGCACAGGATCCAAGACAGCATCGTTTACAAAGGAAGGTCCTGCAAACTAATCTCATAGATTTCTTTGATTGGGTAACCAGAGTGGTGGACCAAGGGGGAGCAGTTGATGTCGCCTACCTTGACTTCAGCAAAGCTTTTGACACTGTTCCACACTGAAGATTGATAAATAAGCTGGGTAGGCTCGGGGTGGGTCAGAAGTTGGTCAACTGGGTGGCAAACTGATTGACGGCAGAAAACAGAGAGTGGTGGTAAATGGTATGCAGTCAGAAGAGATGCAAGTCACAAGTGGGGTACTTCAGGGATCAGTCCTGGGGCCAGTCCTCTTCAACATCTCCATTAGTGACCTTGCAGATGGACTAGAGGGTAAGGCTTGTCTGTTTGCAGATGACACCAAGATCTGCAACAGAGTAGATGATCCAGATGGTGTGGGCAGAATGAGAAGAGATCTGGATACACTAGCAAAATGGTCAGAAGAGTGGCAACTGGGATTTAATGCAAAGAAGTGCAAAATCATGCACATAGGGAAGAGAAACCCTGAAGCCACCTATAGGCTGGGAGGGAAGTTGCTACCAGTCACAAAGGAAGAAAGAGACTTGGGCATCATCATCACCGTGCAGTACTGGAGGCCACACCTTCACAAGGACATTAACCAAATTGAGGCAGTCCAGAGAAGGGCAACCAAAATGGTGCAGGGACTGCATCAGAAGACATATGAGGACAGATTAACAGAGCTCAATATGTATACCCTTGAGCAAAGGAGGAGAGAGGTGATATGATCGAGGTATTCAAACACCTTAAGGGCATTAACAAGGTGAAAGAGTCTAACATGTTTAAATATAAGAAAAATAGCAAGACAAGAGGACACAGCATGAGATTAGAGGGGGCAGATTAAGGGGAAATGTGGAGATATTCTTTTCACAGAAAGGGTGGTGGATGCATGGAATGGCTTACCACAAGAAGTGGTGGCTATGAATACAGTGCAGGGCTTCAAACAGGCATGGATAGGCATAGGGAGCAATATAAATGACTATGAATAGATAGGCCACTGACAGAGCAAAGGCCGATGGTACATTTATAAGGTAGAAAAAGAAATGGGCAGACTGGATGGGCCTTGTGGTCCTTATCTGCCGTCAACTTCTATGTTTCTATGTTTCTATGATCAGCAAACAAGTACATCTTCTAACAGAGCTCCCTCTCAAATTAATTATGACTGCAATCCAGGCAGCTCTTAAAGAGACAGTACACAGAGGCTATACAGGCACTCTCTGGCAATACATTTAAACTGCTAAAACGCAGAACACCAGCCTGGCAGTGAACATTTAGGCAAGCTCAAGGAAGACTTTTCGGGAACCCCCATTTGTACTGGGGTTACATAAACTATACCTTATTTTGTGGTTCCAAAGTCCAGAGAAGTATCTTTTTTGAGAATAACCTTCTCTCTATGAAAGTGAAGAAAAGTTCTTTGGAAAACACAGGATTTGTTGGAATTAAAAATCAGTTTTGGAGTGCCCTTTTTCAAAACTCATGGTTTACCTTGAAGAGTGAAGTCCTTGTTCACAAATTCTGACTTAAAATCATAATTTCCATTTAGCATGTGAAAAATCAGGTTGCCACAAAAACACAGGTCTTCTTCTAAAGGTATGTCCAAGACCTATCATATAGTTCAACCCATATATATATATATATATACAGCATAAGTTCTCTCAGCTCTGAGATGTCTAAGGAAAAAGTCCTTCTTAGGGTTTTAACTTTAAGCTAATATGCTGTATAGCAGGTTGAATTAGCGTCAGATATATTTAGCGGAAGTCAACCTTCTACACATATTTACGTCCGATAGAATTAGCATGGACAGCTCACTCTTCAATACAATAAACAGACAGTGAAAATAACCTTCTATATAGTACCTTCTCCTCTGAAAATCTTCAGGAGAATGTCCTAATTTTAAAATGGGTCTATTAGATACAGATGAAGTCTGGGTATTCTTAAGCCCCACCCATCATTTTTGTGATGGGGTGTATACTCTAGCTATACAGAGACTGGGGTGCAACAGTTTACCCTTATCCTGCAGGTGTCACTGCGGTTCCATGTCAAACATCTGGTCTATGCATTTGGCTTGAGCCCCTGACCCTAGGACATCCTCCTAACTTCTTTTTGTTATTGGAAACTAAATGCCCAATTTTATCTAAGAATTATGACTTTTATGGTCATAAACTTGTTTGTTCCTTATCCAGATAAGTGCCAGGACTAAGCTGGCTTTAACAGAAGTTCTTGTTATTTGCTTTGCTGTAAAAGGCCTTCTTAAAGAGACAGTGTCTTACCGCAGGAATGCCTTACACCACCTACACAGAAACATTCATAAAGGACATAGGCTTATTTTGCCACATCTGTATCCTCCTACTATTGTATTATCATGCCTGCAATCTTGTTTGCACCTTAAACGCTTTTTCAAAATTGTTTGGTATGCTGTCCTACAAAGGACCTCCTTGTAAATGAGCATTGCTCAGTGGAGACTTTTCCTAGTAAAATAAATCACTGAAACATGGTGCACAAACAACCATGACTGGGAAATTGTCATACCTGGCTACACAATGTTTAGAAGGGACAGAGTAGGAAGGAAATGTGGGGGAATGGTACTTTATGTTAAGAAAAAAATCAAAGCAACAGAGGTGCAGGAAGAATGGGGGGAGTCAAGGTATTGTGGGTCAACCTTGAGCCTGGAAACAGAGTCACCATTCACATCGGAGTGGTATACAAGCCTCCAACACAAAGAAGATGTAGACAAAGAGATGCTGGAAGACAGGCAAAATGGCTAAGAAGGGGGAGGTGTGCTGGTGGGGGACTTTAATCTGCCAGATGTAGAGTGGAGCCTACCTGCTGCAACATTAGCTAGTAGCAGACGCACCTTGGACTCCCTGCAGGGGGCATTCCTCAGGCAGTTGGTCAGTGAACCCACTTGGGGTGGAGCAATACTGGACCTGGTACTTACGAATGAGGACAGTGTGGCAAACATCAAAGTGGGGAGTCATCTGTGGACCAGTGACCATCGCACAGTGTGGTTTAATATAAGAATAACAGCAGAATCCAGCCACACAAGGGTGAAGGTCCTGGATTTCAGAAAGGCTGACTTTACAAAGATGGGGGAATGCATCTGAGAAGACTTGGTGGGGGGGGGAGATATAGAAGGAGGGTGGCGGGAAAATGGGCCAGAATAATAGAGATTACAGTAAAGGCTACAAACTTGTACATTAGTCAAATAAACAAAAGCAGAAGGAGAAGGAGACCATTATGGTTCGAGAGAAGTGGCAGAAAAGGTAAGGGCAAAAACTATTTCATTCAAATGGTATAAGGAGACCCAGAGAGAGGAGGACAGAGAAGTGTATCTGGAGAAATGGAGGGAGACAAGCAAGGCAGGAAGAAGTGCAAAAGCACAAGCTGAGGAAAGAATAGCCCAGACAGTATCACATGGGGACAAGACATTTTTCAGGTATATCAGTAAGAAAAAGAAGACCAGGGGAGGGATTGCACAGTTAATAAAGGAGACAGTAGTCTATACCAAGGAGGTCCAAGAAAAGACAAATATCTTAAATATGTCTGTTCTGTATTCACAGTTGAGGGGGGAAGGGGAAGGACCAGAAATAAGCACCAAGAGATTTGGGGTGGGGGGGGGATGGGCACCAGCCTCTATTTTAAGGAGAGGGTCAAGAAAGCATTCAATAATCCAAGGGTGGACAGAGCCATGGGGCCAGATGGGGTGCATCCATGAGTGTTAAAGGAACTGAGGGAGGTGCTAGCTGCACCCCTGACAGACTTGTTTAACAGTTCACTGGAGACCAGCACGGTCCCGGAGGACTGGAGAAAGATGGAGATAGTCCCACTTCACAAAAGTGGTAGCAAGGAGGAGGCAGGACTTTACAGGCCTGTCAGCCTGACATCTGTAGCAGGGAAATCGATGGAAACACTATTAAAGGAAAGAATTGTGGAAAACCTGGAATCCAATGGCCTGTAGGACCCAAGGCATCATGGCTTTATGGTGGGTAGGTCATGCCAAACAAATCTGATAGATTTTCCTTGATTGGGTAACCAGCGTGTTGGACTGGGGAGGGAAGCAATGGATATGGCCTACTTGGACTTCAGCAAGGCCTTTGACAGCATTCCACATAGGAGGTTGGTAAACAAGTAGGGTAGCATGGGGTGGGCAATAAGGTGGTAACCTGGGTAAGAAACTGGTTAGGGGATGGGTGGCAGAGGATGGTGATAAATGGAGTTTGCTCAGAGGAGGGGAGAGTGACCAATGGTGTACCACAGGAGTCAGTATTGGGACCAGTCCTCTTTAATGTCTTTATTAGTAACATAGCAGAGGAACTGGAAGGGAAGCCTCTTTACAGATGATACCAAGATCTGCAACAGGGTAGACAAAGGATGGAAAGAGACTTGAAACAACTGGAGGAGAGGTCAAAAGTTTGGCAGTTAAGGTTTAATGCAAAAAAGTGCAAAATAATGTACTTGGGTCACAGAAACCCAGGGGTGCAGTACAAAATGGGGGAGATATACTAGCAGCAACCAAGCAAAAAAAAGACCTGGGGGTAATCATATTGGATGACCTGAAGGTGGCCAGACAATGCAACAAAGCGATCGGAAAAGCTAGTGGGATGCTGGGATGTATAGGTAGGGGTATTACCAGCAGGAAGAGGGAAGTGGTGCCACTGTGTAGGTCTTTAGTAAGAATCCACCTGGAGTACTGTGTCCAGATTTGGAAGCCACATCTCAGGAAAGACACCGACAGGATGGAGGCCATCCAAAGGAGGGCTACCAAGATGGTACAGGTCATTAGATGTCCTATGAGGAGAGGCTAAAGGAATTAAATATGTACACCCTGGGGGGGGTATGGTTGAGACCTTTAAATACCTCATGGGGGTGAATAGGGTACAAGTGGGAGGCATTTTGAGATGAAAGGGTGCTCGAGAACAAGGGGCCACAATATGAAGCTGGAGGAGGTAGGTTTAGGAGAGACGTGAGGAAATATTTCTTCACAAAAAGGGCAATGGATGCTTGGAAGATCTTTCAGCGGAGGTTGTGGGGTGAAAACAGTGGAGGGATTCAAAAAAATCTGGGTTAAGCACAACAGTGTCAAAAGGGATAGGTATGGGGGTGGCAGAGTAAGTTCCATAGATCTGGTGGTGTCTACAGTGTAAACAATGCAACAAAAAGGGCAGACTGTATGGACCATGTGACCCGTATCTGCTGTCAGCTTGCATGTTCCTATATCAAAACAGTAAAGTAACAGCAGCATAATAAATAACTTTCAATAAACAGTGCTATTTACACAACAGCAGCTTAGGTCCACCCCAGCCTCAAATTAAACTCGTATCCATAAGTTCATGCTGTGGTTGTATATTGTATGCTTAGTGGTGGCTAAGATTTTAGCCTCTTGTGAATAATTGTTTCTGAGGGGTCAAAACTGGCTGCTGCTGTAACCACAACAGATATTAACTTATGTCCTGGAAAAGTTAGCACCACTTATCTTGTCAGATTTTTAAGTTGGCCTAGCTGCCACAAGTGCCTAACTGCAACCCTTTATGGCCACAATTGTGCTGACACCAGCAGCCAATTAAACAATTGTCATATTTGCACCAGTCCTGCCACACCAGTTTACAGCTATTTGTGAGATAATTAGTGGACTGTAGAGGTTATAAAAAAAAAAATCAGCTTGTGTCTTATGAAAGTTCCACAAATTAATTTCAAATCCTAAATGAACTGCTCCAGAAATTTTGTGCCATTTCATTTTGCGGCAGATCTGGGATTTTGAGTGTCCATCCCTATACCAACTTGTAGCACATTTGCTCAAAACTAGAGTATATTCAAGCAATACAGTGGCAACCAACGCCATGTGCAAGCTTATCACTTGCAATGGCATGCCACAACACAATACCTTTCGCAAATGCTGCATTAAGATCAATGTGGCTTGATGCAATGTCAAGCTCCAGCCATGATATGGTATCGCTCAAGGTGGCATTGGCTACCATTGAATGTCTAGCTTAAGTTTTAAAACTTACCTCTACAAAACACTGACAAACTGGGCAATTTGTATCTGCACCACTGAACTATAACCTGTTGGCTTTGTAAAGTACAGTATTTACGTAACTGTGTGTAATGCCTTGCCATGCCTCCTCTGTACTGTACTGTATTATAGCGTATGGTGGAATGTTGTTCTCCACCAAAATCAGTTAACTATAAAATGCTGTTTTGCTGCAGTAGTGACGTCCGTAGTGCAGCAGAATGACTTTTCATTCTGCTCTACTACGGACGATACACAATACCGACTGCAGCAGAAATGGCAGGCTCAACCAGATAGCTGTGGTGGTGACGGCAACATGATTGCCCAACACTCACAAACTGCAGGATCAACCAGATAGTTCCACATTTAATTAAAAGGCAGGATCAACCAGATATATAAATAGTACTTAAACCGGAAAGTCTCCTTACGGACACCGCTTCTCGCTAAGAGAGGAATTCTGCCATATTTTTTTTAAAGCCTGCCCACACCTGTTCAGCAACCAATTAAAGGTTGCCCTATCAAAATGACTGATGCCTGCCCCGTAGCAACCTCAAATCCCCACCTTGACAGAGAATTGAAAAGTTTGTGACCCTTACAAAAACAAATGTAAACACTGCAGTGATGTTGAAATCATCATTTATTACCACTGTTTTCTTGTCCTCAAAGTGCAAGTTTTTCACCATACACTATATAGAAAAATGTATGGCTCCCAATACACAACAAGGCTATTCTCCAACTTCGTGGTTACTATGCCGACTGTGTGGCCTCTCGAGCTGCGCTTTCGAGGTCAACAGTTGGCATAGTAACCACTCAGTTGGAGAACAGTCTTGTGCATTGGGAGCCATACACTAGTCTATATGTATTTTAGAAAATGGGCAAAGAAATCTCTGGGCTCTGATTGGCTGATAGCCCTGGCAAGGTGGGCATCTATCAGACAACAGAGCCCAGGTATTAAAAGTGCCAGCACAAACCAACCTGATCATGAATATCCAGGGGCACTGGCTAATTACAAAATTCACACCCACCATTTTTTCTCTCTCGGTAATCCAGTTTCCCAGTTACTGATATCTGCAGTGCCCCCCATCCCATTCATAAAACAATCACTCACTAAATAAATCACAAATTCAACATAAAATAAAGAAATTTCAACCATAGGAAACACCTCTCTAATGTTACTTGCATCCCCGTTGCCCCAGAGGCCAGCCGATCTTGTAAATCGTACAAGCCGGCATCATGTCTCTGTCACCTGGTGCTCCAACTTACTAAAGTGCCACCACCGCTACTAGGCCAGATTCTTCCAATTCTGTCTGCTTTAAAGTTGTAGCCCTGCTCACTTCTCTCCATTCAAAACTCCAGGAGAAGGCCACAAGAAAATACAAAATGTACCTGTTTTTACAGACTTTTTCTTTTTGCTGCCAGCTCACTTGACTTCAAATACAGCATATTCCCCATACGGTTACTATTCAGTCAGACACTGTGCCATTCTTACCCCACTGTTGAGCCTATCACTTCCCAATCACAGTATGTAACAAAATAATTTTTTTATGTTTAAATAAATGTCTAGCACTAGCACTATGAATAAAAAAAAAATCAATAAAAAGTCGAGAAACGAGAGAATGCTAAAGTGAGTATCCCGCTCTC
This sequence comes from Neoceratodus forsteri, assembly GCA_016271365.2. Lineage (NCBI taxonomy): Eukaryota > Metazoa > Chordata > Ceratodontiformes > Ceratodontidae > Neoceratodus > Neoceratodus forsteri. The sequence goes on from CM028134.1 coordinate 561,372,742, forward strand.
TCTCTCTTGCACGGTCAACGTCTTGTGACACAGTTGTACAACTGAAAACAGCAGAGTAAACACTTGAGCCTAAATGGTGGAGCAGAGCACTGGACAGTAAAATATACTGTTTGGGGGGAAAAAAAAAATATTTTTTAAACCCTGCCAGCGTAGTGGCAACTGTTCCTCACAATAGTAGTCTACCCTCATAAACAGCACTGTCCTGCTGTTAGTAACTCTTTCTCCCCAGGTGGCCAATCTCCCCTTTTCCTGATGCCGACAGGTTTATTTCATTACATTTTAAAACCGAGTCAAACATCCACAATATCCTTTGTGCTGTTTAGCAGGTTTACAAAGCCACTTTTTTTTTTTTTTTTTTAAACAGGCAGTACATGTTACTATATATTTGTCAACAACTTGCCCTGCCCCTCGCCCCACTCAGCTGTACCTCTTTCCCAAAAAGAAATTAAACTTACTATACAGTACACACCCTACACAGAGACATGGTCCTACATACAATCCAAAGTGCTTTTTAATATGGTCTTTTAGTACAGCTGGTTTTCTTCTTTCTACACTCTATTTGACCACTCATGCTCCTCCCGAGTCACCAACAGCGCTGAGCGTTTATGATCTAAACTGATACCCAAATAAAAAAAAATGAAAACAAAAAACTGTCTAAGTGCCAGAGTATGTCTAAGAAGGATTTGTTTAGTTGTTATGCTAAATCACACTTACCAGGAAGCAGACAAATGCTTTACAAAACAAACAAATAAATAGCTATGTTGAACACAGCAGTATCCTCTATTAGAAAATGGGCAAAGAAAATTCTCACCTCTGATTGACTGAGACACTTATTTAGGTGGGCATCTATCAGACAATAGATGCACACCAAATAAGAAGCCCCAGCCCAAACCTTCCTGATAGCCAGCAAAGTATCCTTGTGCCCAGCACCCTGCTTCCTCATTGGCTGAAGCGCTGGACACACAATCTCAAACTGTCGCCATTTTTTTTTTTTTTTTTTAACACTTAGCGAGCGACTTATGCCCCCCACTACCATTGCCACCACCATAAAATAGAAAGTTAACGTTAACTCAGCGCAACATTTAAAAAAATCATTCTAAATAAATTAGCTACCGAACTTCCCCACACCACGCTGATCACCAGCGCTCTGTAGTCAGAACAAAAAAAAAAAAAGGCAACACGGTTGTCAATGAAATAAATGTTGCCACCGGAGCAGAAATCAATTTCAGGAGACATGCCAGAGTTATAGAGTGCTACTGCCCCTGTCACACACTGGCTGTACCGAAGGCGGCATGCTCCATCTGCGTCTATCTCATTCTCTCCCCGTCGGGTAACATTTATTTATACAAGTCCCTGCTGCAGAAAAACATCACTTTACCCCATATAACAAACATCGCTTCCAAAACGTTTTCGAATAGCAGAACAGTGTGAGGAACCAATGCAGACAGACCCATTTCCTCATGGCTACCGGTCCCTCAAAAACCAGCTGCTGTAGTAGTGGCACCTACCCGGGATTGACGACGCATGTCTGGGTAGCCAAATAGATTGGTGCTGCCTCCACTCCTCACTCCGTGCTCCTCTCATGCCACCAAGGTATGCTGCTTACGGTACCTCCTTGGTCCACACAAACCATCAGCCGAGCAAAAAAAAAAAAGAAAGCTAATTTCCCCGCACATCTCTGCACAAGGTGAAATTACTTCCGTTCTTTTCTGAAACCAGAATAACTTCCCCGGTCTCACCTGTGGCTTGCAGTGTTCACTCTCCCCACCAGTGGACAGCATTTAAGACTGCACTTCTCGCGGCAGCAAGGAATGGCATCAACTCCTCCATGTACTATTAAATCACAAGGCATTTAAAAAAAATAAACTGAAATGGCAATGGGAGGGGGGCATGAACAAAAAAATGGAATAGGAAAGCAAAGGTGCATCATCGTAACAGGTTGGGGAGGGGTGCTTTCTAGTCATTCTGATCCAGGTGGAGGAACTATTTTATTTCAAAACTTACATTAAACTACTATTTTATTAACAGTTTTTAATTTTTTTTTATTTTTTTTAATTTTTTTACAGTGCCCATTTTCTAAGCACAATAATACCCTCCAGGGTGGGTGGTATTGGGCAATACCTGACCGCCCAGGGGCTATAAGGCCCTCCGCCTGCGCGTTGGGCCTCATCACGCCCTGGGCAGTCCGGTACGTCTATCACTCACCCACCCTGTCGGTATTACACTGCTTACCAGCTGTACCAGTAGAGAGACTACTTACAGCAAAATGCATTTTTAATTTTTTTTTACTAATTTTATTTTTTTTACATTTTTAAAACATTTCATAAAAGTTTTGCAAATAACCCATTTTCTAAGCTCAATAATAACCTCCATTGTGGGCAGTATTGGGCTATACTGGACCTTCCAGGAACTATAAGGCCCTCTGCCTGCAGTGTCAGGCTTTACTACGCCCCTGGGCATTCTGGTATAGCCCAATACTGCCCACTCTGTTGGGTATTATTGCTTACGTACTGTTGCATCCCCAAGTGTGGTTGAAAATGGGATGCATGACCCCAGCCCTCCTCCTGGTAAAACAATAAATAAAATCAATATCAGGAATTCCAGTCCTATGTCTTCAATTCATATCCAAAATAGCATTGTCAAGGAAGTTATTATCACTGATGACAGACTAATTTGCACAGCAATTTGTTTTGCAAATTTGGAAGGCTTTCCCTTGCAAATGTGAAAAGATCCTTTTGTGTGAAAAGTTTCCATTCCATGTTCATTTGTCAAGCACTAGTCATACCTGGTGTCTCTTGCAGGAACACTGTGCACTTTATAAAGTACAGTATGCAAGTTCCAGTGAAAACATTTCAACCCAAAAAGCCTTTTTGAACATAAATGGGTGGCATACAGTATTTGCATATTCTGCTTGATGCAAATAGAGGAGTGCTGAGTCGGCAGTTTGCAAGGCAAGAGCATTATTGGAAGCAGCAGTGTGTGGCCCTGGAGTACATGCCGAAGAGAGAGGAAGCCATCAAATGAGTCCCCCTGGTATATTGAAAGGGAAACCCTAGCAACTGCACTAACACCCATTTACACTCCCAGAGTGAAGGAACACACAAAACATGCTTTAAATTAATAAAGAGCACATGGCAGTGAACCACAACAAGCACTATAAAAGTGATCTGTGACCAATTTATTATATTACTGCATGCAAAAGCAGTGCAACCAGGTGGATTGGGACAGAGCACTGCTGTACATGTTTAGTAGTCCATAGACATCAATATGATGGCTTACTGCTGAAGTGGACACGTTAGAACTGTCCTGCTGGACTCCCTACACGAAACAAACATGTATTTCTTGTGTGCAGATGTATGCTGCATCCCAAAATCTCAAGCAACGTTTTGAACCTGGAGGAAAGCGCAGAGCAACATCCTCTACTGGTGAGCAAAGTTGCCTGACATGCACAGAGTGGTATAATGGAATAGGTGCAGTGCTAAGTTTGCCCATACAAAGTTTGTTCCATTATACCCCCATGGGAGTGTAGGGCAATAAAGGACCAAAGTGCATCAAAAGCCCCTTGCTGGCCTAGAAAGGAGGGACAGCTGGCGGAAAGGCATAGCTATTCGACCCAGACACAGGGATGATATGCAAATGTACACACTGCCCATTGACGGTATAATGAGGACATCTGCATGTTGGTAAAACCCATTACAACATGAGGAGCAAACATCTGCTCCACCAACTTGGTGCTAGCCACATGCTCCACATTGCCGCATATGGTCAACAGTGGTGCTGGTCCAACAAAGAATAATACACAGAGCACCATGCCTGTAAACATCACCTCATTATGAGGGATGTCCGTCAGTATCTTCCATTAAAGTGCTCTGTTTCACGTTAATCCCATGTCGGAAAGGTGCTTCCCACACAGATTAGCTACTGTAAATGCAAACTTGTGCAGCAGAAATTAATATACGCTAAAGCAAAGCTAAACTGTGCACAAAGTTGGGTACCGGTTTCTACAGTTTCATGGCTTGTATCCCCATATGTGATGCAGTATCACACATTACAGTATGAGGGTCAATGTCCCACATTGCCCAACATGTCAAGGGTCAGTGTCCCACATGTCAGTGACCAAAGTTTTAGAGTTATGCACGGCACGGGAGTCCTCTCAATGCAAAAAGATGCCCCTGGCATTCAGTGGTCCCCCTTCACTCATCTGATCTCTGATTCACTTCATTATAAATATCCCTGGCATCCTATGGTCCCCACTCCCTCACCTCATCCCATCCCCTTAATGCTGGTTATAGTTTCCCTGGTGTTCAGTGGTATAGTATGCTCTATATAACACCCCTTCCCCTCTTCAGGTTCTGACACTACTAACACTTGCCTCATCCCCTACTCCCACCAGTCACAGAAACTTAGTAACCTCTGACCCCATGCGCCCGGCACACTCCTCCCCCCTCATCAGCCAAATTATGCTATAGGTGTACCTGAAATTAAAAAAAAGAATCCCCAACAGCAGCCAGGGACTAGCTTTTGTCATTCCTGATACATTCACACTGAATGAACTGGTGATGCTGTGGTAGCAGTAACAGTTGTTACTATTACTATACTACCACTGAATCACCGATTCATTCACTATGACTGTATCAGTGATGTAAGAAACTGGTCACCAGCTGCTGCAGAGGATGATTTCCCTATTTATGTTCACCAACAGTATCCTTTTGGTAATGGGGGCAGGGAGCAGGGTGCCAGCAGATGTGTGGGGTGCGGTGTTACTGACTGGGATTGGAGTGGGTGGAGGAGTGAGGATGGGACTGTTTGTGTTGGCAGTGTCCAGACCAGGGCGGGAGGGGGATATCATTTCAAACATATTTTACCATATACAGTGGTGTGAAAAAGTATTTGCCCCTTCCTGATTTTCTCTATTATTGCATATTTGTCACACTGGATGTTTTCAGGTCTTTAGACAAAATGTAATATTAGATAAAGGGAACCTGAGTGAACAAATAACATTTGTTTTTTTTTTTATTTCACTTATTTAATGAAAAAAAGTTAACCAACACCAATTGGCACTGTGTGAAAAAGTAATTGTCCCCTTACACTTAATAACTGGTTACGCCACATTTAGCTGCAATGGCTGCAACCAAACACTTCCTATAATTCAATATCAGTCTTTCACATCGCTGTGGAGGAATTTTAACCCACTCTTCCTGCATGGAGAACTGCTTTAATTCAGTAACATTTGGTAGGTTTTCGAGCATGAACTGCTCGTTCAGGTCCTGCCACAGCATCTCTATCGGGTTTAAGTCTGGACTTTGACTAGGCCACCCAAAACTTTAATTTTACTTCTTTTTCGCCATTCTGATGTGGACTTGCTTTTTGTGTTTTGGATCATTGTCTTGCTGCATGACCTAACTACGCTTCAGCTTCAGCTGATGGAAGGATGACTGGACATTCTCCTTAAGAATTTTCTGGTACAGAGCAGAATTCATGGTTCCTTTAATTATGGCAAGTCATCCAGGTCCTTAGGCAGCAAAGCATCCCACACCATCACACTACCACCACCATGTTTGACTGTTGGTATGGTGTTCTTACTGTGGAATGCTGTGTTTGCTTTACTGAGACATTATGGGATCCATGTTGTCCAAAAAGTTCCACTTTGGACTCATCTGTCCATAGAACATTTTCCCAAAAGGCTTGTGGATCATCCAGGTGCTTCTTGGCAAATGAGAGACGAGCATTTATGTTCTTCTTGGTTAGCAGTGGTTTCTGCCTTGCTACTCTCACATGAAGCCCATTTTTGCCCAGTCTCTTTCTGATTGTGGAGTCATGAACACTGACCTTAGCTGAGGCAAGAGAAGCCTGCAGTTCTTTGGATGTTGTTTTAGGATCCTTTGAGACTTCTTGGATGATTTTACACTGCGCCCTTGGAGTAATTTTGGCAGGCCACTTACACCCCTGAAGGTTCACTACTGTTCCAAGTGTTCTCCATTTGGAGATTATGGCTCTCACTGTGGTTCAATGGAGTCCCAGAGCCTTAGAAATAGCTTTGTAACCCTTTCCAGACTGATAGAGGGCAACAAAATGTTTTCTGATCTTTTCAGGAACTTCCTTTGATCATGGCATAATGTGCTTGTTGAATCTTTGTCCTGGCAATGTGACTCTGATGGTAAGGGCCAAAATAAGTGAGGTTTATATTGAGCAGGGCTGGCTGTAATCAAGCCTGGCTGTGTTCAATCAGCTGACTCTAATTATCCCTTTAATTGGGTTGATTTAACTAGGGGGCAATTACTTTTTCACACAGTGCCAGTTGGTGTTGGTTAACTTTTTTCATTAAATAAATGAAATAAGTAAAAAAAAAAAAGTGTTATTTGTCCACTCAGGTTCCCTTTATCTAATATTATATTTTGTCTAAAGACCTGAAAACATCCAATGTGACAAATATGCAATAATAGAGAAAATCAGGAAGGGGGCAAATACTTTTTCACGCCACTGTACCTTATGTGGAATGGGGGGGGGGTACTGTGAGCTAATGGGTCAGGGGAAGGGCCACTGGACCCCATGGATAATTGACAGTGTTTTGGGGATGAGGTAAGAGAAGGGAACCGGGAGATGTTTTTTTTAATGTGGGTCAGGAATTGGGTGAGGGAGGGGGAAATCACTGGCTCCCAGGGATGTTCATTTTTAAGTGTTTTGGGGATCCGATGAGAGTAGAGGACCACTGTATGCCAGGAATGCCATACTGTACTGGGTAGAGGGTTACTGAAGCACAAAGGGCCCTCAGATGATGTTGACCTGTGCTTTGCACTCCCTTAACAGGTTCTTGTTGCTCACATTAAGAAGCACTGCTCCAGCAGGCTACTGGCATGAGCAAAATACTTCCATTATCCTTTTGCACACAGGGTAATGAGATGCCATCAAACTACTAAGTGCACTGGGGTGCTCTGCACTGCTGCATAAACCACTTTGGGTAGCACACAGTGAGTCTGCCATTATGGGCAGTTCAGAGCACACTTGGGAATGCCTCACTGTGTGCCCATAGTGTCTGCACTGGTGCAAAGGCATCCATTATACTGCCCCTCATCTTTTTCATATAGGAATCTGGACTGTTCTGTTGTACTATGTAGCCCGCAGCCTCCATCCACTGTAAGGAACAATGTGCAGTGATAATGACATGTGAATGGCAGTCAATAATAAGGGAAGGAGGTGCTAGTGTCTTGCATGAGGAGTAGGGTCATTTGCAAATTTTGTACCAGTATTGCATTTCTGGGCTGCTGTGCTAAAACATTTGCTCTTCCAAATTGCCCAGCTTGCTCACAGTGCTGATCCCTTTCCGGTGATTTGTGAAAGTGATCACAACTGGTCTGCACTTGTGCATACTTTTGGCTTTGTGCCTTCTCTCACAGGGGGGCATACTGGACACCTGTCTATACTTTAGACCCTTACACAGCATGCTGCTTCCAATGTACCTGATGCAGCACTCACATATTTGCACACACAGCCCTTTGTGTCTTATTGTGCACTAATTTCCGATATGCTACCCAGCTGTGTCTTAAATTTACCTTTAAAGACATGCATGCTATCCGATTCCCTTAAAAGAGGGAGGTAAGTTGTTCTAAAACATTGACGAACAGCAGCTAAGGAAACAAGGACCAAATGTTCTGTAGGTTTATATGCAACCGAGTCAAAAGAGCAGATCCTAAAATACATTGCATGTATAGAACTGTAAGGAACCAATAAGTCAGTAATGTAAGACGAGCCAAACCCACACATGTGGAAAATAAATACATATATGATTAATATATGTTTATTTTTATATTACAAACAAATTTGTAAATAGATTTTAAAATGCAGTTTCATCATATGTTCGATATACTATATGTGCATAATACATAATTTCAGACAATTTGACATATACAGGGGAACCTATCTAGGACTCCCCCAGAAGTGGGGGCTAGGAGCAGTGAGGGTGGAAACTGCAAGGTAGGGGTCCATAATAGCTCAAGAAAGGGTGCTGGGAGACTTACGGTTCCAGTAGCACCATGACAGCCCCCTAAACAAGGAAGCACAGCAAGGGAAAAATTAGAGCCATCCAACGAACGGATCTAAATAACTCACTACAACTACCAACTGGAGGACAGAGCACTATGCCCGATGGTCAGCAATAACAAAACTGATCACCCCAGCGCTTTCCATCCCAAGGTAAAAGCCGCTGATCTCTGAGCCAATCTGACTTGCAGACCTCACGTTCACAAGTGGGGAACCAGTGAGCCTACGTCATATCTGGGCAGACATAAAGGCGCTCACCCACACACAGAGTGCAGAAAATGAATGCCAATATCGAACAGTACAGACGGACCTCAAGGCTGTAGTAGAGCACAGGACAACGGACCTTGAACATGGACTAGCAGAGGCAACTGAAACAATGGATATCCATGGCAGGGTCTTATTACACCTTTACTGTAGGGAAGAGGTAGATGCACAAAAGATAGGAAGAGGCAGAAAATCAGGACCGCTGCCTCAATATCCGCATACGCAGCCAGCTTGAAGATTCGGAAAGGGGCCCCATTATACCCTTTTTGCAAGATCTCGTGTGGGAAACCCTATAGCTCCAGCCAGAGCAGGAACTTGAGATGGAACATGCCCACAGAGTACTAAGCAAAAAAACGCCCTCCTCCAAAGCCTGTCCAACGTCAGTCATAATTCACTTTTTTCAATTTACTACTAAGAAATTAATTTTAACCACAGCATGGGCTAAAAAAGAAGTTATATACAAAGGCAATAGACTGTTCTTTGAACTGGATTATTCGACGGAGTTACAAGCTAAGCGCAAGCAAATATATCTGGCACAAAAACAGCTGACTGTCTTAATTGCAGGTAAACCACACACCTTCCTAAGTCTGGACAAAGCAGCACAGACTGTTAGAAATTGGGGGTCATAGTTCCACACAAGTCAGGTGTCATTGAAAAAGTTTTGCAACAAGCAGCGTGGGTTCAGACATCTGTCAGGAAAGCTGGTGTGAGCAAAGTGCACCATCAGAAACACAGACCTTGAGGGCAGGCCTGTGAGACTGGACAGCGATACTTTGAAAGTATACACCCAAGAAGAAGACAATGACCACTACTGAAGGCACCTGAAAAAGCTGCAGAATGAACCTTAGCTTCACAAATCACCTTTCCTCCTCTTTCTAAGTCACACCTCTCCATTCGCCGCTACTGCTGTCAGCGGACCAAGACAGCAGCACTGGACTCTACTGTCAGTAAGCAAAAGAAAAAAAAAGCTATTGCAGATTGTTTATAATACTTATAACCCTGAATGTTGAGATGTAAAGTAATGTTTGTAGCTACATACTATTAAGATTGTTCTTTAACTTGCTCCCTCTCTGTTAAGGTTACAAAGGGCCTCTTGTTAAGTGATGCCTGTATTTTAGGTCGCTGATGTTTCAGCCATCTTCACATCCCCAATGGGATATAAAGTGCCTGCCTCACTAAAATATATAACCCTTAGGGGTAACTAAGACACAGAGGCCCGGATAGGATAGTACTGGACCTCTATAGGTTGGTGTCCCCTCTTTTTTGGGGTCTGTTAAAGCTGGGAGTGAAACCAAACCATAGGTAGCTTTCCTGAGGGGCTAACTGATGCCCTCAACTATCCTAGATGAAAAATCAATGTAGGCATCACACTTTGCTAGCCTTAGAGAGCACATACAAAATCACACATGCCCCCACAATGCAAAGCATCATGGGCTGCATATGCAAATCACCACAGAATGTTATGCTGGTCCAACTTTAAGCAGAATTGCATGGTGCCGAAAGGCCTCTCACACAGTTTGCAAAGGGTCCTACCAGGACCCATCAGTATGCCTCGTCTGTTTGACAACCCAGTGGAATGGACCAGCTACCCTTAAGGCAGTGAGCCTTGGATATATTGTGGTGAACCCATTAAAATAAAAAACTATTTAAAAGACAAAGAACCTCTGTGCGCAAACACTGAGGCAAGGGGTTACCCTAAAGGACATTTGTCTGGAAGCCAAGTTTCAAGAAAATACAAAATCACACATGCCCCCACAATGCAAAGCATCATGGGCTGCATATGCAAATCACCACAGAATGTTATGCTGGTCCAACTTTAAGCAGAATTGCATGGTGCCGAAAGGCCTCTCACACAGTTTGTAAAGGGTGCTAACAGAAGACATAGACACGTGCATGCAAAGACCAAAGGGTCATGCCACTGTAATTCTTCCTTGTTCTGGTTCAATTTTTTCTACTGTAATGCACAAATGGCATCCATGCTGTTACAGATCTCAAAGTCTAGAACAGAATCATTGACAGTGATATGAGATGATGCAGCAGTGCCTTTGATTGGTACCCCCCCCTCATCCAGACTCTGGCAGCCAATAGCACCTGATCCCCTCACCCCTTTGGTCCTGGTTTCTTTTTCTTCTGTAGTGGTGTGAGGCAGATTGGGTTTACTTAATTAACCTTCACTGTGCCCCAGTATACCCAAGTGACCTTGGATAGAGCAAGGGCATTTAGGCACAACTGCTGTCATGTTCAGTGCCCAGTCCCATTCCCCTTGCCCAAATGTGGCAGAGGCTTGTGGGCCCACCAATATGCTAAGGACCCCAGATCAGTGCTCCATCAGGGCTGCCAAAGACACATGTGTACCTACCCACAATATACAGTTTTAGTAGTTCCGCTGACCTCCCAGGTTATGTGTTCTATGATATTATGTTTGTTCCATATTGGATTTAGTGTTTTGTTAAACAATATTTGTCAGTATAGTATTCAGATAGTGGACATATGTCAGATTAGTGTTTGTTTTTACAGACTGTGTAGCCATCAGATACGACCATACATATTCTTGCCAGGTAAAGCTGAACCTAGGTTAGTACCAATACATCACCTGCCTAAGCTATGGTTAACATGAAAGTGGTATCATACAATACTGAGGGACTAAACAAACCCGTCAAAAGGACATGAATCTTATCACAGCTCTAACACATGGAGTGTACAGTGGCAGCTTTACAAGAAACCCATATGCGAGTCACAGAACACATTAAACTACATTGCTCATGGGTGGGACAGGTGTTTGCAGCCTCCCACCCCTCACGTAAATAAGGTGGTGTGGCAATCCATAGATCCCTCCTGCTAACAGTCACATCCCACCTTGCAGACCCCAACAGTCGCTACATTTTAATTAATGCAATTTATCAGAACCAGCCACTTTTCATTCTCAGTGTTTACGCCCCAAACACGGATACTCCTGCATTTATTCGAACCATACACCAGGGTATAATGGATAAAGCAGAAGATTTTTATATATTACTAGGCGACTTTATCCGTGTGCTTAATCATAGAATAGATAAGTCACCTCCCTCAAATCTCTCAAGACTGCGTATGGCCGAACAGCTAGCAGATCTCTAACAACTGATGGGACTTAGAGACACATGGAGATTCCTGCACCTGACAAGGACCTTACATTTTATTCTCATGCTCATAAAACTTACTCTCAAATTGACCTCTGTTTTGTGTCCAGTAACTGGTTACATGTGATAACAGAGTGTAAGATACACAGCATTACACAATCAGATCACCCTTCTCTTTTCTAAAACATAGAGATGTGATCACATACAAACTATGGAGCATGAACATAGGCCTTCTATCAGATGAAGCTAACTCCACAAGAGTTAAACAGGACATACAGACACATCTGACCATGAATGATGAGGGCGATACTAACCCAATGACACATTGGAATGCTATAAATGTAGTATTAAGAGGCCCCATCATCTCTATAACAAGTGCACAGAGGAAACTAGCAGCAAGGGAATGCCTAAACTTAGAAGAGCAAATAAAAGACCTAGAAGGGCAGCGTAAAGAACACCCAAAGAATACACACATCCTGCAAACCCTACAGAGAGTCAGACAAACACTCAGAAACAAAAAAGGCAGAATTTATACTAAGGTACACACATCAAAAATATTATTCACAGTGCAACCGGGCAGGTCATTTGTTGGCCCTGCAATTGTGTAAGCAACAAGCGGACAGATATGTGCCAGTCCTTAAAGGACCCGACCGGACATCACCTCTGCAGACCCAACCCCAAGACACTGCAAAAAGCTGTGGTTCCTTTTATCAACAGTTATACGTGGACCCACACCCTCATCATACTACCAGGGAGCTTAGGGACTTCTTTACTGGCCTCCACAACCCTCAACTTAATGAGCAGGAAAGAGAGCAGCTGGATAGTGCAGTCACAGAGGAAAAAGTCACACTTGCAATTCTGAAACTGAATAAGCATTTGTCAATGCCGAATGTTGTCGTGCTGGCATTGGCAGTGGTGGAGCTAGAGACGCATAATAGGAATGGCAGTGAAGTACTGGAGTGACGCCAACCCCACCCCCACCCTGTAAAGAGTGACAGGCATTGGGGTGTACTTTTGGGTCATCAGCTATAATGCTCATGCCATTGTACCTCGACCCTACGCTGTAGACACTGACAAGTGTCATGGTGTGCTGTGGGGTCTTTGGGCATTATACTTACCCCATTCCATAAGGAAATATGTTGACATGGGTGTAGTATAGGAGCGTGGGGTGAAGTTTGTGGCCGAACAGTGCAAGACACACCATGATGCCTGTCAGTGGCTGCAGGGTGGGCATAGGGGGTGTAATGGCATGAGCCTTACATCTGATGATCCCAAGTCACAGCCCTGACGCCTGTCAGTCCATACCGGGTTGGGTGTTACAGTTGGAAACCCTAACACCGTAGGCGTGTAGTGGTTGTTTCACTCTACATTTTCAACATGGGCTGCTTGTCAGGCCACCTCATGAAAAGCGGCACAATCAGTTTGTTAGCTGAAAGATGGTTTTGCACAGAGGCTGTGGTATTTGGTGGCAGAGGGATGAAAACACAGTTTTGGGCAGAATGTGGAGAATGACAACTGTATTGTTCATGAGGAGGCGTAGAAAATGGCAACGTTGAAAATCTGGAGTGGCAATATGAAATATTGGTGAAGCAATGAACATGCATACAAACTGCGCAGCAGATGTCCGCAACCCAATTATCTGTGGGAGTTTTTTAGGTACATTTTCAGCATAGGTATTTTGGGACCTCCCCTCATGAACAGTGGCGCTGTGATTTTGTTAATGTGTCCCAAAAGGTGATTTCCCACAGCCAGCACGCCATTGTGCACCACAGTTGCAGGAACACATTTTAGACAGGCTGTGAAAAATGGCAGCTGTACTGTTGATAAGGAGGTGTGCACAAATGCCAGAGGTGAAAATCTGGCATGAAAATATTGCAAATGTACGAAGTTACAAGGCTTCGTGGAAACTGTGCAACGCACGCTTGCAGCACAATCATTTTATGGGCTTTCAGCACCAAATTTTCAACATAGGCATTTTAGGACCTCTGCTCATGAACAGTGTCATTGTTATTTCCTCAAACTGCCCCAAAAACTGATTTCACACAGCGACCGTGCAATTCTGCGCCGGATGTGCGAAAACACATTTCAGCCAGGATATGTAAAATGATAGCTGTACTGTTCATAAGGAGGTATGGGAAAATGCCAATTTTGAACATGTGGAGTGAAAATGTTACAAATGCACGAAGTCACGAGCGTGCGTACAAATTTCGCAACACACACTCGTAAAACACTAAATTTATGGACTTTCGGCCCCACATTTTCAACATAGCCATTTTTGGACCTCTGCTAATGAACAGTTCACTGTCATTTTCATAATGTGTCTCAAACATGGATTTTCCACAATGACTGCGCTATTCTGCGCCGGAACTGCGAAAACACATTTTGGTCAGGATGTGAAAAATGACAGCTGTACTTTTCATAAGGAGGTACAGAACAATGGCAATGTTGAAAATCTGGAGTGAAAATATTATAAATTCACGAACTTACGAGCGTGCATGCAAACTCAGCCACGCACGCTCGTAACACAGTCATGTTAAGGAGTATCGTCACCAGATTTTCAGCATAGGCATTTTAGGACCTCTGCTCATGAACAGTGCAACTGTCATTTGCATAATTTGTCCCAAACACTGATTTCCCACATCGACCGCGCTATTCTGCACCGGGAGTGCGATAACACATTTCAGGTAGGATGTGAAAAATGACAGCTATACAGTTCACAAGAAGGTGTGGAAAAATGCCAATGCTGAACATGTGGCATGAAAATATTGCAAATTCGCTAAGTTACAAGCGTGCGTAGTAACTGTGCAATGCACACTCGTAAAACAGTCATTTTTAGTATTTTTCCCACCAAATTTGCAACACAGGCTTTTTGAGAGCCCCCCTCATGAACACTGGCACTGTTGTTTCGTTCTTCACACCCAAAAGGTGATTCCATGCAGTGACTGCGAAATCACCTTTCGAGACTGAATAACGCCATGACAGTGCAGGAATTCATGAGGAGGGGTCCCAAAAACCCCATGTTGAAAATTTGGTGCCAAAATTCCAAAAAATGCCTGAGATATGCATCAAAGTTGAAAAAAACATTTATTCCATTATACAGCTTACCGGCATTTCCTCAGTTCGCGGTTGGCTTTGAAGGGTGCAGACGTGTTCCCGGTACACTGAAGATCATCGTGCCGGACTCTAGCGGTAAGTATAGGGTGTGGGGAGGCAGGGTGCGCAGTGGGTGGGTGCTGGTGGTGGGTAGGAAGACTACGAGGACCGCTTTTGTGTTATAGGGTGAAAAAAACATTGTGGGACAGTTTTTTCCTCAGGGATTTGGCATGCTGGGGTGGCCCCAGCGTGCCACCTAACTGTTTGGGGGTTGTTGCAGCTGACGGGGATTGGGCACCCTCATTGGGCACAACAAAAGGGGGGTTAATTTATGCCAACGGGATTGGGCACCCCTGTCTGCACACAGGGAAAGCGGGAGGAGACCCAGGATTGGGCACCCCTTGGCATATAACAAATTGGGGGTACTTTATGCCGACAGGGAGTGGGCTCCATTGACACATACATTAGCAGCCACAGTAAGCCAGCAGGGGATTAGGCACCCCGAAGTCGGCAGTTAAGCTGCGCCCACCATGTTACACATATGGCCGAGCGTGGGAGGTCCGCTGCATCTGACGCAGCTTTGCTCGAATTGCAGCGGACCTTTCCCTTAGATGTGCTCGCCACATTATTATGCATGGTGTGGCGCCGGCATGCAGGCTGATTGGGGAATGAGGGACGCACCTACTGATGCATGCCCTGCATTCGCCCAACAGCGACTGCGCCTTCAAATCTCCACTGCCGCAAGATGTTGACTGCACAAGCGCGACAACATAAAAATGGGAAATCCCTGGGGAATTTTACAAAACACTTTGAGGGGAAGTTATCATGCCCCTCACAAGAGCCATTAACTGGGGTCTCTCAAAAACGACATTTCCAGGGGAATGAAAAGAAGCAATTATAATAGTAATACCAAAAAATAGGGTAAAGACCCCTCTGCTGTGGGTCTTACAGACCAATTTCCCTCACAAACATTGACCAGAAGATTATAGCATCTATCCTGGCAGACTGACTCCAAAAGATAAAGATATTAGAAAATGAATTCACTGAACCAAATGGGGTTTATACCTGAGCATCAATCCTTCGACAATGTCCAGAGACTTCTGAACATAGCAAATCCGGTCAAGCACTCCAGTACAATAAACTTGGCAATTTCATTAGATATTGAAAAGGCATTTGACCGCCTTAACTGACAATTTCTACTATACACCTTGACAAAATTCAGAATGGGACCAAAATTTTTATCCTGGATCAACGCACTATGTACCAACTCCAGGGCGAAAGTGAATTGTATTCTTTCAACATCATTTGAGCTACTAAGGGGCACTCATCAGGAGTGCGCCTTATCTCCCCTTCTATTTGCATTGGGCATTGAACCCTGGCACTCGCTATAAAACAGAACTGCAATACTGAATATTAGGAGCTACCTGTGACCCACAGAACCAGAAAATGTCCCTGTACACGGATGACGCACTGCTCTTCATTAGCGACCCACTTAAGGATATGCCTCCCTTTCTGGATACATTGGATAGGTATGCACAGGTATCTGGAGTCAAAAGAAACCAAGAGAAGTCAGAGGTGTTTAAACTCAGTGGAATCACGTCAGCACAAATAAAAGCGAACATATCCTTTAGATGTGCTGCAAAAGGGTTCAGATACTTGGGAATATATGTCCAAAAAGAGGAGTTGAACTTACTCAAGGCAAATTATGAACTGCTCCTAAGGAAGACAAATGCTGAATGACTTTAAAAGGTGGATGCATCTCCCTCTGTCGGTGGAAGGTAGAGTTCAAACAGTACGAATGAATGTGTTGCCTCGCCTACTGTACTGCTTTCAAATGCTTCCAGTCAGTATACCTTCCACTGTATGGAAGCAATTACATAAGGCCACTAGACTTTTTATCTGGGGGAGAAAGACACCCAAGGGTACCTATGTCACCCTTACGACAGCATAAGAATGAAGGGTTGGCTAGGCTTACCAAATTATAAATATTGCTACTGAGCTGCCCAGGCAGCCCCAGTAATGCAGTGGCTTACTATGCAAAGAGTCACAGGCTGGGGTTGAGCTAGAGGCACACGGCCTACCTTCGGGGTGGCTGTCATCACTACCCCTTTCCTGTCTAACGCCAGCCATTTTTAAACATGTACAAAACCCATGGGTTGTGCATACCCTGAAAACGTGGGACATATTCATAGACATCTGGGCATGGAAAGTAGCATCAGTCCATTGGTAAGCCTAACACATACACCATATTGTGCAATGAGACCTGCCAGTGACAGCTTGAGGGGTTGGGAAATGAAAGGTATTGTCTCGTTCTGAGAACTGCTGACCCTTAGATATGAAAACCACATAAAAAAACTTCCTGCAATTGCAAGCGGAATTTACTCTACCACACACTGACTTTTACAAATATCTGCAACTCTGGCATTTTATGATGCAACCTGAATGTAGGCCTTACATTTTAATGTCCTCTTACATGATTGGAACTGTTTATTGATATCACTAGGAGAATGGGGGCAATAGTCAAACCGGAAGGAGGACTGGTGAGCATGTTGCAACAAGCAGAATTATGGTGCTCGACCAAGGCAACAGATGCCTGGCAAAGGGAATCTGGTGATCAGATTACTGATCAGACATGGGGAAAAAGCTATTAGTATGGGCACCAAAGTTACAATATCCCCAACACTCAGAGAATTTAGGTGGAGTCTTCACTCATTACCACCAATAGTTCCATATGAACTACAAACTATCCATTGTTGACCAGACACAAAATGGCCGCCCAGGAGGTAATGAGTAAAGCTGCTTTTTCCTAACGCTTTCAGGCACTAAACATTATTCAGTTAACAGTTCAGACAGGTGCTGGCAAGGATGTGGACAAGAAGGCACGCCATACCATATATTCTGAAGTTGCCCTATCCTAAAAGCATATTGGACAGAAATCCATGCCTTCATAAACTGGGTTGTACCAGCTGCTGTACCACTGATTTTCTAAGTGTTCATTTTGAGAACCTTTACACACCAGGCTACCCAGAAGCATGAAGCCTATATGTATAGATTGCTCACAACACTAGCATTACAAACTATCACCAGTAAATGCCAACCGCTTTGGCTCCATCTCAGGTCAGTTTTCTCCTCAGGCTTAAAAATACCAGAAGAATGGAATGCATCACAGCAGTGCATTGACGCAGTTGAGCTGATTTTGATAGTGACAAGCCTGGATGTAGAGAAGGCGTTCAACCATGTTTGCAGGCTATTTCTCATTAGAACGCTCTCAGAATTCAATTTTCCCCTTTCTTTCCGGGCTTTATCTCACAATGTATTTGCCTCCTCACGAGCAGCAGCAAAGACCAGCGGCCACTGCTCTCCATACTCCCATTAGGCAAAGGCACCAGCCACCCATGCTAGCCATCCCCATTATTTACTCTCTATATTGAGCCCCTGGCACAGGCCATAAGAAACAATGAGGCAATCAAACGGGTAGAGACTGAAAGTAAGCCAGCACTGTATGCAGATGATGTGATCCTCTACCTAAAATACCCTGAATGCTGTCTTCCAGCAGTATCAACAGTGCCAACAGAATTTGGCTTACTGTTCAGATATAAAATAAACACTGGCAAGACAGTGGTCTTAACATTTAACTTTCAGCCCCCTGTGGCCCTTAGCACACAATATCCTTAAAAATGGACACTGTAGTCTGAAGTACCTGGGCAGTAATATAGCTAAGCATATCCCTGACCTCTATGAGGCAAATTACAAGCCAGTCACTAAATGCAGTAAATAAGGCCTTCAGAGATCAGGCTCACTCCCCTGGATTACTCCAGAGAATCAACTCGGTAAGGATGGTGGTACTACCCTGCTTGCTATACTGATTTCAGAACCTTCCACATCAAATTAGACCCTTGAAACTTAAAAAGCAAAACCAAACTTTCTTGCTACATCTGGGTGGGTAAGAGACCTAGGGTGAGATACAAAACACTAACTCTTCCTAAAGACAGGGGGGGCCTGGCACAACCTCTCTCCCTATCACGCTGTGGCCCAGATATGGACTGTATGGCTCTGGCACTATCCTAAACTCAGTGGGTAGAAATGGAGCCATCAATACTTCCTGAAGCGCTGGGCATACACAGATTTGTCTGTCTCTGTTGAGACAGAATGGTAGAGCCAGCCCAGAACTCTCAGATAAAGGACACTATAAAAACCCAGGACTGGGCAATAACCAATCTGGATGTCTTTAAATGTCTAATTCTGACATGTCACAGTTAGAAGACCTCAATCCAGCAAGGCTGGACCACAGATACAAAGCCTGAGAGATATGTGTTAATAGACATATTAATACAAACCATATTTATTACTTATCAAAAGATACTCATTAGCTAAACTATATTACACGTGTTATCAATAAATAAAGGGGACACACAGCATGTATATTTCAGTGCTACTCAGATATAAATCAGACCAACTATTTTAGCTATATATGAAATATATCTCAGAATATATATCTCTACTATACTGAAAATGTGTGTCCAGTTGTATATCAGGCCAACCATATTTAAGCTATATATGAAATACACCACTTGGAAATGCATGTTCTTTGAGATGTATGTGTTGTATAATACTACATTTTCTTTTTTCAGTTTAATATAGTTTAAATATTTTCACATGACACATAACATTATCATACGTCGTACATCAACGGCGTCCCCCCTACACATAATTAAATCTAAACATTTAAAAATAGAAAGCTGTGACAATTTATCTGTAAGTCCTAGTAATTATCTAAGCCAAATCTACTAGTAATCAGGCCTTGTCGGGTCAACCTATCTACAATCTAACATTTTATCCCCCTCCCGCTTCTCTCCTCCCATACCCCTCCTGTTCCGCCTCGGAGCCCCTATATATAAAGCATCAGATGAATGAGTTATCCGGAGTACCTCTGGATGCTTACCAGGCAAACAGAGACTACAGTAACATCTCTATTCTTGTACTTGTTAGGTAATTGTATAAGTGGGGATCTCAGATCCCCCTTATGTATTGGGATTAGTTGGAGTGCAGTGCATGATAGGTAAAAGGGCCATCAGGGGGGCCCATCTCCTACTGAAGCCTCCTGTCAGTTCTGCTGAGAAGCAATATGTCTCTCCAATTCAAGTGCTTGGAGAACTTCTGAATGCCATTGTCTCAAAGAGGGGCTAGTTTGGTCCAACCAGTGTCATGTTATAACAAGTTTAACTACTACTGAGATTATGAACATAAAGGCTTTCCGGCAATCTATCATGTCCCTAGAAAAATGGCTCAACAGAAAAATCTACAGAGTAAAGTAAGAGTTCAGGCCTAACATAGGATCCAGAGCATTCCGAATTGCTTGCCAGAAGAGAGCCACCAGGTCATAGTCCCAGAGAATGCGTTTCAATGTACCTTCTGATTGCCCACATCTAATGCACAGGGGAGATGCCGATTTACCCACCCTGTATAATCTAGTGGGAGAGACATACAGGTTATGTAATATACGGAATTGCAAGAATCATAAATGGTCCTGCTTTACATACTTATACAGATATTGCCATATTTGTTGCCATTCCTTATCATCTAAGTTGAGGTCTAATTCATGCCTCCAATAGAAGCAAGCTCCCCATGGTCTGTTGGGATCAAGGTGTTGTAAGATGTTGTAAAACACAGAAGTTAGATGGAGTTGGTGGAGTTGAACAGCTGTGTCTATAAGTTCCTGCAAAAGGGGGTTAGAATGATCCTGCCATGGAGAGGGTCCCAGGAAGGAGGAGACTGCACCCTGCAGTTGAAGATGTTTAAAGAAATGTTAAGTGGGTATAGAGAACGTTTCCTGACGCACAATTGCAGGGCTAACTTTCCCATCAGAAATCAAGGATGATACTGAGACCTTGCCAAGGGCTGGACAGAAACTCAAAGGAATAGTGTGGTTGGCGATTCTAAAATATGGGTTGTCAAATAAAGGTTGAGACAGATCTATTGACAGATTAAGGTAGGAGCAGATCTGACAGAGCACTTTGAGAGACTATGAGACTGGGGAATTCTGCAGAGAATTAGGGAGTTCAGAGAGTTTGGTGTAAATAAGACAACCTAAGTCAATACTCAGGGAGTGGCATAAGTGCCATTCCAGAGAGATCCATTGAGAAATATATGTTTCATCTAGGGAACTGTCAGTGATGGCACTCCACCTAAATATTTTACAGCAGTGTATCGCACAATAATAGAGAAAAAAGTTGGGAATTTGCAGACCACCCAAATCTTTCTGATGCATCATTTTGGAATACACCCTCCTAACCACTTTCCCATTCCATAGGAAATCTGGAAGAGTGGTTTGTAACCAAAGAAACCAGCTTTCAGTGAGGTATGGCTCAACATATTCAGTGGATAAAGTAACCTGGGCAAGAGGTTCATCTTTATCACATTCACCAGCCCCCATAGCAAGAGTGGAAGAGATTTTCATCTCTGTAGGTCTGTTTGGATAGTGTGACAAATAAGGAGAGATTAAGTTTAACCAGGGCAGAAAGAGAATGAGAAATCTTGATCCCCAGATAGGTGAGAGCATTGGGTTACCAGGCAAGGCCTAGATTCTCAATCCAGAGTTTCTGGGCATGTATATTAAGAGGCATGACTTTGGACTTGTCCAGATTTAGTTTGTGTCCCGCCACTTGACAGAACTTATCTATAATGTCCACGGCTGCTGGTATAGAAGTATGAGGGTTCTCCAGATGCAGTAATAGATCATCTGCATAGACCGATAACTTGTACCTGTCATTGCCTACTTGGATGCCAATAACCTCTTGATTATTCTGAAGGGAGCAGATGAGGGGTTCCAGATATAGATTAAAGACAAATGGCAAAAGAGGACACCCTTGCCTGGAACCCCATGACAATGAAACGGGGGTGGAAAAAACTCAGTTACAGCAGACTCTAGCCATGGGCTGATGATAGATAACCTTAAGCCAGTCACAGAACTGAGAGGGAAAGCCATATCTCTGCAATGTAGTAAACATGAAAGACCAAGAGACACGGTAGAAAGCCTTTTCGGCGTCGATAGAGACCATAACCAATGGAGTTTTCCTCTCTCTAGCAACTGATATAAGGTGAAGGACCTTCCGCATATGATCTGAGGACAGCCGCCCCACCACAAATCCCATTTAGGTTGGGCTGATAAGGCCTTGCCATATTTTTAAGAGATGGTTAGCCAAAACTTTGGCGAGAATTTTCAGATCAGAATTTAGAAGTGAAATAGGACAATAGTTTCCCCGTACCAGATGTAATTTACCAGATTTAGGGATAACGGTGATCCAAGCCTGGGTAAACGAGCAGTCAGACAGACCAGACTAGTGTAGATATTTGAATAACCTTGTGAGGAATGGTGCCAAGTCATCTATAAAGGTGGCATAAAAGGTGTTATTAAACCTGTCTGGGCCTGGAGCCTTTTCCTTAGGAAGTTGCTCTATCACCCACCTCACTTCATGTAGGGAAAAAGGGGCTTGTAAGGTCTCCTGTTGGAACTCCATAAGGGTGGGCAATGGAATTAAGTCTAAGTATCTATCTATTAGGTCCTCATCAAGGATTCTCTCCTGTCCTTTTCTGGGGCATAAAGGATTTTATAATAAAATAGCTGGAAGGACTCAGCTATATCTCAAGGGCGGGTCAAGATATCTCCCCTTGGGGTTGGTTGCAGATTCTGTATCATGCCTTGGGTTTCTAGCTGTTTGAGCCTCAAGGCTAGGAGCCTGCCTGCTCCCTCACCTGTCCCCAGATATTGGAATTTAACTCTCTGCAAACCTAGGTCAGCCTGTTCCGCTAATAACCTTTAATACTGGGTCCTGAGAGCATGGAACTGAGTCCACATGTCTTGATCAGTCGAGGCTGAGATGCGGTGTTCCAGATCTCAAATCTGAGCTAATAGTTGTTGTGTCTTTTCTGCTCTCTGCTTCTTCATCTTTGAAGTAAGCCTAATACATTCTCCTCTCACCGTGCATTTTGCCACTCCCCATAACACATCCATAGAAGACACAGTACCCTCATTTTCCCAAAAGAAAGTTTGTATGAATTCTGTAAGGTTCTTAACAAAATAGGTATTTCTCAGATGCATAGAG
Organism: Neoceratodus forsteri; assembly: GCA_016271365.2. NCBI lineage: Eukaryota > Metazoa > Chordata > Ceratodontiformes > Ceratodontidae > Neoceratodus > Neoceratodus forsteri. Next base: position 561,395,354 of record CM028134.1, read on the forward strand.
TTAAAGTGTCAGGCCCTATCTTGGTCCTCCAGCCACCTGAGTGAATGCTCCATAGAGACTGGCTCATGGTCAGATATCACAGTAGGCAAGATATTATATGCCAGAAGACCCAGGAGACTCGAGTTGGTGATCAAAAAATAATCAATACGAGAATACAACTTGTGCAGAGGAGAAAAAAAAAAGGCGTATTGTCTATTATTAGGGTGTAGGATTTTCCAAGGATCTCCTAAGCCCAGTGAGCCCATAAGCTCTCTCAACCCCCATTGAGCTAGTGAAAGACCTTTACGGTGCAGACCAGATCTGTCCAGAAGTGGATGGCAGACTAGATTCCAGTCCCCACCGAGGATGATAGGAATATGTGAGAAAGCCAGTAATTGAGTCAGAAGATAAGAGAAGAACTCCGGAGAATCTGAATTTGGATCACAGATCCCCCTAAAAGGAATTCAATTAAGCCTAGATGTCCCTGTAGCAGAAGGAAATGGCCCTCAGGATCATTGCACTGCTTATGTAGCTGGAAGGGGGTCCCTCTGTGAATTAAGATCCCACACCTCCCTTTTTATTACTGGTTCCTACCCCGAAAACCTGACCAACCTATTCCCTAAGAAAATCCTGTATGTCTTCTTGCTTAAGGTGGGTTTCTTGTAAGAAAACCACATCTAGTTGGTATTGCTTAAGATTACGCAGGATCATGTATCTTTTTCATTTATCATTTGCCCCCTTTATGTTCCAAGAAATAAATGTATATGTGATCCCCATAGTTACCCTTTAAGGCTTGTGTTGCCCAAATCTCCATCTGCCTGCCAGTCGGTCCATAGGGTACTCCAAAACTCCCCCCCCCACATATTCCCCCCCAGGCCCATCCACCCCCCTGGACCCCAAGATTGGGAATTTGGCCTGTACTGGCACATGTGGATGTGACCCCATCCACCCAACATCCCCCCTCCTTCTTTCCCACCCTAACCAGATAACAGCTTAACAACAATACTACTACCATCATATCCCCAAAACAGAAACACATTCTACCCCTGGCCCCCATTAATGCAGTCCTACCATGTCAACAACAATAATGACCAGCCCCTAGGCAGACAGAGGGGACCACACTGCTTGCCCCATCGCAGGAGGAAGATATTCTTTAGGACTCAGGGCTGACACTGCTGTAAATGCTTGTTATCCTTGCTCAAGTCAGTAAAATGCCCCCTAACCCATTATCACCATGTTACTGGCAATGCATTCTGGTTTATCTAGCCCTTGGTGTGGGAGGAGGGAGGCAGAGATAACCAACCTCTTGCCACACCGTTCCCTTCATAGTCAGACTCATCATCAGATCCTCAGCTAAGAGGGACACAGCATGCTACCCCTCCAATCCACCACCGCAATCTGAGTGGTATCCGACCACCTCTAAAAATCAGACCCTGCATAGTTCACCTGCTGCAACTGATTCACTTGCAGAAGGGTCTAGAATGGAAATGTTGGACACTAGGTGGTGAACACCTGTGCTATTGAAAGAGATACCCTGAGTCCCTTAGCATGGATGTACAGAGGAAGGCCCCACCACACATCCCTGTAACCACCCCCACCCCAACACAAAACAGGACCACAGACCTACCTCAATCTCTCCACCAGTGAAACCATGAATCTTGCAGAATAGAATGTCCTGGGTCCCATGCTTCAGTCTTCCCACACAACGTACCCCAATCCCATGTTCTTCTCCAGCACCTCAACCTCATGTTCCCGAGGAAGAGAGTCCATTGCAATTATACTGGTTCCTTCCAGTCCCAGCATTTGGGTAGTAGGGTTCCACAATAGTCCTTTTTACTCCACAGGTCGGTGCTCCCTGAAACAATATGTTATATGTGATCACAGAGTTCCATCACAGTCCATGTCGCAGGTAACTTGGTGAAGCCAATCTCTTTGGCTTAATATAATACAGAGCTACAGATTCTGAATACTCAGATTGGTTATAGTCCAACACATCGCTTTAAACTTTTGTAAGTCCCCAGACAAGCTGAAACATCTCCATCGTGTCAGCAAAAAAAAAAAGAAAAAGAAAAAGAGTAATTTAGGGGCTTGGAAGAAGTCAGGGAACATATTGGGAAGTTTCTGCAAGAACCTTTGTTCAGTCAGTGGGGTAGGCACTGTGCTGAGCTTGGTGATAGCTGCTGCTGGCGGTGTTGTTTTCTTTGTGGCTTTGGCTTTTTACAGCATTGGCGGCGGGGTGTGTGTCAGGCCCACAGGCCACATCTTGGCCTTCATTGAGCAGTTTGTGCCCCAGCAAATTTGGTGATCCAGATGGTACAGGTGAGAGGCAAAACACCTTTCAAACACTAAGCGCCCACTATGCCATGTGATTTCAGATCTGAAATTTAGTTATTTATTAATTTTTCCTGAGCTGTGGAGCAGCGCCGATGAGAACACGTCCTACCCGCTCAGATGCATCATGTGACCCCCAATACTACATTTTCTTTGAGATGCATATATTGTATAAATTACAGTATACTACATTTGCATAACCAGTTAATAACTTTTCATTCTACAGTCCTGAAAGCAATAAAACTAAAATATAAAAAAACTGATAGTATTACAAAACACACAGATTTAAAATATCTATACCAAGTATAACATATATTTCTTTAAATTCCGCAAATATAAAGAATAATATGGAAAATGTGCTTATTTCTGAAATATGTTTGATATGTAAGGTCAAAAACCAAGGGGCATTATTTGATTCACTTATTATTTTTTTCTAGTTATGTTAATCAGGTTGCAAGGAAAAAATATTTTTAGCTTCTGAACATTGCCTATATTTGGAACTGTTTGACCCAGGAAGCCACAAATACATTAATCCATACAACTGTAATTTTTTGACTGTACTACAGTATTGCAGTTCTTTACTGGCTGCTTTGTTTTAATCTATCCAGACTCTGTCTATAATTTACCCCTTATAGATCATTCACAATCAGGCAGACAGACTTATTTTTGTCCCCCTCCCACAATACAAGCATGCAATTCCACAGTTTGGTAGTCTTTGCAGGAGGTATGCCTTTTAGCAGATGACACCAAAACCTGTAATAAGGTGAACACTTGGGAGGGGTGGAAAGAATCCATCGGAACCTTGGGAAACTTGAGGAGTGGCCAAGAGCTTGGCAGTTCAGAATCAATGTCGAGAAGTGCAAAAATCAGGCACCTAGGGTAAAGGAACCCAGGAGCCGAGTATAGTATGGGGGGTACCGACAGTCCCTAAGCAGGATAGGGATGTTGGAGTTATCTTATCTGATGACCTCAAAGTGTCAGGGCAGTGTGACAAAGCAGTGGATAGGGCCAGTGGGATGCTGAGATGCACAGAAAGAGGTATCGCTAGCATAAGGGTGGAGACGATGTCATTGTATTGCTCGCGTGATCTGACCCTACCTGCAGTATTGTGTCCAGTTGTGGAGGCTGTGCCTCAGAAAGGACAGACAGGATGGAGGCAGTACAGAAAAGGGCAACTAAAATGGTGCAGAGGTTACATCTAAAGCCCTATGAAGACAGACAGAGGGATCTCAGCGTGTACACCCAGGAAGAGAGGAGAGCGAGCGGTGACATGATAGAGATCTACAATTACCTCCCAGGGGTGAAAAGGGTGCAGGAGGGGAGTCTCTTTCAAATGAGAAAGAGCACTAGAAACAGTGGGCATGCCATGAAGCATGCTGGGGGGGTTTAAGAGTGATACGAGGAAGTACTACTTCACTGAAGGAGTAGTGGATACTTGGAACAGACTCCCAGTGGAAGTGGTGGAGGTAACAACAGTAGGGAGCTTCAAGCATTCATGGTATAGACATAACTAGGGAATATTAGTAAATAGGCAGGGGCTGGAGGAGGTTCAAAGGAGACTTATTAGGGTCCGCAGAGACAGACTAGGCAGGGACCATCTGGGCAGACTGGGTGGGCCAAGCAGACCTTTTCTGCCAAACAATTCTCTGTTTCTATGTTAACTGGCTGATTACAGACAGCATTTACACTGATGATCCTGACTTTTAGGCTCCAAGGACCACTGTGTGTCAGCGTGGCTCAGTTGGTAGCACATCCGCTTCTGGACCAGAAGGTCATGGGTTCTCGTCCCACACCGGGATTGGACTTGCACCTAAAAATCGCTGGCATCCGAGTGCAGTATTGGGGGGTGCTGTACTGCTGGGGTGTGCCGTCCTTCAGATGAGACGTTAAACCGAGGTCCTTTCTGCCCATCCTGATGTTGTCCTGGTGGGTGTCCAGGTGGAAGTAAAAGAACCCTGGGCACTCTTCGAAAGACAGGGAGTATTCCGTTGTCCTGCCCAACATTCCCCTTCCCATAAACCGGTTCATGCAATTATCCAGGCTGTGTGTGGGTGATGATGTGTGATATGGCCGACACCACACATTCAGTCACTTCACTACCAGTCTAGCATTGCTTGTAAAGCGCTTTGGGATACTGTGTATGAAAAGCACTATATAAATGCTGATTCTTCTTCTTCTGTGTTACTTGACTTACATGACCTTGTGTTTCTGTACATATCTTCCAGCAGTTTGTGCTTTGCCGAGAGTAATGATTGCTCAATTTTAGAGCCAATTTATAGCAAACTTCCAGTTTTTTGCACGTGATTCCTGTAATCTGAAATGGTTTGCATGTGAATAAGGTCTGCATAAGCAGTGAAGGGTTTCCAATGAAGGGTACAACATTTTTATCTTGTTGATACAGTAACTGTTATTGTTTATCATTGTTGTATGGGCTGCCATGAAGCAAACTGTCCTTCATTGCCCCTATAGATCCACTCTGTAAAAAGCTGAGGGTCAGACTAGGCTTCTACTACAGAAATAAGTGCAGTTTTCCATATGACACTTACAAACGCTTGGTCCAGGCAACCGATTCTCGATTACGCTGACCTTATTTACTGTCACTGTCCAGTTGCCTATCTTGCAAAGCTCGATGCACTCTACCATTGAGCACTTAGGTTCATAATGGACTTATGACCTAGGACTCACTGGGACTTATGACCTAGGACTCACCGATGTATGAAACTATAGGATGGCATTTACTAACTTATTTATTTAACCAGGAATACATACTGAGCTTATAACAGCTCGTTTCCTGATGTGTCCTGAGGGAGGGTGAGAAGGAGATGATGAAATAATATAATTACTAAAACTACAGGAAGTCAAATACAATGATACAGAAATACAAGCAGAATCATAAATATGAGAGGCAATTTAGTAATGAATACAATTACAAAATATAACAATCACCTACTGTATATGTAAAGAAGGGAAAGAGTAGAGAATCAGCACGAACAGGGCAAAACTCGAAAAGGAGAGTAAGACTGCCAGTAACAAATAATTAGGGAGGAAAGGGTCACAGACAGTGGCAGGAAAGATAACAAAAGTCATTAAGAAAAGACTTTAGGGAGGAAGAAGAGGCAGAATGAACAGAAAGGGGAAGAGAGGACCAAAGTTTAAGAAAGTGGAAAGAAAAAGCAGATTGACAAACAATAGGTTTTCTAGACAGAAGAGAGAGAGAATGAGAAGTAGTGTTATGGACAGGGTAGCAGGGAGAAGGGGATAGGAGGAAAGGAGGGATCTGAGATAACAGGGAAAGGTGCCAAACTAGAATTTGGATTAAAAAAAGAGACACAATGTGAAAGACGCCTAGCATCAAGAGATTATCACTAATATATTATATATCATTAATCTATTCCGAATATCCCATAGCAACTATGTCCTCTGGAAAAACAACTATGTACTCCTAGACATTCCAACATGTGCCACGCAGATAGGGAAGACTGCCATTAGTTGTTCCATTCCCCCCCTTTGGAACTTGCTACAATCCACCCTGAAACTTTCATCATTGGTAAGACTTAATACTTTTAAGGTGCTCATCAGAAAATTATAAGACCTGTTTGTATGGCTAATCCTTTACATAGATGATGTGGTCATATAATGTGATACTCAAACCTTATGTTTTGCACTCACCTTTAGCAGAGTTTGCAAAGGCTGCAGTATTACAAGATCTATATAGTATAGTATATAATCTGCTACCTTTCAGTTTCCTATAGCTTGTATAGAATGGATATAATATATATATATAGGCACTGTGTGTAATTGTATTGTTTGAACTATGTATGCTGTCCTACCAGGACCTCCTTGAAAATGAGCTTGCTCAACAGAACATTTGCGTGGTGAAATAAATAAATGGAAACCTATTAAACATGTTAAATAATATTTAAATAAATATTCAGAAATATATTTATATATTAACAATATATTGGAGGAAGAGACTGTATGTCAGAATCAAAAATTTGACCAACTACAACTAATTTATAGAGCAATTTGGTAAGCCTTCTAACAAGGCATCATTGGTAGAGCTAGGAACTGGTGTTTAGGGGTGCCTGGCCCCCAACTTTGTTATTTTTTATTTTATTTATTTCTTCGATTACTGAATAAAAAAAAAAAAAACTCTTGGGAACATGCCCCTTTTCAAGAGTGACCCAGGGCAAGAAATGCACAGTTATAAAACAGGCAAGCAGACAGAATGTAAGGCAATACATTACAAGTATTCATACACAGTAAATCTTACAACAAATTTAAAATGTAATAACCACAATGACAGTCAGACAACTGGGAAAAGGCATATAACCGTGTTTAAAAAGGCAAAAGACTGAACCCCTTCTGTGCTGTGTATGTAGCCATTCCCACCCTCAAGGTGTGCTGACTAAGCCTGGAGACAGCAAAAGGGAAAGTCTGTTATGCCTTCGTGGAAATGGTGTCTGGGTTTTTGGTTATTAATGGGGCTTAGAAAGTGGAGGGGTGCCTCCGCCAATGGGGATCCTTATGACAGAGTGCTGCCACAGTGTTTCCCACATGAAATAAATGCAATCCTCACCCTCTGTGACAGGGAACACAATAAAGCAATCCCCTCTCTACTTATTATGCTAAGCATGCAAAATAAATAGCAAGACAATAATGGCAAAATATGTCAGCAGTTGCAAATATGTAAATAACCAATGGGTTTATTATGGGCTTGGAGAACGAGGTAGGAAACAAGGGACGCAAAGGTAAAGATAAAGACAGCAGTTTGTATTTACCCCAACCATAGGACGTGTCTCATTGCCTCTCCCCCTACTGGTGCACCAGTTAACCCCACAGTGCCTCTGGGAGCTCCCAACTGCAGTTTAAGTGTGCACATAGATGTAGAGCTGCAGGCCTGTGATGCCCGGACCTCAGTGCAGTACCATGTAGATTCAGTTGTTGGCTGCAGCTGCTGACTGGCAAATTGCACAACTGCATGGGCAGTAGAAAAGTTAAGCCTGCTTGTCAGCTGTAGCTGTAGGCTTGATCCTAAGGTCATGCAGGAATGTCTAGAAAGTATCTAGCTAGTTAGCTAAACAATAGGAATGACAAGTTCTGTGGATAAAACCCAGTACTTTTCACCTTCAGACAACAGGATGGTGCAGTTTCCTTGAGGACATCTCCCCTGCTTTCGCTGGATGGATTTTTCTGTAGGGTGGATACAGTTGTAGTGGACTCAACATGCTCCTGGTGGCAAAGGGTGTGGGTTGTGATGCCTTTAGATGATGGAGCTCTGTTCTATAAGCTGGTTACAGGTGCAGCAGACCCAATTCACTTTCAAGTGGAGAGGGGTGAGAGACATGATACACCAGAGGATGATGATTCTCTTCACGCCCCAAGGGGACTTGCCTTCACCCACCCCGACAGGCAGACAGTCATTCAGGATCACAACTGGTTCAATTCCCATTCAGGATAAAATCCTAACAGCAGCAAAAGGCAGTACCTCACCACCTTCCAAGATGCAGAGCAGCTTTCAAGGCACAACCCCTGCTCTAGTTTAGTGCTAGATCCCAGGCTTGGCACTCTAGCTGCATCTATCCCCATTTTTCAGGTGTCCCAAAAGTCTGTTCTGGACAAAAGTTTTGGTCAGATAGGAATAGTATGTAAGAGTTAATCACAGGCACTGTCCTCTCCTCAGAGGTTCCTTTCAGACAAATCTGCTAACTGCACATCTCATCCTTGTGCAGAAATCCAGGGATTAAAGCACAGCTGACTTATTTTGGGGCTGACTGCTTTCAGAGCACAAACCACCAGGCTGTTTTGGGGCTGGGGAGGTTTACCTGTGTCTTACTTGGATGTCTGGATTTTTCTCTGTTTGATTAGCAGGGTATTCTCTCTGTCAAATTGGTGTGTAGGGCATCTTGCTGACAGGAAGGCACTCATCACAGCGGTGGGTCAGAGCTTTTAGCTGATTGTTTCGTGAGGGTACAGTTTAGGCTCAACCCCTGCCCATCCTCATCTCCCCACCCACCCCTGGAAATAGTTCCTTTATACCTGGGGTTCTGATATCATTTCCTCAAGAGTGCAAGGTGCATATCACTGCCATATCCTCTCTAGCACACTGCAATGACAATATAAGCATACACATTGTATAATATATATATATTTCTATATAACAAACCAATCACACACACGCACACACACACAAAAAAAAAAAAAGTAGATAAACATGTGGGAAGTAGTGCAATGTAATGGCTGTGGGGCAGCAGTCTTCCGGGAGTCTTTCTGGAGGCTGAGATGCTGCCCTATTTGCAGACAACTCTCTGCCCTGAGGGAGAAAGTTGCCCGTCTTCAGGCCACACTGGACAGTAGTAACGGAACCTTCCCCCAGGCCACACTGGACAGTAGGAAGGGAACCTCCCCCATCCAGGGAGCACCACAGCCACCACCAGTACCTCAGAGGTTGCGAAGAAAGCACAGCAGTTGGACCACAGTGGGCTCAGGGAGGGTGAGGATGGTGGAACAGAGGCACACCCAGTCAGTTGTTCCACTCCACAATCCATACACCATTCTGGGGGAGCATAGCTCTCCTATGGATGCACCCGCAGAGGAGACTAAGGAGGCTGAGGACAACTGTCACAAGGGAGGCCCACAGGAAGGAGGCAGAGGACACCACAGGGAAAGGAAGCAGCTCCTGGTGGGGGACTCAGTTATTAGGGAGATAGAACTGGGGGGGGAGAAGGGAAAACTGAAGTAAGGTGCCTGCCTGGTGACATGGCTTGGAGGGACAGGAAGTGCATCCTCAGGATCACGAGAACAGCTGCACAGGAGTCTGAGTTGGACATCATTGTCCACCTAGGGACAAATGACTTGGCTCATCATGAGATTTGAGCAGTGCAGGAGGACTTTGTAGAGTTGGGGAGGGGCCTAAGAGAAGTAGCACACACAGTATCCTTCTCAGAGGTGCTGCCTATCAATTGCATGGGTGAGACGAGGGTACTTTGCACCATGCAGTTTAATGAATGGTTGAAAAAAATGGTGTGGAGTACAGGGGTTTGGCTTCACTGGGGACTGGGGTTCCACCTGGAGGGACACCAGCCTATACTGGCAGGATGGTCTGCATCTGTCCCGGAAGGGAACAAGTCTTTCCAGCAACCAGTTTAAATGCTTCATTGGCAAGCTTTTAAACTAGTCAAGGGGGAAGGCACTGATAAGCAGCAGGAAAATCCCAGCCTCTCCCTACAAAACAGGGTACTATTAGAGAAAAAGACCGAGGTAGAAAGGTCAGTGGGGGATGCTACAACCGAGGGTAAAGCCATCAAAAAGTGGAGAGCAATGAGTACCAATGCCCGTAGTCTGGGTAACAAGCTTCCTGAATTAGTGGCCTTGATGGAGGAGGAACATCTGGATATTGTGGCAGTCACAGAAACATGGCACACACAAAACCATGACTGGGACGTAAACATACCAGGATACACTATCTACAGGAGGGACAGGGAAGGTAAAAGAGGAGGAGGAGTAGCTCTTTACATAAGGCAAGGAATCAAAGCAACAGAACAAAAGAGTAAACAGGGAGGAGAAGAAGCACTGTGGGTAAATATGGAGACAGGCAATGGCACCACAATCCGCACAGGGGTTGTATACAGACCCCCTTCTCAGGAGGAGGAAATGGACAAGGAAATGATAGAAAGTATACTTAGAATGGCAGAAAAAGGGGAGATATTGCTGATGGGTGATCTGAATATGCCAGATGTTAACTGGAGTGCAGTTGCAGCAGCCACTTCGAAGAGTGGGGTTATTCTAGATGTCCTACAGGGGGCATGCCTTAGACAACTAGTATTGGAGCCCACTCGAGAGGGAGCAATCTTAGACCTTGTTCTCACAAATGGAGATGGAGAGAGGATCACAGATGTAGAAGTGGGCAGCCATCTGGGAGCTAGCGACCATCGAACAGTATGGTTCACAATAAACACAGCAATAGAGTCAAGCCATACAAAGGCAAAAGTACTGTACTTTAAGAGGGCTGGCTTTGCCAAAATGGGTGAGTGCCTAAGGAATGCACTAGCAAATGGGCAGGAAGGAGGGGTGGAAGAACAATGGGGAATAATAAAAACTGCCATCACAGAGGTAACAAGCCTTTGTGTGAAGCAAATAAACAAAACAAAATGATGTAAGAAACCACTATGGTTCTCAAAGGAAGTGGCAGTGAAGGTTCAAGAGAAAAAGAAAGCATTCAGGAAGTACAAGGGATCACAGAAGGAGCAGGACAGAGAACTGTATCAGTTAAAGCAAAAGGAAGCTGGGAAGGCAGTCAGAACAGTAAATGCTCAAAGTGAGGAAAAGATAGCCAACTCAGTTAAGGAGGGGGATAAAACCTTTTATAGGTACATCAGGGAGCGAAGGAAGACCAAGGGAGGGATAGTGAGGCTTAATAAAGGGGAGGAAGGGTGGTCAGAGGGTGACTGTGAAAAGGCAGAGATACTAAACAGATATGTTTGCTCAGTATTTACAAATGAAGAGGGGGAGGTACCTAAAACAAACAGTAGAAACACTATGGATACAGAAGTTGATACCAGCCCATTTACAGAAGAAAGTGTTATGAAAGAACTCTTAAAACTGAAGGTGGACAAAGCAATGGGGACTGATGGAATTCATCCCAGAATTCTAAAAGAACTAAGGGTAGAACTAGTGACACCATTGACTACCCTCTTTAACAAATCATGGAAGGATGGGGTGGTGCCCGAGGACAGGAGGAGGGCAGATGTGATTCGCCTTCACAAAAGTGGGAGCAAGGCAGAAGCAGGAAACTACAGACCTGTTAGTTTAACCTCAGTGATAGGGAAAATGATGGAATCACATCTGAAGGAAAGAACTGTCGAGTATCTAGAGGCCAGAGGGGCACAGGACCCAAGGCAGCATGGATTCACAGTGGGAAGGTCATGCCAGATGAATCTGATAGAGTTCTTTGACTGGGTGACCAAAGTAGTAGATCAGGGAGGGGCTGTGGACATGGGCTACCTAGACTTTAGCAAGGTATTTGACACGGTCCCACACAAAAGATTAATATACAAGTTATCCAGCCTGGGAGTGGGTCCCAAGATGACAGCCTGAGTAAAGAACTGGCTGGAGAATAGGACACAGAGAGTAACAGTAAATGGAGTCCACTCTGAAGAAAGGGGGGGTTACTAGTGGGGTACCGCAGGGTTCAGTATTAGGACCGGTCCTCTTCAATGTCTTTATAAGCAACATTGCAGAGGGACTGGAAGAAAAAGTATGTTTCTTTGCAGATGTCACAAAGATCTGCAACAGAGTTGATGCACAAGGTGGGTGGAAAGGATGAGAAGGACTTGGCAAGGTTAGAGGAATGGTCAAATGTATGGCAGCTTAGATTCAATGCTAAGAAGTGCAAGGTAATGCACCTGGGAAACAAAAACCCAGGGGAAGAGTACACAGTGGGGGGTGAGATACTAACAACAACAAGAATGGAAAGGGACCTGGGGGTAGTCATATCAGATGACCTAAAGGTGGGCAGGCAATGTGAGAGGGCAACAAGGAGGGCTGGGGGGATACTGGGATGCATAGGGAGAGGCATCACCAGTAGAAAACAGGAAGTTATTATCCCTCTGTACGGACAGCTGGTGAGACCCCATCTGGAGTACTGCGTGCAGTTCTGGAGACCCAATCTCTGCAAAGACATAGACAGGATGGAAGCTGTCAAGAGGAGGGGAACTAAAATGGTGCCGGGTCTGCACTGGAAGACATATGAACAAAGACTTAAGGAGCTTAATATGTATAGCCTCGAGGAAAGGAGGGAGAGGGGGGACATGATAGAAACTTTCAAGTACCTCAAGGGAATCAACAAAGTCCAAGAGGGTAGCATCTTTCAAAAAAAGAGGTATGCAAGAACAAAGGGGCACAATTTGAAGATGGGGAGGTGGCTTAAAGGTAATTTAAGGAAGTATTTTTTCACAGAGAGTGTTGTGGATGCATGGAACGGCTTTCCGAAGGAGGTTGTGGAGTCAAAAACAGTGGTGGAATTCAAGCATGCATGGGACAGTCATAAGGCAATTCTAGGGGGTGGGGGTAGGAAGAAGTAGGCTGTTGGTTAACTAGGATCTGCAGCTTATCCAGTAGGTAGGGAAATGGGCAGACTGGGTGGGCCAAGCAGTCCTTATCTGCCATCAAATTCTACGTTTCTATGTTTCTATCAGTGGCTAGCATTTCATGCTGTGTTCATTATGCTGAACTCCTGGCTCTCAGTGGCCGTCAGTTAAAGGGGGAAAAACATGTGTACAAGCCCTGCGCCATCTTGCAATTCAGAGCCATTTTGCAGAGCTGAGTCAGTCTGCTTAACTGATGTCAATTTCATAAGGACAGGATGTACTAATTTAGCTGTTTTGTGGAACTGAATGAGTCTCCAAAGTTTTTGCTCACAGGGGAGGAGCAGTTTTGCACACTGTGTAGCACTGAGAGCTGCTTGAAACTGAGCAACCTCCTTGTTGTGGGCTCCCCAACCCTGAAGGTGGTCTAGGGGCTGATTGAGTGAAGAGAGGTTGTGGTGTGCCAGCCACAGCAAGAAGGCCACTGAACAAACCCACAGAACAAATGACAGTGTCCAGTCCAGCTCCAGGTCTCACAGCTGCAGTCTGGACTGGGGATTGTGGTGAAGGAGCAATGCAGGAAAAGGTGGCAGCAGTGCTCGAAAGACAGCCAATGGCAAACCCCATTTTAGGAGGGGAATGTGTGTAAAATGAACTGGTAATGCTTTATTTTAAGTTCCCTTAACTACACTTTAGTTACAGTGTAACTACAGTGCTGCAATACAGTTACATGCAACAAATGTGTAACTACAGTGTAATTACCCCTATTGCATGTAATTAATGACTACCTAACCCACAGTTACACTGAAACTGACAAACTGTGACCAATGAACCTTTTGCTCACAGACTGCTGCTGGAGATGTGGAACTCAAGGCGGACATCTACTGCAAGTTCTGTGGTCATGCCCTACCATCCAACTCTCTGGGACAATGCGCAGTTTGGACTCAGAAGTGCTACAATGTTTGGCACCTAGTTCTGTTCCCCTTTGGTTGCTGGGCTATGTATCTCAGGCATCCTATATCTCACCAGCAGGCCACTGATGGCTCACCATTCTGAGCATGCAAGCAAAGAGTCTGCTACTACTGTATGTAAATGGTGGACACCTGCGGTATCCTCCCTTCACGAGATGGTATACAGTTTGTCCTAGGTAGCCAAGCAGGACAGATTATTACATTTGGCCACTGTTACTCTTAAGAAGTACCAGGTTTGCTGGTTACCATGCTTGCAATTTCTTTCTCCTAAAAAGGTATAGACTGAAACTGGGGCACAGCCCCATCTACTTTTACTCATAACATGTTAGATCACTCTTGTATTTAATGCAGCATAGTCTCACCCCTAACTGTGTGTGTTTGGATTGCATACCATGTTATGTTTATTCATGATAAAACTATTTTTAATTTTTACAAGAGAAACTTTATGCATATCTTGGGAGTTTCTTCTACACTGCTAGGAGTATATTCTAGCTACCTGATGTATCTGTACACAGCACTGTTCACTATATAGTCAGGTACATACAAGTGAAACTACATATTATGCATTAATGCCACATATGCTGCTGCACTGCTGTATGAAATTAAATACACCAAAAAGAAGATTACCAATAACAAAAAGGCAAAAGACCAACATTATTTGCATTATTAGTACTAAAACAGAGGTCATTCATTAAAGCGGCAGTACGAGTTAACACAAATGTAATTAACTAGGTAGGAATTTAGGACAAATCAGAACATCAATAGATCTGGTTTTCTTTTTGCTTTATTTCACTCCTGAGCCAAGATAAAGGATTCTGAAGTTCTTAAAAAGTTATTGTCCCTTTGACATGTCAGCAATCATGACTGTAAGCAAATCAGGATGGTGTTGTGCTGCTGGCTATCAGAAAAGTGCTGGCAACACCCTGACATATTTGCATTATAAATACAGTGGGTGCAGTTAGTGTGTGCTCTCTGGGAAGAAGATTTTGAAAGTTACTGGGAGCTGCCATCTTGATTGTAGAGCCATGCAAATTAAAAAGGTGTAATTAAACACAGTCTTAAAAATAGCTGACTGAATTTAAAATACCTCAGTGAAGACTCTAAGATTATCAGGAATACATTACTGCTATAAAAAGGTACAATGGCATTTTTATTTTTGCTGGATAACTAGTACTGCTGTTTTAATTTGAGGGCTTCAGCCAGCATGAGTTAAAGATATGTAAGATTTTAACTTATGCAGTTTATGGCATACATTCAGCCACTTCAGTGCAATGAATTAGTAATAAGCATTTGTCAACGCAAAGTAATATAATTTTTTCACTCAAGCCCACTCAGCCAGGTATTTGAGTACAGTCAATTGTCCAGTACATGGCTGTAGGTGGAGTGGTACTACAGGCACTTCGGTGACGTATTGGTACAATTTTAACTCCCCCCTCCACGGCACTTGCCCCCCCATGGCATTTGCTCTACCCCACCTTGGGCCTTTTCTGACCCTGCCCCTCCTCAAGTCCTGCCCCTTGGCTCCCATGTACCCCATTCCCACACTGTTGTCTCTTCATTCCTCTTCTGCAACAGGCAACACAGATTTTAGGAAGAGGCCAGGGAACTATGATGTTGCATAGGGGACTGTGCAGATTTAGCAATTGGCTGGCTTTCACTAAAACCATTAAGGCAAGTGAAATTTTCTATCCCACACACACACATACGCATTTTACTGTCCTCTTCCCATGACACTGTTGTGTCCTGTGGTACTCTGCACAGAACTGTGATGGAGAGCGGGGTTCCAACTGTCAGTTTCTAGCAGTTTGTCTTTGTGGTCCTTCTGTCACACCTACTATACCCCTGTAAATACAGTACATTCAGTCCTCCAACAGACAAATCCAGAAGCAATGTCTTCATAAATTGGGGCGATGGATGAAAATCAGTGAGCAACAGCAGACCTAGAGTGCATTTGAATAAATAAACTGAAGGTCCATAACATGCATATTTGAATAAATAATCCTGTGTTTTTTGGGGGGGAAAAATAGTATCATAATGTCCTAGCTTACTTACAGCAGTAGGGACCCCAGCAGCAACTCTAGATCACAACAGCAGTGGATGGATCCTCTCTCCTTGCTGCCAGCCCCCTTCCCCGTTCCTTACAAATTATGGGGTCAGACATGAAAGCAATAAACTCCAAACATTATGAAGCATTTAGGCACCTGATCTGAATATTCCTGACCTCCTAACGAGAACCTCTGCCCCTAACACACATACATATTTTATTATTGCCTTAGCCTGACTTTAATAATTCCCTTTGCTTTACTTGTCTTCTTGTCTTGCTGTTTGCTGTTCTAGAGCTCTGTGTGCTGAGACAATTGGTCTTCGTGGAGGTCTTCTGGCTGAATTCCACACCACTGACAAAGGCAGTGAACAGCCAGTTTGGGTCAATGCCAGTTAGTCAGTCAGTGACTGTCAGACTGAACCACCGAGATGCAGTGACTTGCAGACCTACCAAGGTGTCCTCAAGCTGCCCTGAGATCACCTACAACATAGATAATAGAACCAGATAAGAAGCCCTATAGCTTACATTACACTAGTAAACCACTATCCGCAAACCATGCTGTTGGGCTCCTGCTGGACAAAACTTATCACTGTTCACCCCTCCATGTGCTCTACCTCATTGCGCTAACTGAACAGTTAAAAAAATGTTTAAAGAGCTACTGACGACTCATATAAAACTTTAAAAAACAGAATAATTAGGAACAATTCTGCTTGCATTCCATTTATATTTTATACATTTCTCCTCCTCACAATTTATTACTAAGGAAATTTAGATGAATATATGATCTTTATCCCTTAGTGTTCCTTTAGAATGTGTCTGCCTCTGTAGCTTACACCCTACTCCAAGTCATAATCCACTGTTGTAACATCACAGTCAGTTGCCATGGGAGTAAGTGCGATGTCACAAGGAGTACATTATGACCTCAGGTAGGGAGAAAGCAGTAGGAATAGAACTCTTCAGGAGCAGAAATCCTGTTTTCATACAAATTACCTCAGTAATAAATAATGTGGAGGAGAAATATAGAACTAATGGGACATATAATCTGGACTGTCTCTAAATATTATGTTTTGTTTAAGTTCACCTGAATGTTGTCACCAGCTCTTTAACTTACTTTCACTTCACCAAGTCCAGTGAGCCATTCTGGTCCTCTCTCACTCTGAGTCCTGATGGCAGCGGACAGCCAACCCAACTGATAGTGTTAATTGTAAGATGAGTGACTGGGTCTGACTTACACCTCCTCTACTGAGTACTTGATTCAAACAAAAGCGTGCCACTGCCCCTGCACTATAATTACTGCAACAGAGATTCCACAGACAGACTTTTTTCATGAGAGACAGCCACAGTATGGTGCCACAAGCCCAAAAAGTAAGACAGCCACTCTGTCAAGTTTTCATGTCACCGATCACAACATAGTAGCAGCACCAACACATTGCTAACTTGCAATAAGCAAAATGGTGCTGTTATTGCCAGGATGCAGTGCTGAATCCTGCATGCACATCATGCATATTTGGAAGGGTCAGGTGGGGTGGCCAAAATGAAAGGTGGACAGCCCAGCAGTCAGGTCACTGACAAAAAAGAAGTCTCAGACAACTTTTATCCAATGAAAGGTGAGACTCAGTCTGTATGGCAGTATGTTTTGGTGCCCAACATGGAGCAAGACAGGTCTCCTCCATCTCTGTAGGTACTGGTATGATGTGTGGCTGGCAGATTGGGGAAAGGGTCATAAGAGATAAGGTTGCGCTAAGGAATGTGGCATTTGCAGCCAGCAGTGTATACAGTGCACCAGTGTACTGGAAAACAGATGGTTGGGAGTCAAGACAGACAATGAGTACAGGCATCACGAGGGACACGGGGCTTCACTCTTTGACTCTGCCCTGATCTGTGACTGGTGGAAGCTGATACTATTCTGTTTCATGCTAGGGGGTCCAATCCTTCCAGCTACAGCCAGGCTAACTGATTCAGGGATGTCATGGAAAGCTGGGCAGGTGGCAGGTGGGCCCATGGCCACCAGTGCAACACATAGACCACTGATTTTGTTTGGTGTTCATTCAGGTCAAGGTTTGTGACCGTGTATGAGGATCAAATTAATCCAGATTGCAACAGTAGAGTTCTATTTGAGAGACTTAACCCAAACACAATCTACTCTCTCCACAGCGTGACTCAATCAAAAGACAAGTCAGTGACTAAGTCTAGTCAACAGGGAGAGCACACATCAGGGAAGGTTCATAATGATACTGTATATGAGGTGGGTAGGATTAAATGTTTGTCTATAAATAGCAATGCAGTCAGTGTGTGTGTCTAGCCATCAAACATTAAAGTATATACAAATGACGGGCTACTATGGCATTGGCTTCTCTTCAACTAAGTGTCTCGGCCCAAGTCACTCATGTTGGAGGAGGGACTACTAATAACTTTGATTCAGCAAGCTGTGTCCAGGGAACAAGAATGGCTGACAAAAGGTGGGGGAAAAAAAGAACTCAGATGTTCGAGTGTGGATGGGGACAAGAAGCAGGTTGATAATGACACCATTGATCGGGCTGCTGGGCAACATGTTGTATGGATGCAGCTGCTGTCTGATAGTTGCGGCTGCATCCTTTCAACTACACAAACATATGAACATATGTTAGGCCAGCAGAAGAAGGCCGGAAGGTCTATCAAGTCTGCTTGTTGTGAGCTCATGTGTGTTTGCTACATGTTACTCTGCTCCCTCCTGTCACCCTAACCTTCTCCTTGAATCTGTCCCACCCTCCTTTATTTAATTTTTATTAGAGGTTTATTGGCTTTCTTTCTCCTATGATGCACCCTGGCTCATGTGACAAAGATGTAGCTATGCCCTTAGATTTAGAAGGGTCTGTCCCAGCTCAGCCACAAAGATAATACTTCTTTCAGAGAAGTCACACTGCTAGATTTTGGGTGAGTGTAATCATTATGTTTGCTTGCACGCATGTGCAAGAAACATAGTGCCATCATCCGAGATTTCGGAGGTGTGTCACCACCTCTTCCAATTCAGTCAGTGTGTTGGCAGGCGCGGCCCCTCTAAGCCAATGCATGCTGGAGCTGTCTATGACAAGCTCCAAAATGCAGTGGCATACAGTTGAAAGGGGGAGCTACGCTTCAGTGAATAGCGATAAGATATCGCCTGCTCATGCGCAGCTCCCCTACACACACACACACACACACACAGGCGTGTGCCCCCCTCTGCGCACACACTGTACTTAATGACGTTAGGCCTAATTCCCTCACCGGCTGTACCGCTCCCCAGCCCCCAAAGCCTTTTTCCAATCGCCACGCTGGGTGCCCACCCCATACGGCAACTCATGATATAGCCGACGGGGTGCCCAATCCCCCGTCGGCTCCACTTTCCTCACCCCGAGACTGGGGAGCCACGCTGGGAGCCCACCCAGGCATGGCAATAGATGCTTGGCCAGCGAGGTGCCCAATCCCGTTGGCTGAACACCCCCAACCGTCCTTGTGCCACGCTGAGAGCCCACCCAGCGTGGCAAATCCAACGTGAGTCCTTTTTTTTTTTTTTTAAATCTGTAAAGCGAAGTCCCGTAGTCTCCTGGCCCCTCCCACAACCCGCACCCACCCACTGCGCACCTGCCTCCCCACACCCCTCACCCCATACTTACCTCCGGACCGGCGCGACGATCTTCGGTGGACCGGGAACACGTCTGCACTCTTCAAAGCCGACCGCGAACTGAGGAAATGCCGGTAAGCTGTATAATGGGCTAGATAGGGTTTTTTCAACTTTGTTGCATATCTCAGGCATTTATTGGAATTTTTGCACCAAATTTTCAACATGGGGTTTTTGGGACCCCTTCTCATGAATGATGTCACTGTCATGGCGTTATTCAGGCCCAAAGGGTGATTTCGCAGTCACTGCATGTTCACTGCGCGAAATCACCTTTCTGGACTGATTAACAAAACGACACTGCCAGTGTTCATAAGGTGGGCTCTCAAGAAGTCTATTTTGAAAACTTGGTGAAAAATTCCAAAAAACGACTGTTTTATGAGCATGTGTTGCGCAGTTCCTACCCATGCTCATAAGTTTGCGAATTTTCAATATTTTCACTCCAGATTTTCAACATTGCCATTTTACCACACTTTCTTATGAGTAGTATAGCTGTCATTTTTCAGATCTCACCCAAAATGTGTTTCCGCCCATGTAGCGCACAATGGCGCAGTCAGTGTGTGAAACCAATGTATGGGACAAATTAAGAAAACCACAGTGACACTGTTCATGAGCAGAGGTCTTAAAATGGCTATGTTGAAAATTTGGTGAAAAAATTCCTAACAATGACTGTTTTACGAGCGTGCGTTGCGCAGTTCCTACGCACGCTCGTAAGTTCGCGAATTTCCAATATTTTCACTCCAGATTTTCAACATTGCCATTTTACCATACCTCCTTATGAGCAGTACAGCTGTCATTTTTCACATCTTGCCCAAAATGCATTTCCGCCCATGTAGCTCACAATGGCGCAGTCGATGTGCGAAATCAATGTATGGAACACATTAAGAAAATCACAGTGACACTGTTCATGAGCAGAGGTCTTAAAATGGCTATGTTGAAAATTGGTGAAAAAATTCCTAAAAATGACTGTTTCTGGCGTCGTTGTACAGTTCATACGCGCGGCTCATAAGTTTGAATTTAATATTTTCACTCCAGATTTTCAACATTGCCATTTTATTACACTTCCTTATGAACAGTACAGTTGCCATTTTTCGTATGCTGCCCAAAATGTGTTTTCGCACATGTAGTGCACAATGGTGCTGTTGGTGTGCGAAAGCAATGTTTGGGACAGATTAAGAAATCACAGTTACACCGTTCATGAGCAGAGGTCTTAGAATGGCTATGTTGAAAATTTGGTGACAAAAGTCCATAAAATGACTGTGTTATGAGTGAGCATTGCGCAGTTTCCACGCACCCTCATAAGTTCATGACTTTGTAATATTTTAAGTCCAGATTTTCACCAGTGGCATTTTTCCACACTGCCTTATTTACAGTACAGCTGTCATTTTTCACAACATGGCCGAAGTGTGTTTTCACACTTTCAGCGCAGAGATGCATGGTTGCTGTGGGAAATCATTGTTGGGGACAGAAAGAAAATCACAGTGACACTGTTCATGATCGGAGGCCCCAAAATGCCCGAGTTGACAATCTGCTGTAAAAAAATTCCCAACCTAATTATATTACGGGTGTCGTTGCACAGTTTCTATATCATCATGACTTCTCATTTTTAAATATTTTACTGCAGATTTGCAACATTGCCATTTTACACCTCCCATGAACAGCACAGCTGTCATTTTTACATACTGTTCGAATGTGTTTGCACCTGTGGTGCTAAATGCCGTAGTCGCTGTGCATAAGCAGCTCGGCTAAGAAACTGATATTCCCCTGTTCATGAGGTGGGGTCACAAAAACCATATTGAACATTTGGAGGAAAATACCAACGAAGGCCTGAGGTATTAGGGTTTCAACCATAACGCCCAACCCTGTAGAGAATGACAGGCATCAGGGGTGTGACTTGGGATTCTTGTCTGTAATGCTCATACCATTCCACACCTTGCAGCCAGTGAGAGGCATCGAGGTATGCCTTGGACTCTTTGGCCTAAAGTTCACCCCATTCTCTATATCACACCCATCTCACTGTATTTCTAATGGAATGGGGTGCGCATAAGACCAAAGACCCCAGGAACACCGTGACACTTGCCAGTGTCTGCAGGGTGGGGTGTACTGAAATGGCGTGGGTCAAGTATGCTCAAGACTCAAAGGCACACCCCAATGCCTGTCACTCTCTGCAGGGTGGTGGTGGGGTTGGCTTCAGTTCAATACTTCACTGCCATTCCTATTATGCAGCTCTGTAACTTCTACACTACCACTGCCAATGCCAGCAAGCAAACATTCGGCATTGACAAATGCTTGTTATTTTTGGGTATTAGTACCTTGTCCTGCTATGTTACAATCTATAAGGTGATGTTCAATTTTGCTATTTAGTACCAGTGCAAAAACTGAAAGTGACTGAGAGGAATAGAGTAAACAGTGACATGATTTAAATACACACACACACACACACACAGAGCAGAACAAGGTACAATATCAAAAAATAATAATGATTACACTCACCCAAAATCTAGCAGTGTGTCTTGTTTGGAAGTACTACTTTCTCTGTGGCTGAGCTGTGACAGACCCTGTAACAAGACACTGGCTTCCTGCAGGGGCAATTAGACATCACACCAAAGGGCACTCTGGGAAGACTAGAGGCCATTAAAAGAAACCAGAATGTCAACCTCCAAGGGCAATAAAACACTTAGGGAAAGTTAGAAAAAAACATCTCTCACAGCCAGAGGAAAAGAAAACACTGGGAACTGGTTAGAACACAGAAAAAAAAGACTACTATGTACTTTTTTTCTGATTTTAACATGGAGTTTTCCTTTAAGTATGAGACAGGGCGAATGAGCACATTCCAGAGGGAAAGCTTGTCTAACAAAACAAGAAACATCAACTTGTGTAAATGCAAAGCTGAGTGAACAAGAACAGGTTCCAGCAGCAGCAAGCTGTTAGAGAGGCAGCAGAGCACGACAGTGATGATGATGACTAGTTCAATGACAAATTGTACTTGCACTTAACTGCTGGGCAGCCCGCAGGGATTTTTTTTGAACTGGGAAAATTGGGGCAATCCAACATGGATTGCTTTAAACACCCCCCACCAATGTATTGTGATTTACTATCCCCTTATGGTAGTGCATTTCATCCAGCCACCACTCTCAGTAAAAAAGTGCCTTCTGGCCTCCTTCCATACTATCTCCCACCCCCATTGTGCCCCCTAATGTTTTTGATCAAACTTTTGCAAAAAAAAGTTCACCTGCGTCAAACCTTTTAATACTTTTAAGATATGCGAAGGTCAGCGTTTCTCTTTCTCTTCCAGTGAGTACATGTTCGGATTCACCAGCCTCTGTTCATACAGGATATCCTGATGCCCATGAATCTTGGTAGCCCTCCTCAATACTACCTCCATCTGGTTTATGTCTTTCTTAAGGATGGGGCTCCAGTGCTGCACATAGTACTCCACGTGCGGATGTCCCATGAACCTCTACAGGGGCAGAACAACCTCTTTCCCTCCTGCTGGAGAACCCCCTTGATATGCAACCCAGCATCCTGTTTGCCTTCCCCACCATCTTTCTGTACTGCATTGATGGTTCTGGCCCACTTATAATTGCTATCCCCAGGTCTTTCTCATCCTCTGAGACCATAACCTTCGCTACAACTAAGACCCTACTTGGCCCTGCAGTTATTACACCCTATGTGCATCACCTTATACTTTTTGTAGCATTGAACTTAAATTGCTAGATTTCAGACAACTTTTTCAACCTTGCTCATCCTCCCTTAGAACTCTTATGCCCTCCTCAGTGCCTACCCTCCCACAGAGCTTGATATTGTCTGGGAAAAGACTTGTCTTTGATGCTATCCCCAATGTCACTGATAAACACATTGAACAGGACTGGACACAGTGCTGATCTCTGTGGGACTCTGCCAGTAACTTCTCTTATCCCAGAGTGCCTCACCCACCACCCAGTGTGTTCTACCTCCTAGCCAGTTTGTCACCCACCTGGTTAATTTCTCCCCATCCTCATGTCCACCAGTTTTTTAATCAACATCTTATGACGGACTGAGTCAAAAACCTTGCTGAAGTCCAGCTATAGTATGTTCACCACTTAGCCCTTGTCTACTGCTCAAGTAAATCAATCAAAGAAGCTGATCAGATATGTTTGATATGACCTCCCTGCCATGAATCCAAGTCGCCTGCTACCCTGGAGTTTGTTTATAGTAAGAAACGCAACCAACCTTTCCTTTGGGAAGGTTTCCATCAGCTTACCACAACTGATTTCAAGCTGTCTCGCCTATAGTTCCCCAGCTTGACCCGAGGGTCACCACTCTTGTGCAAGGGCACCACATCAGCTGTCTTCCACTTATTTGGAACCAACTCTGTGTCCAGCAAGCATTTGAAAAGGACAGCCAGTGGCACCGAAAGGACTGCTGCCTGTTCTCTCAGCACCACTGGGTACATGCCATCTGACCCTGGGGATTTGTCCACTCTGAAGGCAATGAGCCCATTGAGGACTTTGCCCTCTTATTTTTTCCCTCCCTCATCTCCACTGCCCCCATGGTCTTTGTTCTGCCCTGTGGTAGTGGCCCAACCTTTTTGTTACTGAACACTAAGCAGAAGCATTCATTCAGCACCTTTGCTTTTTCCCTGTTTTCCTCCATCCACTTAGTCCCCCTCCTCAGCTTCATTATTTCCTCTTTTGTTCTTTTCTCCTGGATTTATCATAAGATCTTGTCACCCTCTTTGACCGCCTTAGCTATTCCTGGTTCTGTCTCCACCTTGGCTTGCCTTACCACTCTACAAGTTGATTTCAGCTGCCCTGTATATTCTGCCCTAACCTCTTCCCTCTATGTCTTCTTGTATTTCCTGTAAGAAGCCATTTTCTCCCTCCCCACTCTCCCCACCTCTAAACCACAGCAGCTTCCTCCTCTTTCTCCTTTTATGCTTCTGCTTAAGGTAGGCTGAAGTAACTCCCAGGACACACTCCCTAATTACTGACCACTGATCCTCCACACCTATGTCTTCCCTCAGTTCTCTCAGTCTTGCTCAAGCATAATCCTCATGCATATAAAACCCACCCTTTAGAAGTCAAGAACACATGTTTTTGTGTTTAGCACTTCATGTTCCATGTCTTCCTGAAAAAGTTATACAAACATTTACACACAATAGCCAGGCTGAACAGTAACACCATAAGTCTGATCCTCATCGTGCTGTCAGTGGCATGCCTCTTGCAGGCTCAGCTGCACTGTCTGCTA
The DNA here is from genome assembly GCA_016271365.2 of Neoceratodus forsteri. Taxonomy (NCBI): domain Eukaryota; kingdom Metazoa; phylum Chordata; order Ceratodontiformes; family Ceratodontidae; genus Neoceratodus; species Neoceratodus forsteri. The sequence continues at coordinate 561,419,627 of CM028134.1, forward strand.
CGGTGCCACTCCTTCGCGGCCCCTGTTCTACAAGTAGACATGTTTTCTTTACACAAGCATGCAAGGGAACATAAAAATGAGATTTCCATTCATGTGCATAAAATCCTTAGACTAGGAAACACACACACACACACACACACACACACACACACACACATCAATAACAGACAGTACTAATTTAATATAAATCTCTGTTTATTAAAAAAATAGTTGTATTCAACATCTGTTTGTAGTGCATTTAGCTTTATTTAATCAAACTGATGATGCGTGTAGGGGGAATTGTGGAAAATGTTACATCCAGTCAGGTAACTGGGAATTTGGAAAAGAGATCAGCATATACCCTCAACCTCATGGCAGATGAACATACATGAAGCTCAGAGCCAAACTACTAAAATAAGCTAACAAGCCAAGAAACCAGTAAGGTGACAACACATTTACTTTTCCTACTGACTTGATGAGCTCACTGGCTTCCAATGCAAACCAGACAGTCTGAATTACTAACCACTGGGTATTTATTAGGGTCAGATCAGTAGTCTGTGATGGTCAGCTCTCCTGATGCTCTCTCTAAACAGTCTAAAGCAGGTTGTGAGGGGCTTGGGGATATCTCCTGAGGGACACACGCACACATACACACAATCCCACACAGGAGTGCCCTTATCTCTACACTTTGAACTGCAGCTGCTCTACAACGTGGCAACCAGCTGTCACAAATGCACTAAATGATTCTGCATCTTCAAGTTTTGCTTGCTTTTTGATGCCATCAGCACACCATGATGACCACACTCTCTTGGGCCAATAATGTTGCCTGTCAATCTCCAGCATAGCCCAAATTACATACACACATTCTCACTCCCTTCAATTGTATCAGGGCCTCTTCTCTGTAACATTGCATGTCAATGGTTGCAAGTAGTGGACCAGACCGACCAATGAGAGGATGCCCAAAACAGCATAGTCAGCCCACCCCATGCAGGCTGCCTGTCTGCAGTTTGCCTAGTGGCTAGTGATCAACTGGTGAATGATAAACAAAATGCTCCTTGATCAGACAACTGAGAGCAAGACTGAATATTTTGTGGAAGCTGTAGCCCCTCAAAGGGATCTAGCTCCATTACTACAAGGCATTTCTTTAACTTGATTTTCAGGCAATGTTGGATTGCCACAAAAGGAAAAGGAGCAATGCTCCTAAGTCAAGATAAAGTTTCCTAATGGAAATTGTAGTTTTCACTTAAGGACCTAATATTTAAGAGATGGCTAGGTGCCAACTGTGTTGGAACCCAATGTACCAGCTGTGCCAGAGCCAAAGCCATGCATGTAGTAGTAGCAGTAGTAGTAACATTTTTATTTATACAGTGATAACACCATTAGGGCTACGTATACTCATTTCACAAGGTGCACCTGTTTGTGAGTTATAGGAAAAATATACACAATAAACATATATTATAAAAATCACTTCACAAAGAACAATGTAAGACATGTATAAACAAACATGATTGACAGTATGAGTTGATAACGTCCAATAGCTTATCCGTTACATGCACAGTGATATTTCAGTCCCTGCTGCATTACTATTTTAAATGTGTTTGGTAACATGTCCAAGTTTCTAAGGTGTTGAGGAAATTGATTCCAACAAAGAGCAGCTTTGTATTGAAATGTCATAGTAGTAAATTTGTTAGTTATCTTTGGTAATACTAGTTCTCTGGCCCCTTTTTTTTCTCAGATTGACACCATGTTTAGGTTTTTGCAGCTTCCCTATTAAACTATTCAGTATATTATTTTTAAGTATCCCCCATACATGATTTGCCCTGATGCGTTTCCTTCTAAGACCTAACAGGCTCCAACCCAGAGAACTATACATGGTACAATGGTGGGTGCTAAACATACCTTTTTATTTATTTTTTTACTTTATTTACTTGTATCCTATGGCTGGGGGGTTGTGCCTTTGGTTCCCCCACTTATCCAGCCTGCCTTCACAGCTGCTGCCCCATTCGCAGCCAGAGCTCATACCTTCCTGCCACAACCACCCCAGGTCGCATCGCATTGGGTACGTACTCCACCACCATGGAGACCTGGAGGATGGGCTCGTGAGGGAGCTAACTTCGGCGCAATCATGGCAGTGCCATCAGGCAGCCTTCATGTTGCTGAGGAGTATTTCGATTTTCTCTCCTGTGGGGAGGGGCATGCAATCATGGCAGCAGAGGGAGTATGCACACTTCCGCACATACTCCCTCCAGGCGTCTGCCCCAACCCCGCCCCTTCTGTAGCTATGGTGCACTGCCCCCCCCAGTCTCCACCGGGGGCCAGTTCAGCACTGACCGCTGTTGTCCCCCCTCCCCAGAAAAGGAGAGCAGTCCTTGGATGCTCAATTCTTCTCCAACCCTGCCAAGACCCAGCAGCCCATGATTGTTCCTAAACACGGGTCACCGGCATAGCATAAGATAAGGCATCCGGTGCCTCAGCCCTCAGCACCACCGGGCCGGCGTTTGCTAAAGTTACCTTTCAATATGTATCTTGCCACTTTATTATTAACTATGTCTACTTCAATAACTGCTGTTTATATGCATGGCAATAGACGTGACTTCCATAATCCATTACCGGCAAAATTAACTGGTTCACTATGGTTAGACACACTTCCTTGGTTATACAGGGGGAAATCCACCTTGCTGCCTCTAGTTGAACATTGATTTTATTTTACTAGTTCTTTGATATGATATTCAAAAGTTAAGAGCTGGTCAAAAAAGACCCCGAAGTATTTATAAACTGAGGTTTGAGTTAAATGTGCCCTTCACTAGTTTTTACCTCAAGTTTATCCTATTTTTGATTTGTATAGGATAAAAAAATGGTTTGAGTTTTTTATTGCTGATTAACAAACCTAATGAAGTAAAGTATTCCTGCATAGCTAAAACATCCATCGGAAGTTTGTGATCCACTTTTTCTGGGTGACTTCCCTATGCAATCAGAATTATATAATCTTTATATAGTCGAACGGGGAGGCAGTATAGTGCAGTGGTTTAAGGCTCTGAGCTGCAAATCTGGTGACATCCAGCAGACCAGATGTTGGTTTGAATCCCACAGCTTCCACTTGCAGACTGTATGACCCTGAGCAAGTCACTTAACTTCCCTGTGCTCCCAGGTCACACCTGTAAAAAGCTTTCAGCTTAGTGTGCTAGTCCTGGTTAAACAACTAACAAAAAAAAAAACTCTTTATGTATGTGAAATAGTAGGGGACCCAGTTTTAATCCCTAGGGTACTCCTTGTGTGATATGTAATGGTTTTGAACTAGCTCCATTTGCGGTGACTACCTGAGTTCTATCAGCTAGGTAGGAACAGAACTACTGACATGCAGTATTGACCCCTATTCACAATGGGGATGGAGAGTGCCCCACCTTCAGCATAAGCATGCAAATGAGTCCTCCCAGCTGTGCTCCCACAAATTCCCATTTGCAGAAACACAGAGGGCTTTGTGAATAAACAGATCAAACAGCATTAGACCATTATAGGCTTTCCTATAAACATTTACTAGGTGTGCAGCGTGCATATGCTGCAAATAAAATTAGAAAGTGAGAAACAATCTGGAAAAGAATGCATTTTATTCTAACACAGAACCACTAGAAGCTTCTGGCCATTTACCAAAATAATCTTATACAATATATTTGATATACCTGAAACTATATTTTAAAAGCTGTAGCATATGAACTGTAATATAAAAACTTACTGTTATGAAAAAGTGAAATCTGGTCTGCATGTATAGACCCTAATAATACAGTTCTCCTGGGCTGCTACGTACATATACATGTTGATGTATGTTGGTAAAAACGACTTTACAAATTTAGCAAACCATTTTATGATTTTCATGTATTGATATGAAACATTTTACTTTTCTTATATCAATAAATGGTCAGTGTAGTAATATCTTAGCAGTATTTCTACTTGGTTGCCTCAAAGTTTTCATTGAAAACAAAATCAAGTATCTAGCCTTAACTGATCCAAAGTTATCATATTTTAAATAAAATATCTTTTGAAAAGTCTAACTCTGGAACTGTTGGGGCTAAAAATTAATTTTTTTAAATGTAAACTTGGAGTCTAGCCATTGCAAAAGGATGTTTTTATTATATCAATATCATGTGATAGTAGTAATTATGTTATGGAAACAGGCATTTTTTTCTAGTTACATGTATATATGTATTTATTATTTCACATAGGTCTTTTTTTTAAATAAAGTAGTGTTATCAATATACTGTTTCCATAGTGAAAAGAATACTGATATACTTCTTTAAATATCAACATGGAAAATTTCATGACAATTTAGAAAAAAAAAAAAAAAAATCTCTTTCTGACTTTATCTATATCTTATGTCTAAAATCATATGGCAAATATTCCAGATTTCTAGCAGTACCACGCTCTTCATTTGGCTTCACAGGCTTTGCTCGAAAAAGCATCAGAAGATAATAAGTGTGCTAGCTGGGAATTGAACCCAGGCATACCATTCCACTGCACTGCCACCTGTGCTACCAAGACAACTGGAAACCTGGGATCACAGAGGCACTCTTCTTTTCTCAGTGCACACCCTGGAGTCACTCAAATTAGAATTACATTGTTTTTATTTCAAAGGAGTACAAGGTGCATATATTCAAATACAATTTAGAAGTGAGAAACAAATAAGTGCCCTAGATCCTAGCTAGGCAGCAGCTTTATTTAATTTAGAGTTCTCCAATAAGAATTTAATTTTAAAGATGTCATTGCAGAAATTATTTGGGAGAAGTTGAGGATTTTATGTATCCTCGAATAACACATAATATGATAGAGAGCCAGTATACATTCTAGTAAGGTAGGGCTGTGATTTCCTATATTCTTAAAGATTATCCACATATCAGTTACTGTATGAAACTCTAAATGTCTGAAACATTTATGAATGATATTTCAAAGCAAGCTGACCCAGAATAGGGTAGAACTTAGGGTCCCATGGTGATGTCACAGCTTTGGAGTGTGTTGACCCTTAGTAGTTGAGCATTTGCAGTATTACTTTGTCAATGACAGAAAAACATTGATTTTTATTTTCACCAGCCACCGTTATGCATTTGAAGCAGAAATTGTACTTTTCTATATAACATTTTTATTTTTTGCATTATAAACAGAAACTACTACATCAGTTCATGTAAACAAAGACAATCCTAGCTGGTGGAGACCCCATGGAAATACAGCTCTATGGTAATGGAAATGTCATGCATACAGCCAATAAAGGTATAAAAAAGGAATTCATCAGTATACCAGGTAAATACATAACTTCAGTATGGTTAAAGAAATGAACCTCTCAACTGAATGAATGTTACAGAAGTTCAGAACAGTTTAAGCCCTTAAGGGCCTGTAACAACTTTGAAACAACCCTGGCTAATATTACTCTGCATTGTAAATCTCAACAAAACACTTTGTGAATGTCGTGACATACAATTTACAGTACTGAAGTAAATTACATCTATGCATGAATCATATCACTATCCTTGTAAAGTTTTCTACCATCTGCATTACACATTTATAACCACAGTATGAAATAGATTGCAAGTCAACCCCTTTTGCCCCACTCCTGTCTATTGCCGGGCTCCCCATTGCCAAAACTGCCATCCGTCCTCCACCAGGTGGCAGCCAAGGGCTGGGAAACCTCATCATCCCTTCCTGGGAGAGGCAAGCTGCCTTGCAGCAGTTCAATCCCACTCCTTGCCCCCCCCATTGACTCCCAAAATCCAAGGCTTGTTCCTGAACTCGGGTCGCCAGCATGGCACGAGGTGTGGCATCCAGTGCCTCAACCCTCAGCACCACCAAGCCAGGGTACAGTACATATTTTTCTGTATACAGCGCTATCCAGAGATAGGTCCCAGTATATCTTGCTATATACCTCATCAGTGGTGAGTAACTTGGGTATAGCAGTGTCAGTGGCTCAGCAGGTTGCACAATCACTTGCCTCCAAGGCCAGAAGATCAAGACAAGGCAGACAAGGGTGAGGTAGTACTGGTTGGAGACTTCAATATACCAGACGTGGACTGGAGCATCCCAGCAGCAGCATCAACTAGGAGCAGATTTATCCTGGACTTCCTTCAGGGTGCCTTCCTCAAGCAACTGGTCATGGAACCAACTCGGCAGAAGGCAATACTGGACCTTGTGCTCACAAACAGGGACAGTGTGAGGATGGGGTAACAGTGGGGAGCACCTGGGTAATAGTGACCACCAGTCATTGTGGTTTGAAATCACAGAAAAGAGCAGAACCAAACCACACAAAAACATGTATCCTGGATTTTAGGGGGGCAGACTTTGGGAAAATGGGGAGATACTTGAAAGAGGCATTAAGGGGAATGGGACAGGAATCAGGGGTTGAGGAACAGTGGGCAGTATTTAAAATGGGGATTATAAGAACAACAGAATTATGCATTAAGCAGGTTAGCAAGAGGAAAAGGAAGAGGAGACCATTATGGTTTTCCAAAGAGGTAGCAAAGAAAGTGAAAGCCAAAAAGATTGCATTCAGGCAATACAAAAGACACAGGCAGAAGGGGAGGGAGAAGTACCAGGAGAAACAAAGGGAGGCAGGGAAGTCAGTAAGGGAAGCCAAAGCTCAGACAGAAGAACACGTTGCAAAATCAGTGGGTAAGGGGACAAAACCTTTACAGGTACATAAGTGAAAAAGAAAGACAAAGGAGGATAGTGAGACTGAAGGGAGGATGGGAGCAGCGGGAGGATGACAACAATAAAGCTGACATATTGAACAGGTATTTCTGCTCAGTCTTTACTAAGGAAGAGGGGTAATGGGTCTGAAGGGAGTAAAAGGGGTGAGAATGGTGCAGAAATGGACACAAGTCCCTTTACACGAAAAGGGTCCTGAAGGAACTGGAAGTAATAAGAGCTGATAAAGCAATGGGGCCAGATGGGGTGCACCCAGGGTCCTTAAAGAACTAAGAGAGGTGGTGGCTGAACCTCTGGCATCCTGTTCAGCCAATCACTGGAAACAGGGAGGTACCCAAAGACTGGAGGACAGCAGATGTAGTCCCTTATACAAAAGTGGGAACAAAGAGGAAGCAGAGAACTACAGACCAGTCAGCCTCACCTCGGTAGTGGGAAAGATCATGGAAGCACTACTGAAGGAGAGATTGGTGGCACATCTGGTTGTCAATGGACTACAGGACCCAAGGCAACATGGTTTCACAGGGAGGCCGCGTCAGACCAACCTCATTGAATTTTGACTGGGTGACTAGGGAGGTGGATCAGGGAGGGCAGTGGACATGGCCTATCTGGACTTCAGCAAGGCCTTTGACACTGTGCCACATAGAAGACTATTACACAAACTGGGGAATATGGGTGTGGACAGGACAGTAGTGTGGTGGGTAGGTAACTGGCTGGGTGGCAGGACACAGAGGGTGGTGGTAAATGGCTGTCACTCCACAGAGGGAAGAGTAACCAGTGGGGTACCACAGGGATCAGTGCTGGGACCGTCCTATTCAACATCTTCATCAGTGACATTGCACAGGATCTAGAAGGCAGAATTTCACTGTTCGCTGATGACACAAAGCTCTGTAACAGAGTAGACACACCAGAGGGTGTAGACAGAATGAGAAGGGACCTGCAGAAACTTGAAGAATGGTCAAGGGTTTGGCAGTTGAAATTCAATGCAAAGAAGTGCAAGATAATGCATATGGGGCACAAAACCCTGGCACAGTATATCAGTTGGGGGTGAGGATACAGCATGCACCAAGCAGGAAAGGGATCTTGGGGTTGTCATCTCTGATGATGACCTCAGGTAGGAAACAGTGTGACAAGGCATCTGGTAAAGCAAATAGGATGCTGGGATGTATAGGCAGGGGCATCACCAGCAGGAAAAGGGAGGTCATAATTCCACTATACAAGACACTTGTGAGGCCCCACCTGGAGTACAGTGTACAGTTCTGGAGACCATACCCACGAAGGACATAGACAGGGTAGAGAAGGTTCAGAGGAGGGCAACAAAGATGGTGCATGGGTTGCATCACAAGTCCTATGAAGACAGGTTGAAGGAACTGAACATGTACTCCCTGGAGGAGAGGAGGAGAGAGGATATGATAGAGACATACAAGTATCTTACAGGGAGGAACAGGGTGCAGGAAAACACTATTTTTAAGCAAAAAGATGTTTCAGGACTAGAGGGCATGGGATGAAGTTGGAGGGAGGACGATTCAGAGGAAACATGAGAAAGAATTTCTTCACAGAGACGGTGGTGGACAAGTGGAACACCCTGCCAGAGGAAGTGGTGGGGGCTGAAACAATCACGGGATTTAAGAATGCATGGGATAGACATAAAGGAATTCTAGAGGGCAGGGGTAAGGGGAAACAGACTTCTAGGAAAACAAACTGAACTTACAAGCTCAAATGGGCAGACTAGGTGGGCCATAGGCCCTTATCTGCCGACACTGTCTATGTATCTATGTGTCTATGTATAGAAGGCTGTGGGTTCTTTGACCAGGCACTTGGGATAAATCCCAAAACTGACACTGCAGTGCAGCATGATGGGGTGCTCTACTCTTGAGTTGCAAACTTTTGGATGAGACATGAAACCAAGGTCCCATCTGCCTGTTCTGGTGTAGTTCAGGTGGATGTTAAAGATCCCATGGCAATTCTTGGAAAAAGCTGGGGCATATTCCCCCTGTGTCTTGGCCAAAATTCCCCCATTTACTAAAAATACCACCAACAGCTTAATCTGGTTCAATAACAGTTGGCATTTATCTGTATCCCCTTCCCAGGGATGAGGATGAAAATAAGCAGAACTGTTTAGTCCTCCTTTCCCACTCAAGAAAAATTAAATAAACATAAATAAAATAGAATAACATGTTATTTCACTTAAAACATAATATTTCCACCTATAATCTGGAAAAAAAAAATAAAGAGAACAAATGGGTCAAATAAAAAGTTTATAATTACTAGTGACCCCCTTTATCAAACAGATCACAAGCCCCAGTCAAATGCCATAATTAACCAAAAATGGGTTATTACAGTATTTTAAAAATGTTCTGTCACTAGTGGTGTCACTCATTTGTACGGCGCCATGGGACGGGCTCTTTGTCTCTGTGTGGGGAGCCACAATACCTCAGAAAACATGGCAAGTCCATTTCCAAACACCTGTCTGATCACTTTCTCCCTCCTCACGTGTAAGTTCTTAATTTCTTTTCTACTGTTTATCTGGTTGATCCTGCTTTTACAACAGATCAATCATTATCTAGCTGATTGATCCCGCTCTTGCTACAATTCGGTCACGGCTTCAGAAAACCACAAGCTTGATCACCAATGGACCACAGTGACTGACTTTTGACTGCAGCTCCCAAAGGCACTTCCACACAACAACAAAAAATAAAATAAAAGGAAAATAATGACAAGTAATAGGGAAAGTGAGAGAGAGGGAGAGACAGAGGGACACAACTGGTGTGTGTGTGTGTGCACGCCTGTGTCTCCCTCTTTCGCTGACAAAACTGCTGTGCGACATGAACTGCCTTCTGAGTTCAGTGCTCCTGCTTTCTGAAAAAAACAACATTTCTACACCAGTAATTATAAAAAATAATAGATGAGCAAATGGGTGTTTATGAATTTTTTTTTTTTTTTTTTTAAACACACCCTCTGTGTGTAATGACCTTATAAACCTTCATGGGTCATCACACTCTTTGGGTGTGTAAAACAAATCCGTATCACACACTTGCCTATCCATTATTCCCTATATGATGGAGGTTAATACTGCTGCTGAAACCATTCTTACAATTGTAGGAGTGGCCTCACGTGCATCCTTAGGATACAAGAACCGTGAACTGAAGGTGGGTAGTTCTGATACCCTAAAGAGGTAAGTAAGGCCACTCCTGCAACTGTAAGAGTGGACTCAGTGGTTGTATTATTATTGACAGAGATTGATCAATAATACATTCAGATTTTAGAAAACTTTCCCCGAACGTGACTATTTCCTGGCCAACTGTGCATGAGCTACTTACTCTTCACAGAATAAGAGTGGGTCATGCACAGAGGAAAGGAATGCTCTTATTGGTGGAGAGTGCTCCCTCAATTTATAATGGAATACAATGGAAACAAAGGTCTTTTTTTATTAAAACAAGGTCAAATGTCAATATAGGAGGTGGGGGTCCCACAAAGGTTATGTTGAACATTTGGTGAAAAAATTCCTAAAATTGGTGAAGTTATGGACATAAGTTCAAAGCAACATTGAAATTCATTATAAAGCACTTACCTTTATTTTTCAGTTCACGGTTCGGCTTTGAAGAGTGAAGACATGTCTCAGTCCACAAAGGATGACAGCTTTCAATCTCTGGTGGTAAGTATAGGGTAAGGAAGTGGTGTGGGCGTGGTGGGTGCTCAGTGGGAGGGTCAGGATGGGGAGGGGGATGGCATCAACAACAAGGAAATGTTTTCTTTATTTCAGGTTAAAAAAAAAAAAAAATCACAGGACAGTTTTTTTCTTTCCAGGAACATAATATTAAATCAGAGGGGGTGGGTACCACTAGACACCAGATAAATGGGAACAAACCAGGGGCAACAATGGGAGGGTATGGGGTGTCACTAAACACCAGGGACACAAGAAATAGAAATGATGATAACAATTGGAGGGTGGTGGGGTGCTGCTAGACACCAGGGAAACTACAATTACTTCAGGGAAAGCAATCAGAGGGTGGGGGGCCACTAGACACCAGGAAAACTGCAATTATAACAGGGACAACAATCAAAGGGTGGGAGGCCACAAGACACCAGGGAAAACTTAACAAAACTGTGTGTCATATCATATACTGTGGTGTTCTGCTATATGAAACACCACAGTATATGGTACGACATACACATAATGAAATATGATAACATAACATAACAGTAGGGTGATCGGGTGGGGAGGGACCACTGGACACCAGGGAAAGCATTACTATATATGGAAGGGGAGGTGACTGGATGGGGAGGGGCCGCTAGCCATCAGGGAAAATGTTCTTACATATGGGGCTTGCTTTTCCATTATGTGTGTCATATCATATACTGAAATATAACAAGATATCACACTTTCGCAAAAATTCAGTTATCTCTAGAACATAGATATTTTGAACTATGCATGCTCATAAATGGAGCATTTTTCTTAAAAATGTAAAAACTACTTAACAGATGGACTTAAAAACCAGAAAAGGATGTTTCTTGGGACAAACTCTATCATGAAAGTTTCAGTTTCAAATCCTTATATTTTTTCAGTTATCCAGCGCAAAGAAAAGTCTTAAAAGTTTCAAAAATAGTGATTTTCAAACACTGACCCAATCTACATAAAATTTTCAGAATCAAGAGATCCTGGCAAAATGTCTGTGCTTCCCAAAATTTATGTAAATCAGTTGAATGGAGGCAAAGTTATTAAGGTGCAAAAATTGGGGTTTAACATTAAAGGGCCTCCTCAACCCTAATATACAAGACACTACTATGTCTGCATAATTCAAGACTTCATATCATCACTCTTAAAAATGGCCATTATATATACTGTAACATGATCACTGTTCAGCATAAATTTATTATCACTTTGCAAATATATGCCTGTCCTCTTAAATCCTAGTAATCAGGGGTGTTTTCACCATGGTGCAACTGATGAAATTGATGACTGGTTTTAAGTGTACTCTGTGTGCTTTTAATATTTATTACACCTGCTTCACTTATAATTGTTATATGTATTAAATGGGCTCACTGGTCATAGCACTTTAGCTTTTCAACAAAGTGCCAAACGTGAAATTGAGCCTTTCTATAGTGGGGCACCACTGTTCTTGGCACCATCTTGCAAAATAAAATAATGCACAACAGCATTTTTTTTTGACTGTGGCATGTGATTTCTGTTTTTTCTTCTTATTTACAAGTCAAGGATATTAAGTGAGCGCGAGTACTGTTTCTGATTTTTTTTTTGCTCTGTGCTGGACTGAGATGCAGTTTGGGCTGGGCACTACTAAAAAGTGAACAAGCAGGTAGAAAGATGACAAAAGTGACTGCAAGAAACAACATGCAAGAATTACACAGCAGTAAACTAAACTAAAGAAAAGATATTTGCTAGGCAAGTCTCACAGTTTGAAAGTTAGACTTTTTTTGTTGTTTTGCTCATGCGCAAGCAACAGCTTGCAGTAGTACAGCACAGTGAGAGGTGTGTAAGTGATGGCGAATGCAGGGCATGCTTTAGTAGGTGCACCCCTCATTCTCCAATTAGCCAGCATGCTAGCACTGATGCAAGAATTATGTAAAGTGCCGACAACTTGAAAGAAATGTGCCACTGCAATCAGAGACAAGCTCGTCATGCAGCAGCAAAGATGACATGCCTCTTGTATGTGCCTTTCCTGGTGAAACATTTCAATAAACATGCCTGTGGCTCTGCCGCCACACAATCCCCAAACAAAGCTGATATTCAGGGTGCAGTCCCTGTGTTGGCATGTCCCCCACCCCCCCACATTTTGTGGCACACTGGGAGCCCACCACGGTGTGCTGCTGCTCACACAAAGCCGACTGTGTCAGCATGCTCCTTCCCCCACCCCCATTGTGCCCAATATTCCCCACATAAGTCATGGGGCACACTGGCAACCCACCCCAGTGTGCCCAACATCCCCCCAAAAAAATTATGGGGCACACTGGTAGCCCACCCCAGTGTCCCCAACATTTGTTTTATTTCACCTGTAAAGAAAGAAAATTGTCCTGCAATGTCCAGGTTTTTTCTTTACCTGAAAAAGAGGAAAAAAAACAGCCCCTCTGTCCATGGCACCCCCTCCCAAAATTCGCACCCACCCTTTGTGCACCCCAACCCCAACACCCACCTCTCTCCATACTTACCTCCGGAGGTCCAGAACTGCGATCTTCAGTGGAGTGGGAACAAGTCTGAACTCTTCAAAGCTGAACTGCAAAATGAAAAAATGCTGGTAAGTTGTATAATGGCATCAAAGGGGGGATATCTCAGCCATTTTTTAAAATTTTGGCTCCAAATTTTTAACATGGGGTTCTTGGGACCCCGCCTCATGACCACATGCACTGTTGTCTTGTTATTTGGTTGCAAAAGGTGATTTTACAGTCACTGTGTGGAATCACCTTTTGGGACTGATTAATGAAATGACAGTGGCACTGTTCATGAGGTGGGGTCCCAAAAAGCCTATGTTGCAAATTTGGTGAAAAAATTCTAAAAAAATGATTGTGTTACAAGTGTGCATTGCACAGTTTCCATGCACGCCTGTAGCTGCAACACATTTTTGTATTTTCACCAGTCATTTTTTCACACCTCCTTATGAACAGTACAGCTGCCATTTTTCACATCCTGCTGGAAATGTGTTTTCGCACAATGGCGCAGTTGCTGTGGAAAATCAGCTTCCAGGACAGATTAACAAAATCACAGTGCCACTGTGCATGAGCAGAGGTCTCAAAATGCCTATGTTGAAAATCTGGTTAAAAAAATTCCCCAAATAATTGCCTTATGGGTGTGCATTGCACAGTTTCTAAGCACACTCATGACTTCACCAATTTTTCATATTTTCACTCCAAATTTTCAACATTGCCATTTTTTTTACACCTCCTCATGAATAGGACAGCTGTCATTTTTCACATCCTGCCCCAAATGTGTTTTCACACCTGTAGTACCAAAGGCACAGTCACCGTGCAAAATCACCTTTTGGTTAACAAACTGATAGTGCCACTGTTCATGAGGTGGGGTCTCAAAAAGCCTATGTTGAAAATTTGGAGTGAAAATATCAACAAACACTGGGGGCATTAGAGTATCCAACCATAACACCCCACCCTGTAGAGACTGACAGGTGGCAGGGGTGTGACTTGGGATTGTCAGCTGTAATGCTCATGCCATTCCACCCCCACCCCCACCCTGCAGCCAGGGACAGGCATTGAGGTGTGCCTTGGACTCTTCATCCCCAAAGTTCATCCCATTCTCCTATACTGTACCCATCTCAGCGTATTTCCTGATGGAATAGGGTAAGCATAAGGCCTGAAGACCCCAAGGCACACCATAACACTTGTCAGTGTCTGCAGGGTAGAAATGACATGAGCGTAGTGGCTGATGACCCAAAGACACACTCCAATCCTGTCAGTCTCTGCAGGGTGGGGGTGGAGTTGGTGTCAGTTCGACACTTCACTGCCATTCCTATTATGCATCTCTCTAACTCCTGCACTACCAATGCCAATGCCAGCAAGACAACATAAGGCATTGACAAATGCTTGTTTTGTTTTGCAGGTAGGAGAAAAAACATGGCTGTCAGTTTAAAACATTTTAATGGTATGCATCTGATTGGCAGTATACATTTTTTCTCCATTGACTGTGCTTCCCCAACTCAAGGGTCCCACTCAATCAAGGCAGAGGGATTTCACTACCTATTTTATAATGCAGCTTATACCTGCTCTAAAGCCACCATTCTCCAGTCATTTCCACAGCAACAGATCATAATGTCACTAAAGCAGAGGATTATTGTTTCTGTCCAGTTATATACAGCAAGAACTGATGAAGTTCCATTGTAATATAACATTTATTTCCTGAAATTCAGATTGGTTAGGAAATGTTTACCAGAACTCTATGGATGCCAACTGAGAGTTTTTTTGCAGGAGATTGGAAAATGTCTCCATGATTTGTGACCTGCAGTTTGCCCTGATGTCTGCAGTGCCCCTGAAGGTCAAGGAGCAGTTTTAGTTGCAAGCTACTTCATCGTGGTCACAAGAAAACTGATGTTATCATATAATGAGTTCTCAAATAACACTGTGAACACTAATGACAGCCTAGGAACAGCTGGACTGAATGGAGCTCGCATTAGCAATTCTAAACTTCAAATTCAAAACTCATGTTTATTAAAATCAATAAATATGGATGATGACAAGTCAGTTGAGTTTATCAAGGCTGGTTTTTAATGTCATCAACCTTTTGTTTTATTTATTTTCATATTTATTGGATTCTGTGATTTACATCTTTGAGCTAGAGAGCTCGTTTACAAAGGTTCCACGTCGGAAAAATGGTACAGACAAAATTCATAGACTTTTTACAAGACAAGTAGACGATCACATACACAATCAAATACATGTATTACAGTGAAAATTCAGATGAAAACAGAATGTGGCCAGTAACAACAACTAAAAACAATTGTGCAAATAGTAATACTAGGTTCAACTAACAGAAGATACTGGATTAAGAGTTTACTGGGTTTGTTGAGAGTGTCAGATTGAGGGTGGATCTTGGAGAAGGAGAGTAGGTAATTTTTTTATTTTTTTTTTTATGTTAGTCTTTGGTAACTGGGTAAGGCCCACTAGGTACAAGTGCCTGTTTTCAGGGGTGACCTGGGAGCACTGGGCGGTTAAGTGACTTGCTTAGAGTCGCACAGTATGCAAGTGGAGGTTGTGAGAATCAAACTCAGGTCTGGTCTGCTGGATGTATCAAGCTTGTTCACACCTCGTTCCTCTAACCTCTAGGCTATACTGCCAGCAATGAGAGCTGAGGGGGGTAGAAAGCAGTTGTAAAGGGAGTAGTTGATCAGGGGATAATGTAGGTAGGGGGGGTAGAAGTTGTAGGGGAAATCCACCCATGAGGTTTCGCTGGTATGGGAGTGTGGAGGAGCTGAGGTAGGGGTAGAGGGGAAGCCAAGGAGGAACCAAGGAAGGAGGGAGGGAGGGAGGAAGTGGAATCAGTGAAGTGGTAGAATTTACAATTTGAGGAGGGAATGCAGGGGAGGGAAAGGGTATGTGTGCTTAGAGGGGCAATAAGCAGGGGAGCATTAAGCATTTGTAACACAGTCACACATACTGAGTGAGGCCAGGTGCATTAACAATTTGGATTTAAAGGGGCCAAGTTTTGGTTCAGAGACCAGTTCAGTACTGAGAGAGTTTAGTTAGAGGGGGGCCCTGCATTCAAAAGATTATTGCCCTTGAGTGGTCTAGTGAAAGGCAATATGGAAGACAACTTTGCTGGATCTCCTGGTTAGTCTGGAGCTGGCGGAGTAGCTAAGTATTTGTTGCACTCCTGGGGGTGCTAGGTCAAGGGAAGTTTTTTTTTTTAGCAAACAAACCTGGTACTATATCCTCTTATTCAAGTTTATCCAACCAGTGCTAGAGAACAGCTCACATGTGTGAGTTAGGTGGTCTACACCCAGAACGAGTCTGCAGGCTTTGTTTAAGATGGTCTTAATTCTCTTTAGGGCAGTATCAGTGCCTGCTCCATATACTACTAAGCCATAACCTATGATTGAGAGCACTGAGCTGTTGACTACAAGTTTTATGGCACTCTCGGTGAGGCAGTGCCTGTACCAGTAAAGTTAACCTAACCTAACCAAGCAATAATGTCCGACAGGGTGGGCAGTATTGGGCAATACCGAACCTCCCAGGGGTAGAATGAGGCCCGACACCTCAGGTGGAGGGCCTTATAGCCCCTGGAAGATCTGGTATTGCCCATTTCACCCATCCTGGAGGGCATTATTGCACTTAGAAAATGAGCACTGTGTCAATTTTATGTAGGATTCAAAAACTTATAAAAAGTAGTTGAGAAATATGTTACTGATGATGTTTAAATGTTTGTGTGATAAAATAGTCCCTGTCTGTGCTGTTGCATGTGTTCCCAGATTTGTTGTCCTATCCCCCCTCCACCCTGCCCCCTGACAGGGATTCTCTTGTCTGCTTAGGTTCACTGATGACACTGAGTTGGCCAAGGTGGCAGACTCATTTGATGAGGGGGGCAAACTTCAGGAAGGCCTGAATAAGCTATGTGATCAGTCGAACTCCTGGAATCTCTGATTAAATGCAGCCAACTGCAAGGAGCTACACTTGGTTTGGGTGGGACCAGAACCCATGCATTTTAGCTTCTCCTGTAACTGGATCAAACAAATCAGCCAGATAATAGTCTGTGTATCACATTTTGTTTGTAACACAACATCTAAGACTGCAGCCTTTCCATTTCTGACAAACAATAAATGAATAGGAATGAGTAAAGATAAGTAAATTAATAATAATTACTGAATCCAAAGTTACTAGTAAACATGGCAAACAACAGTTGTGATTGCTTCCACTAATTCATCCAGGTTACCATTCCTGCTGTCTCTGTTTAGCACTTATAAAGCTGCCCTACCCTGGGAGCTCTGAACTCCCCTCCTCTAATTCATGCCCATTGTCCCATATTGCCCCACTGCCCTACCCCTTTCCTCCCATCTTTGCACTCTTCTCTTCACACCCCCGACTCCCAACCTGAACTTGCCATCCACTTATTTGCCAGTGCTTGACAAGGCGTCACTGGCTGATTCTCATTGCTTGTCCTTTCAATGTGTGTTTCAATTAATCTATCATTATGCTTGCAACCTGGCATACATTTTTCAATGTCATTCAAATTATGCTTGTTCCTGTTATTCTTTGGTAAATGGTCTAATTCCTTGTGTTGCTTTTATAACCTATGTTAACCCTCTTGATGTGGAACCTATGTATTATAATCAGAGATCAAAATAAATAAATAAAAAAAATGAAGAACACCCATTTTATGTTTTTTTAATACTATAATCTGAAGCAGTTTGATTTGTTTACAAATTAACATTGCTGCCATGAGGTCAGCCAAAAATCATTTATTAAATTAATTGCCACCAATTTAAAAGGAGTATTGGTAAACTAAGTCAGACTAGTAATAGTAGCACTCATGCACAGATAGAATTAAGATTGCTGTTGCCCTTACATTTGTGTGCAGACCTGGCAGCAGTTAAGAGGGCAATATGCCTTCAACTTAGCTCTGGTGATGGCATTCTGCATGTTATAGTATAGTATAAAAGAACACTGGGACATGTATCATTTTGATTTGTTGACAGCATTCCAAAAGGGTTAGCTTAATTAAGCAATAAGGCATGGCTGGATGTTACATTAAGAATCAGTTATAAAACAGATGCTGAAAAAACCTTCACTCTATCCGTTAATAGGTAGTATAAAATCTAAGATAATACAACCTACAGTTAAAATGTTTTCAGCACCCAAACAAGGCTCAACACACAGGTACTCAGTTCCCCAGAAGGTGTAGCTCACCCACTGCTCAAGTACTCCATGCTAATGGAATATGGAGTGGAATGTTTACGTAATTTTAAGCAGGGTAGCTTCTGACCCTGTGCTACTGATTATAAGGTAAGAAGCGGCCCCAGGAGTCCAGAAACGGGCAGTGGAAACAAATGGGGTTTATTCTCCTCTCACAAAAAAAGATGAGTAGGCAAGTTCTGGGATTCAGATGTCATACACTTAGTTTTGGTTCCATTAATGAACAAGTATTGAATTAATTTCATGCATTGTCATTGTACTGTAGTAGAGTATGGTGCCATTTGCAACTATAGATGACACCTCTTGCTATGCTTTAGGAGGTTATTAACAAAAATGGAGAAAGCACGGGGTCAAGGATTGAGCCTTGAGGAACCCCAAAATTTAAGACAGCAAGGTTTGAACTAATGTCTTGTGTGGATGCTAGCTGGGTTTGATTTCTCAGCTAGTTTTTATACAGTTTGATGGTTGGTTGGCTGAGACCTAGGGTATTGAGCTTGACTGAAACTACAGCATGATCTACCAAGTTGAGAACCTTGGAGAGGTCCATAAATATGGCTCATGGAGGAGAGGATTATACATGGCTATTTGTACCTCGTTGGTGACTTTGAGCAATGCACATATGGTGGAATGCCCTTTCTTGAAGTCTTATTGCAAGGGACAGCTTGGATTGTGCAGATTGAAATGCTCCAGTCATGTGAACTGAGACAGCATTCAGATCTGGTGAACTAAGTGCGAAAAGATGCTGTAAACAGTTAGCACCACCCTCAGTCAACTGATTTGGATGCTTCAAGACATGGCTTGAAAAACAGACAGCCTTACACCTTGGTTAAACACCTTGGAAACCAGAATGGACATCATTTAACAAGCTGCACAGAGAGTGGAACGCTCCAGTAGAAAAACACAACATAACAACCACTATAACCTGGTGTATTCTCTTCGACTTTTACAGCAAAGGCTTGAAATGCTGGAGACCCAGGCTTATAAGTGGAACCCATGAATAGTAGGCCTCCCTGAATCTCTTGAGGGGAGGAAACACTGAGTTTAGCCTGTATGCTCCTTCCTGATTTGCTGGACTTGATAGAGTTGAACCCCCCCTTGGAAAGGTGAACAGACTCCCTCCGGATGGGCTCCTGCCAACTTAGCAATGCCTAGAACCCTGATTATTATTTGCACTGGGTCGGTGATTGGTATACTGCTCCAGTGCTTACTAGATGAAACAGAACATACGGTATGGAGACACTGAAGTTCTATTTTTCCCTGACCTTTCCTACAGCACCCAATTAAGGGGAAAGGCTTTCAATCAGGTGAGAAGCTTTCTCCAATTGCTTAAGATCCAGCACCAACCTCCTTTACCAGTCAGATTGAGAGTGGTGTAGAAAGAAAAGGTGCACCTGTTTAATGAATCAAGAAAAGGCAGCAAGCAGGTACAAAGAACAGAAAATGAACTGAACCCACAAGGCGAAGTCAATTCAGACATTAGAGAGGTCTTATGAGGCTAATGAATTGGACGTTTGCAATAAAGTTTCTGTTACAGTAGGCAAGTAAGTTGGTGGTAGATGCAATGTTTTAATCTGCTCACCTTGCTCTAGTTAAGTCCATTTGCATATTATTTTGTGTTTTTTTTGGTAATGCTGGGTGGCAGGCAGCACTTGATGAGGGCTATTTGATAAACCTGAAGTGGGAAATGTGTTAGGGCACACACTATTTACCATATTTTTATTTCTGTTTATGAATACTGATGCAATCTATGCTATTGTGTAAAGTTTGGCATAATGCAAGTTATTACCCCCAAATAATGTTTCTTCTTTCCAGGGACTTTCAAAGCACACTGACGGTACATCTGTAGTGGAAGAGAGGGCCTCCTATACCACATGTTGCTGAATGCCATATGTGAACTGGACTGTAGTTCTAATTTTTGTTAAAAGTTGCTGCAATAGAATCCAAACCCTTCAGTGCTAATTGTTAAAGGCTCACTCTACCTTATCCAACAGTGCATTATCTGGCCACAAAACATATGTGTTGCATGGTACTTCACCTAATATTTGCTACTGAATTTGAAATGTAGTTATAAGTAACAGGACATAGATATCTGTCATGGAGATAACCTGTGTAACAGCCAAGGTCAATTACAAATGAGAGGTAATATGGGTTATTGCTCAGAATGGAAAAACTGTTATTTTTTCCAAGACTCCTATAGCGGTTATCCATATTAAGTTCTTAAGATGTATGCCTATGGTTTTTAGCAATTCCTTTCTACCCTACTCATTCATTCCCCCTATGAGTAATGAATGGGTTGGTGTCATGCTTATCCTTAGTAAGATGCGATATGCCAAATGCAGTATTCTGTGGTATCTTTCCATGCATTATGTAACTGATGTTTTTACTTGCAAAATGAAAAAAGAAAAAAAAAAGAAAACCTAGTTCAAGCCATATTATTAGGAGTACTTTTATTATTTCAAATGAGAACAAATTGCTAAAGCAGACTCAAAATTGGAAAAAGAAGGGTATCATACAACTCTGGAGATAAGGAGCAATCTAAAATAGAACAAAACTATGGTTCAGCTTTTCCACCCCTATCATGCACTGTTGCTTTAATGTCCATTATTGCAGTGCTTCTATCCTGGAGTGAAGATACTGAGCAGTACAGTGACCCCTCTGGTGTGCCAAGGATGTTGTCTCTATGTTAGGCAAGGCCTGTTGGAGCAAAGCTCAGCCCCCAACGGGGGGGGTGACTTGAGGGACCAGGGAGTAAAAGCACAAAAAAATCCATATCCCCTAAGCCACCAGCATGTCGGTCACTAGCAGTCTAGATTCCCACTCTATATTGACCCGTACTGGTTCAGATGGTGATGTGAGCAACTGATAGGGCTCTCACTTACACAGAGCTTTTGCTTGCACAGACCAAGCACTGAGAGTGATGTCTGCAGCTTTGGCAACATGCTATAACTCAACCAAGAGTGGTAGATCTAGTCTGCTGGTGTCCACTCTCACCTCCCTTCAGGCTTCCTGGGACCTGCCTGTACACCTTGCCAGAGACTAACCACGCACCCAAGTAGTACTGGCCTCTATTCTTAGATTAGCTTATTTAACAAGGATCTGGGCTTGGTAGTAAAGCCACTTTTTAGCCATGTATGACAAGTAATTACAAAAACACACTACAAATTGTACATAGTAATACATGCATACAGGGGCATGAAAGTGCAGACAAGAAAGTAAATTCTTACTGAAATCCTGCAAGACAGGCAGCTACAGAAAAACATACAGAGAATGGAGCACTTCAATGAAGCTAGCCTGGAATTCAGCATCAGAAGTGTTGGGAAGAAAAGAACAGGGGAATAAATTATTGTAGCCGATACAGAATGAGAGAAAAAGTAAACAATAGATTTTTTTCTTTACATAGCATTTTTACTTTGATTTTTACTATGAAAAGTCTCCCAGGACCTTCCCTATCCAACCCTTAAAACAAATAATATAAAAATAGTGGAAGGATCCCAAGATACCACACTGCACCAGAAGGCAAAACATTTTAGATGATGGCTCCCAACCCATATAGGTACACATCATACACCAGTCTCGAAGGCTTTTCAGTGTCATAGTGAGCTAGCCACTTGCAGTTCAGAAGCCAATGCTTTTTACACGTTTTGAATGATGCATCACACTGTAGTGACCAATTCCACCTAACATTTATTTTAAGCAAGTCATGTAACAGTTGCAGCAACATGAACAAATGAGCCTGGAAATGTTTGTAGAAATTCAACAAGCCAAGAGAAGATTAAAACTCTGTCAGTGAATTGTTCTGTTGGATTAATAATGGTGGCAACTTTGCTGTATTAGATAGTGCCCCTAGGCATCAATCCAACAGCCCAGATACTTGGCTGAATTCTGAAGAAACTGGCACATGACGTGTTTCACTCTCACTCTTTGCCTCTGCTGTGTGGTCAGTACCTGTTCTAGCATGAATAGATGTTTTTCCTCCATGGTTGTGATTACCAAGATATGATCAATGAAACAGACTACTTCATCCAAACCATGTCATATCTGGAACATTGTCTGCTAGAAGTATGCTCGCACTGCTGACTCTTCATAATCCAGGTGACGATTTCAATAAAGTCCCTTGTGGTTGTCAAGAATAGCTCACAGTCAGGCTCCAGTTCTAACTACTGATATGTAATAGATAAGTCTAGTTTAATAAAGGAGTTACCACAGCCAGTATGGCAAACAAGTCCTGTGCATTGGGTAGCGGGTATGATTCCTGTTCCATACAGTGGCTGACTGTGATACCGTAGTCACCATAGATACTTATGGCTTTGTTCCACTTTGGTACAATAATGACAGGGGCAGCCCACTTGCCCCATGATATCAGTTGGCTAGCACTTAATCCATGGAAGACTCAGCTGCTCCTGGTGTAGAGCGAGAGACAAATGTTGGCCTTAAGAGATTGCCTGAAGCTACCTGTCTTTCCAGCTGTACACAGGAAGGAAGGTATGCAGTCGGGATCTGGCTCTGGTCCTTGATGCACAGCTAACATTTGAGTCTTAGGGGTCTTCTGTGGTCAGGGGCTTCTTATTTAAAAATTATATCAGGACTGCACCCCTTTTTAAATACTGCCAACTACATTGTGCTCTATAAGCATTTACCCTGTTGTTCATTGCATCACATGCAGCTAGTCCAGAATGCCTCTGTAAGATTTCCAACTTCCATTCAGAAGATTAATCACATTAGCCTCACAATCTAGGCTCTAGACTGGCTGCCTAGTAGGTGGTCCACTGACTACTGGATATTGGTGTTGGCATACAAAGCCCTGAATGAGCTGGGCCCCCTGTATCTCTGTGATCTCCTAACACCCTACACAATAGTTAGGGTGGTGAGGTCCATGAGGCAGAGTTTTTTTTCCAAAGTGCACCATCTGGTTTGAAATCTGCATGGGAAAAGGCCTTTGTGGTGGCAGCTCCTGCCCTTCAGAATTCTTTTCCATGTATTATCCACCTATCCAACTCCTTACCAGTCTTTAAGGTGAAGATGAACATCTCTTTGATCAGGTTTACCCAGATTAAAGTACAGTATGCAGATCTTTGAAGTTGTTCAATGTCTGTCAAAGTACATACTTTACAGAGTATTTAACTATCCCATCCTGCAACTAGGCCTTTGTCTGAGGAAGTGTAATGTATTTTGGGTTGCTTGTCTTATGATGATGCTAAAAGGTACAATGTCTATTAATGTTCAAGTGCTCAGAGTTCTTGGAAGGGTGCTCTATAAGTAAAAATTGCCATGACATACCATACCACTCCTGCTTACCAAAGTCTTGTTCTACCACTTCTTTCACAGAACAGGGTCATGTATGTCCAACACTTTACTTACTATTTCTTCCAATGCAACCATTAAAGTAAAGGGATCTATGACAGTCAGTCGACAATTTTGTTGGTGACCAATCTTACAGCGACTCAATTATGTTGACTGCATTTGCAGTCAGCATAAAAGGAATCACTTCAGACTATGTTTTCTTCAAGGGGCTCTGCCCTCCACACCCCCAACCCCCACTACTAAATTAATGAACCCTAAGTCGGAGTTGCCTCAGGGAGGGATGCAATACCCTCAGAAATAAGTACTGGGGTCCCACACCGACACTACAGTGACCTGGTGCTGTTCTCACTGTAGTGTCAGCTGCTGTAAAGCTGTCACCATAACGATGGCATACCTAAGGTAAAGATCCGTTTACCAGTTCTGTGTAATTTTATCTAGTCAATGTAACTTATAGTGCAAATCTCTCACACTGTACCAGCACTTGAGACAAGGTTCCCTTTCCTCCCTCACAGGTTACTGGTACCTGAATCCTCCTCCAGCACTGTGACTGTATCTCTGGTATACAAGGTTAGCCAGATATGGAATGGTTGGAGTGGGTACCTGCAAAGATGCCCCTTGCAGAAGTGCTCCTGCACCAGTGATACTGATGCCCAGCTTACTGGCTTGCCTCTCAAACTTGCCAGGAGGCAAATTCCCTTACCATTTCCTTGCATGGCATTCCCATGAACAGTCCCAATAGGTCTTCCCCTGGTTCTGTCTCTGGTGCAGTGCCATAATGTACTACTTTCTAGCAGTTCATGGTGCACTTCTGCAGACTACATGCCTCATTTTGCAGCAGCTGTGGCAATTTTCTTGCTAAAATCTGCATGTGCTTTGCAGGTGATCACCTCTGCAACAGTGACACAGCTGTCTTGTCTTTGCTTGACCTACCTGTGGTTTTGGTTTCTGAAAGGCTTTCTAATGCGGACATGATGTTAAAAGAAAACCCCATGGTCCAAGATGCCCCCATCCACTCAGTGTGCAAGTCACTTTGTGAAACCCAACTGTGGGCAGTTCAACATGTACACTTTGAAAGGTATTTTTTTATTTTAAAGGAGTCAGGTTTAGAGTTTTTAAGAGCTTATGCCTCCAAAAAGATTTTGATAAGTCTAAAATATAAAACTTATGTTACGCAAAAAATTAAAAATGTTTATGAACTCCTAGACTTGGAGACTATCTCTAAAATAAAGGTTTCTCCCTCGCTGGTGGAAAACGATATAACATACTGCTATAAAAGTTACTTGGACATCCTTCTGGACCCTAAGCAAAGGAAGCTTTACACTTGATATAGAATGGAAATGTTTCCAAGTAATGTCCTCACTTCCAGATATACTAAAACTTTTAATCCTTCCTCACAATTCTATTCCTGTTCAAATTCACAGACTGAAGACTTATATCACATTATTTTATGCTTGCCACAGGCAAAGCATTTTGCTATAGCAGAGGACTTTGAGAGGTGTGTCCCAGTGATCGAATGCAAGAGAGTTTACTAGGGGCTTGACCAATAATCTGCAAGTCAGACAGTGACACTGTTCAGGCATGAAATGCGTGGACTTCAAAATATTGTGCCAACAGACACATTCATAAATCTCTTTCAGCAAGCACAGCTGGTCTTATGTTTCTCTTTGTGTCAGAGCAGGGAAAGGTTGTCTGAGTCATACAATGGCTTATCTTTTACCATGCACATTCTTAATTTTCATAAAGTTCTAACTTTCTTCCAGCTAGACTGCTTCTGTCCTGAATTCAAGCGCTGCAGGCTTTTTAGTATCAGATTTTAAACATATAAAAGTACCCTCTGCACTTTATATCAACAGCCAGTAAACATTCTTGGTACTTTATGGTTGTTTAAGCACTATAAGCACTTTCCTAAAGAGCTACTGACACCTCAAAGAAAACTTTAAAAAACAAAATAATTAGGTACAATTCTGCCTGCATTCCATACATATTCTATATATTTCTCCTCTGCATCATTTCTTATTAGGGGAATTTGCATGAATACATGACCTTTAGCCCTTAAGAGTTCCTTTACAGTACGTCTGCATCTATGGCTTACTCCCTACTGCAGGTCATAATTCTCTGTTGTGACATCACAATTTGTTGCCATTGGAGTTGCTAGCCCTGCTTGTAGAGCAGAAAGCAGCTAACTAAAAGAAGATACATTTTTTTCTTAATTTAAAACATATATCTCAGCAGGAGTCAGTGTCTGTTAAAATTAAGTAGACAGATAACTTTATTAGAAGTAGAAGGGGACTTATTTAGGGTTAAAAAAAAGAAAGAAGGTCAGTGTGTATTCTGTGCAGTGAAGGGTACTGTATCAGTTGACTTTGCTAAACCAGTAGGAGGAAAGAGAGCTTACCTGGGGGTGTGGTTTAGACACTATAAAAGCAGGTGAGTCAAATTACAACTTCCTGTTGCTAGCCTTTTTTCCTACTAATTGCCCTCCATCCCACCCATCCAAAGCCAGTTCTACTTTTATAGCCACTGGATTTGACTGTCAACAGGAACTTTCTGTTTGGCAGTAAGAAGGAAACATCAGAAAACATTGGTTTTGTCAACCCTAAAGTAGAAAAGTAGCTCACTCTCCCCCAGCTGCTGGTGGTCTGATATTGAGCAAGGAAGAAGGAGGCTACTGAAGAAGATAGGAAGTTGCTGTCCCAGAACAGGAAGGGTGAGAGTTGTAAGGAGAGGAGAGAGTAAACAACCAGAGAAACAGTAGAGGGGACACAAAATAAGACACGATAGGAGTGGTGCAGTGCAATGGCTGTGGGGCGGCAGTGTTCCGGGAGACATTCTGGAGGCTGTGATGCTGCCCTATTTGCAGGCACCTCTCTGGTCTGAGACAGGAGGTTGCCCGTTTCCAGGCTGACCTGGCTAGGATTCATGAAACCTTCTCCCCCACCCAGGAACCATCAGGGCCAATGCCACTACCGCAGAGGTTGCCAAGAAAGAGGAGAGGCTGGACCAGGGTGGGCTCAAGGAGGGAGAGAGTGGTGGAACAGAGTTGCATCCCTCCAGCTGTATCTCTCCACAATTCATTCGCTCTTCTGGTGGATAGTGGTTCCTCTATGGAGGCACCTGCAGTGGAGACCAAGGAGGATGCTGGGAACCTTCACAAAGGAGACCCAAAGGAGGGTGGCATGGGACCCCACAGGGGAAGGAAACAACTCCTGGTGGGGGACTCAATCATTAGGGGGTAGAAAAGGGGAGGAAGGAGAGGAGGTAGTGCCTTCCTGGCACCACGGCTTGAGGGACAGAAAGTGAATCCTCAGGATCGTGGGAGGAGCTGCATGAGGAGGGAGCTGGATGTCATTGTCCACCTAGGGACAAATGACCTGGCTAGGAATGGGATCAGAGCAGTGCAAGAGGAGTTTGTAGAGTTGGGAAGGGCCTTAGACAAGTAGCGCATCACGGTAACCTTCTGGAGGTGCTGTCTGTCTATGGCAAGGGATGCTAGGCACTTCTCACCAGGGAATTCAATGAGTGGTTGAAAACTGGTGTGGAGCTCAGGGTTTTGGCTTCATTGGGGACTGGGAGCCACCTGGAGGGATGCAGACCTATACTGGTGCGATGGTCTGCATCTGTCCGAGGGGGAACCAGGATCCTAGGTGAGAGGTTTAAATGCTTCATTGGCAAGCATTTAAACTAGCCAAGGGGGGAGGCACTGAAAAGAAGCAGGGAAATCTGAGCCTCCCCCCACAAAACATGGTGATTAGTGAGGTAAACACCAAGGTACAGAAGTTATTAGGAATCAGAACAGATTTAAATGTAAAAAAAAAGGCAAAGGCAGTAAGGACAGAAATGGGGCTAAAGGGGTAAGGCTATCAAAGTGGAGGGTGATAAGTACCAATGCCCATAGTCTGTGTAACAAGCTCCCTGAACTAGTGGCCTTGATGGAAGAGGGTTGCCTGATATTGTGGCAGTCAAAGAAACATGGTACACAGAGAACCATGACTGGGATGTCAACATACCAGGATACACAATCTACAGGAGGGACAGGGAGGGTAAAAGAGGAGGAGGAGGAGTAGCTCTCTATGTAAAGGAAGGGATCAAAGCAACAGAACTAAATAGTAAACAGGGAGCAGATGAGGCACTTTGGGTCACCCTGGAGACAGGAAATGGCACCACAATCCGCATGGGAGTTGTATACAGACCCCCATCTCAGGGGGAAGGAATGGACAAGAAAATGATAGAAGGCTTTCTTAGAATGGCAAAAATAGGGGAGATATTGTTGACGGGGGACCTGAATATGCCAGATGTTAACTGGAGTACCTTTGCTGCAGGCACATCCAAGAGCAGGGTCATTCTTGATGCCCTACAGGGGGCATGCCTCAGACAGCTAGTATTGGAACCTATTCGGGAGGGAGCAATCTTAGACCTGGTACTTTCAAATGGGGATGGAGAAAGAATCTCAGATTTAGAAGTGGGTAGCCATCTGGGAACAAGCGACCACCAAACAGTGCAGTTCACGATAAACACAGCCATACAATCAAGTCATACAAAAGCAAGAGTACTAGACTTTAGGAGGGCTGACTTTGGGAAAATGAGAGAGTGCCTCAGAAAAGCACCAGCAAACAGGCAAGAAGGAGGGTGGAGGAACAATGGGAGTGATCAAAACAGCCATCACAGAGGCAACAAGCCTTTGTGTAAAGCAAATCAATAAAACACAACAGAAGGAAAAACTGCTATGGTTCACAAAAGAGGTGGCAGGGAAGGTTAAGAAGAAAAGGACAGCATTCAGGAAATATAAGGAAAACAGAAGGAGCAGGACAGAGAACTTTATCAGTTAAAAGCAGAAAGAGGCTGGGAAGGCAGTCAGAATAGCAAAGGCCCAAACCGAGAAAGGATAGCCAATTCTGTTAAGAAGGGGATAAGACCTTTATAGGTACATTAGGGAGTGAAGAAAGACCAAAGAGGATACTGAAGCTTAATAAAGGGAGGAATGTGGGTAGAGGGTGACAGTGAAAAAGCAGGGATACTGAACGAATATTTCTGCTCAGTATTCACAAAGGAAGAGGAGGGGGAGTTACCTAAACCAAACAAGAGAAACACTCTGAAGACGGTGGTCGATACCAGTCCATTTACAGAAGAAAGGGTTCTGAAAGAACTAATAAAATTGAAGGTGGACAAAGCAATGGGACCTGGTGGGATTCACCCAAGAATTCTAAAAGAACTAAGGGTAGAACTAGTGACATCGCTGACTACTCTCTTTAACAAATCATGGGAGGATGGGGTGGTACCAGAGGGACTGGAGGAGGGCAGATGTGATTCCTCTTCACAAAAGTGGGAGCAGGACAGAGGCAGAAACTACAGACCAGTTAGTTTGACCTCAGTGGTAGGAAAATGATTGAATCACTTCTGAAGGAAAGAATTGTTGAGTACCTAGAGGCCAGTGGGGCTGGGACCCAAGGCAGCATGGATTCACGATGGGAAGGTCATGTCAGACGAATCTAATAGATTTCTTTGACTGGGTGACCAAAGTAGTAGACCAGGGAAGGGCTGTGGACATGGCCTACCTAGATTTTAGCAAGGCATTTGATACAGTCCCACACAAAAGATTAATACACAAGATAACCAGCCTTGGAATGGGTCCCAAGGTGGTAGCCTGGATAAAAAATTGGCTAGACAACAGGATGCAAAGGGTAGTAGTAAATGGAGTACACAGTGAAGAAAGGAGGGTTACTAGTGGGGTACCACAGGGTTCAGTACTGGGACCGGTCCTTTTTAATGTCTTTATAAGTGACATTGCAGAGGAACTGGAAGGAAAAGTATGTCTCTCTGCAGATGACACAAAGATCTGCAACAGGGTTGATACACAAGATGGAGTGGAAAGGATGAGAAGGGACTTGGAAAGGTTGGAGGAATGGTCAAATGTATGGCAGCTTGGATTCAATGCAAGAAGTGAAAATAATGCACCTGGGAAACAAAAACCAGGGAAGATTACACAATGGGGAGGAGGTAGTGACAACAACAAAATGGAAAGGGACCTGGGGGTAATTATATCAGATGATCTAAAGGTGGGCAAGCAATGTGAGAAGGCAGTAAGAAAGGCTGGGGGATACTGGGATGCATAGGAAGAGGCATCAATAGTAGAAAACAGGAAGTTGTTATCCCTCTGTACAGACAGTTGGTGAGACCCCATCTGGAGTACTGTGTGCAGTTCTGGAGACCCCATCTCCGCAAAGACATAGACAGAGTGGAGGCTGTCCAGAGGAGGGCAACCAAAATGGTTCAGGGTCTGCACCAGAAGACATATGAAGAAAGACTAAAGGAGCTTAATATGTATACTCTTGAGGAAAGAAGGGAGAGAGGGGACATGATAGAAACTTTCAAGTACCTCAAGGGAATTAACAAAGTCCAAGAGGGTAGCATCTTCCAGAAAAAGAGATGTGCAAGAACAAGGGGGCACAATTTGAAGATAGAGGGGGGACGGCTCAGGGGTAATGTGAGGAAGTATTTTTTCACTGAGAGGGTTGTGGATGCATGGAACAGCCTCCCTGAGCAGGTCATGGAGTCAAGAACAGTGGGGGACTTCAAGAATGCATGGGACAGGCATAAGGCAGTCCTAGGGGTGGGTAAGAGGAAGTAAGCTGTTGGTTAACTAGGATCTGCAGCTTATCTGTTAGGTAGGAAAATGGGCAGACTAGGTGGGCCAAGCGGTCCTTATCTGCCGTCAAATTCTATGTTTCTATGTTGTAACTGTGATGTCACAATGGATGCATTATTATTTTAGGTAGGGAGAAAGCAACAGGAATAGATGAACTCGTCAGGAGCAAAGATTCTGTTTTCATGCAAATGATCTCCGTTATAAATAATGGGGAACAGAAATGCAGAACTAATGTGAAATACAAGCTTGACTATGTCTAAAGATTATGCTTGCTAAAGTTTACCTGAAGGTGTCAGCTACTCTTTAACCCATTTTTCTTATTCATATGAATATCAAGCATTTTATTCAGCACGGCAGGCACTTTAGCACCACATATGGACAGAAAAAAAAAAATGTAAGAGAAAGAATAGTGAGAGGAGACTACCTCCCTACTGTATGTGGCCAATCTACCAATGCATAAAATGGGAAATAAATAGGATAGGAAAATG
Source organism: Neoceratodus forsteri (assembly GCA_016271365.2). NCBI lineage: Eukaryota > Metazoa > Chordata > Ceratodontiformes > Ceratodontidae > Neoceratodus > Neoceratodus forsteri. The sequence goes on from CM028134.1 coordinate 561,450,086, forward strand.
GCACTGCTGCAGCAGACCACTAAAACAGAAAAGGGGAGAAGTTAGAAAATATGTCCCTGGGTGTTCCAATTATTCCTAATGTAGAGCACAGCTCTACCACAGCTTATAGTTCAGTTTTATGATGTTCTCACACCAGACTGGTGGGAATAGAAGCCACATTCCTTTCTGAAGTCACCCACATACACCAGACTACAGCAGCACTGCTGCAGAGAAACCTCTACACTGAGAGCCCAGCCCCCACTCCAAGCAGAGAATGGTGAAAACAGTATTTTTTATTGTTTTAAATTTCCTTCAGTTTGTCAGTTGTTGCCCTGCCATAACTGCCCCTGCCCCCAGGTCCAACTCTTACTCTTCCAGCACAGCCTAGGATCTGCACCTTGACCCGGTGCAACATTAATACCAGTGGCAAGCATCCAGAATTGGCAAATGCTTCTTGACTGTTTGTGGTATGATAAACCTAGAAAAAACTGGTGCGAACCTATATGGGACAGCATTTATACTATGGATAAGCAGTTATTATTAAATATTCTCTTCACCACCAGTGATGAAATAATAATTCAAAGAGCTGCTGGAACTGCTGGATATCTTGCTGCTACTAACAGGATTAGAGCCAGATATAAAAACTAATTTGAAAAACTTTACATTAGTCAAATTGATATAGATCACAATCCAGTTAAAGGTCAAAATGGTTGTTCTATTACCTTTACAACTTATTACAACCATCCTTACTATAGTAGTACTATGAATCTAGGGAATTCATTTACTCATGTACTGAGTATTGTATCAAAATGAAATATTTTAAATCTACCCTGCTTCCTGTAGCCTCTGGACACAAAGCACTTTATCGTATCCCAATATCATCAAATAATTTATGTAATACATAAGATGTTATTTATCTTTTATATGATTTGTATGATCTGGTTATATTTTCTGTGAAAAAGTCAAATGACCGATCAATAAAGAACATTCATTCATTCATTCATTCATCCATCCATCATGTACACTAGCTGTTGTGTTTTTGGTCAATATTGCCAGTGCAATATCACAAGTGGACTTGACTATTAAGGTTGGTTCAGACAAAAGCTTTTTTTATATGTAGTGTTCCCCTCACTGACTCCTGATTACTGCATAAAGTTGCATTTTCTGTTGCCTCTGTTTAAGAATGGAAGAATTCATATTTTGGCTCCATGGAACCAAGCCGCTGATCTCTTCCACTTCCTGTCCTGAGTGCCGCACCCATGCTAGCACATTTTGTGATGTAATTATATAGAGAGTTCAGGGGTGTGTGCCATCGACAATAATGGTCCTTTTTTTTGTAACTTAGTGTTTTATATGTTAAATGCCCATTCTGATCAAATCAAGGCCACCCCTCAACTAACAAGGATCCAAGGAAGGTGACAACCCCAAACTCTGGTTTTCCATAGGGGGTTGGTAGTCCCAAACAGCCATAAATTTGTTATGGAAGTAGTCAAGGGTTTTGGTTGATAGTGGTGGCTGTAAAGATGTGAGACCAGTCAGTGCCCAACAGGTCTGCATGGATGGAGGAGAAATCCAGTGACCTGTAGCACCGCAGTAGGATAATTTTAGGGTGGCTTTGGGGTGACTGGTTTTATGCATACAGTAAACCATATGATCATCACCGAGCTCTTCTGGAAGGATACCTGCATCCACAATGTGGTGGGGGTAAGAGAAGAATACCCAATCCAGTGCAGTGTGGTTAGAAGATTTATGATTAAGATGGGTGGGGTCCCAAAACAGTTTAGGACAGCCAGAGGGATTCAATATGCTGGCAATGTCTGTGCACTGAGGAGAGAAATATAGAACATAGAAACATAGAAACTGATGGCAGATAAGGACCGCTAAGCCCACCCTGTCTGCCAGTTTTGTCTATTTGCTGGAAAATCCACAGACCCTACTTGATCTCTTGCTTTGTTCTCTTTCCTAATGCTAGGGTTTTGCTATGCCTATTCCATGCATTTTTGAATTGAACTATCAAATCTGGAGAGCTAATTAGTGTTAAAATCCCCAAGCATCAGCAACTCACCAGAAAAGGGGTGGGAGCAGATGGAGACAGTTCAGTAACTGAAGCAAGGGCTAGGCCAGGGCAGCAGTACACTCCTGCAACAAAATGTGGGATTATATAGGAAAGCTAGAGTTTGAGGAGGAGCACCTCATAGGCAGAGAGGAAAGAGATTGATAGCAAAGGCACAAATTGAAAGCTGGAGGAGAAGTAGACTGCAACACCTCCACCTCTCTTGGAGCAATGCTCCCTTGCTATGGAGTAACCAGGTATGGACACTGCAGAATCTTTTACCTTGTGGGACAGTCAAGACTCTATGATAATGAGAACATTCGTTTGGAGGTTGACCATATTGGGCTGCAGCAGATCCAGCTTCAGGAAGAGGCTACGGATGTTGAGATGGGCAACTCGGTCCTTTTGGAAGCTGTATATGTGAGGTGGGGACAGGACCAGGATTAAGCTTGATGTCTCCAACTATCATGAGTAGCAAGAATACAAGGAGCTTAAAGAAACCACAGAGCTGCTTAGCTGGAGGAGGTGGGGAAAGACAAAAGGGGGAATGAGATAGAGGAGACTGGAGGCAGCAGAGAGTTTCCAAGTGGAGCCAATGAGCAGATAAAGGCAGCACCAAGGATGCCAGGGTGAGTAGGAAAGAGAAGAAGAAGGGGTGGTGTGGGAGGGAGAGGGGTGAAGGGAGTAAGAGAGAGAAATGGAAGGGGCAGTGGATGGAAGGAAACAAGCAGAAGAAGATGAGGAGGGGGGATGATGGCTTGGCTGAGGAGCAACGTAAGATGTAAGCTTGTTCACTTACCTGGATCACCAGCATCACAACTGATAGCTCTACCACTATACTGATGGGCAAGATTCAAAGTTAAGAAATTTCCTGTAGTTTTTCATGAAGAGATGCTTCCTGAGGTACCCACCACTACTTAAAGAGCTCTTTTCTTGGTGCTGCACCAAAATAAGAGAAAGCTCCCTTTCCTCTGCAGGAGATTCTCTGCAGAAAAAAACAGCTTTTGAAATGATGCCCCCAAGGGAAGGGATCATAAATTGCATGAGGGCTAGCAGCATGATCTCTTTCCATTTCCCTGTTGCTGGCCACACCCCACGTTCCAACGTTTTCTGATGCCACAATAGGGACAGCACAAAAGCATGCTCCACTTAAGTGTATGGAGCATGATTTTAAAGGAAAGCTGTCATTATTACCCACTCCCACCCCAGCAAAGTTTACCCTCCAGTAAAGCTTTATGTAATGTATGACTTTTTCTCGTGCGCAACATACATTAATATATGTAAAATCCACAACCCAGAAGTATGGTGGATGTTTTGGGGAGCTCCATTATCTGTAAATGTGTGGTGATACATCACTCTCTGCAGTACATTTGTATTGAAGCGAATGGTGCATCGCCGGCACCTTTACAGATCGCGAGCCTCCCCATCCACCCTTCTGGGTTAATAGATTTACAAAGTAAAAGAATGTATGTTGTGGCATGAGAAAAAAGCTGCAACATACATTAAAGCTTAACTGGAGGGTAAGCTTTGCTGGGGAAGGGGTAATAATGACAGCTTTCCTTTAAAATGCAGTTTTCAGCCACTTAAGTGGTCATTTGTTAAAAGTGGAGCCAGGGTTCAACTAACAAGACTCTTGTTAGTTGAACCATGGCTCTGATTTTATCACATGGACACTTACACAGCTGTAAACTGTACTTTAAAATCACACTCCGTACACTTCAGTGGAGCATCCCCTTTTGCTCTCCCTATTGCCACATCATAAAATGGGGCATGGCCAGCAACAGGCAAGTGAAAGGGATCGCGCTGCTAACCCCTCAGGGGCAAAATTTCAAAACCTGTTTTTTGTGCAGAGGAGCTCCTACAGAGGAAAGGGAGCTTCCTCTTATTTTGAGGGGAGTTTTGAAGTTGTCAGGATTGGTTCTCTAAGAATTGTCCATAGTCACATGTGCTCACCTGATTTTAAGGTGTATGAGATGTCTCATCTCTGTTGGAGCACAGCTAATCTGTTTAGAAGGTGAAAGACTGAGGCTGGTAAGACTGCCTGAAAAAAAAAAGCCCCTTCTGTTTTGTCTGCAACCAGATTTGTAGTCAACTAATATTCAAAATGCTCCAATAAGGAACTGAAATGGTTCATGTGACTCCTGAAACTCTAGTACTCATCATAGCAATGCCTTTGTGGAAATGAAGCCAGCCGGGGCTTGATACTTTTCTGTGCTTGATTAGCACCGCTTTGTCTGTAGTTCACAGCTTCCTCCACCAGATGGCCCTATTCCGGCTGTATGTGACTGGAGTAAAGGGCCTTTCCCTCTTATGATGCTCTTTCTCACACTATTCCTTTGGTGCTGTCAGTGTTTCACCTGTTAGTTCTTTTCTTTTTTTTCCCCCTTTAGCAGTAATCCCTTATAGTTTGCCTGCAGTGTCAGTGGGGGAAGGCAGAGTTGGAGAGGCATCTGCCAAAGTCAGTGTCACTGCTGTTCATACCTCTCAACCTTCTGCCTCATAAATCAGCGACAAGGCTTAAAAAAAATCAGGGACAAGGCTTAAAAAAATCAGGGACAAAATTTTAAAATTGGTGATATCCACTCAGGAAGCTAGCAGAATAAGGGACTCAGTGTATAATACATTTTCTGAAGAATAAGAAGTCTGCAACTTTATTGTTTGACATAATTTTATTCTTACAATCATCACTGTTTAGTCAGAGGAATACAGATTTTAGGAGGGACAGAGTAAACATCTGAGGTGAAATCAGGGACATCACTGAAAATCAGGGACACTTGAGAGGTATGCTGCTGTTTTTTTCTTTTCTATTAGGTCCAGGTACACCAACAGCAGTGTGACCAGGCTGTGATAAATGCAAAGAGTTGGCCCAATAATGAAGAAAACCCAGAGCTTTCTTTTTATCTTTTATCCCCAAACTTTGGAGCACCCTTCCTGTTGCTATCCACATTGTTCCTTCTTCTTATGTCTAAAATCCCTTCTCTGTGACTTCACTACTCACTCCAGAAGCCTCTGCTGATCCTGGGCTAGTCCCACTCCTCCTCCCTCCATATTACTCTCCCACTACAGCCCTGATTTATTGGGCCACTATACCCCTTGGACTTGTAACCGTTGTACTCACATGCTCCCTTCCCTCCCTCATTTTGCTGCCAGCTGCACTGCTGAACTGTTGCTATTGATATGTTATGTATTGCACTACTGCAACATTGTGCTTCCTCGTACTTGACAACCACATACTTTTTATTATTGTTATTCTAATTGTATCTTGATTGATGTAACTTATTACTGCACTCTTCTCAGTCCCCCCCCCCCCCCGGAACACATCTGGAAATCTGGAAATGAGCTACTTATCCGAGTATATTTTTCCTCATGAAACTCTTGACATTACTAATAAATAAAGAAATAAATTAATGTTTTGTTTTGTTTATATAAAATCTGGTAAGACTCTGAGCCAAAGACCCATTTTCGAGGGCGACCAAAACATATAACAAATATACAAACCATAAATGAAACATGTGAAACAAACAATATATACAGTTTCACAAACAAGTAGATCTCTCTAAGTAGACATTTACATTGGCGGTTGGCAAAAAGGCAGTTTTTTAGTGCATGTCTAAAACAGAACTATTAATACAGGAAGGATATGGATACCAGTAATGTATTGAAAGATGGCAGTTTGTAGAACATGTTTTTTTGACTAGTGGAAGTCCTCATCCTAGAAACAGGGAATAAAAATGCAAGGATGACCAGGTAAAGACTATGCCAAAATGTTTTCTAATAATAACATCAAATGACGGGCACCCGCAGACTGTGGACATGCTTGGTGTGAAATAGCATGGTGTGGGGGACTAACTATACAACAGGCTTCCAACTCAATCAGAGCTTGGAGTTTATTTAGATGGAGCTTGCCAGAGCCACCCATAGAACTGACATGTTTAAGGATACTTTTTTAAACCTCATCACCACTATGATGATTTCAAGAAGAGCATGGAGGACACAAAGGCAGCAGTCTTTAATTTGTAACCCCTAGGTGGCGCTATCCCAAGAGCTACTACCCCTGCCTGCTTGGCTAGTTGCAGGTTAAGGGGCCTGGGTACTGAAATGTGTGCCTCCACTCAGAGGACAGGGTTGTTAGTAGCAAGGCTAACCTGGATGTGAAGCCCTCCGGGACACTGTAACCCCCCTCTTTCCTCTCTAGTAGCCTAGACATTATGCAACAAACACTTTCACAGTAGCCCCTATTCAGCATACAAATCCCCACACTGTTTGCACTTACCACCAGGGCTGGTTCCACCAGTCTGACCCTGGAGACCCCCTGTAAAACAAGGTTAGGCACAGCAAATAACAGTACAGTGCTTTTGGTACAAACTGGAACCACAGTCAGATTAAATGCAAAAAGAGTTAGATCCGATTTATTCACGGGAATTCAACAAGGGAGGGGGGTAATCAGGTTGATTGATTCTGAAACTGATCTAGTCAGGCAGTTATGTATGCAGTTTTAGTCCCTGCAGAGTCACATGCTCTGGGTACCCAGTTGGAAGTAAGGTGGGCTAGCCTGGAACATTGCCCGGGGTAGGCCAGTGTTGCAGCTGGTCAGGGCCCTGTGATGAAAAGAAAAGACATGCACAACCACACACAATTTGTAGTCCAGAGCCAGGAGGCTCAGTTCGTGAAAGCGAAACAATAATGCAATCAGATGACAAGATTTATGATTTAGCTGATGTTGCAGGGAGCTACCCTGATTGTTACTCACGCTACCCAATACAAGACACAGTAGGGATGAAATGGAGACTGCAGGTTGACAACTGGTATGCCAGGAGAAGCAGGGAACACACGAATCACCGAGGTGTCATTCCTGTTTGAGATGTTGAGCAGGGGACTGATCACCAGGTGAGTCTCTTGTCAATGCTATTCTCTGTGCCTGAAGTAGCTGGCTGGGCCAGTGTAGCAAGGACCAGGTTGGGCAGAACAGTTCAGATATCAGTCCGGGAAGGCTGACTGCAGCTTCCAGCAAGCGTGGCACAATTAGTGGGGAACTAAATCGCAACCCACTAACAGCATATAGCACATTCACAGTAAAGCAATCACCATACCACAAAGCAGATAGCAGTCAGTCAGCAATATCAGTGTCTCTGAGCAAAACCAGGAGTTCTGTGGTGAATGAATGTCCTGACAGGCCGATCGGACATAGCGAATCTTCGGTCTTCTTCAGGTTCAAGTCTGGTCACAATTCAGTGGCTTTGTCACACTCAATTTCTGATATAATCTGGTTTCTTCAAAGGCTCCCTCTCAAGGGACAGCAGGCAGACAGGCCAAACTCAGCCTTTCCACCAATCTCCTGCGCCAACTATGCAGGAGCAGCTGCTCAAATCACTCGAGCTGTTCACTCTCCAAACTCTACCTCCAGACTGACTTCTGCTGCAAGCAGCACCGGGACTTTCTTAGAAATCCAAAAGGTTCGGTTGGTTGATCCATCTGTCTGTCACAACTAGAGCGTCCCCTTCAGGTACATTTAGGTGCCAAAGTGTAAAAACTACAATTCCTACAGAAATTCACTCCCACAAGACCCCTGGGGACAGACACCATTTTAGGGTCCCCAAAGGTACTGATTGGTCCAAACTTCCAGTCCAGAACCAAGATGGTAGTGCAATACAGAAATACAGAAATGTCCATGCTACAAAGGAAGGCAGGTTAGACAAACTACAATATTATTATTATTAAAACAGATAAACAGTAAATAGTCACAGTTCCTAGCAGGACTCCCTCTGCACAAATAGCGATGGCAGAATGGAGCAATAACATTGCAGACTGGGCGGGACTTGAGCCTGAAACTACTCGGCCCCTTCACAGATTCATTTTACACCAGTAAATAGGCAGCTCCTAAAGAGAGAGGCACGGAGACTAACAGGGTACTCACATGCAAACACTTTTAAATCACTAGGACACAGAACACCAGCGTGGCAGCGGGCATTTAGGCAAGCCCAAGGAAGACTTTTGAGAACCCACATTTGTAGGGAGGGTTACATATTTATTTATTTATTTATTGAGATCTAGGGGAAAAAAGCTTTTGAGAACAAACTCATTACCAGGGTCACTGGAAAATTGCGGAAAAGTTTACCCCAAAATGCGGGAACTTTTTTGCAGAAATTGCGGAAAAATTGCGGGGGTTCACTATACATCCCCACTGCCCGCTAATAAATATTTCATTTTTTGCTGCAGCATGTACTGATCACATGAATTGTTAGATAAATATGTTGCTACTTATAAATGCTTTTAATATGAAGAAAGATTTGTTTTTGAAATGCACTGCAAATTAATCATTATGTAGCATATCGTCAAAAAATCAAGACATCCAAGTCATGCAGTGCTAACTAGGTTTTATTCAGTAATTTACAGTTAGTTTGTACTGAATATATCCTGAAACAACATATTTTGCCAGTTTCTAAATGTTAAGTAATGAAGCCTGTTTAAACTACTTGCTTTGGTGCAAGAAAAAAATAAACAGATAAGGTGCAAGAAAAAAATAAACAGATAAGTAGGTGCCTAATAAAGGCCTAGTAAGAAAAATGTTTATTTTGTTAAAATAATTACTGTTCTTAATCAGCACTATAAGTACATTTTAAAATCACATGAAAAAAGTATCAAATCATACCAGTAGCTTTTCATTACATCATACAACCATTTTCAATACATTGTACTTTTGTTCTACTCTGTTTGCAGTGATTTTACTTGGGTTGCAATTATTTTGTCTATTTGAAGGTAAATGTTTAACTATACTGAACCTGTTCATCATGTTTTCAGAAATGTTTGCTTTTTGTAGGCTTTTTATGTGAGTATGCAGTTGTGGCAGACTGACATGGAAGGAATCACTGTCACCAACCCCCTCAGGAGCACATTTAAGTTTATAATTAGCAAGGCCATCCAAACTCCTCACACATTTGAATCAAAATCCTTTCATATTCAAAGTATTTGTACAAGAAAAATCTACCCTACCATTCAAAAATAAGCATTATGGTCAATGCTTCATTTAGGTGAATGGGGCACTTTGCACCTCTTCTCACACCTATTGTTTCAGTCTCTGTGTCAGCAAAAAGTTCTCTGATAGTTGGCTTTAGCACAGATTTTAAGTGTGCAAGTCTACATATGCATAACCAGAGGATTTTGAAACCAAAGCAGGGAAGTACATCACATTAAAGCAGAGTCACATTTGACCCCTTCTCACCTCACACTGTACTGTTTCGGTCAAATCCAAGTCTGTGTACTAAATCGTTAGCATATCTGAGTAGATTTCCTTGAGAATGTAAATATTTTTATACAATTTCAGTCAAAAATTCCATAAATGTAAGAAATTGCAGATTTTGTGTGGAGAAGGGTGAAAATTGCGGAAACTGCGGAAAAATTGTGCCCGCAATTTTCCAGTGTCCTTGCTCATTACCTAGGTTCCACGTCAGAGGTTATACAGGAGGTGATAAAAAAGGGTTAACTATGGACATTAAGATAAAAAAAACAACTAACATTTATGTAAGCAGGAAATAACAGTGGTAATGGAAACTAATGAAGAAGCCTGGGTTGCTTAGCTAAAAGCAGAAGGACACAAACGTCCTCTGCCTGCAGAAAACAGACAGTTGTGAGATAGCAGGGGACAGTTGAGGAATTAGGGTTGCCACCTTTGGATGAGGCAAAAACTGGATCATAAGCTCCGCCCCAGCCCCACCCCTTCTCATGACTCATCATGCACGGTTCCTCCAATAAAAGAGAACACTTGCAGCAGCAGTGAAATAAAAATGTTAAGATACTGTACTGTGCCTCTTAAAGTTACTTTCCTAGGTTCTTCCTAATTATTTATTGACATTGGTTAACCAGATAAACATACAGAGATAAAAGAAATCTCATTTACAGATATGATCTGGGGGAGACAAGGGAAATACTGTAAATAGCATACAACCGTATACATACTTAGTTTATATCTTTCTCTGCCTCCATTTCCTGTTCTTGTCCACAGTACTATTTCAAAGCCAAAGAAGTGACCATACTTTTTTCTTGTGGGGAAAAATAATTTAAAACATTTAAAAATGCCTAAATTCTGTTAGAGATGAAAATATTTACCAGCAAATGAAACTGGAGGACAACTGTCTCTGTTACTGTTACACAAGCTGGGGACAGCTTTGTTGCTATGCCACTTTAAGGTGCAGTGGAAAGATTAGATTAAGTAAGTGCTAATGGTGTTAATGGCCATACTTTACACCTCCCAAGGTGACTGCATTCGCAAACAAAAGGCTGCACTGACAAGAGAACTTGTTTGTAACCTGGACTTGTAGCTGAAACAGTGAGTGATATGACATTTGTTTCAAAAGTATGTGAGCACTCAAAATGGCTCAAAAAACCTGACCAACACAGAGCAAAACTGGATTACCTGACAGGGACCCTGAAAACCTGATCACCAGGTAAAAAAACTGACAGGTGGCAACCCTATGAGGGATAGCAGAGGACAAATGGACACTGCAGAGGGGAAAGAATCAGCCAACGGCGTCGTCACACATCCAATAGAGCCCACACAGGTAGGTGAGGAGGAGGGGAAGGGCCCAGGCAAAATGTCTTGAGGGAGGGAAGGGGGGAATAGAGTAGAGTAGAAAAGGGTAGGGGGTTCAAGATGAGGGGTAGAAGGAGGGCAGGTAATGTTAAGTGCTTTCAGAAGGGGACGATAAGTGCACACGGGAAGGATTTACAAGACACAGACAGTCGTGAGCTGAGAGTTATGGAAAGCAGTCACAGCTGGAAGTAGTAGCTAAGTGCTGTCTCAGTTTTCTTTTTAGAGAGAGTCTAAAGCAGTATCTGAGGAGACTGTGGGGTGAAGAGAGTTCATCCAGCAAGGTGCACGATGTGCGAACAATCTTTGGCCCACTGATGTCCTGCAGTGAGGAATTTTGAAAATTTGACTTTATGAGTTGGGGGTGCAGTGTCTATTATAACAAGGCAAGAGGAGATTTTGTACCCTGGAGGGCAATAAACCTAGGCTAATCTTTTTCACCAGGAGACAGGATTGCTACATGAGCCTTCCTGAGAACTGTTGCCAGTTGGCCTAAGCATAGAGATCGCACGTGTGCATCAGTCGAGGGGCTCCTGTAACGAGTTGGCAAGCTTTGCTAAGGGCCACTTTTAAGCAATGCAGGGCAGTATCAGAGGCTGACTCATAAATTACCAACCCATAGTCAATGAGTGATACTAGTGAACTGTGGACAGCAAGTTTGAGTGCCTCGGGAGTCAGACTGTTAGTGCCTGTAAAGCAGGCCAATGCGCATATTGACAACCTTAGCAACATCATCCCCAGACATTTAAATTGTTGCACAAGTTCCAGGGGAGAGCCCACTTCATTAGTGATGAGAAGTGGGTATGATTTGTGCCAGTTATGGGCAGAGGAGGACACCATAGTTTTTGTCTTTTTGTAGTTCATCACTAGTTTGTGATCGTTAAACCAACGTTCAACATCTGTGAAGTTACTCTGTAGGTCATGTTGAAGTGCACTGGGGTCTGTATCATTAATCAATAGTACAGCATCATCTGCATATAGTAGTAAATGACATTGGCAGGCATTAGGGAGCTGGTTAAGGAATATGCTAAATAAGAGCGGCCCAGAATGGACCCTTGCAGGACTCCTGAGAGGACAGACTGACTGTTGGACAGTGTGTTACAGCAACCCTTTTAATAACTGCCTGACACAGATACACACATGACAGGAAGCTTCACCTAGACTGTTACATATGTGCCACTGGACTACAACTGGCCAGGCCCCAAGAGTTGTTTACTTCCAGGCAGAGGTAAGGTACAGGCAAAGCTACCACTGCATGTTTACTGTAACAGTGTCTCAGTAGGTAGCACACTCACCTCTGAGGCCAGGAGATCACAGGGCTGTGGGTTCAGTTCCCACATCTGGCACTTGGGTTACTATCCCAGTACTGACACTGTAGTGCAGCATGACAGAGGTGCTGCACTTCTGAGGTGCCATCTTTCGGATGAGACGTTAAACCGAGGTCCCATCTGCCTGGATTGGTGGTAGTTCTGGTGGATGTTAAAAATCCCATGGCACTTACCGAAAAGATTAAGGGAATTTCTCCGGTGTCCTGGCCAAATTTCCCTCATTCACTAAAAATACCACCAATAGCTTAATCTGGTTCAAGGTCAGTTGGCATTCATCTGTATCCCCCTCCCCCGGGTCGTGCCTAAAAATAGGCATAATTTATCTAGTGCACTTACTTGGTCAACAATAGCTAAATAAATAAATGAAAAACCCTGTTGTGGTTTTTGCTTAATTTTAAAATTGATGTGCTTGTACACAGGTACAGTAGCTGCATAGGTGTACTTGTTTTGGCCCCTATTTTTAAGAGGGGTGCTAAAATTGACTCTTAGGGCTAGATTTTCCAAATCCTGGGAATGACATGTGGTGCTTGCATCAAACAGAATTGACGCCAAGTGGCTCACTGCACTGCACCTAGTGTCATTCCCGATTTTAGAAAGCGAGTTGCAGCAACCCCTAGTGCACCATGACATAAGGGGGGAGCTTGTGCCAGGACTCTGCTGCCCCATTCCCTTTTCTGGAATTCCAGAAGCTGTCTTGTGTCCTCCAGGCTTAGAACAGCCCAGTGCTGTTCTAATGCCCCTTGTGCCACCCCTCCCACAGTGTCCCCGCTGATGGGTCCCTGTCATGCCCCCTATTACCACAATGGACCACCAGTCCACCACTGTCAGCACAGATGGATGAGAAACAATGGCAGTACATTCATGTCCATCTGGTTCACACACTGTGCCCATCTAGGGGTCATGCTATGCTAGTTGGGTACTGGGGAGCGCATGTGGAGCCACACTCATGTCCATCAGGGGCATGGGGAAGGCAATCTTCCGGTCTGCTCAGTGCATCCAACAAAACCCATTCAGGATACTGTGATGGGCCTGTCCTGGGTTGATTGTAGGTCGGTGCCGACTGCAGTGCCCGGGTCATACTCATCCCTGTGATGTCTGCTCATGTACTTTTGTGCTGGCCTATGCCCCTGCACAATGTCAGTCTTTCTCCTTGCCAGCATGGCTACGCAACCATTCTGTGCCAGCTAGGGCACTGCACATGTGCTCCAGAAGGCATGTGACTGGCACTGTCCCACATCTGCATGGTCTGTTTGGAAAGTACTGGTGGCACTGATGGGAGGGGACATGTACATGTGGAAGTGAAAAGTTGACTGTCCATTTTGGTGGGGAGGCATGGTTGGCAACCTGTACAATGTGCATTTACCCTGCTGGACTGTGGTGCCATTGCTAACACTCTCATTCAGTTGTGCCACTGCCTCAGTCAAACCCCTCCCATGCACCACTTGTTCAGTGCACAGGAGCAATTGTGATAAATCCACTGCCATTGGTGCTGGGACCTTTGGCGTACTATAATTGGGTGTTGGGTCCCTAGTGCACTAGTGACAGGTGCAAGCTGCTGTTTGCTGCTGCTTGCACCACTCTAGGCAGTGCTTTGAAAATCTGGTCTGTAGTGTCACCTTAAATAGGAATGTTTGAACTTAGGGTGCTACACAAAAATGTAATTTTCCTTGTAGCCTTCTTAATAGGCTGGTCAGTTGTCATGTTTTGACCAGCCTACATACAAAGAAACAATCACCTTTTTGGGTTCCATTTCATCTACTTCTTGTTGTTAAAACTGTCCTTCTATTAAAATACTTAAAGTACATTTGTTTTAATGAATTGTAACAAATCTAAATTCTCCATGTACAATACTACAAAGAATCTGTCATTTGATAGAAAACATGCAAGTTTTTATTTTGAAGATGCAAAGGAACTGTACTAAATGGAATTTGGCAGGTTCATAGCAGTAAGCACAGAGGTTTCTGGAGTGTCTTCATTTGGTTTAAATGACACCCTGGTTGAAATGATAGTCATTTAGTGTAGCTGGCATGCATTAGGTACCCAGCAGGTAGATGCTCTTTGGCCTTCTGCACAATAAATTTGTTTCCTGTATAATAAAAATGTTCATCAGTCATGCAAACTGATAAACCAGCAATCACTAGAGTTAAAACTTAACTAAATGTTTGCACAAACTGAAGGGATACTCTTACGCTTAAAAGCAGCAGTATTCTTTAGTGATCACGTGTTTTGTTCAGCATTTTTTTTTTCTGGAAAAAAAAACACTGATATACCTATTTTTCCTTTCATTATATTTCATTCTTGAAAAACTATAAAATAAAGAATTCTGATGTTTTTAAATGCTCCTGGTCCTGTGCCACACCGGTAACGAAAACATGCAATATTCTGATACAGTGCTGTGGTATTTACCATTAGAAGCACGCAGAAGTACCAACCTAACACAATCATAGTGTAAATATAGTTTGTACATTCAAGAGGTAACCTCAATGGAAGAGATGTTTAAAAACTGTGAGTGGGGACATTTTTAATGACTTGAGTCATTAGTTACAAAGTTACCTGTAAAAGAGGTTTGAAAAAATATCTGCTAACTTAAAAACACACTAAGGATGAATCTGAGGATGCCAGGAATACATTTTTACGAATAGAACAATATCATGAACATTTTTGCTAATAAATACTGCTGCTGCTGCTGTGCAAGAAATCAGAATGGTTCCACATGCAGTCTTTGGGTGAGAAAACTGCTAAGTGAAGCCGAGAGATTTCGGTACCCGAACACTGCAGGTGGAACAGTTCTATAAAGTATAAAAGCATCCCTCCATTCATTTAAGCATATTTATCCTGAACATGCTTATATGTGTGATTTTTCTACTCCCATTTGGCAGAAATTACTGCTTTTCACTTGATTACACTAAAAGTACACCTCAGTTTCCCAAAGGAATTGGCATGTTTACTGCCAGAGCCATTTCTAAGCCAATGAGTTAATGACACTGCTCTGAAGGAAGGTTGCTAGGGAAGTACTAAATTAGGAGTCTGTATCTGGGCAACTCCATGAAAAGGTTATCTAAGTGTGAAATGAGCATCTGTTTTTAAAACCCACTGCAGATGAACTTTGTTATGCATTTTAAAGTGCTTCTCCCCACCACTTTAAAAAGAAGCATGTTGTGAGATAACTCCCTTACAGGGACATGAGGGAAACGGTCTTTAGATGTGCACGTGTAACAAGGGACCCCAAAAAAGTGTTACATGAGTGTCTATTTTCCTAGCACACAGTAGAGAGCATCTGTTATTCATTTTAAGATTTGTGGCCCACCAGTGCATAAAGGCAGGGGTGTAGCCAGCAAATTCATTTTTACACACAGTACCCCAAAATTCTACCACACTCTGGTTTTCTTATTTGCCCCATCCCCCCACCTATGATACCATACACAGTAGGGCTGCTTAGAACCACCAACCAGAACTGGAATCATCAGATTAAAAGCTTTTTTTGTTTGGAATTCAAAATATCAGTATTCAAGGCCAAAATTAAAATTCCGAAAACCCTTTTCAGATGCAAAAATCAGATTCAAATTTAGATTGTGGTTTGGCATCCATGTAGTAAAATGCCTTCACTCCTTTACCTGCTGCTAGGGTCCCTCCTGACTCTTGTCTAACACAGAGGAGGCTCAGGTGACTGTAATGACGTGGCAGCCTGGGTTGATCAGGTGGCGACTACCTGGCAGCTTCATTATCGTCAAATCTTCTGTTGTCATGATAAATCCATCCACAACACTGGACAAATGATCCCCCTCCTGAGTCCCACAGCAAGCCTCCAGTAGTCCAGAAGCATAGAGCATGCCCCCAATTGGGTTCCCTGGCCCACTTAGTCGGACTCCCTCAGGTGACCCCTAGATCAACTCCATCCGGCACCTTAGACCCACTTCCTGATCAGTTCCAAGGCATAGTTATGTGGTGTTCCCTGTTTTCTAAACAGTGCTTTAACAACACTAGTCTAGTAATACCACGTCCCCAGACTCTGCATGCTCTCCCTGTGCCACAATCTGCCATTTTTTTTATATAAAATCCCTGGGTTATCCCAGAGTTACACAGGAAGTGGCTGACCAAAACAAAGTCCTGATAGCAGGCTCTACCAGACACCTTTTACTACATTCATCTGGGAGTTGGTGCAGGACCCTTGGTGCGTTCAGTTCCTTGTGAGGCCATTCGGGTTTCAGTGCAGGCTATATGCCTATTTTTGTACATTTAACTCATTGTCACTGTGGTGAAATATCCACTGAGCGCTGTTTTCTCTGTTAAATATTGTTAAACTCAGAGCGCCATTTATTGTATTTTCAAAATCTCAGCACAAATCTGTTTATCTGCCACTGTATTGTGCAACCTTGAACAAATTAATGTATCTAATATAGCTTTTGGAATGAGTTGGTCGTGTGTGTGTCATTCTTTTTTGGTAAAGGGATAGACATCTGGCAGAACTTGCTCCTAGGGCTTTGCCTAGTCTGGCCACCTCCAACATAACCCTGGAAGAACCAAGGTATTCTGCATTAATAATGGTAGGTCATGGAGAAGGAGAAAGTGGGGAGTCTAGGGGGTCAAAGTATTACTACTGACTAGAATGCTTAAAATACTTTTTAAAAAATTGGGACACCAGTTCTTACCAAAAATATCAATTTGCCCTCCTCATGCCACAGAAAAACATATACAGAAAACAACCATAAACCAGATTACCTGCAGTTTACATTCTTCTACCAACACCCCAACCAGTAATGAACTATCCATAGACTAATAATGCCAAAAATGCTTAGAGTCCCCACCCAACCACAACACTGGATGGTGATTTGCTGAAGGTCAAGGGCCTTACATTTACAGTACCCTCCCAGTACCAGACATACTGTATGTACAGGTTCAGCAAGCAGCCCACCCCCACACCAGACACATTGAAGGAGAACTGTGATGAATCTAGAAGTCAGTTTTCCCATTTGAAGCTGTTTTTTAATACTGGTTCAAATTCTGTTACTGCTCTAGCTATCCAAGCTTTTTAATTATCTTTTTTTTTCTTAGACTCACCTCCTCTCATTCACCTCTGCCCCATCCCCAGGACCACTGTCACCTCCACTGGCGTTCACCCCAGAGGGGCCACCCCAAGTACCTCTACAAACAGTGCCGTGTTATGTAGTCTGGTGGTGTGGATCTCCAGGCTCAGCTTCGTGGGGTTAGACTACTGGATTTGGAATTTAGTTTGGCCCCTTAGTGATGGTACCTGGTTAGATTAGTGGTACAGGAATAGCACAAGGCAAGAAAGCACTAGTTCCTATAGTGCAGGGGTTCTCAAATGGTGTGGCCGGCCTCCCTGGGGAGGACCCAACCTGTTCTGGAGGGGGGGTCAAGCAAGTCTAGAAAAAGTACTGTATTTAAATTTTGAACTTTTATAGAGTTTGAGTGAAGGGATAAGGCAAACTGAAAGAGGATAATAGTAGGTGAATGTATGTATTTATTCACAAGTCAGTGACCAGGAAAGGTACTGTACACTGAGCCATGGCTTATTTCAGGTGTACCCAGGGAAGGGTAGTGAGAGACTACAATATAAAATGTAACTGCAAAACACTCAAGCAATACAAAATGAATAAAAGTGCAAACAAATTAAGAACAATAAACTAACAATGTGAGGAACAAGTGATCAATTAGACTGGTAGCAGAACAGTCCAAACACAAGAGTTAACCATACAGGTACAAGGAATAAGAGCAGGAGGGAGCAAAATGATCCCTGAGAAGTTGCTTAAGAGCAGGGGGAGAGGCAGAGGTTGGCAGGAAGGTTATTCCGGTTAGATGGGCAACAGAAAAAGCAGTCTGACCCATGAAGGTATGGCAGTAAGGGCTAACAATGGTTCAAGGCTCAAAATATTGGAGCAAGTAGGTTGTCCTGTGGGGGGGTACAATAAGCTTAATAACATGAGAGCAAGCTATGCAAAGAGGTTTCAATTTATTCCTGATGTACTGTGAAAAGTAGGCTATTTTTCTGTGGGAAGGCATATCAGGCACACCGCCCAAAACTATTAAGCCTCGCCTGCACTGGCCCCCAGCCTCTGCTAGAACTCGGTCACAGACCAAGTGCTTCCCCAGCCTCCCCCCAGAGGAGGACAGCAGACCACTGGATGCTCGATCCTCCTCCCCCTGGCCGGCCCTCCGAGTCCCCTAACTCGCATCCGAACTTGGGTCACCAGCGTCACAAGCGGAAATCCATCTGCTGCACCAGTGGGCTGGCTATGCTTTTTACTTATCTTAGTGGGTGTTTCTGATTTACATGCTGCTGGTCAGAACCATTTTGGATCTGTATGGATGTAGTTTATGTTCCTGTTCTATACTTCTGTTGTTGGCGCAACACATTCATGTTCTACTATAGAACTCTGAGGTTGTTTGGGATATAAACTACATCATACAGTTCTAAAAATGGTACTTACCACCAGATTGTAAAGCAGAAGCTCCTACAGATGTTACTAAAAGGCCTATATAGATGGAACAATAGCATAATTTTAACCAGTACTTAAAAACAGCTTGTATTGTAAAAAAATGACTCACAGGTTCAGTACAATTCTCCTTTAAGAGGTTCAGCAAAGTCCCACCACAGAGACTAATCTCATACTCCCAAACACACCGGATTACTGGCAATTCTACATTCCTCACCAAATACCCCATTGGAAATAGAGAGTGGTTTGGTGTGTACAAAGTTCAAAGAATATCAAGAATTATGTAGTGCAGTAAATATGTACATTTCATTAGTGAGGGCAGTGTATGAGCACATAAAATATGTAAAACATAGTATGTAGCTAATTAAGTTCCCAGGTAGTTAGTTCAATTACCACACAAGATTCTTGAGGTTACTATTAGAGTTTTTGAATATGTGGTGATTTAGAAAACTTAGCCATTCGCAAAGGGTAGAAACTGTGCCAACAAGCTAGGCATTTTGCAGAAAAAAACCTTTGTGAAGTTTGGCAAAGGGACACTGCTGGAAACTTTTTACCTAATTCATATTCAAGGTATGCTGCCAAACTCAGTGGACCCTGTAGGCAAACCATTGAAAAGAAAAACATTTAAAAAACCTCCTCAAAATCTCCTAGCACCCATCCAACAATCTTCCTCCCTCCCTCCTTTGGGTGTACCAACAGTCCCCTGCAAAAAGGAAATACTAGTAGCGAGGCTGAGGAGCGATAGCAAGTAGGTGTCATGCCATTTCGGTCCTTTGTTAAATAAGTTATGGAAAAGAGATGCCAGCTAGGGCTTGCACCATCTCAGCCATCTAACCTATAACATACAAATAATATATCAATATTACAAAGGATATACTGATAGAGTAGTTGTGAATTTGCGAGTCAACTCACAGAAGACACATGAACAGCTATACTGACATATTTGCAGGTATAATTGTACAAGCTCGCAGCAAGGGACAAAACACAGATCAGATGGCAGTGCATGGATCTAAAGCCAAGAACAATGGGATACCAAAAAAGTCTTGCACACACCCTACCCAAAAAAAAACCACACAGACCCAGATGAAAATTGCACTGAAACTTTTATTTACTCACAGTACGTAATGTTAAGTGCTGGGCATTTCGTCCATGTTGCAGTTCCCACAGCTGTACCATGCGTGATATGCCCAGCACTTAACATTATGTACTGTGAGTAAATACAAATGTTACTAGAGTTTTCATCAGAGTCCATGTATTTTTGGGTAGAGTGTGTGCTAGACATTTTTGGTATCTCATGGTTATACAGCACTGGCGGTATGGCTGGACAAGAGGTGGGTTGGATAGGTTCCACAAGACATAGGGAGAGAGCTTGCTTTTAACCTATTTCCTTGTCAGTACTTTGCATTGCCCTCTTATTTAGTTATTTATGTATTTTTTTTTTTTTTTTATCTAAAACTGGTACCTGGAAAAAGCACACTGAGCCAAGGCTGACTTCCAGGTGCAACCTGGAGGAGGGGGGTGGAGATGCAATAAAGCAAAATACATGTATTAATGCATATAATACAAATAAGATGCAAAGAAATGTAGTGCAACATAACAAACGTACAAAATAACAACAATAGCAGATGTCTATGACCAGCTCTACATTCTGAGATGCAATCTAACAACTTGTTAACATTACCAGTCCTATGAAATTAGCAGACATCACCGACAAAGGTGGAGCTGGCCCTTCCCTATGAGCACAGTCTGCATAGTTCTAAGAGCAAGGCATGGGGCACTCACCAAAGCAGGAACAGACACACTATAGGCTTTCTGTACTTGTGTACCGAATTTTTCATTAGAAGGTGTTGTTGCAGCACTTTTCAAAGAAGAATTCACCACGCAATAAGTATTAAATGCCTATGTGTCTGCTCCTGCTTTGGTGAGTGCCTCAAGCCTTGATTTTAAAACTATGCAGGATATAATTTGACACATAATAGTTCTCTTGGGTGGTGGTGGGGAGGGGAGTTAGGTGCTTAATGGGTGGGTGGAAGGGTGTCTCACTGTTTTTTTTAGCCAAGGAGGGGAAACAAGAGGGTGATTGGGTACTGCAGAGTGAAGGCGGGAAGGGGATATCATCAATGATTACTGGTCAGAAGGAACTTGGAGAGAAGGGGGGTTGCATACTACAAGAGTGTAGTGCCTAGATGTTACAGCACTGCTCTTTGAACTGAGACTGATCAGACTTGGGTTAAGATCTCTTTTGAAATTAAGTATATTAAGGGGATACATGATGGGAATGAGTGTGTTATGGAAAATATTTTCATTCATTTAGAGTGACCTCTGGATATTCATGAGTGGAAAACCTATGAGTGAGTATCCAGAGGTCACCGTGCAGGAGCGAAAATATTTTTCATATTACATGAGTGCGAATCATGTATCCGCTTTATACAATAGGAGCATGATAACTGGAGAGAACTCCAGTTATCACACTCCGATGATGTCAGCAGAGTGTGATATCTTATAGTGGTGGTTATATGCTGAAATAAAGAATGGCATATCATCTCACCCCTATTGTACAATATTGAATATTCATTAATTTCAAGAACAAAAAATAATGATACAATATACAACCAACATAAAGAGAAAACAACCTACCACCCAACCCACCCAATAAGCAGAGTGGATAAAAGCATTGCAGAACATACAGAAACATAGACTTTGATGGCAGATAAGGACCGCTTGACCCCCTCTAGTCTGCCCATTTCCCTACCTATTGGATAAGCTGCAGATCCTAGTTAACCAACAGCCTACTTCTTTCTACCCCCCCACCAGAATTGCCTTATGTCTCTTACATGCATTCTTGAATTCACCCACTGTTTTTGACCCCATGACCTCATCAGGAAGGCCATTCCATGTGTCTGTCACCCGCTCTGTAAGAAATACTTCCTCACCTTGCCCCTGAGCCGTCCCCCCTCTATCTTCAGATTGTGTCCCCTTGTTCTTACACACCTCTTTTTCTGAAAGATGCTACCCTATTGTACTTTAAGTCCCTTGAGGTACTTGAAAGTTTCTGTCATGTCCCCCCTCTCCTGCCTTTCCTCAGGGGTATACATATTAAGCTCCTTTAGTCTTTCTTTCTATGACTTCTGTTGCAGACCCTGCACCATTTTAGTTGCACTTCTCTGGACTGCCTCCATCTTGTTTATGTCCTTGCAGAGATGGGGTCTCCAGAACTGCACACTGTACTCCAGATGAGGTCTCACCAATGGTCTGTACAGAGGGATAACAACTTCTTGTTTTCTACTGGTGATGCCTCTCCCTATACATCCTAGTATTCTCCTAGCCATCCTTACTGCCATCTCACATTGCTTGCTTACCTTTATGTCATCTGACATGACTACCCCCAATTCCCTTTCCATTTTTATTGTTGTTACTACCTCCCCCCCATTGTGTACTCTTCCCCTGGGTTTTTATTTCACAGGTGCATTACTTTGCACTTCTTTGCATTGAATCTAAGCTGCCATACATTTGACCAATCCTTCAACCTTGCCAAGTCCCTTCTCATCCTTTTCACCCCGTGTGTGTGTGTGTGTGTGTGTGTGTGCGCGCACGTCAACCCTGTTGCAGATCTTTGTGTCATCTGCAAAGAGGCATACCTTTCCTTCCAGTCCCTCTGCAATATTACTTATACATTTAAAAGGACCAGACCCAGTACTGACCCCTGCTGTACCCCACGAGTAACCCCCCTTTCTTTGGAGTGGACTCTATTTACTATTACCAATATAATGAACTCTACAATAAAAGCAGACGAAGGACCCACTAGAATAAAATAGAATGAAAAGATAAAAAAATATGCCTACAGAGAAAAAAATGCACATATCCCATGGGTACTGCTCCAGGGCAAGTTAAAGCATATACAAGGTGTGCAACTTACTCCACTTTCTATTCTATAATTAAAGCCTATTACGGACACTTACTATCATCTTTTCCAAATGTAGGTTGAACAAGAGTTCCTGCAACCATTCCAGATATGAAATTAATTCTTGATCCAACCATTAGTGAAGAACTACTCATCTGATGGACAAGATCAGTGCAATATAATATCTCCTCCCTTTTACAGAAATTACACTGTAGTCCCCAACTATACAAATTTCATGCATAAAAACAAGAGGGTCTGCCCTAGCTTTAATCAAGTCCCATAAGGAGGCAACCTTAAGGCACTCCCAGAAAATATGAAACAAAGTGCCATCAGTTTGTCCACATCTACTACAAAGGGATGAATTTAAGTGGCCCATCTTAACTAATTTTTAGGGTGTAAAATAAAGATTATGTAAAATATAGAACTGGATGAGGCTAAGTGTGTTATGAGAGACATAAATGTGAAGGTCTTCCCATATTTTATTCCACTTAAAAAAAGATGAGAGAAGACAGCATTCCAATATGGGCAATTCCCAGTAACATTATGGAATAATTTGGGGGAGTGTAGAGATTCAATACTATGTGGGGCTGAGGCACCATTTCAGTGGCTGATTGCAGGAACTCACTGAATGTAATATTTCAAGGCAGAGAGCCAAACCAATAAGAAAGAACATGTCTAACCTGGAATAATTTAAATACAGACTTACTGTCTAAGTGATGTGTGGTAAGAATATCATGAAATGATTTGAGAACACCAGCTTGGAGCAAGCCACATACCTTAACTGTAGCTAACTGGGGTTGCTATGTTTCTGTCAACACTTTGCCCCTTAATTTGAAATTAGTATTGTCAAAAACTGGTTGAGAGATATCCTGATAATATTTATAGTGCATAAGCTTGATTAACTGAGCATGAACCCCTAAGAAGTGAGCTATAACAGAGTCCTGAAGATTCTTATAGGGGAATAAAAAAACATCTGAAGGAGAAAAAACAGCCTTCCGAATCTGATCTCTTTCAAACTCAAGCCAAATAGGAATGTAGGGAGACTACACCTCTTCCCGGTTTTGAATAGGCCACCTAAAATATTTACTGGCATGACTGGCCAGATAGTAGACAGAAAAATGCGGGAGCTGAATGCCATCTAACACCTTAGGCAATTATAAGCTCTTCTCGGTTGTTTCCCCATCCAAATAAAATCAAAAATCATCATGTGTATCCTTTTAAATAGACAGAGGTAAAAAGACATTAAGCATATTCAGGGGGTAAAACAAGTGGGGAAGCACATTCATTTTGATAACATTTATTCTGCCTCATTGGACCCGGAGTGTCTCAGCAACTACAGACTGGTCTCTAACCTCCCATTTTTAAGGAAGGTTGCAGAAAAAGTAGTGGCCAACCAGCTCGAGGAGCATCTTACCTCCTCCTCCACTTGTGACTCCTTCCAGTCTGGATTTAGAGTTTGGCACAGAATGGAGACCACCCTGTTGAAGGTGCTTAATGATTTCCTAATGGCAAGACAAAGGAGAGAGCATATCATCTTAGTCCTCCTGGATATCTCGGCAGCATATGACACCGTGGACCATGAGGTGCTGCTTGACTGACTGGGGTACTGGTGTAGCCTGTCCGGTAATGTCATCAACTGATTCAGGTCATACTTGACAGAATGCAGAGGGTGATGATGGGGTTAACCTTATCTAACCCAACGTCTTTGCTTTGTGGCGTTCCACAGGGATTGGTCTTGTCATCCTTGTTGTTCACGGTGTACATGCTGCTGTTGGGATACATTATTAAGTGGTACAGGCTGGGCTTTCATTGTTATGTTGCTGATACCCAGCTATACCTGTCCTGTGCACCTAGTAGCCAGATGGTGACCTCCATATTTAGCAACTGCCTGGAGGAGATTCAGACTTGGATGACTCAAAACTGGCTATGACTCAACCCCAACAAGGTTGAGGTTCTAGTGGTGGATCTGGGTGATCGCTGTGGGGAGGAAAGGTTGGGAGATCCCACCTGGCCTAGTACTGGGGGGTCCCACTGACCCCATCCACATGAGTGAAGGATCTGGTGTGATCTTTGATGAAGGCATGCCACTTGATGCTCAGGTGTCGGCTGTTGTCAAAATCATATTTTACCATCTGAGGAATATTGCTCTGATCCTGAGGACCTGACCACACTGGTAATAATTTTTGTTACATCCAGGTTCGATTACTGCAATGCCCTGTACATAGTTCTATCTGGAGGAAATCTCTGCTGGCTTCAGCTAGTGCAGAATGCGATGGTGAGATTGATGGGTGTGCAAAGATGTGATCATATTATACCTGTCCTCTGTGAACTGCACTGGCTGCCAGTTAGGTAGAGAATTGACTTCAAGGTCATACTTCTGACCTAGAAAGGCTATACATAAGGGGGGACCAGTCTACCTGCAAGATCTCCTTGTGCCCCATCGGCTGTCCTTGGCTCTCCATTCTGCCAAGGGTTGCCTCCTTGGAGTTCACAGGATTAGGTTGCAGCATTCAGAAGAGTGTGCATTTTCTGTTGCTGCATCTACCCTTTGGAACTCATTGCCTAACTATCTTTGGGAGGCACCCTTGGTGGAAACCATTAAAAAGGATTTAAAGACCTTTTTGTTTAACCAGGCATTTAATCTATAAATGTATATAATGATTTATTTTAAGTTATAGTGATAGAGTTTTAACTTATTGTTGTTACCCTCCACCTGAATTTGACTGTTGATTTTAATTACAATGCTGTGTGTTTTTATGTTATTTGAATTGTAAATGTGAAGTGCTCAGAGTACCTGCAATGGGGTGCAATATAAATAAAGCATCTATCCTATCTATCCATCCATCCATCCATCCATCCATCCATCAATGATAAAGATTTCCATCTATTTAAATCCTGTTGAATAATAGTGAGCAAATCATCAAAATTATGCTTTTTAAGCTGCAGTGTGCTTCTTGAAAGAATAATGCCAATGTATTTAAGCTGCTTTGGAGCCCATGTTAATTCCATTGCAAGAATATCCAGTTTAAAAATGCCCAAGTTTAAAGGCATAACCACTGTAATTTCAAGACTGAGCTTCTAATTAGATAACCACTATCAGGGAATTTGGTCAGTTAAGGCAGCTGGAATGGATACCTTAGGGTTAGTAACGTGCAGAAGAATATTATCTGAGCGGTGTTGTGTAATGCCAGATCCAACAAGAATAAGACCACAGTTATTGCAGACCATGTTGGGTCAGTAGATCTGGCGTGCATTACAAGGTTGGATCGTGTGGGGGGGGGGGTTTGTGGTCAGTTTCAAGACCGAACTGGGCCTCACGAGTGTACCAGTTGAGGAATCAGAGTCATTTGAGTGTACTGTAGTGGCAGGTGTGGGTTGAAGGATCGCCCCCATCTACCATCCACCAGGTGATGAGAAGTGGTTCCTGCAGGAAGTAGCGGACTTCATCATCAACATGGCGTTTGAGCCGCTCAAGCTGATGGTCCTGGGTGACTTCAATGCCTGGATCGATGATCAACTCTTGCAATTTGAACAATACTTCCTCCAACTGATGACATCTTTGGGCCTTACACAAGTTGTTACTTCTGCCACTCATAAAGGTGGTCACTCCCTTGACTTAGTTTTCCTCCTGGGGATTGAAGCCTTTGATTTGGGGGTGGAACCTGTTGGATGGTCTGAACATTACACCGTGGGGTTCAGTTTTTGTGCCCCCCTTTATAGGCCTACCTCTGTGGAGATGGTCAGGTACCGCCCTTTGCAAGATCTAAGCACCAAGGGCCTGGAGGCGGTGCTTGACCTATCGGAGCTTTCAGGAGTGAGCAATGACACAGATGCCTTGGTCTTGGCCTATAATAAAGCCATATCCTTGGCTCTGGATATCATTGTTCCTGTCTGTGTTTGTCCTCTCCCCCTTCACCCTTGGTCCCCATGGTTTGATGGGACTTTGAGGGAGATATGGTGACAAGGATGAAGATTAGAGCATTGCTGGTGGAGATCCGCCCTTGATGCCAACCATCTTAGACTGATGGAACATTATCAAGTCTATCATTCCGCAATCTCTTGTAAGAAGGCAGAGTTCCTATCTGGGGAGATTGAGGCTGCTCAGAACCCACCAGCTCAGCTCTTTTATACTGTAGACAGACTGTACAACCCAGCCTGCCTGCAGGTTCAAAGAGCCTTTTCACAAGTAGTGTGTGAAGAGCTTGCTCACTTCTTTGTGGCTAAGGTGGCTGACAGCAGGACAGTACTCCAACCTGCATCCTGTATGGGAGAAGCTGTGGATTGGTGCCTGGTCACTGTTCCTAGGCTCTCCTGGAGTTCCTTTGACTGGCCAGAGTTCATTGATGTCATGCGGATTGTCCAGGTATGCGCCCTACATGCTGTAGTTCGGACTCAGCTCCAACTTCCCTCATAAAGAGTTATTGTGGCACTATCAGCCCAGTCCTAGCACAGATAGTTTGGTGCTCCTTAGAGACGGGTGAGTTTCCTAGCTTTCTGAAGGAGGCGGTGGTGATGCCACTCCTGAAGAAGACTTCTCTGGACCCAGACTGCTGTGCTAACTACAGACCAATCTCTAAACTTCCCTTTGTGGGGAAGGTGATTTAGAAAGTAGTGGCCATACAATTGGAGAACCACTTGACCATCCATGACACTTATGAACCACTCCAGTCTGGTTTCTGAAAGAGGCATAGTACCGAGACTGCACTGGTTTAGGTGATCAATGATCTCTTGATGGCAAGAGAGCAAACGTGCCATTCTATCTTGGTCCTTCTCAGTCTGTCTTCAACATTTGACACTGTGGACCATGGGGTACTTCTCGAATGCCTGAGGTTCATCTGTGGCCTGTATAGTACAGTCCTCGAGTGGTTTAGAACATTCCTCACAGGCAGAACTCAGAGGGTGGTGTCAGGGATTAAATCTTCCACTCTGTCATGTGGGGTTCCTCAGGGTTCGGTGTCATCTCCCATGTTGTTCGCAGTGTATATGCTGCCCCTCAGAGAAATTGTAAGAAGGTATGGGCTGAGGTTTCACTGCTACGCTGGTGATACCCAGCTCTACCTATCTTTTGCACCCGACCAGGAAAGAGCTCCCTCGGTATTTAACAACTGCCTCACTGAAATCCAGAAATGGATGAATTCAAGCTGGCTAAGGTTGAACTCGGAGAAGATGGAGGTGATGATTGTGGACCTGGGTCTCCAGATAGAGGGAGCTGGTTTGTCCTCCCAGCTCCCTACATCTGAATGGGTGTGGAACCTGGGGGTGATTTTTGACGATGGGCTGACACTGCAATCACATGTGTTAGCAGTCGTCAAATCATCCTTTTACCATCTGAGGAATATCTCCAGGATTAAGCACCTAGTTCTGTCCAGTGACCTGCCTACATTGATCCATGCCTTTGTGACCTTGCACCTTGGTTATTACAACTCTCTGTATCTAGGGCTACCAGGAGTTGATATCCACAGCTAGCAGCTTGTGCAGAATGCTGCGGCCTGGTTATTGACGGGTACTTCCCGTACCTGTCATATTTCTCCAGTGCTGTGCAACCTGCACTGGCTGCCAATACAGTGGTAGATCACCTTTAAAGTCAGTCTTCTGCTGGCCCGGTGGCTCTGAGGGTTGAGGCGCTGGATGCCACACCTCACGCTATGCCGGCTACCCGGGTTCAGGAATGAGCTCGGGTTGTCGGTGGTCAGCAGGGGAGGACTGGGATTGAGCATCAGGAGACAGCTCTCCTGGTCCTGGGGTGGGATGGGGACTCTACACCATGCTGTGGTGACCTCTGGGGACTCCCAGAGGTACTGCATGCTGCAGTGTAATGGAGAGGGGACCATGGCGGACGTCTGTACGCATGTGCATGGACATCATTGCACGTCTGTGGTCCCAATGAGGAAAAAGAACAGGGGAAAAATAGCAGCACAGGTCTGAGGCAGCTTGATAGTCACAGCTCCACTGGCCAATGATGCCTGGAGGCATGTGCTGGTTCCTTGCCGGGCTTGGGGGGGCTCCCTTTCATAGGTGTAGTTGCATCTGCCAGCTGGGCATGCGAGCTTCGGGGTCAGCGGCAGAGTGGAGCAGTGGCTGGATGTAGAGCAGGACTATGGCTGCAGAGGAGAAAATGTTAAATGATAAAAAAAAGTCAGTCTTCTGACTTATAAAGCCTTACACAGACTGGGCCCAGACTACTTGAAAGAGCTCCTGGTACCCTACTGCCCTAGGAGATCGCTCTGCTCGGTGAACGAGGGGTTGCAAGAGATTCTGAGCGTTTCTTTAAAATCTTCAGGTGCCATGCTTTTATGTACATGGCCCCAACCTTCTGGAATTCTCTACCCCACCTGCTTCGGGAGTGCGTGACCATGGAGGAATTTAAACAGGCATTAAAGACCCATTTGTGGTTGATGGCATATCCCTGATGATTTTATTGCATTTTATGAATTCAGTATTTGTTGTATCTGTGTTTATTTTATTGTTTTATGTGAAGTTTGCTGTGAAACCACCTTGGTTTTAGACAGGAGCATTAAAAATAAAGAATTATTAACATTATTGTCTGCATAAGCAGACAATTGC
This sequence comes from Neoceratodus forsteri, assembly GCA_016271365.2. Lineage (NCBI taxonomy): Eukaryota > Metazoa > Chordata > Ceratodontiformes > Ceratodontidae > Neoceratodus > Neoceratodus forsteri. The sequence goes on from CM028134.1 coordinate 561,478,950, forward strand.
AAATTGTATGCACCTAACCACACAACTGTCAAATGAGGATGTGTCTTAAGTGTTTGTAGCAGGGGTTCTAAATACAGACTGAACAATAGAGGAGACAAGGACAGCCTTGCTGAGTCCCTGAAAAATAAAGGGAATGTTGAAGAAAATACTCCATTGCAACAAATGTTGGCACTCGGACATGGATACAGAACCCTTAGCCATTGGAGGAATGTTAAAGGGAAGCCAAATGTCTCTAATGTGGCAAACAGGAAGGCCCAGTAAACCCTGTCAAATGCTTTCTCTGTGTCCAGGGAAACCAGGGCCACAAGAATGCTGGGATCCCTGGATGCATAGCAAATATGAAAGAGTTTGCATAGATGATCAACTGAGGAATACATTGGCATAAAGCCAGCTTGTTCTTGGCTTATAAGACTCGCCCCAAACTGCATTAATCCTAGTAGCCACAACTTTAGCCAACATTTTAATATCATTATTCAATAAAGAAATAAACCGATCACTAGCAACATTATCAGAGGGCTTACCCTGCTTGAGCAACAGGACAATCATGGCTTTGAGGAGTGTACCATCAGAAATACCATTGTCACACAGTGCAAGAAAAAAATGGTGCAAAAAAGGGACTAATTCAGTTGCAAAATTTTTATAAAAATTAGGAGTAAGGCCATCCTGCCCCAGAGATTTATCAAGTGGTAAGGCCTTAATGGTGTCTAAAATTTCTTATTGCCTTGAATGCTATGCCAGATAAGCCTGCTGAGATTCCAATAAGGTGGGAAGAGCAATCCCAGCCAGGTACTCCTGAATATCCAGGACAGAGGGCTGATTAGGCGAAGGCCCATAAAGAGATCTGGAATATACCTCAAATTCATGAGTAATATTTCTAGAGGAGGTTTTGACATAGTTATCCATCTCAGACCTAACAGAAGAAATGATATGCAATGTCTTCTGTCTCCAGAGTCATAAAGCCAGGAGACACCCATCTTTTTCACCCTGATCAACATAAGTGGAATGCATTTTAAAGAGCTAGTGTACTGCCTGGAAACTGCCTGCAATTAATTGTAACTTTCAGATGTAGTCAGCTATAACTTCTTAGATCTCAAGTATTTATTATTTTCTGTTTGTTAATTAGAAGATTTTCCACCTGACAGTACTGGAGTGATGTGTGGATAAGCACTCTGTCTGGAGGGAAAAAAGTCAGTTCTGCGCCTCCCACTGCATCAACACTGAAACCATACTGATTATGACATCACTAGCAACCAATGAGAAACATTTCTCACTGCCAGGTTTCACTTTCACATGAAACAGCAGGGACTGGCTCTCCCTGGTTACTAGTGATGTCACAATTTCCTGCATTTGGATTGGTAGTTTGTGAAAGTCGCTGCTCAGGCTGAAAGGATTTTGGTGCCTCAAGGTGTTTGGTCTCATTTCTCATGATGTAGTGGGAGGAACATGTCTGGCTTTTTTCCTCCTCCAGACAGAGTCCCGCTCCACACATCCCCCCAGTACTGCCAGGTGGAAAATCATCTAATTAGCAAACAGAAAATAAAAAAAAATGCTTCAGATACTGGAAGTGATAGCTGACTGCATCTGAAAATTAGTATTAATTCCAAGCAGTACACTAGCTCTTTAAAAACAGAATATTTATCCTTCTCTCGCAGATATTCTGCATATTTATCATAGAGAGAAAGGAATTTACAGCAAAGCTCCCCTGGTGACTTAGGGCTTAACTGCTTCTCTATTTCTCTGATGCAGTTCAAAAGATTGGAGGCTACTGCCTCCCTGCGTTTCTTCCTTTTAGACACTAAACAGACTTGGGTTTAAATCTAACAACTACTTGGACACCCTGTGACTCTTAACAAGTGACAATCTCCCTGCGCTGTTGGTACACACCGAGAAATGAGCATCCACTCACTCCAAACAAAACAAAAATCCCTTGTTACGTTAATGCATTACCAGCAATTTCAGCTCTGAACAGAACTTGTTTGCTTGAGAAACCACTGCCACCGCTGTCTCAGCTCTCCCTCTACCAGGAGAAAAAAGAGCTTAATTTATAGACAGAACCTAAATGATGAAAACCTGCTGATCTCTTGCTGTCCCCACCCAACAGCAAGTTTCTTGGCTCAGAATCATGTCTGAACCATTTTGCAGGACACCAGTTTAAAAGTGATAGTTCTCACCACCACCCATAGCGACGACAAAGAGATGATTAAGTTTCAAATGGAACACCAATGCTGGTGCTTCCCCTGCCACTGTCCACAAACAGAGCGAGCTTCTGTAATAGCTGATTCCAAGTTGCAACTGTGTTACAACTGCTGTTACTCCCTGCCCACCTACAAACCGGAGCTTGTCTTTTGGTCATACAGCTAATCCTTTGGTGTTTATGCACCCCCCGAACAGGTGCTTACCCAATGCTGGTCATTAACAGCTTGGCTCCAACAACTCTACTTGGGGTGAAATAAAATCTCTCAGGCACAGAGACAAGTTAAAAACTCAGGGTAGGCTGATTGATTATGCTGCTACTGTCTGACCACTCCAATGCTCTAGGGGCATGCCAGCGAGAAAAACATACTGCTCAAACCCCAAACCAGGTTTTCAATTCATGGACTTCCTCATCATTGCATCCAGTGTCAGCTGTCATTCAGAAAATACATTTTAAATAACAAAAGGCTCACTGTGCAGCTCTGCTCTAGTAGAGCTTTATAAAGTCTGAAAAGCCTGCTGTTCCATCCCAATTACTAGAAACTGTCTTCACATTTGCCAAACACTGACTAGTTGTGCTGCTTCCCCACTGGAAATAGCACATGAAGGCTGGGACAGCATGTAGGACATGGTGTGCATAACAAAGTCAGAATGCAACTTCAGGTACAAAGCAAAGAACTAAGAGGACCTCACAGATGCTACCCCAGGTAAAAATTAAATGAATGCAGTAGCATACACTGCATATGCCTGTCAATGTCCAAGCAAAAGGGGACTTGTCTTGAGATAACTCCCTTACATGGACATAAGAAAAGGCATCCTTAGAGTTGCACACATAACAATGGTTGTGAAACAACAATTTAGATTAAAACAATTTTACTAAAAGTTTACTATTCACCACATAATACATTAAATAGAACAACAAGCAATAGAAAAGTATAGTCTATTTACAAGAGTGGTATAACTACCAGCTGTGTAGTGATGCAATACTGCACAACCATGCAATGTGCAAAGGCAGAATAGTTAAAATATACTAGTCATGCAGGGAAATCTAGTTAATTAAAGCATTTCTGGACATGAAGGCAAAATAAGTAAAAATATTTTGATTGATTTGGTGTTTTGAATCCCAGACTTTAAACAACACCTAACTTAATGGTCTTTTGTGAAATCAAGGGTGAATGCAACAGGGACACCATTTTGCACTACATGAGTTTAAAGAGCACTCATTTTTTCACAAAAAAACAAACCTTTGGAAATGACTCACAGACATTTCTAATTAATGTTTTTTTCATGTTTTCCTTGAATATTAACAGACGTGTATATTAATGCTCTTGAGTATCCCTTAGGAAAACGGTCTTAAAGTACATGCTAAAATAATCCCATTGTTGCCTTAGTCTCTCATACTTTAAGGATGTTTCAGTTCTTCCATCTTGATTTTAAAGCTGCTATGCCTCCCAAACTTTATAAGACCATAAAATATTCTTCTCTATTCTACTATCATGGTCTTGATGCCATGCCATGTAACTATTACATCCCCACACTTATGAAGAAACCTGAATAAGTACAGTTATTGTATTGTATCTACTTCCACGAATTGAATGATACAAAATGTCTTTGAATAGTATATGGTATCAATTTGTTAATTTGTATTTGGACTCATGCCAAGATCCTTGTTTTTGTTAGCAGCATATCAGTATTTATGCTGGTCTTAGGTGACAAAGCAACACATATATCACTGGTGTGATCCCTTTGGAAGGCTATCAGTTCTGCCGAAGTACCTTGTACTTGGTCATTCAGCAAGCCAGTGCCATGCTGATCAATCGGCATGTGAATGGCCATGGGATCTCTAAAGAGAGAGTGGAAAGAATGTCACTGCAGTGATCACTGGGTTTGGTGGCATCAGGTGACACTACGAGATGTTCCTTAATAAGTAAGGTGAATGGCGATCATTGCTCAAGTAAGCACAGAAATAGTGCAATTTGTTAGCATCGTCACCTTCCAAGGTTCAACATACCTCATGTTCTCACATGGCAGATCTCCATTCTGACAGGGCACACAGAAACTGGACTAGTTTCTGGTTGCAACCAAACTGGCCACCACTGACTTAAAACTTTGAATTTGGTGGGCCCCATGTTTTGTTTTTATCACTAGAATAACTTTTTGTTTGATAGCGTTCTTACCAACTCAAAAGAATGTACAAATGAAATGACCACACCCAGTCAGTGGCAGGGTCCTGGCTAAAATAGTTCTTGCAGTACACAAAGAGATCTTCTAGATTTACCTCATGTGATATTAATACATGGAATGAAATGGAGTAGACTGCACTTTCCTCATTAGAGGGTTCTTTTCCATGCTTGGACCCAAAATATGCTCGTTTTGTTGGAATTCCAGATTCTGAGTGAGCTAAAGAAATTGAGTAGAAAGCCCAATTTGACTTACATTGGTTCCCACAGCCATCTGTCAAATGCACCCCTTTCTTTATGTCAATAACAAGGATGTTTTTCAGGTGGGAGTTTGAAGTTTTTACAAAATGCCAAGCAGCCTATTGGCGGTGTCTTGGGTCACTGGAAGTCCATGACAGTTTCCTTTATAGTTTCTACACCTGTTATAAGTAACAACTGTCTGAATTCTATCCTGCTCATGATGCCAGTGGCTTGACAGTATCTTATCCTGAAACGTGCATGCATAGTGCTCTGCAAATGCCAAAACCATCTTGACCCATCCCATTTGTACAGTAAGCTGTTTCCATGATGCAGGATGCAGCTAGCAACCAAAAATAAAGTTCTCCTCTGATGAATGATATCAGTTGTTAACCTGTTGTTCCTTTGCTTTTTAGAATTGCTTTACTTCAACACCATCTATTTTTCTAATATTTACCTGTATACACTCCCACTGAAGCCATTTAACAAGCTCATTTGAATGTCTATTAAGGAGTTACTCAATTTTCTTCTCAAAATCAGCCATGCTGCAAATGTCACATATTTTCTGCACACACACACAATCGAAACATTTTTTTTTTTTTTACCAGGTGCCTTTTGGTACACTGCAAATTTGACAACCTTGTACAGATTTGAGATGTGCTAGTCTTGCATTTTGTGAATATTAACAATATGATTTATTGTCTTCAGCTGCAATGAAGCATCTGTGTAAAATTCACACAAGCACTGGTCAAGTTTCTGTTCCAGGGTAAGTCTGATGTGATGTGATCTCACAGCATAGAATTTGACTGTTCTAATCATTGTTTTGGGGTTCTGCTGGATAAAAACCTGATGGTGAGCATCAATTGGTTTTGAAATAAATTATTTTGCTTTCTCCTGTCTTTTCTGATGTGGTTGACTCTTCAAAGAAGTTCTTCACCAATCTTGACTGCTTCCAAAGACAATGCAGCCTTGTGCTTTGAGCTTTTTTGCTTTTGATCTGTATGTGACACCTCCATCAACCTTCTCCAGCAGATCCACAGAGTCATGCTCTCAATTCTGAAAAGTTTATAGTTTTTCAGTATGAGGACTGTTTATATCAATTCCCAGGATGACTCTCTACCCCTTTAGTTGGTGCATGTTTTGATCTCTTCAGTCTTGTCCATAATATCTCCCAGTTTCCCCTCTAGGTTAGCAACATGTGGAGCATTTAGGTAGCGCTTTCTCAGGGCAGCCTGCTTTGCTGGTGAGCAGAAGCTAGCAGTTTTTTTAATGATTGCAGCAAAGCATGTTGGTGAATGTAGTAATCCATCCTGTGCACATTAAACAGATTTTCTAATGGCAAAATCTGATCTGGGGTCCACCTTCAGAGCTTAACACAGGTCTCTATACTGAGAAGGTTGCTTCTTCAGTTGTGGTAACGATGTTGCTGTTGCTGTGAATTCACGAAATGGCAAGACCTGGTTTCAGTGCAGAGGGGATAGACTCGTCTTTTTTGTCCTTACTTTCCATGTTATATTTTTACAGCATTAAGGAAACATTCTGAAGAAGAAAATATGGCAGAAAATTTCATTCTTGACATACTGTATTACAGTGTATAAAAAGGGAAGAAGACAGAATATGTTGGCAAAGTTTTCTCCACAAGTGAAATGATGGAGAGAACAGGCAATGTTTTTTCCATTAACCTTTATGAACATGCAAAGGAGAAAATGGATACTACCGGTGATGGGATGGTGCCAGACTCCCACACGCCCCACACCTAACCAGCTTGGCCCGCCAGCCCAAAAGTCTCTGATGGGTGTTGGGGAACCCTGTTGACCCTTCTAGGGGAGAGAACAAACCTTGGGGGAAGACTGACTGGCACATAAGACCCGGTGTACATCAGGGTGTCAGGGCTTTGGTGTCTGGTAGATGGGGGACTGTCTGGTAAGGAAAGAAAAAGATTAATGAGAAAAATAATATATTGAGTGGAAGAGAGCACACACAGATATTTTTCTTGAACAAATAAAAGCAAACACATAGTACATTGTGAAGAAAGAGCACTTGTCACAAATTATTTTTCACATCAAATAAATACACCTGAAAGGAATTTAAACGTTTTTTTCCTTGTAGCTTTTTCTTTGGGGGGGGGGAGCTCCATTGGGCTCTCAGCCCTGCCCCTGCTTCCCCCCACCTGGCATCTTACCAAACTCTGGTGATATGGAGCAGGATCAGGCAGGCAGGCCTTCACTGGCCCAGAGCTGTCCCTTTTGCATTTTCTTCCCTGTTCCACATGCTGGGGCGTGCATATAGACACACCTGTGTGGAGGTGCACGCACACCACAGAGTTCTGCAGCCCTCCCTTCCACTGTCCTCTTAGACCCACACTGCCACCTGGTCTCCACCAAGTGGAGTCAATTTGACAGACTGTGCAGGTCCTCTCCCACCCCCACACCCGGTAAAGGAGAGTAGCCATCTGGCACTCAATCCTTTCCCTTCCTGGCTGACCCCCAGTAATCTGCATTTGCTGCTGAACTTGGGTCATTGGTGTGGCAGGAGGTAAAGCTCCACACAACCCTCCATGCCACTGAGCCGGCATTCAAACCTTTAGAACAATTTTTATCCTATCTTTATTTCCTTCACAGGGCATCTCCTTGGACCACCTTCCACCTTATCTAGTGCCATCTACCCTACCTCAGAGCTGTTTTTCATTTCAGGATACGTCCAAGTGTCAACACTGCACTGTGACATTCCACCTGCGAAATGGTTCTGCCATCAGCTCCCTAGCAGTTATCATCCTTGCGCTGGTTGCTATGGCAGTGCCACTTTCTGCAGTCACTGTGATGCTCCATGCACAGACAGAGACCCGAGCAGTTAGATGCACTGATACATGTATGCCACCCCCAGCATGACTTGCAGGCTTGAAGGAAAAGGCTTAATGTAACAGGACACATCTCCCATCATGCAAAGAAATGCTCCCTCTAGTTAATCATTTTTCTTGTGCCTTAGCATCTATTCATGAAACAAAAACATAGTAACAAAGACGTGGCAGCCACAGCCTAACCTATAATTTCACACTACTTCATTTGTGCTTCATCTGAGGCTTGAAACCTGGATGTAGTGTGGACTGTTCGGTTAGAATGTGGCTACAAGATCTTTGCAGCTATGTCTGTTCTATGAATAGCACGTAAGGCCAATTGAATTATAATATCTATTAAAAAATCTTTTGTTAACAGAAGTAGGGCCTGTATTTTACCATTATATACAACATATGTTAGGCCCCATGTCAACTACACAGCCTTATTTTGGGCTCCATACCTAAATAAAGATTCTAGGCCAATTGAATTGGTCCAGAGGAGGGCTACAAAACTTGTTATCCCTATTAGTAATTTATCATATCCAGATAGACTTAAGGAACTAAATCTATATAACCTGTCAACTCGTAGAACTAGAGGTGATTTACTGTTGCTTTTTAACATCTTAAAGGAACCAAATTTTATGAACAATTATAACCTTCAATGGGCTCCCAAACCGGTTGGACTAAGATGTCATAATAGACAGTTGTTGATTCCAAAATGTTATACCAATAAAATAAGTAGATTCTTTACCATTAGAGTTTGTACATTTTGGAACTCACTACCTAGTTTCTTAGTGAACATATATTCACTAGAAATGTTTAAGAACAGTTTCGACAGGGATTTACTCGATAATGGGTGATAAATACACCTTGCCTGTGCAGGGAAGGTGGTCTTGATAGGTCTTGACCTTTTTTCGCCTTTAATTAATGAGTAATACTGAGTAACAAATGCAGATGCACTTGAAATTGTTAAATGTATGGAGCATTTCTTTGCCAATTGGAGAGGTGTGTGAAGTTCCCCTAAGCATCTTATTTTAATTGAAAATTAGACTGCATACAACCATGCATTAGAGAGAACCTTTCTGCTTATAAAAGGACTTGCAGGCTTCTCTTCCTTACACTGTTAACATTGTCAATGTTGCGCTTTTACATTCTGTCTGTGATATGGTTCTGCCTCCAGTTCCATGGCAGCAATCACCCTTGCACTAGTCACTACAGCAGAGATGGTTTCTGCAGCCACTGTGAAGCTCCAAGCAGACACAGCATCCTGGGAGGTTAGAAGCGCTGATACATGTTCTCCACTCCCCGGCAGGACTTGTAGGAGTGATAGAAAAGGCTTAGTGTAACAGCACACATCTCTACATCAGGCAATGAAACACTCCGTACAGTTAATCATTTCTTCAAGTGCCTCAAAATTTATTCATGGAACAAAAACATAGCAGCAAAGATGTGGCAGCCACAACCCGACCTAACATTTCACACTACATCAGAGGTTTGAAACTTGGATATAGTGTGAACTGTTAGGTCAGGATGTGGCTGCCACATCGTTGCTGCTGTGTTCATTCCATGAAAAAATGCTGAGGCACTTAAGAAATGATTACATGTATGGAGCATTTCTTTGCCTAATGGAGAGGTGTGTGCAGTTCCAGTGTGCTTTTTGCTTTAACTAAAAATTAGAGTAGGTACAACCATGTGCTGGAGTGAACCTTTCTGCTAATTGAAGGACTTGCAGGCTTCTTTGCTTTGCACTACCAGCTGTGGCTATATAGGCAGAGATACAGTAGCAAAATGTACTACCCTCCCTGGAGGAGGAGAGCACCTGATGGGATGGCTCAATCCTACTTTCCGCAACCGGGCCCATAAATTATCCTAGTCTGTTCATAAATCTATGCCTCCAGCATGATGTGGGGTGCCTCAGGCTGCCACACTACAGGGCTGGCTCTCATTCAAACATTTAAATGTTACTGGACTGCTTGTTGCCTCCCAGCATCACAGAAAGCATGCAAAAAGAAGAATTAGTGTCACTTCTCATACATCCTTTGCATCCCAAGTTCCTTTAAATGCAATGAGAGACTAGCAATGAATTGACTGTAAATGTGTAGTGGCAACCATTTCAAACATCAACACACATGCACAGCCTTGGACAACTGCATGGACCAGTTTTATGATGGAGGAAATTGTTGGCCGGGATACTGACGAAAATCACCTACTCTTGAAAAAATTGTTTTGTGTTCTTTGTCCTTCAGCTATGCACCCACTCGGAGATTGCCAAAACTCTACGGAAGGGACTTCAGTTTAACATCTCATCCAAAGGACGGAACAACCTGAAAGCACAGCTAGTACTACACTCGAAGTCTAGTGTTGATGGTATGAGCCCAATCCTGGTGTGGGGCTACAATGCACAGTCTTCTGGCTCCATGTCAGATGTGCTATCAACTGAGCACAAAAAGTACAAAAAAGTTATTCTTAGTATTAGGGGTGTGCAGGGGTTAAACAGTATTTCCCAAATAATAGGGCTCCCCAATATTACAAATAGTAGGGCTCCCAAATATTCAGGAGCCCTCCCTGAACAGGGAATTATTTGTCCCTATATGTGTTCAGGAAGGAAGGAAAGGCTCACAATCCTCCCCAGTCCAAATTCTAACTAATAAATACAACCCCCGTAACCCCATATGATGAGCTGGTTTTAAGCACTTTCATTCAAGAGAAGATGGCCAGCCACGGTGGAGGGTGGGTTGTCCAGGCTGCCGGTTGTGTGATTTTTATATTTTAGAATTAAAAATAATTGTGGGTGCTGCCAAGAGGAGGGTGGGGTTGTATTTTGGGGACTTTAGACTTGGGGGTTGTATGTTGGGGACTTCAGGCAGGGGAGGAGTGTTTTTTTTTTTTTTTTTATCAGTGTCCCAAATACCGAATATCTTGTCCCAAAATATTTGCTGCTGAATACCGAATATTCAGCCAAATATTTGGGAAGTAAGCAATAAGCCATGACAGGGTGTGCGTTAGACACTTTAACACACAACAAGGAGGCATAGTGAGGCACAAGGCCATCGGCCAAGTGCGTCCAGCCTTCTAGCCATGTGTTAAAGTGTCTAACACACACACTGGAGTGGCTTATTGCACTTATGAAATGGCCATCTGTAATGCAACTGCATTTTGTAGGTAAAACTCCCAATTTTAAGTAGGAAAAAACATGTATGTTTGTGTCACTTTTAATAAAATAGTTCCTCCACCTAAGTGTGTTATGTGTTTGTTTTTTTTTGAGTGAAGGAATTTTGTCCTACAAAAGCTTCTGTAGTTTAGGTCTGGTTGTCATGGCAGTAGTCAACCCCCCCCCCCCGCATACTGTGTGGAGACAACAAAGATGAAAAATGTTATTTTTTTTTTTTTTTAATTATTTGTAAAAGAAGTTGATTCTAAATGACTGAGTGGGCTGGGACCTTGCAAACAAGTGGATTCTAAATGAATGGGTGGCTGGGAGACAGATCACAGCTGTTCGTTTATTTTTTTCTCCAAGAGGTGGATTCTGAACAAGCGGGCGAGCTGAGAGAGAGATTGCGGCTATTTGTTTCTTTTTTTTTTTCCCATTTACTACATGCTGCACCCATGAGGAGATAGGGAGATGTAATGAAAACTAAAACATTCAAGAGCAAGCGAGCAGGAAGAAAGAGAGCACGGCTGTTCCATTTTTTTCTTTAATACCTGTTGCATCCACGAAGAGACATGCAGATGGATTGAAATTTTGAAAGACTGAGGTGAAGTGAACAAGAGGTCAGAGGTACTGTCTTATTTTATTTTAAATATGCCATTGTATAGACTGGTAGTGCCACTTTCAGCTGGTTAAACAAGATGGCTGATTTCAGATTTGCCAATATTCTAATTGGCATGTTTACTAGGATCAGTGCCCAAAGGGCACTGCTGGTACTTTTTCCTGTGCATAAGAAGGAATATCACACAGGTAAGCACCAATCAGGATGTCTGAATTCTGTTGCCCATTTCATAAAAGATATTTACACACCCCTAGTAGTATACAGTACCTCTCTGATGCCACATTATGCAAAAAAAAAAAACAAAAAAAAAAACAATTAGATTAAACAAACAGAAGTTAGGTGACACATTATGGAGGCCCCAAGCACATGATGTCTAATGTAACAGAGATCACAAATGCAGACCAAACTCCACATATTTGTGAGAAAACAGCGAAGGGAAAAAAAGGGTAACAAAGACCAAAACTTGTCAATAGCCAAAATATGTTATGCCACCAAATCAGTTTATTTATAAGAGTGCCTTGAAAAAATGGCAACATTTTGAAAAGTGTCAGGATTTACAGCAGATTGTGGAAAGTGGCAAAGAAAAGTAATTGGGGAAGCTGCTGGGATCAACACAATTAGCTAGGAATTCACATCAAAAACTGATTAAAGAAGCTAAGAAGGCATTTTATAAAACTAAATTTGAGAATGCTAATAACCCTTTTTGAAAGCAGTAAAACAATTGCAAACCCCATTAAGGAGGCAATATAGCGCTGTGGGTTAAGGTTCTGAGCTGCAGATCTGGAGACCTGGGTTTGAATTCCACAGCCACCAAGGTGCATACTGTGTGATCCTGAGCAAGTCACTTAACTTCCTGGTGCTCCCAGGTTGCATCTGGGAACAAGCTTCATCCTAATGTGCTACTCCTGGTTAAACAATGTTCCCTTTCCCTTTAAAAGTAACTGCCAAATTCCTTGAACTGCGAGGGACTAGTTTGATAACAGCCCCATGGCTGAGGCATTATATATTTTTTTTCACCAATCTGCCCTTAATAGGGGATGATAGAAATGATGCCCTAATGCCACAGGAGGAAAATACACAAGATGAGGAAATTAAGAGAGAGCAAAACCAACAGTTTTGATTCAAAATTGTGCCTTTGAAAGATATTTGGAAATTCCTAAAAACCTTGAAACCGAACAAACCTGGAGGCTTAGATGGCTCAAGGGCCAGGCTGCTGAGGGAGGGAGTGGATGTTATTGCCACACCCTTGAATAAGATCTTTAACATGAGTTTGTATTGGGGAATCTTTCCAAGGGCTTGGAAGAAACCTAAAATAACCCCTATTTTTAAAAGTAGAAATTCGACTTTAACAAATAACTATTGTTCAATTGCTTTTCTCCCTTCAATGCCTAAAATATTGGTGAAGGAAGCTCAAAAACAGTTGTTTTCGGTTTTCAACAAAAACACTTGCTCCTCTCTCCACAGCATTCAGGCTTCAGGGTCTTCCATTCCACCAATACAGCCTTGTTGGACTTCATGGGCACCGTCTCCCATGCTCTGGAACATAAGGAACATGTGAAGATGATGTTTATGAATCTAATCAAAGTGTTTAAAATGGTGTGCCACAAATCATGCTTAAAAATACTCCTGGAAAAGGGTGTGAGCCAGGAGTTGTTACTGTGGTTTAAATCATATCTACAGGACAGAGAACAAAAAGTTGCAATTCAGGAGGTACTATCCAAAAGGTGGAGACTAGTAAGAGTGATGCCCCAGGGTTCTACCCTGGACCAAAAATGTTCTTCCATTTTATTGATATTCTCCCAAACATTATTATTCAGTCTGTAGTATAAATGCATGCTGTTAATATAGTTTTAGTGAGCTCAGGCCCAAATACGGATTAAGTCAGTCAGAAACTTCAACCGATTTTAAAAATTTGGAAAATTGGTTAGTGCAAAATAAACTTCTTATTAACATTAAAACTCTAAGGTAAAGACCTTTAAGCTTAAGAAGGCAAGTTGTAAAGAAGGGCCTGACGGAACTGAGATCTATGCAAAAAATAAAATTCATATCAGTATCTCAGGTTATGGACAGACAAGGAATTAAAATTTATTTATTTATTGATTTGACAGTATCGGAATTACAAACCTTTGAGTCAGAGACTCCTTTACAAAGGCTCCACATCACAGTAGTACAGAAATGTACAGTATACATTATGTAGGTAGTGAACATTCTTTACATACAGAGGACTAGATATTCAAAGCACTGTGCCTGGTGCAAAGCTGTAGAGCTGGATTTGCACCAGGCTGCAATATTCAGAAGACCTAATAGCGCCAGCACTGCATGATAATGCCAACGCTAAAAGTAAATGTATGCTGGGACCGAGTTAGGGAGTGGCCATGAATGCCAGCCGCTGGATATTCAAGTAGTATGAACCCGGCGATCGTAATTGGTTAACCTGACAATGAGCCCGCCGCCGATGATATCACACATGGTCACGGCTCGAAAACCTCCGCCACCAGCCTGCTCACTCCCAGCGTAATCTTCTCCACTTCCCCACAAGTGAAGCAAGTCAGACCTCCACAACTAACAGGCCAAAAAAAAAAAAACCACATCCTCACAATTGCCCCCCCCCATACAGGTCGCCGAAACCAGACGCGCTACAAACACAAAAAAAAATCTCCCTTTCATTACCGCAACTGCTTCATTCGTGAGCACCAACTACCGCTTGCCTCACTGCCACGCTGCCTCGCGCCAAATGGCAAAAGCTACAACCCGCTCCTCAGGCTTGACCCTTACCTTCTCGATTTCCTCAGAAGTAGGGCACGACTCATCTTCACTTCCTCAACAAAAACTAATATTAACCTACGCAGTAAACTAAACTTCCGGCGGGGAGATCATACCACAACAATTAAGCCTGTAACAAAATCCTTCTGCAACAGCACCACCTACTGGCCAAAACATGAAATATACGAACTTTTTTTTTAAATGTCTACCTACTCTCATATAAAAACAATATTAAAATATTTAAAAACTTTACTTTTTTGCATTAAAGGCATAAAATATCAGTTAATCCAGTTCATAATAGCAATAATGCACTCCAGGGTGTGGTATATCGTGGGATATCGTCACTTCTCGGGTCGTTGGATGCACTCAGCCTGCAGCCTCGTGCCCAACCACCCGAGGCATGACGATATCCCACGATATACCACACCCTGTCATGCATTATTGCTTAAGTATAGCACGGCGCTAAAGGCATTAGCACAACCTGTAGCGCAGCGCTAATTACCACCGACAAAAAGCTGCCAGTAATGCAGCAGTGCCCCCCCAGCATGATCCCCGAGCCCCGGTAGCCCCAATAAGCACAGTAATCCCTGGTGTTCTAGTGGTCCCCCCCTCCAAGAATGATTCCCTACCCCCGTAGCCATGGTAAGTAAGTAAATTCCCTGGTGTTCTAGTGATCCCTCCCACCACCCATGCATGATCCCTGACCCCCAGAGCCGCAGTAAGTAAGTAAATTCCCTGGTGTTCTAATGGTCCCTCCACCCCCAAGCATGTTCCCCGACCCCCACAGCAGCGAGAAAGGGACACTGTCAACCCCAGTCTGTAAAGTGTCTAACATATCATTTATGTTACACATTTGAGTTCCCTTGTAACATAGTAAACTGTGCATGTGCTTATATTATGTAAAAAAAACTCTGATTAGCAGTACTTTTAAACATTATGTGCCACAGTATACTGGTGTTACTGCACCAGCTCTGCACCTTTGTTTATGATACTGTTGCTCACGGCAGACTCTCCAACTGTACCGTTCATGAAGGTACATTCCCACAGTTGAAATACTGGTACCAGTTCTGGACAACTTCATACCATGTATTGAATTTTACTGCCGCCCTGCCAATATTGAATGTAAGGTCTGCTCAGACTGGGTTGCCAGCACACTTAGGTGCTGGGGAACATCCACGATCCCCATGGTAACCTCTGACATTGTCGACTGGTCGCATTGCTGTGGCACCGTTGGGCATCGGCAGAGGGGCAGGGCTCAATGATGTGCTGACTTGCTACACCTGATGACACCCAGCCCAGAAGCACTAGCAGCTGAGAGTGCAGCTATTGGCAGGAGTGAATGAAGCAGCCCCGTGCAGAGAGTGATCACTGGGATCTGTGTGGCATCTATGCGCTTCAGTCATCTGCCCCAGCCTAACCGCAAGTGGACTTGGATGTCGGATGGTCCAATACTGCCAGTTTCGAATCGTGTATGGGACGTCCGACAATCGCATCACGGTCCCACAGGGAGTGCTGCAGATCTAGTCGCACTAGGTTTAGCTGCAAGCCTGGCTGTCATAGCAATAAATATGGTGAATAAAAAAGCTTCCTGAGACCCCTATGATGTCCTTACAAATGCATAAATCAATATACAGCAAGGGTAGCTGAACCAGGAGTTGGTCAGGTGCCTAAGTCTAACAAGCTAAGCTAAGCAGCAACAGAAAGTACTCGGCACACTGCATTAAAGAATATTCTTGACTTAAAACTTTCCATATAATGTATGATTTATTGTGCAAAAGGCAGACAAAGACAGGTAGCTGGTGTAGCTCAGAGAGGCTACCACAGATGACCTGGTCAGTGGTAGCCTCCCGGGGCTACACTGGCTGCCATGCCATTGTGTCTTTTACACAATAATTGTAAACTATATGGAAAGACTGAAGTCTGGGGATATTCTTTGATGCAGTGTGCAGAGTTCTTTCTGTGCTTGGTATAAACAAAGTTACCTGTCTGATGTGCCGCTGGCTCAAGCCATGTAACAAATTCTTAGGATTGCCATAACACTAGTTTGTTGCTTGTATTCAGGTCTCCTGTCATGGCTGGCACTGCAGTGAGATTTCCAACTCTCTTTCCATCCTGGTCTCCAGTGTGTATATGTTAGGGGAGAAGTCTTGCATTTGCAGTACTGTGTATTTGCCTTTGGGGGGCTGTCTTCCAGTGCACATTTGGACACAGGCAGTACATGTTATTTTATATATATATATATATATATATATATATATATATATATATGTGTGTGTGTATAGACACACACACACACACACAGACACACAGTTACTGCTTGCAGTGATGCATGGGTGGGTTGTATGCACTGAATGTGCCTGCAAACACCCATTTCCTGCAGCATCAGGCCTGTACGTCCATTTTGACCAACAGGGGGCTGCTGTGAGCACACCTCGGCTTGCAGCTTTCAGTCTGTATGCCCATTCCGACCAAAAGGTGGAGCTGTGTGCTCCATGCAGTAGCACCGGCCAAACTGCATGGTAATGTATGCTAAGCAGCACATAATGAGATGCAAATGTGCCTGTTTGCCCACGAATTACCTAAGTAGGCTCCTTTGCATGGGAGCTTTGAATATACAGTAGCTCCTGTTTGACCCAAGCTACCAATTTGCACTGGGCTAATGTGTTAGCACTGTGCAATCAGGTTAGCCCCGGACAAACCTCACTTCAGCACAGCACAGTTCTGCAGTGTGTGGCTTACCTACATTGTTGTTTGTAGTAGATGTGAGATATCTCTGTGCAATCACACACAATGTTCTCCACTTGCAACACTGGCTTGCTACAGAGTCTAATGAGCTTCAGTTGCAGTTTTCACTTCCCTGTTGCTATATTCAGTGCGGTCTTACTCCCGGGCTATTTTTGTCCTGTACTCCCAGACCGGTTTGCCAGGCTTCCTTAGCATGCTATTTTGAGCAGGATTAGCACCGGGCTATTCCTTTTGAATATAGCTTGCTTTTTGCTCCAGGCTAAGTTTTCCCACTGGGCAGTGCTAATTTAGCCCCGGGGCAACGTTCTGAATATCTGGCCCAGAGTGTAGTACAAGAAGTTGAGCAAACATACTAGGTTGTTACTAAAAGAGGGTTTTCAATTCAAACAATGGCAGGTGCTATGCAGGCTCAACAGAGTGGGATGTCAGAGATAGGTGAACAGAGAGTACAGGAGTCCATTGTCGAGTGATAGTGGGAGATTGGTCAGTGGTAGACATGATAGGCAGATGAAACTAGGGGAAATCAGATTAGGGGCAGTTACAGTTGCGGGAAGCAGAGAGATGGCCCCTGATGAGGGATTTGAAGTGATTGAACCTACTTTACAGGGTGATGAAGCTTGGTAGGGAGTTTAGCCATGTGGGGGTTCTGTAGCAGAATGACCTCTGTGCCAAGGCAGTCCTGATGCGAGGTACTAGGAGGGTGGGTTTGGAGGAGCTGCAGGTGGCTATGGTCATAGGAGCAGGTTGGAGGAAAGTGGCTAGACCAGGTGGGGAAAGACCGAAGGTAATCTTCCCAGCAAATAGACATGTCTGGTACAGCAGTCTCTTATTGAAGTTAAGCCAGTTGGCTAGGTTGTATAGTGTGCAGGTGTGGGTGAGCCTGGTACTACCCATCACTAGGCAGCAGGCTTTATTTAGGGAGACTTTAATTCTGTGGAGGGCAGTGTTATCAGCTGCCCCATATACCAGGAGCCCGTAGTCAATAAGGAATAGGACAGAGTACGAAACTGTGAGCCGGAGGGTGTCGGGGGACAACTCCTGTGGTGATTAAGCAGGCTGGTCCTAATGTTGACTGCGGTGCTGAGGAGGTGAATGTGTTCATGGAAGAAGAGAGCAGAAGCTGAAGGTTATTCCGAGGTACTTGAAGGAAGTTACCTGGTCGAGGGGGAGGAGTCTATTAGTGAGGATATGTAGGGGCATACCTTTGCATTTGCTTTGGTTGTGGGAAAACAGCATGACCTTGGTCTTTTTCTGATTTAGCACCAGCCTGTGGCTGACAAACCAGGTTTCAGCCTGGCTAAAGGAGTTTACAACTCATACTGATAAGACATGTGCTAAGATCGCCCAAAGGTTGGGTGCATCACACCAACATAAGGAATACTTATCGAGAGGCAAAATAGTTACTGCAACAATACTGCCCAAAATGGATTATGGCAGTACTATATATATATATATTTGCAAATGTCAGACAAAATGCATAATCACTTAACCAGCTTTGTATTGGGGGTCTCAGGGCCATTAATTAACTTCCATCATTGTACAAGGTTTTTAGAATTAAACTGGTCATTCTTGAGTATCAGGAGAGACAGGCTATTGTATGGCTTTCTATACAAGTGTGGTAATTATTTGGTACCATCATAGTTGTATGAAAAGTTAGTTACACATAATATCCAAGATAATCTTCAGGATGTAGTGTGGAGGGAATTTAAAGATCCAAGAATAAAATCAAGATTTGAGAAATTGTCTTTTAATTACATGGCAACTTCATTCTGGAACTTGGCCCCTTTTCAAATAAGAAAATTATCCACTTGCAGTACGTTGAAGAATGCAGTTACAGACTAGTACAGTTTTAAATGTGAGTGTTATTAATGTGGAATAGTTATTTTTGTAATGCTTTTATAAATTGTTATGCACTAAATGAATGTACTACACTGTAACAGAGATGTTTTTAAGCAGGATAGTCCTTAAAACAGGTCTGCCTAGTGACCACATCCTAGATAAATAGGAATACATTTTTAAATTCAAATTCAAGAGTGATTTATTTTACTAAAAATACTCTTTATGGGCAATAAAGGTAATGGAAGTAGAAGAACATAGTGACTAAATTAACAAAGATCACACAAATTCCAAATACTGTAAAAAAATCAAATAGAAAAGAAGATTAACAAAGCCCAAAACAAGTTATCAACTTAAATATGTCAACTAACTCAGTTTACTTTAAGCGTGGTTCATTTTACTAAAAACCTCTTTATGGGAGACAAATGTAATGGGGACTACAAGCACAAGGTGGCTTAAGTAACTAAAGGTTACTAAATGTTAAGGAGCTGAGAAAGTATTTGCCCATAAAATAGCTCCTGAAATTTCAAATAATAGTCCAGTTTGCTCCCACTAGCAATCTGTCTGTCCAATCTATTCTTAAATTCAATTTTTGTTCTACTTATATTTTCAGGTAATTTGTTCTATGGATTTATTATGTGTTGATTATAGAAAAAAATGTATTTTATCTGCATTAAATTTGTTCACCTTTATTTGAAGTGGGTGACCTGTCATGTTGATGTTTTCCTTGAATTCCATACCAAGCTCTGTAAATAAGTACAGGTCATGAACAATATGATACAGAAGTAAAATGTCTCCTCTTTTTCCTGCGATCTTCTAATGTTAGAGGTTTAACCTTTCTAGTCTCTCAGTCAGTGTGTGACATATCCTTCAAGTCCCTAATTACCTCTGTGATTCTATGTTGCACCTTTTCCACTCTAGTAATATCTGATTTCT
Source organism: Neoceratodus forsteri (assembly GCA_016271365.2). Lineage (NCBI taxonomy): Eukaryota > Metazoa > Chordata > Ceratodontiformes > Ceratodontidae > Neoceratodus > Neoceratodus forsteri. Next base: position 561,498,443 of record CM028134.1, read on the forward strand.
TGTATGGGCACCATACCTGACTGCCACAGTCCAATAGTGGTCTTATACAGGTATATGCTATGTATAAGGGAAATATCGCATCATACTTTCTACTGCTTATATTTCTTATTATTGCCCCAAAAGCTATATTAGCTTCTGCCATTGCTGCCACACAATGATCCTTCAGGTCCAATTTATTATTTATGATAATTCCCAGGTCACTTTCCTTTTCCTTCACCTGTAATATGGTGTTACATAATGAGTGCTGATGTTTAATAAGGTTTTGTCCAACGTGTACAACACATTTCTTCAGATTAAATCTCATGCCCCAGTTGTACACCCATCTAGTTATTGTGTTAAGGTTAGCCTGTATACTACTAATCTGATATTCAGTATCACATGGTCCATCCAACTTGGTGTCATCAGCATACAGGTACTTGGTCACCCATTTTATAACCTCACTACCCATGTCTGATATAAAAATGTAGAAAGTAGTATGACCCAGTACAGAGCCTAGGGGCACACTGCTGGTCACAGTTTATGGAAACTCTTTGTGTGCAATCTATGATCCAGTTTTTAATCCAAGCTATTGAGTATTCCAATTAAAATTAGATATTTTTTCTATTACTTCCCAATGTGGTTCTATATCAAAAGCTTTACAAAAATCTAAAAAGACATCTACTGATTTTCTATTATCCATTATTTTGTTTACTTTGTTTTAGCAGCATATGAGATCTGTGACACGAGTGCCCTGATGTAAATTCATGTTGTTCCCAATCTGTTTTATTGTTTCCATATGATTATGATTAACTATCCTGTCCCTGATGACTGATTCTAGAATCTTGCTTAACAGATGTTAAGTTGATTGGCCTATAGTTTCTTGCATACAATTTCCTCTTTTCTTTATGGATTGGTATTCTCTTTGCAGTTTTCCAATCCCTTGGTACTTTTCCTTCACTGATGGAATTTTTCCCATACATAATTTTTAGAGGGCATGCTATACTGTTTCCCATCATTTTCACCACTTGAGATGCAATGTCATCAGGCCCTGGTGCATTGTGCTGTTTTAGACCTATACTCTTATCTGCTATTAACTGTTTCATTTATTGTTAGAGTATCACTTTAGTTTGTTCTAATTTCTCCTACCAGATGTGTGCCATCAGAGAATACAGAAAAAAAATATTTATTAAATGTATTAGCAATTTTGTGGTTCTGTAATAATAATATTTTCTACTATTGCTGTCAGTTTTGTATCTTTTTTCAGTGAGTTAATAAAGCTATAGAACTTACTGTTTTGTTTATTTGCATTATTGCCCATTTTAATTTCTATATTATTTTTAGTGTCTTATGTAGTTTTGACATGCTCTTTGTGCATTCTTGAATAGAGTCCATTATTCAGGTGTTCTATTTTTTTTATGTATTGCATATGGTTTATTTTTCCTCCTAATTAATCTTGCTGGGTTTTTTTTTTTAGCTGTTTGTCTAATCATTTTGGTTTGACTCCATTGTTGTTGTATTTTGTATCTGTTTTATGTGTTTGTTACATGAATTATTGTTTCCTTAATGTATTTCCAACAGTCTTCCACGGGTTTCTTATGCCCAATCTATATAAATTTATAGAGTTAGTGTTTGCTGTATTGTATTGATTAATTTATGTGCATCCTTTTGTAATAATGTAATTATTTGCTTTCTTACATTCTCTACAGGAGTGATTGCTGTTGCCCAATGGCTGAGTAACTTTACAGTCTCTTATATTAATGTTTTATGAACTTAGCACTGAATCCAATATGTTATTTTCTCGTGTGGCATATGATATGTGCTGTTTATGCAACAATGTATGTATGCACCTGAAATGACACTGTGGCACTCTGATGGGAAGAGATTGATACAGGCATAGATAACATTGGATAATGGTAATTTTTATGATACCAGCCCTGCCCATCAGGGAAAGAGGAAGAGCAGTCCAATGCTCACAGTCCTCAGAAAGTCAGACAAGCAGTGGTCTATAGTTGAGGGCATAAAGGCGCCAAACTGCAGCCGAGATCTGGATCCCCAGATACTTTATCTGTGCAACTAACTACAGTTCCCCCAAATTGTCAATTAATTGTGCTCTGTCATGGGTACCTATTGGGAGCAACTCACTCTTTGTCCAATTAACGTTATGACCAGATAAAGCACCAAATTCCCTCATAAGCTTATGAACTGCAGGGAAATCCCATGCAGGGTTTTGTAGATATAACAGTTGGTCATCTGCATACATGGAGATCTTGTGTTCTGAGCCCCCCCCATAGCCACCAATGTCTGATTGTGCCCAGAGGACTGCAGCCAAGGATTCCAGAGAGAGAGAATGTGTAGAAGAGGAGACAAGGGACACCCCTGTCGTTTACCTCATTCTAAGATGAAGGGGTTAGATAAACAGCCATTAACTGCCACTTGAGCAGAGGGGCTAGTATATAATGTGTGCACCCATTGGCAGAATATTGGATGCATCCCCACCTTATTCAAGGTCTCAAAGAGGAAGCCCCACTCCACACAGTCAAAGGCCTTTTCTGCATCTAACGCCACTACAGCGACCCCATGTGCGTTTTTCATCTGCCCCATCTGTAAATTATGTTTTGGGTTCATCTAATATTGTGCTTCCCCTGATGGCCTTTTATAAAACCTGATTGGTCCTGGTGTACCAGCAGTGGCAACACAGGTTCTAACCGAGTGGCCATCACTTTAGCCAAAATCTTGTAGTCTGCTGTTAATAAAGAAATGGGCCGGTAAGAGGCACATTTAGTCAAATCTTTCCCAGGTTTGGGCAAAATTGTGATCACCACAGACCGTGTGGAGGGGGGCAATGTACCCAGAGATAACCCTTCCTCTAACATATCAAACAGAGGGTCCAACAGAAGGCAGCAAAAAACTTTGAAGGAATCTATGGGGATGCCGTCTGGGCCAGGAGCTTTCCCACCCTTCAGGGCCTTAACCGCATTCTGTACTTCTTGTCTTGTCAGGGGGACATCCAACAGTTTGGAGTCATCTTCTGCCAGGGTGTGCAGAGGGACTTGCCTAAAGAAAGATTGCAGGTCGTCACTGGTGGGTTGACACTCTGATGTGTACAATTCTTTATAGAAAGTTACAAATGCTTTACTGATACCTTCTGTATCATGTATTATGCCCCCCCCCCCGTATCAGCTATCTTTCCTACTCTTCTCTCAGCTTCTCTACGTTTAATCTGCCAGGCAAACAGTTTGCCCCTTTGGTCTCCATCAAAATAGGTGCCTGCATTGCCAAATAATATTGATCACTCCAACTTGGCACTATTTAAGACATTAAATTGATATTTTAGATGCTGAATAATATTGAATAACTCTTTGGTGGGCTTGCATTTATGTGCTGTCTCACATGCTGAGATCTTGATCTGGAGGGAAGTCAAAACACGCTCCTCCTCATGTTTATGATGGGAGGCAAAAGAAATGGTCTGGCCCCTGATATACGCCTTCAAACCCTTCCACCTAGTCCCATGAGATGTATTGCCCCTGGCATTGTAAAGTAAAAATTCCTGTACGCTCCCCCTCATCTGTTCAACATAGGTTTAATCCTGTAGAAGAAGTGGGTCCAGCCTCCAGCTGCGAGGTGAAGTAGTGGAACCTGATAAGCTAAGAGAAATATAGTGAGGGACATGATCAGACACCAAGATGGGGAGATACTTTACATCTCCTATCACCAACAGTAAAGAGGTAGAGACCAAGAGTCTGTCTAGTCTGGTATATGATTGATGGGCATAGGAAAAGAAACTGTAATCCCTGTCTGTGGGGTGAAAATGGCACCAAGCATCTGTTAGTCCCATATTCCCTTGAGTTTGCTCCAGAGCTTTAGCATTTCTAGACATTGGGACTATAGTGGCCTTAGAATGATTTAATATGGTGTCTAACACACAATTAAAATCCCCGACTACCCATGTTCCATCCCAACGTGACATATCCAATGCCAGCCTTTGAAAGAACCCTGGCTCTTCAATGTTAGGGGTATAAACAGACCCATGTAAAACAGTACTACCCCCAGGCAAACAAACTTTAGCAAGCACATAGCCTCCTGCAGTGTCCTTCAATGAGTCTATTAATTCAGCTGGACAACCTCTGGGAAGCCAAATGGAAACACCCCTGGCCTTAGATGTATACGTGGAGGAGATTCACGAACCCCCCCATAAAGGCAGCAGTCCTGCTTCAGCAATGGAGAAGTGTGTCTCCTGCAATAATAATATTTGTCCCTTCATCAGATGCACCTCAGTCATGATTTTCCTATGTTTCAGAATTGTTTTAGGCCATTTATGTTCCACGTAACTATCCTAATATCAGATGCCATAACATTTACCCATGTATGGCAATACCCAACCAGTCTTGAACAGATGCACACCCTGAACCAGATTTTTTAGCCTATAATAGAACCAGAATCCCAGAAAAAGCCCATTCACCCCTCCCACCGAACCCACCCTCCCATTCAGCCCCCCCGTACTGACACATAGAGAAACTAGAGGGTGCCAGTGCCATCCTATACTAAGAGTACGAGACAGAAGGGTGTAACTCTCCAAGGTGAACCCCAACTATCCCTCCAGTTCAGTGCACATGAACAACTTCAAATAACCCCCCATATGAACATGCCTAACATTACAACATAATTTCCAACTTGACCAAACTCTCCATCCCCCCACCCCATATCAGCCCTCCAGAGAGAAACCTACAGTAGGATTCCTCCAGACCCTCCCCCATTACCACAGGACAGAAAAAGACCTGCCCAAATCCCCACTAATAACAATTAGCAGAGAAAAAGTATTTCTATCACTAACATTGTAACATGAGGCACCACATAACATAATACAATGTATATTCAAAGCTGTGGTGTGCAACAATAATAATAATAAACTTTCCAAAACTTTTGAACTAGACAAATGCTGGCTTGCTGAAAAGAGCCAGCCAAAGAGTTATTAAAGGGTCTGTCCATAATAAGTCACTGATCAGGAATTCAGGTTACTTTTCAAATAGAGTTCCTCTGTTGGTAAAATAGAAAATAAAGAGGAACGGTGACCCCTCGACATTGGGTTTTTTAGTCTGCCCGCTGATACCCGTGTCCCCAGACACAGTTGGGAGACCCACTTTGCCTGAAAATGGAAGCTTCAATATTCCAGACCACCCGATAGGCCACAATGGGCAAGTAAATGGTGGTAATGTCTGCCATAAATAACTGCAACAGGCCACAGAATACCCTCTTCACAAAATTGGGTGCTGTGGACATACGATCACCAAAGAGAGAAGAACAAGTGAGTAAAGATAGTACTTAGCTTGGTTCAGGTGTCTCCAGCTTGCACTCTATCTCTCCTGGTCTTCTCCTCAGCAACCCACTTTTCTGTGGCTTTAGAACAAGTAAAGAAACGTGGCGCTTGGCCCGGGCGGTCGATCTGCAGGCGAGCTGGGTAACAAAAACTGAAGGCCCAACCCATGGTATTCAGCTTGCTTTTTATCTGGGAGAATTTCTGTCATTGGGCTTGAAAATCTCTACTGTAATCTTGGTATATATGCACTTTGCTATTGCCAAATGTGATGGGCCCTGCTTCTTTGGCTCCCTGAAGGATCTTCTCTTTATCCATGAAGCGGAAGCATTTGATCAGACAGTGTCTCGCCCGCTCTCCCGGTTTAGATGGAGGCCCCACTCGATGTGCTCATTCAATTTCAAATTGTTCATACTCTTCTGGAAGGTCAAGTTGTTTCACCAACTATTTCTGGAGGCCTTATGCTGTATTCCTACCCTCAGTCCCTTCAGGCAGACCTATTATGTGGAGATTGGATCTCCGTGACCGGTTCTCTTGGTCATCAATCCTCGCCATCAGTTCCTCCAGGGATGTTTTTAGCCCATTTCTTTTGGCTGAGACAGCTGCTAATGTGTCCTCATGGGAGCTCACCCTTTGCTCTAACTCCATGATTTGGGTTGTGTGCTCCGCGGTTGTTTCAGAAAGCCTGGTTACAACTCCCTGGAGGTGGGTGAGCTGAGCTGTTAAATTGATAAAAACAGATTTCATTTCTTGCTGCATTTGCAGCAGGGTAGAGGGGACACCTGCTAAAGATTTTGATAAGGTCTCCATCTCCAGCCAATCATTCATTTCTATGCTCCCCAAATTCAAGGCCTGTGGTTTTGGAACGGCCTCCGCAGCTTTACTAGCTCTGGATGGATTTGCCGCATCAAATTGAAGTTTCCCCTGGTGATTTTTCTGTTTTCCTGATGCCACGTACCTTGAAGCAGACAGGCAATGTTTTTCAGAAAGATTCTTAGACAAAAGCACAGCTTTGAAGGCAATTTAAAACTCGATGCCCCGAGGAGCTAACTAGCACACGTCTGCCATGTCTAGCGGCTATCACGCCCCGATATGTGTTGTTTAAGGTTTAGTTCATTAAAGACCATAAGGTATTCTCTGTTAGAACCAGTACTTGCTTTTCTGCTATCCCACTTTATGTCACAGTGGTTTAGGTCACCCATAGGCACCAATTCACCCATGCTATTTCTATTTACTTGATCGTGCTTAACTCATATTCTTTACTGGAGTTTGGCTACCTGTAACATACTCAAATTATTTTTATTTTAACTTTGTTTTTCTCTGAATTTTAACCAGATAGTCTTTGTTATCCTTTCTTTGTCTTTGATTTTCTCCTAACACATCTGATGCAACAGTATTATCAAAGACAGATATAGTGACTCCATCACCTCTCATAATTTCCCTATCTAATCTGAATAGATATCTTGACATGTCTTTTCCCCATTCATCCTCTTCTGCTCACAATGTTTCACTAACAAAAACTATATCTGCTTTTTCCCCAAATACCAAAATTGCTTCTGATTCATAGTTCCTACTGTTTAGACTTTTTGCATTGCATAAGAGACATCTTATGTTCTCTTCTGGTTGTATTTTATTAACTCCCTCTGTTTGTACTCCTCTATTCCTCTGAACCGAGTACTTCATTATTGCACTCTTTGCCCCCTCCCCTTCATTATTAGTTAAAGGCAGGGTATATACTATATGCATTATGTTTGCAAGTTTCCCAGCACCCTTGCCCCCATTTTGCTCAGACATAACCCGTCCTTACTGTACAGTTGAGTTTTGTCATGGAAATAACCCTAGGAGTTTATAAATTTGACTTATTGACTGCTGCACTAATTTTACAATCTAGTATTTACTCTAAATATTGTTTTATTTTTTTCAGTTAAACCACATGGGATTGGAAGTAAGCCAGATATAATCACAGTACCACCTTTTTTTTTTTTATTTCCTTACATGGCTTCAGTATTGCGTGGCATATTTCTTTTTCATGATACACTCCAATACTGTTTGTCCCATGTACTGCTGCTTGTAAGATTCGTAAGGTTCTACACCTGATGTCATAGCACAACAGAGGAAGCAGGTACTTAGAGAGTAAAGGTTTATTCCCAAAATACATGATACATGCATGCAGAAATGTCAGCTTATTGTCAGCTGGGAGTTTGGAACCCCCACCATAGGGATGTCATCATAAAAAAACTCAGTGAGCTTACAGTAAACAATTTTACTTATACCCTGATCAGATCAAATCCTGTTGCCATAGCAATGACTCATGTACACACAGACTGCGTATTCTACATTATCATGATTTGCTAATCTGGTGGGCAGTATAGCTATTATCTAAGTTGCTCTTTCGGCTGCAACATCAAAAATGTTGCAGGTTAGTGTGTCCTTACATATTGCAACTAGGATAATGGCCTAGTCACAAATATGCTGACTTATTATTATTATTTGCCGATTTCAGCAGTGTGCATCCTGGCTGTAGTGGATGCTCTATGATAACGAATATATCACAGGCATTCTATAGCATTATGGTTATATTCTTATAGCAGCAGGTGGTGCTGCAGACCACAAATGTGAAACATAGTTCATTACTACATTCTCAGTACTGTTCCACTCAGTGATCACTCTTTCTGGAAAGGCATACATTTGGTGACAGCATTTCATAGCAGAATTACATCTAGACAAGCAAATAACTAAGCATAAGCAGAAATATAGATATATATACACTACAGTATAAGTATACATTAGAGGCAAAAAACTCTGTTTAATGCATTAGTTAGGGTTGTTCCACAGCGACAAAAGAGAGGAAATTCGCTGTTAGGGTTGAAAACCCTAACTCTCACCCCCCAGCACCACACACACACAGACATACACACACATTCAAGTATGGGAGGACCAAGTCAACACAACCAATGAGACACATCCAGCAGCAGGTGACAGAAATAACAAACAATTGTCTAAATGTACTACGGGACATCCCTACCCACCTGACCAGGTACTGCATGCTCAGTGGAGATCAACAGCAAAACTGAGGCCATGTACACCAAACGTACACATCCCTGATTGCAGCTGCACACAGCGTACCACACTTAGTAGTTGCATGGCCTTACCTACCGATGCCCCACACCACACCACAACTGGTACTGTGCCGTTATTCAATATAAATGCTGAAGGTGCATGATGACAGTTGTAGAAAGGTTTTAACACTAGTGAGTATACATTAATTAAGAGAAGCACATAAATTAACTACAAGACACTAGCATGCTCAAGATAAAAGTAGTGATACATTTAGTAGGTGATTTTATAGTACATTTACTGCAATGGTTTACTCAACATAGAGGCTGATGTAAACGTATGGAAAAGCATTGCCTGTTCAACGCTGTGAAATTCGTACTGTCAGTATCACATGCATTCTTACTGATGAAGGTGTACTGCTGATGTACATACATAGACCTTCAGTGTGTTTCAATACTAAAGATGCAGTAAGTATTCTTTGTAAGAAACATTGTAATTGCATGGATCAGGCCAAGCAACTTCTAAATATCATAGCACTACTGAGCCAACAATGATGTACCTGTATCGGAGATGTATATAGGATAGATTTTCCTGTAGGCACTTACTGAGTATGTTGTACCTGATAAAGACAATATCATTGCATCTGTGATGACTAACTTATTCAAATAGTAATACATTTACTATTGTTGCAATGAGTGATCTATGCCACTTATGGACACAGTGTGATTTTTGTTTAACAGTTGTTTCATACTCAGGCTGTATGCCTACTGTTTGGGTTTGCCACACTTCTGTCACTGATGCTATCAAAGTGATAACTATGTTAATTGTAGTACAACAGGAATCAAGTAGGTATGGTGTAGATGTAAACAGAATGTCTTTTAGTATTGATTTAACTCACAATGGGGTAAGTGTACTAGGACAGCAGGGGTTATCCTCTATCACTGACTCTGTCAGTTATAATCACACTAGGGTTTCGATGACTGTAATGATCAAGTTACACTGTTCATCTTCATGAGTTCATATTCACAGCCATTCTCCAATAACTAGACAGTGTATGGTGTAACTGGGTGGGACACTGTGTTGCAAAGCTGCTGCAGTGCCTAGCAGAGGAGAGTATCTACTCATAAAGACAATTAAGCAATAAGGCATGACCAACAGTTATGTTAAATGGTCTGTTAATCACCCTGTAGGGGTTTAATGTTGAATAAGGCATAGCGAAGTGCCACATGTCGCTAGACAGTGATAAACTGACCATTAACATAATACCTGGGAGTGGCTTATTGATATCATAATAAAACTGTTTTTTAAACAACATTAAACCATGTTCATCAAATGGTTAGTCTCTACATGTATGTTAAATAAAAACTAAACATAAGGCTGTTACAATGTTTACAGTCAATTAGAAAGCTGCATTTCTCAAACCCTTGTTATAATCAAAGATATTATACCTGTACAACTCCTTGGTTTTGCTGAACTCTATTGCTCAGGTGGCCCACCACAAGTGGTGTGGTCTGGTGTGGGGCATCGGTAGGTAAGGCCATGCAACTACTAAGTGTGGTACGTTGTGTGCAGCTGCAATCAGGCATGTGTACATTTGGTGTACATGACCTCAGTTTTGCTGTTGATCTCCACTGAGCATGCAGTACCTGGTCAGGTGGGTGGGGATGTCTCGTAGTACATTTAGACAATTGCCCCACACCAGAAGCACTGTGGGTAAATTTGGAGACAGGCAATGGCACCACAATACGCACAGGGGTTGTATACGGACCCCCTTCTCAGGGGGAGGAAATGGACAGGGAAATGATAGAAAGTATACTTAGAATGGCAGAAAAAGGGGAGATATTGCTGGTGGGTGATCTGAATATGCCAGATGTTAACTGGAGTGCAGTTGCAGCTGCCACTTCGAAGAGTGCAGTTATTCTAGATGCCCTACAGGGGGCATGCCTTAGACAACTAGTACTGGAGCCCACTCAAGAGGGAGCAATATTAGACTTGATTCTCTCAAATGGAGATGGAGAGAGGATTACAGATGTAGAAGTGGGTAGCCATCTGGGAACTAGCGACCATCGAACAGTATGGTTCACAATAAACACAGCAATAGAGTCAAGCCATACAAAGACAAAAGTACTGGACTTTAGCAGGGCTGACTTTGCCAAAATGGGTGAGTGCCTAAGGAATGCACTAGCAAATGGGCAGGAAGGAGGGGTGGAAGAACAATGGGGAATAATAAAAACTGCCATCACAGAGGTAACGAGCCTTTGTGTGAAGCAAATAAACAAAACAAGACGATGTAAGAAACCACTATGGTTCTCAAAGGAAGTGGCAGTGAAGGTTCAAGAGAAAAGAAAGCATTCAGGAAGTACAAGGAATCATAGAAGGAACAGGACAGAGAACTGTATCAGTTAGCAAAAGGAGGCTGGGAAGGCAGTCAGAATAGCAAAGGCCCAAACCGAGGAAAAGATAGCCAACTCAGTTAAGAAGGGGATGAAACCTTTATAGGTACATCAGGAGTGAAGGAAGACCAAGGGAGGGATAGTGAGGCTAATAAAGGGGAGGAGGTGGGCAGAGGAGACTGTGAAAGGCAGAGATACTAAACAAATATTTTGCTCAGTATTTACAAAGGAAGAGGGGAGGTACATAAAACAAACAGTAGTAACACGCTGGATACAGAAGTTGATACTGGCCCATTTACAGAAGAAAGGGTTCTGAAAGAACTCTTAAAACTGAAGGTGGACAAAGCAATGGGGCCTGATGGATTCATCCCAGAATTCTAAAAGAACTAAGAGTAGAACTAGTGACACCACTGACTACCCTTTTAACAAATCATGGGAGGATGGGGTGGTACCCGAGGACTGGAGGAGGGCAGATGTGATTCCTCTTCACAAAGTGGGAGCAAGGCAGAAGCAGGAAACTATAGACCTGTTAGTTTAACCTCAGTGATAGGGAAATGATGGAATCACTTCTAAAGGAAAGAATTGTCGAGTATCAAGAGGCCAGAGGGCACAGGACCCTAGGCAGCATGGATTCACAGCGGAAGGTCATGCCAGATGAATTTGATAGATTTCTTTGACTGGGTGACCAAAGTAGTAGATCAGGGAAGGGCTGTGGACATGGCCTACCTAGACTTTAGCAAGGCATTTGACACAGTCCCACTCAAAAGATTAATATACAAGTTAGCCAGCCTGGGAGTGGGTCCCAAGATGACAGCCTGGGTAAAGAATTGGCTGGAGAATAGGACACAGAGAGTAATAGTAAATGGAGTCCACTCAGAAGAAAGGAGGGTTACTAGTGGGGACCACAGGGTTCAGTATTAGGATGGTCCTCTTCAATGTCTTTATAAGCAACATTGCAGAAGGACTGGAAGGAAAAGTATGTCTCTTTGCAGATGACACTAAGATCTGCAACAGAGTTGATGCACAGGGTGGGGTGGAAAGGATGAGAAGGGACTTGGCAAGGTTAGAGGAATGGTCAAATGTATGGCAGCTTAGATTCAATGCTAAGAAGTGCAAGGTAATGCACCTGGAAACAAAACCCAGGGAAGAGTACACAATGGGGGTGAGATACTAACAACAACAAAATGGAGAGGGACCTGGGGGTAGTCATATCAGATGACCTAAAGATGGGCAAGCAATGTGAGAGGGCAGCAAGGAGGGTTGGTGGATACTGGGATGCATAGGGAGAGCATCACCAGTAGAAAACAGGAAGTTATTATCCTCTGTACAGACAGCTGGTGAGACCCCATCTGAGTACTGTGTGCAGTTCTGGAGACCCAATCTCCGTAAAGACATAGACAGGATGGAAGCTGTCCAGAGGAGGGTACTAAAATGGTGCAGGGTCTGCACCGAAGACATATGAAGAGAGACTTAAGGAGCTTAATATGTATAGCCTCGAGGAAAGGAGGGAGGGGGACATGATAGAAACTTTCAAGTACCCTAAGGGAATCAACAAAGTCCAAGAGGGTAGCATCTTTCAAAAAAAGAGTGTGCAAGAACAAGGGGCACAATTTGAAGATAGAGGGGGTGGCTCAGAGGTAATTTAAGGAAGTATTTTTCACAGAGAGGGTTGTGGATGCATGGAACGCTTCCGGAGGAGGAGGTTGTGGAGTCAAAATCAGTGGTGGAATTCAAGCATGCATGGGATAGTCATAAGGCAGTTCTGGGGGGTGGGGGTAGGAAGAAGTAGGCTGCTGGTTAACTAGGATCTGCATCTTATCCAGTAGGTAGGGAAATGGGCAGACTGGGTGGGCCAAGCGGTCCTTATCTGCCGTCAAATTCTATGTTTCTATGTTTGTTATTTCTGTCACCTGCTGCTGGATGTCTGTCATTGGTTGTGTTGACTTGGTCCTCCCCCATACTTGAATGTGTGTGTGTGTCTGTGTGTGTGTGGTGCTGGGGGGGGTGAATTTGGAGTTAGGGTTTTCAACCCTAACAGCGAATTTCCTCACTTTTGTCACTGTGGAACAACCCTAATTAATGCATTAAACTGAGTTTTTGCCTCTAATTTCCCTTCTTTGAGAATGATAATGAGAAATAGTGAATGCAATGAGGTGGCGGGAGGGGCCCAAAGGGCCCTGTGCTCCCGCCACATGATGTCTTGTGGCAAAGTAACAGGAGCAGCAATGCAAACATAAATGCTAACAGTGGCACACATGGTAACACAAGCTCGAATAAGAACAGAAAGGGTAACGCACACAGTGGCGTAGACGGGAACGGTGTGCCACGTGATGTCTTGTCACATAGTAACATGGTGCCTGTAAATGGAAATGTCAATGGGCATGGTGACGCAAAGTGAAACAGAAAGAGAAACAGTACGGTATACACAAATGGGAAAAAAGTAACAGAAATGCAAGCACAAATGAAAACGCAAAGGATGACGCACGTGGTGGCATTGGGTGGTAGGAGATGTGCATTGGGATCAGCCCTAACTCTCACCCCATGACATGTGTAAAGCAGCAGAAGTATAGGAGAATGGGGTGAGAGTTAGGACCCACAATCCCAATGCACACCCCTATGCCGGTTGGGGGTGGGTGGAGGGTGCAAGGGGTTTTCAACCCTAACAGCGAATTTCCTCACTTTTGTCACTGTGGAACAACCCTAACTAATGCATTAAACGGAGTTTTTTGCCTCTAATTTCCCTTCTTTTTGAGAATCATAACGAGAAATAGTGAATGTAATGCAGCGGCGGGAGCGGCTCCCACCACATGATGTCTTGTGGCATACTAACAGGGACAGCAACGCAAACAGAAATGCTAACAGTGGCGCACATGGTAACATAAGCACGAATGAGAACGGAAAGGGTAACGCACATGGTGGCGTAGACGGGAATGGTCTGCCACATGATGTGTTGTCACATAGTAACATGGTGCCTGCAAACAGAAATGTCAATGGGCATGGTGACGTAAAGTGAAACAGAAAGATAAACAGTAATGTAGACAGAAATGGCAAAAAATAACAGAAACGCAAGCGCAAATGAAAACGCAAAGGATAACGCACATGGTGGCGTAGACGTCAACGGTAAGTGAAACGGGTACGGAACCGCAGAAAGGGCAACAGTAACAGTAATGTAAGTGCACAGGCTGGTTTTTCCCAAAACCTGCATAGAGAAAGACAGTGAGTACAAATAATGTATGCATAATAATGAGTATCGGCGCAGAAAATGAGATCTTGGAATACTAAATACATTATATCTCAGGAACCGTACGACATAGAAAAAAAATTTAAAAGTCATATTATTTACAACTGTCCTGGCTAATTTGAATCAGGGGCTAGGAAATTTTCTGACAAAAAGTCCGTATCTCGCACCGTTTCCGAGATATGGGCCCTGAAAGGCGCGGCGAATGCAGTAATGTTATCCTATGGGAAAAAAAGAAAAGTTCAGAGCACCATAACTTTGCGTCCCTGTAATGTTTTTTCACCAAACCACTGAAAGGCACATCTGTGGGCTGTTGGCTGTCTTCCCGCCAAATTTCAGGAAAAAAGACCAAACCGTTATTTTGCAGCAGGGATCCAAAGGATTTCTGTAATGCGTCGGGCGCCGTAATGTTATCCTATGGGAAAAACCGTCAAACTTGGAGTGCCGTAACTTTGCTGCCATGTAATATTTTTTAAATACAACACTGAAAGGCACATCTGTGAGATGTCGGCTCCGTGCTCTCTAAATTTCAGTCCAAAACTCCCAACAGTTCTTTTGCAGAGCAGTGCCAAAGAATCGCTGTCACTGTCCCACAGATGGAAAACTAATGTCGCAATTTGCTAAAGCTGCAAAGTTCGACACTTTCATGAGCATGAAAGAATTTATGAAAGTACTTTTACAGAAATTTGAAAACATATTTCTGGGTGTTTCACCACAAAATAAATACATGGCAAGCATCCTCAGGGTCCGACTAGGTGAATACAAAAAGAATTAGGTTGCTAGAGGGTCCCAAATTTAAATGCCAACCATTTTCCTGATCACCAACTGAAAACAAAATGGCTGATTTGCGAAAGTAAAAATGCATTTGCGAAAGTGTTGAACTTTTTGTTAACTTTTCCCATTGACTTATAATGGGAAACTGTTTTTTGAATGACTTTTGAACTGTTTAATATTTTTTCATGAAATCTTCGAAAGGCACATCAGGACCCCGCCGCGTTCTCTGAAGATTTCCGGACCGTCGCGCAAACCATACGACCTGGTATGCCGACCGTAGAATCTCCAGAAAAGCGAACGCTGCCAAGACAGATCATGCTTAATAACTCCACAGCCGTACATCTGACCACTACGAAACTTGACAGACCCCATGGCCTATGGTTCTTGATCATGTATTCCAAATTTCAGCCAAATCTGTCAAATAGTTGCAAAGTTATTAAGGTGCAAAGTTTTGGGGTTTAACATAGAAATGGCTCCTCAACCCTAACTATGGTAGCACTACCACACACACACACACACACACACACTAAACTTTGTTAATGGATCAGTTAATGTTGAAGTGACAAAAGTAGGGAAATGAGACATTGGGGTTGAGCCCTAACTCCCCATCCTCATCCTCCACACAGCAACAGGCATTAGGGTGTGCTATGGGGTCATTAGGCCCAACCCTCACCTCATGCTATGTGTAAAGAGGCTGACATGGTACAGCATAGGAGAATAGGGTGAGAGTTAGGCCTAACGACACCATGGCACACCCCGATGCCTGTTGGCATGTGGAGGATGGGGGGGTGGGGTGGTTAGGGGATCAACCCTAATGTCTCATTTCCCTACTTTTGTTGCTTCAACTCCAACTGATGCTGGTATGTGTTGATGGGAGCACGGGCCCTCCTGGCCTCCCAGTCAAAGAAATCTACTAGATTTGTCTGATACTACCTACCCTCTGTGAATCCATGTTGCCTTGGGTCCTGGGCTGCACTGGATTAGAGATGTTCCACTATTCTTTTCTTTAGCATTGCATCCATGAGCTTCCCCACCACTGAGGTGAGACTGACTGGTCTATAGTTCCCCGCTTCCTCCCTACTGCCAGATTTGTGCAGAGGAACCACATGCACCCACCTCCAGTTCTCTGGAACCACTCCTGTGTTTAGTGACTCTGTGAACATGGCTGTCAGAGGTGCCATGAGCTATCTTCATAGTTCCCTCAGAATCCTTAGATATATGCCATCTGGCCCAACTGCCTTGACCACCTTCAGTTTTGTGAAATCCTTCAGGACTCTGTCCTCTGTGAATGGACTGGTGGCCCCTGCCCCCCTTTACATCTGTTGCTGAGTTGTGGTCCCTGATCCTCCCTCCCTCCCATTCAGTGAATACTGAACAGAAACATTTGTTCAGTAGTTCAGCCTTTTCTAGGTCCCCCTTTCCACACTCCCCTTCCTCCCCTTTGAGTCTTACAATCCCCCCAGTTTTTCTTCTTTCACTGATGTACCTATAGAATGTCTTATCCCTTTTCTTTGCCATCTGAGCCAATCCCTTCCTTAGTTTGCACCCAACAGCCTTCCCTGCCTCCCTTAGATGTTCCAGGTACACCTTCCTGTCTTCTTTCCTTTGGGTCTCTTTGTATGTCTTGAAAGCTGTCCCTTTAGCCCTTACCCTGCCTGCTACCTCTTTCGAGAACCATAGTGGCTTCCTCCTTCTCTTCCCTTTGGATACCAATCTGATGCATTGGTTTGTCACTTCCAGTATGGTTCCTTCTAGGTGTCCCCACTGCTCTTCCACCCCCCTCTCCTACCACCCTCTTCTCTAGGACAATTTTGATACTTTTTCCCACTTCAGTGAAGTCTGCTTTCCAGAAATCCAAAACCCTCGCCCTTGTGTGACTTGACTGATTCCTAGTCTCCATGCTAAACCACACTATGTGGTGGTCGCTGAATCCCAGTTGTTGTTCTACCCAGGCCTCTGCAATTCTGTTCCCGTTGGTCAGTACTAGGTCGAGAACTGCCCTGTCTCTGGTGGGATCAAGCACAAGCTGTCTGAGACCCACGTCCTGAAGGGAATACAAGATGCCTCTGCTTCTGGCTAAAGCAGCTGCCTGGGTGGTCCAATCCACATCTGGAATATTGAAATCCCCAGCAGCAGAACTTTCACCTTTTTATGCCATCTCGTGGATCTCATCCACTAGCTCCCTGTCCACTTCCTCCCCCTGTGATGGGGGCCCGTAGATCACCCTTGTGAATACTGATGCACCATTGCCTGGATCAAAGGTGACCTACAGTGCCTTGGCCTCCCCCTACACCTATGTCACCTTTATACCCTCTCTGATGTACAAGGACACCCCCTCCTTTTCTGCCCTCCCTATCTCTCAAAACAGAGCATAACCTGGTACATTTGTGTCCTACCCATGATTTCCAGTGTACCATGTCTCAGTTATTGCTACTATGTCCAGGTCTGCATCTGTTATTAAGGCCTCCAGGTATGGGATTTTATTTCCCAGGCTGCAGGCACTGGTTACCATGGCCTTCCATGTTTTGCTTCCTATCCTCCCTCTTTCCCAGTTTTCCCTCTCCTGCTGATGATCCCAAAGGAAGAAAGGGGGGTCTGGGGGTCATCAGTTCAGATGACCTAAAGATGTCTAAGCAGAGTACAAAGGCTACAGAGAGAGCCAGTGGCATGCTGGGGTGCATAGGCAGAGTTATTACTAGCAGAAGGTGGGAGGTGGCGATGACATTGTATAAAACATTAGTGAGGCCTCACCTAGAGTACTATGTGCAATTCTGGAGGCCACACCTTCAGAAAGGATATTGACAGGGTGGAGACGGTCCCGAGAAGGGTGACAAAGATGGTTCAGGACTTGCACCAGAAAACATATGAGGAGAGATTAAAGGACCTCAGTATGTACTCACTGGAGGAGAGGTGGGATCAAGGTGATATGACAGAAATGTTCAAGTACCTTATGGGCATAAACAAGGTGCAAGGGAGCAACATCTTCCAATACAGGAGGAGTACAAGAATCGGGGGGGGGGGGGCATGATATGAAATTGGAAGGTGGCAGGTTAAGGGGAAATGTGAGGAAGTTTTTCTTCATGGAGAGGGCGGTGGACACATGGAATAGTCTGCCACAGGAGTTGGTGGGAGCGAGCACAGTTTTAAACATTCAAACATGCCTGGGAAATGGCATAAGTGAACCTTAGAGGTGGTAAGGAGTGGTGAAAAGATGTTGACCAGGTAGGGTCAGAGGCTGCAAAAAAGCACAGGGCTTATGGGCAGACTAGATGGGTCTAGCGGTCCTAAATCTGCTGACAGTTTCTATGTTTCTATCAATAAACTGCACTGGTTCAGCAGTTGTTCTGAGTGATTTAAAATCCCATTTAAGCTGAAAATAGAAAACAAGGCCGCTAGTAGTAGCAAACAAACTGAGACCACATGGTATTTTGGGCCTCAGTTGTACAATTCTATACTTCACCCCACAACAATACCAATTTTTTGAGTGACATGACATGACATGACTGAGACAGCAGTGCTTACAGTCATCACCCTAACTTTAGGGTTGCTTTTTGGCAAACAAAATAAAAAATTACATTATCAATTGGAATAGCAAAGAAAGATAGGACACATGGAATCAAGGCAAAAAACAGTTTAAGCAAAAGCACATAAACATTACAAAGACCATATTCACAGTGTGTTCACCCATGTTCCAAGTTAGCTGCCCCAAACTGCAGCATGTACATATTGTACACTGCATGTGTGTGAATGGGCAAATAGAAAATACCTTTTGCCTGAATAATCCGACTGCCCACAATAGCCGCAGGTACTAAAAGTGGCTTTGACTGTACCACAAAGACATCTATAACCCCTAAGTGGTGCTATCCCAAGGGCTACTACCCCTGCCTGCATGACCAGTTGCAGGTTAAGGGGCTTGGGTATGGAAAACGGGTGCCTCCACCCAGTGGACAGGGTTATTGGTAGTGTAGCTGACCTGGGTACAGCCCTCTGGGACACTGTAACCCACCTCTTTCCCCCTCTAGTGGTCTAAGCAATGTACAACAGACACAGTTACAATAACCCCTAATCAGCATACAAATCCCCACTCAGTTTGCACTTACCATCAGGGCTGGTTCCACCAGTCCGACCCTGGAGACCCCCAGTAAAATAAGGTTAGACACAACAGGTAACAACAGTACAGTGCTTCTGGTACAAAATGGAACCACAGTCAGGTAAAATGCAAAAAGAATTAGATCTGATTATCCAGGGGGAATGAACAAAGGAGGGGCGTAATTAGCCTGATTAGTTCTGCAACTGATTCAATCAGGCAATCATGCATGCACTTTGTTGTCCCTTCACAGTCACACACTCTGGGTACCCAGTTGGAACAAAGGTGGACTAGCCTAATTCATTGCCCAGGGTAGGCTGGCATTGCAGCTGGTTGGGGTCCTGTGATAGAAACATAGAAACATAGAATTTGACAGCAGATAAGGACCACTTGGCCCACCTAGTCTTCCCATTTTCCTACCCAACAGATAAGCTGCAGAACCTAGTTAACCAACAGCTTACTTCCTCCTACCCCCCACTAGGACTGTCTTATGTGTGTCCCATGCATTCTTGAATTCTCTCACTGTTTTCAACTCCACGACCTCCTCAGGGAGGCTGTTCCATGCATCAACAACCCTCTCTGTGAAAAAATACTTCGTCTCATTACCTCTGAGCTGTCCCCCTCTATCTTCAAATTGTGCCCCCTTGTTCTTGCACATCTATTTTTCTGAAAGATACTACCCTCTTGGACTCTGTTGATTCCCTTGAGGTACTTGACTGTTTCTATCATGCCCCCCCTCTTTCCTCAAGGGTATACATATTAAACTCCTTTAGTCTTTCTTCGTATGTCTTCTTGTGCAGACCCTGCACCATTTTGGTTGCCCTCCTCTGGACAGCCTCCACTCTGTATATGTCTTTGTAGAGATGGGGTCTCCAGAACTCTACACAGTACTCCAGATGGGGTCTCACCAACTGTCTGTACAGAGGGATAACAACTTCCTGTTTTCTACTATTGATGCCTCTCCCTGTGCATCCCAGTATCCCTCCAGCCTTCCTTACCACCTTCTCACATTGCTTGCCAACCTTTGGGTCATCTGATATAATTACCCCCAGGTCCCTTTCCATTTTTACTGTTGTCAGTATCTCACCTCCCATTGTGTACTCTTCCCCTGGGTTTTTGTTTCCCAGGTGCATTACCTTGCACTTCTTTGCATTGAATCTGAGCTGCCATACATTTGACCATTCCTCCAACCTTGCCAAGTCCCTTCTTGCCCTTTCCACTCCATCTTGTGCATCAACCCTGTTACAGATCTTTGTGTCGTCTGCAAAGAGACATGCTTTTCCTTCCAGTTCCTCTGCAATGTCACTTACAAAGACATTAAAAAGGACTGGTCCCAGTACTGAACCCTGCGGTATCCCACTAGTAACCCTCCTTTTTTCACTGCAGTCTCCGTTTACTACTACCCTTGCATCCTGTTTAGCCAATGTTTTATCCAGGCTACCACCTCGGGACCCACTCCAAGGCTGGCTAACTTGTGTATTAATCTTTTGTGTGACTTTATCAAATGTCTTGCTAAAATCTAGGTAAGCCATGTCCACAGCCCCTCCCTGGTCTACTACTTTGGTCACCCAGTCATAGAAATCTATTAGATACGTCTGGCACGACCTTCCCATCGTGAATCCATGCTGTCTTGGGTCCTGTGCCCCACTGACCTCTAGGTACTGAACAATTCTTTCCTTCAGAAGTGATTCCATCATTTTCCCTACCACGCTATGGAAAGAAGAAACATGCACAACTACACACAATTTGTAATCTGAAGCCTGGAGGCTCAGTTTGTGATAAGGAAACAACAAAGGAATCAGATGGCAACACACTTGATTTAGCTGATGTTGCAGGGAGCTACCCTGGGGTTTACTCACGCTACCCAATATGAGACATAGGAGGGATGAGATGGACACTGCAGGTTAACAAGCTGGTATTCCAGGAGAAACAGGGCCCACACAAATCACCAAGTTGTCATTCCTGTTTGAGATGGTAGAGCAGGGAGCTGATCCCTGGGCTAGTCTCTCTTCGATGGTGATCTCTGCACCTGGAGTAGCTGGCTGTGCCAAAGTGGCAGGGCCCAGGCCGGGTGAACAGTTCATATTCAGTCCGGTAAATGCTGGATGCAGCTTCCAGCAAGTGTGACACAATTAGGCAGTGGGGAACCAAATCATTACCCACTAACAGCATTCGGCACACTTATAGCAAAAGAAAACACAATACCACAGGTCAGATGACTGTCCGGTTGCAATTTCAGCTTTCCTAAGTAAAATAGTGATCTCTGTGGTGATTCAGACATCCTGACAGGCCGGTTGCATACAGCAAACCTTCGGTCTTCTTCAGACAATGGTATGGTCACAATTCGGTGGCTTTTGTCACAATTGGTTCAGATACAGTCCAGTTATTTAAGCACTCTCTAAGAATCCCTTTTGAGGGACAGCAGACAGACAGGCCAAACTTAGCCTTTCCACCAGTTTCCCGCATGACTACGTAGGAGCAGCTGCTTGAATGTCTGGAGCTGTTCTCTCTCTCAACTCCAATCTCAGATTGACTCAACTCGCTGTACCCATTAATCAGGGCACAATGAAATGGCTCGGAGATGTGGTATGGGTTAAAGCTTCTCTAATCTTTCCATGTGGGAGAGCTGAAGGCAGGCAGGCCAGACTCAACCTTCCTGCCAAGTCCGCATGCTACCCTGCAGAGCAGCAGCTCATGGAGCTGGAGTTGCTCAGTCTTCCAGCTCCAACTCACTTCTGCCTCATTGCTACAGGCAGCTTGGGGATTTTCCTCTGATCTAAATGGTGTGGTTTATTGATTCATCTGTCTGTCACAGCAAGGGCTCCCCTTCCAGGTCCATTTAGGCACCAAAGTGGAAAAACTACAATACCCACAGAAATTCACTCCCACAAGGCCCCTGGGGGCAGGCTCCATTGTAGGGCCCCCAAAGGTACAAATTGGTCCACAATGGCAGTCCAGAACCAAGATGGTGGTGATTTACAGAACTTTCTATGCTGCAAAGAAGGCAGGTTAGACAAACTACAATATCATTACTATTGTAATAGATAATCAGCAAATAAGTACAGTTTCTAACAGGGCACCCTCTGTGCAATTAGTGATGGCAGAACGGGGCAATTATCTGGCAGCCCAGGAGGGACTCGAGCTTAGAAACACTCACCCCCCCCACCCAGATTAATTATACACTGTGATATGACAGCTCTTAAAGTGACAGAACACAGAGGCTATAAAGGCACTCTCATGCAAATACTTTTAAATAGTTAAGACACAGGACCCCAGCCTGGCAGTGGGTATCTAGGCACACCCAAGGAAGACTTTCAGAAAACCTCATTTGTAGGGAGGTTACACATCATTTTTTATGGAAAGGAAATGTATGGTGGCATTCACTTTATGCTATGTATCTGCTCATATAGCATATTGTTAAAAAGCAGCAGACACCATATTTGGCTCTAGCCAGGCAACCCATAATATGGAGTTGCCTGCCCTAGGAGCTATTTTAGCCATGTTTTGGCTTTTGTTGTGATTTCTAAAAAAAGTTATTAGGTCTGTAAAGCCTGGCTCATAACTACTGTGTACAAGTTAAGCAGCCACCGAATGCTGCAGCCCCAACCCTAAAAATACCATAATTATGACATGAGGTAGGGAAAAGGGATGCAGGCGCTCTATGAAGAATGTAACAGGATCGGAGAAAAGGGCCACCTAAATGTACTCAGATTATCTCTGCTGGCAGGTATACATGTATGGGGCTATACATTATTCCAATACATGTACACCTGCCAGGAAAGACAATCTAAGTACATTTAGGCAGCCTCCCCTTCCCAATCCTATTTTACATTCTTCATAGAGCACATGCAGCCCTGTTCCATACTTCATGTCATAATTATGCTATTTTTAGGACAGGGGCTGCAGTGCTCAGTGGCTGCTTGGTTTGTACATGGAAGTTATGAGCTGGGCTTTACAGAGCTAATAACTTTTTTAGAAATCACAAAAATATGGAAATATAGCTAAAACAGGTCCTTGGGCAGGCAACTACATTGTATAGGATACCTTCCAGGATCATGGCAGATGCTCTTTCTTTAAATGCCATCATAATGCATTGCTCATGGTCAGGCATCTGGCAGTTGGGATTCAAGGTCAAAAAGTGTGAGGTCATGCCCTTGGCAGCCAAGAACCCAAGGGCCAGCTACTGGCTGAGGGGGGTGGGGTACAGGTGACCATCTCAGAGGAGGAAAAGGACCTTGAAGTGTTGTTCAGGGGTGACATGAAGCACTCTGTGCAATGTTATAAGGCAGCAGCCAAAGCTAATAAAATGCTGGGCTGCATCGCCAGAGGAATCACCTCAAGACAGGAAGAAGTTATTCTGCCACTTTACAGGTCTCTAGTGAGACCACACCTGGAGTACTGTGTACAGTTCTGGTGCCCTTATCTAAAGGAGGATGTCAGTCTACTGGAGGGGTCCAGCAGAGGACAACCAAGATGATCCAAGGCATGGGGGACAAAACATATGAAGAAAGGCTGAGGGAACTCAACATGTACTCCCTGGAGGACAGTAGAGAGGGGACATGACTGAAACCTTCACATACCTCAAAGGCATAAACGGAGTTTGAATGGAGGGTATTTTCAGTATAAGAAAGGAGGGTCCTACAAGGGGGAATAGCCTGAAGCTGGTGGGGGGAGTGGATTTAAGAAGGAGATGAGGAGACACTTTTTCACAGAAAGGGTAGTAAGGGGATGAAATGAGCTGCCAGAGGAGGTGGTAGTGACGAATACAGTAGGCAGCTTCAGGTGGGGGGCAGGGTGAAAAGAAAATCAGACTGGAAGATTCAGATCTGGGATCTTTGGGGTGGATGACTCCTGGAGGAGTAAAGGAGATGGTGCAGCTCCAGGGATCTGAAGGAGCTGTACATTCATGCAGACCAGACAGACCACTATGGCCTGTTTCTGCTGGTAATTTCATATGTTTGTATGGTTTATCAAACAAGTGGGGCTTTAAAGATAATTTCTGAACTCCATTGGTAACCCTTTTTTATGGAGTTGCTCATCTAAGGATGTCTGCTTGTACAGAGTCTCTTATTTTGCCTGCCCTCTCCCTCCCCTCCCCATTTTATTTTAAAGTGGTACTTCCATTTAACTAGTCAGTGATTTCTCTGTATAGTTTTGCAGTTGTAAACATTTCATGTTATGGTGGGGGGGAGGATTTGCAGTAGTTTTGAAATTTTGTTTATTTTTTGAAGTTTGATATGTGGTCCCTTTAATTTAAGAAATGTATTTGCCATGTCATGCGAGTAAAACAACCAGTTGAACAGCAACAGTTGTATGTGTAAGAGGCGGATGGGTCAGCTTTGTTGAGATGTCACATTTACTTTTACTAATCTGCTTTTACTTTATTATAAATACTGTAAATAGTTAGACAAACTCAATCCATTTTGCATGTTGCTTTTGTTACAATGTCATATGGCTAGCTGTTACTGCAGTGGCAGTCGAATTACCTGCTGTCAGTAAGTTAAAAAAACTATGTTTGGTGCCCTCACTGCTGTAAGTACTGTACAATAACCGTGAAAGGCTGCTATGACAACAGTAAAACAATGTATTAGATTACGCTTGACCAAAATAAGACCCTCTCAGGAGCTGTACAAACGGAAATTTCGATTGACTCCTATCATCTACAGAATTTATAGTCTTGTTGGGTAAACAATGAGATGGATTGTGCTGGGCACCAACAGCCCTGTATCTCTCCTTTCTATTGAATTTGCCTATGTAATCAGGCAGCTGTATGTAGTCTCAAGCCTATCCTGCCTTGCTCATCCAATGTCTGTTCCACTTTGCTGGAGAATTTGCAATAGTGTCTCTGTGCTGTTTATTCCTGTAGCTTTTTGAACAACCTACTCACTTTACTGACTTTTATTCATTCTACTATTGTTCTGTACTCTTGCTGTAGTTCCTCCTTTGTACCCCTCACCCGGATCCCACCTGGGAAATGACCCTCAGCTCAGTGTGCATTTCCCTGTTACCAACTTTTAAATGAATTATTAATGTTTTCCTAATCTGGCCAGAGTGATTAATTCTGTTCTTTTTTCAGTATTACAGGAATATGGGTGTTATTGTACAAAAATGAAGAGCTAAAGCCAAAGACAGGTGTATACCTACATTCCAACAGTACTGAACAAAATCAGAAAGGATCTTTATGGCCACATTTAAAAAACACATTTTTGCCATACATAGAACATGTTGTTTTCTGTGCGAGTATTAGGAATACTGAGACTAAGAGTTTCTAAATACTGTTTTATAAGCACGTTGATGATTATGAGTTTTTTTCTGCAAATTGACATGCTTACAAAATCATATTTAGAAACTCCTAGTCTCGGTATTCCAAATACCCATACAGAAAATATTATGTTTTATATATGGCAAAATTATATTTTAAACATTTTTTTAGGACAGTATAAAGGAGTGGGAAAATTAATGATGTATTTATGGATAATATACTCTCAATAAAACAGTTGCATGTACTGTAGGCTTTATTTACTGCCCAAATATCTCTCCTTGAACCATCGATTTATTGCCTATACAGTATTTTGCCCATTCCTTTTCACAGACCTCTCCTCAGATTTCACTTTGACCCCTACTATTCTTGCCCCCTAGGCTTTAGTCCCAAGCAGCTGATTTCTACTGCTCTAGACCTTCTGTTCTAAACTTGCATAATTTTGCAACCTTTCTCTATCTTCATGGTGCTTTGTTTTTATTGTTAACATATTAATACACTTTCATAAAACCAAACAGCATATAAGGTGTTCTACCTTGAGAAGTAAATAGATTCATGCACAGTGATGGTCTAGTACTGTACTATACCAGACCGTCGCTATGTGTGAATGATGGTCTAGTAGAGAACTATTCACAGCTTTAGGTGCCCATACATACTGTTACTATTGCAGGCCTATTCAGTCTCTGTTGATATCCATCCCCCATATGGCATTGTGTTGAAGAGTTGCACCATATGTTGTAGGATCGGAACCTGACCGCAAGGGCCAATGTTGCAAACACAGTGGCTTAAAGTTACCATGTGCCTGTCTATGCAGTACTTTATCAGCTGGTTTATAAAGAGGGACTGAAGGTAAACACTCCTATTCCAATATATTGCTCAATCCTTTGTGTCACAGTAGGCATTCATTACTACGCAAACACCAAGGTGCTCTTCCAGCTCCCATTTCCCACATGGTGATTTTCTTTTAATGCTTTTTTTTTTTTTTTTTTTTAAATATAGCATGCTTTTCCCTTGGGTACCACAAAGCCATTTTTCTTCCTTCCTGATCGCCCATCCCCCACCATCCCAGGGACCTGGGGGAACATCCCCACATAGACATACACCCTGTGGTGGGGTCCATGGTGGGAGGTCCATTCTCCTCACCACCGAATCACAGTCCAGAAATCCTTCAGGCCTTGTGGGGGATGTGAGAGTCAGGAAATCTTCCTACGGCTAGCTTGGATATTTCTGCTTTCTGACCCCATCCTCCTCCTCCTCAATGTCAGGCCTAGCCCTGAAGTGGCTTTGCATACTCTAGTGTGCCTCTGCAGGAGAGACAATCTCCCTGTCCCACCACAGGGGTTGCTAGAGAGGTGGGACCGGATGCCATCCCTCCTTGGCTGGGAGCAATGAAGCACCTACCCAGCCCTTAGGGTCACCTGACTGACTTCCCAGGCTCACTTCTGAAACCAGATCACTAATATGAAAGCATGCAGTGCTACCCACTGGGCCATTGGTCAGCCCTAATACTGACTATGTGCTTGAATCCATTCACTATTGAACATATCTTTGCTTTCCATTATGATTATTGCTGCCTCCATCTTTTGCCATTTCTAGCCAACTGTATTGATTATATTTTTAGCACAAGTGCAAGTTGCAATAGCCTGGTCACCCAGTACCTTGCTTGCACTACCTACTAGGAGGTATGCCTCCATTCGCCTGTACTTGTTCTACTAATCTGTCATCATTTTATCTCTCGACTTTTGGTGTATTTCGTATCCCCTTTGTGACCCCCCTTTCCCTGGGTAACACCTGGAATTCAGTCATGGCTCAGTGTGCATCTCTGCAGGTCACCAATTTCCAAATAAATATATTTTCTCACTCTTTCATAAATTTTAAATATGGCAGAAAGGTGCAAATTTTACTGTACATAAAACACAACTGCCTCATATGGAAAGATAGTTATTTTGTGTGTGTGTGTGGGGGGGTGGGTATTTACATTACAAACCCAATATTGTAAAGCTGTTTTGCCAGTTTGAAGGACAGATTCATTTTAAATATAAGAGCCCTTCTAAGTACAAATGAAAAAACACAAAAATATTTTTTTTTCTGTGTATTTTGATCAAACATCTAATTGAGTAATTCAATATCCAACAAACTGTCAGGAACAGCAACGTTGCACAAGAAGTGCCTATACTGTAGGTGCTATAGGTGCTCTACAGAAGTGTACCCTTTCCAGAGTCTATTAGATAGCAAGTTAGGCCATTAAATATTTATTTATTCCAAATGTGTTGACTGTGAGAGGCACACTGAGCTGGAGCTTATTTCCAAGAGTGACCGGGGGTTACAAAGGATGTGAAAAGCAGAGCATACAAGGGCCAAATTTCTGACAGGTAGAACAAAAAGAAATGCAGAAAATAGGGTAGCAAATACAGTAGCCTCTCGCTGTAACGAACACATTTGCTGTTCATTACAGCTTCTCATTTGTTATAGTGAGGGACGCTAATATGGAACGTGATGCAGGGGCAAGTTTGTGAGTTAAGTGTGCATTCTAATTTGGCATTGCTTCAGGAACGGGACAATGTGAAAAGTATTTTTGTTTTTGTGCTTGGTGAGACTTTTGTGTGTTTTTTAACTTGCTTTGTGCACTGCAGTTACACAGTACATTAGTTTAAACCAGAGTCAGAATTTCATTCCTTTTAATTCCTGGCAAACAAAAAAGCAAACAATTAAACAAATCGGTCATCTTCGTCTGTTTCTCTCTTAGCAGCAGCCACGTCCTTGGCAAATGACACAAGTTGTCTCAGCTGGGTAATCCTTATGAGCTCTGCTTCTTGGCTCAAGAACCATGCCAGCTCAGTCTCCAAACCTTTAATAGCTTCACTGTTTGTCAGGGGTGGCAGAGGAAGCTCACAGCCTTCATCCTCTCCTCCCTCTATTTCCTCAGTCTGTTGGTTTAGCACCGCTGAAATAATCTTGGAGTCCAACAGCTGCTCATGAGTCTCAGCAGTGTTGTCTCCTGTCAGCCACTTCTCTATAATAGCCTCCAAATTACTGGAATTAATCAGTTTCAGGTCAGAAGCCATCTGTGCAATTTCCCCAGTATCATCTTGAGTAAACTGACCGTGCAGTGTCGGTTCTACAGCGAAGACCATCACAGTGACATTGTCGGCAGTTGCTGTGATAGTTTCCACTATCAGACGCTGGTGTCGGGGAGGTGTTTGCCTCCATCCCCAAACTAACTCTGGCTGGAGTTAGCAATCTAAAGTATGGGGGTGTGGGGGGCAGCCCCCCCCCACAGAAACATTTGTTCCTGAGCAACAGCACAACACCAGTTGGTGCTGTTGTGCTGTCACTGTGCCATAGGTCAACAAGAAATTTGTCACTGCGGCATAGTGGAACCATCATCATGGTCCATCTGATCATCAGGGGTAATGTCTTCCTCAAAAAACAGGTCCCAGTGTTGACGACCAACAGTGTGCTGTAGTGCTTTCTGTCACACTATCCCATGCTTCTCCAGTCAAGTGTGCCGTAGTTTTTAAATGTAATGACTTTATGAAATCAGTGACCTGGGTTCTGGTATCCATGGCAACAAAGTCACACAAGAGTCGCTTCCTGTAAAGCTTTTTGAAGTTTGCTGTGATGACCCCATCCTGAGGCTATACATGAGAAGTCCTGTTCTTAGGCAAAAAGAGAACTCTGATTTTTGCCATCTCATAATCGCAATTCAGTCTTGGAGGGTGTGTGTGTGCAGGTCTATTAGGAATTGAGCTTTTGGCAACAGTTTGCAAGGAATGATGATATGAAACTTTCAAAAAACCTCCCACAGAAAATGTTTGCCATCATCAAATCATTTCTGCTGTGGCTGTATTGCACAGATGATTACTTCATATTGACATGATGGAAACAATGGGGGGGAGGTGGGGTGTATATTAGCCAGTGCAGAGGGGTTTAATTTTGCGTGTGCCTGTGGCATCAACACAGAACAGGAATGTGACACAGTCTTTACTGACCTTAAAACCTTTGTTGGCATTGATCTCAGCACATCTGGTTAGTGTGATTTCAGGCAGGCACAGCTAGTTAAAGCCCGTTTTATCAGTGTTATAAACCAGTTCTGCTCAGTAACCCCCATCTACTAAAATTTGCTTTAATTTTGATAGAAACTCAACAGCAGTGGCATCATCACAGGAGCGTTGCTCTCCTGTAATACACTCTCTGTGAATGCGATGTCATCTGTGGAAGACCCTGAAAAAGAAAAAGACAGAGACAAATTGATGCACTGGGTAACACTTCAACCTTTGACCCCATAGGTTTTACACCTCCAAATATAAGCTGTTACATTGGAAAAGTCAATAGAGGAGTGGAATCAATAGTAAAAAATAATAACACATGAAAGATGCATCATAATCTAAAGAAAGGGAAGCATTGAAGTCCCTGGCAAAGGACAAAACTATAATCATCAAACCAGCAGACAAAGGTGGAACAATAGTTACACAAAATTACATAGATTACCAAGGGGAGTGCTTAAGATAGCTGAATGACAGGGACACCTATGAGAAGGTGACAGGCATCCCATTTAGTATTCTGAAGGAAAATATAAGAGAGATCATCACAGAAGCAGCAGATAGAAAAATAATTGAAGAGTGGATAAAAATAGAGCTAATAAATGAGCATCATAAAATTCAGCTCTTTTATTGCCTACCTAAAATACACAAAGATGACAAGAAACCACCTGGGAGACCTATAATTTCAGGCATCAAATCAATCACAGTACCATTATCCACGTTTGTGGATCATTATTGCAAACAGTTAGTACCTCAAATACCGTCTTATATTTCGGATCGCAAACACTTCATTCAAATAATAGAGGAAATGAATCAGGACTGCAATATGGAAGCATATATTCTAGTAACCCTGGATGTTAAGAACTTATATACTTCCATACCTCATCAGGAAGGGCTGGTTGCCTTAAAAAATACACTTGAAAGGAGGGAATAGAACAAACCAGATCTGGAATTTTTACTGACTTTGACTGAATTTGTATTAAAAAACAACTATTTAAAATTTGAAGAAAACAGCTTCTGACAACTAACATGGACTGCAATGGGTGCAGCCTTAGCACCAACATATGTAAAGTTGTTCATGTCAGACTTTGAAAATAAGTATATATACCCAGATCAAGATGAATATAAAAATCATCTGAAACTTTATAAATGTTTTATAAATGATATGAATTTTCTGGGATGACACAGAGGAAAGATTACAAGATTTGTTTGAATATTTAAATAATGTAACACCATACTTAGGATTCACCCTTAACTATCAGAATATTGAAATTCCATATCTAGACCTGCTGCTAATAAAGGAAGGATCTAAAATTGTCACTGATTTATATCATAAGGACTCATATAAAAACACTGTCTTACATGTGAATAGTTTTCACCCTAAACAATTGAAAGACAGCATTCCATATAGCCAGATGCTGAGGGTAAAACAAAATAGTGGAACAGATGACAAATGCAAGAAAAATATGGAGGATATGAAATACAGATGTGAACAAAGGGGATATACAAGTGATACTTTAACATCAGCAGAAACACACTGTAACAACAAATCACGACAGGAAATTCCTGTTTGTTTCCTGCACTGTTTTGTCCTCACTGTGACGAGGTACCTTTGTAAATGAGCCTCTGGCTCAAAGGTTGTTAAACTGATGTTCTAATAAATAAATAAATAAATAAATAAACAAGACACATGAAATGAGAGGGACAAAGGTAAAACAATAATGTCCATGCAGTATTCATAATCTTTTGGCAAAATAAAAAGTGTTATTCTGCAAAATTGGAATGTGTTACAGACAACAGATCATGGTAACAATATTTTTATGAAAAGCCTTGGGTGACAGCAAAAAAAAACACCGCAATTAAAAAGAGATTGCTAAGAACCCAACACTGGATGCTACCCCCAACCCCTTCCACATGGTTACAAAGGGATGTTTACTAGGCAGGTTTACTAGGTTGATTCAGACAAAAGTAGGCCAAGGCCCATCGGGATTGTCCCCCACCTTGTGGGTCATTTCATTTGAGGCAGGTTCTCCTCAAGTCACATATCAAGGCCATTTTTAGACTTTTTTATATAGTCATAATCTACTAATTCTTGGGGGAGGGAGTTCCAAAGTTTTGCAGATCTTAATGTAAAATAATTATCCCTTTTGTTAGTTCTTGCATTCATGATCATAATTTGCCTGTTATGATGCTTTGGTACTATACGTCTATTAGAAAATATAAGTCCATGTTGGGACATGTGTTTAGGGGGATTTAAGTAATTTATACAACTATAGAATGTCTCCCCTAGTGCTTCGTTGATGTAATGAGTGAAATCCTGTTTCCTGGAGTCTCTGCGAATAATCAAGTGACTTAAGATGAGGGACCATTTTGGTTGCGCATCTTTGTACTATTTCCAGGCTTGAGATATCACTTTTTAAATACGGATTCCAAAAATGTTGTCCATAATCCATATATGGTCTTACATAGGTCTGATAAATTGGTATTATACATTGTTCTGTTCTAGTAACAGAGGTGCTCTTAATTTTCTTGAGTAATCCATTAGCCATGTGGGTAACTTTTGCATAATGATCTGATGGAGAGTTTGTTATTAACCAGAATTTCCAGGTCTCTTTCTCATTCTGATTTTTTAGGGTAGTATTATTGAGGTGATCATTTTGTTGGGGGTTATTTCATCCAAAGTGCAGAACTGCACATTTTTATGTTGGCGTGCTTGCGCAGCCAACATCTTGCGGCAGCAGGGATTTGGAGGCGCGGTCACTGTTGGACGAATGCAGGGCACGCACCAGTAGGTGTGTCCCGCATTCGCCAATCAGCCAGCAGCAGGGGCTGACACCCTGCCTGGCTAATGAGGTGAAGAGATCTAACAAAAGGTCTGCTGCAATGAGAGCGAAGCTCTCATGAAGCATGATCACAGCACACCTCTCCCTACGTACAGGCAACATGGTGGCAGTGACTGCCACTGTTGCCTGTCAATCCCCCTTCCTTTGTTGCATGCCAACAGGGGTGCCCAGTCCCCATCAGCATCATGTAAAAGCCCCCCTTTTTTTGATTGCCATGGGGGTGCCCAATCCCCCTCGGCATCATGCGTCCCCCCCCAATAGTTTCTCTTTGCTGGCAGGGGTGCTTAATCCCCATCGGCATGTATCCCTCCCTCCTTCCCTCCTCTTGAACTTTGTCAACAGGGGAGTCCACTCCCAATCAGCATAATGTGGTCCCCCTTCCATTTTGATTGCCGAGGGGGTGCCCAATCCCCCTCTGCTCCTGTGGCTTCCCCCTTTCCTTGTTTGCCGATGGGGGTGCCCAATCCCCCATCAGCTAAAGCACCCACCCACCCACACACACACAGGTGGCATGCTGGGATCCCACCCCAGCATGCCAAAGCACCTATTAAAAATGAAAACGGTCCCCTGATGTCTTTTATTTTTTTCTTCCTGTAAAGAAGGAAACGGTCCCTCAGTGCTCTCCCTGGCACCCCTCCCACAACCTGCACCCACCCACTGTGCACCCTGCCTCCCCACACCCCTCACCCCATACTACCTCCAGAGTCCGCACGGCGATCTTCAGTGGACCGGGAACTCATCTGCACTCTTCAAAGCCGACTGCGAACTGAGGAAATGCTGGTAAGCTGTATAATGGAATGAATAGGATTTTTTCAACTTTGCTGCATATCCCTGGCATTTTTTTGGAATTTTGGCACCAAATTTTCAACATGGGGTTTTTGGGACCCCTCCTCATGAATTCTGTCACTGTCATGGCGTAAATCGGCCTCGAAAGGTGATTTCGCAGTCACTGTGAGGAATCACCTTTTAGGACTGATTAACAAAATGACAGTGCCAGTGTTCATGAGGTGGCCTCTCAAAAAGCCTATGTTGCAAATTTGGTGGAAAAAATCCAAAAAATGACTGTTTTACGAGCGTGCATTGTGCAATTGCTACACAGGCTTGTAACTTCGCGAATTCACAATATATTCTAATGCCAGATTTTCAACATTGTCATTTTTGTACACTTCCTCGTGAACAGTACAGCTGTCATTTTCCACATCCTGCCCAAAATGTGTTTCCACACTTCCAGCGCACAATAGCGCGGTCGCTGTGGGAAATCAGTGTTCTGGCCAGATTATGAAAATGACAGTGACATATTTCATGAGCAGAGGTTCTAAAATGCCTATGTTGAACATTTGGTGACGATACTCCACAAAATGACTGTGTTACGAGCGTGCATTGGCAGATTGCAAGCATGCTCGTACCGTCGTGCATTTGTAATATTTTCACTCTGGATTTTCACCATTTTCATTTTTCCACACCTCTTGATGGACAGTACAGCTGTCATTCCACATATCCTGCCCAAAATGTGTTTTCGCACTTCCGGCGCAGAATAGTGCGGTCGTTGTGCGAAATCACTTTTTGGGACAGTTTGAGGAAATAATACTGACACTGTACATGAGCAGAGGTGCTAAAATGCCTATGTTGAATATTTGGTGCTGAACACCCATAAAATGACTGTGTTCCAAGTGTGTGTTGCACATTTCCCATGCACCCTTGTAAATTTGCTATATTTACATGCCACATTTTCAACACTGGCATTTTTTTACACCTCCTTATGAACTGTACAGCTGTCATTTTTCACATCCTGCCCAAAATGTTTTCCTGCACTGCACTACCAAAGCCAATGCCAGCGCGACAACATTCGGCATTGACAAATGCTTGTTCAACATTGAACTGCATTAAGTTTGCTTCTGCCCAAAGTTCAATGGATTTTAGATCCAAGGTTAGGGCTGCTGTATGTTAAGGACTGTCTACCCTTCCACCCAGTTTTGTATCATCTGCAAATCTGGTTAAGATGTTCTGTGAATTAATCTGCATGTCACTTATAAAAATACTGAACAATTTTGGACCCAGTAGTGATCCCTGGAGCACTCCACTGGTGACTGAGTCTACCTTGGTAAAAAAAAAAAAAAAAAAAACATTGATTTTGACTCTCTGGGTCCTATTTAAGAGTCAAGAATGAATCCATCTAACTGAACATTTGGGAAACCCAAGTGATGAGAGCTTATTGACCAGTTTGCCATGTGGGACTTTGACAAAGGCCTGACTGAAATCCAAGAGAACAACATCCATAGGGATGCTGGTATCTAGTTCCTGGCTTACGTGGTTATGAAAATTAATCCAGTTTGATGTACAAGAATAATCTTGCCTGAAACCGTGCTGTGTCTGATCAGTGGTGTTTAACAATTCGGCTTCTTTTTCTAGGTAAGATTTGATGATCCTTTCCCATTATTTTGCTGATGACTGAAGTTAAACTAATAGGACGGTAATTTTGAGCATATGATGTGTTTCCCTTTTTAAATCTCAGGGTGATTGTGGCTTGCAGCCAATCAGATGTGATTTTATTTTCATTAATTGATTTATTAAAAATAACCAATAAGGGATACACCATCTCTTCCACTGTTTATATCAGGAATCTTGCATTATTGTCATCCAGTCCCGGGTTTCTGTCCTTCTTTAGAGTCTTCAAGGCAGAACCTACTTCCTCAGGTGTAATCCTATATTTTAGGCTAGGTCGGTCTTCTACTGAGTAAATGACTTTATGAAGGTCTGTTGCTGAAAAAAACTGAACAAAAGTGGTCATTGAAATGGTTTGCTATATCCATTTCAGTCGTAAGATAGAGAATACTGGATGGACAACTATGCACAACCAGTATGTTCTGCCACAGAGGGGTTCCGATTCCCTCCGACCTCGAAAGCGAAGCTCGAGAGGTCCATGGGAATCAGAACCCCGAGGTGAAAGAACACACAGGTTGTGTATAAAGTTGCTCATCCTGTATTTTTTATAGTGCATAGTAGTACTATGTGAAATGTGTGCTTTGTGTTTTTCTTCTCTCTTTTTCATAATGAAACTGACTTGAAAAGTCTCTAGAGGTTCCAGAATATTGCCACCACAGAATTAAATAGAGGAAAGCAACAATGTGCCAGGATTCCAAGTGGTTCTGCTGCAGTAGTGACATCACTACTGCAGCAGAACAACATAATGACATCACTACTGCAGCAGAACAAGCATATTCCAGGCATGGAATTTCATGCATAACAGCATTACACTATACACTATATAAAGAATAATATATGGGGTGGTGTGTGTAATGAGATTTTATACACACCAGAGTTGTGGGATGCTACATAAACCCCGAGGGCGAAGCCCGAGTGGTTTATAAACTGCATCCCACAATGAGGGTGTGTGTAAAATCTGAGTTTTACACACACTACCCCTTATTTTATTTTTTATAATTGCTGGCATGCGCTTTTTTGCCTCAGCAATCACAGAAAATAAAATGATTCACTTTAGGCAACCAGGGAGCAGTCAAAAGTCTTAGTGTTCTGTGGTCTGACAAGTTCTAGTACTCCGCTTATGTGAGGTAACAAGTGGAGAAAGTAACGGTAGCTGTGTGTATATTTTTTCTGTTTCCGGTATTCTTACTTACCGGCAAACAGCGGTTGCAGAGCTAAGGTGTTCTTCTGTGTGATGAGGAGAGACCCCCCAGCTCTCGTGTCTGGAGAAGGAAACTAGACGGTGTGTTCCTTTTCTGCTGGTTTTTGTTTGTGAGAATCTCTTTTTTATTTTCAAATACAAAGCGAAGAAAAAAAAACGCAGACAGCGAGCGGCATTGCTTCTCGGAAGAATGAACTGAACAGCACGTATTAAGGGAGCACTGTGACTGGCGCATGCTTGATCAGAGGGAAACCTGGCGCGGTTATAACGGCAAATTATAACCTGGTTTCCCTATGGGAAAAAGCACCTGTCAGTAATTATAGTGTTTTTACTGCTAATTATGGGACCAATAACTTTAGACTTAGATTTAATATTATTTAAATAAGAAAATAGTAATTTATGATTATTTTTTGAGTGGGCTAATCTAAATTTTAGGTTACTTTTGGATTTTTTTTAATCAGTTTTATGGTTGATACTGAGGTTTTATAGGTAGCATAAATTCCTGCTTTATTTATTGTTTGCTTGTTTTGAGTTTTGGAAAGAGATTTTGTTTTCTGTGGATTTGTGCCATTATGGATTTATTCATCCATGTGGGGATCTTACCCTTTTTGTTATATCTTTTTTTATTTGGGACATACAGTACTTTTTTCTAATTTGTGTATACTAGATTTGAATAGGATCCAGGCTTCCTCAACTGTGAGGTTCTGAAGGATAGTATTCCAATCTAGTTTGGCTAGGGATGCTCTAATCTTGTTAAAATCTGTCCTGTTACAGTGTTTGAAGGTTGAATTGTTCACCAGTGGCTTCAGTCTACACAATACATTAAACAGGATTATATTGTGGTCGCTGTTTCCAAGTGGGGCCAATATTTCTAGGCTGGATATTTTCCCTTCTATGTTTGTAATAATGAAGTCAAGGATGTTATTTGCTCTAGTTGGTTGCATAATGAGTTTGTCAAGTCCTATGTCAGTGAGGGTGGTGATCATTAATTTGCCATGTTGACTGGACCCCACTAATGTTTGGCAGTTGATATTTGGCATATTAAAATCCCTCAGAATGATGACATCTCCTTTTTTTTTTTATTTTAGTTGATTAACCAGGAATAGTACACTAAGCTGAAAGCTTTTTTACAGGTGCAACCTGGGAGCACAGGGAAGTTAAGTGACTTGCTCAGGGTCACTCAGTATGCAAGTGGAAGCTGTGGGATTCAAACTCAGGTCTGGTCTGATGGATGTCATCAGATTTGCAGCTCAGAGCCTTAAACCACTGTGCTATACTGCCTCCTCTTCCTTTATCTGCTAAATGCAAGATATAATACAGGAGTTGAGCAGTGTAGTTTAGATCAGCTTATGGGGGGGTCGACAGCAATTTCCCAGGCTGATTTGGGGTTGTCCCTCAGGTTGAATATTTACCCATATAGTTTCTATGGTGGATTCAAGTTGGATTTCATACAAGGGGATTTCTTGGTTTACATATATGCAAACCTCATCACCTGCCCTTTCTGATTGATCCTTGTGGTAGAGTTTGTACCCAGGTATGTCCTTCATCCAAGAAGAGTGTGGGTCCCACCATATTTCTGCTATGGCTATTCTATCTATTCCAAGGTCAACACATCTCGCTGTTAATTCTACCAGTTTAACTGTATTTAAAGATCTTGCATTAAGCGAGAGGATTTTACAATAACTGGGGTTACTGTTTAATGTGTCTATTGCTAAAGCATTGAGAACTTTCCCATTCTCTTCCTTGTTCAGCAGTTTAAATGACTCTCAATATGCAATAGAATACACCTTCCAAACATAGTGCTGCCTCTCCGACTAAGGTGCAGACCATCCCAGCACAACAGGGAGGGTGTGTCAGAAAATTCTTCCCAGTGGTTGATACAAGGAATATTTTATTTCATGAACCAATTTCTTAACCATTCATTAAATAGTTTTATTTTCCATGTTTTCTGATTGCTGGCTCTAGGCATAGGAAGGATGCGAGAGGATTTTTTCCATGTGGGAATTGCACACATTGTAATAATGGACTAAAAACTAAATTCCGTAAAAGCATGTGTCAAGATAAGAAATTTGAGCAAAGACACCTCGTTACCTGCAACACAGATTCTGTGGTGTACTGTATCATATGTCCCTGTTCACTGTATTACACAGGGCAAACAACCAGAGCGTTGAAACAGAATAACTGAACATAAGAGCTGTATAAGATGAGAGGATGAAAGGTCACCTCTGGCTAGACATTTTAAAACATATAAACATCAAGTTTCCACTTTAAAATTCTTTGGATTGGAAAGAATTACAGAACCAAAAAGAGGGGGCAATAGGGACATGATTTTGGACAGGAGAGAAGCATGGTGGATATACACTCTATAAACACATAAAAAACGATATGGACTGAATGAAAGTCTGGTGTGGTCTACATTTAAATAAAACAATTTTGAACTGGAAAGGTTTTCATGAGAGAATACGAGATTGATATTTTACATGACCTTTTGCATGTAAAGGTGGCCTTCCACCAAAGAAAAGGTTTAAGTAAATGAAAAATCACCTGAAACAAGAATATAAATTCCGTAGGGTTTGTTTAGCAGATAAGAATTAAGAGAGTTAAACATCGACCTTTTGCAGCAACATTTAACTTTCGATCTGAAGCAGGTTCAGAGTAAGAGAAATAACATACATATGGGAGTTTAAATACCCTAGTTGAGTGAATGTTTTGTTAATTCTCAAACCAATGGAAAATGGAATGAATATTAGAATTTATATTTATATCTATTTTAATAGATAAAATTGACCCTTTTTCAGATCGAGGTCAAAAATAAGAGTGAACAGAAATAAGTGAGTTAAAAGTTCCACATTTCGATAAAAGATTGGTTAAAAACATAATGTGGAGCAAAACCGGTCAGAAGAGTTACATCTTGATTACAAATAATAGATGGTGACCTTTTACAGTTATGATTGACCCCCCACTAAACCAGAGGCAAATGAATTTCAGAGGTCATAAATAGCCCTTCTATGTGAGCAGAATCATATAAATGAAGTAGGGGCATGTATTGGTTGAATGTCCCAACATTTGGAGAAGGAACTGGAAGTGAAACAATCAATGGTAAATTAAAAGTAGAAGGGGACCACCAAGATTAACCTTTTGGGTTAGTGGTGGTTTCCATTTGTGACCGGGCTGCAAAGGGTGCACGTCACAGCATGTGATGTAATCACACTTCTGCATATACATCTAGCAGCCTGACCCCTTCTACACCTTCATGAAGAAGGTTTCACATGCCGAAAAGGCATGGCGTGTTGAGTAATGGCGCTTTTAATGTTTTTTTTGGGACGTTGAGAAAGTAGAAGCCATACCTCTCATTCTGTTGGATGGACCGAAGGAAGTGAGTAAAAGAAATTATTTTTTAAACAAATTTATTATAAATATAGCAAACAAAGACTGCAAGGCCCTGAAAGATCTTTAAAGAGCTATTTAAAGTGTATTTCACATTCTTTTAGATGAGTCTCTTAAAGCAGTAGAAAACTTGGTGAAAACTGTGAAGTATAATTAAAATTCAGCATTCGGAGACACAGGTAGTAATCAGGAGGAGTTCATATATAACAAGGAACATATTTAACATACTAGAATCTTGAAATTTTATGATTTAAATATATGTCTCCACAGATTAAAAGAGAGGCATGGCTTCCTAAACACAAAAATGCTGAGAATTCTATTAGAATAAGATGGTTTGTTTCCACCTTCATGGAAATAAACATAAATTAAGGAAAAATTATGAATTAAGTATGAAAAAAAAAGTAAGGGATAAAGGTTAATATATTATGTTTATGTTATTGCAGTTACAAAATTAAGCAAACAGCAGCTCATTGAGTCTGATGCAGAGATGAAGGGGGTCCTGAAACATAACTTTATTTGGAAAGAAATAATGAGACCTTGAGAAGAAAATGAATACATTAAATCGAAAAAAAAAAATTAAAAACGATATACTGAAGAAATTTTGACATAGACAGTCTCTTTCTTTGGGTTGAGGACCACAACAACTTTTTAACTATACTCTGCTCAGTAACCCCCATCTACCAAAATTTGCTTTAATTTTGATAGAAACTCCATAGCAGTGGCATCATCACAGGAATGTTGTTCTCCTGTAACACATTCTCTGTGAATGTTAGGATCCTTATTTCACTGCTCAGAATGCAAGTGTAGGAAATCTGTGTGATTACACTCCCTTCTGAAGTTTGTGTCTGAGTCTGACTGCAGGTGCCAAAGAATATTCATCATTGTCCTGCTGCTCGACCTCCTGCTGGTCTGACAAAACTTTGTCCATGGACAGCTTCTCTGCCAGACCCCTTCTGTTCTTTCCTTGCCAAGCTTAAGCCCCCTATGGGGTCTAGTACCACAGACATGGAAATCCTGGACAGTAGGTGGCCAGCGCTGCCACAGTTGTCACCCCTCAACCTAAGCCCAGACCTTCCACTAGCAAGGTACGGCAAAGCTGCCCTCCAATTGGAATGTGAGCGCTTCCTGGATCTGGCTCTGATTGGGTCCTGTAGTCTGATTCGTTGTCCCTTTTAAGCCAAACTAAAACCTGCTTTTTTTTGTGTGTGTGTGAAATTTATCAAAAAAGCTGTAATCACCTATTTTGCCTGACCATTAAGATATTTAGCCTTGGGACTCAAGTGTTACATTTAGGGAAATTCCTGAGATGATATCCATTTCTGAAGCTTTGTGGTTGTGCCAGATTCTACTATGTGCTGCTGTTCACTGTATCCTACTGAAGAGTCTGCTAAGCTGTTATGAATGTTGTTTTGAGTATTTACTTGTACTTGTACTTCTACTTGTATTATTTGTCCACATTGTAAATATGTCAGTATGCACTTTACTACTGGCCCGGATTTAACCAGGTCCATCTCGTAAATGAGTTGCTCAACAATGTTCATCTGGATAAATAAAGATTCTGATTGATTGATTGAATGCCATGCCATCACGGGAACTGCCTGAGTCAGGCAGTGGAAGATTTATACTTTGATCCCTCACCATAAATCTCCCTTGCAAATGTTGCCTTTTCTCAGACAACTGATCCAGAAGCTGGGACCCTGCTAAACAGCTGTTAAGCAAACCACAACTGTGTGGCTTTGTCAATTTCAGACTTATCTGCACATTGGAGCTTCTTCTGCTTCAGTGCATCTGACTTGGTAGCCTCCTGTACAATATCCCACAGTCCACTCTCCTGTTTTTGCCAAGTGCAGATGGTAGATTTACTGTAGCCAGTTCCAGAAGTAATTTTCTCAAGACTTTCCCCTGCCTTCAGTCTGTCCAGAATTGCTAGTTTAGTCTCCATTGCATTGCTGGAATGGTTCATGTTGCCACCTGAAGACCTGTCAAAATGATATCCTTTCATAGCACCAGAACAGCTGACTGTCAGACGGGAACCAAACGGACCATTTGCTATTGCTGAGAATTCACTATAGCGAGGTTCACTGTAACGAGGAACTACTGTACATGTCTTAATCATAAAATTAACAAGGCATCAACATAACCAAATGAAACAAGTAAAAGTCCTAGAGAGGAAGATGGGACGATCAATATTATTTACGTGAACCAGTATGGTGCAGTTTGTATGCCAAGGAATACATTACACACAAAAATCAGTATGAATTAAACTCTTTCACATACATTTATAGCACATACCTATGTATATCTATCTTTTAAAAGCAGTATAATATTCACACAAACCAGTAAGTCTAATGCATAGACCAATATATTTGAGACACAAACCAACCTGTTATTTAACAAAACCAATACAGCCTGCATGAATGAGTGCATTACAAGTATGATGAGTTTTAATGTTTGACAAGTCATAGTCCTAAGAGACTCATTGAATATTATTGAAGAAGTAATACTCACTCATGAGCCAATTCCTTAGAATTCTTTGATGAAACCAGTCTTGTCAAAGAGTACTATCAATATTTCTTATCCAGAGTTACCACCTTTTACTTTTGTGGTGAATCACTTATGGAATTATTCCAATGAAATAAGTTACTGTATGCAATGTATTTAATTTCTGTTCAAAAGAATAACTGCAGTATTCATTTCCATATCCTTTACTCTTGTAAAGCTGATACAACTGTCAGTTAATAATGCTGCTAATTTCAACATCCATATAAATTTATGTATCCCAACTTAAGGCATTTAGTGCTCCAACAGATTTGTTTTTCTTATTTCCTTTATATAGTGTACTTATCCAAGAATTTTTTTTAACTGTAAGTTTTTGCCCATGTACTGTTTGTTACTCATGTACCCTTTGTTTTGCTCCTCTAATCCTTTTCCTTTATATTCAAAGTTTTTTTCTGTATACAGTTGCAGCCATTACCATGGTCATGTGTCCTGAACTTTCTGTGGTATTGTATCTCTAGAGAAATTCCTGCCTACCTGCAGCCCCGCTTTAGGGCCACTAGGGAATCTTTTTAGAAATACTGTCAAATATCTGGAAATATCTGACCATGACAATGGCTGCAACTGTAATGCAATGCAATGTGTGCCATATAAATAAAATTGCCTTGCCTTGACTATATGTATACTTTTCCTTGTATGAATAAAATTGCCTTGCCTTGACTATATGTATACTGTTGCTTGTATGCAGTGTAAACCTTCTTTTCCTGAAAGGAGAACTGTGTTAAATCTGCAAGTCATTCTTCCCTGTAGAACCCGTTTTTTTTTGTTTGTTTGTTTTTTAATCACTGGTTCTATTATGTGATTGCTCCATCTTTAATGGCCCTTGTAAATGCAGTGAGCCGTTCAGGTTAATTTACACAGATGTGCCAAGTACTATTTTAAAACTTTATAATGTATTTTGTTGCCTTTATTGCCACATATTTGTACTGTACCAACAGACACATTGTGCTAATAATGGAAAAATGGAATTAGGACATAAACTGCAGCACACAGTTCTAAAATGATCTTTTCCAGCACTGTATAAATCAGAAAAACCCACTGTGTTCATCAAAAGGCCTGTAAAGATGGGAAAAAAAAACAGATTTTTAACCAGTTTCTCAAAATAAAATTCTACATTCCTTAGGGAGTAAATGTGGTTCTCCTTTCATTGTTTATACTACTGTACTACCTTCAAACTGTACATAGAAATATTTGCATTAATGCATGTAATTCTTTAGACTCTCCATCATTCCTGCACATGTTCCTCTCAGCCTATTCCTCCAAGGTACCCATGCTGCTATAGGTTTCATTTGGTGGCCTTAATAAAACATACTTTTTGGTTGTTGTTTGTTTTTCATTTGTTTTAAGTTTATCTCCACTAATAAAAAGCAAATGATGTTATGGCCATGTTTGCTATCTGGTCTCTCTGCAGCTTCTCTCTCTCTCTTTTTTTTTATCAGTTCACCTT
Source organism: Neoceratodus forsteri (assembly GCA_016271365.2). Lineage (NCBI taxonomy): Eukaryota > Metazoa > Chordata > Ceratodontiformes > Ceratodontidae > Neoceratodus > Neoceratodus forsteri. The sequence goes on from CM028134.1 coordinate 561,541,460, forward strand.
CATCACAAAGAGTTATTTAATTTCCAATTCCTTTTTTAACTTGTTAAAATAAGGCAATCTTTATTAAGAAAGTTAGTGAACTGGGAACTTCTATTTTCTTTAGCCACATCTGTTACTATCTTGAAGAACTGCTCATCTGTACTAGACTAATCAATTTACTTCAATTGGTTAGGTCATTGCCAGGGCCACTGGAAAATTGCACCAGCAATTTTTTTGCGGAATCCGCAATTTTCATCATTCTCCGAAAAAACTGACATGTTCTGCAATTTCTTGCAATTTTTGAGTTTTTATATTGAACTCTGTATAAAGTATTAACATTTTTAATAAAATACTCTCAAATGTATTGACAATTTTGCATGCAGACTTGGGTTTGGCTGAAACAATGCAGTGCAAGGCAGGGCAAGGGTTTTATGTGACACTGATTTCTTTTGAATTCTTGTCTTGTTTGGTTTTAAAATCCACTGTCCAAGCATAAGTACACTTAAACACTTAACATTTGCTTTGTGTTGAAGCAGTGTATCAGAAAACTTTTTGTTGCCATACAGGCTGAAACAAAAGATTGGAGAAAAGGTTCAAATTATCCCATATACTTAAATCGGGTGCTAACTATGAAGCCTTTTTGTAAGTGGCAGGGCAAGTTTTTCCTTGTGAGCATACTTTCCATTTAGACTAGATTTGATTCAAACAGCTGAGGATTTTTGGATGGCCCTGCCGATTTTAAACTTGAATAAGCTAGTAGTTAACAGTGATCTCACTCTTAGCAACTACCCCTTAGATGCTCACATGCAAAGACTACAATAAAAACCTGACTAAAGTCTAAAAACAAGCTAATAAAACACAAAATGTATCTGAACATTTATCTTTAACTAAATAAAATCATTGCAGCCAGAGTAAAACAAAGGTAACTTAGAGGGTACCCTGACCACTGTATGATGCAGTAAAAATATATATATATATATATATTTTTACATTTTTTGGTAACCGTGTAAGGCCCACTAGGCACAAATGCCAGTTTTCAGGTACAGCCCAGAAGCATTGAGGAGGTTAAGTGACTTGCTCAGAATCACACAGTATACAAGTGGAGGTTGTGGGAATCAAACCCAGGCCTGCTAGATGTTGTCAGCTCATTCACAGTTTGTTACTCCAACCACAGTACCTACAGAACACATTATGATCATTAAACACATTAACAACATTTTACTAGAACTCAATTATTCACCACTCTGCTTATTTGTTCTTGTACCAAAGTGGGTGAATAGCTGGCAGAACACTGTAAACAGCTGTTGATTAGGCTTCATTATTCTACAGCCAGAAACAAACAAACAAAAATTTATTCAGGCTTTATTTAATATTGATTTGCTGTGACTCACTTTATAGAATCTATTTGGCACTGTATGAGGCATATGCTTTTAAATTTTAGAAGATAGGCAAACGCTTGTGATAGCTTATCAGTTTAGTATTCTGTATTAACTGTATTGTTTTATATTACTTATGATGCTGATATGTTTGATGTGTGATTTTAAACTATGTTAGGAACCTTGGTATTTTGAAAGGTGCCATAAAAATAAAGATATTATTATTATTATAAACTTTTCTTAATGTTTTAAACATATTCAGGTGTCAATGTATTCATTTAACAATTTATACCGACTAATATAATGCTGCAGAAAACATTAAAAGATTTATTGTGAAGCACTCTGGGTCTATAGTAGAACCCCTGCAATTTTTGCAAAATGCTCCGCAATTTTGGGTAACCTTTTCTGCAATTTTTCAGTGGCCCTGGTCATTGCCAGCTTGTCATCTGTTTTCTAACATGCGGAACTTTGGATTGCCCAGCTTAAAACTAGAACCATTTAGTATGAACAACTGGAACAGAAGAGAACTTGATTTACTGTGAACAGTTCTTTAGCACCCTTTTCCTTAATTCAATGATGTTTTCCCATCCTACTGTACCTTCAGTTAGATTTTTTCTTTTTATCTCCTTGCCTCTTATGTTTACTACACTGTTTTCTTGACATCTCATTCATTTATACTTAATTTTCAATCTGCAGCCTAAGAACCATATTTAGGGCTTCAATTTTAAACAACTGTTTTTTTTCTCCCTCTCTTTCTTGCCCTCTTTCAAAAGTTTCTCTGTTTAAACCCACATAGCATTCTACCTTTCCCCATACCTGAAGAAGAGCTGCCTTTTTTAGCTTGAAATGTTGTACTCATTTCCATTATATTTATTTCCTTTTGCTATACTGTTTTGATATCTTAAATAATAAAATCAACCATACAAGTTCGCATCAGAACATTTCCTTTATTACTGCACTTGCTTTTCTTAACTTGAATAGATATTTTAAAAAATGAAAACAATCACAAGGAAAGTAATTACATTCTGAGCAAAGAAAGATGACAAAAAAATGTATAAAGCATAAGTAGTATTGGTTAGATCAGAACTGTAAAGAATGATTCAGGATCTATTGGAAAAGACAAATGGACAGGTTGAAAGAGCTCAACATGTACATAGTGGAGACAAGAAGAGAGAGGCAGGGATTGATTAAGACATACAAAGGCCTCCATGGGCTCAACAGAGAGCAGGGAGTTCACGGATAGTGGGATACAAATACAAGGGGGAACAACTCATGGAGAGGGTGGCAGAGAGGTGAAATAGGCTGCTAAGGGAGGTGATCTGTTTCAAATCAGCAGGAGGTTAAAACATGGGTGGGACAGACATAAGCAGCTGATAAAAATGGTAGCAAAAGGGAGGGGGTAAGGAGGAGTGAAGAGCCATGAGTGTCCTCACAAGCAGCATTAGATAAGTAGGGCTGGGCAGATGTGGCCATCCACAGGGTCCTTTTCTGCCAACAAGTTTATGTTTCTATCAATGCTGTGAGGAATGCAAAATTCTGCTGGCAAAATTAGCATGGAATGGCCTTTCTGCCAGTGGAATTTCCACCAGAATTTCACTGGTTCTTCTGCAGAATTCCACCTACTGTGATCCGTGGAATAATATTCTGCAGAACAGCATTTTTCCATGGAAAATTATTCACAACAATTTTTGAGGAAAATATTGAGATCCACAGAATATTCTGAGGAACAGCATTTTTTCCATAGAAAATCATTCCACTACTATTTTCTGACACAGAATTCCATCATTCCATTTCTGGTAGAATTTCAAAAATTCTGCGGAAATTCATTCTGCCGGAATTTGAAAATTCCACACAGCACTAGTTTCTATGCTTCTATGAGTCACTGAATAGTTTGATACCTCTTATTGGACCAACATATGTGTTGTCCAAGAATGGAATAGTACATAAGCCTTCAGGATCCAACAGATCCCAGCATCATGTGCAATAGTAATTACTGTATCATTTTTGTACAGGACATTAGAGATGCAGTTAGGTTAAACTTCATCAGTGAAGTAGCTGCAAAGTTGCTACACTTCAACTTTACAAAATTCCCACTGTCATCACCATCTTTGACTCTGCCAACATCATAATGTTTTTTTCAGGTGCAGTGGAAAACTTTTCCCCACAAAGCTGCAACTACTCAAGTGAAGTTTGGCCACTTTGTGGGAAAAGGTATCACTCCACATGGAAAAAAAATGATTTGAACTCGGCAAGAACTTTGCATTTCTGTTGAATCAAAGTTTTCTCAATTCTCAACTTTGCTCATCTCTACAGGACATATATTAGTCCAATAAAAGGTATCAAACTATCCAGTGACTCCTGTTATCCAAGGACCAGTTTGACTACAATCTATTTTAATTATGCTTTTATTTATCAAGGTCTGCTAATCACAGCTGTAACCTGTCATTCCATTCTGTCTTTCCCCAAGATGGATATGATACTTTCTAGAATATCAGCTTACTCCATGTAAATTATAACATCCCACAGAGACAAGGCTGCTATGATTTTTCTCTGTTTTTCCTTACTGAATGGGTCAGGCTCACCTTCAGCCCACTGATGAGTCCTTGATCCCACACCTGTATAAATGGTCACCACTGGCCATCTGATACCCACTGTCTGTCCCCTAATAAACCATTCCAGACTTAATCCATCCAAGAGGGAGAGTTAGGGGATCCAAATAGTATTGGTGCTGCCAGTGAGAGTGAAGATTATGGCAGCAGCATCCACCAGAATGTTATCATTGTTTCCATGTGCTTTTCATCCCATATGCCTACTCAGCTGGGCCACAGACCAAGATGGGAAAACTTTTTGGGATGATCAGAAGTAGGCAGAGACCAGGCCCACTGATTAGATTTTGACTGACATCCACTGGCTCAGGACTGGACATATGATGGTACCATTATATACTTGTATGTCAGTGTTCTGCATCATGTCAGTGGTAGTATACCTTCTCCCCATCTTGAATTACATATTTCTTCATAGAAGGCATCCTCCTCCTGGACCACTGTGGGCAGGAGTCAATACCCTTTCCAGAAATGGATTATTTGCATTCCCTCAGCCATCCAATGTGCATAAATCCAGACCAGTCACCCAAACCCACGTTTTACAGTGGCATATGCTGTGCTGCTTACCAACAGCTTATCAGGCAGCCCTAACATGGTTTATATTTTAACAAAGTCATAAAGACAAATAACGGCCAGATTCTCAGCCACACAGGACAGTCACAAACTCATTGCACTGTTCAGCCTGTGCAGTACCTTGCATGCAACCCCCTCCCCAAAGCTAACCTCAAAGGTAATCACGGACTCCTTCCAACACACTGCATGGCAAAATGCACTGGTGCATTAGAGGGAGTGGGGTCCTCATGCAAATGACGTGCAGTGCCTTACACAAATCACATGGTGATCTGCATCTACTGTACCAGTTACAGTTTTGTGATGCCTATGGAACTACTACAGGTAGGCGATAGGGACACTGCAAAAGTGTGCTGAACTAAAAAAGACAGAGGGGATGAATTCAACTGGATTATTAAGGAATGTTTATTTTTATACAGGGCTAGGGAGGGGGGTCCACTAGACTACCTGGAACATGGATGTCAATGGCAGACAGGGATCAGGAGTCCTGAAGCAGAAACTAGGGGAGTTTGTTGCAAACACATAATTTAAACTAGGAAAAGGGGTCTTGGACTTGGGAAACAGTCTGAAATGCAAGGTATGGGAGGCCTTTTGCCTCCCCCCTAGCTGGTATGATGGTGAATGTATGGAATTCAAAGAGGGGAGGACATGAGGGGCAAGAGAAGAATAAGGGGGGCTAGGGGTCTGGCTGGAGGGTAATCTCCATAAACACAAGAAGCCTAGGTAACAAGCTACCAGAGCTCCAGGCACTGATGGCAGAAAGGGAGGTGGACATATCTGCCATCACAGAGACATGGACAAACTAGAACCAGGACTGGAACTTAATGATCCTGAGATACAGATTGTATCGGAGGGACAGAATAATGGAAAGGGATGAGGAGTGGCTTTATTCATAAGGGATGGGATAGCATGCAGTAGGGAAGAAGGGGAGGAGGAGGAGGCAGAGACCTTGTAGGTTAACATACAGAACATGAAGGGCAGGAAGTTTAGACTGGGGGTGGTATACAGACCACCCTCCCAGTCTGAGGCAATTGACAGACAGCTGTTGGTTAAATCACAAGAGCACTGTTGCAGGGGCAAGACGGGTGGACTGCAGCACCATGACTTCCACTAGCACCAGGGAACAAGTCATACTGGATGCCTTCCAGGATGCTTTCCTGTCACAACAAGTAGACAAGACAACCAGGGAAGGGAGCATTTTGGACTTTGTATTGTCAGATGGTGACCAGGTGGGAGATGTAAATGTTGAGGACCCTCTGGCGGGGAGTGACCACTGTACAGTATGGTTTTCCCTTGATTTGGGAAAGGAGGGAACACTTATCAAAACCAGGGTAGTGGATTTCAAGAGGGCAGACTTCGGAAATATGGCAGCCATATACAGGGGGCACATAGCCACCATCAACCCAGACATGGATACCAACGAGAAATGAACCAAGTTAAAATTGGGCCTGTTGGAGTCCACAGACTCCTGCATGAAGAGCAGTAGTAAGAAGGCAAGGTCCAGAAAACCAAGTTGGTGGACCAAGGAGGTGCAAGAGAGGGTGAGAGAGAAAAGGGCAGCCTTCAAAACCTACAAGAGGACCTGTAGGGAGGAGGATAAGGAGGAGTACAACAAGAAATCCAGGGAGGTGAGCAGGGTGGTAAGGGCAGTCAAGGCCTTAAAGGAGCTAAGGCTTACACAGGGTATTAGAAAAAGTGAAAAAGGATTTAATTACATCAGTGAGAGGAGATGCAGGGAAGATCAAGTAGGATGGTGGGTGGGTACAGAAGGGGGCTGAGCAAGCAGAAGTACTAAATGAGTACTTCTGTTCAGTATTTACCAGGGAATGAGATGGGCCTATCCCAAAGGGGAATGACAGGTTAGGCGATGGTGGAGAAGAGGAGATAATGGATGGAGAGATCCCTCTGAAAAGGGTATTGTAGGGCCTAAAGTCCCTGCAGACAGATAAGGTGCCAGGGCTGGATGGAATACATCCAAGAGTCCTGAAGGAACTGACAGATGTCCTGGCAGCACCACTGACTGACTTGTTCAATATCTCCCTACAGACAGGATGTGTTCCTCCAGACTGGAGGATGGCACATAGAGTGCCCTCCATAAGAGTGGACCCAAGGATGAGCTGGGAAATTACAGGTTGGTCAGCCTCACATCCATAGTGGGGGAACTATTGGAGACTATCCTAAAAGAGAGGATGGCAGCATTCCTGGAGGAGAATGGTCTTCAGGACGACCAACAACATGGGTTCATCCATGGGAGATCCTGTCAAACTAACCTGGTTGACTTCTTTAACTCAGTGACTAAGGCATTGTATGGTAGTCGGGCAGTCAATGTCCTGTATCTGGACTTCAGCCAGGCCTTTTACTCATTGCCACATGGGAGATGGTGGACAGTGAGAAAGGAAGGAAGGAAGGAGGTACTCCAAGAGGATTTGGCAAGACTGGACCTCTGATCAAACACTTGGCAGCTGGGTTTCAATGCTATGAAGTGCAAGGCCATGCACTTCAGAGCCAGAAACCCGGGGTATAGTTATAAATTGGGTGGGGAGCAGTTATTTGTCTCTGGGGAGGAAAAGGATCTGGGGGCAGTGGTCATAGGGAATATGAATCACTCAGCACAATGTAGAAAAGTGGCAGCCAAGGCCAACAGAATGCTGGGGTGCATTGCTAGGGGAATCACCTCTAGGAGGGAGGAGGTAATTCTTCCGCTATACATATCATTGATAAGGCCTCACTTGGAGTACTGCATGCAGTTCTGGCACCCCTATTTAAAGGAGGAAATCAAACTTTTGGAGGGGGCCCAGAGGAGAGTGACCAGGATGATCAGGGGATCGGGGAGAAGCCCTACGGGGATACATTGTGGGAGCTCAACACGTATTCTCTGGAGGATAGGAGGGACAGAGGTGACACGATTGAGACCTTTAAGTACTTGAAAGGCATAAACAGAGTCAGTCCTGAGAGTATGTTTTGATTGAAGAGGGAGAGGATCATGGGAGGGCATTGTCAAACTGAAGGGGGGGGTAGGTTCAGGATGGAGATGAGGAGGCACTACTTCATGGAGAGGGTGATGGCAGCATGGCACACGCTGCCTCAAGAGGCAAGGTACAAGTTGGGGGGTGGGGGGGTCAACTAGAGTACGTGAACTTAGTTGGAGTAAAAAGCTGATTGTGGGGCAAGGGGTGGGGGGGCACCAGCAGTTGTCTGAACTGTGAGCAGCACACCCGAGCAGACACAATAGACCGTGAGGCCTGCATCTGCTGGCATTTTTGTATGTATGTTTGAATGTAGGACCTACAGTGGACCACAAAGTCTCCATTCTCTGTATTAAGTCTGCTCCCTACTTGGCCTTTACACACTGTGGCAGAGTGCACCAGGGGCTGAACACAGCGCCGGGAAGGTGCATTTGTGATCTAGTTTTCAATGACTTACGACTAATCTGACGAGAGTGGCCAATGCTTAAACACTAAACTCTGGATTTATTCTTCATTTGGCTGTGTTTTCTATCAAGACTGTGACTCAAAATAAAGACAAACTCTCCTCCCACAGTGGCAGTGAGTGGGGAGTTATACACTGGCTCCTGAACAAAAATTCAATGTTTCCAAGTTCTCTCTGGTGGCAATTGTTTTGTATATTTTGTTCCTTTTCCCTTCCCTTTTATTTTTATGTTTTTGTTTTTGAAATATTTTTTGTATAGGTTAAGCACAAGTTGAGGGTATGAATGGTAGGCTGTATTATTTGTATTTACTGAGTGAGTCAGGGTGTGTATGTTTTGCCTTGGAAGGGTGGTTTTGGATCATTTTAGTTGTTGTTGGGGTGTCGATTTATTTATTTTTAATCAGCAGTGGGGTGTTAGATTCCTTTGAGTTTTATGGTTAGTGCTGGGAGTGGGACCTGAAAGTTCCCATGGGGAGTGTAGTGGGTCCTATAGCTGCTTTAAAGCAAATGGCCACGCAGCCTCTCAGAGATCCCTCCTTGGGCAATGTGCCAAAGAATAACCTGACAGGACAGATGCCTCCAAAACAGGTTTGGAGTCATCTCCCAGCCAGGTGTCTGTGATGCAGATAAGGTCAGCTGAGGAATTTATGATGAAGCCCTCCACCACCGCTGTTTTATACCTCAGAGACCTTGCATTACAACGAACAGCCCAAAATGGAGGAGTACAGCTGGATAGAGAAACAATTTCTTGCTTGCTGACATTTTGCAGGGCCCTGGAGAGGGGAACCAGGCAGGCCAGACCCTGATCCTGATTCTATATCCTTCCCGGGTGACTTCTGAATCCCACCAATCCAATCCTCCCCCACTATAGGTGCTGCCCCTCCCGTGAAGGATCCCCAGATCCCTGAAGTGGTTGAGAACCTTCTTTAGGGAGGACTAATGGGGTTCCTACAAAAGGATGGAGCTGCCAGAGGTGGTCATAGGATTAGATGAGCCTATCTACTTCCATGCCTTTGCACATACTGGTGCATAGAGTTTTAAGGATTCATTTTGTAATACCTGGTTGGGTGCCCTTGGCAAAAGATATCTGGCATTTCCCCGAAGAGCAGAATTATCTGTTTCCCAATTTGGTATCCCAATAGGCTTAAGCACAGTGTCAACTTTAACCATCTAAGCTTCACTTACAAAAAAAAAGAAGCTTCAAGGTACACCAGGCAGTTTCTGTTTTAAAGTATATATGTTTACTTTAAGATAGATAAAAATAGGTAAACAGTAACTACAGAAAAAAATATCCCAACGCATGCAATCTTAAAAACAAAACCGGTTTAAAAGTGCAGAATTCCTACCAACCATTAGACTTATTTATCTAAGGTATTTCTTATAATCTTTCAGTGCTCTTAGATGTTCCTTCTCACAGTCCAAGTATATGAGTGTGTATCAATGGAATACAGACTACAGTTTACAAATGCTGTGTTTCATCCCTCTTCATGATGTCATCATCTAGCTCCTCCCTTTCAGGATACACACACAAACACACACACACACATATATACATACACACACAAAAAACAGGAAGTCCCATCAAGGTATTGAATTCTGTGACTCCAGCAAGACCCATTGTCCAAATGATGACACTCTTAATTAAGACTGTAATTTCTCAGTCCCTTTGATCCATGAGCAGTTCCCTTTCTCAAACACATCAAAGGACTATTTAGGACACCAGGTGCAATCAATTGACTTTCCTGAGGACGTCATAAAATGGATATTTCACTTCCTTATGACACCAGGTGCAATTAAATGACTTTCCTGAGGACGTTATAAAATGGATGCATTAGTTCCTGGCTTCGAAGCAAACTGACAATTTAATTGCATTCAGAGATCTGCTGGTTTAACCTATATCATGTCTTTTGACCTGATACCCGGGGGGTGGGGTTTTGTCATCCCAGGCAAAGGATTTTTCATGACAGATAATCCCACTACATATTTATATTACAAAAGTCATAGAGTTATCAGAACCAGCTGTCTAAGTGTCACAGTCAGTAGTTCCTTGATGGAGGGTGTTTGTTGCATCTACTCTGAAAAAGGTGGTGGATAGACCCCTCCAAAAAAAGGCACCCTTGGACCCTGATGTTTTGGAAAATTATAGACCCGTTTCAAATCTTCCCTTGTTGGGGAAGGCTACAGGGAAGGTGTTGGTTGACTAATTTGTGGATCGCCTGGAGAATTATGACATCTATGAACCTCTCCTGTTTGGTTTCCAGCCACACCACAGTACTGAGACTGCACTTGTCCAGGAGACACATGATCTTTTCCTAGTGAGGAATCCAGGACTTTGTTTCATCTCAGTCCTCCTTGATCACTCATCGGCTATTGACGCAACTGACCACAGGGTGCTGTTGGATCACTGTAGGGACTATGTAGGTTTCACCAGCACTGTTCTGCAATGGTTTCAGTTCTAGATATCAAGAAGAATGCAGTAGGTTGCCCTAGGTAATTTCAAATCTGGGGCTTCTGCACTCGCCTGTGGAGTTTGCTAAGGCTCAATCCTCGCTCCTGTATTGTTCTCTGTGTGCATGTTGCCCTTGGGGGAGATTATTAGATGGTATGGGGTTGAGTTCCACTACTGTGCAGATGATACTCTGATGAACCTGTCTTATTTTCCCAAAAGGGGCCATGCAGTTTCAATGGTAGGGCAATGTCTTGCCAAATTAAATGACCAGATGGCCTCATACTGGCGGTCTCAACCCAGGGAAGACAGAGGTCATGATGACTGATCTTGGTCGATAGGGTGCTGCAGCGATGGAAGGTGTGGCAGCCCTTCCTTTGTTGGGTGGCCAATCTCTTTTTGCCGTTGATGTAATTAAGAATCTTGGGATCATTTTGGACTGCAGGCTGACACTAGATCAGCAGGTGTCCACAGAAGTCTGATCTCACTTTTACCATCTTTGAAACATCACCAGGATTAAAATGCATCTAGCTCCTGCTGACCTGGTAATGATTGTTCATACTTTCATTACCTATAGGTTGGACTACTGTAATGCTCTGTACTCAGGGTTATCTGGAGGTTTAATGTGACACCTGCAGCTAGTCTAGAATGTTGCAGCTCAGTTGGTGGCGGGAACTTCTCAGAAGGAGAACATAATGACGGTGCTACGTGCACTGCACCAGCTGCCTATGCGGTGGCACGTAACCTTTTAGATATGCTTGCTAGCATACAAGGCCCTGCATGGTCTGGAACCTGACTACTTGAAAGATCTGCTGGTTTCTTATTTCCCAACCCAGCCCGTCCACCGATGTGGGCTTACCCACTGTCCCTTCTTCCTACTTGAGACAATTTGGGGACAAAGCCATTGGGGTGGCAGCTCCAGTGTTGTGGAACTGTCTTCTGGGAAGTATTCATTCTACCTGCATGGTGGAGGCCTTTAAAAGATCACTAAATATGTATTTATTTGAGCAGACATTCCCAAGCTAGCTAGCATTAACTAATCAGTATTTTATGTATTTTATTGGCTGAGATGTATTAATTGTTATGTTTTATTTATGTGTTTTTTATGATTTCAGTTTGTTAAGTTATGTACTACACCCTTTGGGAAAGGAAGCTTTATTTTGCCTTTCTTTGCCTTGTCAAAAGGACTACAAGGGTGTAGAACACAGAATGAAATACACCAAACCCCTTGAGGGCTAGAAGCAGCCCCAAGGTATAGACTTGGAGGGTAAGGGATGCCATTCATTATCGAGCCACATTACACATGAACGTGTAAAGCACTAGGCTATGTGCATACATGTCTGTGACAGTATTGTGTGTCGTTACTTTGTGCAAACCATGTTTGAGCACAGTATCATCTGGGAATCTTAATTTACTTCTTAGTATCTGCATGGGGAGGCTCCACAATCCAGCACAGACTAACTTTCTCAGTATAGCAATGTTTTATGCTGTGCCTCCTGTTCTGGCACAAAAACCTGTAACTGAGAATTGGGCCCAATATTTTTTGTACTTAGCCATAATTTAGGTTCAAATGGTTACAACTTTTGGTTTATGTACTATATCTGAAAGGCTTCTGTACTACATCTGGAACACTTACCACACCTTCTGTATTATAAGCCACTAAATGCTAGAATGTAAGATGTACTTTATGCAGCTTATCAGTTTCCAAAATGACTTGTGCGCTTTATGTTTCAGTTAGTGAATTGCTTTTCAGTTTATACTTTATTTTTCAAGGAACTTGCTAAAATATCAGAACCAACAACTGCTAGTTGGGATTCAATCTGGCAACTAACATTTTAAGTTTGTTACTGCAGATTCATGAACTATTTTCCCATTGGAGCACCTTCAGTAAAACAAGTGAAGGTTTCCACAATGAAACTATAGAAAGCAAGAAGTTTGCTTTCTTTGGTGGTGAATGAATTAGAGAGTAGGATTGGCCTTACCCACAGGTGTGCTGCTGCAGGTAACTTGCATTACCATTGTTAAGGGTAAATATTAGCTCCTTTCCTGTTTGTTTACATCAAATAAACCACTGTTTTGTAACCTTCACTTGTAGTCAAACAAGATGCTGTTCATAACACAGGCCTATAGAAACTAGGGCATGGCTTACTACCTTTTGTGAAGGAGAAACACTTTAGAGTGTATCCAAGCAAGTTTTAAACTGTGTTTCATATCCTGCTCTGTAGTGGGCGGAGGGAGAATTTAGGGGCCATGCCTACCAGGTACACTTAGGAGTTCCAGATTGCCCCCATATACAGTGTTTGGCATGGCTGGCAGGGTCAATAATCATGGGGTTGCCCTGGTGGATAACCTGTGGGCTGCTGTCCTGTGAAGAGTAGGTGCTTGATGCACGGCCATTGTGTGGAGCAGTAATGGATGCTCTTCAGACACTCTTTGCTGAGTTGCAGCAGATGCCCGTGGACTAGGATGTCTGATTCAGGTAAGCTTCAGAAGATCAGTGAGTAAGGCTGGCCCACCAGTGCAGTGGCAGTGCTACTGCTTGCAATGCCAACAACCTGTGTTCGGGAACAAGCACGGGTTGTCGGAGGGTCAGCTGGGGGAGTGGAGTTGAGCACAGGGCCCTGAACCCACTGTGGCAAAATGGACCTACATTCTGTGGTAGGACATCATATTTTCTGCAGCAGAACAACTGCTGATTCTGTGGCCATTCCTTGGCAATTCTGTGACTTGATTCTCAGATATGTAAAGATAGCACTGGAGGGAGGTTCCATTCTCATACGAGGCTTTTAAAGTCTCTTATGTGTCCACCCTCATACAGCTGACTGAGATAGCAGAGGCCCAGCTTCTCCCACTTTAAGAGGAGTTGGTGCAAGATGGCATTGTACCATGACATTGCCTTCGGGGAAACCTCAGTGTTGCCTGACCAAAGGTGCCTCAATTCCAGTTCTGTGATTGATGTGCAGCTACCAAAACTTGAATTGTGACTTTTGTTAAGGGATTGGTGATATGTGGAAGACATGCACTTCAGAGCAGCTGATAAAAGCCCTCTTTTCAAGCTACACCCCAGCTCCTCCTCTTCCATGGCCATCCATACTGATCTGCACTGGCCAGCACTAACTGGTAAAAAACTTAGTTAAGAAGCCCAGTAGTAGTTTTTAAAAGGTGGCAGGGCATACACACCCAGCTAGTAGACATCTGCAGTACAGCTCTACCAACATTCTGGCAACAATATGGCAAACATCTTGTTTTACTGCAGTACAGTTCTACCAACATATAAAGGCAGCTCAAGAGAGACGCCATCGGTGCCATCACAAAGCTAAAACACTATGCACGCTAACAGTTTGGCTTTACAGTGCTGGAAGTCAGTTCCATTAATTCTACTCAACCTTTGAGAAAGCACATGGAGCAAGCGTAAAATGTTAGGCCAGAAGGAACAACTGATCTCTGTCACCTTTGTTATTTTTGCACAATAAATTTGGCAATTTTATTGATAACTACCTGTGTGGAGTTAATGGAACCGACTTCCAGTACCATGAATCTGAACTTTAGTGTGTGCAGTATAGTTCCCTTTAAATTAGCAGATTTGCAAGAAAGAAAGAAAGAAGAAAATGAGGTAGGGAAAAAATCAGTGGAAGATCAAGAACAAGAATGTTTTGAATGAATTGTTTTACAGCTTCAGGTTGAGGCACAGAACTTGGTAACTGTGAACAACTATATAATTGATTCAACATTTATCTATGTGAAAAGAAAAAAGCCCTTAGCAAAATTATTGGGCACTAATTTCTATGTAAGTTGACCGTGGCTAGGTAAATAGATACTATCCCTTTAAAGTCCCCTGGAGAGGAGAATCTCCATGAAACAGGAGCAGCCCATAGGGCTTCAATCCTCTCACCCACAATCCTTAGACCCCCCATAAGTCAATGTAAGCAAATAAAATAAGTAGCCAAGTTTCTTCCCCATCTGAGTCTTGTATTTGATAAAACAAGCTAACAATTTCTTGGATGTAGAAGGCCACCACCCTATTGAGGGTAAATGGTTTACCTCAGGGTCACATCATCTCAGCTGCCCAGGCTTCTACACACAATCCACAGTCCAACAGTCATTTGCCATAGCACTCAGACAGACCTTTTTAACTACAACATCACCATTCATGGTCTGCGAGTGTGCACGCAAGCTCCCTTTGTTACAGACCACTGATAAGTGTGCCTTATGATCTTTTGGGTATTCCTTTATGATATCTTGACTCTATGTGTTTTGGCTAGTCCGATTCATGCTGGTTGGAGTTTTGTATTTCAAATACATTAACCAATAGACCCCCAGAATTCTACGGATCAGGTCTATGGAGCCAGAAATTATAGTGCAACTAGGCTACCCCTTCAAGTGCACCCCTCTTTTCTCCTCACCACTATTGCAGAGCCAGGGAGGTCAGAGTCAGCATATAAACTGTCATGGTCTGCGTTCATCAACAACCCTGCCTATGCTATCATCCCAGGGGGGACTACAGCACCCTCTACACAGCCACTCCAAGTGACAACTCATTTTCTTATATTGCTCTGGAGCAGCACTGGGAATGTGTTCATGACCTAGACTGTACATATTAGATAATCTGGAGCGTGCAGCCTGACAGGTCTTCACAGGGACATGAAGGAGGGCTGGGAGAGACCCTCAGAAATGAAGCCGAGCACTTTTCCTGAAAGGGAAAATACTTCTCACTGGTTCCCACCTCTACAGCTCCCACAGGCTGAGCCTCACACATCCCTCATTCCCTGGAGCACACCCCACCATTTAAATAAGGCATTACATTCTGAATTCCTGATTTCTGTGGCCAGCATGGATTTCTGCGGTCAGCCCTGATTTCTGCTTTCACTGCCACAGCTGCAGAATTGTGGTAAACATGGGTCCCTGGCTGAGCATCCCAGAGGACACTGTCCACCTCAGGGAGGGGGAAAGTCAGTCTCCCCTTTACTACTGCCACCTGGGTGACCACAGGTGGATGTGCAAGCTAAGTCATGAACTGGAAGTGGATGCTGATGAGATCTGATGTGCAAATGCATGTGCATGCATGCCAGGAGCCCTTCTTGATGTCCATTAAGGGGAAGAAAACTGGAAAAGGAGCACCAACCACAGCAGGAGGATGTCCACCTCTCGTTGCAGGCCCCATACTGTTAACAGAGGCACTCTCCCTTGAGCATCTACCCAGTCTTCTTCAGGAGGTATAGGGGCCCTCTTGGTGACCCTGCCCCAATGGATGAGCCAGGGATATAAGAGTGAAAAGGTAAGTCCCGGAGAAGGCGGGTGATGGGGCTGAACAAGTGGGTTAGGAGTGATGGAGGCCGGCTAGCAAGGAGCAGAAAGCATACTAAATAAAAAAAAAAAAAAAAAAAAAGAGCAGCAAGTAATTCTGGCCCATCACCAGATGCCTGCCTTCTGAAGTCCTCAAGACAAGAGTATCCCTTATTTTCCAGGACTGCCACAGAAGTCAAGTAACCTCTCAGTAGAAGAATGGGTTTGGCAAACCAAGCCTGCCTTTAGGATCCTATGTGTGCCTGCTAAAGATGAGGCTGAGTTTATGTGGGACCTTGTGCACAGCCACACCAGGGAGCCAATGAGATGTCTGGTGTCCAAGGAATCTAGAACTGTGGAAAGCATCTTCATGGCACTACAGATGTGTATGAAGATAAGGTACCTGTCATAATGCACCTGAGAGAGTTTTACAACCATCAGGGGAACAGAGACCATGCAGGCTTTTGCATATGACTTAAGATAACAACTAGAAAAGGTATGTCAATAGAAACCAGAGTGGAACAATAACTAGCAGGAGGTGTTAGAGGAGCAGCTAGTTTTGGAGTTACATTACACTTTCCTGTGATGGAAGATAAGGTAGAGATACTTGCAGAAACACACCCTGAGCTTTGTGGAACTGATGCAGACTGCCATTATCAAGTCAGAAGAGGTACAGAGCAGGTTTGATGGTGGTGGTAGGGAGGCAGGCCATCCATGATGTGGGGTAGAGCACTCCATGTCACCACCACTGAAGAAGATCATTATGAGCCTACCCTGAAGAAGCTTACTGCATCTGTTGAAGGACTAGCTTTCCAACAGGATGAGTTGTACCACCTCACAAATGGTCCAGAACAAACTCATTCCATAGGGCAGCCTCTTTGTGAAGAGTCCTTAGAAGCAGCAACCCCAAACAGATGCTCAAGAGTGGCAGACCTGCTATGTCTGAAACTAGCCAGGTCATGTGTGAAGGTAGTGCCCACATTTACCACAGGGGGCCCAACTTAGGTTTGAGAATGCAAGGAAGGGGTGATGACCCAGCACCTACAATGAACAGAGAGAGGCCATCAAAAGAGCTGAGGTCACACGTACACTATTTAATGCCCAGGGGCTGATATCTAGTTTGAGGGGGTGTGCACCCACTCTATGATAGTACCAGGTCCCAAGTGTCTGAGGTGACCACCATGGCAGTATCTGATTTGTAATAAACTGTAAGGGATTATATGAAGATCGGAAGGACATCAGCAGGTGTGTCAATGAACTTGTCGTTCCAGTAGTGGGATGTCTGGATATACATGTGGAATGCACTAGAGATGTAATTTCATTGTCCAAGATGATGCTTTGAAAAGAGACTAGCAGAAGGTACCAGGCATCCTGGGAGCAAATGTGTTGCAGGACTTGACTGGGCTACCTGAATCAGTACTGTATGCAGAGGACCAATATGGGCAATGGCCGGGCAAGGAGGCAAGAATCAGGGTATAGTAGGAGGTCCAATGCTGAGACATGGTGGAAGCAGTAAAGAAAATGGAATTTGGATGCAGAAAGGCTTATTTCATCAGGGTTGTGAACAACACCAGGAGTCCTAGAACCAAGTGCTATAGCGATGTCACAGACACTTTAGTGCAGAGGTGGCAAGGTGCCCCTCACAGCCTGACTGTGAATGTGTGAAGGACACCACTGAGGTAGCTAGGTCTGCCTGAAAGAGACAATACAAGCAGTGTGCCAGGGATGCCCTGAACCAACCAGAAGATCAGATCTCATGAGAAGTCAAAGGCCCTGGGATGCAACAGGATTCAAGTTAGGTGGGACCCCAGTCCCTATCAAGTTGAAGAGCATTATGACCCAGACCTGCCCTTCCTTAAAGTGAGCTCAAATGGGGAGACAAGACTAATGTAGCATGCAGGAACCTGCAAAGCTAGCTCCCTTTTCCTCTACGAGGTGCAGGGGACCCTAACACGAAGGATGTAAAAGTACCTTCAGCCATGCCAGAGGAAAGAGATGAGCTCTAGTGGGTGGAAGTGAACCCAGACACTACTTGAGGGTTTAGCCCAAGACAGTTCTAGCCCACAGCTCACAATGAGAGACTGGTGGGCAGCTCACACAAGGGCTTAATGAACCTTATTTTATACAGTATTAAAAGTTGTACATTTTATGCAGTAAAAGTTTGGAATGAATACAACATGCAAGAGAAAATATAAATGATAGAAAAAATTATTCGATACAGCTCTTAAACAGGAACTAACAAAGAAATGCGCATGTTTTGATTAGAGCTAATAAATGAATGAAACAAGTGAATTATTAGTAATGTTTAGGAAATGCCCATGATAGAATATAGTTATACTTTTCCCTGTTGTTATACTGTGCCTTAGGGTACATGTTAAGTATTCGTAGTAATTCCTTGTTGGAGAATTGTGTATTGTATGTTTTAAGTAACTTATGCTCTAAGAAATCATATAATCTCAGGAACACCTTGAAAATGGGACTTTGGTACTAATGGTGTATTTGTGTCATTAAATCCTGTTGAAAAATAAAGGTTTTTACTACTTACTACTACTACTACTACTACTTTTCAGTTGGCCTGCTAGTGAAGCAATTGCACTTATGCTTACCATCCAGATGACCCTGGTTCATGATCCTGAAACCAGGATGTCTGGTGCTAATCAGTGAGGCAAGGTTCTGGGGTCTGTTTTGGATGCTTTCTACCTCAGGAATGGATGGCACCTCCTTCTGTTGTATGACTACCCCCTGGTGGCCCAAGGGGAGGGCATGTCATGTGGGGAAAAAATAAGTAATCCCCCTGGAGGTGCCATGAGTTGGCACACATCCGCATGTCTGGCAATTAATTCAGAGCCATAAAATGCCCACAGTGGGTATGGCAATGGAGTTTCAAAGGTAGGATAGCCTCACCCCCCTTCTGATGGCACTAACAGGCATTATGCCAGGTCACTCCTCAGGACAAAGCCTTAGGAAAGGATGGGGGGGTCTTGATGGGAAAAATACCCCAGCAGTCCCAAGCAGATTAACCTGCCCTGTCCCCATGTCACAGTAGGACCTTACTGACTGCATCTGCACCTAAAATGCTCCTCTCTCACAACCTCAACTATTGAATGAAGAATTCTCCACCTATCTTGGAGAACTGTGTGGTCCCATCCACATCAATCCACACAGGTAAATTGCGAGTTGCTATTGAGATTACACAGAGGGCGTCAAGTTGAAGCTGGTGGTGCACTGGGCCTCAGAGGACTCCAATGGTGGGTAGAAGGGCTTGGGCAGATGAAAGGAATGCCTGGCAGCTGGCAAGGAGAAATAGGAGAAGACAAAGTAAAAAAGGAAAAAAAATAGCATATCCTTCTGTGTATGCTTTGGTGACAGTCCAGACTGAAATTATGTAGTGCAAGTTTAGCATTCTTTAATGTTGTGTAAACATATGCTGAACTTAAGAGAGCTGTTGTACCAATGCAAGTGTGTTGCAAGAAGCCTCTGTCTGGTATACTGGTGTGGCATACATTTTAGCCAGGAAAGGAGTGTAGCCATAAAAAAGGAGTGTAGCCAAGGATTATGTCCTGTGACTATTGTTGGGGCTTGCAGACCCTATCATTGTCTTTTTATGGAAGAGGGCCTCCCATGGATTGGTTGGCTTCCAGTCAGCAAGAGCAGAATAGGTCTGTCTTGTGGTGAGGTGGTGGTGCATGTATAAAAAGGTTCTCCATGCTGAGCTGTGTCTTTTTTGGCTCCTTCCACACTGGCTATCTGGTGAAATTTGGCAGAGACTGGGGCCACCGACATAAGTGAAAAAACAGCAGGTAGCAATTGCATGTACCTTTGATGTGCTGCTGGGGCACAATATGTGCACAGCATTTGAAATAACTCAGGTGTGGGTATCCTCTTGAAGTGCCACAAGAGAGAGACACAAAGGGAAAGCATCTCAAGCAAGAATATGGAGGACTTCAAGAGGCTGAAGGATGCAAGCGAGAAGCAAGTTGGTCTGGGGAGGTGAACTAGGAGAAGCAACCTGCAGGAGCTAGCATGGGAAGGGGTTCACCATCCAAACTGGGGGCAGTCCACTTGAAAGAAACAGAGAGCCTTGGCAGAGGCTAGGCATGCTGGTCAGGTTAAACAGTGTATGCCTCCATAACAAAAAAAAAGGGAAATTTGATGCTGTTGTGGGACCTCTGAGATAACTGAGTTGCTTCTTACATTCTTTGTCATTTGCTATGCTGATGATGATGGGCTACCTTCTGCCTTAGTGATGCAGTAGCAAGACAGCTCCCACCTTTGCTGGACATCAGATACAGTGCCCCACTGGAGGTGCTAGTTTAATTTCCCCTGAAAGCCCACTAGGCTGTTGCATCCCATTTTGTTAAAGTTTTCTGAACTGTTTCCAGTCAGTACTGTTAGGGTTCAGGTTAGAGTGCAGGACTCAGGACTTAGTCTGTCCCCTACTAAAGATTTAATCATACCCGTTTGCACTATTGCCCATTAAATGGAGTGTTGCTGAACTGCATGTAAGATGTTCTGCCCACTGGGTGGGATACGTCTCCCATCCCTAGATGAGGAGAAGAAGGTGACACTGAACTAAGATAACTAAGGAAGAAATAAGGAAGGCTATATGATCGACTAGGTCGGGATGGGCCCTAGGCCCAGACAGCCTTCTGACCAAATTCTATAAGGTCTTCTGGACAGACCTAAGTGAAATAATGTATCAAATGATTAGAGTAGCCCTAGAGGAGGGGAGACTGCCCCACTCTCAATGCCTAGCCACCATCACAGTCTCACCTAAACAGGGGAAAGACCCCACGAAATGTGGCTCATATCAGCCAATCTCTATTAAACACAGACTACAAGGTCCTGGCAGGCAGACTTCAAGTAGTCCTTCCCGACTTAGTGCATTTAGACGAGGGTGGGTTCATTTTGGGCAGGGAGGCCAAACTAATATCTGTTGCACATTAAATGTTATGTGATCTTGGATGCGGGGAGGCGGCGGTGGTGGCCAGGGCCTTCTTGTGCTTGATATAGAGAAGGCCTTCAACCATGTGGAATGGTCCTTTATGTCTGTAGTTCTAGAGAAATATAATTTTGAACCTCAGATTCATTCATGAATCTCTAGTCTATATCATTCCCCACAGGCACAGATCCTGACCAATGATACTATTTCCCTGCTGTTCCCTCTCACACATGGGACCGGGCAGGGATGCCCCCTCTCACCCTTGCTATATGTCCTGACCATAGAAGTATTGTCCTCCACTGTCCGGGCACATCCAGATATAGAAGGCTTCTGGACGGTGATATGGAGTATGTCATTTCATTGTTCACAGATGATGTATTGCTCATGCCCTACCCAGAAAAATCATTAATAGCCTTAACTAATCTCTTTGAACAGTATGGACTGCTCTCAGGGCACAAGATAAATTGGGAAAAGTGTGAGTGGCTGCCCCTGGGGAACAAAAATACACATTAAAGTTGCAGGGATGAATATCTCCCCCTCTACAGATATTAAATACCTGGAGATAAGACTTCCCCAAAAGCTGTCTAAATTGCAAAACCTAAATTATAAACCTCTTAAAGGCAAAATTAAAAATGAATGTAGGACCACACTCCCCTATAGCACAGGACACTCCTTCCAGTCTGCCTCTTGGCAGTTAAAAAAGCCATAACTCGAAGGTGGGTGTCGACACAGATTCCTTCTGTCCAAGACTGGAGAATTGTTATGTCGGATATATACTGTTCAGAAAGTTTCAATGCTAAATTACAAATCAAAAGCCCATCTCACATGTTGAAATGTCAGTGGTGGGTTTTCTATCAAGCATCGGTGGACCCCACCTTCTGACCATAATTCTCCCGGTGGGTTGCTGAGACGGAGTCTTTCACTCAGCGTGTTGAAGGTTGGGGGGGGGTTGAGAAGAGTCTAATTGGCCTGAAAAACTGCCTCTTGGTGATCACTTGGATATATTTTAATTATACAGGAATTCCCCCCCACCACCACCATTTGACACTAGAAACTGGGGAATAACATGAGATGGACAATTCATAATGCACTATAATCTGGAATACTGATTTGACGTGGGAAAATATTTATCCTAGGAAACTAATAATTCTGCTGCTACACTAATATTGTTACTGAAAGCATTTATCAATTCACTGTAACCCTCTTATTTGAAATTGTGAAAAGAAAAATTCAAATAAAAATAAAATAAAAAAAAAAGATGAATGTAGGAGATAGCAGACATTACCCCTCAACCTTATGGGTCGAGTAAATGCAGTCAAAAATGAATATACTTCCTTAATGCTCGCACTTATTCCAGACATTACCAGTTCACATTCCCAATAAATGTATTAAAGCAATTGAGGGTGCAGCTACTTCTCTAATTTGGTGAGGGTGCCGACCCCATATAAAGAAGGCTATTTTATGGCAACCAATGACTAAGAGAGGTCTCTGCCTACCCAACTTTAAATTATACTACCTGGCTGCACAATTGGTCCACATACATGATCTGGTGACAGTAGAACCCTCCAAAAATGGTTGGGTGAAGTTGGAAACCCCAAAGGAAGAGACATCTCTCTATAGCCAATCACTGGTGCCGGTATTATTCACTGCAGAGATGGGGAAACCCAAAAATCCCTTTACCCGCTCGGCTATCAGGGTGTGGGTTTGTTGTGCCTAGGTTATGCCCCCTATCATCCCACATATATCCTACATAAACCTTACACTGTGTTCCTGGTCTATTATACTGTAAAACTGCTATTTTGCACTAACATGTAGATTTTAGGCACCCATCGTATAAGCATGAGTGCTAGGAATGTGCTTTGCTGCTAAAATTTGCTAATGTTTACATCCTTCCATAGGATTAAATCATGCATGACTGTTATACCTCACTATAATGCATCACGTTTATCTTTTACATATATTCCATATATACTCTACCTAATCACTGATAAGATGACTCTGAGGGATCATCAGTGATTACTTTATACACTATATACATATATTCTCATATAATTATATGTGGTTGTGGCCAGTCAGCACATCTCTTTGTCTAAGCAAGCTGACACAGAGAGAAATCCTTTGTTATGCCTTATATTATACATAAGCAAGAAATGCTATGTGTAATACAGCCCCGTCGGCATTTCTTTTGCCCAAGTTATAGTGCTAACAGAAGCATATTATTTGTCTCATATGATACTCATTAGTAATTCTGTCTCCCAAGTCATTATACAACACATAATGTTTCTCATATCTGTAACTATGATGTAATCTCTGTTGCTATGCTGTTATCTGTAGTATATAGCCTTCTGCAACCTACTGTAGCTCCAGGGGACAGCGGAGAGAATGAGATCTTGGAGAACCTGAGATCCTACAATTCTGGAGATTACGTATATCCTTCAGGAAAGTGGTGAGAAACCCATCTCCCTTGTGATTTTCTTTGTCACATGCTTGGCATAAGTAGTATAATAAACATTTATTAGTTCCCTTGCTTGTTTACAAATATTTCTTGGCAAACTCAGAAGACGTAAGAATCTGTATTATTAGTATTATCATTATTTACCCTACACACTAAGGCCTGGATATTCAGACTGCGCCTGGCTGTGGCTCAAGCCTGGGCACAGTGTAACTGGGATGTGCAGAGGCCAGGACCAGGCAATATCCAATGGTGATGCGCCATGGCGCAGCACCATTGAATATGGCATGGACTGCGTACAGTGCAGTGGCACTGCACTGGTGCAAGCTGCAGATAGGGAGCACAGGGATGCACTAGCACAAATGCAGTTGTGCTAAGTGCATCACCTGTGATATTTAGCGGAGGGCATGCAACTGAGGCCATAATATGTGCACGGCACAAATGGGCCATTTGCATGTCATTATGGCCCCATTTTCATGCCTCGTGCAGGGCCGCCCGGCAATGTGCACCTGGCGCCCTGCACAGCATGACGTGTGCACAGTCGGGGTCCTGGGGCATACCCTGCCCTGTAGCCATGATCATGGTAAAATGCCTGAACACAATTCCCTGGTAGTCTAGTGGACCCCACTCCTTCCCAATTCCCCAATCATAGTAAATCACCACAACATAATTCTGTGGTGATTCAATGTAACACCCTCCCTCCACCCACAGACCCTGTACCCTCTATCCCATCATTGGCAGGCAGCTGCAGCACCCGCATACCACCTGGCCACCCACTGATTGGCAGGTACAGTATGGGCTGTAAGCCCATTGGACCTGAGTGTGTGGCCCAATGGGCTACAGGGCATACTGTACTAGACAGTCCCAGATATGGAATGAAGTCATTCATGTATTTGGACTGTCTAGCACAGTATGCCCTGCAAGCCCATACTGTACCTGTGATTCGCGGGTGGCTGGCTGGGCGGTATGTGTGTGCTGCAGCCGCCTGCTAATGATGGAGGGGAGCGGGTGGGCATGGGGTCCTGTGTGGGTGGGAGGTGGGTGTGCCACTGTATCACCAGGAAATTATGTTGTGGTGATTTACCAGCAATCAGGGAATCAGGAGGGTGGGGGGATCCACTAGACTACCAGGGACGGACATATGTTACATTTATTGGCGATCGGGGAATTGGGAGGGAGGGGGGTCCCCTAGACTACTAGGGAAGGACCTATTTTACATTTACCAGTGATCAGTGAATCGGGAGGGGGGCACCACTGGACTACCAGGGGGATGAGGGTACTTGAGGACAGTGTTCTGGGTGGGCAGGTGGCCACCCACGGCTGGCGGCTGCTGTGTTACATCCTGCAATACAGCGGTCCACCTGTGGGTGGCCATGAGCTGCTCCAACATTTCACAGGCTCAACTCTGAGCCCCCCTATGCAGCGCAGTACAGGGTTGGCCAGCATATGCGCCACACACCCCGGGCTGAATATCAGTATGTGCCAAATATGCATGGGCACGCCCCCTGCATCTGCACTGCATGCATTTTCATTGCACCCTGGTGCATCGGGATTTGCACTGCACCAGGCAGCCTTTTCAATATCCCACTGGGGTGCAATGTGGGGTTGTGCTAGCACAACTCCTTTGAATATCTGGGCCTAAGAGTGTTTAGGCAACAGGTTCAGGCCCACAAAATCTCAGAACATAGGGCCCGCCCTCTCACTGGATGCATCCTTTGAGAGAGTTCTTTGGCCACATAGGAGAGCATTATCTAACTTTATTAAAATGGTTTATCAGATTGGTACAGAAGGGGCCATAGTGGACTTTCAAATACTTTCTAAGGAGTTTGGTCTCAACGCTTCCCATTATTTTATTAATCTGAAGATTAGATTCAGGCTCCAGTCACTACTCAAACTCCAACAGGCTCCAATCCTGGCCAAAAGCTCCCCACTAGAGGAGATTTTCATGCAACCTCCCTTCTCTGACCCTGTACAGCCCCTGCATCAATGCTATAGAGTGTTGGTAGGCACACTTCCTGACCTCTTTACTCATCTGAAAAGAAAATGGGCAGAGGACCTACAGCAAGATGGTCTGACCTAGGGAGACTGGACTCTAGCCTTAACGAAAGGAATGACCTGTTCAATAAATAATAGATTAAAAGTGATACATTATAATGTCCTGAACAGAACCTACTTTACCCCAGTTCTGTCACACAAATTGGATCTCAATACCCTAAACACATGTCCAAAGTGCAAAGTGACCATGGGCTCCTTTTTCCACATGGTATAGTCTTGCCCCAAGGTGCATCCCTACTGGGAAGAAATCGTAGTCCTATTATCCAAAATATTAAACTGTTTCTGCCCAATTGACCCAATAGAGGTATTTCTAGGCCTACCCTTGGGAGGCAACGGGGAAAAGTTACTGAACCACCCTCTCAGATGATTAGGCATAGTAGTGGGTAAGCATGTTTTAGCACAACATTGAATGTCTGACTCAGTGACTCCAATAGCTCATTGGGTCAAATCTCTGCTACACAGTATGAAGTTAGAACATACACATTATTTAGTGAGGAAGCAGACTCACATTTATCATAATATTTGATCACCGCTGGAAACAGCATTGAGTGAGCCATGATTTCTAACCTTTTTATAAAATCCTACAGTCACAGCCCCATAACTATATGTCACAAGGACAATTAGGCTGTTGGTGTTCTACATTAAATAATAACTTGTATTGCAGATAGAATGCTGAAAGGTACTATGTTGGATTCCATACTTTTAAGGATAGAACCAATATATTCATGATGTTTATAGTCACAGACAGTAGCCCAGTATATCAGTTTTAAATCACATTGTGTACCTCAGTAGGACAAGTCCCTATGAATTCTATAAAACATATTCATTGTACTTTGAACCTTAAGATAAACGATAATGTCAGGGGTTTGGCAGTTGAAATTCAATGCAAAGAAGTGCAAGATAATGCATATGGGGCACAAAAACCCTGGCACAATATATCAGTTGGGGGTGAGGATATAGCATGCACCAAGCAGGAAAGAGATCTTGGGGTTATCATCTCTGATGACCTCAAGGTTGGGAAACAGTGTGACAAGGCAACAGGTAAAGCAAATATGATGCTGGGATGTATAGGCAGGGGCACCACCAGCAGGAAAAGGGAGGTCATAATTCCACTATATAAGACACTAGTGAGGCCCCACCTAGAGTACAGTGTACAGTTCTGGAGACCTTACCCATGCAAGGAGATAGACAGGGTAGAGAAGGTTCAGAGGAGGGTAACAAAGATGGTACATGGATTGCATCACAAGTCCTATGAAGAAAGGTTGAAGGAACTGAATATGTACTCCCTGCAGAAGAGGAGGGAGAGGGGATATGATAGAGACATACAAGTATCTTACAGGGAGGAACAGGGTGCAGGAATACACTATTTTTAAGCGAAAAAGATGTTCCAGGACTAGAGGGCATGGGATGAAGTTGGAGGGAGGACAATTCAGAGGAAACGTGAGGAAGAATTTCTTCACAGAATGGGTGGTGGATAAGGGAACACCCTGCCTGAGGAAGTGGTGGGGCTGAAATAATCACGGGATTTAAGAATGCATGGGATAGACATAAAGGAATTCTGGAGGTCAGGGGTAAGGGGCAACAGACTTCTAGGAAAATATAAACTGAACTTATAAGCTCAAATGGGCAGACTGGGTGGGCCATAGGCCCTTATCTGCCAACACTGTCTATGTATCTATGTAATGTCATTTGCTGTGGTAATGTATTTGAATGTTATAATTTTGCAATGCTGACTTTTAAATAAAGTTTACAAAACAAAAGATGTTCTGCCCATGAGGTGCCTATCATCTTACATGACTAACCATTTACACTGCCTTTTCTTCTCTCTGTGCATTTTATGAATAAATCTGCATTTCGTTAAGCAAAACAATTTTAAATTGTGTTTAATAAAAATGGAGGGTGGAACCTGCCATGGTTTGAAGGCTATAAATGGGCATACCTAGTAGCACAAACCAGACACTGGTGCCACAAAAGTACAGACACACATCCTTAGTGGGTGTGGATGGAGCAGCTGACTGGAGGAGTATGGTCAGCTGCAGCCTTCCTTTACGTGTCCTAAAAGAAGCCTCCAGTCTACCACCCCACTGTCAATTCAGCCGGCAGAATATGGATCAAGGTGCATCACAGACTCAGTAACCCACTGGAGTCCACCTATCTTGAACCTCTCTGGCACAACCCCAAAGTCATGATTCATCAGCGCATGCTACATTGGGGAACATGAGTCTCCAAAGGCACACTGTGTGTGGGGGACATACTAGAGGATCAAACTAACTGGGTCGATACATTTCACACACTGCAAATGAAATGGCAACCGCCACCACAGGATCATTAGCAGTACCTGTAGATTAGAGCGGTGGTTCAGCCATTGCTCAGGCAGGGCCTGGTAGCCACTGGCCCACAAACTGTAGATAGATGGCTGTGGCATCTAAAAGGGTTGGCAGAATGGATATATGACCAGCTGAGGAATACCCTGAATAGCCAATCTGGAGATACCAGAGTAAAGTGGGAGAAAGCCCTGGGGTGCAACATCACTGAGAGCCAATGGTCACAAGCCTGGCACAATACACACACATCTCACAGACGCTCAGAGCCGCCTCATCCAAAACAAGATTTTGCACTCATGGTACAGGACGCCAAAAGTTATTTTTGTGTCTGGGATCCTGGACCATGAGTGTTGGCAGTGCCAGGCACAAGGGGATGACTTGTTGCACATTATATGGGACTGCCCTACACTTAAACCATTCTGGGGACATATCAGAGACCCGGCCATAGAAGTACTGAATATGCAAATCCTGACCTCCCCCCTACTGCTAGTTCTGGGAATTCATCCTCCAGGGCTGAAATTCTGCACACAGTCCCACAGATGGCTCGCCATTCTGGCCTTCAGGCCAAGAGAGCTATTTTGTGTAACTGGTGTTCCCCTGCGGGTCCCTACCATGGAGGGTATCCTCACCTCCCTCACAAATACAGCAAACCTTGACAGACTCTCACACTTCAGGACAAACCTCATGCACAACTTCAGTTCCTGTTGGAGCCCATATATGGCATACATCCCCCCCCCCCCCGTGTAAGAAATGGGTAGGCCAGCTGGCCCCAGAATAAGGATGCACAAAAGGTTCTCAAGGACCCAGGTTTTACTTACTGGCTATTAGGATCCTCCTTTGTGAGTGAGTATATACTCTGTGGTTCCCATCTCAGTCTTTCTGTTACAGACTTGGACCCTCACTTTGATGCTCAGGCCTGATCCAGCAGCCAACCCAAGACTGCTGCCATGAAAGAATTGTTCAGGTGGTTGCAACTTGGATCGGCCTCTGGTGACCCTACTGTGGGTTTCAGTAAGTACTGTGCTTTCACTTTTTCCCCACGAGGTGTGTGTACAGACTATATACTACAAAAAAGTACATAAATACATTAGGAGGTACTTCAGGTCTCATCTCTAGCTTACAACAGGTGCAGCTAGTTGGGTATGACAGGTGTGGTAAGCGATACGATATGTATACCAACTGTGGGACAAATGTTTGACATACATCTACTGCTTCTGTTCAGCTACTGTCAGTTGTCATGTTTTGCTACACAACTGTATTAAAGCCCTTGTAGATTGTTTGAAACTTAACAAAACTGTGGAAGCGTCCTCGGACATCCACAGAGCTGTATGCATAACAGTGTACCTCTTTCCACTTCTTCTAATAAAAATTATTAACAATGAAAAAAAAAATTGTGTTTAATACCCCTGTTTTGTAGTGGAAATTCAGAGGCTATGACTATCAGGTACAGTTAGTGGTCTCCTGTTTCCTGCTTACATCACTTCGCTCAGAAGAACCTTTTCCCAATTTTCCATACGGAGCTATTACTATAAGACTGAAGTTCAACCAAAGTTTTCAGGACAAAGTAGTTGTTATTCTCATTACTGTAGCTTGACACTGCACATAAAACGCAGTGTTTTCTAAGTCATGCACTGAAAGGTTGTCTTAGAACATTCATTTTAGACTGAAAATTGCAGACCAAGAACTCCTGAGACAGACACGTTTTTTTTCAATTTTTTAATGTTGCATATATTTCAAAAGTGCAAAACAGTTGACGTCATAACACTGTGGCTTAGACAGTAACACAGCATGATAATATGCTACATATAGAAATCTTATATTAAGACAATTTGCTCCAGAGTCCGCTTTGTTATGGACACAAATTTCTAGAAGGCATGGGTCCAGATATCGTGTTACTCAAACTGTGGTAGAAGGGGGTGCCCATGATTGGCCTGTTCATGCAGCATGGTAATTGCCTGGAAAGGCAGAAGGTGCAGCAGGACCAGAGCAGACTAAACGTATCTATGGTCTTTTTCTGCCTAGAATTGCCTTTTTCTATGAGCTAGCAGCACTTGAGGTTGTAGGGGTCGGGGACCACACACATAATAGTGGTTCACATATGCCACTTTTCCGCACAATATTTTAGAATTCTGCACACTGTATTCTAAAATTCTGCACAATGTGTTCTAAAATTCTGCAACATTATCTTTCAATATTTATAATTTAATTTTCAATTTTTTTCACATCAGACGTTTTGTTTTAGGTCTGATATTTACATACCAAAATGGAAGAAGTAAAATAGCAGTGGAGTATCTCTTCACAACATGCAACCTGTTGGATCATCCCAATGTCTTTCTATGCTTTTGCCTTTATGTAGTTGACATTTCTGTTACTTCTTCAATTGTTTAAGCACCCTATCAGCTTAATTTTGATTAACCCTGCAGCATTCTGCACCCGTGAAAAAACATGCATTTTCTCTGCTTCTTCTGGGCAGTACAGAAAAAAACAGAAACCTGCTGAGGGGGCTTTGCACACTCATCACCCAGTCAAAAGAGGGGTCAGGAATTTTATACCTAGGAATGACAACCTTATTTCTTGCAATGCAAAAGTTTCTAAGTCCATGTTCATTGTCCCACTGGTCCACAAAACTACTCACATACTGTTCATCAGAACTAGTACAAACCCTGCAGAGGAATGAAGGGCCATAAATACAGTCTTTGAATAATCTCCACTAAAAGAAGTAGGCTAACAGAGGAGAGACAAGTTCACCACCCCGTACCCCATAAAAACAGATGCTTTAGATGGAGCACAGCTGTATGGCACTATTAGCTTACTTAGGCAGGAGCCCAGAGATGCCATCCTATCGCCTGCATGAGCATATATAGCTTGGGTGACTTGCAAAATCATGCCCTAGATCCTTCTCCCATGTGATGTGTTGCAGTCACTGTTCCTATGAGCTTTCCAAGAGCACAAATTGTAGTAAGAAGGAAATACGGCAAACAAGCAGAATAAGGAAAATTAAGCCAGGTGATCCAAAACCATTCTCTTTGCTTCCAGTATAAGGAGCAAAGTGGTCACAGGAAGCTCAGGTTAACCTGCTGGCCTTATAACACAGCCAGCAGAGTACATGGATAGTATTTGGAGGCAGCCTGATGTCAGTTCATTGTCAAGTCACTGTATTTCTTTCTCACTTCAATTTGTATTTGTGCCTAGCAATGGCCAAAATTCTATCAACATCTTTTTTTTCCTTCTAAAATGTGCCTTCTAGGGACAATATCTGATGCTAATAGCTGATGGAGATTACATACTGATTCATTGTCATTTAAACCCTACCTAGCACCTTCTGTACACTGATTAGAATTCAACTGCATGACCAATCAATTGTCAATCACTCTGCTAAATCACTGGTGCTGACAAAGCCAGGAACACTGGTATTTATTAAAAACACAGAACATTGGGCTGGCTCAAGTCTATTGCTTCCTGGGAGACTGGGGTCTGCATGGGAGTCCTGGAATACCATGGTGGAACTAGCTGAGGTTTGGATACATCACAGAAGTGAGGCTCTTAACTTGTAGGCAGTGAGGGTGCAAGCCCAGCATTCATAAGCCAGCTGTTAATGGTGAGGCTCTTAGCTTACAGGTAATTAAGGTCCAGGCATGGCATTCATGAAACCCCTTTTAACAGACCATAGAGCAGTATGCTTACTGCTGTCCCGCTGGATGAATGGTACTGCCATGTCAAGTCCTGGTATCAGGTGGTGTACAGTGGGTACAGGGCAAAAAAAAAAAAAATTACAACCAAGAAAATACCAAAGGCATTTTAGTTCTAGTATAATAGTTCTCAGGAATTTGTTTATGCTCTTTGGGCTCAATGCATGAATGGGGATTGGGTACACATGTAACACATGTACCCAACCCCATGTAAATACATGCCAGTAGACAGGTACACAGCAGCCAGCATTCCTGATCACAGGCTGCCTGTCCACAATCCCACTCCCCCCTCTGGCACACAGCTGTGAAGGAGCAGATTGAGGGGCACAGGTGGGCATCCAATCACATGCCTGTTCTGGATCCCGAAATGGATCCTCTGGTGCACGTGAACAAGGGATCATGGAATGCATGGGACTCTATGTCAAACTATGGGCAAGTGCCTGAATGACTGCCCCCAGCCCTCACTGTCAGCTTGGTGGGGTGGGGCAGCAGGGTGAAGGGTGTCCCCCATTCCACCACAGCAGGAAGGGGTCCTTTGGGGGGTGCATACAAATTGTAGTAGGGTCCCCTAGCATACCTTGCACCCCACCCACCCATCACTCCCTACCCTTTGCAAATGTAATATAAATAAATATGGCAGTCCCCAGGGACTTTGGCTGAGCAGAAGCCACTGGGAAGTGACAAGAGGTTGGCAAAAAAGCCCAGGACTGTTACAGTCAATCAGGAAAAGACTCTCTGAAACTTAGAAAAGGACTGTTTTGCCTGCCAAAAAGAGAAATTGGCCAGAGATTTCAGAGGGTCCAGCATGCAGAAGAGACATTGTGGGCTACCCAGTCCATGGCCAGGACCCCAGCACACAGTGGCCTTTGTGGTGCCACTGGAAAGACGAAGGCAGAGTGCATTGGATGGCTAGTGTAAAGCTAGTGATAGAGCCTTAAAAAGGGGTGTGGGGGGGGGAGAGGGGGAGAGAGAGAGAGAGAATGAGATTTGCAGTTGCTGCAAGTAAGAGAGACTGGGACAGTTTTGTAGCCAGAAAAGAGATTTTGGAGTTCACTGCCAGAGGAAGATAATCCAGAGCCTCCAGGCAGAGAAAGCTTGAAGCTGTAGTATAAGAGCAAAGACTGTGGGTTGGCAGCTCAGAATGAAAAAGTTCTGCAGTCTTGAGCAAAGCCTGAGTGACCTGCATTTCCCCTCAGTGGGGTGAGTGTTGATGCTGCTGTATTGCTGTAAGACAGAGTGACTGTGTACTGGGGCTAGAGACTGAGCCCGAGCCCAGTCACTGTAGGTGCATAGCAAAGATGAAGTGTGAGTGCTGGGGTGAGAGTCTGAGCCAAAGCCCAGCTATTTTGCTGCTACCCAAAATGAGTGTGTACCAAGTTGCAAGTCTATGGTATCACAAGCCTGCCCTATCCCTAGACCACCAGAGAAGAAGACCAGCAGAGGAAAATGTCAAGATGCCTGCCTGGTGAACACTGTCTACAAAGACCTCAGAGGTGAAGCTGGCAAGGCCAGGCAGGTGAAGACCAGCATTCTCTAGCCTCTTCAGTCAGCCTGGCTGCTGCTGTGGTGCACCACCAGCTAGACACCTCCATGGTACCATGCCAATTCCACCTGCTGACTCCCCACCCCGATCATCAAAACTGTAAGTACCTCTGAGCTGCGGCTCAGGGGAGAACTTTATTAGCTAGCTAGCTAGTCCAGAAAAGGGAGTTAAGTCCTGGGCAGGACTGCACACCAAGTATAAAGCTGCACCCAGGCAGCAAAGTTAAAGGCTGCATCTATTTAAAAGTTATTGGGGCCCCAATGAAAGATCCCCAGAGCAGACATCTACACCATGGTGTGGTACCCACCTAAGGGACTTAAGAGACATTTTGTGCAGCTGCCATTGGGAAACTGGGTGCAGCTGTAGGTGGGAGGTGGGGATTGTGTGGGGTGAAATTGTTTAAGCCTGTCATTAATGTTATTTTCCTCCTTTTTCTCCCCTTCCCCCAAAATAAATACTGTTAATCGTTAATGTTATATTCTGGTACTGTGAATCAGTGTGAGAAAGGGAAATTGTTATTGTGTGGGGAAGGGTCTTTGGGGCAGCTATTGTATATTTCCTGGGGGTGGTAACCTGTACTCTGCTCACAGGTATTCCCTACCATTACCCCAGGTGGAGGCACCACACCAATTCTTCTCTTCACTCCTGAACCCTGGTCAGCCCCCTTGGAGGTATATCCAGGCGAGACCCAAGGGCCCCCGTAAACAGCCAAGGAAAGTCTATTGGCTGTTACATTCATTGTGCCTTTTGTTCATTAGAAAGTTTTCTATGTGATAGTACTATGCTGGATGTTTGGAATAGCACTATGCATGGCAGCTGACATATTTAGTTCTACTCTTCCCACTACATAATCAACACTATGACCTCACAGACATTGGCATCACAGGTCACACTAACATACATCAGGTAAAAAAATCTTCTAATTAACTAAAAGGAAAAGAAAAGGTACCAGAAATTTAAAAGGTAATATAGACTTTGAAACATAGACTTTGACGGCAGATAAGGACCACTTGGCCCACCCAGTCTGCCCATTTCCCTACCTATTGGATAAGCTACAGATTCTAGTTAACCAACAGCCTACTTCCTGCAACCCCCCACTATAATTGCCTTATGTCTGTTCCATGCATGTTTGAATTCCCCCACTGTTTTAGACCCCACAACCTCTCCAGGAAGGCGGTTCCATGTGTCCACCACTCTCTCCGTGAAAAAGAATTTCCTCACATTACCCCTGAGCCGTCCCCCCCCCCGCTGTTAAATAGTAATATTAGTTTTAGACAGTGCACTACCTCTTCAAGGCTAATTGTTGAGCAATAAAATAGTAGTAAGCTGTTTATCTTTAGTAGAGACCTACTGTTTAATAAGCAGCTACTCTGCATCTCTGTACTTTCAGGCTGTTTTTAAGGAACTAGGAAGGAGCAATGATTTTAAGATCCATCTCTCTGTAACAAGTTACTGTTCACATAAGAAAGACATGATTCTAGCAAACACAACATCGTCAGTTTCCTGGCAATTTTACATTAGCACCACTACTGGGAAGGCAGTGTGGTCTAGTGTGCTGAACTCTGAGCCAGAAGATCACAGGTTCATATCCCACTGCAGCCACTTATTCACTGACAGACCTTGCACAAACTGCTTGGTGTGCTCATGCTGCAGTACTCCTAGCTGTAGTAATAGAGGCAGGACTCCACTGGTGCAAAGAGGCAATGTAGTCTAGTGGTTAGAGCACAAGTTTGGGAACCAGAAGACCCAAGGCAAGATCAATGACTGATAAGTAAGACTCAAGTAGGAAAATGGGCAGACATAACGGACTAAGTTTTTTCTGCCAGCACATGTCTATGTGTTTATGTTCAGATCACATCAAGGCCATTTACTTTTTTTATTTTTTGATTTATTGTTTCTGTGCCTGCTCTGCTCCGGCTTTTCTTGCAGATATTTATTTATTTATTTAGTTTTTGTACCAGACTTCATGGAGCTGTGAGCGGAAGAGATTTTTTTTCAGTTTCCCCCGTTTTCTTTGTGCTGTGTGTCACCATCCCCTGTAAGGATGCAGGCATTTGGGATGCAGTCCCTGATGTAAGTGCGTGTTGGCATGTTCACGGGATATGCAGCATGGCATCACTTCCTGTGTCCCCAGTACTCTGCCACCTGCATGTCTACAGGTGGCAGTAGTGATGCAGGATATGGCACCCTCTCCCCCAACCCCCAGGAAGAGGAGATCATCCCCTGGGATAATGGATCCACAGCACCCCTAAGGCACTCATGATGATCTGAACGCTTTTTGATAGTGACATTTAACAAAATAATGGAGCACTGCTGAAGGCAGCCATTCTGAATGGTTACTGTACGTCTGCTCAGTATTCGCAGTGGAGGATGGTAGGCTTCTGCTAGAAAATAGCATAAAGGCAGCAACAAGGAGGATTCAAGAAATAGAATGGATTGAGATAATAGTGGAAAGCGTAAGAAAAGGGCTTGCAGCCCTAAAAGTAGATAAGGTATTGGGACCAGATAGGATATACTCAAGGGTGGTCACAGAATTGGCATCAAAACTGGCTGAGCCCATGACAGGGCTATTCAGTAGCTCATTGCAGTCAGAGGTGGTTCTGAGAGATTAGAAAATAGGAGACATTGTCCTGCTCCACAGAGGAGGAAATTGTGAGGAACCAGTAAATCACATGCATGTAGTCTTACCTCAATTGTCAGTAAACTGATGGAGACACTAGTCAAAGAGGACCCAGTGACATATCTGGAAAGTAGTTATTATCAGGATAGTAAGCAGCATGGGTTTGTGACAAGATCTAATCAGACCAACTTGATAGTATTCTTAGACTGGGCTACAAGAGCAGTGGATAAGGGACAAGCAGTAGATAAACATACAATGTACTCTACTCTGACTTTAGCAAGGCATTCGACTTGATGCCAAACAGAAGGCAGCTGAAGAAATTAGAGGACCTGGGTGCAGTGAAGGAACTGGTAAATGGAAGGGAAGTTGGCTGGGGGGAGACAGAATAAGGTGGTGGTTAACAGGGTGAAACTGAGGGAGAGGGAGGTCATATGTGGGGTGTAACAGGAGTCAATCCTGAGACCTGTCCATTTGCAGAGATAGTGGTTGAGCTATGGAATAACCTATCAGTAGAGATGGTAGGATCAAAAAACCATAAATGGTTTTAAGCATGTTTGAGACAGGATGAGAAGTCAGATATTTACATGGGGGGGGGTAGCAGTGCAGCTGGAAGGCAAGGACTAAAACCATGTCTAGACAGTACATCACAGGGTAGGGTAGCAAAATAGGGCAGAATTGATGGGTCAATGGTCTTTTTCTGCCAACAATGTCTATATTTCTATACTTCACTACCATTATGCAAACTAAAGTGTACTTACATAAAGAATCTACTTAGATTTATGATGGTATACCATTGCTGCAGCAACAGGAAAACAGCGAAGACCATCACAACAACAGAATCGGCTGTTCTCTGTGATGTTCCACTGGTTTCCCTTAGCTGCTGTCTCTGTGGAGTTCACCCACTCCCTGAACCAACCTGAACTTGGAGTTGGAAATCTATAGTGCGGGGGAGAGAGACAAAGCTCTGAACCATGTTACATATAAGGCAACTTTTTTTTACAATGATGGCACAATGCCAGCTGTTGGCATTGTGCCCTTGCTGTAATGATGGTCAACAAATGTACTGTTGCTGAAGTGACATGGAACCAGTTTATAACTATAGCAAAAGAACTGCATAAAACAAACATACATGGATCACAAAACAAACCCAGTACATTCTGCATGTAACCCCCTTCCCGAGTAGGGTTAGATCTCAAGGCAGGGTACAGTTTGTGCCCGTGGTAAGTATTGGGCACAGTTTGTGCCTGTGCATGTACTTATTCAGGGCTGGAAGGTGTATAGCCAGGAGAGAGTTAATCCTGGACCACCCTCTGGAGACCTGCTGCTGGTGGGAGGTCACAATAAGTAAAATAAAGTCAGCACTCAATGCATCAGGTTTAAAAATTGATTTTACTGTGCAAAATTTAAAGTAGTTTACACACACAGTACCTTTTGTGAGGAGCCCAAACTTTCAGCAAGCAATACAGATTTCAATGGCCGGAGGTCGGCATGGGCACATGGAATATAAGCTTGGGCACATAAGGAGATCAAGAGAGTTTGCAGAGGGAAAAGACTGCAGTGGGGGTGATGGCCCACTCCAGACAGTTGTAAGATTTCTAGGCCTAGTCAGAGAGAGAGAGAGAGAGAGAGAGAGAGAACTTGTGGGAGGATGTGGCGGTGGCCATAGTTTGAGCCCCCATGTGGGACC
Organism: Neoceratodus forsteri; assembly: GCA_016271365.2. Taxonomy (NCBI): domain Eukaryota; kingdom Metazoa; phylum Chordata; order Ceratodontiformes; family Ceratodontidae; genus Neoceratodus; species Neoceratodus forsteri. Next base: position 561,578,458 of record CM028134.1, read on the forward strand.
CCAAGATATGCCACCGCAGTGGGATCAGGGCAAGTTGCCCCACTAAGACTGTCACCCAAATGCGAGGTGCAAGATTGACCCAAGTAGAGAGACCTCGAGAAAGGTTTTGCTGGGAGCTTCTATCTCTGAAGCCCTGTAGAGAGTGAGAATAGATTAAGCCAGGATGAAGTTCTGTGTATCCTTGTTCTGGGATGTGACACCTGCCAGTCTTGGGGACAGTCACCCAAATGAAGTTGCACAAAGCTGTTATGGGAGTTTGAAAGGAGCTAGTGGCCCCGATTTGAAAAGCCAGCCTGTTCTAGTCATAAAAGTTGCAGTGAGCCAGCCGAGATGGAACTTCGGACAGAGGTTGCAGCAATGTTCCATGGTAATTTATGTCAGTAAGTAAGGGGAGAAGAGTAGAAGAGGGGTCATATCATCCTAATGTGAACATGGGAATTGGAGCTGCCTGTATTGGGGATGTTGGATTAATGCCCCGTGGGAAATTGTAGACTGTCTGCTCACGTGAACTGCATGCCATGTGAAATATGGGATCATAGCAGTCAAAGTATATGCACTGTCTATCTCAACCCAACTAATTTCTACTCCACGGAGTGTTATTAATTTTGATATTAAATGGGATCCCCACCATTTGTTCTGCAAATTTGTGGTCTCCAGTTATTCCATCAAGTGTTATTGTGCTTAACATTGATTGCCTTTCAGCCCAGCACCTAAACAGCCTTGCACCTTGATGTGTGACTAAGATCTGGTAAATGCAAGCCATTTCTGGAACAGTATTCTGCTGTGGTCCCTCCTCCTCATGGACAGTTACCATTAGCATACCCCTAGATACTGGGAAGGAGGATGGCCACACATGGGGGCTCATCCAGGATGTGTTTTAGGGTGCTGGGTTGGCATTTGTGACTCTCCATAGGTGCTGGGTGAAGAGGTTTCCCACGTGAACATTTTGAACAGCTGTTTGGAACTGTACAATATGGCATTGGAAGGCCATGAAAATTCATGCCTTAGGATCAAGTATGGGTGCCTGAATGTCTGCAAAAGGGGTTTTCAAGTCTAGTTCATGTGACGGATATGTAAATGGATTGGTATCAAAACCAGATGATTGGAATGCCTGAACTGTTGGAGCAGAGAGACGCTTCCCCTCGTGTACATGTCTCTTGTTGCAGGCCAGCATTGTTCAGGGCTGAGGAGAGATAACACTGTTCTGTGCAGCCACAGCTTCACAAACTTTTTGGTAAGTTATTAAACAAAGAAAAATGGCTCGGACCCCAGGAGCATTGGATGTTCCTGTGCCAGTGCAAATGTTTCATTGGATGTGCGAGAAGGTGACTAAATCTTTTGTGGCTAGTGAATGTGCAGTGAGCCAGAAGAAAGGGTGTGAGGTTGCACTGTGTCCTGTTTGCCACCAGTGCTACAGAGAACACTCTATGGGCAGTGGCTGGGTATCAGCTCTCATCGCCAACCAGCCACTGGGTCAGCACGTCCATTACCTCCCTGGAGTCTAAGGGATGGGAGGATTTTTTTGCTAAATTCTTCTTGTTTCCCAAGTTTTTTATTTGCAATGCCATTTCTCCATAGCATAAAAAAGAAATCAGACCAGCCCAAACCGTATTTTTCATTCAGATCAGAAGGTTAACAAGCATGGTTCAAATTAAAGAAACAAAGCCACCGCTCTACTAATAGGGCCCCATTAGTTGAATGGTGACTTTCATTTTCCTCTAAGATTGCTTAAACTTATGTTAAAAGGTGTTGAAAAAATAGCTGAGCACGGGGGTGAAGCCAGCAGACAGGGACGTGGAAGGGACTGGCTGGCCATGGGTTCGGCTGCAGTTATTTTATTTTTATTTATTTAGTTTTTGTTGACCGGGTAAATGCACTAGACAAATCCTGCCTATTTTCAGGCATGACCCAGGGGAAGGGGATACAGATGAATGCCAACTGACCTTGAACCAGATTAAGCTGTTGGTGGTATTTTTAGTGAATGAGGGAAATTTGGCCAGGACACCGGGGAAATTCCCCTACTCTTTTTCGGTAAGTGCCATGGGATCTTTAACATCCACCTGAATTACCACCAATCCAGGCAGAAGTGTAGCACCCCTCTCGTGCTGCACTGCATTGTCAGTACTGGGATATTAACCCAAGTGCCAGATGTGGGAACTGAACCCACAGTCCTCTGATCTTCCGGCCTCAGAGGTGAGTGTGCTACCTACTGAGCCACTGACACTGATCCCTTCCCAACTGAAAAGGACAAAGTTAGAAATTTTAATTTTGGAAGCAATTGGCTAATGCTGCCATAAGGTACTGGGCAATGAAGTTCCCCTGTGTAGATTGAAAAATTCCTTTAAATGACCATCTTTAAATCACAGCCAAACATACTTAATTCACAGTTCAAATTCAGACCTGAGGCACCCAGTCAAATCCCAAGTACAGCTGTTGCTACAACAATATCTAGCATTATAACGGACAATGAAAATGCAGCTACAGCAGAATCAGAAACTCATAACTGTTAGAGCAGTACAACACTGTTTCTCTCAACTGAGAGCTAGAACCACAGTAGTAAACCCAAGAGCTGGAAAATGCTGCAAACACTGCAACTACTACCTTGAGAAAGCTGAAAAAAAAATGCAGCAACTCTTATCTCAAAATACTGCTGCTGGAACAGTTGCTTTTTCTTCCAGAGAACTGAGAGTCTGTCTCTGAAATATCACCTACCAGCAACTCTTCTCCTCAACAAGTGTTACCAATACAAAAGTGGACTGCCGCTTAAAATGAGATGTACCTTCTTTATTTTTATTACAAAAAACATTTCCACAGTGGGGTAACACGCTTACAGGCTATGCACAAAGACAGGTTCAAGATATTCCACAGCTCTCCACAGGAGCACAAAGACTGTTGGATGAATACAAGATGGATACCTGAATGGCCACACAATACAACTTCTCTCCTTTATCAAACACTTAACTTTTCTTTGAATATGACAACAAATCATCATCCAAACAAGCTAAAAGAAAAAACAATTTTGACTTGGTCTACAGAATGTGACTCACTTCCTAGAAAGAGGCCTCTAGATATCTTTTTGAGCCCAATTTACCTATGTCCAGAGGAAACCACAGCCAGAGCAGCAATGGCAACCAGTAGTGGTAAAGGGAAGCCCACAGTATCAGATTCCCTTGTCCCTGCTGACCCAGTGGCCATAGCAATGCTGAAGCAGAATATGACCAAGAAATAGTATACCTTCTCACAGAACCAGGTATCACATCATTTTTAAAACTTCTACTGTGTCTGAAACAAACCTTTTCAAACAATGCCACAGGGTTTCCTTTCAAGTGTCTCTTATCTGTCCTAGCCTTGAATGGTCATGGTGAGATCAAAAATATTAATCAGATGAATGCTACTTTTGATAAGTTATTCAAATTATTATAGATGAGGGAGCATGGCCTGGCTATGAAGCACGGTGGTTGCTAGTTAGCTGGGCTCCCTAAGGTACCAGCATTTAAGACAGAAAAAACATTTAACTGAAAAATTAATTCTGTCAGAGATAAGTTAAAAGTAAGCTAAAAGAGGTGTTGGCTATAAAATCAACAAAAAAGCAAGCTACTCTCCCATTTGAGCAACAAGAATGATGGGTTAGTGAAAACTCTGATGGCCACACTAGACTGCATGCTGCACTAGCTGAAAGTGGCATAAGCAAAGGGACACAAGATCCAGCAATCACAGCACTCCCAGGCTTGACTGCTAATTTCCAGCAGGAGGTAAAAGCCAGATTTACCTACGTTACAGCACAGATCGCCCATCTGCAAACAGTTGTCACTGGTTTAGCAGAACCTTCAGCTACACACTCCTCCCAACTTACTGAACAAAAATTGAGGGTGAGTGACCTGGGAGGACCAGGTCTCCGACTTGGCGTGGAAGAAACACATCCACAAAGAGCGTATTGAGAAATGAATTGCCAGAGCAGAGGACCATGAAAATTGTGCTAGAAGATCTAATGTTAGAATTATCAGATTACCAGAGGGTCTCGAGGGCAAGAATGGTGGTAAAGCAGTGCAACGATGGCTGGTGGAGAAGCTAGGACGTGAAGCTTTGGCTGCAGCTTTTGAGATCCAAAGAGTGCACCACAGAGGACCAAAGCTGAGAGAAAGGCCATGACATTTTTTCATTAAATATCCACGTTTTCCAGAGAAGGAGAAGGTCCTAAGGGGGGGTGAGAGCTCATAGTCCCATTCAGGTAGATGGTGGATGGGTCTCAATATTTCAAGATTATTCCAGAGAAGTCCAAATACAACAGCAAAAATTCGCTGGAGTCAAAGCTACCTTGCATCACCTCGGATGGGATTTTGCCCTGTTGTTCCCAGCTATACTAAGACTGTCAAGCCGGGGTGCCCCTCGAAAATATTTTACCAAGCCTCAAGACGCTGAACAATATGTCAGTAGAGAAGATGCAGTGGTGGAGGGAAGATAGTGCCAAGAGAAAGTTCTCCAATTACTACATTATTGGAAGTGTCTGGACTGTCTCTCTTAATGACACTGAAGGACCCCTAGACAGTAAGTGTTAACACACATTATGGATGCATTTTTCTACTCACAAAATATACACAGTGACTGACTGAGGGGTTTAACTTATGTGTTGCTCTATCTATGCTACTCATTTTATCCTGGTTTTCTACACAATTATTGATGGGTTTTTAATTTAAATAATATCTGATGAACAACATTGAGAATATCTTCTTCATGTGACATACAATGGCTGCTAGAAACATGTTTCTGGACATTACTGTCAATCACATGGGAGAAGAGCTTTGTAGGTGGAATAGAATGGTCATTTCTTGGTGGTCTTTTGAAAAGTGACAGGTTTGGAAACTGACATATGCTCCGTCCACCAATCAGACCACTTAAGCAGCAGATGCCTTGTCCCTGCCCACATTACCCAGAGAATACACGGTCTTGGGTGCCACAGTTACTTAGTTCATGGAAGAATGCTACACTTATGCATGCCTTAATAAGTAAAGAACTAATTGCTAAACAGGTCTGATCTCATAGTGACACTGATTATACTCACAGTGGCAAGATTTTAAAAAGAAATAATGGATTACAAAACCTACGAAGATCGGGAAGTATTGTCCCACTGCTAGAGACATACAATGCGTGGAATCACTGGTGCAGTCTGTCAGTCTTTTTGACATCTGAAATACATAGCCCTTTTCCTTAAGACCACATACAGTGATCCCTGGATTGTGGCTTTCAACCTTCCCTGAGGCACAACTCTGAACCAGACGGGCTATTCTTTAGCAATCAGGCATGACAGGGGGTGTGTTATGGTGGGATATCTGCCCACCTCAGGATGGGTTGAAGCACGAGGTGTAGCCAAGGGCTTCCACCACCCAAGAAGGGCCATTAACCCACCGAAACATACCCCCTGGAGTGCCTTATTGCAATTATGAAATGGGTTATTTTTAGTAAATTTTATGCATTTTTAAACATAATACTTTCAGCTGGGCAGTTGTGCTGGAATAATGGCCCAGCTGAAAGCAGCTATCAGCCAATCAGAATTCAGCATTTTTTCTACCCATTTCTTAATTTCTTGTGTATACGCCACTAGTTAATCACAGCTGCGGTATGTCTGAGAGACAGGGGTTGCTGGCTCCCATCCCACCACAGTGGCACTTTCTCAACTGTAACTTGGATTGCAGGTACCAGCAAAAGATCTAACATCAGTCCACCGATTTCCATCAGGCTTAGTTATCCTGGAGTTCTGCACGAGGGAAGGTTCAGTCTGTAACTACTGCAACTGTGATCCAGCAACAGTGATAGTCAATGTTCTGGACTATGAGATGTCTACAGCATGAACAATTTCAGCCGGTCTACGGTCAGCAAAAAGTCCATGTGCAGTGGTCACAAGACTCTGTGGCTCTCTGCTGCTGTTTCAATCTGTTAATATTATAAATTAAGCAAATAGCTGGAGTGAAATTAAATATTCACTTGATCACTTTTTGCCTGCCATATTCTTTGACAGTGTTTTCCCTAATAACAGACTGATTAATGTGGGCATGGTGGAAGATTTAATTCGCTAGACTTGCCTGATGGAACCGCTAACAGGAGTGCTGAGGGTGAAGGTCTTTACATGGATGGGACATATTAACTTTGTGCAGTCCATATGAGGTTTTCTGTACAGATTGATCCCCCCACCCAACAAGATAGCAGATACTGGGGTGGATATACTGGATCTCTCAACACTGTGGTTTATCCCTTTAGAATGCAGCTAGAAAAACTACATCGGTAAGAAGGTAAATTCCATTAAAATTGGTTTAAGGGGGGAGGGATTGAAAACCTGTTATTCCCCACAAATGCTGCATGTTAGACGACATTACTCTTACACAGGTGATCTTATGATGCTTGTGTGGGGCTCTTCTCCTTTCAAACATGGTGGTAAATAGATGCAAACCATGGGCTTTTGTAGTGACGTAGTGCACTCTATTGACTAGTACTGAGATTATGGTCTACAACCAGTGAGGAGATTGTCACCAGCAGCTACCTTTGGTCAGGGGATCACTATATTAGATACTACTTGATTTCTAAGCCATGGAATACAGGATGTTTATAGCTATCTATCTATATATGTGTAACCCCCCCACAAATGGGGGTTCCCAAAAAGTCTTCCTCGAGCTTGCCTAAATGCTCACTGCCAGGCTGGTGTCCTGCATTTTTGCAGTTTAAATGCGATTGCCAGAGAGTGCCTGTATCGCCTCTGTGCACTGTCTCTTTAAGAGCTGCCTGGATTGCAGTTATAAGTAATCTGAGAGGGAGTTCTGTTGAAAGATGCAACTATTTGTTGAAAATCATTTAGAGTGATAATGATAATATAGTTTGTCTAACCTGCCTTCTTTGCAGCAAGGACTGTTTTGTTTATCTCCACTATCTTGGTCCTGGACTATGAAATGGACCAATCAGTACTGGTGGGCCCTAAAATGGAGCCGGACTACAGGAGCTGTCTGGAGTCAAACATCTGTAAGAATTGTAGTTTTGGGCTTTTTGTGCCTTTTTGCACCTGAAGGGGGAGCCTTTGTTGTGAATGACAGGAAGATCAGCCAACCAAACCTTTTGGATCTTGGGGAATTTCCCAGGCTGCTGCAGCTAGTTTCAGTTTGAGCTGAGAAGTGAAGAAGTAACATCTCAAGTGATTTTGAGCAGCAGTTCTGTGTAGTTTTGCATGGGAGAACTGTGAAAGGGCTGAGTTTTGGACTGCCTGTCTGCCTGCTGTCCCTGAGAGGTAAAATAGAGTTTATTCTGACTGACTCCGAGTTGTGAGGACTACTTAAGCCACTGGACTGTGACCAGGCTTTAACCTGAAGAAGACTGAAGATTTGTTGAATGCGATCGGCCTGTCAGCATTTCCAGCTGCTTTTAAATCCCCAGTTTGTGCAGAGACTTTGCAATCGTGACCGGAGAGCGGTTTGACTGGTACAGTAGAATTTCCTTACATGTAAATGTGCTGTGTGTTGAAAGTGGATCATGATTTTGTTCCCCACTGTGTGAACTGTGTTCTGCTTGCTAGAAGCTTTATCCAGCACAATCGGACTAAATCCATGTTCATCTCCATTTGGCCTGGGCCATGCCACGCTGGCCCTTCCAGACTACCTCACTGCACAGAGAAAGCCACTGATGAGAGATCTGCCTGGGGATCAGCCCCCTGCTCCACGCTTGAACAGGAATGATGCCTCAGCGAATCGTGTGGTACCTGCTTCTCCTGGCACTTCAGATTAACCACCTGCTGCCTCGATTTTCGTCCAGCTTGTGTCCAGTCTTGGGTATCATGAGTAATCATCAGGTTAGCTCCCTGCAACAACAGCCTAATCTAAAAGTGTGTCATCTGATTGTCCTGTTGTTTTCTTTTCATGAACTGAGCCCTCCAGCTCCAGATTACAAATAGTGTGTGTTGTGCATGTTGTTTTCTTCCATCACTGGGCCCCAGCCAGCTGCAACATTCCTGGCTAGCCCACTATTCTCCATCTGGGTACCCAGAGTGTGTGACTGTTTATGGACCCTGAAGTGCATGCATAACTGTTTGATTGATAGAGTCTTTAAGCAAATTAATCTGATTACACCCCTCCCTTGTTCAAGTCCCTTAAATAAATCAGAGCCAACTCTTTTTTGCATTTACCCTGACTGTGGTTCCAGTTTGTGCAAGAGTACTGTACTGCTGTTATTTGCTGTGTATAACCTTGTTTTAAAGGGAGGCCTCAAGGCCAGACCAGAGGAAAGCCCTGGTGATAAGTGCAAACAGTGTGGGTACTTGTGTGGTGTATCAGAGGTATTGTGAAAGTGATTACTGTGTATTGTTCTGGCCACTAGCAAGGAAAGGGGGGGGGCTTACAGTATCCCGGAGGGCTGTGCCCAGGTTAGCTTGACCACTACCGACCCTGACCTCTGGGTGGAGGCACCCATTTCAGAACTCAGGCCCAATAACCTGCTACTAGCCAAGCAGGCAGGGGTAGTACCCCTTGGGATAGCGCCACCTAGGGGTTACACACACACACATATATACCTGTATATATACACACACAGACACACACACACACACACACACACATACATACACAAAACAAAAAAATAAACCCTAGTTTGTAGCATCACATGGGTGTTGAACTGTCCATTGGTCTCTATTTAGCCTGCAAGGAGTGTGTTATGATTTGTCAACTGCTTTGCTAGATCAACTGCTCAATCATAAACTTAAAACTGTCACTGTAAAGATATTACTTCTCCTTGGGGATCTAGTGTCCTACTATAGTCAAGGGTGGGCAATATGTTCACAATGCAAGACATTACTGGCAGGGTGTAAAAGAAAATTAGCTTTTACAATACTACAATACTGGATCTGTCCCCCCCTTTTCTTTTCCGGGGATTAGGTTTAAGACTAAAAATATGGAATTTATTCTGCCACTACTGAAAAACAGGGGCTAGAAACATTTATTTAGAGGTACCACACAGGTAATCATCACCTCATCATTAGTGAGAAGCTGCACAACAGATGTGCAAAATGGAGGGGGGTGGGACGGGGCCCCTTGTTCCTGTCTCTGATACTACCTTTGGGGGGAGAGACTGGGGGGAGGTATGATTTTTACTGTTCTTGTTGAAAGTTTTGAATGTTTTGATGATGTTTTTGTTCACTAAGGGTTAAGGGACATTAGAGTTCTAGCTTCACAAATTTACTGGAGGCAATTGTTTCAGTTACCTGCTATAGTTTACAAATTAAGACTTCTCAAATATACATTTTAATGTTTTCATGATGATGTCCAGCTAAGTTCGATGAGTTAACATTCCTGAAATACTTCTTAATGGATAAAGATTTGAAAGTATGTTCTTGGAACATTAATGGTTTGAAAACTCACATAAAAAGGAAAAAGGTCCTTGACAGGATAAGAGCTACGCAAGCAGATACTGTGCGTCTACAGGAGACCAATATGACCAACAAAGAAGGCAGTCACATGCCAAAAAATTGGAGAGGGGGAATGGTATGGTTTGTACTTTACTTCTAGGGCCTGAGGGGCTACTATATGGTTGAGATCAATATTACCTGGGGTTGTTATATATGTAAATATTGATAGTGGGGGTAGATTTGTTCTATTGCAAATACAACTCAACTTGGGATGGGATATTGCAGTAGGGTTTGTGTATGCCCCTAATGTAGATAATTCAAAGTTGTTCAATCATCTGACAGTGCAGATGGCAGGCTTTGCAGGGCCTTGGGTACTAAATGGTGATTTTAACTGTGTCCTGGACAATATACTAAACAGATTTTCTAGATTTTCTAGAATAGTGGGCCTATTGTCCAGAAGTTCTAGGGCATTGAAGGATCTAATGAGGGACAACAGGCTAGTGGATTCCTGGAGACATCAGAACCCCGGGGGGAGGAAGTAAACTTTTTATTCCCACACTGCCAAAACATATACTCGGTTAGACATGGCCTTGGTATCACAGGACCTACTGCAGACTGCCACCTTGGTAACATGGTGCAATTCTAATATTCGACCACTCCCCTATACAAATCACGTTGTCAGGTACTGGTACACCATATGCTAGTCAAGCATGGAAGCTGGACACTGATTTACTAAAAAAAAAAAAAAAGACTTTTAGAAATACTGTACATGAAAACTCACATTTCAGACTTCTTGATGAATATTCCCAGGTACAACATCTGCTTCAATGTGGTGGGACGCCTTAAAGGCAATACTACGTAGGGGATATAATCTCTTATGCATCTTTTTTTAAAATAAGGCAGACAACCAATATTTATTTGGGCTGGAGGAGCAGATTCAAAAAGCAGAAAATCACATATGGAATGTCCTAATCCTGAAAGCTATCAGTGTCTACAAAAACTTAAGTGGAAATATAACAGCATATTTGGCAAACATGAAAAGAGCCCTATTGCTCACCCAAGCGGGTACATACAGTATTTTGAAAGGGACTCGGGAGGGAAATGGTTAGCCTGACAACTGCACAGTAGACAAGGGGCCAAAAACATAACCCAAATACAAGATAGTGGGGGTACCTTGCAATAGGGTGACATAGAAATTGGGGAATGTTTCCACTCCTGCTATGAGATATTATATAGATCTGAGGTTACACCATCAAATATACAAATAGATAATTTATTTAATAAGGCCCAACTACAAACAATAAATGAACATGATAAACTTCAGCTGGAGGCACCTATTTAGTGGGATGATATCAAAAGAGCAATTAACCATCTTAAGGGTGGGAAGGCCCCAGGTCCAGATGGCTACCCAATAGACTTCCTTAAAATTTCCCACCAGGAACTTCAGGCTCCATTGCAAGAGATAATTTAAGAATATATGTTTCTGGGCATTTTGCCCCCCTTCTATGTGTGATGCCTCTAACACAGTCCTCCCAAAGCAGGGTAAGGATCCTATTTACTGCCCCTCCTACTGACCAATTTCTCTCTTTACTTCAGATTATAAAATGTTAGTTACAGTCTTGGCTAGCAGACTTAAAAAAAATCCTTCCCTCTATTATTCACGAAGATCAATCTGGCTTCGTTAAAGGCAGGCAGGGGAAGATTAATGTCTGATGGACCCTTAATATAGTACTGAGATGGTCCAGGAAGAAAATTCCTGGAAACCCAGGGATGTTAGCACTAGATGCTGAATAGGTATTTGATAGGGTGGAATGGAGGTATCTATTTGAAATGTTACGAAGAGTTGGGGTTAGGGATAATATAATAAAATTAATAAGTTCACTATATAATTTTCCCTCAGCCCAAAGTCTTTTTTAATGGTACACTCACTAAACCCTTTCAGCTGACCCATGGAACTCAACAGGGATGTCCACTCTCTCCTCTTTAGTATGTAATGTCCCTAGAACCCCTTGCAGCCATTGTTGGACAGGATAAAAGAATACATGTCTCCCCAGCCCCCTGCGTATGCCTTCCTATCCCCAGCTGTGGCTTGGGGAGTATCCCAAGCCTGCTCCAGATGAATATTAGCCTCTGTATGAAATGCTTTCCCTGTTTTTAAAGCTGCTGTAGCAAGTGTGTTCAGCTATGTGTGTATATTGTATATATTGTCTTATTTCCTTACCTCCCTGTATGATGTGTTAACTTATTCTGTTTTTATACTTTGTCCAATATTTTTGTAAATCTGTTTAACTGGATGTTTGTGAAAATGGGCATTTTTGCTCACATACCTTTCCAGTATAAAATAAACATTGACTGATTGATTGGTTTGATTAATACAAGGCCTGATAGCCGGCGGTCAGCACTATAAAATAGCCCTTTTTGCTGACTACTTATTAGTCTACCTTCAAGACTCACAAAGTAGTATTCCATTCTTGCATGATATTCTCTCAGAATATGGATCCCTTGGGGGGCATAAGATTAATTGGATAAAAAGCAAGATAATGGTTCAGGGCCAATGTGACCCTGGATTTCTGGAAATGTCCCTACAAAAATTAAAACCCATCAAATCCCTGAAATACTTGGGTATTATGAGTCCCAGAAATGTTTCATGTTTGTATAACTACGTTGATTTAATTAACAATATTAAGAAAGATTGTGATAGATAGGAGGGACTCCCAATAAGCTTAGCTGGCTGAATAAACGCGATAAAACTGAACATATTACCTAAGTGTTTATACTTATTTCAGAATTTACCGATAAGAGTTCCCGAATACTTCGGACAATTAAATAGTATTCTGAACAGATTTTATGTGGTGTGTGGAAAGCAGCTGGAATGAAAATGACTTTACTACAGCTACCACTGACTAAAGGAGGGCTTGCACTTCCTAACTTTAAATATTATTACTGGGCTGCACAACTCGCCTTCTTAGAGAAGCCACTGGTCACTCCAGCTCCTTCTTGGAAAGCACTGGAAGAAGAATCAGTAGTTGGAGGATTGACTAATGATATTTTGTCACCCTCCCTAGATTATTTAACCCCTCCAAAATGTAAAAATCCACTAACCTGAACATTAATCAGATTATGAATAGGAGTTCATAAAAATATAAGACACCCAAGGTACCCATCTCCTTATATTGCCATACACATATGTTTTACTGATCACAAAGGCTATAATGTCTATGTATTAGTCACTATTATGATGGTGAAGAATGGGAATAATTCAGGCGCTTCTGTGATTTTCTTACACCCAACCCAAAACCTTTTTTTTTTTTGCTTTCGCACCCCCCCAACATGCACCCCCCTGGAGTTGAGAATCCTTAAGTAGGGGGGTGAAGCCCCCCCGGATGGAGGTTTATGTGAGGGGTGCAGCCCCCCCCACCAAAAGCAAGTATTTTCAGTCCCCAGCGCACTTTTTCTGTGCGCCAAGGTTGTCAGGGTGGCCAAACTGTTTTTGCTGCCCTGATGTCACTCTTCTGTGGGTCGTTCTTCCGTGGTCACCCATCTCATATAGAACCATTATTATGAGAGTGGAACTTTAAACTATGACAATGACCCTGCATTCTAAACATGAGAGTACTGCCATCAGAGCCAAACTGACACTACTTGCATTACCCATCATGGGACCATAACCAACCATCAGGCATTCTTCCTCCTGTGAGCCAGTAGCTTGTAATTGACCTCACTCTTAAACCAACAGACTATTAACATATTCAGTTGCTTTAGATATTCTGATCTTTTCATTTGCTGACCATTGTTGACAGAGCTACAGTTAATCCTTTCAATACAAATGAACAAACTATGCACAGGTAGTCAAGCTAGTATCCTTAACAACTATGCCCTAACTAATACCATGTTGATTTATTTCTTCCAAGGCTTTTGTTTAAGTAATATCTGTTACTACAGGATGAATGACAAAGTCAGAAAAATTAAGAAATGCATGAGTAATGTCTATTACTATTGGACTAATGACAAATTCAGAAAGTAAAGAGCTGTGTCATTCTAGTGCATACACTGTGTAGTGGTTGGTAATGTAAACACTTGCTCTCCAGTTATAAATTAATAAATGAATAGGTTGACTGTGTTGGCAAGAAAAGACCCAGAAGTCAATCCAGTTTGCTGATTTCCATGCCTAGTTCCACGCTTTGCAAAACATCAGACTGGAGTTAATGATCCAACAATCTGAGTGACTGATCATCACCCCCACCCCACACCTTAAATTAGCTCTTTCTCCCTTCTGCCCATGGGTACCAGCCCTGGGCGTTTCTTGGTATTTTCACTCCAAGTTTTCAACATGGGCTTTTTGTGACTCCACCGCATGAACAGTGGCACTATCAATTCATTAGCTGAAATGTAATGTTGCACAGTGACTGTGCCATTTTGCACCACAGGTGCAAAAACGCATTTCAAACAGGATGTGAAAAATGCCAGCTGTACTGTTCATGAGGAACTGTAAAAAAAAAAAAATGGTAATGTTGAAAATCTGGAGTGAAAATATAAAAAAATTGGTGAAGTCATGAGCGTGCATAGAAACTGAGCAACGCACACACATAATGCAATTATTTTGGGGATTTTTTTTACACCAGATTTTCAATATAGGCATTTTGGGACCTCCGCTCATGAATAATATCATTGTGATTTTCTTAATCTGTCCCGAACATTGATTTCGCACAGCAGTTGCGCCATTGTGTGCCACAAGTGTGAAAACATGTTTCAGGCAGGATGTCAAAAATGACAGCTGTACTGCTGATAAGGTGGTGTGCCAAAAATTATAATGTTGAAAATCTGGAGTAAAAATATAAAAAATTGGAAAGTTACGAGCATGTGTATAAACTGCACAATGCAAGCTGGTAACGCAGTCACTTTTTGTAATCCATTCACCAAATTTGCAACATGGGCTTTTTGGGATCTCTCCTTACGAGCACTGTCACTGTGATTTCCTTAATCTGTCCCAAACATTGATTTCACACAGCAATTGCGTAGTTGTGTGCAAGATGTGTGAAAACACATTTCAGGCAGGATGTGAAAAATAACAGCTGTACTGTTCATAAGGAGGTGTGGAAAAATGGCAATGTTGAAAATCTGGAGTGAAAATATTAAACATTCTAGAAGTCATGAGCCTGCATGCGAACTGCACAATGCATACTCGTAACACAGTCATTTTTGGATTTTTTTCACAACATTTGCAAAATAGGCTTTCTGGGAGACCACCTCATGAACAGTGACACTGTCATTTCGTTAATCGGTCCTGGAAGGTGATTTCATGCAGTGACTGCAAAATCACCTTTTGGGACTGAATAACGACATGACAGTAATTGGGTTCATGAGGTGGGGCCCCAAGAACCCCCTTGTTGAAAATTTGGTCCCGAAAGTCACAGAAATGGCAGAGGCATCCACCTAAGTTGAACCCCCCCCATTTATGCCATTATACAGCTTACCAGCATTTCTTCAGTTTGCGATCAGTTTTGAAGAGTGTAGACGTGTTCCCGCTCCAGTGAAGATCATTGCGCTGGGCTCCGCAGGTAAGTATGGGGTGAGAGGGGTGTGTGGGGATGTGGGGTGTGCAGAGGGTGAGTGGGTTGGGAGGGGGCACCATGACTCTTAGGGACCATTTTCTGTTTACAGGTTAAAAAATAAGTTTGTGGGAAGGTTTTCTTTTTACAGGTACTTTTGGCATGCTGGGGTAGGATCCCAGTGTGTCACCAGTATTTTTGGGGAGGGGGGACTGATGCTGATGGGGATTGGGGCCCCCGTCGGGAAAGAAAGTGTGTCTGTGTTTGGGGGGGGCATGATGCCAAGGGGGATTGGGAACCTCCCTCAGCAGACAAATACCAGGAGTGGGAACATTATGCCTATGGGGATTGGGCTCCCCTGTCAGCAAATAAACTGGGGAGGGGTCATGCTGTCAGAGGGATTGAGCACCCCGACCTTGGCTTCTGCAAGACTTTGAGAGGCGGACGATGACAGCTGCTGCCATTTTTAGTGAAATGTTACACCAGGCAAGGCACACCCTGCAATGAGGGGTGCTTCCTCATTGCAGTGGTGAAATTGTTTCAAGTTGGTGGCACACTTCTGAGCAGTGGTCAGACAATGTGCTCATTTATTGGTGCTACAGAGACCAGCCCAAAAAAAGCAGCATAGGTGGCATTGGCCACAACACGACCACACCTCCACAACCTGCTACTCCAGCAATCTGTCACATGTTTCTTGCACATGCGTGCAAGCCAACATAAAAAAGGGGAAAACCCAAATATAGTACAGGACCTGATGGTACAGTTCATAAGACAATGTGCATTTGTCAGGTCTTCTTCTCTGTTCCAGGTGTTTCCTGTTCTGTGTCCTCCATCCATCTACTTTGACCACTGTACTTCATCCCTTCTTGAATGAACTGGTGGTCCATTGGAGGTGGGGTCACGTTATACCAGAACTTAATTCCATTTAAAACAAAGATCAGTGCATATGTCACCATGATGGAGAAGACGGTAAATGTTAACTTACAACAGTAAAGGCAAAACAGCTAGATTAACTAATAATAACAATGAAATATATTAAAACACTGACTTGTTTTTCCCAACTTTGCTGTGTGGTCATTTAATAAAAGAAAAGATTTCAGTTTATCTTTTTATTCTTCCCTCATAAAAATCTAATTTCCCTGAGTTCCATTTTTTTTTTTAATTTAAAGTCTTTATTGTTATTTCCATACATCAAACCAGCAAGCATATCATTGAAATGTCCATCCAAATCTAGATACGGATAACTAAAACAAATTATAAACCCCCATTAACCCCTTCCCCCTCCCACCAAACCCCCCACCTCAAACCCCCCCACCAGAGTGTGCCAAGTAAAATTGAAACTTATTACAATGGTAACACAACACCTAAAATATAATCTTCTTTAAAAGTGTTGAGTAGAGACATGTAAAGCCTGGAAATTAATGTAAATAGAGAGAATATAATTTGCCCCATTTTCTGTTAAATGCCTTTATATTATTATGGGAACTAGCCAACAATCTTTCTGTTTGAAAGAACAATGAAATATCATTCAGCCATTCACTATATGAAAGAATTAACTGATCCATTCAGTGCTTAAGCACAAGCCTCTTCACTATCATTGAAATTAACGCCATATGAAATTTACATTCTTGAAAGGCAATGCTAGAGAACTCACCTAAAATACAAATCTCTATGGTAAACAGATCCGCAAAACCTAATAACGGGTCTAATTTAGTCTGCATTGCCTGCCATAGAGAGGATACTCTATCACATTGCCAGAATACGTGTATTAAGTTCCCTTCGTCTTTGTTGCATCTAGTACACATAGGGTTTGGTAGCCTACCTAATTTAGCTAGATGGACTGGTGTATAATACATATTGTTAATAATATGATACTGAGTTAACCAGAGTCTGTCTTGAGTATGAAATTTATGGAGATCCTTCCAGATCTGTTTCCATGTAAAGGTAATATCCGGTAAGAGGGAGGCCCAGACTGCAGAGCCAGGAAGAGCATCTAGGAATTTGAGATCCAGAAGGTAGGAGTACATCAATGAGACCCCATGAGATTTGTTAGAATAAACTAGCAACTGTTCCAGAAAGAGCTTAAACCGATATTCTGTGAGAGTTGTATCAACAAGGGAGCAAATGACATGTCTCAGCTGGAAAATTCTGAATATATGTTTCTGAGGAATCCTAAGTCTGGTCATAATTTCTGGAGAAGAAAGAAGAGTGTCATTTGAAAATAGACTGCATATTGCCATGCCTTAAAGTTGTGAAAGCCAATCAGAGGAAATATGAGCACCCCCTATCTTAATGTTAGGGTTATACAGAAGGGGTTGATCTAGGTCTGTTTTAGGAGACAACCTGAAGTAAGACCAACACTGGACCAGAACCTTACAAGTAATTCTGACAACCAAATTTTGTAATGAGAATGGTAAGGCCACTTTGGTGATATAGAAAATAGTAGATGAGTTGAGATTATAGGTCTCTAGCAGGTACCTTTCAAGGAGAAGCCAGGGAGGTATATATTCATCATTCCTGGTGGAGAGCCATCTACCCGCTTTGACCAGATGACTTGCCCAATAATACAAAAGAAAGTTAGGAACGCGAAGACCACCTTTTTCTTTGGGAAGACTGATCTTAATGTAGGAACGTCTAGGATGTTTATCATGCCAGATAAAGTGAGAAATAATTGAGTGAATACGGTGGAAGAGGGAAATTGGTAACCATATATTCAACAGATTTAAGGGATAAAAGAGACGGGGCAGAACATTCATTTTGATAGTACTAATATGGCCCCATAAGGAGATAGGGAGGTTTGCCCATTGTTGGAGGTCCTGCTGGATATTAACTATTACATTTTCAAGATTCAATTTTTTGAGTAAGTCTTTGTCTCTAGTAAGGTAAATACCTAAGTACTTAATTGACTGTGAGGACCATTTCATCCCAAATTGAGTAAAGTCTGAACTACAGGTAAAATTATTTAGAGGGAAAATTTCAGTTTTAGATGAATTCAGCTCATAGTTGGAAAGGAGACTGTATTGCGTAATGATATCCAAAACTTGTACTAGCAAAGCGGCTGGGCATTCCAAATGAAGGAGTATGTCACTAGCATAAACTGAGAGTGTTAAGGTTTGCTGTAGTATCGATATACCCCAAATTAGAGGAGAACAATTGATATGAAGAAGGAGAGGTTCCAAGTACAAGTTAAACAAAAAGGGAGATGGGGGCAGCCTTGTCTGGTTCCTGTATGTAAAGGAAATCGGGAAAGAAAATACTCCATTGCAGTAAATCTTAGTGGAAGGGGACATGTAAACCGATTGAATTCTTCAAATAAAAGAGGTAGGGAATCCCATTTTACTGAGTGTTAACCATAAAAACTCCCAACTCACTATCGAAGGCCTTTTCAGTGTCCAATGAAATTAAGGCTATAGGAGTCTGTGATGATTGGGCTGTATTGAAAATGTGGGCAAGAGTTCTAAGATGGTCAGCTGATGAATGGCCCTATACAAAGCCTACTTGTTCAAGACTCAGTAAGTGAGACCAGATCTTTTTAATCCACAGGGATAAAATTGTGGTCAAGATTTTAATGTCACAATTTAAAAGGGAAATTGTACGATAACTTGTGGGGTCTGTAGGTGGTTTATCTGGTTTGAGAAGTAATATTGCAGCTTCTAATAACGCAGGGTCTAAAGAGTTGTTCTGAAACATGTATTCATAATTTGAGTAGAAGAGGAGAGAGTTCTTTACTAAATACTTTATAGAAGTTGGATGATAAACCGTCCGGTCCCGGAGATTTATCTGACGCGAGTTCCTTAATTGCCTCTTCTACCTCTTGCAGAGTAATAGGGGAGGACAAAAAAGTCTGGTGGTGTTCTGGAAGATTGGGAAGGTCAAGCTCCTCCAAATAATGAACTATGTTGGCAGACGGAGTTGCAGAAGGTGGATTAGCATATAATTTACTGTAAAAGGTTTCAAAAACCTGAGCTATATCCCGAGGAAATGTTTTAATGGAACCAGTCTGGGACTGTATGGCAGGGATTAGTCTTGAGCTTTCTAGTTTATGCAAATGAAGCACCAATAACCTACCCGCCTTTTCGCCTTGATCAATATATTTAGTTTTAGATTTTAATATGGCATACTCTGCTTTCTTCCTTAACAAGTCAGCATATTCATTCCTTAAAGACAAAAGGTTCTCCAAGGAATTAGGTGAAGAAGAAGAAGATAGGGAGTTTTCAATTTCCCTAATCTTTGTTGTCAGGGAAATCACTTTAGCTTCTCTTTCCTTTTTCCAACTGGATGCTATCTTGATAAATTCTCCTCGAAGATAACACTTTAGTGTACACCAAAGTATATCTTCTTTTGACGTGGAGCCAGTATTAGAAGTTATGAAGTTGGGGATTAATTTTTTAATATGGGAGATTGATTGTTTGTCTTTAAGAAGTTGAGTGTTCAACCTCTATGTCGAGTCCCGCTGTAGGTCTGGAGTAGGAGAGATCAAGGCCCATGCCACTGAGTGGTCAGACAGGATTATAGGTTCAATATCTGTCCACTGCAAACTGGACAACAAGGAAAGACTAACAAGGATGTAGTCTAATTGAGACCAAGACTGGTGCACAGATGAATAGAAAGAAAAACTGTGCCGGGAAGGGTGGAGCAGATGCTAAGGATCGCATAATCCAAGATGGTCTTTAAATTCCGCTAGTGCCTTTTGAGAGACAGATAGATGTTTTAGTGGCAGGAAGGTTCTGTCCAGATCCTAGGATGGGGGGGATGTTCCAATCATCACCAAGTAGCAGTGGAGTAGGTAGCCAATCTGCAAGTTTAGGGGATAAAGCCATTAGAAAGTCGGGGTCATCGCCTACTGGACCATATACCGAGCCCAATACTACTTTAGTATTATTGAGGATACCTTTCACTAATATAAACCTACCATCTGGATCTGTGATGCTCATTTCTTCTTGGAATGCGATATGTCTTTTGATGAGGATAGCAACTCCCCGACTTGAAGAGAATCCGACAGCAGCAAATATTTGGGAAAAGCTTTGTCGGCTAAGACAATTGGCTTCATGGTTAAGCAAATTGGTTTCTTGGAGCAGAACAATAACTAAATTTAGTAAATCACAGTTTTTAAGTACTTGGAATCTTTTTTGTTATGTCTCTAATTCCTCGGACATTCCACGTTGCAGTTTTAAAAAGATTGTTAGACATTTTCCAGTATACCATACACCAGCATTACAAAAGTAATATCAAAGTAGAACACTGAACGAAGAGTAACTCTTGAAGGGCACACTCTACCTAAATCCTTTACTCCTCCCCTCATAACAATAAACGGATCCATAATAAACTTACATTTAACCCAGATAATATATACCATATAATCTTGAACACTGTTCAAAATAAACCTAAGAGGAAGTCATGAACAACACTAATTATGAGCCACAGGGTAACTATTCATATATAACACCCTACCCCCCATAAATCCCCCCAACCTCAAATAACTATATATAGACAGTCCCCTAATGTATACTAAGAAATCTAGATGTTTTGCGGAAGTCTTGAGAGACTGTTCCCCTTGGGACGCAGTTCTCTGTAAAAGAGAGTAAACCCTTTGACTTGCAACTAGGTTCTGTGACCCGAGTTTTAAAAGCAAAACATAACCAGACAAGTATATTTTTGTCATTGAGTCCTGTAAAGCTTACAAGAAATGCATTCTTTTCCCCCTTATCTGATTCAAAATGCAGTTCTCCCTGAGCCTGCATCAGACTGGAGTGTCACCCCCCCCCCACCAACCGTGGTGAATGGAGAAAGTAAATATCTTATGCTTAACTTTAAAAATGGTAAAGGGCTAATATGGAAGCAAGGGAAAGACATAAGCAGGTCTTAGCTCCTAAAGAAAATTTTGTGATTTTACTTCCTGACCTACTAGGAGGTCCCTCATCCCAACCTCTGATCAGATGAGTCCGTGGAACAGCAGGGAGTGAAAATCAACACAACTACTTGCCCCCTAGAGCCGTTCCTCTTAACATCTCTTATGAGTTTCCCGAGGTTGAAAATCGACCGAGTGTTTAAGTAAAAGAAAATGAAAATACCCTCCCATGTAGTTTACAGAGCATCTCCCAATCAATAAGCACCCAATGGAGCCAGAAAGAAAAAAACTAAAGGGAAAGGAAACCAGCAGGGGGGCGCTAAGTGGTAGGACCAAAAAAGTCCTACCCTGAAAGCACATCCTGGAAACACACCCCTACCTAAAGGTTCCACCCTCTCAACCCAGGAGCAGCCTAATGCACCACATGAAAGATTTGGGCCTACCTGGCGCTATTAAGGCTTAATCACCCCTCCCAGGCCTACCAACTCATCCAGGACCAATCCCCACCAGTAACAGGTAAATCACAAAGTTCTAAAAAGTTCAATATTAGAGAAAAATGTCCCAACAGAAAAGTGAGCAGCAAAATTTAGTCTTTAGTACAGTCATCCAGCTCTGAAGAGGTTGGGAAGCTTGCTAGCAAGATCTACTGAGGCCTAGTCTGGAGAATCATAGGAATGCTATGTACCATCTATACTGATTTGCAGCTTGGCAGGGTACATCATTTTGAAGAGGATTCCAGTGGCAATCAACTTGCTGACAACTGGGTGAAACGCCGACCGTTTCTGTCGGATCTCAAATGGGAGGTTTTGAGCGATCCTGATTGTAGAACTTCCCCAGGTTACCGATTGTAACTCCTTACATAATGTATGCATTGTTTCTACAGGAAGCTGAGAAATTTGATAATGATCGGTTGGGGGGGTGCACCGATTTGAGGTTGAGGTCAGAGAGAGCGATGAGCTCTCTCAATGTGGTAGTGTGGGTTAAGAGGTGATGGTCCCATGATTTTTAGTAGGAACTGTTGTAGAAAGGGTATAGTGTTGATTCCTTCCTCTCCTTCTGGTAGCCCGATGATCAGAACGTTATTTCTCTGGCTTCTCCCCTCCAGATCTTCAGTTTTGAGTTGAAGTTTGTGTATTTGTTGGTGGAGATGGACAATATCAGGGTTGATTTTCTCTTTCCACCTTTCCAAGGACAGAGACCTAGCCTCCAAGTCTCCCATCCTGGTCATTAGGCTGTTAAGTTCTCCCCTGATGGTTTTAAGTTCAGCAGATATATCGGCTATAGTATCCTGAAATGGCCGAAGTTCTTGAAGAAAACGATCCTCAGTGAGAGGGATCGCTGGAGAACTAGGAGCCAAAGCTTTGCTGACATTCCCCGAATTTTGAGATTGAGATTTTTAGGGGGATTTTTTTCCGGCATGGCCAGTGTAGTATGCTTGATGCCGGCCTGCTTCATTTCGGTATCCATCGCCGTGATGTAGCAGATTGCAATGTGGGCCAAAACAAATAGTAACCACTGAAGGCTGAAAGTCAATTGGAGACTGTAGTAACCAAAATTATCTTTGTAGCTGACCAAAACTTGTGAAAATATCGTTAGCAGAGGGTCTGAGGCGGGAGCTCCAGTCTACTGCTGCTTCTAGGTTCTCTGCATCACGTGATCTCCCTGGACAGGCTAAACATGTTCATTCCCTCTCCTTTATCACCATTCCCCCAGACCTGACCAACCCTGGGTAGTCACTGGATTCAGGTGAGATATTGATTTAACATTGAGATAGAAACTGTCTCTTCCACATAACTGTAGAATGGGAGCCATCTAGCATTCTACTTCTCAATCCGTAATTGTAGTCTGGCTGTAATAGCCTCTGTTCCTTGTATTCTGGTTATGTTTTTCTGCCATTGAGCTACCGTGGGTGTCGTAGTTGACAACCAGTTTGGGGATAATACTTTATTGGCTGCAGCCACTAGAATATAAGAAAGACATTTTTTTGCTTCCCTTCTTAACTCATTAGGTGGCAACCCTAATATTAAGTGTTCAAATTGGGGAAGTAGAGATAATTTAAACATTTTTGAAATGATTTGTGGCAGTATACTGCAAGGATTACAGACAGTGTCCTGTCTTTGGTCGGTCCCCTCACAACCCACTCAGCAACTGCACGGAAGCCTGTCATGTATTATTGTACTGTCATTCAGTGCAACGGGAGCACCAACCCACCGTCACCTCTGTCTACAACACAGAGCAAGCAGCCTTGCTCACCCATGCGTGGAAAGAGAGACAGAGTAAGAGTCACAGGCAGGAGAGATGTGAGGCAGCTGCTGGATGATGTCTGCTTCCCGTAAACACCCTAGAGTACAGTGGTGAATGTCAGAAGATGGTGGCACACTTCTTTCAAGTGCCATGCATCTCCTGCTGTCTGCAGATTGGAGAGAGAGAGAGAGAGAGAGAGAGAGAGATAATGGTCTCTCTCGGCAATGTGCCCCCATTCACTCAGGAAGCAGTTTGAGCAGTGTAACAGTGGTGAGTATCAGGAGACAGTGGCATGGTAAAATATATATCTCCCTCATGGAAAAGCACATGTCTGTAACAGTGTGGCAGCATATTAGCCACTGTGTGCACTGTTAACAGCAGTTCCATGGTGGAAGTACTTCATGTGGTGGAAGGACACCTAGTCAGGATAATAGCATTTTACTGTTCAAAAAAGGATTTATGCTCATGTTTTCACAGTTCTTGTTACCCCATGCTAGAAGCGCAATAACCCACTCCAGAGTATGGGGTTATTGGGGATTAATCAACACCCTGAGTGCTGTGAGGGCACTCAGCCTGCACACTTGTGCCTCACAATGCACCTGTGATGTTGATTAAACCCCAATATCCCCATATCCTGTATTGGGTTATTCCTTACTTCTGTATGTTCTGTTGAAGAAATGCTCCATCACTCATGCCAGTGAAACCTAATATAACTTGCAGATGTATGTCCATGGTTGTTCCCTTTGTGATGTAGTGGAACATACCAGCTGCAGCTTCAGCAAGGAACAGGGCCATCCTAGACCCCCTACAGGGAATGCTTCTGATGCAGCTTGTAAAAGAACTCACTAGCGGAGAGGTAGTGTTTGATCTGGTACTCATAAACAGGGAAAGCATTGCAAATAATCACAGTGAGAAGTACCCTGACTACCAGTGATCACTGTGTGATGTAGGTCAATGCAAGGAAAAGAGATGAGGTGAGCTACATGAAGATAAGGATCTTGGATTTCAGGAGGGCAGAGTTCAAAGAAATGGGAAACTGTTTCAGAAATTGCCTTGGGGGAGGGGTAGGATGGCTATAAAGGGATGTAGGTGTAGTGGAAGGGAAGAAGGGGAGGGCATCATCAGGACAACAAGCCTCTGCATAAAAGGGGTAAGAAAGGGCAGAAGGAAAAGAAGACCACGATGGTTCTCCAAGGAGGTGACAACGGCAGTGAAAGAAAAAAGGGCAGCATTCAAAAGGTACAAAGAAACTCAGAGGACAGGAAAGAGTACCAGGCCAGGCAGAATGAAATAAGAAAGATGGTTGAAGAACAAAGACAAAAGGATTGTAAGGGAAGCAAGAAAGGGGGATAGGACTTTTTTCCACTATGTCAGTGAGAAGAGAAAAAACAAATGTAGAATACTGAAGATAAGAGGAGTGAAAGGGGAAGGCTGTGCTGAAGGAGACCAAGAAAAAGCCGACATTTTGAACATGTACTTTTGCTCACTCTTCACAGTAGAGGTATGGGGGGGCATGACCCACCAGAACGAAGTATGAACAGAGGTGGGGAGGGGGTGGACACAAGGTCATTTTCAGAGGATAGAGTACTGAAAGAACTTGCAGTCCTGAAAGTGCATAAGGCTATTGGATAATCCCATTGTACTGAGGGAGCTCAGGAACATTCTACCTGCTCCACTGATGGTCTTGCTCAACAGATCACTGGAAACATGAGTGGTTCTGGAAAATTAGAAAAGGGTGGGAATGGTCCTTCTGCATAACAGCGGTCAATAGTGAGGAATCTAGCAACTACAGGCCAGTCAGCCTAACTTCAGTCATGGAGAAACTAATGGATGCCCTACTTAAAGACAAACCAGTTGATTACCTAGAAGACAAAGGGCTGAAGGACCACAGGCAGCAGGGGTTCACGGTGGGGAGGTCATGCCAAACGTAACTGATAGATTTCTTTGACTGGGTGACCAGGAAGACATGAGAGAGATAGGGAGGGCAGTGGATGTAGCCTATGTAGACTTTAGCAAGGTCTTCAACACTGTGCAACACAGAAGGCTAATTAGGAGGGACCAATTTGGGGGTTGGGGCCAAAATGATAAAGTGGGTTGTCAACTGGCTAAGGGTTAGGAGGCAGAGAGTATTGCTAAATGGCAGATATTCTAAGGACAGGGGGGTGACCATTGGTGTATCACTCAGTTCAGTGGTGGGACCGGTCCTCAAGTATCTTCACAGGGGATATTGCAGAGGAACTGGAGGGAAAGATCTGTCTTTTTGCAAAGGACACCAAGATCTGCAATAGGGTGGACATCCAGGAGGTAGTGCAGACAATGTACAGGGTTCTAGGGAAACTAGAGGAGTAGTTGAAGGCTTAGAATCTTTGGGCTGAATGCCAAAAAGTGCAAGGTCATGCACCTAGAGTACAGGCATTCCAGTGATGCGTATAGGATGTGGGGTTGTGTTAACAGTCAGTAAACAGGACAGGGACCTTGGGATTATTATATCAGAAGACTTCATGGTAGCAGCACTGTGTAACAGTGTCATGGGAATAGTTAGTGGGGTTTAAGCGGGCCTGGTAGTGCAGAGGGCTGAGGTGCTGGACACCACACCTCGCGCTACACCAGTGACTCGGGTTTGGAAGTAGACTCGGATCATTGGGGGTTGGCAAGGGAAGGAAAGGATTGAACGTCCAGAGGACTGCTCTTCAGTCCTGAGGTGGGATCTTAGGGTTTTCCCACCGTGTTGCGGCTCCCGGTGGAGACTGGGGGGCACTACACCTGGGTGGGGACAGGATAGGGGGAGGCAGAGGTGGATCTCTTTGGGAAGGGGTGGGTGCATTCCCTCTGTGCGCCAACGTCACTCCACATTTGCTGCCTTGGGGGAAACCATGGTGGAAATCCTTGGACTCCAGGAGGTAGACAATGGTCCCCAGGGGACTACGCACATGTCCACCACTGGTCCCTACCCAGTTGACTCTCTCAAGTCCTCCCCTCTCTCAGGGCCAGTGGGGAGGACTCTGTCCCCAATTTCTCACCGGGTGGGATTCAGGCAGGGTGGCAGCGCCAGCTGTGTGGGTCTCACCTGAAGAGGCCCTGAAAATCTGGCGACCGGAGTAAAGACAGCTAACAAAAAAAAAGTTAGTGGAATATATAGGGAGGGGCATCATCATCATCATCAGAGGGATGTGGTTGCTACTGTACTGCTTTCTGATGCACCCCCAGTTGGAATACTATATCCCGTTCTGGAGGCCACACATCAAGAAAGACATAGACAGGGTGGAGGCAGTTCAGAGAAGGGCAACCAAGATGGTGCAGGGGTTGCAAGGGATGCTATATGAGGAGAGACTGAAAGATCTTAATATGTACACTCTGGAGGACAGGAGAGAGAGAGAGAGAGGTGATGATAGAGACCTTCAAGTACCTCAATGGAGTGAGCAGAGTGCAGGAAGGGAGCCCCATCCAAAACAAGATGAGCTCCAGGACCACAAAGCGTGCAATGAAATTGGAGGGTTGACATTTCAGGAAGGGTATGAGGAAATACTTCTACACAAAAAAGGTAGTAGAAGCATGGAACCAACTGTCTGTCAAAGTTGTGGAGGCTAGAATGGTGGAAGGCTTCAAGCGTACATAAGAACTGATAAACTAAGGAGCATATTAGTGTAGAAGCTGGGATGGTCAGCCAAAGTACAATAGGCAGTGAACCCATGAACAGACTGGATGGGGCAAGCAGTCCTTTTCTACTGACAAATTATGTTTCTAGAGGTGCCACCATGGATGTTCTGTCCTCTTCCAACTGACTTTGCAATTACAGTTTATTTACCTAGACTAGCCCAGCTGAGATGCAACATCTCACTTCCAGTGGGGTCCGGCTACTACCCATTTATGCAGCTGGGTGAACTGTAGTACCAAGAGATCAAGTGAACTGGCCAAGGTCACATGATGAGTAGAAAATGGGCTGAAGATTTCCTGTTCTCCGATTGGCTGAGAGCTGTGCCAGGGATAAGTTAAGTGCCAGTAGAGCCCCCACAAAGAGCAAGTGCCAGCCCAATGTGCCACTGCATAAAATAAATCACTGTACCAAACTACAAATAAAAAAACTGCAGCCATGTTTTTTTCTCACTTAGCTAGTGCCCCTACCACCAATTACACTTAGGACCCAACTGCCAGTGCCAAGTACATCACAGAAGAGCAACTTTGACAACTTGACGCACAATAACAGTACAATAGTTTCCCACATTTAAAACAATATTTTTTAACCAGAAAGTTGTAGCACATACACGTTGCATGCTCAATGCTGCTGTAATACACCCAACTCTACTTACATCCACCAACATACAAAGCACTCATCCCAACTGTTCTTTTTTTTATTTATTTAAAATAAAATACCTTATTTAACAAAGCTATCCCTGTCCTATGGCCGTCCACCTGTTCACCCTTCTGCTGCAGCTTCATAAATGCTGTCCCTGTCCTCTGGCCACCTGCCCACTCCCCATTCTGCCACAAGCTGGCAGTGTGCCTTCATCTGTGAGCAAGAAACTGACAAAGTACTGTTGGTCTTATCATCAAGCCAGTGGTATACAAACAGAGCACAGAGGTCATTAACCATAGAGGGTGATGACTAAAATACACAAGGAGGTACGATAAGGGGTGGAGGGGATTGAAGACTAAAAAAAAAAAAACACTAAACAAGGAATAAAAAGGAAACTGGAAGGAATCAAGCTTAAATCTCTAAATGAAATAAAACAAAAGTCCAATTCCAGGTGGTATGAGATAGAGGATGCAGGATGCGGGAATTGGCCCTTGTTCACCACTGCCTTTATAATGTCCCTTTGGACTATCATACAATAGATTCCAACTCTTGGGTTCAGTACACCATACAAAGTACAAAGTAAATTGGCTTCTAACATTTCTCCGAGTCACCTATCCCTTATTAGGTATCATCCTTCTTTCCTGCTACCCCCCTGGATCAAGGTTTTTCACTGTGGGAACAGAGAGTCCTAACCCACTTCTCCCAAATGTTGGAGACAGGGGATTGTCAATCTTTTCAGGTTCTACAGGAGAAATATCACCTCTGGCCACAGGATTTTCACAGATAAATTCAGGTCCATCACTTTATTAATAGTAGAGACAATAAGTATAACCTGGTCAGACCTATGCCTTCATGGGAATAATTTATACATTAAGTATCAATAGAGCCCCCAGAATTGGACAGTTACACTGTAGGCCATATCCATATGTATTTTGGAACTTTACAAGAGAATGGGGCAAGCTGACACTGAGCTACTTAGTAACAACAGGACCTCCTGGGAGATAGTGGCTTCATGGTCAATGCTACCAGAAGAGTGGTCGCAGAAACTGTATCTAGGCTGGTGGGTAATTTCCTGGCCTACATGGAGGGAGCTCTTTTAGCAGATTTTGGTCCACTACTTTTAGACCCCATGGTCACTGGCACTTTCATAGAACCCACACAGCTAAATACTGGCGAGGATGTGCGGGACTTGGTACACACTGACACATTTTTAGGGATTGTCCAAAGTTAAGGGAATTTTGGACCTCAATAAAAGAGGTGGTCCAACAAATTTTATTGAAGGTCATCCCACACTCCTTCATGGAGTGGGTTTTGGGAGTCTCACAGGTTATTTGGTTACCCCCTATAACATGCAAATTAGCTCCGACTCTGTTAGTGGTGGCACCAAAATGCATCACAGCCTATCGGCAGCAGCAGGATCCTCCTTGGATCTCGGAATGGTGTCACAGAATGAAAGAAGTCTGTAAGATGGAATGGCTGATGGCCTGCCTTCATCTTAGGTAAGAATGCTACCAGTGCTGGGCTCACTGATTGGATTGGTTGGAACAGGGGATTGTGGAGCAGGCCCTGTCTGGGGAGGCTATCACAGAGCATTCTTCTTTTTTCCCCACTGAGCTCTCCCTTATTGTACTCCAGTCCTTTTGACCAAGATGCAAGCTTTAGGATCTGGTAGGGGTGAATCATAAGGGCTGATATCCTTTGATTAGTGATTTTAGCAGAATGAACCCCCATAATGGTGCACCTCACAATGTTGATTATTATGAGTCATTCTTTTTTTTTTCCTCAGAGTTGAACCTGTTGATTAGAGTCTCTATTGAGAATGATTTTATTATATGAAAATATGGATAAACTTTAATTAAAGTTACCAGTATCTGTTTTACTTTTAGCTCAGTGAATTATGCCTGGGCATCATATGTCAGGTTTTCTTTCTATTGATTAGTTAATGTAGCTTTTTTTAGCAGTGTGACCTTTGGCTCTGGGAAATAATGTAACGTTATCTGGTGTTCCTATCTTGCATTTCTGACTAAAATTGAGTCAAGATACCTTTCAAACACTACAGGGCCCTCTTCTGGCAAATATGCCAGTAGATGGACCACTTTATCAAAATGAGCATTCCAATGGCCTACTCAATAGGTCCAGCACTGCCATCAGACCCTCGGAGTAACAGTCCTAAATGGCAGCACTGGACCATATCCAAAGGGGCAGGTCTTACAGGGGGAGCCGCAAAACTAAACCTTATAGAGTGATGGTCAGACCACTCGACCAGTTCCACCACAAGATTAGTGACCTCCATTCCCAGGAAGAACACCAGGTCCAGGGAGTGACCATGAATATAGGCTGCAGAGGTAACTGCCTATGTGAAGCCCAAATGAAATCATCAGTTGGAGGAAGTTCTGACCAAAACGCGAGAGTTCATCGTCGACCCAGACGTTGAAATCCCCCTAGACCAACCACCTGGGAGATTCCAACACCATATTGACCATGAAGTCCGCCACTTCCTGCAGGAAATCTTTCCCATCACTGGATGGACAATAGAGGAGAAGAATCCTGCAACCCACACCTGCACCCATGATATACTCGAAGGACCTGGAGGAACCCACTGGTACCTCTACAAGACCCAGTTCTGCCTTAAAACAGATGGCTATATCCCCACCCCCATGATCCAATCTTGGGTGGTG
This sequence comes from Neoceratodus forsteri, assembly GCA_016271365.2. Classification (NCBI taxonomy): domain Eukaryota; kingdom Metazoa; phylum Chordata; order Ceratodontiformes; family Ceratodontidae; genus Neoceratodus; species Neoceratodus forsteri. Next base: position 561,608,444 of record CM028134.1, read on the forward strand.
TATCACTGAGTACCTGGCTGGAACTGCTGATTCCAATACCGGAACAGCATTTTCTTCCAGCCATGTCTTAGTGATACAAGCCAGGTCAGATGTCTCAACAACATCAGCAATAATTGTTGTTTTGTTCTTTATCAATCTGGCATTGCATAACACCACCCAAGTTGGATGAGAGGCCATGGTAGAGTGGACAGCTTGCCCATGACCAATGGAACCCTTAGGTATGGGCACCAGGCAGGGAGCTATTTCACCACAGGACACCTCCTCAACCGCACTACCCAATCAGCCCACCCCGCTCCACTCCCCCATCTGGTCGAGGTACCCAACCCTCTTCCCCCTCTGTGCAATCCCCAGGACATGACAATGCATATACACCTCCAGTTGCAATGGGGGGAATCAGAGAAGTGCAGGTCCCTCAATCTGGAGGGGGAGTAGTGCCTGCCCACTGAGGAATGATCACAACACTTGCTGCCAACAAATACCTGTGACAGGCAGTGACAACTATAATAAAACAGCAGTGCTCCCACAAAAATTATTAAAATACCGCACTTCCCTTATTTAATAAAACAATGGCACCCCCAACCCTCAAAACAAACCCCAGCACTCTATCACAGTATCTAGGTAAACACCTAGCAAAACCTAAAAGGAAGAGTCCATAAAGTCCTCTGTTCAGTCTCTCCACGCCAGTGTGTAGAAGCCTACAGCTCCTCAAACTCTCACTTTCGGGGGCGTAAGGAAACCAAACATCCAATAGGCCACCAGCACTCGCCTGAGCCTGATAAAATCAACAGGGTAAATATGTAAACCAATAAAAGCACTCTCACCACTTTAAGTTACTTTTTTTAAGCCAAGCCAGTTAAAAGAAGAAAAGTAAAAATGTTTCAGACAAGGTCTCTGTCTATCTGCATGGATTCAGGACTACGACCAGCCAGGTAGAAACTCCAGCAAAGGCTCCTCACTTCCACTTCCGAGCAACAGCCGGTAAAACACTAGGCGAGCCTTACAGACAGGCCTCAGGAGAAGAACCAATGTACACAGAGCGGATTCCCAAACAAATGTCACCCAGGAGAATTAACAGCCCAAATAATCCCGCAGACTACAGACTCAAGGGAACCACCCAGTGAATACCAGATGTCCCCCAAATACCTAGGGGGTCTCGGATCTGGCCCAGCCCTATGACTGGCTCTTCTCTCCAGCCTCCTGTCCAGGAACTAAGTGCCCTTCACCCCTCCAGCAAAGCCGCCACACAGAAGCCCCCAAAGCACCGCTCTCCGCAGACCTCCGGCCCTTCAGTGTGGTGTGGTAACACTGCAGTTGCACACAGGCATATTTTAACAAAGTAACTGGGATGGGGAATGGAGGGAGTGGGGTGGACAGCACACAGTGGGAGGGAGAGGGAGGATCTACTTACATGCCAGGACTGGAAGGAGTGGGGCGGACAGCATGCAGTAGGAGGGAGCAGGAAGGGTTTATGTGCACTCCGGGTGCTGTGCACAGGGAACGACAGAAGCAGGGCAGATCGCATGCAGTGGGAAGGTTTACTTTCACTCCAGGTGCCAGGATGGGGAGCGGGGTTGACAGCACACAGTGGGAGGGATTACTTGCACTCCTGGTGCCTCAATGGAGGATGGAGGGAGTGGGGTGAACAGAAATGTTTCAGCACACAAAGCATGCTCTGCAATGACAGGGCGCTCCCTCATTGCTGTGGCCAATTTCTTTCAGGCATGCCCTGCAATGTTGGGGTGCACCCTCATTGCAGTGGCCAATTACTTTCACGTTGGTGGCAGGCTTGCTGAACTACTGTCAGCAGCAGGGTGCCACCACATTAAATAAAGAGGGCACAGCTCACTAATGCAGTGGCGGCATTGGCCGCCACAGTGCCGCACCTCCACAACCTGCTTCTCTCCTAAGCTGCCACATAATATTTCTTGTGCATGCGCCCAAGCAAACATAAAAAGGGAAAAAGAGTGATAAATCTAAATTCAGGCCTGTGAGCTTAACCTCGGAGGTGGGCAATCTTTCTGAAACAATAGTGATGGATACAATTAACAAATTCAAGGATGAAAACAATATTGTACATCTGCTGTAACACAGCATGGGTTTAGGCAGGGCAGGCCATATCTAATCAGTTTGGTGGACCCTTTTTTGGTAAGGTCAGATTGGCTGTTGATATGGGTAAACCAGTGGATGTTATTTTCTTGAATCTTAACAAGACATTCAATATGGTACCACATGCTGAGTTTGTACAAAGTATGCGGGGTACCAAATTTAACCCAAGGCTTGTAAAATGGATCAAATCATGGTTAGGAACAAGATTTCAGACAATTAAAATAAATGGTTTTTAATCTATAGAAACCCAGGTGAAAAAAGGAGTTCCCCAGGGGTCAGTTCTAGGGCAACCCTGATCAATATTTTTATCACAGTTATGCAGGTGGGCAAAGGGGTTGGTTGGCAAAGTTTGCAGATGACACAAAATTGGGCCGTACTGTTGATACAGATCATGGTATTACAGCCCTACAGGATGATCTAAATAGACTGCAAAGAGATAGTGAGCAAAATGAACTTTAACACAAGCAAGTGCGTGGTAATGCACTTTGGTAGTAATAAGTATGCTATGTATTATGTGGATGGAACAGTGCTAAGAATATCTAAATGTGAGAAATATTTGGGAGTTTTAGTAGAAAATACTTTGAAATATTCAAAACACTGATGAAATAGTGTCAAAAAGAACAAAAATCTTGGGATGTAGAAGAAAGAATCTAACATACAGAGAGAGTCAGGTGATATTGCTATTGCATAAGGCATTAATTTGCCCACATTCGGAGTACTGTGGCCCCTTATGGAATCCATTAATTAAAAGGAACTATTAAAAAACTGGAAAGCGTGCAGACAAGATCAACAAAGATTATTAAGGTGATGGAAGGATTAAGTTATGAGGAGAGACTAGAAAATTGGGGTTGTATTAATGTGACATGAGATGACTCAGGGAAGATATATTAATTTTTAAAGCTCTATCAAATGAGGATCTGAAATCAAGTCTGAATGTTGAACATATAAATAATAAAAGAACAAGTGGTCATAAACTACAGCAGAAGGGTAAACATTTTATGACTGAAAGGAGAACATCATGGTTCTCTCAGACAGTCATGGGACTCTGGAATGGTTTACCTCATATGTAGTAGAATGTGATACTGTCAACAGTTTTTACACCTTGATAAACACCTAATGAGTATGGCCATCAGTAGGTACTCCCTTTGAAAAAACAATGGACAAGCTTGATGGGCAATGTGCTTCCTCTTGTCTGAAAATTCCTATATTCCTATGTAACCACTTCAGCTCCCTCTACCCCAATACCTTTTCAGTATTTACACTAGAAGAATAGTTTGCCAGTCTCAGCTTACCAAATGTATAAAAATAATTTTTATTCCATCACAGCAAACATAAAGGTTTATCAACATTTCAATGCTAAGCAACTTCATTAGGATAAAATAAACAGTGATTTTTAATATGCTTTTGACAAACTGAAACATGTCTATGGCATGGATGAGGCTAGGGTACTCCACACCACAGGATTAGATGACTGGTTGAAAAACTGGTGCAAAGATCAGGGATTTGGCTTTATTAGGGACAGGGGCTCCACCCGGAGGGATGCAGGCCTATACTGGCACGATGGTCTGCATCTGTCCAGGAGGGGAACCAGGATCTTAGGTGACATGATTAAATGCTTCATTGGCAAGCATTTAAACTAGCCAAGGGGGGAAGCACTGAAAAGGAGAAGGGAAATCCTAGCCCCCTCCAAAAAAGTCAAGGTAGTTAGTGAGGTAAACACCAAGATAGAGCAGTTGATAGAGAGAAGGGTAGGGGTAAATGGAGAAAAAGTCAGTAAGGACAAGGATAGGGCAAAAAGAAATAAGGCCACAAGAAATGGAGGGTAATGAGTACCAGTGCCCGTAGTCTAGGTAAAAAGTTCCCCGAAATGGTGGCCTTGATGGAAGAGGGATGCCTGGATACTGTGGCAGTCATAGAAACATGTTACACAGAGAACCATGACTGGGATGTCAACATATCAGGGTACACATTCTACAGGAGGGACAGAGAGGGTAGAAGAGGAGGACGAGGAGTAGCTCTCTATGTAAGGGAAGGGATCAAAGCAAAAGAACTAAAGGGTAAACAGGGAGGAGAGGAGACATTGTGGGTCACCCTGGAGACTGAAAATGGCACCACAATCTGCACAGGGGTTGTATACAGACCCCTGTCTCAGGGGGAGGAAATGGACAAGGAAATGATAGAAGGCATCCTTAGGATGGCAGAGAAAGGGGAAATATTGTTGATGGGGGAACTGAATATGCCAGATGTTAACTGGATCACCGTTGCTGCAGCCACATCCAAGAGCAGGGCCATGCCTCAGACAGCTAATTTTGGAACCCACTCGGGAGGGGGCAATCTGAGACCTGGTACTCTCAAATGGGGACAGAGGAAGGATCTCAGATCTAGAAGTGGGTAGCCATTTGGGAACAAGTGACCACCAAACAGTGTGGTTCACGATAAACTTAACTGTAGAGTCAAGCCACACAAAAGTGAAGGTACTGGACTTCAGGAGGGCTGATTTTGTCAAAATGGGAGAGTGCCTCAGAAAAGCACCAGCAAACAGGCAATAAGGTGGGGTGGAGCAACGATGGGGAAACATCAAAACTGCCATCACAGAGGCAACAAGCCTTTGTGTGAAGCAAATAAACAAATCAAAACTAAAGAAAAAAACACTATGGTTCTCAAAAGAATTGGCAGGGAAGGTTAGGGAGAAAAAGATAGTATTCAGGAAGTATAAGGAAACACAGAAGGAGCATGACAGAGAACTGTACCAGTTAAAGCAGAAGGAAGCGGGGAAGGAAGTCAGAATAGCAAAGGTCCAAACCAAGGAATGTATAGCCAACTTGGTTAAGAAGGGGGATAAAACCTTTTATAGGTACATAAGGGAGCAAAGAAAGACTAAGGCAGGGATATTGAGGCTGAATACAGAGGAGGGTGGTTGGACAGAGAGCAAAAGTGAAAAAGCAGGGATAATAAACAAATACTTCTGTTCAGTATTCACAATTGAAGAGCAGGGGGAGATACCTAATCCAGTCAATAGAAGCACTCTGGATAGAGGAGTTGATATTAGTTCTTTCACAGAAGAGAGGGGTTCTGAAAGAACTCCTAAAACTGAAGGTGGATAAAGCAATGGGGCCTGATGGGATTCACTCCAGAATTCTAAAAGAACTAAGGGAAGAACTAGTAACACCACTGACTACCCTTTTTAATAAATCATGGGAGGATGGTGTGGTACCTGAGGACTGGAGGAGGGCAGATGTGATTCTCCTTCACAAAAGTGGGAGCAAGACAGAGGCAGGAAACTATAGTCCTGTCAGTTTGACCTCAGTGATAGGAAAAATGATGGAATCACTTCTGAAAGAAACAACTGTTGAGTACCTAGAGGCCAGTGGGGCACAGGACCCAAGGCAGCATGGATTCATAGCAGGAAGGTCATGTCAGACAAATCTAATTGATTTCTTTGACTGCATGACCAAAGTAGTACACCAGGCAGGGGCTATGGACATGGCCTACTTAGACTTCAGCAAGACATTTGACAACAGTCCCACACAAAAGATAAATAAACAAATTAGCCAGCCTGGGAGTGGCTCCCAGGGTGGTAGCCTGGGTAAAACACTGGCTAGACAACAGGATGCAGAGGGTAATAGTAAATGGAGTCCACAGTGAATAAAGGGGGGTTTCTAGTGTGGTACCACAGGGTTCAGTACTGGGGCCGGTCCTTTTTAATGTCTATATAAGTGACATTGCAGAGATACTGGAAGGAAAAGTATGCCTCTTTGCAGATGACACAAAAATCTGCAACAGGGTCGATATGCAAGTTGGGGTGGAAAAGATGAAAAAAGGACTTGGCAAGACTGGAGGAATGGTCAAATGTATGGCAACTTAGATTCAATGCAAAGAAGTGCAAAGTAATGCACCTGGGAAACAAAAACCCAGGGGAAGAGTACACAATGGGGGTGAGATACTGACAACAACAAAAATGGAAAGGGACCTGGGGGTAGTCATATCAGATGACCTAAAGGTGGGCAAGCAATGTGAGAAGGCAGTAAGGAGGGCTGGGGGGGATACTGTGTTGCATAAGGAGAGGCATCACCAGTAGAAAATAGGAAGTTGTTGTCCCTCTGTACAGACAGTTGGCAAGACCACATCTGGAGTCCTGTGTACAGTTCAGGAGACCCAATCTCTGCAAAGACATTGACAGGGTGGAGGCTGTCCAGAGGAGGGTAACCAAAATGGTGCAGGGTCTGCACTAGAAGACATATGAAGAAAGACTAAAGGAGCTTAAGATGTATAGTCTCAAGGAAAGGAGGGAGAGGGGGGGACATGATGGAAACTTTCAATTACCTCAAGGGAATCAACAAAGTCCAAGAAGGTAGCAACTTTCAGATAAAGAGATGTTCAAGAACAAGGGGGCACAATCTGAGGATAGAGGGGGGATGGCTAAGAGGTAATGTGAGGAAGTATTTCTTCACAGAGAGGGTTGTAGATGCATGGAACAGCCTTCCTGAGGAGGTCATAGAGTCAAAAACAGTGGGGGAATTCAAGAATGCATGGGACAGATATAAGGCAATTCTAGTGGGGGGTAGGAGGAAGTAGGCTGTTAGTAGTAAAGCTGTGCGGAATAAGAAAATTACAAATTTGTGGAATTTTGACAGAATTCTGCAAAATTCAGTAAACTTTTGCAGAATTTCATGGAATGATTGAAAGTTATTAATTTGGTCATTACTCAGCTGTCAATTGAGCTAGTGATCTAACAGTTGGCATGATTACTTGACAATAGGTGCTATAATGGTGTGCCAAGTATTATGAACTTAGGAAGCATCGTCCCAAAATTATAGGTGCTCAAAATCTTTAATTTTATTTTTGGTTGGAAATTTCATTAACATTTTTATCTGCATATAACACAGGCACCTTTGGAGCTAGAAATCTGAAACTGGGTACATATATAAATGTAGTAATAGCCCAAATATCTGCAAAATGTTATAATATTATGATGAATGCTTTCAAAATTATACTAAACTAAAATCTTAATTTTGGCAAATGTTTGGCTACCTATAGCACAGCCCCCTTTAAAGGTTAATACTTGGTGCACATACTCATGTTGCAAGTTTCTCTAAATCATGAAACTGTGGAGAAATTTGGATAAGAGTTTTTTAAAATTAGATGGAAGTAACTGAAAATTGAATTTCAATTACATGTTTGGCCACCCACAACTCACCTCTTTAAATTTAGGACTATGAAATCTGGTACACTTATGAAATCCATTAGTACATGTATACCTGCCAAATTTGATATAATTTGGACAGGGACTTTGAAAACTAGACCAAAATAACTGAAATTTAAAATGTGCCGAAATTCAGTGAAATTTTTTTTATATATTAATTTGATCATAACACAGCCTTCTATTGAGCTAGCATTCTGGATTTGACATGATTACTTTTTATTGGTGTTCTAATGGTGTGCCAAATATCTTGACACTAGGACACATTGTTTCAAAAATGATTGGTGTTCAAAGTCTTTATTTTGTATGGAAAATGTCATGAACAATTTTATTTGCATATTACTCAGGCACATTTGGAGCTAGAAATTTGAAATTAGGTACATATATAAATGTAGTAATAGCCTGTATATGGGCAAAATATTATATCAGTTTGATGAATGCTTTCAAAATTATACAAAATTAAAATCTTAACTTTGGCAAAATGTTTGGCTACCTATAGCACAGCCCACTTTAAAGGCTTGAGACTTTAAATTAAATCCTGAAATTGAGAAATTTGGATAATAAATTTTAAAATTACATGGGAAAAATAAAAATTAAATTATTAAATTGTGATTATTTATTTAACATTTTGGTAACTGGGAAAGGCATGCTGAGCCAAGGCTCACTTCCAGGTGCGACCCAAGGAATAGGGAGACAAATAAACAGATATAGACTTACAATTCACAGAAAGACATTACAGAAAATACATTTGGTAAGAGAAATAGCAGCAAATTTTATAAGCTGAGCAAGTAGATCCCAATAAGGGATGCTAGGAGCAGCTAGACATGTACAAGCTGCAACAAAACATGTGCAAGTTGATACCACCCATAAGGACAACAATGATAAATGCAGTAACTGGGAAAACAACTAGAAGGGCAGGTGGGCATGGAGAAGCAGTGGCAGCCAAGAGATGGAAACATTGGGGCCCAGGAGGAGGAGGAGAAGACCAGAAGAATTAGAGATAGCAGCAAGCAGTTACTGGTGAGGGCTTGAGCAGATGCTTGAGAGTGAGGAATGAAAGGATAAGTCAAATGGTGGGGGGGTTGATTCCAAAGGTAGGGGAGGCAAAAGGAGAATGCCAGATGGCCTGCTGATGCATGGGGAGGGGTGGAGGGCAAAGGTACGGGAACTGTGGGAGAGCAGGAGGTATGGATGGGAGGGAGCAGAGCCAGTATTTAGAGATGAAAGTGAGACAGTGGGCCAGGTGCCTATGCTGAAGGAAGGGGAGCGAGAAGGAAGAGTAGAGGACACAATGTTGTGTATAAAAGAGGGAGCTAGAGGCAAAATGACAGAAAGCATTGAAAAGTGTGTCAAGCCCAGGGAGGAGGGTGGAAGGAGCAGAACCATAGACAACATCAGCATAGTCTAGAACTGGGAGGATCCATTTTGTTACAAGTCATGGCGAATTGGTGGGTTAAATGGTTAAATCTTTGGCCACCCATAACTCAGCTCCCTTTCAATCAAGACCTCTGTAATTTGGTACACTTATGCAAGTCATTAACAACTATATGCCTGCTACATTTGGTATTATTTGATTATGAACTTTAAAAACTATATCAAAATGACAAGTTTAAGATTTAGAAAAATTCTGAAGACTTTTCGTGCAAATTCCGCAAAATTCTGCAGAATCAGAATGGTAATTCCCTGCGCATTTCACTAGCAGAATTTTATATTCTGCACAGCTCTAGTTAGTAGGGGTGAACAACATAGATGGGATGTAAGAGAGAGATGGGGGCATTTATGGGGTCCATTCTTGGGGCATCTAAGGCATGCATGAGAACAGTATCAAAAAAGAATAGGTTGAAGAGACTGCTATGGTTCTTAGCAGGGGTAACGGAAGTGGTAAGGGCCAAGAAAAAGACCTTCTACAGATTTAAAGACAAGCAGGAGAAGGAATAATGGTGAGAATATTTACCAAAAAATAGGGAGGCAAAAGCAGACACAGAGCTATATATTGTGGAGGGGGTCAAGAGGGAGATAAACAGATTTTTAGGTATATCAGTGAAAAAAGGAAGAAAGGAGGGGAAATTGTAAGGCTAACTAAGGGGATAGGGTGACTGAGGTGGATGGGCAAAAGTCCGCCATCCTTAATTATTTTTTCTTAGTTTTCACTAGGAATGATGGTGGGCCCCTGCCAGATAGTGGCAAAGAAGCCACTAAGGGGGTCCATGAGATGAAGTAGCCAACATTTACTAGTGAAAGGGTCCTGAAATGGATGTCCATCCTAAAGATTGATAAGGCCTCAAGACCAGAAGGGTTTCATGTGAGGATACTCAAGAAACTAGCAGTAGAACTAACTGATCCCCTGGTTGGTCTAGTCAACAGCACTCTTAGGGCAGGGATGGTTCTGAGGGATTGGAGGGTGGCAGACATGGTTCTGCTCTTTGGGTTGGGGGACAAGGAACAAGCAAAGAATTGCAGATCTATCCGTCTCATCTGTATTGTAAGGAAGCTGATGGAATCACTGGTCAAAGAGTACATCTTGGACTACTTGGAGAGCAACAGTCTCCACGGCAGTAAGTAGCACAGATTCATGGCAGGAAGGTCTTGTCAGACTAACCGGATAGTTTTCTTTGACTGGGTGATGAGGGAATTAGACAGGGGAAGAAGTAGACAGCCACTCCAAAATCCATAGTAAATTGTCTTTATTCACAAGGTAATGTGAAGAAAGATCCTCATGTACAAAGGCTTTGTATATGAAGATTTTTCTTCACATTACCTTATGAATAAAGACAACTGACAATGGATTTTGGCGCAGCTGTCTACGCCTTCTGTGACTGAAGTATCACATTCAACAGCCCACAAATTTATACTTTTTGATCATTTAAATTGAGCAGGGTACCCACCCAGAACTTTTCTTTTGGAATTGGACAGGAACCATGCTGTTGATTTACTCTACTTTGACTTCAGCAAGGCTTTTGACTTGGTGTCTCACAGACACTTGCTGAAGAAGATGCAGGATCTAGGTGGAGCTAAGGTCACAGTAAACTGGGTAGGTAACTGGCTAAAGGAAAAGCAGCAGAGTGTAGTGGTCAATGCAGAAGAGTGGAGGTCAAGAGTGGGGTTCCACTGGGATCTGTCCTGGGTCCGGTTTTCTTCAACATATTCATCAATGACATTGAAGAGGGAATCCAGGGGAGGTTGTGTCTCTTTGCAGATGACATAATGCTCTGTGGTGAGGGGGAGATAATGATGAGGGAACAAAGGAAATGCAGAGAGAGTTGCAAAAGCTGGAGGAGTGGTCCAGGATTTGGCAGCTGAACTTCAATGCCAAAATGTACAAGGTTAAACAACTAGGGAACAAGAACCCCAGGATGGAGTACTGGATTGGAGCAGTGAGACTTAGTACCATGGCTGAGGAAGGAGAGTTATCAGCGACTCCCTAAAGCAATCAAGTCAGTGCAACAAGGCGTATAGCAAGGCAAATAGGATGAAGTAGATGAATCACTATGGGTCACCCTGGAGACAGGAAATGGCACCACAATCCACATGGGAGTTGTGTACAGACCCCCCCCCATCTCAGGGGGAGGGAATGGACAAGGAAATGATAGAAGGCATCCTTAACATGGCAGAAAAAGGGGAGATATTGTTGATGGGAGATCTGTATATGCCAGATGTTAACTGGAGCACCTTTGCTGCAGGCACATCCAGGAGCAGGGTCATTCTTGATGCCCTACAAGGGGCATGCCTCAGACAGCTAGTGTTAGAACCCACTCAGGAGGGAGCAATTTCAGACCTGGTACTCTCAAACAGGGACGGAGAAAGGACCTCGGATTTAGAAGTGGGTAGCCATCTGGGAACAAGCGATCACCAAACAGTATGGTTCACAATAAACACAGCCATACAGTCAAGCCATACAAAAGCAAGAGTATTGGACTTTAGGAGGTCTTACTTTGGGAAAATGAGAGAATGCCTCAGAAAAGCCCTAGCAAACAGGCAAGGAGGGGTGGAGGAACAATGGGGAATAATCAAAACAGCCATCACAGAGGCAACAAGCCTTTGTGTGAAGTGAATCAATAAAACAAAATGAAGGAAAAAGCCACTATGGTTCTCAAAAGAGGTGGCAGGGAAGGTTAAGGAGAAAGGGTTAGCATTCAGGAAATAAGGAAACACAGAAGGAGCAGGACAGGGAACTTTATCAGTTAAAGCAGATGGAGGCAGGGAAGGCAGTCAGAGTAGCAAAGGCCCAAACTGAGGAAAAGATAGCCAATTCTGTTACAAAGGGGGATACAACCTTTTATACAGTAGGTACATTAGGGAGTGAAGAAAGACCAAGGGAGGGATACGGAGACTTAATAAAAGGGAGGGAATGTAGGCACAGGGTTATAGTGAAAAAGCAGAGATACCGAATGAATATTTCTGCTCAGTATTCACAATGGAAGAGGAAGGGAAGGTACCTAAAATAAATAAGAGAAACACTCTGGATAGAGGGGTCGATACCAATCCATTCACAGAAGAAAGGGTTTTGAAAGAACTCTTAAAACTGAGGGTGGACAAAGCAATGGGGCCTGATGGGATTCACCCCAGAATTCTAAAAGAACTAAGGGTAGAACTAGTGACACCACTGACTACTCTCTTTAACAAATCATGGGAGAATGGGGTGGTACCTGAAGACTGGAGGAGGGTAGATGTGATTCCACTTCAAAAAAGTGGGAGCAGGGCAGAGGCAGGAAACTACAGACCAGTTAGTTTGACCTCAGTGGTAGGGAAAATGATGAAATAACTTCTGAAGGAAAGAATTGTTGAGTACCTAGAGGCCAGTGGGGCACAGGACTCAAGGCAGCATGGATTCACAGTGGGAAGGCCATGTCAGATGAATCTAATAGATTTCTTTGACTGGGTGACCAAAGTAGTAGATCAGGGAAGGGCTGTGGATATGGCCTACCTAGATTTTAGCAATGCATTTAACACAGTCCCACATAAAAAATTAATATACAAGTTAGCCAGCCTTGGAGTGGGTCCCAAAGTGGTAGCCTGGATAAAAAATTGGCTGGACAACAGGACACAGAGGGTAATAGTAAACAGAGTCCACAGTGAAGAAAGAAGAGTAACTAGCTGGGTACCGCAGGGTTCAGTACTGGGACTGGTCCTCTTTAATGTCTTTATAAGTGACATTGGAGAGCACCTGAAGGAAAAGTATGTCTCTTTGCAGATGACACAAAGATCTGCAACAGGGTTGATATACAAGGTGGGGTGGAAAGGATGAAAAGGACTTGGCAAGGTTGGAGGAATGGTCAAATGTATGGCAGCTCAGATTCAATGCAAAGAAGTGAAGGTAATGCACCTGGAAAACAAAAACCCAGGGAAGAGTACACAATGGGGTGAGATACCAACAACAACAAAATCGAGGGACCTGGGAGTAATTATATCAGATGACCTAAAGGTCGGCAAGCAATGTGAGAAGGCAGTAAGGCAGGCTGGGGGGATACTAGGATGCATAGGGAGAGGCATCAACAGTAGAAAACAGGAAGTTGTTATCCTTCTGTATAGACAGTTGGTGAGACCTCATCTGGAGTACTGCGTGCAGTTCTAGAGACCTCATCTCCGCAAAGACATAGACAGAGTGGAGGCTGTTCAGAGGAGGGCAACCAAAATGGTGCAGAGTCTGCACCAGCAGTCATATGAAGAGAAACTAAAGCAGCTTAATATGTATACCCTCGAGGAGAGGAGGGACATGATAGAAATGTTCAAGTACCTCAAGGGAATTAAAGTCCAAGAGAGTAGCATCTTTCAGAAAAAGATGTGCAAGAACAAGTGGACACAATTTGAAGATAGGGGGTGATGGCTGAGGGGTAATGTTAGAAAGTATTTTTTCATGGAGAGGGTTGTGGATGCATGGAACAGCCTTCCTGAGCAGGTTGTGGAGTCAAGAACAGTGGAATAATCCAAGAATGCATGGGACAGACATAAAGCAATCATATTTATTTATTTATTGAAATAGTTTCATCAGGAAAGGCACACTGAGCAACAAGATGCTCGTCTTCCGGTGTGACCTGGGGGGAGAGGGTACAAGGGGGTTGGATAACACTCAGGTTATCAACTGAGCAAATAACAGAGGCAAATAGGAGCATATGGATACAATTGCATTAAACTACAAGAAACAACACATGGAGTACACTGGATATTGTATGGAACATAAAACAATTACCTGACATATAGCAGCAATACAAGGGAAAATTTAGCACACAGTAATATGCAAGTATAAGCAACAGGAGACATAGAACACAAGATGGTGCAGGACAAAAAGGCACAGGACAAAAGTGTATAGGTTGGGGCTATATGCCAGCATTTATAGCAAACCTAAGGCCACTGGTCGGGCAGTGGGGAGGGGAGCAATTGGCACATGGCCGAATCAGGTACAGGAGCAATTAGTGGTGAGGAAGTTAGCTAGGGCAGTAGAAAGAGAGCGGGCAGAGGAGAAATGCCGAATTTGAGGTGGGAGTTCATTCCATAGCTTGGGTAACTGATGTGAGAAGGCGGTTTGCGCGGCAGTAGTCTTCCGCCTAGGGATTGATAGTTGGCAGTAGTCGCAGGATCTAAGATAATGAGCGGGGGAAGGGGCAGCTGAAAGCACAGAGGAGAGGTAGGAAGGGATGGTGCCAAGCCATAGGTTAGATACATATTTAGCACAGTGTGAAATGCGGCAGTTTCCAAGGGATGCAAAAGAACGGTAGAGGTCGAAAGGTAAGGGGTGAGGCATCGAGAGCAAAGTGGCAGAAGGCATTAAAAAGTGTGTCCAGCTTAGGTAGGGTGGACTTAGGGGCTGCGCCATAAACAATGTCACAGTAATCAAAGGAGAGAAGTATCATCTTCTGGACCAGTTCACATTGGACGGGGGGAGGGAGGCTACTGCGGTTCCTATAAAGTGCACCAAGTATGGGGCGTAGTTTTTTTGAAATAGCATCGATGTGGTCTGAGAAGGAAAGATGGCAGTTGAGCCATACCCCCAAGTAGCGGAATGAGGAGACTTCGAGTTTTTGACCATCCAGGGTGTAGAAATAGGGAAGGGATGGGAGTCTGGACAGGCGTTGTCGTGTTCCAAAAGTCATCGTGACAGTTTTTTTTACATTTAGGAAGAACTGGTGAGAGCTGAACCATTGCTGTACTTTGTTGAAGTTGGCTTGGAGGTTAATTTGTACAACTTCAGGGTCAGAGCCTGAGGAGAAGAGTACAGTGTCATCTGCATACGTGTGGATTGAGGTAGTAGAGCAGATGAGCGGTAAGTCATTTAGGAATATAGAGAACAGTATGGGTCCCAGAACTGACCCCTTGGGGACACCGGTATTTAAGGGAAGGGGGAGGAGATAGCATTTGTGACTCTAATGGACTGGGTTCTGCCAGAGAGGTAAGATCTGAACCAGTTGATGGCAGCAACATAGAGGCCTGATTCAGCAAGACAAGAGAGCAATATGGGGTGGGAGACGGTGTCGAAGGCTTTAGCAAGGTCGATGAAGACGGCTGAGGTGATCAGCCCACTGTCCATACCAGTCAGGATGGAGTTGGTAAGCCTTATCAGGGAGGATGCAGTGGAGTGTCCCTTTCTGAAACCTGACTGGTAGGGTGTAAAGAAATTAGAGTCGGGGAGGAAGGAAGCAAGTTGAGTGAGCACAAGGTGCTCTTGTAGTTTTGCCAGTACTGGGAGGAGGGAAATAGGGCGGTAGTTGGAGGGGGAGGTGGGGGTACCTCCTTTTGGGAGGGGGATGACAGTGGAGTGCTTCCATGCTTGGGGGATGGCAGCGGCAGCAAAGGATTGGTTTAAGAGTTTGGCAAGCGGAGTTGCTATGGCGGTGGCAGAGAGGTAGAGGAGTTTAGGGTCCAAGCCATCTGGGGATTTGCCTTTTGAAGGGTTGAGAGAAAGTAGTGCATCTAGGGCATCCACTGCAGAGATGTCATTAAAGGAAAAGGAGCAAGGCCTAGTCAGGTTCATTACGTCTGTAGAGGGTGCGATAGGTGCAGGGTTTGGCAGGGCCGAGAGGACAGTGGCAGCACCAGTGGAGAAATATACATTGAACTCAGTAGTGACTGCTGTTGGCTCAGCAAGAATGGAGTTGTTAATATTTAGAATTGGAGTGGGATTGGCAGCTGGTGGGGTGAAGAGGGAGTGAATGACCTTCCAGAATTTTGAGGGGTTATTTAGGTTGGATTGTAGGGAGCTGCTGAAGTACTCTGCTTTAGCTAGGCGAGTGGCTCTGGTACACTTCTTTCGGAGCATGCAATATGCAGACAGATGTTGTGGGAGGCGTGAGGATTTATGCGTTTTTCAGGCTTTATCACTGGCGGTTTGACATGCAATCAGTTCCTGGGTGATCCACGGCAGGTGGTTGCCTCATACCCTTGTACATCACAGCGGGGCATGTTTGTCCCAGACGCTGAGGAAAGTGTCTTTGAAGTGGAAAAAGGCGTTGTCAATGGAGTCCATAATAGGAGCGGGGGCCCAGTTTGCTAATGCAAGGTTGTCTAACACTGGGGTGAGATTGAGGGATTTGAAGGAGCGTTGGACTAGAAATTTAAGGGGGGATTTTGAGTGGTGGATTTTGCGCAATAAGAAAGTAACATGGTGGTCACTGAGGGAGTCAGGAAGAATACCGGCATTTATGACCCAGTGAGGGAGTGTGGTAAGAGCCCAATTGAAAGAGTGAGTGGTTACCAGATTTTAGGTTAAGCCGGGTGGGCTCAGTAATGATTTGAGAGAGGTTTAGTGCAGCAATTTCAGTCCTGGTTTTATTGAGGGCAGGAGCTAGCCAGTTGTGGTTTAGATCGTCCATAATATAACGTTCCCCTGTCGGGGTTAGGCAGGAAATTTGCTTGAGGAGGTTGGTGACAGCAGAGGATGGTGTGCCAGGTAGGCAGTATATTCCTGCAATGTAGATTGGTAGCGAGAAGGGGAGTATCAGCTGCAGTAAAATTAATTCATAGATTTTAGGTTCAGACTTGGCTAGGATAACCAAATAGTGCAAGTCCGAGTTGACGTAGATGGGAACTCTGCCGCCTCTTGTGGCTGGTGGGCCAAAGTGTAGCCTGGGATGGCGACAGAGGAGTCGCTAATGTTTTTTGCGAGCTAGGTATCGGACAAGGTGAGGATATCTGGAGCATAGTGGGCAGCAAGTACTTGGAGAGAGTCAAGTTTATGGACTAGGCTTCTCATAGTTAGGTGCAGGAGGTGCAGGCCATGTGGGAGAGGGTCTCCAGGGAGCAGGGAGAAGTGAGGAAGTGTCTGATGTAGGATGGGGGCTTGCAGAAATTGAGAGGGGGTGTATGGTTTGGGGGCCGGGGTTTGGGTGGATGTTACCTGCAGCAAGGAGCAGGAGCACAAGAGATAGGTAGTGGGCGAATAGCTGTATGTGACTGATGGTGAGCGGACGTCTCTTAGTTAGAAAGCTTGGGTAATTATTTGGAGCTGGGCAAGGGGGGAGTAGTTGAAAAGTAAACCAGGAGAGTGAAGGGACGAATAGAAAAGGGCTGGGACATGTGGCTGAGTGAATCCAGGCTTGGGTGAAAGGGAGAGTGGATGCCGGAGTGGAGGAGTAGGGAAGCCCTTCGAGGTTGGGCAGGAAAAGGGGAGAGCATGGGAGAGGTGGGTGGCATGTTGGAGAGGAGGGGAGGGAGGGAGAAGAGAACATGGATGAGCAGGGGCAGGAAGCCTAGAAGATGGTCCATGGCACAGATCTAGCGTTAGAAAGCCCCTAACTGTTGTGGCAACTTAGAGGGGACAGGCATAGAGGGCCAGGGAAATGAGTGGTTCCTGCTAGAGGATGGAGGACCAGTGAAAATTAAGGCCTAGATAACCAATGAGGCATGGCTGGCGATAGCCTGTAGGAGTGAGCTAGAAAGCTGGGGTGGGGTTTATGTGTATTTAATCAGGACCGGGGGGGGGATGAAAAATCGGCAGCTAGGGCTCCCTTCCTGGAGGTAATCAGTTCCTGAGGGCAAGTCTGTACCTGTGCTTCTGTGAGGGGCTGGTGGTTTCAAACCTGGACTGCAGGTGGCAGTCTGGCAGGTTGGGTTCATCAGAGAAACACGGCTATGGCTCTCAGACTACCTGAAAGGAGAGGACAGAGGAGAATTAAATAAGAAAGTCAGAGGGGTTGGGGCTGCTCGTGGAGCTAAAAAGAAATGCAGACTGACTTTAAATGGGGGTGTTGCACACCAAAATGTTAGGCAAGGTGCCTCAAAGTCTGAGAGAGCAATAACAGGGCTATTTAAAACACAATACTAGAGTAAAAAGGTGAAGTGGGGGTTCAAAGGCCTGAGCTGAGATCACTACTGGTCTTATGAGGAACACAATACAGGCATTTACATTAAATCAGAAAACTTCAGCTATAAAATGCAAGCAAGACAGTTTTAACAGAAAACATAATCTAGTACAATATAATTCAAGCATTAACAGTGCAGAGCTATATGGAGCCAATCGAAGTGCTCCTGGGGCTGACTGCAGCCAGTGGGTCACAGCAGTAACAGACTCTGGATTTAAACCCAGAGACAACTGTCCTTATGTAAAAAAAAAAGCAAAATCGCAGCTAGGGCTCTCTTCCTGGAGGTAATCAGTCCCTGAGGGCAAGTCCGTACCTGCGCTCCTGTGAGGGGCTGGTGGCTTCACACCTAGACTGTGGGTGGCAGTCTGGCAGGTCGGGTTCATCAGAGAACCACGGCTGTGGCTCTCAGACTACCTGTGCTTCTGTGAGGGGCTGGTGGCTTCACACCTGGACTGCGGGTGGCAGTCTGGCAGGTAGGGTTCATCAGAAAACCATGGCTGTGGCTCTCAGACTACCTCAATTCTAGTGAGGGGTAGGAGGAAGTAAGCTGTGGGTTAACTAGAATCTGTAACTTATCCATCAGGTAGGGAAATGGACACACTAGGTGGGCCAGGTGGTCCTTATCTGCTGTCAAATTCTATGTTTCGATACTTGGATGTATCAGGAGGGGTACTTATATATATATAAATGGCCGATTGTCCAATAGGCATAATGGATGGTCACGACAGTGGTTGTCGAACCAGGTGTGAGGTAGGGGCCCTCATGGATGCCAAAAAAGGCTCTGTAAAAGAGCTGGGAAAAAATGTTGTCGATGATAATGAAGACGTCAATGAGCCCAGCAGGCCTGGTCCCTGGTTGTTATGGCCATCTCCAGGAATGATGCTCACTGACGATCAAGTATGTCCCACTGGAACATTATAGAGGGCTGTGCGCGATGGCGGAAGTAGTGGTGGTAACTGCAATAACGGCGTACTATCCGTGGTCATCACTGAGGGAGTGTTGATGGGCCCAAGAGATTCTGAAGACCGTAATAATCAATGGTGTAGGCCTATAAGACAGACCAAGGCCTGTTGAGAAAGGGGAGATGACAGCCCTTGTATTCAAGACTGTTTGTGGGACTGCAGCAGCTGTTGTCAATGGAGTATGAAGAGATTTTCCATGCTCATGAGAAGACTTGTATTTCTCCCAGTGGTGGAGTTTTTTTCGTTGACTTATTTATCCTGTATAGAGTGGTGGATCCTGAAAATGAAGGCAATGACATGTGTGAGGATTGAGCATGGAGCTCCTGCTCTAACAGGGCAATCTTCTGCTCCATTAAGTGTTCTCTCAATGTTTGTAAACACTGATAGGTGGCTTTGTTATATCCCGTGCGAAGAGTGCTCTGGCGAGTGTTGTGTGATGGTTCCAGGAAATGCATACAGACTTTGTGCAGGTTCTCCATGGCGACATTCTGTCCACAAGCACAGAGCTGAAACAGGGAGTCTGAAGAAGACATTAAAAAGGTAGAAGATGTGGCGCTGTAGCGAGACTTAACAATAGCGATGAGAGGTCACGTGATGCAGAGGTGCTGAATAGCAGCTTGCTGTTCAGCTCCCACCCTCCGCCTCTAAAACCAGTTAATTTTCGCTCTAAAATCACTTTATTAAGCTAAAGGCGAGTAGTTATACATTCCAAACTACCACAAGACTACTCAGGGATCGAATACAGCGATCGGTGCCTTTTCCTAAACGATCACGACGATGGACTCAGGTATGAAGGCCGCGGGGGTTAAGCACTCTCCCCCAGCTTCACCAGAAAAAGCCTCTAAAAAGGCCAGAAACGCCAATCCCAGCCAAGCGGCCAAACAATCATCCAGTGGAGCATCCAGTGGACCATCAGGCACTATTTTAACTGAGGAGCGCTTTTTGGAAGAGCTGTCCCCGTTTAGAGAGACGCTTCAAGAGATCAGGTCGCTGAGGCTTGATTTTGCTGATCTCTCGAGGAGAGTAAGCGACTCTGAAGCTAGAGTGTTCTCCATTGAACAGTGGCAGCACAAAACGGACCCAGAGATCACCAGATTAAGACAACAAGTTCAGAAGCTCCAAATGAAAACAGAAGATCTCGAAGGTAGGAGCAGGCGGAACAACGTGCTGATCCTAGGCCTTCCGGAGTCAGAAGAGGGTGGGAACACCTTACGCTTCATCTTACAATTCTTCAATAAAGTTGTGGGCCCTTCTCCTATCCACCAACAATATCACATTGAAAGAGCCCACAGGTCTCTCAGGCCCAGACCACCCCCAGGCACTCCTCCCAGACCCATCATAATTAAATTTCTAAGCTATTTGGAACGTCAACATGTTCTTGCGAAGGTTAAAGAGCTAGAAACTATCCTCTGGAACAACAAGAAATTAAGAATCACCCAGGATCTCCCCTATGAAGTTCGACAGAGACGAACTGCGTTCCACCCAACAGTCAAGAAACTCATTGCGGCAGGGAAAGCCTTCAAAATGAACTATCCGGCCAAACTGCTGGTCCAGATTGATGGTACATGGCACGCATACGAAAATCCGGAGTCTGCCTTGACCGAGTTGTCCAAACACTTCCCGGACTTGTTTAAATGACTTTGACTTTCCCTCACTGTTGCTGGGCTCTCTATCTGTTTGGTTCCCTGCATGTTGTTAGCCTTTAGCTATCTAGTTGTAAATACTTTCCTGGATTTGTAGTTTAGTAGTCTAATCAAGATATTGGTTACCTGTCGAGGTCAGTTGAGGGGTCTCCGGAGGGAGGGCGTCTCGAGCAGTAGTAGGCCGCAAGGCCGGATCGGCCTGCCATCCATTTTCGGTCTGTTTGTTTTCCTCGGTTTCCTTCCTAGGCACTGTCAAGCAGGGTTTGTGTTTCCGGAGGACGCTTTTACTGACTGACCGTTTGGTCCGTCGGTAGAGTCTCTCCCCACACTTCCACTTCCCTTGGCTTCCGGTTTGAGCTCGGGCGGCCCTCCTGACGGAAATTGGATACCTTGAATCAGCGGGACCCCTCCCAGGTACCCTTTCGAATATTTTTTATTTTCGCAAGCTGAATATTACTGGGATACCAGCTCAGCCTAGGCTGATGTATGTTTGACTGGGGCTAGCTTTTTCCTCGGAGGTATGTCCCGTATGTAGATCTCCTTCAAACAGTATCTCTCCACCCAGAACTATATTCTCCACCTATTGGAGGAGGGGAGGAAGCTTGAGCAGGAAAGTGTCAGAACCCTGCTTTGACGTCTTATTGGGGTTTGGGGGTACCTGCTCTGGTATATGCGATTGGGATTATTTCTTCTTTGGCGTTGTCAATATTATGAATAGATTCGTGACCACCGATAGTGTGGTTGTTAGGGTTTTATGGAAGCACTTATGGTACCCGGGGTGACAACCTGGTTCAGTTTCTTATTCTTAATTTTCCTGGTGTTTCGGGTTCTGATTGTAAATTGTTTTGTTAATTTAAGGGGTATAGTATCGGTGGTTAAGAGGGGGACGCTCTGTCAAGCCAACTAGTAAGATTATTGGAAACTTTGTTGGATTCTGGTCTAAATGTAATGAGATGCGATTTGTTAGTTTCTCTGCAGTGGTTCTTTATACACGTTTCTACCTGGGAAGGAGTGGGGCTCGGGGTCGGGGGGGGGGTAGTAAGAAGGTGTCACCGCTGTTTATTCTATTTATGGGGATTTATGCTTCAGCCTGCTCTAAGTTTTTTTACCGGAACAACTGATGGTCCTGGATTACATTAAGCTAGCTACCTGGAACATTAGAGGTATAAGGGAGGCAAACAAAAGGAATCGGATACTACTAAATTGTTCCTTGCTGGGTGTTGACATCCTTTTCCTACAGGAGACCCATATTACAGTAGCAGAGACCAAGATTTTAAGAATCAAAGGTTTTTCCCAGGTATTCGTTGCAGGCGAATCCTCTGATTCAAAAGGGGTAGCTATCATGATTAAAAAGAGTGTGCCTTTTACACCAGAGAAATGCATACAGGATCCCGGGGGTAGATATGTAATTGTACAAGGTCTCCTCTATAATTCAGTTATAGTTCTTGGTGCTGTATATGGCCCCATGGGGGGGATGCTGGTTTTTTGATGCAATTAATAGACAAATTAAGTGTTTTTTTACCAGCCCTTTACCCTGGGGGCACTGAAATATTGCCCCATCACAAGAACTAGATAAAACCTATAGGCCCTTGAAACTCCCCATCACCAGCGCAATTAGCGCTATGAACTATGTGACATGTTAGGCTTGGCAGACCCATGGAGAGTCTTAAATCCTCTACTAAGGGCTATACCTTTTTTTCTCCGGTTCACAACTCATGGTCCAGGTTGGACTATATTTTGGTGAGCACCATTTTTATAGCTAACATACCCTCTCAGGTATTGAACCTATTGTGATCTCTGATCATGCCCTAGTATGGTTCAACTACACCATCCTTTCCAGGGCAGCGTGACACTGCATGGAAACTCAACACTCAAATTTTAAAAGATGAGCAGTCTAATGCTCAGGTTAAAACTTTAATTAGGTTCTTCCTGGATTCTAATCGGGCTCAGTGTCTAGACAAGATTTGTTATGGTGCTCGCTAAAATGTTTCTTAAGGGAGAATTCATTAAAATATCCGCTAGGAGAAAGAAACTCAGAGTGGAAAACTTGCCTCCTATCTAGTCAGATTAAAGCGTCGAGGACTCCTTGTTTCTTCCAAGTCTCAAAGGAGTCTGGAAAATCTGTATAAACTTAAGGATGAATATGAGGGCTAATTAAAGAGAAGACCGAGTTTATGATACTGAAATCCAAAGCAAAATATTTGGACCAAGGGAAAGCCGAGCAGACTACTGGCCCTAAAACTCAGAGAAGTGGAGAATTTAGATTGATTCCTGCTCTGAAGGCAAATGACGGCTCCATCAAGACTGGTCCCAGGGATATTGCAGAGGTTTTTCGCAAATTTTACCAAAATCTCTATGGGAATGCAACAGGTCCTTCCTCGTTGTCTGTGATCAAGGCCTTCTTAGAACCAATTCCCCTGCCAAGTCTCACAGAGGAGCAAGGAGCTCTCCTTTCAACCCCCATATCCTTGAGAGAGGTGGACGATGCCATCTGCAGTCTTACTCCAGATAAAGCCCCCGGCCCTGATGGCCTACCTTCTAATTTTTACAAGGTCTTTCGCAATGAGCTGGCACTGACCCTTTTGGATTTCTATAACTACATCCTCTCTTCCCACTCATTAGACCCATCCATATTAGAAGCTACCATAATCTTGATCCCCAAAGCAAACAATCCTCCCTAGACCCAGCCAATTACAGACCCATTTCATTACTCAATTGTGATGTTAAAATTTTGTCCAAGATTCTTTCATTACATCAAACAGGTGTGGCAAACGATTTTAAGCTGGGAACAAGTGGGTTTGTTCAAGGCAGATCGGGCAGCCGATCATATGAGAGTTCTCTTATATTCTCCAAGTAGCCCAAACCTCCCAAGCTCCATGGCCTTAGTTGCCTTGGACGCGAAAAAGCTTTTGATCGTGTCAATTGGGATTTTTGTGGGCCACATGGACAAATTTGGTTTCCCAGATAACTTCACCCAGTGGATCAAGGCTTTATACAAAGACCCCTCGGCCAGAATTTACTGCAACGGGGTATTTTCGCCCCGTTTCCATTTGTACTCGGGTACCCGGCAGGGATGCCCCCTTTCACCATATCTCTTTAATCTCTACTTAGAACCCCTATTAATACGTATCAAAACAACGCCAGAGATCCTGGGCTGTGTCATTGCCCAACAAACCCTCACATTGTCAGTCTTTGCAGATGATATTTTACTGCATCTGACCAATCCGGTTGATTCCCTGCAAGTAGTCTTAGACATAGTAGAGCAATTTGGTGCCGTATCAAATTATAAATTAAATCTGTCCAAGTCTGAAATCTTTCCTCAATTTTACACGTTTCAGTCCAGCATGACCTAATTCGCATGAAATGGGCCTGTCCCATCTTAGATACCTAGGTATTTATTTGGCCCGGGACTCAGAGTTAGTTAAAAAACTAAATTTGGATGACCTAGTGGACAAAATCCAATCCGACCTAAATAGGTGGGACAAACTTCCCTTATCGTTAGGAGGAAGAATTAGCATTGTCAAAATGAACGTCCTTCCGCGTTTATTTTACCCCTTGAATCTACTAGATATATGGCTTCCCAAAGTCTTTTTTCAAAAAGTGCATTCAATGCTGATTAGATTTATCTGGAACCAAAAACACCCTAGGCGTGCTTTCCATAAACTCTGTTTACCCAAAGATAAAGGCGGTCTCCGCCTACCAAATTTTGAATACTATTACTGGGCTAGCCATCTGGTTAAAGCGGGTAAATGGCTCGGTGACTGTAAAGCTAACTCCATACCTTTATGGCTCAGTTTAGATCTCAAACTCATGATGCAACACAACATAGACCCCTCTAGCCTGTTTTACTGCAACTTCTCGGCTTTGCCTATTGATATCCAAAACTCTGCAGTGGGTACATCGGTGAAAGTTCTGAATCAATATTATACTACTGCCAAAATCCGACACACCAAAGACCCAGGGCAACCACTGGTTTCCAACCCCAACATTAAGATTGGGACCAGTTGGCTGCCTCCGCTATGGTTACCCCAAATTCAGGGATGTCTGGTGGAGGACTTATATATACACGAGGTGGTCTCGGTACGCCGGATGAATTGCTATCAGCTTTAAGCATCCCCTCACAAATGGTTTTCAAACTATATCAATTAAGACATTTCATAAATAAAGAATTTGGCAGTCACTTGTTGACGCCGGAGATCAACTCCCTCCTAACTCAAATCAAAGACTGTGCGGTTAAGCCCCACGGGTATCTAAGCTATATTTACATCTCATGCATATCAATTTCCCAGAGGTGTTAACAGGCTCTAAAATTTGGGTCTTTTGATCCCAGGACCTTCCTCACTTGGTCCCAAGTTTGGAAAGACCTGTACACATATAATACCTTTGACAGGAATAGGCTTATTCAATTTTATATCATTAACAATATGTACTATACACCTTGAAAAGGCGAAATTTGACAGCTCTAGTTCTCCCAACTGCATTAGATGTGGTAAGGATTTGGGTAGTATCTCTCACATGTTCTGGCACTGCCCCAAGGTGACCTCATTATGGAAATCCATACGTGACAACTTAGATCCTATCCTAGGTCTGCAAGATTTTTTTGCGTTAGAGATCTGTATACTGGGCATCTATTCCAGTATCAATGTCAAAGAAAGGAAGTACCACATGGCTCTCATTTCGATGGCGGTCAAAAGACTAGTGTTACGCCACTGGCTGGACCACTTAGAGATCTCCTACATGGACTGGGTGGAAGAAATGTCCCTTTGTTTTAAAATGGAAAGGCTGATAGCCAGTTCCAGACATGCCCTTCCTCCTTTCAAAAGAAATGGGGTAACTTTATGCTTTATATCTTCACTGATCCTTAATTCCACGACCATATAGATACCAATTATCATCGCTTGATAAGCCTCCTCCTCGTGCCTTGGTTTTTCTTTAGCCAGAGACCAGACGCCACTGGAGTTGATCCTTTCTGGATCTTATGAGCAGGCTGTGATTTTGTTATAAGAAATTACCTTTCCCTTTCTTCATTTTCTTCTTTCCTTTCCTAAGCGGTGACACCTTCTAGGGTGGGGGGGAGGGTGGGGGAGGTAGGATTATTTCGTGGTTTATATCTCATGTATTTTCTTGAGATCATTTGTTTACCTGGTTGCATTTGATCTGTGTTTACAGTTGTTACTTTGATGTTAAGTAAAATGAATAAAAAGAGAATTTCAAAAAAAAAAAAAAATCAACAATAGCGATTTGCTTAAGTTACGCAAAGGTTTAGGTCGACCATGGTGAGACTCCTCCGAGAGGCGTAGCATGCAGCTCAGTGGCAGGAAAAGAACTGAGAAGGATCAGGGACTGCCCACACTTATATAGGCCATACCATAACACGTGACATTGTTGTGGGCGGTACCAACATGGACCACTGATGAAAATCCTCCAGGTGGATCTCGTGCCTATAGCGGGATGTTCCTACTTGTGTGACCACCTGGAAGAAATATCCTAGAAGAAGATCAAAAAATTATTTTGGGCCAACAGGGTGTGTCCTTTGAGAAGTGCCTCAAGGCACCCAACATGTACTCGCTGCAGACCAGGAGGGAGAGGGAAGATATGACTTTCAAATTCCCCAAAAGGAATTAACAGGGTGAACTGTGGGGAATTATTTAGCCTGAATACTAGCTCACTGTCATGTCATCATGAGTGGAAGCTTACAGGAAGGAGGTTCAAGAGGGATGTGAGGAAGTACTGATTAAAAGAAAGGATGGTAGAGCCATTGAACAGGCTGCCAGCCAAGGTGGTGAGTGCAAAAATCATTAGTGATTTTAAGTATGGGTGGGGCACTGTGGTTGCTTGGTGTCAGAATCAGGTAGGAGAATTTGGGGGTTGGGGAAGGGTAAGACCTTGGAGGAACTATAATTCCCAGGGCTAAATAGGAACTCTGGCAGAATGGATGGACCCTTGTCTTTTTCTGCTGTCACTGTCTAGGTTTGTTGCCCAAAGCTCAATTGTGCCAAGATAATGACACAAATCCCAGAAGTCATTTTGAAAATCTAGCCTAACAAAATGTCTGAATAAATCAAAATGAACGATGCACATTCTTGGTCCCTGGTCACTTACTACTTCATCTGAATTATAATTCATAGCAGGATGCTCAAGACAGACTAAGGTTTACTGCCAAAAATATCCAGATTATTTGATCGAAGAACTGCATCATAAATAAGTACTGACCCCTTCATTACCACAGAATCTCTTTTGACCAAATTTCTCTGTAACCCCCCCCCCTACAAATGGGGGTTCCTAAAAGCCTACTAGGAGCTTGTCTAAGTGTTCCCCCTGCCTGTTGGCTTTCAGTGTTTAAGCTGTTTGAATAGCACTGTGAGTGCTTGTAGAGCCTCCACGTACTGTCTCTTTAAGAGCTGTCTGCTTGCAAACAAAATCAGTTCTATATGGGGGGATTGTGTGTTTAATGCTCGAATCCCGCCCGAACTGTGGTGTAATCGCTCCATTTTGCAGTCACTGAAAGCGTAAAGGGAGCCCACCTGAAAGATGTAACTGTTTGCCTGTAATCGTCTACAGCATTAGTAAAATTGCAGTCTGTATAACCTGCCTTTATTGCAGCTGGGACTGTGTGTGTTGTGCCCCTCCATTTTGGACCTGAACTGCTGTGCTGGGCCAATTGGGTTTAGGGGAGCCTTAAAATGGAGACTGCTTGGACCAACCAGGACTTGGACTCTCACCTGGAGCCTGCCTAAAGGGGACTATATGGTTAGTGCTTCTGGGGATTGTAGTTTGGACCTTGGCGCCTTTTTGCACCAACAGAGGGAGTCCTGAAGTGATTGACAGCTGGCTACACCAACCAAACCTGTTTGAGTCTAAGGGAAATGCCCTGAACTTTTGCTGAAGAGGCAGATGCGAGTCAACTATGAAAGGAGTAAGAGCTCTGTTCTGCTGCGGCGTGCAGTTCACGCGGGAAGCACGTGTAAGGTACTGAAGTCAGCCTGTAGCCATTAGCGAGTGCTCATCGGACTGAATCTGAGTTTGTGGAGAAGAAGAGAGAAGTGTGCAGATCCAGGCTTGCCCATAGAAGACCCAAGATTTGCAGAAGTGCGATCGGTCTGTCGCTGCATGTGTTCTCGTGTTTTGCAGTATTTGCGATTGGGGTCGAGAAGCAGCTGCCTGGTATAGTAATTTCCTTTACATATAAATGTGCCTAGTGTTTGTAGGGGATCACGATACCTTTTCCTCTGGTTACTGAGAGTCGTGAGCTGAAGCTGGAAGCTGGACTCAAAGCTAATCGGACTGCATCCGTCTGCTTTCCAAGTCAGTTAGGCCCTGTCTCAGGGGTCTCATCCCCATGCCCTGCTCATCCTGGCCATCCAGAGCTACCTCCTCAATTCAGTTCAGTTTGGGGTTTGTGAGTACAAACAGGGGTACTTCCCCTCACCTTCATTTAATCAAAGTGTGTCAACTGATTGTTGTGTGTGCTTCTGTTTGTGGACTGAGCCATCCGGCTTCAGATTACAATTTGTTTGTGCATGTATTTTCTTCATACAGGGCCCTATCCAGCTGCACCAGCCAGCCAACCCCGGGCAACGGACGTGGCTAGCCACCCCCCCCCCATCCTGGGTACCCAGAGAGTGACATTTTGGACCCTAAATATACGTGCACAGTACTGTGACTCGAACTTACCTAAACCAATCAACCTGATTACCCCCTCCCATGTTACTGTCCCCAATAAACCAGATTTGTTGCTGTTATACTATATACTGGCTGTGGTGTTAATGCATCTTGAACAGTATTGCAAGTTGCTGTGTATGTTGTCTAACCTTGTTTTACAGGGGGTCCTCTGAGACGGGATGCAGCATCAGTCTCAAGGGTAAGTGATATCTCTATGTGTAAAAAGTGTGCATATGTGGGGTATTGGGAAGGTAACTCCCGTGTAATGTGTGGGCCATTAGTGGGAACAACGGGGGGTCACAGTGTCCCAGAGGGCTGTACCTGAGTTAGTTTAACCACTGCTAACCCTGACCTCTGGGTGGAGGCACCCGTCATAGAACCTAGGACCCTCAACCTGTCAGTAGTCAAACAGGCAGGGGAAGTAGCCCTTGGGATAGTGCCACCTGGGGGTTACATCTTGGAGACACCGATGGGATTAACGTCCTCTATTGGCCATGTGAGAGAATAACCCTATTATGTCCAAGTTAGGGGAAAAGATGGAAGGGCTTGCTATGCCAAAGCTAAAAATTGCCCACCACAAGCTGATGGTACACAAATTGATGGGATGGAGTGAAGCTGAGGAGATAAATCCCAACAAGGCTATCCTGTTGCTGGATGTCTCCTTGGGGACTAACAATGCTGACATTGTGTCCACCGTAGAGCATGTTAAGTGTGTGGGCAAGGTGGAGGTAAAGGGACGAGATACTGACTTATTCGACCAAACTCTGATAGTGCTACTCTCGTGTAGTTCCCATATAGACCCTGAGAAGGTACCCCCTATGATTTTTCCTGAGGGCGCCCTGAAGGGATGGAGGGTAATTCACTTACATAGTGGTCAGGCCACCCCGGGTGGGTCACCTAGTACCGATGGATTTAAAGAGTAGCTGCTTAGGCTGTAAGCATCCAAAGGAAAAACTGCCCAAGAAGTAGTAAAAGTACTGGACCTGTCAGGGGACCATGCACGCTTGCATTCTCAGACCACCTCCCCTGTGTCCCCCAAGAGCTCCCCAATAGCTGCCTCCCCCCTCATCATTCCCCCGATACAGCTGGACTCCTATGGAAGGCTTAGACTTTTTTCTGGTACCGTCCCAGTGCCTTCGGGGAAAGATGATCTGGAGACTTGGATGGACTATGCCACCCCTTTAGTACAAGGATGGCAGTGTTCAGAGGGGGAGAAAAGAAAGCGCTTGATGGAGAGCTTGAGAGGCCTTGCCCTGGAAGCCATTCAGTTCCTACGTGCTATTAGTCCGGAGGCCACTGCAGCAGAATATCTCTCTGCCTTGGAGGGGGTGTTTGGCAGCACATAATCAAGGGATGATTTGTTGTGAAAATTCAAATCTGCCAAACAGTGGAAGAATGAGAAGCTGTCTGCTTTTGTCACTAGGATAGAGAGGGCTTTGCAGAGGGCCCACAGAAAAGGGGGAGTGTCTGCCGAGAACTACACCAGGTCAGACTAGACCACATCCTAAAGTCAGCACGATTCTCGAGCGTGATGATATTGAAGCTCATGTTGCAAGACAGGAAGGCAAGCCCTCCAGAGTACTGTCATTTGATGAGAGAAATCCGTGAGATTGAAACTGATGAGGAGGGCTGGGAGCCTTGTGCTGGGGCCGTGAACACTTGCCAGACCTCCGAAAAGAGTGGGTTAGATGAGGCCCAACAGTTGAGAAACTTAATTAAGGAATCGACTGAGGCATTCAGAGAACCAGATCTGTATCAAGTTCCCACTGAGCCCAAGAATGAAGTAGGAGTAAACATTGTTTCCTCAGAGACTCGGACTGAGGATAACCTGGTAGCAGAGCTGCAAGAATTGAGAGAGATGGTGGGAGAGCTGCAAAGAACTGTTCTAACCCCCAACCATAGTGAAGACTCAGAAGTCCAGAGGAGTAGGCCTCCAGTCCAAGAGGAGCCCCGCAGGGCTCAAGAGGTGCCCCAACAGAAGAGACCCCCCACCCTTCCAGGACACTAGAAACATTAAGTTTTGCTACCGTTGTGGGGAGGATGGGCATTTTCAGTCAGCTTATCGCTTGCCAGAGAACTTGAGAAAAGTTACCAATAAATTAGTGGCCTGGCATTGCCGAACCTATGCCCGGCCAGCAGGGGGAGCTACTCTGAAAAGTTATGCCACCAGGGCCAATGCCCGATCGACATCCAGGTCAGTGCCACCGGAATGGTCTGAAGTGGTGGGTTCCTCCATGGAGACCACTGTAAAAGTAAATGGAGTACCTACAAGAGCTGTGTTAGACAGTGGCGCCCAAATGACAATTATGTTCCAGGATTGGTATCAGAGGCATTTGTCTAATGTGCCCCTGCAACCATTGGAGGGACTGCATGTCTGGGGTTTAAGTGAGAAGGCCTACCCCTACTCCGGCTATATCCATATTTGGTTGTCCTTTCCCACCTCTGTGGCTGGAGTGGCAGAGCAAGTGGAGATCTTGGCCCTAGTGTGTCCCCCTACCGGACTGTATGATGGGGTCCCTCTACTAACTGGGACTAATGCACATATGTTTGGATGGTTGGCGCAGTTGTGTTATGAAAAACAGGGGTCTCGGACTGGTAGAGTTATAAGAATTCTGACCTTGATCAAGAAGGCCTACAGTGCCCAGAGAGATGCTGGAAAAGTGGAACCAGAGGAACCGGTTGGAATTGTCTGGAAAAAGGATCCTGAATCTCTGATCCTGGTGCAAAATTCCCAGTGCACCTTACAGGGATAGGTCTGTATTAGAAAAGATATCAAGAATAAAATATTAATGCTGGATGCATCCAGTGATGGAAAATTGCCAGAAGGACTGTTAGTCAAACCAAGTATTTTGCCTGCCAGAGCCCATGCTTATGCCAGAAGGGTAATGGTTCAAGTTCATAATGTGTCTGATAGAGAGATTTGAGTGAATAGAGGTTGCACCCTGGCTAATGTACATTGTGCAGACACTGCAGTGCTACCCAGTAACAAGAGTTCGGGGAAGAATGTTGGAGTGACGCCCGACTTGTTTGATTTCGGTGACTCCTCGTTGCCAGCTGAATGGAAAGTGAGGATCAGGGAGAAACTTGCTCAGAGAGACCAGGTGTTTTCTTTAAAGGAATGGGACATAGGATGTGAGCAAGGAGCTGAGCACCATATCTGGCTGCATGATGAAAGGCCTTTTCATGAGCGGTCTCAACGCCTGGTCCCTGCTGACATAGATGATGTGAGACGGCATCTGCAAGAGATGCTTGCTGCTAGTGTAATCCAAGAATCCAGAAGTCCATATGCCTCCCCTATCGTGGTAGTGAGAAAAAAGAATGGGACCGTAATGATGTGTGTGGATTATCGTATCTTGAACCGGCGGACTATCCCTGATCAGTATACGATGCCCTGCATCCAGGATGCTCTAGACTGCCTGAATGGTAGCAAGTGGTTCTCTGTGCTGGATCTTCGCAGCGGGTACTACCAGATCCCAATGGCCCCAGAAGACTGTGAGAAGACAGCCTTCATCTGTCCACTTGGTTTTTATGAGTTCATGAGGATGCCTCAAGGGATTTCAGGGGCCCCAGCCACTTTTCAATCACTGATGGAGCGTGCAGTGGGGGACATGAACTCATTAGAGTGCCTGGTATACTTCGATGATGTTATTGTGTTTGGCAGCTCCCTGGAGGAACATGAGAACAGATTGTTCAAGGTGTTGGACCAACTGGAAGACTTTGGCCTTAAACTATCCATCGATAAATATCTGTTCTTCCAAACCTCTGTAAAGTATGTGGGACATATAGTCTCCACCGAGGGCATAGAAACAGACCCGAGTAAAGTTGAGGCCTTGACCACCTGGCCACTGCCCCACAATCTAAAAGAACTGCAATGATTCCTGGGATTCTGTGGTTACTATCGCCGATTCATCAAGGACTATTCAAGAGTGATTCGACCTTTGCTTAATCTTACTCAAGGTTACCCTCCTACTAACAAAAAATATAAGAGGTCGGCTTCTCCTGAGACTGAGAGAATGTATTTTCAGCCAAATTAAGTATTTGGAGCAAGATGGACACCTGATTGTGAAGCTGCTTTTCATGAGATTATACTGTATATCAACTTACCCACACTCCTGTCCTTGCCTATGCAGATCCAGCAAATGGCCTGCACACTGATGCTAGCCTGCAAGGCTTGGGAGCTGTATTGTACCAAGAGCACGAGAATGGCCTGAGACCAGTGGCCTTTACCAGTCGAAGCCTTACCCCATCCGAAAGTAACTATCCTGTACATAAGTTAGAGTTCCTAGCTTTGAAGTGGGCCATTGTTGACCAATTCCATGAGTACTTGTATGGGGCTAAGATACTAGTAAAAACTGACAATAATCCTTTGACCTATGTGCAGACTTCAGCTAAGTTGAATGCATTATCTACATATGACTATTATGTGGAATACAGAGCAGGCCTGAACCACATAGATGCTGATGCTCTCTCCCGGAGGCCTGTTCCCCGAAATGACTGGGTCAGACTGTCAGAACCTGATATTCAAGCACTCTGTCGGAAGTTTGACAGGGAGGAACAAATGTTCCCTGACACAGTGGACTGTCTGAATGATTGCTTGGGACCCGGCCTCTGAGAATTGCATACCTGCTGCCTATTGCCACTTTTCTGCATTAGACTATGGTGCACTGCCTCAGCTGGACAATGACAGTATTCAGTGGGCTCAATCCTGAAATCCTATGATCAAAGCAGCTTTAGAAGCCCTCTACGCAGGGAAAGATGTATCCAAGTTACGTTCCACTGATCTGAGAACTGCACTGTTGTACAAGGAAAGTCCTAAGTTGAAGCTGATTAATCGACTGTTATACAGAGAAATAATAGACAGAGGGGGACAAATAGCCAAACAACAGCTAGTGTTGCCCACTGTATTTCGAGACTTAGTGCCAAGGTCCCTACACAACCATATGGGGCACCTTGGCATAGACAGAACACTTGACTTGGTAAGATCCAGATTTTATTGGCCTAAGATGGAGGCTGATGTTGAACAACACATTAGAACTTGTAGTTGTTGCTTAGAGAGGAAAGCTTTGCCCCAGAAGGCTGCCCCCCTTGTTACCATCACCACCAGTGCCCCCATGGAACTGGTCTGTATTGACTTTCTGAGTTTGGAACCAGATCAAAGAAATATTAGTAATGTGCTGGTAGTCACTGACCATTTCACGAGATACGCTCAAGTTTTCCCCACCAAGGACCAGAAGGCATCTACTGTGGCAAAAGCACTTGTTGAAAACTTTTTTGTTCACTATGGGGCTCCACAAAGAATCCATTCTGATCAAGGGAGGGACTTTGAGAGTCATTTGATCAAAGAGATGCTTTCTCTGTGGGGAGTCGAAAGTCTAGAACCACCCCTTACCACCCCCAGGGGAACCCACAGCCTGAACGCTTCAACCGCACTCTGCTAGATATGCTGGGCACCCTCCACCCCAAGGACAAGCCTAGATGGAGCCAACAAATCAGTACCTTGGTACATGCCTACAACTGCCCCAAAAGTGATGCCACTGGGTTCTCCCCCTACCGCCTGATGTTTGGAACAGAAGCTCGACTACCGGTAGATGTATGTTTTGGGGTCTATCCTGATGGGGTTTGAGCTGACAACTATTTACAGTATGTGCAAAAGTTAAGGACCCAGCTAAATCATGCATACCAACTGGCTCAAACCATGGCTGCCAACAGAAATCTGGCCAACAAAGAAAGGTATGAAAAAAGGTGAAAGCACAGGAACTCCAGGAGGGAGATTGGGTATTGTTAAGAAATCTGGGACTGGATGGCAAACACAAGATTGCTGACAGGTGGCACAATCTCCCTCACACTGTAGTGGGAAAAATAAATGATCTGCCTGTGTACAAAGTAAGGCCTGAGAATAATTCAAAAGATGTTAAAACAATGTATAGAAATCATTTACTGCCCATTGGACAAATCTTGATTGAGTCTGAGCCCCCAGAAAGTGCTCCCTCTGGACCAGTGACCCGAGCTGCTGCTAAGCAAAAGTAAAGAAAGTCTGCACCTACAGATGCTGAGTTAAAGTTTTCCCCACAACAAGTCCCAGTTGAACATGACTGTCGGTCCATGTCAGAGGAAAGTGAGTGCAACTTTGGGTCATACCCCTCTTATGAACTGAGTCAATTGTTCCAAGGCAACCCCCTAGTCAATTATGGAGATGAAGCTGGGCCTTCTGGACTGTTTAAGCCCCCAGCTTTGTCCCTGGAGCCAATGCCCCCAGAAAGTGAGGTGCAGATTAAGTCGGATGACATGGAATCACTGTGCATGGTGGAATTGTATGAGCTTTCAGAGGAGGAAAATGATGAACTGGGACAGACTGGTGATTTACCAGATCAAGAAGAGTATTCTGAGTGCCCTGATGGTTCACTGCCAGTGTCAGAAAACTCTCCATGTGAGCCAAGTAATGTGACTTCAGAGATTGCAAATCCTGAACTGAAAGTGCCCCAAGTTCTAGCCTCTCTACCCCAGTGGAAGTTCCCTGACAAGGAAGACACTGCTGAAAGTGGGGATAAAAGTGCAGAGACTGTAACAGTTCCCCTAGAAGGACTGGTCAAGCTGGAAGCCTGTAGTACTGCTTAAGCTTAAGATTCTTCTGAGGCCTGTGGATTTGCCTCTCAATGTGGTCCATAAGGGAGTGTATGTGGCCCCGAGCTCATTGCCCAAACTGAGCATAGGTGCTAACTCCAGACTACTTGTCTTGCCCTCTAGGTATGGTGCCCCTGCCCCTTCCAGCCCCAAGGTAGCTGATAGGGAAGGGCCCCCTCTATCCAGGTTTCACGTGCAAGAAGTAATGACCCGATTTTAGAATGACAATGTATGTATAATGTTGTGTAACATGTAGTAAGCTGTGAAATACAGAATAAGTGCATATGACAAAGATTTAACATGTGACTGTGGTTTAAAGAATGTAAACCTAACTGTTAGTGATGTAAATGTATTTGGTAATCTGCTTTAAAGTGATATAAAGGTACCTACTTGGCACAGACGCCAATTTATTTTCAGGCCAGGAAGGGTGTAACCCCCCCCTACAAATGGGGGTTCCTAAAAGGCTCTTAGGAGCTTGCCTAAGTGTTCCCCCTGCTTGTTGCCGTTCGGCATTTAAGCCGTTTGAATGGCACTGTGAGTGCTTGTAGAGCCTCCACGTACTGTCTCTTTAAGAGCTGTCTGCTTGCAAACAAAATCAGTTCTGTATGGGGGGGACTGTGTGTTTAATGCTCGAATCCCACCCGAGCTGTGGTGTAATCGCTCTATTTTGCAGTCGCTGAAAGCGTAAAGGGACCCCACCTGAAAGATGCAACTGTTTGCTTGTAATTGTTTAGAGCATTAGTAAAATTGCAGTTTGTCTAACCTACCTTTATTGCAGCTGGGACTGTGTGTGTTGTGCTCCTCCATTTTGGACTTGAACTGCAGTGCTGGGCCAATTGGGTTTAGGGGAGCCTTAAAATGGAGACTGCTTGGACCAATCAGGACTTGGACTCTCACCTGGAGCCTGCCTAAAGGGGAATATATGGTTAGTGCTTCTGGGAATTGTAGTTTGGACTTTGGCGCCATTTTGCAGCAACAGAGGGAGCCCTGCAGTGATCAACAGCCAGATACACCAACCGAACCTGTTGGAGTCTAAGGGGAAATGCCCTGAACTGTTGCTGGAGAGGCAGATGTGAGTTGACTATGAAAGGAGTAAGAGCTCTGTTCTGCTGCAGCTTGCAGTTTGCGCGGGAAGCACGTGTAAGGTCCTGAAGTTGGCCTGTAGCCGTTAGCAAGTGCTCATCGGACTGAATCCAAGTTTGTGGAGAAGAAGGGAGAAGTGTGCAGATCCAGGCTTACCCATAGAAGACCCAAGATTTGCAGAAGTGCGATCGGTCTGTCGCTGCATGTGTTCTCGTGTTTTGCAGTATTTGAGATCGGGGTCGAGAAGCAGCTGCCTGGTATAGTAATTTCTTTACATATAAATGTGCCTAGTGTTTGTAGGGGGATCGTGATACCTTTTCCTCTGGTTCTGAGAGTCGTGAGCTGAAGCTGGAAGCTGGACTCAAAGCTAATCGGACTGCATCCGTCTGCTTTCCAAGTCAGTTAGGCCCTGTCTCAGGGGTCTCATCCCCATGCCCTGCTCATCCTGGCCATCCAGAGCTACCTCCTCAATTCAGCTCAGTTTGGGGTTTGTGAGTACAAACAGGGGTACTTCCCCTCACCTTCATTTAATAAAAGTGTGTCAACTGATTGTTGTGTGTGCTTCTGTTTGTGGACTGAGCCATCCGGCTCCAGATTACAATTTGTTTGTGCATGTATTTTCTTCATACAGGGCCCTATCCAGCTGCACCAGTCGGCCAGCCCGGGCAATGGACCTGACTAGCCCCCCAACCCCATCCTGGGTACCCAGAGAGTGACATTTTGAACCCTAAATATATGTGCACAGTACTGTGATTCGAACTTATCTAAACCAATCAACCTGACTACCCCTCTCCCGTGTTACTGTCCCCTGAATAAACCAGATTTGTTGTTGTTATACTATATAGTGGCTGTGGTGTTAATGCATCTCGAACACTATTGCAAGTTGCTGTGTATGTTGTCTAACCTTGTTTTACAGGGGGTCCTCCGAGACAGGATGCAGCATCAGTCTCGAGGGTAAGTGGTATCTCTATGTGTAAAAAGTGTGCTTATGTGGGGTATTGGGAAGGTAACTACCGTGTATTATGTGGGCCACTAGTGGGAACAATGGGGGTCACAGTGTCCCAGAGGACTGTACCTGAGCTAGTTTAACCACTGCTAACCCTGACCTCTGGGTGGAGGTACCCATCATAGAACCTAGGACCCTCAACCTGTCAGTAGTCAAACAGGCAGGGGTAGTAGCCCTTGGGATAGCACCACCTGGGGGTTACATCTCAACACCACAATTTGTCCATTTCATATATATAACAGTAAAATACACAGCGACTGAGTTACAGGATGCAGAAATAATGTAATTATTTACCAAAGACTACATCACTTGTAACCAACTGTGTGTGCACCAGTATTTCTTCACTGCTTCCTATTAGTTTTAAAAATATCTCATTTTAGTTTTACATGGATCAAGCACAAAAACTGACAGAAACACTTTCATTTTCTGTCCATCACTAGTGATGTCACATTAGCTTTATACAAGCACACTGGAAATATGAAGTATGCATGCATCACTGATCAAATCATAGCAGTTCTGCCTGGGGTCAAGTCGTGAACAGTAAATTATCCCAGCTAATAGTGCTTCAATGTATTAGATCCAAAAAGGGGTCAGTCACACTTTACTGGTAAGAATGAATGCATGGTAGTAAATGGGCTCAGCCCTGGTAAGGCTATCTCTGCTCCAAAGATTACCGCGCTGCCACTTACGATTAACTGCACTTGGAGCAAAACACTATTTTGCTATTAAATTACAAATGGCCTGAGTGGGACCCAGTCACCTTGTGAAAAATACACCCCAGCGCTTCACTAGTATAGGCCACTCCAGTAAGGTCTACAGTGATGAAGTGCTGGGGTGTATTTTCACGGGGTGACTGGGTCCCATTCGAGCTTTATGTAATGTAATAACTTTGGCAATAAAGCAATGACTATGGCAAAATAGTGTCTGGCTCCAAGTGCAGTTAATCGTAAGTGGTACTGTGGCAATCTTTGAAGCAGCAGCAATGGTTCAATATATACTGGAAGGCTTTAAAGAGAGAACTGGGTTACCATCAACAACAAAATACAGATACTGTTAGCTTAACTCTGTTGTCCTATATGCAAAACAAGACTGAATCTTGAGCCATTTTCATTCTTTCTCACTAAAGGAATTTTCATGAACACAATTACTGTGCCCCTCACAGTTCAACTATCTGTATGTACTACAGATCTTCATTCTTGTAGGCAGTGGGTTATGGTGAACTCTGATCTTTAATGAACCTTAACTAAAGTAAAACTGTAGGGGGCCAAGGATTCCTTTTCCAGCAACATGTCCTTGTTAATAAAACCCTGGCGAGAGCCGATAGGGCTGCAGCCAAGGAATTTGGGGTAAAAATATTGAACATTAGCCAAGTTACGAGCCTATGCTAGCAGAATGTAATGTAGGCTCATAAATGTCTTGTTTTTGTAATATTTTTACACCAACATTTCAGCACAGTCTTGTTATAACCCAGCCACATGAAAGAGGGCAAAGCAAATGCTCAACTCATGCCCAAAAGGCGATTTCACCCAGGGACTGCGAAATCAAGTTTCGGGATGCAAAAACACATTTTGGGAAGGAGTTGAAAAATGACAAGTGTCGCATTCATGAGGTGCTGTAAAGAAATGTCTATGTTGAAAATTTGGGGTAACAATTTTGAATATTACTAGACTTACGAACCTACATTTGCAAAATTCAACATAGCCTCAACTTTAAAATATATATATATATATTTTTTTTTTCTTTACACGACGCAGCTTCTCAATTTTAGTTATAAAATAGATGGTCACTTTCCGGTACTACTTCCTAGGACTTCTCCTGTGGACTTACTGCTATAATTTAGATTATGACCAACATATGAATCTATGTCCTATACGTATCATTCTCAGTGCCTGGATTTACAGTGTATTGCTCAATTATTCAGGACCTCCCTGTTAAACTGGTGCTGTGTTGTTGTATTGTATGCTTTTTCTTCTTTTCGTAAACAAAAGAAACAATAAAAAAAGTATTAACTGAAAAAATATTTTTACACCAAGTTTAGAACATAGCCATTTATGAACAATGGCTGAGAAAATTTTCAACCCATGCCTGAAAGGTGATTTCGCACAGGGATCATAAAATCAGAGTTTGGGTTGTAAAAGCAAGTTTGGCCAGGATTTGAAAAATGACAGCTGTCTCATTCATGAGGTGCTGTAAAGATATGTCTATGTTGTAAATTAGGGGTTAAAATATTGAAAATGACCAAAGTTATGAGCCTGTGTTCACAAAATTCTCTCTCCTTTCTACCTAACTTATCCCCTCTCTTTCCTTTCTACCCAACTTGTCCTCACCTAAGTCTGCCCTCTGCTGGGATTCTTAGCACCCTGATGATGTCTAGTCTCAGGTAAGTTTCTTCCTTCCCTCTTTTTTTCCCTTTCCTCTTCTATCCCCCCATTCCCTCTGCCCAACTTGTCCTTGCCCAATTATATCCTCTGCATCCAGGAGGTGCCCAGCACTGGGCAATTACTCTTCCTTCACTCCCCTTCCCACTCTATCCTTTCTACCCAACTAGTCCTCACCTGATTCTGCGCTCTGGCAGGGTTTGAGGCATCCTGGAGTGGCCTAGTCTTAGAAAAGCTTCTTCCTTCACTCCTCTTCCCTCCTTTCCCTTAATCCTTTCTTTTCTCTCTTCTCAACTTGTCCTCACTTAGCTCTGCTCCCTGGCACGGTTCTTAGCATCCTGGAGAGGTCCAGCACTGGAAAATGACTCTTCCTTCCCTCCCCTTTCCCCTCCATCCTTTCTACCTAACTTGTCCTTGCCTGACTCTGCTCTCTGGCAGGGTTCTCAACATCCTGAAGAGGCCTAGTCTTAGACAAGTTTCTCCCACCTCTCCTCCTCCTTCCCTTTACCATCCTCTGTACTATCTCTACCCAACTTGTCCTTGCCTACTCCTGCCCCTTATTCTAAGTCCTCATCTCATGCCGCCACTGGCAGCAATCTCCGCACTCTGAAGGGGCCAGTTCCAGGTATGACTCATCCTTCTCTACCCTATCCCTTTCCCCCACCTCTCTACCCCCTGCAATTAAAGGAATTAGTTCACTTGAGCTAATAACTTGCACTTTTTGTTCTGTCTGAGGTGCTCCCAGATTGCACTTGCCCTGTCAATTTGCCCCTCACAGCTGATTTTTTGGTTACTTTGCTCCGGTAATGTTCCCCCCATTTATCCTCTCCTTCCCCCAGCTGGTTTCCCCATATGCCCCTCTACCCTCCTTGATGTCCCCTCACTGCACCTCATTCATTCAATAATTGCTAAATAATCTGCCTCTTAACTGTGATCCATTCCTGCAAGGAGTTGCCTCCAAGACTACATTAAATTTCTGTACTATGTTCCTCAGATATGCCACTTGTAATGAAATGCATATTCCACAGGTATGATATATTTAACTGTATGTTATGTCACAAATGCGACTGTATCATTATTTATATTTTTTAACTGCATGTCTCGATACAAATGTAATTGAATGTTTAATTTGTCAGATATGTCAAATGTTAAACTGTATGTCTAATTCTTCATGCAATTGTAACACCCCCACCCAGGTCGCACTGGGTGATGTGCAACTTGTTGTTCAGAGTGCCTTCCTGGTAAAACAGTTCAATAAATAAAATAAATAAATAAATAAATTCAATGTAGGCTCATAACTTTGTTGTTTTTAATACTTTTACACCAAATTTTCAACATATCCTTCTTATGAGCCCACCTCAAGAACAAGGGCAGTTAAAATTTTCAACTACTGCTCAAAAGGTGATTTTGTGCAGGGACCACAAAATCGCCTTTTTGGACAGACCTGCCTAACGACAGTGACATGAGGTAGGGTCCCAAAGAAGGCATGTTGAAAATTTGGGCCAAAAAATGCCCAGGTTCTGCCACTAAGTTCAAAACACCATTGAAATACATTGAACCACATACCTGTTTCTTCAATTTGTGGTCCGACTTTGAAGAATGAAGATGTGTTCGTGGTCCAGAGAGGATTACGGCATTGGACCCCTGATAGGTAAGTAAGGGCTTGGAGGGGTGGAGGGATGGTAATGGGGCATAAGACATTGATGGCCATTTTTACTTTTTACAGGATAAAAAATAAAAATAAAAAAGGACAGAGGGATCTCCATTGCGACACTGGAGGACTGGGTACCCCCTGTGTC
Source organism: Neoceratodus forsteri (assembly GCA_016271365.2). Classification (NCBI taxonomy): domain Eukaryota; kingdom Metazoa; phylum Chordata; order Ceratodontiformes; family Ceratodontidae; genus Neoceratodus; species Neoceratodus forsteri. The sequence continues at coordinate 561,649,196 of CM028134.1, forward strand.
ACTGTTATGTTTCTGGGAGGGGTGCTGAGAGGAGGGTCAGGTGGGGGAGAAAAATATATATTAAAAAAGGCATAGAACATGATCATGACACTGGGAATTGGGCATCCCCAGTGTCATTGTTATGTTTCCGGGTGGGGGTGCTGAGAGGGAGGGTGTGGTGGGGATAAAAAATAAATATTTTTAAGGGGGTGAACATGATCATGACACTGGGGGTTGGGCACCCCAGTGTCATTGCTATTTTTTGGGGGTGGGTGCTGAAAGGGAGGTCAGGTGTGGGGATATGCATAGCTTTTTTTAAAAAAAAATCAGTCACAGCAGAATCCAGTACACTCTGCCATGACCAAGATGGCCACCATACTACACTGCACATGCGCTAGTAGTCATGCATGTGCAGTAGAGTACAGTGGCCATCTGGGACACTGCGGAGTGTGCCATGTTCTGCCGTGACCACCATTTGTTTTTTTAATTACAGATATCCACCCACTCGATCCTCCCTCTCAGCACCACCACCACCCCACACACCCCCAGAAGCTAAGAGTGACATTGGCAGTGCCCAATCCCCCAGTGTCCCAATCAGGACTGCCAAATTATTTTTTCCAAGTAAAAAATAGTGCAGTGTGAGCGGAGTGCTCCACAGATGCAGAGGCGACTGTGGTGCAACTCCAACATGTTGTTTGGTTACAAACAATGCAAGGAATGTGGAGTCCTTTTCTAAAGCAAGTGGTCTGCAGGGCTCCTTCCACTGCAGCCCAAAAAATTAATTTGTTTGAGAGTTCAAATATTTTCAGTAAATTGTGTAATTAAGTTCTGCTGATGCCTGTTGAGACTTTTCTTTGTTGATGATCTGCACCCCTCTTCAGAAGTCTTAGTCTCAGTTCTTGTTTTGTTGTACACTGTTAGTATCAAACCCAAAAAGACATGAACTATTTATACCTACCAAATGCAGCTTGCTTCCAGGAATGCTGGGAAAGTCATGATGCTCCATATGATAGCCCACGTTAAAAGTAATCCAGTTTAGAGGTCCATAGTATGAATATGTCTCATATCCCTTCATGAACATATAATGTTCTGCTATGAAGTGTCCAGAAATAGGATGCAACCCCAAGCAAAGTATTGAACCTCCCAGTAGGTATATCACAGGCTTTAAACCCCACAGGTAGTAGATTAGAAAATCAACTGCAAACTGCACTACGGCATTGGCTATTTCCATTTGAGTGATGGATTTAGGGTTGACGTAAAGTGGTCGCAATGTATAAAACAAGGGCTGAAGAATGAGCCAAATTAGCTTCCGAAATGGTGTGCAAAAGAACCAGCCTTCGAAGTCTGTTGGAATATCCACATCCAAGCCATTGCCTCCCAAGTATCTATGGTGGTCTATATGGTACTTCTTAAAGGAGGCAGAATAAGGCATTGCAATAGGTATGTTAGCAAATACTGCAAACCATCGGTTCCATTTTGCCTGTTTATTACCAAATGCAACATTATGAGAAATGTCATGAATGGCCAGTGTCAGTGAATGGTTGATGCAGCCTCCAAATGCATAGGCCCAGAAGAAAATCCACTTCCAGGACAAATCCTTCACCAAGTAGCAAGCAATAATCTGTGTGAAGACCATTGCAGAGACAATCCATTTTAAATGGGGATCAGGCCCCATTAGTGACTTGATTTCTGGATACTTAGCTGAGAAAACAGGAAAAGATATTATAGTGAATATCATTTTAAAAAATGGTCTTTTTCAGTCAAACCAGTTACATGTCAAACAGATTTCCTGCACTGAACATTTTAAATAGAAAAAGTGTAGAAAAGTATTGCAAATATATATGTTTTAGAACATTAGGCTGCCTTGTTGACAGTAATTTTTGTTTTTTACCAGCTGTATCCCCCAGATGGCGGTTCTGGTCCCTGCTTGCTTCACCCCCCATTCCCAGGCTTACTCCCCTAGGTGGAGCCATCAGGTGGGTGCCCATTCCCCAGGAAACACAGTTATGAGCCCAGGCTTGCCCCCCAGGGTGGGGTTACAGGAGCAGCCCCCCCCCGGCAGATCTCTGTCAGCAGTGTAAGCAGTGGTGGAGGCAGGGGACGCCATTAGCAGCAATGACACCAGCATCCACCCTGCCCCCCAGCGTGTGGCACCAGCTGCGTGATACCTCCTGACCCTGTCAGAGGTCCCCACAGTGCCGACACTCTTCCCCTCCCTCCCAGAGAACAACAGCACTCCCTGGGATGCTCAATCTTTCTCCCCCAGCCAGCCATCTGACTCCAGAGTCTGTCTCTGAACCCAGGATGTTGACACCACAGACGGACGCTTTGCTGCTGTGCCAGTGGGCTGGCTGTTGACAATAACTTATAATTTTGTAGTAGATTACTGATGTAATGTTAGATGATACTGCATGTGTGTTACAAATATGTATCTATTACATTTGATTTTAAAGACATTTCTTTTCTACATTTTGGATGAAAGAAGGAGCTGCTATATTTCCAGTTCATCAAATATTTCTTATATTTTTAAGTTTTTGTTTATAGCTTGTTAGGCTTTTATAGCCCATTAACTTATGGCAGCACTATCCATTTGCAGCCAAAAGTTAAATTTTTCATGCAGCCCGGTGGCGCTGAGGGTTGAGGTACTGGATGCCACACCTCACACCACGCTGGTGACCCGGTTTCAGGAATGACTGAGTCATTAGGGTGCCGGCTGGGGAAGGAGGGTAGGAGCAGGATTGAGCTGCCTACTGGTGGCTATCCTCTCCTGGGGTGGATGCCATCCTGCCCATAGTTCCATCACCACTGGGTGAATGAGGTCCAGTGGTGGAACAGGCAGTCAGAGGAATGGCTGGTAGGGTGCGGCGTCCCGTAGGGTGTGATGTGCGTATACCTCCACATGTCACATCAGGGACGCGAGGATTGGGACTGGGAAAAATAATGTGAAAACTGCAAAAAGTAATGATTAAAAAAAAGTTTCATTTTTCATCAGGTCCTGCTCAAGAGGGAAGGGATCATAACTGTAGTCAAATCCACAGCCAGCCAATCCCTTCCACTCTCGGGTCCACAAGCCATGTTCCCACACTCAGACATTTTGTGACCTCTAAGTATAAGAGTGTGGTGGGCACATTCCATACAAGTCTATGAGGAAAGTTTTCCATACAGTTTTGTATATGTTTAAGTAACCTTGGAGAAAAATGTAAGCCACCTCTCTTAAAGACATCCAATGAGGGGGTCTCTCTCAAAGCCCTGGAACAGCTGTTCCAAGGGGCAAGACTGGCAGAAGAATAGACCTGGTCACTGGAAGATATCAGCCTTCCCTTGGAATGGCTAGGAAGCCCACCTCAGAGCAGCAGAGGGGGAAAGAGGTTTGGTATGGAGACAAGCAGGCAGGACCTAGTCTATACAGGGCTTTATAGGTCAGCAAACTGATGCTGAAGGTGATACACCACTTCACTGGTAGCCAGTGCAGTTCCTGCAGGACTGTCCATATAAGCAAAGTACTGCTCAATAAATTATAATGAATATGTTCTTCCTGGTTCTTCAGACCTCTTTCGTTTCTCTGCAGCACAAAAACCATGTAGGATTTAAACCTTGAAATTATACATGGAGACACAGTGACACCTGCCAGGATCAGATGTCTGATCCTGACCTGCAGTATTCTGCAGGAAACGGTGCAACTGAATGGCATCTATCAAGCTGGAAAAGGTGACACACTGCAACACTGTGTCTGATCCTGGGGGCCACCAGTGTAGGCCTTAGTCTAAAGGAAATGCCTTTTTGGTTTGGGAAACTCTGTGATTTTGGATTTGAGTTAAAATAATTTAATTTTTTTTTCTTGTGGTAACAACATGGGGTAAATGGAAGAACAAAAAAATCAAGGTGCTGCGTCTGTGTTGAGGCTGAAAATTAAACAAAAAGGTAATATTAAATGAATGCTGAAAACAGGAATAGAGTTAGAATCAATGTTTCGACCATAGGACTTCTTCAGGAATTATCCATACAGAGAAAAAAAGCAAAGTTAGTGTAATGGATAAATGGGTAAGTGGGTGATAGACCACTTCTTTAAAACACATGCGCACACACACACACCCCATTTCTTTGTTATGGAGATGTATATTAATATATCTTTACAGGACACTGGGAGGAGCTAGGACTGCACAGCTGAATGCTGAATTGACTGTGGAGAAGCAGACCAGCAGGAGCACTGACGTGCTAACCTCTGGCTTACAATAGGTATGCCACCATTGCCCGAATAATGCTAGGCATTTTTTTTTTTTGCAAGTAAGAGAGGATCTGCGGTAGTGACTTACCGTCAGTGCTCTTTCCAGACTTTCTTGTGCTGCCATTCTTACAATGCTTCCTTGCTGTACTGTCTTTCCATCTCTGGAGCCAGGAGTCTATCAGTGGAAGAGGACGCTCCTGAGGTGGAACATTTTGGGTGATCCTGTGAAGGTTTGGACACTCCAAGGAAAGCAGTTGAACAGCCGGACTAGTTTAACCATCCAACTGTACCCAGAAACAACATTTTTCTGCCCTACCCCCTCAAATCTCCTTTCACCTTTTTTCTTACATGTGTATATTCGTGGCTACAGGACGTTGTTGATTTTATTCAGTGCCTCTTATTTGAGGTCTACTACATGTTCATTTTATGTTTATCCTATGTATATTTATCTTATATATTTTATTGTTACTGTTTGTAGATTTGAGGTTGGAAACAGATTACAGCTGTAGAATTTGTAAATTGAGCTAAAATTGCTGGGATCAAATTCTTGATACATCTTACGATACTAAGCTAACTATTGGGTTAGTTCATGTTATTTTAGGGTTTAGCCCACCTGCAGCTTGCAGACTGTTTGCATCTAATTAGTTGATTGAAACAAATTAACAATCTGAGGGGTGAACTGTTCTCCAGTGTTGAGTGCATGTTTCAGCTGGTTTGACTTACCCAGTTAAAAAAACCTGCCCAGGTTGAATCAGAGCATTAACAAGAATTCCTTAAAGTGCATGCGTGGCATTCCTATGACAGGTTCATCATTACAAGCTGTCAAGAAAACACACAGTGGAAGTCAGTTGTCTTTTTTGAGCTAAGCAGGGAAAAACTAGCAAATCTAGTCAACCTAGCCAAGCTGCAGACCGACCTCCAGCTTCCCCCCCCCCAATCTGATTTTGTCAGATTCCACTTCACCCAGCTTTTACCAAGCATCTGTCTAATACTGGTCTGAGAACCGCACATCTTAGACAACATTCTACAAGTAAGTAAAAAGGTTTCTAAATATATCACAGAGACACTATAATTTCAAGGTCTGAGAGTGAATTTTGTGTAATAACAATAATAATGTTTTAAGGAAATGGATTCTTTAAACACAGTATTGAAACATCCTAAGTCTAGGCACCAAAGCAGTTGATTTACATTTTAATGTTGACTTTCCACAGCCCTTATAAAATCGAGGGATGTGATATCTTAAAATCAGAATTTTGGTGATTGAACAAAGTAGACCTAAGCCAATTAAAGTGAGAGGCAAGTCTCAAATCTGCCAGAGCAGCAGCAAATGGGGAAAGCCTATCCCTTCCCTCCACTTGACTTGAACTTTCTGCACTTCACCACCTATTAGATTCTTCACTGGAAATTAATGGTTTGCCTCTTTACTTTCAAAGAATTTATACAACTGAACTAATAATTGGTACGCCACTCTAAAAAGCCTGCACAAATGGAACTGAATTGTCACTGACTTTGATATTTAAGGTTAATTTAGGGAACATTGTCTGGAATGCTTGAAACAGATGAGTTTAATTGCAATCAAATTTAATCCAATTCTCCCAATTTGTTTTATGTCTGCTGTACAAATAGCACTGAACTATATTGTACAATACATTTTTGCATTTCTTTAGGGGCATCTGTACACTGCTTATATTTTCCTCATAGCACTTGGCACTTTATATCATTTTGAGAAATAGTATTATATGTAATGTAACATAATCTCTGAATCTGACAACTTGATAAGTTGTTTACTTTCTAAATGCCCTTGTTATACTCAAATAGTTTTATGAATAGCAGATACTGAATGATCTGAGCAGAATAAAATTTATTAGAACCTTCCAGAATTTGAGGGGGGGAAGGTGTGGATAACCGCTAATCCTAATGGACACCCGACTTTGGCGCTCTCTGTACCCCCTACCACAAACCTTGTAAAATCCACGGTAATTCTGCATTTTAAAGCAAGCGGTATCCTGATTAAACTTACCCACCTAAGAATCCGTGCTCTTTTTCACTTTTTTGGTAAGGGGAAAGCTGCCATTTCACCTGCCGACTGCATTGCAGTTTCAGGCCTAGTCAACGCCGAGATGGATCCCGCCCGAGCAAACTCGCAGCCAGAAGGCAGCATGGTTGAAATCAGACAAATGTTCACCAAAATACTTCACAAAATGGATAATCTTGATATTACTTCTAATAAGAACACCAAGGACATCGTGGACCTTTCTCAGCGGGCTTGTATTTCAGAGCATAAATTAGCTGAGGTGGAAGACGGCTGACATAAGGCTGAAAAAAAAATACAGGAACAAGATAGGCTGCTGCATTTATTATGGAACAGAGGGGAGGACTTAGAAAATCACAGTCGTAGAAACAATTTAAGGTTCATGGGGTTTCCTGAAGGCAGTGAGGGGAATAATGCTGTTATATTTCTGCAAACCGAACTGCCCCCACTGCTGGACTGGCATTGTGATACTCCCTCAGAGATAGACAGAGCCCATATAACATTGGCCCCTCACCCAGCTCACGGAGAGTGCTCTCACATTATTCTGGCTCGCTTTCTCCAGTTTCAGGATCGAGACACTATCACTAGACTAGCTCGCCAAAAAACAGAGCTGATCTGGAGAGGGCACAAAAGTCAAATATTTATAGACTACTCCCAGGAACTAACGACACATCATAGGGCCTTCACAGCTGCTTGTAGAGCCTGCGCTGAGCTGGGGTTGGAATATTCTCTATGCTACCCTGCCTGCTTAAGGATGGTGGTGAATGGATCGCCACTGCTATTTGACAATCCATCAGCCACTGAAAAGTTCCTGGCTGCCCTAGCCCCCAAGTTAAATTGGGGCAGACTGAAAGAGGCCCGCAACACTGAGGCCTTCTCTGAGGAGTCTATCCCATTGGAAACCCTGCTGCCTCAGCCAACTGCTTCATCCCTTCCGCCTACTACACAGTGTGTTCTGCTACCTCAGACTCCAGCCCAGTCCCTAAATCAGAAGACCCCTGGGAGTAGGAAAAAGAACAAGAGGAGAGCCCGGATTGAGGGAGCACACATTGATAAGATTCCCAGGCTTCGTTCCTGAAGCCGCAGTGCAAGCCCTGACTCAGTCGCTTCACACTCCTCCGTGCTTTCTGACATGAGCAACAATAAATATAGGCTCTCATGGATCTACCGACGGATGGCTCAGTGCAAGACCCCCCCCCGCCCCTAGGCTGTCTCATCACAGGGGCAATAAATCCAATACAGTGAGGGCTCTTTCTTGGGCTGATGACACAGAGCCTGTGCCTCTGGATTCCCTCATACCCATCAAGGCTACGACCTCTGAGCCACCATCTGACTGCTTGCCGTCCACCTCCCTCTCTACTTCCACCTCTGTGGGATGAATGTAAGGTGAAATAACTCTTTGATGGTAACTGTTACTCCAGCTCTCTAAGGGAGGTACATGCCGACAAGTTCTCTTTTGTGCCTGGTGGACTGTGCACCTGATTTACAGGACTTGTTTTGGTTCTGTTTTTTTACCCCTTTTATAGGTGTACCACTGGCCACTTGATGGTCTTGTAAGTCGGTTAAGGTTCTGGGGAGCTCGAATAAGACTGTGGTTCAGGATGGGGCCCTACCCCAAGCTTACCCAGCCAGTCTCCTTTCTTTTGTGTTCCTTATTAATATTTGCAAGTGACTATGCAAGGCTATCATGTAGTATGGGAGGCACTGCTGGTCCCCTCCTTCCTATTGCCCCAGTTACCCCCACTGTGTTATACAGCTCGTGGAAGGGACAATCAGGTCCAAGGGTTTAATGCCAAGTATGATCTGTGTTCTTAGTATTGGGCAAATGCAGAATTGTTTTTTGGTTTTTTGGTCCCTTTTCTTTTCTAGGTGGGGGGATGACATGCAGAGTGTTCACAGGAATTTCTGGTGTCCTATCTCCTACCTTGTGAGAATTTCTATCTACCTCCCAGCGACCTCCGCTGGCATCTGGGCCACAGGTTGGCCGATGCACATAGTGGATGCTGGTCTGAGTATGGGGAGTGTTCTTGGGGTGGGAGGTTGGGGGGGGGAGGAATATTTGTGGTTGATGTTTAATGATGTTATTGTTATGGTTCTTTTGCCTCAGGCATTATACTGGGATAATAAGGAAAGCGTTTGTAGAAAGTTAGGTGTTCTGGCATTCTGATCTACGAGATGACATTTATATGTTATGTGACACTTACACGGGGGAACACTAATCTCCTTATAGACCATAGTCTCCGTTCTTGGCCTTTCCTGCGATCCATCCCTTAGGCCATGCTATACCATAGACCAGATGGAGACTAGGTTCATTTCCTGGAATGTCAGGGGCCTTAATTCTCCCATTAAACAAAAAAAAAGTTTTGCTGCACTTGAAAAAGTTGAAACCGATGATAGTTTTTCTACAAGAAAAAAAACTATCCTTGGGTAAATCCAAAAAGCTTCGCCAAGGGTAGGTGCCAGAGGAATTCCATAATGTGGCCAGCTTCCATAAGCGGGGAGTATCGTTATTATTACATAAAAATCTAGAATGGAAATTTAAATGTTATGCCCAGGATAAAGAGGGGAGATTCATTATAGCCAAGGTAGAGACTCCAGGGGGTCCTTTGGTTCTGACTAATCTCTATGCCCCTAACCAGGATTGCTCCCAGTTCTTTCATTCAGTTAACCAGGCCCTTACAGATTTTAACCCGAATAAGGCCCCAGTTCTGTTAGGTGGGGACTTCAATTTAATTCTCGACCATTCTCTAGACAGAAGTAATAAATCTTCTGAGCCCCACAGGCAAGCTAAGAAAGCTCTTCAGTGACTAATGATGGAACATGGCCTGTCGGATACATCGCGGGTTATGTATCCTAGGATGCGTAACTATACATGTTTTTTGCAAGTTCATGGCTCATCTGGCAGGATTGATCTCTGGTTGATCTCCTCCAGGCTTTATGACAGGGTAGTTACCTCTCGTATCTACCCAATTTACATGTCGGACCATGCCCCTTTGGAGCTACTGCTTAAATTTGGACTAGATCCCACCCCCATTCGCCCACTTGGCGACTGGACCCCCTTCTAATAGAAGACCCTGAATTTAAGCAGTGGTTAGGCCCTGAAATAATGGACTATTGGATAAATAATGATAATAAAGAGGTTTCTGATTCCACCCTCTGGGAAGCCTTTAAGGTGACTATAAGAGGCACAATAAATGCTTTTGCATCGGCAAGGAGACTCCACCGAGAGGCTGACCAGAGGACCTTGGAGAAATGATTGCATCTCTTAGAAGCTCAATACAAATCCCTCAGTGCCTCTGCTTGCACAACTGGCCAGCACTAGAATTTCATTGGACGCCCATTTAACCCGTCAGGCTGAACAGAACCTTAGGCGAATTCGACACGCTTATTGGGAGGAGGGTGAAAAGGCTAGTAAACTCCTGGCATATCGCCTTAAACAGCAACAAATGTCTAGGAGAATACATGCTTTAATAGATGACAGAGGAACCCCATGTTACTCTGGTAAATGTGTGAATGCGATCATGAAGTGGTTTTATGAGCAGCTCTATACCTTCCCTCTTCCCCCAGACCCACTCAGGATCCGGGACTTCCTTGATTCGTTACCTATTCCCAAACTTCCTTCAACTGACTCTACCTTGCTGGAAGCCCCTATTGGGCTGGAAGAGCTAGAAAAGGCTATCTGGTCCATGAATCTTCTTAAAGCCCCTGGAATGGATGGGCTGCCAATTGAATTTTATAGAGTCCAGGGAGTTAACCTGGCCCCTTATCTGGTCTGGGCCTTCCAACATTCCCTGCATAAAGGGATCCTTCCCCCCCCATGAGAGAAGCAGCCATAACAGTCTACCAAAAAAGGGGAAAGATTTACTTTCTCCGAGTAGTTATCGCCCCATTTCCCTCATTAACATAGATGCAAAAATTTTAGCCAAGGTTCTAGCATCTAGGCTTGAACCCCTGTTTACAGGTCTGGTTCACCCTTCTCAGGCTGGGTTTATTAAAGGCTGTTTGGGGTCTGACCACCATCGAACTTTGCTTTCCCTAATGCATTATAACAAATGGACTGAGGCATTCTTGGTTGCTCTAGCCATTGACTTTGAAAAGGCATTCGACTCTGTCGAATGGCCATTCCTTTTCCAAACTCTCTCTTTAATGGACGAGGGACCAGGTTTTCTTTCCTGGATACAACTGCTTTACTCCTCTCCTCTGGCTAGAGTTGTGATGAATGGTATGTCGTCTTCCCCTTTCCAACTACAGAAAGGTACGAGACAAGGCTGCCCCTCTCTTCCCTGCTGTTTGTTTTGGCAATTGAACCTTTGGCCATTGCACTTAGGGAATCTCAGCTTATACCCGGTGTAAAGGTGGGGAACACTAACCTTAAAACCTTCCTATATGCTGACGATCTCCTTATCACTACGGAATGTACCCCCCAGGTGATTCAATCTATCCTTCATATCCTGTCTGAGTTCTCTAAGGTGTCAGGTCTTAAGGTCAATCAGTCTAAAACTGGGCAGTAGGGCAGTAGGAGGCAGTATAGCACAGTGGTCTAAGGCTCTGAGCTGCAAATCTGGTGACATCCAGCAGACCAGACCTGGGTTTGAATCCCACAGCTTCCACTTGCATACTGTGTGACCCTAAGAAAGTCACTTAACTTCCTTGTGCTCCCAGGTCGCACCTGGAAACAAGCTCCGGCTTAGTGTGCCTTTCCTGGTTAAACAATTTCTCCTTTCTCTTTCCCCTATAACAGAAGTTTTACCCCTGAATTCTGTACCTTCCAATACAGATTTCGTCACTCTTGGCCTTAAGTGGTCCCCTAATGGCATAAAATATTTAGGCATCCTTCTGCACTCTACCCTGTCAAAAATGCTTATGGTTAATTTTTCTAACTAACTGGAATCTCTCAGACAGGATATGGATAGATGGAAGGCTTTACGGCTCTCCCTTGCAGGTAAAATAGACTCCATCAAGATGATGGCAGCCCCTAGGATTTTATATCTGTTGGCCCATCTCCCTGTGGCTATTCCACAGAAATGGTTTTCAAAACTGGAAGCACTGATGGGTAACTTTCTGTGGGAAGGATCCCAGCCCCACTACAGTAAACTTAAAACTTCATCAGCACTGGAAGAGGGGTGGGTGGGGGCTCCCTTGGCTACAAGATTATCGCATGGCCTTCACTTCAACCCAAACGGTCAAATGGTTTTCCAGGATTAGACTCACCTCTCCAACCTGGCTTACACTGGAGGCGTCCTTACTTCGGGCACCTGCCCCAGCGGGGGTGTTGTACAGTAAAAAGAATATATACCCTAATCTCCCTCCCCTATCCTGCTGTCGATCAAATATTGGCACTGAATTTCACTCCAAATGGGGCTTGACCTGACCCCCTGGAAATATATGCCACTATGGAACAACTGAGCTTTGCAAGTGGGTAAGAGTGTCATCCACTGGAAATTGTGGGAGGCTTAAGATATCTCTCTAGTACAAGATCTTTTACTCACCCAAACTAGCTCCATTGACATGTTTGAGGCTCTACAGGTTAGATATCAGCTTCTGCTCTGTCATTTCTGGAGATACCTCCAAATCAGGGATGCCATATTACACCTACCTAATTCTCCCACAAACAAAGGTTTGTATCAGTCTCCACACCCTTAGGGTATATGGCAGAACCACTCCAGACATATAGCTAGTGATATATATACAGGTGCCTTCGGGATGGCTTAATAGACACTACCCAGTCAGCTAGAATTCAATGGGAAAAGGATCTTCAAACTCCCATCTCTGAGGACCAATGGTGCCATGCCTGGTCGAGAATACATTTGGCTTGTCAAGATGGGCATACCTACCTGATCATGAACAAAACCCTTCACAGATGGTACAGGGACCCAACTAAACTTAATAGAATGGGACTGCTCCAGGTGAACAATTGTTGGAGATGTGGTAATTCAGGGGCCCACTTGTTCCATATATTATGGGATTGTCCCAACCTCCGGAGGTTTTGGACATCAATCCAAGATCTGTGCAGCCAGATATTTCCTAACATAATCTCCGATCCCCTTCTCCTTCTCCTAGGTTGTGTGTGACCTAATACTCCGAAATATGACCCTGGGGCTCAATGGGTCACAACAGTAGGGGCGATAGCTAAAAGACTTATCTGATTGAAATGGAGATCCACAGATGTCCCCATCCTCCATGAATTAATGTTGGCATTATCCCAAGGGGTCACATTTGAGAGAATCTCTAGCTTTGCGGTGGGGGGGCACCCTGGCTCAGTTTGGGAAATGTTGGCAGCCCTATTTACAATCCAAGTACTGTTATAATTCCCATACTCCACCTGGTATCCCATCTTGTTGAGGTTCCCTGATCCAGTTGCTTTTCCCTTTCCCTCTACAAAAGTGCAAGTCCTACTTTGTCTTGCTTTTCCTTAAGGTTATATTGGATTTTTGAGATCAGTTTGCCTTTGGTTTGTTTTGTTTTTTCTCTTGAAGTTCTTTCTTTTTCTTCCCTTGTACATAGTTAAGATTACTCAAGTCTGAGTGGGACACATCATGTTAATTATAAATCATTGCCTCCTGGCTTGCCCCATTTTATTTTTATTTTTCCTTGGAACAGATAGATATCTCCTGAGTCTGCATTGTATCTGTAACCAGCCAATATTGTATGTATTGTTTATATATAATTCTCAAGGTGGTTAATGTCATGTTTTGGTTGTACTCCCTTTCCTTTTTCATTCCCCCTTTTTTTTCTCCTCCTTCATATGTAACTTAATTTCCTTTGTGTTTCTGTCCTTACCAAATGTTGCGGTATGGTTCAGAGCATTGTCGATTTGTCCAATGTACATGTATGTGTCCTGATACATAATAAAAATCTTAAACCACAAGAACCTTCCAGAATTTGCTAGGATTGGATATAACATTTTCAACTTCTTGTAACAAGAACTATAGTAAGAGAATAGAATATTGTCTAAAATTAGTCTTAAGCTGTCAGTAATCCAGAGAAGACCAAAAGAAATCACAGTTTTTACTCCCTGTTCTTAAGATGATTGCAACCAGAAGTGGGAAAAATAGTTCCTTTGTTAAGGAAAACCTCAGGAGGCTAAAGAGCAACAATACCAGTTAGACTCAGAAAAACCCATCAAAGAAATGCCACCTAAGAAAGGAAAACCTATGTCTAAAGGGAACAAGATAAAGGCAGACAAAAATAAAGGTAAGGGCACTAAGCAACTAAAAATAATAGATGAACAGAAGGAGAAAGTTAATGAACCTTAACACTTGTCTACCCCCTGTCCTGTTAGGGAAAAGAAGATGTGGATGAAGTAATAGAGGTAAACCTAATAACACAAAACCCAAGTACTCCTAGGGAAAGTGATAATGAAATACTAGAAGGAATTATATTTGCAAATTATGGATGGGATACTACTGCTTTTGAGGAGATGGTGGGGTGTTATGAAGGGGAGACTGGTGACACTCGGGCAGTCTTCACCTCATACATCAATCTAGATTATGATAAAAATCTGAAAACTTTTTTAATTTCCCTATATTACAAAACACATTCCATAGTTTGGCATTCCAACAGACAAGGGTTCCATCAATGACAATAATAATAAAGATGAGAGCACCGAACTGGCAATAATAATTCAGGAACTAAGCACTACCATACAAAGCCTAAAAGAGTTGGAAACAGTTCTTGGGGAAGAAATTGAAAACCCAAAACAGAACATTCTAAAAGATCTAAAATCTAAAACTAACTCGGATCCATTAGATATAGAGTACAATAGAGAATACTTTACAGATGAGGGTGACTTTATATCTTGCTCAACTATTTCCAAACAAATGCTTGAGATTATTAGAAATCACTATTATGCAGATATTGTAATATTAGAAAATCTAGCTGTACTGAAAGATGAAATATCAAATGTAAAACCGATGTCTTTCACAATTGAATGTTGTTGAATAAACTAAATGAAAACTACCTGATCCCAAAATGTTATTTAAATCAGACATAGTGCTGATTGAGACAGACAATAAAATAATATCTCCAATTAGGGAGAACAAAGCAGTCCAAACTAATTTGCCACCATTATTTGATAAAAACAAAACATGTGACCGCTATGTTAAACCTCCTTTAAAAGAAGTGCATGTAAATAAAAATAAAAACCAACAGAGAAAAGAGGCAGACTCTGAGAAACATCAGAAGGTCATGCCCTCAGCTGTAAAGGAACACTGTGATTTGGTAGGGACAATGGAGAATAGAGTACCACAAACTGGGTCAGATAGTAACTTAGGGCAAGTAATTACCTTGAGAATATTGAAATTAAAGAGAAGAATTGCAAAGGGAAGGAGTCCGATACCACTATGCATTCCCACAACCAAGCCCAAAATATAGAAGAAAAAAAGGAGTTAAAGGATTTAACCAAAAGAAACTGTGATACAGTTAATATATTTGCCTATTTTGGAAAGTATACTAATCAGGATACAAATGAGACTAAGACAGAGTATCTTTTGGAAATTCAAGGTATAGCTAAATTAAAGGAAGAAACTCAAGAATTATTGACAAAATGGATGTTACACCTTCTACACTTGTCCCACCTTGAAGATGAGATATATCTCATGAGGTCCCCTAGCCTATAATATCTAGACTGCATATTGTTATAGTGTTAGTCAGAGGAAATGGTCAAATTCATATGGAGTATGGAATCAATTTTAAAACTAAGGAGGATTATGACCAAACCTCCTCTGATGGTGCCTGTAATCAAAAACACTGAGATCCCAAATGATCCAACATGGAAAAAGGAACAAGAGAGAGGAAATGGGAAAGAAAATGAGAAAGAGCAGGAGAATAACGAAATTATCAAATTAATAGAAACAACATTGAGATGTCCAGAAAACTACTGACTAACACTATATAAGGAACAGCCATTGGAAGAAAACCCTGAAAATAATTACAAAAGGTTCTTAAGATTATATCCTGGAATATTGA
Source organism: Neoceratodus forsteri (assembly GCA_016271365.2). NCBI lineage: Eukaryota > Metazoa > Chordata > Ceratodontiformes > Ceratodontidae > Neoceratodus > Neoceratodus forsteri. The sequence goes on from CM028134.1 coordinate 561,664,399, forward strand.
GGGACTTCACATTAAATTGTCTGATCCAGAAGTCAGACAGTACCTGGAGTCATGTCAAATCATATGACTGCAGGAGACATGGTGCACAGAAAAGGCAGTCCCTCAGCTGCCAGGATACTTGAACTTTTCAAATTCTGCTATAAGAGATAAGAAATTTAGGAGATAATGTATAAGGGAGGACTTTCCATATATGTAAAGACCTCACTTAATCTCAAAATATCTAAATTAGATACAGCTTTGGACAATTTTCTAATGCTTATTATGGAAGGAGAGCAAGTTTCCTCTAGAATGATAATGTTGAATATATATTGTCCACCCAAAGTAGAACAACTGGACAACTTAATGATTCAGTTACAATTAACACTTGAAAAACTAGTGGAAAAAGAAGGAAATGTACCTATAATAATGATGAGAGATTGTATCGCTAGACTCCCAATAACACAGTTGAATGTTAATAAGCAGCCCAATTTTATGCCATATCTCTCCATTGTTAACCCAAGGGTAACCAACAAAAAGGAATCTAGAGATCAGAAAAATAATAGGGGAAAAGAACTACAAATGTATCTCTTGGAGTTGAATCTACATGTGTTAAATGCAAGACTACCTGGAGAGAAGGAAGGAAGATTAACATCTTTCGGTCCAAGATGTTCCTCTACCATTGATTTGATCTCGACCAACTTGGATGCCACTAAACTAATATCTGACCTGATCATCACAGAGCGTTCTGAATCAGCCCATCATCCGACAGAAATATTAATCAAATTGGAGCAAATAGAGGAGACAATCACTGAAATAAGTGCTAATATAGGGCAAGAGATCATAAACCAGAGAAGAATAAGTTGGCAAACTAGTACCAAAGATCAATTTAATTAATTATTAAATAATGAACAGATTTAAGACTTACGAACACAATTATTAGAAGCAGCAGAGCTGAGAGACATGGTTAAACTATAGCAGGATATGTGCACTTTGATTAGGCCTCACTGCAAAATTAATCAAATGGTGATGAAAGAAAGAAAGAACGAGAGAAAGAAAGAAAGAAGGTAAAATATGGTTTAATAAAAAATGCAGGATGGCTAAACAAAATTTTAATAAAGTCTTAAGACAACACAAAACTAATATAACTGATGGGGAAAAAAGATAATAAAACCTTAAAAAAGGCAAGAGAGGATTATAAAAATGTCTTGGAGGATGAACACCAAAAGTTCACTTTAGCATTATGGGAGAACTTGAGGAAAGCAGTCCTAAAATGAGATGATAAATATTTCTGGCAGCTAGTCACCCAGGGATATAACAAATATTCTACAAAGGTGGAAGCTTACATCTCACCTACCTTGTGGGTGAGATTTTCTCTCAAGTCTATATTTTTCAAAAGAGGAGGAAGAATTGCCCTCATTGATAACTATATATATATGACTTAAACAACCTAATATCCCCTTCCCATATGCATATCAGAGGAAGAAATCAGTATAGCTTTGACCCCACTGGCTTTAAATAAGGCTCCTGGGCCAGATATGATCATTGGAGACATATACAAATCATTGAGAGAATGGTGGCTCCCTGTCTTTAAAAAAGTCTTTTATGCTTTTATACAAGGGAAAGAATACGCACTTAGTTTGTATGGCAGTACCATCTATCCCATATTTAAAAAAGACAATCCAAATGACACCAAAATGTACAGGCCAATAAGCCTGATAGATATATCCCAAAAAATATTCACAAAACTCTTACTAGCAAGATTGCAGGACTGGTTAGAAGAACATTCAATAATTAGCGAATTCCAAAATGGCTTCAGGAAAGGCAGATCAACAACACAACATTGCTATGTACTACACCATTTAATTTGGAAATGTAAAACTTAAGGGAGGGAAACTATATTGTTAATTTGTAGATTTCTCCTCTGCCTTTGATAGCATAAGTCAAAAGCTGCTATGGCAGAAATTGGAAATTTTTTTTTTTTACATTTTATTCCTCCTTCATTGCGGAGCGAGCCCCAACGACCGCCAGCCGCTGGCCCCCAAACCCCAGACCAGATATGGTGTACGCTACAGTGCCCAACACACACAGATTCTGATGAAATTAAAAGGACACCCCTCCCGGGGGCCCGTGACTGAGAACCAGGTGGCCACTCCTCTTGTGTCCGGGGGGCTCTGGGCACAGCCATCAGCCACTGTGGTCGCCCCACAATTTTCTGCCTTTATTTGTCCCTAGGGAGCCAGATGTGCAATGACGTCTGCTGCACCTTGTGTGCAGATGTCTGCCACGCTTCCTCCCCTCAGAATGCACGCCCCTGACAGTGCGCCCAGCCTCTGTTAGGCACCACTGCAGCGCACCACATACCCATTGCCCACCCCAGAGGAAGGAGAGTGGTCTTGGGACGCTCAATAATCTCTCTCCCCTGCCAGCCCCCAGCACCCTAAGTCCATTCCCAAACCCGGGTCACTGGCGTGGCGCGAGGTGTGGCATCCAGCACCTCAACCCTCAGCACCACTGGGCCAGCTAGAAATTGGAAAAATTTGGGATTGGACCCAGTGCTGCTAGATATCTTAATAAGGCTGCACAACAGTACATGGACTAAAGTCCAACACAATCATTTTGGACAAACCACTCCCACTTTTCAAACCAATTTGGGTGTAAGACATGATTGTGTGTTAGCACCCACATTGTTTACTGTCTATATTAATGGTATACTGAACCTTTCTAACCTAGATTTCAATTCACCAAAAATTATGGAACAAAGAATTGATTGTTTAGTGCATGCAGACGATCTTGTGTCCATATCAACATCTGCTCTAGGTCTGAAGAGAAAAACTGAAATCTTGTATGGACTTATGTATAAACCACAAAGTGAAGATAAATAAAGAAAACATTAAGATTGTGATTTTATTGCTAATACAGCTAAAATACTGCCATAATGTGGGATAAACAATGAAAAAATAGGAGTTGTAAAACAAGATTATCTTGGGGTCAAGTTTACATAGAGCAATACATGGAAATAGCATGTTAAATTAGTCCAATAACTAAAATGAACACAGCTTCAAGCACATATAAAATCGTTAATGCAAAAATGAGCAGAACCACCATTATAGGGATACTGAAAGTTCTGAATGCAAAAATAAAAGCCAGTATTTTATATGCATCAGAGGTTTGGGGCTCTACCAATCTAGAACTCATAGAGATTGTCCTAAACAAACTCTATAAATATATTCTACTGGCCCACAGGCAATTCCCTCAGTTATTCTCAGGCTAGAATTAGGACAACATTCTATGCCCACACTGGTATTGGAGAGACAAATTTTGTTTATATTGAGGCTATTTCTTCTGTCTGACACACGCATCCCCCAAGGCTGTCTAGAGGATGGGATAAAGTATTCGTCCGAAGGCTATAATTTTCCAACTATTCAACTGATAAAAAAATCATCTTTCATTTATTTATTCATTTATTCATTACAAATCGGGTTTACAACCTTTGAGTCAGAGACTCATTTACAAAGCCACCTCGTCGCAAGGGGGGCAGATATCAAGACAGTTATTGCAGTGCAGATTAAAACAGAGGATAACATTACAAGTGCAGTAAAAGGTACATTTAACATAGATACACTTAGGTTACATAATGTAGTAGTTTGTATGTTACTTAGGTTACATAATGTTACAAAATTGTTAGTTACACTCATGGATATAGTAGGTCCTCAGAGAAGACAGTGGGTTACATCCCTGTTTGGACCTAGTAGGGAAGGGGTAGGTCTGGGGGAGGGAAGAGTCTGACCAGTGGACATTGTCAAGCCAGGGGGCAAAGTAGGCGGGAACCACAGGTTACAAAAGGGGGTTAGTTGCATCTACAACAGCGGGTATTAAAGATATGGTTCCAAAGGGCTTTTTTAAAGGAACCAATTTTTGGCAAGTTGGAGATGCAGCTAGGGAGGGAGTTGAACAGGTGGGGGTTCTGTAGAAGAAGGATCTCTGGGCAAGAGAGGTTTTGGTTCTGGGCACCTCGAAAGTGGCCTTAACAGAGCTACGGGTGGTGACGGAAGAAGATGGCTGCTGTAGGGAGGTGGAGACCCCCCCGGGGGGGGGAAGAGTCCTAGCACAGATTTCATAGCGAGAAGGCAGGTCTGGTAGAACAGTTGCTCCTCAAAGTTGAGAAGATTGGTGATAGTATAGAGAAGGCAGGTGTGAGTTCGGCTGGGGGCACTGGTCAGGAGCCTACAGGCCTTATTGATGGAGAGTTGGATTTTGGAGAGGGCAGTGTTGTCGGCTACAGTGTAGATGGGCAAGCCATAGTCCATGAGGGAGAAGACGGAGGAGGTGACGGCCCGCCCGAGGGCAACCTGAGGCAGGCAGTCCCTGTGCTGGTACTGCAGGCCAATCCAAGAGTTAATAGTGGCAGACAGGGCATTAATGTGGGTGTGAAAGGAGAGGGCAGTATCGAACGTGATGCCTAGGTACTTGCATATGGTCACTTGTTCTAGCGGGTGCAGAGTGCTGGGGATAATCAAGAGGAGGTTATTTTTAGCTTTATTTTGGGGGTGGGAGAAGAGCATTGATTTGGCTTTCTTTAGGTTAATGACCAGTCTGCAGTCTCCAAACCACCTTTCAACTTGGTTGTAAGGTTGCTGGAGGGATAATTGGAAGGAGGTGGGATTGGGATGTGAGGCAACGAGGACTGCACCATCGGCGTAGAGGAGCATTTTACCAGTACATGAGCTTTGGAGGGTGTTGAGGTAAAGACTAAAAAGTATTGGACCCAGGATGGAGCCCTGAGGGACCCCAGAGCGAATGGGAAGAGTGCTGGAGAGGGAGCCGCTGATCTTGACACGCTGGGATCTAGCGGAGAGGTAGCTAGAGAACCAGAAAATGGGACCACCAGAGAAGCCAAGTTGGTGGAGAGAGTCAAGTAGAAGGGGATGACAGACAGTGTCAAAGGCCTTGGAGAGGTCAGTGAACACTGCTCCTGCAAGGCTGCCAGCATCGAGAGCAGCATGCAGGTGTTGGGAGAATTCCAGGAGAGCTGTGGTTGTACTGTGTCCTGGGATGAAACTGTACTGCTCTGGCACATAATGTCATACTTGGTTAGGTATTCAGAGAGCTGGATCAACACCACTTTTTCAAGGCCTTTAGAGAGTGAGGGGAGGATGGAGATGGGCCGGTAATTGTTAGGGGTGGATTGGTCCCCACTCTTATGTATGGGTGTGATTTCAGCAGTTTTCCAAGCACTTGGGAACTGACCCAGGCATACAGACCGGTTCAGAAGGTCAGTCAGGGGGACTAGGACTTCGTCCAAGACCATACAGAGGGTCCTGGAGTCAAGGGGGGGCACTGCTGGGGTTATTGCTTCCTAAGGCTTTTAGCAGGTGTGGCCTGGCTTCTTGTGGGGATAGGGTGCGCAGGAAGAATGGTGGGTGATGCAGGACCGGAGAGAGGTGGGGATTGGGTCAAAGAAGCTGCTAGGGAGGACCGAGCTTAGGTCAGAGAAGGCAGTGTTAAGGCAATCGGCTATGAGGAGTGGATCTGTGGTGGGGGTGCCATTGATGGAGAGCTGAGATGGTGGGGGGGAGCAGGACTTCCCATTTAGCTCTTTCATATTATCCCAGAAGGCCCAGGCTGAACCCCAAGTGGAAGTGAGGGTGGTCTGGTAGTGCTCTACCTTGCCCGCCTAATGGCCCACATGCACTTATTGCATTCTCCATTGTAGGCCTGTCTGTCAGACTCCTTTCCAGATTCTACAGCAATGTGCCAGAGAGTATCTCTGTTTTTGAGTCTCTGGAGGAGGGGTGGGGCGATCCATGGGGCATTGCATTTTTTGGACCAGATCCTAGTGAGGGGGGCGAAAAGGTCACATGCCTTACAGAAGGCATTTGTGAAGTGGTCAAGAGCTGAGTCAATGCCAGGGGCGCACTAGACAGGGGACCGGTCTAGCTGGGCTAGGTATTGTTTTAATTTTCTGAGGACGCCGAGGCGTAAACGGTGGTGTAGAGTGGCCTGGGACACTGGCTTCAGAGTGGAGGATGGCCAGAGACAGAGGACTGGGAAGTGATCACTAACAGAGTTGGGGAGGACAGTGACATCTCAGATTTTGTAGGGGTGGTTAGATATAACAACATCTAGGACAGTGCTGGTGCCAGTAGAGTGGTTGAATCTGGTGGGCTGGGTGACTAACTGGGACATATCCAGGGCAGCAAAGGAGTCCCTTATATGGGAGGCAGTGGAGGCAAGCCAGTTAACATTGAGATCACCTAGGATGACTTGCTCCACTTTGTGAGGTAGTCAATGAGGGACTGGACCGCTTGGTTTTGATTCCTCGGGGGTATGTAGGAGACCTTGAGGAAGAGAGGGCCTTGGGCGGGGTGAGGTGTGATTTTTAAGGTGAGGGCTTAGGCTCCATAATCAAGTTTAGGAGCTGGGAGTGCCTGACCTATAAGGGAGTCCCATATGAGTAGTGCCAACCACCACTGCATTTGCCTACTCGGTCTTCCCTGTAGAAAGTATATCCAGGGAGAATGCTAGTGGAGTCAGGGGTGGATTTGGAGAGCCAAGTCTTTACCAGTGCAATTATGTCAGGTTGATGTTGAACAACCCAGCACTGGAGGGCAGCAAATTTCTTTAGGAGACTGCAAATGTTTAAGGATGCAAAGCGGAGGCCAGTTGCAGTACAGGGTTTAGAAGGGCTGGAAGCAATAGGTCCTGAGTTTGGGTGTACATTACCAGATAATAATAATAGCAGTGTAATTATTCTGGTTAGTGGCCGGTGGCGATGGAGACCCTTGGGTCGACACCCTGCTGAGGAATTTAGAATCAGGGTGCATGGGATAGATAAAGTGCGAAAAGTGGGAATGGCAGGGAGAGCTGGGTCCAGGTCAGGCCTTGGAGGGTGGAGGGGTAGGGTGTTGGCAGGGTGGGGGTGTTGGGGGGTCACGGGTGCGTCGGGGGTGGGGGAGGGCTGAGTCGCTGTGGGGTAGTCTGGGGATGAGGTGCCTAGTGTGGAGGAGAGGTGCTCCAGTCTGTGTGAGGTTTGTACCAAGAGGGTGAAGGAACGCAGACTTAGTAATGGAGTGTAGGTACCCATAGCAGCAGAGCAGTAAAGGAAGAGTGGCAGGAGTAGTAGAGAGTAAGGAGATGTAGAGCAGCTTTGGAATGGTTGGGGGAAAACCCCTTTAGTGGGCGAAAAGACTATAAGCTGCAAATGGGAAAAATCAGTATCAATCAGTAGAAGAGGGAGGGGCCAAAACAGATGAATAGTGATAGACTGACCACACAATAAGTGAAATGAGACAGGAACGATATTGTGTTGGATTGGGTCAGTGTGTTTATAACTGGGCCCTCTAGTGGCTAAAGGATATAATCTGCTAATGGAAAAGTCAGCACTTCTCTGCTTACCAAACTGCAGAATGCAGTTTGTTTGAGAGAAGAGAGCCCGAAAAGGCAGAGTTGTCCCCTGATGAGATAAGGTGAGAGGACGAAATTAAATAGCAGGCTTGGAGGGGAGGGCAGTCAGAAAACAAAAGAGAAATTAACAATTTGGGAGGGGTGAGAATTAAACATAAATAGTTTAAGCAGGGAAGTCCTGAAGCAAGTTGAGGATTGAGGAGGACACTGCAGTATGCTCAACAGGAGAGAGCAGTATCTTCAATACAGTTGTGGAAGGGGCTCTGATTAACACTGGGGCACAGAGCTGGAAAAAAAAAAAAGAACAGGCAGGGAGGTTCTGAAGCAAGTTTTTTTTGGGGGGCACTGCAGCAGCCTCAATGGGACACCGAGGTCAAGGGTGCAGCCCACAAACTTACAGCTCTAAGAGAAGGGGCACAGCGCTCAGCTCTAAGAGAAGGGGCACAGCGCTCAGGGCAGATAGCAAAATCACAGTACCTTAAGACCTCTCTCAAAACTTAAATCAGCTCTTAAGGAATCTCTACATCAGAATAAACATTACTTAAAGTGAGAAATCAAGAACATGTCAAGCAGAGGTCAGTCCTAGCGTTAATTTCTTGGCAGCAGTTCCTAGAAGACTTCTGGATTGCTGCACAAAGTGTGAGAAACACTGGCAAACAGGGGCAAGTGATATTCCTCCAGGAGTAGATGCCAAAATTCAGGGTTCCAACCTGTACCTTGCTTGGAAGATGAGCGTCAGGCAGCTTCTTTTTGTTCTGCTTACCAAACTGCAGAATGCAGTTTTGAGGAGAGAGCCTGAAAGGGCAGAGTTGTCCCCTTGCTTGGAGGGTGAGCGTCAGGCAGCTTCTCTTTGTTCTGCTTACCAAACTGCAGAATGCAGTTTGTTTGAGAGGAGAGAGCCCAAAAGGGCAGAGTTGTCCCCATGCTTGGAGGGTGAGAGTCAAGCAGCTTCTCTTTGTTCTGCTTACCAAACTGCAGAATGCAGTTTGTTTGAGAGGAGAGAGCCCGAAAGGGCAGAGTTGTCCCCATGCTTGGAGGGTGAGCGTCTGGCAGCTTCTCTTTGTTCTGCTTACCAAACTGCAGAATGCAGTTTGTTTGAGAGGAGAGAGCCCGAAAGGGCAGAGTATTCCCCTTGCTTGGAGGGTGAGCGTTTGGCAGCTTCTCTTTGTTCTGCTTACCAAACTGCAGAATGCAGTTTGTTTGAGAGGAGAGAACCCGAAAGGGCAGAGTTGTCCTACAGGGCTTGGGACATTTGATGTAGGACATATACTTAAAGCCATGGAAGGATGTGGTTGCTTTAGTTAAAACTAGACTAAGAGATACAGACCTAATTAATTATTGGACTCTTCTCTCGGAATTCAAGTTATACAGATGGCACAAACAAATTAAAACTACACAAGGGCTTGAGTACTATTTAATAAAAATGACTAATCCAAAATTGTGCAAAATTTTAACTAGATTCAGATTAGAAATTGATGGGGCCCAATACATTTACTTCGTGCAAAAAAGACTAGGAATAATTTTGCTGTACTGTAAATGTGGCAATAAGGTCATGGCCGATTTCAAACATGTTCTATTAACCTCCCTCTCTATGATAAAAGCCGAAGACGCTGGCTAGGGGATGTCATGGGTGGTCTCAGCCTCCCTCCTGAACAAATGGTATTGTATCTTTTCTCAACGACTGATTTTAATATACTGCAGAAATTGGCCAGATTTCTAATGTCCACAGATTTATAGCTGGATATCCTCATAGGGTCTACACTACCCTTGAAAATCCCCTCTGTAACGTTACAGAGGGTCCAAACCATTACTGTAATGGTTTGCATTTACACTGGTAACTTTACAGAAAGCATTTTCGTAACTGTTACAGAAACCTGTTGTGAGGTGGTTTCAACAACGGTTTCTGTAACGGTTTCAAAACTCTGGCCCTGTCCACACTACACAAGTACAATCCCACAACATGTTTAAAATGTTTTCAAAACATTTTCAGTCATAGTGTGGATTCACTGTAATGTTTTCAGTTTGTAACGGTTTCAAAATGTTACAGATTTTCAGTGCAGTGTATACAGGGCCATAGTGTCTATATAGAGACAAGCTGATGAATGTCAATGTAGTGTTAATAAAATTTCAAAATGTATTTTGTACAATTTTTAAAAGCAAAATGAAACAAATGATGAAATGTCTCACAAAAGTGTTTTAATGTTTTAGTATACCAATTATATTTATTGTATAACATAATGGCATACGCTGACCAATAAAAACTTTGAAAATTGACATCTTTACAAAGGAGTACATCTTGGATTATACCTCTTTGTGGACCAGATGCCTGGTGAGCAAGCAGTGTTCCATTTTTGTGGTAGGAATTATTTATTTACCTCTTTTCAGTCTGGTATCCATCCTGCATACTCTACTATTGCCTCTCTTCTATGTTTAACGGACTACATTCTCTTCAGCATTGCTGATGGCTTCCCCACAGATGTCCTCTACGTTAGCCTTTCAAACATGTTTGATACAGTTGATCCACATCTCCTATCTTACAAACATGACACTTCTGGCATCTCAGACTTTCATCTTCACTGGTTTCACTCCTATCTAAAAGGAAGGTCTCTGTCTGCTGCTATTGTGCTTTTCTCCTCTGACTTGCTTCAAGTCAGTATGAGTGCCCCTCAGGGCCTGCCCTGGGGCCACTTTTTGTTAGCATCAGTACTAATGCTTTCCCTCGCACTGTTAAAACCTGTAATCTGTACATGTACAGTAAATCGCTGGTAGGATCCCACCTTGAGTACTGCATCCAGTTCTGGAGACCACATGCGGAAGGACAGAGTGGAAGTGGTCCACAGGAAGGCAACTAAAATGGTGCAAGGTCTGCATCAAAAGCCCAACAAGGAGAGACTAAATGACGTTAACATGTACACAATGGAGACAGGAGAGAGAGAGAGGGGGGGGCATGACAAAGACCTTTAAATATGTCACTGGGGTAAATAAGACACAGGAGGAAAGTATTTTTCAGAAAAAAAAAAGGTGCTCAAGAACAAGAGGACATGCTATGAACATGGAGGGGGATAGATTCAGGAGAGATATGATTCTTCACAGAAAAAGTGGTAGATTCCAGGCACTGCCTTCCAGCAGAGGTGGTGGGAGAGAAACCAGTGGTGACGTTAAAGAATGCATGGGATTGGCACAAGGGTATCATAGTTGAAAGGGGGATGGAGAAAGAGCTGTTGATCAAGTAGTCTGTATTAATAATGTAGATAGGGAAAATGGGGCTAACTTGATGGGCCAAGTGGTCCTCATCTGCCATCAAATGCAAAGTTTCTGTGCAGATGATACTGTTTTCTTCCCTGCTGGCCAAAACACTCAGGTTGTGAACAACTCTCTGCAACAAGACCATTACAATATTTTGAAATAATTCACATTCAATTGATTAGTACTATGGTAAAATCAAACAAAAACTGTTTCTATGCTTTTTGGTTCTTGAAATTGCTTAAAGATTTCCCTAACCTAAATATTACCTGTCCAGGTGGTATTACTTTACTTTAGCATACTATCCCAGTTTAAATACCTTGGGTTTATTTTTGTCCATACTCTGGATTTCCCATTACACATTCAATGCTGGACTTGAACTCTTACACTTCATTTTACTACTAAATGTGGAGTGGGCCTGCAAGAGCCCCAGGTGACCTCCTTTGAGAGGAAGCCTGTTATTAAGCCCTACTGCTTTTTTAGGTGCCTCTCATGTGGGGATCGTTTAGCTGGTATAACTCACTGTCAGGGCAAGGTTATGGTGATCTTTTTCCATGCTAGCTTGGAAGATCTCTCCACACCCCTAAAAGGGTGAGGAGAAGCAGTGTTTCTCTCTGAGCTTACATGTCTCCTTCCTCCTCTCTGCAACAGCAGCATTCAGCAGAGGGCTCCAGGCCCAGCTAGGCTCCTCCCTTTATTGGCAAGGGTAGAGGACCGAGCTATGAATCTTCATGCCACCTCAGTTACACATGGCAACTCAGAAAGCATGAGGCCACAAACACCCAGACACTTCATCTCCAGCTGGGGCCAGGCAGGAAAAACTCTAAAGGAACACGTTAACCATATATAGTGCTTTTTAGTAATCTGTTTGGAGCAAAAGAGCAAGGAGCTGGTTACACATGGGATGAAAAAATAGCTTGTTAAATAAATGATCCTACTAAACATTGACTAAGATGACATAATTTATGCCAATGCTCCTAAAAACACTTTGTCAAGCTAGGCACCTTGTTCAGCTCCCTCTGCCATTTTGATCTTCAATGTCCTCCTTATACTCACTACTATATCTTGTATGACTGTTTGCTCTGGTCTTCACTTGATTCCAGGCATTATCTACATCATGGCTTGTTAAAATGTAAATATAAGATTGGGAAACTTCTGTCTTGCCTAAAAGAATTACATATCACTGATACAAACTGCGACTGCAATCTGTGCTTCCAAGGCAGTTCCAAGTTCTTCATTCTGGACAACTCATCTTTTGTTGCAAGCTCCCTCACCTTTGAAACATTCATCTCTTTGGATCCTCATCCCCCCCCACACACACACACACACATATACACACAGATTAGCATCCCCACTGCAAACTGTTTCTCAGCCAGCACATTGTGTCCACCTGTGATGACACCTGAACCACTGTTGTTATCCATCATCACCTGTATCTTGCTAAGTGTATTATTTGTAAACTCTTGATGCTCATGTATATCTGCTGCTTGTCATTTGTTAAATTGAAGTGTCTTGCTTCTCCTTCTTGCTTGCTTAACCAAGGTCACATCTGTAATGGAGATCACTGTTTATCATTCTCGGTTTACCTGGTAAAACAATTTCTAATAAATCATGGAGCTACTTAATCACTTAAGCATAGCCTCTAAATTAGCAGGCTGACTTACACGAATCTTTAAAGCCTCAAGGACTGAAGGGGCAGTGCCAACTGACTGGAGGAGAGAAGCAGTGGCGGTGCCTATGCATAGCCAGGAAATAAACTAATCACTACCCCCCAACCCCACTCCATTAGTCTAAAGACAGTAATGGTGAAGATGGTAAAAACATTCATTTAGTTATTTCAGTTTTTGTTAACCAGACAGGTTCACTAGGCTGCAAGCCTATTTTCAGGAATTAGATGGGATACAAATCAGATATATACAATGAATGTACAGTGCAATGAATAAGAAATATGTCAAACATTATTTGCAAAGTAAAGTATAAACAAGCATCAAATAGCGGAGTGCCATGAATAAAAATAAAAATAACATGGATTCAAAAAGGAATGATACTGTACAACAAGCATGCTTAGCTTCTATGAACCAGCCAGTAAGAAAAGTTATAGGGGATGTCAGTGAATGTGATCTTTTATGACAAAACGTTCCCCGAAATCTGTAAGTGTTTCCATAGTTCCTAGCTGTCCTGCTGACGGTTTACTCCATATCCTTACCACATCCAGCCATGAACCTAGTTCCTCCCCTCCCTATTTTAATCAAGTCCACTAGTCAGCTGCCATAGTGGCCCTCGGCACCCAAGGCACCACTTCTCCCATATTACTCTCCTCTCACCGTTTAAGCGGAACATACAGACCTCATTAGGGGCCCCTATGCAGCACTGGACCCTCACCCAAGTATGGTAAACGGTCACTGAGGGCTGAAATGCAAAGAATTGTACCCTCTGATGGAGGCTTGACTAAGAATGACTAAACGGCAACTTCTGCATACATGAGTCTGTATATACCACAGCAAAGTTGAGTGATGCATGTATGTTCTTACAAGAACGCTTGGAATGTGTATCGTGCACCTACCACTTTTCTGTAAATTTGTTTGCAACTCTTTGCACATGTAGTACTTTGTATACTCAATCTATGTATGTATAACTGTCTTGGACAACAGCAGGTCCATCTTGTAAATGAGCTTGCTCAATGATGATCGCCTAGATAAATAAAGATTTGATTTGATTTTTAAATTACATCAAGGCCTTCTGCCTGGTCTCCAATGGGAATTGTGAGTCACAATCTCAAAAGCACTATAATTCCTTACAGATTGGGTTATGTCCACTTGCTATGCTGATGATGCACATGTGACTTGAAAAGGTGAAATCTGACCCACCTCAGATTGTGCCCTGCCCTAGGAAACTCAGTTTCTTATGTGGCTGAGGGGCTATTTTCAGGAATGATATGGGATACAAATCAGATAAACATGTAATGCAATGAGTAATAAATATGTCATAAATATTATTTATAAGGGAAAGCCTAAACCGTCATCAAATAGCAGTTGGGCCCATGAATGCAAAAAAGTATGGATTTAAAAAGGAATGATCATCTACAACAAACATGCTTAGCTTCTACAAACCGGTCAGTGAGCAGGAGTTGTTAGTGAATGTGATCTTTGTAAATCTTAGTAAGGTCTTCTACCCTGTCTCTAATGGAAATTAATAATGAAATTTAGATAATTAAGTATTGCAAATACATTTTAAATGCATTTAAAAGTGGTTGTGGGTGGGAAACAGGGTGTGTGTATAAATGGGTTCCTGTCTGAAGCTGGTGCTGTGACAAGTGGAGTCCCCTAAGGATTAGTGCTAGGACTAACATTGCTCAACATCTTTACAGAGGATCTACATGTGGGAGTGGTAAACTGGACAGTGAAGTTCACTGAAGACACCAAAACTGGAACAGCAGTTGACTGCCTGGACAAGATTAAGTCACTTCAAAGAGATTTCTATGACTACGGCAAAGGCAAATGAGGCTAAAGCGAGTGGTTGATCTGTCTGATAACCTATATGATCATTGAATAATTGGTTTTGATCAACATTAAATTTATTTCCAGCAGGGGCTTAAGTGTTGTAGGAGGAGGTGCTAAGCATCATAGAAACTGCAGTCCCATGTGACCATTCCTCCACAGAACATAGTTAGGGATTCTGGGAACTGAAGGCAGGTAACAGGAAGGCGGTTACAGAGATCATCAGATGAGGGGTGAGGTACTGACAGTCACTAAGCAGGAAAGGGACCTTGTGGCAGGGCAGTATGACAAAACAGTGGGTAGGGCTAGCAAGATGCTGGGGTGCATAGGGAGGGATATCTCAAGCAGGAGGAGGGAGGTGGTGTTGCCACTGTACTGATTACTGGTGAGACCCCACACTCAGAAGGGACATGAGGGGGCAACTAAAATGGTGCAAGGGTTGCATAAGAAGCCCTACCAGAAGAGACTGAGGGAATACAACATGTACACCCAAGAGGAGTGGGGGGACGTGATAGAGACCCACACATACCTCACAGGGGTGAATTAGCTTCAGGAGGGAAGTATCTTTCAAATACGAGCAAGTGGGGTATGTGATAAAGCTGGGAGGAGATTTGCTAGGAGGTGCTACTTCACTGAAACGGTGCTAGGCACCTGGAACATACTGTCAGCAGAAATGGCAGAGGTGAAAATAACAGGGGGCTTCAAGTAAGCGTGGGATAGGCATAAGGGAATATTGGTAAACAGGTAGGGAGGAGGGAGGATCTCAGGAAACCAGTTAGGGTCTTTGAGACAGATTATGTGTGAACATCTGGGTAAACTGGGTGGGTCAAAAAGTCCTTTTCTGCCAACAAGCTCTATGTTTCTATAATGGAGACTTGTAGCATGCAAGAAATGAGAACTTCTAGCAGGACGGAAAAGGTAGGCAAATAACGGGGAATAAACTGGTGCTGTGCAGGAAGCAGAAAATAAAAAGTATATAATGTTACACATAAGGTATCTGGGGCAATCAAATGTCTGTGGGAGGTCAACTGAGTGCTGATGTGACTTCTGTAAGCAGGTCAGGGTAGCCACAAGCTGCCCAAAGCAAGTATTTTTAAGGGAAAGGCCAACTCAGAAACAAAAGAAATCTGGTGCAACGTATTGCAGAGGTACAAGCACAGGAGAAAGGGGTTTTGAGAAAGTTTTCAGTGAAATGGGGGTTATATGATGTCACTTCCAGTTTCAATACCAGCTGAAAACAGCAGCAAGGCAAGGGTATATGAACTGAGCTCTCTAGCAAGTGGAAGTGAGCTATGGTGAAGACCGACAATGCTAACTTGAGTCTAACTGAAGAGTCACCAGAAAGAACAATCTGGGAAGCCAGTCACACTGCAACTCTGTTGATCTGAAGGGTGGTACATATAAGAATAGTTACTTACTGTAACAGTAGAACTTCAAGAGAATTTCCATTGAGCCATATCTAGAGATGCAGCAAATTTAAATTCCACAGGCGAAGTGCCCGCAAAGTGGACACTTAGCATTGGCACTTTGCTACGCGGAGTGCCCCATAGGAAAGGCTCACTTCGCCTTGTGATTATTACTTTGTGTTGTCATTCCGCCTTAACGCAAAGTAAGGTGGAGTGACAACAATATTGGCAGCACCCCACACACACAGTCACCAGAATTAATGTGCATCCCCAAAGTGCTACTGTCTTGCATCCAGAAAACTCCCCAGTGCTGACGAAGTGAAATGAGAGCATAACAAGAATTGCAAAGTCTCCCAGAATTAGTGGCGCACTCAGTCATGCATGCAGCGGTCACACACAGAGTCACCAGAATTAATGTGTATCCCCAAAATGCTACTGTCTTGTGTCCAGAAAATTCCTCAGTGCTGACGAAATGAAATGAGAGCGTAACAAGAAATACAGTCTCCCAGAATTAGTGGTGCCCTGCAAATGCACAGATAGATTAAAATCACTGCGCACTCAAGAGATGCATACAGAAAGGCACAACAGCACCTGACCAGTGCTCATAAATCACAAATCCAAATCTGGAAAGGAATACCTTTTGCCAGTTGGGGAATTAGTGCATGGCAGTAACAATCCACTACCAGTAAAGACACCACAAAACAGTAAAAAAATTCATGCAGGTGCGGCGGACAGCAGGTTCACACTGCTGCAATTATTGTGGCACAATAAAAGGTGTCTGATTTAATTGCACGCATCGCACACACACAAACACACACTACAAGTAATACATAGCAAATTGAAAACAATTAGTAATATAACCAAATGTTTTAAGCAGACAAATTATACATTGCTGCACCAGAACAATCAGCAAAAAAATGTCAAGAATCACTGAAAATATTAGTGTGTACATTAACACAGGTATACAAAAAAAAATATAACCAAAACAGAAAGACTGCCTTTTTCTCCCAGTTTATGTACCTATACCACAAATATGCCCCTCCCCCAAAGTACACTTCGCAGAACTGACATTCAAAATCCACACACAACAATAAACACTCAATGATATGAGCACAGAAGGGTTTCCTACTATCAATGTACTAAATTTTGAGCAAATAAAATGAATCAAAAAGGCATTTTAAACAGCTTTTAGAGGTTCTGAATCGCAGAGTTGTGAGGGCAAACTGTCTCCAGCTATCACTACCCAGGCCAGAACTAAGGCTGTGCAGAACAATCTAGAGCGCATGTGACCTGCAATCCCATGAATCACTGCAGAGTTTCATTTGGAGCTCAATTACAAGGTGAAGGGAGGCGAATTACATTGATTTCAATGTACTGCGCCTTAAAATTGGTGGAGAAGTGGTTTGAGAAAGGCAGAATAATGCAAAGTCATTGGTTTCAATGGACTTCACGTTCCTCATTATGAAGCGAAGTACTCTGCTTCACATTGCGGTTTGCAGAGTACTCTGCGGATTCCGCATTACTCCATAAATCACTTCACGGAGCGAAATGGGGCCACTTCGACCACCACTACTTACAGTACTGTAACTCACATGCTGTACAGGAAGGAACATGAATGCCTATGGCTGTACTTCTCCGATAAGCTGAGCCTGTATCATAAAACTCCCCAATTTAAAAACTCTTATTAATGAGTACAATGGTGGGGTGGTAAAGCCTGGAGAGATACTACAAAACAGGATTACAATAAATCCAAGTAATTAGTAAAACAATTAATTTTGTGATTCATGACGTGATCGTGAATCGTGACAGCATTTGTGACCATGATGATGAAGAACATGATTTGTATCACGAGTGACTCGTGATGATGGCCCTGACTTAAAAACACATATTAATGAGTACAATGTTCATGCAGAGATATGCACCACACCAGTCCAGTACTCTGAAGGGTAGCCAAAGAAACAACTGTGACTTAAGTTGCAGATGGAGATTGGGCCCTAAAGAGATGCAAATGCACAGACAGATTAAGATTGCGCTGTGCACTGAAGAGATGCAGACGCAAAGGCACAACACCTAACCAGTTCTCACCATCAGAAATTAAAATCTGGAAAAGGATACCTTTGCCGGTTAGGGTGGGCCACGGGGGATAGAGTACTGCAGTAACAGTCACTGGTACTAGTATCAGTAAAGATACCACAAAGTAGTACAAATATCATGCAGCTGCAATGGATAGCAGGTTCACATTGCTGAAATTGCTATGTGGCACCATAAAAGGTGTTTGATTTGATGGTACGTGTCACACACATACTCAACACACACACACACACACACACACACACACACACACACACTAAGTAATGCGTAGCAAATTGAAAACTTCAGTAATATAACCACGTATTTTAACCAAACTAAAATTATGCACTGCTGCACCACAACAATCAGCAAAAAAAATTCAAGAATCATTGAAAGTATTACTATGTGTATATTAACACAGTTATACAAGAAAAATATCACCGAAACAGAAAGAACTGTCTTTTTCTCCAAGTTAATCTACCTACATCACAGATACGCCCCTTCCCCAAAGCACACTTCCACTGTCTTTCAGTACACAGACTGAATGTTGTATATTAACATTCAAAATCCATACACAAACAATAAATGCTGTATGATATGAGCACAGGAGGGTTTCCTACCATTGACGAACTAAAGTTTCAGCAAAAAGAATTACTCAAAAAGACTAACAGCTTTTAGAAGGTTTGAATCACAGAGAGCTCTCAGAGCAGAATGTTTCCTACAGCTTCATACACACACTACCCCAAACTGAGGCTGTGGAGAACAATCTAGAGCCCATATGACCTGAAATCCCATGAATCACTGCAACATTCACATTTTGAGCTTAAAAACAAGGCAAAGTGAACAATGTACTTCACCTTAAAAATTGGTGGAGTAGTGGTTTGGAAAGGCAGAGCAATGCAAAGTCATTGTTTTCAATGGACTTCGCATTACCCATTATAACACAAAATACTCTGCTTCGTGTTACGGAGCACTCCACGAATTCACCTTCACTCAGTGAATCACTCCGCGGAGCGAACTGAGGCCACTTCACCCATTTCTAGCCATATCATGGAATTATGAAAGTTCATTATCAGGACCCCCCAGAAACTTTTGCTAGCTAGGGCTGTCCATATAGACCAGCACTGTCACCAACTACAGTATATAACATGGGCAGCCCCATCATGCCTCAGTTTCCCCACCAGGGACAAGCTTGGAAAATCAGACCAACAAGGCTAAAGCAACCAGGACCAAGCTAGGGGTGTGGAAATACCTTATTTTGAGTATTTTGCCAAGCATTCATATTCAGGTTGCCAATTATTAGTTATTCATGCTTCACTACTTGATATTTAGCTACAGGAACTGGCTGTGAGACTACAATATCTCCTGAGACTTCCTGTCCAATCAGAGGCCATTTTGGAAGCTCACTGAAGGCAGGTCATATGACCCAACACTTGCAGAATCTTTAGGCAGGAGAGGCAGACGATTTAAACTGCTTCAGATAAAGAATCTACTTCCATCCACTTGTCAAAACTAGACAAAAATCAGAAATCTTGAACCCGTTTTGTTCCCTCTCTAAATCCCAAGCTAGAGAGGGTAATTTTTGTCACACTTTTGTGCGTTAACTTTCAGTGTTTCTCAGAAGAAATGCTAGGAGTACAGTATTTTGTTCCCCAAAATATTAGGCCTGTTTCCGTTCTGCAAGCAAAAGCAATCAGTCACAGCCTGGCAGATAGAGGGGCTTGTTTAGGGGAGTGTTACTGTTGCCATCACTTTGCTATCCCTTTCTCATTTGCAATTATTTATTGGGAAAGAGCACTTCCATCCACTTGTTAAGTTTAGCCAAAAAACAGATACTTTGAGATGTGTTTTCATTTTCTAAATCCCAAGCTAGAGGAGAGGGTACATTTTTTCATACGTCTGTGTGATAATTTAAATTTTCAGTGCTTCTCTGGAGAATTGCTAGGAAAGTGCCCCCTCCCAAAAAAAATAACAGATCCGTCTCCAATATCAAGTTGTTTAATGTTTTCCCGTTAAAATCACACACATTAACTCCAAGGTTTTTGCCGATAGGGCTTACTTAGGGGAGTGTTCTTACTGTTGTCATCATTTTGCTATCCCTTTCTTACTTGTAATAATTTGTCACACAAATAAAAAAAAGTCTGCCTGCTTTTTTATGGATCTTTTCTTTGTTTTGTTACATCTTTTCATTTCATTTTCAAGAAGGGCCCAAGGGCAAGGCCTCACACAACATTTTTTATAAAGTGCCATATTGGTGTTCTTACAGGGATCCCCAACCCCCTAGGAGAGCAACATGATGCAATCAAAATGTTTTGGTTGTGTGGCTGTCCTAATGGGCCAGTTTCATAAGGAGCAGAGCTGGGCAGCTGCTGTGTGGTGCAACAGGCCCCTGACTGAAAGAAACCTCCCTGTTTTCTCAATGATGGCTCATAGAGGCTGAACTGGGTATATCCCATTCCCTGTCTGATTACAGGGCAGGATATGTCCCCTGTCTTTTTTGAGGGTACATCCCTATCTTATTAACAAGGTAGATCCCTGGTAGATATCAAGAGGGGGAAAATAACAGATTTAAAAAAAAATGTTTCTGCTTCTTAAAATGAAAAGAAAGAGTCATCTCCATAGCGCTACAGTGCCACCTGTACTGCTAACTAGTCTGACAAACAGAGTTTCTGAATGGACCATGGTCACTCAGGTGCCAACCAGGGAAGGGAGGACTGAGCATCCCATGAATGGCACTTCTCTCAGGGAAGTGGGGGCACAGAATGTGGGACTGCTGCGGCACCCTAGCATAAGCTGGGTGCCAAGTGACAACTAAGCCAAGTGGATGTGTGAAAAAGAAATGAAAGGATTTTAAAAGGGCAATAATAGCAGGCAGGCTTGGGCCAGTCCAGTGGCATGGAGGGGTGAGGCATTGGATGCCACACTCTCCCATCATGCTGGTGACCTAGGTTCAGGAATGGACTCTGTTCACGGGGTGGGGGAGATTCAGCCAGGAAGAGAGAGGATTGAGCCTTCGTTTGACTGCTCTCTTCTCCCTGGGAGAGGAGACCAGCTGCACTGCTCCTACACTGCCATGACGTGGAGGCATGCTGGCAGGTTAGTGGGAGCAACTAGAATGTGGCAGCCAGTGGCAGACACTGTAGTGCACGAGCACCTCTACATGCATGCATGCATGCCCTAGTGTTGCTGCATGCCACCGGTAAAGGTAGGGACCAGAAACATGGAAAGAGAGGAGGCAGGTGTAAGAAGTCTTGCTCACATCCCTTGCCTGCTCCACCACTCAGGACACCACCGAATGTCTGAATATATGTTCCAGGGAAGGGATGATGACTCCCCCCCCCCCGGCCCTGCCATGGTGGGGTGTAATCTATGGAGGATTCTGTGGCAGAAAGTCCTGAGGGAGGAGGTGGGTAGCAGGCAAGTGAGGTGAGCAGGGTGCTGAAGAGCCCTACCTGTGGCCTGGGTAGAAAAAGCTTCATAGAAGAAGTAGAAAAAAAAAAGCAGGCAGCCTTTTCATTTGTGAGATAAATAACTGCAAGAAAGAAAGGGATAGCAAAATGATTAAAGCAGCCAAAACAGTCCCCTAAACAAGTTGTATTTGCAAAGCATTGGAGCAAAGTGGGAGCTGGGAAGCAAGAAGTTTTTGGGAATGCTGTTTTGTTGTCCTTATGCAAAAATGGTGTGATGAGTGGTGCACTGTCCAGTGCACCCAGTTTCAACAATCTCAATTATTGTGACAAAGTCATAGCATGAGAAGCAAGTTATTAGCACTCACTGGGTTTTGTTTTACCTTGGGGCTATTACAGCTGTGTTTTTGTTCAGCATCCTTGCTATTTGTAAGATACATGAAAATAACATACAGTAAACAAGATAAGAACTTCTATCTTATTCAAAACATATAATGCGTGTAATTATAGTAACTGGGCCTTCCTTTTTTCTTAAGAAGACCCATGGCGTTATTTGCCGTAATAAAGCAGTGTTTATTATGGCAAACATGCGCACGATTTTCCTCATTCTGTGCATGCACCCACCACAAACATAGAAACATAGAAGTTGATGGCAGATAAGGACCGCAAGGCCCATCCAGTCTGCCCATTTCTTTTTCTACCTTATAAATGTGCCATCGGCCTTTGCTCTGTCAATGGCCTATCTATTCGAACTCATCTGTATTGCTCCCTTATGCCTATCCCATGCCTATTTGAATCCCTGCACTGTATTCATATCCAACACTTCCTGAGGTAGGCCGTTGCATGCATCCACCACCCTTTCTGTGAAAAAGAACTTCCTCACATTACCCCTTAATCGGCCTCCTTCTGATCTCATGCTGTGTCCTCTTGTTCTGCTATTTTTCTTATATTGAAACATGTTAGACTCTTTCACCTTCTTAATGCCCTTAAGGTGTTTGAATGTTTCGATCATATCACCTCTCTCCCTCCTTTGCTCTAGGGTATACATATTGAGCTCCGTTAATCTGTCCTCATATGTTTTCTGCTGCAGTCCCTGCCCCATTTTGGTTGCCCTTCTCTGGACTGCCTCAATTTGGTTAATGTCCTTGTGAAGGTGTGGCCTCCAGTACTGCATGCAATATTCCAGATGGGGCCTAACCAGTGTCTTGTAAAGAGGGATCATTACCTCCCTCTTCTGACTTTTGATACCCCTACTAATACACCCTAACATCCCCCTAGACTTACCTACTGCTTTAGTGGTCTGCTTGGATGATTTCAGGTCATCGGTGATGATGATGCCTAAGCCTCTTTCTTCCCTTGTGACTGCCAGCAACTCCCCTCCCAGCCTATAGGTGGCTTCAGGGTTTCTTTTCCCTATGTGCATGATCTTGCACTTCTTTGCATTAAACCCCAGTTGCCACAACTTCTGACCATTTTGCTACTTTATCCAGATCTCTTCTCATTCTGCCCGCCCCTTCTGGATCATCTACTCTGTTGCAGATCTTGGTGTCATCTGCAAACAGACAAACCTTACTCTCCAGACACTTCCTCCCGGACTGCTGACCAATGACCGCCTCCTCTAAAAAGATGAAACTGACGCTGGAACTCCACAGTAAGTTACCGCAAAGAAAATAAATAAAAACTTCCACCTACGAGCAAGAAAAAAAAAAAAAAAATGTTTAAATAAATGAGTAAAAACTGCTGCGAACCACGCAGGAGTCAGGGACATCTGTTCTATTTTTATTTTATATAATTGCTGTGTCCAAAAAGGAAGACCCAGCAATTATGCAAAATAAAATATGGGGTGTTGTGTGTAAACTCGAAGTTTACACACTCCCTCAAGGTTAGATGCTGTTCATAAACCCCTCGAGCTTTGCTCTCTGGGTTTATGTAGCATCTAATCCCTCGGGTGTGTGTAAACTTCTCATTACATACAACACTAGATACTTTATTCTATATATAATGAAGGTTCATGCCATAAACACTGCAGGAAGGAAGCATAGAGGGAAAAATACACAGTTAAACTTCATAAAAAACCCCAGCAAAAGCAGACTTGAGAGACTGTATTTCTATTTTCATGGAGGTAACTCATTTGTACCCAAGTAATGGCAAGTTAAGCTTGATGAAAATAAGCTGCTGGACATGTTCAGGGTCTAGTGCTGCATGATGAGGCTCAATAACGTCACCAGCATCCTCTCAGATGGCACATTCATAGGGAGGCAACTGATATCTTACAGCCAATTGCACCAAGTGAGGGGATGAATGCATCTGCTTTGCCCAGTAGCCCAGTGACCTAAAGTGGTTCTAGATACTCCACAAAATAGCTGTTCAGGATATTTTCCACAGAAAAAGGCTGTGATGGCATCTCTTCTGTTGCTCTTGACATAAGGACATACTGAGCAGTTCCCACCCACTCTCATCAGTGCTACCATCAGTGTAACAGGTATTTCTTCCCTATCTCCACCACTGGAACCAGAACTGCCAGATGGAATCCATTCTCTCTCTCTCTCTCTCTCTCTCTCATCCTCTCTCTCCACCCATCTCTCTCATATGACATTCTGAACCAGCTGCTGATGTCACCAGTCCCATTTCAACCAATCAGCTCATCACATCACATAGCTCTTGTCAAAAAATGAAGCACTCTGTGGCTATTCACAGCCATGTGAAGGATCTTACATTTGAACTGGGGATCCAGCATGGTTGCAAAAATGTGGTTGCGACTATCCAGCACTTTTACAAACCTTGTATCCAGTTTAGCTTGCAGTTGCTCAATGAGCAAATCTGCCCCATCTGGAAATCTCCCCAATTTTTTGTACATATATCTCCATGGTTGCTTTCAATATATCCACTGCTAGAATAACTCGACTCAGAATGGCAGTGTAATCACTTGGATCACAGGTGCTCCTCTCAAATGGCCCATGTATCCTCACCATGGTGTCAACCAGTGACTGTTTATGGTGTCCTAGGGCTCCCACAATGTTGCACTTCATTGCCATGTCATGAAATGCATGCTTCTATTGTTACAATCTAGACAGCATCAGGTATGATGAATTCCATCTAGTACTGACATCCTGTATCAAGGAATGCTGGGACAGATCAAGGTATTGTTGCACTTCTTAGTTGGTTAGTCGCCTTTACAGGGTTTTGAACAAGAGTTCAGATGGAGTGTGGTCTGGAGACAGTCTTGCTAGCCTCAGTACTGTGACACAGTGTGGACAAAGCAATGAATGCTGACAAAATTTCCATCAGCAACGGCTTTTAACATATTTGCCACATTATCCGTGATGGAAAAACAACACATACAGTAGATTGGTACCCATTGTCCATGACTGCAACTTGTCTTGAATGGATGCCAGGATGTTCAGTGACATGTGATCTATTCTCCATTAGTCCAACATTTAGAAGAGCAGACCTGGAGTAACAGCCAGATTGTGAAAGGATGAAGGGAGAGCCAGTGACACAGGGGGGCAAGGAGGACCCACCACAGGAAACATCAAGGAGAGGTATGCATGAATGTGAGGTTGTACTGTTCCAGAGGTCTGAACTACATTGGAAAATTCCACCCACGGCCTCTGAGAGAAGTGTGGCAATTGTCATTCTTAAACTCTCATATATTTCTGCTACCAAAGTGTGTGAAAATGTGAAACGTGATGGGAGCCGATACCTTGGTGGCAAGTGCTGAAGAAGTTTGCGAAAGCCAGTATCTTCCATAAGTGAAAAGGGTTGCAGATCCAATGCTATTTTTTCACTTATTAGTCGTGAAATGTGCTGTGTTGTTGGATAGAATGTCTGGTACTTAGTTCTGGCCTGGAATGCTTCTACTGTTGTCACCGACTGTGGATGGGGGGGGATGTTCCATGGTTGACAGACAGTGAGCAAATAGCAGGGGACTGCTGCTTAGGGAGTGCTGGGAGTACCTGGAGGACTCTGCGCTGAGGCAGATGGAGTAGTAGCAGCAGCAGCAGGCACAGCAGCATTTTTCCAGAGGAAGAACATTCTGGACATTGTCAGTGCCACCAGCACCACTGCCTTCATCATCATCATTAGATGGGTCTGATGGAACCACAGGCATAGACCATGCCACTTTAAAAACCTGGTTATGTTTTACCTTTATGTGGTTCATTAAGGACGTGGCTATAAATTTGCCAGATTTCTCCCTGCTGATAATAGTGCTGCAGTGTACACATTGCCTTTCTGTTATCTTCTTTTAGTAACATGAAATGTAACCATACCGTGCTCTTACTGCTAGAGGTGTGCTGAACCTCTGGGGGTGAAACTCAGCCATCCCAATGACATACGGCTTTGTTTCTGTGAGACCCAAGCCAAACTTTGCCGGCTTATCTTGGATCTACAACTTTTTTCCCCCTTCATGTTGAGCTACTGCCAGTCATGTGAGAGCTTGTCAGTTGGTGGTTCACGTGAAGATACTCTGGTTTGTACATGTGCAAACCAGAGTATGGCTGGAAGAGCTCTCCTGCTCTGTACCATTTGAGTTGAGCCACCAAGGAGAGAGGAGCTTTTTCAGTCAAGTGAGCAAGTGGTCAGGTGGGAAGGATTTCCAGCCATGGTCAGAGACAAGTGTGTGGATTAGTCAGACACTTTGTGAGCACTCAGCTTGAAAAGAAAGATGAGCATAAAAAAAAAAACACAGGGGTCGGGAGGGGACTCGGGAGGGACATGAATCGGGGACTGGGAAGCTGGGGAGTGAGGCTCCAAGCAGTCGTGTGGGAAAGAAAGGAAAGGTCTTGCCTGGAGCAGTTTCCACCCACACCACCAATGAAACAGTCAGAAAACTTAATAAAAAAAATTGAGAGGTAGTGCTGTGTGGAATTTTCAAATTCTGGTGTAATGAAATTCTACTGAATTTTCTAAATTGCACAGAAATTCCACTGAATTTCACCAGAAACAGAATGGTGGAATTCCAGAGCAGAAAATAGTTGCAGAATGATTTTCCAAAGGAAAAAAAATGTGTTTTTCAGAATATTATTCCGCAGATCTAAATATTTTCTGAGGAAATTGTTGCAGAATAATTTTCCACAGAAAAATGCTGTTTTGTGGAATATTATTCTGTGGATCACAGTAGGCAGAATTCCACAGAAGAACCAGCAAAATTCTGGCAGAGTGGTCATTCCACATTAATTTTGTTATTAGAATTCCACATTCCGCACAGCACTACTGAGAGGTTCTAGACTTGGGCCAGGGACTGACTGTGTGTGTGTGGGGGGGGGGGACCTGCAAGAATTTGTGTGCTGTGAATGAGCTTCATGGGACATCTAGCAGCAGACAATTCCAAATTTCCAGGTACCTCCATTTCTATACTGTGTGACTCTAAGCAAGTCAGTTAACCTCTGCAGTGCTTCTGGGTCACCCATGAAAGCAGACACCTTTGCCTAGTGGACCTAAGCAAAGAGAGCATTGACAGAGCTTATTCAGCTCAGCAGGGATACTGGGCTAGCGTACTGTGAGACATTGGCTAAGGAAGTCACAGTGTAACCACCCCAAAGAGCAGTGCCACTAGCCATTTCCCACACAAGCAGGAGACAGACAGGATGGACCATATTTTTTTTTTTGTGTAGTCCTGTCAAATAAAGGCTTGCATGTTGCATCACATGTGAAATGTTTTGGAGAGAGGGGGAATTCCAGCAGTTGATTAGCCTCTGTCTGCACAGAGTCACCAGCCATTTCTCACAAAAGCAGGAGTCAGGACAGGAGGACTGTATTTTTTTGTGCATCCCTGCCAAATAAAGGCTTGCATCATGTGTGAAACATTTTTTGGGGGGGCAGCCCAGCAGTAGCCTCTGTCTGCACAGTGTCACCAACCATCTCCCACAAAAGCAGGAGTTGTGACAGGAGGACCATATTTCATTTTTGTGTAGTTCTGTCAAATAAAGACTTACATAATGTGTAAAGCCTTTTTAAGGGAAGGGGCAGCCCAGCAGCTGAGTAGTCTCTGTCTGCACAGTGTCACCAGCTATTTCCCACACAAGCAGGAATTGGGACTGGAGGACAATATTTTTTGTGGTTTAGTACTGTCAAATAAGGTCTTGCGTCATGTGTGAAACATTTTGAAGGGAAGGGGAAGCTCTTGGCATTTGCATAATAGCCCCAACCTGTAGTCTTGCTAGTTAACCAGTTCATATTCATTGCCTAGATGTGCACTAACTACTCATCATCATTGCCACCTATTCCACCAAGGTAATTGAGGAATGTATTATGGTTAGGTACTGTATTTTTCTTGGAAGGGAACTGGCTTCATTAGTGATCAGCAACAGTTATTAAATAATGATGGAAGGGAGTAGGCCATGAAACAATTTTCCAAGGTAAAGACAGCAATTCAGAAGAAAAAAAAAGTCACACAACTAAAAAGTGCTTCTTCTACTGCAATAGGTGCATCCTCTTCTTTACTGATTGAAGCTTCCTCATGCTCTGACGCCTTGTCTTCAGAGATCCCATCATGTTTTTCTGCCACTGCAGGTGATGCACAGTTAACAAATACAGGCCAAGTAAAAGGCAACAAGAAAAGTTTGTGTGTAAACCAGCAACTAAGAAAAACAGATTTGCCAAAGGTACAGTTATTTAAAAACTAAAGGCAGTTGCAGGCACTACATGTAGTGGAAAGCAAAGAATAAGCACACACGCTTACACTGCGTCACTTTCTCAAGATTCTACCATTTCTCATTCCTCAGAGTCAGACCATGTGGATAGCAGTGGCAGCGAGTACATTACTGAAAGACAGGCAGTGCATGATAGGGACTGTGATGATGAGGGGTAAGAGCCAGAGGAACTGGTGAAATACCAGATTAAAAAAAACAAACAAGAAGAAAGGTTATTGGGGCCAGTGAAACTGAATAGGAAGTTATGCCTGGTTTGTCTGGCTTCTCTGCTGAGGGCAGGCCTCACACTCAATCATAGAGTGAGGAAACTGAGGATAATTATCACAATATAGAAATTAATATAGACATGCCGAATGATTATTCAGAAGTTGCAATGCCGGGGGGGGGAAAAAGGGCATCCTCTTCTGTTTGGAGATTTTTTCACCTTAACCCAAAGAACAATTTGCGTGCAATATGTTGCTTACGTAAGGCCCCTTTCAGCAGAGGAAAGCAGGTGAGCAACCTTGGCAGACCAACCTCAATAAAACACTTACAATAGATACATCCACTTCAGTGAGCCAGGAATATGTCACAAGGTGACATGGCAGAAGATGTACAGGTTAACAGTGGTACTCACACTGTTGGTATAGCTAAATTTATTCCAAATAGGATAGGATAGGAAAGGAACGGAACTTTATTTATATAGTGCTCCTCCCCAGAGAGTCGGAGCTCTTAAAAAATAACATCTAGAGCAGAGATTGATATTAAAACATTTTTACCTATTCCACATTCAACATTTAGCAGTTTCAATAAAAGCAGTTGTTCACAGATCTAATAAGTTAGCCCATAATTAATATAAGCAGGGTAGTAGTCCGCAAAATCAAATCACATTAAACACCTACTCTAAGAGCAGCATTTTCAGGCAAGGCCTCTGCTGAGGGTGCCTCCCAGATATGTCAAGGTAAAGGGTTCCACAGGGCTGGCATGGCACTGAGAATGCCCGATCATGAGATTGCCACAACCTGGCCCTGGGAACCACCAGGAGGC
This sequence comes from Neoceratodus forsteri, assembly GCA_016271365.2. Classification (NCBI taxonomy): domain Eukaryota; kingdom Metazoa; phylum Chordata; order Ceratodontiformes; family Ceratodontidae; genus Neoceratodus; species Neoceratodus forsteri. The sequence goes on from CM028134.1 coordinate 561,693,084, forward strand.
CACCCTCAAAGGAACGAAGAGTCCGAGATAGGCAAAGAGAAATCAGAAGGTGCTGCAGGTAAGCTTCCCCCCCCCGCAGGGCTTTATAGGTCAGCAACCCAACCTTGAAAGCAATCCTCCACCTCACTGGCAGCCAGTGCAGCTCATGGAGAACAGGTATAACATGGTCAGATTTCTTCACACCTGTTAACAACCTTGCTGCCACATTCTGCACCAGCTATGGCCAATGGAGGTTGCCACCAGATAGCCCCAGGTACAGGGCATTACAGTAATCCAACATGGACATGATGAAGGCATGCACCAGGGTGGGCAATTCATCAGATGATATCAGGTCTCAGATCCGGGTGATATTCCTCAGGTGGTAAAAAACACTCTTGACGATGGCCGACACCTGAGCCTCAAGTGTCAGGCCATCAACAAGTATCACACCCAGGTCCTTTTCCTGACTGGGGGAGAGCCAGGGGAACACCCCTAGGACTAGCCCACGGGGATCTCCAAATCCCCTTCCATCGCAACACTGACCTGGCTCTACCACTAGTACCTCAGTCTTATCCAGATTGAGTCTTAGCCAACTGTGTGACATCCAGTTCTGAATCTCCTCCAGGCAGTTGTTAATCACCAACTCTGCCATCTGGTTTCCAGGTGCACAGGACAGGTATAGCTGGGTGTCATTGGCATTGCAATGAAAACCCAATTCACACCACCTGATAATGTCTTCCACTGAAAGCATACACCATTAACAACAAGGGCACCAGGACTGACCCCTGCAGAACACCACAGGACAGTGGCATCGGGTTAGATGAGGCTAACCCCATTGTCACCCTTTGCACCCTGTCCATAAGGAAGGACCTAAACCAGTTAATGACTGTTCTAGTTAGTCCAACCCAGTTCTGCAAGTAGTCCAGCAGCACTTCATGATCAATGGTGTCAAATGCTGCCGAGAGATCAAGGAGGACCAAGATGGTGCACTTGCCTCTATCCCTTACCATTAGAAGATCATTCAGCACCCCCACAAGCGTGGTCTTGGTGCTGTGCCTGGATCTAAACCCAAACTGGAAGCACTCATAAGTGGCAGAGGAGGCAAGATGCATCTCTAGCTGAATGGCCACCACTTTCTCTAGAACCTTCTATAAAAATAGGAGGTTCAAGACCGGCCTGTAGTTGCTGAGGCACTCCGGGTCCACTGAAGGTTTTTTTCAGTAGAGGCTTAATCAATGCATCTTTCAAGGCTCCAAGAAAACCCCACTCTTGAATGAACTCTGGACAATCCCAGCAACCACATGCCCTGTCAGGTCCACACATCCAACTAAATGATGGGTTGGACCTGGATCAAGATCACAATATGTTACCCCATCACTCTCTGCTCTCCAACACATTACCTCCAAAAACCATATAAACACTACAAACAGGTATCTGCCTCTATCTCTGAAATCAAATAAAGAGGCAGAAGACACTGCAGAGCAGGACACTGCGGCACAGGAGCTGGCACAACAATACTCACCCAAATCAGGAACCAAAACTAAACAAGCACAAAGGAAATCCAAAAAACTTCTGATCATAGGAGACTCCATGATTCGGGAGTTGATACCCATCTCCAGCCAGGTTGATGGTCAGATGTCTCCCAGGTACATCAGCATGGAGAGACACTGACCGCATTGCTAAAATTGTTCACAAAGCAGGAGAAAACATTGATGTCCTAGTACACATAGGGACTAATCGATCTCGCCAGCCGGTCAGTTGTGGAGACCAAGGAACACCTGACTAGGCTGGTGACAAACTATCATCTATTTTGTCCAGCATCTCCTTCTGAGATCCTGCCAGTCTGGGAGAAGGGAGCAGATGGACGGAAGGTCAGAGAAGGGAGATAGGGAGCTAAACACGTGGCTCAAGGCCTGGTGCCAGAAAATAGGACACAGATTTGTAGGAACTGGCAACAGTTCTGGGAGCGAAAGTTCTTAAATTTGATGGACTGCATCTGACTAAAGAGGAGTCAGTGCATTGGGGCAGAGTTTGACGCCTTTGCAGAATATTTAAACTAGCAAATGGGGAGAGGGTGCAGCACCCCATACATCGAATGGGAAGAACACCCTCCCCTCAGCTAGTGGTCAAACAGGAATTCAGCGTGTTTGCTGCTCATTTGCATCACCAGGTAAGAAAAAGGTTTGTCTCCCCATACGATGCACAGGGGTAATGCCAAACTTCACCCAACAACTAACACACCAAAATCTGTCCAATGGAAAATCATGTACAAAATGCTCACAGCCTGGGAAATAAGATCCCAGACCTGCAGGCAATAATGTCAGAGGCTAAACTGGACATAGTAGCAATTAGTGAGACGTGGTTTACCAGTAACCACACTTGGGAGACTTCAGTACCTGGCTATGTATTGTTCAGAAGAGACCAAGGTGCAAAAGGGGGGAGGAGTGGCTCTGTATGTTAATGAAAATATCAAAGCTACAGAAATTCAGAATACACATAAGGAGCCAGAAGAACTGTGGGTCACCCTGAAACAGGAAATGGGGACAGCCATAAGAACTGGGGTTGTCTACAGGCCCCAGACCAGAGAGAGGACATAGACACATTACTGTTAGAAGATATACAAAACATGACAGCTAAAGGAGGTTCTGATAATGGGAGACTTCAACATGCCAGATACAGATTGGTCAATACCAGCAGGAACATCGGCCAGAACTAGACACATAGTGGATTCCCTGCAGGGGAGGGCCTCAAACAACTGGTACAGCAACCCACAAGAGACAGGGCTATCCTAGATCTAGTACTGACTAACAAAGAAGGGATCACAGATCTCCAGGTAGAGGTCACCTGGGGCCAGTGACCATCACATGGTATGGTTCAATTTGGCTACTACATCTAAATCATCCCATTCCAAGGCAAAAATATGGGACTTCAGAGGAGCTGACTTTGATAAGATGGCCAACAGAGTTAAGCTAGCCCTGGCAAAAAAGAAACACAGGTGAGAGGTACAGGCAAAGTGGGCAAGCATTAAGGATACAATACTTGAAGCAACATCCCATTGTGTTAGACAGAAAAGGAAGTGCAAAAGAAGAAGGAAACCACTTTGGTTCTCAAATACAGTAGCAGAAAGGTCAGAGCCAAAAAGGCTGGCCTTCAGAAAATATAAGGGAACACAGCGGATGAAGATAGGGAGGCATACCAAACTGCCCTAAGGAAGCAGGTAAGGCAGGCAAAGTCCCAAACTGAGGAAACACTAGCACGAACAGTAAAAGAAGGTGACAAGACTTTCTATAGATACATTAGTGAAGGAGAAAGTCCAGAGGGGTATTGCTAAGCTTAATGAGAAAAGGAGCATGGAGGAGGAGGACCCTGAAAGGCATCTATCCTAAATAGATACTTTGCTCAGTATTTACTGAAGAGAAGGTAGGGCAGGGCCCACAGCTCAGCATCATGGACACAGGGGGGAGGGAGGTGAGCACTACTCCCTTCACAAAAGAAAGGGTCCTACAAGAGCTTGCTAAGCTCAGGGTGGATAAGGCAATGTGACCTGATGGCATACATTCCAGAGTACTTAAGGAGCTAAAGGAGGAACTAGCAGAGCCATTAGCAGAATTGTTTAGTGAGTCTCTGAGCACAGGAGGTCCCAGAAGACTGGAGAAGGGCTCATGTGATCCCACTCACAAGAGTGGTAGCAGGAGGAGGCGGGAACTACAGACCGGTCAGTCTTACCTCAGTAGTGGGCAAGATTATGGAGGCACTTTAAGGAAAGGATAGTGCAACACCTGGAATCCATAGGGGCACAGGATCCAAGACAGCATGGGTTTACAAAGGAAGGTCCTGTCAAACTAATCTCATAGATTTCTTTGACTGGGTAACCAGAGTGGTGGACCAAGGGGAGCAGTTGATGTCGCCTACCTTGACTTCAGCAAAGCTTTTGACACTGTTCCACATAGAAGATTGATAAATAAGCTAGGTAGGCTCGGGTGGGTCAGTTGGTCAACTGGGTGGCAAACTGGTTGACTGGCAGAAAACAGAGAGTGGTGGTAAATGGTATACAGTCAGAAGAGATGCAAGTCAAAGTGGGTACCTGGGGATCAGTCCTGGGGCCAGTCCTATTCAACATCTTCATTAGTGAACTCGCAGGATGGACTAGAGGGTAAGGCTTGTCTGTTTGCAGATGACACCAAGATCTGCAACAGAGTAGATGATCCAGATGGGTGGGCAGAATGAGAAGAGATCTGGATAAACTAGCAGAATGGTCAGAAGAGTGGCAACTGGATTTAATGCAAGAAGTGCAAAATCGTGCACATAGGGAAGAGAAACCCTGAAGCCATTTATAGGCTGGGAGGGAGTTGCTCAGCAGTCACAAAGGAAGAAAGAGACTTGGGCATCATCATCACTGATGACCTAAAATCATCCAAACAGACCTCTAAAGCAGTAGGTAAGGCTAGGGGGTGTTAGGGTGTATTAGTAGGGAATTATCACAAATTAAGTAGAGAGAGTAATAATCCCTCTGTACAAGACATTGGTTAGGCCCCATCTGGAGTACTGCGTGCAGTATTGAGGCCACACCTTACAAGGACATTAACCAAATTGAGGCAGTCCAGAGAATGGCAACCAAAATGGTGCAGGGACTGCATCAGAAGACATATGAGGACAGATTAACGGAGCTCAATATGTATACCCTTGAGCAAAGGAGGGAGAGAGGTGATATGATCGAGACATTTAAACACTTTAAGGGCATAAACAAGGTGAAAGAGTCTAACATGTTTAAATATAAGAAAAATAGCAGGACAAGAGGACACAGCATGAGATTAGAGGGAGGCCGATTAAGGGGGAATGTGAGGAAATTCTTTTTCACAGAAAGGGTGGTAGATGCATGGAATGGCTTACCACATGAAGTGGTGGCTATGAATACAGTGCAGGGCTTCAAACAGGCATGGGATAGGCATAAGGGAGCAATACAAATGACTATGAATAGATAGGTCATTGACAGAGCAAAGGCCGATGGCACATTTATAAGGTAGAAAAAGAAATGGGCAGACTGGATGGGCCTTGCGGTCCTTATCTGCCGTCAACTTCTATGTTTCTATGTTGGCCACTGTATCAGGATTATGTCTGCCAACACCTCCACTCCAACTGGATCGAACTCAGCCTAGGCAAGAGGGAGGTCCCGATATCCAACAAACCAGTTAGACACCGAGCAGGACTTTGACTGCATCACCCCCTTTATCTGCTAGGTCTATCAGAATCAGAAAGCTCCCCATTTTACAACAGAATGAGTTCTTCTCCATCTCTTCCAGCCTGTTTTACAGTGCTAGTCGCACCTCAGAAACAGTTAACAATGCAGCAGGATTTTGAATGGAGAACTAAATATGACCAAAGCCATCCAGCTGCTAAGCATATCACCCCTTGTTGTCAACACCCCGACGGCGAAACACAGAAAGACCATTACGGCAACATTCGTGGTAATGGTCCTTTTTCTGTGTTTCACCATCCCCCAGTGTTCCGCCCCCTTCCCAGACCAACTCCGACCTGGAGTTGGAATCCTAGAGTCCAGGGGATGTGGGGGGGGCACAGCCCCCCAAAGAAAACATCCATTGAAGAGGCAGCACAATACCTGCATAGGTATTGTGCCATCGCTGTGTGGGAGGTTGGCATTCTTGCCGATGAGATAACTTGGTGCTTACACTGCAAAGCAATCAAATAAAGCAGTATCTGCAATGATTGCACTGGGCATGCACCCATTTTCAATTGCTGACTCTGCTGGGTTTTGGGAGATGATGAAACTTGCTGCCCCTTGAGATCAGCTGTCATCATGGAAATATTTCTTCAGAAAGGCTGTATCAGCTCTTTACAGGAAACTGTGCCAGAAGATAAATGGCACTTTGCAATCATCAGCTGTTGAAGAAGGACATATTGTGATGTTTGGCCAACTGGTTATAATTGTTCCATGATATTTGTAATATAAAAATGTAGTGTGTGATTGTCTCCATAAGGCAGCTGTGCCATGGGCTGCCCCCCCCCCCAGGTTTCAGAGAAGCTGCAGGATATATTAACCTGAGGCCAGGAGGTAATTCAAAGACTAGAGAGACTTAATTAAGGGTCTCCTGTTTCCCTGACTTAATTAGAGCTGACCCAGCTACCTGGATATAGGGCTCATAATCTTTTATGACCATGGTGCCAAAAGGTTATAAAATCTTTTGATTCCTTGGGAAAACAGGAACTGCTCAAGATCAAAGAAGGGACGTTAATTAGAGTCATATTGGGAAATCAGTTTTTGCTGAAGTCACAGTATTTAAATATCTCCTGACAGGAAGATCATTGCTTGTATAATTTTTATATTCTAACAGGAGAAGCTAGATGACATTATAGAAGGGTGGAAACACAAAGTTTTAAACTATGCTCTGTGTTTCAACTGAGTGACATGTCTTTTTGGGCTGTTAAGAAACAAGATCTAACTATAAGCACTATAGAGGTAATACATTAGATAGAAAAAGTCTAACTGTATGTTGGTAGGAGTTTGTCTGTAGTTTTCTTTGCTTTTCTTTTAAGTGATTGTATGCTTTGTGATATATAGTGTCCTATGTTTACATTTCACATATTTTATCCATTTTAAAGTAAACCTTTAATTTGAAAAGACTGCCTGGGTGTGCTCGAAGTTCTTTTTGCATGTGACGTATAAAGATTTAAGATTGACAAAAACTGTTCAGAGCCTGATGGTGTTACCAAACTGGGAAAAGATACAGTAAGAATACACCTAAGGTCTTTTATAGAGTTTTAAAGGTTCATTTTGGATACCTGGTTAGGTGTTCTTAGGTGAAAGATATCTGGTATCCCCCTGAAGAGCAGATTATCAGAGCCTGCACATTTGGGTACGCTAACATAAGGTTCACAGTTTGAATCCCCAAAGAACTTGAGACTAAAAGTGATTTGGACCCACAAGCAGACAGAAGGGTTACCCTGTCTGTTACCTGTTCACAATACTGTGCTCAGAGGTTGGCACTGTGGGAGCAGAGGGCCTGACCTGCTGAGTGCATTTGTGAGATATATAACAACAGATATGTGGATGAGTGGCCAAACAGTAGACTACATGACTGTCACCACACACTGGGCATCATTTTCCTCATCCTATGGTACCATCAGTGACCAACAAGATATTCACAAACAGGCTACCATCCATATTGCAAGCTTTGACAAAGAAATTCATACTGGTGTGAACATCTTACAGGAGCTAAAGAAACAGTTCTCAGAATGGCTTTCCTCTAATGGCCTTGCCACAGGATTTGTGGTTGCAGATAATGGAGCCAACATTGTGAAAGCGTTAAAGCAGGTGGTTTTCTACATTTACCATGGTTTGCACATACACTTAGTCTATAGATACAGGACTTCCTCCGTGAAAATAGAAATGTGCAGAATATGCTGGATGCTGCACATAAGATATGTGGTCACTTTAGGCACTCTGCAAAAGCTTGTGAAATTTTGTGGGAACTGCAAAAACAGAATAACTTACCAATTCAACAGCTATAAAGCAAGAAAGTGCCACTAGATGGGAACTCCACCTTTTACATCATACAGAGGATCCATAAACACCACAAAGTAGTGTATCAGTACACCATGGACCATGCATTAGGAAAAGGGGATGTTACACTCACCTCTGGGCAGTGGAATCTTATATCATATTTATGTCTCTTGTTACAGCTATCTGAGGAAGTCGCATGTGAAGAGAGTGCTGACAGCGCAACCGTAAGTCAAGTCATTTCTTGATGCATCTTCTCATGCAAAGACTGGAAAGATTCTGAGAAACATTTGAAGAGCAAGGTACCAGCACAGGTGTCACCCTTGCTGAAAAGCTGTCTTTGGAAATGGACTGCAAGACTGCCATGATTTTGAAATCTAAACATTTTGTAATAACAACAATGTTGGATCCATGTTTCAAAACCAGTTTGCCAGGTCTTCTCCAATCTGGTAGCATAGACCTCAACCATTATAAAGAACTGCTCATTAATGAAGATGCTATAAAAACTACAACAGGAACTCCAACTAGAAGTGCTGCAGCTGCTGGTCATGAAAATAGTCATGCTACCTTCCAAGAAACAGATCCCAGTGAAGGCAAAAGAATAAGAAAAGCCTTGCATTATGGGTCAGAACTCAGGGGCATGTTGTATGGTGCCTCCACAAGCAGCATTTGGGCAGGACTGGATGACATAAAGAAGACAGTGCTATTTTTCCCCATCACAAGCTATTCACAAGCAGTTTGGTGGATGACTTGTTAATGGAACCCAGAAAGATAACGGTTCAAGATTCAGTATTGGCATGAAAAGGGTGCAGTCTGGCCAGCATTACAAAAAGTGGCCCTTTACTATTTAAGTTGTCCAGCAATAGGTGTCTATTCAGAAAGAATATTAAGCACTGCTGGCTACATAGATAGTATTAGGAGGAGAAAAATCCTTCCAGAAAACATTGAAATTCTAACTTTTATGAAACTAAACTATGGTGTATTTGCAGGATATTCAGGGGCACTTCCAAAACGCTGCTCTGACAGAAGTGATGATGAGCCTATTGGCAGTGATGATGAAGAAGAATAGTAGTACTACTGGCCCAGTACTGGTGAAAGGGAATATTATGTCAGCCTGTCGCTCAAGTCATTTGTGTCCTGTCTCATGCCAGTCACTATTTTGCCTCATGCAGGTCACCATTTATGAGCAGAGGTTGACTGAGCTAAATTTGTACCCCATGGAACTTAGGAGAACAAGGGTGGACCTACTGCAAATGTTCCGCATATCAAGGGATAAACAACTAATGACCGATCTGGGATGGGGAAAAAACACAAGGGATTGCTGTTTAAGAAGCCAGAACTACCAACTACTAACTAATGTTAAGATACCCAAAGAGAAACAGTAGACATTTTTTTCTTCACACAAAGGATAATACCAATATGGAACTCACTTCCAAAACATGTAGTTGAAGTGAATTCTTTTGATAGTTTCAAATCCAACCTTGACAGACATCTACTGAAGTAATGGATAAATATATCCCAGCTTTGCTGCAGATGTATGCTTATGGGCCAAAGGCTTACTGTACATCTAATAACTTCCCAGTATAACTCCTTGCATTTCTTCACTGCTGTCTAGCAAGACTACAAAAGCTAGGGGCTACTCTCTGACTCTATGAAACATATGAAAGAATTTCACACACACATTTTTTCATCAATCTTTTATTTGTAAGGTCAACTTAAATGTGTAAATCACTACTGATTTCTGGTAGATGTCTTCCAGTTATGTAGCCCAGGCACCAAGTCTCTGTCTTGGATAACATCTAACTCCATTCTGACTTCTGACTAATCTGCTGCTGTTGAATTGACAGTCATCCATGAAAGAAAAAAAAATTACATGCACTACATAAAAGTGGGTATTCTCTTTCACAAATCACAGTGCTACAGCAGTCTGGCTGGCCCGGTGACCCTGAGGGTTGAGACGCTGGATGCCACACCTTACGCTGTGCCGGCGACCAGGGTTTGGGAATGAGCTGGGGTCATCAGGTGTTGGTCGGGGAGGGAGAGGATCAAGCATCTGCTGACTGTTCTCCTCTCCCTGAGAAGAGTTTGGGGCTTGCACCATGCTGCAGCGGCCCCCAGTGGCAATCAGGGGCTTTACAGTTGCGGTGCATCTAGAGGGAGGAGTATGGCAGACATGAGCATGTAGTGCCTTGACATCACTGCACATCCATACTCCTAGGGGGAAAAAAAACACAGTGGAAAATGGCAGTCGGTCATGGAGGCTCGATGGCCATGCCTCCGCACACCCTCAGACCCGAAGAAATCATTCCTAGGTATTAGATCCAGGCCTGGCAGCTGGGGTAATGCGGGTCACCCACATCGGGCACTATGTGTGCTAGCTTGGGTGAGTGAGCTGACGGGGATCACATGGGGTGTGGAGGCCAGCGGCTGGATGATGGTTGACCAAGCTGTAGAAGTAGAAACAAATTAAAAAAAAAAAAAAAAAAAAAACAGTGCTACCTCAGTCTGATTTTTCATGGTGTTGTACTACAAAAAAATTAAAACTGTAGCATACATGCACATCCTAATTGAGTAAAAGAAAATTGCTGAAACTGTGGGGACCCATCGCTGGCAACACAAATAAAGTTGGCTTATCAAAAAAATTCAAAAGACTGGGTGGGTGGGTCCAATATATTCTGTGTGTGTATGCTGCTACCTTTTTTAAAAAAAAAAATATCTCCTTTCAGACCATCATCTGTCATTTATTGTGTCCTCCTGTTCTGTTACCCTCCTTCAGTCACCAAGCCACTTTTGTTAGCAGTACACAACTTATGTAACAGACTAAACAAGGTAGTCAGGAGTTATATGTGTGTGTGTTTGTGTGAGTGTGTGTTATTCTTTGACAACCAGGTAAGACACACTAGGCACAAGTGCCCTTTTCAGGGGTGACCCAGAAGTACTGGGGTGGTTAGTAGCGACTTGTTCAGAGTCACGCTGTATGCAAGCAGAGGTTGTGGGAAATCAAACCCAGGTCTGCTGGACCAAGCTCAGACATAGCTTATTACTGTAACCTCTGGGTTATACTGCTATACTCAGCTGTTACATTGCCTATGTCCCTGTATTCAATGTGTCTTGTCTCCTGTCGTTTATTGCTAGGAATTTAGACTGCAATCAAATGAAACTATGTGCTTTCAACTTCAGCACTGGCTCAAAATAATATATAATTTCCTGTGAACTTACTAACAGCTGAGTATTGCTACTATAGCTGCTACGCTATTAAACTGTTTTCTACAAAATTTAACCAGTTTTCTTTTATATTATACTTTATTCATTGAACATAAATCATGACATGTACCTTCATTTTTCTTGTCATGAATCCAAAACCCAAACCAGACCCAATACCAGGGTTGATTTTGCAAAACCAAAACCTCCCCGGTTCTGCACACCTCTATTATTATTGGGGTATACAGTATATAGCAGTGCCTGCACCACAAAACAGAGTGCTCTGATATATGATGTATTTTAATCTTTTATTATTATATGGTATACAACTAAAATACGTATGGAATGCATATAGCATGTACTGTACGGGTGCAGTGTTAAAGTAAAAAGTCTTGTAGAATTCATTACCAAAATTGTATGAAGTCAAAAAGATAGAAACCTAGACAATGATGGCAGAAAAAACCCAAAGGTCCATCTAGTTTACCCAGATTTACTTATCTTCCCTGGGACCTGCTGTCCATACAGGGTTTTATCCCTCCTGGTCCACCCCCTTACTGCCCTCCACATAATGATTCACAGAAGAAAAAGCACCACATCTGAAGTTAAATCAAGGGGTACAGCAACTTTAACCAAGACCTTATGCCATCCTGTACAGGCCTGCAGCACAGATCAGAAGAGATCTGAATAGGGTTCTACCCTTCAATGTCAGAAGAAATCAGGCACTCAAAATTAATTCTTTACAATTATTTGCTTTAATCAATATCAAAAGGCAACCAACTCGTAGCCCAACATTCGCCCTGCTAGGCTTTCTCGTGGAAAGGTTGTCCCTTCAAAAAACTACAAGTATTGGTCGCTTCTTTTTTTGCACCCAATAAATTTAGCACGCATTAGTGTCCAAACTTGAAATAACAAAAAAAAAAATCTCAGCATGCCAAAATAATCTTTTACTTCAATGCTGTTGCAGCCCCCCTGGGGTTAGAGGCGTCCTATCTGTGCATTGGGATGTGCACTGTTGGGATACTAGGTGGGACCTTTCATCCCTGTAAAGGGTTAAAAGTTGCTGCCCCAGGGAGCTGCTAGCATAGGAGCACCCTAGGAGTGGACCTGGATATACCAGAGCATGGGAAAAAGTTGAGAGAAAGAGAGGGAGGGAGGGAGTTGGACTGGGATTGAGCAGGACAGCTGCTCGGTTAGACAGTGGGATAATTTTTCTCAGGGAAAGGAAAATAGCATAACAATTGTGGGACGTGGCGGCAGCATCTCAATTTTGAAGCCCCTCCCATCATAGGGAAGCAGTGCAAGAGCATTCCCTGCAGCAGGAAGGTGGTTGGGAGATCTGAAGCTAAAGGGAGAGTGAATTGGCAGCTGAGGTGGAGATAGGTCACTGTGAGGTTCCATGGGGCCATTAAATCAAGGATCGTAGCAAACCAGTGACAGAGCGGGCAGTGGCCTGAGTGGGAAGCAGAATGTCCTGACCTAAAGTATGGACCAGTGGGAGGAGGGATCAGTAGCCCAGATGTGAGAGGCTAGCTAAAACACCCCACTGATTTATTGGAACCTGTGGGACAGTGAAGTAATGGCCCTAAAGTGAGAGGCCTGGCTGAGCTGAAATATGGGAACAAGTGCATTTTGGGACTACGGGGAGAGCAACCCTGCAGAACTGTGTTTTCTCTTTGCTATAGAATGAACTGTGCTGCCTGAGGTTTAGGGTCATCCAGATCACACCTTGTGTATGAACTTTATGTGAATGGACTCAATCAACTGTGTGACTTCCTCAGTTGTGAATAATGTGCTGCCCCCTCCTTGTGTTGGCATATGAACTGCTCCATTGAGTGGTTGTACTTTTATTTATCCAAGTTTATAAAATGTTGGACCCCGTTGTTCTTTAAGCCAGATAGAGTTGTCCAGTTCTTTCTGAACTGCTGATGTTCTTTAACCACAGTTTTCTTCAAGCCCAGCACTGGTGGGGGGTCAGTGGGCACCCCCTTCTCTGTCATGGACTTGGGTGAATGCAGCTGTTTTGGAAGGTGTTCTGCTGTTGTGGCCTCCCCTTCCCCATGAACTTTCAACATCATACCCCTAGGCACCAGAGAGGGGCAGTCTTACATGTGGGGGCTTGTCTGGGATGTGTTTTGGGGTGTCTGTGGCACCCCTGGACCCCAATGTTAGTGCTGGGTGAAGACATCTGAAAGGATGGGAACATTTGTTTTGAACTGCTGTGCGATAGACATGGTGCTGGAACTGTGATAATTTGCACGTTCTTATGGGTTGTGGGGTGCCAGACAGTCTGCTGGAATGGGATACTGTGCCTTCGCCCATGTGAATCCTACCCAAATGGGCCAAAGTGAGACTCATGGATTTGCACTGCTTGGTTCTGGTGGGGTGGAGCTCATGTTTCCTGCTGTCTAGTGCTTGTGTTTTTACCAGAAGGACCACTGTGGAAGCTGGTGAATATTGGAGATTTGGCTACTGTACCTGCCATTTCTATTTGCTTTTGAACTGTGTGAGCAGATTTGTGTCAGGATGGCACAGGGCCTTCGACATCGGGTGTCACTGTACCCCCAGCAATGTTCAGTGGATGTGCGAGTTGGTGAGAAAGTCAACTGTACCTGCAGCGCTTGCCCTATGTCACAGTAGGGGCCATGGAGTTGCACTGCTCCCTGTGTGTGGTGTGTGTTGAGGTCTTACTTCATCTGATTTTGCACCCAGCTTATCCATCACCACCCTGACTTCAGAAGACACCAGCATGGGAGGACGGGAGGACCTAGCTGCTTGTCTGTATCCCACTGGCAGTTCCAAAGCTGTGTCAGTGGCAGTCAAGCAAGAAATGATCCCACTGGAGAGTACAATGTGGGGCTGTGATCATGGAAGGGAGCAAGTGACTCCGATTGATAAATCGCCCACCCAGTTGTTGACCCCAGTGGATTTTGGCCCAACTAGGCAGTGAAGTCAAGCAGCCCAAACTGAGCCATTAGAGACTGTTTTAACCCCAAAGCCTGAGTCAAAAAGTGAACCTGCTGATTTGGTGACCCCGGTCCATCTTCTAGTGCACCTCCATCACAGAGCCCACCAGTGGAGAGATTGGCAGGTATCCAGCATAGAAAGCAGAAAGCTGGTGCAGCCAATGCTCAAGCAGAGTGTGAAGTGGAGAAAGAATGGGACTTTGAGAAAGATGATGCATCCCCTTCCTCCTCAGTGGTGATGTCGCCCCCCCAAAGGAATATACAGGGGAGGGTACCTCCCGTTTTCGAACCAAAGAGCACTGGGAACTTGCTGAAATATGCCAGCAGCAAGAGTGGGAGCACAATAATGGAGTGTGGCTCACCCAAGGGCAGGCCCCGAGGACAACCATTCACAGCTTGCCTGAGTGGTCACAGGTGGAAAGACATTTTTGGCGCCATGTTTTGCAGGAGTTATCCCTACCTACCGGAATGCGTATGAGATATCAGAGAAAAGAAGAGGTCTGACTGGGTGTTCCATGGCATCCTAGGGAAACTGTACCACAAACACAATCTGCATGCTAGCAGCCCCACATCTTCCCTGCAGGAGGCCCAGAGTATTGCAAAAGGCATCTATGCCCAAAGTTCTTTTGAGGGACTTACTTTGTTCAAGAACTATGCCCTGCTGCAGGACATTGTTTGTGGCTGTATCAAGTACTGTCAAGGGGCCACTTATTCATAGGGCCACCGTTGCACAAAGCCATGCCCTGATTTCTACTTCAGCAGGGGAGAATGTTGGCCCTGCAAAGGACTTGAATACTCTGGATAAGTGGGCCTGTACCTGGAAATTAAATTTCAACTCCTCTAAGTGCAAGATGTTACACCTTGGGTGGGGTAACCCCAAACATGGGAACACATTGGGAAGGGATGAGTTGAAGGACATGGCAGGGGAGAAAGACCTGGGGGTCCTGGTGGATGTCAACATGAATAATTCTGAGCAGTACAGGAGGGCCGCAGTCAAGGCAAACAGGATGCTGGGCTGCATCACAAGAGGGATTACCTCAAGGAGCAGGGAAGGGATTCTGCTGCTGTACAATGGCCTGGTTAGACCACACCTTGAGTACTGTGTGCAGTACTGGAGGCTGCACTTAAGGAGGGACATTCAGCTCCTGGAAAGGGTTCAGAGGAGAGCAACCAAAATGATCCAGGGCCTGGGGGAGTTGATGTATGAGGAGAGACTAAGGGAGCTTGGCCTGTTCTCACTGGAAGAGAGCAGGCACTGGGTGGACATGAGTGAGGTATTTAAGTACCTCAAGGGAATTAATAGGGTAAATCAAGATGGGATCTTTAAGCTGAAGGAGGGTGGAATCATCAGAGGACATAGTTGGAAGCTCGAAGGTAAAAGGATGGGGGGGGGACGTATTTCACTGAGAGAGTGGTGGAACCATGGAATGCGCTGCCCAGGGAACTGGTTCTGGCTTCTACGGTGGAAGGTTTTAAGAAAGGGTGGGCCAGGTATAGGCAGGGGATGAAACAGGGGTTGGTTTGCCCCAGGGGGGCAAAGATTGGAGGAAGGACAAACAGGAAAAGGAGGCAAAGGGTTGGCTTCGGTACCCACCCAGGGTTCTGAAGCACGAGCAGACTTAATAGAACATTAGGCCTAATCTGCTGGCATCTACTATGTTAGTATGATAAAGTCCCAGAGAGTGTGATGCATAATGTCCTGTGGACTTCACTTCATAGGTGAGATCAACCCTTTTTGTGACTGATTGCAATTTAAGTTTAAAATCTGAGACTTTGGGGGGATTGTCTTCACACTGTTTCATAATCATTTCTGCTGTAATCATTGGGTTTAAAGCAATGTGTATGTTGATCAAGCTTACGTAAATGAGCATTGAATGTTATTATTATTATGCATGCATCATTGTTGCTGTATGATTCAGTCACTGAAAGACCAAGTGTTTGAATTTTGGTGCCCTGTGTCCCCGGTTTACACTGGGACAGTAGCTATTCTGGTTTTGATACAATTTCCAAGAGGATCACATAAGAAGGGGTCCCTAATAGGAAGCAGGCAGCATTCCTAATGTGGAAGGTTGCTGTAGGTTAGTATTTGGCCTGGGATGCTACCTTAGGCCATAGGCAATCCATCCATATGGTCTGGTGGATGGGTGGCCAGGAATATAGGCTCAGGCATATGGGAGAGCCAAGCTAGAACTAGTACCTTAGTTTCCATTGTTTTCACCTTCATGGTGAGCAGCCTAAAGCTCTCTTGAGGCTTAACGGGGGAGGGGAGTGTGCATGCCCCGCTTGCTTGCGCCACTGGGAGGGTGGATGATGGTGCTTCTAAGCTTGCTGAGGATGATGAGAGTTTAGCCAGGGGAGAGTTGTAAGCCCCCATGGGGTTAGAGGTGCCTTATCTGTGTATTGGGATGTGCACCATTGGGATACTTGGTGGGACCTTTTGTCCCTGTAAAGGGTTAAAAGTTGCCACCCCAGGGAGCTGCAGGTGTGGGAATACCTTGGGTGCAGGCTTGGACATCAGAGAGAGAGGACAGGAGTGAGTTTGACCAGGACTGAGCAGGGCCTCTATGGAGGCACCTGCAGTGGAGACCAAGGAGGATGCTGGGAACCTCCACAAAGGAGACCCACAGGAGGGTGGCATGTGACCCCACAGAGAAAGGAAACAACTCCTGGTGGAGGACTCAATCATTAGGGGGGTACAACTGGGGGAGGGAAGGGAGAGGGAGGCAAGTTGCCTGCCTGGCACCATGGCTTGGAGGGACAGAAAGTGAATTCTCAGGATCGTGGGGGCAGCTGCATGGGGGAGGCAGCTGGATGTCATTCTCCACCTAGGGACAAATGACCTGGCTGGGAATGGGAACAGAACAGTGCAGCAGGAGTTTGTGGAGTCGGGGAGAGGACTTAGACAAGTGGTACTACCTGTCTATGGCATGGGTGAGGCTTGGGTACTCCACACCGTGGGATTCAATGACTAGTTGAAAAACTGGTGTGGAGTTTATGGATTTGGTTTCATTGGGGAGGGGGTCCACCTGGAGGGATACAGGCCTATACTGGCATGATGGTCTGCATCTGTCTGGGAGGGGAGCCAGAATCCTAGGTGATAGGTTTAAATGCTTCAATGGCAAGCATTTAAACTAGCCAAGGGGGTAGGCTCTGAAGAGAAGCAGAGAAATCCCAGCCCCCCTCTCCACAAAACAGGGTAGTTAGTGAAGTAAACACAAAGATAGAGAAGTTGATAGGGAGCAGGACGGGGTAAATTCAGAAAAAGGCAGTAAGGAAAGGGTTGGGCCTAAAAGGTATAAGGCCATCAAAAAATGGAGGTTGATAAGTACCAATGCCCATAGTCGGAAAAAAACTCCCTGAGCTAGTGGCCATGATGGAAGAGGGACACGTGGATACTGTGGCAGTCACAGAAACATGGTACACAGAGAACCATGACTGGGATGTCAACATACCAAGGTACACAATCTACAGGAGGGACAGGGAGGGCAAAAGAGGAGGAGGAGGAGAAGCTCTCTACATAAGGGAAGGAATCAAAGCAGCAGAACTAAAGCGTAACCAGGGAGGGGAGGAGGCACTGTGGGTCACCCTGATGACAGGAAATGGCACCACAATCCACACAGGGGATGTTTACAGACCCCCATCTCAGGGGGAGGCAATGGACAAGGAAATGATAGAAGGAATCCTTAGAATGGCAGAAAAAGGAGAGATATTGTTGATGGGGGACCTGAATATGCCAGTTGTTAACTGAAACACCTTTACTGCAGCAACAACCAAGAGCAGGGTCATTCTCGATGCCCTGCAGGGGGCATGCCTCAGACAGCTAGTGTTGGAACCCACTCGGTTGGGAGCAATCTTAGACCTAGTACTCTCAAACGGGGACAGAGAGAGGATCAAATCAAACCAAACTTTATTTATATGAAGGTGCTTTTCAAGAACCGAAGTGCCTGTACAAAAATTTTTAAAAACTAATCCAATTAAAAATCTGAATCAAAACTATTCCGTTAAAATTAACAATAAAATTCAGAACCAGTCAGGGTAAGCCAACTCAAATAAATGCATCTTTAGTGTGGATTTAAAAGACTCGATGGACAGGCACTCTCTCACCTGATGAGGTAGAGAGTTCCACAGGGTTGGGGACGTGAATGCAAAAGTTCTGGCTACAGAAGTCTTCAGATGGACCCTTGGAACCTCCAGCAATCCCTCATCGGTGGAACAGAGAGGACGGCGGGGGCAGTAGGGACAAAGAAGGTCTTGCAAATAGCACAGTCCCTGTTCATGTAGGGCCTTATAGGTCAGCAATGCGACCTTGAAGGTGATTCTCCACCTCACTGGCAGCCAGTGCAGTCCCCCCAGCACAAGCGTAATTTGACTGGCTTTTAATGAGCCAGTAAATAGCCTCCCAGCCGCATTCTGCACAAGCTGCAGGTGGAAGATCTCCACCCCCGGAAGCCCTAGGTAGAGAGCACTGCAATAGTCAAGACTGGAGGACACAAAGGCATGAACTAATGTAGGAAGTTCCTCAGGTGGAACAAGGTGTTTCACCTGGGCGAGGCTCCTCAGGTGATAAAATGAGGTCTTGACAATGGTCAACACCTGAGCCTTAAGCGTCAGTTCAGAGTAAAGAACAACGCCCAGGTTACACAACCGTTCGGAGGCCCTCAACTGATTGCCCCCAAGTTTAATGTGAGAAGGACAACCAGGAGAAAGCCCCTCTACCCGAGGACCTGGGTCCACAACCAACTCCTCAGTCTTTTCCGGGTTTAATCTCAACCAGTTTGCATTCATCCAGTCCTGGATCTTGGTGAGGCAGTTGTTGAGTATCATCTGCATAGCAGTGAAAACTCAGCCTGTACTTCCTTATAATGCCTCCCAGTGGCAGCATGTACACCGCGAATAACATGGGGGACAAAATGGAACCCTTTTGTACATAGAAACATAGACTTTGACAGCAGATAAAGACTGCTTGGTCCACCTAGTCTGCCCATTTCCCTACCTACAGGATAAGCTGCAGATCCTAGTTAACCAACAGCCTATTTCTTCCTACCACCCCCCCCCACCAGAATTGCCTTATGTCTGTCCTATGCATTCTTGAATTTCTCCCACAGTTTTAGACCCCACAACCTCCTCAGGAAGGCTGTTCCATGCATCTACCACTCTCTCTGTGAAAAAATACTTCCTCACATTGCCCCAGAGCCATCCCCTCTCATCTTCAAATTGTGTCCCCTTGTTCTTGCACATCTCTTTTTCTGAAAGATGCTACCCTCTTGGACTTTGTTGATTCCAATAAGGTACTTAAATGTTTTTATCATGTTCCCCCTCTCCCTCCTTTCCTCAAGGGTATACATATTAAGCTTCTTTAGACTCTCCTCATATGGCTTCTCTTGCAGACCCAGCACCAATCTCCTCTGTACTGCCTCCATCCTGTCTATGTCCTTACGGAGATGGGGGGGGTCTCCAGAACTTGATGCAGTACTCCAGATGGGATCTCACCAACTGTCTGTACAGAGGGATAACAACTTCCTGTTTTCTGCTGGTGATACCTCTCCCTATACATCCCAGTATCCCCCAGCCCTCCCTACTGCCTTCTCACATTGCTTGCTAACCTTAAGGTCATCTGATATGATTACCCAAGGTCCCTTTACATTTTTTGTTGTTGTTACTACCCTCCCCCCCATTGTGTAATCCTCCCCTGAGTTTTTGTTTCCCAGGTGCATTATTTTGCACTTCTTTGCATTGAATCCAAGCTGCCATACTTCTGACCATTCCTCCAACCTTGCCAAGCCCCTTCACATCCTTTCCACGCCTCCTTGTGTATCAACCCTGTTGCAGATCTTTGCATCATCTGCAAAGAGGAATACTTTTCCTTCCAGTCCCTCTGCAATGTTACTTATAAAGACATTGAAAAGGACTGGACCCTGTACTGAACCCTGCGGTACCCCACTAATAACCCCTCTTTCTTCAGAGTGGACTCCATTTACAATTATCTTCTGTGTCCTGTTGTCCAGCCAATGTTTTACCCAGGCTACCACCCTGGGACCCACTCTGGTTAATTTGATTATTAATCTTTTATGTGAGACTGTGTCAAATGCCTTGCTAAAATCTAGGTAGAACATGTCCACAGCCCCCTCCCTGGTCTACTACTTTGGTCACCCAGTCAAAGAAATCAATTAGATTCATCTGACATGATCTTCCCGCTGTGAACCCATGCTGCCTTGGGTCCTGTGCCCCACTTTCCTCTAGGTACTCAACAATTCTTTCCTTCAGAAGTGATTCCATCACTTTCCCTACCACAGAGCTCAAACTGACAGGTCTGTAGTGTCCTGCCTCTATCTTGCTCCCACTTTTGCGAAGGGGAATCACATCCGCGTTCCTCCAGTCCTCAAGTACCACACCATCCTCCCATGATTTGTTAAAAAGGGGTTTAGTGGTGTCACTACTTCTCCCCTTAATTCTTTTAGACTTCTGGGGTGAATTCCATCAGGTCCCATTGCTTTGTCCACCTTCAATTTTAGGAGTTCTTTCAGAACCCTTTCTTCTGTGAAAGGACTGGGATCCACCTCCCTATCCAGAGTGCTTCTGTTAATTGGATTAGGCACTTCCCCCTCCTCCTCTTTTGTGAATACTGAGCAGAAGTATGCGTTCAGTATCCCTGCTTTTTCACTGTCCCTCTCTGCCCACCCACCGTCCTTTCTATTCAGCCTCACTATCCCTCGCCTTGTCTTTCTACGCTCCCTGATGTACCTATAAAATGTTTTATCCCCCTTCTTAACCAAATTGGCTATCTTTTCCTCAGTTTGGGCCTTTGCTATTCTGACTGCCTTCCCTGCCTCCTTCTGCTTTAACTGATATAGGTTTCTGTCCTGCTTCTTCTGGGTTTCCTTATATTTCCTGAATGCTACCATTTACTCCTTAACCTTCCCTACCACCTCTTTTGAGAACCATAGTGGCCTTTTCTTTCATTTTGTTTTGTTAATTTGCTTTACACAAAGGCATGCTGCCTCTGTGATGGCTGTTTTGATTTTCCACATTGATCTTCCATCCCTCCTTCCTGCCTGTTTGCTAGTGTTTTTCTGAGGCACTCTCCCATTTTGCCAAAGTCAGCCCTCCTAAAGTCCAACACCCTTGCTTTTGTATGGCTTGATGCTACAGCTGTGTTTATTGTGAACCACACTGTTTGGTGGTCGCTTGTTCCCAGATGGCTACCCACTTCTAAATCCCTAGCTCTGCCTCTCCTTTCTCTGTTCCCTCCCTGCCTCTATCCCATTGGTCCCTCCCAGGTTGCAGTCATCCTGACTTCCCTGAGGGGGACTCCATATTCTGCACTAGTGGTGTGGTGCTGAGCACAGCCAGCCACTGGGTGCACCCCAGCCTGCCCTCAATAGCAAGATTCCAGGATTACCTGAGGGGGACTCCATCTTCTGCACTAGTGGTGTGGTGCTGATTGTAGCCAGCTACAGGGTGCACCCCAGCCTGCCCTCAAGAGTAAGATTCCAGGTACGCTTCAGGAAAGCAGCTCCAGTCCAGCTTGCTAGCCCTGAACCCAGTTGGTAGATGGTGCCTGAAATTATAGGCAGATTCAGTATTCCGCCTCTCCCTGACTGGCTTCAGCTCCTGGAGATTTGAACTGCTTGGCACAATCCCCTGGAGCTCATCTGTCTGCTGCCTAGATCCCCCCCACCTCCTGCCTTTATTAAATAGACCCTAGCTCTGCCTCTCCTCTCTCTGTTCCCTCCCTGCCTCTATCCCATTGGTCCCTCCTAGGTTGCAGTCATCCTGACTCTGCCCTCTTTTCTCCTCTATATCTCCCCCTCCCCTGTCTTTTCAACACTTTCTCTCACATTCTGGACTTTACACAGCCAAACTTGAAATCTCTCTCTAATCACGTCTACCTCCATCAAGACACTGTTTTCTCTTACTATGCTTGCCTCACTACTTCACCTTTCCTACCTCCCTGGAGCCTTCCACCCCTCTCCCTCCCTATCTACCAGCTAGACACCCAATATCACCACCTAGGTACCTTGCACTGTGAGCACCACTCTCCCTCGAGGACACCTGACACCTTTAATTGGCTGCACCGCATCTCCCAAAGATACAGGCAATGGTCACTCCTATATCCCTCATCACGTATGATGTTGCTCTGGGGCAAGCACCTATGACACCAGACCAGTAATAACAAACCGCTAATACATAATCTCACCTGCAAGAAACTCTGTCTGTGCGCCCTGAAGATCCTCCTCCTTCTGATATCAGGAGATGTGCACCCTAACCCAGGCCCTTCTACTACCGCCAATGCCGGCTGTACAAAACCTACTGGGGGCCTGACCATCACCACTATTAACATCTGTAGCCTGATCCCTCAGCTTGACGCCATCCAAGTCTTTGTAAACCAGCACAGACTTGATATTCTAGCAATTGTTGAAACATGGCTGTCACCAAAAATCCCAGACTCAGTGATTGCACTGCCAGTATAGAACATCTACAGACTGGACCGCATGTCCAAAAGGTGGAGGTTGTGCAATCTACACCAAAGACTATCTCATAGGTTGCCCCATCTCTACTCCTCTCCATGACTCCACTGCTCAGATCTTACCTATTAAGCTACTTTTAGGAGCACACAACAAACCCTCACAGTAATCACAGTCTACATCCCCCCCAAAGACCAAGGGAAGAGCCTCACAACTGTTCTGGACTTCATCAAATCCCAACCAGTAGGTGTGGAGACAATTACACTAGGTGATTTCAATATTAATTGGCTCTCATCAGATGCTGCTATATCTCGGGATGCCATATCATCAGCAAACCTCACACAAATGGTTCTCTCTACCACCAGAAAGAACTATAGAACAGGCACTAGTACCTTACTGGACTGGGTCCTTACCAGTCATCCCTCTCATATCGCCAGCACCTCTGTCCTTCCTGACTCACTAAGCGACCACTCACCCATTATATGTGAATGGTCAAATAAATTCCATAAGCCCCCACCCAAAGTCATCACTAGCAGAGTGCTCCCACATGGACAGCTAAGACATGTTAAATCCTACCTCAGTCAGTTTGATTGGTCTCCCATTTTCCTCTCAACAGATGTTAACACAGCTCTTGACCTCTTTATCTCCTCCTTCAACGCAGCCTGTGACACCTATGCCCCGCTTAAAAAATGAAAAGTCAAAGCACTCTGCAACCCGTGGCTAACTGGAGAGCTACTTGCCCAGCTAAAGGATCGGGACCACCTTTGGGCCCTGGCTAGAGACTCTGGTGCCCAGCATGACATACAGAACTACAAATGTGCCCGTAATAACTGCACTAAATCCATATGACTACTGAAAAATGCCTACTACAAAGAAGCTCTCTCAAACTCCTGGGGAAAGGGGTTGGATTTCTGGAAGAATATGACAGAAATTACAGGGAAACAAACTAAATCCTCCCCTACCATGCTAAAGGTTGATGAGGCCATCACCCTGGATCCTCTGGTCATTGCGAACACCTTTAATGATGCATTTACTGATTTCAGCAGCACCCTTCCCCGGATTTTTTCCTTGACACTACCCATGCTATCCCCGATGATCCTCCTACCACTCCCCCACCCTTCCACTTCAAAGAAATTAACCTGCACGATGCCCGAACACACATCACCAAAGCAATTTCAAAGTCAAGATCAAGTGGAGATTCACTGGATCTAAAACTCCTAATCCTCACGATGGATGAGGTTCTAGTCCCATTAACACACATTCTCAATCTCTCCCTTAGCACTGGTCAGTTCCCCGACAAATGGAAGGTGGCTACAGTTACTCCAGTCCACAAAAGCAGGGATAAGACCTGCCATGCGAACTATTGACCAATTTCAAAACTACCACCTCTCTCCAAGGCACTCAAACGCATAGTATCCAACCAACTCACGGACTACCTGGACAAAAACAATCTCTTATGCCCACAACATGGCTTCAGAAAAGGTCATAGCACCTCCTCTGCATTACTGGCAGTATTTGTAGATCTGACCAAGGCCTTGGACACAGTCCACCATCATCTGCTGATCCAACAACTCCAGCATTTAGGACTCTGCTGACACTGGGTCATGGTTCAACAGCTATCTGCAAAACAGATCTCAACAAGTCAAAATTGCTGGGACACTCTCGGACCTCAGACCAGTCCGATCTGGAGTCCCTCAGGGATCCATCCTGGGTCCATTACTCTTCAGTCTTTTTCTTAACACGCTCCTGAAATCTTGCACTGAACAGATTATCCTCTATGCTGATGATGCTGCTATCTTCTTCTCCCACAAGGACCCTGTGCTCCTGCAGACCAATCTTCAGCAAGGCTTTGCCACAGTGGAAAACTGGTTCTTTCATCATAAGCATGTCCTCAATCATAAAAAAAAACAAAGTAATGTTCTTTAACAGCTCTCAAAACAGGCATAGATCTCACCCCCAGTTATCTCTACTAGCAATGGCAACATCCTTGAGCAAGTGCAGTCATTCAAATACCTAGGGTTATCCCTGGACTCAAATCTCTCCTATGGGGCACACATAGACAATGTTGCCAAATCAGCAAATATGCGCCTAGGCCTACTTTATCGACATAGACAACACCTTACTGCAGAAACAATTAAGATTGCCATCCAAAGCTCAGTGGCCATCACTGAGTATGGTCTTATAATCTATGGCTCTGCCTCTGCCACTGCCCTGAGACAAATTTCAACATCATTTAACAAGGTCTGCAGGCTTATCTCTGGTGCTCATCATCTCACTCATACATGTGACCTGTATGCCCGACCTGGCTGGCTTCAACTTTCAAACTGCATAATATACTAAGTCTGCATTATGACAAAGAAAGTAGCCATGGGCCTCGCTCTGCCAGGAGTCCAAGCACTGCTTAATTGTAGAGTAAAGCCACGCAACACCAGGGGCTCTGACTGCCAGCTCCTTCAGGTTCCCCACCATCGCACCTGTCAGGGCCAAAGATCCTTTGCCTTCAGAGCACCTAGCTGGTTAAATGCGCTCAGTCCTGACATCTCCACTACCACTCTTGGCTCATTCAAACATAAACTCCACCTCCACCTTACTAACTCTAGCTCCTGTGAATGTTACCTATAATCTCCTCAGCCCTCTCGTTTTTGTTCCCTCCAACTATCACCTAACACATCTCCACCCCCTCCTTTTCCCCATGTTACTTTTTTATTTCTTCTTTCTTTTCACCACTTCTGACTCTCCCCCCTTCACCCCCGCCTCTTCTGCACCCTCAATGATCTTTCCCTTTTTGTTAACTAGCTTTAGCCTGCTCCCGGTTGAGGACCATGCCCTTTGGCTGCAATTCCTGCCTTCTCCAACTTCGCTCCTCATGTTTATCTTCATCTTCCACCCTCCCTCCCTCCTACTTATCCCTCTGTTACTCTGTGTTCCCATATATACATTCTACTTATTCTAGCTATTTTATTGATCTACAGCTGTAACCAAATATGCTGACCTATTTATTGTTTTGTTCCTATTTCTGTAACTTGTATTTAAGGTAGGTTTTTTGACTTACAAAGCTCTACACGGCTTGGGTTCCAATTAATTGAAAGAGCTCCTGGTTCCTTACACCCCTCTGTGACAGCTACGCTCAGCTGATGAGGGGTTGCTGGAGATTCTGAGGGTCAATTTAAAGTCATCTGGTGTGTGTGCTTTTGGATTTGCGGCACTGACCATCTGGAATTCTCTGCCCCATCAGCTTTGGGAGTGCAGGACGGCGGAGAGTTTTAAGCGGGCACTTAAGAATTTTCTTTGGGGGAAAGCTTTTTCTGTATTTCCTTGATTTTATCTTGTATTTATTGTGTAATTGTTTTATTTGAACTGTACAGCGACTTGGATGTTTGAAAGGCGCTTAACAAATAAATTTTATTATTATTATTGTATTTGTTCTCTGACGTGGAACCTTTGTAAAAGAGCCTGGCTCAAAGGTACTTGTAATCCTAGTTGTAATAAAATGAATAAATAAAAAAAGACTTTAGCAAGGCATTTGACTCAGTTGCACACAAAAGATTAGTATACAGGTTAGCCAGCCTTGGAGTGGGTCCCAAGGTGGTAGCCTCAGTAAAAAATTGGCTGGACAACAGGATGCAGAGGGTAATAGTAAACAAAGTCCACTCTGAAGAAAGGGGGGTTACTAGTGAGGTACTGCAGGGTTCAGTTCTGGGACTGGTCCTCTTTAATATCTTTATAAGTGACATTGCAGAAGGACTGGAAGGAAAAATATGTCTCTTTGCAGACGACACAAAGATCTGCAACAGGGTGGGGTGGAAAGGATGAGAAGTGACTTGGCAAGGTTGGAGGAATGGTCAAATGTATGGCAGCTTAGATTCAATGCAAAGAAGTGCAAAGTAATGCACCTGGCAAACAAAAACCCAGGGGAAGAGTACACAATAGTAGGGTGAGATACTAACAACAAAAATGGAAAGGGACCTGGGGGAGTCATATCAGATGACCTAAAGGTGGGCAAGCAATGTGAGAAGGCAGTAAGGAGGGCTGGGAGGATAGCAGGATGCGTAGGGAGAGGTATCGCCAGTAGTAAACAGGAAGTTGTTATCCCTCTGTTCAGACAGTTGGTGAGACCCCATCTGGAGTACTGTGTGCAGTTCTGGAGACCCCATCTCCACAAGGACATATACAGGATGGAGGCTGTCTAGAGGAGGGCAACTAAAATGGTGCAGGGTCTGCACCAGAAAAGAGAGAGACTAAAGGAGTTTAATGTGCATACCATCTAGGAAAGGAGGGAGAGGGGGGACATGATAGAAACTTTCAAGTACCTCAAGGGAATTAGCATAGTCCAAGAGGGTAGCATCTTTCAGAAAAAGAGATGTGCAAGAACAAGGGGGCACAATTTGAAGATAGATAGGGGACGGCTCAAAGGTAATGGTGAGGAAGTAATTTTTTCACGAATAGGGTTGTGGATACATGGAATGACCTTCCTGAGGAGGTCATGGAGTCAAAAACAGTGGGGGAATTCAAGAGTGCATGGGACAGACATAAGGGAATTCTAGTAGGGGGGTAGGAGGAAGTAGGCTGTTGGTTAACTAGGATCTGTAGCTTATCCATTAGGTAGAGAAATTAGCAGACTAGGTGGGCCAAGCGGTCCTTATCTACTGTCAAATTCTATGTTTCTAGTTGCCCACTTGAGCAGCAGGATAGTTTCTCTCTGGGAAAGGAAAATGGCATAGCAACCGTGGGACATGGCAGCAGCAGCCGCACAATTTCAACCCCTCCCGCCCATTGAAGGGTGGCAGTGTGAGAGCATTCCCCACAGCAGGAAGGTGGTCAAGAGATTTGAGGCTCAAGGGAGAGTAAAGTGACAACCAAGGTGGAAATAGATCACCGTGTTGTTCCATGGGGCCATCACCCAAGGATTGTGGCAAGCTGATGATATAGTGGGCAGTGGCCTGAGTGGGAAGCAGAATGCCTTGACCTGAAGTATGGACTAGTGGGAGGAGGGAGCAGTAGCCCTGAGGTGAGAGGCTAGCGGAACCGCCCCAGTGATTTATTGGGACCCATGTGACATTGAAGCAATGCTTCCTACGTGAGAAGCCAGGCTGAGCTGAAATATGGGAGCAAGTACATTTTGGCACTGTGGGGAGAGCAACCCTGAAGCACTGTACGTTTTTGCCACAGGATTAACTGTGCTGTCTGAGGTTTGGGGTCATTCAGATCATGCCCCATGAATGGACATTATGTGAATGTACTCGCTCAATTTTGTAACCTCCATGGTTGATAATAATGTGCTGTCCCCCTTGTGTTGATATATGGACTGATCCAAGTTTATCAAATTTTGGATCCTTTTGTTCTTTACGCCAGAGAGAGCAGTCTTCTCCTTTCTGAAATGCTGATGTTCTTTAACCACTGTTTTCCTCTCTGTCCAGCACTGGTGGGAGTCAGCGGGCACCTCCCCCCCATTGTCAGTGTGGCTCTGTTGGTAGCACATCCGCCTCTGGATCAGAAGGTTGTGGGTTCTCGTCCCACAGCGGGATTGGACTCATACCTAAAATGCTGGCATCCAAGTGCAGTATTAGGGGGTGCTGTACTGCTGGGTGTGCCGTCCTTCGGATGAGATGTTAAACCAAGATCCCTTCTGCCAATCCTGGTGCTATCCTGGTGGGTGTCCAGGTGGAAGTAAATGAACCCAGGACACTCTTTACAAAGAGTAGGGGACATTTCCCAGTGTCCTGGCCAACATTCCCCTTCCCATAAACTGGATCATGCAATTATCCAGGCTGTGTGTGAGTGTTGGTGTGTGATATGGTCACCACTACACATTCAGTCACTTCACTACCAGTCTAGCATTGCTTGTAAAGTGCTTTGGGATACACAGTGTATGAAAAGCACTATGTAAATGCTGATTATTCTTCTTATCTGTCATGGACTTGGGTGAAAGCAGCCATCATGGAAGGTGTGCTGCTGCTGTGGCCACCCCCTCCCCATGGACTTTCAACATCATATCCCTAGACACCGGGGAGGGGGTGGGCTTAAACTGTCTTGTCCTAAAGTTCAGATATAGAAGCAAATGGTTTGATATCTTTTATTGGACCAACATAGATGTTACAACAAAAGGACAAAGTGCTCTAGCTTTCTGACCAGCCAAGTCCTTCTTCAGAAGCTTTATGACAGTTATTTAGAAAATCCCATGCTATTAACACCAGGATAATGCACAAAAAACATAAATAATTCTCACTGGTTTGATATACTCATTCGAAACACAACAGAAGATTACGTCAGAGAAGATAATTAACACCAGTATGCTTTTAGCTGAAAAGCCATTGAAGGTCAAAGGTTATCAAAAGATGGCAACAAGCAGAGAGTTTTCCTCACATACAGTAAATTTTAAAATGTCTCAGTATGTTTCAAGAGAACAGTCTAATGAAAACAAAACCATAGGATACTACTCTCCCGAATTACATGTAAGATGAGGAGCTTACGACTTTAACTGCATGTTTCCTTGTGTGATAAAGAACAGTGTCAATGAAAGGCAAATCTGTGGATAATAATAAATGCTAAAATGAAACATAATTGTAAGTTAAAAACAAGCCCCAAAAATAAAATAAACATAATCTATATCTATATCTATATCTATATCTATATCTATATCTATATCTATATCTATATCTATATCTATAGATATAGATATAGATATAGATATAGATATAGATATAGATATAGATATATAGATATATATATATATGGCATACAGAGGGTTTAAAGTAAAGATTACTGAAAGTGAGCAAATGTTTCACACATAATGAAATGTAGAACTTGGCTAGAGACATTTTCCCAGCTATACTCTCAACCAGTTAATATAGTCCACAAACTTTAAGGCCCTCAGTGTTATAACAGGATTTTATACATGATAATATCAATTGTAAATATAAGTGCCAAATAAAAAAACTACTTGTCAAGGTTCACCTAGAAATTGAGACCATGGGCCCACTACGTACAGATTTCAAAACAGTGTCAGTGGATAACAAGCATGTACAGAAACAGACTGAAAGGTGGTGGACATCGTTCTGCTCCAAAAGGGGGGTGGGGACAAAGAGCAAGCAGGGAACTACAGACCTGTCAGTCTAACTTCCATCATAGGGAAAATGATGGATTCACTGATCCTCATGGATTACCTGGTGAGCAATGGTCTCCAGGATGTAAACTAGGGCTGGGCAGACTGTTCCATCTGAAACTGGACCCCTCAGATTGAACCCTGAATCCACAGACCTGGATAAATATGGACTTCACTGCAGAAGTCCGGTTCTGGATCTGTGGAAAGTAGGGCATTTTTCTGCATGCCTAAGTCGCATGCAGTTTTCTTTGGAGGTGCCAGGCAGAACAAAGAGTGAGGAGAGGAGGTTGGAGCTGAGCCCAGGAGCCAGAGGACCACAGTCACGTGGTGGGGAGATCTGAGCACGGGCTGCAGCTGCTGCGGTCGGTCTGCTGACTATGTCATTATTCACTCTGTCTGTTCTCAGACTGTGAAACTAGGCAATTGAGGATTGAAGATTAAAATACAGCTGTGTGGTAAAGTATTGGCATTCTTTAATGTACTTGTTTAAAGTGTATTCTTGGTTTCACTATGGCTGTCTGTATATAGGCCCAGGGCATGGCCAAATACTGACTAAATTGTGCCATCAGAGGAGAGAGAGAGAAACTATACTGCTGGGGGCCAAAGAGTGATGTTATAGTCCCAGAAATCACAAATAAAGTGTATTCTTGGTTTCATTGTGGCGGTCTGTGGGCCCAAGGCATGGGCATGCTGGCAAAATAAATGTTGACTAAGTTGTGCCATCCAGAAGAGGAGACAAAGCGAGAGTGAGACTAGACTACTTGGGGCCAATGAAAAATGTTACAGTCACAGAAATCATAAATATAGTGTATTCTTGGTTTTACTGTGACTGTCTGTGTACAGGCTTAGTGCATGAGCATGCTGGCATAATAATTGTTGACGTGTGCCATCCAGAATAGGAGACAGAGTGAGAGAGAGATTAGACTACTAGGGGGCCAAAGAGAAATGTTATAGTTACAGAAATCACAAATTAAGTGTATTATTGATTTAACTGTAGCTGTCTGTATACAGGCCCAGGGCATGGGCATGCTGGCAAAATAAATGTTGACTTGTTCCATCCAGAAGAGGAGACAGAGAGAAAGAAACTAGACTACTTGGGGCCAAAGAGAAATTTTACAGTCACAGAAATTACAAATAAAGAAATGAAACTTGGTCTCAGTGTGGTTGTGCAGTGTGTGTACACTAGTGTACAGAGCAGGTAGGCAACATAGTGCTTGCATTTGTTTGTCTGTCTCCGTCTCTCTGTCACCCTCTCTCCTGGTCCTGGCACACTCAACGTCACAGGCCTGAGCTAGATAAACCACCAGTACAGCTTGGACATGACACAGCTAGAAGTTATTGTATTTATTTTGCAGTTTTACTGTAATTTTTATATAAATCATACATTAAATTATTTCCTTTGAGCCACTGTTTTAAACATGACTTACTTTGGCCAATTTTCTGCATTTTTTCAAATATTTGTCAATAAATCAGAACTAATCAGAATAAATCAGAACGTCACTGTATTCCAGTTCTTATTTAATAAGGGTCAGAACTTCACTGAGTTCTCCCAGCCCTAATGTAAACAGCATTGGTTCATGGCAGAGCAGTCCTGTTAGTTGAACCAGTTTTCTTTGATTGAGTGATGAGAGAATTGGACAGGGGCCATGCCATGGATTTGCTCTATTCTGACATCAGCAAAGCTCATTGTGCCAGACACTTGCTGAAAAAGATGGAAGATCTGGGTGCAGCTAAGGACATAGTTCACTGGGTAGGAAACTGGTTAAAGGGTAGGCAGCAGAGGGTTGTGTACAACATGGTCAAATCAGGAGAAAGGGAGGTCATGAGCAGGGTGCACAGAGATCTGTCCTGAGCCCAGTCCTCTTCAATATTTCATCAGCGACATTGGAGAAGGTATCCAGGGCAGAAAGTGTCTCTTTACAAATGACAATAAGCTCTTTTGGAGGGTGAATAGTGACAAGGGTATCTGGGAAATGCAGAGTGACTTACAGAAGCTAGAGGGGTGGTCTAAGGTTTGGCAGTTGACCTTCAACACCAAAAAGTGCAAAGTAATGTACCTAGGGAATAAGAACCCCAGGATAGAGTACTGGATGGGTGGGATGAGACTTAGCACTACGGCTGAGGAACAGGATCTAGGAATTATCATCAGTGACATCCTCAAGCTATTAAGCCAGTGCAACAGGGCCTATAGCAAGGCAAGTAGGATGCTGGGGTGTATAGGGAGGGGTACTGATAACAGGAGGAAGGAGGTACTACTTCCCCTTTATAGATCTTCTATTTTTTTTTAAACTTAATGTTTATTAATGCACATGTAGAATAAATATCACAATAAGAGTGCCAAGGTGCATAAAGCCAAATAGTTTAACCATAAATCTGGTACCTATAATTATTTCAGTTCTGGTTGTTTTGCAGGGATAAATTGGCTCATCTTTAGATTTTCCAGAGTCCACCCAAGCCAGCCATAGTCTATTGAATACTTCCAGATACTTCCAAAAAGAACTAGAAGACAATAAAAACAACTCTGCCAAATTTTGGAACATCCTCAAAGAGGCCGAAGGTCAGTCTACTGCCACACCCCTTCCAAACAAAATTGTGTCTGCTGGTACCACCTACACAGACAAAGCTAATATACTAGAGAAATGTAATGATCACTTTGCCACTGCAGGGCTTGCCTTTGAAACCTCACCTATCAGCAAACTTAGCCCGGCAGGAGACTACACTGTTGACCCCACTGATAACCACAACCATAACCAACCACATCCCACCCCTTTCAGCTGCCTCACAATTATGTTCAAGCAAGTAGAGGACTGCCTCCTTTCTCTGGATACAAAAAAAAGTGCCGGTGCAGATAATATTGAACCTTACTTCCTAAAACTTGACCATACCTATCTGACCACCCCCATTAAGCACTTATTCAACACCTCTCTGATTCAAGGTGAGCTACCCGTCTCGTGGAAAAACTGCCCACATCCTACCCTTATTCAAGACTGGGGATCCGAGTGATATGAACAATTACTGGCCTATTTCTATATTATCCATCCTCTCTAAAATACTTGTAAAAATTGTCAACATCCAACTTAGAGAACATTTGGATTCACAAAAGTTGCTAAACCCGGCTCAGTCTGGCTTCAGAGCCAAACACAGTACAGTATCAGCTCTTGCCAAAGTAACTACAGACTGGCAAATGGCCTTGGACTCTAAGAAGCATGTATTTGCCCTCTTCCTTGATCTAAGCAAGGCCTTCAATACTGTGGATCATACCATCATGCTTACTGCTGTGAGTAATATCGAACTTGATAGTTCTGCCATTAAATGGTTCACCAGCTACCTAACCAATAGGTTACAAGTCAAAGCTATAAGAGATCTGTCCCCACAAAAATCCTTGTTATGAGGGGTCCCCCAAGGTTCCATCCTGGGCCCTATCCTCTTTGCAATATACATCAATAATCTTGACTCACAGTTGGGCATAGCCAATGTGCACTTATTTGTAGATGATACTGTACTCTACACCACAAATTCATCCTTGGACTTGGCCCATGAGTATTTAAAGAAAGACTTCACCACCCTCCGATACAACCTTATCACTCATAAGCTCCTCCTCAACACCAAAAAGACTAAAGCAATGATTATCTCACCAAAATCTACTTCCAGATGTATACATATCACACAGATCCGAACACTCTTAGATGAATCCCTTTAAGCAGTTGATACTTTTAAATACCTAGAGTTCTGGCTGGATAACAAGCTCAACTTTCTGTGCCACTTAAATGAAATCTTGAAGAAACTAAGACAGCGATTAGGTTTATTCTATAGCATTAAACATCTACATACGTTAGAAGCCAGAATGAGACTAGTACAATCCACATTCCTACCTATACTAGACTACGCTGACTTCCTTTACAGTCATTGCCCATCAACGATGCTAAACAAACTGGACACTCTTTACCACCGGACTTTAAGATTTATCCTAAAAATACCCCGTGGTACACATCACTGTCTTCTATACCAGGTTTCAGGATGGACCTCAATCTCAACTAGGAGAAAAAGGAATGCTCTCCTCTGGTTCTTTAGAGCATTATCTGATAACCTCCCTGCATACATCTCGCACCTCTTCAAATGGGCCAAGGGTTCCTATGGCCTGAGACGCTTCTCCATAATTTGCTTCCAGATTTCTAGAGTAAAAACAACCTATGGCTCAGCAGCAATCAACTTCTCACTCCCACCACTTTGGAACACTATGCAAGGCTCATTAAAATTATCCTCACTTCCAAGCATTTTCACATTCAAAGCTCTAATAACGGATTATCTGAAGGAATCATGCAGCTGCTTCAGACGTCTATGATCCCTAAGCCCCGGGTGCCACTCTCAAATCCTATGCCTAAATATCTCATCCACCCCACATTCCTAGCAACAGAAACCCAGGACCTGCAAGCCTAGTTCCCTTAATCCTAGATGGCCCTGCCAATTCCCTACCATTAACTTATTCTGGCCTCCCTCTTGGCTCCCTACTCATTCACCCCAATTTCTACCCTATTCCATTAATACCACCTTATTTATTATCATTTACGTATGAGCTCTTACTTAGCAGAGACTATCTGGGATTGTTGTCTCTTCTCATTCCAGTAAAGCTTATCATTATGCATCTTTGCATGCTAATTATGTTGACCGGTATGTATAGGCCCATATTGACTAACACCTTCACAATATTTTTTGCACCGCTGTCCAACGTAACTGTAATTTTATGAAGTGTACTGTATTGTATTAATGCCCAGGACCACTTTGAAAATGAGCTTGCTCAATGGTGTTTATGCCTGGTTAAATAAAGTTGATTGATTGATTGATTGAATCCAGTTGGGGCCTATAAGATCCAGTGGGGCCCATGATTGACCCTCCAATCAACATATTAGGTGGTGTAATTGTCAGTAAAGTATCTGTACCACAACCATAATTCAAACAAAACTATAAACTGCATTGCACAATACTTTAATCTTGTACTGTTGTCATTCTATTAGGTACCTATGAACAGTAAATAAAGTATAGAATTCAACCCAGACACTTGGGTAGTGTGCCTCCTGAACTTCCTTACTAGATGTTAAAATATACTGAAACATGTTAGTAGATAGTGAAGGGTTCCTGCAAAATCCCAGAGCTTGATACTGAGGGAGTACTAAGGTGACTTAACTAATATCATGAGTCTGGCTCTCATATTGCCAACATGACCTTCCTCCTCTACCCCAGTAAGACCACACCAGCACTCAACTCCCATCCCCCAACCCTCCTCCCTCCTCTGCATGCCATGGCCTCCAAACTTCTAGAAACCTATTCAGGTTCAGCCTAAGGGTGGATATTCAGGTGGCCCAGTTCTAGTATAGGGAAAGAGAAAGGGAGAGAAACTGTCAATAGTGATTGCAGTCGGGTGTGTACTTATTGCCAAAATGGGGCAATCCCAAAAAATATGAAAATGGGAGCCTTTATAGATCTTTAGGGAGGCAACATTTGGAGTACTCTGGCCAGTTCTGGAGCCCTCACCTCAGGATAGGGACAGCCTGCAGACAGTGCAGCACAGGGTAACAAAAATGACTCTGGGTCAACAGGGCAGGTCTTTTGAGGAGCTCCTCAGGGCACTGAACTTGTTCTCACTGGAGACCAGAAGGGAGAGGGGAGACATGATACAGACCTTCAAGTTCCTAAAAGGAATAAACAAGGAGAAGTGCAAGTAACTACTTAGCTTGAATGCTAGTGCAAGGTCACGATGACATGAGGGGAAACAGATAAGACGGAGGTTCAGGAGGGATGTGAGGAAGTATTTATTTATTTATTTTTTTACAGAAAGGGTGGGGGAGACATGAAACAGTCTACCAGCCAAAGTGGCAGTTGATGGTTTCAAGCACAGCTGGGACAGAGTGAAGGGTATAGTGGCCCTTGGCATGACAGAATTGGGAAGAAGGGGAGGAGAGGGAGGGCTAGGACCCTGGATGGAAGTGGTCCAGGGTCAGATAAGGAACTCTGTCAGATTAGATGGACCATTGGTCTTTTTTCTGCCATCATTGTCTATGTTTCTAGGTTTTTATTAACAGATTCCAAACCAGATATTATGTAGAGCATATCATTTAGTTAATTCTGTTCTGAATGATAGTAACTCCAATCCAGGTTAGCCTGTTCAGTTAAAAGCAGCTCTGGTACAGGTTGTTTTTTTTTTCTGTGCCTTGCTGGCCATGACTGACTGATACATTTGCTTCAGATATGGGGACACTGCTGTGAGAAGTGTCTGAAGCATTTTTACTTTCCTCTTACAACATGTACTTTTTTTTGAAGTAAATACAGCTGTTCTTTTTAAAACTGAAAAAGTGTAGGTTCTTACAGCAACTGCTTAAGTTGTTGTATGTCAAAATTAGATGTGTTTTAATCAGTGTAAATTGTGGAATAACTTCCGCAGGTCACATCAATCACTGAATAATTTTGCACTCTGACCCTGGTCTTCTATGCCCCAAGTGCATGGTTTTGCATTTTTTTGCACTGCAACTTAGTTGCCACTTTCTAGACCACTTCTCAAGCCTACATAGATCTCGCTTCATTTTTTCCACACCCCCCCAAGAGTGTCTACTGTATTCCAGGTTTTTTTGTGATCTGCAAAAACACATACCTTCCCTTCCATTCCTTCTGCAATGTCACTTATAAAGCTTTAAAGAGGACTGATTCCAGTACTAATCCTTGCAGCAACCCGCTAGTCATCCCCCCTTCCTTGGAATGAACTCAGTTTACCACTACCCTCTGTTGCATATCCTCCAACCAATTTCTTACCCACCAGCAGCACATCCCCTTTATTAGCCATCTTTTGAATGGTTTCTGCTAGAACCTTGTCCATCTCTTCCCCTGTGCCAGAGGTCTGTAGATCATTCCAGTGAGAATAGCAGCTCCATTCTTTTTTTCTAGGGTGACCCACAGAATTTCCATTTCTCCCGGTGTTCCCTGCATCTATGTGCTTTCATGCTAACCCTTATGTAAAGAGCAACTCCTCCCCTTTCTTACCCACCCTATTGTTCCTGAACAGTGTACAGTACATGCTGACATGGCTAAATCCCAGTCAAGGTTCTCATTTGCACCATGACTCAGTTATTGTGACAATGTATATGTGATTGTTTTGTATATCTTTTTGTGTTAATTAAATTTCCCTACTCTTGTGAAAAGTGCCTTGGGTTCTTTTACTTCCACCTGGGCACCTGTCATCATGGCATAGGAAGACCAGGAGCAGTTGTAAAATTTGCAAGTAGTGCTTATTGTTATCAATAACTGCAAAACAGAGAATAAATATTGTTCAGTATAACCATTCACAAAGGCAATACAAACAGAGAAAACAAAGTCCTTCATGTGAGGATACCACTAATTCCAAGTTTCATTTTCAGTCTCAGTCTTTGTCTCTCCATCTAGCAAAAGTATTGCTGATCTTTTTATAAGTCTTTGCCTGGGAACTCAATTAGAAAACATTATGTTTCTCAGAAAATGTAACAGAGTTCTTGACAGTTTCTTTGCAGGGGCAACAAATAGAACATGGTGACCCAGAACTGATCTCTTGTTGACAGCTCTGCAAAGAGTTTAAAAACAAGCCTGAGAGGAGCTCAAATTGCATCTCAGGTTAACCCCTAAATTCCAAACAGCATTTTGCAATCATTTCAACAGCATAACTCTATACAGTTTCAAACAAAGGGATCCCAGTTTCACATATAGATTCACATATATTTTTATAAATCACAGATACACAAGGGGGGAAAAGGAGAGAGAGAGACAGCGAGAGGATGAGAATCACAAGAGCGTCAATGATCAGTTCCTAGGTCTCACGAGAATATTTGGTTGCACAACCAGACAGACAAGAGACAGAAAAGGAGAGGATAGAACAGATCCTTGTGTTTAACTCTTTCTGCATACCAAATAGGACAGGGTTTTATCCAACCCTGTCACATATCCCCCTCTTCAAGAGTAAACCAGTTTTAAAAAAAAATAGGTTTCCAAAACTTTCCTTTATGACTCTTCTAACATTAGCTTATAACCTTTACAGTTCACAACCAGTACAGCAGAGACACTTAAACTCACACATTTTGTTTTCAGCCTTCATAATTCTCAATTCCTGATCCATATCTTGACAGCAAATCAGCACTGACATTCTCTTTCCCAGATTTGTGCATCACTTTAAATTTAAATGGCTGTAGTGCCAGGTACCACCATGTGATTCTGGAATTTGTATCCTTCATTTGGTTAAGCCAACACAGAGGATTATAATCAGTTATAAGTGCAAAGTCAGCTCCAAGAAAATAGAATTAATGGACTCCATGGCCCACTTTGCTGCAAGACATTCTTCTTCAATGGTAGAGTACCTTCTCTCTCTGTCGTACAACTTCCTACTGATATACAGAATGGGATGTTCCTTCCCATCTATATGTAGACTCAAGACTGCACTTAGGCCTACCTCTGATACATCGGGCTGTAACAAAAATTGTTTCTGAAAATCAGGTCTTCTTAAAACGGGGGCTGAACATAATGCAGCCTTATTGTCTTGAAAAGCCTCCTCACATTCTGGTGAAAATGTCACATTATTTGGTAATCGTTTCTTCATTAGTTCAGTGAGGGGGTAGCCAATTGGGCAACATAGAGAACACATCTCCAATAATATCCAGTCAGCCCTAAAAATGACCTGACATTTTTCTTTGTTTTAGGTATAGGACTGTTGACTACAGCTTTTGTCTTAGAAATCTCTGGCTTTACGTCTCCATTTCCTAAAACATAGTCCAAATATCTGGTTTCCTGCATGCCCAATGCACATTTGGTAGGATTAATTGTCAGACCTGCCTTTTTGATAGATTGGATAACTGCTTGTAGGTGTTCCAGTTGGCTTTTCCAGTCTGGACTGTACATCATACAGGTATGCAGCACAATAAACCAGTGTGAGGGGATACAATTACATCCACATATCGCTGGAATGTAGCTGGTACATCATGTAAACCTAACGGCATGGTGGTGAACTAATAGGTTCATAGGTGA
This sequence comes from Neoceratodus forsteri, assembly GCA_016271365.2. Taxonomy (NCBI): domain Eukaryota; kingdom Metazoa; phylum Chordata; order Ceratodontiformes; family Ceratodontidae; genus Neoceratodus; species Neoceratodus forsteri. The sequence goes on from CM028134.1 coordinate 561,731,343, forward strand.
ATTTCAAGTTCTGTAGACAATTTATCCTTTGAACTTGTCACCTAATTACTCTATCAATGGTACATAATTTTTTTGTTTCCCATATATTTATCTAATCTATATTTGAAACTTCCAATAGTTTCAATTTCAATCAAATATCTAGGTAATTTATTCTAACCTTTTATTACTCTTTGGGTAAAAAAAAAGTCCAGACTTTTTTGTTTTATTTGCATTACCTTTTAATCTACAGTTATGTGATCTAGTTTTTTTATTTTGTTCTTCACATTTTTTGAGTCCTATGCTTTCCATTAGCATTTGATCTTTGGTGGCTCTAAATACCAGTCATACATCCCCTCTTAGTTGCCTATAATCAGTTGAGTATAGTTCCAAGTTCTGCAGCCTGTTACTGTATGGTACATTAAACTGACCTCTGATATTTTTTGTTATCCTTCTTTGTACTCCTTCTTTCAATTTTCAACCTCTTACAGTAGTAGCGGCAGAGAACTGGCAGCAATATTTTAAATGTGGTCTTACCAGGCTGGGATAAAGTGGAAGAATTACCTTTTTATTTCTACTTTTGATATTTGACAATATACAGCCCAAAATGTTCTGACACTTTTTAACCGTATTATTTGTATGAACATCCATTGATAATGTATCCGTTATGATAATGCCTAAATCCTTTTCCTCAGATGTTGTTTCTAATACTTGATTATTTAATTTATATACAAAGTTTGGATTCTTGATACCACAGTGCATTACTTTGCATTTAGATATATTAAACATCATTTTGTTTTTTATAGTTCAATCAAAGAGTTTGTCTAGATTATCTTGGAGTTTTTGACTATCTGTAAGATTCTGTACTAGACCCCAAGTTTGCAGTCATCTGCACACTTGCTTAGCCAAGCCTGTGGATCCCAAGACCGACCCCTGGGGAACCCCGCTTGTCACCTCCCCCCATTCTGACTGATATCCCTTAACTATCACTCTTTGCTTCCTATCCTTCAACCATGATATAACCCATTTCCTTATATTAGTCTCAAGATTAATCTGATATAACTTTTATTAGCATCTTATGTGATACCTTGCCAAAGACCTTGGCAAAATCCAGGTATATCACATCAACTGGTACTAAATTTTCCAAGGCCTCACTCACAGGTTCAAAGAATGTTATCAAATTAGTGAGGCATGACCTTCCACTGGTGAATCCATGTTGTGAGATATCAACTATCTGCTCCTTTTTCAAATGGTCAAGTAGCCTATGTTGAATAACTCAAGAACTTTACCTATGAATGAAGTCAGACTTATTGGTCTATAGTTCTTGACCTCTGATCTAGTCCCAGATTTATGCACTGAAGTTATATATGCAAGCCCCCATTCGGGTAATATAGTCTCATGTTTTAATGATATATTAAAAAGATATGTGATAGAATCCAACAGGGGTGGCAAATTCAGTTTTGTCCCTAGATTCTTTAGCTAGATGGATTTTCCAGTAACTCTTGGTGAGATCGAGGGTACTGATGTACTTTGCACTTCCCAATCTGTCCACCAACTCATCTATTCTGGGCACAGGATAACTATCAAATTCTGACAGTTGATTAAGTCCCCTAAAATCAAAGCAGATTCTTACACCCCCTCCTTTTATATTTACAATCACCATTGGTGATGACCAAGAACTTTTTGACTCTTCTATATTACTCAATTCTTTCATTTTTGTAGTTCCTTAACCTTGTTTGCTCTTAATCGCTCTGGAAATCTGTATGTCTTTTGTCTGATAGGCAAGCATTACTTGTCACTATTACAAGCTCGATATGTTTAGCTCTGCCTGGCACTGTGGTAAAAGTACTGTTGCAGTAAATGTCTAGCAAGTTATGAATTTCTGTAGTTTGGAGGTTAAGGAAACATTTACCTTTACAGCATCAGCAGTTACAGCTTGTTCCAGTCTGTCATAAGCTATATCGATATCTTCTTGATCAGTTTCTGGTAAAACTAGCAAAGCAGCCTTTCGTGTTTTTTCAACCCATTTCTTTAGGAGGTTAGCATGGTACATCTTAGCAGGATATTTCCTATCAGGGGTCTCAGTTTCATACTTAACTGTCCCAGTTCATCTAAGCACTTTGTAAGGCCCTTGCCACTTCATTAACAGTTTATTTTCTGTAGTGGTCAATAGTAGCAAGACCTTTTCACTTGGCTCAAAAACTTTCTTTTACTCCATGGTCATAATATGTCTTCTGCTGGTTTTGGCCACTTTCTGATTACTATGGGCAGTTTCAACATATTTTGTCAGCTTCTTTCTCAGGATGCACATATAATATGTAATAGCATTTTTCTGAGTGAGATTATCTTCCCATGTTTCTTTTATTACATCTAGTGACCCTCTAGGTTGTCTACCATACAGGATTTCAAATGGTGAAAAACCTGTTGAGGCTTGTGGCACTTCTCTGTAAGCAAAAAGCAAAATCTATGATTCTGTTAGAGGGGCATAGTCTAAGATTAGAGGGAGGAAGATTTAGGGGCAATGTGAGGGAGCATTACTTATTGGAGAGGGTGGAGGAGGCCTGGAATAAACTACTGTAGGAAGTGGTGGGGGCAGAAACAGGCAAGGGATTCAAGAGGGCATGGGAAAGACATAAGGGTGTGGCTAGTGGGGGGGAGGTCCAGAGACATAGGTAATGAGTAAGGGGGTGCAAGCAGAGAAGAGGGGAGCGAGTTCCAGAGGTGTGGGGCAGTGAACTGGAAGGAGCGTTTTCCTTGGTTGGTCCGGATGCGGGGTATATTCAGGAGCAGACTGGAAGTAGACCGAAGGTTATGGAGGGAGACTTTAGGGGTGAGCAGGTCACTAAGGTGAGGTGGGCGGTGAATGGAGAGGAGTTTGTAGGTAAGGCAGGCAGGGGGAAAAGGATAATTTATGCCTGAGTGTTGGCCAGTGAAATTCCTCGAGTGCCTCACAGTGATGCCTCCTAGGGGAGGAGTGGGTTGCTAAGCGAGCAATGCGGTAGTAGAGGGTGGAGAGCTTGTTTAGCTCGGTCTCTCTAAGGGACTGAAGTAGTGGGGAGCCGTAAAGCAATGAGGGGAGGAGGTTGCAGTTGGCAATGGCTCGACATGCTTCTCCAGAAAGGGAGTTTCCGAGGTGGTATAGTAGGCCCAGCCTCAGGTGGATGGATTTTGTTAAGACATCTAAGTGCAGTTTGAAGGTTAGCTCTTGGTCAAGGGTAACCCCAAGATACCTAAACTGGTTAGTGACCTCGACACACTTTCCTTGGGCTGACGATATCTGGAGAAAACCACTTCAGTCATAGCCCAGTCGCCAGGTCCCGAAAAGGACTGCTTTTGTTTTCTCCTCATTTAGTTTTAGGTGGTTGGCAGTGAACCAAGTTTCAAGTTTTGCAAGGCAAGCTTGAAGTTTGGTTGCAATGACTAAGGGTTGGGGGTCACTGAGGTATATTACAGTGTCATCCGCATAGAGTATTAGGTTGCAGGGTGCACAAACCTCTTCAATGTCGTTCACAAATAGTGAGAATAGTAGGGGGCCCAGGATGGAGCCCTGGGGCACCCCAGAGGTCACAGGCTTTGGGTTTGATTAGACACCCTGCCAGCGGACTGTTTGCACTCGGTTTGTCAGGTAGCTTGTGGTCCAGGAGAGTGAGAGATGATCCATGCCAAGCCGTTGTAGCTTAGCAAGGAGCAGTTTATGATTGACCAAGTCAAAGGCCTTAGAGAGGTCAATGAATAGTGCACCCATTGGGGTGCCTTGGTCCATGGCGTTGAGTATGTCTGATAGGCAGATATAATAGCTGAGTGTGAGTGAGTTAACTAGTAACATCTGATCTGGCACCACCGTCAGCTTAATATCCATCTAGTAATGCTGAAATGAATGACCTGCAACTGCTGCCTTAAACATAATTTTGGAAGTCTGGAACAAACCGAACAATAAGCATATAGCTGATGTAGGGCTGGCCATGCAGACTGGAATGGCTCAGCTGAAAGGGGGGGTCTAACTACTGTAGTAAAATATTGTGTCAGTGTGTGCATTAAACTTTTTGCAGAATTACATTTTAAATACTAGAAAGATGTCCTGCCACTGGATCTTGGAATTCAAACGTTGGTGGGTACTGTGTGTGCATTTTAGATTTCTGCAGAATAACTTTTCACTAAAATTAGTAAAAAGTAATTCTGCAAAAAGCTGAAATGCACACACAATACTGATCAATGTCCGAGTCCGGAGTCCCAGTGGCAGGATATCTGTCCAGTATTTAAAATAACACAATGAATCAAGGATTCATTCCTCCTTCCCTTAGTTGTAAACAAGACTAACAACAACACCACCTGGTTGGTGATGGGGGGGCAACAACACCGGACTCCTCCCCACCTGGTGAAAATATAGAAGGAATGGGGTATGGAGTCTTGTCATGCCGACTACAAAAAAAATAGAAAATATAATAAATTTCTTAAAAATAAATCCACTGCTAATTGGGAATCCTATAAAAAATCTCAAAAAAAAAAATGCAAAAACAGCATTAGGAAAGCCAAGTCGAGATGAGAATATAATCTTGCTTGCACTGCAAACAAAACAAATAGCAAAAAGTTTTACTCATATATTAACTTGTTAAAAAAACATCTTGTCAAGTTGGCCTCCTTAGTATGAATAACAGCCCAATATCTGACCCTAAAAATCAAAGCCGATATATTTAACAAGGAATTCTGCAATATCTTTACACCTGTTAATCAAAATGCAACTCCTCCTCCTATCCAGCTGAAGGATCCCTTGATCACATTTACTGTTGATACAGTTAGGGAAAAATTACTAACACTATGGGGAAAATATTGCCCAGGTCCAGATAATTTAGCCGGTCACCTCCTATTTCTGTTTGCTGATTATCTCACCTTCCCCTTAAAGTATCTTTTTGAATGTTTCTTGGCAAATAATTTTGTACCCAGTGACTGGAGGGAAGCAAAGGTGGTCCCTATTCATAAGAAGGGCTCCAAATGTAATTGGGAAAGTTATAGGCCCATTAGCCTGACCTCCTCTGTCTGTAAAATCCAAGAGGGTCTTCTTAAGGACATTATTTCCCCAATAATCGATAACAGCGATGATGATCAACACAGCTTTAAAAAAGGTAGAAACTGCTTAACAAATCTGCACTGCTTCTATGAACGCATAAGCTCACTTCTAGATAATCGGTCATCTTGCGACATAATTTTCATCGACTTCAGTAAGGCATTTGATGTTATGCCTCATTGGGCCCTTATCACCAAACTACATAATTTAAATACTTACATTAAATACTTTACATTTAAATACTTTACATTTAAATACTTTACATTTAAATACTTTACATTTAAATACTTTACATTTAAATACTTACATTATTAATTGGATTGTCAAATGGTTACATGATAGAACCCAAAGAGTCACTATAAATGGGATCTTATCTGAAAAGGGCATTGTTCTGAGCAGGGTTCCCCTGTATTCTGTCCTGGATGGGGTTCCCCAGTGTTCTATCCTGGGCCCCTGCCTTTTCCAAGCATTCATTTCCAAACAAAGAAATGTACTTCTTTAAATATTAAATATGCATATGATCTAAAAATTGGAGGTTTATCTAATAATGCTTCTCAGTCTGCTATTATTCAGCATGATTTAGATAACATTCTTGATTAGGTAAACACCTGGGGAATGAAACTAAACATATCCAAATGCAAGGTGATGCATCTAGGTCCAAGGAACTTACGTTTCCCCTATATGTTAGCAGGCTCTCCACTTTGCACCTCTTCAGATGAGAAGGACCTAGGTATACTTACTTCACATGAGTTTTCTCAAGATAAACATATTCAAGGTGTAATCAGTAATGCAAATCACGTTGTGTGGTCTATTGTCCGAAATATCAAATCTAGGGATCCTCAGGTACTAGCCCCTCTTTTTAGAGCATATGTCAGGCCCAATCTTGAGTATGCTTCCCAGTTATGGTGCCCGTATAAAAAAATCTGACTGCCACTCACTGGAAAAAGTACAACGGTAATTTACAAAACATACTTCTGGTCTTAAGTCAATATCTTTTGAAAATAGGTTGACAACCTTAAATCTCATGTCATTATCTACTCGTCACTTTAGAGGTGACCTTGTGTTTCTTTTTGATATTCTCCAAGACCCTTACTTAATGACTGAACTGGACCTCGAGTTTAAAACCTATATCCATGATATTAGAGGCCATCCTTTACAGCTGGTACAGAAACCATTTAAACACATCAGTAGAAAATACTTCTTTACCTCCGTGCTACTGGTCCCCTGGAATAAACTCCCCCTGGACTTAGTTGTTAGTGAAACTAAAGATATTCAAATATCAATTGGATAAATTAATTAATTCTGGGTATAGTTTATCCTATTACCCGCTGGCTTAGTATAGGAGCTATATGGGCCTCGGCCTCCTTGCTCCTTTCTGCACCTCAGTATGAACTAGGGCACAATAATGTCACATGCGTGCTCGCTCCACCCTGCTTTCTACTCACATCTCTGCAATGCAGTCCTCACATATAGTTTCTCACCGAGGTCCGCTCTGTATGCTTGGGGGGACAGACTATTTGCATCATGTGCTGCTAGTTCAGACAAATCCTGCGAGTCACATGGTTCCATGGCTCAGTGGGCTAACATATCTGAAATCATCAACTCATCCTCCTCAGCCATGTCAATCGAGGACAGTCTCCTCCAGAAGTGGTTCCCATTGCTGTCCAGCATGCAGGAGAGAACAGCGATTGGGTAGGACTGTTGGTGGCAAGATTATTAGTGTTTATAAAATTGGCAAAGGATTTCAAGCAATCTGATTGATTGTTAGCCATGCATTAGACATGTCTAATGCTCAGCTAAAACTAGAACCTCCATTTAGAATACACAGACCCATTTTATAAGTGCAATAAGCCACTCCAGGGATGTGCACTAGACAGTTCTAATGCACGGCTAGGGGACTGGACGCACTCAGCCTATGGCCTCGTGCCTCACTACTTCTCCCTAGCTGTGCATTAGAACTGTCTAATGCACACCCCGTTGTGTCTTATTGCTTACATATAGTGTATCAGACAGTCGTCTATTGAGGTAGTGGTGTGCTTGGTTGTGGATTGATCGTATCTGTTTGCCACACACTTTTGATCACATACTAGTACAAAAAAAAAAAACAGTGCATTTTCTTTACACTTTCCTCTGTAAGTCACAATACTGCTGTAGTAGCAGTGAGTGCTGCTGCCTGTCTGCAGTAGCAGGGTAGTTTTTTCCACCTCTGTCTCAGAGTGAGGTCATTAATTCATCAGCTACAGGTCAGAACAAGGGTCCAACTTCTGCCGCCTTCCCAACAGATCCACTGGGATAATGGTGCTTCTCTGTTTTCCTTTGGGGTCCTGTAACCTTTCCAACAAATCTACCGGGAAAATGGTGTCTCTCGGTCTGTTGACCTCTGGGGTCCAGAAATCAAACCTTTCCACATGTAAGAAATACAAATGATAACCAGACTTTTCAAACACTACTTTCACCATTAAAATGCAGGAAAATCCATCATTTAAAGGCAAGCATTTCAGACTTTTACAGGCAATGTATGCCCCTGGACCCCTGTAGCTTGGTTAAGGTTTTAACTATGGGAAATTAACCCCTCCCCCCAGTTTTATGCCTCTGCTGATGCCCCAGCATTTAATTATGTTACATTATATGCAACTTACATGTGGCATTTGCGTACATTACATAAAGATGCAGTGGTACAGTATCAGGGTTTATGCTCCGGTGCTACAGTTGACCATTCTCTCAACACAATTTACCTGCAGCAGTCTGATACTGCAAACAGAAAGTATAAAGAGCATCTTGCTACTATAGTTAAAAGCTTAAACATATTACATTTATAACAGTCTAACTTACTTGTTTTCTATTTTTTTTTCACACTTTCTTCTGTTGTTCTGGTCTACTAAGCATTTCAGGCTATATATCGAGGGAGTGCTCCCAACCCCTGCGTATGAGACTCTCTTATTCTGTGAAGAGTGTCTCATGTGCATATGCCCTGGAAATGGGCACATTCCCTGACTTTTTTTTTTTTTAAATAACACTGGGCGCACCCTCGATCTGTAATATTTTAATAACTACCCCATCACCACTCATTGTGGGATGAGTGGTTTCACTATCATTCTGTTCCAGCCAGAACAGTTCAGCTGCACTGCTCTCACCAGAACAGAATGCACATGAAACCACTCTTATCCCACAAGTGGTGACCAGGGATGTACTAATGTATATAATGTAGCATATTTTTCACTGAGACTTTCAAAAAACATCCGTTTCCAACTAACCTCATGATCACTGTTGGTGACATCACAGTCTGTTGTCATATAGGGCAGTATGTTGTCATAAACAAAAGCACAATGTGGTCAATTTGCAAACAAGTAAATGCCTTTTTATGGGCTTTTTGGTTAGATAACTAAAAAAATGCATTTACCTTTTTCTTTTATGTACAGTTTTTACTGCCTTTGTCCACCCTGAGTGATCCCTTCCAACCTGTCCTTTGACCCGGTCACACAGCTTTTCCAGAAATGTGGAGGTGCCTAGTCACTGGTGCAGGGTGTGTGAGGGATTGGGACATCATCATCCTGCAGTCAGGAACTTTTTCCATCATTTTTCTATCCCAGGCCCACGATGTGGGCAATGGGCATGATGCGCAAACCTCCTGTCCACAGAGATGCCCCTGGCACCCTGTATGTGACTTCCTCCAGGTGTCAGAAGAGCAGGGAGACACAGTCACCCCCCCTCCTGAGGAAAAAGGCTGTCCAAAGCATGCCCAATCCTCCCTTTCCTGGCCAGCCCCCAAGAGACCTTGATCCATTCCCGAACTTGTGTCGCCGACACGGCAGAAGGTGAGACAACTAGTGCCTCAGCCCTCCATGTCACCAGGCTGGCTAAAAATGTATTCAGAAGTAAAATGTAATAGCTGAAACATCACAGTACATGCTGAAGTTCAGAGTTGCTCTTTAAGGCCAGTGATCAGAATAACAAACTGGGGTGCTAGAACAGAGACCACTTGAGAAAATACACAGTACTGGAGACGCACATCTATTTCAAATGGTAGCGAGATAGCTGTCTTAGAAGATAACAGATTTAGAGCCCTCACTGGCAGGTGGTGAATGGTAAGACAATTCTGATGTGCTGACTGGCTGTGTACTGGTATAGGTCAGCAACAACAGAGCCCACATACAAGCACTTTCTATATTACACACAGCTGATTTTACAGTAAGCAGTCTTGTGCTGTGCACCAAACATCATCATAACCAACACCCTTGTACTTTAACAAATCATTTGCCATGTGGGTCATCATCATTGATGGTATCACACCACCTGTGCCTTCCATTTTCAACCCCCCCTCCCACAACTACCACAACAGCTGTGTCATAGCAGTTAGCTTAACTCCTGCATACTGGTGTACACAATCATTAAATACCTTTTGTTCTTGCTGATTTGTGGTCTCCTCTAACTGATGAGGGCCTTTACTACTCCTAAGACATATACTGTAGAATGACTAACATGAAATTGTGAAAAGCAGACTGATTTAGATACCAATTGGCTACAGCAGCCTCATGGATGAGAGTGAATTCTAGCTTGAGTGCTCCAAAGATGTCACAGTAGCAGAAATCAAAAGGTGTCTGAATCAGCTTGTTCTTTTCAACCTGATGTTATTTATTTTATATTATATGTGGTTAACAGGCTTTTTAACCCTTGTGATCCTTAAGTAGCCACTTGGGCTCAAAACAACAGCCGCTGTGCAAATCTACTCAATGCAGCACCTCCTGCTTCCCTCAGGGAGCACATCAAGACCTCAACTCAGGCTTACACAGGTTTTTATAATTTAAAGCAGCAGTGCAATGGAAAACGTTATTCCAAAATAACTAATTTTCTGCTATGGTTATGAAAATATTGGCAGAATTGTTGATTTGGGTTTTTTGTATGCTTCCTATGCGGTGTACTGTGCATTTGCATTTTTGTCTGGATTCCTAACCTCCTCAGGCCCTCAGTATTATTTCTGTCCAAAAATGAGATGGACATCTTTTTTCTTGAGAAATAATTACTTTAAAACTTTCATAAAATTCTTAAATGATAATTAAAACTGAAAATTTTGCCACCAAAATAAATTGGAAGACATCTGGCATCGACTAGGAAGAAAAAAAGGTGGGGTCAAATTTTAGCCCATTTTCATTGCACTGCCGCTTTATGCACAGTTAGGCTTTTCCACCATGCCATGGGGGGGTACTTTCATTTTGTGATTTCGGACACTCACTCCCATTCCCTCTGCCCCCCGCACAAGTCATCGACTGCTGGCATTGGTGGGAAGTAATGATGCAGTAAATGTCTTAAAAATCCAGCACACTGCTGCTTTCTCTCTCACCTCCCCTCCTCCCCCTTCAAAGAGCTACGAGGGAGGAGGTGGACATAGGGAAGCGGCAAACGTCTGACAAGGAAAACTTCCTCGACTATTTGCCAGGGATGTTGAAAATAATTTTTTATCTTTTTTTATTTTACTGTGTTCTTCATTGTAACATTCACTGTTCTCACTGTCACAGATGCATGTGCTGGAAGTTCCAGGTTGTTCATCACATTCCGTAAAAGTTGTTCTTCACAATTCCATGTGAAAAACAACTTTCAGAAACCACCAGCAAAACTTGCTAACCATGTATCATATCTAAATCTCCCACTCTGCAGACAGGTCATTTGCCCAGTGGTCACACTGTTACAAGGCTCAGTGGATTACATTAAGCCACTGCGACCAGTGGAAAACCACAAACATTATAGGTTTCTCTACTTTACACAAACAAAATCCTCCACCTCCCTACCTTGATACAGGATAAGGAGAATTATGAAACAGAGGATAACATGTCCCCGTTTTCTGGTTTATACTTTAGTTTAGCACAAAGACTATCCCCTGACAGATATTGACTGTCCTGACGGAAAATTAAGTGCCAGCTGTTAGCATTTACTCAACTTCAATGAATGATGTCAGAGGTAGGATCAGATTCCACTGGTATTATGTGGCTGTTTTGGGTAAAGAAACTGCACAGACTACAATATAGGAAATGAAGCACTGAGGTAAGTGCCATTGAAGGCTCAGCAACTTGCCCAAAGTATACAAACAGGAGAAGGACTTCTGGAGACTGGCAGAGGGACTATTCTATGGTTCCAATGAACCCCTTTGACATCCTAAGCTTACTGGGAGTGGTGCTTATTTCAGTAATTAACGCATAACTTCTTTCTTTACATACAGAAAAAGCAGAACAAGAACAAAGAACAACCTATATCACAATACAGCACCTATCATTAAAACCATTGAAGAGGAATAACATAACAACTTAAAATTTTGCATACTACCTCAGTAGGAAGAACAGTAACATTTTCAAAGATACTCCCAGTGCCCAAGGCAAGCACGTCAAGAAAGCTGAGAATAGAGGAATTTAATGGATGGCTAAGAACCTGGTGTCATGCTAAAGGGTATGGGCTGGTGGGAGGATGTGGGGAGGGACCTGGGAGGACAGTAGTCTCTATGCCAAAGGCAGACTACACTTGAGCGAGGTCAGGAGAAAGTGTTGAAACAGAAGATAGCAGAGTACATAGAGGAAGTTGGGAATTTAAACTGGGAGCGGGGTTGGGGTGGCAAATAGACAAGAGACATGCAGAGACCATAGGTTGGGAAGCCACATGAGCTTACCCCCCATAACAGTGACAAAAGACAAAGGGCAAGTACTATTGGTGATGCTAGTAAAGGAGGCAGGTTGGGAAGGGAGGGGTGGAAGGTGGGAGCCTTGGAAGGAAAACTGTAGACCTACAGGTGCTCATGGCAGAGGGAAAGGTGGACATTGCAGCCATCACAGAAACATGGGCCACCCAATACAATGACTGGGACCTGTTTGTACCAGGGTACAGGTTATTTTGTAGGGATAGGGTGATTAGGAAAGGAGGGGGGGTGGCACTATATGTGAGGGAAGGACTGAAGTGTGTAAGGGAGGAAGAGGAGGAGGGTAGCACGGTGTCACTTTGGATGCAATTCCAGGATTCCAAGAATAGGACTCTCAGAATGGGAGTGGTATACAGGCCACCCTCTCAGACAGAGGAGTTAGACAGGGAACTAGTAGCAAAGATCATAAGGCCCTGTGTGAGGGGTAGTGTGGTGATTTAAGGGGGACTTCAACTTGCCAGGAGTGGACTGGAGTACCCCAACAACCAGCAGTAGAAGGGAGTAGGTACTGCTGGATGTCTTTCAGGACAGCTTCCTGATGCAAATGATCAGTGAACCAACTAGGTTAGGGAATACCCTTGACCCTGTGTTGGCAAATGGGGAGTTTGTGAGGAAACTTAGGATGGAAGAACCACTGTCAGGGAGTGACCACCTCTCAGTACGGCTAACATTGGATATTGGCAAGGAAGGAGTGGAATCTGGCACAACGGTACTGGACTTCAGGAAGGCCAACTTTGGGAGGATGGGGGAAGTGGTAAAAGGGTACCTGGCCAAAATTCAATCTAGCATGGACACTAACCAGAGGTAGGAGCTCATAAAGCTGGGGATAGTGGAGGCAACCAGAACCTGCAGCAAGGTCCAGAGCAAGAAGGCTAGGGCTAAGAAACTGAGCTGGGTGAGCAAGAAGGTCATGGAAAAGGTAAGGAGGAAAAGAGCTGTCTTTAGGAGGTACAAGAAAAACAGGGAGGGGAGGACAGGGAGGAGTATCTGAAGGAATCTAAGGAGGTGACACAGGTAGTAAGGGGAACCAAGGTGTCTATGGAGCTCCGTTTGGCACAAGGCATTAAGAAGGGTGAGAAGGACTTCTTTAGGTACATCAGGGAGAAAAGGAACTATAAGGACCCCATAGTAAGGATTAGGAAGGAGGAGGGTTGGGTGGAAGCAGTGGACGATAAGGCAGAAGCGCTAAATAATTACTTCTGCTCAGTTTTTTTACTAAGGAGAAGAGGGGGATGATACTCAAGGGGGAGAAACAGGGTGGGAGGGGTGAGAGTTGGGGAAATCATGGAGGGCAGAGTTCTGGAAGGTTTGAGGGCACTGAGGGTGGACAAGGCGCTAGGCCCAGATGGCATCCACCCCAGGATACTGAAGCAGCTGGCAGAGGTCCTTGTGGGACCTTTGGAAGACCTATTTAATGCCTCACTACACTCTGGGTGTGTACCTCAGGACTGGATGGCTCATGTAGTGCCCCTCCACAAGAGTGGTCCCAAGAATGAACTGGGTAACTACATCATGGGTAAGCTGCTGGAGACTATCCTGAAGGAGAGTCTTGTGGCACTCCTGAAGGCCAACAGACTACAGGACAGCAGACAGTATGGCTTCATATGTGGCAGATCCTGCCAAACCAACCTGGTGGAGTTCTATGATTGGGTAACTAGACAACTGGACAGGAGCCATGCAGTGGATGTCCTGTATCTGGACTTCAGTAAGGCATTCAACTCGGTGCCACATGGGAGGCTGGGAAGTAAGTTAGAAGGCACAGGGGCAGGTGCAAAGCTGGTGAGATGGGTAGAAAACTGGCTTCAGGAAGGCAACAGAAGGTGGTGGTTGTAGGCAAGGCTCTCTCATCCCCAAGGGTAGTGACAAGTGGTGTTCCACAGGGATCAGTGTTGGGACTAGTGTTGTTTGGGATATTCATTGCAGACATATCATTGGACATAAAGAGCAAGATCAGTCTATTTGCTAATGACACCAAGATGGGAACAGTGGTGGATGACCTAGGGGGAGATAGCAGGGGTTGCAGGATGATCTGGAAAAGCTGGAAACCTGGTCAGACACCTGGCAACTGGGGTTTAATGCCAAAAAGTGTAAGGTGCTACATTTTAGGGTGAAGAACCCAAGGAGGAGTTACCAGCTGGGGGGAGTGCAGCTAGCCAAGACAGAGGAGGACAAGGATCTGGGGGTACTCATTACATGGTCAATAAACAACTCTGCACAATGCAGAGGCTGCAAAGGCCAACAAAAGGCTGGGTTGCATTGCAAGGGGTAGCTCCTTGAGGAGGTGGGAGGTGATTCTGCCACTGTATAGGTCATTAGTTAGACTGCATCTGGAGTACTGTGAGCAGTACTGGCACCCGTATCTGAAGAGGAACATTATGATACTGGAGGGGGTGCAGTGCAGGGTGACAATGATGATCAAGGGGCTGTGGGACTTGCCATATGAGATGAGGCTCAGGGAGCTGAACATGAACTCGCTAGAGGAGAGGAGTAACGGGGGGACAAGACTGAAACCTTTAAGTACATGAAAGGAATAAACAAGACAGGTACAGAGGGGCTGTTCAATGTAAGGGAGGGGAGGGACACCCGGGGCCATGATATGAGACTGGGGAGAGAAAGGTTCAGGAGGGAGATGAAGAGACACTTGTTTACAGAGAGGGTGGTAGCTGGCAGAAGTGGTATACAGTAGAACAGTGGACTGCTTCAAAAGGGCTTGGACAGGGCAAGGGGGGTCAATGGAGGGAAGGGTTGGGGAAGAGTCAATGGAGGAAGGGTGGGAGGGAGGGGCAGCTGCAAAATAAGGGGTGCTAGCTGCACATTTGAGCAGACTTGATAGACCTCTAGGCCTTTATCTGCTAGAAAAATGTTGTATGTTCATAGTACCTTGGTTTATGTAATATTTAAAGCAGCAGTGCAATGAAATTTGTCAAAAAATGTGAACCTACCTTTTATCACTATCAAAGATTCAAAGCATAAGAGTTACCTGGGGTGGAGCTACGGGAGCGAGCACATCCTAGGGCTCCCCAAAGAAAGGTGGCTAGTGGGGAGAGTAAGGTGGCATAAGAGAACAAATATTAAAAACAATAAAAAAATAGAAAGATTCCAGGCATCTTACAGTTTTATTTGGTGGTAACAGTTTCTAGTTCCACCAACATTTTTATATTTTATAGAGTTTAATACATTTTTTTATCAAGAAAAAAAGATGGCTACAACATTTGGCTTAGAAATAGCATTTTAAACCTATCAAGTCTTATGATCGGGAAAATGTAAAACCCACATGAGGCACCTAGAAAAGTGGATTTGACAGGCATAGGAACATAGAAAGTTATGAGTCAGATAGCCATAGGCCTTGATGACTCAACTTGAATCACACCTCAGGCGACATCCTAGTATTCCCCATAAATCAGTTCAGAGCTGTCTTGAAGGAGTTTAAGGAATTACATTCTACTACTTAAGCTGGCAGTGTATTCCATATATTAACCACTCTTTGATTAAGCCATTTGCAGCATTTCTCTTATGTTGGTATCTGTGAAATCTATTAGGTCTTTCACCAACTTTACATTCCAAAACTACACATTCAAAGAGATCATCATAATGTATGGCTTTAAACACAAGGCAGAGATCACCATGAAGCCTTCTGTACTCCAAGGAGTACATATCTAATTCCCTTAATCTAGTATCATAGGATTTTGAGGACATATTCTTTATATACCTTATTGCTTTCCTTTGCACATTTTCAAGGATTGCTATACTGCCCTTGATATAGTAGGACCAAAAAACTACACAATACTCAAGGTTCGATCTAACCAATGCCTTGTACAGAAGAACAACAACCTGTCTATCCCTACTCCTGATATTTCTATATATGCATCCCAACATTCTCATGCTATTTCATGCTGCTTCCCTGCATTGATCTTCTGGAGTTAGTTTGTCATTTATTATTACTCCAAGATCTTTTTTCCAGTATGTTTCCTGTAATATTTTACCTTTCAGCACATATTTGGTCCTCATATTTTTGTTTGCCCAAGTGTAGCATCTTACACTTGTCAAAGTTGATTATTAGTTCATTTTCTCTCGCCCATTTTCTAAGTTACATATTTCATCCTGAAAATCACTGACACCTGTTATGTTATTCACAACTGCTCCCAACTTCACATCATCTGTAAACTTACAAATCCATGCACTACATTTAGGCTGCACTGTAGTTCTATAAACTTTGAATAATGTTGGCCCCAGCACAGAGCCCTGCGAGACACCACTCATCACAGTCTCTCGTTCAAATTGATGACCCAATATTGACATACTTTATTGTCTGTTGTCCAACCATGATCACACCCAGTTGATATTAAATAAATAGGTGTCAAACAGATGTCTTTGAGATACAAACATCACATTCTGGCTTTGGATAAACAGAAGCTACAGTTCACAGTACAAGAGGCCTCTGCACGCTGCTAGTTTCCATTCAGGTACTGGAGACAAATGTTAATTCAATAATTTTCTCAATTAGTTAATTATGTGGCACTACATCAAATGCTTTTGAAAAGTCCAAATATAAGACATCAACAGGTAATCCCTCATCAAGCGCTCTGCTGATGTGCTTGAAAAAAGCAAACAAATTCGTCATGCATGATCCATTGGTTATAAATCCATGCCAACTTATGTTGACCATTCCCACTTCTGTAACATGTTTTTCAATTTTGTCCTTTACAAATTCTTCCATAATTTTGCCAATAACAGAAGTAAGGCTATTTTTTTTTATAAATTGGTATTACATTAGCAAGTTCCAAACCAGAAAGACCCTACCTTCCATGAGGGAATCAGTAAAAATATCAGCCAATGACCCTGCAAGTTCATTGTCCAGTTCCTTAAGGATTCTGGGATGTATTTTATCTGGTCCCTGTAACTTATCCTGGTTCAGTTTAATTAACTTATCCCTCGCTTCTTTTTCCTTGATGGTTATTTTTTTATTTCAGTAATGGGAATACTCAGACTGGCAGTATTCTTTTTCCCCAAAGATACTCATAAAATGTTTATTAATAACAGCAGACATTATTTTTCCATCAGAAATTAATTTACCAACTTTAATCAGACTGATTTGTTTGTGACTTCTTCTATTCTTGTTTAAGTATCCAAAAAAGCCTTTTTATTATCTTTAGCATTATTAGCCAGCTTTAATTCAAATTCCCTTTTGTATTTTTTAATATAGTGTTTATGTTGTTTGGTCCTTGTCTTATATGTTCTCCAAGTAATGGTTGAGGGGAAACTCAAACTTTTTGTAAGCTCTTTTCTTTGTTCTAATCATGGCTCCTAAGGTCTTGTTATACCATACTGGGATTTTTACCTCTACAGTTATATTTAGTTCTCTCTGGTACATAATGCTGAATACAATACTGCAGCTTATAATGAAGCTTTTCCCATTTTTGTTCCATGTCCAAACCCTTAAATTCATTTTTCTATTCCCAGCCTCCAAAACATCCCTTAATATCTCTACAATTGGCCTTGGTGTAGACCCTGATCTTAGATATACCATTGGTACCTTTGCAGATACCCCTTATTATAAATTGTACCATATTATGATCACTGTTAGATAAGGGTTCTCCTCAACTTACAATTTAAAATCTCATCTGTTGTATTACTGAACAGTAAGTTCAATATATTGTTCTCTTTTGTATTTTGTTGAACCATCTGTCACATGTTTAGTAACACCACTGTCAATCAATCAATCAAAATCTTTATTTATCCAGGTGGGCACCATTGAGCAAGGCTCATTTGCAAGGTGGACCTGGTCATGAATACATCAAAGTACAGTACAGAAGCAGGTATACAAAAAGCAATAATATACAAGGAAGAAAAAGTATGTGTAACCCCTGACCCCTGCCTTTTTGCAAAATGACAGGTGGCATGCTGTTGAAGCTGACAGCAGTACCCGGTGGGGACTGGGTTCAGGGAGGATAAGGTTACTAGGCACAGGGGGCCTAGGTTTGGCTACTCTGCACAGGGGCACCCAAGTAAATCCAAATACAGGAAGCAATAACTGTAATGTCCAGAACCAGGAATGGGATTCTACAGTGTGGCTTTTGTTCACGTCCAAACTGAACAAACAAAGCATAGATGGACCCCCAAGGGGCTACATTCCTGGTAATGCAGATTAGAGACAACAGAACACTTCTTCACATTTACAGCCCTCAGGCTCTAAACCCACCAGACACACAGCCTGGACTTGCACACAGCTTTGGGTACACAGCCCGACTTGTACACTACTTGGGTTTTCCCCACTGGCCCGGCTTCCCCGCCGGCCACTTGATCTGCAGTCCATTATGGGAATGAACCAGTTTTCCTGTTGGTGGCTCCCCAAACCACCTTAGAGCCTTTGACTCCTAGAGGGAATTTTCCTTCCAATCCCATGTCTGGGTACTTCCCTCATCACTGGCCAAGTGCACGAGGCAAAGTAGAAATCCACAGAGCAAATCTGTAGAGGTGGACCTGGTCACTAAAGATGGGGGGTCTCCCACCTCCAGCATCCACAATCCATACCCAGCCATTTCTCTGGAAACTAAACAACTCTTTTGAAAGCTTGGCAATGTAGATTACTGGATAGACGTATGTCACATCTCCTCTACATGTCTTGACTTCCCCTATGTGCTGGACTTGAACATACTTTTACTTTTGGCTAAGCCTATTACTCTAGGCCTCCCACTACTTCAGTAGTCCAATCCCCACTATCACACAAGTCCCAGGGTGAAACATGGGCTCTTTAGAAAGAGCAGAAACCCACCCTCCGGTTGCAGGTGCCCCACAGGTGAATCACAAAATCTTCTTGTTTTCCACACTCTTGGACAAAATAAGGCAGCTTCTCCACTAGCAGTAGCCAGGAGGTTGTCCCTGGAATATGCAGGATAAACTTTCCTGCCCCATCCCCTCAGGGAAGGGGCACTGAGATCCGATTCAGCAGTCTCCACCACTTTAAAATTGCTCACTGTGTCTCTCTTTAGGTGGAAACACATACCTTTTCCCTGAATGTAGTCCTATGTCAGGGCTGAGGCTCCAAGATCCTAACACAGAGCTGCTGTGCTCCTCTCTCTACAAGCTCCAAACTCCAACTGACCTACAGACTACTGTTCAAACCTCCCAACATTCTACTCCAACTCCCTGCTGCAGATTCCATTGTGGCTCATGCAGCTGCAACAGTTCTATGGTGATGTCATCCCTCAGTCTCAGCTGACACTGAGAACAGAGTAAGACAGTGTGAAATCCATTTAACTGGAGTTTCACAAACTGCCTTCCCTGCCTACCACTAGGTCTTACTGGGATTCTAGTAACCCCAGGTAACAAGGGGGTTACACTCACCCTTGACCAGGAAAATGACTGTCCGCAGTCATTGTTTACCTGGCTTTAGGCAATCCCATCCTATGTGCTACCTGCAGAGGGGGGTGATCAGGCCCCCTCCTACCACGTGTGAGCACAGGTAGGCAGCACTAAGGGCCTAGAGGCCTTTAGCTGACATATCAGCCTCTACACTACCCACTTACTATGGATGCCTAGTGGCTCTGGTAGAGCTGTCCAGAGCATAGCCCTAATAGATCAGCACTGCAGTCCCTAGGGACCTTCAGGACCACAGCCTGTCTATCCCCCCAGCCCTCTAGGGAAAATCCGTCTGCCTCCAACTTAACACCCAAAAACCAAAACAACCCGGAGACCTCCCTGACCTTGGGCAACCTGCAACCACACACCAAGAAACTAAAACCACATTATTACATCATTTTACTGCCTCCTCCCTACCCCCACAACCACACCTGTGGAAGGAAAGGGTTAATACAGTAACAACAACACCACCACCACAGTACTTTAAATTACTACACACTAAAGTACTAGTGAGGAACTCCGATGAGCCCCTCCTCCTCTTCTTGTCTTCTCTTCTATCTTCTCCAGGAACACCTGCAAGAAAAAGAAAGACAACACACACTCCTAATCTGCATACACAGTCTACCTAAACCCCTACCATCAAAACATTGAAGAATCCCAAAAATATTTTTTTTTTAGAAAAGGTAGAAAAACAGTATATACACTAGAAAGCAGTAGAAAACTGACATTATTTACAATACACATTTGGGGGGATGGAGTGCCCTAAAAGTCCCAACTAGTGACCACAGTGCCCGAAGGCTAGTCCATTAAAGAGTCTCTCCTGGGCCAGAGCCTGGTGAAGCCCAGTTCTATCGGGCCAAAGTCCCGAAGGGGAGAGTCTTTGAGGGCAGTTCACACAGTCTGGAGTCTGCTAGTGTAGGAAGTGTACTGCAATGTCAAAGATATAAAAGTTCGGACTTACCAGCCCCTTGTAGAACGAAAAATCTGAACCGACTTGCTCCTCAGCTGAAGACTCTCCCTGGCAGCATTTCTTCCGATACAGCTGGGAGGACATCTTCCAGGAACTACAGGAGGGCACATCTGGGAACTGCTGGGATGATGTCATCTCTGGAGATGGAACCTTGGAACAGGAACAAAAAGGAAAACAGCTGGTCTGACGTCATCCGATTACCAGGCGATGGCTCAGGATACAGTTGGGCTGGTGTCCTCTCTGGATCTAAAGTCATCTGGTGGGCCAGTCGATGGATTCTGGAAAGGCCAGTACACTGTAGAACTGATAAATGTGGGGCACCTGAGTCCTGGATGTCCATACTGGCGAATCAATAAAGGCACTTCACAGGCTGGTGTGGCAGTATTGACTACCACTGCTCGGCTTTCCATTTAGTAGGCATGGGCACATTTGCTGGGAGGTCCTTGCATTGAGGCCAACAGTACTGGGAGTCAGGAGCTTGAATTATTACCCCGTCTGGGTGTACATAATTCACACAGTGGGAGATTTCACATCCCTCTCCCTCCACTATTCACACTCTGTCCATAAACAGTGTCCTGCCTCTCTTCCACTGGGTATATTTCTCATGAAACAGTCTGTCCTTTACATGCTTGTTTGCCCCAGGATGCACACCTTTCATTGCTTCAGCCCAGATCCAGGATTTCCTGCTGTTCTCAATCTTCTCCCAGACTTTCCGAGGAAAGGTAGGAAAGGTCTTACCATAGATCTCATTCGCCTTCCTACGAACCAGTCTCTCCTCTTTACTAGCTTTGGTCAACCTGAGACCGCTGACCTGGCTTGGGGGCGGCCAGTCCTGGTTCTGCCAGCTACGCATCCTTAACGAGATTGAAAATGGATCCCTGACTTCTTCTTGCATAGCTAGGGCAGTGGCATCACCACTCTTTTTCATGCATTCTTCCGAGGCAAGAGCTTGAGGCTGTGTACCCGTTCCTTTTTCACAAGGCCACATAGGTGCCACCTCATCTTCTTCCTCACTAAGGATCTGAGCCTAGGAGTGAGCAGTCATCCTCACTCCTGAGACTATCAACTTATCACTAGGTGCGGAGGTCGACACCTCCCATTCAAAGGCCTTCCACATCTCATCTTCTCCCATGAGACTTGGGCTAGGCCCCCCCCCAGGAGTCTACTGATGCTTTATCCAAACTTTCCTTCTGGGATCCAGCATCCAAAACTTCAACTTCTGGTTCCGTCTCTAACTCTGCACCCTCTAGCTTTGTGCCACACTCCCACGAGGGGCCTTCTTCAACAGGCTCCACCTGGTGCTGTGTGCTGCCAACTGCAGATTCCTGAACCTTTGTCCATGTGGGAGCTAAACGAATCTGAGGCACTTTATACAAGTCATATTTTTCTAGGCATCCAGCACAGTGAGGTATCATGAAGACGTCCCTTCCAGCATTCAAGCATATTTGACACACATGCACTGGATAACCAGGAATTGCCACATGAGGAGGCAGTTGTCCTCCATAGCACCACCTTTTCAATGTCCCTCAGTCTATTCACTGCTGCTGTTACTGCAACCCAGGCATGATCCGGGTAGTGAGCTGGTCCTGAGGTCATAACTGCAGAAATAACAAACAAAAGCTCACTGTAACTGAAAGTCCCACTTTACGGAACACTTTCTTTACTTTTAAAATGGCTCCTCTGCTGCTGTGTTTACTTTACTACCCCACCCTGTAATGGCGGCAGCAGCACTCCTGTGCATCAACATTCAGAAATTGGGTCAAGCCACTGCGCATCCGATTTACACTCACTACTGATAACTTTTGCTCAAACTGCACAAACTTGCACTGTTCTTTTCTAAACACATTTACATGATTTTCCATGGACTTTTCACTTGCTGGAAACATTTCTTTAACTCACAGTCCCTTAAAGCTTCAGGTTTTTAAGCACAGGATTGCCTGTAAACTAGTGCTGCACATTTGTCTACAACTCACAGTCTCTCTCTGGCTTTAAACTTTAAACTTATGCTGAACTCATTACTATGCACACAGTCAATGGCTTAGCATACTTCCACTTGCTGGCAGAACTTGACACAGTCATTACTTGCAAAGCGACTACACTGCTGCACACATATTTAGATGGCTTTTGGCAGAAAATCACCGTTTGAGCAATTTCACTGTTGGTACTTACTGTTATCAGTAGCTGTTAGCTGCGATGGGGAAAAATGGTCTGCAGCCAGTCTTGGAGGCCTCAGAACAGAAACGGGTGGGCAGTCCTGCCGATCGTCTCCTCAACCACCACACTCAGTATTTAGACGATCAATACGTGGGTTGAACCTGATTTTAGACCAAACAGTTTATTTTTAGATGGTTTACAGTGCTTTTTAATTTCTGCGATGCTCCTCCACAAGCCAGTACAGGCACTCCACTCACACTCCCTCTCGAATGCTGGGGCAGTCACTGTAGAGCTGGCTGAGGGGCGGGACTGATTGCAGCCTCACCAATCACACAACGCCATGCAAATAAGCCTCTTCTTCCTCGTGAGTGCTCTTCTCCTCATGGCAATCGTTGAGCAGGCAAATTTAAACTGCAGAATGCATTTTTTTTTCTCAACCGACTCCACGGTGGGAGCCCATTTCAGCCATTTAACATAGCCATTCAACCTGCAAGTCTCTCAGTTCATTCAAAAAGCATTTCCAACGTCCAGGGCACAATTTTCCTGTTGCTACCCCTAGTCTTCCACACTTTTCTTATCACACAGTTCTTTTAAAAAGCAGGCAAAAACGCTGTAAACAACTGATGCAGGACAAGGGCACACTCTTTTAGCTTTACTGCTCCTTGGTAAACAGTTGGCATTTTAAACAGCAGCATAAGATCCACAGCACACAGTGACACACTAGTTAAATTGCTTCAGCTTTTTGGGCTACCCACTGCCAGATAGCCAAAGCGCTAGCCCCTCTGCCCGAGCACACTTCCTCCCAGAATAAAAATCCAAAGCAGTGCCTCCATTTTTGTAACCCCCGACCCCTGCCTTTTTGCAAAATGACAGGTGGCATGCTGTTGAAGCTGACAGCAGTACCTGGTGGGGACTGGGTTCGGGGAGGATAAGGTTACTCGGCACAGGGGGCCTAGGTTTGGCTACTCTGCACAGGGGGACCCAAGTAAATCCGAACACAGGAAGCAATAACTGTAATGTCCAGAACCAGGAATAGAATTCAACAGTGTGGCTTTTATTCACATCCAAACTGAACAAACAAAGCATAGATGGACCCCCACGGGGCTACATTCCTGGTAATGCAGATTAGAGACAACAGAACACTTCTTCACATTTACAGCCCTCAGGCTCTAAACTCACCAGGCACACAGCCCGGACTTGCACGCAGCTTTGGGTACACAGCCCGACTTGTACACTACTTGGGTTTTCCCTACTGGCCCGGCTTCCCGGCCGGCCACTTGATCCGCGGTCCATTATGGGAATGAACCAGTTTTCCTGTTGGTGGCTCCCCAAACCACCTTAGAGCCTTCGACTCCTAGAGGGAATTTTCCTTCCAATCCCACGTCTGGGTACTTCCCTCATCACTGGCCAAGTGCATGAGGCAAAGTAGAAATCCACAGAGCAAATTCGTAGAGGTGGATCTGGTCACTAAAGATGGGGGGTCTCCCACCTCCAGCTCCCACAATCCATACCCGGCCACTTCTCTGGAAACTAAACAACTCTTTTGAAAACTTGGCAATGTAGATTACTGGGTAGACGTATGTCACATCTCCTCTACATGTCTTGACTTCCCCTATGTGCTGGACTTGAACATACTTTTATTTTTGGCTAAGCCTATTACTCTAGGCCTCCCACTACGTCAGTAGTCCAATCCCCACTATCACCCAAGTCCCAGGGCGAAACATGGGCGCTTTAGAAAGAGCAGAAATTCACCCTCCGGTTGCAGGTGCCCCACAGGCGAATCACAAAGTCTTCTTGTTTCCCACACTCTTGGACAAAATAAGGCAGCTTCTCCACTAGCAGTAGCCAGGGGGTTGCCCCTGGAATATGCAGGCTAAACTTTCCTGCCCCATCCCCTCAGGGAAGGGGCACTGAGACCCGATTCAGTGGTCTCCACCACTTTAAAATTGCTCACTGTGTCTCTCTTTAGGTGGAAACACACACCTTTTCCCTGAATGTAGTCCTATGTCAGGGCTGAAGCTCCAAAAGCCTAACACAGAGCTGCTGTGCTTCTCTCTCTACAAGCTCCAAACTCCAACTGACCTACAGACTACTGTTCAAACCTCCCAACATTCTACTCCAACTCCCTGCTGCAGATTCCATTGTGGCTCATGCAGCTGTGACAGTTCTATGGTGATGTCATCCCTCAGTCTCAGCTGAGACTGAGAACAGAGTGAGACAGTGTGAAATCCATTTAACTGGAGTTTCACAAGCTGCCTTCCCTGCCTACCACTAGGTCTTACTGGGATTCTAGTAACCACAGGTAACAAGGGGGTTACATATGTACAGTGTATACAGTACAGTACAAGGTTGAAATAAATAAATAACAGCATTATTTTACAATTGAAGAAGTCAGCAGATGTACAATCAACCATAGGCATACAGCGGTTATAAGCAGAGATCTTTTGAGTGAGGCAGCCGGCAACTATACATATAGAGGAAAGAGGCTGTTTATGGGGTGGCAGGTTAGAGAGGTAACGAAAAGGAGGGATATATTACTGATGGACTGGGGGATAAATTGAGCTAAAACTACAGAAAGTGATGATGGCTGTCGTGTACTTGTTTATTATGATAATGACAGAGGAGGGGTAGATAATTGGGGCACTGCTATGGATGGGGTGGGACTTTAGCCAGGCTGGAGTGGACAGGGAAGGGTGGGTACAGTGGGAAGAGTTAATAGAGAAAGAGTGAGAGCCAGGGGTTGAAACATGGTGAGCGTCAGGATGGAAAGGGGGAGTTGCAGAATTAGTGGGCTAGTGGTGAGGAAAACATCTGCAAGGCGCTTTCATGTAGTGATCATAGAGTGCCTTGAAGATATTCAGGCTAACAGGGCAGGTCAGCTTCAAGTTCCTTTGTAAACCGTTCCACAATGTGGGTAAAGAGAAGCTTAGAGCAGCTTTGCCGAAACGAGTTTTGACCCTTGGAACTTGGAGAGCAATTCAGGACTAGCTCCTTAGAGTGTAGGTGCCTAACACATTTCGGGGAATACAATCTGAGACATATGAGTGGAGCTTGTTGGTCACCGCTCTGAAGGCCCATACGGCGGCGTTTCTATTCCTTCTATAGTGAAGGGAAGTCCAGACTAACGATGAGTACAGGGACCAGTGGTGTGTGGAAAGAGGAAGGCCAGTAATGAACCCGATAGCTCTGTGGTAGAGGGTGTCCAACTTAGCCAGTGCAGAGGCTATAGAGCAGGTCCGTGTAATCTATTAAAGATAGGAAGGTAGCTTGAACCAGTTGAATCTTGGCCTCCTTTGTGAGCAGGTGGTTAGTTCTGTAGAATAGTCCTAATCTTTGCCTTAGTTTCTTCTGTAGTTCTTTGAGATGGTCGGCGAAGGAAAGTTTATGATCGAGCCAAACTCCTAGATATTTGAATTTAGCTACATACTCTAGTGTTTCTCCAAGAACAGTGGTAATTTGTGGAATAGCTTCCCCTGCCAGCAGGAATTGCTGCATGCAAGGAGGGAGAGAAGAGCATGGCTTTTGTCCTTTTCGCATTGAGCAAAAGCTTTTTGTTTATGATCTGGTATTGTAGAAGGTTAAATTCAGCTTGGAGGTCTTCACAGGCTGCTTCCAGTGTGGGACGATTCAAGTACAGCACAGTGTCATCCGTGAATAAGTGGATGTTGGCTTTTTTGATGGGGTCATTGATGTTGTTAATGTAGACTGCAAAAAGGAGGGGACCAAGGATAGATCCCTGGGGCATGCCCCTCGGCATAGGTTTTTATGGAAAAAGATCACCTTCAGCTTTAACCTGCTGTTTCCGTTCTCCAAGGTAGTCTGCAAACCAGCACATAGATTTATGGTCCAGGCCTAAGGTGCTTAGGGAGGAAAGAAGCAGGCTGTGATCAACTGTGTTGACTGCCTTACTAAGATCCAAGACAACAGCACAGACATCCTTCTTCTTGTCAAGGTCTAGGAGCCAATCATTGGTCACCTTAGCTAGGGCTGTTATGGTGCTGTGCTTTGCTCTGAATCCAGACTGAACCAGGTTTAATAGGCTTCTGGATTCTAAGTATACCCCTAGCTGGCCACACACTATTTTGTCTAGTAATTTAGACAGGATGGGGAGGAGGAAGATCGTTTTGTAATTATTTAGATCGCAGGGGTCACCTGCTTTTAATAGAGGGATGACATGGGCTATTTTCAATTGGGGGGGGAGGCTACCCTGGGACAGTGACATGTTGAATGGGTGGGTGATTGGCACCGCAAGCACATGGTAGGCACATTTCAGATAGTATGACTCTATGAAGTCGGAGCCTGCTCAATGAATTTTTTTTTTTCTAATGGGGAAGAGCCAGCAGTGGTATTCCAAACTAATATTTTTATTAACTGGAGCTAAAACTAGCTTTCTGGGAAAACACTTTAATTGCATTTCTGCTTAAAATACTCACCAAAATATTACAACAGAAAATGAAAAATTCTATGTCTTGCTCCATATTGCCACTAAGTTATTAATAACTGCTGGAAAATTGTCATCTTACTGAGGGCACTGACTGACACGTTAAAAAAAACTGTGGCATTTTCTCAGCACCTAGCCTGCATCAACATTTCTCTGGGCAGCTACCAGTCCCTTACAGCCAATTGTTCTAAGTTAGTTGAGGGAACAAGAATCAAGCCTTTGAGGTGCTTCATTTTGATCTCTGCTTTGCAACTTTTGTTGTTTTAAAACACTCTAGTAACTTACTGCATAGAAATGCTGTTTGCTCTCAGCAACAACAAAAAAAATCATTTTGATTCCAAAGTGTGTGTTTTTGACGTCACGTGGCTTTCTGCTGTCTGAACTGTGGCTCCTGCAAAGGTCTGGGCATTCTACCAGTCTACCTGCACAAGTATGTTAAAGGCATTAGAAGAGTTAAAAAAAAAAACCTTTTCTATAAGTGGCCTGCCCTTAAGCCTGGTGTTTGAGGTAAGTTGGGGTATTTTTCTCTCCTTAGGAGAATCCCTGTCCCTCAGCATTGTGTGCTTGACTGTTTTCTTAAGAATAGGTTAACATTTTAAAGCTCTTTGTGGGTATTTGGGAGGTTTCATCTACAGTCTGACTGGAGTGGGCCATTCAAACATCAAAATGATGGAGTGGAGAAGGCTCAGCATCTGATCACACTTGTGCATGCTGAAAACCATCTACCTCATTACTGCCCAGGTGGGCACGGTCCAGCTATAAATTAAGTATTCCTTGTTAATGTTTACCTATAATGTGTAGGCAAATGTACATATTACAGGCACCCTACAAGAGATGTGAGTGAACACCTTCCAGATTGTATGACCTTCACCTAGTGAATGTAGGGAACTGATCTCTACACAGCCAGATGTAACACATGAAGATCAGACTTGACATGATGGCTGAGGAGATGAAATTCTTTTGAGACCAGATAACATCTAGAGTGTTAATTTCAGGCTTGTGTACACCAAGACTTCTGTAAATAAACTTGTTTTGGGAGCCCATGTTGATGTCTAAGTGCCCTGTTTTGAGAGCCCAATGTTGGGGAATGACTGTTGAAACTGCACTAGTGATTATGCAGTGAGAAATAATAATAATAGAAAATAAAGTTAGAGCTAGGTACCCTGCTAAGTAAAGGTGCCCAGCTGTTGTAGCCATTGGCATCAGTGCAGATTCCCCCTAATAGTGACCATTGTCCCCAGATGTTCATTTATAAAAACTGCATTGTGAACCACTTGTTTTGTTGTCCCTGAACTCAGGAGTATCCTGGGGCACACTTCAATTCACTAGGAGAAGGCACCTTTAAAGCAAAAGAACCCAGGCTTGCTGTACTGGGTTGTAATGCTATATGCTTAATAGTGTATGGCATTATCCATGAACCCTGGACCTGTGCACTCTCCATGTTGGACCCCCCTGGAGTTAGAATCCTAAGTGGGGGGTCCTGGGGATGCAGCCCCCCAGTAACAGGAGGTGTGGGAGGCAGAGCCCCCCACAGAACAAAAGAATTAGAGAAATCGCGCAACACAATTAAGTCGCACGACATTCTGCCATGCAACATTTTGACCCCTTGCCCAGGCTTACCACCTTCAGAGAGGAGGACTCAGAGGTCATCAGCAAAAAGGCTTACTGTAGTTTTGATGCCTGGTACTTGTAGAAATACTGGACCGGCCTTACACTAGCTTCTCTGGTGATCAAACTTTTTTCACTTCAAAGATCAAAACTTGTTATAAAAGGTGAGAAGAAGAGGGGCTGGGGTAATACATAGATACATGAAATTGTCAGGCGATAAGGACCGCTAAGCCCATCCAGTCAGCCTATTTTATTGCTTGTAAAAGCGGCCCATGACTCTACATGGTCAATGTCTGTAGCTCTACATTTCCATCACTAGTGTTCCTTTATTTCTGTCGCATGCATGCTTAAATCCTGCCACTGTACATGCAGCCACTACCTCCTGGGGCAGGCATTTCCATGTATCCACCACCCTCTCAATGAAAAAGAACTTCCGCACATTTCCTCTTAATCAGCCTCCCTTTAGTCACATGTCATGTCCTCTGGTCCTGACATTTTATTTGGAACTGGAAGATAGGTTCCCCCTTAACCTTGTTTATACCCTTGAGGTACTTGAACATTTCAATCGTAGTGCCCCTCTCACTCCTTTGCTCCAGATTGTACATATTGAGGTCCCTCATTCTCTCCTCATCAGGCTTTTGATGCAACTCTCTGACCATCTTCGTTGCCCTCCTCTGCACTGCTTACATCCTGTCGATGTCTTTACAATGGTGCGGCCTCCAGAACTGCCCACAGTACTGCAGATGAGGTCTCACCAAGGCTTTGTACAGTGGAACTATTACCTCCCTCCTCAGGCTTGTGATACCCCTCCCAATATAACCCAACATCCCACTTGCCTTCCCTACTGCCTTGGTTGCCTGCCGGGTGACTTTCAAGTCAGCTGTGATAATGACCCCAAGTCCCTTCCCTCCTTTGTAACTGTCAACAGCTCACCCCCCAACCTGTAGCTTGCTCCTGGCTTTTTACTCCCCACGTGCATGATTTTGTACTTCTTTGCGTTAAACCTCAGTTGCCATGCTTCAGACCATCTTTCCAGCTTTTCAAGGTCCCTTCTGATAATTTCCATCCCTTCTGGCATGTCTACCCTGTTGCAGATCTTGGTATCATCTGCAAACAGGCAAACTTTTCCCTCCAGCCCATCTGCAATGTTGCTGATGAAGAAATTGAAGTGGACTGGACTGAGTACCGAACCCTGAGGTACCCCGCTGGTGACCTCCATTTCATTTGAGTGGGTTCCATTTACCACCACCCTCTGTTTTCTGCCCTCTAGCCAGTTTGTAACCCATCTTACTACCTTGTGGCCCACCCCCAGACTTATGAGCTGACCATATCTTTTGCATTTAGCAAGATGTTCAACTTGCTACACCCTGATGGTAGAGCATTTAAGAGTCCACTAAAAAGCAATGGACCAAGGATCGATCCTTCAAGTAATCCTATGTTAAGTGAAGACAAAGGATACATAGAATAGGTGGTTTTAGTACACCAAGACCTACACAATAAATAATTTCCAAACCATGAAACAATTTCACCTGACAGACACAGCTATCCCAGAACAGACAGCAAAATTTACTGATTCACGTGGTTGAAGGCCATGGTGAGGTGCACAAAGACAGCTGGAGCAAAATTACCCTTATCAAGGGCTTGGTGGACCATTTGAGTTAATCCCACCAATGTCATTACTGTACTGTGTCCAGGACGAAAACCATGCTTAGCCAATGTCAAAATATTGTATTTGACAGGCTGATTCATCAACTGATTAAACATGATATGCTCAAG
Source organism: Neoceratodus forsteri (assembly GCA_016271365.2). Classification (NCBI taxonomy): domain Eukaryota; kingdom Metazoa; phylum Chordata; order Ceratodontiformes; family Ceratodontidae; genus Neoceratodus; species Neoceratodus forsteri. Next base: position 561,761,368 of record CM028134.1, read on the forward strand.
CACTTTAGCAAGCGGGGGCAAGCAAAGAGATGGGACATTACTTTTGTGATTTAGAACCAATTCCATAATTTGAGAATAGGGACGACCACTATACTTTTCCTTAATATTGGAAATCTCCCAAAATGCAGTGAGCTAATGAATATTTTGAAAAATGATACAACAGAGATCTGCAGCAGTCTTAATGAATCTGTAATCAAGGCCACCTGTCCCCATCAAGAGCATAGGACTCAGTTTCATTGTGTAATCAGCAACCTTGTCTGTGGTAAGTAGTTTGAAACAGAACCTTGATCCTGATTCAGGAGGGAAGATGCAAAATCATCCAGATGATGTCTCTGATGAGTAATGTCTCCTGCAGAAATTGATTTGTCTAAATCTGAAATTGAACTCACAAGCTACAGTATTTGCAAGGCCTCAACCAGCAAGTGGGACTCAGTGGATAAGAATGTTACCCCAGTTTTGTGTTTTCACCTAGCATATGATTTATCAAATCCCATGATTTAGCAATGTTTCTTTCCAGTAAAATGTTGTTGTAAAAAAAAAAACTGTCTCTTAAGATGTCGTAAAAGATTTACAGATATTCTGCAATTGTTTATAAGTGGTTAAAGAAGATACATCCCTAACTTGATAGGTCTTCCAGGCCTTATCTCTGTCACGCATGAGCTTTAAAAGCTCTGGCGTCACCCACTCCTGCTTATCGCTTCTTACCCCAAGACATCTTTTGTGGGCAAACTTACTGCAAATTTTCTGAATGTCAACACAAAAAATGGATGTCCTCCTCCATGTCCTCAAGTTGATCAAACATGGACCAATCATGAAGTACTGCTCATGAGGTAGTGGGTTGTCAGGACTGTGGGGTGCTCTTCTCCAGGTTTATGCTCTGGAGGAGGGAGCACTGCCTCATCTTCAGGACTTTTATGGGGCTCCATGCTCAGCTTGAAGCAACAAGAAATGAAATATCTCGGCTGCAGCAGAGGCTCAGATGGAATCCACCCCCCACATCCCCACTGTTCCAGAGTCGCACTTCCCCTTGGGGCTAGAGGGTGGTGGGGAAGGGCAGGAGGAAGGGTGACCGGGGTAGGCACAAGTGGTTCAATCAATCTCACACCATTCAGGCAGCAAATTGCTTTGTACCTCTGGAGGAGGCTTAGGTACTGGACTCTGTTGGGAGTTGGACTCAAAGTCTGTTGAAGAAAATGGGCAGCACAACTTGGTGGCACCCAAGGGGAAGAGAGCAGGAGGAAGTCAGAAAGGAGAGTCTTCATGATCGAAGATCCAAAGATTGGGGAGCAAGGTGGAGTGAAATGGTGAGACGCTTACCTGGTGCAGCAGACATTGGGGATATGGCTAGGGAGGATGGTGGAGAAGGAGAAGGGGGATCTGGGGTTGGTGGTACCATTGGGTACCAATGATCTGATGAACAAGCCTGTGGAGGCAGTAAAGCGGAACTTTAAGAGGCTAGGGGACAGATCGAAGGCATGTTCAGCTTCCCTGGCCTTTTCCAAGGTCCTCCCTGTATGGAATAAGAGGAATGGGTATGATAGAGTAAGGAGGGAAGGGAGTGAGGAGTTTAACAGTAGTTGAAGGGATAGTGTCAGGAAGACAGGGTACCACTTTGTGGGGCACTGGGGGTCACCTGGGACAGGGGCTCTTCAAGGGTGATGGCCTTCACTTGATCAGAGTGGGCCAGTGCTTAGAGGCAGAAGTTTGATGTTTATGCAACAGGGTCACCATGTAAATTTTGGTTTCTACACCTGCCTTGCAGACTCAAACAAGGCTGAGGGGTCTGGGCTCTGTTTTGATGGAACATGGGGGTTCTTTCCTCTGATGTAAAGTAAGTAATGCAGTGCCAAGAGTAAATTATAGTGGGCCAGTTGTCGGTATAGTACAACCCCTTGGGATGCTGTACCAACCCACCTCCCTTAACAGTTACCCCACACACAGAATACCACTTTAAGTTGTAACACCTTAAAACACATGCAGTTGATGGTAATCACTAATAATATGCTCACAGACAATACTTCACAATAACAGTGAATGATTTATTAAATAGGGAGGGGAAGCAAAAGGAATACATAAGTAAACAACAGTTTTGTAGAAATGCAGCTAGGTGGCCGGCGTTGGCGCACTTATAAAGGTGAGAAGGAACATGGCATGAACTTCATTTAATTTCTTCGGATCAGGGCAGGCCCTATGTTTACTCACATGTCTGAAGACATTCTCACAGGGTCTGAGGAATAACAAGTCTGGTCAGTTGGGCAGTGAATCTCGAGCTGTACAAAACAGGAAAGCAGTTTGCTAGGCTGGAGCAGAATTGCTGGCAGCTTGTCCCTTTCAGAGTTGTTGGCAGGGTCTGGCCACTTGTCACCTTCTACGCTGCTTCTTCAAGGATGCTGGATCAGACCAGCACTGGGGGACCAGGGCCACATACCTACCTCACGTCCAGATATCTAACTCCCTGGGGCAGATGATGGATAATGCCCAGCTATGTCACTGCCTGACTGATTCCCCAGAATGTCCTTAACAGACAGTAGCTCCTATTCTGAAGTTCAGGAATCACAAAATATTTCCTTCTCTGTAGATGGCAAACATTAATACTTCTGGAAACAGTCCAGCTCATCCCTCAGGGCTAGAGGTGGCAGATGGTCTCTATGGCAGCTTTCTGAATTTCCAGTGCCAAACCACAAGCACCTTCTGTCTCCTTTGGACAATGGGAAGCTCTGCAGGCACTTCCTGATTCTAGTTGTCGAAGCCTAGGAAATATTTCAGGCTCTTAACAAAAATGTAGTCCAACCCTCATCACAAACAGAGGGCTTTTCTCAGGAAGCCACGGGGATTTATACCCAACACTTTGCACACTTTAGTTCTGGGTTTCCAGCTGATGGAAAGATTTAGACAAGTCTCCTAGAGTCAGCTGTGGAAGCCTTAGGCTGACTTCCAAACTCCTTTTGGCTATTCTGCACTCCCCTGTTTCATGGCAGAGACCAGGTGGTGACATATATGCCCCTGTGGATTACATTCATAGGTAGTTCAGATGAAGCCACTGGAGTCAAAAGTGAATCTTAGGAGAGGTTTATTGGTTTTTTCAGAGCAACGCAATGGCAGGGGCACTTATTCCTCAGCTTTTGAGAGCACGCTTCTCAGCTCATCGAATGGCAATGATACATCCTTGGGCAAAGTGGGCACCCTTCTTTCTGACACTTAATTGGATTCTACTGTTTCAACAGGTTCAGGTTCTTTGGGCTCTTCTCCTGTGTCTTCAGGCTCTGCTTCAGATATCAGCTGATCATCCAAAGGGGAATTGTCATTTAGTGGCTCAGAATCCATGGTTATTGCAAAAGGCTCTGTGGTGGGCACATTTGTCACTTTACTTTTGGTCTCACGTGTCCCTTGACATAATTGAGCAAGGTCAGGTGTGGGGTAGTATGCTGCAAGGTATACCACATCTCACTCGCATTCAGAGTCTGAACTTGAGTGTTGCAGTGCATGGTGCAGAAACCACTTATGTGTCCTTTTGGAGGAATTTTGTAGATTGACATAAATGGTAGTACCCCACCTGTCAGCAATTTTGTGCTTTCCAAGAATCCTTAGATTTCTTAGTAACACATGGTCTCTGGGCAGCAATTCATAAGCGTTCACCTTTTTGTCATGTCTTTCCTTGTTTGCTCTGTTTCATTTGGTTGCAGCATCTGTGGCCAACTTGTATGATGAATTTAGCTGTTCCTTTAGCCTTTGCACATATTGTAGGTAGGTCTCTGACCTAACTCCATTGGCGGAGATGCTGAATCAGATCTCTTCTGGCAACCTTTCCTCCTGGGTGACTATCAGGTTGTACAGGGAGAAGCTGGTAGCATCATTCTTCGTGCAGTTATATGCCTGAACCAAAGCACTTACTTGCTGGCTCCATTTACTTTTGTCTTTTGGGTTCAGGGTACCCAACATGTCTAGACATGTCCTGCTGAACCTCTCAGGCTGTGGATTACCCTGAGGGTGATATGGGGTGGTAAGAGATTTGCTAATGCACCATAGTGACAACAGTTTGTTTATTAGGAGACTCTTGAATCCCCTCACCTGATCAGAATGAATTCTCAGGGGGATTATGTAATGTACAAAAAACTTTTTCACGAGTATCTTAGCAATTGTGGAAGCTTTCTGATCCTTTGAGGGATAAGCTTGTGCATATCTTGAAAAATGGTCAGTGACTGCAAGAATATTTGCAATATTTTTAGAGTCCGGTTCCAGGCTAAGGAAACACTAGCTCCATGGGTGCACTAGTCACAAAATGTTAACTAGGGGGATGGCCCTCTTACATAATGCTTTTCTTTGGACACATCAGCTGCAGCTTCTGTGGTACTGCTCTTCATCATTTCCCAAACAGGGCCAATAAAAACAGGCACAAGCCAAATCCAGTGTGTGCTCCCTTCCCAAATGACCCATGTTATCGTGCAATGCACGGAGTACCACCATTTCAAATTTTGTCAGTAGAACCAACTGCATGTGAGGAAATCCTTGGGAGTCTTGGATCTCACTGTACAGCATGTTGTCTTTAAGTTTAAGTTTTGGCCACTCTCATAACAGTAATTTTGCATCCTAGTTGGCTGTAGCTACTTGGGTGGCATCCACCCTTGACTGCAGGGTGCTGACAATGTCACTCATACTTGGGTCTAGTCTCTGTTCTCACTGTAAATCTGGTGGGTCAGTTGTGGCAATGATTTTAAGTAAAAGGCAGCTAAGTTGCAATAGGCAATTGAAATACAATCACCAGAGGGACAGAGATCGTCTACGAGGTGAGTAGTGGTTTTTGTAGATGGCTGCTCATGTGTGTGTCAAGTTTTTTTACACAATGCTTTCACAGTTTGTTCTTGGATTCATACCCAGACTTGTCAGCAGAGGTCACCACTGGGCTTTGGGACAGCACATCTACATGATTTAGTCCAGTTCTATATTCAACACAGTAGTCATAGGTGAACAAGGCTGATGGCCACCTATGTCCGGCTGTGTCAAGCTTTGCAGTGGTTTGCACATGTGTTAATGGTTGTCAGGTTTTTTTTGTAAGGCTGTGGGTGGAGCCTACAGCCCTTCTGTCATCAATCAGATCGTATCTCTAAAATGGCTTTTCATGGAACTCCCTTTTTAGACATTTGGAAGTATTCCTCCAAAGCTGCAAAGTAGTGCACTCCCCCTCTGATTTTTGTAATTTGTTGCTCTATGTTAAAGGCATCTGAAGGGAAGGGAAGGAAGATGCTACTGTATTGGCCTCAGAACTTCTCAGGATATTAACAAAAAAACCTTTAAACTACCGTTTCTATCATCTGTCCAGCTCAGCCTAGTAGATGTAGTCCATTTCTTTCAGCAACCTAGGGGTTAACTCATTATACAGTATGGATGTCTATAAAATACTGAACCTCTACAGTGTCAGATTACAGACAGTGGACCTGCAGTCTGTGAGCTATTTCATTCCTATGGGCACACATACAAACTGCAGGGCAGGGGGCGGGGAGCTGTAGCCCCATCACTTGTTTTGGCCTGAAGGATCTTGCCCTTTAAACAAACAAAACAAACAAAAAAATAACCATAAGCTAGCATGGCAGAGTTAAGTCCATCTGCCTGGGCACACATAGAACAAAAGAGGTGCTTTGTACTTCTTTGCTGTTTCTGGAGTCAGAAGTGTCAAGTGGAAAGTGCTTCTAAGTGTGTGTGTGTGTGTGTGTGTATAATCCTGCTTTGGGATGGGCCATGTGGTGCAGACTGCTCATCTCTTATCTAGGATTTACGATCTGTGGCTCAGCTACACTGTGAGTGAGCATTCCCTCCTGCGCAGCAGAAGGTCAGTGTAAAAGTGTTTATTATGTTTCCATCCTCCAGATAGACAGTTTCAAAACTAAACTAAAAAGGAAAAAAAATACAGATTTACAGAGAGGGATAGAGTAGTTAGATGGACTCCATTGGGAGTAGGAAGGTTGGTTATTGCATGGGTCTGGAATCTGTTTACTGGAGTTTCATGTTTGTTCACAGTTTATAAATGTAATTTAATAAATATACATATTTTTTCCTTAGTTAACCAGGTAAGGCCAACTAGGCATAGATGTTTGTTTCTAGGAACAACCCAGGAACACTGGGGAGATTAAGTGACTTAATCAGAGCCACACAGTATGGAAATGGAGGGTGTGGGAATCACACCCATGTCTGAATGCTGGATATACAAAGCTCATTTGTAGCTTATTACTCTAACCTCCAGGCTATACTGCCAGCCCCATAAATAGTGAACAATTTAAACTGGACTGTTAATATCTCAAAGGAGAACTGCCTTGAATCAGCAAACATACCTTTTTGTAGAAGTAGATGTTATTTTTTTTTTTAAATATCAGTTCTCATTTTGTTACTGCTTAATCTTAACTGGCCTTTTGATAAATTCAGTGAGTGTTTCTGATTCACACACTGCTGGCATTGATCATTTTAGAACTGTATGATCTTGTCAAGAACTTAATTATTGGTACAATGTATCTGTGTTCTAATTTAGAATTCTTAGGTTCTTGGAAACATAAACAACATCATACAATTCTTAGATGGCACTTTGCAGCAGTGTGTAACCCATAAACATCCAATGGGTTAACTAAAAGGCCAGCAAAAATGGGGCAGAAAAAGAAGGGAACCCACTATAGTATACGAAAAAAAGTATCTACAGGAAACATTACTCACAGGTTCAGTGCAGTTCTCCTTTAACTAAGCTTGTAAGGAATGGTAGGTATTTTGTCTAAATGATAAGAAACTATGTTTACAGGTATTTGGAGCCAACTACAGGGAAATTCTTCCCATAGACTTGCATTAGTTATACGGGAAAACCAAGGAATTTGGCTTACACTGGAAATAATGTAATCTACAGGAAACATAGGAAAATTGCCCTGTAGTTACAGGAAAAATGCCAACTTGATCTGGGAGCACTGACACACACACACACACACACACACACACACACACACACACACGCAACATTCACTCTGACTTAATAAATTCAAAAGGACTGACTTAGTAGCATGGCAGTTTCTGATGATTGTGACTAAACAGCACTATATGACACCAACAAGAAAATAACTTTGGTCATTTGGTAGCTCTTCACAGCTCTAGCAGTTCTGGCTAGATTCTGTTTTTATTTGCTTTTTCTTGCTCTGTCTGACCAGCCTGACATCAGTCCTGGTCCCTGCACCACCCCCCCAATTATTCCCAACCTACCTCAACTCCTGGGCACCCTAGCTTGCCCTTCCTGGCTGCAGGGTGGGCCCTATCTGGATAGAAACTTATTCAGTACTTAGGAGCAAGGATTTATGGTCAGCAGTGTGGGGCCTGAGGAATGGGACAGACATCAAGGAGTGCAGTCAGATCATTATTCATCTTTTGTACCCCAGAGAGGTGTGGCATGCAATAGCATGATGGCATGTATAATGCAAGTCTTGCATGTCTCCCAGCACTGCTTAGCTCCAGCCATCAGACCTTTGGCCTCCACCAGGGGTCAGCCAAACTCCAGCAGCTTCCCCACCCTCCCTCCCAGAGGAGGAGAGCAGTCCATGGAACATTCGATCCTCCCCCCTTACTGACCAGCCCTCTGATGACCCAAGCTTATTACTGAACTCGGGTCACCAGTGTCACGAGTGGAAAATACCACTGAGGCAACGGGCCAGCTTGGGTTGTTGTCAATTTTATTGGCGATGTGTGCCCCATAAAGATACTCATCGAACTGGTCCACAATAGCTCACTTCAAAAGGAAGAAGCTCTAACTTGTGTACAGGATACTTTTTTGGCACTGTTTCAGGCTCGCGCTGCTACTGTGCAAGTGCAGTGGCGTGAGCATGAGTGGGGTAGAAAAATGCTGCTCTGCTACTTGGAAAGTTAAAATAGCAGCCTGAACGCTCACAACTTTGTGCAATAACAGAAAATTAAGGTATGCCTGCTCTCTAGCTAACTTGACTAGTTAATATTTTAACATTTGAACATTTGTAATAGTTCATATTGTGAATTTCTATATTGTTTGGTAATAACCTAAAGTATTTAAGATGTTTGAAGGAACGTTTTTAAATCTGTTCAGGATGGTGGTAGTTTTAATTGTTGTAACCTATTTACACACCCCTCAATGTATAAAACAACCCACGGGGGAATGTGCGTTTATCAGAGTGCTGGTTTGGGTAGTATAGACTCCCACAGAGCCAGGGGAAATTACAAGCATAGAAACCCTTTCAATTTGATTAAGACAGAACTTCAAAAAGCCTCACCCTTAATCAGTCCCTATAAAAGATTGACCACCTAGCATGTACTATGGCTGTCTCTTGCAGTCTGTGGTGACATTGAGATGAACCCAGGTCCTGAAGGAAATTATCTTAGGCTAATGCATGATAATGCAAGAAGCTTGATAAAAAAGATAGACTCCTTCAGGACCTGGGTCATGCTAGAAGTTCCTGACGTCATGGTAGTAACAGAAACTTGGTTGCATAGGGGAATACAGCAGAAGGAAATAAAACTTGAGGATTATTACTTCCACAGATGGGGGGGGGGTTAGAGGGGGTGGGATTCTAATGTATGTTAAATTTGCTTTGGGACATTCTGAAATTTTGTGCACAGGAAACATAGAAGGTATTGAATGTATACTGGTATATCTACAAACAGTAAATTTGGTTATAGGGGCAGTTTACTCTCCACCAAAAGTGAAGATGTGTCATTTTGATAGGTTCTGCCATGAAATAGGAGCACATATTAGAAACAGAAAAACAATTCTCATTGGTGATTTCAGTGCTGCATGGGAGGGCTCTCATGGACAAAAATTAGAAAGTTACATGCAAAGTCTACACTTAACCCAGATAATTCAGTCTCCCACAAGGACAAGCTCATTAAATAGTCATGGCAATATTCTGGACTTAGTGTTTGTTTCTTCAAACTTGTTAGTAAATGAAGCAAAAAGTTTGTTGTCCTAATTTGGGAGATCATCATGTTGTCCAGTGTAGCATTCAAGCAGAACCAGCGAATAAAGTTCTACCTAAACAACCAGACACCTATTGGAGAAACTATACTAAATGTAATAAACTTCAGCTTAGAAATTATTTAACAATGCCATGGTGCAGGGTTTGTTTAATCCCAGACCTGAGCATAGCTGTTGAGGAATTCACTACAATGTTTTTGGAAGCCTGTGAAAAGTTTGTGCCCCCCCCCCCAAAAAAAAGGTAAAGCATAAAAACAGGAATTTACCATGGGTAACTACAACAATTAGTACACTAATTAAACAAAATAAGCAGCTTTGGAAAAAAGTTAATAGATCTCTGTAACCAGAACTATGGACAAGTTTCAAAAAAGATAAGGAATAGAGTTAATACAGAAATTAGAAACTCAAAAGTTTATTACTACAAATGAAAAATCAAGGAAACAGTAGATCCTAAAAACTACTGGTCTTTGATAAAAAAAATCTTACCAACCCAATTAAACATTATCCAGAAGTAAAAATCAAAGAAAACGGGGTGTTGCAACAACTAGATATTTCTGAAGATTTATTAAATAATTATTTCATTAAACTTGCCTGACCTCAAAATTATGAAAGTTAATGATACAAATGTAACAGAAAAAGAAGATATAAAAAACAAAAATACACCCAACTTCAGATTCCGGAATGTAACCACTGCTGAAGTTTTTAAGATTATAAAAAGCCTACAGATAAAAAAGGCCAGCAGCATAAACTGCATTGAAAATAGACTAAGGGAATTGGCATCAAATTTCACCAATAATCAGAGATATTATAAATTGTAGCTTGTGTGAGACAATTTTTCCTCAGAGCTGGAAGCTAGCTAATGTCATACCAATTGCTAAAGGGGTGACCCAACAGATCCAACAAACTATCGCCCTATAGCTTTGTTGTCAACAGTCTCAAAGATTCTCGAAAGAATTGTCCATGGACAATTAATTGATTATTTGGAAAAAACATGAGAAGTTGTCAAAATATCAGTCTGACTTAAGGGGAGGCAGGTCCACGGCCACCGCACTCATGGACCTCTTGGACATTGTTGCCACCCCTTTGGGGAAGGCGAGGTCCATGGGTCTGGTGTACGTGGACCTATCAAAAGCATTTGACTTGGTGGACCATAAAATCTTGATGGACAAATTAAGAAATATAGGAGTGGCAGATGAATCTTGCCAATGGTTCAGCTCATATATAAGTGGAAGATCACAGGTAGTAACTATAAATATGTTTGAATCAAACATCTTACCAATAATCCCTGGTGTGCCTCATGGATCAATCCTGTGCCACTATTGTTTATTATTTACATCAATGGTCTCCCAGAGTGTGTAGAGCACTCCAGCATCCGATTATATGCAGATGATATGGTGACAGTGGCAGAGGGGGGCTGCCCCAGTGAAGTTGAAACTAAACGGCAGTTAAACTTCCTGGCAATATAGGAGTGTTTTATCTCTCTGGGTTTGGTCATAAATAGTAAAAAAAACCCACAAACCATGTTATTTGGATCAAAACAATCTAGATCTAAAAGTTCACATTTGCAAATCAAGACAATGGAGGGGAAAAATGTAAGTCAAACAGCAACTTATAAATATCTAGGGGTCTACTTTGATCAGTATTTCATCTTTGATCATCATATTTCAGATCTTGCAAAGAAAATTAATGGATATATTGGGGCGGCAAGGAGGTTCTCAGCCTATACAACCAAATCTGTATGTATAATTATAGCAAACCAATTGATTCTGCTGATTATTGACTATGGGAGTCACATTTACAGACACACTGGCAAACAACAGCTAGAAAAACTGGATCATATACATAACAGACTGGCAGGATTTGTCCTGAAGTGTAGCTATAGTAATCATCACTGTACAATGTACAATATGCTGCAATGGAGATTACGTGATCTAAGATGAAAAAGTATCTGGATCAGCTTTGTTTGGGGTATGCTTAGAAACAAAACACCTCAACACTTAATAGGGAAACTACAGAAACCCAATTATAATCTGAACTTAAGGAAAAATGGGCTAGGGATCTGATGCAACCTAGGATTACAAACAATTTTAGTAAAATGACATTTGAGTTTAGTGTTGCTAACAGCTAGAATGCAGTACCTCCATAACCGAGAAACTTGGCTCTCTCAGAATATAGTTTTAAAACAAAGATTAGTCAGTTTCTTAGCTTTAGATGTGAATGCAATAGATAAAGTACAATGGGTATTTAAACACACTGTTAAACCTATATTTGAGAATGTTTTGTGTGACCAGTGGAACAAATTGATGTATATACTTGTTAATGTTTGTTTTTCTGAGTATGTATTAGTGATGTTTTGAGTGGGGATATATATCCCATTTAATGTAAATCTGATTTGGTTTTTGTTATGTGATGAATATGAACTGTATATATTTGCTGTAACAGGTACACCTTGTAAACAGGGCATATATAGTCCTATTGGTGTTATACTGTATAAATAAATTTTACTACTACTACTACTACTACTACTACTACTACTACTACTACTACTACACTACCTAAAGCATTGTAGGCTGTTTTTTGGTTTGGGCCAAGTAGTTAAGGCTTCAACTTTACTGGGGTCAGTTTGGATGCCTTGAGTGGGTATAATATGCTTTACTGGGGTCAGTTTTGGATGCCTTGAGCTGACGCAATATGCCTACATATTTAACTGAACTTGGCAACATTTGAGCCTGAACTCCTGCAGTCAGTCTAGCACTTCCAGCAATCTGGCCTCATGCTCCTCCAGGGTCTTCATGAATACTAGGACATCATCAGGGTATACCAAATACTCAAAGAGACTCATGTCCCAGACAGCTCTCTCCATTAGGCATGAGAAGGTGACTGGGGTGCCAGAAATACCTTGAGGCATCCTCAGAAATTCATTGAATTCTAGAAGGCATATAAAAAAGGGAATTTGTTTCTCTGTCGTGCGGGCCATGGGTATTTGATAATGTCTGCTCCTTAGGTCGAGCACAGAAACCCATTTGCTTCTGTTGAGGCAATCCAAAACATCTTGAATTCTGGGCATGGTATATTCATCTGGAACTGTCCATTTGTTAAAAGTCCTGCAGTTTACACACATTAAATACAGCTCCATTTTTCTTTCACACTACCACAACTGGCGAAACATATGGACTTCATAATTCTTGGATAATGCCTGCAGTCAACAGTTCTTGAAGGTGCCTCCTCTTGTTATCAATGCCTGCAGGCACCAATCTGTGAGATCTTTCACAGAAAGAGTGTTCATCATGAAGTCTGATGTGGTACTCTTCTCTGACTACACATCCCACATAACACTCATGAAGGGAAAACACTCTCATCCTTTCAGCTAACTCCCTGCTGACTCTGGTCTTCCATGCCTCTGGTATAGGTGAGTCACCAATATCAAACATTTCTGGGACAATGCCAGGCCAGAAACCATCTCTGGTTGGTGTGGGTAGCACTGCTCTGCACAGTAAACTTGGGCCAGGGTGTGTCCATTCCAAATGACAATGTCTGTCAGTAAAATTTTTCACCTGGATCATAACACACTTAACATAAGCATGAGTCTTTACTGGCAGCACACTAGGATTACCAAAAGACTTTCTGGCAGGCCATGTTCCTCTGAAGCATCCAGCATCAGGATCTGTTTATTTACATCTTTATTCAGCCATACTACACACCACTGACATTACACTCTGCATTAGGGGGCAGCACAAGCTCTTTGGCATCATGCCACCAGACTATACACACAAGTTCATCTCAGACTTAGTCTCTATCCTGCATTTGGTGCTGGTAAGCTGTCTGCATCAAGACATGCACATGTAAAACTCTTCCTCTCTGCTTGGGCTCCCTCTCCTACCAGAGATGAGCCAGGTGACCAAAAATATGGGCATTAGTGCTTATCAGTACAGGCACTCCATCATACATTCCAGACTCTGGACACACTAATGCCAGTTTCCACAGGGTCTCTCACCCCAGCTACATTGGATGTGAAAGCAATCCAGACCTTGAGGTATCCCAGGTATGGGTAAGACTCATCACTCAGTTCCCATACATTCAACCTTCCAAAGGCAGTAGCTTATAGTGAGACAGATGCTGATTATGCCAGGTTTTGAAAATAATGGTCACTTGGGAACCACTGTCCAAGACGGCTCGCACAGGTACTCCTTTAATAGAGATGGTTGTTTCAGTTTCCCACAAGTTTACCTAGATCAAATGGTGCAATTGTAGGAGTTTTGACTGAAGACTTAGCCACAGATTGGGTAGTTTCTGGTTTATCGGGGATCACACTGGAGTTCCCTTGCTGTTGTATCTTGCCAAGTAGCTTTGCATTCACTTTGCATAAATCCTCAGGTGACCGGCACTCTTGCTTGATGGTATACAGCAAATCATGGGCAGACTAGATGGACCTTGAGGTCTCTTTCTGCCATCACAATCTATGTATCTATGTATCTATGATGTGGCTGTCTTCACTGCAATGGCAACAGAACAGGCCTGGCATGTTAGGGCATGGGAGAGGATGCCCATCAGTCACCTTCCATTCAGGATTTTTACCTCTTGGGAAACTTTCTGTAGGTTCTCTTGTAGGTACCGACCCTCATTCACCATTTCCCTCCTTTATGCACACAGTGGGCTGCTTTCAACCCTTTTACCAGAACTTTCAGCTCCCCTTCTTGATTCTGAAGTTCACTAGCAGCTAGGTATTTGGATGGCAGCACCCATTACAGCTGAGTTCTGGTCAGGGGTTACACCACGTGGGCCTGAGCAAGTGTCACTTCCTTTTCTAGACTCCGACATGTTAGGTGAGCCGGCTCTCAGCTCTCAGAGTTCTTTAAGGAGTACTTGGATTTCATGACGGTCCATGACAGACAGTGATTCCTATTCTGGAGCTCAGAAATCAAACGATCTTTCCTTCTCTGTGGATGGCCAACATTAATACTTCTGGAAACAGTCCAGCTCACCCCTCAGAGCTAAAGGTGGCAGTTAGTCACTACGGCAGCTTTCCGAATTTCCACTGCCAAACCATAAACATTTTCTGTCTCCCCCAGACAGTGGGAAGCTCTAAATGTACCTCCTTGTTCTGGTTGTTGAAGCTCAGCAAACACTACAGGTGCATAACAAAAATGTAGTCCAAACCTCTTCACAAACTGAGGGCTTTTCTCAGAAAGCCACAGGGATTTATACCCAGTACTCTGCATACTTTAGTTATGGGTTTCCAGCTGATGGAAAGATTTAGGCATGCCTCCTAGAGTTGACTGTGGAAGCCTTAGGCTGACTTTCAAAACTTCTTTCAGCTATTTTGTACCCCCCTATTTTCTCAAAGAACCTCAGATGGAACTGCCTCAAGCTGAACCCCTCCCCGGCCCCCAAGACATCTGATGAGACTGCTGACAGCATCTCATTCTATCAGTCTGTACAATTAATATGTATAAGGTTCACTTGACACCCAATTGGCTGACACTAAAGGAGCCAAGAACACGGTCCAGTCCCTTTACCCAGAAGCCATAGCAACAGTCCTTGGAGCTCCTCAAATACCGAATGGATAAAGGATCAAGGGTCACCAAAATGGTGTCTAAGTAAACAGTTTACACAGAGTCCCGATGTTACTGTCTTGTGGCAGGCATACAGAATGGTTAGAACTAAAACTGTTCCACAGCCCAATAGCTGCCCGTTTGCCCTGTTATCCACTTGTGGAATGCAGGGCTTTAAATAATTGATTATCAGTTTTTTTCTTGGGATGATACTAACTGTACAGAAAGTATTTATATAGATTTTCTAGAAGTGCTGTGTGTTAAACACAGTGAGGCAAGAGCTATGCATTTTCACAAAGATTTAGCACTTTAATGAGCAAAATGCTAATGATTTTTTAGAGTTAAATAAAACCCTGGAATGGGATCTGACAAAGTCCTTCTCTGTCTGTTGCTAGTGCCACAGCAGTAAGTCCCAAGGTGGCAAGCAGAAACATATTTGCCAAGTAGTTTCAGTTGTCCTTTAAGTAACAGTACACATAACATTTAACATTTATACAAGGCTTATTGTCTCTTCTCCCCAAGTGTGTCTCCAAATCCCCACTAGTGTTTTGGGACCTCAGAGGTTGGAACACACACAGCAGACACTTGACTGAGTGATGAAGGCATCTTTAACCCAGGCACTGTAGCACTTTAAGACCTGCAAGCAAAGTGCCAGCTTACACGTTTGAGCAGGAGCCAACTTGAACATATGTACATAAAGGTGTATAACATTTAACTGCTTGCAGAGTGCTAACTGTGCTGTACCCCCAAGAGGATAGGTTTAAACTATTTAAATACTTTCTCCAGTCCCCCACAAAACAGGCATGCATGGACTGGCAGGAACAACAAAATGGACACTATAGGACCCTGGGCTGACAAGACTAGACAGCTGGGAGGCAAACCAGGTAAGCCGCACCCATGGGAAGGGGGTTACACTTACAATGGACAGTTAAATTGACTGCAGGGGAGATGGATATTACAGGAACCACTAAGAAAGGGAGCAGGTGGGGAAACAGTCAGTGCTCACCCTGAATACAGGACCAGTAACAGGAAGGTGGGTAACATAAGGTTGAAATTTAAATTAGGTTGGTGAAGAAGCCAATGAGGGAGGGCTGGCAAAGTATACATTCAGCATGGAAAATAAAAAATGAAGGATACTAGAAAGAATAAGGGAGAAGGAAAGGAAAAGAGCAAGAGAGGATCAGGAGAATGATGGACAGGGATCTGCTTTAATGCCAAATATCTGGGAAATTAAAGTAGTGCATTCCAGGCAATGGTGGCAGACACTGAGAATGATCTAGTAGCCATCACAGAAACTTGGGCCACAGAGAGTAATAACTGAGACCTAACAGTACCAGGATACACCATGTTTAGATGGGATAGAGGAAAAGTAAAGGAGGAAGCATAGCCCTATATGTCAGAAAGGGCACAGAGGCAGTGGAGGATGGAAACATCAGGAGAGGTAATGGAGAAACAAAATCGCTGTGGATTCAGCTCACAGCATCCTCAGGCATGAAACTATGAATGGGGGTGATATATAAACCTTCAGAACAGGGGGAAAGAGAGAAAAGGAGCTTGGAGCAGAACTAGAAAGGGGGGTGGCAAAGCGGGAGGTGGTGGTGGGAGATCTAAACCTACCAGATATTGATAGGGCCATTCCAGCAGACAAGAGTGCCAGAAATCAGGCCCTACTGGATACATTTTTTTTTATTTAGTTGTTTAACCAGGTATAGCACACTAAGCTGGAAGCTTTTTTATAGGAGTGACCTGGGAGCACAAGGAGGTTAAGTGACTTGCTCAGGGTCACACAGTATGCAAGTGGAAGCTGTGGGATTCAAACCCAGGTCTGGTCTGCTGGATATCACCAGATTTGCAGCTCAGAGCCTTAGACCACTGCGCTATACTGCCTCCTCATTGCATTGCAAAATTTCCTGCTGGCACAGCTAGTTAAAGAACCTACTAGGCAGGCTGCCATTCTCAAACTGGTGCTCATCAACTCAGAAGTGGTAGGATGAGTGAGGGCAGGGGAGCCACTAAAGTCTAGCAACCATAACTCTATATGGCTTGACCCGGCCCCTAGGACAAGTAAACCCTCATCAAAGGCTGAAGTCCTAGATTTCAGAAGGGCAGACTTCAGCTGGATGAGGGAACTAGTCCAAGACAAGTTAGACAGAGTGAACAGCACTGGGAATGTGGAAGAAAGGTAGGGTGCAATCAAGTGGGCCGTTCTCAAGGCAACAAACTCCCTCATGAGAATGGTATTCAAAAGAAAAAGATACAAGAGACAATATGATTCTCTGGAAAGGTCACAGAAGCATTGAGAGCCAAAAAGAAGGCCTTCACCAGGTACAAAGAAAAACAAGTGAAGGAAGCACACAGACAGTACCTAATGAGAACAGTGGAAACCAAAACAGCAGTCTGAGAAACAAAGGCAGACACAGAGCAGCGTATTGCGGAGGGGGTCAAGGGTGCAGAAAAACTGTTTTTTTACATACATTAGGGGAAAAAAGAAAGATCGGGGAGGAGGATTTGTTTTAACAGTGGGAGGTAGGGTAACAGAGGGATGGCAGAAAGCAGCCATTCATAATGATTACTTTTGTTCTGTATTCACAAGGTAAGACTGAGAAACCCTACTTGATCTCCGGCCATTTCCCCAACCCCCACTTTCCTACCAAGATTCTTTTGTGACTGTCCTATAAATGCTTGAAGTCCACCATTGTTTTCATCTCCAATATCTCCACTGGCAGACTACTCCCAGCGTCCACCAATCTTTAAGTGAAGTAGTACTTCCTCACATCCCTCCCAAATTTGCCCCTTCCAGCTTCACTGCATACCCCCTTGTCCTTGTGTACATTCTCTTCTGAAAAAATACTTCCTTACTATACCTTCTTCAGAAAGTGAGGTACAGTACATCTGAGAGTGCTCAAGGAATTTGCAACTGAACTAACTGAATGAATGGTGGGACAATTCAGTATCACAGTTCAGACAGGGGTAGTTCCAAAAGACTGGAGAGAAGCAGGGTAAGTACAGACCTGTCAGTCTTACCTATATTGTGATAAGACTAATGGAGACATCAGTCAAAGAAGACCTTGTAAACTACCTGCAGAGCAACAGACTCCAAGATAATAAACAGCACTGATCTGTGGCAGGAAGCTATTGTCAGACCAATGTGATAGTATTCTTTGACTGGGTAATGAGGGTAGTGGATAAGAGTCATGCTGTGGATGTACTCTGTGATTTCAGCAAAACGTTCGACTTGGTTCCTCACAGAAGGTTGCAGAGGAAGCTAAAGGATCTAGGTACAGCAAAAGACACAGTTAGACGGGTGAGAAACTGGTTGGAAGGGAAAAAGCAGAGGGTTGTGGTTAATGGAGTCAAATCAGAAGAGTGGGAGGTCCCCAGTGGGGTGCCACTAGGATTGGTCCTATGTCCAGTCCTTTTCAAGATGTTCATTAGTGGCATGGGAGAAGGAATCCAAGGTAAGATACATCTCTTTGCAGATGATACCAAGCTCTGTGGCAGGGTAGACTATAAAGAGGGGGTTAGGGAAATGCATAGAGACTTGCAAAACCTAGAGAGGTGGCCAACGATTTGGCAGTTGAAATTCAATGTCAAAAAGTGCATGGTGATGCACATAGGGAACTAGAACCCAAATACAAAGTGCTGGACGGTGGGGGTAAATTGTGTATAACCTCTGAGAAATGAGACCTAGGGACCATCATCAGCGACTCCCTAAAACAATCAAACCAGTGCAACAAGGCCTACACAGTGGACAAACAGAATGATGGGGTGGATGGAAAGGGATATTGACAGAAGAAGGAAGGAGGTATTACTACCTATCGATCACTGGTGAAGCCCCACCTTGAATAGTGTGCACAGTTCTGGAATCCTCACCTAAGGAAAGATAAGGACAGGCTAGAGACAGTACAATGTAGGGTGACCAAAATGATTCAAGGGAAGCAGAGCAGATCTCATGAGGATCAGTTCAAGGCTCTGAACATGTACTCTCTGGAGGCCAGATAAGAGAGGGGAAGATAGGATAGAGACCTTCAAGTTCCCAAAAGAAATGCACAAGGTAAACTGCAAGGAACTATTTAGCATAAGTAGTAAATCAAGAACAGTGGGACACGAGTGGAAACTGATGTGGGGGGAGGTTCAAGAGGGAAATGAGAAAGTTTTATTTTACAGAATGGGTGGAGGAGCCATGGAACAATATGCCAACAGATATGGTGAGTGCCAAAATGATCTATGGTTTCAAACATGGCTGGGAAAAAGTGAAGGGATTAATGGATCCCCAGGGCGACAGCGGTAGGCCGGGGAGCATGGGGGTGAACAGTGTGGGTTAAAACCCTGTATGGATAATAGGTCTTGGGTTTGTTAAGGTTTATGGGCAGAATGGATGGACCGGTGGTCTTCTTCTGCCATTTATGTTGATGTGTCTGTGTTTAAATCAATGGCTTGTATTGCCTCACCAAAACCTACAACATTTAAGTTTCTAAATTATAAGACAGGAAAAAAGGAGGAGGGTTTCTTTGTTGGCACTCCAAGTGGCAACAGACATGACTGTAGTCACTAAGACAGTATGGTAGTATGCTGTAATAAACAATTTTAGATGAGACCAAAATCCAGTCTGCCTACTGCTGCTGAAACTCCAGTTTTGTAATTGGTCCTAGTAAAATCAGCAGTTATCTGGAGTAACAGTAAATTGGCCACTGAGTCTCAAGTGCCAGCCAAACTGTTTTTCAAATCAATTGGAGTTAAAATCTCCATACAAAACTCATGACTACCATGAAGCACACTCTTGAATTGTGCAATGATGCTGATACCATCTTCAAAATATCCAGAAGGATCATAAAGTACCGCACAAGAAAGTAATTTTGATGGGCCATGGAATATTGTGAGAGAGAAAAATTCACAAGTAACTATATTAGTGGAAAAATCACTAGGAATGACATACTTTTTTTTTTTTTTTTCCAAAACACATCCACCGCCTTATGACCAGATCATCAACATCTGAATATGTTGTATTCAAATTGGGTGATAGATAATGCATGTATTTTGTCTGAAAGCCATGATTCTTTCAAGGCAATCAATGTCAAAATCATATTGCTGAGCCCTCAGAGTAAAACTATCCCATTTCTCTAATCAGCTTTGTGCATTCTGATGAACAGAACTCATTGCATTCCTGGGTTTCCAGTCCTGTGTAGAAAACATAACACCAGGCTGGGGTGGACAGAACCAGAGGATAACAATAAAATTAGAGCCTGTTTCAAATGTTGAAAATTGCAGGAAAAAAAAGTTTCCTCTTTCATGTATAGTATCTCTGAATACTTTGATGTTTGAAAATTGACCACATAAAGCACAAGGAAATTAATAATGTTTTTCATGTTTTTCAGGTTTAGATGAGGTTCTTGCTTGATATTTTACATAAGAAAACATTTTATTGAGTAAGTGTTAGATCACTATTTTTGAACACTTACATGCAGAGTGAAAATGCATGGCTGGATCATGCACATGCAAACATTGCAGCTAGAAATGTGAATGGAAGCACTTTTTCTAGATGTGTATTGAGAATCAATTTAAATATTTGATACACTTTTGGAGGTTTCATAAAGGTCTATTCAAAGAAATAACTAGTATCTAAACTGTTTAATAACCATTTTTAACACAGAATGAAGAGTGGAAAGAACACTTGTATTTAACATGTTAATAAATTGCGAGTTTGTATTGCGATATTTAAGGAAGATATACCAAGTGTTGTAACTGACTTTCAGAAATAAGATATGATAAATGAACTAAAGTGTCTATGTACCACAGCTTATTTATAAAGTGAGTGCAGCTAGGTTGCTGTTATGACTTATTTATTAAATTTTGTTAAATATTGTTGCACTTGAAGTAAGAAAAGATATCTTTTGTTATAGATTGACGGAGGTTTTCTGGTTGGACTAATATTAAAAAATAAGCATAAGCTATTTTGAAATAGATGCTTTTTATCTTGGTGAGTGGGCTTCTTTTGATCCAATCTGGTTTTGTGTAGACTGATTGCTTACCGGATCATAGCTCCTCCCTCATTACAGGTTTTCATTTATACCAAGATGAGCCGAGCCAGAACTCTCTTCATATAAAGCATCCCAAATAATTAGTTGAGTCACAAACTGCCAGTTAAATATTGAATTAATGCCAGATTGTATGTGAAAGGCCACAAAATAAGCATAAATATGAATGGTAAAAAAAAACAACATAATAATTGTAAGCCAAAGGGCAATGGGTTGCATACATAGAAACAAAATATGTCTAATATTGAAAAAGTTTTCAATAAAGTATATTCAGTTGCAAAAAAAAAAGAAACAATATGTCAGCAGATAAGGACCGCTTGCCCACCCAGTCTACCCAGTTTGTCCCGGCCTATAATGTCACTACAGACCCTGCCTGATCTCCGGCTATTCCCCCACCTCCAGCTTTCCTACCAAGATTCCTTTGTGACTATCTCATGCATGCTTGAAGCCCACCACTGCTTTCACCCCCATCACCTCCACTGCACCCTTTAAGTGAAAAAAGTATATCCTCATATCCCTCCTCAATTTGCCCCTTTCAGCTTCACTGCTAGCCCCCTTGTCCTCATGCACCTTCTGTTCTGTAAAATACTCCCCTACTATACCTTGTTCAACCTTGTGAGGTACATATAGGTCTCTATCAAGTCCCCCCACTCCCTCTTCTCTTCCATGGTGTACCTACTGAGATCTTCCAGTCTCTCCTTGTAGGGCTTATGAGGCAGCCCCTTCACCATTTTAGTTGTCTTCTGGGTAGCCTCTACCCGGTCTATGTCCTTCCTTAGATGTGATTTCCGGAACTGGACACAGTACTCTAAGTGGGGTCTCACCTATGATTGAAAAAATGTTAACACCACCTCTCTTCTTCTGCTGGTGATTCCTCTTCCTATGCATCCTAGCATTCCCCTGCCCCTGCCTACTTCCATGTTGTACTGCCCTGCCACCTTGAGGTCATCAGATATGATAACCCCAAGGTCCTTTCCTACTTTGTGACTGCCAATACCTCTCCTCCCATTTTATATACCACCCCAGGTTTCTATACATTAGGTGCATGATTTTGCACTTTTTTTGCATTGCTACTCAGCTGTGATACCCTCAACCACTCCTTGAGTTCTCTCAGGTCTCTACTCAATCTCTCCACCTCATCCAGAGTATCAAACCTACTGCAGATTTTAATGTCATCTGCAAATAGGTAAAGCTTCCCTTCCAGCTCTTCTGCAGTTTCACTTATGAAGACACTGAAGAGGACTGGTACCAGCACTGAGGTACCATGTTGGTCACGTACATATTACAGAGTAACCATCTCCTTCACATTATCTGAATCTTTAATCCCTATGCGCATAGTCAAAAGGTAAAACAAACCTAAAATATACAGGTTTGAACTGTGTATAAAATAAATACTGCACTAAAATTAAATCAGTCTAGTTAAAATGTTAGCACAATGTTAATAAACCATCAGGCATGCCACAAAATAATAATTGCCTTACAGCCAGAGACAAAAAATCTGGCCCCAGCTCCAGCCTCCCAGCTGACTCCAGCAGACTCCAAGCCTCCACCGGTGAGATGCTGCCATGTCTGTTTCAGGGATGCTTTCAGTTCCTGATCTGACTCTGCCCTGACCATGCTGCCACCAGGGTCAGGAGAATCAATAAAGGTGGGGGGGGGTGTTGACCTACAGTGGTCAGCATGCAGACCTCCTGAGAATCAGGAGCAGCTGGCTCAAGGTGAAAGAAAAGGTGACGGAGAAGTGATAATAGGTACTGAAGCCTTTCCACTAAAAATCTGGAACTCTCCTTCTGTCTCCAGTTTTAATGGGACCTGAAAATGTCTTTGAGCAGTACTGATAGTGGAATTGTCTTGTGGCAACATTTTTAAGCTGTACTGTGTCCAGAAAGGTGCAAAAGGTATAAGAGATTGTAACATTTTCAGGTCAGTATCAAATTCAGCAGTCGGAATGTTCAAGGGGCTTACAGCTCTATTTGTATTGTAGGAGTAGGACTAAGACTGGCAAACTAAAAAATGACCAAGTCTTGAGTTATAATAAATGTGATATCCCACTACTTCCTATCTCTCCCAGCTTATGAAGTGAAAAATCTGGCCAAAGTAGACATAATTTAAATTCTGTATGGACTACCTGTCAAGTAGCTGGATCAGGTAGGTCAGGTATTAGCTATTTTTGACCTGGTAGGGTAGTTCGAGTAACTTACTACCCTGTGTGACATAACAGTGTACTTCTCAAGTTGGGCATTGGGTAATGTTTTGTTAAACAGGCATTACAGGCCCCGGTGGGTCCTGGGACTCTTCCCAAGCTGGGAACAGGCATGAAAGGGCAGCCTGTGAGGTCCTTCATGAGTACTCACAGCAGAAAGGAGCACATGACACCAGGTTGACAATTGAATTGGTCAGTGCTGGTGTCTGTGCTCTGTCTGCTGTAAGTCCATTACACAGACAGCAGTGTCTGGAGGGAGAAGAAGGAATTGGGCACTTGCTCTGCATATTTTTGCCTAAACTGTGGTGAAAAGTTAACCTATTAAAAAAAAAAGTTCAAAGGAGCAAGGGGTTGGGGACTCATGCGGGAATCGGGGGATTATCCAGTGCGGTGCTGGGGAGAGAAGGAGCAAGGGGGGGGGACAAAAGGCACTGGATGGCAGCTGCTTATGTGTCTCTGCAGTATAGTGAAAGCATTTAGGTTGTATTACAAACTGTCTGTTAGGTGCCCTGAGCCCTGTCTGTGACATTAGCTACACTGTGTGTCTCTGCATCATAGTGAAAGCCATTTAAGCTTTAAGAGAGGTATGCATACTTACCTGGTAAGGGCTGTGTTAATTACATTGATTACAGACATGTAACAAATATCAAAATAGTATATAGAACACTGTATAATCCTACAAAACCATAGGGTATACCTGGACTTGAGGAAAAACATAAAATATGTGGTAAATGCTGTATATATAATGTCTGTTAGGTGCCCCAAACCCTGTCATTTGTTACTGTGGTAACATAGCTACACTGTGTGTGATGTTTCTGCAGCATAGTGAAAGCCATTTAGGCTGTATTATGCTGTCTGTTAGGTGCCCCAAGACCTGTCATTTATTACTGTCTGTGACATAGTCAGCTACACTGTCATTCTCTGTAACAGTTAGTGAAACAATATCCATTCCTTTCATGGTGGTGTCTGCTATGTTTTATATTTCCCAATCCAAGTCTACTAAAAGGAAGTACAGTGCTGCTGCATGTGCAACTGAAAATGATGTGGACAATATGAATCATACCACTACTGAAGAACATAGTGACAATAATAATATCACCACCAGAACTGGCACCAAGCATCCTCCTAAACCAAAAAAGCATGTTAGCAATGAAATGGTAGTAGAGTTTCAGAAAGAACTATCTGGAGTTACTCGTAGAGTTATTGAACATTGTGCCACATGTGCCAGGATACTTCCAGCTGCTGAAGCAGCATGCAAGGACACACAGGCATCCTCCTCAAATATAAGCTCAGATGCTGAGGCAGCAAATGCTGATAAAGATGGTGGTGACAGTGGGGACTGCGAATGGGATAACTCAGGTTATGTCCCACCTGATGATGATGATGACGACACTTCTAGTTCTTCTGAATCTTGTGGCGATAAGGTCCGTAGTTTACATGAGAGGGTAGGAAAGGATGCCGCTGTGGGGCATGAGAGGCAAATGCAGGAAAAAAAGCATATGCTGAACATAATAATAAGAAGATGAGCATGAACGAGAACAATTCATGTCAATAAGGAAATGGCCGTGTAGGGTTTCCTCTAGGTCCCTTGACTGTACAAGAAATAATGCCAGGCACTGTAGTACAAAGCACAAAAGGTAAATCATTGGTGTAGAATTTATTTTATAGTACTACTTCCTATCTTTGTATTGACACTGCAGACAATGCTCAAGCTGTATGCAGTCTGTGCAAAAAGAGAATCTATTGTGGTGGCAAAGCAGAAAAGTTTGGAACATCAGTAATAATATGACATGCAAAGGCGAAGCACCCAACTGAGTGAGGCAGGGCAAGGGACAGTGTGGTTGGTATGGGCAGTAGTGGAGGTGGTGGTGGCGGTAACCATAATGTCAATGAACTGGAAGCAGGTACTGACACTGAATCACCTAATGTGTCCTTGCAGTCTTCTGAGGCAAACACAGACTGTTTTCTTCTGACACCATCAAGTACTATAAAATCCCAAAGTAATACTCCATGTGAAAAAGGCATGAAAAATAAAATCGCCCCCAAATTAAAAATATCTTGGGATTCTCGTCAACTAATATTAAAAGAAAGTGTTGCGAGGACATCAAAATTTACTTGCAAGCATCCAACATGCCAGCTGTTAAACAGAGCCATTGCAAAGCTGTTGGCCAATTGTCACCTCCCTTTTGTTTTTGTTGCCCATAAAGGTTTCTTCAAGTTCATGAACTGGATTGAACCATGGTACACCGTTCCCTGTCGAACATATTTCTCAAAAAGGCTGTTCAACACTTGTAATACTTGGTGTGTACTGCAGTTATTAAGCAGTTGAAAGTCTCTTAGGGAAAGCAGGTTCACATAACCATAGATATATGAACCAACAACCAAACAATTAATAAAATGACTGTTACAGCTCATTGGGCAGGTTTTCAGTCAGAAAGTAATAATCCCCACTAGACTGTAAACAGAAGGAAGCAGGTTGTATTATGTGTCACAGCTTTGAAGGAAAACCACACTGCTGTGAATATTTTGCAGTAGTTGTAAAATCAATTCCAGAAATGGCTTACTCAATATTCCTTAACTCCAGGGTTAATAGTGTCAGATAATGGTGCCAATATAGTCAAAGCCATTAGAGAAGGCAGCTACCAACACATACCTTGTTTTGCACATTGTTTAAATCTTCTCATCCATAGTTTCTTAAATGGAAACAGACTTGTTGAAAACCTGGTAGGTCTTGCTAGGAAAATATGTGGGCTTTTCAGCCACTCTGTGAAAGCACACACAAATCCTGAAGGGGCTACAGAGGTCAAACAACTTACTTGCCAGTTATTTCCAGACATTTCACAAAATTTCTAAAGAGTTTCTCTCTGATGCCGCTACTGTGGTAATGCAGAAAGCAGGAGATTTCTCTAGAAATATCACAGAAATTTCAAGAAATAGCTGGCAATGTCTGTGACTACTACTGTACCGTTTCATACGGTAAATAAGGGAGTTCCAACCCACTGGAATTCAACATTTTACTTGTTGGAAAAGCTTCTTGAACAGAAACAAGCTGTACATGACTACACATGCAGAATCAAATACATAAAGTAGACAGCATGCTGAGTTCCAGCAGCTGGACTCTACTTGAATCTTTGGACACCTTACTGGAGTCATTTAAGGCTGCCACACGTGATGTTTATTATTTATTTAGTTAGTTTTTGTTGACTGAGCAAGTGCACTAGACAAATTCTGCCTATTTCCAGGCACAACCCGGGGGAAGGGGATACAGATGAATGCCAACTGACCTTGAACCAGATTAAGCTGTTGGTGGTATTTTTAGTGAATGTCAGTGTGGACAGTGTAACTCTCAGTCAAATTCTTCCTCAAATAAGATTTCTTCACATTTTCCTTGATGACATAAAGAAAGACTTTCAGTCAAAAGAAAACAGCACCGCTGTTATGCTGGCAGATGACTTGAGTCTCAAACTGTTGACTGATCAGAGACTAAATGCCATGTTTAAGAATGACACCTATGTGCTGTCTATGTTGTTAGATCCCTGTTTTAAGTGGAACATTGAAGCCATCCTTCCTGCAGGGGAAGACATTGAGTACTAGAGAGATCTATTAAGTTCATTGACAGCCAGGCACTCACCACCTCCAGTAAAAGGTGCACCAGTAGTTCACATTTTTAATCCATTTTATTTAAAAAGTACAAGGCATCTCATTCAGACATAAGGAGTGCCTGACGTATTTCAGATAGCATGATCCTTTATCAAAGGCTTTGATAAAGGATCATGGTATCTGAAACACATGGTATCTGCTACTGCGTCCCTGTGTTGTTGTGCCCTTGGGTATGGGTGGGTGTTTGTCCATGCACTGTGTTGCATCCGGTGTGGTGCATGCTTCCACGCACCACTGTGGGTGTCTGCGTTGTGTTGCTGGCCAGTGCTGGGCCGGGTGTCCTTGGGAGGTGTGCAGGGTGCTGTACCACTGGTGGTGGTGTCCGGGCATGCCCTGTCACGTGTGGGGTACCTCGTGTGCTGGACGACATGGTCGGTCTCTCAGCTGTACCTCGGGGCCAAGGTGGCACTATGTATACCGTTGTTGCATTGCTGTGTGCTGCCACCCGGCTGATGGTGCCTGCGGGGCTGCCTTTGCATGGTTCTGTGGGTGCACAGGGTTGCATTGTTCACAGTGGGGTGGTGGCATGCATGGGGTTTCTGCAGTGGTGGATGCTGCTCCTGGGCAGGGTGTCTGGGGGTCACGGTGCAGGGTGTGCTCTGCATTGGGGGGATGGTGTGGCATGGGGTGGTCGGCCCTACTTGTGTGCCGGTCACAGCTTGCCAGGGGGTGTGATGGGGCACCATGACCCAGCAGTGGGTTGGTTGCTTGTCTCCATGGGCCAGTGGTTATTCCAGTCCTCCCCAGTTGTGCAGTGCATGGGGTGTAGGTGGACGATGTCTGTTCTGCTGTGTGTTCCTCTGCCCATCTGTGGCATGGGTGGTGGGCCCCTACATCCCTGGTTGTGCAGTTGCATTGCTGCACTGCTGCTGGGGGGCATCCCTGGTTGCACTATGGCACCTCTGGACTGCTCAGCTGACCATCCGTTGTTGCGCTATGGCAAATCAGATCTGCTCAGCTTCCCCTCCCTAGTTGTGCTATGGCGCAGGAGGTGCGATATTCAGTCGTCGGCTGTAGGCGCATCTTGGCCGGCTCAGTTTTTTAATATCACGCCTCTTGCACATGGGCGCAATGGACTTGTGCTTGCTCCTGCTATTGTGCACTTTTTGGGTGCAGTTTGAATATCTGGGCCAACATGTTTTTTTTTTCCTCTCCTCTACAGCCTACATGGAATGGAAATTTTATCCCAAACTTGCAGGGGATGACAGTCATGTACCAAGGTAGTGCATTTGATAAGTCTGGTGAAAAAATTTTTAAAGTGTTCCAGAATTATAAAGGTTTAAAATGTAGTGTTTTCTGACGTGTGCTCGTGCAGTAGGGTTTTTGAGATAACGTTCTGGTGCAAAAGTGAAAATCTGATGTTGCCAATGCACTTTTTTGATTTTGTGCCACTTGCTTGGCAGGGCAGCAAACAGTTTTTGTGCCATGCCAACCACCATCTTGTTGTTTTTTTTTTCCACGAACTAACAAGCTTGGAAAATACATAAATATGCTGTTATTTTAAAAAACAAACACCAGGACCTAGCTAAATGGGTCCAGTTTAGCTAGGTTCTGTTTGTTAAGAGCCAAGAATACCTTGCTAGCTTAGCGAGAGGAGCCATTCCTCCGCGTTCTTTGTAAGAGGACAGTGGGAATTTCTTAGCTGCAGCTAAACTTGTGCTGCCGGCTGCAGTGTGAGCTGTGAGCCACCGTTTTCCTGGTGTTTGACAGTGCCCCCTCTCACCCTCCATTGCCATCCCTGACAATGTGTCATGTTGCCCTGGTGTCTAGTGGCACCCCCGAACCCCTTCTGATCACTGTCCCCTTAATTATATAATCTTTCTTTGGTGTCTAATGGCACCCCCCACCTGCCGAGTGCTGTGTTCCCAGCTAGGTGGGCCAAGCGGTCCTCATCTGCCGTCAAATTGTATGTTTCTATGTAATATATTTCCCTAGTATCTAGTGACCACCCCACCACCACCAACTGGTTGCGGTCCCTGTAATTAAATAAATATATTCTCTGGTGTCTACAGGCACTCCCACCCACCAATCGTTATCCCCATAAATAAATATATTCCCTGGTGTCTAGTGGCACCCCCCACCCACTGATCGCCATTCCTGATTTCCCTGGTGTCTAGTGGTGCCCTCATCCACCAATTGCCATCCCCATTGTCAAATGATATATTCCCTGGTGTCTAGTGGCACCTCCCATCCTAGCCACAACCTGAAATAAAAAAAAAAAAAAAAACAGTCCCTCTCTATTTTTTTTAAACCTGTAAAAAAAAATAAACAGTCACTCGCAGATCAGCACCTCCACCTCCCACTCAACACCCACCACCACACAACTCCCAGTACACTCCCACACAGCCTCATTCACCAAAACAGGTCCCAGGTTCAAGACCCACTCTCCGATTGAAGACATGTCTTGCTGCTGGAACCATTGACTGTAATACGAGAAACGAAGGTAAATGTGATTCAATGTATTTCAATTGGGCTTTCAACTTCGATACATAACTCAGTCATTTTTGCATATTTTGACACCAAATTTTCAATGTGGCCTTCTGGGGACCCCACCTCATGAACAAGGATGGTGACATTCTGCAAATCCATCCAAAAAGGTGATTTCACAATTACATGGTATAAGAAGACCATGTTGAAAATATAGGGTAAAAATATGTAAAAATGGCAAAGTTATGCATATGTGTTGAAATATTGCTACGCTTGCTCGTAACTAACTGAAAATATTTATCACTCAGATTTTCAACATTGACATTTTTTTTACATCACTTCATGAACGTGACAGCTGTCATTTTTTCAGATCCTGGTCAAAATGAGTTTTTGCCCATGTATTGCCATTATAAAACAGTTGCAGTAATAGTATTCATATATCATCTATACAGTACAGTATAGAGACCATGTGTGTCACATACTTTATGCTTCATACATTTACTAAAACATTGCCATGATTTATACATTTAAAGTACATTTAGGGACAGATAGAAACTATAATCGTTCTACATATGCACAAAAATGATTTTTCTAAAATGCCGTGTACTGAAAGGGTTGTAGAAACGCAAGTTTATAAATTGTTCAGATGGCAGTCCTGTTCTCAACAAACTGAGATCCTACGTGATGAAAAGGGCAATAAAATTACCAAGCCTGGAGTGGTACACTAACACACCTAAGCAAAACTATTATTCCATGAAACACAGTGATAGCATCATGCATGAGCGCAGAACAAAGGTGCATTGACTGGGTATGCAAATATTGGTAGAGTCAGTGCAAAATGTGTTCCTTAGTAAAATAAGTAACCTATGTTAGCAAATGTAGCCTGGGAGACCCAGTGTTCCCAGCTTGCTATTACTGGCTGAGAACCTTGTGTACTTTTTCTCACCATTTAAAAACTAGATTACAAAGGCCAATAGAGGGTGACTCACTGGCACTGCAATGATTCTTCAAATCCCATAGTAGAGTTAGCGGAGAGATGTGCATGTTGCCAAGGTAAGGCATCTGGCTCCCAGAGACAGAGGGAGGGCACCGACAGATGGCAACTGCACACCCCCTGCCAAATAACTGGCCAGCACTTAGGCTGACTCGCTGGCACAGCAGTAGCACTACTGCTTGCAGTGCCAGTTACCAATGTTCGGGGTGTGAAGTCTGGATGCTTAGTCATCCTCCCTCCAGCTAACACCACAATGTTCAAAGGACTGCTCTCCTCCTCGGGGGAGAGATGCAGTGCCCAGTGCATGCCTGACCACTAGCAGAGGCTAGGGGTAGGGTAGCCCAGGAACTGCATCGTTGGGAGTTGGAGGTGTGGCAGCTGCTTAAGTGCTGTATGCAGGAGTGTGTGTAGGGCCATTCAACCCTCCAAGAGAACTGCACTAAACACAGGAGGGAGAAAACAAGGATGGACAAGATGATAAAACCAACCCTCCACAGGCTCCGTGTCTGGTAATGTGGAGCACCTCCCACTCAAGGATCCATTTGGTGGCCTCCAAGCCACTCCCATCAAGGGGGGAAGCCATGATGAAGGTGGAAGTTGAACAGTAAGTCCATGCGGAGTTGGGATGATGGGACTGGGGGGGTGTCGATGCCTGATGATGAAGCTGGCATGCCGGAGAAATAAACAGAACTGCATAAAAATAATTACTAAACAGCACTTGCAATATGTATGAGGAAAGCCCCTCTTCTCTACCATGCCTACATGATGGAGCTGATTTTCCATTGGCCCCATGCCCAGCAACATGGAGTGTCTCCCACTCTCCAGGATGTTCCCATCAAGGGGAAGGGAGGATCATGGTGAAAGTGGGAGTTGAACCGTAAGTCCATAGGGTGCTGGTGTAATGGGGGGGGGGGGAGTTGATGCCTGATGATGTGGCCAGCCTGCCAGTGAAATAAACAGAACTGGAAAAAAACAGAAAAAAAAAAATTAATGATCAGCACTTGTAACAGGTGAGAAGACAGCCCTTTGTCTACCATGGCAGTGTGATTCAGCAAGCGCCGAGCAGTGGATCCTCCTAGTTTTAATAGAGCCACACATGGCTCCATGTCACCAACGTGAAATTTTTTAATTTATTTATTTAATTTTAGAAATAAGTGCCGGATACAGAAAAACAGAAGCCAGAGTAAGCAGAGAGAAGCCGGAGTGAGTGGGAGAGGCACCAGATAACACAAAAAGTAACCAGCAAGTAATCAAAAAACCAAAAAAAAATACAAAAAAGAAATAAGCAGCAACCATATACTATATAAAACAGGGGATGGGTGACCATCCACAACTAAGGCCGTATTTTCATCTTGGGAGTTGATGACATGATAGAGACCTCTCAAGCTTCACTCTCAAGGTCTGTATGATGTCATCAGCACCTTCAATGAAACCACAACCTTGTTGTGGATGTCACCCATCCACTATTCTATATATAAAGTGTAAAACAATAACTACAAAACACATCATAAAAGAATAAATAATATAGCTATTTATTAGAAGTAAACACCTGTTCTTTAACTACCATTAGCTCATGTTATCCCATCCTTGTTTTTGCTATTGCTATATTTCTATCCCCCAGTCATGGTATGTCATACCATTATTAGCTTAAAAAACTCTTTGTTCACAGAGTAACCAAGATGTCCAATTCCTTCAAATACTTTTATTTTAAACAACAAAATAGAATTGTGCAAGCGCAAAAAAAAAAAAAAAAAAAAAAAAACTCATGTACCACAAACACCCTTAA
Organism: Neoceratodus forsteri; assembly: GCA_016271365.2. Classification (NCBI taxonomy): domain Eukaryota; kingdom Metazoa; phylum Chordata; order Ceratodontiformes; family Ceratodontidae; genus Neoceratodus; species Neoceratodus forsteri. The sequence goes on from CM028134.1 coordinate 561,792,987, forward strand.
TACCCCTACAGGATATTACACAGCATAGCACTTATTTTTTTTTGTTTCACACTCACACTCACACTCACACTCACACTCTCTTCAGGTGCAAATAGAACTTGAAAACACATTTAGAAATCAGTAATATGAAAATAAGCATTTCATGAGCAGATGGTACAGTGCTATTTCAGTGGGTGTGTTTCACCTTTCCGCACCATTTGTTGCTGTTTATTTATTCTGTTGCTTATTTTTGCAAGAACTGGTGGTTTTAAATCAAAGTGCCGCCTGACATGGGTCAAGATAACACTGATCAGGCTTCTGGGCAGCCCTTTTCTGCCCCTTGCGCCATCATAGTGTAGTTTATTTGTCCATTCCACATATATGCAGCACAGCACAAGGGCACAAAATAAGCATTTGTCAATGCCGAATGTTGCTTGCTTGTATGTGCTGTTTAGGTATTTGGAAGTGATGGTTCCATGCCTTCCTCCCAAGACATGCACCGTGTCTTTCCTGGAGACATCATGTCAGACAAATCTGGTTGATTTCTTTGACTGGGTGACAAAGGAAGTGAATCAGGGTGGGGCAGTGGACAACGCTCACCTCGATTTCAGGAAAGCCTTTGACACCATCCCACATAGGAGGCTGATAAAGTAGCTGGGTAGGCTGGGCATGAGGGAGAGGGTGGTAAACTGGGTTAGAAACTGGCTAACAGACAGGAGACAGAAAGTGGTGGTAAATGGGGTGCAGTCTAGGGAGAGGGGGTGACCAGTGGGGTGCTGCAGGGATCGGTCCTGGGGCCAGTCCTATTCAACTTCATTAGTAACAGTGCAGAACGGCTGAAGGGAATTTTTTCACCAAATTTTCAACATAGCCATTTTAAGACCTCTGCTCATGAACAGTGCCACTGTAGTTCTCTTAATCTGTCCCGAACATTGATTTCACACACCGACTGCGCCATTGTGCGCTACATGCGCGGAAACACATTTTGGGCAAGAGGTGAGAAATGACAGCTGTACTGCTCATAAGGAGGTGTAAAATGGCAATGTTGAAAATCTGGAGGAACATATTGAAAATTGCTAACTTCACGAGCGTATGGAACAGCACAACGATGCTTTCAGAAATAGTTTTGGGATGTTATCAGATTTCAACATAGATTTTGGGGCCTACCTCATGAACTGTGACACTGTCGTTTAGAATCAGTCCCGAAAGGTGGTTCCACGCAGTGACTGCAAAATCACCTTTCGGGGCCGATTAATGCCATGACAGTGACAGAATTCAGGAGGTGGGGTTCCAAAAACCCCATGTTGAAAATTTGGTGAAAAAATTCCGCAAAATGTCCGAGATATGCAGTAAAGTTGAAAAAACCCTATTTATTCCATTATACAGCTTACCGGCATTTCTCAGTTTGCGGTCAGCTTTGAAGAGTGCAGACCTGTTCCGGTCCCATCAAGATCATCGTACGGACTGAGGTAAGAATGGGGTGAGATGGGGTGGGAGGTAGATGCACAGATGGTGGGCGCGGTGGGGAAGGGGTCAGGACAGTCTGCAAGGGAAGGTTTTCTTTTAGGTTTTATTTTTTTTATACTTAGACGACGTGGGACTGTGACGCTGGACTTGTACCACGCTGGGGTGGGCTCCCAGTGTGGCAGCTGGAAGACTGTTTGGGGGTTGGGGCAGTGGAGCCGATGGGGGATTGGGCACCCCCGTCAGCCATAGGACCTGTTGCTATGCTGGGGTGGGCTCCCAGTGTGGCACCCAATAGTCTGGGTGGGAAACAGTAGAGCCGACAGGGGATTGGGCACCCCTGTCAGCCATACAGACTGCTGCCATGCTGGGGTGGGCTCACAGTGTGGCAGCTGGAACTCTGTTGGGGGGGCAGCACAGTCGACTGGGGATTGGGCACCCCCGTCGGCTATACAGTGTGTGCATGGGGGGGAAGCACGAGCACGCAGTATGCGTGCGTGTATGTGAGTGGAGTGTGCATGAGCACGCCATCTTATCGCTGCTCACTGAAGCGTAGTTCTCCCTTTCAACTGTACGGCACTGCATTTTCAACTGCTGTCATAGACAGCTGCAGCATTGATTGGAGAACTGCAGCCGCACCTGCAAACACATTGACTGAATTGGAAGAGAGCTGCCACAGCTCCGAAAACTCAGATGATGGCACTATGTTTCTTGCACATGCATGCAAGCAACATAAAAATCAGTGCTGCAAAGCGTTTGGGTTTGTTTGAGCTCCAACACCTGACTTCCCTTTCTTTTTCACGGATAAGATGTGCAATGCCCATATCTGGCAGAATGTTCATTGTACCCGTGGTGTGAACAAGGACTGCTCTTAGTAGAAACAACACAGGTAGCCTTTCATCTGCCATTGCCTCCAGCACTGTGTCACTGTCTTGCAATGAAAAATAGAAACATAGAATTTGACGGCAGATAAGGACCGCTTGGCCCACCCAGTCTGCCCATTTCCCTACCTACTGGATAAGCTGCAGATCCTAGTTAACCAGCAGCCTACTTCTTCTTACCCTCACCCCCAGAATTGCCTTATAACTGTCCCATGCATGCTTGAATTCCACCACTGATTTTGACTCCACAACCTCCTCCGAAGGCCGCTCCATGCATCCACAACCTCTCTGTGAAAAAATACTTCCTTAAATTACCTCTGAGCTGCCCCCATCTTCAAGTTGTGCCTAGTTCTTGCACACCTCTTTTTGAAAGATGCTACCCTCTTGGACTTTGTTGATTCCCTGAGGTACTTGAAAGTTTCTATCATGTCCCCCTCTCCTCCTTTCCTGAGGCTATACATATTAAGCTCCTTAAGTCTCTCTTCATATGTCTTCTGGTTACAGACCCTGCACCATTTTAGTTAACCCTCCTCTGGACAGCTTCCATTCTGTCTATGTCTTTCTTGATTGGGTCTCCAGAACTGCACACGTACTCCAGATGGGGTCTCACCAGCTGTCTGTACAGAAGGATAATAACTTCCTGTTTTCTACTGGTGATGCCTCCCTATGCATCCCAGTATCCCCCAGCCCTCCTTGCTGCCTCTCACATTGCTTGCCCACCTTTAGGTCATCTGATATGACTATCCCAGGTCCTTTCCATTTTTGTTGTTGTTAGTATCTCACCCCCATTGTGTACTCTTCCCCTGGGTTTTTGTTTCCCAGGTGCATTACTTTGCACTTCTTAGCATTGAATCTAAGCTGCCATACATTTGACCATTCCTCTAACCTTGCCAAGTCCCTTCTCATCCTTTCCACCCCACCCTGTGCATCAACTCTGTTGCAGATCTTAGTGTCATCTGCAAAGAGACATACTTTTCCTTCCAGTCCTTCCGCAATGTCGCTTATAAAGACATTGAAGAGGACCGGTCCTAATACTGAACCCTGCGGTACCCCACTAGTAACCCTCCTTTCTTCTGAGTGGACTCCATTTACTATTACTCTCTGTGTCCTATTCTCCAGCCAATTCTTTACCCAGGCTGTCATCTTGGGACCCACTCCCAGGCTGGCTAACTTGTATATTAATCTTTTGTGGGACTGTGTCAAATGCCTTGCTTAAAGTCTAGGTAGAGCCATGTCCACAGCCCTCCCTGATCTACTACTTTGGTCACCCAGTCAAAGAAATCTATCAGATTTGTCTGGCATGACCTTCCCGCCAGAATCCATGCTGCCTAGGGTCCTGTGCCCTCTGGCCTCTAAATACTCGACAATTCTTTCCTTCAGAAGTGATTCCATCATTTTCCCTATCACTGAGGTTAAACTAACAGGTCTGTAGTTCCTGCTTCTGCCTTGCTCCACTTTTGTGAAGGGAATCACATCTGCCTCCTCCAGTCCTCGGTACCACCTCATCCTCACATGATTTGTTAAAAGGGTAGTCAGTGGTGTCACTAGTTCTACCCTTAGCTTTTTAGAATTCTGGGATGAATCCCATCAGGCCCCATTGCTTTGTCCACCTTCAGTTTTAAGAGTTCTTTCAGAACCCTTTCTTCTGTAAATGGGCTGGTATCAACTTCTGTATCCAGAGTGTTACTACTGTTTGTTTATGTACCTCCCTCTTCCTTTGTAAATACTGAGCAAAATATTTGTTTAGTATCTCTGCCTTTTCACAGTCTCCCTCTGCCCACCCTCCCTCCTTTATTAAGCCTCACTATCCCTCCCTTGGTCTTCGTTTGCTCCTGATGTACCTATAAAGGTTTTATCCTTCTTAACTGAGTTGGCTATCTTTTCCTCGGTTTGGGCCTTTGCTGTTCTGACTGCCTTCCAGCCTTCTTTTGCTTTAACTGATACAGTTCTCTGTCTGCTCCTTCCTGCATTCCTTGTACTTCCTGAATGCTTTCTTTTTCTCTGAACCTTCACTGCCACTTCCTTTGAGAACCATAGTGGTTTCTTACATCGTCTTGTTTTGTTTATTTGCTTCACACAAAGGCTCGTTACCTCTGTGATGGCAGTTTTATTATTCCCATTGTTCTTCCACCTCCTTCCCGCCCATTTGCTAGTGCATTCCTTAGCACTCACCCATTTTGGCAAAGTCAGCCTCTAAAGTCCAGTACTTTTGTCTTTGTATGGCTTGACTCTATTGCTGTGTTTATTGTGAACCATACTGTTTGATGGTCGCTAGTTCCCAGATGGCTACCCACTTCTACATCTGTGATCCTCTCTCCATCTCCATTTGAGAGAATCAAGTCTAATATTGCTTCCTCTCGAGTGGGCTCCAGTACTAGTTGTCTAAGGCATACCCCCTGTAGGGCATCTAGAATAACTGCACTCTTCGAAGTGGCAGCTGCAACTGCACTCCAGTTAACATCTGGCATATTCAGATCACCCATCAGCAATATCTCCCCTTTTTCTGCCATTCTAAGTATACTTTCTATCATTTCCTGTCCATTTCCTCCCCCTGAGAAGGGGGTCTGTATACAACCCCTGTGCGTATTGTGGTGCCATTGCCTGTCTCCAAATTTACCCACAGTGCTTCTTCTCCTCCCTGTTTACCCTTTTGTTCTGTTGCTTTTATTCCTTCCCTTATGTAAAGAACTACCTCCTCCTCTTTTACCCTCCCTGTCCCTCCTGTAGACAGTGTATCCTGGTATGTTTATGTCCCGGTCATGGTTTTGTGTGTACCATGTTTCTGTGACTGCCACGATATCCAGATGTTCCTCCTCCATCAAGGCCACTAATTCAGGAAGCTTGTTACCCAGACTACGGGCATTGGTACTCATTGCTCTCCATTTTTTGATGGCTTTACCTTCTGTTGCAGCATCCCCCACTGACCATTCTTCCTCTGTCTTTTTCTCATTTAGTACCCTGTTTTGAGTCTCATTTCTTCTGCCTCTGTATTGTTAGTGTCTTCTAAAAGACTAGCTGTACATTGGTGTTGATGTCTATGATGTTGACAATTGCTGCTGCATCTCCCTCATTCCTATTTACAGGTCCTGAATCATTGCCAGCAGCTGGAGTTGACCTGCCTTTAGATGTTCCATGGCCTCAATCACCCCGTTGGCATTCCTCCTTCCATTCTTTTATGCTGTTCAGGAGAAAATGCTCAAATGTGTCCCTCTCCCCCCCCCCCACTCTGTTCTATGTTCTACATGTAGCTGTTTTCACATCACCCTGTGTTCCTTGGTGCTCTGTAGCTGCCCTTTCCCCTCCTGTACCCTCTACATGCTGCTCTGTTGATTACTGGTCCTCTGGGACATCATGCTGCTTGGGCAATTCTTTGTCTTCTAGACAGGCCAGCTGCTCTGGTGCTTCTGTGTCCTTCAGACTGGCCAGCTGCTCTAATGCATCTGTATCCTGTGGATGGGCCAGCTGCTCAAGTGCAGCGGCCTCCTCCTGAGACTCTGACATGAGATTTTCTTCACAGTCTTTATAAAAACGATGGTTCATTGTACCTGGTGATGATATCACACCATTTTGAAACAATAAATGCAGTTAGAATCTAAATACTTTAAATAGAATATTGCCTGCCTGCCTGTCTGCAAACTGCACCTATTAGAGTCTGACTGATAAACAGAACTGGGTATAGGCAAGACAAGGCCAGTTTTCTTTTTAGTTGCCCAATCCCAGAGGCTCTAGGTGCCATACAAATATAAAAAACATACAAAAACAGTAACAAAGATAAAATAAAACCAGAATAAATATGAAACAGCAGGCTAATAATAAAAGTTAAAATACAGCAAAGCCTAAGCAGCAGCTACTAGAGGTTAACAGTAATGCCTAGAAAAGTAGGTCTGGGAAGGCCTGACTAAACAGGTGGGTCTTGAGGTGGGCTTTGAATGCCTCAACTGAAGGGATCTTCCTAATAGCTGGAGGAAGAAAATTCCACAGGACAGGTCCGGCAACACTAAATGCTCTGTTGCTGGTAGTTTTTAACCTCATCCTGGGAATCGCTAGGAGGCCCCTAGAGGAGGAGAAAAGAGAGCGGACTGGCGCAGCAGGTGTATGAAGGTCCAACAAATAGCCAGGGCCAAGATCATGCAGGGTCTTAAAGGTGAGCAAGCCCACCTTGAAGAGAACCCTCCACCTGACCTGCAGCTAGTGCATCTCACGCAAAACCAGAGTGATGTGATTGTACTTAGGCTGTCCAGTCAACAGCCCAGCAGTCATGTTCTGCACTAGCTACAGCCAACAGAGGGCCCCCCCCGAGACCCCGAAGAAGAGTGCATTACAGTAGTCAAGCCTAGATGTCACAAAGGCATGTATCAAAGTGGGGAGGTCCTCAGGTGGAACTAGGGGCTTGATTCTAGCAATATTTCTCAGATAATAGTAACTGGTACGGACAATGGACACCACCAGAATTTTAAGTGACAGCCTTTCATCGAGAATAACGCCCAGATCATACACCCTAGAGGAGGTCTTCAATGGAATCAGCCCCAGAAATAACCCTATTGCTGCACCAGAGGCCAAGCTATCACACCTTTTGTTCAACTCCACCACCGACACCTCCATCTTATTGGGGTTCAGTTGCAACCAGCTGGAGGCCATCCAGTCACTGATCTTGACAAAACAATTATTTAGCACCTCCACTATGTTTGATGTTCCAGGGGCAAAAGAAAGATACAAATGGGTATCATCGTCATATCTCTCAACAGTCCCTGATTTTCAGGGATATCCTTCCAAAAATGCAGGTCTCTGTGACTGACCAGTGGGGACTGCAAGCATAAAATAATGGCAGACATTAGGGCTGCAGATTTGTTCTTGCTCAGGAAAAGCATTTTACACTAAATGTCCTAGTCCACCAGCTTCTTGAGTGGATATCATTAATGTTTAAGATGTGTCCCTGATTTGTGAGGCAGGGAGTTAAGAGATATGGGACCTGAGACACACCTTGGAAAAGAAAAATAATTGTAAAAATTGTGGCATTTGAGCCAGCCCACCGGCGCAGAGCGCTGAGGTGCTAGGCAACATAACTGTCACCATGCTGCTTGGCTCTTGTCTGTGCCCCTGACAGAGCTTTAAGAGCTCAATACATGGGTGCAAGCCAGTGGCCTGTCAATGAACGAGCACGTGCTTGTAGAAGTGCACACTCATTCAACGACAGCTCAGCTGGGTGGCCGGCATGGTGGACAGAGAGGGCTGTGCTAGTCGCCTGCTCAGGATAGGGGTGGGAGGACCACTAGACACCAGGAAATTTACTTGTTCATTAGGCTTACAGCAATCAGTGTGGGGGGGGGGACCACTAGACACCAGGGGATTTATAACAGCCACCAATCAGCTACCAGCAGGGGGAACAAGGCATTTAATTTCATTTGTTAATCAAGCTACTGATCGACGGGGGTGGGGGAACCACTAGACACCAGGGAATTTATTACCATGGGCCGGTGATCAGCTATTGGCGGGGGGTGGGAGGGAACTTGTGTGCCCTGAAAAAGGTAGAACCAAACTCAAAGTTCACAGCATAGAACTTAGAGGTTTACACAGCCCTAATAACAGTGACTAGTGCTACTTGCAATTCGTAAGTGTAAACCAAGTACTAACTATACAAAAGGTTAAAAAGCTATTTCTAAAATAAAAGGAAACATCTCATTGAATGACTTTAGGTGTTTTTGTGTCCACAGCAAGGAATTACAACTGAGGATCTATCTGGTGAGGAGGTTAGGGGGTGCAGAACAATGCAACACTTGACCTGAAGGTACTTTTCTTATGATTAGATAAACTTTTATTCTGTGAAGTAACTCACCATCATCTGAATAATGTGACATTACAGAAGTACAAAGAAAAATGTTCTCTGCTTCAATAAGACCCTATATCAATGATGAGGAGGAAAGTATGATAGAAATATTTAAAAAAAAGTGAAAAATACAGGAGGAAAACCAAACTGAACACTTGCTTTTGTTTAAAGAACTCAAGCAAAAGTAAGAGAAACTCTCAGGATATGAGGAAGTGGTAAAAGAAAGGGAAAAAAGAAAAGAACATACCAGAGTGATGAAGAACATTTTAAGATGGAAAATATTTTAAATGAGTATGCTCCAAGCATGCTACTTGCAAGGACGGACAGAAACCAAAATGCAAACAAAGCAAACAAAAGCAGTGTGTCCAGAATGCAAAGTCAGTGCAGTAATGGGCTACTGGCCCAGTAACATAAACAAGAAAACAGTCACACAGACGATGGCAGAAAAAAAAAAAAAAACCACAATGAACCATCCAGTCTGCCCATGGTTCCCTATCGAACCCTTGGACCTACTTGTCCACCCAGCATTCTAGCCCTCACCATCCACCCCCCCCCCATTTCACTCCCTGTTATTGTTGCCCCAAGTAACCACTATACTCTTCACTCTATCCCAACCATTCTTGAAACCATTAATGGTTTTAATGCCCACCAGCTTGGCTGGAACATTTCCACGGTTCCACTACCCTTTCTATAAAATACTTCTTCATATCCCTCATTGCTTCGAACTGTTACTCATGCTAAATAATTCCCACAGTTCACCTTGTTTATTCCTTTCAGGAATGTAAAGGTCTCTATCATACCTCCCATCTACCATCTAGTATCCAGCCAGTACTTGCTAAGTGCCTTGAGGCACTCCTCATAACACCAGTCCTGAACTCAACAATTCTTTCTGAAGGAAAGAATTGTTTAGTACCTAGAGGCCAGTGGGGCACGGGATTCAAGGCAGCATGGGTTCACAGCGGGAAGGTCATATCAGACGAATCTAATAGATTTCTTTGACTGGGTGACCAAAGTAGTAGACCAGGGAGGGGCTGTGGACATGGCCTTCCTAGACTTTAGCAAGGCATTTGACACAGTCCCACACAAAAGATTAATAGTCAAATTAACCAGCCTGGCAGTGGGTCCCAGGGTGGTAGCCTAGGTAACACATTGTCTGGACAACAGGACACAGAAGGTAATTGTAAATGGAGTCCACTCTGAAGAAAGAGGGGTTACTAGTGAGGTACTGCAGAGTTCAGTACTGGGTCCAGTCCTTTTTAATGTCTTTATAAGTGACATTGCAGAGGGACTGGAAGGAAAAGTATGCCTTTGCAGATGACACAAAGATCTGCAACAGAGTTGATACACAAGGAGGCATGGAAAGGATGAGAAGGGACTTGGAAAGGTTGGAGGAATGGTCAGAAGTATGGCAGCTTGGATTCAATGCAAGAAGTGCAAAATAATGCACCTGGGAAACAAGACCAGGGGAAGAATACACAATGGGGGGAGTAATAACAACATAAAAGGAAAGGGACCTGGGGTAATCATATCAGATGACCTTAAGTGTTAGCAAGCAATGGGAGAAGGCAGTAGGGAGGGTTAGTATACTGGGATGCATAGAGAGGCATCACCAGCAGAAAACAGGAAGTTGTTATCCCTCTGTACAGACAGTAAGTGAGACCCCATCTGGAGTACTGCATCCAGTTCTGGAGACCCCATCTCCGCAAGGATATAGACAGGACAGAGGCAGTCCAGAGGAGGGCAACTAAAATGGTGCAGGGTCTGCAAGAGAAGCCGTATGAGGAGAGACTAAAGAAGCTTAATATGTATACCCTTGAGGAAAGAAGGGAGAGGAGGAGGGACATGATAGAAACTTTTAAGGACCTCAGTGGAATCAATAAAGTCCAAGAGCATAGCATCTTTCAGAAAAAGAGACATGCAAGAACAAGGGGACATGATTTAAAGATGGGGGGCAGTTCCAGGGCAATGTGAGGAAGTACTTTTTCACTGAGAGGTTAGTGGATGCATGGAACAGCCTTCCTGAGGAGGTTGTGGGGTCTAAAACTGTGGGAGAATTCAAGAATGCATGGGACAGACATAAGGCAACTCTTGTGGGGGGAAGGAAGAAATAGGCCATTGGTTAACTAGGATCTGCGGCCTATCCTGTAGGTAGGGAAATGGGCAGACTAGGTGGGGCAAGTAGTCCTTATCTGCCGTCAAAGTCTATGTTTCTATGTCCTGCTGATCCCAAATCATTTTTGTCACCCTTCACTGCACTGACTCCAGCTTGCCTTTATCTTTACTGTACAGAGGTGAGGGCTCCAGAACTGGGCATAGTGTTCCAGGTGTGGCTTTACCAAAGATCTATAAAGAGGTTATATTACCTCTTTTCTTCTGCTGCCAGTACCCCTCCCAACACATCACAGCATCCTATTTGCCTTACTATAGGTCTTGTTGCTGTGGCTTCACTGTTTACAGGGAGTCACTGATGATAGTACTATGGGAAGAATGGGACCTCTGAGTCTAGTTTTACCCCATCCATCCAGTACTCTCTCCGAAGCTTCTTGTTCCCCAAGTGCATCACCTTGCACTTTTGGGCACGAAATTTCAACTGCCAAACCTTAGACCACCTCTCTAGCATTTGCAGATCACTCTGCATTTCCCAGATTCCCTTGTTGCTATCTACCTTCCCACAAAGTTTAATGTCATTAAACTCTTTTTAGACAGAGTTACTGGGGTTAAGGAGTGGTCACAGAAAATCCTGCAGTGTGAATTGAAACACAGACAGCCTTAGGGGGCAGGACATTGTTTTCAGACCAAACAGGTTGTATTGGAACAGGAAGGGCTACATATAACCATTGGCAACAAATTGCCCTGGGTGGAGATATCCAGACTAGATCAGATTACTATAAGTCACTAGAGGCTGCAGTTTTCAAAGACACAAAGCACATTTGCTGGAGCTGGAAGAATACTGCTTTCTTCAACTGCGAGCTGTGTGAGAAATTCTATATTGCACTTGATATCTGCAACAAACGTGCACTTTTGCTTAATTTTGTGGGAGGTGAAACTAACTACCCTTGGTAATTGCATTTTATTCACATATTTATTTAGTGTTTAACCAAGAAGGGGCTTGTAAACTCTGTTTATCTTGTTAGTAACTTCAGAAGGATCTAAATACTGCATTTGGGTAGGTCCTTGGAGGCAGCTAGATTGTCTACTAGGATTTGCTGACAGTTAAACTATTTTTAAATTTCAGGTGGCTGAGGAGTTGAAAAGAAACTTGCAAACTCTGCTTATCTTGGAAGTAACCTCATAAGTGTTTGAATACTGCAGTTCTGGTTGTCCCTTGGGGGTAGCTGGATTGACTACTAGGCTTTTGGGACTGAAACTATTTTAAATAATTTACTGGTGCGTAGGAGTTTGTGATAGTTAAACTCTTTTTAAACAGAGTTACTGGGGTTAAGGAGTGGTCACAGAAAACCTGCAGTGTGAAACAGGAAAGACAGTCTTTCAAGCAACAAGAGGGTGGTGGATTAAGGTTTACGTTTGTTACAATTCTTAAGATTTTCAGTGCAGGAAGAGTTTAAGCACAGCTGACTTATTTTAGGGGGGACAGCTCTCAGAGCACAAACCACCATGCCTGTTTTGGGGCTGGGAAGGTTTACCTGTGTCTGACTTGGATGTGTGGATTTTCTCTGATTGATTAGCAGGGTATTTCTCTATCAAATTGTTGTGTAGGGCATCTTGCTGACAGGAAGGCACTCATTGCAGCAGTGTCAGAGCTTCTAGCTGATTGTTTTGCGAGGGCACAGTTTAGGCCCAACCCTTCCACCCTCACCCCACCCACCTGGAAATAGTTCCTTTATACCTGGGGTTCTGACATCATTTCCTCAAGAGTGCAAGGTGCATGTCACTGTCATATCCTCTCTAGCACACCGCACTGACAATATAAGCATAAACATTGTATAATATAAATATATATTTCTACATTACAAACCAATCACACACACACAAAAAAAAAATGTGGGGAGTAGTGCAATGTAATGGCTGTGGGGCAGCAGTCTTCCAGGAGTCTTTCTGGAGGCTGAGATGCTGCCCTATTTGCAGACAACTGTCTGCCCTGAGGGAGGAAGTTGCCCGTCTTCAGGCCACACTGGACAGTAGTACAGGGACCTTCCCCCAGGCCACAATGGACAGTAGGAAGGGAACCTCCCCCATCCAGGGAGCACCAGAACCACCACCACTACCTCAGAGGTTGCAAAGAAAGCACAGCAGTTGGACCACAGTGGGCTCAGGGAGGATGAGGATGGTGGAACAGAGGCACATCCAGTCAGATGTAACACACCACAATCCATACACCATTCTGGGGGAGCATAGCTCCCCTATGGATACACCCGCAGAGGAGACTAAGGAGGCTGAGGACAACTGTCACAAGGGAGGCCCACAGGAAGGAGGCAGAGGACACCACAAGGAAAGGAAGCAGCTCCTGGTGGGGACTCAATTATGGGGATAGAACTGGGAGGAGCTGGGAAATCTGAAGTAAGGTGCCTGCCTGGTGCCATGGCTTGAGGACAGGAGCATCCTCAGGATCACAACAGCTGCTGCAGGATTCTGAGCTGGACGAATTGTCCACCTAGGGACAAATGACTTGGCTCATCATGAGGTTAGAGCAGTGCAGGAGGACATTGCAGAGTTGGGGAGGGTCCTAAGAAAAGTAGCACACACAGTATCCTTCTCAGAGGTGCTGCCTGTCAAAGGCATGGGGGAGGCGAGGGTAATTGGCACCATGCAGTTTAATGAATGGTTGAAAAAATGGTGCAGAGCACAGGGGTTTGGCTTCATTGGGGACTGGGGTTCCACCTGGAGGGACACCAGCCTATACTGGCAGGATGGTCTGCATCTGTCCAGGAAGGGAACAAGTCTTTTGAGCAATCGATTTAAATGCTTCATTGGCAAGCTTTTAAACTAGTCAATGGGGAGGCACTGACAAACAGCAGAAAAATCCCAGCCTCTCCCTACAAAACAGGGTACTAAATGAGAAAAAGACCAAGGTAGAACGGTCAGTGGGGGATGCTGCAACAGAAGGTAAGGCCATCAAAAAATGGAGAGCAATGAGTACCAATGCCCATAGTCTAGGTAACAAGCTTCCTGAATTAGTGGCCTTGATGGAGGAGGAACATCTGGATATCGTGGCAGTCACAGAAACATGGTACACACAAACCATGACTGGGACGTAAACATACCAGGATACACTATCTACAGGAGGGACAGGGAGGGTAAAGAGGGGAGGAGTAGTTCTTTACATAAGGGAAGGAATAAAAGCAACAGAACAAAAGGGTAAACAGGGAGGAGAAGAAGCACTGTGGGTAAATTTGGAGACAGGCAATGGCACCACAATACGCACAGGGGTTTTATACAGACCCCCTTCTCAGGGGGAGGAAATGGACAAGGAAATCATAGAAAATATACTTAGAATGGCAGAAAAAGGGGAGATATTGCTGATGGGTGATCTGAATATGCCAGATGTTAACTGGAGTGCAGTTGCAGCTGCCACTTCGAAGAGTGCAGTTATTCTAGATGCCCTACTGGGGGCATGTCTTAGACAACTAGTACTGGAGCCCACTCGAGAGGGAGCAATATTAGACTTGATACTCTCAAATGGAGATGGAGAGAGGATCACAGATGTAGAAGTGGGTAGCCATCTGGGAACTAGCGACCATTGAACAGTATGGTTCACAATAAACACAGCAATAGAGTCAAGCCATACAAAGACAAAAGTACTGGACTTTAGGAGGCTGACTTTGCCAAAATGGGTGAGTGCCTAGGAATGCACTAGCAAATGGGCAGGAAGGAGGGTGGAAGAACAATGGGAATAATAAAACTGCCATCACAGAGGTAACAAGCCTTTGTGTGAAGCAAATAAACAAAACAAGGCGATGTAAGAAACCACTATGGTTCTCAAAGGAAGTGGCAGTGAAGGTTCAAGAGAAAAAGCATTCAGGAAGTACAAGGAATCGCAGCAGGAGCAGGACAGAGAACTGTATCAGTTAAAGCAAAAGGAGGCTGGGAAGGCAGTCAGAACAGCAAAGGCCCAAACCGAGGAAAAGATAGCCAACTCAGTTAAGAAGGGGGATAAAACCTTTTATAGGTACATCAGGGAGCAAAGGAAGACCAAGGGAGGGATAGTGAGGCTTAATAAAGGGAGGGAGGAGGGTGGGCAGAGGGAGACTGTGAAAAGGCAGAGATACTAAACAAATATTTTTGCTCAGTATTTACAAAGGAAGAGGGGGAGGTACATAAAACAAACAGTAGTAATACTCTGGATACAGAACTTGATACCAGCCCATTTACAGAAGAAAGGGTTCTGAAAGAACTCTTAAAACTGAAGGTGGACAAAGCAATGGGGCCTGATGGGATTCATCCCAGAATTCTAAAAGAACTAAGGGTAGAACTAGTGACACCACTGACTACCCTCTTTAACAAATCATGGGAGGATGGGGTGGTAACCGAGGACTGGAGGAGGGCAGATGTGATTCCCCTTCACAAAAGTGGGAGCAAGGCAGAAGCAGGAAACTACAGACCTGTTAGTTTAACCTCAGTGATAGAAGTGATTCCATCATTTTCCCTAAAGGAAAGAATTGTCGAGTATCTAGAGGCCAGAGGGGCACAGGACCCTAGGCAGCATGGATTCACAGCGGGAAGGTCATGCCAGACGAATCTGATAGATTTCTTTGACTGGGTGACCAAAGTAGTAGATCAGGGAGGGGCTGTGGACATGGCCTACCTAGACTTTAGCAAGGCATTTGACAGTCCCACACAAAGATTAATATATAAGTTAGCCAGCCTGGGAGTGGGTCCCAAGATGACAGCCTGGGTAAAGAATTGGCTGGAGAATAGGACACAGAGAGTAATAGTAAATGGAGTCCACTCAGAAGAAAGGAGGGTTACTAGCGGGTACCGCGAGGTTCAAATATTAGGACCAGTCCTCTTCAATGTCTTTATAAGCGACATTGCAGAAGGACTGAAGGAAAAGTATGTCTCTTTGCAGATGACACTAAGATCTGCAACAGACTTGATGCACAGGGTGGGGTGGAAAGGATGAGAAGGGACTTGGCAAGGTTAGAGGAATGGTCAAATGTATGGCAGCTTAGATTCAATGCTAAGAAGTGCAAGGTAATGCACCTGGGAAACAAAAACCCAGGGGAAGAGTACACAATGGGGGGTGAGATACTAACAACAACAAAAATGGAAAGGGACCTGGGGTAGTCATATCAGATGACCTAAAGGTGGGCAAGCAATGTGAGAGGGCAGCAAGGAGGGTGGGGATACTGGGATGCATAGAGAGGCATCACCAGTAGAAAACAGGAAGTTATTATCCCTCTGTACAGACAGCTGGTGAGACCCCATCTGGAGTACTGCGTCCAGTTCTGGAGACCCAATCTCCGTAAAGACATAGACAGGATGGAAGCTGTCCAGAGGAGGGCAACTAAAATGGTGCAGGGTCTGCACGGAGAACATATGAAGAGAGACTTAAGGAGCTTAATATGTATAGCCTCGA
The DNA here is from genome assembly GCA_016271365.2 of Neoceratodus forsteri. Lineage (NCBI taxonomy): Eukaryota > Metazoa > Chordata > Ceratodontiformes > Ceratodontidae > Neoceratodus > Neoceratodus forsteri. Next base: position 561,808,672 of record CM028134.1, read on the forward strand.
GGAAAGGAGGAGAGGGGGACATGATAGAAACTTCAAGTACCTCAAGGGAATCAACAAAGTCCAAGAGGGTAGCATCTTTCAAAAAAGAGGTGTGCAAGAACAAGAGGGCACAATTTGAAGATAGAGGGGGCGGCGAGAGGTAATTTAAGGAAGTATTTTTCACAGAGAGGGTTGTGGATGCATGGAATGGCCTTCGGAGGAGGTTGTGGAGTCAAAATCAGTGGTGGAATTCAAGCATGCATGGGATAGTCATAAGGCAATTCTGGGGGGTTGGGGTAGGAAGAAGTAGGCTGCTGGTTAACTGGGATCTGCAGCTTATCCAGTAGGTAGGGAGATGGGCAGACTGGGTGGGCCAAGCCGTCCTTATCTGCCGTCAAATTCTCTGTTTCTATGTTTCTATGTTTCATTTGTAAAGAGACACAACCTGCCCTGGATTCCTTCTCACACGCCTCTGATGAACATACTGAAGAAGGACTGGGCCCAGGAGAGATCCCTGTGGTATCCCCCACTCATGACCTACTTCTCTTCTGATTTGACCTAGTTAACTACAACACTCTGCTGCCTCCCCTTTAGCTAGTTACCTACCCATCTTACTATGTACCCTACCCATAACCAAGATCGTCCATCTTCATCAGCAATGATTTGTGAGTTGAAAGCCTTGATGAAGTAGAAGTAAAGTAAATACATGGTGTGGCCCCTATCCAATGCCATTGTTACCCAGTCAAAGAAAACTATCAGGTTAGCCTAACTAGACCCACCCCTAAGCCATGAACCTGTGCTGTTTACTGTTCTGGAGACCACTGCTCACCAGGTAGTCCACGAGGTTCCCTTTGACCAGTGACTCCATCAGTTTCCCTACAACAAAGGTAAGACTGACAGGTCTTTAGTTCCCTGCTTGTTCCTTGCAAATGTGAAAAAAGCTGGATGAACTCCAAGGTATATCCCTGAGAACTGTGCAGCTCTAGCCCCGCCTGCGTTACGCGCAGGCTCCCCACCACCCCCACCACCACCCTTGGTCGGCCCTTAATTATATAGTGAGACCTCACGTGGTTGTAAACCAATCAGCCCACTTTCCCATTAGCTCCTTATACCTTCCTACCACCAGTGGCCTCCCTTGAGCTAACTCCTAAATCTCACACTCTGTGGTCATATAAATTCTCATCGTTTGTGTACACAGTAGAAAAATACAAGTTAGGGATAATGCAGTGCTTTGCATTTTCAGTCTTTATGCTTTGCCTAACTGTTTCCTCCCTCCCACCTTCTTCTTACCCCAAGCCACTTGAGCCATCTCCATTTCTCTCTACAATGACCAAGCCACCCCTCCACTCCTCCTCCTTGGCACAAGAAGTCCAACATCAGCCCCACTGGCGCAACTGGCCACTGGGGGCCTCTATCCTGCCTCCCGCGTTCCATGCTGCGAAACCTGCTCTTTCTATTCCCCTCTACCCGGGCCCTAGGACGGACTCCCATTCACCCACCCTCTCCACCCGACATGTGCATCTCCTGAAGTTCATGCGGCTATCAAGGCACTTTCTGGCCCTCCTTCTCATTATAGCCGGGGATATCGAACTTAACCCAGGTCCACCTGCATCCTTAGCCTCTCAACCCCCAGTATCAGCTACGCACCTCCCTAAGGGACTCAAAATTGTCCACCTAAATATATGCAGTATCCTAAACAAAATAGCAACCCTGCAAACTACTGTCCTTGCACTTCGCCCTGATATAGTCATTATCACTGAATCATGGCTAAAGCCTTACAACAAGGATGCGAATTCTCCATCCCTGGTTTTTCCCTAATACGCCAGGACAGACAGGGCAGAAAGAAGGGTATGCACAGCCATGTACATATCCTCCAATCTCCAGTTCTCTAGAATCCCTCTGCCTGCCCCTTTTCCTTCTGTGGACTCCTTCTAATCAAAATCCTCTACCTCACTCCATTCCAATTTATATTGCTGGGTCTTACTGTCCACCTGGTACTCCTCTGAGTTGCATTATTGACCATCTTGGCAACCTGAGGTCACACACGGAGGGCGGGAACTTCATATCCTTGGGGATTTCAACCTGAACTGGCTAGGCAGTGCAGCCTCCAAATCAGGCCAACAAATAAATGCCCTAAACCTGTCCCAGCAAAAGCGGAACCCACTCGTCTAAACCTTAAATCAAACAAGCACACACTACTGGATTGGGCTTTAACTACCCACCCCTCGGATCTGTAAAGCTGGCCTTCTACCCAACTCCTCAGTGATCACCATATGATTTTTATCGTGAGAAAATCTTCCGCCCTATGGCCCCCACCCGTGTGCTTCAAAACAGAAGCTATAAGTCTCTTAACCTGACTGCTCTCCTAAGTGACCTCTCTAGTATTGATTGGTCTTTCATCCCTAGGGCCACCTCTACAGATGATGCCCTGAACTTTTTCTCTGCAAATTTCCTCGCCATCTGGGACCGACACGCACCCCTAAGAAGGTCCCGGGTAAGAGGCTCCCACTTACCATGGGTAACCTCTACCCTTATGGAACTCCTTCGTACCAGAGACCGTGCCTGGAAATCTTTTAAGGCCACAGGTGATCAAACAGCCCAGCTACACTACCGGTCACTAAGAAACGCCTGTACAAGACACATACGACTGGCTAAATCTAATTACTTTAAAACTGCTTTTAACAACAACTTCTCCCACCCCACTCATTTCTGGAAGTCTATTAAATCCCTCCTCTCCCCACCTGCCCAACCCCCTACTCCCACTCTAAACATTGCGGGTAATTCCATTACTGATCCTAGCCTGGTTGCCTCTGAGTTTAACTCCTACTTTTCCTCCCTGTTTTCTTCCATCCGCTCCTCTCATCCCTATCCTTGTCCCCCCCCTTCTGTACCTACCCCAGCCACCTTCTGCCTCACGTCCAGTCTCATCTAGCCAGGTACTAAAAATACTGCAGGCGCTTGACCCAACAAAGGGAAAATGCCCATCGGGCCTCGATTCCAAGATGCTTCTGCTCTCTGCACCTGCCATAGCATACCCATTAGCACTGCTCTTTAACTTGTCCTTCAAACTTGGGGCAGTCCCCAACTCATGGAAACAAGCCACTGTCGTTCCACTATCTAAAGGAGGGGACCTCTCCTCTCCATCCAACTATCATCCCATATCCCTGCTCCCTGCCCTAGCAAAGATTCAAGAGCAACTCGTTCTCTCTCTCAGCTCTATCATTATCTCGATTCTATATCCTTTTTACCCCTTCCAGGCCGGTTTCAGGAGAAATCACTCCACCACCACCTCCTTCTTCGTCTTACTAATGCAATCCTCACGGGAATGGATAAGGAGAATTAACAGCTGCCATTTTCATTGACCTAGCGAGGCTTTCGACACAGTCTCCATCCCTTGCTGCTGGCTAAACCACCCAAGCAGGACTGTCAAAAAATGCAGTCGACTGGTTCTACTCCTACCTGGCTGACAGGTCCCAATCAGTCCGCATTGGCTCGGCCAGATCCACCTCACTTCCTGTCACCAGTGGTGTCCCCAAGGGTCTGTACTGCCCGCTGCTGTTCTCTATCTTTCTTAATGACCTGCCTGCTGCCTGCCTACAAACATCTATCCACATGTATGCTGATGACACGGTGCTGTTCGCCTCTGGCGCATCCTCTAGTGCAGTGACAGCCTGCCTACAGAAGGATTTTGATTCCGTTCAACGTTGGTTCACCTTAAACCAGCTGCACCTAAACCCTAAAAACAGTCTCCCTCACCTTCCGCTCCCGGTCCAAATTAGCACGACTCCCTGCACCTCCTACGTTCTACACTTTGAATAGCTCCCCACTAGAGGCCTGCACCTCCTATCGTTATCTTGGGGTCTGGCTAGACCAGCATCTTGACTTTTCAGTGCATATCGATGCACTACACAAAAATTGCAACCTATGTTGGGAGCCCTCCTGGAATAAAAACTGCATCCTCCGCACTAGACAAGCAATAGTGCAAAAATGATCCTTCCTGTCTTTGATTACGGGATGTCGTCTACTGCACCGCACCCCAAACTTCCCTAGCTAGGCTGGATCCCCTTTAACTCTTTTTGCCTTCTCAAAACCTCCCTCCCAATACCCACCACTGTGTCTTCTACCAATCCCTGGACCTCCCGTCTCTTCATAACAGAAGACTGCTCCACTGCGCTAAAACCTCTGGCAGAGTTCTGGTCACATACCCTCCCTCCTACCTGTCTTCCTCTTAGCCACCCTCTCTCCTCCTACTTATGCTCTTCGAAATATCGATGCTGGGCTCCCCATATCCCCACAGATCCACCCAGTCAGGCCAGGCTGCTTTCAGCTTCAGGTTGCCCAAACTATGGAACTCCCTGACAGCCGACATCAGACATTCCTCAAGCACTCCTCAACTGAATGCTCTCTCTCAGACTGCACTTCGCTACGTCTGCAACTGTAACCTCCCCTTAGTCCTCCCCTCATCTCCATAATTCTCCCAGCTGCGGAGCAACTTATTCTAGTTACTAACTTGTATTTCTGCTCCCTTCGCATGTCTGGTAGCACATTTTAGTGATTAAGTATCTATAACTGTTCCTGTAACTGTACTGAACCGTCTCACCTACCGCTGTACTCTGCCAATGTATGTTCTTGTTCTGCTGTAACCCCCCTACCCCCAGGACGCATCTGGAATCGAGCAGTACTCTGCTCAGCATGCCTTCCTGGTGAATCTCTTAAATAAATAAATAAATAAATAAATATCCAGTAAACTTTTTTTTTCTTTTTATTCAGTCACTTCAAACATCTGCTTGTTCCTTGCCGTCCCCCGCCCCCCCCACACACACACACACCTGATGGAGTGGAACTATGTCTGCCACCCTCCATTCTTTCAAAACTACCTGTCTGTAATGAGTTACTGAATAGTTTTACCAGGGGTCCAGCCAGTTCTGCTGCCAGCTCCCTGAGCACCCTCGGAAGCATGCCATCCAGCCCCAGGGCCTTATTTATATTTAGGACTAATGGCCCTTTCCAGACCCTTTTGCTTGTAAATACTGACTGCCTCATCTCTGGGACCCCTTTTGTTGCAGCTTTAATGCCACTCTTTGGCAAGGGCTCACCATTCTCCCTAGTGAACACAGAGAAAAAGTAATAAGGATGGCAGTCTTTTGCACATCCTGCTATATCACCATACCCCCCCCCCACCAACAGCCTAGAATTCTGCTACCTTTCTTCTTTTCCCCCAATGTGCCAGAAAAATTGTTTTTCTCCACCCTTGACCACCTCTACAATATGCAGTTGTGTCTATTTTTGCCTCCCTAACTGCTCTTTTTGCCTCCTTAATATATCTCCCTAATCTTCCTCCCCTTGATTTTCTTTGTACCTGGAAAAGGCCTTTTTCTTGGCCCGTAATGCTTTCCTGATCCTTGCTGAGATCCATAAAGGTCTCCTGAACTTGCTACCTTTGGTTCTCGTACATAACTTGGGTGTCTCATGAATGGCCCCCTTTTTTGCCCCTTATCTCTTCCACACCTTTTCGTCTACCCCTACTAACTTGTCCCAGACCAACTCCCTCAACATGTTGAAGTCTGCCCCTCTAAACTCAGGAACCTCAGCTCTTGATTGAAATGTTCCAGTTCCAAGGTCCAGTTCTGAATCAAATGGAATTGTGATCACTGTTCCTTAGTGGTTCCCCTACTCTCACACCACCTCTTAGTTGGCTAGCACCACACTGAGAATGCCCTCGTGGGTTCCTTAACTAGCTGTACCAGTAGATAGCTTTGAAATGCATCCAGCAAGGCTTGACTTCTGGTGCTCATGGCCACTGGAACATCCCAATCATTGTTCAGCAGGTTCAAATCATCCACCACCACCACTTCCCCCTTTGAAACTGCTCTTTCTAGTTCTTCCCATGAGCTCTCTCTCTTTTCCTTCCCCTCGTGGTCTATAGATTACTCTGAACCATAGTTTCTTGCCTGAAACCACCATGAGTTGCAATCACAGCACTCTTGTCTTTCCCCATTACTACCCTTGATGCGCACATCTTCCACAGTCTCAGTGCCATCCTTGACATAAAGGGCTACACATCCCTCTCTACCTTTTCCTTAATCCCTCCTGAACATTGGGCACCCAGGACTGTAAGATCCCAGTCGTTATTCTCCGAAGCCTACATTTCTGTGATGGCCATGAGGTCCATCTCGGTGTCTGCCATCATTGCCTGGAATTCACTGATTTTATTACCCAGGTTCCAAGCATTCTGGTAATCCCCCATCCTTCTAACTTCTGAGCCCTTTTTTGCAATTTCTCCATATTTCTCCCTTATTCTTCCCTGGTCTTTTTTATTTTGTTTCTCATGGTTACCGCACACTTTTTGTTCTCTCTCTCGGTTGTCACATCCCCCAGCCCAATTTGGACATCAGCTCTATTTTTACCCATTGTGCTGCTACAAGCCCAAGATATGGGGGAATACTAGCTAGGTTCCCCTTCCTTTCTCCTATCACCATGGTTCCCCTAGTCCCAGTCTCCTCCGCAGTCAGGTCAACTGTCTGATATAAATGGCAAACTTCTTCCCCAGTGCAATGGCCCCTTCAATTATCAGGTTGAGTCCATCACACTTGAAGAGCCTTCTGTTTCAGAAGTCCCCTAAGTCCACCCAAAGTGCTATGACTTCCCCCGATACCATCCCTTCAGCCACCCATTAAACTACTCTATCTCATACCTCCTTATAATATATTTTTTTCCCTCCCCACCTCACACAGAGAAAAGTCCAGGGTGGCTGAGTGTGCCATCAATTTGTCCCCCAGCCTGCAAAAGTTCTGCTTCACCATCTCCACAAACTGGTTCGACAGATCATTGGTAGTCAGGTGTGCCAGCACCCCCAGTACCCCCTTCCCCACAATCCTCGCTATGCTGTCTAAATCCTGGATGGCCAAATCAAAAAGAACTACACTTCAAGAGCTGAAATTTATAAAAGCAAAGCTGTAGTATATATAGAAATTAATTTACTTAGCAAGAAAGCACAATACAAATATCTAAGGACACAGACTAGCATGTCAGCATTTCAACTGGCTCTAAGCTTTCATCAGAGGAAACCAAAATACTAGAGGAAGAGACGATCACTTATTCAGGAGCACCTGGAAGCAGGTGAACCAGAAAATGATAAAAATACTGTCAAAGCCAATACAATTTCAGGCTTCAAACCAGAACATGATAATCATATCAATGGCATTTACATTTCATGCTTTGCTCTATGTGAAAATCAAATTGAAGTTTTGCCAAAAAAAGAGACTCCTATAGCCAGCCAGTGGCATAGAGGGCTAAGGCATCATGCCTTACCTCCTGCCTTGCTGGCGACCCATGTGAGTGGGTCCTCAGGTTGGCCGGGGAGTGAGAGGATCGAGCATCCAGAGGAGACAGCTCTCCTCTCCTGGGAAGGGTGGGGAACATGGACCAGCACTTGCCTGACACCTAGCGGAGGCTAGGTGCTGACATGCTGAATCCCGTACTTTGGGGTATGGAAGAGAAGCAGCCGACCGGCGTGTAGCGTGCAGATGTGTGCATTGTGCGGCATTGTACACTCCGCCTCTGCAAGAAAAGCAGAAAAGGAGGCCTGGCCAAGCAGCATGAATCATCCCCAGCAGGTGCCACCCCCAATATGGCACCTCCCAGGTGCTGGATCCAGTCAAGGTGGGTTGAGTTGCCCCACACCACCCTGCCATGATGGGTAAGTTGTGGGGGGCATAATAGGGAGGGGGTCTGATCCTCGGAGGATGGCCACAAAAGGCGTTGGGGCGACAAAAGAGAGGAAATGCCAGCTGAGTCCATGGGGAAGAATGCCATAAAAAAAAAAAAAAAAGGAGTCTCCTATAGTATTTACCCACTACCATAGTGAACAGATACAGATTTGAAGTAGGACTATTTCAGTTCTACAGAAATGCAGACCTTGAAAAAGTTGCTTCACAGCAACGAGCAATGCAATGAAACAACTATAGTAAATGCAACTGGATTTCGATATGGACATGATGGGGAACTCCCAGATTGATTTATCTATTTTAATTGACCGGATGAGGAAGAACATGGAATGGAGGACACCCACCATTACATTTATCTCAATGGGAACTTCAACTTTGGAAGAAGTAACACATACTGAAAGAAAGAACAACAACATGTACAGAAAGGAAAATTTTCCTACTTCATTCCTCCTGTGGTTAGTTGGATGCATTTAAAATATGTCAACACTGGAAACTATCACAGGCTTCTGGCACCAATCATGCCTCACATCTACTTTGTCAGCAAAGCCAAAATGTTACTCATGCTCCCTCACCACCATGGACAGTGCTTCAGGGACTGGAAGCCAAAAACAAAACAGTAGTAGTTCTCTTTGATGGCGGGAGCACCCTGTTATGCTGCGGCTTGTAAGCCACCTTGACACACTTGCTTCCTGCACCAAGGACACTAGAAATGGGGACATGAAGTGTAAATTAACGCACCACATTTAATTCATTCAGCCGAACCCTAGAGATATGCAAACGAGATCAAGAAGAACAGAAGGAAAGCCAAAGCAGCTCTGGATAAACAAGTCATTGCACAGCGTTCCATCAAACTTATTGGATTACTCATGTAATATACAAAATTAAAGACAGCCAACTTTGAGTTAAAAAGTGATAATTTAATCCCCTCATTTCTAAATAACTGCATGGCTAAAGTCCATATTCAGGTAATGTGAGTGTGGTAGCTAAAACAATAATTTAAAAAGACAATGAAAAGCCTGTGTGGCAGACATTTTTTTTTTAATCATTTAACATTTTATCACCTAATGCGGCGCACTCCGGCTTGGGGCATCCAGCCGCCAGCTCCGCCCGCCTGGAGAACTGGGTAGCTCAAACTGCACCCAGAAGGATCTGGGACAGCTGTCTTGCCATCCCACTGGAGGGCTCTCCCTCTGCCTCAGCCAGCCAGGACAGCCCCAGACCCTCCCCGACAGGACTCCGCCAAAGTCCTCCAGGTGGCTCTGAGCGCAGCCATCAAGCTGCACGGTCATGCCCAGCCAGTTTTCCTCCTGATTGGTTCCCCAGAATGTGGATGTGCAATGATGTCCGGACACAGCATGGTGACATCCCCCACGTTCCCCCTTCAGTATCCCCTGCTCCAGTAGTGCCCCCAAGCGTCCTCAGGGGCCACTACAGCATGGTGAGATTCCCCACCCCACCCCAGGAGAACAGTCTACAGATGCTCAATCTCAGTCCTCCCCTGCCAACCTCCAGTGACCCTGGCTCGTTCCTGAACCTGGGTCACTGGCATGGCACGAGGTGTGGCGTCCAGCAGCTCAACCCTCAGTGCCACTGGGCTGGCCCATGTGGCAGACATTTTTTATAAAAAATTGTTACCTCATTGCATTTTAAAGCAATATAGGTATTTTAATTGAAATATGTCCAAAACTATTGAATCGCCAGGGTTGTGTGGGGAGACTTATAGAGACAGGTTAACTCGTCCCTGATTCAATTTTTTTTTTTTTTTTTTTTAAGTTTAATCTTTTTGGAAAATGGGTAAGTCCCACTAGGCACAATTGCACATTTTCAGTGGCAACTGGGAAGGTTAAGCAACTTGCTCACAATTGGAGGTTGTGGAAATCAGAGGTCTACTGGGTGTACCAAGCTAAATCACAGCTCATTACTCTTAACATCTAGGCTATAAAGCCATGCTAAATCCATGTGCTGTTACAAACGTCACAAGTTATGTTTAATCAGCTTGTGTCTGCCTCTGTCTATTTAATTGCATTTTCCCACCTTTCCTCACTTAGATTAGATAATTGCTTCCCTTCCTCACCAGGTTCCTTTCTTCTCTGCCACTCCCCACATTCAAACAGAAGGGATGTTTACAGTGGAATACAGGAATTCAAAATTGTACACAATGGCACTGGTAGAAATCTCAAAACATTTACAAACACTAGAAGAAAAGGCTTCGCTCATGTGGAATGAGTCTAAATGTTATCTATGACAAGATAAGCAGCAGAACTTTTCCTGGAAAGTAGGTAAAGAAGGAAAATTTTTCATGGTCGGCAAAGGAACAATACTAATGAAAAGTATGAGAAGCAATTCATTTGTCAAAATTTGTGTGCATGTGTAAGGAGAGTGTGATGACCAAGTGTGATCAGGGGGAAACAATTTTTTTTTTTTAGGGCTGTTTTACTTTTAGGGCCTAGTTGAAGGCTCTTAGTGAGTAAAGGTGGCAGCCTTTTTTGTGATGGCAAGTCAGTGCTGGGTATAGGAGGAGGATTCGCTCACTGTGTGATATGGCCACTAACAAGTCCCAGTCTTAAGGTATGCAATTACACACATTGGAGGGCCTGTTGATCAGGTGGCTTCATTCTTTTACACATTTTGTAATATGTTACAGTAAGTCATTTAAAATGTGTTCTCACGGGGGTGTGGCCTGGCCCTGACTCAGCATGGACGCCTAATGTGCTAGCTCCTGGAACACGGGGACCAATTTGTTTAATATCCATCACATTGGCCCTTTATTTCTGCCTGAATCTAATATATAGCAGAGAGGAATCCCCTGGGCACAATTTTGCGAACTTACATCGCGAGTGCTTACATCCGGAGACCTACTGTTTCTTTTGCCTTACAACAGATCTGCAGTGTGGCCTTCACCATGCAGGCCTCTGAGGACATATCAAGAACAGAACTGATGTTTGGTCAGGTCATGACCCAAATAGCACAGCTAACAACCGCAGTTAACGCCATGACACAGACCCTGCAAGGGATCGAGGTCAGGATCTTCCACAATGAGGGGCGAATCTCCTCCCATGATGCGGCCCTCCAAGAAATAACGGCCACCCTGAGGGAACAGTCTAAAATCATTCATACCCTACAAAACAAAGGTGACAACCTTGAAAACCGCAGTCGTCACAATAATCTGAAGTTTGTGGGGTTCCCGGATGGCGCAGAACAGGAATTGGCCGCTGTGTTTCTGTAAAAAACACTTCCGGAGCTGCTTAACTTGCCAACAGATCTCTGCCTTCAGATAGAGCTGGCCCATCGTTCTCATGCTCCGGTGCCAAGGTCAGGTGACCAGCCCAGACCCCTTCTAGCTCAATTCCTGGATTTTCAGCAAAAAGAGTCTATAGTGGCGGCAACCAGATCTGCAGGGAAATTTGTCTAGCAGGGACAACAAGTTAAAATTTTTCAGGACTATTTCTAAGAACTTTCGGATCGCCAAAAGGCATATACCCCGGCACAGAGACTACTACAAAAGTTGAACTACTCCTACTCTCCTGCATTACCCAGCAGTCATGCGGGTCCTGTATAATGGGTCTCCTCTCCTGTTTGAGACCCCAGACAGCTTGACAGATTTTCTATGGGCAAGACACCCAGTTGAATTTCAAGGGTCACATTTACAAGGTGAGCCATCATATCGCTCTCCTTCCCCTGACAGTAACAGACATCACATCGGCCCCGAAGCAAGTCATAATAGACCCTGACATGCGGGTCTTTGAGCCATCTTTACCTCCAAGGTCAAGAAAATTGCAACCCTCCCATCAACATGCTCACTGACAACATCCCGCTGATTGAGCTGGATCCCTGAGGCCACAGGTGGCAGAATACCTGGACCAACCCCTGGACCAGCAAGACTCCTTGGATTTACAGACTTTCTTCACTCCTAACCCTTATGCGATTTTATAGCCGGAGCTACAGGATCCACCTACCTCACAAGATGCACTGGTGGACACAGAGACGGAATTGACAGCGGTGGAACCCTCAAGGCCTGCGCTTTCCATGGCTCAAAGTAAATCCTGGGCTCACATAGTTGCCAGTAGCCCATGCTCTGCGATCAACCCACCTACTGTAGACTTACAAGATGACAATATGGACACTGTAAAGAGCCTTCCTAGACCTAGGTCAGAACCCTCAGACTGATGACACTATTAAGATAACTGGGTCTAATTAAACTGGATCAGTGTTTCAGATTGTGGTACCATGAGGGGAAGGACGGTAGGGGCTCTCTCCTTTTATTTCATTTATTATTATTATCTCCTGCCCCAGCACATATTATAACTATGGTTGAGGATTATCAAGCACATCTCTCTCTGCCCCCTTGCCTAACTTCTCAAATAAGATACGCAGTAGGAGATGTCCCACTACCTATATTCCAGGGATCTGTAGTCTCAGGGGTGCTCTCATTATATGGATGGTAAGGGAGTATCTGTCTTAGTCCTGCTCCCCACTAATACGGACAAGATGTTTTGGAAGTTGTTTACTTTGACCCCAGGCCATACCCCCATGGATATCAGAGGATGTCTTGCGACTTTGGATGCTAACTTAAAACCTCTGAGACTCCCCATGGCTGTAGATTGGCCAGATTTTGTATATAGTTGCTTACATGTTATTACAACTCATTATTATTTTAAACAAGTTGTAATAGTTTATTGGTATGTCCAGATCATGATCACTGTGTGCGGGGGGGGGGAAGGGTCACCCATGTACAGCGAGTGTTTCGTCGGTTGTGCTCACTTTAAACTCTGCAGTTCTTCCGACTAGGAAGAAATGGGGCTACCTATCATTCTCAGGCTTTGCTATTATACATAGCTTGTTTCCTAGTAGACCAGAACCGCTACTGCTTTATTATGACTGAAACTCGCTGTGTCACCTGGAACGTCCGGGGCCTTAATACCTCTATGAAACGTTCCCAAGTGTTGAACCACCTTAAAAGACTGCGAACGTAGGTAGCCCTGCTCCAAGAAACTAAGCTGAAAAAACTGGACCATGATCACTTAAAAAGCACTAGGGTGGGACAGATTATCTCATCCTCAGCTCCCACCCGTAAACGGGGAGTAGCTATTTTACTCTACAAATCCCTCCAGTGGACGCAACTAAAAATGCAACGAGATGGGGATGGCAGGTGGGTGGCAGCTCTTCTTGATACTCCGTTAGGCCCCCTGGTGGTAGACAATGTGTATGGCCCTAATGATGATCAGCCAAAGGTTTTCTACTCACTGGCAAAAGCTTTAAGCTCCCTAGCTTCCCCACAAGTCCCCATAATAATTGGCGGAGACCTTAATCTCCCCTTAGATCCCCTTTTAGATCGTACTTCCCTTAGTCTAGACCATCAGAAAGCCTGTCTCTCTCTCAAACAGCTGATTTCAGATAAAGGGCTACAGGACCCCTGGCATATTCTACAACCACGGGATAAAGATTACACTTTCTTTTCCCCAGTACATAATTCATTTAGTGGGCTGGACTATTGGCTTGTATCCCCTTCAATTATGAAGGGCATCAATAATGCTGTGATTCACCTGTCCTTATTTCAGACCATGCCCCGGTCCAACTTCCACCTACAACATAGCCCCCCCCAGCCCCTCGATCTCAATGCTGGCACCTTGACTCGTTACTTCTGAGGGATCCAGCCTTTCCTCAGTGGCTTCGGACACAGGTCACCAACTGCTTACAAGACCATCTCACTATCTCGGTTCCCTCGACACTGGTCTGGGAGGCACTGAAAGCCACCATAAGAGGAGCTATTATGGGGTACTCTGCCCCTTGAAGGCGGCAGAGAGAGCACCAGCTCAAATCATTAGAATCTCGTCTCACTGAGCTTGAGGCTAAATTTAAGAGAATACCCCATATTACCCTTCATTCCCCAATAAGCAGGGAGATCACTCAACTACGTCATCAAATTCATGACTTACTTGCCAGGAAAGCCGAACTGGCCCTCCTTAGACTAAGGCATAAATACTGGGAGGGGGAAGAGCGGGGTGGGAAAGTGCTAGTCTATCAACTCCTGAAACAGACAGCAGAGAGCCATATTCCAGGACTTAGGAGATACAGAGGCCCCGTGCAAGTGCAACCAGTGCACATGAATGAAATAATGACAGACTTTTACAAAACGTTATATACTTCATTCAGCACCATTGATGCCTTACAGATAAGCAACTTTTTGATATCCCATCCCCTCTGTCATCTAACCCTTCAGCAAGCTGCCACCCTGGAAAGTCCCATTACTCCCCAAGAGGTCACAGAGGCACTCCAAAATCTAAAACATGGGAAAGCTCAGGGTGGGGATAGTTTCCCCCTGAAATGTGGAGTCTAGCTGCACCATTGATAACCCCCTTGCTCAGTGACGTCTTCAACTCAGCCCTTATTACTGGATCCCTCCACCATCCTTCAGGGAAGCGACCATCACTGTATTCCCCAAAAAAAGGGAAAGATGCCACTCTCCCATTCAGCAACCACACTATTTCACTTATTAACTCAGATAGTAAAATCTTCGCAAAACTTTTGGCCTCCAGGTTAAACTCCTTACTTCCCTGTCTCATTCATCTGTCTCACAGAAACACAGAAACATAGAATTTGATGGCAGATAAGGACCGCTTGGCTCACCCAGTCTGCCCATTTCCCTACCTAATGGATAAGCTGCAGATCCTAGTTAACCAGCAGCCTACTTCTTCCTACCCCACCCCCTAGAATTGCCTTATGACTGTCTCATGCATGCTTGAATTCCACCACTGTTTTTGACTCCACAACCTCCTCCGGAAGGCCGTTCCATGCATCCACAACCTCTCTGTGAAGAAATACTTCCTTAAATTACCTCTGAGCTGCCCCCATCTTCAAGTGCTTCCCTTGTTCTTGCACACCTCTTTTTGAAGATGCTACCCTCTTGGACTTTGCTGATTCCCTTGAGATACTTGAAAGTTTCTATCATGTCCCCTCTCCCTCCTTTCCTTGAGGCTATACATATTAAGCTCCTTAAGTCTCTCTTCATATGTCTTCCGGTGCAGACCCTGCACCATTTTAGTGCCCTCCTCTGGACAGCTTCCATCCTGTCTATGTCTTTGGAGATTGGGTCTCCAGAACTGCATGCAGTACTCCAGATGGGGTCTCACCAACTGTCTGTACAGAGGATAATAACTTCCTGTTTCTACTGGTGATGCCTCTCCTATGCATCCCAGTATCCCCCAAGCCATTCTTGCTGCCCTCTCACATTGCTTGCCCACCTTTAGGTCATCTGATATGACTACCCCCAGGTCCCTTTCCATTTTTGTTGTTGTTAGTATCTCACCCCTTGTGTACTCTTCCCTGGGTTTTTTTTTCCCCAGGTGCATTACCTTGCACTTCTTAGCATTAAATCTAAGCTGCCATACATTTGACCATTCCTCTAACCTTACCAAGTCCCTTCTAATCCTTTCCACCCCATCTTGTGCATCAACTCTGTTGCACATTTTTGTGTCATCTGCAGAGAGACATACTTTTCCTTCCAGTCTCTCTGCAATGCCACTTATAAAGACATTGAAGAGGACCGGTCCTAATACTGAACCCTGCGGTACCCCACTAGTAACCCCCTTTTCTTCAGAGTGGACTCCATTTACTATCACCCTCTGTGTCCTATTCTCCAGCCAATTCTTTACCCAGGCTATCATCTTGGGACCCACTCCCAGGCTGGCTAACCTGTATATTAAGCTTTTGTGTGGGACTGTGTCAAATGCATTGCTAAAGTCTAGGTAGGCCATGTCCACGGCCCCTCCCTGATCTACTACTTTGGTCATCCAGTCAAAGAAATCTATCAGATTCATCTGGCATGACCTTCCCGCTGTGAATCCATGCTGCCTTGGGTCCTGTGCCCCTCTGGCCTCTAGATACTCGACAATTCTTTCCTTCAGAAGTGATTTCATCATTTTCCCTATCACTGAGGTTAAACTAATAGGTCTGTAGTTTCCAGCTTCTGCCTTGCTCCCACTTTTGTGAAGGGGAATCACATCTGTCCTCCTCCAGTCCTCGTGTACCACCCCATCCTCCCATGATTTGTTAAAGAGGGTAGTCAGTGGTGTCACTAGTTCTACCCTTAGTTCTTTTAGAATTCAGACCCCATTGCTGTGTCCACCTTCAGTTTTAAGAGTTCTTTCAGAACCCTTTCTTCTGTAAATGGGCTGGTATCAACTTCTGTATCCAGAGTGTTTCTATTGTTTGTTTTAGGTACCTCCCCCTCTTCATTTGTAAATACTGAGCAAAGATATTTGTTTAGTATCTCTGCCTTTTCACAGTCACCCTCTGCCACCCCCTTATTAAGCCTCACTATCCCTCCTTGGTCTTCCTTGGCTCCTGATGTACCTATAAAAGGTTTTATCCCCCTTCTTAACTGAGTTGGCTATCTTTTCCTCAGTTTGGGTCTTTGCTGTTCTGACTGCCTTCCCAGCTTCCTCAGGCTCAGTTTGGCTTTGTCCCTGGGTGGCTCAGTAGAGACCATATCCACTCATTGATAAACATTATCTGTGGGACTGGAAAATACCACTCACCCTCTGCTACGGTAGCCATAGATTTCGAGAAGTCTTTTGATTCTCTTGAATGGCAAGATCTCCAACAGGTGCTGGAAACCATGGGTATTGGCCACAACTTTAGACATTGGGTAGCAGCTCTATATTTTTGCCCTATGGCTCAGATCCTAACTCTGCCCTATCTGCACCCTTCCCTCTGGGATGGGGTATGAGGCAAGGTTGCCCCCTTTCTCCCCTACTATTCATACTTGCAGTGGAACCCCTTGCGACTGCCATACGTCATTCTGCTGATATTGCAGGATTCCCTATAGGTGACACCACCTTTTCCACATTTATGTATGCAGATGATCTGCTAGTTCCACTAGTAGATGTCCCCATCTCTCTCCCAGCCTTGCTCTCCCTCCTTTCAATGTTTATAAACTTCTCCAGCTTGAAAATTATCAGGTCTAAAACCGAAGTACTGTCCCTTAATAGTCTCTGCACTGCTGGCCAGACAACCCACCTTGGCCTTCAATGGGCTCCACACTCCCTTGTATATCTAGGGATCTGTCTTACCATAGATCTTACCAAACTCTGGGATCTGAACCTTAAACACCTCCTTGAAGAAATCAAAATGGAGTTTGCATTCTGGCGTGGTCTTCAGCTTAAGCTGGCAGGTAAAATCTCTGATTAAAATGGTGGCAGCCCCTAAACTTCTATATGTTATTTTGCACCTTCCTCTTGCATTGCCAGCTCCATGGGTCAAAACCATAGATCAGGCCTTTTCCAACTTTATCTGGAAAGGTACTAAACCCTGATACAATAGGAATAAACTTAGATTGCACTGGTTACAAGGAGGTTGGTGCCTTCCTTAGTTAGAGGGGATGCAAGTGGGCTTTTGCCACTGCCAAAACCCTAAACTGGTTTCTCCCACAGACCTCCAAAAGTCCACAATGAGTCAGCCTGGTGGCATTGAGGGATGAGGCACTGGACGCCTTACCTCAAACCACGCCGGTGACCCGTGTTCGGGAACGAGCAAGGGTCGTCGGGGGTTGGCAGGGAGGAGAAGGATCGAGCATCCGTTGGACTGCTCTTCTCCAGGGTGAGGGGACATTAGCTGTTGGCCCTCCACTGGCCCCTAGCGGCTGCTGGGGGGCAGTGTGCTGATGCTATAGCTGAAGGGGAGGAGACAGGGAAAATGCTTGGTGAGAGCGCGTGCGGAAGCATGCACTGTCTCATCGCAGGCATCATTGCACGCCCCGCCTCCACACAAGGGGAGAAAAGCAGAAAAAAAACAGCCCCAGCAGAATGAAGTGGTCCCCGCAGTGCCACCTCCGAGAAGGCACCTCCCTGGCATGGATCCGTTTGGGGTGGGTTGAGTCGCTCCCCACCACCCTGCCATGAAGGGTAAGTCGTGGGGTGCACAAGGGAGGAGGTCTAACCTTCGGGGCTGCGCTGGGGGATAACTAAAGGCAGGCTTGCAAGCTGGGAGCTCTGGAAGAAATAATACATAAAAAAAAAAAAAAGACCACAATGGGTGCATATGGAAGCATCTATGGCCTAGACCCAATCACTGGTGGTCCTCTTCTATAACCCTCTCCCCCAACAACTGCACCTTTGCCCCACGATAGCAAGTTCTGTCCAGATATGGCACCTGGTGCAAAAGAAACTTGAGGCAGATCTCTGTCCCCTACTGGCCACCCCTATATGGGGGAACATATCCTTAAAAAGGTGGATGACAGACCTCTGCATTGGTCTTTATGGCAGAGTAAAGGTATCCTTACACTGAAAGGCTTAATGGTGGAAGACGGCCTCAGTATAAAATCCTTCTCAAACCTAGATCAGGAATTCCAATTAGGCAAGCAGGCCTTCTGGCAATATTTGCAGCTCAGGAGCTCGGTATTAGCTTATATTAAACAATATCCTATAGTGGACAAGGCAAGGCCTTCGCCTCTGGCTAAATGGCTGACCTACAAGGGTGGTAAAGATAGCCTTGTATATGCCAATCTTAGGAATTACCTCCCCTCACACTCATCTCAAGCTAAGTGTAAGTGGGAGCAAGCTCTACAACAACCCCTCTCGGAAGCTCAGTGGAAGCTCTACTGGAAATATGCCCACTCTATCTACCCAGATGCGAGAAGCAGGCTCACACAAAACAAGATTCTGTTACACTGGTACCGTACCCCAGTGGTCTTCCACAGAATGCACCTAATGGACAACAGTCAATGCTGGCTATGCCTGTCCAGAGTGGGACTGTCCAGTATTCACATACTCTGGCTCTGCCCACTTCTCTCCCCTTTCTGGACAGCTGTCTCAGGTCCATCTCAGCAGGTCTTAGGCCCTGGTCTGACTCTTGACCCTTTGGTATGGATATTGGACCTCCATCCCGTGCTGATGACGCTCACCCGCCAGCTGTACAGATGGCTGGCAATACTTAGTCTCCAAGCTAAGAGGCTTATCCTCTGCAGGTGGAGAACTACAGTTATACCCACTATTTCAGAACTATATAACGCCCTGTCTAAGGTGGCCGCGATGGACTGCTTATCCCACCTAGCTTCCGACACTCTCTCACAATACCATCTTACCTGGGCCCTTACCTGGCCTATCTCTCCACATGCAGGGATTGGCTGACCCTCCCCAGTAGCGTGATCTGGATTATTACTAGATGGTTACCTGTATACAAGAATTAGAACCCCGGTCCTACTCCCTCCCCCCTGGAAAGGATTTTCTCTATTCCTTGACCCCTTTTCTTCATAGGACAGGATCTGTGATCTGGACTTTAGTGTTTGTTACTGTGTTGATTTCTTTTTTCCTTTAGGCCTTACCCAGGTACCAGGCTACTCCTCTGCTGTCTTAACTGCATTGATCTCCTTAATTAATCTTGATATGGCTGGCATTTATGGTCTTTCAATCCTTTTTCTCTTTCTTTGAACCATTTCCACAGTACAATTTAATGCATAGCACTTTGTCTCCTCACTCAGCAATCTGCTTTCTTTCCTTTACTTGCTGTAATTTGCTTATTGTATAACTGTACTGCAGCCAATCTGTATACTCAGTGTCTCTCAATTTAATGTATGTACCTGGTTCTGCCTGATGTTATTTCTTAAAAACTCTTAATAAAAATTAACAAAAAAAATAATAATAAATAAAATATGTTCACACAAAATTAATACAAACATTCTTAATCACATTTGATTCCAGTGTCCGAGAAAATATTTCAAACTGTAACAGACACAAGTCAGTGTCTATTCATTTTTTTCTTGCATTTATGCCGCCTTATTCTTCCTCACTTAGGATGTTTGCATGAAGACAGAACCTTTGTCCCCCAGATTTCATCTTTACCTGCATTTCCTTTGTAATACTATGAGACACAACAGTCTGATTCTGTGACAGCTTCCATAAACATAGCAATATGGGAGAAAAGAAGGAGGATGCACTGAAATATGAGGGCTGAGACCCTGTTTTCATACAAATGTTCTAAGTAATTAAAAATGATGGAGCATACAGAAATGTAATAATATAAACTGTATTGTGTCTAAATAATATATTTTAAAAGTGTTTTTTTCTGGATTCTGGAAATCACTTTTAAAAACTTAAAATATTTATTGATTTTTGATCCACATTCAGTCATTAGAAATACCTGCATGCCTAGTGGCAAGCTGCTCAGATGTCACATGGGAACCCAGCATGCTGTCCCAAGCTTGCATCCCCGTTGGGAAATGGTTTAAGATCTGAGGAGAATCCTAAAGGATGCACTCAACCTTTGGGTGAGGAAGGCCTGAAGCAAATAAGCCCCCATCCAGGCTTTTATAGGCCCACAACATGGGAAAGAGTGGGTGTCAGGCAGCATAGGCTGCCCCAGACTCATCTGCATGTCCTGATGAGGGCAGGAAGTTGTGCCAAGGTGCAACACGGTGGCATAAGTGTATGACAGTGGTATGACATAGATAAACAGCATAATGTGGGCACTCTTGCCTGCTGGGCTTACAAGAGTAGTGAAGCACTGCATATGGCCATGGACTTTGCTCTCCTGGACTGTTTACAAGGGAGACAGTAAGTGGGGCGCTTGGGAGCAAAAACATTCCAGTGTTAGAGCGGTCTCACCCAGATCAGACCCCTTATGCTGCACTTGTAAAGACAGTGAGAGAAGTGCCAACAGGTGGCCTGGTCAGGCAGAGGCCGTAAAAACACACAAAAAAAAAACAGATCAGTTTTCATGGATGTAAGCAGTGAAATGCCATTATAAAAAATGAATTTTCCCTCAAGTAGCCCCATGTCTTGAAAGCATCTGAATATAATAGTAGCACGTAGCTCAGTCTATGAAATAGGTAGGAAGAATTCTGGTTCCCGATTTTCAGCCATGCCGTTACCCAGTACAACAGGGTTCACCCATGCCACAGTGACAAACATGTTGCCAACTCCAATTACAGCACAGGCAACATGCCGCCTGGCATTACAGCACTAAGTGTTTTGTCTCCTGGGAGTTACAGCGCCAAAGCACCCTCCTGGGAAACCATTAGCTTTTGAGGGGGGCTTCACCCCCTGCACCACCCAAAATTAAATATAACCTCCTCTGGGGCAGGCATACCCAGGAGGGGATAGAAATTGTAGGGGCGCAAAGGGTGGCATGACTGAGGGGTGATCTAAAATCAAGATCGCCCCCGTCACGTGCCCCAATTGCAGCCCCGAAAATTAGTCAGCAACCTGACGGGATATGCTACAACAGCACAACTGAAAGTAGCTCAACAAAAACATGTTTAAAAATACATTCAATCCACTAAAAAGGACCAATTTCATAATCACAATAAGGCACTCCAGGGGGTGTGGTATGGTGGACAGCCTTGTTTGGAGGGGAAGTACCCTGCTTTCCCTCATGCTTCAGCCCACTTAAGGCAGGCTGTTATGCCACCATAACGCACCCCCTCTTATGCCTTATTACTTAAATATTGTACTGGAGGGATCTGGCATTTTCAAAGAAAAATGTACTATTGTATCTGTTGGCACTTTTTTTCCTGCTGCCATTTTAAATGTTAATTTTACCCCCTTAATATGTTGCATTTTGTGACCCTTTTATAGTCCATTACCACCTTTCATTTTGCTCGGTGTCTGTACCTTTAAAAATCTCTTGTATTTAAGGAGCATAGATGATTAGGGACTTCACCTCATGCAATGAAAATGAACATGATGTACAATGAAACACAGGTGAGTCCCTAGTCCCAAGACAGTCTGGAAATGGATTTTTAAGTCAGTTCAGCATATTTTTTGTCTTATTTTTGTTGCTGAAGACCCATGCAGTGACATGGTCAAGCAGAGGCCATATACATAACATAAATCAGTTTATGGGGATATAAATAATTCCTAAAGCAAATGAAATCCTATCACAAAAAAATATCAATTTACCCTCCAAGTAACCCCATCTGGAAAGCATTTGAGTATAATAATATATTAACAGTACATAACTTGTAATATTGTACTGGAGGGATCTGGCATTTTCAGAGAAAAAATATAGTACAGTAGCTGAGGGGGTAGGAGGGTGGCAAATGACTAGAAACACAAGACACTAAAGCAAAACTTGAACATTCATGCAGGTCTGCGTATGCACAGAAAATACTTCCAGACTGTAAAGGGATGGAGAAGTCTGCATAGTTAGACTACAACTTCCTGAATCATTTATAATTGAATAATGGGACAGTTGACACCTTTGACAGCAAATGCATTAAATTGTCAAAGCAGTATTCAAATAAGAAAAGAAGGGCTACTCCTCTTACATTAGTTTTGCACAAGATTGCATCAAAACAATTGCTGTACAGCTTCTACCTTACAGACAGTTCTTGTAACTGAAACCATGGAAGGAAACCAGCTGGTTAAATGATTACTTGTATTTAGCAGGTTATCAGCATGACACAAAAGCCCATAATGAAATGTTTTCTCCAATGTGCACAAGGTACCAGTGGAGTTAAAGTTCAAAGATCTCTAATTTCACCGCATTTCACAAAATGATAGTTATCCACCCCCCCACATTTGACTGTTTGAAAGACAACCATCCTTTTTAGGAAACAATGTTTGATAAACTCAAAGAAAAGCAGTATCAAAATACAATATAGAGGATTATGTATGAGCAGTCATACATAACAAGGATATTCTTGAATTGAGAGGTTTCCTTGGTAACAGATGACCTCGAGAGCGCGGCTGAGGGGTACTCAGCTCAAGGGACCTCAAGATACAAGAATTTCCTTTGTTTAGTATGACTGCTCATACATAATCTTTATAGTGTAAGGGCAGTCACAGCACAGAAAATCACACAAACCAGCTGGAGAAGACAACAGAAAATAGAAATTTTAACATTTTTTTTTTTTTTTTTTAACTGACATAGTGTGCTGCAGATGTTTCTGCAAGTTCAAGTTTAAAAAAAACAGCAACTTCCAGCTTAACTGGATTGAGGAAAGCAACTATGTGGCAGCATTGCAAGTTGTTATGCTGCAGTAGTGACATAGCTAGTGCAGCATAACAGCTGTGATGACATAGCTACTGCAGCATAACAACTCCATTCTAGTTATGGATTTCTATCCATAACAGCATTCTACCATACACTATATCAATTCTTCTTGTATGTAGTATCTTTATATTATGTGTTATTCAAAAGGTTCATAAGGAAAAAATAAATTATTATAGTTGTGCCCTTTCATTAAATATAAATAATGCAGAATGTAATTTGAAGAAGTATTGCTCCTGCACTTTTTAAAACATTTGTTAATCATTGCTCAACAATGTAAGATTCTGACTCCCTTAAAAACACTTTTTGCATCTCATAGGGCGATTCTGCCATTTGTATGTAACGGGCCAGTTCCTGGGGTTACTAGGATTCCATCAGTTTTAGATCAGGCAGACAGCCTTGGTAGTTCCAGAGAGATTAAAACTCTCAGTAAAACATTACATCACCACCTGCTTAGCTCTGCTGAGGCAGGGGATGATGTCATGGAATTTAGAACATTCACAGCAGCATAAGCCACAGTGCTCTGCTGCTGTTTAGAACTGTAAGTCAGTTTGGAGAGGAGAGTTCTACAAGTGAGTGGTGCATTGCCAGAGGCCACTTGTCAGAGGGAAGGAAACTCAGTTTATTTTACACCCTAGTACAGTAACCAGTGGCCAGTTTTATGGGATGTGGTGGCTACCAGATCCTGTGAAGTCCCAAGGGGTGAAGATTTTTCACAGAAGGAGAAATGACACTGAAGGTTCAGTAAGTACTCTAGGGCAACTCCCAAAAGACTGAGAACTAACAGAACTGCCAGAGTGTAGAGACTGTGTATTTCTGTAAACCAAAAGCTATGGATTTTCGGTGAGAACTGTGGGATTTCAAGTGTTCTTAACAAATGCCTTGGAGGGCACATCATGTTGTAAGTACAAGGTTCATTTGTTGCTCATGTGGGTTGGCTGGTGTCTGGCTAGGAGCCTATCAAGGCTAAAATGCAGGTACTCAGGACCTTTGCACAAAGAATGTGCTGTAAGGATGTCACTTGTACATTTGAAATTGCCATCGGATAAAGGCCACACAGTCTATGTGTGCAACTAGCTGTCCCCTTACACTGCAGCTGTAACCTCTGTGTGGCTGGGGAATCCTGTTTTTCCTAAACGTATTGGCAGAGAGTCTAGCTTTGCCCAGAGTGAGCCGACCCCTCATTCTAGGTTTCAAAGGGATCCAACTGGTTACAAAGAATGGTCTAAGGTGTTAACTTAGTTCACCTAGTGGTGCTCACATTTAGTGTTGTGGCAAGATCCACTATAAATGCATTGGTAAGTCCTAGAGATCCCTTATAAACAGGGATGGACATCCATGGGAAATGTTCTTGTGAAACATCTGAATACTACCCAGAAGAGTTGTGAAATGTTTTTGCCTGCTCACGTGTGCAGTCTGTGTCAAACAGTTGCAAGCCCTGGGGGCACCACCGATTTCTGTTAACACTCTGCCAGGAATAAAGCCATACAGTAAAATCCCAATTTCTGGTTGCAGGCATTCCATCTCTGAGTGACCTGTGTGAGGTTTTGAGCCCCCACCATATTCCTGGCACCTCTCCCTCGAACCTGGGTCAAAATAGAAATGTTGTTTTGTGCCCCCCTCCGACCTCGGAGATGCCCTAGCCAGGTGTTGCCCTAATGCCAGAGATGATACTACAGACAAGGCAACAACCACACTTGGCAAAAAAGGTAACAAAAAGGGGGATTGGGGTTACAAAAATGTGGGCTCATACTAGGATTTTGGGGGACAGCAAAAGGTTGCCATGCAGAGGGTATGTTGTGGTCTGTCTGGTGGCAGTGCACCCCCGAAAGGACTGTTTTTGTGGAGAAAAAGTCACAATTTGCTAAGAACAATGCCTGCTGCGTATTGTACAGTTTTGTGAGAGTGGACTACAGTGTGGGACTTTGTGAAAAATATGTTGCTAAGGACCGTTTTAGTGGAACGTGAAATCCTGCTTTAAAAGTGCTTAAAACTGTTTAAAATGATCAAAATTGCTAGCTGCAGAGTGATTTGGGGCAAAGAAATGCCTGTTTGCTGTGGATACAAATTTTTCCCCATGCGGAGGAGGAAGGTATTGCAGTCACTGTAAAGAACTGTGCTTTAAGTGACAAAAATCAGTGAAAGCGCTTGTTGGGACTGTGAGCAGAAGCCACAAAGAAAAAAAGTCAGTTGCACTTTAAAATTGGTTCTCATGGCTCAAGGATCGCTGAGAAGAGAAGGTGAAATTGCCCCTAGCTTATTTGCATGGTGTGAAGTGATTGGCTGTCTCTGTGAAGCTCTGCCCCCTGGCTGAAACTCTGTGGACTGTTCAGTGTTCCTGGTGGAGAGAGAGTAGGAGCATGTGAGGCAGCAGGCCTTGAAAAGGTGCTTCATTGGTGGACTGTTGGATTTATGCTAAAAGTGCTGGAAACAGTATAGAAAATTGAGCTTCTCCCATTAAAAAGTGAAACTGATCATTCCGGTAGCCACCTCAGTGTTTTCCCTGTTGGTCATCAGGTGGGACCGTCCACAGTACAAGTGCAATTGCCATCAACTCGTGTACAGGCAACAGCAATGAAATTGGAGAAAGTAACTTCTGTAAGATCCAATCGAGCCTTCTAATGCAAGAAAAAATGTTTTCTGGGCAGCTTGAAGAAACAAGTATCTAATCAAGTAAAGACAGCAAAAGAAATGCAGTGTGAGTTTGGTAGTGATGCAGTGAAGAATGCAGCAGCCATGCTAGGGCAGGGGCCAGAGTCAAAAAGTAAAAGCAAAATAGAAACAAAATGCAGACCACTCGATAAAGTGGGCATGCTAGAGATAAGACTTTGCAAGTGAGAAAAAAAAGGTGAAAATTGTACATGCAACAGCAAATTTTCTGGATGTGTTTTGCAGAGAGTAAACATGGCAAGTGGAAGCAAGCAGTATCCATTGCATGTTAAAACATGGGTTCCACACAAAGAGCAGGAACTAAGAAGTTTGAAGAGGAGTATAACTGTGCGGGAGCTCCCCTCAACCTGGTGCTCCCTGGATACCCAGTTACTGTGTGTGTGTGTGTGTGTGTGTGTGTGTGTGTGTGTGTGTGTATGCAGTATGCCTAAAAGTAAGATGAGATGTCATAGCTGTCCCCCACTGCCAAGACTAGAGGAGAAATTTTGGCATGAGTATGGAAAGTGTCCCTCCCGGAGGGACTGTCCAATGTGTCCGGTTGGCCCCTACATCAACCCTCAGTACAGAGTATAGCTGTGAAAGACAGAGTGATACCCAGTGTGAGCAGGAGGAAGCAGAGGATTTCCTCAAGGAATTTTGAGGGTGTGGCTGAGTGCAGCAAAGAGGTAAGCAGCAAGTGGCCCCTCAGCCGAGGAAGAGGCCGAGAGGGGTTTGACAGTGGCAGGATTAGAACTTGTGGACCCTTGCCCAAGGGTCCATGTCATAGTGTGCTTGGGGATGATGAGGAGCTGGAGGACTTCATCACATGAGAGGCAGATGCCTTCGGCAGCAGTGAAGAATGGGTGTTCCCAGGGGTCGAACCTGTAACCGGCTCCTGGGTGGCCCATATGGAAGCATTGAAGGAGGTGGAGGTGTCTGATTCTGGTGCAGAAGGGAAGGGCTCCAGTGTGTAAGAGCTGGAGGAGGACACAGGAATGGACTACATTTTTCCTATGTGGAACAGAGATGTATGGTCGCATCACACCTGGCTGCCCCCCAAACCAGGCTGAGGGCCTGCATCTGTCCAAGGGCAGTAAGGAGAAGAGAGTGATCTGGAGGAGAACTGAGAAAGAGTTTGGAGTAAAGTATCCATTCATGCCTAGGTGGATGTGGGAAGAAATTGAGGACCGGAGAGAAGAATTGTTGCTGGAGGAAGCCAGGGAATCTGCAAGTGAGCTCTGGTGCTGGATGAAAGGACTTTAACCACTAAGCAGAGAAAAAGTTTGCAAAGATGAAATTAATTCCTGGAAGGTGATCCACACCCTCCATCTGAACTGATCGAGAAGGCAATGAAACAGTGCATTCAGTAAGGATGACCCATCCAGATGGAACAATCATTTGTTGTCCTCTGTGGTACTACCCCTAAAAGTACCTGGAAAATCCAGCATGAACAAGTAATCTAAAAAGACTGTAAGCTGTGGTCAGTGGACCATAACATCAGCAGGAAATTGGCAGGTGAAAGAAGATCCAGAAGGTCAAAGTTCATCGTCCCCCCTGAGAGCATCAAGGGAGAGCGTGGTGGCAGTTTCTTCTCTTTGATCAGTAGAAACCAGATCCAGAGGTGTCATAGAAGAGTTGGTCCAAAGACTTGCCTTCAGCCATGGAAGAGAAGAGGTCCCTAACAGTGAGAGAGGTGATGCAGAAAAGTCAGCCTGCACTTCTGAACTAGTAGGGCGAAGTTTCTCTTATTTTTCTGTTTCAATGAATGTGTATTGATGCTGTGATGTCCCACTACTTTGGTCCAGTGGACATCTGGTCTGGACAATTTCAGTAGGCCTCGTGCCTGCTTGCAACAACTGTTCTGGGACAGGCTTCGGCCATAATCCATAAAAACATTCTTGAGTGAGAGTGCCTTGTGCCCTCAGGACATTACATCCTTAGATGGACAATTAAGGATCCTCCCCACCCCCAAAAAAACAAAGTGTTTGGTACGTATTATTTTTGTACTTTTATACTGCCTTTTGTAGAATAACCCTTGAAAAAGTTTTGGGATTGTGTTGTATCTGCTGTTGGGAGGTTTGTTGCTGTTTTCTTTTGCAGGTTTTTTCTTTTACAGGTGCACATGGCAGAAGAAAAGAAGAGGATGTGGGGCTCATTTGGAGCTCTGGTGGTTTCCTAGTCTTTTAAAGTGTTTAAAAAGTGAATGATTTAGAAATGTTTAAGCATTTTTAAATTACAGTTGTAAAGTGTGTAGTACTGGTTTTGGGAAATGCATAGCAATGTCATATGTACTGTATGTTTCTAAAGCAAAGTACAGTGCTAGTTGAGTAGCAAGTTAGTGCATCTATTCTACTTAACCCTATGTACTGCTAGGAATAATGTAACCTAGCATTATTGTCATCTTACATGTTGTTTTTTAATCCTGTACAATGTAAAGCTTGATTGTCCACCAGCTGTACCCCTTCCCCCAGGTCACACTGTGACACGAGCATCTTGTTGCTCAGTGGGTCTTTCCTGGTGAAACATTTCAATAAATAAATCAATAAATGTGTAAAGGTATAGGCTGCCCCTTGGGTAGTGTGGTGAATAGACAGCTTTTCCCTAGTGGGCTATGGGTGGCTCTGATCCAGATAGGGGTGACCAGTCCTGTCTTGTCAGGGGTACTTTAAGATGTTCGTTTAGGACACCATGGAGTGGATTTTCCTTAGCTAGTTTGTTAGTAGTGGCTGAAGTTTGCTTCAGCATGCTTCCCTGTTACATATGAACATACTAAGAAGCTAGCAGAAGGCGGCCATTTGGCCTATCAAGTCTGCTCGTATTTCAGGGTCCACCGCTTGAGCTAATGTCCCTGCCCTCCCTCCCCACTCCTCCCATCCTCCCTATCCAGGATACTTACTTCCCCCATGACTATCCCACCCTCTTTTTAAGCTGCCCACTGTTTTCAATGAGATGACCTCTTCCGGCAGCGCATTCCAAGTGTCCACTACCCTCTCTGTGAAGAAGTGCTTCCTGACCTCTTTCCTAAACCTCCCACCCTCCAGCTTAAGACTGTGCCCTCTTGTATTATGGTTGCCTCTCAGCTTAAAAAGAGACTGTCCTTATCACAACCTTGTTTATCCCTTTCAAGTACCTGAAGGTTTCAATCATGTCCCCTCTCTCGCTCCTGTGTTCCAAGGAGTACTAATCAGTGCCCTCAACCTCTCCTTGCTTGCCTTATCCTACTGACCTGCTATCATCTTTGTAGCCCTCCTCTGGACACTCTCCAGCATGTTAATGTCATTTTTGAGGTGTGCGCACCAGTACTGAACTCCATACTTTAGATGCTGCCTTTCCAATGACCTGTACAAGGGCAGTATAATCTCCTCTCTCCTATGACTAATCTCCCTAGATATGCATCCCAGCATCTTGTTTGCCTCTACTGCTGCTTTCTTGTACTGCATGGAGTGCTTCAGGTCACTAGTGATAATCACTCCCACGTTCTTCTCCTCCTCTGATGCAGATACTCTGACTCCACCCAGGTAGTACTCTGTCCTGGGACTCTTGGCTCCAATACGCATAACTTTGCATTTCTTGGCACTGAAGACAAGCTGCCAGATCCTGAACCACCTCCCCAGGCTTTCCAGATCGTCCTATAGGTCCTGTATCCCTTCAGCTGTGTCCACTCTCCCGCAGAGCTTGGTGTCATCCGTGAATAGACACATTTTGTCCTTAATGCCATCTCCAATGTCACTGATGAAGGCATTGAACAACACCAGCCCCAGCACCAAGCCCTGCAGGACCCCGCTGGTTACCTCTCTGGAACCCTTCCCCCACAGCCACCCTCTGGGTTCTGTCCCTCAGCCAGTTTTCTACCCATCTGGCCATCTTTTCCCCAACCCCAAGATCCACTAACATCCTGATCAACCTTTTGTGGGGCACAGAGTCAAAGGCCTTGCTGAAATCAAGATAGAGGATGTCTACCACTTGGCCCCTGTCTACTGTCTTAGTGACACAGTCAAAAAAGTCAATCAGATTCATCTGACATGATCCACCCCCCACATGAACCCATGCTGCCTCGCATCCTGGAGATCATGCTCCTTTAAATATTCCACCAACCTTTACTTTAGTATGGTCTCCATGAGCTTGCCCACAATGGAGGTCAGGCTGACTGGTCTGTATTTCCCTTGGTCATCCTTGGGGCTGCTTTTATTGAGGGGCACTATATGTGCTATTCTTCAGTCCTGCAGTACCACGCCTGACTCTAGTGAACTATTAAACAGGTCTTCCAGTGGCCCTGCCAGATTCTCAGCCAGTTCCTTTAGTACCTTTGGATGTACTCTGTCTGGGCCTGGTGATATATCCATCTTCAATGCCAGCAGCCCCCCCCCCACACTATCCTCCTCTATCACTTCATCTGTGTTCCCCTTACCCCCTGCTCCTTTTTTCCCTCCTGAAGGCACTGGTCTGTCCTTCTCCCTGGTGAAGATGGAACAGAAGTATTCATTTAGTATATCTGCTCCCCCCCCCACAATTATCTTCCACCCACTACACCCCTTCCTTTCTTACCTATTATCTTCTACCCACTCCACCCCTTTCTTAAGCCTAACAATCCCTTCCTTCTTGTCCCTTTTCTCACTTATATAATGAAAAAAGCCTTCTCCCCCTTCTTAATTCCTTCAGCTATCTGCAGCTCCTTCTGTGCATTTGCTCGCTAATTTTCTTACTTCCCTCACTAGCCAACCTTAGGTAATTTTCCCTATCCGCCTCTTTCTTGGTCTTCCTGAATTTGCTATAGGCCAATCTATTTTCCCTTACCGCCTGGGCAACCCCAGAATTAAACCAGCTGGGCACTTTGGCTATTGTGTTCTTCCCCTGAGCGTAACGCACTCATCTGTGGCAACCAGTATTCCTTTCCTTAATGATAGACCACTGTTTGTCCACCTCCATATCTGCTCTGATGCCCACCAGATGGCTCCTTAACACTTTTCCCATTTTCC
Source organism: Neoceratodus forsteri (assembly GCA_016271365.2). Lineage (NCBI taxonomy): Eukaryota > Metazoa > Chordata > Ceratodontiformes > Ceratodontidae > Neoceratodus > Neoceratodus forsteri. The sequence continues at coordinate 561,838,991 of CM028134.1, forward strand.
TGACGTCCACCCTCCTGAAATCCAAGACTTTGGTCTTAGTCGAGAGGCTTTCCCTGCCCACATCCAACTGGAATCGCACTGTGCAATGGTCACTTCCACCCAGTGGCTTCCCGATCATTATTTCCTATACATGCTCCCTATTTGTGAGCACCAGATCAAGAATTGCCTCAGCTCTTGTTGGTTCAGTGATGCCCTGAGTCAGGAACCCACTCTGCAATCCTTCCAGGATCACCCGACTCCTAGCACATGTTGTGGAGGGTGTGCTCCAGTCCACCTTGGGCAGGTTTAAGTCCCCCACAATTACCACCTCTCCTTTCTCTGCAGCACCCAATATTTGTGAGCTCAGTTCCCTGTCCCTCTCTTCATCCTGACTGGGTGGTCTGTAAACCACCCCCAACCTCACCTTTCTCCCTCTATTGGACCTTAACTGAACCCATAATGCCTCCACCTCCACATGCAAGTTATTCCCTCCCTGATATAAACTGCCACCCCTTCCCGTCCCCCTTCCTGACTACCCTGTCCTTCCTGTATAGTTTATATTAAGGGATTGCAAGGTCCCAGTCATGGTGTGATGTTGCCCAAGTCTCGGTTGCTGCAGCTATGTCCACCCTCCTGTCTGCTAATAGTGCCTGCAGGTCGTCCATCTTGTTTCAAAGACTCCGCGCATTCAGAGATACCACCCTCCACCTAGAATCTGACCTTCCTTCTCTTCTCTCTATTCTCCTATTCACATTTATTCCCTCTATGTGAACCCCTCTCTGTACCCTTGTTATGGGCTCCTGCCCCTTTCACCTCCTCCCTTCAGACCTCTTCCATCATCAGAGTTTGAGGGCCTGCATGCCCGCTGCCCCCCTCAGGAATTTAAACTAAGTTTAGTGGTTATGTATTCCCCCAGTTTGTACCAGACTGCCCTCAAACCCTCCTTACTGAGATGTAGCCTGTATGGTGAAATGAGTGCTTTGTTTGACCAGGTCTGCTCCCAGTCCCCAATACAGAAAAACATCTCCTCCCTGCACCATTTCCTCAGCCAGTCATTAAAATCCCCTATTCTTCTTTTCCTGGCTATGCTGGCCCTTGGTAGTGGTATCACCTCTGAGAAGGCCAGCAAACTTCCTTCCTCCCTGCAGATTTTCCCTAACTCCCTGAACCTACTTTGCACTACCTCAACCTCCTCCCCAGCTAGGTTGTCAGTTCCCAAATGTGTAACTAAATTAGGTTTTCCTCCAACATTCCCTTACTATTTCCCTTATTCTTGGGCCTACCTTCCCCACTGTCATCCCTAGCATACAATCCACCCTCCTGCTTGCATTTGGGTCCCCTTTCCTTCCTCAGTAAATACCCCTAATTATGGAGTCCCCTATGATTGTCACCCTTCCACCCCCTGCACCCTTGCTCCCCATCCTTCCTTTCTTACCTTTGGTACTAGCTCCTTCCCCACTTGAGTTCACCAGGGTGTAGAGGGAGCAGTTATCTCCACATCCACAATTTATCCCCTTAACTGTTTTTTCCATATCCCACTCTGCCCCTCCCCTTCTGACTATCTGTATCTGCTTTCAGTTTTCCTCCTTCTTCCTTTCCTTATGTAACCCCTGCAAATGGGGGTTCCCAAAAGACTTCCAGGAGCTTGCTTGAATGCTCCAAGCCTGAATGGTGTTTGGCATTTAAGCCATTTATCAGTGAGTGTTTTTAGAGCCTCTGGTATGTCTCTTTAAGAGCTGTCTGCTTGCAGACATCATTAGTTGTTGGGGGACTGTGCTTCTCTGAGTACCACTCGAGCTGCTGCCAATTCACTTCATTTTGCAGTCACTAGGAGTGCAAAGGGAACCTATCTGAAAGATGTAACTGTTTGCCAGAAATTATTTAGAGTAATAATGAAATTACAGTTTGTCTAACCTGCTTTCTTTGCAGTCAGAACTGTGTCTGCTAGTTCCCCATTCTAGTTTTGAACTGCTGAACTGGACCAATCAGTGTGGGGTAAGCTAGCTCTAAAATGGTGCCTTGGACGAATCAGAACTTGGACTCATAATCTGAGCCAGCCACAAGAGGATTGTATGGGCAGTGACTCTGGGAGATGTAGTTTAGACTTCAGTGCCTTTTTGGACCAACAGCAGCAGTCTATTGTGAGTGACAGCCAATCCAGTGAAGAACTGGGAGGAACTCAAAGGAAGTGCCCGGTTTTGTCGGTTGGAGTTTCAGTTGAGCTTTGGCAGTGAAGAAGGAAGGAGCCCTGCTTTTCAGTGTGCAGTTTTAGTCAAAAACGGTGTAAGGCCCAGAGTTCCGGTCTGCAGCTTGTGTAACAGCTTGTTAGGACTGAATCCGTCCTGTGAAAAGAATCAAGGATCTCTGAAGAGTGAAACCAGGCTCACCCTGTAGAAGACTGGAGGAATTGCTGAAAATTGCACTCGGTCTGTCAGGAACTGAATCTGCTGTGTGTTCTCCGGGTATTGTGCAGTAATTGCGATCGGGATACAGATGCAGCCTGCCTGGTATAGTGCTTTCTTTTATATGGATGTGTGAAGAGGTTTGTGTACCTCAAGTGAGCCCTGCTGACATTGAAGGACCCTATCTTATTTGGAGGTCGGGAGTACTAATTCAGGGTCGCTCCCTGTTGAATTGCCACATTAAATCCAAATGGAATTACTGTACTACTGACTGTTTAATTCTCCTTTTCTCTGTGTGAAAGGGCCCCTACCAGCTGCCACGGTTTGGACTAGCCACTAGGGCTTGGGTACCCAGGGACAGTAACTGATAGGGATAGGCCTGTGCACAGAGCCATAGGTAGATTATTAGAGTGATAAGCTAATTAACCTGATTTCCCCTGTCCTTGTTATATCCCTAAATAAATCAGAGCTGCTTGTTTCAGCAAAGTTATACTGCCTGGGTATTTGTCTATGTTAAAGTACTGTACTGTGATTATGCACTGTATCTCATTTCACAGGAGGTCCCAGTGCCGGAACCAGACCTGGGGGTAAGTGTATACTGTGAAGGTAATTCTGATATATTGTGTGGGCCACTAGTGGGAAGAAAGGGTTGCAGTGTCCCAGAGGGCTGTGACCAAGTTAGTTTAACTATTGCAACCCTGACCTCTGGGTGGAGGCACCCGCCATTGGATCCAGGCCCCTCAACCTGTTGAGTAGCAAATCAGGCAGGGTAGTAGCCCCTGGGATAGCGCCATCTAGGGGTTACATCTTGGAGGCTCACCGCTGGGATTGTGTGTCCTCTAGTGGCCATATTCTGAACCACTGTTAAGAAAAAATGGGTACCCGACAGAAGTGGCTGTGCACCGGCTGGTGGGTGGTGTACTGGGAGGAGATCGACCCCAAAATGCTATGCTTATCCTGGACATCCCCTGGGTATCAATACAGACACTGTGCAGGAAGTACTTTCAAGGTGGAAGGTTTACAAAAACCCTGTGGTGGTGGGTCGGCATGCTAATCTGCTCACCCACACTTTCCTGGCCCTAGTAGAGTTTAAGGATCCCATAGATAGCTCCAAAGTGCCACAGACCATTACCCCAGAGGAGCCCTCACTGCTTGAGAGTGATAACTAAGGACAGTAAAGACCGGGGAATCAGCCCCACCACTATCTGAAACCTTTGAGGAGAAATTTGCTGAATGGTTGCTGGGAGAGGGAAACTGTGGAGGACTTGAAGAAACTATTCTTGCCACCTGGGGTGTTCCTCCCCAACACCCTCTCCTGCTCCAGTGCCCGAATGGTGGCTGAACCAATGCAGACTCCTATTTCTGCACCTGCCATTAGTCACGACTCTTACCAAGGTTGAGGATCTTCTGGCACCCTCCCACCCCACAGGGAGGATGACTGGGAGACCTGGATAGACCATGTTGCCCCAAGTGCTAGAATGGCAATGCTCGGAAGGCGAAAGCTGAAGGGTTAGTGAGAGCCTCCGAGGTCCTGCCCTGGCTACCATCCGTGCTAAACGCTAGTAACCCTGAAGCGACTGCACAGGCCTATCTTGAGGCCTTGGAGAATGTGTATGGAGCCCAGATTCTGATGAGGACCTATGGTGGAGAGTAAGAAATGCACAACAGTACCAAGGGAGTTGTTGTCTGTGTATGTCTCGGCTGGAAAAATTGTTGCAAGAATGCTCTCAGAAAGGGTAGTTTGCCAGCGATTGAACTGGACCGAACCAGACTGGACAGAATCCTTAAGTCTGCCCCTTCTCAGAACTGCTGTTGCTTCAGTTACGCCTCGAAATCGACTGGAATCCCACCCCTATGATGAGTTAATGAGAGAAATTCGGGGAGTTGAGAAAAGCGACCTCGGGAGGTACCTGCACCAACAGCTGTGGCTACGACCGAGTGACTGAGGTTGACCCATCAAGTGAAGTTCAGGGGCGAGGTTGACAGTCAATGAGTGCTCTGACAAGGAAAAGATATGCCACAATGGGGCGAACTGTTGAGAGAGATCCGAATTCAAAAACAGTCCTTTATGAAGGCCACGCCTGCAAGTACGGGCCCTGACCTATATCCGACTGCATCTGCTATGGGGTGGGGTACCCACCCATGTATCTCCTGATGATAACAGCTCCAAACTCAATTCCTTGACCATGGAAGTGGAGAAACTGATGAGATGTCTCCAAATGCTTATCACGCCCGCAGACAGAGATGGCACCCAGGTTTCCAGTTAGTAATACCCCGCCTGGCTCCCAGTGTGGCGCCTCGGCCAACTCAAACTCCAGAAAGTATGTTTTGCTATAATTGTGGGAAAGATGGGCACATGAAAAGGAATGCCAGTCCCCAAAGACACTGACAAAGTTGCATATAGGCTACAAGGAGAGCTTCGGAGAAGAAATCAGTGGTTAAGAGGTGCACGACATGATCCCAGTGAGGGCACCAAAATGCTAATTCACGTCCTTTTGTGGCAAGGTCAGTTGCCCAGGCCCCACTACCGCCTCTCCAGACTGGTCCAGAATAGTGGGTCCTCCATGGAGACCACTGTAAAGGTGAATGGAGTGTCTACAAGAGCTGTATTAGACAGTGGCTCCCAAGTGACAATTATGTTCCAGGATTGGTATCAGAAGCATTTGTCAGACGTACCCTTACAACCATATAGAAGGACTGCATGTATGGGGTTAAGTGAGAAGGCCTACCCTATTCCGGTATATCCGAATTTGGCTGTCTTTCCCCACCTCCGTGGCTGGAGTGGCCGAACAAGTAGAGACCCTAGCCTTAGTGTGTCCCCCACTGGACTGTATGATGGTGTCCCTTTGTTGATTGGAACAAATGCTCATATGTTCGGAAGGCTGGCACAGTTGTGTTATGAAAACAGGGTCAAAGACTAGTAGAGCTTTAAGAGTTCAGGCTTTAATTAAGAAGGCCTATGAGGCACAGAGAATGCTGAAAAACAGAACCAGAGGAACCGGGTCGAATTGTATGGAAGAAGGATCCTGAGTCTCTGATCCTGGCGCCAAATGCCCAGTGTACCTTACAGGAGAGGTCTGTATCAGAAAGGATGTTAAGAATAAAATATTATGTTGGATGCACCAGGCGATGGAAAATTGCCAGAGGGACTGCTGGTCAAGCCTAGTATTTGCCCGCTAGAGCCCATGCTTATGCCAGAAGGGTAATGGTCCAAGTTCATATGTGTCTGAAAGAGACATTCGAGTAAACAGAGGTTGCATCCTGGCTAATGTGCATTGTGCAGACACTGCAGTGCTACCCAGCAGCAAGAGTTCAAGGAAGAATGACAGAGTAACACCTGACTTGTTTGATTTCCGACTCTCGCTGCCAGCTGAATGGAAAGTGAGGATCAGTGAGAAGCTTGCCCAGAGAGATCAGGTGTTTTCTTTAAGGAATGGGATGTAGGATGCATGCAAGGAGCTGAGCACAATATCCGGCTGCATGACGAAAAAGACCATTTCGTGAGAGGTCTCGACGCCTGGCACCTGCTGACATAGATGATGTGAGACGGCATCTGCAAGAGATGTTAGCTGCTGGTGTAATACAAGAATCCAGAAGCCCTTGTGCTTCCCCCATTGTGGTAGTGAGGAAAAAGAATGGGACAGTAAGGATGTGTGGATTATCGCACCTTAAACCGGCGGACTATCCCTGATCAGTACACAATGCCCCGCATTCAGGATGCTTTGGACTGCCTAACGGGAGCAAGTGGTTCTCTGTGCTGGATCTCCGCAGTGGGTACTACCAGATCCCGATGGCCCCAGAGGACCGTGGAGAAGACGGCTTTTATCTGTCCGCTTGGCTTCTATGAATTCATGAGGATGCCTCAGGGATTTCAGGTGCCCCAGCCACTTTTCAACGATTGATGGAGCGTGCAGTGGGGGACATGAACTTACTAGAGTGCCTGGTATACCTAGATGATGTTATTGTGTTTGGCAGCTCACTGGAGGAACATGAGAGCAGATTATTTAAGGTATTGGACTCGACTGAGGACTTTGGCCTTAAACTGTCCATTAATAAGTGTCAATTCTTCAAACATCAGTAAAGTATGTGGGACACATAGTATCCACCGAGGGAATAGAGACCGACCCAAGTAAAGTTGAGGCCTTTGACCACCTGGCCACAGCCCAGAAATCTAAAAAGAACTGCAAAGATTCCTGGGATTCTGTGGTTATTATCGGCGTCATCAAGGACTATTCAAGAGTGATCCGCCTTTACTTAACCTTACTCAGGGTATCCCCAACCCACAAAAATACCAAAAGTCAGCGTCCTCAAGACTGAAAGAGTGTATTTTCATCCGAGTGAAGTATTTGGGCCCGCTGGACTCCTGATTGTGAGACTGCTTTTCATGAGATCATATATCAAACTTACCCATGCTCCAGTGCTGGCCTATGCCGATCCAAGAAAACCTTACGTCCTGCACACTGATGCTAGCTTGCAAGGGTTGGGGGCTGTGTTGTACCAAGAGCACGAGAATGGCCCGAGACCAGTGGCCTTTGCCAGTAGAAGCCTGACCCCATCCGAAAAGAACTATCCTGTACATAAGTTAGAGTTCCTAGCTTTGAAGTGGGCTATTGTTGACCAATTCCATGAGTACTTGTATGGGCTAAAATACTAGTAAAACTGACAATAATCCTTTGACCTATGTGCAGACCTCAGCTGTTGGATGCCACTGGCCATAGGTGGCTTTCTGCATTATCTACATATGACTATGCTCTCGAATCACCGAAGCAGGTCTGAACCACATAGATGCTGATGCTCTCTCCCGAGGCCTGTTCCCCAGAATGATTGGGTCCGATTGCAGAACCTGACATTCGGGCACTCTGCCAGAAGTTTGACAGGGAGGAACAATGTCCAACGGACTGAGTGGACTGCATGGTGGATTGCAGGAGCCTCTGAAATTGCATACCTGCTGCTTATTGCCACTTTTCTGCAATAGACATTGGTGCACCGCCTCAGCTGGACAATGACAGTATTCGGCGGGCTCAACTCACGATCCCATGATCAAAGCAGCTTTAGAAGCCCTCTATGCAGGAAAAGATGTGTCCAAATTACGCCCACTGATTTGAGAACTGTAATTGTTATATAAAGAAGGTCCTAAGTTGGAAACTGATCAATAAAACTGTTATACAGAGAAACAGTAGACAGAGGGGACAAGTAGACAAACAACAACTAGTGCTGCCCACTGCCTTCGAGACTCAGTACTGAGGTCCTTGCACAACCACATGGGGCACCTTGGTATAGACAGAACACTTGACTTGGTGAGATCCAGATTCTATTGGCCTAAGATGGGGACTGATGTGGAGCAACACATTCGAACTCTAGGTCGCCAAGCTTACAGAGGAAAGCTTTTTGCCCCAGAGGGCTGCCCCTTGTTAACATCACCACCAGTGCACCCATGGAGCTGATCTGTATTGATTTTCTGAGTTTGGAGTCAGATCAAAGAAATATCAGATGTGTTGGTGGTCACTGACCATTTCACCAGATATGCCCAAGCTTTCCCACCAAAGACCAGAAAGCATCCACTGTGGCCAAAGTACTTTAGAAAACTTTTTGTTCACTATGGGGCTCCACAAAGAATCCATTCTGATCAAGGAGAGACTTTGAGAATGCCTGATCAAAGAGATGCTTTCTCTGTGGGGAGTGCGAAAGTCCAGAACCACTCTACCACCCCCAGGGGACCCACAGCCTGAACGCTTAACCGCACTTTGTTAGATATGCTAGGCACCTGCACCCAAAGGATAAGCCTAGATGGAGCCAACAAATTAGCACCCTGGTACATGCTTATAACTGCACCAAAGTGATGCCACTGGATTCTCCCCTACCACCTGATGTTTGGAAGAGAAGCTCGACTACCAGTAGATGTGTGTTTTGGGGTCTCTCCTGATGGGGTTCAAGCTGACAACTATTTACAGTATGTGCAAAAGTTAAAGGCCCAGCTAACTCATGCGCACCAACTGGCTCAAACCATGGCTGCCAAAAGAAATCTGGCCAACAAAGAAAGGTATGATAAAAGGTGAAAGCACAGGAACCCAGGAGGAGATCGGTATCGCTAAGAAATCTGGGACTGCATGGCAAGCACAAGATTGCTGACAGATGGCACCATCTCCCTCACATTGTAGTGGGCAAACTAGATGATCTGCCAGTGTACAAAGTAAGGCCTGAGAATAATTCAAAGATGTAAAACAATGCATAGAAATCATTTACTGCCCATTGGACAAATCTTAATTGAGTCTGAGCCCCTAGAAGATGCCCTCTGACCAGTGACCAGAGCTGCTGCTCAGAAAAGATCAAGAAAGTCTGCACCTACAGAAGCAAAGTTAAAGTGTTCCCTCCACAAGTCCCAGTTGAGCATGACTGTCAGTCCATATCGGAAGAAAGTGAGAGTGACTTTGAATACTATCCTTCTTACGAACTGAGTCAATTGTTTCGGGCAATCCCTAGTCAATACTGGAGATGAAGCTGGGCCTTCTGGACTGTCTAAGCCCCCAGCTTCATCCCTGGAGCCAATGCTCTCAGAAAGTGAAGTGCAAAGCATCAGATCAGATGAAATGGAATCATTGTGCATGGTTGAACTGTTTGAGCTTCAGGGACGAAAATGATAGATTGGGCAGACTGGTGATACACCCGAACAAGAAGAGTATTTTGAGTGCCCTGACAGTCCACTGCCAGTGTCCGAAAGCTCTCCATGCGAGCCAAATGTTGTGGACTCAGAAACTGTAACTCCTGGAGCTGAAAGTGCCCCAAGTTCTAGCCTCTCTACCCCATGGAGACTCCCTGACAAGTGAGGACAATGCTGAAAATGAGGCTCAGAGTGCAGAGACTATAACAGTTCCCCTAGAAAGACTGGTCGAGCTGTAAAGCCTGTGGTGCACCTCAGTTATGATTCCTTGGGAGGCCAGTGGACCTGCCACTCAATGTTGTCCATAAAGGTGTATGTGTCCCCGAGCTCATTGCCCAAACTGAGCGTCAGTGCTAACTCAAGTTACATGTGTTGCCCTCTAAGTATGGTGCCCTTGCCCCTGTCAGCCCAAGGTAACTGATAGAGAAGGGCCCCTCTCTTCAGGTTTCATGTACAAGAGGTAATAACTTGAGTTATGGTACAATGTTGTGTAATACTGTGTAAAGAGTGACGACTGCAATGTTTCAGAAATGTGTTCTTGGTAAAATGATATATTGACTGATGATTACATGTGAGCATAATGCAAATGTATATGGTTGCAGTTGAAACTTATGGTACTTGCTTGACGCGACGCCAAGCTTTCCCAGGCCAGGAAGGGTGTAACCCCTGCAAATGGGGTTCCCAAAAGACTTCCAGGAGCTTGCTTGAATGCTCCAAGCCTGAATGGTGTTTGGCATTTAAGCCATTTATCAGTGAGTGTTTTAGAGCCTCTGGTACTGTCTCTTTAAGAGCTGTCTGCTTGCAGACATAATTAGTTTGTATGGGGGACCGTGTGCTTCTCTGAGTACCACTCGAGCTGCTGCCAATTCACTTCATTTTGCAGTCACTAGAGTGCAAAGGAACCTATCTGAAAGATGTAACTGTTTGCCAGAAATTATTTAGAGTAATAATGAAATTACAGTTTGTCTAACCTGCTTTCTTTGCAGTCAGAACTGTGTCTGCTAGTTCCCATTCTAGTTTTGAACTGCTGAACTGGACCAATCAGTGTGGGTAAGCTAGCTCTAAAATGGTGCCTTGGACGAATCAGAACTTGGACTCATAATCTGAGCCAGCCACAAGAGGATTGTATGGGCAGTGACTCTGGGAGATGTAGTTTAGACTTCAGTGCCTTTTGGACCAACAGCAGCAGTCTATTGTGGAGTGACAGCCAATCCAGTGAAGAACTGGGAGGAACTCAAAGGAAGTGCCGGTTTTGTCGGTTGGAGTTTCAGTTGAGCTTTGGCAGTGAAGAAGGAAGGAGCCTGTGCTTTTTCAGTGTGCAGTTTTAGTCAAAAACGTGTGTAAGGCCCAGAGTTCGGTCTGCAGCTTGTAAAACAGCTTGTTAGGACTGAATCCGTCCCTGTGAAAAGAATCAAAGGATCTCTGAAGGTAGAAACCAGGCTCACCCTGTAGAAGACTGGAGGAATTGCTGAAAATTGCACTCGGTCTGTCAGGAACTGAATCTGCTGTGTTCTCTCCGGTATTGTGCAGTAATTGCGATCGGGATACAGATGCAGCCTGCCTGGTATAGTGCTTTCTTTTATATGGATGTGTGAAGAGGTTTGTGTACCTCAAGTGAGCCCTGCTGACATTGAAGGACCCTATCTTATTTGGAGGTCGGGAGTACTAATTCAGGGTCGCTCCCTGTTGAATTGCCACATTAAATCCAAATGGAATTACTGTACTACTGACTGTTTAATTCTCCTTTTCTCTGTGAAAGGGCCCCTACCAGCTGCCACGGTTTGGACTAGCCACTAGGGCTTGGGTACCCAGGGACAGTAACTGATAGGGATAGGCCTGTGCACAGAGCCATAAATGAGATTATTAGAGTGATAAGCTAATTAACCTGATTTCCCCTGTCCTTGTTATATCCCCTAAATAAATCAGAGCTGCTTGTTTCAGCAAAGTTATACTGCCTGAGGTATTTGTCTATGTTAAAGTACTGTACTGTGATTGTTGCACTGTATCTCATTTCACAGGAGGTCCCAGTGCGGAACCAGACCTGGGGTAAGTGTATACTGTGAAGGTAATTCTGATATATTGTGTGGGCCACTAGTGGGAAGAAAGGGGTTGCAGTGTCCCAGAGGGCTGTGACCAAGTTAGTTTAACTATTGCAAACCCTGACCTCTGGGTGGAGGCACCCGCCATTGGATCCAGGCCCCTCAACCTGTTAGTGGAAAATCAGGCAGGGGTAGTAGCCCCTGGGATAGCGCCATCTAGGGGTTACATTTACTTTACTCTCCCTTCCCCATCCTCCACTCCGTTTTGCCTGCCTCCCCTTTCCTGCCCACCCTGATTAGTTCCCACTCTCCTCTCCTGTACTCCTATTCTCAGCTCTGGCTCAGACTGACCTCCTACCTCACCTCCTGCTGCCCCCTCCCTCCTTCCAGACAGTGGTGCAAATATATTCAATAAAGGCACCCCTTTAGAATTTCCCACCCCTGATGCTAATCTCACATTCCCACCCTTTCTCCTTACACTTGCCATTCCTCCACCCTGGGCTCCCTAGTCCTCTGAGGAACAGATACTCCTGTATACTGGGTGTTCCTCCCCACTCCCATCCCCTGCCTGATGCACTCACTCCCCTGGGCATCACCCCTCTGATTTTCCCTTCACTGCTCTGCTCCTCTGACTTTCCACACCATCCTCCCCAGCTCCCATCTTAGCAGCCTTCTGTCAGCCCTTAGCTGCTCCAGGCTGTTACACACAGGACATCTCACTTTACTCCACACCTCCAGAAAGACTGCTGCCCCAGAGCTATTGCAGTTTACCACTCTCCTGCTTCCCATACATGTACCTATTCCCCCACATCCTCCCAGCCCAGGTTCTCCTAGCCTCCAGTTATAAATAATTATAAAATAACTATACAATTCAAAAATATGTACATTTCTATCTCACTTTACCATCAAAATGTAACAATCTCAATAATCTAGAACTCAGTAGGCTGCTACTTCCATTGTTCTATCAAAACTAGAACACTATGCCAAGGAAGCTGTTTTTTTTTTTTTTTTTTAGCAACAACCTGATTCAAGCTCAAAAAAAATATATATTTTTAATAAATGCTTTTTAAATCATCAGCCCAGAAATCCCATCAAACAGTGATTAAGTCACAGTACCACCTAAGCAACATGTCACACTCAGCAACAAGCCAGTTAATCATGGTGACAAGGACAACCCCACACCACAATCTCAAACAAACTGCCTATCTTCTGTATATAAACAAAATGAAACCTACACAAGATACGATTCACCACAGAACAAACATGCTGACTATACTGTTTCCAATTAACATTAAACACATGTAACCCCCATACAAGTGGGGGGTTCTTGAAAGCCTTCCCGGAGCTTGCCTAAATGCTCCCTGCCTAACTGGTGTTCGGCTCAGCGCTGTCTAAATGTGGGTATTGTGAGTGCTTCTAAAGCCTCCAGTATTGTCTCTTTAAGAGCTGCCTGCTCACAGGCTTCAGTGGGTTGATATGGGGGGGGGACTGGTGTTTCCCTGTTCAATCCCCGCCAGAGCTGCGGTGAAATGGCTCCCCTTTTGGCATTCGCTATATGTGCAGAGGGAGCCCTTTTAAATTATGTAACTGTTTGGCCATGAATAGCTAGCATGTTGAGGGAATTGCAGTTTGTTTAACCTGTTTCTGTTGCAGCTGAGACTGTGTGTGATGTGCCCCTCCATATCGGACCAGGACATTCTGAAGTGTCCAATAAGGGTAGGGGGTGCCCCAAATGGAGCAACTGGTGACCAACCAGAACGAGGGCTCTCTTGGGAGCCGATGGACCAATGGAGACACAACTAGTAATTGTGGGAAGTGAAGCCTAGACCATGGCGCCTTTTTTGCACCACTGAAAGCAGGACTAAGTGATTGGCATCTGTAGTCAGTCAATGGGATCGGGTGGCGCCCAAGCAGAGAGGATGGCCCCATGCTGTCAAGGGGCAGAGGCATTGTGGCTGTGGATGAGGAAGGAGCTCTGGGCTTCTGTGCCATTGAGTGTTCACGCAGGAAGCACATGAAAGGCCTAGGCGGCCGTTTGAATCGCCGGCGATCTACAGACTAAATCCACGGGGCAGCGGTCAGAGGAGGCTCTGCACAAACGCCAGCTACCTACCAGGCTTAAACTGTAGAGGACTGGAGAATCTGCTGAATCGTGCTCGGTCTGTCAGGAAGGTGAAGCTGCAGCAAGGCTCCCGAGTAACGGTGTGTTCGGTCAGGCCATGGGAGCAGCTGCCTGGTATGGTACCCCTCTGTTTTCCATATAAGTGTGTGGAGAAGTATCTGGGGTGCAGGCTCAGCCCTGCGAGTGGTATGAGAGCAGTCCTCTTCTGGAGTTGTGAGTACTAAAGCAGGGTAGCTCCCTGTCACTGGTTTCTAGTAAAGGCAAGATCTCCCGGTTGTTTTTCTGACTGCATTAACTGAGCCTGCTGGCTCCATCTAATCTCCATAGGAATTAAACACTCGTTGTGTCAGGGCCCCAACCAGCTGCATCAAGGAACTAGCCTTTAAGGCTTGGGTACCCATAGACAGCACCTTATAGGTTAGGCCTGTGCACAGAGCCCTAGGTAGATACTCATAGGTGGTAGTGGTAAGCCAATCACCCTGATTCCTCCCGGTCCTTGTTATCTTCCCTTAAATAAATCAGATTGCTTGTTTTGCAAAAGCACACTGGCTGGTTTGTGTATTAATGGTGAAAGACTGCACTGTGAAAATTGTGTAACTGTACTTTACTTTTCAGGGGGTCCCCTGAGTGAGCTGAGTGGATCGAGCCGGGGGTAAGTGTCTATGGTAAGGGCACTGTAACTGAACTGTGTGGGCCACTAGTGGGGAGAGAGGGGGGTTGCAGCTACCCAGAGGGCTGTGACCAAGTCAACTTCGACTGTTCTATCCTCGACCTCTGAGTGGAGGCATCCGCCAATGAATCTGGGCCCCTCACCCTGTTACAGTTAAAGCAGGCAGGGTAGTAGCCTGCAGGATAGCGCCCCCTTGGGGTCAAACACACACATCCCACGCCTTCCTATAAGGAACAATACCCTCCTTCTCAGTCCACAAAGTGTATACAAAAAATATTTTAAAAACTAAAAAAAAAAAATATAGAAATTTTTCACTTAGCTATGAGAGCTCCACAGACACAGCCACTCTGCTGCCAGCATTCATATACCAGAATTGAAAGTTCCATGTGCTAACCTGCCTACGTTATGTCATAGGTAGGGGATGGACTGATCACCCCTCCTCGTAGTGTGCCCAGGGGTTGGATGGCCTGTCTTGCAGTCCAAAGCCCTTGCTGCAGCCAGCAAGGATGCCTGGTGGTGGTAAGTGTAACCGGCCAGTTCCTGGGGTTACTAGGATCCCATCAGATAGCCTGGGCAGTTCCAGAGGGTTTAAAACTCTCTGTAAAACATTACAACACCACCTGCTTAGCTCTGCTGAGGCAGGGGATGATGTCATGGAATTCAGAACCCTTGCAGCAGCAAAAGCCACATTGCTCGGCTGCTGTTTTGAACTGTAAATCAGTTGGGAGTTGAACGTTTCAAAAGCAAGTAGTGCTTTGCCAGACACCACTTGTCAGAAGGAAGGATCTTCAGTTTGTTATTTTACACCATAATATAGTAACCAGTGGCCAGTGTTGTGGGACATGGTGACTACCAGATCCTGTGAACCCGAGGTGGTAAAGATTTTTCACAAACGGAGAAATGGGACTGAAGGTTCAGCGAGTACTCTGAGGCAACCCCCAAAAGTCTGTGACAACTAACAGAACTGCCTAGTGTTTCTGTAAACCGAAAGCTATGGATTTTGCATGAGAACTGTGTAATTTCAAGTGTTCTTAAATGCCTTGGGGGCACATCATGCTGTAAGTACAAGGTTAATTTGTTGTTCATGTGGGTTGGCTGGTGCCTAGCTAGGAGCCCATCAAGGCTAAGATGCAGATACTCAGGATCTTTGCACAGAGAATGTGCTGTAAGGATGTCTCTTGTAGCCCCTGTGTGGCTGGGGAATCTGTTTTTTTTCTAAAGGTAATGGCAGAGAAAGTCCAGCTTTGGCCAGAGTGAGACAACCCCTCATTCTAGGTTTCAAAGGGATCTAACTGGTTACAAGGAATGGTCTAAGGTGTTAACTTAGTTCACCTAATGGTGCTCGCATTTAATAATGTGGCAAGATCCACTATAAATGCGCTGGTAAATCCTAGCAATCCCTTATAACAGGGATGTATGCCTGTGGGAAATGTTCTTGAGAAAAGCCTCAGAACTGCCCAGAAGAGTTGTGAAATGGTTTTGCCTACTACAAGTGTTCCATCTGTGTCAAACAGCTACACGCTCTGAGGGCACCACCTATTTTTGTTAACATTCTGTCAGGAATAAAGCCATGTAGTAAAATTCCAATTTCTGGTTGCAGACTTTCCATCTCTGAGTGGCCTGTGTGGGTTTTTGTGGCCCCCACAGATAGTAAACACACCATAGACATGGCACCTCTCCCGTGAACCTGGGTAAAAATAGAAGTGTTGTTTTGTACTCATCTCCCGACCTCGGAGATGCCCAAGCCAGGTGCTGCCCTAATGCCAAGGGTGATACTTGTTCTGCCAAGTGTGGTTGTTGCCTTGTCTGGAGTAACAAAAAATTGGGGTTGGGGTTACATGTATAAAGCTAATTTCAAACCAATTTCAAACACATTAAATAAATAAATCCACTATTCCTGTGGTGCTGGTGAGTGCAAGAAATGAATATAAATAGAATAGTGGATGGCCAACCATGTACAACAAGCTCAGGATTCCATAGAAAGTTCCTAATGAAATCAATGACCATGAGAGCATAGTTAGAGTGGTCTCCGATTTCATCAGGAGTCCAAGATGGATTCCGGAGCTTGTTGTACTTGGCTGGCCATCTACTTTTTTTTTTTTTTTTATACTATATGATTAACATCTGTTCCGTAACACATTTAAAAAAAAACCAAAAAACAAGAGGCTCTTACACTTTGGAGAGAGTGGGGAAGGCTTTGGATGTCAGGCAGAAAGATATGGTTCAAAGTCAAGCAATGAATTAAAACGAGAAAAAAAACAGTTAAGATCAAAAACTTGAAAAAGTCACTAATGGAAAACTGCTATGCAAACACAACTGGCAGTAACAAGAAACAGCTTCACTCACTGTAACATTTTCTCTTGGTCTGGTTTAAATGGTGATGGACAAACTTTTTATTTATTTTTTTTATTTTTATTTAACTGTGGCACGTGCCATGGCTTGGAGGGACAGGAAGCGCATTCTCAGGATCACGAGAACAGCTGCACGGGAGTCTGAGCTGGACGTCATTGTCCACCTAGGGACAAATAACTTGGCTCATCATGAGATTAGAGCAGTGCAGGAGGACTTTGTAGAGTTGGGGAAGGGCCTAAGACAAGTAGCACACACAGTATCCTTCTCTGAGGTGCTGCCTGTCAATGGCATGACTGAGGTGAGGGTACTTTGCACCATGAGGTTTAATGAATGGTTGAAAAAATGGTGTGGAGCACAGGGGTTTGGCTTCATTGGGGACTGGGGTTCCACCTGGAGGGACACCAGCCTATACTGGCAGGATGGTCTGCATCTGTCCAGGAAGGGAACAAGCCTTTTGAGCAATCGGTTTAAATGCTTCATTGGCAAGCTTTTAAACTAGTCAAGGGGGGAAGCACTGATAAGCAGCAGGAAAATCCCAGCCTCTCCCTACAAAACAGGGTACTAAATGAGAAAAAGACCGAGGTAGACAGGTCAGTGGGGGATGCTGCAAAAGAAGGTAAAGCCATCAAAAAATGGAGAGCAATGAGTACCAATGCCCGTAGTCTGAGTAACAAGCTTCCTGAATTAGTGGCCCTGATGGAGGAGGAACATCTGGATATCGTGGCAGTCACAGAAACATGGTACACACAAAACCATGACTGGGACATAAACATACCAGGATACACTATCTACAGGAGGGACAGGGAGAGTAAAGGAGGAGGAGTAGCTCTTTACATAAGGGAAGGAATCAAAGCAACAGAACAAAAGGGTAAACAGGGAGGAGAAGAAGCACTATGGGTCAGTTTGGAGACAGGAAATGGCACCACAATCCGCACAGGGGTTGTATACAGACCCCCCTCTCAGGGGGAGGAAATGGACAGGGAAATGATAGAAAGTATACTTAGAATGGCAGAAAAAGGAGAGATATTGCTGCTGGGTGATCTGAATATGCCAGATGTTAACTGGAGTGCAGTTGCAGCAGCCACTTCGAAGAGTGGGGTTATTCTAGATGCCCTACAGGGGGAATGCCTTAGACAACTAGTATTGGAACCCACTCGAGAGGGAGCAATCTTAGACCTGGTTCTCTCAAATGGAGATGGAGAGAGGATCACAGATGTAGAAGTGGGTAGCCATCTGAGAACTAGCAACCATCGAACAGTATGTTTCACAATAAACACAGCAATAGAGTCTAGCCATACAAAGGCAAAAGTACTGGACTTTAGGAGGGCTGACTTTGGCAAAATGGGTGAGTGCCTAAGGAATGCACTAGCAAATGGGCAGGAAGGAGGGGTGGAAGAACAATGGGGAATAATAAAAACTGCCATCACAGAAGTAACAAGCCTTTGTGTGAAGCAAATAAAACAAAACGATTTAAGAAACCACTATGGTTCTCAAAGGAAGTGTCAGTGAAGGTTCAAGAGAAAAAGAAAGCATTCAGGAAGTACAAGGAATCGCAGAAGGAGCAGGACAGAGAACTGTATCAGTTAAAGCAAAGGAAGCTCGGAAGGCAGTCAGAACAGCAAAGGCCCAAACCAAGGAAAAGATAGCCAACTCAGTTAAGAAGGGGATAAAACCTTTATAGGTACATCAGAGAGCGAAGGAAGACCAAGGAGGGGATAGTGAGGCTTAATGGGGGCAGAGGGTGACTGTGAAAGGCAGAGATACTAAACAAATATTTTTGCTTAGTATTTACAAATGAAGAGGGGAGTACCTAAAACAAACAATAGAAACACTCTGGATACAGAAGTTAATACCAGCCCATTTACAGAAGAAAGGGTTCTGAAAGAACTCTTAAACCTGAAGGCGGACACAGCAATGGGTCCTGATGGGATTCATCCCAGAATTCTAAAAGAACTAAGGGTAGAACTAGTGACACCACTGACTACCCTCTTTAACAAATTATGGGAGGATGGGGTGGTACCCGAGGACTGGAGGATGGCAGATGTGATTCCCCTTCACAAAAGTGGGAGCAAGGCAGAAGCAGGAAACTACAGACCTGTTAGTTTAACCTCAGTGATAGGGAAAATGATGGAATCACTTCTGAAGGAAAGAATTGTCGAGTATCTAGAGGCCAGAGGGGCATAGGACCCAAGGCAGCATGGATTCACAGCGGGAAGGTCATGCCAGACGAATCTGATAGACTCTTTGACTGGGTGACCCAAGCAGTAGATCAGGGCGGGCTGTGGACATGGCCAACCTAGACTTTAGCAAGGCATTTGACACAGTCCCACACAAAAGATTAATATACAAGTTAGCCAGCCTGGGAGTGGGTCCCAGATGACAGCCTGGGTAAAGAATTGGCTGGAGAATAGGACACAGAGATTAATAGTAAATGGAGTCCACTCTGAAGAAGGGGGGTTACTAGTGGGTACACAGGGTTCAGTATTAGAACGTCCTTTTCAATGTCTTTATAAGCGCCATTGCAGCGGGACTGGAAGGAAAAGTACGTTTCTTTGCAGATGACACAAAGATGTGCAACAGAGTTGATGCACAAGGTGGGGTGGAAAGGATGAGAAGGGCTTGGCAAGGTTAGAGGAATGGTCAAATGTATGGCAACTTAGATTCAATGCTAAGAAGTGCAAGGTAATGCACCTGGGAAACAAAAACCCAGGGGAAGAGTACACAATGGGGGTGAGATACTAACAACAACAAAATGGAAAGGGACCTGGGGGTAGTCATATCAGATGACCTAAAGGTGGGCAAGCAATGTGAGAGGGCAGCAAGGAGGGCTGGGGGATACTGGGATGCATAGGGAGAGGCATCACCAGTAGAAAACAAGAAGTTATTATCCCTCTGTACAGACAGCTGGTGAGACCCCATCTGGAGTACTGCATGCAGTTCTGGAGACCCAATCTCTGCAAAGACAGACAGGATGGAAGCTGTCCAGAGGAGGGCAACTAAAATTGTGCAGGGTCTGCACCGAAAGACATATGAAGAGAGACTTAAGGAGCTTAATATGTATAGCCTCGAGGAAAGGAGGGAGAGGGGGGACATGATAGAAACATTCAAGTACCTCAAGGGAATCAACAAAGTCCAAGAGGGTAGCATCTTTCAAAAAAAAAAAAAAAAGGTGTGCAAGAACAAGGGGCACAATTTGAAGATGGAGGCGGCTCAGAGATAATTTAAGAAGTATTTTTCACAGAGAGAGTTGTGGATGCATGGAACGGCATTCCGAAGGAGGTTGTCAAGTCAAAAACAGATGTGGAATTCAAGCATGCATGGGACAGTCATAAGGCAATTCTAGGGGGGGGGTAGGAAGAAGTAGGCTGCTGGTTAACTAGGATCTGCAGCTTATCCAGTAGGTAGGGAAATGGGCAGACTGGGTGGGCCAAGCGGTCCTTATCTGCCATCAAATTCTATGTTTTGTATGTTTCTATGTGCTGCTGGCACTGTTGTACCATTGATCTGACATCAGATCAATGCTACCACAGCACTGTGATGTCAGACCGATGGCACAACAACATTTCAGCAGTCATTGAATTCTGTATACAACAGACGATAATCATATTCTATAAATCTTATTATTTTATTGCTTATAGCATGTACTTTTTATAATACAGCAGAGTCAGCCAGGATGCAATGCAGTAATACTGCAGTATTTTGTCAAACGTCATTTACTGCAAGTTATTGCATTGCATCCTGACTTTCCTGGCTTACTCCACTGTATATCCAGATGATATGCAGAGCAAGCTCTGTCTATTTGCGAAGGATATTAAAATACGTATTAGAGTTAGAGTGGACACAGAGGAAGAAAGAAGGAACATGAAAAGGACTCTAAAAAGGGAGAGGTGATCCAAGACATGGCAGCTTACATTTCATGAGAAGAAGTGTAAGGGCATGCAGATCGGCAACACTGGCAATAAAAACCCTTTAGCAAACTTCTGGGGGGTGAGGGTGGTTTAAACCTTTGAGGAAAGAGATCTGGGAGTCATGATCAGTGACAACTTCAAGTCTCTGGCCAAATGCAATAAGGCAAGTAGGATGATGGGGTGCACTGTTTGGGCATTCACTAGCAGAAGCAAAGGTGACGCTGCCCCGTACAGGACCCTGGTAAGGCCACAACTGGAGTATTGTGCATAGTTCTGATGTTCTCACCTAAAGAAAGGCATCATTTAGGGTACAGAGGAGGGCTACAAGAATGACGAGGGAGCAAGTGGAAAAGTACATGGAAAGGCTGTAGTGTCTCAACATGTACTCCATGGAGACCAGGAGAGAAAAGGGGAATGTGGTCGCGACTTACAAGTTTTTGAGTGGAATAAACAGGACTGCAATTATATATTCAGTGCCATTATCTATCCGGTGTCTAATCAAAAGGGATAAAAGCATTGGAGGAGGCATGGATGGAAGCTGGTGAGGGAAGTTCAAAAGAGATGCAAGGATGTTAATTGTCCTGGTATATGTGGTGCATGAATGGAATAGTTTACCCATTCAAGTGGTTAATGTCAGCTCAGGGATAGGGTTCAAGCACTAATGGAACAGACACAAAAGGATAGTGAGATCTATGGGAACAGGGAGTATAGGCAACATGGTGGAAGGGGTACCAAGATGCAACAGGGGCAAGCAGCTTTGTTTGTGTGGGGAAAGGTTAGGGGCATTTGCTTTGTGAAAAACTTCACAAAGTTTCCCTTACATTGCTTTGCCTGCAGCTGCAGTTCACACGGTTTGTTTTCATCTGGCAAAGTGCCCATCTTCACTCAGTGAAGACTGCACATAATGGTACTTAACCAACACATGTCAGCAAAGTACCACTATGCATAGTTTGAGGGGGCGAAGCTGCACTTCACAAGTGAAAACTACGCAGAGTGTTTTCCTTAAACGTAGATCCCATTCCAATTCATTGTGGCACACTCTATCCATCCACTCCAGACACTAACACCCACCCTTTCACCCTCTAGTACCTTACCTCCATGCACAGTCCCACCATTGTTTTTGTATATAGAGACGTATCAATATCTACATACTGTATCTATATACAGTATCATCTCCTTCCCCCACCCTGACCACATTAGTGACATCACCATCCACCTACCCCACCCTGTCCTTATGTCACAGAATTAGCCATAACCCACTCCCTACCACCTTCTAGCAACCAC
The DNA here is from genome assembly GCA_016271365.2 of Neoceratodus forsteri. Taxonomy (NCBI): domain Eukaryota; kingdom Metazoa; phylum Chordata; order Ceratodontiformes; family Ceratodontidae; genus Neoceratodus; species Neoceratodus forsteri. The sequence goes on from CM028134.1 coordinate 561,860,405, forward strand.
CCTCCCTCTTCCTTCACCAAGCCCCAAAGTTGCCAAAGGATACAAATTTAAACCTATACAAAATGAAAATGGTCCTGTGCTGGACTGAGATCTACTCACTATCCAGTGTCTTGCTGCAGAATGAATAAACAATGGCATAATCACCTACAGTAACACGTTTGCCCCGATATGTGTAGTGTGAAGTTTTGGACTTTGCACTAACTTTGCCAGCATAGTTAAATTTTGTAAACATCCCCCAGCTCAGTAAAGCCAGTCTGGCAGTAAGTTTTAAAAAGCGTCAGGCATGTAGCAGGCAGATTGGTTGGACCACTGGCAAATTCTGTGTATCTATAATGCATGGTTAGGCCTCACACCGTAGGAAAACTACAAGTTTCCCAGTCTATTAAAACCTACAGATTAATCAATTAAACATTACTATGCTAATTCATTATGGCATTACAAAGTGACAACTTTCTAAAATTTCTCACCGCTACCTCAAAACCAGACTTTTATTTTTTTTTTATAATTTAAAGTTTATTAATACATTTTCCACCATAAAAGGCAGCAATCAGTAAAAATGACAGAGACTCCTTGATACATTGTAGTAAAGATACTGCGCCCCCCCCCCAACCTCCCCTTACTGCAGTAACCCAACCCTATACCCGTGGATGCCGAGCACTTAGCCAAAAGCCATGCAGGAACATTAAACCTAGAAAAGGTTTAGCTTGGAACCAGAGAGATTAGTGAGTGGAGGAGATCCCAAATTCTAGTATAAGCTGTCAGTCTATTGTGAAGACTGGCTATCACTTTTTCTGTACACAAGTTGGATAGTACTTCTCTTACCCATTCCTGGAGAGAAGGGGAGGATCTGTCTTTCCAGTGATGAAGAATTATTTTCTTAGCTGACAGGGCAACCATGGAAATGTGTAATTTGCGTACCCTAACTCGGATAGAAGACAGGTCCCCTAACAAGCAAATCTCAGGAGTAAAATATTCATGGAGGCCCAGCAGGGGGTCTAAGGAAGTTTGGACTGAAACCCAAAAAGGGGAAATTTTTGGACAGGACCAAAGCATGTGAAAAAGTGTGCCCTCTTCTTGTGAGCATTTATTGCACCTGTTTGAGTTTAGGTAGCCCCACCTGTGCAGTTTGGCCAGGGTATAGTATAGGTTGTGCAATTTGTGGTATTGCATGAGGCACAGTCTATCTTGAGAAATGAATTTATGACATGACTTCCAGAGAGAGCACCAATCCAACTGAAGATGAGGGAAAAAAATACTCCAACATTTTGACGGCCCAAATGGACACCCAAACATTTTGTAAAACAAAACCTGGTATAATTTAGAGATTGCACCAGGAGAGCCAGAAAGTGGGGATACTTCAGATATCAGAGAAGAGATATTCAGGGAAGGGGGAGTACTGCCCAGGGTAATTACAAGTAAGTGTTTCAGTTACAGGGCTTTAAAGTAGGAAGAAGCCGGGATGAAAAATTTCCTAACCATCTCTTCCACTGACAGCCAATGCCTCCCACCATCAGTAAAGGCCAGGAGCTTCCCCTCTCCCAGTTGAGGCAACCAATGACGGGAAATCTGAGTCTTGTTAATAGTAAATGGAGAGTTCAAAATAGACTGGGCCAGGTCCAGATGGGGGAATACTGCAAAAAGGAACACATCTGAGAGTAGACCTTTAGAGATGTCCTTATCACAGGACACTCTTCAGTCACACTTATTTGGGATAACCTGAGGAAGAATAATGCCAGAGGGTCCAAGTTTTTGTCCTTAATTGCATCCAATTGTATTTTGAGCCAAATTGGTTGCACTTCTTCTTGGCCAGGAGATACCCATCTCGAGTATTTCGCAAGGTGACTAGCCCAATAATACATAGCCAGATGGGGAATTCACAAACCCCCCTCCAATTTAGGGGCTGCCAACTTATGATAAGCCAAACGGGGATACCCATCAGCCCAGATAAATCTAGTGAAGGCACCCTGTGTATTTTTAAACCAGAGTAAAGGAATAAAGGTGTTGAGAATGGACAATGGGTAGAAGATCCTAGGAAATATGTTCATCTTAATTATGTTGATCCGGCCCCATAGAGAAATAGGAAGTTTAGACCACCTCTCAAGGTCATGAGTAATCACCTGCAATAGGGAATCCAGATTCTCCTTAAACCATACTAGGGGGTTATGGGAAAGTTTAATACCCAGATACTTAAATGACCTAGAGGTCCAGCATAAACCAAAAGGACTGATATCGCTTTTGAAAACTTTGTGGTTTAATGGGAAAAATAGAGACTTGCTGGCATTCAATTTGTAATTGGCCAAACTGCCAAACCTTGCTACTTCCTTTAGCAAGGCCGGAACTGAGGATACTGGGTGAGACAGATGTATTAACACGTCATCTGCATATGCAGTGACTTTGATTTTGTGCCGCCTGATTCTCACACCTTGTATAGAAACATTATTGAGAATATTTTGAATAAGAGGTTCCAGATACAAGTTAAATAATAGAGGAGAAAGGGGGCACCCCTGCCTCGTACCTGAGTGGAGCAAAAAGGGGTGGGAGAAGGCCCCATTCGTGGAAATTCTTGCCGTGGGATTTTTATAAAGGGTGGCAATCCAGGAGATAAACAGAGAGGGAAAGTGGAAGGCCTCCAGAGTGTGGAATTGGAAGTTCCAGTTCACATGGTCGAATGCCTTCTTGGCATCCAGAAAAACCAAGCCTGCAGGAAACTCCGCATCCCTGGTAGCCAAGAAGACGTGCAACAAGGTGTGTAAGTGATCAGAGGATGAGCGCCCTTTCATAAATCCTACCTGATTTGTACCTACTAACCCAGGAAGAACTACTGCCAGCCTATCAGCCAGAATTTAAGAAAGAATTTTAATATCCTGATTTAAAAGCGAGATAGGCCTGCAACTTTGAACCATTTCAAGATCTTTGTCAGGTTTAGGGAGCAGGACGATCAGGGCCTCATAGAGGTGCGGATCTGTCTCTACCCCAGATAGGATTTGCTGAAATAAACAACCAAGTATTGGTAAGAGGAGGTCTCGAAATACCTTATAAAATAAGGAGGAAAATCCATCCAGACCTGGGACCTTGTCAGCTGGTAATTCACTAATAACCTTAGCAATTTCCTCCTGGGAAATAGGGAGAACCAGAGCGTCTCTACTCCAATCAGAGAGAGGGGGTAAATGGGAACCCTTTAAGTAATGCTCTATGTCTTCAGGACAAGGGGGGTGCTCCATGTCGCTATACAAGTTTGTGTAATAAGAAGCAAATTCTTGAGCTATCTCAGTGGGAGACACCTTAAGAGATCCATCTGCCATTGACCTGATAGGAGGGATAAATCTCATTGATTCCTGTTGTTTAATACGCAATGCCAGTAAACGTCCCGCCTTTTCCCCCTGATCGGTGTAGCTAGCCCTGGTACGAATAATAGCTAGTTCTGCCTTGTCTCGAAGTAGCTCCAAGTATTTATCCTTTAGCTCCAGGAGTTTTCGTGTATCCTCATCTAGAGGATTGGCCGGAAGGTTAACTTCCAGGGATCTAATCTGGGTTAATAAGGATTTTAGTTATTTCTCCCGTGCTCTTTTCCTACCAACCGCCATACTAATAAGTATCCCTCTCATGGAGGCTTTAAAGGCCCCCCGCAAGATATCAGGCTTTGCACTATCTAATGGATTTAATGAAAAAAAGGATTCTATTTGTTCCCTTATGAGTTTGCAGTATTTAACATCCTTGAGGAGTTGAACATTGAGTGACCATCTGGTTTCCCTATTAGGTAAATTAAGCAGTACCAAATTGCATACTACTAATGAATGATCGGAGATTGGATCAGGTTGAATCGAGGAGGTCTTAACCCCGGGCAGCAGGCACTGAGAAATGAATAAATAATCAATGCAGGACTGCGAGCCATGTGCCATAGACCTAAAGGTAAACTCCTTAGAGTCCGGGTATAGAACACGCTAGGTGTCGCAGAGCCCACAATGGTCTAATAAATCCTTGAATGCCTTCTGCCCGGGGGTGGCCCCTCCCAGACTACTGCCCAATCTGTCCGAATTAGGGTCGAGAACTTGATTGAAGTTTCCCCCTAAAATAATCCTAATGGGAAGCATTGGGAGAATGATAGATATAAGCCTCATAATGAATCCTGGATCGTCTAGATTGGGGCCATAGATACTGCCCAATAATATTGGAACAGACCAGAGAGTACCTATAACAAGGATAAACCTTCTCTAGGTATCTTTGATAACCTGTGGGGAAACAAACGGAATACCCCAGTTAATCATGAGCATGACCCCACAACTATTTGTGGTGCCCTGGGCACTTTAAATTGATCCCACCTGCTGCCTCCTTAACTGCAAAGCTTCTGCCTCTAGCAAATGGGTTTCTTGTAAAAAGGTTATCTACGGCCTGAATAAACTTAAATGCTTGAGAACCTGATATTGCTTATGTTTTTTTCTGATCCCCTTAACATTCCAAGTCACAAATGTTATCTCATTAGTCATCTGGAAAAAGTAGTTGGGTTAGAACAATTACACTCAGCACACGGGATGTGTATCCCCTGTAAACATACCCCAAGGGTTACTGCAGTAACACTCACCCTCCTCCCTAGCCCCCCCCAAGGACAGAACCAATCCCACCCCCTCTATCCACCCCACCCTCCAACCATAGCCCGAAACCCACCACACTCCCCCACCCAACTGTCACAAGCAACGTTCAGCACAGTACTGGTGCTATTCCCTCTACTCCTACCCCCGATAATGACCCCCGATATTTAACACTGTTACACTCAGATATCAGTATATGGAAACCAAAACAATGCTAATTATACCCCCAACAAGAGAGAACGGTCCTGGGCTTTCACCTCGATCCCACCAGAACGTAAACTTAAGTGAATTTGTTTTGCAGGGACCACAGAGAGACCCATACACCACCCAAGTGTTCGTGGTAACCAAGAGAGAATCAAGAGGGAAACAGAAACCCTGCTTGCCACCCAAGGTGACCCACGTAAAACCAAAGCCAGACCAGAAACCCCTGGAGGGGAAGATAACTACAGCACATATTGAGAGCGGGAATAGAGAAAAGAGAAAATGTGATCACTCCACTGGAGGGGAAGGCATAACATACACCTCTACCCACAACAACCCGCCATCCAATGCACAGGCCCTCCCTGCGAAGTTGAGAGTACTGCGCACAGAGTGGTAAGGTACTGTAAAATCCTCCTCGAGTTGTGCTGCCTTGTGAGTCTCCTATGATTAAAACGCCCTCTAGTGACCGATTTCCTGTCCTAGTTAAATGAGAGTCAGGAATGGAGAAAGCCCAGGACCATCCTAGTACCAATCCAAGCGAGAAAAATGAAAAAGTGATTCACAACCAATCTAACTTCACTCTTTCTGCCCCCAACAAATGAAACTGCCAAGACTTGGCACATAATTCCCCACTTAAGAAGGCCCCAAACCCCAAGTGTCCGCTGCTTCAGACCAGCATGGGCCCTTTGTGAAACCGAGAAAGGAGAAAAATCGGAACGGCCCACAATGATCCCCCCAGTCCAAATCAGCAGATGCAATTTCCACAGGTCTTCATGTTTAAAAGATTTCCCCAAGAGGAAAAACAAAAGTTCAAGCTCTCGACTCCATGTATCACTCCATACTGCAACACATCCACTCAAGAGTCCTTAAAAAGATCTGGCAACGTGGACTTAAAACTCATCAGAGCCGCTTCAGGGTCATCGTAGCTTTTCCAGGATCCGTTAATTGAGATCTGTAGCCTGGCTGGGTAACCCATCCTGAACTTCAAACCTGCTGCGATTAATTTAGAAACAATAGGGTGGAACGCTTTGCGTTTCAAGCGAACCGAGGCGGGCAAATCTTGTGAAATTCTCAGCTTAGTATTTTCCCAGCGAACCTCTTGCAAAGCTCGTACTTTCTGCAGAAAGTGTTGTCTCTCCAAATAATTCAGAAACTGGCAAACAATGGGGCAGGGGGGGTCCTCCGGGGAAGGTTTAGGCCGTAGAGCCCTGTAAGCTCACTTTATAATATAATCGGGGCCCAATGGAGATGGGCTAGCCACTCGCTCAACCAGCTTCTGAACAAATGCCACAGCATATTGGCCTTCAACTCCCTCTGGTAACCCTAGGATCACAACGTTACTTCTCCGGCTCCAACCCTGTAGATCCTCAAGCTCAGATTCAAAACGAGATCATTTCTGGCGCATCGAGACCAGATCAGGGTCAAGATTTTGAAACTTTTTCTCTATGGAAACAATTCGAGCTGTATTATCAGACACAGATAGCGAGAGTTCATCTAGCTTTCTGGAAAGAGGTTTCAAATCCATTGCCATATCCTTCATTTCCTCTCGAAAGGGTTTAAATTCCTCAAGAAACCTAGAAAGCGTTAAAGGCTTCTGTTCACCAATTTGGCTCAGAGGATCAGGCCCAGGCCCACCCGAGGCCCTGGATTTCTTAGAGCCCTTCTCAGGAGTTGCTGGGGGGGTATGTTTCTGCGGGGCTTTCTTCATGTAAGCCTCCATCCACCCGAAATATGCCCAGTCCAGAGTGCCACAGCTATTAAACAGCGTTGAATCTCAAAAATAAGCGAAAATAATAGGTTAGGATGTCAGATCGTGATGAATTAATGATCAGGAGGCAGGAGCTTCTTGAGGGAGCTTCTACTCAGCACTCTGCATCACGTGATCTCCCAAAAACCAGACTTTTACAAAAAGAGTGCTTCAATAGTTCGAATACCATCCCCCCATAAACACATTTTAAAGCAATTCATAAAAATAGCTTTCCAAACAGTGTTGGTCCACTATATAAGAAGCACATTTTTAAATAAATGTTCTTGAAAAATGGCTTTTCATTCATTGTGGGTTCAGAGTACAAGAAGTAAAATAAACATTCAACTCACAGTACAAAATCACACATGCCCCCACAATGCAAAGCATCATGGGCTGCATATGCAAATCACCACAGAATGTTATGCTAGTCCAGCTTTAAGCAGAATTGCATGGTGCCGAAAGGCCTCTCACACAGTTTGCAAAGAGTGCTAACAGAAGACATAGACTGCTACTTTCCAAACAGAGAAAAACACATAAAGCTAAGGGACTGAGCTGGAGCATTCCTATATATCAAAAACTAATGGCAGCCAAGGTTCCTTACCTCACAATCAATATGATCTGCAACTCAGGTACCTCACACTCATATGATCTGCAACTCAGATTACCATCCTGGGTAGCAGTCAGCTACAATCATTAGCACATTTTATTACTTAACAAGCTTGTTAATGATTATCTGGGATTAACACCTTCACTGTTGAAAAGTTTTTTTACATCTCTTAAAAAAAAAAAGCTAAAATAAAACAGTTTTGATTAACTGAATGTACTATTATAAATAGAATAATAGATAGGAGATGGTGCATTACCAAGGAAGTAATACCATCAAGAGAATCTGGGGACATGGGAACCTCGAGAGTGAAAGGCGTCTGAAGTATTCTGCCTTAGTTCATCTGATTGCCCTGGTACAGGCACTTCAGAGCATTCTATATTTCTGTAAATCAGAGGGAAGACCAATAGCTTTGTGTGTCCATCACGCTTGGTCCCTAACTTGGAGACAGGCCAGATCAGTGGTGACCCAAGGTAGGTGATTACCATGTTCACGGATCCATTTCCGTGGCGCATATTTGTCCCAGGTGGAGAAAAGTTTTGACTTTAAGTAGGAGAGAGCAGAGTTAATGGAGGGGACATGAGTGATGTAAGACTAGTCTGTGTTAGACAGATCTCTTAGGAGGGAAGCGATATCCAAAGGGATATATATATATATATATATATATATATATATATATATATATATATATATTTATATATAGTTATAGTTATATTAAGGAGGCAGTATAGGGTAGTGGTTTAAGGCTCGGAGCTGCAAACCTGGAGACCTGGGTTTGAATCCCACAGCCCCCACTTGCATACTGTGTAACCCTGAGCAAGTCACTTAACTTCCTTGTGCTCCCAGATCGCACCTGGAAACAAGCTTCAGCTTAGTGTGCCTTTCCTGGTTAAACACTTTCCCCCTTCCCCCTTGTAGGATCGGATCAACAGGGTTTTTGTTGGGGGGGGGGATTTGGGGTGGTGGATTTTCTGTACCACGTAGATCAGGTGGTGGTCATGCATGAAGTCAGAAAGAAAGTTAACTACATGGGTACAAGTTTGTGTGTGTGTGTGTGTGTGCGCGCGCCTCTGCATTTGTGTCTGTGTGTGTGTGTGTCTCTCTGCATCTGTCTGTCCATGTGTGTCAGTCCATGCGTGTGTCCGTGTGTGTGTCTGTGCATCTGTGTGTCTGTCTGTGTGTCTGTACGTCTGTGTGTCCGTGTGTCTGTCTGTGCGCGTGTATCTCTGTGCGTCTGTGCACGTGTGTCTCTGTGTGTCTGTCCATGTGTTTCGGAAATGCATAAGGAAGCAGTCCACACAGAAAATAAAGGCTATGGACTATCTGTTGAAAGGGACCCGTTTGAGATACACCTGCCACTGTATGCAAAACTAAAATGCATCCAAGCTGTCATGTCATCTTTTAGATGGTCTAACAGTATCCAAATTTGCATTAACTGCAAAGAAATTTCAAAGCCATATTTGTATTCATTTTTTTTTTTTTTTTTACTGCAAATCATGACTTCTTGTTGAAAATGGAAGTATCTTTAAAAAAAAAAAAAAAAACAGCAGCGGGGTTGCTCAGATGCATGTGGGCAGATGCAGGTGCAACACACATTAGTGCCCCTGTCCACCCTTCTGAAAATTCTTTTTCCATATTCCAAACTTCCTTTCTGCCCACAAATGGAAAAGACGATAGATGGAAACTGTAGGATTAATGCAAAACAGATCCTAAAAGATCTCCTACCACTCACATAAAGGCAGAAGGCAATCTCTAGTGCTTGACATAAAATTAATGTTCTTGAACTAGACATACCTGCAGTAGGGCTTAGCCGAATAGTGACAAAATCAAGTTAACTCTTGCCTTTGAACCTCATAACAAAATGATATGGCCAAGATGCCAGTACAATGAATTAGTCTTCACAGATGTGACTGAAATTAAGCAGCAATATTGATGGTTTACATAGCTGGCTGTGAATGCCAGAAAAGCATAGGCAGAGAATTCCATGTCCTGCTAGCATAATGCTTTAGCGGAGGTTGTCAGTAGTGGAAGTTGGAGCCAGCCTTACTGAAGAGCAAATAGTATAGCCAACCCTAACCCCAAGAGCAAGGGGAAGCCTAATAGTATAAGCAGTCCAAATTACTTCATTCCCTCTTCCCATTTTTTTGGTTTATTTTTTGTTCTTTTGCGTTTCCCCACTTTTTTCATGGTGTTATCTAATGTTGTCAGAACTAGTTTGAGAAAGATTCGAACCCTCCTCAAACCCTGGTGTTCGAGTTCTAAGTTAAAACTCGAACACTACAGGGTTCGCAAAAGGGTTCAAATCATCCAAACAAATCTCACTTCTGTCTGTGTGCTTTACGTCCCTCCCGTTCCCGATTTTGGCACCAGCTGAGTAATGCAGCTCGGTTCGCTCCCCTCATCCTCTCTGTTATTGTTGGGGGGGGCAGCTGTTGTCGGTTTGTCATGCTAGTGTAGCTGTATACCAACCACCTGACCATCTGCTGTGCAGTCAGGTGGTGGTGGTGGTAGAGCGACTCAAGTCAGTCTGCACATCTGCAGCTCCATTTGCCATTCAGACTTGTAGCGGAGAAGGAGCCGCAGCATCTGTGTGCTCTCAGTTCAGTTGTGTTTGTGACTGACACTGTTTTTGTTATAAGTCCTATATGATACATGCCTGAAATTAAAAAAAAAAAAGTTAAAGGGCGGGTGGGGAAAAGGAAGGGTAGAGTATCGGGATCAGGAACTGAGGAAGGAAACTAGGGTGGGAAGTGGAACCGTGAAAGGAGCTAAGAATGGTTGGGAGTACTGTCGGGAGGAGTGTTAGAATATGGAATTAATTAGCTAACTTGCAGACTGCTGAATGGAGACTGCCTGTGTGTGAGTGCTCAATCTGCAGTGCACACATTCCTCTTGTCCTCTAGTTGCTTGTTGAATTAAACACATTTCTTCGCAAGGAGGGAGATCTCCCTGGCTGGGGGAGAGGTGAATATATGCTCATATTATTTGGGTTTTTCCTGAGAGGGAAAAAAGAGGTTAAAACTTTACTGATTGTGTGAAACCTGATGTTCTAAGCCCACAAAAAATGAAAAAAATAATTTGGTCAAAAAATTGTCTCTCAGACAGGACTGTGCTGGCTTCAGTAAACTTTCTCCCTAAAAAAAAAAAAAAACCCTCCTGTAATGTGTTTGTCTCCACTGCATCTTCTGTGAGGTGGCCAGCAAGTCACCCTGCTGCTGTCTGTGCTATTTGACTGCACTTACCTGGCTATTTGCAGTGTGTGTTATCGTCTGAAGCCCAGTTGTGCGTGTAACTCTGTCTCTTGTGGTCAGCCCTTAAATACATGACAGAAGCCTAAAAATATATTTCCCTGTTGGGAGGAGAGACAGAAAAATCTCTTTCTTCGGTTTGTGTGTGTAACTCCGTCTCTTGTGGTCAGCCCATCACCCTGCTGCTGTGCGCCCCTTGACTGCACTGTGCCTTACCCAAGGTGCGTTACTGTGTGAAGCCCAGAGGCCTGTTGTATGGTGGTTCAGCTGGATTCAGAATTGCAATTACTGACCTTAAACCTTGCCCAGCCTGCTATGCGTATGCCTATGTCCAGTGGTTCAATCATTCTGTAAGCCTTGAACCTGGGATCATTTAGCTGCAAACTGTCATATACGTCAATTACTTTCAGTCCAGTGTATCACAGTGTCATACAGCCAAAACCAAATTCTGGAGTTGTATCCAGCCATCACAGATCACATTGCTTTTTTTACACAGGAATTGTGTGGGTGTGGGTGTGTGCAGTACTGGTACTGTTATGGCTGACACCAACAAAGATGAAGCATCTGGTGCTGGTGTTGGAGCAGGTGTTGGTGGTAGTGGTAATCCTGGTGCTAGCAAAAATAACCAACATGTTTCACGTGATAAAAATTCAACAAACAGCAAAAGAGCAACAACAAAATGTAGTAAAGGGGGACCATTTAAGAAAACTTGTGCAGCTGATGGGGTCACACGGAGAGGCCCCATAAGGTATGCTGTTCATGCTGTTAAAATCCCTGTGACAAGCAGTAATAATGCAAGTGACAATGAGTCCCTTTCTGACTCAGACAGTAGCTATTTGTCTCAGTCTGACACTGTTGTGTCTTGTGACATATCATTACTTCCTCAACGAAGTGAAATGAGCAAGTCTGCTGACAATGAATCAGGCAGTGCAGTTGCAAATAGAACCAGCACGGTTAGCAATGAAAAGGACATATCCATTGAATCCACCACTTCTATATCGGCCAACAATGAAAACCCATCAAAGTCCCCTGCCCACTCTTCTAGCACTAAAGAGCATGTTCTGGGTTCTATTAGGACAGGTGAAAAGACACAAACAGTCTTTAGCTATCTTCCTAGCACTCGAACAAAAGCTGTCACATCTGAGGTATGGAATTATTTCTCTGACAGTAAAACTGATCCATGCAGAGCAATTTGTTCCCTGTGTAAACAGAGTGTAAGCCGTGGCAAAGTTGCATCATGCCTTGGTACTACAGCTCTTAAACGCCATCTGAAAAAGCATTCACTTTTGCTTGATCATCCAAAACCCATGTCCTCCATATTCCAGAGCACACATGAGAAGGGTCAGGAATCTGAAATGGATACTGAATTGTCTGAACTTGATGCGAACAAAACCAGTGCCAGCCCTAGTATCACCATTACCACCAACACCAGCACCATTAGTACCAGTTGCACATCCAGTGATGGTACTGAATGTATAAGTCCAAGTCCACCATCCCAGCATCCATCTGCCCATCAAAGCTTGGTGTATAATAAACCAGCAGGGACATGTTGTAAACAGCTAACACTATCTCAGACTTTTGAAAGGAAGAATACTTTTATTAAAAATCATCCAAAGACCCTTCATCTTAATCCCAGAATAGGTGAACTGTTAACTGGAGCCCTTCTCCCATAGTCGTTGGTAGATCATGAGGATTTTAGGGAGCTAATGAAATTTGCAGAGCCTCGTTACAATGTTCCTCATCAAAGGTACTTTTCCTGTGGTGAAATACCAAACATTTATCAGGCTTTAAAAGCGACAGTGATTTTTTGCACTTAAAACTGCAGAGGATGGGGTTATTCATGTCACAACAGATATGTGGACCAGCAGTCAAAACATAAATTACATGTCCCTTATCGCTCATTGGGTCACATTTTCTTGTGCTTCTTCAAAAATAAAGACACCCCAAAAGATGGCGCGCTGCTGCATATAAAGAAGTCTGGGCAAAGTCATGCAGCTGCAAACATCTTGCAGGAACTAAATGACCTCCTTGATGAATGGGTTTATTCTCATGATCTAAAATGTGGCTTCATAGTAAGTGACAATGGAGCCAACATCTTGAAAGCAGTACAGGATGGAGGATTTCTGCATGCTTCTTGCTTTGCGCAATGCTTACATTTAATTGTCATGGGGTTTCTCAGCAATGAAACACAAGTGGATGGTATGATTGCTGTTTGCAAAAAAATTGTGACTCACTTTTCACATTCAACCAAGGCTATACGGACATTGTCCGAACTGCAAAAAAAACACAAGCTGCCCCAGCAAAAGCTGATTCAAAATGTTTCCACTCATTGGAACTCAACGCTTTATATGCTGCAGCACCTCTTGGAGCAAAAGCAAGCTCTACATGAGTATTGCTCCAGTTACATTATTGGAGATGGCATTATGCTGTCTGTGCTGCAGTGGAAATTAATGGAGACAGTGTGCTGCATCCTAGCTCCATTTGAGACAGCTACAAGGGACATGTCTTCTGAAGGCGCATCTGTGAGTCAGGTTATCCCACTCATAATGCTGATTTCACATCATCTTGGTGTTCTAAATCTACAAATAGAAAAAGACAGATCTGAAGCTCAGACAACATGTCACCTGTATCATGGGAATCTCGTAAAGAGAATGAGCGAGCACTTCAAAACCAATGACAAATTAGTTGCAATGTCAAAATCAAAACACTACATCCTTGCAACTCTCTTAGATCCCAGGTTCAAGGCTATACATCTTCCAAAAACAGATGATATAAAGCAGTACAAATGTCTGTTGCTAGATGAGCTGCAGCACTCACAGGAGTCAAACACAGACATGCACGGTACCCTCAGGTTGTCATCACCACAACATGCAGGTTCATCTACACAAAGGGATACAGAACTCAAAAAGTCACCAAACATTAACATTAATTGTTCCACAACTGCCACTTCTTCAGCCCTTAGTAGCAAGCTAAATCTGTGGCAAAACCTTTCCCAAATTGCTGCCATACCAGCTTATGCTGATTCCTCTTCTGAGCGATCTCTGTCCATCATGGTAGACAGTTACCTCAAGAACTGCCTATTCCTATTGATGCATGGCCTTCTGAATACTGGAGATCAAAAAAGTCGATTTGGACAGAGCTGTATGATGAAACCTGTAAATATCTTGGTTGTCCTGCAACAAGTGTCTCTTCAGAATGCACGTTTAGTACAGCTGGCAATATTGTGACAGACACCAGAAATAGGTTGCTGCCAGAAAATGTACACACGTTAACTTTTATTAAAGTTAATAAGTCAAGATTTTCGTATCCCTACAAGAGTATACAAACTGATCCTGAAGTGATTGATGTTGTGGATGTTGATGGTGATGACAACTCAGATGGTGGTGGCTGTTAAATACTGTGTGGGACAGAGTCTCTCTGCACCAAAAAGGAAACTTTTACAGACTGTGATGACTTTGGTTGTCTCTCTCTCCTTTCTCGATCTACTACCTTGGACTATATACCCCACAAAACTTTCACCATTTCATGGCAAACTGCTTTGTAGCTAGGGTCTAAAGCCAACAAGTTTTATATACAGGGCAATTTTAACATCAGTGGGAACAGGCCCTAATTTGGCATAAAAGGGATACTGTCACATCAATCATTTTTGTATCATATTATTTATAGTTAAACTGCAAACATATATTTTTGGATTTAACTTCTGTGACTTTGTGGTGCATCAGTATGGGCTGGGACCGGGGGTGGTCTATTTTTCAATTTTAAAGAGGACAAAACAATGAGTTCTAATTGGTAGCTGTTTATTATTTTTTTCAATTACAGAAATGTTAGCCATAAACCAAAATTATCCATATGTAACTTATCTTACTGAATAACAAAATATGGGAAAAACTATATTTTGTATTGTTATGTTTCTGTGGGCAGCATCCTGTTACAAGTCTCTTCTGGGAAACAGAGTCATCTGGAGTTTTACCTATGTCATGGTTGAGCACATATTCTGTAAGCATAGGTCTCATACCACAATAGCTTAAGTTTAACATTCTGTTGTACACATTCCATGGCATAATAGCAACAACTCTCAAATTACTGGTTCCAAGAAGAGGACTGTACCGAATGTTGTCCATAAGAAGAAAGCAATTGAAAAGACAGTTTTTTACATAAGTGTTGTTTATTAAGGAACAGTTAAGTATGGCTCATTTGGAGGCAAGAGTTTCATTTTTCTTGAGTAAGCATGTGGTAGTTTTAGCATTTGAGAAGGGGAGGAGGGTAGAATGGTGCTGGAGGGTGGGAAAGGGCTGGAGGTTGGTTTAACATGGATGCAAGAGGGAGAAAGATGGCATGGATGCTAGTGCATGGGTGAGGGTTGGAGGTTGGTTTTAACATGGATGCAGGAGGGAGAAACATGGCATAGTTCTTAGTACATGGGTGATGGTTGGGGGAGTGGGTTTTAACATGGATGAGGGACGGAGAAGGGTGACATGAATGGTCATTCATGACTAAGTGTGGGGGTAGTTTAAACATTTGGGTGAGGGAGAGAGGAGGGTGGAATACGTGCTTGAGGGGGGTGAGGGTTGTGGGTTGGTTTTAACATGGGTGTAAGGGTGGTATGGGTGCTACTGCATAGATGAGGGTGGTGGAAGAAAAGTGGAATGGTGCTGGGGTGAAAGGTGGGTATTGTTTTAGTCATTTTGTTTACAGATTCATGATCAGCTGGGGATGGTGAGGAAAAAGATGATGACAGACCGATGGTATGGGAGGGCTGTACAGATTGCCCACTGTTGAACCTACTATAGATATATATTTTGTTTTCTTATTAAATACATTGCAAACTGCTGCCACCTAGCACAAGTGTCCTGTCCCCTTTAAAAAAAGAATAAAGGAATCAGAAATAAAAGAAAATCTGCATCAGCAGTTTTCACAGAATGTGACCTATCATAAAGTGTTTTTGCTTTACAAGTAGTGATAATTTGATACACAATGGGGTTGACAGACACTGTCCCTTAAACATCACATGCCAACTGCTGCAGCTACATTAAATGTTCCTTTAGTTAGTATGTGGTGAAGAAACCACTTTTTTTATTTATGTGACTGAAATACAGATTTTATTGACATATCAGCTGGCAAAATGCATCATCTTAGAAAGTTGTATGTATTACTTCAATTTTCCAACAAGAAAGTTGGTATATGTATGCATTATCTTATAAAATTGCATGCATTTTTTGCCAGCAACAATGACTGGCATATTTTTTTTATTCAAATGTCTTGACTGACTACGTTATGACATAATATGTTTTGCAACAGTTCCATGTGCTGCGGCTACAGTACCTTGGCTTGTCTTTGTTGTAAAAGTTTTCTTTTAAACACAGCAACTTTTGATTTACTCATTTAAAACACAAAGCAGCAAATCGCTGAGATTAGGTAATATCAGTTATTTTTTCTAGCAATTCATGACAATGAGTATATATAACAGAGTACATAAATGGCTAATGTGCCTCTTTCTTTCACTAAGGAACTATGATGCAGCTGCAGCAGGAAAACTTTTAACATATAGGTGGGTGGGCCTGTTACGTATTAAGTTGCTGGCTTTAGCAAACTGAAGAAACCATAGATAAACCTAGTTGTATTCCTATCAATGTCACACATGATCATTTCTCTCCCCCTTATATTAAACAGTTTTTCCTTTACATGTATTTCATTACTATCTTCATTACTAGCAGCACAATTAAAAAATAGGGTTCGAGTTCTAAAAAGTTCTAAAAAAGATTAGAACCCTAGAACTTTTTCAAAAGTTCTAGACTAGAACTAGAACCCAGAACTTAAGAGGGTTCTGACAACCCTAGTATTATTGCATTCTACATATCTCCTCATCCCTTAGAGATATTTTATAATTCAGAGAGAGAGAGAGAGAGAGAGTATGAGAACCATCAATACATGTTTAATTAAATTGCACAGTGAAAAAAGAGGAGGCAACTGTGGGGATGAGAATATCCACTCCATTTAAGGGGCCCAAGTAAGCAATTTCACACAGACCACTAAAAGGCTAGATGGCACTGGTGGAAGCTCCCTGAATGCTGTAATAGTGCAACAAAATGTTTGCTGACAAGGAAGCCACCGAAAATGTCCCAAGCAACCACAGACAAAAGAAAAGTTACAGTCTCCAATCAAGAAACAATAACTTTATTAAGCTATTCATTTTCCTAGTATTCATAGTTGATCCCCATTTGCTGTTATAGGGTTCTATAATGGTATGGTAAAAAACATTTCCAGTGTTGAATATAATGGGAAAAACAAATAGTTTAGATTTGGTATTGTCACTTTGGTTTTCCTTATAGCAGATATCAGTGGATACAATTAGCAGTGTTATCTAGTAAATATAGTTTCAGCATTAAACAAGCATTTGTCAATGCCAATTGTTGCTTGCCTATATGTGCTAGTTAGGTATTTGGAAGTGAAAGTACCATGCCTAAGAACTGTCAGCGGGGGTCGGAAGCTCATGCTGCCCGACTGTAGCCCATTTTCCACTTTTCTCCCCTTTGCGGAGTGTGGGCATGCAATGACGCTTAGGCACAGTGTGCCAACGTCCGCCACACTCCGCTCCCTTTACTACACCACTCTAATAGTGCCCCCGGTCATCATCGGGGCTTCTACAGAGTGGTGGGTCCCTGGATCCCACCCCGGGATAAGAGAGGAGTCCTCTGAATGCTCAATCCTATTCCTCCCCTGCCGACCCCTGGCGGCCTGGGCTCACATCTGAACCCAGGTTGCCAGCATGGCACGAGGTGTGGTGTCCAGTGCCTCAACCCTCAGCACCAGTGGGCCGGCAGTAATTCTGCCTTTAATACTCCCCTCGCCTTCCTGCCCCAGTGTACCCTGTCCCCCAAGTACAAGTCACTATTCCCCCCAGACCCTACCCCAATTAGTCACTAACCCATAATGTTTGGTGTGGCACCAATCCCTCAGCCACTTGAACTCCTTAAGCCTACCCTTCCTCCCCATGCTTGCACATGGTACCAGCAGTACCTCCAAGAATGCCACTGACTTCCCTACCCTCTCACACTGCCTGCCCAACTACTCAAATCTCCACTTCACTACTTCCACAGTGTCCCCTGCCAAGTCGTTTGTACGCACATGCAACAGTAAATGGGGTTTCTTCCTCCCCCTCGCTGCACACTTGAGCAGTGCCTGCCCTGCCCCTCCTGCAGTCAACCTGGGAACAGCTTCAAGCCAAATACGGCTGTGCCTTTCCCCCTTTCCACCCCATCTCACCCATTTCAGTATAGAATCCCCCAGGATGAGTGCCCCCCCCATCCTTTACCCTCTTTCCTTTCTAATGCCCCTTCCACCACCCCAGTATTCATTCTTCCCTGTCCCTTACCCCCGCCAGCTGCACCCTCTGTGACTTCTCTTTCTGTACCACCTACTTCAGCCTCACCCCTTTTCTCTGCCTTATTCCTTCCATTCCCCTTGAACCCCTTCCCAGCCTGCCTACTTCCTACTGGGCTTCCCATGTTGATTTCTCCTCCTCCTCCTCCACTGCTGATTTCCAACCCCTCTCCTGTCCCTGCTGTTGTCAATTTAGAGCCCCCATTCCCTTCTACACCAATAGTGATGCCCCTCCCATCCTTCTCCCTCTCGTAGCCTTCTCTCCTCCAGTCACCACCCCTCCTTCCTTCCTTCCTAACCCCCCTTCTACCCCTTCTTCCTCACTATCTCTTCCCCTACCTGTTGCTATCCCTCTCATGCCCCGCTTGTCCTCCCCTTCAGTATGTTCCTGTCCCCCCTCCCCATAGCAGAGGTTCGAATCTATTCTAGTCGATACCCCTCCTACATCTCTTCCCCATGGTTCCCCCTCCTACTTGTTCCCTCTGTGCCACCCCTGGTCCCTCCTACCCGCAGCCATCTGTCTCTCACCTAGTACTCTCGTGGTCTCTTCCTCCCCATCAGGACCCCCCACCTCAGGCACCCCTCCCTTCTCCTGTCTTTTCTGTTAGTGCCTCTGATACTGGGGTCAGTTTCCTCCTAGTTGTTCTTCCAAGTCCCCTTGCCATCCCTATTCCCCCAGATGCCTACCATACTCATCTGCCCTGCCACTTAGACTCCTCCCTAACCTCCACAGTTCCTTCCTCAAACTAGCTAGTCATCTACAGACCATACACCCCCCCATCCTCCAAGCCCAGTCCAGGATTATGGTGGACCCACACCCTGTACAGCCCACCACCCTTCCAAAGATGCCCGACCTATTGACATGTGGCACCTGCCTCATTTTGGCCCCCATCTTATGTTACGGGCTCTTACTACCAGGTTCTGTATCCTACTACAACTGTTAGGCCCCTATTTACTCAAATTCCTGTCCCCCCCCACACACACACACACACACACTAGTGCTCCTAATGCCCCTTTGACGACCGGGTTAATTCAGTCTCATATCTCATCCATTATATACGGTATTACTGTAGCAATCCTAAAGCCTCCTTGTCCATTTTTCACCCCTCAGCTACCATACCTTTTGTTCTCAGCTCTCATATAGTTTCACTTAGCCCAGTTAGAAATCCTATTGCACTCCAAGTATTACTCAGCTCAGTTACAGAAATAAACAGAACTACTAAATCTGTATTATTACAGCAATCCTAAAAGTATCCAATCATTGCTTTATCCCCACTCCAGAGACCCTGCTGTAATATAGGACCACAGAGGACAATGGGTGGGAGGGTGGGCAACTCTAAAGTCCCGGCAGAGCTCCACTGAGCTCGCTCATTCTATTTCTTCCAACGCTGCAGACTGCACTTCTGTACTGGGCTCCTGCTTGCGTTGGCACCTTTTTCTGCCCACAAAGAAGTTCACAGCTGTCCCAACAGGGCTCTGTTTCTCCCGGCGCTGCAGGCTGTCCTTTTGTACTGGGCTCCTGCCTGCATTGGTGCCTTTTTCTGCCCACAAAGAAATCTGCAGCAGTCCCAACAGAGCTCAATTGAGCTTGTTCACTCCCCTCTCTCACTCACTTGATCTTAATCTGTCCCAAACACTGATCTCTCACAGCGACCACGCTATTCTGTGCCAGAAGTGCAAAAACATATTTTGGCCAGGATGTGAAAAATGACAGCTGTACTGTTAATAAGGAGGTGTGAAAAAATGCCACTGTTGAAAATCTGGCTTTAAAATATTACAAATTTGTGAAGTTACAAGGGTGCGTGGAAACTGTACAATGCACACTTGCAGTACGGTCATTTTATGGACTTTCGTCACCAAATTTTCAGCATAGGCATTTTAGGACCTCTGCTCATGAACAGTGTCACTGTCATTTTCTTAATCTGTCCTGAACAACAATTTCCCATAGCGACTGTGTGAATTCATGAGGAGGGGTCCTGAAAACCCCATGTTGAAAATTTGGTGCCAAAATTCCCAAAAATGCCTGAGATGTGCACCAAAGTTGAAAAAACCCTATTTATGCCATTATACAGTTTACCAGCATTTCTTCAATTCGCAGTCAGCTTTGAAGAGTGTAGACGTATTCCTGGTCCACCAAAGATCATCACGCTGGGCTCCGGAGGTAAGTATGGGGTGAGGGAGATGTAGGGAGGTGGGGTGTGCAGAGGGTGGGCGCTGGTTGGAGGAGGGGCTGTCGAATTCTACAAGGGACCGGTTTCTTATTTTACAGGTGTTGGGGGGACATAGTGGGACTGTTTTTTTTTGGGATGGAATTTGGCATGCTGGGGTGGGCTCCCAGTGTGCCACCCGATTGTTTTTTTGGGGGCTGTAGCCAATGGGTGACTGGGCACCCGTCGGCACATACCAGTTCGGGGAAGAGCCAAGGGGGATTGGGTACTCCTTTGGCAGACAACAAATTGGGGGAGACGTTATGTCGACAGGGGTGGAACCCCCATCTGCAAATTCAACTGGGAAGGGCCTGAAGTTGACAGGTATTGGGCATGATCGGCAAAAGCGGGGGCAGCATGACGCTGAAGGGGATTGTGCACCCCCTCATCATACAGCAGAAACTTGGGTGTGAGGACATTATGCTGAAGGGGACTGGGCTCCCTGTTGGCAAGCTGCATCAGGACATGCAATGTACTGCCCTGCAATGATGGGTCACTCCCTCATTGCAGCAGAATGGCTGACACTGCAATGACAAGGCAACCCCTGACTGCAGCGGCTAAAATGTTTCAAGGTGGTGGCATGCTGGCTGAACTAGTGTCGGCAGGAGCGTGCCACCCCATTGGGGAAAGTGGGCCAAGCCTCAAAAAGGCAGTGGGGGCATTGGCCACGACAGTGCCGCACCTCCACAATCTGCTTCTGCAGCAAGCTGCTGCAACATGTTTTTTGTGCATGCGCGCAAGCAACATAAAAATTAAAGATCACATTCTTCAAGTAAAGACCTTATTTGCCAAGCTATTACCCAACTATTCCGCTGAAATCAAATATTCAAAATTTCTTAACTGAAAAAAAGATTATCTTTTTGACTTCCTGTAGGATTTCATAATTTTCCATTAAGATTCACTAAAATTGTGCAACAAAGAACTTGAAGGGACATTGTCAACCCTGTAGGCCTTATAGGGTCTCTGCTTTAAAAAAAAAACAGTGTTACACTTAGTCACATTCTGTAGAAATTGCTGATGTAGCTGATTGATTCTCAATTAGATTCATTTTTAAGAGTGAAAACCAGACTGCCCACCATACTGGTGATACCACAGAAAAACATATTTGTTTATAGTCCTTGATCAACTCCCACTGCATCTTTCCTGGACTTAGCAACACACCAACACAGTCTAGCCATTCATAATGCAGTGGGAGAAGAGAAGACAACTGTGTCATGAGTGGCTGCACTGATGGCAATTGTTCTTAATGTTCAGTAAGTATGCAATAACAGTAAATCAAGGAATTAAAACAAGACTGAATATATTTACACAATTAACATGCATGTCTGTTCCACTGAGAAAGGAAGCTGAAAACAACCAGCAACATTATGAAATTAAGCAAAGGTAAGCAATCAAAAAAATGTGTTTTCAACTAGAAATAATAGGACATAAAAAGGGTTGGCAGTGTCCATTTAAGGTAAAGATGGCATTTTTCTAAATCTTTGCTTCACCAGCAGTTCCATTGTCTGTGCCTTTCATTCTGCCTGGACGAAAACATACAATACTGCCTTTCATAATTGGGAACAACGGTTGTAATGCGTTACACATTGGATATGTAAACATTTACATAATTCCAGATAGGTGGTACTTTATGCTTAGTGTTAAGCAATATTTCTTTGGTTATACTTTTAATATATATATTTTTTTAATAGTACTGACAGTAAGAATTTTATTTTGCCCTAAAACCAAGATGACTAATAAAAATACACCATTCTCATTTGGGAGGAACATTTACATTCATTGGCAGTTAACTTTGTAGATGCAAATATTGAACAACCAGATTCCCCTTACCTTGGTATCCTGGTAAACAAGTCAAAAGAAGGCCGAAGCCAATTGAGATCGTCTCCCGCCATTAGGTGGGTTATTGAGTTTGCCTGGTCTGGATAATAAATTTAATCAAGTTCCTGCTTGAAACTGTCCAATGATTGGAGGTGAACTAAATATGTTGCCAAAGAATTCCATGCACGTACTGATTTTATGGTAAAAAAAGTGAAACCTTTTATTTGTCTTACCCATCTGTACCATAAGTTGCATATTATGGGAACTTAAATTAGTGTTTCTTACATTTAATTTGATGGCCATTTTCTTCATAATTCCCTCGTTCTTTAGAATACTGTACAGGAATATAAGATCTCCTCTTAGTCTTCTCTCTTGTAGACTAAATAATTCCAGTTTAACTAGCCTGTTACAATACTCTAGATTTCAACATCCCTTAATCATTTTTATAATCTTTCTTTGTGGTCTTTCTAGAAGTTTTATTTCCCTTTTTAAGTGGGGTCTCCAGAAGGGGGAGCCATAGTCAAGATGTGGGATAACAAATGTTTTATATGTCTGTATTATGCAATGTGACTCTAGTCACAAAGGAACGTTTAATTACCTGCGTTAAATAATTTGCTTTTCTGGCAGTCAATGTACAGTGATCGGAGTGAGATGGGGTATTGTTTACGGTGATTCCTAGCTCCCTTTCCTTATTCGTTGAGTTTAACAGTGTCCCATTCATACAAGTGTACCTTGGATTATTCCTGCCAAAAGGTAGTACTGTGCATTTATCTAGGTTAAAGGTCATATTGTTTTTATTTGCCCAGTTTTGAAATCTGTAATGCACAATGTTTCTCAAAACTATCCACAACAGCCCCTCTTTTTCAAATTCGGTGCAACCTCTTAATTCTTGCCAGTTAATACCAGGAGCATTGAAGTCTCCAAGAATCTAAACATCACCCATCATTGCTGCCATTTCAATTTCATGCAGTAGTGTGCGATTTTAGGCACGTGGGCTAGCAGGTGGATGACAGCAGTTATCCACAATTAATTTTTTTATGTTCTTCACTTTTATTCCTAACCAAATACATTCAGTGGAAGAGGAGGATTCATTGAGAACCTCAATTTGGTTGCAACGTATGGTGTGTTTAATGTAGCAACAGATACCTCCCTTTTTTCTGGGCAATTTTTTCTGAATAACTGGTACCCCAGGATTATTTATTTTATTTATTTCAGATTAGGATTAACACCTTTGAATCAGAGACTTATTTACAAAGGTTTCAAGTCAATTAAGGTATGAAGACAGGCAAACACATACTAACATACTAAAATGCCAGCAGAATAGGCCTAACAGTCTCTCGAGTCTGCCTGATTTTCGGCACCTGCACTGAGGGTTGATTTTGGTGTCCCCCCCCTCCCGCCTTGGGTTATACTGTCCCCAGTCCCAGATGTTCCACCTATATTGGGCATGGTCAGATTTACCCTCCCCTTGTACCTGTCCCATCCCCTCTTAAAAATCATCCACAGTCTCCGCCTCTACCAGCTCCCTGGGCAGCGCATTTCATGGCTCCACCACCCTTTCAGTGAAATAACATCTCCTCCTCTCCTCTCTGAGCCTGCCCCCTTCCAGCTTACACCTGTGACCTCTTGTTGCCCAACCATTCTTCCATTGGAGCACCCTGACTGGGCCTCCTTTATTGACCCCTTCCATGTACTTAAAGACCTCTGTCATGTCCCTCCAGTCCCTCCTCTCCTCCAGGGTGTACATGTCGAACTCCTTGAGCCTCTCCTCGTAGGCCCTGTCCCCAAGGCACCAGATCATTTTGGTTGCCCTCCTTTGGATCCTCTCTAGGAGTGTAATGTCCCTCTTTAAATGTCTCCAAAACTGCACACAATACTTGAGGTGTGGCCTAACCAAGCAGTTGTACAGTGGAAGGATCACTTCTGCCTTTCTGGAGGTAATACCCCTGGCAACGCGTCCCAGATCCTATTTGCCCTTGCTGCTGCCCTTCTACAGGTCTCTGAGTTGTTAATTTTGACATCTACCACTACCCCCAGGTCCCTCTCACCCTCTGTGACTTGAATCATGTCTCCTCCCAGGGTATACCCCTGGCCTGAATGTCTGACTCCCAGGTGCAGAACCTTGCACTTCCCCACATTTAATTTTAGTTTCCATTTTCCCGACCACCTTTCCAGAGCCTCCTGGTCCTCCTGCAAGGCCACCCTCTCCTCCTCCCCATCCACCACTGCACCCAGCTTTGAGTCATCTGTAAAGAGGCTCATCTCACTCCTGATCCCCCTCCTGCTATCTGAGATATAGGCATTGACCAGGGGTGGCCCCAGCACTGACCCCTGGGGAACCCCACTAGTAGCCCACCTTGTGGATGAGGCTAACACTCCAACCACCACCCTCTGAGTACGCTCAGAGAGCCAATTTCCTATCCATCTTAACAACTGTCTCCCTACCCCCATTTCCTTCAGCTTAGCCAGCAGGCCACTGTGGGGTACTGAATCATACGCCTTGCTAAAGTCCAGAAAGAAGACGTCCATTGGCCTAATCTGGTCCAGGGCCCTCGTCACCCAGTCATAGAACTCAACAAGGTTTGTCTGGCATGATCTTCTCGTGACAAAGCCATGCTGCCTATCGTCCAAGTACCCAGTTTGCTCCAGTAACCCCCCCATCCTTGTCTTGACAATACCCTCCATCACTTTGCTGACCACCGATGTCAGGCTAACGGACCTGTAATTTCCTGCCTCCTCTCTTGATCCCCCTTGTGGATCGGCATGACATCGGCTACCCTCCAGTCTTGGGGCACCAACCCAGTCCTCAGAGAGATGTTGAAAAGCTCCACTAGAGGGACTGCCAGGACATTTGCCAGTTCCCTCAGCACCCTGGGATGTATCTCATCCAGCCCAGGTGCTTTCTCCATCCAAACATAGTTACAGAGTCAATACAGAACATTTGCAAAATTAGTTACAAAGTTACAGACTGTAGTGAAGAGAAATCATTGAAATTAGTCTTTCAGGAAACCAACAGTACTAGAACATACATAAGTGCATTAGGATGGTGAGATGTAGGTACTGGGAGAGTGTGAACAAGGAGTAGGAGCGTATAGTGAGAGTAGGGAAAAGCAGAGTTCTGAAGTACTAACTAGTGGCAGACTAGAAGGTTATAGAGGAGCAGCCAGAGTTTGGCTTTGTCAGCAGAGGCATAGGTGGAACGTGTAAGGGGGTGGGCAGGGGAGAAACCCGGAGGCCTAGTAGAGTTTAGGAAAGGGGTCGGAGGCAGGTGCTAGGCAAGTGAGAGAGTTTAGAGAGGTAGGGGCTCTGGGTGGAGGGGAGAGAAAAGAGGAGGGTGTGGGGACAGTAGGAGAGTGAGTGAAGAGGGGAGATAGGGGTGGACGTGAACAGAGGTAAGGGTCCAGGGAAGCAGTAGCAGGAGTGGGTTAAGGAATTCAGGGGCAGTTGCAAACATTTTCTAGGACCAGGTGTGACCATAGTCCAGACCTGAAGTGGCCAATTCTGTTGCATTCAGTCAGGACCTTAGTGAGGTTGTTAAACCACCTTGGGCCACGGAAAGAGAGGGATCGCTGCACTTGGGAAGTTCTCTTGAAAGATACCACCAGCCCACCTTTTACCACATTCCGGGTCTTTAAGTGTGGTTTTGTAGTTATGAAGAGGCTGGATGTTGAACCAAGGGTGAGCCCTAGCAGGGACTTCTTTGCTAGAAGACACGACTGGTAGGCAATTCTGTTTTATAGTGGGAGCCACCTTGTCTCCTGGTAGAGGGCACAAGAGCGAGTCCAGCGATCTGCCCCAGGACCAGATGACAGGCTTTATTAAGAAGAGTTTTGACCCTTTTGAGGATGGTGTTGGTGCTGGCACCATATATAATGAGTCCGTAGTCTATGGTGGATGGGCTAGAGCAGCCAGTAACCAGTTTCAGCGCTTCCGTGGTCACAGAGTGCCGGTGTCGGTAGAGGACTCCTAGTTTAGTGTTTGCAGATTAACGATGTGGTCAACATCTGCACCAAAGGAGAGTTTATTGTCCAGGATAACCCCCAGGTATTTAAAGGTGCACACCTGCTCCAGTGTGACTCCTTCAAGACTCTGAGCAAGCAGGGACCCATATTTCTTCCTGGTCTGAAGAACAGAGAAGAACATACACTTTGTTTTTTTGTGGTTGAGCAAAAGTTTGTTGTCAGTGAACCATTTTTTGAGTCTTTGGAAATTGGCTTGAAGTTAGGAGGAGATGGATGCTGAGTTTTTCCCAGAGACAGAAATTACTGTATAGTTTGAGTAGAGTACAATTTTAGAGGGGCAAGCGGATGGTAGTGGGTTAATAATGAGACTGAATAGAAATTGCCCTAATATGTACCCTTGGGGGACACCAAAGGCAGATGTCACTAGGCTGTGAGAGGGTACCATTTATTTTGACATGCTGGGTCTGGTGCGTGAGGTAGCTGTTGAACCATGTCACCACAAAATTAGACAGTCCCATGGAGAGAAGCTTATGTAGCAGGAGTGGATGGCCGATGGTCTTGGAAGCTTTCGTAAGGTCAATAAAGATATACCCCACCGCCAGACCCTCCTCCAAGGCACCATAGATATAGGAGGTAAAGTCTACCACGGTGGACAGTAGAGTGGTCCCATCGGAACCCATGTTGCTGGGGATTAAGTAGGCTGTGCTTGGCTAGATATTCAGTGAGCTGGTCAGAAACTACACATTTGAGTGATTTCAACAGTGGAGGGAGGATAGAGATCAGCCTGTAGTTAGACAGGTTGGTAGTACCTCCATTCTTGAGGACAGGTGCAACCAGGGCTTCCTTCCAACTGTCAGGGAAAATTCCTGACCTTAGAGAGGCACTAAACACTTTAGTGACAGGTTCGGCCACCTCACTTAGCACCAGGGCTAGCAGCTTCATGTCCAAGTTGTCACCTCCCATCCTGATCTTACCAAGTGCCCGCTTAATATAACCTACTATTTCCTGCTTGTGAAGCCACCTGAAGCCTGAATGTTATTCATCCAGTCGCTTGAGTCCTCCCACCAAGTTTCTGTTATAAAAGCTATATCAAGTTTGTGCAATTTGAGGTAGGACTCTAGTTCAGTTTTCTTGCTTATATTCAAGCTCCTGGCATTTGCTATCACAAATGAACAAAAATCTGTAACACCAGACTTCTTGACAGAAGGTGAATCTCATGACCCCCACCACCCTGAGGTATTAGTTTAAATGGTCAGAGATAATCATTTCAAGTTTTCTTCATAGAACTCTAGTCCCACGCCTACTGAGATGCAGGCCGTCCCAGCTAATGAGACCATGGTCTCCCTCGAGTGTTTCCCAGTGTGGACCACATGTGAACCCCTTCTGTAAGGTCCACTTCCTTAACCATTCATTTATGCACTTAATTTTTATTTGTTTGTGATACCCAGCTCTTGGTGTAGGAGTAACTGTGATGCATTGATTTCACATCCCATCTCTTTTAAACAGTGCACAACTGCATAAAGTCTTTATTTCCTCAAATTCAGTTTGGTTTATGTCATTTGTTCCCACATGGTGCAGTACTAATGGGTTATTTCCTGCATTCATTAGAATGTTTCTGGTCATTCTGGTATATCTAACCCCCCCCGAAATTGCTACATGATCTGGTAGTCTTGTTTGGATTACATACTGTATGATTCTGTCAATGTGTTTGATTATAGAGTCACCTACTGTAGTACAAAAGCAAACCTTGTATAATTTTGGTTGTGGAAGGACTGATTTGTGGGAGGGGGTAAATTGCTGGCAGGGAGATCGATTGTCCATCAACAGGTCTACCGGGGGGGGGGTAGTATCTGGGGGAGACACATTAGGTGTTGGAGCCCTACTAGTTGTAGGGACTGACTGATGAATTCCCACATTTAACAGGGGGTAGTGCAGTTGATATTATTTAGAGTTGTAAGTGGTGGGGATGAATTTGTAACTGATATAGAACCTGACAGGGACGAGACTGGTTGAGTGTCCTGCTCTAAGGAATCCCCAGGGGTGGAATCTTTTTCTGTTAAATTAATCAAGGGCTCATATGTGTTTCTGATTCGAATAGTAAATTGCATAGATTTCCTACCCTTTTGTAATGTTTTATTATTGCTAACCGCTTCCCAATGATTATATATTAGGTCATCAGTATCACTGTTCTGTCTCGCCCTCTTTTATGAGGGATTTGGGTTAGTGTTTTCACTTTTAACAGCTGTGCTGGTACTAGGCAATACTGACACATCGCCCTTGGATACAGAGTGCCTCCTATTACTGCAGTCACATGTACAGTTTATTGCACTACAGCCAGCATTATCTAGTGCCTTGAATCTAGCATTCATGTCATCCTGCTTTTTTATTTTAGTAGGGATAGTATGAGGTAACATGTTTTAATGTCTTCCTCAAGTACACTATTTTTAACACATTTATCACAAATGTATAAGCCACAAGTAGGTAGAGTAAGTATAAGTTTATACATGCCACAGCTGGTACATTTTATATCCAGTTCCCCATCCGTAGTGATAACTGAATCACCCATAGTAGGAAGCCTAATGTGTTTTTTGGGGGTTTGTATTAACTAGGAGGTTGTTTTGTATTAACAAAGATCAACATCTAACTGTCATATACTTGATACAATCCCATTGTTCCTAACAGTACTGCACCAGCACTTGCTAAACTCTTAACTACACGTCTCAAGCAGGCAGAGTGCCTACAATCAAGGCCCCTAGAATTCTGCGGCCGCAGAATTTTACGCAGAACTTGCAATCTACCGCAGAACTTCTGCAGTGCCGCAGAATTCACTATTCTTGGTGATTTTTTATTAATATTTCTGTTTATCTATAGAATCTGGTTCCCTTCTCCTCTTTTTATATCCTAAACCCCCTATATGCTCAGAATGTGATGTTATCATTGCTATAACATCATACATTAGTTAATGAAATGACTGCATTCTGCAACAGAAATGAACAGTCACTTATCTACCACAGCTCCCACTGCCAGAGGCAGTGGCACAGCATATCAAGCATGGTGATATTTGTTCAACCTGCACTACAGCCTAATACAATTTTCAGTCTTACATTATTGCACTAGGGCCAAATTAAACAAAACCTTGTCAATAGCACAGACCTGTTAAGTCCATACCTCACTTTGTACAAACTTATTTGTGCCTTTAATGTATAGAGATGCCATCTGAAATGAATAACTAGTAAACTGAATTTAACTGTCATTTTTAAGAAAAATAAAGTAATTATGCCCAGAAAAGTGTAATATAATAATGTGTAGACCTGCTGAAAGAACAGACCTGTTAAATAAATAATTGCGCTGTACATATTTTTGCCTGGGTTACTGACTACATATTGTCACTGGTTGATAGAGTCACCCAGAAGTTATGGAGAAATGTGTTCAGGGCCAGCTGTTGGGCCAGAGGGTAGCAGACTGTGTTTCCATGCCAGCAACTCAGGTTCAGAGATTAGCTCTGGGAGCTGGCTGGGCAGCACAAGGATTGGTGGAACACATCACTGCTCCGAGCCTGGGAAGGTATGGTGCAGTGTTCTGTCACACAGTGGACACATTGTGATGGGCTGGAGACCTCTATCTCATAATCGGTTCACATGCATGTCATGGCCTGATAGTGTTATGTAGTGTGTCGGGGAAGAAGGTTGGCATGAAAAATAAGTTTTGCAGTAACTCCTCTATTCTGTTCATTCCATTTCGATGGGACCTGTATGAATGAGGATGCTATTCATGGAAATTAAAAAAGTATATATATATATATATACATACATATATATATATACACACACACACACACACACACATATATATATATATATATATATATATATATATACACATACATACATACATATACACACACACACACACACACACATATATATATATATACACACACACACACACACACACACACACACACACACACACACACATGATCTCTCTCTCACTATACACACACCCACACACACATATTTGTATGTATGTTACAGACTGCATATAAATATATAACTGATACACAATGGGAACCTCATGAGTGGTGTAGAAAGCACATACAAATATATGAGTGATAACACAGTAGAGACCTCATTAGTGGGATAGATAGCATGCATATAGAAATACCTTATTTATCACATAAGGTCCCCCTCTGCATATTTCATTTATGCAATAGGCTAACACCTTAAGGGAGAGATATTTGTTTTGCTTTTTCAGGCATAAAATTATTTCTATAAGACTGTTATTTTTTGAACTAGTGTTACTGTGCTTTCTACCATCCTGCTTGCTATAACCACTGCCATGAAAGTGAAGTCAGGATGACAAGCTGACACTGTGATGTGGTAGTTTGTTAGTGCCGCAGAACTTCCACAGAAGTTACAAACCACCGCCGCAGAAGTTCTGCAGCAAATGGTAGTCTTGCCGCAGAACTTGGTCCCACTGTGCCGCAGAAAAGTAGGGGCCTTGCCTACAATAGTCACTTAGGTCATGCCAGACACGTGCTTAAACGCACGCATCTCTGCATGCAGAGCATCACACCCCCTGCGCAAGCTCGCCCTGCTCACTAGGGACATCTACAGATATACTCCGTGACCCAGAGGTCATGCCATGCTGTTATGTAAAAAAAAAAAAAAAAAAAAAAAAACTCACTTAAAAAAAGTAAAATGGTCTAAACTCAGGCTCAGAAAGCCTTAAGTAATAAAAAATCAGCCTTATTCAGCTTGAATCACAGAAAGACTCCCTCAGAGCGATCAGGTAGTACTGGGGACTACCTGCAGGACTACAACACCCAGACAACTTCCTGTAGTCCGACCCCAAGGCCCTTCCCTGCAATACAGTACAAGCTATAGTAAAAAGCACAATTTGGAAGCACACCCTGTCAGTTGATCCCTCCGAAGTAAAGTATACCCCTTTAAGTGGATTTCATAACTTTCAATCCTATTGGACAGCCAGGTTTCAGATATTATCAGATTAAAACTGTGAACCATGCTACAGACTTCAAAGCAATCACATTTAGTCAATAAGATTAGGACATCAGGTTGCACCGTGAGACAAGCATCTTTTTGCTCAGTGTGCCTTTCCTGGTAAAAAATTTTCAATAAATAAATAAATTAAGATAAATCATTTTGGGGGTAGGTCTTCACATGGAACTATCACTTCCATCATTGCATACAACACCTGGTCCCAGATGGGGATGGATACAGCCCCAAATCAGCAATAACAACAGCCTTTTCTGTCTAGTCTAATTAACATATACCCTGCCTGGGTTGTTAGAGTACTTCATCAGCACCATACTTCTGTTTTGACCAATGGTCACATTATAACCCATTCAGCTTACTGGTTTTTTTTTTGTTTGTTTGTTTTTTAAAGCATTAACTATAAACTGATTGTTTAGTAATATTCTAAGCATTCCATTAGCAATTACACAGGAATATAAGAGAGGGCTGGTGATATCATTATTTTTCCCTACCCTCATTAAAAACCTCATTTAGAGGGCCCCACCCTAGCTGTAAAGGGGGGTCCTTCCATTTTAGTTCAATCGCAGGGAATACAATTAAACACCACAATATAAACAAGCATTTGTCAATGCCGAATGTTGCGCACTGGCATTGGCATTGGTGGAGCTAGAGGCGCATAATAGGAATGGCAGTGAAGTACTGAAGTGGTGCCAACCCCACCCCCACCCTGTAGAGAGAAACAGGCAGTGGGGTGTGCCTTTGGGTCATCAGGTATAATGCTCATGCCATTGTACCTCACTCTACCCTGTAGACACTGACAAGTGTCATGGTGTGCTTTGGGGTCTTTGGGCATTATACTTACTCCATTCCATAAGGAAATATGCTGACGTGGGTGCAGTATAGGAGCATGGAGTGAAGTTTGTGGCCGAACAATGCAAAACACACTACGATGCCTGTCAGTGGCTGCAGGGTGGGTATGGAGGGGGGTGAAATGGCATGAGCATTACATCTGATGATCCCAAGTCACAGACCTGACGCATGTCAGTCCATACCGGGTGAAGTGCTGCAGTTGGAAAACCTAACACCGTAGGCGTGTAGTGGTAGTTTCACTCTACATGTTCAACATGGGCTGCTTGTCAGGCCACCTCATGAAAAGCGGCATAATCAGTTTATTAGCTGAAAGGTGGTTTTGCACAGCGGCTGTGGCATTTGGTGACAGAGGGATGAAAACACAGTTTTGGGCAGGATGTGGAGAATGACAACTGTGCTGTTCATGAGGAGGCGTAAAAAATGGCAACACTGAAAATCTGGAGTGACAATAGGAAATATTGGTGAAGCAATGAACATGCATACAAACTGTGCAGCAGACGTCCGCAACCCAATTATTTTTGGGAGTTTTTTAGGCACATTTTCAATGTAGATATTTTGGGACCTCCGCTCATGAACAGTGGCGCTGTGATTTTGGTAATGTGTCCCAAAAGGTGATTTCCCACAGCGAGCACACCATTGTGCGCCACAGTTGCGGGAATGCATTTTAGGCAGGCTGTGAAAAATGGCAGCTATACTGTTGATAAGGAAGTGTACATAAATGCCAGTGGTGAAAATGTGGCATGAAAATATTGCACATGTACGAAGTTACAAGGCTGCGTGGAAACTGCGCAATGCACGCTTGCAGCACAGTCATTTTCTGGACTTTCGGGCACCAGATTTTCAACATAGGCATTTTAGGACCTCTGCTCATGAACAGTGTCATCATCATTTCCTCAAAGTGCCCCGAAATCTGATTTCCCACAGCAACCGTGCGATTCTGCACTGGACGTGTGAAAACACATTTCAGGCAGGATATGTAAAATGACAGCTGTACCATTCATAAGGAGGTGTGGAAAAATGCCAATTTTGAACATGTGGAGTAAAAATATTACAAATGCACGAAGTCACAAGCGTGCGTGCAAACTGCGAAATGCATGCTCGAAAAACACTAAACTGTAAGGACGGTTGTCCCCAAATTTTCAACATAGGCATTTTAGGGCCTCTGCTAATGAACAGTGTTGCTGTCATTTCCATAATGTGTCTCAAACACAGACGTTCCACAGCAATCAAGCTATTCTGCGCCAGAACTGCGAAAACACATTTTGCTCAGGATGTGAAAAATGATGGCTGTACTGTTCATAAGGAGGTGCAGGACAATGGCAATGTTGAACATCTGGAGTGAAAATATTATAAATTTGTGAACTTATGAGCGTGCATGCAAACTGTGCAATGCACGCTCGTAACACAGTCATGTTATGGAGTATCGTCACCAAATTTTCAGCATAGGCACTGTAGGACCTCTGCTCATGAACAGTGTAACTGTAATTTTCATAATCTGCCCTGAACACTGACTTCCCACAGCGACCGCAGTATTGTATGCTGGAAGTGCAAAAACGCAATTTGGCCAGGATGTGAAAAATGACAGCTGTACTGCTCACAAGGAGGTGTGGAAAAATGAC
Organism: Neoceratodus forsteri; assembly: GCA_016271365.2. Taxonomy (NCBI): domain Eukaryota; kingdom Metazoa; phylum Chordata; order Ceratodontiformes; family Ceratodontidae; genus Neoceratodus; species Neoceratodus forsteri. The sequence goes on from CM028134.1 coordinate 561,893,641, forward strand.
AATTTTGAAAATCTGGCATGAAAATGTATTGTGAATTCACAAAGTTACAAACGTGCGTAGCAACTGCGCAATGCACACTCGTAAAACAGCCACTTTTTGAATTTTTGTCACCAAATTTGCAACATAGGCTTTTTGAGAGCCCACCTCATGATCACTGCCACTGTCCTTACATTAAATCGGTCCCGAAAGGTGATTCTGCGCAGTGACTAAGAAATCACCTTTCGGGACCGATTAACATCATAACTGTGAAAGAATTCATGAGGAGGGGTCCCAGAAACCCAATGTTGAAAATTTGGTGCAAAGATTCGCCAAAATGCCCGAGATATGCATCAAAGTTGAAAAAATCCTATTTATTCCATTATACAGCTTACTGGCATTTCCTCAGTTCATGGCTGGCTTTGAAGAATGCAGACGTGTTCCCGGTCCACCGAAGATCGTCGTGCCAGACTCCGGAGGTAAGTATGGGGTGAGGGGGGTGTGGGGAGGCAGGGGTGCACAGTGGGTGCGGGTGGTGGGTAGGGAGATTACGAGGGACCATTTTTGTGTTACAGGGTGAAAAAAAAACAAACATTGTGAGACAGTTTTTTTTTTTTTTCCAGGGTACTTGGCACATGGGGGTGGGCTCCCAGCTTGCCACCTAACTTTTTGGGGTGGGGGTTGCTGCAGCTGATGGGTGATTGGGCATCCTCTTCGGCACACAACACAAGGGGGGTTAATTTTGAAGTCCATCTTCTTCCAAGTTGTGTACTGGGTGTGCTTTGAAACAACTGAGAAGCTGCATGGGATATATATTGGGCTAGATATCTGTAATGAATCTCTCTCTCTTGCTTACATCTGAGGAAAGTTTTCCTTACTTTTACATTGGTATTGCTTTGTGTTTAATTATTTTAGCTTTTAATTCAGGAAGGGGGTTTTCAAAACTGCTTATCTTGTCAGCATCTTCAGAAGGGCTGAAATAACTGCATATTTGATTTTCCTTTGTGGCTAACAAACCACCAGAGCTGTTTTGGGGCTGGAGAGGTTTACCTGTGTCTGACTTGGATGTCTGGATTTTCTCTGTTTGATTAGCAGGGTATTTTCTCTGTCAAATTGTTGTGTAGGGCATCTTGCTGACAGGAAGGCACTCATTGCAGCGGTGGGTGAGAGCTTTAGCTGATTGTTTTGTGAGGGCACAGTTTAGGCCAACCCTTCCCACCCCTCACCCCACCCACCCTGGAAATAGTTCCTTTATACCTGAGGTTCTGACATCATTTCCTCAAGAGTGCAAGGTGCATATCACTGTCATATCCTCTCTAGCACACTGCACTGACAATATAAGCATACACATTGTATAATATATATATTCTATATAACAAACCAATCGCACACACACACACACACACACACACACACACACAAAAACAAACAAAAATAAAAGTAGATAAACATGTGGGGAGTAGTGCAATGTAATGGCTGTGGGGCAGCAGTCTTCCGGGAGTCTTTCTGGAAGCTGAGATGCTGCCCTATTTGCAGACAACTCTCTGCCCTGAGGGAGGAAGTTGCCTGTCTTCAGGCCGCACTGGGCAGTAGAAAGGAAACCTTCCCCCAGGCCACACTGGACAGTAGAAAGGGAACCTCCCCCATCCAGGGAGCACCAGATCCACCACCACCACCATCTCAGAGGTTGCGAAGAAAGCACAGCAGTTGGACCACAGTGGGCTCAGGGAGGGAGAGGATGGTGGAACAGAGGCACACCCAGTCAACTGTTCCACTCCACAATCCATACACCATTCTGGGGGAGCATAGCTCCCCTATAGATGCACCCGCAGAGAAGACTGATGACAACTGTCACAAGGGAGGCCCACAGGAAGGAGGCAGAGGACACCACAGGGAAAGGAAGCAGCTCCTGGTGGGGGACTCAATTATTAGGGGATAGAACTGGGGGGAGCTGGGAAAACTGAAGTAAGGTGCCTGCCTGGTGCCATGGCTTGGAAGGACAGGAAGTGCATCCTCAGGATCACGAGAACAGCTGCAAGGGAGTCTGAGCTGGACGTCATTGTCCACCTAGGGACAAATGACTTGGCTCATCATGAGATTAGAGCAGTGCAGGAGGACACTGTAGAGTTGGGGAGGGGCCTAAGACAAGTAGCACACACAGTATCCTTCTCAGAGGTGCTGCCTGTCAATGGCATGGGGGAGGCGAGGATAATTAGCACCATGCAGTTTAATGAATGGTTGAAAAATGTTGCGGAACACAGGGGTTTGGCTTCATTGGGGACTGGGGTTCCACCTGGAGGGACACCAGCCTATACTGGCAGGATGGTCTGCATCTGTCCAGGAAGGGAACAAGTCTTTTGAGCAATCGGTTTAAATGCTTCATTGGCAAGCTTTTAAACTAGTCAAAGGGGGGAGGCACTGATAAGCAGCAGGAAAAGCCCAGCCTCTCCTTACAAAACAGGATACTAAATGAGAAAAAGACAGAGGTAGAAAGGTCAGTGGGGGATGCTGCAACAGAAGGTAAAGCCATCGAAAAATGGAGAGCAATGAGTACCAATGCCCATAGTCTGGGTAACAAGCTTCCTGAATTAGTGGCCTTGATGGAGGAGGAACATCTGGATATCGTGGCAGTCACAGAAACATGGTACACACAAAACCATGACTGGGACGTAAACATACCAGGATACACTATCTACAGGAGGGACAGGGAGGGTAAAAGAGGAGGAATAAGGGAAGGAATAAAAGCAACAGAACAAAAGGGTAAACAGGGAGGAGAAGAAGAAGCACTGTGGGTAAATTTGGAGACAGGCAATGGCATCACAATCCGCACAGGGGTTAGATACAGACCTCCTTCAGGGGAGGAAATGGACAAGGAAATGATAGAAAGTATACTTAGAATGGCAGAAAAGGGAGATATTGCTGATGGGTGATCTGAATATGCCAGATGTTAACTGGAGTGCAGTTGCAGCAGCCACTTCAAGAATGGGTTATTCTAGATGCCCACAGGGGCATGCCTTAGACAACTAGTATTGGAGCCCACTCGAGAGGGAGCAATCTTAGACCTGGTTCTCTCAAATGGAGATGGAGAGAGGATCACAGATGTAGAACTGGGTAGCCATCTGGGAACTAGCGACCATCAAACAGTATGGTTCACAATAAACACAGCAATAGAGTCAAGCCATACAAAGGCAAAAATACTGGACTTTAGGAGGGCTGACTTTGCCAAAATGGGTGAGTACCTAAGGAATGCACTAGTAAATGAGCAGGAAGGAGGGGTGGAAGAACAATGGGGAATAATAAAAACTGCCATCACGGAGGTAACAAGCCTTTGTGTGAAGCAAATAAACAAAACAAAATGATGTAAGAAACCACTATGGTTCTCAAAGGAAGTGTCAGTGAAGGTTCAAGAGAAAAAAGCATTCAGGAAGTACAAGGAATAGCAGAAGGAGCAGGACAGAGAACTGTATCAGTTAAAGAAAAGGAGGCTGGAAAGCAGTCAGAACAGCAAAGGCGAAACCGAGGAAAGACAACCAACTCAGTTAAGAAGGGGATAAAACCTTTTATAGGTACATTAGGGAGTGAAGGAAGACCAAGGAGGGATAGTGAGGCTTAAAACAGGGAGGGAGGGTGGGCAGAGGAAGACTGTGAAAAGGCAGAGATACTAAACAAATATTTATGCTCAGTATTTACAAATGAAGAGGGGGAGGTACCTAAAACAAGCAGTAGAAACATTCTGGATGCAGACGTTGATACCAGCCCATTTACAAAAGAAAGGGTTCTGAAAGAACTCTTAAAACTGAAGGTGGACAAAGCAATGGGGCCTGATGGTATTCATCCCAGAATTCTAAAAGAACTAAGGGTAGAACTAGTGACACCACTGACTACCCTTTTTAACAAATCATGGGAGGATGGGGTGGTACCTGAGGACTGGAGGAGGGCAGATGCAATTCCCCTTCACAAAAATGGGAGCAAGGCAGAAGCAGGAAACTACAGACCTGTTAGTTTAACCCCAGTGATAGGGAAATGATGGAATCACTTCTGAAGGAAAGAATTGTCGAGTATCTAGAGGCCAGAGGGCACAGGACCCAAGGCAGCATGGATTCACAGAGGGAAGGTCATGCCAGACGATCTGATAGATTTCTTTGACTGGGTGACCAAAGTAGTAGATCAGGGAGGGGCTGTGACATGGCTTACCTAGACTTTAGCAAGGCATTTGACACAGTCCCACACAAAAGATTAATATACAAGTTAGCCAGCCTGGGAGTGGGTCCCAAGATGACCCTGTAAAAGAATTGGCTGGAGAATAGGACACAGAGAGTAATAGTAAATGGAGTCCACTCAAAAGAAAGGAGGGTTACTAGTGGGGTACCACAGGGTTCAGTATTAGGACCGGTCCTCTTCAATGTCTTTATAAGCGACATTGCAGAGGACTGGAAGGAAAAGTATGTCTCTTTGCAGATGACACAAGGATCTGCAACAGAGTTGATGCACAGGGTGGGGTGGAAAGGATGAGAAGGGACTTGGCAAGGTTAGAGGAATGGTCAAATGTATGGCAGCTTAGATTCAATGCTAAGAAGTGCAAGGTAATGCACCTGGGAAACAAAAACCCAGGGGAAGAGTACACAATGGGGGGTGAAATACTAACAACAACAAAAATGGAAAGGGACCTGGGGGTAGTCATATCAGATGACCTAAAGGTGGGCAAGCAATGTGAGAGGCAGCAAGGAGGGCTGGGGGATACTGGGATGCTTAGGAGAGGCATCACCGTAGAAAACAGGAAGTTATATCCTCTGTACAGACAGCTGGTGAGACCCCATCTGAGTACGGCGCAGCAGCTCTTGGAGACCCAATCTCTGCAAAGACAGACAGGATGGAAGCTGTCCAGAGGAGGGCAACTAAAATTGTGCAGGGTCTGCACCGGAAGACATATGAAGAGAGACTTAAGGAGCTTAATATGTATAGCCTTGAGGAAAGGAGGGAGAGGGGACATGAGGAAACATTCAAGTACCTCAAGGAATCAACAAAGTCCAAGAGGGTAGCATCTTTCAAAAAAGAGGTGCAAGAACAAGAGGGCACAATTTGAAGATGGGGGGAGGCTCAGAGGTAATTTAACGAAGTATTTTTTCACAGAGAGGGTTGTGGATGCATGAATTGCTTCCGGAGGAGGTTGTGGAGTCAAAATCAGTGGTGGAATTCAAGCATGCATGGGACAGTCATAAGGCCATTCTAGGGGGTTGGGGTAGGAAGAAGTAGGCTGCTGGTTAACTAGGATCTGCAGCTTATCCAGTAGGTAGGGAAATGGGCAGACTGGGTGGGCCAAGCGGTCCTTATCTGCCGTCAAATTCTATGTTTCTGTGTAATTTATGCTGACAGGGATTGGGCACCCCCTTTGGCACAGAAGGAAAGCAGGGGGGCAAGATCCGAGGGGGACTGGGCACCCCCTCAGCATATAAGACATGGGGGGGGGACTGCTGTATGTCGACAGGGAGTGGGCTCCCCCGTCTGCAAATACTTTGCAGGCAAATACTTTGTGGCCAGAGTAAGTCAGCAGGGGGATTGTGCACCTCCAAAGTCAACAGTTGGGCTGCCACCAGCCTTGCTGACAATGGGGCGAGCATGTAGGAAGGGTCTGCTGCATCTGACGAGCTTTGCCCGGATTACAGAGGACCTTTCCTTAGATGTGCTCGCCACATTAGTGTGCATGGTGTGGTGCCGGCATACAGGCTGATTGGGGAATGAGGGATGCACCTACTGATGCGTGCCCTGCATTCGCTCAACAGCGACCGTGCCTCCAAATCCCCCACTGCCGCAAGATGTTGGCTGCACAAGCGCGCCAACATAAAAAGGACATTTTAAAATAATTCTAAAACTAAGTCTAGTGTCCTGTGTAAAAACATCACATCCGTCTACTTACTTGACCTAATGTAACAGCAATTACATCCAACTGGCATTACAAAAAACACAAAGCTACCTCCCCGCAGCTTCTCACTGCAGAGTCCTGGTGGTGACCACTGCTGTTCACGTGTAGGGTCATTTGACCAGCTCTGTTTTGCCAGTGGGCTTGAACCCCACCCAACTCATTTCACCAAGCCACACCCCTGACAGTGGCAGCTGCCATCAGCCAGTAAGGAAGTGGGGATTGTGGGCTTTAGGGAATGAGTCTTGTCTGGCTGGCAGTTGTTTCAAGGTCTGGAGAGTCCACAGGGAGCACAGTCACTTAGATAACTGGAAGAGCAGTATATTGAAATCACTGCTGAGCAGCTCAAGTTTCCAAGTGGGGCTGAGCCCAGTTCTCTGACTCGCATCACCTGGCTGCATCCCCAACATCGGCAGCTGCCACCAGCTGGTGAGGCAGTGAGGAAGGTGGATTGGCTGGAAAGAGTCTTGGCTGGCAGTTATTTTGATGGCTAGGAGAGCCCACAGAGAGACCAGAGTCACTTAGATAGCTGAAGGAGCAGTCTGTTCACCCTCACCAACCTTCATGCATGCCATCTTATGACTGCATCCCTGTTTCTGACAAACAGATCCTCAGCAGTTGCCCTGTTTATACCCCTTAGAAAGGAACAGTTATATACTTACCATAACAGTAGAGCTTCCAGAGAATCTCTTTCATCAGACCACACATATGGAACTATGGCTGTCAAGCACTAGGACCTCACAAAATGTTTTGCAAGCAGTCTACTAGGGGCCACCCATGACAATGTCCTATGTCGGCATTTCTCATAAATGTGGGCGGCCCTTTGACGCTTCAGTTCCCTGCCGTAGAGCATGCTCTAAATGACCTCCCTATAGGGAACTGGGAGAGAGAGAATCTGTGGCTCTGCCTACCAGGTGAGGCAGGAAGCAGCAGACAGACCTTTCTGGAGCAAGAAACAGGAGCTCCAGTTCTCTAAACCACCAGGGGGATGCTGGGTGGGACGGCATGGCCTGATGAGAGACATTCTCCAGAAGATCTACTGTTGCGGTAAGTATGTAGCTGTTCTATCTTAATCTCTTTCATCAGGCCACACCTAGGGAAAGAGTACCAAGCAGTACTGAAGTCTGGGTGGCTGGCGTCCATAAGCCTAAGAAAGGAGGCCTTGAAGGACTGCTAGGCCAAAGCCTGCCCTTTTTTGGGAAGCAATGTCCAGACTGCAGTGTTTAGTGAAGGTGTGGACAGTGCTCCAGGAGGTAGCTGCACAAATTTCAGCAGCAAACACATTCCTGAAAGAGGCAGTAGTGGCCATACCTCTAGTTGAATTGCCATAACCACAGGAAGTTCCTTACCATACTTCCTATAACAGAAATAAATACAGTAGGCCAACCATTTGGAGAAGCACTGTTTAGAAACTGGAACACCCTCTTTTCCGGGGAACAAAAAGCTGCGAGGACTTTATGCAGTCCTTCATACAGTGTATACAGTACCGGTATATTCTATGTACATTTAAAGTATGGAGCAATGCATCCCCTGGATTGGCATGCTCAGGAAAATAAACTGGTAGGTGGATGGTTTGATTCAGAGTAAACTCAGACACCACCTTTGGTAAGAACTTAGGACTGGTTCTCAAAGACACTATCTTTCTGGAAAATCAGATAAGGAGGCTCACACATTAAAGTCTGAAGCTCTGAAATTCTTAGAGCAGAAGTAATAGCAACAAAAATAATGGTTTCCGTGACAGAAAGCGTAGCTCGCAAGTCACAGCTGGCTCAAACGGAGCCAAAGTAAGCTTCTCTAACACAAAATTCAGATCCCAAGCTGGGACATGATTGCAGATAGGAGGTTTCAAGTGTAGAATGCCTCTCAAAAATGTACGCCCAGGTCATGCTGGGCAACCATACAACCATCAGTAGGCACATGGAAGGCTGAAATGGCAGCCAGGTGCACCTTAATAGAGGAGTATTGTAGACCTGCATCTGATAAGGACAGCAAATACTCTAGAATCTGGTTTACCGGGCAAGTACATGGATCGAGATGATGAGAAGTGGTCCACAGAGCAAATCGTTTCCACATCATAGAATCAGTGACTCTGGTGTAAGGCTTTCTAGCAGCCGCCAAGATATCAGCCACCTTTTGAGACACTCCAAACCTAGCAATGGCTACATCTTCAGGAGCCATGCATGAAGGTGGAGTGACTTGAGGTCTGGATAAACCAGAGTCCCTGCTCCTGCGACAGCATACTCTGGCGTAATGGCAGAGGCACTGGAGGTTCCACCACTAGCTGTTGCAGTAAGGGGAACCAAATCTGACAAGGCCACATTAGGGCAATGAGTATTAGTTTTCCCCCCCATTTGAAGTTTGATTAGTACTCTCTGGATTAGGGGGAATGGAGGGAGGGCATACAGAAACCTTCCTTTCCAAGAGAGGGACAATGCGTCTTGCGAAAAAACTCCAGGCCCTGGAGTGAATGAGCAGAAAAGTGGCAGTTTTGTGTTGTATGGGTACACAAAAAGGTCCAACTCTGGATGACCCCATCTGTCGAACATGTCTTCTACAACGGAGATCAGCAGTTCCCACTCATGCATCCTGGACTGGACCAGCTTAGTTTGTCTGCCAAGACATTGTGGACCCCTTGAACATGCACTGCTGATAGTTCTAGGCCGTGTTCCAGAGACAAATACCAAACTCTCATTGCCTCCCTGCACAGGGGATAGGAATGATTTCCTCCTTGTTTGTTGATGTACTGCATCACACTTATGCTGTCTTCTTGAATTAACAAATGACGTGAGGACAGATGAGACTGGAAGGCTTGTAGGCCACACAGAACAACCCTAATTTTTAGGACATTTATATGGAGGGTGCTCTCCATTTTTGATCACATCCCCTGAAGTCTGGTGAGGACTTAGGTGTGCCCCCCCCATCCCATACCTGTGGCATATGTGGTGAGAATCTGATGGTGGGATTAGGAAGAAAACCGCTTTCATCAAGTGACTGGGGTCCATCCACCACCAAAGTACTTTTCAAAAGGGGAGATCACTAGAATTTTTTGTTCTAGGTCATCTGTGTGTTGGTCCCACCGGACTCTTCATGTCCACTATAGGATCCTTATATGCAGCCTGACCAGTGGTACTGTACTAATGGGCACTGCCATGAGGCCTAGGAGTCTAAGGAATATCCTGGCCGTGACATACCTGTTGTTGTAGACCACCTGGGCCTGTGTTATCAGATGCTCTGCCCTGTCCTATGGAAGGAAGGCTAGGCCTTTTGCTCTGTCTAAAACTGCTCCCATGAACTACAGATGTTAGTATGGGATCAGGACTGACTTTGAGACATTGATCATAATCCCTAGAGCACTGTACAGATGCCTGGTGTGGTCTAGGGTGTGGGAGACCTGCTCCTTGGAATGAGCTTTGAGAAGCCAATCGTCCAGGTATGAGAAGACATATAGGCCTTCCTTGAGGAGGACTGCCGCCACCACTGCTAAACATTTGGTAAATACCCATGGTGCAGATGACAAGCCAAAGGGCAATACCCTGAACTGGTAGTGCTCTCCCTGAAACAGGAATCTTAGATATTTCCTGTGGGAGTTGCAAATTATGATGTGCAGGTAAGCATTCTGCATATCCAGAGAGCAAATCCAGTTCCCTGGTTGCAGCAGTGGAATCAATCCTTTCAGTGTGACCATTCTGAACTTCTTGTGTTCTATAAAGAAGTTCAGGTCCCCGAGATCTAGAATGGGTCTCAGGTCTCCTGTCCATTTTGGAACTAGGAAGTACCGAGAGTAGAAGCCGGTGTTCCTTAATTCCACTGGGACAGCTTCCATCGCCCTTTTCTGTAGTGGGGTGTGAATTTCCTCCAGAAGCAAAGGAATGTGATCTGGAGGATAATCTGAAGGCACTGGGGGATTGTCTGTAGTTAGCTCCAGAGCATGACCATGTGCAGTTATTTGTAGGACCCAAGCATATGAAGTTACCTTCTTCCACTGGTCCAGGTGGAGAGAAAGGTGACCCCTGACCACAATCCCTGGAGGCAGAGGAGGTGGGGGGATGTTTGAAGGAGTGAGGCAGAACCTGTTACTGTGGTTGAAGCCACAGTGCCACCTCTAGTGGCTTTTGAGTGGGCCCCTGGGATGGAGCTTGGTGGGGGTAAGGGTGCTGCTGCCCTACCCTCTTGCCTTGTTTTCTAGTGGCAGATCTATGTCTGGTAGTGGTTGGATGAAATGGCACCCTCTGCCTAGTCCTAGGTTGAGTATAGTACATGGAATGCACTGATTTCAGGGTCCTACCTGAAGCCTGTAAATTGGAGATAATGTCCTAAACATCTGCTCCAAACAGCTTATGGCCTCTGAATGGAACATTGAGGATGGATTGTTGCACATCATTGGCAAATCCAGCCACTCTAAGTCAAGAATATTCTTCTGAAACATATGGCAGAGGCATCAGAGATGTCACAGATGAATTGCAGTAGGTGTTTACCTACACTGGCATGAGTCATAAGAGCATGAAATAGCTCCTGCTTGACAGTACCCTCAGGGAGGGCCTGGGCAGCCACTTTGGCCTTTCTCCAAAGGGTATTTTGGTATTTTTACCATGTGGGCCTGGTGGTTTGCAATCCTCAGGCTCAAAGAGGTGGAAGCAAAAGTCCTTTTGCCCAAGACATCAAGCTTCCTAGATTCCACATCAGGAGGGAGTGAACTAAAGTGTTTTAGTGCCTTAGTTCTATCATGAGCTGTGTTTATAACAACAGATCCCTCCTCAGGTTGTACTGCAAAGAAAGGTTTACCTGAGGGGGCCAGTTACAGCTCATCTACCTTCTTGAAATGGAAGGTATATTGGACCTGTGCTAAGCAGCCACTGTGGTATCCTCCAGTGCTGGTAGGAAGGGAGGAATAACAATTGGGGGATAGTCGGGTAGTTCTGTGAAGTTCACTAGCCTCTTCTTAGTGATATCCTGCTCCTCCGAGTCAAATCCTATTGCTGACTGAGGCTTCTGCATCATAGTAATGAATGAGGGGGTCTTCAGGAGACCTAAGGGTGTAAACCACAGAATCTTCACTTGCAGTAGGGACTGTGGATCTAGTTCTTTCATAGAGGTCTCCATACTCCTCATCTTCCTCTCAACTCCTCCATTATGAAGTCTGGATTGTATTCCTGGTCCTCATTGATGTGGTCAGGATGATGCAAGGAGGAAGAAGGAGAAGCTAGCAACAGCCTAGAGGGTGTCTGGCACACTGGCTTGGCTGGCATCGATGCTGGGGTTGGTTGTACTGGCCCTGAAGTCCCCTGTATAGGAGGGGGAGGCAGCAGGCATTTAAGGAAGTCCATAAGGGATGAGAGGACAGCCTGTACATCAGTGTCCAGATAGTCGACAAGACTGCCAGCAAGTGTCTATGGGGGAAGTGTTGTTCCAGACATCGATGGTGACTCACCAGCTGTAATAGGTCTGGTGGTGCTTGCAGCCTGCCTGGCCCATGTGTGGGCGATGGTCGGTGCAGCTGGTGGCGTCACCACAGTAACAGTCGATGGTGCTGTGAATGACAGTCACACTGGAATGGATAGGCAACAGAGATCGAACCAGGGAGGCCTCATCTATGATCCTCTCCCTCTCCCGGTGTTTGTATTTGTGTTCTGAAGACTTATCCTGGGACTTCAATGTTTGGGAGCTTGAGGACCAGGCTGGTGATACGGTAAAGCTCTTCTCCCTGAGCTTTTGCTCCATCCTGGCTACCTGCTGCTTCAAATGGTGGGCTTCCAAGGCTTTTTCTTGGTGTTGCTGGGTAGCTGTTGAATTTTCCTGCTGATCTGACAGGCCTTAACGTTATGAGCTGAGCTGATGCGGTAGATGTAGACGTCGCGCGAGTCGCCTGAGTAAATATTTTTACCACACTCACAATACTGAGTCTTGACACATCTTTAGATGACATACACAGCATCAAAATTCTAAAAAGTGAATACAATTAGGGCGAGAAAATAAGAAAGTCGATTGTTACGATGGCGTTTCCAAGAAAGGTCCAACGAGTTATGGTCAACGGCAGGAAAAGAACGGAGGAGAGAAGGGGCCACCCATGTTTATATGGGAAGTGCCAATGTATGACATAATCATGGTCGGCCCCTAGTGGACTGCTTGCAAAACGTTTTCATGTGGTCCTAGTGCCTGACTGCTATAGTTCATCAGGTGTGGCCTGATGAAAGAAATATCCTCGAAGAAGAAGATTTTGTGTTTCTATCATGTCCCCCCCACCATGTCTGTCCTCCATCAGGTACACATTTAGGGACAGCAACCATTCCTTACAGGATCTGCCTTGCTGACCCTGGATCATCTTGGTGACCCTTCTCTGCACCAGCTCCAGTCTTTTTATGTCCTATCTCAGATGAGGACTCCTGACCTAAGCACAGTACTCCAGATGAGGCCTCAACAGGGATCTGTGCAAGGGCAGTATCATTTTGCTATGCCTATCAACCCCTCATGCATCCCAGCATTATCTATACCATACCGTATGTTTTGTTACACACTGGCACATTTGCTTGATGGCATCATTGATTATGACTCCCCAGATTCCCTTCCGCTGTTGAAGTGGTCAGCCTAAGCCCTCCCATCCAAAGTTTTCTGTGTGGATCCCACCTCCCTTGGTGCATTACTTTGCACTTCTTGGCATTAAATCTCAACTAACAGATTTCAGACCTCCTCTCTAATTTATCTAAATCCATCTTGAGTTTCCTTATCCCTCCTGTAAGCCCCCCTACTTTGTTGGGCTTACTGGTCGGCTCCCGTTTCCTCTGAGGTACTGCTGTTTGTATCCTCATGAATATGTGAGGCAGCGGTCCGCACATGTGCAATGGTGCATTTCCATTTTTGGACCGCTGTTGTGGGCACCTAATGGCTCCCTCTGTACTTCTTACCCCCGGAGTTGGTAGATCGGGGTCCGGAGACATGAGGGGGTATATTAGATACCCCAGATCTATACAGTTTAAGTGCACCTATGCACACTTTTGGGGGCCTTCTATAAATATGTATGAGGGCTCAGGAATATTAATGAGCCTACCTACTGCCTTAGGAGACAGGTTTTCAGCAGCAGCGATCGGTGGGAGAATGAATCAAAATTTAGAACTCTGCCATTGTGTAAGAGGGCAGGGTAGCTGCTATATATTGGTCAGGAAAATAAATGTTAAAATTATTTTCTGTGGCCAGAATATCTATGTCTAATCTGGGACTCTGTTGAACTAAAAAACTTTTAGCAGCCATGATGGTTGCCTTTACCCTTTGTTACAGACAATCAAGTGGCCAGAATCTACGGAAGGACTTATGGGAATGCCGGGGGAATTTTGGGAGAGAAGGGAGGGCTGATTTGGGGCGTCACTTCGGAGGACCAGTGGGGTGTCAAAGGAGGTTAATTGGGGCACAGGACCCAAGGCAGCATGGGTTCACAGCGGGAAGGTCATGTCAGACAAATCTAATTGATTTCTTTGACTGGGTAACCAAAGTAGTAGACCAGGGAGGGGCTGTGAACATGGCCTACCTAGACTTTAGTAAGGCATTTGACACAGACCCACACAAAAGTTTAGTAGTCAAATTAACCAGCCTGGGAGTGGGTCCCAGGGTGGTAGCCTGGGTAAAACATTGGCTGAACAACAGGACACAGAAGGTAATTGTAAATGGAGTCCACTCTGAAGAAAGAGGGGTTACTAGTGGGGTACCGCAAGGTTCAGTACTGGGTCCAGTCCTTTTTAGTGTCTTTATAAGGCCCTGTCCACACTATGCCTCTATAATGTTACAGAGGGCTAAAACCATTACTGCAATGGTTTGTGTTTACACCTGTAATGTTACAGAAGGCGTTTTCATAACCGTTGTTGAAACCACTTATGAGGTGGTTTGAACAACGGTTACGAAAACAGTTGTGCGCTTTTAACATTACCAGCCATAGTGTGGACGTGTGAGTGTGCAGCTCCAGCATTCTCCCAGTGCAGCACGAACTGCATTGTGGGATAGGGTGCAGCCATAACAGTTGCACGGCACCCACCATGTGGACGGGCTGTAATGGTTCCAAACCATTATCGAGACCGTTTGCCGGCAGTGTGGACACACTGTAACGGTTCTGGTCTGTAACAGTTTGGAACTGTTACAGACTGTAAGTGGTGTAGTGTGGACAGGGCCTAAGTGACATTGCAGAGGGATTGGAAGGAAAAGTATGCCTCTTTGCAGATGACACAAAGATATGCAACAGGGTTGATACACAAGGAGGCGTGGAAAGGATAAGGGACTTGGCAAGGTTGGAGGAATGGTCAGAAGTATGGCAGCTTGGATTCAATGCAAAGAAGTACAAAGTAATGCACCTGGGAAACAAAACCCAGGGAAGAGTACACAATGGGGGAGGTGGTAACAACAAAATGGAAAGGGACCTGGGGTAATCATATCAGATGACCTTAAGGTTGGCAAGCAATGTGAGAAGGCAGTAGGGAGGGCTGGGGGATACTGGGATGTATAGGGAAAGGTATCACCAGCAGAAAACAGGAAGTTGTTATCCCCCTGTACAGACAGTTGGTGAGACCCCATCTGGAGTACTACGTCCAGTTCTGGAGACCCCATCTCCGCAAGGACATGGACAGGATGGAGCCAGTTCAGAGGAGGGCAACTAAAATGGTGCAGGGTCTGCAAGAGAAGCCATATGAGGAGAGACTAAGGGAGCTTAATATGTATACCCTTGAGGAAAGGGGGAGACATGATAGAAACGTTTAAGTACCTCAGTGGAATCAACAAAGTCCAAGAGGGTAGCATCTTTCAGAAAAAGAGATGTGCAAGAACAAGGGGACACAATTTGAAGATAGAGGGGAGACAGCTCAGGGGCAATGTGAGGAAGTATTTTTTCACAGAGAGGGTGGTGGACACATGGAACAGCCTTCCTGAGGAGGTTGTAGTGTCTAAAACATGGAGAATTCAAGAATGCATGGGACAGACATAAGGCAATTTTTGTGGGGGGTAGGAAGAAATAGGCTGTTGGTTAAATAGGATCTGCAGCTTATCCTCTAGGTAGGGAAATGGCAGACTAGGTGGGCCTAGCGGTCCTTATCTGCCATCAAAGTTTATGTTTCTATTAATGTTCCCAGTTGGACAAGTGCTGCAGCCAATAGGAAGAGGCTGCTGTAGAGCTAAAAAACAGGACGGTTTGTCTGCAAAGAGAGGTCATTTGGCTGGAGGTGAGAGCCCAGCCAGGATCAGATCTTTGGCTGGAGGCGAGAGCCCAACCGGCATCAAGAAGAAAGAATGCTAGGGGTTTTCTAGCCTGGAAGGCCTGTGTGTTTACTCCTCGGCCTAGCTGGCCAGTATAGGTCAAGCTGCACTGAGCCCAGAATCTAGTTAGCCTCAGGGAAGCATTGAGGAGATTCCCTGAGTGAGAAGTGAACCTGTGGTTGACAAATGTTGCTACAGTTAAGTGGAATTTTGCTCCAGAGAGAGAAAGCCCATGAGATTTGAACCTGTGGCAGATGGAGGTGCTATAGTGACGTGGAATTTGACTCCAGAGAGGGATCCTGTGAGATATGAACCTGTGGCTGATGGAGGTGCTGCAGTAAAGTGGAATTTTGCTCCAGAGGGTGAGCAAGTGAGATCTGAACATGTAGCTGGGGAAAGAAGACCCTGCAGTTGAGTTGTGAGATTTCTGAGGTTTGCCCAGAAGGAATGGACTGTTCTGCCATGCAGAGAGTGTATTAAAAAATTTATAGTTGGACTTCAGAGACTGTAAAGGGCACTACCTAAAATTTACAGTGCTTTGCCAGCTAAGTGTGATTGCCAGTGTTTCCTCTAGTTGGGGAAGAAAGGTTGTATCCAGACAAAGAGCGAATCCTTTGAAAGACAGAGGTTGAGAGGCCTGCCAGGTAAAATAATGCACACAAAGGCCCTCCAGGGTGAAGACTGGAAAGGCTTAGCAGGTGGAGATTGGATTTCATCATTGTTTCAGCAAGTTGCTTCGTGTTGCACCAATAACGCCCGATACCAGCATGGTATTGTGAAATCAAATATCTGCAAAACCCCTTGACGATCTGCAGAACTGTAAGTACCCCGGGCTGCGGCTTTGAGGAAGTCTTTTCAGCTAGTGGTCTAATCCAAGAGAATAAAGTGGGTTAAGCCCTGGGCAGGACTGTGCCAAGATCAAAGTTTTGCCCAGGCAAAAGTTAAAAAGAGTTTTGCATCTGTTTACAATTATTTGGGCCCCAATGAAAGATCTCCAGTGTCTTCTGCATCAGTGGTGCGATAGCCACCCAAGGGACTTTACAGACTTTTGGGCAGCTGCCATTTGGGTGCACCCATGGGTGAGAGGCGGGACTGAGTGGGGCAAAGTGTTGCACAGTGTTATCTTGCTATGCCGTTTTTCTTCCTTTTGCCCCACCCCCAAAATAAAACCTAAATGTTGATGTTACATTCTGGCACAGTAAGTAAGTTTGTTTAGCTCTATGTTACATCCTTTCATTTCATTCTGAAGGAGGGCCCAAGGACAAGGCCACACAGAACATTTTTTTATAAAGTGACATGTTGGGTCTCCTTGCAAGGATCCCTAGCCCACTAGGAGACCAACATGGTACACTGCAGACAAAATGTTTTGGTTGTCTGGCTGCCTGAAATGGGCCAGGTTCAGGAGCAGAGCTGGGCGGGCTCCGTGTGATAGAACGAGCCTGACTGAAAAGACCTTCCTGCTGTCTCAATGATGGCTCATAGAGCCTGAACAGGGTATATCCCATTCCTTGTTTGATTACAGGGCAGGGTATATCCCTGTCTGTTTTAGGGATACATCCCTATCTGATCACAGGGTATATCCCTGATGGACAACAGCATGGATCAGAAAATAACAGATAAAGAAGTTTTGGTTTATTAAAAATGGAAAGAGAGACAACCCCGAAGCATTACAGTACCATCAGTACTGCTAACTGCTCCTATGAACCAAAATTCACAGTGGACCTTGCTCACTCAGGGACCTGCCAGGGGAGGAAGGATCGAGCATCCCATGGATGGTTGCTCTCAGGAAGTGGGGGCACAGACAGTGTCCCCCTGTGGAGCTGCGGGAGCACCCTAGCTTAAGCTGGATGGCAGCAAATTGGATGTGTTAGAAAAATGAAATGAAAGAATTTTGAAAGAGCAACAAAAGTAGGCAGCCTTTTTTTTTTTTTTTTTTTTTTTTTATTTCATCTGTGAGATAAATAATTGCAAACAAGAAAAGGATAACAAAATGATGGAAGTAGCAGAAACAGTCCCCTAAACAAGTCATATTGGTGAAACATTGGGGCTATGTGGGGAACAAGAAGACTTTGGGAATGCTTATTTTTGGAGGCTTTATTTAAAAGCAGAGTGGTGCACGACACAGTGCACCCAGTTTCACAACTTCATTGTTGTGAAGTCATAACATGAGAAGCAACCACCCACTGATTTTTGATTTACCTTGGGGCTAGTATAGATGTATTTTTGTTCAGCTTCTTTGCTGTTTCTAACACACATGATAATGGAATGTATTAAAACAACAAGAAGAGAAGCTGTGTCTGGTTCAGAAAAAGTTAATGTATTGATTATAATGAAGGTGCATGCAATAAACACTGCAGGAAGGAAGTATAGGGGAAAATATGCAGGTAAACTTTATAAAGGAAAATGGTCAATAAAAACAGACTCGAGAGACTATGTTTCTGTTTCATGGGGTCCAGAAAAAAAAAAAAAAGATGATTTGATACCTTTTATTGGACCAGCATAGATGTTACAAAAGAAAACAGGTGCTTGAACTTTCGGATTATATAGAATCCTTCATCAGAAAAATTACAGTTGGTTTGGAAGAATGCATTTTCTTAAAGTCCAGATCATGACTTTAATTCCTTTCACTTTTTTTACTTAATTGCAGAGTGCAGCTTAAGTCCCAAATTAATTGCAGACCAACCTGCTGTGCTATTGTAATTATTGCAACCTTAAAGAGAAGAGGAACTTTGTACTTACATGTTTTCACAGAGAATTACTGTGCCCTGAAATCCCGATACAGCCCAGCCTCCCTCACTGAAACTCCCCCTCCTTACCTATACAACACCCTCTTTCTCTATCTCTCTCTCCTTCCTCCACAGCAGACCCCACCAGAGCAAAGGAGGTCGTGAGGGCTACAGCCAGCTCTCCCCCACCAAAACTGGAGTGCCAAATTTTCTGCCTAGGTTCGGCTCCTCACCGCCACCACCATTGGTCGGCATTCCCATATATAGGTAAATTTCTGATCACATGATCACGAAATAACCCATCAGTCAGCTTTCCCACCTGCAGCTTATATTCTCCCACCACTAGCGGTCCCTTTACGTTTCATGCTCCTGACCTGACTTTCACATCCTCATGACAAAGCTCTCTAGCCCAACCATGCTCCCACATACCCTCATTACTCTCCTTCTTCTGCTCCCTCAAACACCTCACCCTCCCATTCCAAATGGTGCAAAGGGGAGCAAAACTGCCACACCCTATCCTCATGCAGCCTGGCACACCCAACCTTACCCCCCACACTACACATGAGCAACCAGCCTTTACAAGCTCAGGCTGATAACCAGTTGACAGCACCCCCCACTACACCACATTCATACCATGAACTTCAACATCTTCTCCCTCCCCTTAGATACCATCTCCCATGGCAAGTGACCCTCTGGAGTCCCTCCTTCTCTTGCCAGCCTCCTAACACATCCACACCACAGTGCATCTCCCCCTTCCCCACTTACTCCTCCTATCAGCCCCCCATACCCTGAAACTTCCAATACACACCATGGGGCACCCGCAGCGAATATGCCAAAGACTAATTACTCAAGTGAGTAGCAATCGCCTCAGGTCACTCATACTTCTTCTGTTCCTGACGGGCAATGTCCACCCCAACCCAGGCCCACAGAATCCTCAATCATCCCACCCATCACCAATCAATGGGCTGCGCAATGCCTCACTAAACATCTGCAGCCTTCAAAAAAAAAAAAGGGACCCCTTTCAGGGGTGGGTATTCCAGCATCACCCTGATATCACTGCACTGAGTGAAATCTGGCTCCCCCCCCCACCGACTCGGCACTTAACCTCCCTGGATATCTCCTCTTTTGTTCTGACCCGGTGGGTAGGCGAGGGGGAGGCTGCACTCTCTACCTCAAGGACTCGCTCTCAGGCCACCTACTTCCTTTGCCCCAACTAACTTCCAGGGCTCAGACCCTCACCCTAAAATTAACTCTAGGTAAGTCAACCTCCCCTCCTCACTACTGCCTACGTCCCTCCTCGAGACCAGAAGCTAGCCTTCCAAGCCGTCATGTCCTATCTCTCTACTCTTCCCCACAGCATGAAAAAATACTCTTGGGGGATTTCAACATAAATTGGCTAGCCATGACAACTGCCCCGTTCATTAACGGGGCTGCTGACCTCGATCTCACACAGGTTGTCACAACCCCCACCCAGGTTGACACCCACATGGGGACATCCTCTCTACTAGACCTAGTATTCACAAACTGCCCCCACAAAATAACCAGCACCCTAGTCCTCCCTGACGCTCTAAGTGACCACTCACCGGTACTCTGCAACTGGTCTGGTACTCCCCTCAAAACCCCTCCTAAAATTACTTCACAATGCAAACTTGGGCCTGGTAAACTAGCTCAACTCAAGACCCACCTCAGAGACTGGGACTGGACACCCCTAGCAAACACCCTCGACCCAGACCATGCTCTTGACCTATTTATCACCATTTTCAATGCTGCCTGTGATAAGTTCGCCCCTCACCAAAACTATGTCCAAAGGAAACCATGCCCCCTGGTTCTTGGACCACCTTCTAGGCCTACTATGACAGTGTGACGCCCTATGGCACCTAGCTAATGAGACCCAATGGCCTCCGGACAGGCAACAGTATAGGGAGGCCCGAAACAAGTGCACCTGTGCCATATGCACCGCCAAAGCAGACTATTACAAAGCTACCTTAACCGCCACCTGGGGCACTGGGCACAAATTCTGGAATAATATTAAGGAGCTCTGTGGCAAAGCCCCAAATCTGCCACCAGACCAAATGCAAACTGACGGAAACCTCTCCACCAACCCCCTCAGTATATCCTCAGCCCTAAACTCTGCCTTCACTGATCTCACCCATGTCCTCCACCCAAACTTCTTCAATCCCCTGCCTGCCCGAATCTACACTCATCCTCCCCTTGCTCCTCCCTTCTGTCTATGTGTCCTCACCCCGGAGGCAGCCAAGCCCTACCTAACCAATGCCATTAACCACTATCACTATAGTCACGATTCCCTGGACCTGCGATTTCTCCGCCTCACCCTCCTGGAAGTCCTAGCCCCACTCACCCACATTCTCAACCGCTCCCTCTGTCAAGGGAAATTCCCCAACCACTGGAAATCGGCCTCCATCACACCCATCCAGAAAAGTGGGGACCACACATCCACTAACTACCACCGCCCCATCTCCTTTCTACCCCCCCATCTAAAGCACTAGAATGCATAGTCACCGAACAACTTACTGACCACCTTAATAAATGTAACCTTCTGTGCAACCAGCAACATGGCTTCCGAAAGGGTCACAGTACTACCACTGCCCTCCTTGAATTTACCTCCCATGTCCACTCAGCCTTGGACCATGGCCACCTCACAGGCACCATATTCATGGTCCTGTCTAAGGCATTTGATACTGTCGACCATGCCCTCTTACTGAACACTCTGGCCTACACTGGCTTCTCCAATTATGCCATGAACTGGTTCACCAGCTATCTCTCCGATAGAACACAGATGGTCAAGGTTGGCTCAGTCCTGTCCCCTTGCCTCCCTATCTGCTCTGGTATCCCGCAGGGCTCCATACTTGGCCCCTTGCTATTCAGTCTATACCTTAACTCCCTCCCATTGGCCTGCACCGGCAGCCTGCTCCTATACATGGACAATGCTGTCCTGTTCACCTCTGATCCGGCACCCCTCAAACTCCACCAAACTCTCCAACACTCTTTCCATGAAATTGAACAATGGCTCACCACCCAGCATCTAATAATTAACTACAATAAGAAAAAAGTCTTGATCTTCTCTCATCCCCAGAACCCACTCAAGAACCTCTGCCCCCAGTTTCTCACTGCTAATCAGACCCCCCCTAGAACAAGTAAGCAGCTTTAAATATCTAGGGATCACATTAGACCCTGCCCCCAACTTTAATCAACATATCCTGCATCTAGCAACTGCCCTTAGCTCCAGACTAGGTGTACTTTATCGGTACAAACACTGCCTCACCCCTGAAGCATTACAATTTATCATAAACTCCTCTATACTCTCTCTGCTAGACTACGGCATTCTCGTCTACAGTGCCGCACCCTCCACAGCCCTCAATAGACTTCGGCTTGTGCTTAACAAAGCCTGCCATCTCATCCTTGGATGTGATCGCTTCACACACACCTGCTCCCTCTACAGTACCACAAACTGGCTAAACTTAGACAGCAGAATCAGGTATCACACCTGCCTAATGACCAAAAAGATAATCCTAGGCCTCACCCCCCCCGTCCCTGACAAAATTATCCTCCAAATGTCTCCTGGCAGAACCACCCGTAGCTCGTACAAACTGTTGCTATGGGTACCCCACTGCTGGACTTCCCAATTCCAGTGAACTTTCAGTTACAAAACCCCTTCCTGGACTAACATGCTCCCTAGCCTAATAACTGATGAAACTAGGCTTGGCTCTATCAAAGCCAGACTACGGAATCACCTACAGGGCTCTAACCATTGTGACTGCAACTGCCCCCCACCCCGATGACGCAGATCATCTTTGAGTCCTCCATAACCAATGGCTTCTATGAGCTAACTTATTTTTGACAAACAGCCTCCTTCAAAACCTCTCTGCTACCTTATGGCTGTGCAAATCACTGTAAATCATGTTATCCTGGAAGGGTAGTCACTCTCTGAACAAATGTGTAACCATGTTGAATAACTGTAAGATAATGTAATGTACAACAACCTGTAAAAAATATTGTTCCTGTTCTCTTCTATGTATGATGTGGAACCTCTGTAAATAAGTCTTTGACTCAAAGGTCTTTCTGAATATCTCACTAAATAAATAAATACATAAAAAGAAAAAACAGATACATTGTTAAAAATCACATTGGCCTAAACTGCATTTAAAAAAAAACATCAGCACAGAACCATATAAAGACAACATAGTTCCAACAAAGGAAAGGTACATCAAGGTCAAATGCCACAGAATAGATAGAAACATAGAAACATAGATTTTAACGGCAGATAAGGACCGCTTGGCCCACCCAGTCTGCCCATTTCCCTACCTAATGGATAAGCTGCAGATCCTAGTTAACCAGCAGCCTACTTCTTCCTACCCCTACCCCCACCCCCTAGAATTGCCTTATGACTGTCCCATGCATGCTTGAAATCCACCACTGTTTTTGACTCCACAACCTCCTCCGGAAGGCCGTTCCATGCATCCACAACCCTCTCTGTGAAAAATACTTCCTTAAATTACCTCTGAGCCACCCCTTCTATCTTCAAATTGTGCCCCTTGTTCTTGCACACCTCTTTTTTTTGAAAGCTACCCTCTTGGACTTTGTTGATTCCTTGAGGTACTTGAAAGTTTCTATCATGTCCCCTCTCCTCCTTTCCTCGAGGCTATACATATTCAGCTCCTTAAGTCTCTTCATATGTCTTCTGGTGCAGACCCTGCACCATTTTAGTTGCCCTTCTTTGGACAGCCTCCATCCTGTCTATGTCTTTGCAGAGATTGGGTCTCCAGAACTGCACGTAGTACTCCAGATGGGGTCTCACCAACTGTCTGTACAGAGGGATAATAACTTCCTGTTTTCTACTGGTGATGCCTCTCCCTATGGATCCCAGTATCCCCCCAACCCTCTTTGCAGCCCTCTCACATTGCTTGCCCACCTTTAGGTCATCTGATATGACTACCCCCAGGTCCCTTTCCATTTTTGTTGTTGTTAGTATCTCACCCCCCAGCTTCTTCCCTGAGAATAGCCATAAAACATACTAAAAGCTACATTTGTGCATCTGTGCATGCATTAGTAAACGTCGACAGTTTTAAACAAGATGAAATGAGCTGAAAAAAAATACATAGTATATAATGTTAGAAATCTTCTAAATCAGAAAATATCTTTTTGTTAGGCAAAAACATGGGTTTAAAGACAGCATGTCCTAGTGTAAATTAAGGATTAACCAGCTGTTTCCTTCATTTATACAGTATAAGTACTATTCAGATATGCATGTCTTAAAACCAGTGTACAATGAGTCAAGATTATTCATGAATATTCAAACTTATACTGTTTAAACATGAGTTGTATGAGATGTTGTAACAAGTGACTGGTGTTTCTGCACATTCAACACCCAAACCTAAAACAGACCCCCTTGTTATTGAGATGCTGTTAGCCTAATATGTCCATGTATCAGCATGTGCCCATATATACCCAATATTCTGTATTATTAAATAACAGTTTTATCAATCCAAATCAAAAACTGTGGGAAATCAATGCTCCGCCACCACGCCCATCCCTCCTCGCCAAGTATTAATGCATCATTAAAAATCAAACCCAGCAAAGATCTCCTAGTAATTGAAATACTGTATCATATATAATCAATCTGCTGTGTATACAGTAACAGGCCTAGAAGTCTGAAACAAAACCTAATGAATCACCCCGGGAACACCAATGTATTGATAACTGGTCAGACAGAATCATATATCCATTTTGTATGTGAACAAGAGTCATCACACAATGTAACCCCATTGTGTCATGTACATACATGTGATATCTCCCTCTTTACGCAGGAGACTCCTGTTTTTTTTTGACTGAACTCCCTCCTCCCTCCTGGGAAACAAAATCTCCTGCTTAACTAAAATTCTGTCCAATATATCCATGGTTTTGGGGCAGATAAAGACACATAAAAATTAAATCAGTGATGAACAATGTATCTGATAAGTTTATATAACTAGTTTATTCTTTTTAGTGCTTATTCTTGACAAAATGAAATACATTACATTTTTGTAATGACTTTTTTCTCATTTTTTGATGCCATTTAAGGACAAACTCATGACGTTATGGCATCTCCCTACTGGCAGGCCAATCTCCATCCTAATTTGACCCAAATCTCCCTCTTAAGCAAGTTGGACATATCACATGTATGCATGCATGTACCAGATGCCAAGAGTTTGTGCACATGAAAGAAACAGACACAACACTGACTACCTAGTAAATAAGATACTGTACCAAAAATGGCCATGTATTAACCTGTATCTGTATATAAGCTTTACCCCATACCACCAACCCACCACACACCCTAATTTGTTTTGGGGTGAAAACAACATAATGATAACCAGTTAAAAGGGATTCTATATCCATTTAGTATTAAAACATACAACAAAAACACAATGTACTACCATTATACGTCCATTTATTGTTCCTGAAGTAGGTGAAAGTTTAAGTAGTGCAATGTGACATGAAACCTAAATCAATGTTCATTATATCTCCCACCATATTGAGAAGTAAAATGAGCTTGATCTCAAAAGTCTGTTGCTGTTGTGTATTTTTGAAATGTCCTATCAAAACCAAGATTGACATATTTGAGATGGAGTGATCAGACAGAGAAGTGTTGTCCCACTGTTTTTTCAATCATCTTCATTTTAATAGTATGTCTGTGTGAGGTCATTCGAGAGCGGAAAGGTCGTCCCGTCTCTCCCACATACCCTGTCTGTGGACATCTCTTGCATTGAATGAAATAAACAACATTCCGAGAAGCACATGTATAATTCCCCTGTATCCTGAATTGTCTGTTTTGTGTAGTAATTCACATTCATACCGGAGTAAAGGCAAGTTAAGCTTGATGAAAACAAGCTTTTGGACATGTTCAGGGTCTAGCGCTGAATGATGAAGCTCAATAACATCACCAGCTGGGCTAAACATCCTTTCAGATGGCACAGTTATAGGTGGCAACTAATATGCATCACAGCCTGGTGTGCCAAGTGAGGGGATGAATGCATCTTCTGCACCCAACAGCTTAATGGATCAACCTGAAACATTCAAGAGACTCCACTAAATAGCGGTTCAAGATATTTTCCACAGAAAAAGACTGAAACTGTGTCCTGTTCTGTTACTCTTGATACAAGGACATGCTGAGCAGTGCCCAGTGTTGCTGTCAATAATGGGTATTTCATCCCCATATCCACATGACATTCCCTCTCCAGCTTGACCTTCGCCAGCTGCTGGTTTCTGCACCAGTCCCAACATGCAACCATTCCGTTCATCACACAGCTCCTCTTGAAAAGTATTCACTTTGGGCAATCCATGACTATATGAAGGCTCTCACATTTGAATCAGGTATCTAGCATGGTTGCAAAAAATTGGCTGAGAATATCCAGCACTTTCAGAAACCTTGCAACCAGTTCAGACTGTAGGTGCTCAATGAGCCCCCCTGCCCCATCTGGAATCTCCTTGTGTTCCTTTACATCTCTCTCTCCATAGATGTTTTCAGTAAATGCACTGGTGAGGTCACCTAACTCAGAGTGGCAGTGGATGTGCATAGATCACAGGTGTTCCTGTCAAATGACCCTAGTACTCTCACACCATGGCAGCCACCAGTGACCACTCATGGTGGCCTAGGATTCTTCCAGTGTCATACTCCATTGATATGAAGTGCGCACTTCTGTTCTAGTAGTCCAGACAGCATCAGGTATGATGAATTCCATGTAGTACAGTACTCAAATCCTGTATCAAGTGATGCTAAGACAAATCAAGGCATAGTTGCGCTTCTCTTGGTTAGTTTTTTTTATCAATATATTTTCATTGATTTTTAAAATTTCTCAAACAGATACAGGCAAGCATAAAGTCCTGTATAGTCAACAAGAAAAAAAACAAACAACATTATACATAAATTGAATTACATTACCTATAATATTATCTTCATTCACACAGATGTCATTATTCCTATAAGTATTCTAAAGCTACTAAAGTACCAAAGTACAAGGCTAAATATATGTTCTAGAACAATCACTAAAATGTTTATGCTATATAGGCATTCACATCTAATAAAAAAAAAAAAAAAGGCAACAAAAATCTGGAAAAAAATCTCTTTTAAGCATAACATTCTTACATGTTCTACTAATCATTCTATATAATGGTAACCAATCCCATTTATTATCTCTGCATATGAATCACTTGGTAATAAATTAGTTGGTTAGTTGCCCTTATACAGAAATAAAAGTGAGCACAGATGTGACCACTATATTCAAAGTGTGGGCAAAGTAGTGAATGCTGACAGAAATTCCCATCAGCAACTGCTTTCACTATATTTGCCCCATTGTCCATGATGAAAAATAAACATGTAAATTGGTGCCAATTGTCCATGACTGCAGCATGTCTTGAATGAATGCCAGGATGTTCAGTGACATGGTCTTTCTCCATTAGCCCCATATTTAGAAGAGCAGACCTGGACTGACTGCCAGACCTGGAATGACTGCTAGATTGCAAAGGGATAAAGGCAGAGCCAGTGACACAGGAGGACAAGGAGGAATCTGCAACAGGATACAGGCTTTTGCACACACTAGTGTGCAGTCCGGGAGAGAGAGATACATTCATGCAGTCTGTACTGCTCCAGATGTCTGAAGTGCAGTGGAAAATTCCACCCACAACCTCAGAGTAAGTATAGCAACTGCCCTTCAAACAACCTCATATCTTTGGCACAACAAAGGGTGAAAATGTGGAATGTGATGGGAGCTGGTACCATGGCTGAAAGTGCTGCAGAAGTCTCCAAAAGTCAGTGTCTTCCTCAGGTAAAAAGGACTGCAGATCCAGTGACACCATTTCACCTATGAGTTTTGTGATATGAGGAGATGTTGTATGGGATGACTGGTACTTAGTTTTGGCCTGGAACATTTTCTCTATTTGCACTGACTGGGGATGGGGGGGTATGTTCCATGTTTGCCAGGTGATGTGCAAATAGCAGGGGACTGATGCATGGAGGGAGTGTTGGGGGGCCCATGGAGATCTCTTTGGTGTTGAGGGGAAAGGAGTGGTAGCAGCAGGCCCAGCATTTCTTTTTCAGATGCAAAATAGTCTTCGGTGCTGCTGGTGCCATCAGCACCACTACCTGCATCATCACTACAAGATGGCTCTATGTAACCACAGATATAGACTCTGATGCATTAAAAAGCTGGAGGTGCAGCTGGCTCACCGGCCCAACAGTGGGATTTCCATTTGTGATGTTTCAGATTCAGGAACAGACCAGAGAAGTCAGAGGGACAACCAGGGACAGGAGAATTGAGCATCCCAGGGACTGCTCTCCTCCTCAGAGGGTAGGGTGAGTGAGCTTTCGGTGCTTTATCGATCCCTGGCAGAAAGGCCAGGGGGAGCAGCGACTGACACCGAATTGATGAGGAGGCATACCAGATGTCAACACTTCGGCACACTTGTGTCATTGCATGCCACACCTCACCGGGGGACATATCATTGAAAAATGCCAGCCCCATGGAAGAAACCCTGCTCCCTGGTCCCACTACACCCACCGCAACTCTCACTCAGTAACAAAGTTCAGTCCTCAATTGGGCACATCCCATCCCCACAGCCCCACGGGGGACAGGGAGGAACACTGGCAGATGGGACGGTCTGCTGGGAACCTTGATGACTGTCTTCATCCGAGACACACCTGCTCAGTGGTCCCACTTTGGGGGCAGGCCAGGGGGGGATCACCGGTCAACGTATGTACTGGGGATAAGTGGGAACTGGGGGAGTGGGGGCTAAGCTATTGGGGTGTGGTACCAAAAAGAATGAAAACAAAAAAAAAGCTGGGGATGCTTTTACCTTCAGATATTTCTTCTTTTAATAATGTCAAATGCAGCCATACTATGCTGTTACTGCTCCTGACACCACTCATGCGGCTAGTGTCACCAGTACCACCACCACTCTATTTGCCCCAACTAGCCTTCCTAGTTTGGAACTACATCTGCAGACTTTCCCCTTGCACCACTGATGCCCCTGTACCTGCTCTGCTTGGCTGTTCTGGCTGGCTGGAACCTGCTGAATAAAGTGCTAAAGGGTAGTTTCCCCCCCCCGCTTTTTTTTTTTTTTTTTTTTTTTGTTAGGGGAGGAGCTAGGGTATATCTGTCTTTCTCCTGCTACTGTAACCTTGAGAAGAATAGCTTTTTTTGACCACCCGACTTTCTTCCTTTACAGCTCTTAAGGTACTCCCCATACTCTACCTCATAATCAAAGCTGCCTAGGTTAGCCTCCTCAGATGATGTATCAGTGAGCAATTAAATTTCATGGTGTAAAGTACTCAGACCCAGATGAGTGCACCACCTCCTCATCTGCACTGACAAGTTCTATATTACCGGGGTCAAGTAGAGAAACAAGAGGTGTCAAAATAGGAACGGACCCAGTACTGGAAATAGCAGTGCAACTGGCTCAGACCACAGTAGTAGTAGTAGTGGTAAGTGTCACTATAGAAGTACTGGTGGTCACCATGGTTACAGTAGCAGGAGAGGTCTGTGCCACAGCAGCAGGAGTGACTGGGAGGGCCACTGTTGCAGCTGAAGCTAGGATGCTATTATTTACAGTGGATGGATGGTGGATCAGAGTAGTGGTGGTTATTAAGGAGGATGACCAGTGGTACTGGCGACAGTGGCCAGAGATGAAGGACACATTCACTTTGGTAGTATCAGTAGCAGTTAATGACAATGTCCTCCTAGCAACTCTAATAGTAATTTGAATGACACATTTACTTTTCCCCCCTGGTGTCAGCAGATGCTGTATTGGTGTTGGAGACTGCAGACTCTGATGAGGTAAACATCATTTTGTACAGAGATTGCACCCAGAGTATCATTCTGCAGTACTCTCACCCTCTCCTGCGGCTTGCTGCTCTACACCTACTGCAGCCGTACTGGGGCTGATGGACCAGTTATGTTTTCTGGTACTACATCCTCTGTCTGCCATAGTTGTATCCCTGACAGGATGATGCAATAAATTTCAATTATATTATTAGGAACTGTAGTCACTCAAGTCAGTGCAGCAATGCTGAGCTGACAAGCCTTACTCACTTGCAGTCAAGCCTGACTAAATTCTCAGAAAAAAATCTTTTTTTAAATTTCTTCTTGGGCACACAGCCACAAACTTAAAAAAATGTCTTGAGTGCACAGTCACACACATATTGAACAAAAAAGCAGCTAACTGAAGTGGTGAGAGTCAGCCGACTAGCCCCATCATACCAGCTATGGTGCATAAGTGGCCATGGAGGGACCTAAGCCTGGGTTCCTCACAGTAAGATTTCTAATACTGAATTTAAATTTTATTCATTATGAAATAAAATCACTCAAGTTGCTGCAGCAATGCTGAGGTAACAAGTCTCACTTAATATTTTCAAACCTAACTAAATTGTATTTTTTTTTTTTTTTTTTCAGACACAAAGCCAAGTTACAACAACAATAGTAAAAAGGTCCCTAAAGGTTGACTGCACTTCAGTTTGAAACAACAAGGTAAGTAGTCTAACAACTTAGGCCCTGTCCACACTACTCCTCCTTAACGTTACAGAGTGCCCAAATTGTTAACACAACGGTTTGCATTTACACCTGTAACATTACAGAAGGCGTTTTCGTAACCGTTGTTGAAAGCACATATGAGGTGGTTTCAACAATGGTTATAAAACTGGTTAAGTCTCAGTAACGTTACCGGGTGTAGTGTGGATGCATGGCAACAGTCCCCTAGAGCAGCGCGAGCTGCATTGTGGGATTGGGTGCATGGTAACAGTCGCCCAGCTCTCGAAGTGTGGACCTGCGGTGTCGGTCCTGTAATGGACACCACAGCAGTGTGGACACACTGCACCACTCCCCGGTTGTAACAGTTTCTATCTGTTATGGGGTCTGAGCAGTGCAGTGTGGACGGGGCCTAACTTACAAAACAACCTTAAGTTTCTCATCAAAATAAACTCCTTTCAAACCTTCCTTCCTTAAGTATACAGTACACACACATGCACACACACTGTGTGTGTGTTTAGGTGTGTTGGGGCTCTGCCTGTCTCTCTGTCTCAGTGAACAGCTCTTCTATGTTCTCTTTCTTGAGAAGCCCAATTTTCCCCCTACTGTGTGTAAAAAAAAAAAAGGACCCTCTCTGCTTTGGGATTTAGAGAGGGAACAAAAGATTTCAGATTTTTGCCTAATTTTATCAAGTGGATGTTTATAAACTTTCTCAGCAGCAGCTCAGTCATTACTTTCATGCATGAAGTTTCTGTGAGTGCTGGGTCACATGACCTGCCTTCAGTGAACTTCCAAAGTGAAATCTGACTGGAGAGGAAGTCTCGAGAGATCTTGAACTCCTGCTGAATAGCAAACTGCCAAATAGCCCGACTACCACGGATTATTCATTTTTCTTCCTGAGTAATGAGTAAATTATTATTCATGGCAGGGTTTTATTTAACTCTAAAAATTGAATAGCGTTTTGCTCATAAAAGATCTAAAACATTGTGAAAATGCATCGCACTTGCCTCACTGTGTTTAACAAACATAACACTTCTAGAAAACCTATATAAATACTTTTTGTACAGTTAGTATTGTCCCAAGAAAAAAACTGCTAATCAATTATTTAAAACCCTGCATGGTATTCAGGGAATACTATTTGTTACTTGCATACCCCTCCCTCATGGTCTACCCTGAGCTTTGTGTCATCAGCAAAGGTACTATGTCACTAATGAACACACTGAACAGGCAGGTCCCAGGTATGCTACTGATAAAGTAACGTCCAAGCTGACTGGCTGAGGAGGATCAAACCACCAAAAGCAGCTCCCTAAATAGCTGGTTCAGTCAAACCTGCCTTTCTTCTAAAACCATTGCCAATATAGCTGTGTTTTCATTCACACTACAAGGGAAACAGCACAATCAGAAGGACTTGGAGCAGCACCATAAAAAGTCCTTCCCGGTGTCAGCTGCTGAACGCTCCCTGCAGGAGTTCAAAACAGCTGAACCTAATTGATACAGGTATCTCATTCAACCAAATATGCACTATCTATTGTGTCTGCCTAGGCAACCTAAGGTCGCTGCAAGGTGCAATCAGTTTAATACAAGTTTGCATAGTCTACGTAAACTATAAAAATTAGTATCTGTATAATATTCAGTGAACAGCTCCCTAATGAGGGTTCTAGGTCTGTGAAACTACAGTAATGGGTACTTGAAGTAGAAAATCACCGAACGTTTGGGAATATTGCTATGAGGTGCAAATAAAAGGGAAAGGGTTAACAACTCTGAAATTTTGAAAAGAATAGTCAGGAGACTTTTGCCGTACTTATTGTTATAGACTAATTGGATATCCATTTCAAGATTCATATGGTTAATTAGCACTAATCAAGTGTTTATCAAGTGCTGCTGCAGTCTTCAGTGGTTTGTTCCTATTTTTTTTTATTCACTGAGGAGAAACGGGGTTGTTGTCCTCCAAAATGTATGGTGCAGCTTGTTTATTTTTCAATTTTTCTTCATTAATGTTCCTATAATACATATGTACCAAACATACTGCAAATACAGGCTGTATTTATTTAAGAATTCTGACCAGTAAAAGGAACACTGAGCTGAGACAGCTCATTTCCA
Organism: Neoceratodus forsteri; assembly: GCA_016271365.2. NCBI lineage: Eukaryota > Metazoa > Chordata > Ceratodontiformes > Ceratodontidae > Neoceratodus > Neoceratodus forsteri. Next base: position 561,925,101 of record CM028134.1, read on the forward strand.
GGTGGACCCATGGAGGTGGGTTACATGGACCCATTTTATTGACTGGGTAATGTTGGTCAAGACACTGGGGAAATCCCCCAATCTTAAGATAAATACACAGAAACAGAGGAAACATAGAAACATAAAATTTGACGGCAGATAAGGACCGCTTGGCCCACTGAGTTTTTCCCTAATTACTCCAGATCTTATTTGATCTGCAGCTTACCTTCTCTTTCCTACCACTAGGGTTGCCTTCTGTCTATCTCATACATTCTTAAATCCACCTATCATTTTTGCTCCATGACCTCTGCAGGGAGGCTGTACTATGCATCTACCATCCTTTGCATGAAAAAATACTTCCTCACATTTGCCAGTCTCCCCCCCTCAGATTGTGACCTCACATGTTCTTGCAAATTACTGTTTTTGAAGGTTGCAACTCTCTTGAACTTTGTTTATCCCTTTGAGGTACTTTAATGTCTCTATCATATCCCCCCTTCCTCCTTTCCTCTAGGGTATACATATTGAGGTTTTTCAGTCTCTCCATATATGGTTTTTGTAGCAGTCCTTGCACCAACTTTGTTGCCTTTGTCTGGACTGCCCCCACAGTGTCTATGTCATTTTGGAGATGTGGTCTCCAGAACTGACATGTCATGCAGGCATAGTGGCATTTAATCTCGTTTGTCATGCAGGGATAGTGGCATGTAATCCCTTTTGTCATGCAGGCATAGTGGCATTTAATCCTTTTTGCCATGTAGGAAATCTGTCACACACAAGTGCATACAGTAGGCATATAGAAAGTAATGGCAGCTAAAGGACCATCGGACCATCGAGTCTGCCACTGTTACCCGACTACACTCCTCTGACCCTACTGGCCATTCCATCACCTAGTCCCTGCCTCCCCTTACAAAGACCATGTGCCAGTCCCACTCCAATCTGAAACCTACCACTGATTTGGATTTTATCACCTCATTTGGTAGTTTATTCCACTTGTTCACCTCTCTCGTTGAAAAAGTGCTTGTGGACATCCTTCTTGAATCTCCCACCTGCCAGTTCCCCCCCTCATCCCTGTGTTTGTGTTCTAGGCAAATTATGGCCTATAGTCGACCCTGTTTACCCCATGTAGGTACTTGTTTCTATCATATCATCCCTTTCCTTTCTCACCTTGAGGGTGTACATGTCGAGGTCCTAGAGCCTCTCCTCATACATTTATACCTCTGAAAGCTTGGATCACCATGGTGGGCCTGCACTGCACAGCCTCCACCTTTTCACAGTGCTTGCTCAGATATGAACTCCAGTGCCTTGCGCAGTACTCCAGATGTGGTCACACCAGTCATCTGTATAAAGGGAGGAGTACCTTCCAGCTTTTGCTGCTGATCCCCCTTCCTATGCATCCCAGAATCCTGTTCACCTTCCCCACAGCTTTGTTGCAGTGTGCTGTGGATTTTAGGTGATCTAATATTATGACCTTGAGGTCCTTCTCTGCTATACTTTCTAATAACTCCCATTATGTAATTCACACTTGGGTTCTCTGCGTGTGCATTATTATGCATTTCTGCTCTGGCTGTCAGCTGCCATTATCTTTGACCATTTTTCGAGCCTATTCAGATCCTCCTTTAGTTCCCTTATCCCCTCCTTGCACTGATCTTAGTGCTGGCTGTGGACAGACAGACATTGCCCTTTATGCCTTCCCCTATGACACTGCGTTACATCCTGGTGGGCTTCACTGTAACAGGCCTGCTGCTCATTTATTTGATGACATTGCACGTCACTGTGGCTTAAAGCTTTTGTGTAGTAATGTGTTTTTGTATTTATTATTACTGCTTCATGTTTCATTGAATGTGTTACATTGTAAAGTGGCTTGAATGTAGGAAAGACTTTTTAAGTTAATTATTAATTTATCCATCTGCTCCTTGGCTGTTCCAGAGTTGGTTCGCTTTTCAGGACCTATAGGTACAAAACAGTGTTCTTCAACAAAATGATACCAAAATAACTAGCAATAAAGGTTCTTAAAGTAAATAAGGGGATTAAAGCAGGACCTCACAGAGAATGCTACTTACTGACTACACCACAGCCTCTCTTCCCTCATATGGAGTAGCTTTTAGGATGTCTCCTACTCTGCCTTGTTATTGTGAATTAAAATTATTTTTTCAAACATTTGTGCAGGCCTAACTGTATTTTAAAATAACCATCTTTTGACAATGTTAAAGTAATACTCATAGGTAAACCATCACCATTCTAGCCATCTATAGGGACAGCCAGAGAGGTGCAAACAATTTATGAGCCCCACTTCCCCCACCACCAGGTCTCAGGTCCAGCAGAATGCACTATCATACCAATTTCCTACCTGATCTCTGACACTTAAAACAGAGAGGCAATCAGTCTGGGCAGGGGCAGGACTTCAGGACTCCCCATACTCTCTTAGCTAATTCTGCTGCAATTGGTCCCAACATTAGTGGACTCCAATGTAAGAACCACAGTGGAAAGGTAACATAGAAGGGCCTCAGCAGAAGGGTGTCAAACAACTGCTTAATTGAGTGGGTCCTGTCATTCCTCCCCACTGCATCATGAAAGCTGTCACCGTCAGTGATCCAACTACTACTGCATGGTCTGCTGTGCGTGAAAAGCCCCCAACCCAGGTCAAGAAACTCAATTCAGATCCCTGGATCTGTCTGTCTGGCTCACCTCCTGGCTGTCTGCAGCATCCTCAAGCTATGCTCAGAGGGGGTCCCAGAAGCCTTCTGCACCAGCGTACATGAAAGCGTACTGGTACACAGAAGGAGGTGTGGTTACCATGTACAAGACAGCCTGACCAAAGAAGGATTTAAAAATTTCCTGAAGGCCCATCTTTTTGCACAGGCTTTTGATGGATTTTGATGAATTAGTGGAAATCTGATTATGCCATTTGCTGCTGCACTTCGGATTAGAATTGATTTTAAAATGTAAATTTATTATGTTATTGTCTTAATTAACTGGGTTATAATATTTATTGTATTTTTATAAAGTCGCCCTGAGCTGTGGAAGGGTGCATAATACAAAGTTTGCTTTGCTTTAAATTGCATACAGTGCCATTCAGATTGATAAACAGCCCTGATGCATATATCACAACACTTTTAAGTTAGCCCGCCCCCCTCCCAAATGCTGCCAGTTAAAGCTGGCAGTAGGGGGCAGCTGGAGTGCTACACAGGTGCACACACAAAACACTGAGGGATCAGGGCTGTCACATTGCCACTTTAATCTCCTGCTGTGCACATGGAGACTGGGCTAGAGAGGATTGTGGCACTTGACTACCAGGAATGGAAATAGTCTCTGGAGTTGGGTCAGGAGACAGTTGGACTACCAGGAAGACTAGCAGGGGACAGAATAATGCAGGAGTCTACCATGGCTACAAGTGGGCCTTATCTAGAAGTTGGGGGAGGGGATATTGGCCTACTTATGGACCAGGCCACGCATGTATGTGCAAGGTACTGCACACCATGTGCATACATGCATTGGCTGGTACTGTGCACTGCAAGTGCTGGCAAGATTTATTTAATATCTATGCCAAATCTAATGACAAGGTAAGGCAATATGATTTTATTTTTAAAGTGTCACATAACCAACAGAAGAATAATCATGAAAATGATCCTCCCTGCTTTTGACTATGAGACTACAGTAGATGGTTAGCTCCTATTGGGTCTGGATTTGTATACGCACAATTTTCTTGCTGCAGGACAGTTTAAATGTTGCCAAACATTGCTGTAGTACAGTTCAAGTTGTTGTAGTATAGTAGTAACATCACAATGACTTTTCCATTTGAAGTCTGCCCCAACAGTCTCTCCTCGTGATGCTCTCTTGCCCCCAACCTCACCCAAAACACAAACCTGGCATTCATATTTTACATTTTAGAGTTTAAACGTACTTTTTATGTTTGCTTGAGCACATGTGCAAACCAAAAATACAGTCACTGTAGCGTAGGGGGCTGTGTAGGTGTGTACTATTAAAGCCACAGTATGTAGAAATGCAAATCCAGTGCTGATGATGACAGTGTTCAACTTGCTGATAGGCATTAACCTCTTGTAGTTCAAAGGATAAAGCCCCACCAATCTCATTAGTTCTCTGGTCCTTGGCCAGCTAGCAGACATCATAAGGCTTTGAAGATAAACATCAAGCCTCACACTTTGTGGGTATGTGTCTGTATGTACACACACATACTATATTTCTCTCTCTCTCTATGTGTGTGTATACACACACACACATATACATACATATACAGTGTGTGTGTGTGTGTGTGTGTGTGTGTGTGTGTGTGTCTTTCCAGTTACAGATAGGAAGCACCCATTTCAAAGCACTAAACAGAGCTGGGGGGAAAAATAGCATGCAGAATGCAAATATAATGGCTTTAAAGCAGCAGTGCAACAAAATTGGGCAAAAAATATTACCCTACCTTTTTTTCCACTATAAAAGTTTCCAGGCATCTTACAGTTTTATTTGGTGGTTCGATTTTCTAATTCAACCAACATTTGAGTATTTAATAAATGTTTTAACTTTTTTTTTTTCCTCAAGAAAAAAAAAGATTGCCACCACATTTTCCATGGAAACGTCATTACAGACCCGGAAAGGGTTAGGTTTTAAAATTTTTTTTAAAAAAGAACATGCTGTGCAGCATAAGAGGCACAGAAATAAGTGCATTTGACAGGTATGCTAATATTTTACTTAATCATAGCTGAAACTAGATTTTTTTGGAACATTTGTTGTTGCACTGCTGCTTTAAATAGGTTAACAGCATGTTAATCATAAACCAAAAACACCAGAAATAATCAATTTAAAGTGCATGTTGTTTATGTTCCCTTTAAAGAGCCTCTGATGCCAACTGGATAACTTTGGAAAATGTGAGAGTTAGACAATTCAGTTCATCATTCAACTATTTTTGTAATCATATATATTTTTTATATATACACACACACACACACACACACACACACACACACACACACACACACACACAGACTTTATCCTCCTGCCCCTCCCCATTGGCCCCCTTCTGCTGTCAAGCCCCAGCCCCTTCAACCTACCCACCTCTTGGACTTACCCTATCTACTTCTTACCTTGGTGTGTGGGTGAGTGCAAAGATGGTGGTGGTGCAGTGTCTTTAGGGCCATAATATCATCCTGCAGACACGGGCTCTTTTCCACCTGTTACTCCCCTTGAGTCAGAGGCAGTGGTAGGCAATGGTGCACATACAGACCATGAAGATGGTGCACACTTTAAACACCCACTTCCAACTATCAATTATGGTGATCACTGCTGTACCTTCTGTCCTCCACTAGGTGGCAGTCAATCAGCAGTACACTGTCTCTCTCCCCCCCAACCCCCATCTCAAAGGAGACCCATTGATGGATGGTAAATCCTCCTCCCCGCTGCCAGCCCCCAAGTGACCTTGGTCTTTTTCCGAACCCAGATCACTGGTGTGAAGGGAGGTGAAGCTTCCAGCACCTCAGCCCTTCACATTACAGACCTAGCTACAAGTTTACTGTAGCACAGATTTCCTTAGACAATACTGTTTGTGGCATGGGGGGAAGGGGGCTGAACCTGCAACCCACTGTTTTACAGTTCTTCGTTCTTACCATGTGTACCATTCAGCAGGAACTATATTTTATGCAATTCTTTTCCCTTTTTCTTTTTTACTGAAGAAAGTGACATAAGATTACTGTCCCTTGGACTTTATTAGCTTTAGCTGCTTGTCTACACATGGTGGTATAATGCCCTGTTTATGACATCATAATTATCATCACAGCAACAGATTGGGATGTCAAAGAGAATTGTTACTGCAGAAGTAGACAAACAGAGCAAAAAGGCAAAGATCCTGTGTGATAGAGTGTCCCCGATTGCTGTTACCACAAGGACATTTCTTCTTCATTATTTCCCCCTTCGTTAAGCCTGCTGCAGTAACATTTTCTATTTTTGTAGTCTATCTTGACTATTTCCCTTTTCTACTACAGTGGGGTGACCTCCCACCGTAGTATCTTCTACTATTCTTCCCTGCTGTTTTATTTCTTTTTCAGTCCCTGGTGGTATTTCTGTAGAGGCAGTGGTATGCCTCCTACCTGTACACGGGCCCTTGTCTAGGGGGCAGTAAATCCTGTAGGTGGTTATTAATGTACAAGGTTGCTATTGCATAGGGTTTTTTTTCCCAAAATAAAAGGGAACTGTTAAATAGAACCTACTGAGGAGCTAGCCAGCTCCGTTAGTATGGCACTGGACCTAAAGCCTACAGGCATCTGGTTTGGTCTGTGTGCCCATAAAATGAGAGTGGCACCTGTATATGCAAGAGAAAGAATGTCTGTATTAATATGTAAAATAGGGTGCAATTACACCTGTAGTTAAACATATTCTGGTGTCCCGTTAGCATAATTTAATAATGTTTACTGCTTTCTGTGGCTATTTTAGCTGCCCCCCCCCCCCCGAGGGTGAGGGTATAAAATAATAAAAGGTGCTGGAAGCACCCAAGAACAGTACTGTGTTAGGCACTACAGGGTGGATTGGGTTGAGTAAACCCATAATCAGCCTGCACAGTACAGATGCTGCTATGTACAACTGTCCTGAGGTGGACAAGTTAAATTGCTACTGTGGCTTTTAGGATAAAGAAATCATTCTCTGCAGAAAGCTCCATGTTTCTCCAGTTTTTGACACAGGCACTAGTACTTAAAGCAGGAGAGCAAGGAGAATTTAAACCACTGCAAGTTGCATCTCCCAAAGCATAGCGAAGCAGTAAAAGAGCTCCAGTGGTGGCACTTTTGGGAAAGGTGCAGCGCATGGTTCCAGAAGTCAAACTGGGACTAGCGCTGTGCATCGTTATAAATAATAAAATATCAAAAGAAAGAGCTTATTAAGAGAAAGCCCTAAAGCAAAGATAGCTTATTATAAATGAGGAAAAAGGGCCATATGGATGCCCTAGTTTGGGGAGAGAAAAACAAGGCCCACATGAAAAAGAAAGCAGTCAGCTGACTATTTCAGCTGACAGATCATTGTTCTGCCATAATAAATGGACTCCTGCTGAAACTACTAATGGCAGAGTAAGGGAGAACAGACTAAAATCTGTTTTAAACCCCAAAATACAGTCTTTTAAAAGAATTACAGCCCTAATAAGGGGAGGCTAACCCCAGGTCCTTACTTGCTTATGCTGTCCTGCGATATGCCCTTAGGAGACGGCGGGCCCAATTAGATGCTTATTTATAAGGACATGGAAAGTCCATAATACTGTCCTGGGGGAGGAGTTAAGTGCCTCAAGAGGCCCTTAAGCATATTTAAGTCCAAACTCTGGCAGCAATGGGACAAAGGGATTGAAAATGACAATATAGTTTGCTTATAAGCTTTATTATGGTTTGGTCTAGCTGATCCCCCCACTACAATACAATAGGGGTGGATCAGCTGACCCTGTGGTGTCAGAGGTTGGTCCTATATAAGCACCTCTGGTGTGCAGTCAGTCAGATGAGCCTAGGTAAGCAGTACGGAAGGAAGTACTGCAGAATTGTATAGCACAGAAGATAGTGGAGAGACTGTTTGGAGTTTATTATCCACTCTGTGGCAGCACTGCTTGGACAGAGCATTGCTGATGCTCAGGTAGAGCTACTTTACTTTGATTTTCTTATTTTGTTCTTTTCATTTTTGATTCCGAGTTAAGAATTTTAAAGAAAAATAAAATCCACACAAAACCAATGTGTGTTTCAAAAAACTTAAAAACTGTGTCCGTGTTGTTGACTTCCCACACATTTCCACATCCTGTCTGTCATAGGGCTGTTGAGACCCTGTATGTTAACTTGTGTCCAGGTGGCTCTTTGACACGGTCTCCATGCAAATGTCCTTAGTAAAAAAAAAAAAAAAAAAGCAAATAGGGGCAGCAATCACAAAAAAGGTGAAATATAAAGTAGTGTCTAGATATTATGGTTTTCAGAGTTGTCCCAACAATAACACGGGGTGGTTAAAGCCCAGTTACACTACAAGCAAATATTCAGCATGGATGAATGCATGTTTCCCTTGTTTTTACTAAGACACTACTAAAAAAGAAGTACTATACTCATATACTATAAAACCCATATACAATAAAAAATAATATATAGGCAACCAAAGCACCACTCAGTATGTGTTTCCATCTCGGGTTTGAGATGACATCAGGGACCTCTCAAGGTCTCTACAATGTCATCTAAACCCCTCAGTGGAAACACAGCCTTGTTGTGTGTGGTTCCCCATAAATTAGTCTACATGTGTTGTATGGCACTGCTCCTAAATCCTTCTACCTAGACTGCACACCCTTTTCTGCTACTTTATTCCCACTGCACACATTTACCCACCTCACACCCATCACTCCTCCCTCAATTCCTCCCTCTCTCCCATCAGTGGAGGGCAGAGGACTCTCCCACTCCATCATCTCCAAGTTCTGTTTTGGGTCCCCCCACCGCTATCTCAACTTCTTCCTGTCTTGTCCCCTTCTCCTCCTCTCCCTTTGTTCCTCTGACCCCTTATCTTTGCCTTGCACCAAGGCCAATGCCAGGTTCTTTGCCTTCTCTTACTAGCTCTGCCTCTCCATCCACTCCACTTCCTCCCCCACTGGTCTGAAAGCCCTCTTCCATGACCACACCTCCCATGTCTGCTCCTGTACCTGAGCTTACCTGATGCATATCCCTCTGGTTATCCATTTTAAGCAATCCTCTTCTTCTCTCCTGCTCACTATCTGTACTATTGTTACTGCTTTTTGCACTTTGTACTACTAGTAATCTAGTGTTGTAGTGTTGTGCTTTACTGCACGACTGGACTGTACTGCACTATTCAATCATCTGTACTGCTATTTCTCCCCTGTACACTTTTCCCAGGATGCCTCTGGAAATGTGCTGTCCTCAGCTCAGGTGACCTTTACTTGTGAAATGTTTTTAAATAGATTTGTAAAACCCTGAAAGTGTATTCAGAGGGGCCCTCCACTGTGTTCACAATACATTGTGGCTCAAGTCATTTTTTTGTAGTGCAATCTTTCTACTGAGGTTTAAAAAAAAAAAATTGCTTACAACTTAAGCAAGTAGCACAAAATATGTCATAACTGAAACCAACCCTACCCACAAGGTGTGCAGACTAAGCCTGGAAATGGTAAAGGGGAAAGTCTGTTATGCCTTTTGGTGAATGTCACCTGGGTTCATGGTTAGAAATGGGCTTGGAATGCCAGCTCTGTGGCGTAGAGTGAATGGGTTTGCTTGGCACACTGGAGCGGAGAACAACAGGGAGGGAGTTTACAGTGTCCTTCGGATGCTTCCCTCCTGGGGGAGTGGGCAGGCCTTCGGCACCTGGCGGTAGCTTGGGCGACATTCTAGGCGGTGTGATGCCTTGACAAGCCGAACGTCCCTGCCCCAGGTTGCCATCATGACCAGCCCATTGAGAAAGGAGGGGAGTGGGGAGGACAGAAAACAGAAAAACAGCCCCCCAGTTGACCAGATGATGGCTGCTGGTCCTTGTCAACATGAAGCCCCAGAAGTGTCCAGGCCAACACTGCCATGCCCGGGATACATATCTGCACCTATGGGTGTGTAACCCCCCTGCAAATGGGGGTTCCCAAAAGACTTCCAGGAGCTTGCTTGAATGCTCCAAGCCTGAATGGTGTTTGGCATTTAAGCCATTTATCAGTGAGTGTTTTTAGAGCCTCTGGTACTGTCTCTTTAAGAGCTGTCTGCTTGCAGACATAATTAGTTTGTATGGGGGGACTGTGTGCTTCTCTGAGTACCACTCGAGCTGCTGCCAATTCACTTCATTTTTGCAGTCACTAGGAGTGCAAAGGGAACCTATCTGAAAGATGTAACTGTTTGCCAGAAATTATTTAGAGTAATAATGAAATTACAGTTTGTCTAACCTGCTTTCTTTGCAGTCAGAACTGTGTCTGCTAGTTCCCCATTCTAGTTTTGAACTGCTGAACTGGACCAATCAGTGTGGGGTAAGCTAGCTCTAAAATGGTGCCTTGGACGAATCAGAACTTGACTCATAATCTGAGCCAGCCACAAGAGGATTGTATGGGCAGTGACTCTGGGAGATGTAGTTTAGACTTCAGTGCCTTTTTGACCAACAGCAGCAGTCTATTGTGAGTGACAGCCAATCCAGTCAAGAACTGGGAGGAACTCAAAGGAAGTGCCGGTTTTGTGGGTTGGAGTTTCAGTTGAGCTTTGGCAGTGAAGAAGGAAGGAGCCTGTGCTTTTCAGTGTGCAGTTTTAGTCAAAAAACGTGTAAGGCCCAGAGTTCGGTCTGCAGCTTGTGTAACAGCTTGTTAGACTGAATCTGTCCTGTGAAAAGAATCAAAGGATCTCTGAAGAGTAGAAACCAGGCTCACCCTGTAGAAGACTGGAGGAATTGCTGAAAATTGCACTCGGTCTGTCAGGAACTGAATCTGCTGTGTGTTCTCCGGTATTGTGCAGTAATTACGATCGATACAGATGCAGCCTGCCTGGTATAGTGCTTTTTTATATGGATGTGTGAAGAGGTTTGTGTACCTCAAGTGAGCCCTGCTGACATTGAAGGACCCTATCTTATTTGGAGGTCGTGAGTACTAATTCAGGGTCGCTTCCCTGTTGAATTGCCACATTAAATCCAAATGGAATTACTGTACTGCTGACTGTTTAATTCTCCTTTCTCTGTGTGAAAGGGCCCCTACCAGCTGCCACGGTTTGGACTAGCCACTAGGGCTTGGGTACCCAGGACAGTAACTGATAGGGATAGGCCTGTGCACAGAGCCATAGGTAGATTATTAGAGTGATAAGCTAATTAACCTGATTTCCCCTGTCCTTGTTATATCCCCCAAATAAATCAGAGCTGCTTGTTTCAGCAAAGTTATACTGCCTGAGGTATTTGTCTATGTTAAAAGTACTGTACTGTGATTGTTGCACTGTGTCTCATTTCACAGGAGGTCCCAGTGCCGGAACCAGACCTGGGGGTAAGTGTATACTGTGAAGGTAATTCTGATATATTGTGTGGGCCACTAGTGGGAAGAAAGGGGGGTTGCAGTGTCCCAGAGGGCTGTGACCAAGTTAGTTTAACTACTGCAAACCCTGACCTCTGGGTGGAGGCACCCGCCATTGGATCCAGGCCCCTAAACCTATTAGTGGCAAATCAGGCAGGGGTAGTAGCCCCTGGGATAGCGCCATTTAGGGGTTACAGGTGCTTCTCCCCTGGAGGGGGAGACCCATCCCAGTAAAGGGTTACAGCGGGTTACCTGGGGGCTGCAGCACTAAGGGGTGGTGGATGGTGATAAGGCAGAATGGCAGGTGGGGCCTAGGAGACCCGAAGGAGTGGCCAACAGGGGGAGCCTGGAAAGGAGCAAAAAAAAAAAAAAGAAATTGGCTTGGAAAAGTGCTGTGGTGCCTCCACTTTTGGGGATTCTTATGACAGAGTGCTACCAGGGCATCTCCCCACTGGAAATAAATGCAACCCCCACCCTCTGTGACACAGAATACAATAACACAATCCCCTCCCCACTTATCAGTCTAAGCATGCAAAAAAACAGCAAGGCAATAATGGCAAAATATATCAGCAGTTGCAAATAAATACCAATGTGTTTATTTTCGGGCTGGAGAACAAAGTAAGGGCAAGGGAAGCAAAGAGACAGTAGTTTGCATTCACTCCCACCACAAGGCATGTCTCCGCATGTCTCCCTCCACAGGTGCAACAGTTAATCCCACAGGCCCTCTGGGAGCTCCCAGTTACCATTCAAGCATGCACAGAGATGAAGGGCTGCAGGCCTGCGATGTCTGGATGTTGGTGCGATACCTTGAAAATTCAGTTGTTGGCTGCAGCAACTGACTGGCAAATTACACAACTGCACGGAATGGCTCCTGGCTGTAAGCTGTAGCTGTGGGCTTGAGTCTAAGGTCATGTATGAATGCCCAGAAAGTATCTAGCTAGCTAGATAAAACACAAAAACAGGAATTATGGGTTCTGTGGGTAAAACCCAACACTCACAACCTTTAGAAGACAGGCTGGTGCTGTTTCTATGGGGACTTCTCTCCTGCTTAGGCGGATGATAGCCGGACAGTCTCTTCTGTAGGCTGGATACAAGTGCAGCAGACCCAATGCACTCCTGGTGCTGAAGGACCACGAGGACTGGAGATGATGAAAAATCTGTTCTGTAAGTTAGTCACAGGTGCAGCAGACCCAGTGTGCTTCCAGTGGTTGGTGGTGGTGGGGGGGGGCATGCAGGCTGTGATGCTCCAGATAATGATGATGATCTTATTCACCCCACAAGGAGACTTGTCATCAGCACCCTGTTAGGCAGTTAATCACACAGGACCTCAGGTGGTTCAATCCACTGTCAGGATAAAATTCTAACAGCAGAAGGCAGTGGCTCACCACCTTCCCACATGCAGGGCAGCTTTCAAGGCAACCCCTGTTCTAATTCAGTGCAAGAGCTCAGGTTGGCACTCTAGCTGCATCAGTCCTCTTGTTCCGGGGGCTCAGGTTTGTTTTGGACAAACATTTTAGTTAGACAGGAATGGCAACTGGGAGCTATTCACAAATGCTCTCCTCAGAGATTTTGTTTGTTTCAGACAAATCTGCTCTCTTTGCACAGGTCTCCCTTGTGCAGAAATCCAAGGATTAAATACTAATGGCTAGCATTTCATGCGTTATTCATTATACTAAATACCTGGCTCTCAGTGGCTGTCAGTTCTGGGGAAAAGTATGTATACAAGATCTGAACCAGCTTGCAATTCAAAGCCATTCTGCAGAGCAGAGCTTGAAATAGCTGTCAGTTTTACAGAGACATGATGTACTAATTTGTTTTGCACTTCCTGCAGCTTTGAGAGCTGCTTGAAATTGAGCAAACTCCTTGCTGTGGGCTCTCTGACCATGAAGGTAGTCTAGAGCTGGTTGAGTGAAGAGAGGCAGTGGTGGGCCAGCCACGATGGGAAGGGCACTGAACAAGCCCGCAGAACAAATGACAGCATCCAGTCCAGCCCCAAGTCCTGCACCTGTAGTCTGTGCCAGGATTGGGGTGAAGATGGCAGCAGTGCTCCAGAAAGAGCCAAAGATAAGCCCCTTTTCGGGGGGGGGGGTTACATAATTAAAATTGATGACCAATGGAATCACCAGAAATGCAGCAAAGTAGTTATACATATCACATGTAAACAATAAACACTAAACAATCTGATACCTAGACATAATTTCCATTCTATGTCAGCAATGCAAGCATAGAGATAACTATATAATGTAGGATGAAACATTTTTTTTTAGAGTGGAATTCAGTGACAGCATAGTGCTGTTTTTCATGGTTTGTAGCTGTCAGTCATCTGTTGTATATGGAAGTGGTCTGATGTACACGGGCATCTAAGTCAATTGGAATCATACAGCAGACAATTCACAGAACATCAACATTCCATAGCATTACACAATTTGACAGAACATCAGCATCCATGAATTCTAAAAATTTAGATTTAAACATTGTATATTTGACTGTGTGTGCAATTGTAGGTAGTTTTGAATGTGCCATAGTTTGATAGTTAAAGCAGTGTTTCCCCTCCCTGTTTCGTAACTGAATAATGTTTAATATTTGTTTTGATTAAAAAATGTTTCATCACACACTATAAAAAAAAAAAAGTAGCTGGAGAAAAAAAAAGAACAACAAAATTTTAGTTCCATTTTGGGATTCTGATCTTTGCTTTTCCCTTGTCGTTTGAGAGATCATCAGAATCAGTTGATGTAATCGCAGTCCTGTTGTGCACGTTTCCCTATCCACAATTCCATATAATATAAACCCTACTTCTTGGGTAAGGAGGTCCTGTGTAAAACTATAAGAACAACAAATGTGTCATCAGGAAACAAGTCATTTTTGGCCAAGTGAAGACCTTGATAAATGGCACTTACAGATCGAGGGAGTGCTCCCGACAAATCAGCGGCTCCTTTTCCCTGCGCGTAACACACTTTTTTTTTTTTTTTTATCAATAATAGTTTTTATTAAATAAAAGTCACAGTAATACAGAAAACAGTTCATATAATATAAACCAATATTAACAAAACAACTAACATTCCTGGAATGTAACATATTACTATATAAGCATTCTATTCTATCACAGATAAATGTAAAGTCTCTCTAATCCAATAACTAAATATCATTTAAGATATATCTAGATATATAAAAAGACAAAAAGATTGCATGGGCTCAATCATCTGTAAATTTGACTTAAAATAATTTTTAATTGCCAAACAGAGCTATAGGTGCTCCTTTAGGGGAAAATACTAGCAAAACCATGTATAGCCATAGCTTCTACAATAAACGAAGTGCACTCAAAAAATATAGCGTTAACCCTTAAATTTAAACTTTACGTTAAATTTATTGATTTCATACAGCACGCTGCTTTATAAAACATGGAACGAACATCCCTTTCAGCCATATAGGCTATTTGACCACAGACTTGTTGCAAAGTCTTTCAATCTGACACTTTCATAGTGCGTTTGCTCAGTTCGTTTGGTTAAGAAAGAAACGATAGTAACGTTCTTATACTTTACATATCCACAGATCCTTAACATCTTTTCTTGACTCAATTGCCTAATCTCTTTCTAGTTGTCTGTCTTAATATTCACCAAATGAACCAAAGGAGAGATTTCGGAGCTCTGATAAAGACGTGACACTTCAGAAACATCAGCTAGTAGTCTTGTAGTAGTACCACATAGGTGAAAGTCCGAGTCGGAGAAGAAGCAATGACGTTAAGCAATAAATAGAGTACGCTCTGAAATCGTTCCATTTTTTATAAAGTAGTGTGCTGTGTGAAATCAATAAATTAAACAAAAGTTTAAATTTAACGCGTCAACGCTATATTTTTTGAGTGAACTTCGTTTATTGTAGAAGCTTTGGCTATACATGGTTTTGAGACATCTACATATATATAGTATCGATTCAAGAAGGACAAAACTGGAACTCTATCACATCTCAACTATTTTCCCCCCTTATTTTCATTTATCTTGACAGAGTAACTTAAGAAAGAATGTAAAGAGTAAGGAAGAAACATGAATACAGTAAAAGAAAGATAAAGAATAGAAGAAAATGAACTACTGTATCACTTCTCCTTGAGAGAAACAAAAGCTACCACCTACTCGGATTTATGATTATTAATACCTGCATGGGATACTCTTATTCTATGAAGAGCATCTCGCATGCAGATAGGAACACAGGAACATAGGAAAGTAATGGCAGAAAAGAACCACCAGGCCCACCTAGTCTGCCCATTTGCTTAGCATGGAAACAGGCACATTCTGGGAACAGCTTTTTTTTTTTTTTTAAATACATTATTGATCGCTTTTGATCAATAATGTATTACTACGTCCCCTGTCGCCACTTGTTGCTGTATTAGAGTGGTTTCACTTGCCTTCAACTTGAGCCAGAACAGCTCAGCTTCACCCACTGTTCTCATTCCAGTCAAAGGCACGTGAAACCACTCTTATACAGCAACGAGTGGCTCTGGGGGATGTATTAACATATATTATAGGTGGTTTAGCAGGTTTGAGTCATTTTCAAGAAACATCCCCACTTCTATCTGAGAAATGGATGGGGAATCATGCATATCAGGACTGAGATGCCATGGAGGGATTCTGATGACATCACAAACCATGAGAGCAATGCTTGAGTGGTTTGATATCATCAGACTCCTGAGATGGAAACATAGTTCTGGTGGGCTTTTTCCCCACCCAGCCACTGTTTCTTTTCTTCCCCAGTCACTGTGAAGTGTGATGAATATATATATTTTTTTTTTTTATTTTATTTTAGGAAATTTAAGAAAAATATGACAGCTTTGCGCTCAGTGTTTATGTGGCATCACATGCCTCAGGTGTGTATAAAAACCATTATACACTCCAACCTATACATAATTCTCTACTGAATATGTGGTTTGGGATGAATGTCCAAGATCATAAGGTGCAATAAAGGATTCAATGCTCTTAATTTGTTTTGTATTCACATTTTTATCTTAAAAATGTTCTGGGATTTTTAGGATTGCCACTAGAGCTGAGAAGAGTTAAAATTCAGAATTTGTGGAATCCTGACAGACTTCTGTGAAATTCTGCCTAGTTTTTGACATTTCTTTGTTTGGTAGTAACTCTGACATCTACTGAGCTAGATACCTGCAGTTTGACATGATTACACACTGACAAGTGCCCTAAAGACATGAGCAATATCATGACATTAATAGGAGCCAGTTCAGATATACAGGGACTCAAAATCTGGCATTGAGTTTTTTGGAAGAAATTCGGTGAAAATATTTATCTGCTTATAACTCAGCCGTCTTAGGAACTAGGTACAGTATGTGAAATTTAGCATGCATAACCTTTTTGTAAGGATCATACAATTAAACAATGAGAGATTATGTTTAGAAATTTTTAAGTTATAGGGGTTCAAAATGTCACTATAATTATGTGTGACATTCTGTGAACACTTTCTAAAAATGTGGTTCTTGTAATGTATCTGCACTTGCAGTTATGGACCTAATGTAGCATCATGGAGTGCTATAAAACATGGCTTGTAAATGCTGTCAAGTTTCCCAGAGCTTGCTGGGATGACGTTTTATTAATTTACTGTGAAATGTATGGTACTGTATGTATGTATATGTTAAATAATACTCTAATTGTGAAACTTATCGCATGTACCATGGGACCCCATTGGAAATGAGTTTTGACTAAATTGGGCTATCCTTCTCTGAAATCAGAATAAATGTTGTTACTAGTACTACTACTATGTATCATGCATATCCAATGTCAATATATTCTGGTATCTAACAAAACTGCAAAAAAAAAAATTTGGTTTAGTAGTTTTACATTTACAGTGGAAATGCCAAAAATTACTATTGGCAACCTCTTCTCATATATTTACAGTAGGATAATAAGTATTGCCTCCCGAATTCCTCTTGTGGAATTTAACATTCACGAAGCCCCTATCATTATTTCATCTGATAATCTGAACTGGTCAGTTTGCAATTTTGTAGTTTTTCTTTCCCAGTGACTAGTTTGTCCCTTTTGTCCTCTCTTAGTACACCAGGCGGACTCTGTGGAACAGCTAGCACCCCCCCCCAAATATCTTCCTTGTTCTTCTCAGTGACTCTCTTAAAAACAGAGTCACTTACTCACCTTCCTATCAGACCTGTCCCATTGAAATAGACAGAATTCCTGTTCCCAAGTCTTAGACCTGCAACTACGTCAGGCTCTCTGGATTGGGATGTCTTGGTATGAAAATCTGATGGTATGATAATCGTCACATGTAATACTGTTGTAATACCATGATATTATGGAAATAATCATTCTGCTACAAAAAAAAAGTATCCTCAAACTCTTGTCTCGGTGAGAGTTAGTGTGGGAGGGACACTTCTCCCTAAAAAATACAAAACAATTGCCTGTGTCACCACCACATTACAAAACTGTGCATCCCTGCCACATTCCAAACTTGTGCGACACTTCCACATTCTAAAATTGTACCTTCCTGCCACATTCCAAAATTATGTGTAAACTTCCACATTCTAAAATTGCTCACCATTGTCACATCCTGAAAATGTGCATGCTCACCATATTCCAAAAGTGTACGTCCCCGCCACATTCTGATAGTGCATGCCCAAGTCATAGTCTAAAATTGTGTATCCCTGCCTCATTCTGAAACTGCATGCAACTACCGCATTCTAAAATTGCATCACCATCACATTCTGAGATTCCATGTCCCCACCGCATTGTGAAAATTGCATGTTGTCACCACAATCTGAACTCAAACATCCCAACCACATTTTGAAATTGTGCATCACCACCATGTCAAATTTATGTATCTGTGACACATTACGAAACTGCATCTCCCTGCCACCTTCTGCAACTATGTGACTCCCATATTTCAAAACTGGGCATCTCTGCCAAATTCCTAAAAATATGTATGACACCACCACATCATCAATTTTAGCATCCCTGCCACATTTCAAAATGATGTGTCCCATGTACTTTGAGATTGTATCATTGCTGCATTCAGAATTGCAACCTAGTAACATTTTAAAATCTCATATCTGCAATATTTAAAAATTGTGCACAACTTTGTCATTCTAAGGCCATGTTTGCTGCTGCTGCATTCCAAACCCCCAATCACATGGAAATGCATATACACTGACCCTTCCAGAGTCAGTTTTCCTCTTTCAGATGTATGTAACATGGGAGAAATTAGCCATATAAGGTAGTAGACTAGGCTGCAAGTTCAGGTTATGACATCATCAGTAGCTCTTCACTGAAACTGGCTTTTTTGATCAGGCAGTGAATTTAGGGTTACAAAAGGACTTGTAACATTTAAACAAAGTAACTTAGAGATCTCATTTTTGGGATGAGGCTCATTGGAATATGCTGATCCAAATTCGGAATTTACTGATGCCAGAACTTTTGGTTGTACTCCCTCTTTAAACACACTGGTTATATTCTTGCCTAATTTAGCTGAAGGCTAGCATTCGTGTAATAACCAAGATATCATGGACTAGTACTTCTGTATGTGAATAGATGGTCTGCTGCTGGGATTCATGAACTGGCTTGATGACATGAGCACATGCATGTCATAGGACTATAATCAGAAGACAAGCTAGAACACTAGCAAGAAAAAGACCGTCAGGTCAGGCTTTGGGGGTTAAGGTAAGCAATCATACACAACAGGATGTGGGTAGTTATGTGATAAACTACATGCCCAAGTGCTCTGTGAGGTACAAGGTGTGAACATAGACATGGTTAGATATTTCCAGATATGCATTTCACAATGACTCTGAAGAGAGTTTCTCAGGTGGACCACAGTGGTACTGCCGGCAGGCGAGGAAATTTTGTAGAGAGATCACAGAAATTTCAGAAAATATCTGACCAGGTCTTTTGCTGCAGCTGTACCCAACTGCACCCCTAGTGCCTTCAGCACCCTGAAGACCAGTTATCACATAAACTACCCACCCCTTAGTTGTCCAATTCAGCTTACATAATAGGGTCACTGAGAAATCTTAAACAAAAAAAATACTTTTTTTTTTTGAACTTTTCATCAAAAACAGGCATTTTGTTAAACGTGACTTGTAAAAGGGTAGTCCAACCCTACATGTCTATCATCTGTCTTTCCATACTGTCAGCAGATGGAATGTTTGCTTATTACGGAATGCAGGAATTCAAACTTCTGCAAAAGTCTAGTGGTAAAATGCTCACCCCTCCCCACACAAACACTCACAATGAGGCCAGCCCATTGGCACTGCAGTAGCACTACCTCTCACTATGCAGGTGACCCATGTTCGGGAAAGAGCCAGCATCATTAAGGGATGGCCAGGGGTAGGAGGACCAAGTATCCTAGAAGATGTTCTCCTACTCCATAGAAGGAGGACAGCCAGCTTTACTGCCATACTGCAACCACACATGGCGGTGTAACTGGAACCAATTAGTGGAGGGAGGATGAAAGGTGGATGCTGCAGTATGCATGCTTGCATGCGAATGTGCATCCATATCACCTGCATCCCAGGAAAGGATATAACAGAAAATAGGGAAAAATCCCCCACAGTACAACATGACAGCACCATTGCACTCGCAGACCTAACAGTCGCTGACCTGAACACTCTCACGGGTTATTGTGTTCCCAAAGAACCTGTCCCAGCCTCCAATAGGCAAGTCATGGGGTAATGTGGGAAGAAAGGTGAGGTGTCAAGGTTGGGGTTCAGTGGGGGCTCAAGAGGGGGTCAAGGGTTGGCAGTGAGTTAAGAGTAAAAACTGAAGTCGGCCTGGTGGTGCTGACGTTTGAGGCGCCGGATGCTACACCTCGTGCTACACCAGCGACTCGAGTTTGGGAACGGACTCGGGTTGCTCAGTGTTTAGCAGAGGCAGGAAAGGATCAAGTGTCCAAAGACAGCTCTTTCCCCAGGGGAAGGGGGTTAACACAGCACTGGCGTGTCAGTACAGGCATGCTGCCAAATTTGGGAGGGCCCTCATTTAGGGCACAAGACTGCCTCCATAGAGGCAAAGCACAGACACTCCATCTATTGCACGATCATGGGCCCAGGGAAAGAAATCAGAAAAATGGAGCTGGCAGGCTCCGTGATGGCTCAGCTGCCTCCATGCCGGGACCAGAGAGATGAGCCCCTCCAAGGAGTGGCTGGAGCTGCCTGCCAGCTCTGAAAAAAGAAAAGAGCATAAATAGAATTAAACACACACACACACACACCACACACAGCAGAAGGCCTCAATAAAGCCAGAGATTCAATTGTATCTGGACAGTGTAAGCAGCAAAGATTTCCATAGTTGTAGTGATAGGAAGGGTTTTTTAATGCATAGGGAAAGAAGCTCAAATAAAGCTATGAATAGTACTTCATTTTATTAATTGACATTTAAGTGTGTAAATAGGGGATTATAAAGGTAAAGAACAGTTACCACTCCCCAACCTTTAATTTTCTTACTAAACTTCCAGTACCTACATGTACTACACAACTTGCGTAATCATTGTACCACACTGTCTTAGTGCTGCTAAAATCCTATTAGCACTTAGTAACCGAAACCAGCATTGTAATCTCTTTCCATTCACAACCAATGTAATCCTATTTTGTGCACTTATGCTGTCATGGTTATAACAACCATTGTTAACCTGTAACTCATACACTCTTTTTTTGTATTGTATTGTCATGTCTAATCCGACTTGAAACCTTTGAATAAGAGCCCTTAGGCTTAAAGGTTGGAATCTGAAACTGTAAATAAATAAATAAATAAATAAATAACTCTTTTATAGGGTATTTTTTTGTTAATTTTTAAGTAGTTTTATTTTTAGGGCCTAGGTGAAATTTTTTTTTTTTTTTTTTTTTTTTTTTTTTTTTTAATTAAAACAGTTTTATTATTTTCACAAAAATCACCAAGAATATCACTTAACAGGGAGAGTTAAAGGTAACAATTGATGTAATAATTGAAGACTACAATTTAACTCACATATCATATTCACAAATTATACCCTCCCCCAAGGCTGCATACATTTACGGGCCCTAATTTGCCATCCCTGAGGCATTCTGATCGTCAGGTTTCCACACCAATAAGAGCGCTTCAAATGAACTCCAAAGTGATGTATATATTTCCACTCTGCCTCGTTGATAGGCAATGTGTTTTTCTAACTTCAGTGCCAAATGCACTCTTTATACCACTCCATCAAAGAAGGAGGTTTGTCACTAGCCCAATGCCTCAAGATCATCAGTTTAGCAACCGCTGAGATAAGTGACATTTGGGCCTTTTTAGTCTTAGCGGTACCTACTGGGAAAAGACTCATCAGGCATATCTCAGGGATAAACAAAGCATCTAAGCCAAGGATAGGGTCTAGTAGATTGTTAATAGACTGCCAAAAGGCCTGTGTAGAGGGACATAGCCAGACCATGTGGTACAAAGTGCCGCCGTCTTATTGCATTTATCACAAAGGGCGACTTTTTGTCCCAAATTTAAACAACTGGGTTGGAGTTAGATACAAATTATGCATAATATTAAAGTGAACCATTCTCAGCCTATCTTGCTTTATAAATTTATACATCGTGAGCCAGAGCTTCTTCCAAAGTGGGTGTCTCAGGTATTCCCAGCTCTCTCGTCCAGTAAAAACACACCCCAGGGCAGCCTAGAGTCCCACCCTGGAGTATTTTATATAATTTGGAGACTGAACGTGGCTGAGAAGCTATACATAAAGTGTATTAAGGTCTCTTTCCCTTGGTCAATGGGTCAACACGAGACAAAAGGAGGTTAGGGCCTTACTGACCTGCAACAATTTGAATATTCCCTGAAACGTTACTCCTAAAGAGTTCATCAATTGATCACGGGTAGAAGCCTCCCATTCACCCAGAAGTCCGAGACCCTAAGATGACTTGCCTGAGGCCAGAATGCAGGGGATAACGTGATGCCCCCACCTTAATGTGTGGATTACTGAAAATGGGTTGGTCAACTAATGGTACCATTTTACTGTAAGATATTTTGTAATTGTAGAGGCTTTCAAAGACCATCCCATAGGATTGTCTTTGAAAGACTTAGGTATAGCCGATGGGGAGACATACAGAAGGGCCTGTAGAGAACATTTCTCCTCTCCGCCAAATGTTGTCTATGTCTACCCACAAGGTAGGTAGCACAATTGATCACCCCTCCATTCCAATAACCCAACTTGCTTAAATGCTGCTATAATATAATTATAGGAATAAGGAAGGAGCGGCAGTCCTCCTTTAATTTTGGGCTGTCAGTTTGACGAAGATCTACGACTTTTTTGTTCCATATAAATAAATTAAATGCCTCTGTAAACTTGAAACCACCCTTTCCTGAGATATACACCCATCATACCCAGGGATACAATAACCTTGGCAATATATTCATTTTAAGAATACTCAGTCTTCCCCAGAGTGAGAAAGGAGCAATCGCCACCTCCAAGTCTTCCTTTATTGTTTTAACTAAACTACCCAGATTGGCCTTAACCATGGGGTTCAAATCAGTGCAAATATGGATTCCTAGGTACATAAGTGATTTTGCTTCCCAACCTAAGCCAAATGGTAATAGATCCGACTTATTAACTTTGTTATTTAAGGGAAGGATCTTCGTTTTGTCCGGTTTAACTTATAATAAGATATTTTGAGAAGGAATCAATCTCGCTAGAATAGCTGGGATAGAGACCTCAGGGTCTTCAATATGTAATAATATATCATCTGCATATACCGGTAAACTATCTGACCCCAACTTGTATACCTTTAATGATAGTATTCTCTGCCAATTTATGTAATAATGGCTCTAAGTATAAATTGAAAGTGGGGACAAGGACAACCTTTGCCTTGTGCCCCGCTGTAACTTAATTACCGAGACAATATCCATTACACTTGATCCTAGCAGAGGGAAGAGTATAGAATTTGTATCCATCTCAAAAGTCCTTAGGTAAACCAAAAGCAGAGATAGGGTAGCAAACAAATAGTCCCAAGAAACCCTATCGAATGCCTTTTCGGCATCTAGTGATATCAGTACCGCTGGAGTATTAATAGCTCTTGCCATCGTCATACAATGTAGTAATTTCCTCATGTGGTCTTGGGGTGACCTCCCTTTCATAAATCCCACTTGTTCTTGGCTAATCAGACTACCCATAATTTTGGATAGCCTATTAGCCAGAACCTTAGCTAGAATCTTAGTATCTGTGTTCAACAGGGAAATAGGGCGGTAACTGTCCATACTGAGAGGATCTTTCCCTTGTTTTAGAATTAAAGAAACAGTTGCTTCCTGGAAACAAGGATCCGATAGTCCCTTATCAAACCAGTACTGAAAACCTCTCTTAGGATTGGGGTTATTAATATATGGTAAACCTTGTAGAAATTGTTGGGTACCGTCCAGCCAGACTTATCTAATGGCATTTGTTGAATGGCCTGCTGGATTTCAAAAGTCGATATTGGGGCACCCAGATAAAGTGCTTCTATATCCGTAATTTTTGGTAAAGCTACTGAGCTAAGAAATAAACTAATGTCCTCCACGGTGGGTTTAGTCTTTGGATCTTCGCATATAGTACCTGAAAATAGGAACCAAAGGCTTCGCCATTTCCCCTGGATCTGTACAAACAAACTCACTCTGCTCTTTATAGATTCCTGGGATGAATTGGGTTGAATCTAAGTGTAGTCGCGCCGAGTAGCTTACTCGCTCTTTCTCCTGTATCTAAGTATTGGATCCTGGTCCTCGTAAGGGCCAGTTCTGCTTTCTGTGACATCATATCTGCATATTGGGCCTGCAACTGGTAGAGTCTAGCCCAGTTACTCACCGTCAAGCAGGATAGGTTGCGTTCAATACTCCTAATGGAATCAAGCAATGAGTCTAATTGTGCCTTTTGCCCCTCTTTTTTGGGAGGCCATCTTGATCAGCTCTCCTTAGAGAACATTTCAAGGCAGCCCAAGTTAGTCTTTTTATCCACCGAGCCTTGGTTATCTTTGAGAAAACCTGTAATATAATCTGCAATATGCCTCAATGAGGATTCATCTTTTAGAATCTGGCAATTTAATCTCCATTCGCAATGATAGATTTACCACTCACAGATAGCCAAAATTCCAGACTAATAACGTGCGTGGTCTGATATCACTCTAACGGATATGTCTGCCTGCATTACTTCCTGACATTGCAAATGAGCTAATTAGCACATAATCGATCCGTGAATAAGTCTTATGTGCGCTTGAGAAAAAGGTGTATTGCCTCGCAGTTGGATTAAGAGCACGCCAAACATCGACCAGAGCAGCCTCGCTAACGAGATCTTTTAGTGCTCTTTGTGCCGGCGATAGTCCTCGTCTCTCCCTACCTGATCTATCCAAATCATTCTGGAGTGCTAAATTCCAGTCCCCACCTAATATTGTCAGTTTCACAGGATTAGTAACTATCATATTTAATAATTTTACAAAAAAGACTGGGGAATCGCAATTGGGGCCATATATTGAGCCTAGTAAAATCGGTGTGCTTCTAACAAACCATGTACTAAAATATATACCTGCCTTCCGGTCCCAAACTTCATCAACCATTTTAAAGGGGATGTTCCTTGCTACGAGAATAACTACCCCTCTCCTGTTTGTGGATGACCCTGCTCCGAAAACTTGCCCTACCCATGACCTTCTAAAGTAAGAAATATCAATCCTCCTTAGGTGCGTTTCTTGCAGAAAGGCGAATTGAGCTCCCAAGTGCCGTAGATGTCTTAATATAATTTGCCTCTTGACCCTATCCTTGGCTCCTTTAACATTCCAACTAATGAATTTATATTGATTACTCATGTGTCCAATCAATTAACCTTAAACACTGTTGCTTATGGGACATATCAACAAATTGTACTGCAGCTTTATTAAAGAGATTACTGGACCCCTGACTTAAGGAATCTCTGACAAACCTAAATGTGCAGCCTTGTTCCCCATTTCACACAAATATTCTCACCCATCAATCCCACAACAGAGCCACCCCCTACCCTCTTACAATAATACTAAACCCCTGCCCCAAATCTACCCCAGTTCTGATAAACTGCGCCCTATTCACCTTATGTCACGTGATTCTAATCCCAACAGCCCAAACTACACAGTCCCCCGAAGCCCCTCCCTCACTATTGGATTATGCTTAAACCTATGGATTAACAATGACAGACTATGCTAGCGGATCTTAATTCTAACTATCCACAGCTACATACTCCTATAAATTTAAACCATGTATCACTCTTGAGGAAACTTAGACTGCCCTCTAAATATACTTAAATGTCCC
Organism: Neoceratodus forsteri; assembly: GCA_016271365.2. Taxonomy (NCBI): domain Eukaryota; kingdom Metazoa; phylum Chordata; order Ceratodontiformes; family Ceratodontidae; genus Neoceratodus; species Neoceratodus forsteri. The sequence continues at coordinate 561,950,298 of CM028134.1, forward strand.
GTGCAGTGGCCCCACATCAATCGCTGAATATAGTAAATTCAGAAAAAAAACCCACACCAGGGGACCATCCATCATAACCCCTGTTCGTATGAAAATTTAATGCACATTTCAAGTCCCAAATCATATAGTCAGCTCAGTCCTTCCAGGGCTACTTCCGTAAATCTGATCACCGACCGTTGGTCTGATGCATCCATCACCCTCTTAGCTTACAAAGTCAAAGCTCCCATTTAGCGTGCACGATCCGAATGGAAAAATAAAGATAGCAACAAGTCCTTCTTCAGGGAATGCGAGGACCAGTACACCAAACCGTGCACATCACATTTGCAACGCATCTGTTGATAACAATAATCCAGCCTAATCCCTCTGAGTGTCACAGCTACGGGTAACCATGATTCGAGTCTGTATTACCTAGAACGCCGGCAGGAGCTATTATTGTTGCACATCTAAGCACTACTGCAGGAGATCCTTTATATTCATCTGTTAATTTCAACTGAAGGATCTGGGCACAAATAAAATATTACCAGCTGGGCCATCCATTCAAGTTATGAGTCCAGTTTACTGATTCCATGTTCAGAACCATCCATCCACCAGTCACTTGTAGAGCTCAGGAAAGATATTTTTCAGCTCTTGCATGGCTTGTTCAGGGGACTCGAATGCTAGCCATTTGTCACCGTGTTTCACCATCAGGACAGCAGGGTATTTAACCCTGAATGGTTTAGAGGCCGCAACTAGTTTGGATACAATCGGGTGAAGCTCTTGTCTCCGTGCCCTCACCGAGTGCGGCAGATCCTGAGTAATGCGTATCTTTTTGGCCTCCCACATCAGCTCCTTTGCATCTCTAGCTTTTGAAAAGATATGTTGTTTATCCTGGAAGTTTAATAGTTTGAAAATTATAGGTCTAGGTGGCTGACCCTGAGTTGGCTGCGGGCGTAGCGCTCGGTGGGCTCTCTCAATCACGTAGTCTCCACCACTCGGAGGAGCGCCAGCTATTTTGAGACAGAGTTTCTGAAGAAAAGTTATAATGGTACTCCCCTCCTCTTTTTCTGGAAGCCCGATTATGATCAAGTTATTTCTTCTACTGCGACCCTCTAAATCTTCTAGCTTGTCTTCTAATTTTTTCATTCTGCGCCTTCCATTAGTCAATTCCATCTCGGTCCGATCTTGCTTTTTCCAACAGCGTAATCCTCGATTCCGAGTCCCGACCCTTCTAGTCAACGTGTCTACAGATCCTTTAATCTCCTGTAGATCCTCTGAGATTGATGCAATGGCCGTCTGAAGAGGTTGCATTATTTCCATGAATCTACCTTCAGACAAAGCGGTATCAGACGCGAGCATCTTAGGTACGCCAGTAGTCTGCTGCTTAGGCCGTTTTGCGGCCTTTTCTTTCTCCGGCGTTCGTGGAGGAGAGTGCCTCGGAGGCGCCTTCTTCATATAAATTTCCATTAGTCTGTCGAGTTCTAACCTCCAAGGAAATCAGTAGCTATTCCGATTTGCAGAAATCAATTTCTCTACTTGAAAGCCGCTATAAAAATAGTAAATTAGGAGACTGAGAACGGAGCTCCGGGAGAAGACTGCCCTTGCTCAAGCTGCCAACACGTGGTCCCAAGGTGAAATTTTTTGTGAGTGTAACTGCGGCAACCATGTTTACAATGGCTGTCTTTTTTTTTTTTGTTTGTTTGGTACAAAAGGCACTGACATGTTAATGTATTGTGTCCTGATAATCAGCACTTTTCTAACCAGTGATAGTGGTCTAACAATGCACAGCTGCTGACTAATAAGGGTGCAGTAATTTCCCTACCAATGTTATAACATTACTCACCAGTATTCTCGACAGCTGGCTCATTTCAACTCCCAGTTTTTGTTGAGTCAAGCAGTATGACCTTGGACAAAAAGTACAATGTCATATAACTTGGGAAACAAATTTATAATTGTGGCTATTGTTTACCTGATTAGAAGAAAAGTGGCTCGAGACAGTGTGCCATTTTCAACCATGTCCTGGGGCAAAGCTGGTATAGCAACAGCAAACAAATTCAATACAAATATTTAATCAAACCAATTATGAAGCAAACCCAAGGCACCACAAAAAGAGGGTTAAACGATACAGTTGTAAGTTGATTCCAACACCAGATATCTCTAAGTCAACTTTGAAAAGGCTTGGGAGAATTTGCTACCTTAGCACAATTGGAGTTTATTCCACAGGGTAGGACCAACATAAGAAAACGATCTCGTGTCACAACTTACTCTAACCTGAAAGCAAAGGTACAGTATTGGTGGTAATTGACAACAGCAGGTAGTTGCTAATGGTCAAGAGCAACAGGTTAGAAAGAAGTGCTGATATTTCTGTACACATAAATGAAAATTAAAGAGCTCATTTATTTAATTCTTCAGATATAACCTCTGAGTAAGATAATCTTTTACAGAGGTTTCACACCAAATGACAAATACAGTTACAGATACAATTCACATTATAAAAGTTCATACATTAAAAAAGAGAACAGTTTACATTGGAACGTATCACAGTAAAGCATTATTTAGAGACAACACACTCATGAGTTTGTTATGGTTATGGCTAAATGATAGGACAAGGATTAGGTTTTCAGACAAGATTAGAATCAGGAGCAGCCGTGAAAGGCATTTGTCATCTATTTACATCGGGAGAGAGCTGAGGAGAGGATGAATTGGGAAATTGGTGTAGGAAGGGACAGTCATAAAGCTAGGAGAGAGGAATAGAAGAGAGAAGTGCAGAATAGGGTGAAAAGAGCATTGAAAGGTGCGTGCTCAGGTTTTCAGACAAGATCAGAATCAGAAGCAGCCATGAAAGGCATTTGTCATCTATTTATGTCAAAAGAGAGTTCAGAAGAGGATGAATGGGGGGGATTGGTGTAGGGAGAGACAGTCGTAAATCTAGGAGAGGGGAACAGAAGAGAGAAGTGCTGGGTAGGGTGAATAGAGCATTGAAAAGTGCATGTTCAGGACTATTGGAGCCTGAGGGGTGGAGGTTTAGGGGACTAAGGCAGCTGGGGCAGGTAATGTAAGGTAAGAGCATTTTGTTTGTGGGCTGAGGGGAGACAGTAGAAGGGGTATGGGCATGTTGAATGTCAAAAATGATAGGAGGGCCAGCCCAGTGGTGCCGAGGATTGAGGCGCTGGATGCCACACCTCATGCCATGCCAGTGACCAGAGTTTAGGAGTGAGCTCAGGTGCCGGGGGTCAGCAGGGATGAGGCAAGGATTGAGCACATGCGGGTGGCTCTCCTTCCCTGGGTGGGGGGTAGGGATAGCTCCATGTGCCAGTGGCTCCCTGGTGGAGATCAGGGGTGCTGCAGTACGTCAGCTGCACGTCATGCAGCGTGGATAATGCTGGCAGTGTTGTCTTGTGCCAGAACATCACTGGTGCACCACGCAAGGGGAGGGGCACCAAGAAAATGAAAAAAAACTGGCTCCATGGGGGAGGCGATGGCACCTGACCCCCATGCCTGCCACCGGATCCACCCTGCCTGGTCTTCCAGGTCTTCTGCCCAGGCCCAGGCCCACTCCCAATCCTGCAGCCAGGGTCTATGTGTGCAAGAGTGCCCAATGAAGAGGGGCCCCCACGCCAGAGGAGTTAGGCTGGGGTTGCTGACTGTGGAAGGGGTGGAGAGAGAGGAGGCACAGGTTCAGGGGGACCTCAGGTGGGCAGGATCAGGCAGGATGCCAGAGAGATGCCCTCGCAGGCCACGACCGAAGGTAAATAGAGTAAAAAAAAAATAAAAATATGCTAGGAGGGGATAGTGTCAGGAGGGAAGGGACAATCTGAGGTAAGCAGGGAGGTAGATTAACTTGTTTAATACATAAGTTAGAGAGACTCATTAGGCCGGGGCAGCAGCGGTAAGATCCTGATGTGTGGAGGGGGTAGCTGTGGTCAGTTGAAGGAGGGTTTGGCTGGGGGTGGGGGTGGGGTTTGTGTAAGGAGAATAGGGAGCAAGAGATTACTTCTTGGATTCCCAATTTAAAGTTCAATGTGTGCAGAGGGAGGTAGCTAAGTTCCAGGCCAAAACTTACATACACTGGTATTGACTAGGTGTTGGTTTCAATTCTAATGTTAAAGTTTGGAAGTTGCTGGCTTTATTTAATTCCAACGAGAGCACGTTCAGCCAGGGAGGAGCCCTGTACACGAAAGAGTGTTGTCCAAGCGAGGCTCTTCTGAAGGGTACATTGAGTGAGCCGAGAGCTTTACCCCTTGTGGAGTACTGGGAGTGTGACCCTTGGAGAAAACTTGAGATGCAGAGTGGAGATAGGCCTAGTATGGATTTTTTCCCCCCCAAGGAGGCATGTCTGGAACTTTATCCTGTTGCTCAAGTTAATCCAATTAATCTGTTCAAACAGTGCACATGAATGAGTTAGCCTATCAGCACCAAGGCAGAGTCTGCAAGCCTTATTAAGGGTCAAAGCAACCTGTTTGAGTCCTGTTTCCATTGCTGCACTGTATACTACCAGTCCATAATCAATTACCGACAGAATAGAACTGAAGACAGGCGCAGAGCTGTGGGTGTTAGGAATTGCCTGTGCCTGTAGAGCACACCAAGTTTTGATATTGATAGCTTTTACTACCATGTCAATATGCTGCGAGAGCAAGATGGTGTTGTCATGTGCACCGATTGTACCCACATGTGACCTTTGGTAGCAGAAAGTTTGTTTTAGTTTGTGATATTTGATGGTAGTGGGTGAGCTTTGAAGGATATTGTGACTCTGCAGAGGTTTCTGAAGGAGATTCTATGTTCACTAGCACACATGTGCAATGTAAACATAGTGGTACTGTGGTGTGGGGGGGGCTGCGCAGGTGTGTTCTGTACAAACCAATGAATGTATAAATGCAGAAGATTTGCCTCTCAAAAGTCAGTGCTGAGAAAGCGGACAATGGCAATGTTCAGCTGGCTGATGGGAGTAAACTTCTTGTAGTTCAAAGGATAAAGCCCAACCAAACTGCCCTCCCCCAGCAAGCCAGCAGGACTTCAAGAATCAAACCGCCAGCTGTCCCGGTGGTCACGAGGGCTCGGTCACTGCCCTCCCCCAGCAAGCCAGCAGGACTTCAAGAATCAAACCGCCAGCTGTCCCGGTGGTCGCGAGGGCTCGGTCACTGCCCTCCCCCAGCAAGCCAGCAGGACTTCAAGAATCAAACCGCCAGCTGTCCCGGTGGTCGCGAGGGCTCGGTCACTGCCCCCCCAGCAAGCCAGCAGGACTTCAAGAATCAAACCGCCAGCTGTCCCGGGTGGCGAGGGCTTGGTCATTGCCCTCCCCAGCAAGCCAGCAGGACTTCAAGAATCAAACCGCCAGCTGTCCCGGTGGTCGCGAGGGCTCGGTCACTGCCCTCCCCCAGCAAGCCAGCAGGACTTCAAGAATCAAACCGCCAGCTGTCCCGGTGGTCGCGAGGGCTCGGTCACTGCCCTCCCCCAGCAAGCCAGCAGGACTTCAGAATCAAACCGCCAGGTAATTTACTGCTCGCTCACCGCAGCAAAGCAGCCCTTGATGCGCCCTCCGGGTCGCCTCGGCACCAAATTTAAACTGAAGGAGACTCTTCCAGCGGGTAATCGGAGCGCAGACTGAACCGGACCCCTGTGCCTACTTCTCTCACCTGAACTCTTGTTCTTACTTGTTGTATGGAACTGAAAATTGTGTTTAATTGCTTAGAGTGTTGCACTGTATCCTATGGTTTTCCTGCTGTTTCTGATTCCGCATTGCATGCCCTACCTGGCTTCTGCCCGAATCGGAGACGCAGCGGCCCCTGGCCCCCAAGCCCTACCCCCCCACTCCTTTGTTTTCTGAACCCCCTTGTACTCTCCTTACTTAATCACCTCTCGCTCTTCTTGTCTCTGCAGCTGTCCCTGTGGTCGCGAGGGCTCGGTCACTGCCCTCCCCAGCAAGCCAGCAGGACTTCAAGAATCAAACCACCAGGTAATTTACTGCGTTCACCACAGCAAAGCAGCCCTTGGACGCTCTCCCCCTCCGGTCACCTCGGCGCCAAATTTAAACTCGAGGAGACTCTTCCAGCGTGGTAATCGGAGTTGCTAGTCTCACCGGATCCCCAGACTGCTGCGTTCGGCTCCCCACCGCCCCCACCACCACCCTTGGTCGGCCCTCCGTTATATGGGCTGTGATGAGCCACGTGGGACAGGAAATAACCTATCAGCCCTGTTTGCCATCTGCAGGTTATACCCTATCACCACTAGTGGCCGCAATTTCACTCAGCATAGCTAACTCTCTCTCACTTACTACCCTCCCCCAAGCCATCTCACACTACTTCTTTTCCCTGTTCCACCAAACCTCCCTTTCTGCCCTGCTGTCCTCTATCCCAGCGGCATCCGCGAGAAGCAGGCACCGACACCTAGTTGCTGAACCCCTCTGGTTTATTCCCCACTTGAACCTCCTGCCCTCTTTTCTGCCCCTCTCACCCCACACTAGTCCACAGGAACGGTCCCATTCCCTGCCTAAACTCCCTGCTGCTCCCTGGTCCCTCCCTGGGACATGGCCCTCCCTCCATCCATCACCCTCCGCCTCCCCATCCCTCTCCCTGGTTCTCCAGGAAAGGGCTCAAGATTGCCCACCTGAACGTACGGAGCCTTCTACGCAACCAAAACGAGCTCACCGCCTGGGTTGCCCTCCACAAACCTGACATTCTGGCCCTTTCTGAAACCTGGCTCAAACCCCATATACCCGATGCCCTGTGCTCCCTACCGGGGTACAACCACCTCAGATGTGACAGGCCGGGTAAGAAGAAGGGTGGTGGGGTGCTTCTCTATTACCTGGCACACCTCAACCTGTCCCTCATCAACCACCCTCCTACTGACATGCCTGCATGTGAGTTCCTCCATGCTCTCCTCCTGCTGGGTCACTCTAAGAAGGTCCACTTGATATGCGCCTACAACCCTCCTAAAAATGGCCTGCCGGGACTCTCCTCCCTGCTCGACTGTATCAGTAATACGGTGGGTCTCAACGAAACTCTCGTGCTAGGTGACTTCAACCTCAATTGGATGGGGGCTCATCGCAAATTGTACGAACCCCTGCTCTCGGGCCTCACACTTAGCCAAGTCATCAACGAACCCACCGGCTCTCCCCAGGGGGTGCTCAGGAACCTTATCGACTGGCTCCTGTCGAACAGGCCTGCAAACATCCTATCCTCAGGCACTCTCCCTGATGCCATCTCTGATCATTCCCCTATCTACTGTGTGTGGGGCATCTCACCACGTAAGATCCCTAGCAAAATCATCGAACTGAGGGACTATTCCAAGTTCAATCCCCACGACTTCCTGGACGACCTCCTAGCTGTTGACTGGACTGATGTCACCAGCTCCACCGACCCCTCACGAGCCCTGGACCTACTTTTAGCCAAGCTAGTCCCTCTTCAGAACAAACATGCCCCCCTCACTAGGAGAAGGGTGAGGGGCACCATCACAAAATGGCTAAACGGAGACCTACTCTCCCTTATGAAAGCCAGGGATAAATGCTGGGCATCCTACAAGGCCTCCCTTAGCATCCACGACCTGATGGCCTATAGACACCTCAGAAACACCTGCAAAAGGGCCATCCGCTCAGCAAAAAGTGACTTCTGCAAGATGGAATTGCTCTCCTCCAGCCGTAACCCGAGGAGCTTCTGGCAACATATTAAAAATGCCATTGGAGGATAAAGGCTGCAGGTCACTGACCACTTATCGGTGGGATCAGCTGTAATAACCCCCAAACCATCGCCAATGCCTTCAACTCTCAGTTTTCCAACTGCCCCCACCTCCCTCCCTGCCCCTCTCGTCCGCTCCCAGGCACCTCCTCCCGGTCTTCACCTCGCCCCCTTCCAACTGAGGTCAGTCCTCCCAATGAGACCCATAAGCTGCTCTCCAGCCTCTCCCCCCATAGCGGGGCAGGTCATGACACTCTCGAGCCAAAACTCCTCAGGCTTGGTGCCCACCTCCTGGCCAGACCCATCTCGCACCTATTCAACTCCTCCATTAACTCAGGGATCATTCCCAACCTGTGGAAAGTGGCCAAGGTTGTTCCTATCCTAAAACAGGGGAATCCCAAGGACCCCCAGAACTACCGCCCCATCGCCATTCTGTCCGCACTCAGTAAACTGCTCGAAAAAGCCGTTGCCTCCCAGCTCTCGCAACACATCCTGGACTTCAATATACTCTCTCCTGCCCAGCACGGCTTCAGGAAAGGGTACAGCACGTCCACCGCCCCTAGCCACTGTCACCTCCCCTGATCAGGGCAGGCACCGATCTAGGCAATCTCACTGGAGCCATTTTCATCGACCTGTCCAAAGCCTTCACAGAGTTAACCACCCTCCTTGGTTCCTCGCTCACCCTCGGGTTCTCCTCCCCCATGCCTGGTTCCATAATTACCTTTCCAACCAACAGCAATACACCTACTTCAACCGGACATCCTCCAACCTTTCCCCTGTCCTCTGTGGTGTCCCTCAGGGGTCTGTCCTTGGTCCGACCCTATTCTCACTATTTGTCAATGACCTATCTTCTGTCCCGACCCACGCCCACTCTACCCTCTACGCAGATGATCTCGTCCTCCTGGCCAGCTCGCGGGACATCTCAACTATTAACTCCCAGCTTAACTCCGACTTTGAACGTATACATACTTGGCTGGGTGACCACAGGCTCACCCTTAATCTCAAAAAAACTCAAGCTATGTTATTTGGGTCCTCGAACAAATTAAAATCCTGCCCTGCTCCCCTGTGTATCCTCGGGGCCGACGGCTCCCCCCTTGAGACGGTTACCTCCACTAAGTACCTAGGCGTCACCCTCGACCAGCAGCTTGACCTCACCCTGCACATCCGTAACATCTGCAACACCTCAAATTGCAAGCTTGCCCTAGCTTATCGTGCCAATAGCTGCCTCACCCCTGCTGCCCGCCTAGCCCTCGCCCGGGGGGTCCTCCTCCCCTCTCTCTGCTATGGCCTCGTCACTTTTGCCCTGTCCCCAAAACCAGCCTAGCAAAATGGGACTCAGCCTACAATAATGTCTGCCGCTTCGTGCTGTCCGCCCCTCCCCTCACCCACCGGTGTGATCTCTACAACCGCCTAGAGTGGCTCCCCCCGGAGAAACACCGGTCCTTCGTTATAGGCAACTTTATCGACAACATTGTCCGCTCTGGCTCCCCCCCTGCCCTTGTCCTTCCCCTAACCCTAGAGCCCCATCCTGCCACCTCAGGCCTGGGACAACCCTAGAACGCCCTGCCTCTAGGACCCATACCTGCGGTGATCGATCCTTCCACATCTTTGCCCCCAAACTCTGAATTCACTCCCAGAACCTGTCAGGGCCTCCTCCTCCCATCCAAGCTTTTAAACTTCCTCTGGAATTTCCTGAAACCGTCCTCCCCTGCCCCTGCACCTCATAATCCTACTCAGTCACCCCTCCCTCACCCAGGCTCAGGTGGGGCCTCCTCCTCCTCTCCCCCGCCTGCCCCACTCGCACTTCTCCCCAAGCTCCATCCCAGTAACCTGGCCCATCCTCCCGCCTCGGTCACCCCTGCCTGCACTTACCATTGTCACCGCTTACTATTCTATGCTTAGTGTTTACCTTGTTATGTATTCCACCTACCCGTGCCTATGAGTTACTTCCTCTGTTACTACCTGTATCCCTCCCATATTTTTATTGTAATGCCTAGCTCTCCTACTTGACTTTTTCCCTACCCTGTAATCTGTTAACTGTATGATGTCTGACTCCGGTACCTCTCCCGGGTCGCACCCTTTCTGTAACTGTGATGTACACTGTATGATGCCTGTAATCCTCCCGGGTCGCACCTGAAAATAGGCACATGGCTGTCTAGTGTGCCTACCCGGTTAACAAAAGCAAATAAATAAATAAATCACAGTAGTTTTCTGCCCATTATCCATCTAGCAGACATTATCAGGCTTTGAAGATAAACATCAAGCCTCACTGTGTGTGTGTGTGTGTGTGTATGCCGCGTGTGTCCGTTTAAGCAGGAAGTGCTTATTAGAAAGCACTTTAGAATTGTGAAAACACAGCATGCAAAATGCAAATAGAATAGCTTCAACAGCAAGTCAATAATGAACAGAAAGCACTAGCAAGGTCCCCCCCCCCCCCTTTCCAGTTAGTACTCTTTTTACTCCGGAGCCTAAGTCACCCTCCAGATTCTGGTTACCACAGCCCTGCTCCCTCATTTTTCTGCTGGGATTTACCTATGCATGGCTGCAGACTAGCCTGAGTATTTGACAGGGTGCAGGACTACTGGGTGGGCTGGAGTTAGTGGCACCTCAGACCACTATTGTTTTCTTGCATTTTCTTCCCCCAGAGAGGCGTGTGCAATGCCACCTAAATGTTCCATGTACATAGTGCACTGGCAGCTGCTGCTCTCCCCTCCCCCGGTGCCATCAGCTCCAGTCAATGCTTAGGGCCCAGCAAGTACTAAGCACTGAAACTCTCCCTCCCCAGGAGAGGAGAGCAGTCCTACGGATGCTCAATCCTCTTCCTCCACAGCCAACCCCAGGTGACCCGAGTCCGCATATGAACTCGGGTCACTGGTGAGGTGCATGGTATGGCATCTAGCGCCTTAACCCTCAGTGCCACTGGGTCAGCCTAAACACCTGAAATACTTAATATAAATTAAGTTACATATTTTTCTGCAAACACTAGTGACCTATGTCACTGGTATGGGGTCAGCACCAGTATGCTTCAATCAAGCAGTGTCAGTGGCTCAGCAGGTTGCAGACTTGCCTCCGAGGCTGGAAGATCAGAAAGTTGTGGGTTCTATCTCCACACTCTGCATTGGAGTTAAATCCCAATACTGACACTGTCATGCAGCATGAGGGGAGTGCTGCACTCCTGAGGTACCGTCTTTTGGATGAGACGTTAAACCAAGGTCCCATCTGCCTATTCTGGTGGATGTTAAAGATCCCATGGCACTTCTCAAAAAGAGCAGGGAATTTCCCCGGTGCCCTGGTCAGATTTCCCCCCATTTACTAAAAATATCACCAACAGCTTAATCTGGTTCAATGTCAGTTGGCATCCATCTGTATCCCCCTTCCCCAGGATGAGGCTGAAAATAGGCAGAATCGTCTAGTCCTCCTTTCCCAGTCAACAAAAGCTAAACTAAATAAATAAATAAAAGTGTTAAAACAAATACAGTTACCAGCATGGTGTCCTGTGAACAGCTTTGAAATCATCAAACCTTGTGTAACACTTCAACAGCATATTGTAATATTGGCATGCAATACATGCTCAGGCTTACTTTTCACTTTTCTTTTTCCTTACAGAACAGGAACCAAATAAATATGTGGTCTACAAAATGTCTATGCAAACTATGCTGTAAATAAATTTGGGCTACTGCGTTAGGTGCTCCTCCTTTCCAAAGTGCCAAGTGTCAGTGTTTGCAGAAAACATTGGAAATAACCCTTCACAGGGTACGTGCACAACCTGGGACAGCCACTTATGATTGACTGCTTAAAATAAATACTGTTTATGTGCCCTTTAAAGAGCCCCGGATATCAGCTGAATAACTTTTGAAAAGTGTCAGTGACAATTCAGTTTATAGTTCAAGTATTTTTGCAATTTATTTATTTATTTATTTTTTAAATATGGACTTTATCCTCCTGTCCTTCCCCAATCATCTCCCTTCTCCTGTCGAACACCAGTCCTTTCATCCCACCTCCAGGACTTACTCCATCTACTTCTTATCTTGTGTGAGTGGGTACCATGGATGATGGTGGAGCGGTGCCTTCAGGGTCACAGCATCATCCAGCAAACAGAATTTCTTTTCTACCCATTACTCCCCCTGAATCAGAGCCAGCAGCTTGCAATGGCACACACAGAGACCATGAAGACTGTGCACGCTTTCAACACCTGCCACCAACTTTCAATTCTGGTGAACACTGCTGTGCCACCAACCCTCCACTAGGTGGCAGTCAAGCAGTAGGACACACTATCCCCCCACCCATCTCAAAGTTGGAGGTCTGTCGATGGACGCTAAATCCTCCATCCCCTGTGACAGCCCCTGAGCGACCCTGTGCCATTCCCAAACCCGGGTTGCCAGTGTGGTGGGAGGGAGGTGTCCAGCACCTCAGCCCTCCACATGACAGGCCTGTCTACAAGTTTATTGTAGCTCAGATATTCTTAGACAATACTGTTTGTGGCTTTGAGGGGGAATGAACCTGCAACCCACTGTTTTACAGTTCTGTGCTTTTACCCTCTATACCACTCAGCCAGTACTCTATTTATTTTACAATTCTTTCCTCTTTTTCCTTATTACTGAAGGAAGTGACATGTATCCCCTCTTCCCATGTCTAGGGGCCAAATGTTACAGAGGGGAAGGGGGCCTCAGAATCTAGAACCTCACCAAGTTCTCCTCAGATTAGAATCTGAATAAAACCAATGGGTGTCTTTACCTTGAGATTTCTTCAAACCCCAAAACACCGAGCCTCAAGGGTGTTCAGCTTCTTACCCAGCAGGAAAATACAGAAGGCAGACTGGTCAGTTCATCTTCAAGCTTCTCCAACCCACCATTCATGGAGTAGGAGGGCATAGGAAATTAAATACTTCAGACCCCAGGAAAGACTGTGACAATCCCTAAAAATCTAAAGGACTTATAATTCATCAAAATCCTTCTATTGCATAATCAAATTGGACTCTGATTTCTACAAACGGATCAGTTTTCTTCTCCTGAGCTCCTAAACGATTACAGAGCTCACGGTTCCAGTAGCTTAAAACTTTTAACTAATCCAGCTCGACCGGACTAACTTATTTACCAAAACGTAGTTGTTAGAGAGAGAGAGAGAGAGAGAGAGAGAGAGAGAGCTACAGGCATTCTTAGGCATGGATTTTCCATACAACAGAACCAGCAGCAAACTTAAACCCCCGGGACCAGAGATTTATTTCTAAAAACTGCCAGGAACGTGAAGCTCCTGATGACCCACTGACACTGGTAAGAGCCTTACTCTGTCACCACTTCCTTTATGCTGAACCTCTTTCTATTTCCTTTTCTCTTCTTCCTCAGTGGAGTGATGTACTCCTCTGCCACCATAGAGTTAATTCATGCTCGGGGCGAAAATTGAACAGCCTGAGATCTCCACGTCTAGTCGAATAATGTTCCTCCTGTTAGTCCTGGTCCCCGGTGAATTCTCTCTCACACCTTCCCCGTGGCGCCCCCTGGAGCCAAGCCCTCCAAACAACTACAGTGGCTCCCTGCTTCCAATCAAAATCCTGTTTCCAGAGATGGGCATGGCCAACAGTAGCCTAAAGGCCTACACATTTGTTGGCCCTGGGGCCTGCCCCAGACACTGGCATGGCAGACCCCAGAGTCCAGACCACCACCCACTCCCACCTTCCACCCCTGAGCTGTCGTGCAACATGGAGAATTACCTACTACCATCCTCCAATCTCCTGTCAAGGCCCAGCCATCACTGCGACAGCCCAAGAATGCCACTTACAAAACTGATCCCAATGCCCCTCCCCCCGGGGGCCACTACTACCTGCTCCACCAAACTCCTGCTGCTCCATTGGAGGCTCTCACCACCCGGATTGCCAATGGAACCCTGGACCCAATGACCGCAACTGCCTGCCCACCTTCCCTGGAGACCCAACCCAGAACCTGGCACATGGCCACCAAAACTGTCAATCTGCCTAAGAGGAGGGGGGGGACACCCTCCAAATGGCCCTGCAGCAAACCACTCCACTCTCTCCCCTTTCCTGCCTATTGCCCATATATAAAAGTCCACTCTGCTGCCCCCAACTGGTGGCAGCAGAAAAAAACAAACACCCGCCCCATGGCATGCAAAATCCCTAAGCACCGGGGGGGGAGGCCCCTAAAGGTAGTAACAAGCCCACCCACAAGGGGGGGTTACTGTCCTTTGAAATTTATTAGCTTTGGCTGTTTGTGTACACATGACATCATAGCGCCTGGTTTATGACATTATAATTATCACCACAGCAACAGACTGGGATGTCACAGACTGCAGCAGACAGAGCAAATAAGGCAGAGATCCTGTTTCCATGCGAATGTCCTAAGTAATAAACAAATAAGGGTGAAATGTAAGCTAAACTGTGTCTAGATATTATGTTTTTCAGAGTTGTCACAACATCTAGGGCTTTAGAAAGCCCCGTTACACTGCAAGCAAACAAACAATCAGCACTGAGAAATCCTTGTCATTTGTTTTGCCCAGTTCCTGAAATACAATGAAAGATCACATTACATTACTCAGGCACTGGAAATAAGGTGTGCGTGTGGCTCTTAACTCTCATGACTCGTTAGGTATCTATGGTCTTAACAATGGGTCTTGTTCTGTGTTCTTCAAAAGTAAGCCAGGGGTCACAGATAATACCCAGCATATCCGTGCCATGTTGTATTTACCTAAGGCATTGCAATTGGAACATGTAGTCAACAGTTCATTTTGGTCAGCATGCAGTTATAGGATAGTGCTACAGAACAACTGTTTTTGTTCATTCATTTAAAAAAAAAGCTTATGAGCCAAATTTGTAATGAGCAAACCCTTTTTGCAGTTCATCCCGCACCTCCTGGACTATCTATCTGCTGGCATAAGGTACGGTGTACATTTCTACAGAGGCCAGCTGTCATAATACTGGGGACTTGTATTATAATTTTATAATTTAGTTTATCCTGGAGAGCTCAAGTGAGATGAAAAATCTTGTTTCATCAGTGGGGTCTTGCTTCTACCCAATTTTGCAGCTATGAAAATAGAAGCACAGGAAGGTTGAGTGACTGACTCACGATTGCACAGAGTAAGTGACTTGTGTGGGATTCAAACTTGGGTCTCCTGGTCTAACCATTTGATTATAGTGCCTTCCTGCATCATTCATGACTAATGAGAAGATCAGATGTCCAAATACTAACCCCTTCCCTGTATAACCCCTGCTTTGACATACTGTTGTCACATACAACATACACTTGGCCCCTTTGCCATTGTAAATGATCTTTTGCTTAACTGGCTGCTTGTCAACTATTCCTGTTTTAATAAAAAACTTGAATAACATACATGTATTGATTTTCACTACCTGTGATCCATTAACACAGTAGCTTTGACCACTTTAGTGCAGAGGTGTCCGTACCAAGAAGCCTTTGTTTGTTCAGCACAATGTGATGATTAACCAGAATCAAAAGCCTTTGTTAAATGGGCCCCTGATGGGCAGCAGTTATACTTACATCACCAAGAAGGCAACACGGGTTCAAGAGCAATCTTGTGGATCCCAAAATAAAGTGGACATGGGCGTGAACAGGCAGTCATGCTTCTGGCACTGGGAAGGTAACACTGAACTCCACTGCCACAATGACATCTGTGGTAAGCCATGTAGTTCAGGCTCCTCCACAGAGGAAGCTGCTTGCAGATGAGATCAACAGTGTGATTCTGTCTGGCACAAGAAGGAGGTGGGTGGGGGTCAGGGAGAAAAGAAGTAAAACACATCCAGGAGTTGCAAATGATGGATGCTGGTACTCTTCGGCCACATGCCACAAAATAAAAGGTTGTAAGCATTTCAGAGCTGGAAAGTCACATGTGGACCAGTGTTTATTAAATCAATTAACTAAAATTAAATTTCTATATATGACAAACAAATAGTGTAGCTGCTGTATTGGTTCTCATAAGAACAGATCCAGAAGCAAGTGATTCGATACCTTTTATTGGACCAACATAGATGTTACAACTAAAGAACAAAGTGCTTAGCTTTCAAACCAACCAGGTCCTTCTTCAGAAGCTTTATGACAGTTATTTAGAAAATCCCATAATGTTAACACCCAGATAATGCATAAAAGACAAAAATAATTCTAATTGGTTTAACATATACATTTGAAATATAACAGAAGATTACGTCAGAGAAGCTAATTAACACCAGTATGCTTTTAGCTGAGAAGCCCCTGAAGGGCAAAGGTGATCAAGAAATAGAAACAAGCAGAGAGTTCTTCTCACACAAATTTTAAAATGCCTCAGCATATTTCGAGAAACATTCTACTGATAACAAGTCCTAGGGATACTATTCTCTCTAATACATGTAAGATGAGCTTACAACTATTATTGCAAGTGTCCTTGTGTTTTAAAGCACACAGTCAATGAAAGGCAAAATGCTGAAATGAGACCTAATTGCAAGTTGAAAACAAGCCCCAAATTAAACACACACACACACACACACACACACACACACACACACACACACTTATATAGACAGAGAACCTCAGCACACAAGCACTGAGGCAATGGTTACCCCAAAGGGCATTGTCTGGGAAGACAAGTTTCAAAGAAATACAAAATCACACATACCCCCTTAATGCAAAGCACCATGGGCTGTATGTGCAAATCACCACAGTATATTATGCTGGTTCAACATACATACACATATATATATATATACACATATACACACACATACATACACACACACACACACACACACACACACACACACACACACACACACACAGATATACACACACACACACGTAATAGATAACCCACTCAAGTGTGCGGTCACGCTCTGATCTTGGTGTGCATTGTATGCATGAGGCCGCAGGCCGAGTGTGTCAACCAACCAAGGTGTGCATATATCAGAATGCGACAGCACACTGAGGAGTGGGTTATCTATCTTATAAAATGGCAAAATTGTTTTAGAGGGGGGTTAAAGTCTAGGTGTGCGGTCGCACTCTGATATACGCATGGTCATGTGATATGTTTCATACAATCAGAATATTGTATTTGGAGTTTCTTCTTTAACCCATTTTATAAACACACACACACACACACACATAAATATATACATACATACATACATACATACATACATACACACACACACACACACACAGGGCTGAAGAGGTATGGGTGCAGGTACAATCTACTAAAGGGAGGAAACTAAGAATGGGGGTGGTATACAGAGCACCATCACAGGATGAGGACCTGGACAAGGTACTGGGGTCCCAAATCACAGAAATAGCAGGCCATGGGGAAGTAGTAACAAGTAGGGGACTTCAATCTACTCAGGATGGAGTTCAAAATCCCAGTTACCTCCAGCACCAGGAAGCAATTACTTCTGGACCCATTTCAGAGTAAATTCCTAACAGAGGGGTCATGGAGCCCACTAAGGAGAGGACTGTACTGGATCTGGTCCTGTTCAACTGTGCCCATGTATTGGATGTGAAGGTGGAAGCGACACTTGCAGGAAGTGACTACCACATGGTGCTTTTTCACCTGGACATGGGTAGAGGGATGATCAGGACCAAGACAAGGGTTTTGGACTTCAGGAATGCTGACTAATAGGATGGGACAATTTCTGGTAGAACACCTTGCTAAGATCAGAAAGGAGATGGAGATGAAACAAAAATGGGCCATATTAAAGGAGGGGTTGATGGAGGCCACCAATGAGTGTGCCAAAATTAAAAGCAAGAAACCAGAGGCCAAAAAAAAAAAAAACAGCTGGTTAGGAAGGGAAGTGGAAACTGAGATAAGGGAAAAGAAAGCAATCTTCCGAAGTACAAATGTACTTGGAATGAAGAGGATAGAAGCTTCACTGTGCAAAATCTAGAATAGTGAGCAGAATGGTTACAGAAGCAAAGGTCACAAGGGAGGTGCAGCTAGCATAGGAAGTAAAACTGGGAAGAGAAGGCCTTTCTCAAATATATAAGGAAAAGAATAGTATTAAAGATGAGATTGTCGGCAGAACATTGGCGGGCCAACCGGGGGGGGGGGTGGAGAAGGATTGAGCATCCGAGAGACTGCTGTCCTTCTCCAGGGGAGAGGGGGTTGAACGTCCAGCATACTACAGACTGCCGATGGAGGCTGGGGGTTTCATTGTGCTGGCACCATCACCTGAAGGAAGCGGGGCAGACTAGGGACATCATTGCACATCCCCACTCCCAGGGATCCACAAGCAATGCAGAAGCATCTGAGAAATCCGGCCCCCTCAACATGACGCCCTGCTCCGTTCCTGCCCAGTTGCCCTTTCTCATCCACTGGGGGGTCCCACTCCCATGGCCCCATCCTGGTGGGTAAGCCAGGGCTTGCCAAATAATGTCCATGGGGGGGAAATGGTGGTCCCACCCAAGGGGAGCAAGCCCCAAGCATGTTGGGACAGAACGGTGCAAGGGCTGAGCCATCCTAGGAGGAGTGGGGGTGCTGGGCCAAAAAAATAAATAAATAAAAAGATGAGATTGTCAGATTAAAAAAAGGAGAGGTTTGGGTGGAATGAAGCGAAGATAAAGTTGAGATGCTTAACAAGTACTTTGGCTCTGTCTTCACTAGAGAGAAGGATGGACCAGTGTTACAAGGGAGTAGTGGGTGTCACAAATGGTGTAATACAGGTAGACAGAGTGCTCAAGGGCCTAAGGGACCTGGAGGCAGACAAATCCCCAGGGCCAGATGGCATGCACCCAAGGGTCCTAAAGAAACTAGCAGAGGTGCTGGTGAGCCCCACAGCATACCTGTTTGACACCTCTCTGGAGACCAGGAGTGTGCCATGGGACTGGAGAACTGTACATGTCATGCCCCTCCATAAGAGTGGTTCAGGGGGTGAACCTGTAACCCACACTTCAGCACATGTTATGGGTACTGATGTTAAATGGCAAAAGGGGGCACAAGCCAGGAAATACCAACCAGGAAACAATTTTGGAATAAACATTCTCTCTTGCCTTGTCCGCAGAGTTCATATTGGACAGGCACTGTCTCACTTATGTTGACACGTGGAGAACAGGAACAGGGCTTACAGGCAGAAGGAATCAGCAGCTTGAGGGGGTTAAATTAGTTGTAACAGGCAGCAAACAAATGAACTGAGGTGATGAATAAAAGAATAAAAAATAGTTAATTATTAAAATCGATAAAAATAAAATTAAATAGCTCCATGGGGCTGGAGGCACAATGGAGCAAAGGCACAAGGTTTCACAAAGATTTTAGTAGCAAAGTACTGTGGCTAAGACATTTAGGCCCAAGAGGCCAGGAAACAAGCTCCATGCAGTTTTGCAGAGCCGAGAGGGGGCTTCACATGAGGGCGGCTGACAGAAAATGGGCCACAACATCAGGGCTCACCAACACTATGCCCCTGGGATACATCACTGGCATTACCCTCAATTTCAAGACCACCCATGCTCAAACACTAAACACAGGGAGCTCTTACAAAGCGACCAGCTCCCTCCTTACAGTTACACCATCATCCTGCAGTTACGGGCCATAGCAGAATCTACCTCCTGCAAGGCAGAAACAGACTACCAGGATGCAGGAACTCTCCTGGCAGGCCACCAACAAAACCATGGCAGCGTGCCACATGGTTACAGTCTCCTGATGCTGCCACCACCAGGATGCCCAAGCTGCCGCTCTGCCATCACAGTGGTGCCCCCACTGCCAATCTCCAAACAAAATGGAATGGGCCCCGGCCCATCTTGGTGCCACGAAGCATGGAGTTGCCCAATAATCCAACTCCTTGAGACAGTGGCTCCCATAAAACTGATGGGGTCCCCCATCCCACAGTTGCTTTCCCTGCCAGCCACCCCAAAACATGAGCACAAAGCAGTGTTGCAAGAAGAAGGCCGCAACTCTCTGGGCCGAATTATATGCTGATAACACTGCCAGCCCCCCCACCCCTGAACTCTCTACCACCCCCCTTTATAGCAGAAGGGACTAGAAGCACACAACCACTAGGGCAGACACCAACTGCAAAACCCCACCAAAGGCCAACCCATGGAAGGAGAGCAAGGTAACTTGCAGTAAGCCCCTGAAAATTAGGTGGCTTACACAGGGAATTACAGGCCAGTCAGCCTGACCTCAACAGTGGGGAAACTGATGGACATCCTGAAGGTAAGACTGGTGAGCTTTCTTGAGGAAAACAGCATGCAAGGCAAGCGGCAGCATGGGTCTGCATCAGGGAGGTCCTGCTAGACTAATTTAACTTTTTTGACTGGATGACCAGGACAGTGGACAAGGGCGAAGCAGTTGATGTCCTGTTTCGGGGCTTCAGCAAGCCCTTTGACTCTATGCCTCAGAGGAGAATGGTCAGGAAGCTGAAGACCTGGAGGTGAGGGCCAAGCTTACTGGATGGGTACAACATTGGCTGCATGACAGAAGCCTGAAGGTGGTGGTCAGAAGGGGTGTTCCCAGATGCTAGGCCAGTGACCACTGGGGTCCCACAGGGCTCAGTACACAGTATGGTGTTTAATATCTTCATCAGTGATATAGCAGATGGGATCAATGGCAAAATCTTCCCATTCATGAATGATGTCAAGATCTGTGGGAGGGTAGACATGGAGGAGGGGAGCCAGAACTGCAAGAAGACCTGGTCAGATTAGAGAAGTGGTCTGGCATTTGGCAACTGGGATTCAATGCTAAAAAGTGTAGAGTTATGTAGTTGGGGGCGTGGGGCAAGGAACCCAGAGACCAAATACTGGTTGGATGGGGTGCAGGTACCAAGTCAGAGGAAGAAAGCAACCTGGGGATAACCGTCATGAGTGACCTCAAACACTCAGCACACTGCAGAAGAGCAGAAGCAAAAGGAAACTGGATGCTGGGTTGCATAGCCAGGGGGACTACCAGCAGGAAGCCAGAGGTCATGCTACTGTTGTACAGGTCACTGACAAGATTGCACCTGGAGTACAGTGTGCAGTATTGTTGCCCCATCTTAAGAAGGATGTTAGCTTGCTAGACACTTGCCAGAGGAGGGTAACCAAGATGATCATGGGTCAGCAGAGCAACACCTTTGAAGAGAGGCTCAAGGGGATCAACATGTACTCTGTCAAGGACAGAAGGGCAAGAGGGGGGATATGATTGAGACCTTCAAGTGCTAGAAAGTATTAACAGGGTGAATACAGAGGGCAAGGGTAGGGGGGAGACCCAATGCAGCATAGCTAACAGGAGCATCGGTGAGTACAACAATTAATTTAGCAAAACAACTACAACCACACTGAAAAAAAAAAATCCTGGCTAAAGGTAAATGCAGCAGTGCAACAGTGATTTATGGGGAACGTACAAACAAACTATGGCATTAGACTACCCCAGAACTTCCAATTATGTGGTTTGCCATCAGGAAGGTGAGGTTGCACTGAGATGTCAATCATTTTACAGTACTCACTTAGAGGTGCAGACCCCATAAAAATACAGATCAGATAGGCAAAAAAGATATGCTTAGAATAGTGAACAATATGAAGTGCCCCAATACTATTCAACACTAAAAATAAACATTTTAATAGTTGGCTCAAAGCAAAATGGTCTTATGCATAAACATTACCATTTCAAGTTAAGGCAACACGTAGATCCAAGAAACAATGATTTTATGGGTATATATCACATTCCCGTGAAGCAAAGATGTGGAGACAGGCTTAATAATCTTCTTTAACTCAAGAACTCTTCTCCCTCTGGGACTTAGAGATGTGTGGGATGCGATTCCCTTTTTGAAACAAACAAACAATTTAGTACTTTTTTGTCTTCTAGTTTTTTTTTTTTTTTTTTTACTGTTATCGTTCTGGTAAATGCTCATCTTTAGTCTGTGTTTAAAAAAAAAAACACAGCTGCAGTGGGCATAGCCCTGCAGAGGTACTGCTTTGAGAGAAGGACTACCTGCATAATTACCTTCTTAACAACATGGTAGAGTGTTAAAAATATAGTGTTCTCCACTGATGCTCCATTACTATGCTGCCGGTCTGTATGGCAACTGAAGAGTATTATTTTTCCCCTGGCTTGAGAAGTTAATTGAGCCCTCCCCAGTGCTGCCTTTTTTGCAAGTTGAAACCTCCTCCATAGTGTTTTATGGGCCTTTCCTTTGTTTAAGTTTCAGTGCTTAAGATGAGCCTTCCCCAGTACTGCCTTTTTTTTTTTTGCAAGCTGAAACCTCCGCTGTAGTGATCTTTCTGCGTTAAGTTTCAGTGCTTAATTTGTAACCATTTACAAACAGAGAAACTTGTTTTGCTGGTATCCCCTTCCCCACTCATACAGAGGTGTCAATTCATTGTTTGATAACCATGCTGGTTGATCTTACTTGCTTAGGGCAACATATTATCATTTGCAATAGTTTACTATAAAATCAAGGAATATAATAAAATGATGACAAGCAAGATGGTTAAATGAGGATGTGAAGAAAGTGAGTCAACATCAACATCAACATCAACAACAAACAAAAGAAAAAGCTAAACATGCAATAAAATATCTGAAAGCAAAAGCCATGACATAACCACATGGTCAGAATAGGAAACATTTTTAAAGAAACATAAATGCAAAAGTAACCATTTCAAAATGAAAATGGAACTCAAATGCAACAAAATGCAGACAAAACCAACAGCAAGCAATTGTGCAGTTACATCAACAGACTAAACCAGAGTATATTACAGTAATATTAAAGGGGATACAGTAAAAAAATCAAGTCGAGATAGCAAAGCAATGTAATGAATATTTGTGTTCCTTATTCAAACCTAGTCACAGCTTAGTTCCCTGCCCCTGTACATTACCAGGAATGACAAAAGAATTAAGATAAATACAGACAACATACTGCAAAAAGTTCAGAATAAGAAAATCAGAGTGCAAAGTTTCCACTAAAATGCTGAAATTAAATATTGGGATAATCCATAACAAGGCACCCCCTATATATCAATAAACACAGATTCAGTGTAAATTCTAGAATCACTAAGATTTCAGTCAGCTACATGTCTAACAGTGATTTCAGTGACAGAGAGCAGCAGCGATTCACAAAAGGACAATCAGGTACCCCAAATGCAATCTGTCTCCATGAAAATGTGATCAAATTCCTGGGGAACAATACCTGATAAACCTAATTTCTGTTATACCTTTGCAAAATATCTGCCACTATACCACATTTGGCAGTCATTGAAAAATGTTTTCCTAGTTATTCATCCCTGAATTATAAACAGTAGAACCCAAACCAGACAAACCATATGAAGATTCATCACTGTAAGCCTTGTGTATTATGCAGACTGTGATACTCAACACTTTTAGGGTAAGTTAGTCCATCTTGACTTATTTGCTGCATATACATCTCAATTGCTAAGGGGTCCTCACCATGTTCACCCTTCCTCAAGCCAAGCTAGCTACAGTAAGTCTAGCACTAACACTGATGGGAAAATTATGCCATTATCAAGAATTTCTTTAAATAGCCCTTTTTTGGCAAATTGAAACCTCCTCCATAGTGTATTATAGGGCTTGTCTCTAGCTTGAGGGAAGTCAAAGGAAAACTCCACCCAATGTCCAAGTCTGGTGCCTCTGTGATTTTTCTGAATTTGCTAAAAAAAACTATCCTGCACATTGAGTCCCTCTATAGGAGACATCAATAAAGTACACAAATACTAAGTAAGGATTGGATCACATAAACAAAAACGATCACAAAGCCTACTTAGCCAATGGATGACCACAGCTGCAAAATGATTAAATTTGTTTACAAGCAGTCAAGCACTGCCTTCTACACAAGACACACATACATGCCCATACAGCAGAACACAGCTGCAAAATGATTACATTTGACTACAAACACTGTCTTCTACACAAGACACAAGCAATTGAATCAAAAGTCCATACACACACACACACACACACACACACACACACACACACACACACCAAAACACTGTCTTCTATGTAAGACACAAACAATTGAATCAAAAGTCCATAACATGTTGGTCAAAATAGGTGGGAAGCAGGATTTTAGGCAAAGTGACACAGTTTCTATTTAGATTGCAGGCAGCAGTAACTAGTGCTGAGATAAAGTGATGTGCCCCTTGCCATGCAGTGGGGGAGGGGTGGTGTGTAGCAGGTTCCAGGGGGCATAAATCTACCAGGAATGTTAGAAAAAACTCCATCTCCCCACTCATTCACAGGTGTCAATCAATGTATTTGCTAACCATGCAGATTGCTCTTTCTTCCTTCCCTCATAGTAAGAATGTGAAACAACATTTGTGTTATTTTAAATGACTGATAAAGTGGCATGTCCAGTTTGCAACAATTCGGGATGAAGCTGTATCCTTTTAGCTGTGTGGAGTAATTCTCTTGGCACCAGCTGTAAGAGACATCATGCATGTAAGAATGGGTGAAGCCAGGAATTTTAAACTTGTACTCTAGATGAAAGATGATGGAACTGTTGCCTATGGGGTAAAGACTCAGGAAGTAAAGTACGTATTTTCTAGAGGAAATAAGGGAAAGGGGAAACATAATAGAAGCATTCAATTACTTCACCGGCATCAATAAGGTACAGGAAGGTTCAATTTTGCTGAGAAAGATGTTCAAGGACAAGGGGACATGATCTGTAGCTAGAAGGGGGAAAAGACTTAGAGGGGATACAATGAAATACTTCTTTAGAGGAAGGGTGGGGGACATGTGGAACAGCCTGCCAGCAGAGGTAATGGGTACCAAAATGGTTACAGATTTCAAACATGCATGGGAAACATGTAGGAGAACCATGGTAACAGGGCTGGAGCTTGGGGGAAGGGGTAAGGCTCGAGATCAGTTATGGTCCATGACATAACCACATGGTCAAAATAGTAAACATTTTAAAATAAACATAAATGCAAAAGTAACCATTTCAAGAAGAAAATGGAACTGCAGACAGAAGCAACAGCAAGCAATTGTGCAGTTACATCAGAACCCAAACCAGCTAAACCATATGTAGATTCATCACTGTAAGTCTTCTGTATTCTGCAGGCTGTGACACTTAAAAGTTGTAGGGTAAGTTAGCATGTCTGGACTTATTTGCTGCATAAGCATCTCAATTGCTAAGGGGTCCTGACCATGTTCACCCTTCCTCATGCCATGCTAGTTACAGTATGTCTAGCAATAATACGGATGAAAAGATTATGCCGTATTTTCAACAAGAAGTTAACATTTTAAAAAGACAGTGCTGTAGACTGAGAAGCAGCTTGTATAGGTGAATCATCATGCTAGCCAAGATATGTTCTGGCTGCGTTCCATAAGGTTAACCAGTGGGGGCAGTAGGGGAAAGGGATAGAAATCTAAAATAGAACAGTTTAACCCCTTTATGATTTAAAGTTGCATGATGTAAATGCGGCTTCCAGAACTGGACACCATATTCCAAATGAGGCCTCACCAGTGATCTACACAGTGGCAACACCACCTCCTTCCTTCTGCTGGTAATACCTCTCCCTATGCACCACAGCATTCCACTAGCTCTCCTCACAGCTTTGGTACATTGTTTAGCCACCTTTAGGTCATCTAATATGATTACCCCAAAATCCCTTTGCATTTTGATGACCGTCAGGCCCCCTCCCGTAATCCTTCCTGGGTCCTGCAACCCAGATGCATGATTTTGCACTTTTTTGCATCAGATCTCAGCTGCAACATTTTGGGCCATTGCTCTAGTTTTCCTAGGTCCCTCCTCATTTTTTCCAGTCTTCCAGAGTGTCCATCCTGTTGCAGATCTTAGCGTCATTCACAAACAGGCAAACTTTCCCCTCCAGTCCCTCTGCAATTTCATTTGTGAAGACATAAAATAGGACTGGGCCCAGCACTGATCTCTGTGGCACCCTGCTGGTCACACTCCTTTCCTTTGACTGAGTACCATTTACCATGACTCTCCATCTTCTATCATTCAACCAGTTCCTAACCCAGTTTACCACCTTGTGACCCACTCCCAGGCTTCCCAGCTTGTTTGCAAGTCATACGTGGAATGGTATTGTAGACCTTACTAAATGCAATTAATGTTTATGTCCAAGCCCATGAAACACCCTTATCAGGTTAATGGCATTTGCAGCTGAAATGGCTCTGCCGGAACTTGTTCCTAAGGTCACCACCTCTGGATTAGGTGATGACTGGTTGCCAAACCACACCCCCAAACCCCACCTATGGCTCCACCACTTTTCTTTTAATTTTTTATGACTGATGAGTATAATATCACTCCTCCTCCAAAGCCATTTTTTATGCTCTATTTTTAATTTTATGCGGTGATATAGACAATACAGTGCATTCATAAGGCATTAGAACTTATATTTGATGGTACATATTTTCAAAAACTATTCATTTTTTTACATGTGTTACATTTTCTCACCAATACCAATCCATTAAAGACACTTGTAAGTCTAGCCCTAACAGCAGACTCTCTAATAGCCTGCAGCTCTGTGCTATACACTTCTGCCACTCCATACCATCTAGTGCCCAGTGCCCCATTTCCTGACCCCATCAGCAAGACAATGCCCCCTTCTCCAGGGCACTAAGCCAGGGCTGCCATAAGCTTTTAAATGTGTCCCCCCCTCCCCATTAGTGTACAGCTGGGCCCCTTCCTTTAGGAGGCAGTATAGCGCAGTGGTTAAGAGCACTGAGATGCAAACCTGGAGACCTGGGTTTGAATCCCATCAGCTCCCACTTCCATACTATGTGACCCTGAGCTAGTCACTTAACTTCCTTGTGCTCCCAGGTTGTACCTGGAAACAAGCTCTAGCTTAGTGTGCCTTTCCTGGTTAAACAATTTTCCCTCCCCCACTTCCATTTTCGGGCACTCGAGTAGATTCATTGACCAGTGTTATAATGTTAGAATAGACTTTAAACATGACAGGAAACCATTCCTTACACTGTTATTTTCATAAATTTATTTTTATTCTTTGGTAACCAGGAAACTTCTACTGGGCACAATGCCCATTTACAGCAGTGACCCAAGAGCCAAGGAGGTTAAGTGACTTGCTCAAGGTCACACAATACACATGTGAAGGCCGTGGGAATCAAACCCAGGTCTTATGGATGTACCAAGCTCATTCACAGCTTGCTGCTATTACCTCTGTTACACACTCTCCCATTTTCTTTTCCATGTCAGTAGTGCATTCTGATATACTTTGACCAATTTTTACGGCTGCATGGGTGGAGCTCTGTAGACATTATGTCAGCATCTGAGAAGAGTACTGTGAAAGCACATAACCAGATCGCTATCTGGTGTGCTTCCACAGTGCTGTAGCACAGTTTCAAGTGCTTGTGTTTATGCAGCCCTTCCCCTCTGCGGCTGCATAAACTCACCCACTTTGGGGGCACTTCTTTTTATTCTGCAACTGCGGAAGTGACAGCATGCACAACATGGCGGCGATGAATCAGACTGTGTATACGTGCATACTGCACATGTGCAGTTCAGTCAACACCACTATCTTGTGCACAGTGGTGCTTGTAGGCACTCGTAAAAGCTCAGTGAGCCATATCGGCTCTGACCAGAGTGTGTTGATAATATCAGTGCTTGTTGTATCCTCAGTTCTGCATTGTGCTCCCATTACCTCAGCAGTTACTGCTCTTTCTTTTCATATTTCTAAGATATTCCAGTTTCATTCACACCATTCCATGTTATTCATCTGAGTGGCCTGTAATGGTGTAGCTAATATCATGGATGTTCAGGTAGTATAAAAAAGAAGAGCAGTAGCTGCTAAGGACTAAGAAGAGAGGTAATCAATATAGTTATAAAGCAGCAAAAATGGAATGATTAGTTTAACAAAAGTGTCTAAAACATATCAGAACATAGGACACATAAAAAGGAACACATGAGCGTATATAGAGATATAAAACCTGTTTCCTATCATGCATAAATTCAGAGTGGAAAAGATCAGGTTGATTTACTGCTGATGGTCTTAATGGCCATACTTTACACCTCCCAAACAGACTAGTTTTATAAAGGCATGTGACATTACAACTTCGTTGTAACCTGGACATGCAGTCAAAACACAGAATTATTTAATACTATCAGTTTTAAGATTATGTGAGCACTCCAAATGGCCCAAAAACTGGATGACCAGATAAGGACCCTAAAAAATGGACTATCCCATCTAAAACCAGACAGGTGGCAACCCCTAGTTTTTTTTCTGTCTCTCTATTTAGGTACAGAGCAACATGTCAAATAAGGATTCTACTAAGCCTGCAGTCACATGCTCTATAACATATTACAGTGGAGCTCACTAATAGGAACATCAGATATAAGAACATCCCATTTATAAAAACATTTGTTGAATGTCCCAATTTTTGCCCATTATTTTCAATGGCAGTGAAGCCCATTTATATGAACAGTTTTCCCCCCAAAGGCATTGGTAGATGCTCATTATCACCTCTGAGTGTGCCAAGCCTGAACTGAATCTTCATCTAGTTTTCTCATTAACAGAATAGACAGTGAAAGATGCTCTATGAAGACAACACGTCTTCCTTCATACAGTACTTAAATGAGACATTTGTACTGAAAAATAAATATTAAAATTAAACTTAAAATAGCTATGTTTATGTATTAAACCATTTTGCTTTAAGCCAACTCCTAAAATGTTTAATTTTTAGTTTTAATAGTATTGGGGCACTTATATTGTTCAGTACTCTAAGCATGTTTTTATTGACAACCCAATCTAATTTTTTTATGGGGTCTGCACCTTTAAGTGAGTGTTATAAAAGGATTGACATCTCGATGCAATTCTGCCTTTCTGGGAACCAGTCTACTAGGGGGTGTAGCCTAAAGCTGGAAGAGGGAAGAGTCAAGAGAGGATGGGACAGAGTAAAGAAAAAAGTTGCTGGTGGGGGGAGGTGGATGGGGACATGGGAGAACCTGTACACTCGTGATTAGTTTGGATTACAAGTGGGAGACTGGTGTGGCTTGGATTGCTGTAGAGTCGGGAGAGAGGAGCCTGGATTCATTGGTTCCCAGGAGTGTTTCTCGACCATTTCCTTGGCATTGTTTATTGCTAATCCTCCTGCACTAGAATCTGGATTTGGGACTACTCGAGATAATGTGAATCTTGGGGTAAGCTACCGGAGGTGGTCGCTGTTGGCTGGGTTAGGGGTGGGTGACGCTGGTCTCGGGCCTGCTGAAGGGTGGGTGCAAGTTACCAGTGTCTCCTAGGCTCACCGGAGGGATCTGCTGGTGAGTGGATACTGGGCTGGGAGCCGTTGCTGCGGACCTGACCAGGGGCAGTGACCTCTTGGAGAGGTGGTTATTTTCCCTTTACGTTGCTAGTTTTTGAAGTACTAATGTTCCTGGATGTGGAATTACTACTGGCTATTAACTAACGCTCAGCATCTTTGAGAACACTGCCTACATTGTACTGGTCTGCAATTCTCTCTTTTTATTGTATTTTTCCCTCAGACTCTTGATGAGTCTTAGAGTGAGAACTTTGGTTTTGGCCAAGGGAAGTGAGAGATTGCTTGGCCCCTCAACAAAATATTTAAAGCTGTCTGCCTAGGTTTATTATTGAGGTGTGCTGGACTGTTGGTACTGAACTGAAGTTAAGCAATCCTGAACTAAGAGGATTTATTGGATTGAATATGGACTGAAAATCTCTGCAGGACTTAAATTTGGACTGATGTTTTAAATAATCTGTTTATTTATCTGGATGTTGAGGTTATATTGTTTATTTTGGTGATTAGTATTTGTGTGTTGTCTATGAGTTGGATGGTGATTGTAGTGAATGAATGGTTGACTGGACCTTTTGGTGTGGCTGTGAGAGAGACACCTCACTGAAGGCGAGTGTATATGTGTGGTGACGATAATTGTAGTGTGGATTGTGGTTGTAAAATTTTGGGTTTTATTTAATTCATTATTATTATTTTTATTATTATTAATATTATTAAGATGTGTTGGGAGGGTGTTAAGACTGTCAGGCATTATTCTCCTATTATACTCCGGGATCTACGCCCTTTGACTGTCTCCCACTATCAGTTGAAGTCTGTAAGAGATATCGAGCATTGGGATAGTGAGGAGATGATTGAAGGGGACGTGGACTGGGCATAGTGGGAGAATGGAAAGGGGTGGGTGGATAGAGGTAGTGGGGACTAGGAGAAGCTCTGGGATGAAATGGGATCAGGAAAGGGGTGTTCCCTGCTTGATTCCCACACCCAAGGGCTCCACAAATGGTGGGCAGGTCCTGGGATCTTCCTTAATAACCCATCCAACTCGGGCAGTGTTGTGTAATGCCATATCGATTAGGAACAAGACGGCTATTATAGCTGATCTTGTTGGAACATCTGATCCGACATGCATCACCGAGACCTGGCTGGATGAGAATGCAGGCCCTATTTTGGCATCTGCTGTTCCAGCTGGGTTCTCTGTGATACACCGCCCTAGACTGGATCATAGGGGTGGGGGTGTAGCCATTTTCTTTAAAACAGAGCTGGACCTTGTGGATGTGCCAGTGGGATGCACGCGATCTTTTGAGTGTATTCTGGTAGCAGATGTAGGGTTCAGGATACTCCTCGTCTACCGTCCACCTGGTGATGGTGGATAATTCCTGAAGGAGTTTGCAGACTTCACTGTCAATGTGGCATTGTAGTTGCCCAGATGGTTAATTCTGGGTGACTTCAATGCCTGGATTGACAATGAACTCTAACAAATTTGAAAATAATCTCCTCCAGCTTATGAGTATGCTGGGCCTTACACAGGTGGTTACCTCTGCTACCCATATAGGGGGTCATTCTTTGGATCTTGTGTTTCTCCTGGGGATGGAGATCATGGGATTGGGGTGGAACCAAATGGTTGGTCAGACCATCACACCATAAAGTTCAGCTTCGGGGCACCCCCAAATAGGCCTGACCCTACGGAGATGGTCCAGTATTGCTCTTTGGGGGGGGGGTTATCCCAGAGGGCCTATCGGCGGTGCTGGATCTATCGGGTTTATCAAGTGAATGTATGAGTCAGGGGATCTTGTACTTGCCTATAATAAGGTGGTGGGTGATACCCTGGACTTAATTGCTCCTGTTCCTGTTCGTCCACTCACTCTGCACCCGAGGACCCCTTGGTTTGATGGGTCCTTGAAGGAGCTGAGAAGAGTGGGGCGAAGGCTAGAGAAAGCTTGGCCGAAATCCAGCCTGGATGCTGACAGGCTTAGGTTGATGGACCGTTATGTGGCCTATCAATCAGCAATCACCCATAAGAAGGCAGAATTCCTGTCTGGGAAGATTGCTGCTGTGAGGAATTGACCGGCTCAGCTCTTCCGGACTGTGGACAGACTGTGCAATCCAGTCTAGAAGAGATTTTTCACAAATAAAGTGTGATGAACTTGCTCAATTCTTTGCCGATGAGACTGCCAGCATTAGGCTGGGTATGGGCCCAACTCTCTCTATAAGGGATTGCGGAGATCGGTGGGAGGTGTCGAGCGCCCATGCTACCTGGTTTGACTTTAGTAGGCCGGAATTCATGGACACTGTGAGGACTGTCCAGACTGTGCGACCAACCAGCTGTAGTTTGGATCCGGGCCCTACACCACTATTGTTAGGTTGTGTAGATGTTATCTGCCCAATCCTTGCTGAAATTGTCTGGAAGTCCTTGGAGCAGGGGGTCTTTCCTGATCCCCTCAAGGAGGCAGTCATTCGACAACTCCTTAAAAAACCCTCCCTGGACCCAGACTGTCTAGCTAACTATAGACCAGTCTCTAACCTACCCTTTGTGGGCAAGGTTATTGAGAAGGTGGTTGCGTTGCAGCAGGATGACCATCTTGCAATCCACAATGTCTATCATGTTCTCCAGTCTGGGTTTAGGAAAAGACATAGCACTGAGACCGCCCTGGTCCTGGTCTTAAATGATCTCCTAATTGCGAGAGATCGAAAGGCTTGTACTATTTTAGTCCTTCTTGATCTCTCTGCAGCATTTGATACTGTGGACCATGGTGTGCTTTTGGACTGCCTGTAGCTTCTTTGTGGACTGTCTGGTACAGTTCTATGCTGGTTTCTATCTTTTCTTACAGGAAGGACACAGAGGGTTGTCACTGGAATTTATTCCTCTGACACCATCTCCCTGTCCTCTGGGGTGCCACAGGGCTCTATTTTGGTACCCATGTTGTTCGCAGTTTATATGCTGCCACTGGGAGATATCATTAGGCAATACAGTTTGGGTTTTTACTGCTATACAGATGATACCCAACTGTATCTGTCCTTTATTCATGGACAGGATGATGTGATCTCTGTGCTTAACAGCTGTCTAGCCTAAATCAGAGATTGGATGAGCACTAGCTGGCTGAGGTTAAACTCGGATAAGACCGAGGTGTTGGTCATGGACCCGGGTCACCCTGAGGTGGGTCTTAGGGCTGGGCTTCCATCAGGCTTATGGCTTGATGGTGTCCAGCTCTTGACCTCAGACCGGGTGCATAACCTGGGCATTATTTTTGATTACGGTTTGACTCTGAAATCGCAGGTGTCTGCAGTTGTTAAATCTTCCTTTTAACATCTTAGGAATATCGCCCGGGTGAAACACCTGGTTCCTCTGGCTGACCTTCCTACATTGGTCCACGCCTTTGTAACCACCCGCCTCGATTACTGCAATGCCCTTTACCTAGGGCTTCCGGGGGTCGATATCCATCGCTTGCAGCTAGTGCAGAACACGGTGGCCAGGCTTTTGACGGGTACATCCAGGACTAGTCATATTACACCTGTGGTGCTCGAACTGCACTGGCTGCCGGTTCAGTGGTGGATCACCTTTAAGGTCAGGTTACTGACCTATAGAGCCCTACATGAACAGGGACCCCAGTATCTGCAAGATCTCCTTACTCCCTACTGCCACTCCCGCTCACTCCGGTCTGCCGACGAGGGATTGCTAGAGATTCCCAGGGTTCGGTTAAAAACATCTGGGGCACGTGCGTTTTCTTATGCTGCCCCTTCCCTGTGGAATTCTCTGCCTCATTAGATAAGAGAATGCCTGACCATCTTGAGTTTTAAATCTGAGCTCAAGACCTATTTGTTTTTTTAAAGCTTTTTCTGAAGGTTTTTAATAATGTTAATGTATGTTTATCGGTTTTGATTTTTTTTTTTGGTTGTACAGAGCCTTGGTACTTGAAAGGCACTTAAAAAATAAAGATTACATTACATAGACTGTAAGGCCTTTATCTGCTGGCATATTCATATGGCCATACACAAGCAATCAAAGGTGAGTTGGGTGTGGTACTTAGAAATGTTTTCCCTATAGATTGCCCCCCCCACAAAAAAAAAAATGGTATTTTCTAGATGCAGAAATTGCAATCAAACACAATCTGACAAATCAAAACAGTAAGATCCAATAGTGTGTGGCATTAACATACCTCATGGTAAAGAGGGGATCCCAGTTGCCAGTAAACAAAAAAAGTCAGCATTAGCAGACCCCAGTCATGCAACAATCCCCGCTGCCATTTTCTTTATTAAGAAGAATACACTCTGTATATGTTGGACAACCCATTGGTGCAGCTGTAGAGTAACACTTGTGACGCTGATGACCTGGGTTCAAGAATGAGCCAGGGATGATCAAGCAGCTCACAGAATGCTCTCCTCCTTCTGGGAGGAAAGGCCACGGTCTCCACTGCAGTGCGGCCACTTGTGTGATCAGGGCTGTAAGAACAGAGGAGACACAATGGGAGGGGTAACATAAGCAAGGCTCACTCTCAGCATGCCCAGGCATGCATGCTCTAGCACACAGTCCACTGCACACTGATGCCCCGGGGGGCTGGAAGAAAAGGGCCCCAGCAGCAGCGGATGATGGTCCCTGGTACATCCACCTCCTCCCACCACGCTGCAGTTACTTTTGTTGTTGCTTTTTTTGTTTTTACTTCATTCCATTGTGGATGCCACAAATACAGAATGGTTCACAGGCCCTGAGAAACTGGTAATCTTGGCATGCTCATTAAGCAATCAATCTGGGGAAACTGAACACATCATTTCATATTTACAGTATGCAAATGGACCTTTAAGGCTGATAATGCTAAAGGGATAAACCAGAAAGTAACAGTGCACACAAAGAAGAAGGCAAGCATTTAAAGCTGTATGAGCTTTTTATTCTGCCATGTAACTAGTTACATGTACCAGGGCTCAAGGCTAGAACCCCAGCACTTCGACCAGGGGTCTTTATCAGGGGGGATACCCAAAGGTGTAGCCAATTTTCTGTCCAGAATAACAATCACTTGAAACACAACTAATTAAACATACTGTATGTTTCCCCTGCAAATATATTTTGACTAATTTTCAGTCAGAAAAATAATACAGCAAACATAAAATGACCATATTTTCCAAAATAATCATATAGTGTAATGGGCCCATGCAGACATGCCCAACCCCATGCTCAACCCCACTGCAATGGCAAGGACTCCAAGGAGGTGTCTGGGTAAAGGAAGGTCCCCAGATTCTGGTACCTTTTCACTGACCTATGAGCTGTCAAGTTTGTCAAGTGACATTCCCAGACGCCAATGGGAGCAGTCCCAGGATCTGACCTATAAAGAGGGGACTGTGATCTGGTGAAGATCTCATGGTGGTGAGATCTACCATCCTAGAAGTTGATGCAAACTGCACAGGCATACAGTAGGTCTACTGTGCAGAAGCCAAACTGCAAGAAGAACTGCTGTGCTTAGTGTGAAGGGTGGTATCTACCCGATAGCCTGCACAGAAAACACTGCAGAGCCAGTGCAGACTGGTGAGTGGGAATCAGAAGAGGGAAATCTGCCCATCTACCTGCCTGTATCATAGACAACTTAGGAGAGCAGAGATGCAGTGGCCTGCAAGCTACAGGAGGAGTCATTTGTGTTCAGGATGATCACAATGCAGAGCTGCCCTGTTTTTCAGTGAGCACCATCCGTTTGTTCATTGTGTTTGCACGTTGGAAATCAGGCGAGATTATGACTACCCCAGTTTGCGGGATGTTTTTCCATTTAAACGATTGCATGACTTTGGGTGGGAAGTTAACGGAGTGCATTTCTCCTGTTGAAGTGCACCAGTGCTGGCCATTCTGATTCAAGTACAACAGGCCTGCAATGGTTCAACACCTGAGGTACCATGGGACTGCATTTGAGGAAGCTCCCGCTGACCCTATTCAAATCCTGTACCATGTGGCCAAGGGTCGACTGGCCTGCTTGGAAGAGCATCTAATAGATCCATGTTTGAGTTACTGGTTGCCCCAACCCTTTTCTTCCAGGCTTTCTTGTTAATAAAGCGGCATTCTTTTGCTTCATATGTCCTAGTCATTGACTTCCCAAGTTGGTAAAGTAATTAGTAGTTTTCTTATTGAGCCCACCGAGAACTGAGGCCCTTGTGACCTGGTCTACTGGGGCGGAGGGGCACCTCAGCACTCAACCCCAATTATACTGAGCCTGTCCAATTTACCAAAAGGTGGTTGTAGTGCCATGTGCCCAGTATGCCTCGCCATGGGGCCCATCATAGTATTTCAATAAAAAAAATAAAATAAAAAGACAAAGATTAAGGCAATGGAGAGAATACAATGCAGTGTTACCAAAATGTAAGACAAATTCTATGAGGAGAGGTTGGTGGCCCTTAATATGTTCATGTTGAGTAAAAGAGGCCAAGAGTGGGCATGAACCCACTGTGCCACATACTAAAATGATCACCGACCACATTAAACAAACAGGGATGTTTGATCTGTGTCCTCCAGTGCAACATGGGAATACACCCTGAAACTCAGAGGTAGCATTAAGAAACACTTCTTCTCCTAGAGGGTGGTGAACCAATAGAATAGCCTACCAGTGGAGACAGTGGACATGAAGACAGCACAGTCTTTCAAGGTAAGCCTGGGCACATTTCTATTTACCACAGGAATCATAAGTTACCCCAATTAGCAGAGTGAGTAGGAAACCCCTTCAATTTTGTACATGTGTATGTTACTATGGGGGGCGAGGCCACTCTTACAGTTCCAAGAGTGGTCTCTTGCACAGTCTTAGGGTATGAGAACTGTGAACCAAAGGTTCACCATGTTACTTGGCTCATCCCCAAAGGTTAGAAGATTTTCTCAAGACTTCACTATCTCAATCTTAGATGGTGTGAAATTGGAACTAGTTAATGAATCCAAATACCCTGGAGTTACCATTTATCCTCACTTCACATTTGAAGCTCATATGACCAACACTGTAAGAACCGTTATCAAAAACTGGGCTTACTCTATTGTATTGCAAAGTACCCGACACCCAACACTAAAGTCAGAATCGCCAAAAGCTGTACACTTACAGGGGTGTAGCCAGGCATTTCAGATTTGTACAGCAACCTGCCACAATGCTACCCCCCCACCCTACTGCTGTTCGTGCCTGCCCCCCCAACAACTCAAGTCCAAGGTTCCTTGCTCCAATCAGATGATTTCCACACTATACAGGCTGTCTGTCTGTCCTGCTAGTGTGGTGCTCGCTGTCCACTGGTAAACGCCACTAACTGCACTACGAGTCCAAGACCATGGCAGAAATTTCTCTCTCCCCCACAGGTAGACAGATTTGCTCCATTTGCCACTCCACATAAAGTCTTTTTTTCTTTTTTTAGCTGGCTCTGAATCTGTTCTTCTGTCTGCTTCTCTTCAGTGTTCTACTGCTTCTCTCGCTCCCAGTACAACTGAACTAATAGTATGGATTCTAACTTTGCTGAAGCATTTAAACTCACTGCCCCAGACTTGCCACATCCCCTACCAGATGCCGCAGGCAATCACTATGCAGGCGGACCATGCAGACCTAATTGAGACCTTCGGCTTCAACATCCGTCAGTCCACTCCACACCCCAAAAAAAAAAGCTGAAAGAGAAAAGAAAAAGCCTGCAAAGCCAAACAAAGGAATTTAAAAGTGATGGACTAGAGAGGGCAGAACAATGCTGGCCAGCTTGTTTGCTACCCTCAATTGCTGAACTAGGTATGCCATATCTTACTTGGAGTATCAGTAGCTACACCCTTGTACACTTACCCCGATTGAGTATGGCTCCATCACTATGGATGCAACTCCCATGACGAGCCAGGCAAAGAAAGAGTCTTAAACCCACAAGGCTGCCAAAGTTGCATTCTCGTAGGACCCATGGTCCCATCACTGCACTGACTTTGAACAACTTGGTTACGAATTTCATGCACAAAATTCCACGTGGAAGTGCTCCCCACTGCCTATCCAAGCTATTCACATATCTGAACAACCTCTTCTCTCATTCCTCTGCAAGCAGTCTATTGAAAGTTCCATTCATGCACAAGCTAATGAACCAGAACTCTTTCAGATACAGAGCAGTGACATTCTGGAACACCATCCCTTTCGC
Organism: Neoceratodus forsteri; assembly: GCA_016271365.2. Taxonomy (NCBI): domain Eukaryota; kingdom Metazoa; phylum Chordata; order Ceratodontiformes; family Ceratodontidae; genus Neoceratodus; species Neoceratodus forsteri. The sequence continues at coordinate 561,987,182 of CM028134.1, forward strand.
TATCAGAGTGTACCTTCCCCTTAAATGTTCACTGCCAATCTGAAAGTACATCTCTCAAGAGTCTGTCAGTATCTTCTTTCCATGACTTACAAAACACTGCTGACTTTGTCTTACTTTTGCACCATGTCACTTCATTTTATATAATGATACTTATGCACTCGTACCTGTTCCACTATCTTGTGTACTCACCTGTACCCAGGTCATGCCTGAAAAAGGGACTTTAGCACCAGTGCACTTATCTGGTCGTCATAATAAATAAAAGTGATTCTTAAGTATCTAGGAAAACTGTTGGAAATCAAGCATTTAGACACACTCCAGCTTCTATTTCATTAATTTTCAGTATTGATCTCCCTTTGTTCTTTATTACTTTACAGGAATCAGGATCATTGTCTCCAGACTTCATCTGCTCCACTTGCTTTTGCCTCCAATGAATTCTTGATTTTCTGTGAGTGACATCACAGTGTTGCTCATCATCTCACAGATGATTACAACTTAAATGGATGGAGATGTAGGAGGATGGGATGAAGTCTGTGGAAAACAGAACCTGTTTTGTGCAAATTTCTAGCATTTGTCAATGCTGAACATTGGCCGCTTGTTAAACAATTTGTTTTTGGCAGTTCAGGATACTTGTTCTAGGATTCTCCTTATAGACATGATGTACCATTTATAGTATGCTGGCCGAAATGTCATTTCACACCAGAGATGTGAAAACACATCTTGTCCAGGATTTTAAAACTAACATATTCAGTATCATGTTTATGAGGTGGTGTGGAAAAATGTCAGTGTTGAAATGTTGGAGTCAAAATATTGAAATTAACAAAGTTATGAGTGAACGCTGAAATAGTGTAATGTTTAGTCATAACCTGGCCATTTTACCATATTTGGTCACCAAATTTTCAGCATGGCCTTTTTATTACCCCACCTAATGAATGCAGTAAATGAAAATTATCAAATTCCTGCCAAAATGTCATTCCGTGCCACCAAAATGTCAATTGGCACCACAATTATTAAAACATATTTTGACCAGGATTTGAAAAATGACAGCTGTCACATTCATGAGGTGCTGTGAAGAAATGACGATGTTGAAAATTTGGGTCAAAATATTGAAAATTGCCAATGTTACAAGCCTGCGTTGGTAAATTTCAATGTAGGCACATAACTTTGTGGTTTTTAAATATTTTTATGCTAAATTTTCAGCATAGCCTTTTCATGACCCCACCTCATGAACAAGAGCAGAGAAAATTTTCAACTCCTGCCCGAAAGGTGATTTCGTGCAGAGGCTGCAACATCACTTTTCTGGACAGATTTACCTAATGTCACTGTAATTGTTTATGTTGTGGGGTCCCAAAAAGGCATGCTGAAAATGTGGGGCAAAAATATTTAAAAATGGCCACATTATGGCACTATATTCAAAACCTCATTGAAATACATTGAACCGCATACCTGATATCCTCAGAACGCGGTCCGGCTTTGAAGAGTGAAGATGTGTCTGCAGTCCAGAGAAGATTACAGTGTCAGACCCCCAGTGGGTAAGTAATGACTTGGGGGGGTGGATAATGAGTGGGAGGGTCGGGGGGACTAATAACACAACAGAGATCAATGGACTGATTTCTGTTTTACAGGGTTCAACAACAACAACCACCACCACCACCGACGGTTTTCTACATTTCAGGTGATGACACTGGTGGTGTGGTCACCCCCAGTGTCAGAGTTATGTTTGTGGGGGGGCGAGTGCTGAAAGACAGGGTCAGTTGGGGGAGGCAGTGACAGGGAGTCCAGCAACAGACATTGATGGATGGTTTTCTTTCTTACGGACCGACAGCCTGATATTGAAAGCTGCTTAGCTGTTTGCTGACCAGCTTCATGCAAATCAAAAGGATTGAAGCCCTCCAAGTAGAGTAGCTTTGGTCCTTTGAAGTACACAACGTTTCTGCCCAACAAGCAGCGAGTGATGTCAGGACCACAGTGCATAGCCATTGGTGTACACTGCCGAACCCCTGCTATTGTGAACTGCAATGGGCTCAGCAGTGACATACCCCCGAAGTCCCCTATTCCTTGCCACAAAACATCTGGTCCATAAGCACAACCAATGTAAATGAGGGGAGATAGAGAATGTTTGAAATAAAAAGTTGAATTTTGTCTAAATATTTTTTAAACATTTTCTGACAGATAGTGGAAACTCTTACTAAAATTCTGTTTATGAAAGAAATGTAATTTAGGTAATTAGCAGTATTCAGACTGAGTCTGAGTAAACTTCATAATATTTGCATTAACAAGAGATGAAGCGAATTTAAATTTTGCCCGCAAAGTGGGCACTTCGCGTTGTACTGCGTTATGCGGAGTGGCCAATATGAAAGGCTTACTTCGCCTTGTAATTATTACTTTGCGTTGTCATTCTGTCTTAACGCGAAGTAAGGCAAAGTGACAACAATATTGACAGCTCCCCATACACACAGTCACCAAAATTAATGTGAATCACCAAAATGCTACTGTCTTGGGTCCAGAAAACTCCCCAGTGCTGACAAAGTTAAATGAGAGCACAAGAAATGCACAGTCTCCCAGAATTAGTGGTGCACTGCAAATGCACAGACAGATTAGGATTGCGCTACGCACTTAAGAGATGCAGATGCAAAGGCACACCACCACCCAACCAGTGTTCACAAGTCACAAATCCAAAACTGGAAAAGAATTCCTTTTGCCGGTTGGGGGGGAGGGGGTAGTGCATGGCAGTAACAGTCCACTACCAGTAAAGATACCACAAAGCAGTATAAAAATGTCATGCAGGTGCTGTGGATAGCAGGTTCACACTGCTGCAATTACTCTGTGGCACAATAAACGGTGTCTGATTTGATGGCACACATTGCACACACCCTACAAGTAATGTGTAGCAAATTGAAAACCTTCAGTAACATAACTAAATATTTTAAACAAACTGAAATTATACACTGCTGCACCACAACAATCAACAAAAAAAGTCAAGAATTACTGAAAATATTACTGTGTACATTAACAGTTATACAAGAAAAATATAACCAAAACAGAAAGACTGCCTTTTTCTCCCAGTTAATCTACCTACACCACAGATACGCCCTTCCCTCAAAGCACACTTCACAGTACACAGACTGACTGTTCTAAACAGATATTCAAAATCCACACACAAACAATAAACACTCGATGATATGAGCACATGGGTTTCCTACAATCAATGTACTATATTTTGAGGGGAAAAAATTACTCAAAAAGGCATTTTTAACAGCTTCTAGAGCTTTTGAATCACAGAGCTCTGAGAGCAAACTGTCTCCAGCTACCAGTAAACACACTACCCAGAACTGAGGCTGTGCAGAACAATCTAGAGCCCATGTGACCTGCAATGTAATGAATCACCACAGAATTCACCTTGGAGCTCAATTACAAGGTGGAGTGATGCAAAGTACATTGATTTCAATGTACTTTGCCTTAAAATTGGTGAAAAAGTGGTTTGGGGGAGGCGGAATGATGCAAAGTCATTGGTTTCAATGGACTTTGCGTTCCTCACTATGACATGAAGTACTCCGCTTCGCGTGAGGATTACTCCGCTTCGCGTGAGGATTTAGCATTACTTTGTGAATAACTTTGCAGAGCGAATTTTAGCCACTTCACCCACCACCAGCATTAACCCAAAATAAGTTAACTGTGGGATTTACTTTGGGGCAGGCAAATTTAGAGAAACCTTTCTCTGTCCCAAAAAGTACCCCCTTTCCCTCTCTTTACCTTTGATTTCCTTAAAGAGCACTTGTTTTGGTGCCATGTCCAAGCCTACAAATGTCAGCTTACAAGTGAAGGACTTAAACAGTCCTTAGTTCAGAATTTTTTTACCTGCTAGCTTTGTTTTTTTAGTGGGGGGTTGAAAATCCTCATATCAAGGTATCAAGGAGTCTGGTGCCAAATCTCTCCCCCTTCCTTGTGCATTTAAACTAAGGCCCACCCCCATGCCACCCCGCATGCCCAGACCTTTTCTGATGTACGAGTTTCTAGAGTGCATAAGCATGCTCTATTGATTCCACTGGGACTGGGTTTTTGAGAGCCTTTTTATATTCTTTTAAGAGGTCCACTGAGGTCAAATCAATGCTGCCGCCCAACTAGAGACGTATTAGTTGAGCAGTGGCATTGATTTGACCCCGGCAGACAACTGAAACATACATAAAAACCCACTCCTATTGGGATCAATAGAGTGTGCCCCTGTACTCTACAAAGTCATATGTCAGAAAACATCTCGGCATGGGGTGGCACCTTAGTCTAAGTGTACCAGGAAGGGGAAGGGATCCAGTGTACAGCCCTTCAACACGAAGATTTTCAATCCCTTCCTTTAAACAATACTAGTTGGTTAAAAATTCTGAAATAAGGACTGTGCAAGTCCTTCCTAAGTAAGCGGACAATGGATGCCTTTGGGATTTGTATTTAAATATAGTCAAATGGTGCTCTTTATGGACAAACTAATGTGCACCTCCAGTTGTATGGGTCTCTCAGAGGTGTGGCAGTGATGAGAGGAGTTAATGAGGACAGCCAGCCCATTTGGAGGTGTTTTCTGGGACCATCCCCCCAACCCAAGAATAGCAAAAGGGGGGGGTGGAAATGGATTTGAACACTCAGTGAGCCCCGGAACATATGGCCCATCTTTTTGTTATTATTGGAGTCAAAGTGGGTACTTTACAAATGGGGGGTAGCAATACACTATCTATAGGGATGTGCCTGGCTTGTAGACATGGGCAGCTTGGATTACACAAACTTCTACACACCACAGTGACTCCAACAGCTGGGTGTACACATCAGTGTACCACTGGAAAAAAAAAATCAAAGTGAGAGGAGGGGTGAGTGATTCATTTTACAGGCATGGGTGAAAAGTTCACAGGAAAACATTTCTGTGAACTTTCGCCTAGGCATTCACATTTTTCCGAACATATTTTGCCTAGCACTGCACATTTCAGTAGTCATTGGCTTTGAATGGACATTTATATAACAGAATTCAACTCATCTCTTTAGTGACCTACAGTCTCTCTAATGGCAACTGAACTGCTCTCCTTAGTCATGAAAACACAAAAACTTTCTAAAAGGGACATAAACCTGGCTTGTTTCCTTTGGTTTCAAGTAGATCAAAATCATGCATGAGTTACAAATGAGGTCATATTGGATTACATAAGTTATGGAGAAATGTTACATTGTACCTGAATAGCACAGAACATGTAACAATATTAAGAATACATGCACTGTCATACATGAGGGCCTGCGTGAATACCATTCTGTTAACATCTACTATTATAACTCAACACCGGTTGCAGTAGTCATTAAAAAGGTGACAGCCATCCCAAACAAAACAGAGGTACCATAGGAGTAATATGACTGATGCACTGCTGAGGAATTCCAATTTCCTATACATGTCAATAGCCTATGCAACACAACAAGGCTGGTTGACGGGATGGGGGAAGGAGTATCAAGAGAGGCTGGAACATTTGGAGGACAGCAGACAGAGGGGTATATGATCATGGTTTACAAAATTATGCACAAGCAAGGTGGGATGGATTATGAGGAATTTTGATTTCATTGTATAGACAGGTGAACCAGGAGCAAATGCTTAAGACCAAGACCGATGGTCGAGCCCATCGGCACAGTGGCAGGGTAGCTGCCTGCTGATTCCAGCAATCCAAGTTCAGGAAAGAATCTCGAATGCTGGAGGGTTGGCAGGGCATGGAGGTTAAAAAGTGTCCCATAAAAATGCTCAACTCCCTGGGAAGGGGGCTGTCCATTTCCACTGCAAGAGAGCTACATGGGGGCCCACGTGTAGAGACAGTCAGGTGAAACAGTGTGGGGCAGGAATACCACTGGTTTCAGCATGCCACAGACAACCATTGCATGCTGTGACACTGGATTAAAGCCATCATATCATGGGTGGGAGAAAAGAGAAGAATATCCCGACTCGGCAAGGAGCAGCATTAGGTCACTTTGCTGAGCCAGTGTCCTGCACTCTCCCTCTCCCTGTCCACAGCTGATGATTTCCTGCCAAAGACTTTGGAGTGCTTTGAATGGGGGATCCTTCACTTCTCAAAGGCTGTATCATGGAGAGAATCCCATGGAGCAGGTAAGGGATCTCCTGGGGTGCCAGGGTGGGTGACAGGGCTGGACAGTTACAAGCAGGCTTATTGAAGCTATAGCTGAACAGTGGGAATGTAAATGGATAAATAAAAATAAGAAGGTTGAGACATGGTTTTAGGTTGCATATAAGGAGGAATTTCTTCAGTGCAAGGGTAGTGAGAATATGAAATGCCATGCAGGAGGCAGTGGTGGAAGTGAGCTTCCTGGGGGTATTCAAAGGAGAACTGGATGCATTCCTGGAGATGAGGGGTATTGGGTATAACTGCTAAGCAAGAGGGGGACAGACACAACAGGCATGGTCTCCTTTTGTCCTTAACAATGCAATAGCATGTAGCTAAATACATGGTAAATTAATAGCAAACAAATACATAAACTAAACTAAAGTACACCCACCGGGCTCTTTTTTTTTTTTTTTTGTAGATTTATAATGTATATATCCTCCTCGACTAAAGACCAGGTCCCCAGCCCCATCACCCAGTTTCATGCAGGGTCCCCAACTGCCACAGAAGTGGATCCAACTTCGAGGGAGGGGCTATGTCACCAGTGTGGGGTTGGACCATCATCCTGCCTAGGTCATAAGTGGCAGTTGTGCAACCACTGCACACACAGGCTAGCTTTATTTCTTTTTTTTAATAGAATTGAATGTTTGGGTATGTGGGTACATATATGTTGTCAGCAGATAAGGGCCTTGTGGCCCAACTAGTCTGTCCTATCCCTCTTTCTAATGCTTAAGGTACCCTAGATGCTATGACAAGTTCCCCCCCTTTCACCCTAGCTTGATAATTCCCATGCGTCTATCCCACTTATTCTTGAATCCCTGAACCATGGCTGCCCCCACCACTTCCTAGTTGAGACTGTTCCATCTCTCCACTACACTTTCAGTGAAGTAGAATTTCCTCAGTTTCCCCTCTTTCAGCCTCATGCTGTTTCCCCTTGTTCTGCTATATCCCTTCATGTAAAAGATGCTCCCCTCTGGTACCCTGTTGATCCCCTTCAGATACTTGAAGGTCTGTGTCTCTCTGTGTCTCTCTGTGTCTCTCTGTGTCTCTCTGTGTCTCTCTGTCTCTCTCTCTCTCTCCTCCAGGGAGTACATATTGAGAGCGCGGAGTCTCTCCTTATAAGACTCGTGCTGCGTCCCGGACATCATTTTTGTCACCCTCCTCTGTACCATCTCCATCCGGTCTGTCTTTTTCGAGATGGAGCCTCCAGAACTGAACACAGTACTCCAGGTGAGGCCTTACTAAGGAGTTGTACAATGGTACCACCACTTCCCTCCTTCTACTTGTTATACCTCTCCCTATTCACCCTAATATTCTGTTAACCTTTCCAACTGCTTTGCCACACTTTAGCCTTTTTGAGGTGGTCTTCTATTACTAACCCTAGATCTCTTTCCTCTTTGGTGGCCTCCAGTGTTACTCCGCCTAGTTCATACTCTACCCTAGGATTCCCTCTCCCCAGTTGCATAACACTGAACTTTTTTGCATTGAAACCCAACTACCATTTCTTGAACCAGTTTTCTAGCTTCTTCAGATCTCTTTTCATTTGTTCTATATCTTCCTGTGTATCTACCCTGTTAAATAGCTTGGTATCATCCATGATCAGGTTAACCCTCGCTTCCAAACCCTCTGCAATATTGCTTATGAAGAACATTGAAGAGCACTGGTCCCAGCACTGATCCCTGGGGTACGTTACTTGTTACCCATCCCAACAAATCCAAAAATAGCATGCTCAAACCTTTTATGTTACTTCACACTGGAATTCACATTGCTTCTATGGGGTGCTGCTAGGTTGTGGCAAACAACATGGGGACTAAATCGACGGGTCCCACCTTGACACTGGTGATTTAGCTTACTCAAATTGGAATTCCAGTCTGAACTGAGAGGACCCACTCCTTACATGGAGCTTGAAGTAAATATAACAATTTTGGCAGAGGAAAGTTTAAATATGCTATGCTGCATGTGTGTGTGGTGGGGTGGTGTGCGCTAGTATCTTTGGATTGTATGTTGTTTGCCACAACTTAGCAGCACCCCTTAGAAGAAATGTGAATTCCAGTGTAAAGTAACATAAAAGGTTTGAGCATGCTATTTTTGGATTTGTTTGAGTTTAGGGAGTCTGTGGTGCTTCTTCTTAGCATGCTCCCTTTGAAACACCTGTGTAAAATCCTTGATGGGAGCACAGTATAAAAAGGAGTCAGTCAGTAGCCACTGAGGTACTGGAAAGTTAGGGACTAAATCAAAGGGTCCCACCTTGATGCTGGTGATTTAGCTTACTCAAACTGGAATTCCAGTCTGAAACTAAGAGGACCCACTCCTCACATGGAGCTTGAAGTAAACATAGCCAATTTTGGCAGAGGAAAGTTTAAATATGCTATGCTGTGTGTGGGGGCGGGGGGTGGTGTGTGCTAATATCTTTGGATTGTTTGTTACCCATCCCTCCTATGAGCGAACCCCATTTATCACCACTCTTTGCATTCTGTTACTCAGCCAGTTTCTAACCCATGTAACTACCTCTGTCTCCACCCCCAAATTTCCAGTTTGTGAATTAGTCTCTTGTCCAGGACTGTGTAGAAGGCCTTCCTGAAGGCCAGATAGGCCACATCCACTGCTCTGCCCTGGTCTATTTCCTTTGTCACCCACTCGAAGAAATCAAATCAAGTTGATCTGGCATGACCTCCCTGCTGTGAATCCATGTTGCCTTGTGTCTAGCAGCCCCTTTGTCTCTAGGTAGTACACCAACCTTTCCTTAAGCAGGGTTTTCATCATTTTACCTACTATTGAGGTCAAACTGACCAGGCGGTAGTTTCCTGCCTCTTCCTTGCTACCACTTTTGTGCAGGGGTACCACTTGTGCCCTCCTTCTCTCCTCTGGAACCATGCCAGTTTCCACTGATACACTGAACAGCTTAGCCAAAGGTTTAGCCAGTTCCTCCCTGAGCTTCTTTAGTGTCCATGGGTGTATCCCCATCCAGCCCCATAGCTTTATCCACCCTAAACCATTCTAGGGCTCTTTTTACTCTATCTTCTGAAAAAAGTCTAATGTCCACCCCTTCTCCCCATTTGCCATTCTCCATTAATGGGGACCATCTCCATTGCCTTCTTCTGTGAATACAGAGCAGAAGTATTTGTTGAGGATGGTCACCAATCGGTAATTTGTTTAATTTCCTACTGTACTGTTTGATCTGGTTTGAAACAATTTTGTTCTTTACCTTTCTATGGGCAAGCGACAGTATACGGAGGAGACAGCTGGGGTAAGCAGCATTAGAGTGGTCAGGTCCAGGAGGTGCCCTGGGGCAAAATGGGACCATGACAGAAGCCATGTGTGTCTGGTTCCCATTCCTAGGGTTCCTACCAGACCAAGTGGGCAGGTAGCTGAGGGACAAGCAGCCTCCACTAATCCCCTTCGGGTGGTGCTATGCAATGCAAAGTCGATGAGAAACAAGACTGACATTATTGCGGACTTGGTTTTATTGGTCAACCTCACTTGTATTACAGAAAACTGGTTGAGAGATGATGCTTGTCCAGTTTTGGATGCATCCATCCCCCCCCCAGGTACGCCATAGTGCACTGCCCAGGGAGGGAACGCAGGGGTGGGGCAGTGGACATCTGGTCTTAGATCTGACTTGAATTTCTCCATGCATCCAGTGGAGTGTACTTCATCGTCTGAATGCATGGCGGTATGTGGGGGTTCAGGTGCTGGTTGCAGGATCCTCCTCATTTATTGCCCTCCAGGACATGAGGGGGAATTTCCTGCAGGAGGTCATGGACTTCATCGCTGACAGGGTGCTGGATTCCTCCAGGTGGTTGATCCTGGGCGACTTCAGTGCCTGGGTCGATGACGAATTCTCGCATTTTGGGAAAGACTTCTTTCAGGTGATGACATATTTGGGCCTTGCACAGCAGTTGCTTCTGTGACTCATTCCCATGGCCATGCCTTGGACTTAGTATTCTCCCTGGGGCTAGAGATTATGGATCTCAAGATTGGTCCGGTCTCTTGGTTGGATCATTGCACAGTGAAATTCTGATTCGGGCCCCCTCGTTAGTCTCTCCCCTGTCAAGATGTCCACTACTACCCTTTAAGGGCCAGAGGGACTGCAGGCAGTGGCAGATTTTTCTAGAAAGAGTGCTGCATGTATGGTGGGATTAGATGAAATGGTGGCAGCATATAATATTGCTGTCACCAAGGCACTCGACACCGTTGCACTGATCCGTATATATATATTTTTTCCAATTGTTTAACTAGGCAAGACACACTAAGCAGAAAGTTTCTTTACAGGTGCAACCTGGGAGCACAGGGAAGTTAAGTGACTTGCTTAGGGTCACACAGTATGCAAGTGGTGGCTGTGGGATTCAAAAACAGGTCTCCAGATTTGCAGCTCATGGCCTTAAACCACTGCGCTATACTGCCTCCCAGTATATATGTACATGACCTAGGTCTTCTCACTTGGGGTCTCTGTGGTTTGATGGGGATCTCAAGGAGATGAAGACCAGGGGTCAGAAGTTGAAGCATTGCTGGAGCAGGTCCAGGTCCTTGGAGGACAAGCTGGCTTTGAGAATTCACTACGGTGAATATCAAAGGGCAATCAACCATAAGGAGGCAGAGTTCCTGTCCAGGGAGATTGCTGCAGGAAAGAACAGACCAGCCATGCTCTTTTGGGCTATGAACAGATTGCTGCATCCAGCCTGCCTACAGCCAAAGGAGGCAAGTTCAATTGCGCCGTGCGAGGAGTTTGCTCAGTTCTTTTCTGACAGGGTGCCCTTAATTAGGAATGGGATCTCTCCAGAGTGTCAAGGTCAGCCCTGCAGTGTTGAGCCTGCTATTGACAGAAACACTCTGTTGTCTGGGAAGAGTTTCAGCTAGTGGGGGTGGCTGAGGTCATCGAGGTAATTTCAAAGCTGAGACCGACTGTCTGTGAACTGGACTCTGGCTCTACATGTCTCCTAGTGGGATGTACAGTCACAGCCAAAGACATGGTCAGATATTTCCTGAAATTTCTGTGGTATTTCTAGAGAAATCTCCTGCTTTCTGCAGTTCTGCAGTAGGGGCAGCAGAGAGAAACTCTTCAGAAATTTCCTGAAATATCTGGAAATATCTGACCATGTCTTTGGCTACTACTGTACTGAATCTGTTGGTCCAGTGTTTGCGGAGATTGTTCAGTGTTCATTGTTGGAGGGGGTCTTTCCTGATGCCTTGAAAGAGGCATTGGTTAGGCCCCTTCTTAAGAAACCATCTCTTGACCTGAACATCTTGGCGAAGTATCGACCCGTCTCCAATCTTCCATTCTTAGGGAAGGTAACAGAGGAGGTAGTGGCATTGCAGCTCAAATGCCACCTGATGGCCTTTGACATCTACGAGCCACTCCAGTCAGGATTTAAGAGAAAGCATAGCACTGAGACAGCATTAGTTAGGGTGCTAAATGATTTGCTCAGAGAGGCGGGGAGAGCGGACAATTCTCATTCTCCTGGATCTCTCTGCAGCGTTTGACACCATGGATCACATGGTGCTGCTTGATCACCTTAAGAAGCTCTGTGGACTCTCCGGTAATGTCATTTCTTGGTTTGAGTCCTTTTTGACAGGTAGAATGCAATGAGTTGTGATGGGGAATTTCTCCTCCCACTCGAAACCCCTGATCTGTGGAGTTCCTCAGAGTTTGATCTTGTTGCCCATGTTGTTCATGGTGTACATGCTGCCTTTGGGCAAAATCATTAGGCAATATGGACTTGGTTTTCACTGCTATGCAGATGATACCCAGCTGTATATGTCCATTGCACCCGGAACATCAGATGCTGTGAATGTGCTAATTAAATGCCTATCTGAGATCCAGGACTCGATGTCCTCTAACTGGCTGAGGCTTAACCCAGATAAGATGGAGGTACTGGTGATCAAGCCTGGTTGCCGGTGGGAAGTGGCCGCCACCGGAACATGAACAGAGTTGTTCCTGGGTGCCACCTCACCGGTGGCAGTTACTAAGGTGCGAGATCAGGGCTTCATCCTTGACAATGGTCTAACACTTGAGGCTCAGGTGTCTTCCAAAGTGGTTTCTACCACTTAAGGAATTTTACCTGGATTAAACCCTTAATCCCGCTGGATGATGTGCTGGCACTGGTGTACGCTTTTGTTACTTCCAAGCTCAATTACTGTAATGCTCTATACTTCAGGGTCAGTGGAGGTAACCTCCGTCAGCTGCAGTTAGTGCAGAACACAGCAGCCAGGTTATTGACAGTCCTGCCTAGGTCTGCTCGTACAACTCCAGTTTTGCATGAACTGCACCAGTTGCCAGTCAGATGGAGGATTCCCTTCAAGGTGGGCTTGCTCACCTTTAAGGTCCTATATGGCTCAGGTCCCAGCTACCTGACGGACCTTCTGAGACCTGCCCGGTGCACTCACTTCGCTCCTCCACTGAGGACCTCCTAGACATTCCAAGGATGTGGCTAAAGTCAACCAGAGACTGTACCTTCAGGGTAGCAGCACCCATCCTATGGAATTCTCTACCCTGAAACCTTAGGGAGGCTTCTTCAGTTGAGGTTTTAAAAGAGGCCTTAACTCATTGCCTCCTAGAACACGCCTGTAGGTGACAGCAAAATGTACTGCACTGTGTCCCAGAATGACTATAGAAGTCGGCTACAGACTTCCTGTGTGCCCTAGTAATGTCTGGATACATCATTCATATGTTTTAATATTACTTGCCAGCCAGAATTTATTAGAATTGACTGCATAGCACCATTAGAAAGGTAATTTTGTGTTGAACAGCTTTGCCACTGATACTTCATGTGTATCATGTATACTTTAGGAGTTATTCACATTTGGTTATAGCATGGTGTGTATGGCAGACATTTTGGTCATCAAGCCTCACCCAAGCACCTTGCATAAAATGGGGAAAAAATACTGTTTTATGCTAGAAAAAATATTTTTTTGTACAAATGTACTATTGTAACTACATCTAATATATGGATGCTTAATTTGGGGTTGATATGTTACATATTTCCCAACCAAAAATGGCTTGCATTGCCTTTTTTGTGCAACAAAAATGGTTATTTCAACTAATATAGAAAACAAAATTCCTTATTATTAATTGCACAGCATCATTGGAAAGGTAATTTTTTGCTGAACAACTTTGCAACTCATACTTTGTGTGTAGAAGTTATGGTTCATAAGTTAATACCATTTGTTTGTGTCATGCTGATTATGGATTGATTTTGCTTAGAAAGGCCCATGATGCAGTGGTAAGAGTATATAGGACACAAGCAGTGGAACTCTCAAAGCACTCCTTTGGAGTGAATGAGTTAAGGCACAACAGTTTAGACAAGCTTTTATTGCTTTCTAAAGTATCTCTGAACTTTAGAATCTGAATTTTAATGAGGATTGATTTTATGATTGGTTATTTATTTATTCTTACCCTATCAGAAATGTTTATGTACATTATGTAAGTTGCTGCACCTTGTAAAGAACCCAGAGCCTCCGGGATTGGGTGCTCTAAAAATAAAGTTTTACTTACTATGGTTCCTTACTGATGCTATCACTTTTTCACAGGCCTCACCAACATGGTAACAAACACCACTGCAATCAAATGGAGGAGAGGACAAGGTCACTATGCAAAAGGCCTGCAGGACTATTCCCAAAGCATAATAATCCTCACACAGCCTGCACAGGGTTTTGTGGCATCTCCTGCCTTTACAATTATTAAGGCAGGCAGTTCTGATCTGATTTTAATCCCTTTACAAAAATGGTATATAGGATTTATACTGTTACCTTGAAAGGTGGATTTACAGTGATCTGCAGTTAGAATAGGATCCCCCCTTTATTATGTCTATAAGACTGTGTAAAATAAACCCATATGTAATGGGTTACATTAGCCAGATTGATTTTGGTATATTTCAAGTATGTTATATAGATATACTGAGTATAGTAGCATTTTAAGCTTACAGAGAGTTTAAACAAAAGAGATTAAAGAGTACAGAGTAGGAGAAATGTACACACTGGAATGGCTTTCTGAGGTTTATGACTGGTTCCCCCTTTCCCCTTTTTTTACTTTTAAATTCATACAGAAAAGTGTGTGTAGGGAGGTTTAAGTATTAAATAGCCTAGAAGTTATATAGCATGGCATATTATGGGTATTAAAAGAGTTAAAGTACTGAAAGCCATATAAAACGTCATTCACATAAACATGTGATGACATTATCAGTGGGTGCTAATTCCAAACAGGTTAAAAAGATAGGGAAGCCGGCCCATTGGTGCAGCAGTTGGATTTCCATCTGCGATGCCGGTGACCCAGGTTCAGGAGCAGATCAGGGTAATTGGAGGACCGACTGGGGGGAGAAGGTTAGAGCGTCCAACGATGGCTCACCTTCTCGGGGAGGGGAGGGAGGGGACACGATCCGTCATGTGCCGGGTCCTGGCAGAGGCTGGGAGTACAGCAGCACGTTGGTGCCCTGGGCTTGACTGTCCTCGGATGTAGGTTAGAGGTACAGCAAGTTCCAGGGCAGACGTAAGAGGAGGATGTTGCGGACATCAGCACTTGTGCCTATCAGGGCTTTCACAACGTCCACGAGAAAAATGGGAAAATGCCCTCCAGAGTTGGGAAGATGGAGTGCCGAGCTGGGTCCTGATCTTCTGCCACCTGCCTAGCTGTCTTGGGGGCCCGACGAGATTTGAAAGTTCGGGGGTGGCCTACACTGACCCCAAGCAGGGGGCAAACCGCAGCGTGATGGGGACCCTGAGCAGTCAGGTATGGCGGAGGTAGGGAAAGGCTTAATTGGCACCTCTGATGAGGTGACTCCAGAGGGAGGGGGGAGGATATAAAAAAAAAAAAAAAGGATAGAGAAAGGGAGCATTTGCTGGTAGCCATTACAGCAAAACATTGAAAGGAACGTGATGAGCAGGGATTCGGCTTTCTACCTAAATTTGAAAGTTAAGAAGATTACCAAGTACATTCTGTGTTGTACCCCCTTTCTACTTTAGGGTTATTGGGCAAAATGTCACTGCCAAAATCTTAATGACCATGCTAGCCAGGGGAAGCCCTGGCAGCGACAGACTCTACCCTGCCTTTTTCAGAATTATAACCCCAGCCATCATTAAGCCACTTACCTTCATTTTCAGTCTTGCCCTTGGTCCTCCACTGTGCCAGACTCCTGGAAATTCACACATGTGGTACCAGTCTTTAAAGCAGGTGATCCCCTCTCCCCTTAAAATTACAGACCCATGTCCCTCCTCCCTCATCCAAGTAAACTACTGGGAAAAATTGTACACTATCAGCTATCAGAACACCTTGATAAATATAACCTTCTTCCCCTACAGCATGGTTTCCATAAACATCATAGCACCTCCTCTGCTTTGGCCCCTTTTCTGACCACATCCTTAGGAATATGAATATAGGCAAGGCCACAGGTGCAGTGTTCGTGGACCTATCTAAGGCTTTCGACCTTGTTGACCACCACCTTCTCCACTCCACCCTACTTCACTTTGGATGCTCCCAGGAAACTGCTGTGTGGTTCCGTAGCTACCTCTCCGTCAGGTCTCAATCTGTCTTAATAGGCAAAGACTCCTCTTCCACTCTACCTGTTCACACAGGGGTACCCCAAGGTTCCAAACTTGGACCACTACCCTTTCCCTTGTTTGTCAATGCTCTCCCAGCAGATAGCCTCAACTGTAATGCCTCCTTTATGCAGATGACCTCATCTTGTACCATAGCGACAAGTCACTCGAATCAGTCTCAGCCAACATCACACTAAATTATGCCTTCGCACACCAATGGTTCCTCGCCAACAAACTCCTTGTTAATGTAAAACAGATGAAAGCCATGCTGTTTGGCTCCAAACCTTTACTAGCCAAAGTCATCAAATCCACCTCCTTCCTCCTGGTACTCACCCGATCAGGCCCACCCCAGAAAAATGTACTTATCTTCAAATATCTAGGCATCACTCTCGACACCTCCCCTACTGTTGCTGAACATATAAACAACTGGTCAGCAATTTCTCTCAATGGGCTGACCAGGCTGATATTTCCCATAACAACCAGCTGGTTGTTACGACATTCACATGCCCGGTCACTCTAAACTGTGCTGTTCCTTTATTGGCTTAACTTCTGTGTGTGGGTGGGCTAAATAATATCACAAATGTGGTGGCTCAGTTTCTTGCTATCCAACAAGTCACCGAGAAGCTGCCGTGATGGACTCCCACAAAAATATAGAACTAGCATTTACCTTTCTTCTTTTACATTTTTTTAAATAAATTCATGTACAATTCTATCTGGTTGATCCTGCGTTTAATGACAGAACTGCAGCGGAGGTCCCAGGAAGCTCTAATGACCACTATATTCACCTGAGGCAAACTGTAAGTATTAAAACAAGCATTTGTCAATGCCGAATGTTCGCTTGCAGGTATTTGCAGTGGTGTTTGGCACGTATGGTGCTTTACCCTAATGCCCTGTGCGATTGCTGGTATTTGCACAATAAATTTTCAGCATGACCTTTTTGTTACCCCCATTGTGTGCTGCATAGGCCGAAACACATTTTGGGCAAGATGTGAAAAATGACAGCTGTACTGCTCATAAGGAAGTGTGGTAAAATGGCAATGTTGAAAATCTGGAGTGGAAATATTGAAAATTCGCAAACCTCTGGCGTGCCTAGGAACTGTAGCCACCATAAAACAGTTATTTTAGGAATTTTTCACCAAATTTTCAACACAGCCATTTTAAGACCTCTGCTCATGATCAGTGTCACTGTGATTTTCTTAATGTGTCCATACATTGATTTCGCACCGACTGCGCCATTAATATGTAGCCATATGGCGGAAACAAGTTTTGGGCAGGATGTGAAAATGACAGCTGTACTGCTCATGAGGAGGTGTAGTAAAATGCCAATGTTGAAAATCTGGAGTGAAATATTGAAAATTAGCAAACCCTACAGCGTGCGTAGGAACTGCATAGCGCATGCTCGGTAAAAGTCATTTTGGAATTTTTGCACCAAATTTTTTCAACATGGGGTTTTGGGACCTTCTCGTGAATGATGTCACTGTCATGGCATTATTCAGGCCCAAAGGGTGATTTCGCGCAGTGACTGCACAGTTACTGCGAAATCACCCTTCGGGCCTGAATAACGCCATGACAGTGACATCATTTATGAGAAGGGGTCCCAAAAACCCTATGTTGAAAATTTGGTGCAAAAATTCCAAAACATGCCTGAGATATGCTATAAAGTTGAAAACCCCCTATCTAGCCCATTATACAGCTTACCGGCATTTCCTCAGTTCGTGGTCGGCTTTGAAGAGTGCAGAAGTGTTCCCGGTCCACCAAAGATCATCGCGCCAAGCTCCGGATGTAAGTATGTGGTGAGGGGGGTGTTGGGAGGCTGGGTGCGCAGTGGGTTGGTGCGGGTTGTGGGAGGGAGGACTGGGAGAAGCACCGTGGGACCGTTTTTGCTTCACAGATGAAAAAAAAAAAAAAAAAAGACTACATGGGACGTTTGCCACGCTGGGGTGGGCTCCCAGTGTGGAAGAAGGATGGCTTGGGGGGGCTGTGGAGCCAACGGGATTGGCACTCCTGTCGGCAAACAACGCGGGATGTTTGCCATGCTGGGGTGGGCTCCTGTGTGGTACCAAAGCTTTGGGGGCGATGACGCTGGGAGCGGCATGACGGGTGCTCTGGATGACAGTGGTGGTTTTCTTTGGGCTTAAGACCACCGCTGTCATACACAGCTCCCACACCCATTGGTGCAGGACCGCCACGCCTGCTCAACGGAGCAGTGGATTGAAAGGGAGAGGCACACCTCCAAAGTGTGCTACTCTCCCAAAACATTCCTTGAGCATGCGCGCAAGTGAACGTAAAAAGAAAAACAAACAAACAGCTTTAAAAAACAATAATTTGAGTGCAACGGCAGGAGACAAATGGAGCTGGAGTGCGTGCGTGTGAGAGAGTTACTCTGTCTAACACATGCTCTAAGAAATCAAGCAGGAGAAACAATTGCTGCCCAATATATTATACAAAATAAAACATGGGGAAGGTGTGCATGAGAGAATTTAGTGCACACCCGAGTTGTGGGATGCTTTGATAAACCCCTTGGGCTTCGCCCTTGGGGTTTATGTAGCATCCCACAACTCGGGTGTGCATCAAATTCTTATATCACACCCTTCCCCATCCTTCATTCTCTATATAATTAGCAGCTTCCTCTTTTTCCCATAGGGAAACCATAGCATAATATGCTGTTATAAAGGAGCATTTATAACGGCAAACACGCGCACGGTTTCCCCCACTCTGCGCATGTGCCCGCTTGAACTTCCTCGATCACTGTCTCCCGAACCGCAAACCCAGCATGGATACAAACTGCCATAGACACTCATAAGTAACATTGTAAAAAAACTTAAATATACCACATTTGCTACTGGATTGCCCACAAAATGTTTGAAATAAAAGTGAAAACTGACCGCGCGCCATACCGTAGTCTTACTGTGGCGCACAGCAGCCTCTTTTATTTTATATAATTGTTGAGGCGAAAGAGAGAAACCCAACAAATTATATAAAATAAAATATGGGTCTGGGTATGTAAACTCGACTACACATACTCGGGTTTGATGTTACACATAAACCCTCGAAGCCGCCTCTGGGTTTATGTAGCATCAACCCCTAGGGTGTGTAAATTCTTGTTACACACCCAGACCCATACTATATCCTCTATATAACACTGTGAAGAAAATTCACCAAATGTTAAGTGCTGCCTAACGTATCAAGCAACTCTTGTCCCCTGAAACTTGCCTTGCTATTGTGCAAGGGATGCTGCTACTCCTCCTCGATTACTGCTCCCAGTCTACTCCTCTATGCCGGCTACCCTACGCTCTTGACTAAATACAACTTACAACTATCTGTCACTGTTCTCCTAGTCCCCCATTAACACCCACCACTGTGTATTTTATCAATCCCTTAGGTGGCTCCCACTACAAGGTCGTTTTGATTATGCCTTGGGCTGCCTAGTGGACAATGCACTCAGGAGCAAACAGCTGTCACCCTACACTTCACTGTTAACATATAGGATGGTTTCTAGGAGCCTCAGGGCTTCCTCCATCCCTCTACTTATAGTTTCACATACTACCATTGCTATGGGAAGTAAGGCCTTTTCTGTCTCCTCTCCATTCCTATGGAACAGGCTACCGTTGTCTGTTCACTTGTCCCCTTCCCCGCCTCTCCTTTAAATATAACCCTAGATCTTGGCTCATGACCGAATCCACTTGCAACTGTTTCCCTGCACAGTCATAAGGTCAAAATCTGTCCCTGCCATGCTTATCTCTGCTCTTCTATGTATCCTTGCACCCTAGTACTGCTGTTCCCTTGTCCTGCCCTGCTCTCTTATCAGTCCCTGATGCGCCCTCTCTCTCTCTCTGACTGTCTCTTGACCTCTGTTAAGCAGGGTAGCTTGTGTGAGTTTCATTTTTTGCCACATTTAGCATGCATCTACTGGCAGCTATTTGTGTAATGTAGTAGTAGTAAAACTTGTATTCATATTTAATAAGAACAGGATCAAACTCCATTGAGTAAAACTCTCATTTGCAAGGAGGTCCATAAAACACAGACAATAGTTCCACATATAACAATAAACACGATAACAATATACAGAACATATAAAATACAATTCAATCTTAAATGATCCAAAAGCATTTCAAATGACAATATGAAGGACTTAAATTATACTTGTACTTCCTCCTAAGAGGAAGGACAACCCCAACAAATACACAGTCTATATTTCCCTTTCATATTGTACCCAAAATTGATATTCGTTAAAGTGCACGATTATGAATACTAAAGCACGCAACATATTCTTGGCTCATGTACTAGCTTTAAGAACCATTTTTTTTTTTTTTTTGTGAGTTTAGGTTTGTAGGGGTATCCACACACCTCAGATCTAATGGTAAAGTGTTCCATACTTTGGGACCCCTATAAAGGGGAGATGACCTACCCAACCCCAGGTACACCTAGGGCCAATATACTCTAGACCCCACAATGACCTTGAATCCTCCTGTTCAGTGCATGTGCTCACCTTGTACTGCTTGATAGTTGCTTTGTATCTATTAGCTTAACTACATTGTATCTGTGATGTGATCATATCTTTGTATTCTCTGTTTTACTACTTCTGTAGAATGCTTGCTGCCACCTGTGTGGCCTGGGTCATGACTGAAATTGGTCCTTTGAATCAGCTCACTCACCCGGTACCAAAAACATAAATAAAAAAATAGATAAAATTATTTATTTAAATTTTTTTTAGCTACTATTTTTCTCCCCCTCGGAGTCCTCTGCTGCCCCTCTGATGTCCCCCCCACACAGACACCAGGTATGAGGCCCCCTTCCCTGAACCCCATGACTTACCCTTCGTGGCAGGGGGTGAGGAGCAACTCAACCCACCAGACCGGATGAGTATTCAGGGAGGTGACTTCCCAGGCCTGTTGCGGTGGGGGACCATCATCATCCTTGCAGAGGACTCCCATTTTCTTGTTTTTCCGGTTCTTCCCGAGAGGCCGTGGCATGCAATGGCACCAGCAGCATCAGCACACACGATCCCGTGTACACCCTCACCAAGCGCCTGCCTCAGTCCTCTCCCCACATTCTTTAGAGCTGACGTGCCACCTCCCAGACTCCACTAGGGGGCAGGCAATCGCCAGGCCCTACTAACCCCCCTCCCTGGAGAAGGAGAGCAGTCCTGGGGATGCTCAATCCTTCTCCTCCCTGCCAACCCCCAGCAACCCATGTCAGTTCCAGAACACGGGTCGCTGGCATGACGCGAGGTAAGGTGTCCAGTGCCTCAGCCCTCAGAGCCACCGGGCCGGCTATAAAATTATTTTTAAGGGAAGAAGAGAGCATTAGGTCACCTGAAGCCTGAATGAAAACTGGAGAGGTTTCAGGCTAAAACAGAAGGTACTTATTGGCATTTTTCAGTATAAAGCTGAACCCTACAAGTAGTTAGTGTGGTTGGGGAAAAAAAAAAACATTTTTGGTCATGCTTTCCCTTCAGATAAAAAAACAAACAAACAAAAAAAACAAAACACAATTATAGAAAAGGGACAAGGTGAGAGTAGCAGTAAGTGGCTCCAGTAACTGAATAAAGTGAGGAATAAAAGATTTTCTTATGCTGTATATTTATAGCATTTAGTAAACAAATAAGCAGCAATTGAGATGACTTATTTAAGTGTATGTATTTTTCATATAGCTGCCAGATAGTTTTGAATAGAAGCAACATACTGTAGAGAACAAGCATTTGTCAATGCCGAATGTTGTCGCGATGTCATTGGCTTTAGTGGTGCAGTGCGGAAACACATTTTTGGCAGGATGTGAAAAATGACAGTTGTACTGTTCATAAGGAGGTGTAAAAAAATGGCAGTGGTGAAAATGTGGCATGCAAGTATTGCAAATTTGCGAAGTTACAATGGTGCGTGGGCAATGCGCAATGCAACTTGTAACACAATCATTTTATGGAGTTCTGGCACCAAATTTTCAACATAGGCATTTTAGCACCTCTGCCATGTACAGTGTCACTGTCATTTCCTCAAACTGTCCCAAAAAGTGATTTCGCACAGTGACTGCGCTATTCGGGCCGGACGTGCGAAAACACATTTCAGGCAGGATATGTAAAATGGCAGCTGTACTGTTCATCAAGAGGTGTGGAAAAATGCCAATGGTGAAAATCCAAAGTGAAAATATTACAAATGCACAACGTTACAAGCGTGCGTGCAAACTGCTCAACGCACACTCGTAACACAGTCATTTTATGGAGTATCATCACCAAATTTTCAACATAGGCATTTTAGGACCTCTGCTCATGAACAGTGTCACTGTCATTTTCATAATCTGCCCCAAACACTGATTTCCCACAGCAACCACGGTGTTGTGCGCCGGAAGTGCGGAAACACATTTTGGCGAGGATGTGGAAAATGACAGCTGTACTGTTCACAAGGAGGTATAGAAAAATGACAATGTTGAAAATCTGGCATGAAAATATTGTGAATTTGCAAAGTTACGAGCGTGCGTAGCAACTGCGCAACGCACGCTCGTAAAAACAGACATCCTTTGGATTTTTTCCACCAAATTTGCAACATAGGCTTTTTGAGAGTCCACCTCATGAACACTGCCACTGTCCTTGTGTTAATTGGTTCCAAAAGGTGATTCCACACAGTGACTGCGAAATCACCTTTCGGGACCGATTAACGTCATAACTGTGACAGAATTCATGAGGAGTGGATAATAATAGCAGCAGAAAGGTTGCCAGCACCAGATTCCAGTACAGCCATAATAAAATGATTATAAATAAAGTTCCATCGCAGTGAAGTGGTAAAAAAAACAGTGAACCTTCACTGTTTACAACTTCACCATGATGGAACTTTATTTATAATAAGTTTACTATGGTTGTACTGGAATCTGGAGCTGGCAACTTTTCTGCTGCTATAACTAAGAATTATGGTTCTTACTTTACTATATGATTAATTTACAACTTGTCCAAATTATATAAATTCTAGAAATACAGAAATGTTTTATGATGTTTTATTTTTATTTTAAGTCATATTTCATGATGAAACTGTGCATATTTGAACAGTGAAACGCCGATTATATAATATGGCTGACTAGCTGCATTGATTAAGATATTATCACTATAATACATTTACATAGAAACATAGAAGTTGATGGCAGATAAGGACCGCAAGGCCCATCCAGTCTGCCCATTTCTTTTTCTACCTTATAAATGTTCCATCGGCCTTTGCTCTGTCAATGGCCTATCTATTCATACTCGTCTGTATTGCTCCCTTATGCCTATCCCATGCCTGTTTGAAGCCCTACACTGTATTCATATCCACCACTTCCTGAGGTAGGCTGTTCCATGCATCGACCACCCTTTCTGTGAAAGAGAACTTCCTCACATTACCCCTTAATCGGCCTCCCTCTAATCTCATGCTGTGTCCTCTTGTCCTATTTTTCTTATATTGAAACATGTTAGACTCTTTCACCTTGTTAATGCCCTTAAGGTGTTTGAATGTTTCAATCATATCACCTCTCTCCCTCCTTTGCTCTGGGGTATACATATTGAGCTCCTGTAAAACATAAGGTTCTTGGCTAGTGGTCCTTGGTAGTCCAATAAAGCCATCTGACACCAAATGTTGTTTTAAAATCAGTTGCAATTTATTAATACCAAACAAGCCCTAACAGTTTTACCTCTAACATGATCAAATCTAAACAGCTGATGGCTTTTTACCACCAGGGCTACAGGTACAGAAAAGTGGAGTGAACTGCTCCCTTTTCTGGATGTTTTAGCATCTATAGCAGCCATAGCTATTCCTCTAAAAAACACACTGGCCATGACATTTAGGTCCTGTCTTTATACACACACACAAAAAAAAAATGCATAGTGGAAATTCCCAACTGTTATAGCAAATTTTAGCCTAGACATCACGTCATTTAATAATATCATGAGACAAGGTTTTAAAAGTACAATGGCCATGAGATACCATGGTCATAAGACACATTTGACATTTTGGCGAGACATGTGGTCATCTTTAGATGAAAAAACAAGTGATCTGGGGATTTTACGTTTATCAAAAATAACTCACTTTAGGATACAGAAAACATATGAGGGGACTTCACATTCACTTTAAATAACTTGCTGACTAGACAGTGGCCAAAACAAGGATATACTTGTTTCTTATCAACTCTCTGTTACCCCTTTTTTTTTTTTTTTTTTTTATAATATATAAACACAAGAAATTATAAAATGAGGAACTGTATCTAAGCTGCAGTGAGTTGAAGTAGCTGGACCTTATCTTTGGCTATGACCTTGGGTTGAAGGAAGGTTTTGTACAAAATATCTCGGCTGAGCAAAACAAAGCTAATTTTCTTTAAAACATTGAATTTTTTTTTTTTTTTTTTTTTTTTTTAAACACGGTTTATGCTCTTCACTTATTTTCTACAGTTATTTAAAGGGCCCCAACATGTTTTGAACCTTGGCATCTACACAGACATCAATTTGCACAGTGGTATCATTATTTGCATGGTTTCAACAATTACTCTCCAAACACCTCTGCACTTACAAGGCACATCAATCTACATGTTGGTATCACGTAGTCATCTACTAGCCACCTTCACCTTTTACTAGCCCTTTGCAGCCTCTACACTAGCCATTTTACACCTTTCTATCTCCTCAACCTTTTGGTTAGCCAATTACATATTGTTGATAAAAGTTTAGCCACTGGCCACTTTCAACACTCCGTTAATCTGTCCTCATATGTTTTCTGGTGAAGTCCCTGCACCATTTTGGTTGCCCTTCTCTGGACTGCCTCAATTTGGTTAATGTCCTTGTGAAGGTGTGGCCTCCAGTACTGCATGCAGTACTCCAGATGGGGCCTAACCAGTGTCTTGTAAAGAGGGATTATTACCTCCCTCTTCAGACTTGTGATACCCCTACTAATACACCCTAACATCTCCCTAGCCTTACTTACTGCTTTAGTGGTCTGCTTGGATGATTTCAGGTCATCGGTGATGATGATGCCCAAGTCTCTTTCTTCCCTTGTGCCTGCCAGCAACTCCCCTCCCAGCCTATAGGTGGCTTCAGGGTTTCTCTTCCCTATGTACATGATTTTGCACTTCTTTGCATTAACCCCAGTTGCCACTCTTCCGACCATTTTGCTAGTTTATCTAGATCTCTTCTCATTCTGCCCACCCCATCTGGATCATCTACTCTGTTGCAGATCTTGGTGTCATCTGCAAACAGACAAACCTTACCCTCTAGTCCATCTGCAATGTCACTGATGAAGATACTGAAGAGGACTGGCCCCAGGACTGATCCCTGATGTACCCCACTTGTGACCTGCATCTCTTCTGACTGTATACCATTTACCACCACTCTCTGTTTTCTGCCAGTCAACCAATTTGCCACCCAGTTGACCAACTTCTGACCCACCCCGAGCCTACCCAGCTTATTAATCAATCTTCTATGTGGAACAGTATCAAAAGCTTTGCTGAAGTCAAGGTAGGCAACATCATCTGCTCCCCATTGGTCTACCACTCTGGTTACCAAGTCAAAGAAATCTAGGAGATTAGTTTGACAGGACCTTCCTTTTGTAAACCCATGCAGTCTTGGATCCTGTGCTCCTATGGATTCCAGGTGTTGCACTATCCTTTCCTTAAGGAGTGCCTCCATAATCTTGCCCACTACTGAGTTAAGACTGACTGGTCTGTAGTTCACTGCCTCATCCCTGCTACCACTCTCATGGAGAAGGATCACATGAGCCCTTCTCCAGTCTTCTGGGACCTCTCATTTTGGTGAGCAGAGTCTATTTACTGAATTCTAGTTAGAGTTCCTTACTGATGCTACCATTTTTCCATGTCATGCTGATTTTTCTAATTACTGCATCATTAATTCCAAAACCCTATGATGTCAGTTTAGTGAAAGCCCACAGTGAAACTCATATGTATGTCTGCCTGCACACTGAGACATTTTATTTATGTCTTCATTTGTTTTCCATTTAAAACCAAACATCACTATGTCTGCTAAACTTGTGGTATGTTATTCAGTTTGACACTGAGCTTTATATGGACAGTATTTCAGAAAGGCAAGTTTAATTTTGATTTAGTATCACGTATTACTGTCAGTATCTTAATTACATATGGCTGCCATAGATTTCCAGTGAAATTCATAGCTGTATTTGAACACTCTGGGCTCTATATGCCATATATTAAATAACTCCTGTATGTGTTGTGTTATGTAGTTCCTGTTATACTTATATGTGCTATGCATTACACAGTTAGCTTGTGTAGGTTATGATTTTTCTTGGTGCCATCTTGTACTATTTTACTCCAGACTGCTGCTCTTCTGCATTCCAATTGGTAGTAATTGTGGTTGCTGTTGTTCTCATTTATTCTGTAATTGATTGTTTCACTTGCCAAGTGTAGTAAAATGTTGGCTTATTGTTTTGTACATAGTTTGTATTTTCTGTATTAGATGTATTCCTTTGTCCCCTTCTCCAGAATGCCCCTGGAAATTAGCTGCATATTTACTGTGCTTTTGCTGGTCAACTCTTTAAAACAAAACAAAAATATGTACCTTTAGAATGACTTTAACATGTGAACATAGGATACCACTGAAAATGAACTTCTGCTCAAAATGGTTTTCCTATTCACTTCTTTGAAAACATACTGATGATTAATGAATGAATGAATACACAGTTGCTGAGGACTGTGTCCAAGTGATCACCAGGGCCACGTAGCAATAGCCTCTTCACTTGTTCCCCATGAGACTATGCACAGTGGGGTCACAAAAGCCTTACCCACATGGTAATGAACACCACTGCAATCATGTGGAGAAGAGGGACAAGGTCACCATGCAAAAGGCCTGCAGGGCCGTTCCCAAAGCATAATGATCCTTACACAGCCTGACAGAGTTTAGTGGCATCTCCTACCCTTAGAACCATTAAGGATAGGCAGTAAGGGTATCATAACTGTCTGGTGGGCTAATGAGGATCCAGAAAGGGACAGAGATTAATGTGGAACCAAGTGGTCACAGAAATCCCTTGGGGAAACAGAGCTAGGGAAAAGTCAGTGAGAAATTAAACTGGACATTAATGAAGAATTTAGGAATGGGGAGTAGTTGTGGGGCAACCAGACCAACAGGGACATCAGTCTGATGCCAAAAGTAAAGGTAGTACATAGGTTTGGTTAGAGTAATTAAGATCATTTGGTTGATCTAGTTCACCTCCCTGTTACCCTAACAGCAGGAATGTGAAATGCCTTTTCTAGTCAGGTAGTTATTAAGCCTAGTCTTGAGACTCTGAGCATTACACCATGCAGGTAATGATAGTCCAGAAGTAGGCTTTCAGGTATGGGCAGAATGGGGGGCAGACATTTTTGAGACAGGGCTGGTCCACATGGGCAGGTAGCATGGCTTATCACCACGCTACTGGAGCTATGCCACTCTGTTAATGCCATGACATGGAAAGTCAGCAGAAACAAACCACATTAATATCTTGCTGACTAATTGGCCTTTTAACTAAGTCGAAGGGGGTACTCCTCCCCTTGCGACTAAAATAAGCCGTTGTGTATAGATAGCCTCAAAGTGTACTGTTGCTGCAACAGTAGGGCAGTTTGCACCTGTTGTGTGCCCCTTCCCACAATTTACACCCAAATGTTGGGCACCTATCATTTTCTTGTAACTTGCAGAGCTTTTCTGATTTCCAGCTAAAAATTCATAGTCACCACCAGCAGTAGAACTTAGTTACATAAAATAACCCCCAACATCTAAATTTCTGGATATTCCATTTCTTAATATGGAATTTTTCTTAAAACGGGATCTTTGACCTTTTGCCCACTTGGCTTCATTACTTCAAACTGCACATTCCTGTCATGAAATATTTGCTTATGGCATCGCACCTGTTGCCCTGGAAATGATTCTGACATCACAAGCAGATGATTACGACTTCAGGGCTGGAAAAGCAACAGGGACTGATGCATTCTCAGGAGGCAGAAAGTCTGCTTCCATGCAAATATTCTTAGGAATAAAGAATGAAATGTCTTGAAATACAAACGTGATTGAAAGTTATGATATTTGATTTTACTCATTGATGCCAACTGTCATAATTTTGAAAGAAACTGGAAAATCACTTTAAGTTAAATTAACCTGCCATGGACATTGCTGACTGACTTGATGACATCCTTGGGACTGCAGAACAAACTCCAGACCACAAAACATAAAGGGATTCTCTGATTTCTAGCAAACAAAATCCCTGTTGGCAGCAGATGAACTCCATTTACACACAATTCCCTGAAAAATAATTCCCTGAACTTGTTATTTATTACTGAAGGCATTTTGCATGAAAACAAGTTCTACCCCTTTATTAGTTCCAGCCACTCCTCTTGCCTTGAATCTTCTACTTGTGACATCAAAATAATTTCCATGGCAACAGATTGTGATGTCACAACAGAGGATTAATGGCATCATGGCAGGACTAGCAGCAGGAACAGATGAACTTGGAGGGGTGAGTCCGATTCTAGTACACTGTTTAAAAATAAAGAATAGAGTAACCTGAAATTTACTTTTTTTGGTAAATATGAGTTGTGTTCTGCTGATGCAGCTGTCAGTGTGTTGCAGAAAACTGTAAAAACCACTTTAAGCTCTATCAAGGGGAACATAAAAATTAAATGTGGCACCATGTAAATGGATTTGGAACCAAGCATGAACAGAAGAGAACAACATCAGGGGCTGAAAGAGAATGCATAATAATGCTACAGTAGGTAAAATGACATGGGCTGTTGCAAACGTGGGGAGTGTGAAAAATACCCCACCTAGTGATCACTTGAAGAGTTGCAGGGCACTGCTGATATCACTTTTAAAGCTGCATGCAACTCCTGACACTTACAGTAAGAAAGTGCTAGCTGTTCACAAAAGCATAACGTAGCAGAATGCACATAGGCTTCATTTATTATCCAGAAAATATACATACATATTTTTGCCCAGTTAAAGCGCTAGTGGAACCAAAACTGACCAAAAGGAAAATTATACAAATTTTAAGTAGTAGTTGTAAGTTCATTTCTGAAATATTTTTCCTTTTTCCTTTTGCTCTTTAGAAAGTTGTTCATGTGATGATGTTGTGTTGGATATGTGGAATAGCTCTCAACCTGGTAGCTGACATAACCATATGTAGTCCCCACCACTACCACATCATCAGCATTGTGATCTCATGGATAGTAACACCACAGGTGACTGATCTGGCAGCTACTGTGTGGCTGTTCCTAAGTAGCAGTGATGTCAGAGTCAGTGAGGTCACAAAGCTGATGATGGGGGGGGATAGAGACAGACATGTCTGCTGCCAATCAGAGTACTGTCCCACACATCACATCTACTAACATCAGATAAACAATCTTCTAATTAACCAAAGGTAAAAGAAAAAGTCTCTTGGCTATAAAAAGTTATGGCTGACTTCTTATAAAAACTAACTTCATTTTAGGTAGTATGCTAACTGTTTAAGTGAGCCATAGACATACAGTCACATATCAAAAAGTATAATGAAGTACAGATATGTCCAGGATTTAAAACTGGGAAGGTCTGATAGGCAAAGGTTTGTAGTTTTTTCAGTCACCATTAATGGGGGAGGAGGGCAAACAAAATGGTGGGGAATACAGCATATCCCTTCATTCCACCCCACCCCCACACAGTGCTTGAACTTATAAAGTTATTGGCCATCACTCAAATAACTGATGTTACCTGAATATTCACCCTGGAGTCAAAGATCTCCTAAGCCTTCAATATTTGAATGAGTGGCAATGTATTTATGCAGCTCAAAGTTACTTGTGTATTGGGGAAAGGATTCTACAGATTTAGCCTAATATGTTACTAGTTTTTATTGTAATATTAAATGCATGCTAAAAATAGTGATAGAATCAACATTTCAACCACAGATCATCTTCAGGAATTATCGAATTCCTAAAGAAGATCTATGGTTGAAATGTCAATTCTAACTATTTTCAGTTTTCAGTGTGCATTTAATAATACCATTTTGTTTTTTCCAACCACATGCTGACACAGTACCTTGTTTTTTTAGGTTTCATCCTTACCATCTTGAGATGAAACAAAATAAATATTATGCTTAGATTATGGTGAATGAGATTCAAGAGAAAGATACAGTGCAGTATTATAGTATGTAACTTTTCAACAAATGCAACCTCATGAAGTCTAGAGTCCCCTGTCAAGGATGTGAATGAAGTTCCCATTATGACATTATTGCAAACTTCAGGTGTACCCATGTACACCTGTCAGATATGTATCTGTAGTTTACTCACCAAGGAGAGAGTCCGAGTGGCCCATTGGGATACCTGGAAATTTCCAGGTGGGCCCCTCTGTTGGTTACCTAGCCACCTTCTAACTCTGAGAATCTTTGGTTCTCTTCCCTATTTTTTAATTAAATGGGCACTGTAAGTAAATGTTAGATACAAACTCAGAGCTAGTGTACCATACTGAAGTAGAATACTGATACAGTGTGCCACGCTTGGCCCTCCCCTATTGATTTTCCAGGTGGATTCTGTGTCAGCTTTCCAGTTGGGCCCCCTGTATCCCCATAAGACCCTGACCAATGATAACTCAAATGAGATTCATCATGTTCTTTTCACTAGTCTCCTACCTCTACCTAATACAGCCAGAAGAACTGAAGCCAGGTGAGGCTGAAATTACTTTAAAATAACGTTAGGAGCCCTGCCTGCCAGTGCAGTGCAATGGGCATGGGGCGTGCCTGAAAATAGGCAGAATGTGTCTAGTGCACTTACCCGGTCAACAAAAACTAAATAAATAAAATGTTGTGATCCACCACCACCGATATATTCCACATGCATGGCAAGGAGAGCAACTGACTTGCTCACGGTAACATGAGTTAGTAACAGAGGTGGGATTCGATCCTATAGAGTCTTTGTTTATTTCTCTGCTCCACCAGACAATACTGCCTTCCAATCAATATACTGTTTTAAAACTCCAAACTGTAGCTTAACATACACCGCGCGGTTAACCTCATGGCGAAGTCCAGCCCTCCCTTAAACCTACTCTTATACCGTCTGCTGGTTTACTTACAATAACACTACCTGGAGATGTCCGTTTCTTAATGCAGCAACACTTTTTAATTAAAAAAAATGAACAAATAACAATACGACCAGGCACTGAAATACTCGTACCTAATATTTCTTTCCGTCTTTGGGTATGAGGCTGGTCCGTATACACCCATTCAAAGTCGTCTCGAACAACTTTGTTCCCCATGACTGCCGAATCACACTCCCCGATCGCTACAGGTGCTTCACCTGCTTAGACGACGTATGTTGAGCGATTGTCAAGTGGACTTGAGCACGGCGCTTTCGGGGAGTGTAATTTAGTAAAGTCACACCCACACTGCAATAATTTACTAATCACATACTCTATTCGGTCGGCGTGTGCAATTATAGGCATGCCTACTGCGGTGTAACTCGCTGCTCTGTAGGCGAATGTTATTCACTGGGTGACGCCACCGCTGGTGTAATTCATAAAGTTGCCTTCCCTGGCACTGACTGGCCCTCTGTCGAGGCGGGGCTACCTGTGCTGAAGGAAAACAGCACCTCGACATCACGAACGTCTTTGATAAAGTTCACAATTAGCAAGGCAAACTGCAACCTCGTTATCGTTCTTAGACATAGTAGCAACAAGACTAGCGTTGACTGACTGTACTTATCTTATCTGCACAGGTGCAGAGTTCCTTTAAAAAAAGCAGCAGGGAGTGTTAAACCTGTGCATTAGTCACCCAACCGTGTGACACCTTATCAAATAATGGAAGTAAAGTTCTGAAACTAGAAAACTGGTTTGGTTCTTAAAGGTAAAGGGTCTAGGTCCTCGGGGACATAACTAATTGGACTGGGAACTGGTGGAGAATGGTCTTGACGTTGTCAGGTAGGGCGGAGGTGGGGTCACAAGCGGGATGCCACAGGAGTCCTGGTGCTGATACTCTAATGTGGATCTAAGCGACACTGGAGTGGGGCCACAGGATAAAGTGAGTCTGTTTGCAGACGATACAAAAGTTTGTCAGAGGGTGGATCATAATGGGAAGATTAGCAGCGCGAGAAAGGGTGTAGAAAAGCTGGAGCAGTGGTCCTGAACGTCATAATTGAAATTTAGTGCCACAAATGTAAGGAGATGCACACATGAAACAAAAATCTGCAGAGGATATTGCATCAGTGGGGTCATGGGGAGCCTCAAAGGAGGAAAGGAACCCAAGGGTGATACTTAAAGGGGAACTAAACTAAACATTTACCAAAAAAAAAAAAAACTAGTGTGCAGAGTGTTTTGATTTGTAGGTGTAATCCTAGTGTGTCCTTCCCTTTGTTTGCTGTAAAATGTTTCTTTTTGTTAAATTTGCCTGCTAGTTGTATGGCCCCTTGGGACCTCCATGTCCACATTTTTATGGCTCATCTCTTCTCTTGCCTGCAAAGCCTACTGTCATGTTCTAGTAATGCATCAAGGACCATTCATTCAACAATATCTCTTTTTTTTTGTCAAGTTAGAGCAGTAGAGCTGTGGTTTTAAGTAACTTTCCTTGCCTAGGGAACTCTAATGAAGGCTAAATTTACAGGTGACAGGCACCTGAGGGATAACCGAGTGGCCGTTTCTGAGAGGAAACAGAGTCTTCACTAATTATGGCATCGATGATCTGGTATGATCTGTGTGCTTTTTATGGTTGTATGTAGTTTAATAAAATGAAAAGCTTTAAAAACAACACATTCAACCCTGTTGGCTAGATCTGAGACACATACTGTACATAGAAAATTGAAAGTTTGGATTAGATAGTTATTTAACTGAAGCCAGAATATCAGGTTTCTAACAAGACATCACTGCTACAGTAGTCACTGCTCTCTGAATCAATGGTCATAAATGCATCACTGTCGTACGGAACAGGAGGCACTGTAGGAAAGAAAGAGCCATAAAAAAATGATAATATTGAGATCCCCAGAGGCCATAAAACCAGCAGGAAAATTAATGAAAAACAAACAAACAAACAAACCTCCTAACAGCAAACAAGTGGAAGGACACACTAGGACTACACCTACAAATCAAAACATTCTGCCCAATATATTTTTAGTAAATTTGAACTTTCGTTCCCCATTAATAGTTTAAAAGCCTCATCTCAATGCAGGATGGCATATGGGTTGGCAAGCTTGAAGGAGGCTGGGTTGTATTAGGCAGGATTTTACTAATCTCACAATAAGGGTATATTGCAGCTGTACAGGTCATTGCTCAGACCATGCCACGACTATTGTATGCAAGTTTTGAACCCACATCTGAGGAAGGACAGGGAGACATAGGCTATATAGAGTAGTGCTACAAAAATGATTCAAGGACAGCGGGGTAAGTCCTATTAGGAGGGATTGGACATTCACTTTTTTTTCAGGAGAAAGAAGTAATAGGCTGCAGTGCACAAGGCAGTAATGTGTTCTTTTCTCAAAGCCTAATGCACATCAGCATATACTACTGTAAGTAACAGAACATTTTCTGTAGACTTTACTCTAATATTCCAGTGATGAAAAGAGTGATTCTTTAGGGAGCAGTTTTCTAGTGCTAAGTTTAACAGCTGGAGGAGCTGAGGGTAAAGCCAGGGGAAGGTGTGTTTGTAGGGTGTTTGTGCATTTTTTTTCTACAAGTTTAATTTAAAAACAAAGCCCATGCAAGTTGCTTGAGAAATTGGAGTGCATGGTCATTGGGAGGTTGTGCAGTGAGTGAGGACTTTGTAGGAGACAGAGGGACAGGATGTGGCTGAGAGCAATGTAGTTGTGTTGGGCATCCACATGATTGATGGCACCCAATAAGATGCTGTTAGGTCAAACCTCTTAAGGTTGGAGAGGGCAGACTTTTGCACAGTTGGAGGAGCAGATGGTTACTGCCATCTAACACAGTGGAGGTGCATTTGCAGGGCATTTATGTTTTTATTTCCACATGTAACTACCCTCTCCTGCCAGCAAGAAGGAGGAGGTTACTAGAATGCCAGACCCAGAGCATACCAATTGGTAGTGCCTCTGAGAAGGTAATCTAGTGAGAGGAGTTTAGAATTCCAGTGTAAGAGAAAGTTGGTAGTTAACTTGTCCCCTCAGAGCACC
Organism: Neoceratodus forsteri; assembly: GCA_016271365.2. Taxonomy (NCBI): domain Eukaryota; kingdom Metazoa; phylum Chordata; order Ceratodontiformes; family Ceratodontidae; genus Neoceratodus; species Neoceratodus forsteri. The sequence continues at coordinate 562,020,913 of CM028134.1, forward strand.
TTGCCTCAGGTTTCTTGCCAGACAACTGTGTGGTAAGGGCCTCACATACAGTAGCTGTTGATTGATCCAGTTTTAGTGACCAACTCTTCTCAATGCCCAGTTGCCTAGTTGTATTTAGGGCCAGGCCCATGACAGCAGTGAAGATTCCAGTGCACTGGAGTCCTGAGGACATTCTATGTAGAACACTGTTAATTCCTAGGATTATGTAAAGGAGATACTGGGAAGGTGTGGGAACCCCAGGGAGAATCCACCCAAAGTGGGTGCAAACCGTTTGGTGGGCATTTGGGGTCCTGTGGGTGAGAGATGATGCTGATAGCCAAGCTGAAGATGAAGAGAGACCTGGAGGAAGATACTGAGCTGCAGACTAAGGTGAGGATATGCCTACATTGTGCTCTGGAGATCCTAAACTGGGATGGACACTGAAGATCATGACTCCGGCTGAGTGGTTGGGATGATTGCCAAATGCTGCCTGAGGGAAGGCTGGTGAATACACTGCTGCACTCTTCCCAGCACATCAGCTAGTAAGGGGTCAGGTTAATGAGAGGTGCCCAGACAAGGGGTGGCCTTCAGGCTCCAGTAGGGGAGACTGGCCTGGACAAAGCTGTGACCCTAACAGGACCAGGCACCCCCTGGATGCAATTATCTAGACTCGTCTATGAGTGAAGTCCCTACAGTGGTGATGCCTCCTGCATGACCCACTAACAAGGCACTATGGTGTTAGTGTATGTGAACAAGCGTATTTAAATCTGAAGCATATAGAATAGGCTCTGACCGGAAGTATAACCTCACCCACTGTTGTTAACATAGGAATAGATGGGGCCATGAGGCTTCTGAGTTATGAGTGGAGGTACAGCCTGAGGAGTGGATGGCCCAGGGGATGGGAAAAAGGAGAAGACCTAGTGAGGGGATCCAATTTTCTGCTCGGAGGGTGGGTTGATAAAACTTTAGAACTGCTTGTCAATGTGACTTTTTGCTGCTCGCATTTTTTCCTTTCACAGATGGGACAGCAGGGTTAGTGGAGGGCTGGTCCTTGGGACTAGAGGCCAGTGAGTGAGGGGTGAGTGGGGATCTTTTGTTCGTGCAGCAATTTTATGAAAGTTTGGCTCTGAACAGTGGAGGGCCCAGAAGGCAGGAAAGAGAAGAGGTGGGGTGAGGAAAGCCAATTGGCTGCTCAGAGGGCATGCTGATAAATAGCTAAAATTGCTGGTTACTGTGACTGTGTGCTGCTTGCATTTTTTCCCCTTCACAGGTGGGGCAGCAGGATTAGTGGAGTGCCAGCATAAAAGACAGAGAGGCGTAGCACACAAGATGCCACAAAAGTTGTGGTTCAGTCTAAAATCATTCTTTTATTTCTAATTTACAAAAAGTTGAAGATAGTGAAAGGCAGATAAACATTTTATCAGAACCACAACCAGCAAAAAGATATGCAACACTTACCCCGGCCAAGAGCAGCATCTTAAAACCAGGACACCACTAACTGGTACACAGACAAGACATCAAGCCACAAGTTAGCATAAACAATGGGTATCGCCTCTGAAACTAAGGCAAATACCCAGCTTAGCATCTAGAGGGCAGGGGGTTAAGTGTAGAATTAACATTTATATTTACTCTGAGTTCTGGGAGAGAGAGATGTTAAGGCTATGCTATGTCTGTCTTCTGATGGGGCCCATAACAAATCACACAGGGAAGCATGAATCAAATGTCCACTGCTAAAGATGGGATTGTACATTATGGCTTTATTCACACAAGATAGCAAAAAATACAGAACAGGGGGCCCCCCAGATTTGTCACTGTACACACAAGTAAAAGAAACTTTCTTTTCCAGAACAACAGTTGTCTTGGGCTTTTAGTACACTCTTTCCCACACAGAACATTTAAACTGTCCAATCCCTCTGAACTAGGGACCTCTGGACCTTTATTTCCCAAAAAGTGTATAACTTGTGGGGGGTTCCACATACTTCAGACACATTTCAACCTTTTTTTCCTCCTGTTGTGATGAATTTTAACATGCCCAAGGTAATCTGGCACCCTTCCATGAACCAGTTAGCCCTGACTGAAGTTTCAGATGGGGTTCTGCCCACCCTGGTTCCAGCCAGCCTCTGCCATTCCTTCAGGGTAGCACCAAATGAGCCTCCAATTCCTGAGAATTGCTAAAGGATTACTAACTTTAAAACTCACATTCTGCACATGTTTGTGGTGATAAAGGGGCCCTGACAGGTATATTTTAACCTTATCTCTAAGCACAAACACCTCAGACAACTCCCTAAGAAAACAGTCGCATGTAACTGTACTCACAGATTTGTTTGTCCTTTGTTACATGGATGCCAGAAGAAACACCTGTTCCCTTTCAGGTAGCTTGTCATAGCTTCACGCAGAACACTTGTCTCTCTCTGGGCAGCTGCCACTCTTCAGTACCCACAGGGGATTGCCCCTTGGATCCACAGAAACTGAAGTCCCTCTCACTTCTCTGTGGACCGACCCACTGGGGTTCTGCAGGCAACGGTCTCCACCACTTCACTTGGCACCACTAGATTTTCACTCACAAGGGTTAAAAACTGACCAGAGGTTCTTCACCCAGCCTCAGCACAGGCTGGCAGTCACCTCCACACAGAGCACTTCTGCTCTCATGCTGAACTGACGTAAAACTAAAAACTCCCATCTCAAAATTCTAAACTGTCCCTCCCCAGCAGCTGACAAAGGGTTATGTTGCTGTGAGAGTTCTAACTGACATCATCCATTCTCTCCATAGGCTTGCTGAGTAAACAATGATGTCATGTTGTAAGGAGCTTTTATCAACACCCCAGAGGCTGCCCAGGAACCTTCCTAGTCTAACATTGATGGGATTCTAGTAACCCCAGGGGACTGGGTGGTTACACTCACTACCAACCAGAGGAGCTTGCTGTCCACAGCAAGGCTTTGGTCTGCACACAGACCATCCAACCTCTAGGTGCCCTATGGGGCTAGGTGGCCAGGCTCACCCCTACCTATGCCAAAACATAGGCATATTGCACCAGAGAGCAGAGGCCCTCTGAAGCATGTTCAGCTTCACCTAACCAACCATGTTGGGACTCTCAGTGGCTCCAAGAGACTGCCTGAAGCATGCCCTAACAGACAGCACTGGTGATCCCTATCTGGATCAGGACCGCCCCCAGGTCTATCCCCCTTACTCTCTAGAGAAAAGCTGTCTGACCTATGCTACCTATGGGGTACCTATACCCACACACATTTCACAATTCTAGACTGTAGACTGCTTTAAAAACATACATTAGGCATTGCTATGCATCTCCCAAACCCCATTACTACACATTCTACACCTACAAAGCAGCAAAAGTGTTTAACATTTTCTATTTAAACATTTGTGAAAAACCCAAACACTCTAAAGGAGGACTTCTGAAGCCCTAAACATCCTCTTCTTGTCTTCTTTTCTTTGCTCAGGAGCACCTGCAAAAGAAAACATTCCAAAAACATATCCTGCAACAAGAAACAACCTGCAAGAAAAATAGTAACCAAACCTCCCAACAGCAAATACTACACAATCCCAAAAGATTTTTTTTTAATTTATGTTTATTAAGCAGTTTATGCACACAGCACAACTTAGCATATAAAATAAGATTGCCGCAAGATATATATATTCTCTTATTGCATTTACAAACAGTCAGATATTCTTATATATTAAGTATATTTGCCTTGTCCCCTGTTTCTGTTAGATCATTGTATTATACTTATGATTAAAGGTGTAGTCATTTTCCCAGAGCACCCATCCTTCAGTAAAATCAGAGTTTCTGATTTTTTTTTTAAATAAGTAAGCATCTGATCCCAGACTCCATTCTAGTAGACTCAGGGAACAAAATCAGGATCTACCCCCTAATGGTAGAGTACCCAACCCTGCCATTTAGTCCTAAACCCCTGTGAATGATCCTGAATTGCTGCCGTGAGTCCCTCCATCTGATATATTTCTTTCATTATGGATCTCCAGTTCTGGATAGTGGGGACCTGTTGTGACATCCAATTTCTTGTGAGGGCCTTTTTGGCCGCTATGAGATATATTGGTAACAGCGTCTTAATTCAATGGGGGGAGTGATCCAGATATACAGATAGCAGGAGCATTTCCCCTGTCAATTCTATCAGTTCCCCAAGACAATCAGACAGCTCCAACTGAAGACTACACCAGAAGGGCATTAGGAGAGGACAGTGCTATAAAACATGGCTCAGATCCACCAGGGTGCAACCACATTTTCTCCAACAGTGCCCATATTGAGCTGGAAGGAATTTGGTTAGGACTGCCAGAGCTCGAAAGTATCTGCTTTGAATTTTTGAAGAGAATTCCCTCCAAAAAGGGGAAGGAGGTCACCTTGGCCGCCAGCAAGGTCGCAGCCATTCAGTCAGAGAATGGAACTTCCAAAGTCAAGTCTGCATTCCATTTGTCTAATATTGACTTAGTTGAGACCACCATCATGTCTTTCAATGCCCCATATATATTTCCTATTAGATGACCACAAAGATTACCCCAGGTGGAATCTATAACATTTTTTAGAAGAGGTGGGCTTGGGGTGGGGAGATTGGCAGAAAGTGACTTATGATGAAGAATATAATTCATCACTTGGAGATATCTGAAAAGAAAAAAATCTGTGTTTTGGAGACCATAGTGGTCCCTGAATCGTTCAAAGGGAAGAACCCCCCTCTCATCCAAAAACTGGAACAAATGTGATGAGCCGAACATTCGCCATTGCGAGAAAGCTAGGTCTGAATGGGAAGGATAAGAAAGGTAATCTTTGAAAATTATTTTGCAATAATCATATATTGGTTTAAATTCTGGCCTATTTCATAGATTGAACCAGACTTGCAGAGTACTAGATGTTATCTGTGTGAAGTGCCCCAAGGGAGGAGTGTTATTTACAGGGGAGAAGGAGACCCGAAATATAATGCATGTCATTTAAGACAAACTCCAGAGATTTCCAGGGTGCTGTATAATTATTTGTCAGCCAGAGCAAGAGAGTGTGGAGAAAGGACGCCTGAGCATAAAGTTTGAGGTTAGGTAAGTTTACTCCCCCTTGAGCTAAAGATAGTTTGAGAATGGACAGGATGATTCTGGGGTGTTGTTTCCCCATATGAACTTGGAGATTATTTGATCACAGGACTTTAGTTAGTAAGAGGAAGGGAAGTAAGGGATATTTTGAAAAAGGTATAAGAGTTGCGGCAGAACATTCATAAGAATGGTTCCGATCCATTGGAAGAATGATAATGGGAGGGATGACCATTTGCCTAAATCTCTTTGTATGGTAATAGTGAGTGGTTCATAATTAACCACTTCCATAACCCCCAAATTAAGGGGAATATGGATCCCCAAGTATTTTATCTTCGTGGATCTTCATTTCAGAGGGAGGAGTAGACCAAGAGTATTTGTTGGAGAGAAGTTAAAGATAAGAGCTTCTGTCTTTGTAATGTTTAATTTGAATCCCGCTATTGCCTCATAATCACTAAGGATACTCCAAACGGCAGGGATGGATGTGTCCAGAGAGAGAAGAGTTAAGAGGATATTGTCAGCAAATATACTGACTTTAAACTCCTGTTGGCCCATTGGGATACCTTCAACATCAGGTGAGCTCCTCAGAGCCATCCCCAGTGGCTCTAAAGGGCAAATAAAAGGGGGGGGAGAGGGGACATCCCTGTCAGATCCCCTGGCAAAGGAAAAGGGGGGAGATTCACCCCCATTAACTCTCACATATGCCTGGGGAGCAGAACACTTAAGAAAAGATTCTGGAATATGGAACCTTGACAGGACATCTCATAAGAAACACCAGGACACCCTGTCGAAGGCCTTCTCAGCATCCAGGCTCATAACGGCTGCTGGAATTTGCCGACCTTGGATATGTTTGATCAGTATTAAAGTCTACGGATATTGTCTATAATATTTCTGCTTTTAATAAAGCCAGATTGGTCTTTATGAATTAGATGGATTAAGATCCTCTCTAATAGTGATGCCCATATGGCTGTGAACATTTTGTAATCAGTGTTAAGAATAGAAATTGGGCAGTAGGAAGCGGGATTGGTGGGATCATTATTTTGTTTTAGTAAAGCAGCTAAGGTAGCATAGGCCCAGGGTGGGGGGGCATCATCTGCTGTCTCCTAGAACATGGAAAGTAACTGAGGTGATATTTTTTCCTGAAGCATCTTGTATCGCTCAGCCGGGAAGCCGTCAGGCCCCAGACAGCGGTGAGATGAGAGATATTTGATGCGGTGGAAAACTTCATCAGCTGAGTTAGGGGACTCAAGTAAACCTCTCTGAGCCTCAGTAAGGCAGGGAAAAGAAAGATCTCCCAGAAAGGACTGTCTCCCTTTGGGGGTAGAGGAGACATCACCCCTGGTACAATTTCTGGTAAAAGCCGACAAAGGAGTTGTGACTATCCGCTTCCTTATATGATAGCCTACCAGAGACCGGATCTCTGATATTTAAAATAGTAGACATGCGTTTTTGTCCTCTAAGACACTGGGCAAGTCTACGGGCTCCCAGAGCTCCACCCTCATATCTAGCCTGTTTTTAAGTAGAGGAGGGACTGTTGAATGTTGATGTCCGTTAGTTTCTGTATTTCTGCTTTGGTCTCTCAGATCTTTTGTTGGACCTCACTGTCCCCTTCAGTATATAGTAATTGATAGGTCCATAAGTGTTCTGTAAGTGTATTATACTTAGATTCTATTTCCCCTTTTCTCCTCGAGGCGTAAGCTATGGTTTCTCCCTGAAGTGTAGCTTTAGGGAGTCCCAGACCAAAACCTCCGAAATATCCGGGGAGGCATTTTCCAAGAGAAAGAGGGTGATTCTTTCCTTGATGTCTTCCAAATACTGTTTATCTTTTAACAGGATTAAGTTAATGTGCCATAGTGTTTGTTTTCTCATTTTACCCAATTCCAGTTTGAGAATGAGAGGATGATGGTCCGAGAGAACCACAGGGCCCACAGAAATATCTTGAACCAGACAAAGATGCTCACATGTTACTAGTAAATAGTCTAGTCTGGAGTAAGTGTGAAATCTATTAGAGAGAAAAGTAAAACCCGGATTCGAGGGAAACAATCTGCACCAAACAGCCACCATACCCAGATGATCCATTACATTTTTTAGATCCCTCACCATGCCCGTCTGGCATCCCTGGCGAGGGTTGGAGCTGTCTAAATGGGCAGACATAGTGACATTCAAGTCTCCTCCCAGGATTAATTGTCTCTGGAGGAGATCCATCACCTTTGACATCAGTTGTTGGGCTACCGAAGGCTTTGACATAGACGGGAGATAAGTGCTCACCAAAGTAACATCCTGGGAGTATAATTTCCCTCCCAAAAAGATTTTAAAGGGTTTTCTACAAATGGCAGTATAAAAGTAACATATAAAACATTTGGGGAAGGCCAGAAGCCCCTACAGTGTCCCACCTCTAAGGGAAAAAGTCATGAGTGCACATGGCACTCCATGCAAGAAGAGTCTCTTGGGTCGAAACCTGCTGAAAACTGTTGGCACAGGCTTGAGGCCTGCTAAACTGCAGTCCAGCTCCAGATGTCTTTTTTGGATCAACAGTTCAAAGGACATCTCCACTTATGGGCACAGTCAGTAAAATAAAATGTAAAGAGGAAAGGTTTGGCCTACCAGTTCCTGAAGTATGGCTGCACAGCTACATCACCTCTCTGGATCTGGTTGAAGACAAATCTTCAGATCAGGTTCTTCCACATCACCTCTGGACCTGGTTGTGGCTGGATGGAGTTTGAGCTGGATTCATGAGGACAGGTGCACCCACATTGGTGGTCGGCGCTTGGCAGGAGACATGCACCATCACACTGTACCCACATCGGTCTTCTCCACCTGGAGCTTGGCAAGAGAGATCCACCATCATGCTGGAGTAGTAGTACTCAGGGATAGTACCACTCAGGATGAGGACCATTGACAATTGCCCCATTTGGGCAACCAAGTTTTTGGATGTGCACAGTCTCATTACCAGCTTTGTCAAGTATTTGGACAGAGTATATGTAAAGTGTGCGACCTTGCTTCCAAAATTTCAATCTGTCATGACAGTTTGATCCCCACATACTTATTCACACTGGATCTAATGGTACTGTAGCTCAGGCTTTTTCCCATAACCATGTCTCTCTATTGTCCTCTATGGCTTCCCACATCCATCTTGGGGAAAAATGGATATTTTTGTCCATACTTGGCCTCAGCCCTGCGTCTGACCAGATGTTCCTGTTTGCTGCTTTTAGGCAGACTCATCCCAGTGGCCCAGCTGGGGGACGGCCAGACCTGGTCAAGCCAGCTTTGGATAGTCACAATGGGGAAAAAGCAGTCCATCCCTGTAATTTCTATGACTTCTGAATCCTGAACAGTCTCTGGTGGCTCACTTACAGTTAGGGCCACTGTCAGCCCAGACTCACCACCAGTTGTCTTACTAACATGGTCCAATTCTGCTTGCTCTACAAGCTCTTCCCAGGAGCTGATAGCAGTTTCAGCTCCAGACACAGTCCACTCCTTGCTACATTCCGAGGCAGGTGCCTCCCAACGCACATGTAACCCCTAGGTGGCACTATCCCAAGGGCTACTACCCCTGCCTGCTTGGCTAGTAGCAGGTTAAGGGGTCTGAGTTCTGAAACAGGTGCCTCCACTCAGAGGTCAGGGTTCATAGTGGTCAAGCTGACCTGGGTACAGCCCTCCAAGATACTGTAACCCCCCTGTTTCCTTACTAGTGGCTGGAACAATACACAATAATCACTTTCACAATACCCCTGATACACCACACAAGTACCCACACTGTTTGTATTTACCATCAGGATTTTCCTCTGGCCCAGCCGCAGGGACCCCCTGTAAAACAGGGTTATACACAGCAAATAACAGCAGTACAGTACTCTTGCACAAACTGGAACCACAATCAGAGTAAATGCAAAAAAAGAGTTAGATCTGATTTACTTAACGGACTTGAACAAGGAAGGGGCATAATCAGGTTAATTTACTTAAAGGCTGTATCAGTCAAACAGTTATGCATGCACTTCAGGGTCCATAAACAGTCACACACTCTGGGTACCCAGATGGAGAAGGGTGGGCTAGCCAGGAACTTTGCAGTTGGTTAGGGCCTTGTGATGGAAGATAACAACATGCACAATACACACTATTTGTAATCCGGAGCCGGAGGGCTCAGTTTGTGAAAAGAAAACAACAAGACAATCAGATGAGACACTTTCAGATTAGGATGTTGTTGCAGGGAGCTACCCTGATAATTACTCACAATTCCCAAGACTGGACACAGGCTGGATGAAAATCGAGACAGCAGGTGGTTAATCTGGAGTGCCAGGAGAAGCAGGGCCCACACGATTCACCGAGGCATCATTCCTGTTCAGTTGTGAAACAGAGGGCTGATCCCCAGGCAGGTCTTTCATCGGTGGCTTTCTCTGTGCAGTGGGGTAGTCTGGCAGGGCCAGCATGGCATGGCCCAGGCTGAATGGAGATGAACGTGGATTCAGTCTGATTAGGCTGGATAAAGCGTCCAGCAAGCAGAACACAGTTCACACAGTGGGGAACCAAATCACGACCCACTTTCAATACACAGCACATTTACATGTAAAGGATTCTATGGTAGCAGCAAGCAGAACATAGTTCACACAGTGGGGAACCAAATCATGACCCACTTTCAATACACAGCACATTTACATGTAAGGAAATTTTACTGTAGCAGGCAAACTGCTCTCCGGTCATGATCGCAAAGTCTCTGCACAAACCGGGGATTCAAAAGCAGCTGGAAATCCTAACAGGCTGATCGCATTCAGCAAAATCTTCAGTCTTCTTCAGGTATGAGCCTGGTAAAAAATCAGTGGCTTACTTTGTTCTCACAAACTTGGATTTAGTCTGAAATAATTCTCTTCTCTCCCTCTCAGGGGCAGCAGAAAGACATGCAGACCACAGCTCGGGCCTTTCCACAGTTCTCCCACTCGAAAATACTCAGACGGCTGCTTGACTGTCTCAAGCTCTTGCTCATTCAACTCCCAACTGAGATCTGACTCAACTGCTAGCAAGCCAGGGACTTTCCCCAGAAATCCAAAAGGTTTGGTTGGCTGATCTGTCAGTCACAACAAAGGCTCCCCCTTCAGGTGCAATAAGGCGCCAAAAGCCCAAAACTACAATTCCTACAGATTTTGACTCCAGACAGCTCCTGTAGTCCAGCTCCATTTTAGGTACCGCCAGAACTGATTGGCCCCATTCGCAGTCCAGGAACAATATAGTGGAAATAAACAAAACAGTCCTTGCTGCAAAGAAGGCAGGTTAGACAAACTACATTATCATTATCACTCTAAATGATTTTCAACAAATAGTTACATCTTTCAACAGAGCTCCCTCTCAGATTACTTATGACTGCAATCCAGGTAACTCTTAAAGAGACAGTGCACAGAAGCTATACAGGCACTGTCTGGCAATCACATTTAAACTGCTAAAATGCAGGATGCCAACCTGGCAGTGAGCATTTAGGCAAGCTCGAGGAAGACTTTTTGGGAACCCCCACTTGTAGGGGGGTTACACACGGCATCCTCTATCTCATCTTCTCCTGTGAGACTTGGACTTGGTCCTGCTGCCCATGGATCTACCGACTCAGTCTCTGGCATGTCTCTTTCCACCTTTTCTGGGGTAGAAAAGATAATTTCTTCCTGCCAATGCAAGTCATTCAGGGTCACACCCTTGAAAAACTGTTTGACTAGCTCTTCTGGATCTTTCTGCCTGCATGCAGTTTCTCCCTGTGAAACACTGATGGGGGGCCCCACACAGAGTCCAAGCTGGAGTTAAATATATTGCTTTAGCCTCCTTGCACTGGGCCACTGCTCTCACACAGCCCATATTGCTTTCGGCAATCTTTGCAATATGGGATCATCAGGACAGTCCTCCCAGTCTTCATGCATACAACACAAACATTCACTGGAAAGCCAGGTAATGCAACATTTGCTGATGCCCCTTCACACTTATATAATTGTTCACAGTATGCTAATTCTCTTTCTTGCTGTGCTACCCATACTCAGGCATGGAGAGGATGACCTGTTTTCCTAGAAGCCATTTTTTTCTGCAACAGAACAACACATAAGTCTAAATGACTCATTTGCATTCTGTAGTTAGTAGACTACTTCTGACTGGTTTAATCTGAAAAAGTCTCATTGCTTTCTCTCTCTGCATTTTGCTGAAACTGCTGCCTGAATTTGCACATTTGCTTCAAACACTTTCCGCATATTTCCTGAAACTTTTGCCTGAATTTTTCTTGGTTTCAAACACTTTCTGCACGTTTGCTGATTGTTTTGTACCATTAGACCCCTTGCCCAACATGATGTCTGGTTGTTTGTTTACTTTCTCTGGGCTACACCCTAACATGGTCACTGAACTTTTTCTCTGCATTTTACACACACTGCATTATCTTGCATTGGTTCTCTTACATAGCGTTTGCGCTTTCTATGCACAGCTTTGCTATTTCACTTTTGAAAAAATCAGCAGTCTTTAAACTCTTTACACATTTTCCTCGACTTTGTTTAGTACTGCTCTGGATAGACATACAGCTTGTTTGCTTGCTACCAGTGATCATCTACCACAACTTAGTTCTTCAGCCCTCAGTTACTTTATTTAGCTCAATCCCTTGCTGACTTTAACAGCAGATCTCTTGCCTTGCACACAGTTTGTTTACTTTGCCATAGGTGTATTTACAACAGTAGCTGGTTCCCTCTGTGGATGTTTTTTTGAGGCCTTCCTGCTGATTTTAGGACTGTTGTGGGGTCATTCGGGCTGTCCAGCCCACAAGTCAGCATTGTGCACACTTGTGATTGTTACCTTGGTAGTCGCTAGAAGAGAGAAGCCCGATTTTACTGTTTAAAGTCCAAGCAACAAAGTTCAAAGTCTTTACCTCCTTCACGACAATCCTGTTGCTGCTGCCTGCTCTGCACTGCACACATGCACCTCACTCTCTCCTCCTCAAACATTCCTCTAACACTGAGACTCCAGGCAGTGGGCAGGACTTGGCTGGCTTGACCAATCACACAACGCCATGTAAATGAGCTCTCTCTCTCTCTCTCCTGCTCACACTCCCTAATGATGATCATCAAGCAGGCAAATTTAAACAGCAAACTGAATTTGTTTTCCTTGGCTTGAAATTTCAATGGACAAAGCACTTTCCAGGTAATTGAGCACAGTTTTTTGCACATTTCCATTTAGCGACTCCCCAGTTCACATCACAAACACTTGAAACATGCAGTAGACTTGGGCACTAATACTCCCTTTGTCCACAACTACTTTTAAACTTGAAATATTCACTTTTTGACAGTTTTTAAACACTTTGACTGACAGGATACACATCTCTTTAGCACAGCAGTCCTTGGCATTACCGTTTCCACAAGCATTACAGACAGCACAATTTTTCCTCACTGTAACCATATAAGTGTACCTATGTCATCATCCACTGGCTCCAACTGCCTAACCGTTCATGTGTGCACAGTGGGTCAACTTGACCTAGGAGAAACAATGAGTTTCACTCACACCATAGCAACATACCACACCACAAGCCTACATGTCCTTATATGGATCTAGCAGAAACCAAAGTGTAAAATGCAATCAAAACATGTCTAGACAAGTTCTGCCTAGATGCTAATAACAAAATGATTTTGTTGGTACATGGATGATTTTATGGTGAAGGGGGAAGAGATGATGTGTGTATATATATATATATATATATAGTCTGAAGACATCAGTCTATTACAAACCCACTGACTCTTACAGTTTCCTCCTCCACTGCTCCTTCCATCCTAAACATGTCAAGAATGGCCTGCCTTATTCACAGTTTCTTAGACTTCGCAGGTTATGCAGTGAAGAGGATGATTTTGCTGAGCAGACCCAATTAATGCATAGTTTTTTTATCAACAGGGGATACCCTAAAAGCACAGTGGACAGAGCACTCTTCTGGGTCAGTAACATGCCCCATAACCTTGACCCCCACAGGAGGGATACTGTCACACAAGAACAACAGTGTATTCCACTAGTTCTTACTTTCCATCAGAGCACACCTTCTCTTCACAGGATCATCACTAGTAACTTTCTCATTTTGCAAACTGACCCTAACATTGGTGCTTCCTTTACAGAACCACCTATTGCCTCCTACTGCTGGCCACCTAACCTGTGGAATCTCCTAGTTAAAAGCAGTCTACCTACTCCTAACAGTTCCTCCCTCCCAGGTACCAAACCTTGCAACAGGACTAGCTGCTACACCTGCAAATTTATTTCCAGTGTGACTGAGATTTGGGGGCCTACAGGTGTTTTTCACATCACCAAGGCATTCTCATGCACCTCCACTATTGTGGTGTATTGTATGCTTTGCAGGAAGTGTACAGCTATTTACATCGGAGAAACTGGTAGGCATCTTGCTGACCATTTCAGGGAACATTACAGAGCAGTCAGGAATGGTGAAACTGCTAAACCCATTGTATCCCACTTTATCTCCAGGGACCACAATGTCAATGACCTTTCTGTTTGTGTCCTTCAGCAGGGCTTCTGGGATCCTGACCATAGAAAAAACATGGAAGCCAAGCTGATCATCCGCCTTGGCTCCCAGCAGCCCTCTGGTTTAAATGATAGACTTATTTTCCACTAACATCTTTCAGCCATCCCTTTTTTTCCCTAAAGTCTATTTGTTTTTGTACTCATTTATTTTTCATTTTCACCATATGTCTCTATTTCTATCTCCTTCCCACACATTTGTCACCTTTCAGCCTTCTTACTAGGCCCTGTTAATTAGTCTCCACCTGGGAACTTCCCCTGCTCTTTCACTCCCATTAGCTTTATCTTTCCCATCATCACCTTTTTGCTTCACAGATTCTCTCTTAATCTTACCATGTTTCACTTCTTCTCCCTGAGCCTCCCCTTTCTTCTTTCTCCACATAAATATCTCTCTCATTTTGCCTCTCCTCTACACAAACTTGTTTTTTTTTTTCTCTTTTAGATATTTCCTGAAGAACACCTAAGGTCGAAACGTAGATTTTTAACTCTATTTTCAGTGTGCATTTAATATAACGATTTTGTTTTGCTTTTAGACCACATGCTGATGCAGCACCTTGTTTTTGTTTTTTATAATATATATATATATATATATATATATATATATGCTTGCTTACTTTTCCTAGAAGAAGAGAAAATGTAACATCAACGGCTGTATAGCACCACGCTGAAGTAAACATATCTTTTACTCTTCCAACTGCATCTGTGTCATCTGTATCATAAATGTACAACTAGGTCCTGAGGTAATACATGGCCTGGAGGACTCCCAGCTATAATACCTCTGCTACAATTGGTGCCGTGACTCGGATTGCTTTTAATTGGGGGAACACCGACCCGGGACCTCGACGTAGTCTGTCCACGCCATAAGAAATTGCCCTGAGCATGTTTAATCCTTGGAAAGTTTGGTGCCATGGGAGAGACTGATCACCTCAACCAACTACGGGGCTCCACAAGGTAACGTATGCTCAGAGATTTAATAAGTAAGCAACTGTTGACCGTTAACTAGAGATTACTGTTTGAACTCATGAGGCAGAACTCTAGGGAACAAGATATAGGCTAGAGACCACTGTTACTTGCAAGACAGGGCTCTAGGGGGGTCATAAGACTAGCCTGTACAGGGTCACCACTGGTGCACAAGGGGGTGATACTTTATCAGAGTTAGCAGATGGATAAGTATTGAACCGTGGGGATAGTACCCCACAGAATTAATTTGTAAACACAATGCAATACAGTTAGCAATGTAGGTAGAGATACACAAGTATCTGGGAAAAGGATGCAAGTTAGGGGCATACAATGCCCCTTCAGAGGATAAGTCAGTCCGAGAATATTTTAACAGGCTAGTGCTGGATCACAACTCTGTGACCAAAAACAAAAAAGAGAAGCTAGCAAATGCTGTACAAGGTCTGTGGCAATACAGCCAGGAGGTAACTCGTCAACACATGAGACTTTTAAAGAAACTGCATGAGCAGCAAGAGATAGTAACCCAACTAAAGTTGGTAATAAATAGTTTAAAAATGCAAATAAATCAAGAGGCAGAGCAACAAGATCTAGTAACCCAGCTAAAGTCAGAAATAGATAGTTTAAAAATGCAAATAAATCAAGAGTCAGAATCACTGCAAGAGGAGAACCAGCAACTAAAGTCACAGTTAGTAAAGGTACAGGGAGACCTTTGTCTTTTGGATAGGGATAATTCTCTTCTAAAAATAAAGGTAGACCAGCAGTCACAGGAACATGCTGCTGAAGAGAGTAAATTAAGTTTTGATAATAATAAGTTACGAGAGGAAGTATAAGAGTTATCGGAATTGTTAGTAGAGTGTCAGAGTAAATTAAAAGAGCAAGAGAGGGAGGAGCAATGGAACAAAGCAGGGGCCATTGTAAGGATGTGCCAGTCTCCAAGCGGAGCATGGCCACCATGGACGGTACGATGTCTCAGGCAACTAGACAAAAACAGGAAGAGTCTTTACTTTCATTAGAAGGAAAAAGGGACAGATATGAATTAAGCTGTCAACATGCTGAAGAAAGGGGTAATGCAAGTGAGGTAGCCAAGTTCACACACTTAGGAGAGAACCTTAAAAAGAAAATAAGACCAATATAGGAACAGCTTGATGAAGATGAACAAGCGAGGAACAGCCAGCTAGACGAAAGTGTGCTGGGAGGAGATGATAAAAAAGTTATAAATAGTAGATTGGCTACCCTGGATGGACAAGACGAGATGACGGAAGAGGCAGTGGAGATGGAGCAAGATCAGGAGGAAACCGTAAGACCCACAGGAAAATGTACCCGAACAAAAAGGATAGTGAATAGGCATATTGTGGATAAATCAGACCCGGGACCTGAAGTTAGGGACCTAACTATTAAAGAGTTAACACAACTGAGTCAGGAAATAGGACCCATTGATTATAAGACAAATTTGGTAGAGTTAGGAAGAAAGTTAAAAAACATCCAAACTACTATGGGGCTGACTAGCAAAGATGTCTGCCACATCGTAATGTTTAAACTTAGTCCTCATTTGGTGGAGGCAATGCCAGACGAGGTGCAAGGCACGCACAAGGATGTGTCCAAAAACCCTAACTTGTGGGCAGATTACAATGAAATAGTAGACGCCATAAAATGGGCAAAGGGTGAATCGGCATGACAGGAAGTCGACTGGGATAAAATATTACAAACCAAGCTGACAACAGGGGAGGGGCCACAGGCGTTTATCCCGAGGCTCTTCAAAGATTACCAGCAACACGTGGGGCAGGAGTGCCCCACCAAGGAGGATCCAACCTTTAGGGACCTGTGGATATGGGCGTATGACCTGGATCCCACCGTAAGGTCTGTGTTAAAGTTATCAAAATCACATGATGAGAGGTTAGAATTATTAGAGACGTATCTCAATGAAAAGCAAAAATGCAGTAAAGTTTCCTCAGCCACCTGGGTAAATGAGGGTCGCAGCAAATACCCAGCTGCGAGCACATCAAACTTAACATGCTTTAATTGCAAGCTAACAGGGCATATCAAAAGTGAGTGTTGGGCCCGGGGTGGAGGGCAGGAAGGAAAGGGTCCAAGGCAGATGCAAGCTAAGGGGAGGGGTCAAGTGAGAGGTCTGCCAACGGCCAGACAGAGTAATAAGGGAGACACTGTAGTGGATCTGATTGATCGCCTACAAGTGGTTTTAAAGATGTCCCAGAGAGAGGGGCCGGAGTCATCCTTGGATGATGATGACGTCATAAGGAGGCTTAGTGCCATACGTGAAATAGATGAGCAATAGGGAGGCTGAGGATCCGGTAACCCTGACACCAAATGGGTATCCGCTTTACATGCTGATAGTCAGGGGAAGCTACAGCTAAGGTTACCATCAATGGTCACACTGTAGAAGCACTCATAGACACCAGAGCAGCTGTATCAATTACAAATATCAGCATACCCTTAGACCTCAAAAGACCACCAATGTATATAGAGGGATGTACAGGACATACCACAGAAGGGTATTGGTCCCAACCACAACACATAAGGCTGGGAGGTGCACTCGTGGGCCACCAAGCCTTCACATGGGCAGAGGGAGGGGCTCACAGAAGGCAATATTATTGGTAGCGAGTGCCTGACAAAACACCAGCTTGTTGTAGATCTTAGTAATCAGTGTCTAAGGAAAGTCAATGTTAAAAAGTTTGAACCAATTACTGTTGTGGAAAGTTATGCTTTAGCCTCTGTAAAATCAAATGCTGCAACAAGTGTTAAAAGTTTAGAGACACAATTAAAGCACCCCGAATTTAAGCAAGTTATACAGAATCATGAGATGGTATGGGCACAAACTGGCATGGATTGTGGATAGGTTAGTGACATAAAAATAGCTGTAAAAGGTCCATGTCCAGGGTACACTAAACAGTACCCAATACCAAAAGAGGCAGGAGAGGGAATCAAACCAGTCATCCAACAGCTGTTGCAACAAGGTCTCATTAGGCCCGTGTGCTCAACAGCTAACAGTCCCATCTGGCCACTGTTAAAACCAAATGGAAAATACTGCCTGACCATCGATTACCGTAATTTAAACAAAGTAACCCCTCAGGTTAGCCCTGTTACTAGTTCCAATACTGAGATTTTTAACAAATTACGGCCAGAGAGTAAATTCTTCTCTGTCCTAGACTTGGCTAATGGGTTCTGGTCCCTGCCCCTCAGGGCAGAGGACCAGTATAAATTTGCATTTACTTTTGAGGGGAAACAGCATACATTTACTCGATTGCTGCAGGGCTTCCACTCAGCACCAACCTTGTTCCACAGATATATAAAACAAATCCTGGAGGAAGAAGGGTTGGGAGACTCAGTAGTTCAATACGTAGATGACCTCCTGCTGCAAAGTTCAACAAAGGAGGACCACCTAGTGCTGCTGGATAGGGTACTAGGCTTATTGGAAAGAAAAGGATTAAAGGTAAATCCAGACAAAGCACAAATTGGTGATCAAAAGGTTACCTTTTTAGGCACCATTATTTCTCCCCAGGGGAGGCGAATAGACCCTGCCAGAACAGCACTAATCCAGACCCTACCATTACCATTACTGGCCTAAGGAAATTATTGGGTATGACAAATTTCTGTAGGGATTATATTGAAGGGTACTCAGAGATTATAAAACCATTATATAACATGTTAAAAAATGACCCAAAGGGCCAATACAAGCTCATATGGGAGGGAGAAGAGTTATACTGTTTTAATAAGTTAAAAAAAAAGCATTACAGACAGCACCAGCCTTAATATAAGCTGATTACTCAAAACCATTTATTTTACAAGCCAGTGCAACTGATGACACCATCATTGTGGTACTGTTACAAAAAAGAAATGGAAAGCCAGTACCAGTTACCTACCTAAACAGACAATTATCAGAGGTAGAGAGAGGGTTTAACATGTGCAAGAGAGCAGTCTTGGCCATTGCTTGGGCTGTACAAGCAAGTGAGGCAACCACTAGGTTTAACCCCATCATAATACAAACTACACATACCCCTTTAAAACTATTGTTAGAAAACAAAGTCAAGGGAGTTAGCTTAACTCGACAAGCAAGGTGGCTGTTTCCCTGCAAGATAAAAACATTACCATTGAGAAATTGACAGTGCCACACATGTTGCAGTACCTGGATTACCAGGGAGAGCCACATGATTCTGGGGAGGTCCAGCAAATAGCAGCCAGAGAGTCACCTTTTGTGGATGGGCATGGTGCAAATGGCTATAACACAGCTTACATGGACGGGTCAAGGTATTGGGAACAAGGAGTCCCATACGTAGGTGCAGCAGTGTATAATGACACCGAGTGTTACCATCTAGAGGATAAAAGGCCCATACACAAACAGGGAATACTCATAAAGCTCTTGCCAGGAGACTCCTCCCAATTTGATGAATTGGTGACAATTTACGAGGCCATCCTGGCAAACCCCAAAGGCAGGTTAGGCATACATACAGACTCACAGTTTGCAGTGGGATCACTTACTACCTGGTTACCCATATGGGCTAACAGAGGTATGAAAACAGCAACTGGGGAGCATGTCAAATGCAGAGGACTTTTACAGGCCATATTAAAGGAGGTGAGATGCCACACCAGGAAGAATAGCCCATCATAAAGGTTAAGGCCCATGTTGACTCTAAATACGCCACCCCAGCAGAATTAGGAAATGATAGGGCAGATAAGCTCGCCAAAATGGCAGCAAAAATAGGAGACCCCTGAAAAGGGATCCGACCAAAAGCTCCCATTCACTCTGTGCAAACTGAACCAGCCATCAAAGTGCTACTGCCAACTCAAAAACTGTTACCCAAAGCAAATTTGGGAGATTTGCAAAGCCAGGACCCCTGGATTGTAAATAAATGTACATAAACAAAGGAGGATCCCCAAAATAATTATAAATTTAAAATCAGAGACAACATCCTGTTCAGACAGGAGGAAGAGGATAAAACACTAAAATGGATACCTCCAAGTCAATTATATCATGATATTGTCATGGAAAACCACTGCTGGTGTGGCCATGGGGGGGTCCAACAAAACAATGCAAATCATCAAATCTAAATACTGGTGGCCTAATATGGATAACACAATTGCAGACAGTTTACACCCTTGCCCTGTATGTTTGCAACAAGACCCCAAGAGGGGCAAACCAAAATTACAGCCATTGCCCTTGGCAGATGGCCCCTGGGATGCATTACAAATTGATTATGTGGGGCCCCTCCCAATGGCAAAGGGGGGGATATAAGTACATGCTGGTTATTATAGACATGTTTTCTAAATGGGTGGAGGCATTCCCCACCAAAAACAACACAGCAATAACAACGGCAAAAATCCTATATAACCAGGTGTCCACTAGGTGGGGCTTCCCCAATATTATCGAATCAGACAGAGGTACACATTTTGTAAACCAAGTAATGGCCACAATGTGCCAAATAATTGGGGTTCAGCAGAGATACCACCTACCATACCATCTCCAATCATCAGGAATGGTGGAAAGAATGAACAGAACACAAAAATGCCTTAAAAAAGTGTGTTTTAGATGTAGGAAAAGATTGGGTAGATCACTTGCCTGGTATTTTAATGGTAGTCAGAGGGACTGTCCAGGCAAGCACTGGATTATCACCCTATGAATTAATGATGGGGCGGAAAATGAGATTAACGCACCCAGCAGATGTGCCTTCCCCAAGTGGCCCTATCAGTGATAAGGTAAAACATGAAAAGTTCCTGTCTGGGGTACAATTAATTACAATTGGAACAGTACCTAGGATTTGCTGCTCAAAATATGGCCAAGGCACATGAAAAGAATGTTAACTACAGACAGCCCTCTATGGGATGGGCCACCCCAATAAAAGAGGGGAACACGGTCATGGTCCAAAATTGGGAACAAAAATCACCTTGGAAAGATGCCAATTGGCTAGGACCCTACACCGTGCTAAAGAAATTGGGAGAGACTGCAGTATATGTAAAAAGAATTACTAAAGAAATCAAACCAGTGCCACAAACTGTGCAACAACAACATGGGGGACAATCAACATTTGTAAACAAAAAGAAAATATAAAAGACCAGGCCAGAATTATGGGTCCATGTTGACCAATAAAAAGGTATTGGATAAAGCTGACTAAACAATGATACTGCATTTGATTTGTCTTTTTAGGTTGACACCATGCTTACGTTACTACTGTTAATAGTGACACACTGCTGCAGAGCAACTCTCAACATACAGCTATCCGTCGAGACCAGTTACGTAATTGTGGACTATGAGGACACTGCTTTCTTGAAAATAAACTATACGCGGAGCCATAATAAAACTGTCGCCCAGACCTGGAAGATAATTTGGACATTAAACAACACTCAGGTCACAAAATATTCAAGAAACTGTCTGACAAAGACCTCGGATGGTAAATCATATACCTGTGCCACATATTGGACACCCTACAGAGGGTGGGTTAAACCAGACACTGGAATTTTGGTGTTAGAAAAGACTACCCCCAAAGACTCAGGCACCTACTATGTGACTGTATGCCAGTGTACCCTAATGGAAGGGAGAAATGCAAGGGCATGTGGCAGTTATAATGATAATGCTTGTATTAATGGTGCAAGCGTGGCACAAATAACATTGACTGTTAACCCTGCCACCTGCCTTAACCTTACCGCAGGGCCAAACAGTGGACTTACATCAACACCCACTGACCAAACTCTTGTAAATGATGTACAATACATTAGATTACCTGTTAGTTTTAATTATTCCAGTTGGGATCTAAATAGTACAAGTGATTGTGCCAATACAAATGTATCAAAGTTTTATGTCACAATGTTTTTAGATATGGTCAGTGCTTTCCATGCTCGAGATGGGGGGGTTTTATGATTACTAATCAGACCCATAAATTGCTTAAAAGAAGGAAAAGAGACCTGTTGGGTGACATAACAGGACTCTTCGACTCAGGAATGAGTATCTGGAATCGAGCTGATTTGGAAGCCATTAGAGAACACCAAAATACTGTAAACCTACAGGAGGAGAGAGAGGTTCTCCTACCATTACCAATCAACCAGGCTGGCTTGGCCGACGAGGAAAGACTGACCGTATATAATATACATGAGATAGCTAAGTTGTTCAAACAAATTGAAAATAAAATAAATGACATTATAGATGAGCATAATGAGGAAGTAGGGCACCGTACTACAGGGAAAGCTATAACCTGTTCTGCTTATGGATCTTATGTACTAACCACTGTAAATAAGTTATCACAGCAATTAAGTAACAATAGGTTACCCGATCAGATATCGGATGCCCTAATCAAATCATGGTATTGCCCCATGTGTCAGGATGTCTATGACCACCATTGTTTAAACCCTTGCGCTTCTAACAGCACCCCACCCATTTGGTGGGTAAGAAAAGTAGCAAAGATATATATCAGACCACAAGGGTTCAAGCCAAATAGTACATTGGCAGATACAATGAATGTACTCCTCACTGTAAAGCTACCACAAGTAAAGTATGCTGAGCAGAGGTATACTAAGGTTGTAAAAATCCATTCTTTAGGCTATCTCCAAGGGGATTGCCATGCATACTGAGTTAATCCACCTAAAGTACTAGTGCAAGATAAAAACGGATCCTGGGTAGCACCAAATTTACATTGTTATGAGGAGATAAACAGCCAGTGGATCTGCCAGTGCAATGTTATGTCACAAATTCAACCAGTTTGTGAAGAACTTTCCATAAAGGAAGAGAACAATAATACTGTCTGGTGTCCAGTTCAAATATAAAAATGGACCACCCAGCGTGTAATCTCCACTTATAATTCCACTAACCAGTATTGTATTGTAACAAATGTCAAAACATTAACACATCAAGGCAAACCCTGTCCTAACCCAACCTAACTTCTGCTTTGTACCCAATGGTAATGTACAAATTGGAGACTATACTTTCCATCCTATATCACATCATAAGTCATCTCAAATTAACATTCAGACTCAAACTCCCCATCAGGCATATCAAATTAATAACTATGCACCTGCATTTAATGCACCAATACCATCACTTACTCTAAATTTACAGAATCTGCTAGATCGTAAGGACACACATCTGATTAACATTGAGAATTCAGCACATAAAGTACAGCTTAAAGTTCAAGAATTACTTAGTGATGCTGATAATGAACACTTGATATACAATACACTGGGTGGTAGTGATGCTGATAATGAACACTTGATATACAGTACACTGGGTGGTAGCGATGCTGATTATGAACACTTGATATACAGTACACTGGGTGGTAGCGATGCTGATAATGAACACTTGATATACAGTACACTGGGTGGTAGCGATGCTGATAATGAACACTTGATATACAGTACACTGGGTGGTAGCGATGCTGATAATGAACACTTGATATACAGTACACTGGGTGGTAGTGATGCTGATAATGAACACTTGATATACAGTACATTGGGTGGTAGTGATGCTGATAATGAACACTTATATACAGTGCACTGGGTGGTAGTGATGCTGATAATGAACACTTGATATACAGTACATTGGGTGGTAGTGATGCTGATAATGAACACTTGATATACAGTACACTGGGTGGTAGCGATGCTGATAATGAACACTTGATATACAGTACACTGGGTGGTAGCGATGCTGATAATGAACACTTGATATACAGTACACTGGGTGGTAGCGATGCTGATAATGAACACTTGATATACAGTACACTGGGTGGTAGTGATGCTGATAATGAACACTTGATATACAGTACATTGGGTGGTAGTGATGCTGATAATGAACACTTGATATACAGTACACTGGGTGGTAGTGATGCTGATAATGAACACTTGCTATGCAGTACACTGGGTGGACCATGGGGTATGCTAACCTTCAAAGCCCTACTGGTACTACAACTGGTGTTGGTAGCCATTTTAATGTTTAGTGCATGCTGCCCAAGACGTACCATCAGAGGCAAGAGGCAGGAAACACAAATGCTGCATGGAGCAGGACTTATGAGAGCAGCCATGTTATAATTAATAAATAGTCTCCGGACTGCATACTTATAGGAAAAGCCACCCAGAGGGTCCCTAATAGGGCCCCCTATCGGAGGACTTCCACAACTGCACAAGCGACCTAAATTTTCCAAAACTGACTGGCTGTCTCCATAGGTACAAGGGGGGATTGTAGCCATATAAGTGTACCTATGTCGTCATCCACTGGCTTCAACTGCCTAACCGTTCATGTGTGCACAGTGGGTCAACTTGACCTAGGAGAAACAATGAGTTTCACTCACACCATAGTAACATACCACACCACAAGCCTACATGTCCTTATATGGATCTAGCAGAAACCAAAGTGTAAAATGCAATCAAAACAAGTCTAGACAACTTCTGCCTAGATGCTAATAACAAAATGATTTTATTGGTACATGGGTGATTTTATGCTGAAGGGGGGGGGAGATGATGTGTGTGTGTGTGTGTGTGTGTGTATATATATATATATATATGCTTGCTTACTTTTCCTAGAAGAAGAGAAAATGTAACATCAATGGCTGTATAGCACCACACTGAAGTAAACGTATCTTTTACTCTTCCGACTGTATCTGTGTCATCTGTATCATAAATGTACAACTAGGTCCCAAGGTAATATGTAGCTTGGAGGACCCCCAGCTATAATACTTCTGCTACACTCACAGGCAGCAAATTCTCCTCAGAAACATAGGCAGCAAAATCTTTGGATGGCACTTTACTGGGCACAACTTTACTTTTCTTTTTCACACAGTGATTTCTGTTATGGTGCAGTGCCACCAGACAGAAAGACCCTAGACATACCCTCAGCATTTGCACTAACAAGGCAACCTTTTTCCTCTCCCCTCAAGGTCTTCATACAAGCCTCCACATTTGCAACCCTTACCCCGGCCAAGAGCAGCCTCTTGAAAACAGGACCCTCCCAACTTGTACACAGTCAAGGCATCAAGCCACAAGTTGGCATAAACAATAGGTATCGCCCCTGACACTGAGACAAATACCCAGCTCAGCATCTAAAGGGCGGGGGGGGTTAGAGTGCAAAACAAACATTTATATTTACTCCGAGTTCTGGGAGAGAGGTGCTAGGGCTATGCTATGTCTATCTTCTGATGGGACCCATAACAAGTTCTCACAGGGAAGCATGAATTGAATGTCCACTACTGAAGATGGGATTGTACAGTATGGTATTATTCACACAAGATGGTAAAAAATGCAGAACGAGGGGACCCAGGTTTGTCATTGTACACCCAGGTAAAAGAAACTTTCCTTTCCAAAAAAACAGTTGTCTTGGGTTTTTAGTACACTCTTTCCCACACAGA
Organism: Neoceratodus forsteri; assembly: GCA_016271365.2. Classification (NCBI taxonomy): domain Eukaryota; kingdom Metazoa; phylum Chordata; order Ceratodontiformes; family Ceratodontidae; genus Neoceratodus; species Neoceratodus forsteri. The sequence goes on from CM028134.1 coordinate 562,045,744, forward strand.
ACATTTGAACTGTCCAGCCCTCTGAACTAGGGACCTCTGGACCTTTATTTCCCAAAAAGTGTATAACTTGTTGGGGGGGTCCATACACTTCAAACCTATTTCAGCCTTTTTTCTTCTGATACAATGAACTTTGTTAGCATGCCCAGGGTAACCTGGTGTCCTTCCATGAACCAGTTAGCCCTCACTGAAGTTTCAGATGGTGTTCTGGCCACCCTGGCCCAAACCAGCCTCTGCCATTTCTTCAGGGTTACACCAAATGAGCCTTCAATTCCCCAGAATTGCTAAAGGACACCCAACTTTAAAACTTGCATTCAGCACATGTTTGTGGTGATAAAGGGGCCCTGACAGGTGTATTCTAGCCTTATCTCTGGGCACATACACCTCAGACAACTCCCTAAGAAAACAATCCCATGTAATGGTACTAACAGACTTGTTTGTCCTTTGTTACAGACATAGATGCTGGAAGAAACACCTCTCCCCTTCCCTCTCAGCTCCCCTTCCTTCCCACTTTCCACACCCTAGATGGGACAAAATTGGAGGGCTGCACCTCCTTTAGATACCTCGGGGTATGGCTCAACCAGCACCTCAACTTTTCTGTACATATCAAAGCCATCCACAAGAAAATGCACCCCAAACTGGGTGCCCTGTATCACAACTGTGGGTGCATCCATCTGCCGGATCACTACGCAATAGTACAGAAAATGATTCTCCCCATTTTCGACTACAGGGATTTAGTTTACAGTGCCACTCCAAAAACATCCCTATCCAGACTGGATGCCCTCTTCCACTCCTTCTGACACTTCACCCTTGACTGTCCTCATAGTACTCACCACTGTGCCCTCTACCAAGCCCTATCTCTCCTATCCCTCCAGGGTAGGAGGCTGGCCATTGTGCTAGCCTTACGGCAAAATTCTGGTCACAGTCCCAGCCCTCTTATCTCTGTTCTGCACTATACCCCTTCCCCTCCACTCCCTCAGAAACTATGACCCCCGCACACTGTCCATCCCATGCAGCTCCACCTCTGCTGGCCAGGCTGCTTTCTCTTACCACCTGCCTAAACTGTGGAATTCTCTCTCTTCTACCATCCACCATGCCCCTTCTCCACTCTACCTTAACACTGTCCTCAAAGCCCATGTCCTCTCTGCCTGTTCCTGCTCCTAATCATCCTAGTAACTGAGTTATGTCATGGCACTGATCATGAGGATAGACTTGGCAGCAAAACCTCCGCTGTTACCCGTGCATTGTTACCTGAGTATTTGTATTGTAATTATTCTACTATATTAAATTTACAGTGTATTTGCTACTCTTGGATACATATCCCTGTACTGCATAACTACACATGCATTCTAAACTGTCACTCCCCTGCAGCTGACAAAGGGTTATGTTGCTGTGAGAGTTCTAAATGACATAATCCATTCTCTCCTCTGGCTAGCTGAGTTAACAATAATGGCATGTTGTAAGGAACTTTTATCAACACCCCAGAGGCTGACCAAGAACCTTCCTAGTCTAACACTGATGGGATCCTAGTAACCCCACAGCACTGGGTGGTTACAGATACAGTATGTGCAAAAAACTTACTGCAAATGGGGCACATACACAGATGTGGGAGAGACTACAGATGACTAAGATAAGACCATCCCTATATTTTACATCTGCTGAGGCTTGACTGGGGGATTTTCCCTTCATGAGTGGGACAGCAGGGTTAGTAAAGTGCCAGTCCTCAGAACAGGAGGCCTGCAGACAAGGGATGAGTGGGGACATTTTGTTTGTGCAGGGTTTTGTGCAGGGTTTTGGTGGGGTTCCAGGCCTTGGGGACAGGATGTCCCAGAGGGTAGAAAAGGGAGGAGACTGAAAGAGGACAGCAAATCAGCTGATCTGAGTGTGGGCTGATAAACTGCAAAACTGCTGGGTAATGTTACTTAATGCTGTTTCCATTTTTTTTTCTCTTCACAGGTGGGGAAGTAGGGTTAGAGGAGCACTGATGCTCAGGATAGAAGGTCAGTGGGTGATGGGCAAGTTGGGATCTTTTGTTTGTGCAGGGTTTTGAAGGAGGTTAGGCTCTGAGAAGCAGCTGACCCAAAGAGTGGGAAAGGGAGGTGACAGAGTAAGAACCAACTGGCTGCTTGGAAGGCAGTTTAAAATCTAAGGCTGGGAAGCAGGTCTGATGGTGCTGAGGGTTGAGGCGCTGGATGCCACACCTCACGCCACACCGACGACCCATGTTTGGGAATGGGCACGGGCCGCCGGGGGTTGGCAGGGGAGGGGAAGGATTGAGCATCCAGACAACTGCTCTCCTTCTCCAGGGAAGGGAGACGTGCAGCACCAGCACCTGGTTGCCCCCTGGCAGATGCTGGGGAGCAAGGCATATTGAGGGGAGTGTGCACGGAAGCATGCTGGTTCCTTCTCGGCTTGTGTCATTGCAAGCACTCAGCTTTGGAGGGAGCAATCACAGAAAAAAAAATGCCGGCTCCCTGCGTATGAGCTGCTCCTGGTGCCGGTCCCCTCTGGCATGACAGTTCTGCCTATGGCAGCCCCACTTGGGGGGGCTTCCCCAAGTATGAGGGGGCAGGTCACCAGGAGATAGGCAAACCCATTCATGGGGCTAGGGGAGCTCGACCCCTAAAAGAAAAAAAAAAGAAAAAAATCCAAGGCAAGAAACACGTCCCTACTCATTAAAATCCCAACGCATGAGTGTCACAGAGCAAGACTGCAGCAACTCTAGGGGAATCCACAGGAGATCTGTAGTTCCACAGGAAACTCGACCCCAGACAAGAACATAAGAGAAGGGACACTTGTGGCTTGCACCACAAGCAGAACAGGTAAGTCTGAAATGGGTTCTATAGAAGGCAAACTCATCAAACCCCTGTCTAGGGCAAGTGTAAAAATATGTTTAAGTAAAAGGGATTTAGTTGTTCCACTGAAAGGAGAGTGTGACAGGTAGTGTGTAACAGTGTAGCCCAGACTACTTGGAAACATTCAAAATGATAGGTCAGATCAGTTTCAGAGTTCAAACACCTAAACTCCTTATTTTATATTTGTTTGAACAGTACAGAACTAAATGATTCCTTTTCCAGATTTCAGAAAAAACTCTCATCAGCAATTTTCCTTTTTTATACAGCAGGAATAAACTGCCTCTCCCTGATCATCTCTGGCCGCTAACTCTAGGGCCCCAGTTCAGCATATACTGAATTATCTCTCTCTCTCTCTCTATCTCTATCTCTATCTCTATCTCAGGGTTTTCCTTAGGTTTTCTGGCCACTTACTCTGTGGCCCAAATTCAGTCTACACTGAACTGTTCCTCTCCCCAAACTTTCAACAGCTCTCCTTGCTTTCAAGCAGGTCTCCAAGCTGACTTCCACAAATCTACCTGTCTCTGGCTTGTAGGGATAATCTCCCCCTATACATTTAACCACAGAGTCTTCAGAGCCCCACTTCAGCTCTGTGCTCTGCAGAGATTACCTCCTGTAGATTCCAGCCCAAAAGAAAACAAAAAACTTTCATGCTGAGGTATGGTTCTTTTTATTTAGCTCCTCAGCCTGCGTGTGTTCCCAATTATCAGCTGTTGCTATTTATTCAATTAATGTCTGACTGCAAGTTTGAAGGTCTCCCTGCACAGCATTCTTAAAGGTCAGCTCCAAAGCGGCATCTCTTGCCAAATCCTGGCTTGGCTTCCACCAGAGCGACTGGTCCTGAAAATGACAGGGGAGAGGAAAGGGCAGACTTACCCTGTCACAGAGGGGTTGTGGTACAAACTGTTTAAAATGGACTGAAAAAAGCAAAGTGCCCAAACACCCACCTAAGGCAAGGAAATTAGCAAATAAGGGAAGGGATTAGAGGGGGTCTGTGTAGCAAGAGATTGTAAAGTAGTAACGAGGTCAGTATGACTGGGAGCTAGTTAGCTGTAAAGGTTGTGGGCAACCATCCCTGGCTAAACTGGAGAGCAGGTCACCACCCCATTTGTCAGTGATTTTCAGAACTGCAATTGCAGCTGGTAGCAGCACTGGATGAAATATGCCTGTTGTGAAGACAGATGGGCTACAGTCTGCATCCACATCCTGCCCCAGAGTCAGAGTGGCCCAGCAGGATACTGCGAAATGTCCAAGTAGCCCAACTTTGTTGGGTAACTAGTCACCTTCTGAACTCTGAAGATCTCAGCATTTATCATCCATTTTCTTTTCTTTTTTTTTTTATTCTATCTTTTTGCCCCTGCCTTGGTCATTGATCATGGCCCTGGTCACGGTGCCCCTTGGGCTTCCACCACCCATATCTGCCTGCACTCTTCCGGTTACCCCTGGCTTGCCTCCCAGAGGGTGGGGTCATGGCACTGTTCAGGCACTAGTGCCGTGATCCTAGTGACTGGTTGGGAGAGCCGGCTGGGTGGCTAATTGAAACCTAGGGACAGGGCATCATGGAGAAGGCTGGGCAGCATATTTTTTTTCCCCTGTAAGCTGGGGCTGGGAAGTGCAATGATGTCCTGGTTCTGTTCTGCCCCAGAATGTCTTGCTGGTGTCAGTGCATGGTGATGACCTGGCCTCTGCCAGGTGTCGATCCTGCACTGCACATACACTACCCTCCCCCGGAGAAGGAGAGCAGTCCTGGGAATGCTCGATCCTTCTCCTCCTGGCCAGACCCCTGACAACCTGGATCCATTCCTGAACCCTGGTCACCATTGTTGCAAGCAGACAACTAACCACTGTGCTGGTGGGCCGGCATTTATCATCCATTTTCTAATAAAATGGGGTATTTTGGGCACTGTAAGTAAATAGAAAATGCAAATATAGAAATAGTGTATCATATTGAAGTGGAGTACTTGTTATGTAGCACTGGGATCTCCACATTTGATTTTCCAGTTGGGCTGCAATATTAGTTTTCATGGTGGGCCTCATATACCCCAGTATATCCCTGCCCACCCCTTCCTTTCCACAGAGGTCTACTGAGCCCAAGGGGGTGAAGGGGGTGGGAGGGGGAAGAGGGATAAAACAAGCCATGCAAGTGGTGAAAAAGTCCTTCAGCTGTGACTGCAAACTGTTTTGCACTTCTGGAAGAGATGCTGGTACCTGACTGTCCTGGGGGGAGGGGCTGTGAGCTAGCCAGGAGGAAGGAACAAGCTAAAAGGGCAACTCCTAGCATGAGGGACAGGAAGAAGGAAGCTGGCAGGGTCTGGTTGTTGGTGACTCATGGGTTAGGGGCACTGAGAGGATGGTCTGTGGAAAAGAAAGGGAGGAAAGTCTCCAGATGCCTTCCAGGGGCCTTGGCCAGGAGAGATGGGGCCAGAATTGAGGGGGTAGTAAGTTATAAGGGGGAGCCAGAAGTGCTAGTGCACTTAGGTATTAAAGACCTGGACAGTCAACAACTAGAAGTAATCAAATTGATCTTCCAGAAGCTGGGGGATAGGTTGAGGGGGAATGCATCTTCCCTAGCCTTTCCAGAGATCCTACTAGTGTATGATAAGGGGAAAGAGTAGGGTAAGGCAGGAGAAAGCAGAAGCTTTTCATGAATGGCTGAAGGTGCAGTGTCAGGAGGAGGGTTTTGGTTTGTGGATGACTGCAGTGACTTTTGGAATAGAAAGCTCTTTAGGAGATGGCCTTCATCTGATAAAGGAGGTAACAAATGCACTCGGATAGAAGTTGGATATCTACAAAGCTAGGCATTTAAACTGAATGGGGTAGACTGGAGCTAGGGGAGTCCTGGGATGGGACTAGGAGAAAAGGACCTTAGGTAGGACTCCATTAGAAATTGAGAGGAGGCACAGGAAAGCTAGGGGTGGCATAGGCAGGAGGCTGACTGAATTCAGAAGGGAGTAAGGGTGAGGGGGCATGGAAGCCAACAGTGGGTAGGGAAACAGGAGGGGAAAGGAAGGAGGTGTGGACAAAGGGCAGGGCACAGATGGTGTAATGAGGGGAAAGAAGGGAGGATGGAAAAAGATGGTCTGTCTGAATGCCAGGAACTTGATCAACAAAGTTAGAGAGCACTAGGTAATAGTGACAGATGCCAAGTTAGACTTTTAGCCATAACTGGGACATCAGTAACTGGAAATAATGATTGGCACCTGACATTCCCAGGTTAAATCCTGAATAGGAGGGAAAAGAGTAAGGGCAATGGGGATGTGTAGCCCTCTAAATTATTGAGAAGATAGTGGTTCCTGAGGATGGTACTATGAAAAGGGAGGGAGGAAGTGAAGTTAATTTGGGTGCAGCTAAGAAAAGATGCAGGGAAAAAGATAAGTATGGTAGAGGTCTGTAGACAGCCAGGACAGAAGGTGGAGGAAGACAGAGAGCTAGGGGAGGAAATTAGAAAAGGGGTGACATAAAGGGAAGTAGTAGTCATGGGTGACCTGAGCCTTTCAAACATTGACTGGTCTACCCCAGTAGCAAAGAGTATCAGAAGTCAGGAAGCACTAGGCACAATTTAGGACTGCTTATTGGTACAGTGATTCAGGGGACCCACAAGACATTATACCATTATTGATTTAGTGCTTACCAATTCAGAGATGGTGGAAGGGGTAATAGTGAGGCAACCACTGGGATTCGGTGACCACAATACTGTATGTTAAACTGGTCCTTAGTAACTGCAGAAACTCTTCAAAAGCTATGGTCCTGGACCTCAGAAGGGCAGATTTCAGTAAAATGGGGGTGAGGGTCAGGAGAAAACTGGAGGGACTAGAGAAGGTCAAAGGAGTATGGGTAAAATGGGCAGTAATTAAGAGGGCTATTTTGGAGGTGACTGACTTATATGAGGACAGTCACTAAGAGAAACAAGTAAAAAAGGCTGCTTTGATTCTCCAAGGAAGTGAGGGATGTGGTAAGGACTAAAAGGAAGACCTTCAAAAGATATAAGGAGAAGCAAGGGGAGGAGGAATGGGTTAATATCAGAGCAAGCTAAGGGCAGAAAAGGAGGTGGTCAGGAGGCCAAAGGCAGATACAGAGCTGCACAATGTCGAGGCTGCCAAGGGGGGAGAATTATTTGAGTACATCAAAGAAAAAAGAAAGACAATGGGGAAAATTGTCAGACTATCAGAGGGGTGGGGATAGCAGAAGGCTAATGTTTTAAACAATTACATCTGCTTGGTATTCATGGTGGAGGTCTAAGGGTCTCTAACAGAGAGTGAGGTCAAGGCCTCCACATGAGTAGTCCAGGAAATGGGGTAGGTAGTGGTCATATTCGACAGAGTTAAGAAGAGGCTTGCTGCTTTCAAGGTTGATAAGGCATTGTGACTGGACAGCTTACACCTGAGGGTGCTTGGGGAACTGGGTTCTGAACAGGATGAGCCCTTGGATGTGCTGTTCAGATGCATTTTGGAATCTGATTTTGTGCCAGGGGTTTGGAAGTCTGTTTACATGGTTCTGGACCAATGAGGGAGAAGGAGACCAGGAAATTAGAAGTCTGCTCAGTCTTACCTCTATTGTAGGTAGAGTGATGAAGACCCTGGTCAGAGAAAGCATAGTGGCTTATCTAGAGGCAAATGGGCTACAGGACAGAAAGCAGCATGAATGTGCGGTTGGTAAATCTTGTCAGACCAACCCGCTGGTATTTTTTGACTGGGTCATAAGGGCTGCTGATGGAGAGCAGGAAGTAGATTTAGATGCCACACAGGAGGCTGCTGAGTAAGCTGGAAGACCTGGGAGTGGGGCGGGCATTGGTCAGATGGATAGGAAGTTGGTTGGGAGGAGAAAACAAAGGGTAGTCATGAAGGGGGTCAAGTCAGAGGACAAGTGGGTCATGAATGGGGAGCCATAGGGTTCAGTCCTGGGACCAGTCCTCTTCGATATGCTCATTGGTGATTTTGGGGAGGGTATGCAGACCAGGATGCATCTCCCAGATGACACAAAATTGGCAGGGTAGACAGTGAGGAGGTGGCGAGGGAATTAAAAAGGAATTTGGAGAGGCTGGAGAGGTGGTCCAAAAATTACAGTTAAGAGTCAATGCCAAAATGTGCAAAGTGATGCAGTAGGGAAGAGGAACCAGTGTACAAAGTATGGGTGGTGGGATTAGACTGGCCATAACAACTAGGGAAATGAATCAGAATCCTCATTAGTGACTCCTTCAAACAATTCAGCCAGTGCAAGAATGCATATGCCAAGACAACAAGGATGCTGGGATGCACTGGGAGAGGATTTGACATTAGGAGGAAGGAAGTGATGTTGCCACTAACAGGACACTGGTGAGGCCTCACCTGGAATACTGTGCCCAGTTCTGGAGTTCACAGCTGAGAAAGGACAATATTATTCCACTTCTAAAGGATATAGAATCCCATTCCCAATGGGAGGTAATAAATCTATATTTGGAGGGAAAAGTACAGCAATGAAAATGGTAATAATGCCAAAATGTATGTCAGCCATACACTGTTGCCTATCCTTAAATGGACACTGTCAACCTGTTTTTGCCATATTATTTCTAGCTAAAAACCTGCATTATACAATGGGCACAAAAAAATTCACAGAATCCTGCATTTTGGTTGGCTGGCTGGCACCTTTTCAGCATTGTAAATCCTCCAGTGTACCCACTGGAAAAGATGCCAGCCGCCAGTCAGCCGCAGCAGGAACCCTCGCAAAAATCATTCAGACTGCCAGAATCCAAACAGTGGCAAACATACTACGATCCTACGCTTACTTCCATAAGTGCTCACACTACCAGTGGTTCCCGTTCTTAGCCCTCTAAAAAATTCGAACTTGTATTTTTTGAATCACCTCCTCAGCAGCCCTTTGTAACATCCTTACTGGATATCCATTCCATTTCAATACTGGCTGCGCCCCGTCACAGAAATACACCAGTCAACCTTCCACACTTCTCAAACGCCAAGCCTCAAACCTTTTACACGCCGGCAACCCGCTATTTCCGATACATTTTCTCCGGACCAAACAGTGAACCAGAAGCACGAGGTCATACACTGCAGCCCTTAACAGTTCGAAGTTTGGAAACAAACATGAAACACAACTATAAATCCTGCCTATCACATTTCTAAAAAACAAGCATACCTCATCTATCAGCGAGGACACACAGCAATTAAAACTAACTGAAACCTCAGGGACCCAGGGAGGGGTATGTCTACCTAGCAACAAAGAACTATTTTTTTTGGTGGAGCAATAAGACTAACAAAAAAGTAATTAAAAGGTAAAACAAAAAGTATTTCTATATTTTTAGTCACCCAAAAATGTAAGCCATTGCATAATAGTAATATACCCCTCCAGGGAGTGGGTATACGGGTGGATTTACCACTTCTGGTGTGGTTAAGTCACTCGGCTGCACCTCGTGACCGAACCACACCAGCTGTGGTAAATCTACCAGTATACCCACACCCTGTAGGGGTATATTGCTTTATTTTATTTTATTATTGCTTGCCTTCTGTAAAATTCACTAATGTTGCAGTTTGTTTTGTCTTTCTCCTTGTTTAGTAGAACCGAAATGCAGCGAGTGTATATTTATAAACAACATTTTTTGTTTACAATCCTGGATCTGTTCTTACTGCATATATTCTGAGCATTAGAAACACACCCAAATAGTGCAGTCACTCATGAGGCAGTAGCCTTCTAACCTCCCACTGCATCATGAGTGGCTAGACTGTGTTGTGGGTGTTCCCAAGCACAGGGAAGATGCAGTTGGAGCTGATCAAGGAATGTAAACAAACCTGTGTTGGTGAGGTAACACTACTGTGGTGGGCAGTCTCTTTTTCACTTTTTTAAAGAAAAAAAGAGACAGAATCAAACTACCAGCTACATCAGCAATCTTTACAAAATGTTGCCAACCATAAAATTTGTTTTTAAACTAGGGACAATTTGAGATCTAAGGGGGCTGACAGTGTCCCTTTAACCAATGTTTTTCATAATATGATACAAGATCCAGAATAAAAGAGATGCTTTGATACCTTTTATTGGGCCAACATACTATAGATGTTACAAAAGAAAACATGTGCTTTAGCATTTGGACTGCATCTAGCCTCATCAGAAACTAATGCGATTAGTTTCTGATGAAGGACTCAATGTAGTGCAAAAGCTAAAGCACCTGTTTTCTTTTGTAACATCTATAGTATGCTGGTCCAATAAAAGGTATCAAAGCATCTCGTTTTTTTCTGGATGTTTTGTCACTAGGACCAATACAGTAACAAAACTAATTTTCTGTGTCATAGTATGATAGAATTATTGGAAATTTCTTAAGCTAAGGAAAATATCCATGTCTCAACAAGCTTAAACAACGGTCGCACTTAATGTCTAGGGAATGGAATCTTATGGGTTCTTAGGTACTATGAGGCCTTTTTAAAGCACTGTGTGTAATGATGGCTTCAATGCCCCAATTCTATAAAAGATATATGGCACACTGTAGGTTGGAATGAGCTCTGGGTGGAGTTCACTACACTGCTCTCTACCTCTTCAGTATATTTAATCCTATGGCTAGGAAAAAATCCTATAATCAAAGCTGAGTGCCTGTACTAAAGGAGTCCATGTGTGCATCGACCAAGAAAGGGTAATGCCTCCCATCTTATCCATGCCTATCTGGGATAACATATACAATCCAAATCAGTCAGGTTTTTGTGGAAAACACAACACACCTTCTGCATTAGTGAAGGTGACAGCTGACAGCCAACTGGCCATGGACAGAGGACTACTGGCGGATATGTTACGATATGCTGAAACTCTGTTTCCTGAGTTTCAATAACAGGACAGCAGCAGCTCGAAACACAGTTGCCCTACAGGTGAACTTTTCCCATGACATTTTATGTGTGTGTTTCAGGAGGGCTTTGCTGCTCGCACCCCCTTACTTTATATAACCATCTCCACCGGGGGGAAACTTCACCTGTTGGGCAACCATGTTTCAGGCAAATGGTGTCGAGCTAATGAAACTTGGGGAACTGAGTTTCCATTAATCAAAATACTACCCTCCTGACCATGGCCACATTTATTGATTTGTCCAAAGCATTTGATACTTTGGACCATACCATCTTATTGAGAAAATTGAAGGAGCTTGGCGTCGACCAGGTGGCACTGTGTTGGTTTAGTGGATACTTACTGCAGAGGTCACAGTTTGATAACATCAAAACTAGTATTTCCCCAGGGATCAAGGCTGGGGTCGATTCTGTTAAATCGGTACACAAATCATGTCGGACCTCTTATAGTGGAGGTCCAATACCATTTGTATGCAGATGACACACCGTTGTATATAGAGGGTAAATCAATAGTAAAAATTCAGTCTAAACTATAAAATTATTTCAATAGACTACAGGATTATTTTGAAGAACATAGATTAGTGCTAAATTATTAAAAAGTCACATATTATACTTTTTGTTGATAAAGCAGCACTAAACAAGTACTAAAAATAACAACTAAAGTCAATTCCACCCTGAAGCAAGTAGCCTCATTTAAGCACCTGGGAGTCTGGTTGGACTCCCAGTATAAATGGGATGAGCATACAGATTGCCTAACAAAGAAAGTAAATGTAAGGCTAGAGGCATTATATACACACAGGAAAAGTACTCCCACAGAGGCTAGAAACTGCATTGTTAATTCAATGGTGGTCCCTTTTTTTGACTTTGGTGAATAGACATATGGGGATGGGAGCATCCAGAAAGGTACTGGACAAGTTGGATATGGTATACAGCAGATTTGCCCAGTTCATCCTGGATGCATCTGTGGAAACTGACAATTGCTTTCTTTATAAATCTTTGGGATAGATTACTTTATCTGAGCATAGAAATGTATATGTTCTACGTAAGGACTGACCCATGACAGAGCATGGGTCTACTGTGGATTAATGTATGGCTTGGGGGGTTGGGCCATGAGGCTGAAGGCCAAGTGGTTCCAACCACCTAGCCATACATTAATCCCTAGTAGACCCACGCTCTGGAGTGGGTTAATTCACTTGTAACATGGGGAAGAGAAAGGGTTCAGCACTCTTTTTGTATGTTTCTCTTCCCCATGTTACATTTGCATAAAAGTAATTTTAAAGTGCAAAATTGCAAAGATTCCAGGAGGATATTTAGGTTCCTACCATGGGGAAGAGAAAGGGAGTTGCACCTGACTGGAGAAACTAAATGCTGAAAAGGATAATTTCTTTTTAATATTGTGGTGAACAGTCATTGAATTACTGATTACATGCGCATGTGATCAACATTTCAGAATATGTGCTCATTTTAGCTGACTTACTTTTGTGAACTGTGGAATTATCTTCATTTTTCTGCTATGTTTGTTGTTTGGGATTTGGCTGCTATACATTATTGGAAATACATATATTTAAATGTACAGGAGATTTGACATCTGGCAGTTGTTCCTGCAGTTCCCTGGGCAGACCAACATATGGCTATGAAACTTCTGGTAGTTGTTTCTACATAGAAAAATGCTCTACTATTTACTGTTATTCTGTAGTTCACATGATAATCCATATTCTGCTAGTGAAATTCTGCCAATCCTTTTGTGACAAAATTATAAGGAATAAGTTGGAATTTTCAGAAATTCCGCAGAATTCTGTCTCAGTGGAATATGAAAGTTCCAAACAGCACTAGGTAGGGAACAGGGGGAACCACACAGAAAAAAATGGAGAATAAGAATATAAAAATTCTTGCAGCAGAAAGAGTTTCTGGCTTACTACCGCTCACTTTTACTCAGTTGTGTAGTAAAGTAGTTGCCCTCAGGGGTAGGCAAAAATAAAAAGGAGATATTAGTACATTTGAGCTGTTCCATACTGCTGGAATCACAGGTACCAGTGTGCGTCACTAACAGCATAATCCATCTCTGTTCAGCTGCTCTACAACACAAACCAGCTAGATTAAAATAAAAAACAGGTAATTATTGCCTACATCTCATAACTATCCAACAGGATGCCACCGTATAGTTTACAAACTGTTAAAAGATGGAATTTTGCTCAGCCAAACCATAGATTCTTTGACCTAGTAAAAGCCCACTGCCATAGAAACATAGACTTTGATGGCAGATAAGGACCGCTTGGCCCACCTAGTCTGCCTATTTCCCTACCTACAGGATAAGCTGCAGATCCTAGTTAACCAACAGCCTATTTCTTCCTACCCCCCACAAAAATTGCCTTATGTCTGTCCCATGCATTCTTGAATTCTCCCACAGTTTTAGACACCACAGCCTCCTCAGGAAGGCTATTCCACTCATCCACCACCCTCTCTTCACATTGTCCCTGAACCGCCCCCCCCTCTATTTTCATATTGTGTCCCCTTCTTCTTGCACATCTCTTTTTCTGAAAGATGCTACCCTCTTGGACTTTGTTGATTCCACTGAGGTACTTAAAAGTTTCTATCACATCCCCCCACTCCCTCCTTTCCAAAAGGGTATACATATTAAGCTCCTTTAGTCTCTCCTCATATGGCTTCTCTTGCAGACCTTGCACCATTTTAGTTGCCCTCCTCTGGACTGCCTCTATCTTGTCTATGTCCTTGTGGACATAGGGTCTCCAGAACTGGAAGCAGTACTCCAGACAGGATCTGACCAACTGTCTGTACAGAGGGATAACAGCTGCCTGTTTTCTGCTGGTGATGCCTCTCCCTATACATCCCAGTATCCCCCAGCCCTCCCTACTGCCTTCTCACATTGCTTGCTAACCTTAAGCTCATCTGATATGATTACCCCCAGGTCCCTTTCCGTTTCTGTTGTTGTTACTACCTACCCTCCCATTGTGTAATCTTCCCCTGGTTTTTTTTCCCAGGTGCATTATTTTGCACTTCTTTGCATTGAATCCAAGCTGCCATACTTCTGACCTTTCCTCCAACCATGCCAAGTCCCTTCTCATCCTTTCCACTCCTCCTTGTGTATCAACCCTGTTGCAGATCGTTGTGTCATCTGCAAAGAGCCATACTTTTCCTTTCAGTCCCTCTGCAATGTCACTTATAAAGACATTAAAAAGGACTGGACCCAGTACTGAACCCTGCTGTACCCCACTAGTAACCCCTCTTTCTTCAGAGTGGACTCCATTTACAATTACCTTCTGTGTCCTGTTGTCCAGCCAATGTTTTACCCAGGCTACCACCATAGGACCCACTCCCATGCTGGATAAGTTGACTATTAATCTTTTGTGTGGGACTGTGTCAAATGCCTTGCTAAAGTCTAGGTAGGCCATGTCCACAGCCCCTCCCTGGTCTACTACTTTGGCCACCCAGTCAAAGAAATCAATTAGATTCATCTGACATGACCTTCCTGCTGTGAACTCATGTAGCCTTATGGATCCTGTGCCCCACTGGCCTCTAGGTACTCAACACTTCTTTCCTTCAGAAGTGATTTCCATCACTTTCCCTACCACAGAGGTCAAACTGACAGGTCTGTAGTTTTTTGCCTCTGCCCTGCTCCCACTTTTGTGAAGGGGAATCACATCTGCCTTCCTCCAGTCCTCGGGTACCATCCCATCCACCCATGATTTGTTAAAAAGGGTAGCCAGTGGTTTCACTAGTTCTCCTCTTAATTCTTTTAGAATTCTGGGGTGAATTCCATCAGGCCCCATTGCTTTGTCCACCTTCAGTTTTAGGAGTTCTTTCAGAACCCTTTCTTCTGTGAAAGGACTGGGATCGACCCCCCGATCCAGATTGCTTCTGTTAATTAGAATAGGCACCTCCCCCTCCTCCTCTTTTGTGAATACTGAGCAAAAATATTCATTCAGTATCCCTGCTTTTTCACTGTCTCTCTCTGCCCACCCACCATCCATTCTATTCAGCCTCACTATCCCTCCCTTTGTCTTTCTATACTCCCTGATGTACCTATAAAAGGTTTTATCCCCCTTCTTAACCGAGTTGGCTGTATTTTCCTCAGTTTGGGCCTTTGCTATTCTGACTTCCCTCCCTGCTTCCTTCTGTCTTAACTGGTACAGCTCTCTGTCCTGCTCCTTCTGTGTTTCCTTATATTTCCTGAATGTTGTCTTTTTCTCCCTGACCTTCCCCGCCACCTCTTTTTTTTTTTTTATATTCTTTATTTTTCAAGTCAGTATTACAGCAGGAATATATATGTACAGCAATTTCATTGTTCATGATATACATATACAGTGGAAATTCATATGTTACAGGACATTTTATCCAGTTTAAACCATTTGTACAAATCACTTCGGACATATAATGTCTATTGGCATCATATAATTGATAATGAGGTACATGTGGGAAGAGAGATGTAGGTACCAAGGGGCTTATCTCATCAGGGGATAAATGAATCATCTAATGGGGAAAAAAAGAAGACCCAGGACCTCCAATAAATTTCAAATTGGGGAATGCGGTCAGCTCTTTTAGCAAAGAGTCGTTCCAGATAATAGATCTCTGACACTACAGAGTGCCAGTGAGTCAAAGCTGGGATTGCGGACTTCAGCCATGGGTGATCACCTTCTTAGCTGCAGCCAAGTATAAATAAAGTTTGCCTTTTTTAGGAGGTACTAAACCTTCTTCCCCTATGTATAACAGAATCATTTGATTTGTTAAAACCAAATCTGTATCAATTAATACTTGAAGACTCCTGGCAATATATTTCTAATACTGGGAAATTTCGGGCATGAACAAAAACTATGGGAGGTATTCGCCCTCACCTGCCCACATTCTCTCCAACACTTTCCTGAGTTTCCAGGTAGGAATTTAGCTAACTTATCTGGAGACATAAAGAAATGCATGCGGCATTTCCAAATATATTCAAGCCAATAGGGAGCTGAATAAGCCTTCATGGACATAATAATTGGCTCTAGCCATTTATCATATGTAATCTGAGTATTTAATTCTTTATTCCATTTAGTCAGAACATTCTCTGTGGTCTGCTTCAATTTTCCCTCAAGGCTCTATAAAGCTGACCAATTCATTGTGTTGGGAGTTTTCCCTCAATTGTCTCAATTATCAGACTCATCAAGTTAGGCTTCGGGGAGGAAAGGGCCAATCGAATGGAGCCCAAATACATCAGATATGAACGTATCTGCAAAAATCTAAAGTGATGTGTGAACCCGGCACCTCTTTTGAGAACCATAGTAGCTTTTTCTGTTGTTTTGATTTGTTTATTTGCTTCACACAAAGGCTTGTTGCCGCTGTGATGGCAGTTTTGATGATTCCCTATTGTTACTCCACCCCTCCTTCTAGCCTATTTGCTAGTGCTTGTCTAAGGCACTCTCCCATCTTGCCAAAGTCAGCCCTCCTGAAGTCCAGTACCCTCACTTTTGTATGGCTTGACTCTGTAGCTGAGTTTATCATGAACGACACTGTTTGGTGGTCACTTGTTCCCAGATGGCTAGCCACTTCTAGCTCTGAGATCCTCTCAGTGTCCCCATTTGAGAGTACAAGGTCTAAGATTGCTCCCTCAGGAGTGGGTTCCAAAACTAGCTGTCGAAGGCATGCCACCTGTAGGGCATCGAGAATGGCTCTGCTCTTGGAAGTGGCTGCAGCAAATGTCCTCCAGTTAACATCTGGCATATTCAGGTCTCCCATCAACAGTATCTCCCCTTTCTCTGCCATCCTAAGAATGCCTTCTATCATATCCTTGTCCATTCCCTTCCCCTGACATGGGGTCTGTATACAACCCCTGTGTGGATTGTGGTGCCATTTCTAGTCTCTAAGGTGACCCACAGTGCCTCCTCTCCTCCCTGTTTACTGTTTTGTTCAGTTGCTTTTATCCCTTCCCTTACATAGAGTACTCCTCCCCCTCTTCTCCCTCCCCATCTCTCCTGTAGGTTGTGTACCCTGGTATGTTAACATCCCAGCCATGGTTCTCTGTGTACCATGTTTCTGTGACTGCTACAATATCCAGACATCCCTCTTCCATCAAGGCCACCAGTTCAGGGAGCTTGTTGCCCAGACTACGGGCATGGTACTCATTACCCTCCATTTCCTGATGGTCTTACCCCTTCTTGCCCCATCCCTGTCCTTATTGCCTATGTCACTTTCTCCATTTACCCCTGCCCTTCTCCCTATTGACATCTCTAACTTGGGGTTTACCTCACTTACTACCCTGACTTTTTTTGGGGGCTAGGATTTCCCTGCTCCTTTCCAGTGCCTCCCCCCTTGACTAGTTTAAATGCTTGCCAATGAAGCATTTAAACCTATCACCTAGGATCCTGGTTCCCCTCGTGGACAGATGCAGACCATCACGCCAGTATAGGTCTGCATCACTCCAGGTGGACCCCCAGTCCCCAATGAAGTCAAATCCCTGAGCTCTGCACCAGTTTTCAACCACTGATTGAATCTCATGGTGTGGAGCACCCTAAGCCTCACCTCATATGCATGAACCAGGCAGCACCTCGAAGCTTACCATGTGCTACTTGTCTAAGGCCCTCCCCAACTTCACAAACTCTTTCTGCACTGCTCTTATCCCTTTCTTAGCCAGGTCATTTGTCCCTAGGTGGACAATGACATCCAGCTCCCTCCCCTGTGCAGCTGCTCCGGCGATCCTGAAATTCGCTCCCTGTCCCTCCAAGCCATGGTGCCAGGCAGGCACCTTACCTCCATCTCCCCTTCCTCCCCCAGTTCTACCTTTCTAATAATGGAGTCCCCCAACAGGAGTTGTTTCCTTCCCCTGTAGAGTCCCATGCCACCCTCCTGGGGGTGTCCTTTGTGGAGGTTCCCAGCATCCTCCTTGGTCTCCACTGAGGGTGTCTCCATAGAGGACCCACACTTTGCCTGAATGGCATATGAATTGTGGAGAGGTACAACTGGAGGGATGCACCTCTGTTCCACCACCCTCCCCCTCCCTGAGCCCACTGTGGTCCAATCGCTCCTCTTTCTTGGCAACCTCTGAGGCAACAGCAGTGGCCCTGGTGGTCCCTGAATGGGAGAGAAGGTCCCACAAATCCTGGCCAACTCAGCCTGGAGATGAGCAACCTCCTCTCTCAGCCCAGAGAGGTGCCTACAGATGGGACAACACCGCAGCCCTCAGAACGTCTCCCGGAAGACTGCTGCTGCTCCACGCCACTGCACTGCACCACTCCCATTATGTCTTATTTCTGGCCACTTCACTATTGTTTGGAATAATTACTCAGTCCTCTGTTTATTTATTTTTTTTCTCCCTACTTTGTTACTGCCTCTGTGCCCTTTAAGCACCTGATCTTCCTGTTCTGAGACAAGAAGATCCTATATTTCTCAGTAGTCCCCTTACTTGCTCAGAAGCAGACCTCCAGCAGCTAGGGGGTGACGGAGAGCTACTCTTGCCCTTCTAGGATGGTGAGTCTTTGGTGGCTCTGTGATCACTCAATTTCTGCTTCCAAACCAGAAGTTCCTGTTGTTAGTCAAATCCTGTGCCTATAAAAGTAGAACTGGCTTTGTGTGGGGGGTGGAGGGGTGGGAATGAGGGCAATATAGTCCCAGTAGAGAAGTCCAGTCACAACAGCAGCTCCTTGCCCTGGTGTTCTCTGAAAATTCTCTGGCAGACGCTATCTAGGGCAGTATTTAAATCTGATCTTAACCTGGCTTCCTTCTAGCTAAGCCACTCCCCCTACTTAACATATCTTTCCACACTTAGTTAAATTGCACAGATAACAATCCCCTTTGGCCACCTGAGATTAACACCTAGATAACTGCTCAGATAATTCATTCCATGCTGATGCTTTTGTTCCAGAAACCAAATGACATTCAGCACGCTTCTTTTTTTCTCATTTTGTGAAATAGTCTCCATTTTTCTGATATATTTGATGTATTAGAAATAGGCTGCTATTCTATATTGTTACTTTTTAAACAGTCTGGTGTGCTTGCATTAGTTTTTTGACAAGGCCATTCTTTTTGGCTGCTCTAGTTACTGAAAGGGTATGTTCTTCTGAGCCAATAGAACAAGTAAAAAAAAAAAACACATTGCATAGTCATCAAGGCCCATGGAATTCTGCGGTTCTGCGGTTGTGGAATTTGCCACAGAATTTGCATCATGCTGCAGAATATATATAGTGCTGCAGAATTCATTGTTTTTGGTGAATTATCATATAAATATACTGTTTTTCCATAGTGTCAGGCTTTCTTTCCCATCTTGTTTATCCTGAAGCCCCTCATCTATGCGCAGCATATGATGTCATCGATGACATCACATCATAGTTGCCCAATGAAAGGATTGCTTTCTGCCAGAGGAGTGAATAAATCATGCCACAGAAATCAGAAAATGCTGCTTCAGAAGCCAAGGAGCCCTGCCACAGAAATCAGAAAATTCTGCCGCAGAGCACCAGGGACCCTGATAGTCATATAGATGTTTTCAAGCTGCTTATAACAGAACTACCAGAAATTTCACTTAAGCATATCTATCTGTTTGACAGCCATCTGTTGGCCAGACATGAATTGCAAGCTAAGACTGTTTTAACCACTATATACTAACAGTCTTAGCCTGCAGCTCATGGCTGGCCAACAGATGGCTGTCAAACAAGAATAGTACTACTGCATCTGTAAGAGGTTCTTGTGAGCAGGGGAAGACAATGTCAGTGGACACAACCATACAATAATTGAGGATTAATGTATGGTCAGCTGATGCAAGTTGACCAGTCCTGTGCAACCTTTTCTCTTCCCCATGTTACAAATGTGATTCACCAAAGTCTCTTTCAAAAAACCCTGCACTATCTAAAAAACCTATTCCAAAAACATACGCAATGGCTACTCCGCCCAAAAGATGTTTAAGGAAAAAGGTTAGAATATCCAGAAAATAGATAAAGCGAGACCATAGCTTTACTTAAAACTATGTTGATTTTTTTTTTACTGTTTTTATTAAAGTTACTATGGGAACATATCCCTTTAGTCAATCCTTCCATAACTTAGGTAAACATGTCTGTTTATGTATTAGTTTAGGTTTTTATGATCTTATAGATCTGAAATATGCATACCATTATGCACTATGCTTTCATACACTATGTTTTTATACTGAAACTGTGTGAGTGTGTGTGTGTGTGTGTGTGTGTGTGTGTGTGTGAATATATGAATGATGGACCCATTGTAAATGAGCCATGGCTCAACTGGGCAATTCTTTTCTTGATCTACAAGAATAAACTATTCACTTACTTACTTATTAAATACACTTGGGGCACAACTCCCTATCTGGGGTGATCCCTTTTTGTTACAAGCAGCATCAGACTAGCAGACAAACCCACTCTGGTCATGTATCCCTATTTAGGGTAGACCTATACTGTACTAGAAGTACCAGTCTATCAGGCAAACATACACTGGTCATAACTCCCAATCTGAGGTTGCCCTATACCATAGAATAGTATCAGATTAGCAGGCAAACCCTCAATGGTCACATTCAAGTAAAGGTAAAACACTCTCATGCTTCAGAGATTAGTATGTTTTGGCAGGCGAGAGGGTAGAGTGAGGTAGTGAGCTGCAGAGAATGTTGCATGACTGTCTTCCAGAGGGT
Source organism: Neoceratodus forsteri (assembly GCA_016271365.2). Classification (NCBI taxonomy): domain Eukaryota; kingdom Metazoa; phylum Chordata; order Ceratodontiformes; family Ceratodontidae; genus Neoceratodus; species Neoceratodus forsteri. The sequence continues at coordinate 562,066,020 of CM028134.1, forward strand.
GCACTGGGAGATGGGGGTTTGCTAGATTTGCAGGCTGTTAGGGTTCCTGGTGGCAGAACTGAACCCTCTCAGGACTGAGCTCAACATACTTAGGGGTACTCTAACTGCACAGAGAGGAAGAACATGTGCACATGGTACAGGGACCAGGTGTTGCTGCAAGGGTTAGCTGAATCTAAGACTAGATAAGCAAAACAAAACTGCAGCTGCACTCCAGAAAGAGGAGGTTTTTTGGTCCTCTTAAAAATTATAAGTTCAGCCTTTCTGTATTGCTAAAGTGCCAAGTATATATTTTTTTAATTCAAAAATTCAAGTTCAGACAAACAAAATGCAAAAACGGCAAGTGTCAGGACCAAACGGAGATACTGACACAGGTCTGATTAAAACCAGCAGGGTGGTGAGAAAGGCTAAAGCAGTAATGAGTGCAAAGGCACAAACTGAATTTTAATTGTGGTCTTACTGACAGAGATTGGGGTAGGAAAACAGACAAGGTTTATTGTAACACTAATGCCTTGCGAATGATACTGCAGAGTAATATGCTTTGTGACATTTATGATACAGTACATTCACAACAGAGTCATACCTTTCATAAAGGTAAACTGTCAACCAGGATAGATTTTTGGTTCATTTCAGAAAGGTTGGCAGGTCAGGAGGTGCAACTGGTGCCCCTGGAAACATCTGGCAGTTAAAATGATGATAGGGTCACTTCAGCAGCTTAACGTTGGTAGGAACTATTGGAGAATGAATGTGACAACCTTGCAGGATGAGAATTGTGAGGCGGAAATAAAGGTTTTTTTGAAGGCAAGAATGGATATTGGTTTTCTCTGTGATAGCTCCCTAGAGTGCTGGGAGGATACTAAATGTGATATAAAGGAGTTGACAAAGAAAATATCACGGGGAACTGCTCAACACAAATACACCCAGTATTTAGGTCACAGGGCAAAATACATCAAGTTAGCATCAAACATGAGAAGGCTGGGAGCAAATCAAATGACAGTTGTCTGTCACAAAACAGCAAATGGTTACATACCAGAAGGAAACAGTGTGTAATTTGGCAAAGCAACAAAACTTTGTCACCTGGGGACCAAAGGAGCATGTTAATCCATATGATTTGGACCAGATGGGACTCAAACAGAGAACCATAACAACTCTCATGGATTAAAAGGGACAACTAGCTGACACAGAGTGCTCAATTAAGCAGGTCATACAAGAGTATGTCAGGAGGACTTTCCAGGTGAGAGGGACAGCACCCCTTTTGGCACAGTTAGAGATTTTGAACCTAACGACAGAGCAGCAAAATGAAATAACAACTGACATGATGAAATTATCATCAAATACTTTACCCAGGAAAGATGGGATCCCAACTGATTTTTGTAAAAAAATATATTGAGGAAATAGCACCCATGCTTCATGTGGTTTACTTGGCAGTTCAACAGTAACATAGGTTGGGATCAAGCATGAAGGAAGGGGGTAATCATTTTCTTGCACAAAAAGGAATACCCTAAAAATATGAGAAACTGGAGACCTGTCACGCTCCTTAACACTGATTACAAAGTTTTGGGAAAAATTTGGACGACTTGCTTGGCAAAAGCTGCATATATTGTCATATTGGCTACCCAATTATGCACGGTTCCAAACCGAGCCATTGAGCAAAACCTGGCCTTTATAAGGGAGATATTTGAGCAGAGTCATAGTGGGGAAGTAAATGGCTGTTTGCTGTCTTTGGCCCAGGAAACAGCATTTGATGCAGTTCAGCATGAATATCTATGGAGGGTCCTAGAACAGTATCACATCCCCTTGAAATTGATTAAATGGATCAGACTTCTGTACACAGTCACACAAGTGATGCCATTGGTGAATGGACACTTAGGGATCCCATTATATTTTAGAAATGGGGTTAGACAGGGATGCCCCCTAAGTCCACTGCTGTATGTGTTTAGTTTGGACCCTGCTCTCAGACAGATTGAAAGTGTGGCAGATATAAAACCGATGATAAATCAGCTGGGTACAGCTTATCTAAAAATGATGGCCTATGCAGATGATTGTGTACTCACAGTGGCAGACTAGCAGTCAGGGGGGAAAAGGGCCTTGGACCTTTTTTCAATGGTTGGACCATTTACTGAAATGAAAATCAACAAACAGAAGAGTAGAATGATTTTTGGGGGAGGACTGCCAGATACCCCTGATTTTCCAATCCCAACCACAACAGAACCAATAAAACTGCTTGGGGTTATGTTTGGAATGCCGGAATTAGCAGACGAAATTTGGGTTTTGGCATTTAATGCAGCCAATAAGAAAATACAGAAATGGCGAAATTGGAAAATGACGAGGAAAAAAAGAATTTTTCTGTTAAAATCTTAAATTGTGCCCATTTTTTTTTACATGTGTCACATGTGTATCCTCTGCCTTTTGCAATGCACATGAAAATTATAGGTTTGTTTTTCACTTTGGTGTGGGGAAGTCGATTGAATCCAGTTAAGCATGTCCATACTTATCGAGCGTGGAAAGCGAGAGGTTTGGGCATGTTACAACCTCTGATTTTCCTTTTTGATACTTTTTCTTTTCAAACATTTAGCCCCTGATATTGGGTAAAACAGATATGGGTGTTTCAGTCATGCAAACATGGGAAGAAGCTTTTCTAACAGTCTGGGGGAGGGTAAAATGGCATTTGAAGGATAAACAGCTGCCTTATTCTATACAAACCACACTACAATATCTACGAATGTGGAAAATTGATTTGAATTGGGTTATAAGTATTGGAAAAAAGAAATTTTATACATAATTGATTGAAAAATGTTATTTTACAGAACCTGTCTTTCATATCAATGCTCATATTGAGGAAGTGACAAGATTGGCCTGAATGACAGAGGCGAGGATACCACTGAAAATGCAAGACACGTTCTGGCTGTGTGGGCATGGGAAACTAAAAGTTAGGGATAATCATAAATAAAGTAAAGGAAGAGAGAACATGTTTAGTTGGTACTTGTCAATGGAATATTGAAACGATGCAACACTTATTTTTTGATTGCACATTTATACAAGATTTTTGGGAAACTTTGGCTAACTATTGGAATGAACCTGTTTTTGGTAAGGTGACATATGCTATGCTGGGTGTATGGGCAAATCCATCATAACTGGGGAAAATGGAAAAGAAGCACTATCTATGTAACTTTTGCAACAATCAAGTGGGCCATATGGCAGATTAGATGCAAACAATGTTTACAGCAAGAAATGGTGACACAACAGGATTTGGTTTTTATGATACAAGATGAACTGGATAAAATTTATGCATATGAGAACAATACATTGGGGCATAGGGCATGTACCCAATTATGGAGAGGGATAGATTGGGTGGGATGAAGTGCCAGTGAGAGGGCTAAGTGTACTCCAGGGTTTGGAGTCGTCTCCAGGTAACAGAAGTGTAAGAAGTATTGTATATGATGTGATTTTCTTTTTTCTTTTCTTCTCTAATAAAAGTATGATACAGCTCATACCCATTACAGATACGTTAAGTAACAATGGAGAGTGGAGTCTCTCCTTTTATCTAAATCTTTTGTTTTCTGATTGACATGTTTTTTTTTTCTTATGGAGTTTTTTTTTCTCTCTGTGTCCCTAGTACTTAGAAATGTATAAGAGTATTGATTACTGTGTTTTTTTGTTTTTTGTGTTTCTTTGGATATGTTTTTTTGTGTTTGTTTTCTTTTTTTTTTTGTATTACAATAAAAATTTCCCCTATTCTTTTCGAGAAAAGCCATGGGATCTTTAACATCCACCTGAACAGGCAGATGGGACCTTGGTTTAACATCTCATCTGAAAGACGGCACCTCAGGAGTGCAGCACCCTCCTCATGCTGCACTACAGTGTCAGTATTGGGATTTAGCCCAAGTGCCTGGTGTGGATAGAACCCACAGCCTTCTGATCTCCCAGCCTCAGAGGCGAGTGTGCTAACTGCTGAGCTACTGACACTGCTTATTAATAATGGTTATTGATAAAGGTCGAGCAGTGGACATACTGTATCTGGATATTAGCAATGCATTCAGCTCTTTTCCCTACAAGAGGTTAGTCAAGAAACTGGAGACCTCAGGGTGGAGGACAAAATGACAAGGTGGGTGCTGGGGAACTGGCTGGGGGAGGACACAGGGTGTTGATTAACATGGAATTATTGGGTGAGGGAGGTCACTAGTGGGCTCACACAGGGCTCAGTGCTCAGCCTAGTGCTCTTTAAAATCGTCATTAGTGACATAGAAGAAGGTATGTATCAAAGGAAAAAAATCTGCCTATGTGTGGATGACACCAAGCTCTTGGGCAAGGTTGACTGTAAAGAGGGAATCCACAATTTGAGAGAGAACTTAAAGAGGCTTGAGAGTTATGACAGCTGGGTTTTAATCAGAGCAAATAGGGTGAGTTCTTTGAAAGTCTCCCTTTTGCAAATCATTGTCCATGGAGATTTGTTCAAACAGACATGCCAAGCAGAAAAGGTGAATCATGGAGTCACGAGATGCCCTTGCCTCGGTAGTAGTTCTCCACCAACTCTCCCTCCTCCACTGCATTATTTCACTAATAATTGTTAAAAAGTCGATAGCTGCCACCAAACTGGACAGTAACTGCATTGTTTACCTGCTCAGAGCATTGGTGTAGATTCTTGCTTTGTGGATCCAGATGATGTCTGAAATAGAGATGCACCAGGCTGCACCGCAACATACTCCACCTCAGACACCAGAAAAGAATATGAAAAGGCTGAAGGCCCAAAGCTCCAGCTCCAGCTGATCTACAACTCCCATGGTGGTGCCAGTTTTACTAATTGAGGGGTTCTTTCTCACAGAAATGGAACCCATCCATGAAATGCTCCGGGAAATCACTGATCAGCTAAAATCACTCTGGAGGGACCCCAGAGATCTGAACAGATCGGTGGAAGATGTGGAAACCCGTACATCTTCAATAGAAAAATGGCAGACCCATATGGACTCTGATGCAACAGAATTCACCAGCTAGAAAACAAAATTGAAGACCTTGAAGGGAGAAGCCGGCGCAACAACCTAATACTATTTGGGTTACCAGAAGGTGAAGAAGGAGCCACTCCAATCTTACTCATTCAGAAATTCCTTGAACGGGTAGTGGGTCCCTCCCTAAACAGGTAGTGGGCCCCTTCCTAAATGGTCCAACATATACAGTTGAATGGGCCCATCACTCACTGCGACCAAGGCCCCTGGCAAGCTCTCCTTCTCGGCCCTTCATGTTCAAACTACTAAACTTCTTGGATAAACAATATATACTCCAGAAGGTCCAAGTCTTAAAAGAAATCTTATGGAAGGGTAAGAAACTACGGCTTACACAAGATCTGCCTGTAGGGACCCGCCAAATGTGTGCCACTTTTCATCCCATAGAAGCCAAAATGATAGCTGTGGGAATTAAGTTCAAAATGCTATATCCTGCATGACTACAAGCACTAATCAGTGACAAATTCATTCCTTCGATATTGTGGATAACACCACTTCCGAACTCATGAGACTGTTTCCTGAGCTATTTAAAGACCAGTGAGTGCTACTATGATACTGGAGTACCATTTCACCGTCTGAACCTGAAAATATAATGGTCAAAAATGTGGCTAGTGACTGATTAGTGCCTCCTATTATGTGCTGCTCTCTGTGCTCTTCAGGTGGGTCCCTACCTAAATCTGAATACCTCAACAACTGTTTGCTGGCAAGATCCTGGAAGCTATTCCCCCTTACTCTCTCCTCAATAACACTTTTACCAGCCTGCGTACTCCACAGGTGAAAAGATACAGGGCTGGAATTTCAAAGCAATGGCAATGACAATGGCAGCTTGCATCGAGTGCAGTGCGCCCAGGTCCCTGTGCCTGAATTTCTATTTAACAGGGTTCTGGTGCCTAAGTCCAGCAGCTTGCGGCAAAGGGGGTGCTGCGCCTGATATATGGCGCACCCACCCGGAATGCCGCAACGGCTGCGGGGAGTCCTCAGCACCCACAGACAGGGGCTGGCAACCAGGCACTGCCCCCCCAACACCACCAAGACAACAGCACCAGTGCCACAACACTCCCAGGTACCCTGGTGGACTAGTGCCCCCCCACCCATCTCAGCACTTCCACCTCCCCTTCCATACCCCAATCCAGTGACCGGCACATCCCTCCATAGCCCACCCCAGCCAGCTACCAAATGGGCAGTCTGTGTACGTACTGTATTCAGTACATGCACCGACAGCTCATTCGACAGCCAACCTGATGTGAAAGCTGTCGCGATACCAGATCAAATGCGGGGGTGGAAGTGCTGAGATCAGATGATGAACGGCAGGTTGCATGGTCATGGGTGTTGGGGACCAGGATAGGGTGAGGAGGGACCACTGGACCACCAGGGATCACCCACCAGGGACAGATCGGGGTGGGCCACATGGTGGCATGTACAGGACAACCCCCGGGGAGTCATCGAAGTGCCCTTAGACCAGCCCCTCACTGGTCTAAAGGTACTTGGCACTTGGTTTTGGGAGGGTCTTTCAAAATCTGGATCGGAGGGCTGCAGCAGTCTAGGTCTGCCGCAAGCCCCCAGTGCCATGCCTCAGCCACTTTTGTGGCACAAGGATGGTGCTAGCACATTTTGGTGCAGGCAGCCTGCTGAGTGATGCAGGCTGCCTTTCAAATTCCCACTTGGCGCAGCCCTTGGCCCAAGGTGCACTTGCGTCAGACCTGTTTGACGCAAGCACCTTGTGTCAATCTAAGGCCATTGAAAATCCAGCCCACAGGCTTTAGATTAGGTATTTGGTCAATATGCCTATCCACCTGCTGCTTTACCTCCCTGAACTATTAAGTAAATTATGACTGCTCCTCTTGGACACTAAGGGAAACACCCCAGCAAGAAGACCGGCTTGTATAGCTGCTGGAGGTCTGCCTCTGAACAAGTAAGTGGTCTACTGAGAAATATAGGATATTCTTGTCTCAGAACAGGACAATCAGGAGTTTAAAGGGCACACAGGCAGAAAGTAAGGAGAGAGAGAAAAAAACAGATGAAAGAGTAAGGATTGCAAACAGTTAAGGGGTCAGAAATAAGACATGATTGGAGTGGTGCAGTGCAGTGGCTGTGGAGCAGCAGTCTTCCGGGAGATATTCTGGAGGATGCGGTGTTGCCCCATCTGCAGGCACCTCTCTGGGCTGAGGGAGGAGGTTGCTCATCTCCAGGCTGAGTTGGCCAGGATTTGTGGGACCTCCTCTTCCATCCAGAGACCACCAGTGCCACTGCCGTTGCCTCAGAGGTTGCCAAGAAAGAGGAGCGGTTGGACCACAGTGGGCTCAGGGAGGGTGAGGGTGGTGGAACAGAGGCACATCCCTCCAGTTGTACCTCTCCACAATTCCTATGCCATTCTGGCAAAGTGTGATTCCTCTATGGAGGCACCTACAGTGGAGACCAAGGAGGATGCTGGGAACCTCCACAAAGGAGACCCACAGGAGGGTGGCAGGGGACCCTGCAGGGGAAGGAAACAACTCCTGGTGGGGGACTCCAGTGTTAGGAAGGTAGAACTGGGCAAGGAAGGGGAGAGGGAGGTAAGGTGCCTGCCTGGCGCCATGGCTTGGAGGGACAGGGAGCGAATCCTCAGGATTGCCGGAGCAGCTGCACAGGGGAGGGAGATGGATGTCATTGTCCACCTAGGGACAAATGACCTGGCTAAGAAAGGGATTAGAGAAGTGCAGGAAGAGTTTGTGGAATTGGGGAGGGGTCTTAGTCAAGTAGCACGCATGGTAACCTTCTCGGAGGTGCTACCCATCTATGGCATAGGAGAGGCTAGGGTGTTCCGTACCATGGGATTCAATCAGTGGTTGAAAAACTGGTGTGGAGCTCAGGGATATGGCTTCATTGGGGACTGGGGGTTCACCTGGAGTGATGCAAGCCTATACTGGCATGATGGGCTGCATCTGTCCGGGAGGGGAACCAGGATCCTAGGTGATAGGTTTAAATGCTTCATTGGCAAGCTTTTAAACTAGCCAAGGGGGGAGGCACTGGAAAGGAGCAGGAAAATCCTAGCCCCCAAACAATCATGGTAGTAAGTGTGGCAAACACTAACATGGAGGTGTCGATAGGGAGAAGAGCAGGGGTAAATGGAGAAAGTGACAAAGGCAAGAAGGACAGGGATGGGGCAAAAGGGGGTAAGGCTATCAGGAAATGGAGGGTAATGAGTACCAATGCCCGTAGTCTGGGCAACAAGCTCCCTGAGCTGGTGGCCTTAATGGAAGAGGATGCCTGGATATCATAGCAGTCACAGAAACATGGTACACAGAGAACCATGGACTGGGATGTTAACATACCAGGGTACATAACCTACAGGAGAGACAGGCAGGGGAGAAGAGGAGGAGTAGCTCTCATGTAAAGGAAGGGATAAAGCAACTGAACAAAAGAGTAAACAGGGAGGAGAGGAGGCACTGTGGGTTACCTGGAGACTGGAAAGGGCACCACAATCCGCACAGGGGTTGTGTACAGACCCCCATGTCAGGGGGAAGGAATGGACAAGGATATGATGGAAGGCATTCTTAGAATGGCAGAGAAAGGGGAGGTACTGTTGATGGGAGACCTGAATATGCCAGATGTTAACTGGAGCACATTTGCTGCAGCCACATCCAACAACAGGGCCATTCTTGATGCCCTACAGGTGGCAGGCATTAGACAGCTAGTTTCGGAACCCACTCGTGAGGGAGCAATCTTAGACCTCGTACTCTCAAACGGGGGCAGTGAGAGGATCTCGGATCTAGAAGTAGGTTGCCATCTGGGGACAAGTGATCATCAAACAGTGTGGTTCACGTTAAACTCAGCTACAGACTCATGCCATACAAAAGTAAGGGTACTGGACTTTAGGAGGGCTGACTTTGGCAAGATGGAGAGTGCCTCAGAAAAGCACTAGCAAACAGGCTAGAAGGAGGTGTGGAGCAACAATGGGAATTATCAAAACTGCCATCACAGAGGCAACAAGCCTTGTGTGAAGCAAATAAACAAATCAAAACAAAAGAAAAAGCCACTGGTTCTCAAGAGAGGTGGCTGTGAAAGTCAGGAAGAAAAGATAGCATTCCGGAAGTATAAGGAAACACAGAAGGAGCAGGACAGAGAGCTGTACCAGTTAAGGCAGAAAGAAGCAGGGAGGGAAGTCAGAATAGCAAAGGCCCAAACTGAGGAAAAGATAGCCAACTCAGTTAAGAAGGGGGATAAAACCTTTTATAGGTACATCAGCGAGCGTAGAAAGACAAAGGGAGGGATAGTGAGGCTGAATAGAATGAACGGTGGGTGGGCAGAGGGGGACAGTGAAAAAGCAGGAATACTGAATGAATATTTCTGCTCAGTATTCACAAAAGAGGAGGGGGAAGTGCCTAATCCAACTAACAGAAGCACTCCTGATAGGGTCGATCCCAGTCCTTTCACAGAAGAAAGGGTTCTGCAAGAACTCCTAAAACTGAAGGTGGACAAAGCAATGGGTCCTGATGGAATTCACCCCAGAATTCTAAAAGAATTAAGGGAGGAACTAGTGAAACCACTGGCTACTCTTTTTAATAAATCATGGGAGGATGGTGTGGTACCCGAGGACTGGAGGAAGGCGGATGTGATTCCCCTTCACAAAAGTGGGACCAAGACAGAGGCAAGAAACTACAGACCTGTCAGTCTGACCTCTGTGGTAGGGAAAGTGATGGAGTCACTTCTGAAGGAAAGAATAGTTGAGTACCTAGAGTCAGTGGAGCACAGGATCCAAGGCAGCATGGGTTCACAGCAGGAAGGTCATGTCAGACAAATCTAATAGATTTCTTTGACTGGGTGACCAAAGTAGTAGACCAGGGAGGGGCTGTGGACATGGCCTACCTAGACTTTAGCAAGGCATTTGACACAGTCCCACACAAAAGATTGATAGTCAAATTAACCAGCCTGGGAGTGGGTCCCAGAGTGGTAGCCTAGGTAAAACATTGGCTGGACAACAGGACACAGAAGGTAATTGTAAATGGAGTCCACTCTGAAGAAAGGGCGGTTACTAGTGGGGTACCGCAGGGTTCAGTATTGGGTCCAGTCCTTTTTAATGTCTTCATCAGTGACATTGCAGAGGGACTGGAAGGAAAAGTATGCCTTTTGCAGATGACACAAGATCTGCAACAGGGTTGATACACAAGGAGGTGTGGAAAGGATGAAAAGGGACTTGGCAAGGTTGGAGGAATGGTCAGACATATGGCAGCTAGGATTCAATGCAAAAAAGTGCAAAATAATGCACCTGGGAAACAAGAACCCGGGGGAAGAATACACAATGGGTGGGGAGGTAGTAACAACAACAAAACAGGAAAGGGACCTGGGGGTAATCATATCAGATGACCTTAACATTAACAAGCAATGTGAGAAGGCAGTAGGGAGGGCCGGGGGTATACTGGGATGTATAGGAGAGGCATCAGCAGCAGAAAACAGGAAGTTGTTATCCTCTGTACAGACAGTTGGTGAGACCCCATCTGGAATACTGTGTCCAGTTCTGGAGACCCCATCTCCGCAAGGACATAGACAGGATAGAGGCAGTCCAGAGGAGGGCAACTAAAATGGTGCAGGGTCTGCAAGAGAAGCCGATGAGGAGAGACTAAAGGAGCTAATATGTATACCCTTGAGGAAAGAAGAGAGAGGGGACAAGATAGAAACTTTCAAGTACCTCAAGGGAATCAACAAAGTCCAAGAGGGTAGCATCTTTCAGAAAAGAGACTTGCAGAACAAGGGACACAATTTAAAGATAGAAGGAGGCGGTTCAGGGCAATGTGAGGAAGTATTATTTCACAGAGAGGGTAGTGGATGCATGGAACAGCCTTCCTGAGGAAGTTATGGGGTCTAAAACTGTGGAAGAATTCAAGAATGCATGGGACAGACATAAGGCAATTCTTGTGGGGGGCAGGAAGATATAGGCTGTTGGTTAACTAGAATCTGCGGCCTATCCTGTAGGTAGGGAAATGGGCAGACTAGATGGGCCTAGCGGTCCTTATCTGCCATCAAAGTCTATGTTTCTATGTTTCTATGTTTCTATACTCTAAGCGGATTATCTCCCAGCGGCCATTTTCTTTTCTTTTTTTGTTTTTTACCTCTATTATAGGGTACTCCAGGATATAATTATAACAAAGACTTGCTTAATTACTGCTGTGGTTCCCCTACAATTTAGTGGTTGCTTGAAGTAAAGACTCTTTGAACTGACTTACTTTCCATCGCTATGCCCAATTCTGGAATATATATGCATGAACTGGGATATATCATACATCCTTGCTATTGGCAGGGCAGTCAGAAGCTATTCCAGGACTCAGCAGATTGCTTCATGGACAATTAATTAGGGCTTACCATGATACTATTGACAAACCAACAGGTAACACAGGACTTCGTTATGGGCCGGATCCCCACTCTGTTACATAGTATTCAGAGGGGGGGTCCCACCTATGCCTTAGACCTTGATTCTCCTGGATATTATAATTATGTTAACAACACTACACTGTTTAAGTTAATTTATACCCTACTATGTGATTTATACCTCTCCCCTCATACTTTGGTAATAGAACAGGCTATGCTTGCTGGGTGGGGTAGAGGAACCCCTGTCTATTTTGCTTCAGGTTGCCTACTCATACTGATGAATACCTCAATATTGCAAGTTATTATGTTACTGGTTGCATTAGGTTGCTATTACTATAGGGATAGATGTTACTGCATGTTTTATAGGGTGGATGGAGGGAGGGTTCAGGTGGTGGAGCATGATATGATTGGCAAGTTCGTCATGCACCAGATAATTGGGAATTGTGGATTTTGCATTGTGGGGTGGAGGGAGGCTGGGGCAGAATGGGGCCTCTTAGTACTGTTACAGTTATTACGGTTCCTAATCATATATCACTGGGGAAGGGATGGGTTTGGGAAGTGGGAGAGGGTTGTTTTTGCAGTTTCATCACTATTATTATTGTTCATGTGTTTGATGTTCACTTATCAGGATGTGGCGGGAAGGGTTGTTGGGGCGATAATTGTTGGGGATTGTTCCATAAGTTGGAGAGAGGGGTGGTGGGGAGGGAGGTGAGGGTGGAAATAGGGTAATTCTCCAGAGACCGGTTGATGTACAACATTTAGCACACGACTTTCCCCATAGGTTATATGTCCCTCTACGACATCCATGGTTTTTCCCACTGTAATGTGGCTCATAATGTTCGATATTATTCATAGAACATTAAAGGGGCCCAATCACCAACAAAACGTGATAAAATCCTACTGCATCTTTGCAAACTGCAGGTTGATGTAGCCTTTTTACAAGAAACCCATCTCCCCCCAGCTCAGGTAATATCTTTATGATGATCCTGGGTTGGCCAGGTCTTTGGTTCAGGGTTAAACTCTTGTAAGCGAGGTGTAGCCATCTTGATATCCAGATCGGTCCCTTTCCATCTCCTTCAGCAAGTCCCTGACCCCCAAGGTAGATATATTTTTGTGAGAGCATTACTGGGACATCTAGAGGTGATTCTGGGATCAGTCTATGGACCTTATATGGAGGACCCCTCGTTCTTCTCCCAGATCCCCTCCATTTTGTCCCAGTGGGCATCTCTACCAGTTATACTCACAGGAGAGTGGAACGAAGTGTTGGACAACAGTTTGGATAGAAACTCAGGATGAGGTCAACCTCTTATGCTGAGTTAATTTGCACTATGGGAACTTATGGATTCACTAGGATTGATAGACCCCTGGAGAATCCTAAACCCAGACTTGAGGGAATATTCCTTCTACTCCATCCCACATAACTCCTTTTCCCGAATCAATTTTTTTCCCACTGAGTGTCAAAGCATTACCAGGTATTCTTTTGAGTTGTTATAGTGCCACGGTACTATCAGACCATCACCCAGTTCTGTTACAAGTTAACCTCGCCCCATCCCTGGTTAAGGAAAAGACATGGCACCTGAACAACCAACTGTGAAAATTTCCAGAAATACTGGAGAGGTTACAGCACTTTATGCTGGATTTTTTCACTGTCAACTTGCCTACAATGCCTAGGCTTGGTATTCTCTGGTGCACTTTTAATTGCACCCTCCAAGAGGAAATTATCATGCTGGCAACCAGAAGGAAAAGGGAACTCTCTCAAACCTCATCTTCCTTTCTATCGCAAATCAGAACAGCCAAGAGGAACTTCTCAAATTCTTCCCCAGCACTAGATAGGGAGCATCTTGAAACACTCCGAGCAAAATACAGTGCCCTCCTTGGAGAGAAAGCTGAACATCTCCTCCAGAGGACTAAAGCTGAGTACTTTAACCAAAGGGAAAAAGCTGGAAAACTCCTCTCCCTGTGTTTGTGCACTCTGCAGGTGGATAGGATTGTCCCATCCATCAGGTTAGACTCTGGTTGCTTGCTTGCTTCTCCCCGAGATATTGTTTTGCAGTTTTAGAACTACTGCCATTCTTTCTATGCTGCCCCTCCAGATCCGTTCAACTCTTCTGCCTTGGATGCCTTCCTTCAAGGTCTGGACTTACCGATACTAGGTCAGACCCAGGCTGCCCTGTTGAAGGCTCCTTTGGACTTAGCAGAGGTGACTTCAGCAATTGACTCCCTAGCCCCAGATAAATCTCCTGGTCCAGATGTTTTTTCTTCCAACTTCTACCAGAAGTTTAAGGATCTACTGGCCCCATATCTCCTGGATTTATTTCAATATATCTTTTCGCATGGCATTTCAGATACTTACAGAGGCTACCATAGTGGTCCTGCCTAAACCAGACCGAGACCCCTTACTAGTTGCTAATTACAGACCTATATCCTTAATTAATGTAGATCTTAAAATATTGGCAAAAATCTTAGCTACTAGGCTAAACTCTGTATGGGAATGTCTTAGCAGGGAACCGGTGGGATTTATCTCTGGCAGATTGTCCACAGATCACACCCGGAAGCTCCTGCACCTTATCTCCGCATCCAGGGACTCACACATACCATCTGTTTTTGCTTCCCTGGATGCAGAGAAAACTTCTGATAGAGTGTATTGGGACTATCTATTCTGCTTACTCCCCAAATATGGTTTCCACTCCGAGTTTATCAGATGGCTCAGGGTTCTTTATACCAGTCCTACAGAGCGCATCCTTTGCAATGGGATTCTATCTGACTCCTTTCCCTTAAAACAAGGAACTTGTCAAGGATGTCCCCTATCCCCATATCTGTTTAATTTATACCTTGACTCTCTGATTAGAAAAATAAAACTTTTTCCACCAGTTCAGGGCATACCCTTAGGTGCTTCACAATACAAATTATCAGTTTATGCAGACGACATTCTCTTATATATTACATCTCCTTCTACTTCTCTACTGGAGGTCCTGGATATTATAACCCACTTTGGAGTTATCTCCAACTATAAACTTAATCTTTCTAAACTGGAACTTCTACCATTGAATGATGCAACTCATCATGCTAGCATGGAACACATGAGCCTTCTTTGGGTTAAAGATAATTAAAGTACTTGGGGTTGTACCTCAGTGCTGACCTGTCGAAGCTTAAAACATACAATCTGGATCAAGTTCTCACCCAAATTCAAAATTATCTTAGCCGATGGTCTTTGCTACCTCTGTCTACATGGGGTTGCATAAATATTTTTAAGATGAATGTTCTCCCATGAATTTTGTATCCTTTCACTATGCTCGGTCTGGCCTTACCTAAAGCATGGTTTCACTAGGTTAACAAAATTTTTTCTTGCTTTCTTTGGCAAGGGAAAACCTCCTAGGAGAGCCCTGACAAAATTTATGAGATCTAAGGAAGCTGGTGGGCTGAGAATCCCTAATGTCTACCTTTATTACTTACAGTAGCTATACATTGTTCCTGACTTTCCTTCTGGTTTCATTCAGCCCCTGAGAACCTCAACCCTGCCTATATCCCCCAGTGGCTGGACATCAAACGTTCACTGTGCAATCATTTTGGTTTGAACCCTCATGCCTTGTTGTACGTAGCCGCCAAGAAAATTCTGGGACCACTCAAGGACACACACCCCTGTGGGTTACTCTCTCTCTATGCTCAGACCCATACCATGATGTCACTCAGCCTGTTCTTGAAAACCAAAATCTGAAAATTGCCAGGAAAAAGCTGACCAGGGTGGTATGATCTTCCCTATAGTCATTATCGGTAGACCAACTATTGTCAGTCAATAAACTAATTAATTTCAAAGAAATTCAACAAAAAATCAACTGGTCTATGCTTATGTGTTTTAAATATTTGCAACTCAGACACATGTTACTTCAGTACTTTGGTACTGGTGTCTGGTCCAGAGGGTACAGCGATACCCTGCACCCCTTATTATTGGCTACCCCTACCTCTCATTTTGTAGCTTTCTTCCATGCATGGTTACGGGATCTTCTCGCTATGAGAGAACAGGCTTTTTTTTCTCCTGGGACCGGGCTTCTCTCCCCTGGGAAGCCCCCATGATTGGTCTCATATTTGGAAGGGGGTATACAAATATATCAAATGGGACAGATACCGTTTCACGCAATTCCAGATATTGCACAATATGTATTACATTCCAATTAAACTTTACAGAATGGGTAGGCTAACCTCAGATATATGTACAAGATGTCCAAAAGAATGGGGGTCCTTGTTTCACATTCTCTGGACCTGTGAAAAAGTTATACCTTTCTGGGAAAGTATTAGATGTTGGCCGAACCCTTTGCTGGGAGTTGATCAGGCCTTCACTCCCGAAATGTGCATTCTGGGAGACTTCGGCAAGACCTTAATTGGTAATCAGAAGCCACACATCGCATTAATTTTGACCTGCACCAAGAAGACCATTCTCCAGCACTGGTGTGATCAGGACATCCCTAATTCCATGGAATGGTACAGAGAGATCCTAGTTGCACAGCAGGCTGAACGTATTATCGCAAACATGTCACAGTCTCACAAGAAATATACCCTGGTATGGGAACCCCTTTTTACCCTGTTGACTCTGGATACTGGGTGAAGGTCAAACTAGCTACTCACTAACCATTTCTTATGTTTTCATTTATTATAGATTATCCTAGGATTCCATCTCCCATGTCGCAAACTTGTGAGAATGTTGAGATTACAATAGGCTTACAACCTGCACAATAGAGCTAGTTGCTAATATCCGGACCCTACTCAAAACATCTCAGTCTCTGGAGAAGAGGGTGGGGTGGGTAGGTGGTTGGTGGGATGGAAATGAGAGGGAGGAGGGAGCAAAATGTTATAATTATAGCTTGGTTGAGACACACGCTCTTGGATAATTCTTCCACAGAATTTGAATTTATCTAGCGTTAATAATGCAACCATTGTTTGGATGATCAGCAATATGATATGTTTTTGAAAGTTCATGAACTCTAAATGTCCTTGATACATTATTTCCAACCAAGTTAATAAAGTATCTTGAATTAAAAAAAAAGAAAAGGTGAATGATTTCAAACCAGTGAGCTATGAGTTCCAAAGAACGTATTCTCAAGTTCAGTTCTACATTTTTTCAGAACGCTGTGGCCACTTCCATATATCCAACATTTCACTGGATTGCTTCAATCTTTTTCAAGGGAGAGTGGTCCTATCATTTAAACAAATAATTGTACACATTTTAATACTATGGGAAGGGAGATGGTACAGCACAATCTACCTCCACTCCATAAACTTTATATAGCATACTTCACTGCATATTTAACAGCTCATTGGAAACAGGAATGGTCCTGCAAGACTGGAGGAGGGCAGATGTAGTCCCACTTCACACAAAAGTGATACCAGGGAAGAGGCTGGCAATTAGGGATCAGTCAGCGTGACTTTGGTGGTGGGAAAGTTAATGGAATCACTGCTGAAAGAAAGGATTGGTGAATATTTTGAATCCAGTGGGTACAAGACCTGAGGCAGCATAGATTCATGGGAGGGAGGTCATGTCAAAAAATCTGAGTTCTTTGACTGGGTGACCAAGGAACTAGATCAGGGTAAAGCATTGGACGTAGCCTGCCTAGATTTTGGAAAGGCTTTCAATACGATTCCACATACTGTAGGAGACTAGTAAGTAAGCTGGGTAGCTTAGCAGTAGGTACAAAGGTGGTAAGCTGGGTAAGAAATTAATTAAGGGATAGGTGACAGAAGTGGTAAATGGAGTTCACTCAAAAGAAGGGAGGGTGACCAGTGGGATACCTCAGGAATCCATGCTGGGACTGGTCCTTTTTAATGTCCTTATAAGTGACATTCCAGAGGAGCTGGAAGGGAAGGTCTGCCTGATGATGCCAAACTCTGCAGTAGGGTGGACACTCCAGGGAATGCTGGCATCGGACGCACACCCAAAAAAGTCTGACATCACCTCTGGTCCACTGCATTAAGTGACAGTGCTCTATGTACAGAGGGCAACCTGTTTAGGTCACAACCTTTCATTTCAAATTATGCAAGGTTATGGAATAATGCTTTTTAATAGTCCAGCTTGTCATAATCTATGGGTGAACATAAACTATGTATATAAGAACCCGTGTCTCTAAATCACTGTTCAGTTAATCCTTGATTAGCGGAGGTGGGAAGTCAAGCTACAAATAAGCACAGGCTCACTGGGTACCAATGTATGACCAGAGTCCCAGACCTGATAGGACTGGTAAGAGTCAAAGTGACAAAAAGGAATAAACATAAATAATCCTGAACATCATCACAAGTATGTAAAATAAAATACCAAATCACCACTAATAAATCTTTTTACGTAACCTTTGAACAAAAAAATAAATAACATCTATATTCTGCTTACACAGTAAGAGCATAGTAAAATCTCACATTCTGTAGGAACATCCCCCGTGATCATTTAAAAATATGTTTCTAAGGGAAAAGCACATGTAGCCAAGTGGGAAAAATGGGTGTTGGGGAGGAGGTTGGTTGGGGGAGGTTGGAAGCCATTCATAAAAACTTGGGGTATAGGGAAGTGGGCACAGCTTTCTGAAAAATTTTGAACTGAATCCAAGAATACATTCTTTGGAACTCATAGTTCACTGATTTGGAATCATTCATCTTTGATGCTTTGGTAACTGCATGTCTGTTTGAAAGAGTCTTGGTGGACTCCGATGCTGATTCTGAAAGAAGAGACTGCCAGAGGACTTGCTCTATTTTCTCTGAGTGTTTTTTGACCTGGACAGCTTCTGCTCTCCCGGTGGACCTCCACAGCTCCCTCAGAAGAGAAGGGAGCAATATTATATTGGCAACTTTATGCAGGGGTGGATTGGCTCAGTCAGAGGCCAGGGTGTTACCTGAGGAGGAGAGGCCATGTCCACCTGAGCCACCTGGCTAGTCGGGAGGGGGTCAAATGTTCTTTTGTCAGGGGGACCAATAGACCACCAAGGAATAATGCAGTCACTAGCAGACAGTTGATTGGGGGACCAGCAGATCGCCAGGAATATTACATACAGCTACAGGACGGGCAATCAGGGGCAGGGGACCACGAGACCACCGGGAACATTACATACAGCTACAGGACAAGCAATCGGGGGGAGAGGTGCAAACATGCTAACTGGCCCATAACGTGCATGCAAATGGACCACAGCACCTTTTATGACCAATGGGTTCATTAGCATATTAGGGCTGAATATAGCTCCCTGTAGCATTGGTGCTATCCTGTTTGGGCCAGCAGTATCTCCACTGGTGTCAAGTAGGCCATCTTCAACCTGGGACTGTGTCAGTGCAGTGAAAAGTCACTATGTGCTATGCCAGCACAGCCTCATATTCTGATAGTATGCTCCAGTTGGGATGTGCTAATTGAATCCAAGTCAGCCATGCCCTAATTACCATATAGTGCTCCTGTCTGTGTAGCACACATAGCCGGATCTGAATATGGGGTCCATAGTAGATGTTAAATATGAAGATCTAACCCTCCCTGGTCCCAATTCCCTTCAACTCTCTTACTTTCTGTAAATGCCTGCAAGTGGGGACCGGTGAATGACTACCGGCCTGACTGGTTCAACTACCTTCGAAAAATCTAACTAAAGTGTAAGTGACTAATGACTTGTCCCCACTTGCAGCAACAACAGCCTGCCTTTATTAGGTAGTGGGACCAGGCAGTCTACTCCTACTCTTTAAATCAAGCACCTTTGAACTCCATCATTTATTGCCTGTTTTTTCCAGGCAATGAACTATGAATAGTCACAGTCAACATTTTCTTGGTTATACTTCTTACATTGTTTTTTCCTATTTTTGTGAACTTTTTGATGATATTTTTGTGCATCACTTCTTATGTTTATGATATAATAACACTCAGCAGCTTGTTAAGAAAGCAGTCCCCACAAGAGCTGCAAGTACATTAGGAAGTAAAACTACTAGTTAGTGAGCTTTGTTTATAATTTCCATGAATATGGAATTTATTTTGACAATATCAATCAAATTACAGCTAATAAAACTTATTTGTTTGGATATACAGAAAAAGAGGTAGAGAAAGTGGTAGCAGACTACCCTAGCAATAAATTGTCAGCTAAACCTTTAAATGAAACAAAGTTAACTAGAAAATTTAAAATAAATGTAAAGGAAAAAGATCATGGGGGACATATTCAGTGCCTGCCGTATACACTCGCAGAACGGTGTGTCGTGCAAAACAGATGCACCTGCTGGCACTCATGCCATATTCAAACAGAATGCCCAGTCCATCCCAATCATGCATTCTGTCTGAATATGGGACCCTGGATGTGTGGCACAAAGTGGGCAGCTACCATGTTGGGTGCGGTGCATCCAGGGTCAGGGCTGAACACCGACAATGGGGGAATGCGTCGTGCACACCTAGATACTCCATTCCTCCAAGGGCGATATTCAGCTGAAAAATGATAATGAGCTCATTGGACATGCATGGCGCTAAGGGACCTCATGCATGCCCATTATGGGCTCATTAGCATGGCTGCACCTGGCAGAATGCGCCAGGCCAGCCCCCTCCCAGCCCTGATGGCTGTAATGATAACACCAGCCCTGGTTTCATAGTGTAGGGGATCACCCACCCCTGCCCTGATCCCTGATCAAATTAAATATATGCCCTGATCCCTTACTGTAGTGTAGTGATACCCCCCTCCAGTCCCCAATTGCATGTAAAATGTGCCTTGAGCCATTTCCATAGTGTAATGTACCCCCCTCCCTTGCCTGAACCCTGGTTGAAATACAATCCCACCTCAAACCCATTTCCATAGTATAGGGTCCCCCCTCCCATGCCTGATCCCTGATGTCTTGAATAATAGAACAGTCCCCAAGTAGTTCCATAATGTAGTGGCCCCCCCACCCTGTCAGGACGGGAATCTCCCCCATTCCCCCCACCCAACTAGAGCCAGCAACTGGCTCAGTCATCCCACCACTACTGCCAGCCACCAACTGAACTGTCAATGAGCGTGTACTGTACATAGTATACACTCAATGGCTGAGCCAATGGCGTGTGCTATGTACAGTACACGCTCATTGACAGTTCGATCGATTGCTGGCCATAGTAATGAGAAACTGAGCCAGTCACGATTCCAGTTGGGTGGGTGAAATGGGGTTGAAGTCCCATCCTGATGGAGTGGGGAGCTACCATACAAAAATACGGGGGTTGTTCTATTATTTGAGACATCGAGGGATCAGGTATGGGAGGGAGGACTCACCATGAAAACAGGTTTGGGGGTGGAATTGTATGTTGATTGGGGCTTGGGGCATTGAGGGGTCTACTACACTATGGAAAGGGCTTGGGTCATATTTTTTATGCAATTGGGGATGGGGGGGTACCACTACACTGCAGAAAGGGATAGGGGCATATATGTATTCCGATCTGGGATTGGGGATGGGAGGGGGAACCCTACACTAAGGAAACTGGTTCGGTGTGGGACTGTATGTTGATCAGGGTTCAGGCATGGGAAGGGGTCCACTGCACTACAGAAAGGGATTGGGGCATATGTTTATTTCGATCCAGGATCAGGTATGGGTGAGGAGTACCTCTAAACTACTGGGGCTGGCAGGCCGCTGTGCACCTGTCTGCACTTCTGCAGCCTGCCTGTGGATGGCTGGCCAGTTTAGGCCACCTTTTATCAGTCTAACTTTGCGTGGCACATATCTGGCCCTTGTGGGGCTCATTCCCACTGAATATGCTGATGCGCAGCATATTCATGGTAACACCCCATCTACATGGGCGGTATGCATTATTATTGGGCCATGGCCCCATCTGAATTTGGGCAGCCCATATCCCCCCTTTGAATATCATGCTTCAGCGCATTTGTGTGATGCACGGCTCATCTCTGTTTTCTGCCGAGATGTGCCGCGCATCTCCTTTGAAAATGGGGGCCTTAAGCTAGAGTGGCACAGGACTGAAACGGGATCATGAAGTTGGAGTGGCTGCTTGTCTGTGTCTGTAGCTTAGTTTTTGTGGATTTACATGGTTTTCTGCTTGGAGTAACTACACAATTCTTGCTCACTACATCCGTGAAAGTCTCCTGAACTGGATTTCTGCAAAACATCACAACCAGGTATCTGCATTTTTCATTTAAAAATCAACTTTTTGGAAGCTATCCCAAGCAAAACATAAGTCAATCAATTAAGTCTGACAAACTCAGTGACTCTAGGTCTGCTTGAATCCACATTTTCGTCTTGCCTGCTCCATGATCTGTATGTGGGCTTTTCAACAACCTCTTTGAATGACAAAGAAGCATGCAGACAAAAGGATTTCACATCCTGCATATGCGCAGGCACAGTTCATCACCTTCAGGAATTCTAACACATTCTGTGACTCTGGACCTCAGCTGTTGATAATTTCTTTTGGCTTATGACTTAACCACCAGGTATCTACAAGATGCTGAAATCCTTTCTCCTACAAATTCTCCTTATGCTGCTCCTGCTCTCAGAAATGTTCATCCCAACCCAGGACCACCTGGGCAGCCAGCAGTGGCACCAAGCAGAAGGACAGGGACACTCACCATGGCATCCATCAATGCCTGCAGCATCCTCAACAAACTTGACTCCCTCCAAACATAGATCCTACAGCACAACCCTGATGTCCTCTCAGTTGTGGAAACATGGCTAAACCCTAAAATCCCTGATACTTCAGTCTCTATCCCTGGCTACTGCATTTTCAGGCAAGACAGGATTGCTAAACGGGGCGGGAGCTGCACCATCTATCTTAAGGATACCCTTATGAGTCACATCATCCCATCCCCTAGCCTGAGCAACTCCTCTCAGGTCCTCACAATCAAAATCCTCCTTGGTGCACATAACAAGGAACTCACTGTCATCTCAGTTTACCTACCCCCAAGAGACCAGGCTGCTGGCTTCCATAGCATCATGGAATATCTAAGGGTCCAGCAACATAATTCTGAAACCATAATCATGGGTGATTTTAACATTAACTGGCTCTCCGCTGAGGCCGCTACCTATAAGGATGCAGCCGCGGTGCATCACCTCACTCAACTGGTCAATGCCCCCACTAGGTGTAACTATAGGACAGGCTCCCTTACGCTTCTAGACTGGATTCTATCTAACCACCCTGAACGCATCTCCAATGTTTCTGTACTCCGGATACAATAAGTGACCACTTGCCTGTCATCTGCTCCTGGTCAAACAAATACCACAAGCCCTCCCAAGCTTATCTATGCCAGGGTTATCAAACAAGGCACCTCCAGCTGTTAAATCCCATCTAACCAGGCTGAACTGGGCAGTGCTTGACTCCCTCAATGACACCAACAAAGCTCTGGACCTATTTATCAAACGTTTCAAAGAAGCCTGTGACATCTATGCACCAGTGAAAAAGATGAAGGTCAAAGGACAGACCAACCCCTGGGTTACTACTGATCTTTTAACTCTGCTCAAGCACAGAGACCACCTCTGGCATTGTGCTCATGCAACTACAATGCAAGTAAACATACAATTACACAAAGCAGCCAGAAATGATTGCACTCGAAGAATACGGAATGCTAAATGCAGCTATTACAAAGAGGCTCTGACCAACTCTTGGGGCCAGGGAAACAAATTCTGGAACAACATGAAAGAACTCACAGGCAAGGATCCTAAAGCACCACCCACTATGCTCAACCTTCATGGCACTCCTACACTCGATCTAGGTATCATCACCAGCACTTTTAATAATGCATTTACAAACCTGGACAGTGTCCTTCCACCAAATGTTTTCGAAGACCTCCCCTCCAGCTCCTCCCAAGTTACCCCCCAACTAGAACGTACAACCCCAAAGTTTTTTTTTAAGGAGGTCCCACCACAAGTAGCTAGAAAATACATTCAAAAAGCCATCGGCAAAGAAGGGTACAGTGGTGACTCCCTTGACCTGAAACTGCTGGCACAAGTCCTCGATGAAATCTTAGAACCACTTACAAAGATCTTTAATCTCTCACTTAGATTGGGCCTTTTCCCTGCTCTCTGGAAGAAAGCCACTGTCACATCGGTTCACAAAAGTAGAGATAGGACACTGCACACCAATTACAGTCCTATCTCACTCCTCCCCCCACTATCCAAAGTGCTGGAGCAAATAGTGTCAGACCAACTAGTTGAATTCCTGGATAAGTACAATGTACAGTGCCCAGAGCAGCATGGCTGCAGAAAAGGGCACAGCACCACCACTGCACTACTGGAATTTACAACCTTCATCCATGCCATGCTTGACAAAGGGAATTGTGGAGGGGCAGTATTTATAGACCTTACCAAGGCATTCGACACAGTTAACCACCCCCTACTGCTCAAGCAACTGTCCTCCATTGGGATCTCCAGCGATGCCCTTCCATGGTTCACCAGCTACCTTGATAATCGGATCCAATGTGTAAGGATTGCAGGGATCTCTTCGGATGAGAACCGGTCCACTCCGGAGTCCCCCAGGGGTCTATTCTGGGCCCTCTACTCTTCTCCCTCTTCATCAACAATCTCCCCAGTGCCTGCCACCAAAAAATATTACTATACACAGATGATGCAGTCCTGTTTTCCAGCCACCATGACATTACAGTCCTTGAATCCCAGCTGCAGCTCGACTTTAATCGCATCGAAGACTGGTTCAATTCTCATAAACTTGTCCTGAACCACAGCAAGACTAAAGCCATGTCCTTCTGTAACCGACAGAGCAGGCACAACTCTGTCCTCACCATCAAGAACCACGCTGGGAACCCACTCGAACATGTCAAGGAGTTCAAGTACCTTGGTATTACCCTGGATAGTACCCTCTCCTACACTCGGCATATTGACACTGTTGCCAAGACCGCCAATATACGGATTGGACTACTACACAAACACAAGCACTGTATGCCTGTGGATGCCCTTAAACTAGCCATCTACAGCTCTGTCATCTCTGTCATTGACTACAGCCTTGCCATCTATGGCTCTGCCTCAACAAGTGCCCTCCGCAGGATCTCAGTTGCTCTTAACAAAGCCTGTAGACTACTGACGGGTGCAGCCCGACAAACTCACACCTGTGACCTCTATGCACAGGCCAGCTGGCTACCCCTACGCAGCAGAATACAATACCAGACCTGCTTACTTACCAAAAAGATTCTCCTTGGTCTCATGCCACCTGGTGTTAGCTCACTCCTTACTACCTACAGTGGCACTCAACAAACACGTGGTGCCCGATCTCTAACCTTTCAGGTTCCCAGATGTCGTACCTCCATGGGTCAGCGGTCCTTTATCTATAGAGCCGCTCAATGGTTCAATTCCCTCAATAAAGAAGCATTTTTCTCTACTACACTTGGACCCTTCAAAAGGAATCTCAAAGTTTACCTCACCTCTACCACTCAATGTGACTGCTTCTCTGAACAGAGATCTCTCTAAACACCTCCCAGCTCACTCATGTCTCACAGCCCGCCCTTTCCCAATCTCATTCCCTCTGGCACTGGGCCTTCCTTGTGACTCCTTTCATGCTTCACATCTCCACTGGTACAAGACATTTTCCACCACCATCGGACAGTTGCCCATTAGCCTGCCAACTTCCTCTCCCGGTTGCATGCCTGCAATACTAACTGCCTATGGTGCCCTCTGTCTCTTATTGTTACCGCAGCCAGCTGCCTACTCAAGCTGCTTGTTTTATGAATATTATCTCAAAGTATGTTATAACTGAGTATCTTTATTTTTTCTTTTAGTTGTTTTGGTTGTTTATTGTGCATTCTTTTACTACCTCTGTATGTATGTTGACCCTCATCCTTTGACGTGGAACCTTTGTAAATGAGCAGTTTCTGCTCAAAGGTATTTGTAATCCGAGAATTTAATAAATAAAAAATAAAATTATCACTTCAACTGAATATATTAAGAACAGATAGATTCCTACGGGATTAACTGGTTCTTATTGAACCCAATGTGGGTTTTCATTGTCTGAAATTAATGTGGGACACTATAAGAGGAAAATGTTCCACTGACTTCATGGTTGCGGTGATTGAGGCCACAGCCAGAGAAAGAAAGAGACTAAGAACAGAAATAAACATGATTCAAGCTCAGCTCACCTTTCTTTTGGTCACTGAAGAACCTAATAAAAGTTTGGAAAAAATAGAGAGCTATAGAAATTAGAAGAATACATTGAAAAATCATAAATAGTGTAGGAGAGACACCATCAATTATCATGACGACAGGGAAAACAATTGGAGCGAACTACCTGGGAAGGAGGAGTTACCCCAGACCAGCCTTCTCTGATAGACCTCCTCATAGGGGGATGGTAAAGATGGGAGACCTACCCCATAGCAATGGCCTTTTTTAAGGAAATCCAACAGGCCACAGCCACAAAAGGCACCAACAGTAGCCAAGGAGATAGAGTCCAGCTCAGAGTCCACCAGTCATGCAGGGCTTTTAGGACAGAAATCCTCTCAGAAACAAGCACAGAAAAACCCCAAGAAAGGGACATCCAAAAGCAAAATAGAAAAAGAGGAAACAGGAAGAGACCTACAAAACAAATGTAAACTCCCTACAAATGGGGGTTCCAGAAAAGTCTTCCTTGAGCTTGCCTAAATGCTCACTGCCAGGCTGGTGTCCTGCATTTTAGCAGTATAAATGTGATTGCCAGAGAGTGCCTGTATAGCCTCTGTGTACTGTCTCTTTAAGAGATGCCTGGATTGCAGTCATAAGTAATCTGAGAGGGAGCTCTGTTGAAAGATATAACTATTTGCTGAAAATCATTTAGAGTGATAATGATAATGTTATTTGTCTAACCTGCCTTCTTTGCAGCAAGGACTGTTTTGTTTATTTCCACTATCTTGGCCCTGGACTGCGAATTGGACCAATCAGTATTGGTGGGACCTAAAATACAGCCAGAATACAGGAGCTGTCTGGAGTAAAAATCTGTAGGAATTGTAGTTTTGGGATTTTTGTGCCTTTTTGCACCTGAAGGGGGAGACTTTGTTGTGACTGACAGGAGGAACAGCCAACCGAACCTTTTGGATCTTGGGGAATTTCCCAGGCTGCTCCAGCTAGTTTCAGTTTTTGAACTGAGAAGTGAAGAAGTAACAGCTCAAGTGATTTTTGAGCAGCAGTTCTGTGTAGTTTTGCATGGGAGAACTGTGAAAGGGCAGAGTTTTGGCCTGCCTGTCTGCCTGCTGTCCCTGAGAGGGAAAATAGAGTTCATTCGGATTGAATCAGAGTTGTGAGGACTATTTCAGCCACTGGACTATGACCAGGCTTTAACCAGAAGAAGACCGGAGATTTGTTAAATGTGATCGACCTGTCAGGATTTCCAGCTGCTTTTGCATCCCCGGTTTGTACAGAGACTTTGCGATCATGACCGGAGAGCGGTTTGCCTGGTACAGTAGAATTTCCTTACATGTATATGTGCTGTGTATTGAAAGTGGGTCGTGATTTGGTTCCCCACTGTGTAAACTGTGTTCTGCTTGCTGGAAGCTTTATCCTGCCTAATTGGACTGAATCCGTGTTCATCTTCATTCAGCCTGGGCCATGCCATGCTGGCCCTGCCAGACTACCCCACTGCACAGAGAAAGCCACCGAAGAGAGACCTGCCTAGGGATCACCCCCTGCTCCACGCTTGAACAGGAATGATGCCTCAGCAAATCGTGTGGGCCCTGCTTCTCCTGGCACTTCAGATTCAGATTAACCACCTGCTGTCTCGCTTTTCATCCAGCCTGTGTCCAGTCTTGGGTATCGTGAGTAATCATCAGGGTAGCTCCCTGCAGCAACAGCCTAATATAAAAGTGTGTCATCTGATTGTCTTGTTGTTTTCTTTTCACGAACTGAGCCCTCCGGCTCTGGATTACAAATAGTGTGTGTTGTGCATGTTGTTTTCTTCCATCACAGGGCCCCAACCAGCTGCAATGTTCCTGGCTAGCCCACCATTCTCCATCTGGGTACCCAGAGTGCATGACTGTTTATGGACCCTGACGTGTATGCATAACTGTTTGATTGATACAGCCTTTAAACAAATTAACCTGCTTACGCCCCTCCCTTGTTCAAGCCCCTTAAATAAATCAGATCTCTTTTTTGCATTTACCCTGACTGTGTTTCCAGTTTGTGCAAGAGTACTGTACTGCTGTTGTTTGCTGTGCATAACCTTGTTTTACAGGGGGTCCCCAGGGCCAGGCCAGAGAAAAGCCCTAGTGGTAAGTGCAAACAGTATGGGTACTCATGTGGTGTATCAGGGGTATTGTGAAAGTGATTATTGTGTATTGTTCCAGCCACTAGTAAGGAAAGAGGGGGGTTACAGTGTCCCGAAGGGCTGTGTCCAGGTTAGCTTGACCACTATCAACCCTGACCTCTGGGTGGAGGCACCCGTTTCAGAACTCAGGTCCCTTAACCTGGTACTAGCCAAGCAGGCAGGAGTAGTAGCTCTTTGGATATACCCACCTAGGGGTTACATTTTGGAGGCTCACCGCTGGAATTTTGTGCCTTCTAGTGGCCAAAAATTATGAATTATTGTTAAAGATTAATGGCTACCCCAGTATAAATGGCTGTACACCAGTTGGTGGGGTGGTGTACTGGGCAGAAGATCGACCCCCAAAATGCTCTACTTATACTGGATATTTCCCTGGGTACCAGTAAAGACACTGTAGAGGGAGCACTCTCCAAAGTTGAATGTTTAAAAAACCCTGTGGTGGTGGGTCGACAGGCTAATTTGATCACCCAAACTTTCATAGCCTTGGTAGAGTGTAATGACCTCATGGACAGCTCTAAAGTGCCACAGACTATTGCCCCAGAAGGGGTTCCAGCTGCCTGGGGAGTGATAATAAAAGACAGTAAAGACCCAAGGGAGGATGAGCTCCCACCATTATCTGAGACTTTTGAGGAGAAATTTGCTAAGTTGTTGCTGGAGGAAGGGAAAACCATAGAGGACTTTAAGAAATTATTCCTGCCACCTGGGGGTGTTCCTTCCCCAACACCCCCTTCCACTCCAGCACCTGTTATTGCCCCACCTTCTGTGCCCATGCCAATGCTGGCTCCTATATCTGTACCTGCCATTAGTCATGACTCCTACCAAAGGCTGAGAATCTTCTCAAGCACCTTTCCCACCCCCCAGAGGGAGGATGACTGGGAGACCTGGATAGACTATGTTGCCCCTCTAGTACTTGAATGGCAATGCTCAGAAGCAGAGACACAAAAGAGGTTGAGTGAGAGCCTCCGAGATCTTTCCCTGGCTACCATCTGTGCCAAGTGGGCCAATAACCCTGAAGCAACTGCAAAGGACTATCTTGATGCATTGGAAAATGTGTATGGGAGCCTGGATTCAGATGAGGATCTGTGGTGGAGAGTAAGAAATGCTCAGCAGTACCTAGGGGAGCCATTGTTTGTGTATGTACCTTGGCTTGAAAAGCTGCTACAAGAGTCCCTCAGAAAGGGTAGTTTGCTATCAAATGAATTAGATCGAACTAGGCTGGACCGGATCCTTAAGTCTGCTCCATTTTCAGAATTGTTACTGCTTCAGTTGCGCCTTGCCACCCAACTGGAATCGCCCCCCTCCTATGACAAGCTAATGAAAGAAATTCAGGGGGTTGAGCAAAGGTGACCCATGGGGGAATTGCACCCACATCTGCTGCTGCTGCGCAAGTGACCAAGAGTGATCAGCAAAGTGAGGCTCAGGGGAAAAAGTCAGCATGTAACGAGTACTCTGAGAATGCAAAGGACTTCCCGCCCTGGGCCCAGCATTGGAAAGACGAGCTACTAAAGGAAGTCTGAGAGTTGAAGATGGGTGCCTCTGCAAGGGTTTCCCCCATGGAATAAGATTCTGGTCCCTTTCAGGATGTGACTGCCATGGGAGTGGGGGTACACCCTCAGGAATATGCTACCAAGGGTGGTTCCAAGGCTGAGATCACCAGATTGACTGCCACTCTAAAGAAACTGTTAAGACACATTGCACCACTCTCACTGCTGCAGGCAGATACTAGACCCCAATCTCTTAGTACTGCTTCAGTTCCTCATTCAATGTTCTCTCCCAGGATGACCCAGGAGTCTATCATTTGTCACAACTGTGGAAAGGATGGCCATATGAAAAGAGAATGCCGGTCTCAGAAGGACTTAAAAAGAGTAGTAAACAGACTCCAAGAGGAGCTCCAAAAAGCAAATCAATGGCCAAGGGGTGCCCAAAATGACC
This sequence comes from Neoceratodus forsteri, assembly GCA_016271365.2. Classification (NCBI taxonomy): domain Eukaryota; kingdom Metazoa; phylum Chordata; order Ceratodontiformes; family Ceratodontidae; genus Neoceratodus; species Neoceratodus forsteri. The sequence goes on from CM028134.1 coordinate 562,095,474, forward strand.
GCAGTGAGGGTTTGAGAAACCCTAACTATTAATTTCGTTGTGGCAAATCATCTGTCCAGGCCTTTGCTACTGTGTCTCCAGACTGGTCCAAAATAGTGGGCCCTTCAATGGAGACTATGGTGACTGTGAATGGTATTCACACTTGGGCTGTGCTTGACAGTGGGTCACAAGTGACCATTGTATTCTAGGACTGGTATGACAAACACTTATCTGATGTGCCTTTGCAATCCCTGGAAGACCTACATGTATGGAGCCTGAGCGACAAGTCTTATCCCTACCTAGGGTATGTCTGCCTCTGGTTGTCTTTTCCTGCAACTGTAATGGGTGTAGAGGAGTGAGTAAAGACATTGGCCCTAGTGTGTCCCCCCCACCAGACTGTATGATGGGGTCCCCCTGTTAATTGGGACAAACATCCATATATTTGGGAGACTGGCGCAACTCTGTCACAAGAAACAAGGGCAACGGACTGGGAGGACCCTCAGAATTCTGGCTCTGATCAAGAGGGCCTATGATTTGCAACAGAAACCTGAGGAAGTAGACCAGGATGAACTGGTGGGGATCATGTGAAAGAAGGATCACAATTCAATGGTACTGGCCCCTAGTGCCCAGTGTACCATTCAAGGGGAGGTCCACCTCCAGAAAGATGTCAAGAACAAAATACTGATGTTGGATGTGCCAGGCTATGGAAAATTGCCAGAAGGATTATTGGTCAAGCCCAGCATCTTCCCTGCTCATGCCCATGCCTATGCATGACGAGTGATGGTCCAGATTCACAATGTGTCAGATCGGGAGATCTGGGTGAACAGAGGGTGCACCCTAGCTATGGTACACTGCACAGACACTACAGTATTGCCCAGCAACAGGAATCCTGGAGAGAAGGAGAGAGTGACCCCAGACTTGTTTGACTTTGGTGACTCCCTCTTGCCAGCTGAATAGAAGGCTAGAATTAGCAAGAGACTTGCCCAGAGAGACCAAGTGATTTTGTTGAAGGAATGGGATGTGGGATGTGTCCAGGGAGCAGAGCATTACATACGCCTGCACGATGAATGGCCGTTTTGAGAGAGGGATCGACACCTAGCCCCAGCAGACATAGATGATGTGAGAAGACACCTGCAGGAAATGCTCCCTGCTGGCATGATACAAGAATCCAGGAGCCCATATGCCTCTCCCATTGTGGTTGTGTGTAAGAAGAATGGGTCTTTGAGGATGTGTGTTGATTATCGAACCCTGAACCGGCGGACCATCCCAGACCAATAAGCTATGCCTCATATACAAGATGCCCTGGACTGCTTGAATGGGAGCAAATGGTTCTCGGTGCTGGATCTTCGAAGCAGATACTACCAGATCCCGATGGCCCTGGAAGACCATGAGAAAACAGCTTTCATCTGTCCATTGGGGTTCCACAAGTTTCTGAGGATGCCACAGGGGATATTGGATGCCCCGGCCACCTTTCACTGACTGATGGAATGTGCGGTGGGAGATATGAATTTGCTGGAATGCCTGGTGTACTTGGACGATATCGCTGTGTTTGGGAGCATCTTACAGGAGCATGAGAACCAACTGTTTAAAGTCCTAGACCAACTGGAAGACTTCATCCTCAAGCTGTCCTTTGACAACTGCCAGTTTTTCCAAACATCCATGAAGTATGTGGGGCACATAGTATCTACAAAAGGGATAGAGACTGATCCCAGTAAGGTTGAAGTACTGACTACTTGGACCTAGCCCCATAATCTGAAAGAACTACAATGTTTCCTGGGGTTCTGTGGCTACTACCGCAGGTTCATAAAAGACTGTTCCAAGGTGATTCGCCCACTCCTGAACCTTACCCAGGGTTACCCTCCTTCCAATAGTAAATACAAAAAAGGGTCCATTAAAGAACTAGAAAAAGTATACTTCCACCCAGGTGAACTCTTCGGGCCCCGCTGGATGCCCGACTATGATGCAGACTTCCATGAGATCATATACCAGCTCACCCACGCCCCCATCCTCACCTATGCTGAGCCCACCAAACCCTATGTGCTGCATATGAATGCTAGTCTGCAGGCTCTAGGAGTGGTGCTGTATCAAGACCATGAGGATGGCCTGAAACCAGTAGCTTTCACCAGTAGGAGCTTGACACCATCTGAATGAAACTACCCTGTGCATAAGTTGGAGTTCCTTCCGCTAAAATGGGCCATTATTGACCAGTTTTATGAATACCTCTATGTGGCAAAGATATTGGTGAAGATTGACAATAACCTATTGACCTATGTACAGACTTCAGCTCAGTTAGACACCACTGGGCACCGGTGGCTTTCTGCATTATCAACCTATGATTATGCTGTCGAATACAGACTGGGCCTGAACCATATTGATGCTGACGCCCTATCACAAAGGCCCACTTCCAAGAGTGATTTGGTCAGGCTGTCTGAACCTGACATTTGAGCATTGTGCCAAAAGTTTCATAGCGATGAGCAGATGTCTACGGACACAGTGGACTGTTTAGTAGATTGCTTGGGCCCTTCTGACACCTGCATGCCAGCTGCTTATTGCCACTTCTCTGCTCTAGATACTAGTGCACTACCTCAATTTGACAATGACAGCATTCAGTGGGCTCAATCCCAAGAGCTTATGGTTCAGCCAGCACTTGATGCCCTGCGTGCGGGGAAAGATGCGTCTAAGTTACGTTCCACTGACTTGCAAACTGCTTTATTGTTTAAAGAAGGCCCCAGATTGAAGTTGCTCAATCAGTTGTTGTATAGAGAGGCAGTAGATCAAAGTGGCAAAGTAGACAAGCAACAATTGGTCCTGCCCATAGCCTTTAAAGATTTGGTACTGAGGTCCCTCCACAATCATAGGGAGCACCTCGGTGTTGACAGAACCCTTGACCTGGTATGATCTCACTTCTGCTGGCCCAAAATTGGGACCAATGTTGAGCACCATGTAAAGACTTGTAGTTGTTGCCTGCAAAGAAAAGTCCTGCCTCAGAGGGCTGCCCCCCCTTGTTAATATTACTACCAGCACCCCCATGGAACTAGTCTGCATAGACTTCTTGTGTTTAGAAACTGATCAGCAGAACATTAGCAATGTGTTAGTGTAATGGATCATTTCACATGGTATGCACAAGCTTTTCCCACCAAAGATCAAAAGACATCTACCGTGGCCAAGGTGCTAGTGGAAAATGTCTTCGTCCACTATGGTGCCCCCCAGCGGATTCATTCTGATCAAGGCAGAGATTTTGAGAGTTAGCTAATGAAAGAAATGCTCTCTCTAGAGGGGTGGAAAAGTTAAGTACCACCCCCTATCACCCGCAGGGAGACCCTCAACCAGAACATTTTAACTGCACTCTTCTAGACATGCTGGGCACCCTCTACCCAAAAGACAAGCATAAATGGAGCCATCAGTTTAACACCTTGGTACACACATACAATTGCATGAAAAATTATGCTACTGGGTTCTTCCCCTTCTGCCTCATGTTCAGGAGAGAGGCCTAGTTGCCAATTGATGTCTGTTTTGGGGTCTCTGCAGATGGGGTCCGAGCAGAAAAACTACTTGCAATATGTACAAAAACTGAAAGCTCAATTGAACCATGCCTATTAACTGGCCCAGACAATGGCTGCCAAGAGAAATCTAGCCAACAAAGAGAGGCATGATAAAAAAGTAAAGGCTCAAGAGCTTCGATCTAGAGACCGTGTGTTGTTACGCAATTTCGGACTGCATGGTAAACACAAAATTGCTGATCGGTGGCACCATCATCCCCATGTAGTATTTGGAAAGTTGGATAATTTACCTGTGTACAAGGTGCACCCAGAGGACAACTCCAAAGCTGTCAAGACCATGCACCATAACCATTTGCTACCTATCGGCCAAGTCATGATTGAGGCTGAACCCCCAGAAATTGAGCACCCTGGGCCAGTGACTCATGTTGCTGCAAGAAAGAGACAGAGTCAACCTACTCCAATGGTCACAGATTTAAGGTTTCCTCTGCAGCAGGCCCAGAATGATAGTGACTGTCAGTCCACTTCTGACGAAAGTGAATGCGACCATGCCTATTACCCCTCTTATGAACTGAGTCAGCTGTTTCAAGGTAACCCCCTGATAAATTGTGGAGATGAAGCTGGGCCTTCTGGACTGACTTACTCCCCAGCTTCATCCTTGGAGCCAATGCTCCCGGAAAGTGAAGTGCAAAGTATCACGTCTGAAGATGTTGAGTCCCTGTGTATTGTGGAACTGTATGATTTGCCTGAAGAAGGGGCTGAGGGTTTGAGTTTTTCTGGTGACATTTATTTATTTATTTTGTTTATTTATTTTATTTATTTAGTTTTTGTTGACCGGGTAAGTGCACTAGACAAATTCTGCCTATTTTCAGGCACGACCCGGGGGAGGAGGATACAGATGAATGCCAACTGACCTTGAACCAGATTAAGCTGTTGGTGGTATTTTTTTCAGTGAATGAGGGAAATTTGGCCAGGACACCAGGGAAATTTCCCTACTCTTTTCGGTAAGTGCCATGGGATCTTTAACATCCACCTGAACTACCATCAGTCCAGGCAGATGGGACCTCGGTTTAAAGTCTCATCCGAAAGGCGGCACCTCAGAAGTGCAGCACCCATCTCATGCTGCACTACAGTGTCAGTACTGGGATATTAACCCAAGTGCCAGATGTGGGAACTGAACCCACAGCCCTCTGATCTCCAGGCCTCAGAGGTTAGTGTGCTACCTACTGAGTCACTGACACTAATACCAGAACTTGAAGAACACTATGAGAGTGCTGACCACCCCCTTTCAGTGCCTCAAAGCTTGATTGTGCCTGAGCCTTCACAAAATGAGTAAAGTGTTGTAGAAACAGAGCCTGCAGAGCAAGGAGCTGACAGTGCCCCAAGTTTGGACATTCCAACGCAGGCAGAGGCACCCCTCACAAGTGACGAGACTCCCCAGACCAGTGCTGAGAGTACAGAGAATGTAGTTGTCCCCCTCAGAAAGACTGGTTAAGCTGTCAAGCCAGTAGAACACCTCAGTTATGATTCTCCCAGGAGGCCTAAGGACTTGCCTCTCCATGTAGTTCACAAAGGTGTTTATGTTTCACCAAGCTCACTGCCCAAATTGAGCTTGATGGCCCATTCCAGGTTACTTCTTCTGCCCTCTCACCATGATGCCCCTGCCCCATCCAGCCCCAAGTTAGCTGATAGGGAAGGACCCCTCTTACATTGTTCAAGGTACAAGAAGTTATTATCTGATTTAGTATAATAATGTTCAACTGACTTGTGTGAAATATGCCTAATGCATTGTCAGAATGAACAAAGTATTGGGAAATGTAGTGAATATGTATAGTAAAGTAATAAGTTTATGTTAACTGATGCATGATGGTACAGACTTGACACAGATGACAAGTTTTCTCCAGGCAGGGAAGGGTGTAACCCCCCTACAAATGGGGGTTCCCAAAAAGTCTTCCTCGAGCTTGCCTAAATGCTTACTGCCAGGCTGGTGTCCTGCATTTTAGCAGTATAAATGTGATTGCCAGAGAGTGCCTGTATAGCCTCTGTGTACTGTCTCTTTAAGAGCTGCCTGAATTGCAGTCATAAGTAATCTGAGAGGGAGCTCTGTTGAAAGATGTAACTATTTGCTGAAAATCATTTAGAGTGATAATGATAATGTAGTTTGTCTAACCTGCCTTCTTTGCAGCAAGGACTGTTTTGTTTATCTCCACTATCTTGGTCCTGGACTGTGAATTGGACCAATCAGCACTGGTGGGACCTAAAATGAAGCCGGACTACAGGAGCTGTCTGGAGTAAAAATCTGTAGGAACTGTAGTTTTGGGCTTTTTGTGCCTTTTTGCACCTGAAGGGGGAGCCTTTGTTGTGACTGACAAGAGGATCAGCCAAACAAACCTTTTGGATCTTGGGGAATTTCCCAGGCTGCTGCAGCTAGTTTCAGTTTTTGAGCTGAGAAGAGAAGAAGTAACAGCTCAAGTAATTTTTGAGCAGCAGTTCTGCATAGTTTTGCATGGGAGAACTGTGAAAGGGCTGAGTTTTGGCCTGCCTGTCTGCCTGCTGTCCCTGAGAGAGAAAATATAGTTTATTCCGACTGAATCTGAGTTGTGAGGACTATTTAAGTCACTGGACTGTGACCAAGCTTTAACCAGAAGAAGACCGAATTATGAATGCGATCAGCCTCTCAAGATTTCCAGCTGCTTCTGAATCCCCGGTTTGTGTAGAGACTTTGCGATCGTGACCGGAGCGCGGTTTGCCTGGTACAGTAGAATTTCCTTACATGTAAATGTGCTGTGTATTGAAAGTGGGTCATGATTTGGTTCCCCACTGTGTGAACTATGTTTTGCTTGCTGGTACCGTAGAATCCTTTACATGTAAATGTGCTGTGTACTGAAAGTGGGTCGTGATTTGGTTCCCCACTGTGTGAACTGTGTTCTGCTTGCTGGAAGCTTTCTCCAGCCTAATCGGACTGAATCTGCATTCATCTCCATCCAGCCTGGGCCATGCCATGCTGGCCCTGCCAGACTACCCCACTGCACAAAGAAAGCCACCAACGAGAGACCTGCTTGGGGATCAGCCCCCTGCTCCACGCTTGAACAGGAACGACGCCTCGGCGAATCGTGTTTGCCCTGCTTCTCGTGGCACTCCAGATTAATCACCTGCTGTCTCAATTTTTGTCCAGCCTGTGTCCAGTCTTGGGTATCATGAGAAATCATCACAGTAGCTCCCTGCAACAACAGTCTAATCTAAAAGTGTGCCATCTGATTATCTTGTTGTTTTCTTTTCAAAAACTGAGCCCTCTGGTTCTGGATTACAAATAGTGTGTGTTGCGCATGTTGTTTTCTTCCATCACAGGGCCCCAACCAGCTGCAACGTTCCTGGCTAGCCCACCATTCTCCATCTGGGTACCCAGAGTGTGTGACTGTTTATGGACCCTGAAGTGCATGCATAACTGTTTGATTGATAGAGTCTTTAAGCAAATTAACCTGATTACGCCCCTCCCTTGTTCAAGTCCCTTAAATAAATCAGATCTAACTCTTTTTTGCATTTATCCTGACTGTGGTTCCAGTTTGTGCAAGAGTACTGTTGTTATTTGTTGTGTGTAATCTTGTTTTACAGGGGGTTCCCAGGGCTGGGCCAGAGGAAAGCCCTGGTGGTAAGTCCAAATAGTGTGGGTACTTGTGTGGTGTATTAGGGGTATTGTGAAAGTGATTATTGTGTATTGTTCCGGCCACTAGTAAGGAAAGAGGGGGGTTACAGTGTCCCGGAGGGCTGTGCCCAGGTTAGCTTGACCACTTCCAACCCTGACCTCTGGGTGGAGGCACCGTTTCAAAACTCAAACCCCTTAACCTGCTACTAGCCAAGCGTGTGGGGTAGTAGCCCTTGGGATAGCGCCACCTAGGGGTTGCACAAAGAAGGAGCAGTAGGGGAGGTAAATATGAGGTCAAAGACAGCCCTTAAGTCCAATAGCACAGTCTGTCTATCTAGAGGTTTGACCTTTGGCCCTACAGCCACCTCTGGCAGATTTCAAATAAATTTGGTTTGTAGCAGTTTGCAGCCTTAGGGTCCACTATAATTTTTTAGATTCAGAAAATATAACTGACCCAGAAAAACAGGCACTTAGGAAAAAACTGCATGTGTCATCCAGATTCATTTCACCTGGTTGTATACCACACAGTACTGACTCCTTCATCAAGGGAGTTGATATGGAGGTGGATAGGGTGCTTAAAAACTTCCAGATCAGTAAATGTAGTTTAACTAAAATGGAGAGAGAAGTCATCAGGACCATTGAGACAGATAAGTCTGTGATTATAAAATGGGCAGACAAGGGGGGAGAATTGGTTATCATGAGGGTGAAGGACTATGTCCAGGAATGTGCCCAACAAGTCAGCAATGAAGCTAACTATAAGAAATTACCTGGAGATCCAACTTATAACTTAAAGGTCATACAAGAAAAGAAGGTAATGAATTGGTTAGATCCATCCCAGAATGGGTTGCTGATTCACTGATACAAAACAAACCTATAGACCTGTTTTTTACTGCTGCCAACTCAAGATCCATAAACCACCTTCCCACCTCCCCAGAAGGCCCATTGTTTCAGGACTGGAATCAGTCCTGGAGTGCCATTACTGTTCTGTTGACCACCTCCTAAGAGACTTTGCTCAAGCCACACCCTTATTTTTGCAAAACACAAGAGATGTCCTTAGAATAATCAATGAACTTAAACACTTGACTTACAGAAAATGTGGCTGGTAACAATGGATGTAGTTGACCTCTACCCCTTGGTTCCCCAGCAGGAAGGACTAGAGGTGTTAAAAAAACATTCTGGATCAAAAGAATCTGGAGGAAAACCTGAGTACCACTTTTCTGATAGATTGGCTTCTTTAGTCCTCCAGAAAAGCAACTTTGTTTTGATGCAGATTTTTAGCTGCAAACTAGGGTCACAACTGTGGGGTCACAGATGGCCTCTTAAATTGTAAATTTGCTTATGTACAACTTTGAAATGGACCTTATTCTTAATGAAGTGAATCCTTACAGGGACAAAGTACTGGGGCCAGATTCACAAAACTTTGCCCAGGGCAAACTGGGTTTTGCCTGGAGCTGGAATTCACAAAGCCCAGTTTGCCCATGCAAACTGTGTTTGCACCCAGGCAAAGGTGTGAGGTGGGCTGCAGTGCAAATGAAGGGGAGGGGACTTGTCTATCCCCGCAATACAATCCTCAAAGTTTTCCACACAAGGGCCATTTGTGAAGGCCCTTGTGTGGAGAAATTACCACCGACAAAAACCTGGCAATAATCCTTGCAACCCTAATGGTTGGCAGAGGTACTGCAGTATCCCCCTCAACCTCCATCCACTGGTTGTTGATCCCCTTCCCTAATAAAGGAATTCAGTCCCGGGTAGTCTAGGGTCCCTCCCCCTTCCTCAGTTGCCTACTCGTATAAAAAAACTAAATGTTTCCATGATGTAGTGGTCTCTCCCTGGTCTCTGATCCCCTCCCCAAAGAAATAAATGCATTCCCTGGTAGTCCAGGGTCCCTGCCCCCCTCCTTGATTGCCATCTTCATAATGAAAAACCCCTTTTTTGTAGCTTAGTGGTCCCTCCCCACCTCCCTGATCACTGAACCCCATGACAAAGGTACCCCTTCTGTAGTGTAGTGGTCCCTCTCCGGTCACCAATTGCCAACCCCATGACAGATATCCCCTTTCCATAGTGTAGTGGTGCTCTCCCCCACCCTGATTGCTGACTCATCCCAGAACAGTGTCAATAGTGTAGAGATCCCCCCAAGTCACCAATTGCCATGCCCAAACCCTAAAACCCCTGTTCTCTGGTAGTCTAGGGTACCTCCCCCACCCCATCCAGTGTGGTGGTGGGTCACACTGGATGGGATGGGAAGGACCCTAGACTACCAGGGAATGGGGAGTTTCAGGTTCAGGCACAGTGACTGGGGACGGGGGGCAGGGAGGACCACTACACTGCGGACACTGTTCTGGGATGCATTGGCAATTGGGGTGGGTGAGGGCACCACTACACTATGGAAACATATCTGACAGGATCTTTGATAGGGGCAGGAGAAGGCACCACTACACTATGGAAAGGGGATATTTGTCATGGGGTCAGTGATCTGTGACCAGGGAGGAGGGAGGGATCACTAAACTACAGAAAGGGGACATTTGTCATGGCATCAGCAGTTGGGGAGGGACTGCTACACAATGGAAAGGGATTTTTTTTATTATGAGGTTGGCGATCTGGTGGGGGGAGGGACCCTGGACTACCAGGGAATAATTACTGTATTTGGGTATGGTAATCAGAAACTGGGGGGGGACCACTACACTATGGGCACATTATTGTTCCTATGAGATGATGATCAGGCAGAGGGGAGGGACCAGAGACTACCAGGGTATATTACTTACATTGTGGACGATGATTGGAGTATGGGGGGGGCACTACACCATGGAACTGCAGCTGCGTGGGGCATGGGCTGGTGGGGGGAGGCATGCTAGGCCAGACAAGCACCATGCAAATGGGCCCATAATGAGCATGCTAATGGCCTATTGCACCTTGCATGCCCAGTGGACTAATTTGCATGGCCACTTTTGTGAATAGGGCCTTGGCCTGTGTGTGCTATTGTTGCCAGCCTATTCTTCTAGCTGGCTGTGGGAGCAGCACTACAGAGGTTCCTGGTAGTTTTCTTGGGTTAGTGCTCCCTCTTCCTGCCCCTATTCACAATCAGATAGTGCACCCCACTATCTGACTGTGAATAGCCCCATTGCCCACCCACCAAATGCAGGGTGCAGTGCAAACTTTTGAAAGGCACGTTTCCTTTCTTTGTGAATCCTGGTCCTGATGTGTAAATGTTTATTGACACTTTACTCTTTTCATGGTCTGGTACAGAAGCTGAGATAAAAGAGTTCCATGAGTACCATAATGCAAAAAATACCAATATACAGCTCACTCTACAGTTCAATCTATCCACTGTTTCTTACCTAGATTTGGAGAGTTTAGGAAAGTACCCTCTGTAGCAGCCTTTATAAAAAGCTGACTGATAAAAATACATTGCTAAGAGGAGATAGCAAGCACCCCAAAGGACTTACTGACAACATCTTTTATGGCCAGTCCCTAAGGGATAAGAGGAATTGCTCTGAAGAATGTGATTATCAAAAGGCAGCAGCAGCAGGTCTTGAACAAAGCTTCAGGAAGAGAGGTTACAATAGGGAGGCGACAGAGAGAGCCAAACTGAACGCTAGCACAGTGCCATGTGATGCTTCACTTGAGGATAAATTGAAAACTGATGTACCTAGAGGTATTGTCTTTTCTACTCCCTGCAGTGGTGCCTTTGAACACATTAATAGTATAATTTAGAGATATTGTCTTGTATTGAATCAACAAAAATGGGTGAGAGAGTTTTCAGGGAGCCCTCTTTATTAATTGCCAGATGCAGTGACACTTATAAAGATAGGCTGGTCCATTCAAACTTTAAATCAGAACAACAGTCAACCACGGGTTTTTCTTTTGGACCCCCACCACCAGGGAACTTTATCTGTGTGCATTGTGTCCAATGCAGCAATATGCATAACATGAGTGAGATACTGCATATAACCCCCGAAAAGATGAAAAGATTAAAATCAGGCAAACTTTTACTTGTGCATCCATTCATGTTGTGTGTGATATGAAGTGCCACTGTGATACATTCTACATTGGATAGACTAAAAGAGAATTAAGTCTCCAAATTTCGGAGCATAAATCAGTGATTAGAAGGAAAGACAGTGCCTCCAATCTAACAAGACACTTTGTAAGAGCTAACCACCAAATGTCATCATTAAGGTTTTTTGGTATTGAGCAAGTTGAAAATCTGGGGTGGGGGAGCCAGGAATGGAAGCTATTGCTCCATGAGACATACTGGATAGACAGGTTTGGCACTGTGAAAAATGAAGCAGGAATGAATGAGGAGGTAGCCTGAATGCCACAGTTGTGAGGACCACTCTTACCCACACACCAGTTATTTAAACACTAGGATGTAATGATCTAATTGTCAAAATAGTATGCCATAGATTGTGCCTTGTTGGTAACTTTCCCCACCAAAACCAGTTTGCACCTTGGCATACCCAGATCCACTACTCCAGTCACACATCCACACCTTCCCCAAAGCTATCTAGATCCCCCCCGCTTAATCATCATTCAATCCCATCTGCACACCATTTCCAGTAATACCTGCCCAGTAGACATCATTTTTGCCACCATTTCTATTTCACTGGTTCTTTACCAGTATTCCACCAGTCTATAGCCTTTTTTTCTGCTCTTTTTTAGCCACAAGCCCAAACCAGGCTCTCCACTTCAGCTGAGTGGCCCTGGCACTGCTACCTGCCGGCGGCCGAACCTCTGCATCCAGCCCACCACCCCCTGACCCAGGAAAGCAGGTACGATTGGTCAGCTCCTAGCTCGGAGCTGTCAGGCTTCAATCCCCATAATTGGACTGGTTTCCGGGGACTGTGGCTGCTTACCGATTGGATGCTGCATATCCCCATTGAGAAAGCCAGCACCCAGGGCACCTTTTTCAAAACACAGCTCGGCCACTGCCTTGCTGTACTGCTCTCTGGACAGCCCACCCCCCCCCACTCTCTCCTCTGTGCTTCCTTAAATACTTCCCCAGTGATCCCCGCCCCCTGAGGCCTCACACTAGTCAATTACAGCAACTCCTTAAAGGGGGTCTCCTTCCTGTAACTTCTTCAAGGGGTGATCCTCTCTCGTGCTCAGATTTAACTTATTGTCCTCAATGCATCCAGGATCAAGTGCACTGACACTGACTATGGTCCTTCTAATTCCTTCACCAGCCCCACCTCACTTAGGACCGTCACCCTCTACCCATAGTACCCACCTCTTATCTACAACACCTCTACCAGACCCCTGATGCTCGACCACCTCCCCCTCAGTACCCCCACACTTCTACCTCTGCTACCTCTTACTTCCCACTCATACCTTGGTCTCTTCTCCTCTATGCCTTTCCCACCCTTCGTACTCAACCCACCCCTTGTACCCCAGCACCTGGCCCTGTGTCCAATCGGAAGGGGAGATGCCACAATCACTACCACACTTTGGTGAGCCTAATCACCCTCCTGTTGCTTCTATCAGGTAACATTCATCCAAACCCTGGCCCTGTGCCCAACCTTATGAATAAGCCTGCCCAGGCTCAAGGACTATGCATAGATTCCATGAATATTTGCAGCCTCCTTAAGAAGGCTGCTGCATTCCAATGCTGGGTTACTCAGCACCAACTGGACATTGTCACGCTCATCGAAACCTGGTTATCCAAATCCACCCCGACTCCTTCGTCTCCCTCCCTGGTTTTACACCCTTTTCAGGGAAAATTGGGTGGGTAAGCATGGAGGTGGTTGTGCTATCTACATGCGTGACTCCCTCCTTGGACATGCACTTCCACCACCCAAGCTTGATAACAGGGTGCAAACCTTCATGCTAAAAATCTCCCCCAACCCTGGTAAGGGTCCACTCTTCCTCACCATTGCCTATATTCCCCCAAAATTGCCCAGAAAATTGTTGGTGAGCTGAATATCAACTGGCTCTCTGCCACGGCCTCCCAAACCAGAGATATCTTTGCCACCCTTGACATGTCTCAGCTTGTCACCACCCCAGCTAAATTTAACCCCTCTACTGGCACCAGCACCCTCCTGGACATCACTATTACCAACCGCCCCCAGAGGGTGCTCGATATCAGTGTACTTCCCAACTCACTTAGTGACCACTCCCCAGTCGTATTCTCTTGGTTCGCTACCAACAGCAAATCTGCACCACAAACCACCCAGTGACATCGCCTACTCCCAGGTGGCCTGCGACGCCTTAAACTGTACCTCTCACAACTGGATTGGTCCTCAATCAGGCTTGCACCATCCATAGATGAGGCATTGGATTTTTTCACTCATACTTTTAACATTGCCTGTGACCTCTATGCCCTCTTCACTAGAAATTGCGCCAAAAAGCAAAGAGCACCCTGGGGTACCCCCTCCCTCCTTCACAAACTTAAAATGAGAGACAACCTATGGCACATTGCCATGGAATCTGGCAAGCCAGCTGATAGGCAAGTGTACATTGCCGAGCGCAATAAGTGTACTTGGGCCATTCGACAGGCCAAAGCCCAGTACTACCAATCTGCTCTTGTCTCCTCCTGGGGCTCAGCTAGGAACTTTTGGGATAAAGTAAAAGAGCTGAATGGTAAATCCCACTCCCCAACCCCCTCAACTCTCCTTTAATGGAACTGTCTGCTCTGACCCCCTTGGCATTGCAGACTGCCTAAACCACACTTTCTCAGACCTGAGTTCAGTCCTGCCCAATAGCTTCTTTAATCCCATCCCAGTAGCACCCCTGCCCACTCTCCAGAGACCTCCTTTCTATCTATGTACCATCTCCCTGCTGGAGGCTAGACCCTTTCTGCAAAAAGCCATTAGAAGTAACAACTCTGGTGCCGACTTACTGGACACTAGGCTACTTTGTCTGACGTTGGATGCTATCCTGGTCCCACTTACTGAGCTGCTCAACCACTCTCTGTGCCTGGGGCAGTTCCCCAGCACATGGAAAACCACTATCATCACTCCAATCCTAAAGAGAGGCGATCGAGCGACCCTGGGTAACTATCGACCTATCTCCATCTTCCCCCCACTCTCTAAAGCCCTTGAAAAAGTAGTTGCCAACCAGCTTGCTGAATACCTAGCCATGCACAATATCCTGTGCCCTGAACAGCATGGCTTTCATGCAGGTCACAGCACCACAACCATGCTGCTTGAATTCTACAACTTCCTACACTCTGCTCTTGATGCTGGAAGTCCTGCCGGTACCGTGTTCATTGACCTCTCCAAGGCCTTTGACATGGTTTGCCATCCCCTCCTGCTTGACTCCCTCAGATGCCTTGGTTTCTCCCCTGGCCCCCTTGTATGGTTCACCAGCTACCTCTCTGCCAAAACTCAGTGTGTAAATATCAATAGCACCCTATCTGACACATGACCTGTCCGCTCTGGGATTCCCCAGGGCTCCATTTTAGGCCCTCTCCTCTTCAGTCTCTACCTCAACTCCCTCCCCTCGGCCTGCCAAGTAAGATCCTCCTCTACGCAGATGAAGCTGTGCTCTTCACCTCTGACCCCAACCCCAACACACTCCAGGTCACCCTCCAACAAGCTTTTGATAGAGCTGAGCATTGGTTCACATCACGAAAGATAGTCCTGAACCTAAAAAAGACCAAAGCTATGCTATTCCCGCATCGCCAAAGCAAAGCCGGTGGTGCCCCTCTCGTGATACTGCCTAGCACACTGAACCCCACTGAGCAGGTTTCCTCCTACAAGTATCTAGGCATTACCTTTGATTTGGGCACTCTCCTTCCATCCCCATATCAATGCCCTTTCTGTTACCAGCAATGTCAGGATTGGACTGTTATACCACCATAGGGACTGCCTACCACAAGAGGCCCTCTGTCCTGTCGCTAATCGACTATGGGCTGCCCATTTATGCTGCAGCCGACAACACCGAGCTTGAAAAAATCCAGCTCTCTAGAAACAAGGCCTGCAGGCTAATGCTAGGAGCCCCTAAGTGCACCCATTCGTGCCTGTTGTACTCCACCACCAACTTGCTCAATCTTGAAGAAAGACTCCGCTTCCAAACCTGCCTTCTTGTACAAAAGACCCTGCTAGGGCTCTCCTCTCCTTGGGTTGCCACCTCCCTGCAGCGTGCCTCCCCTTCAGTCTCCACCTGCAACACTGTCAAAACCTCCCTTATTGTCCCCAGGGTAAGGACCTCTAAGGCCCAGAGATCCTTTTGCTATCAGGCTCCCTCCTGGTTCAATTCCCTCCCAGCCAACATAGCTGACTCCACTAAGCTTGGTCCTTTCAAGGTCTCCTTCAGAAGCCATCTGACAAGCACTCACTGCTGCAACTGCACATAATCCCCCACCTGCCCCTCACCCTCACCCATAGGCTGGGTTTGCTGTATATGCCTGGGGTCTCAGGCAACATCTACTGACTAATGTAATAAAATATCTCTGGTTGCTACCTGATGTTGTACTCGTGTACCTATATTATGACTACTGTGATCTACCTATTACCAAGCTTGTACCACCAGTGAATTCCTGTAACACTGGTTGCTTTTTTAATCTAAGCGTTATGTACTGTACTGTTTTGTTTGCTGTGATGTATTGCTCTCTTGATGAGGTGCCTTTGTAAATGAGTCTTTGACTCAAAGGTCTGTAAACCGATGATCTAATAAATAAATAAATAAAATATAGGTGGTAGTTTTAACCACCACTTTTTAATTTATAGCTCTAAACTGACCAATAACAACTCCAACCCCCTCCCCTTCAACCAACCACCACACACATACATTTTTCCCACTTGGCTACATGTACTGTTCCCTTAAGAACATCTTTTTAAATGACCATGTGGGGACGTTCCTACAGAATGCAAGATTATTCCATGCTTTTACTGCATAAACAGTATACTGATGTTATGAACTTTTTTTGTTCAAAGCATATGTAAAAAGATTTATTAATCATGAATTTCTATTAGGGATGGGCGAATCAGCTCTGCTGTACTTCCAAACCTTCCCAGACTGGGCCGACTTGGCTCTGACTGGGAAAACCGAATCATTCATGGCTCATCGAGAGGATACCCGAGTTGGCCGGTTCGGAGAGTGCAGTCTGGTCTCGAAATAACACTCTTGCCACCAGTACTGCATGCAAGTCACTAAACAAGGCAGGTCAGGGTGCAAAAAATATTTTTTCAAAGTATATTTTTTCCTGATTTCTAATAAATACTTCTGAGTCCCTGGACTGTCATGTGACCAACAAAGGCAAACACTCGTGATACTGGGGCACTTAAGGGAGCCAACCAATGAGGATCACTGTTCTGTGATTGACTCATGTTCTAGCCAGTCCTGTGTGTCAGCCACCACAGGACATCCCTAGAAAACGGTGTATTGAGTGCATTTGTGGCTTTTCATTGAAAGAAGACAGGTGTGTGTGTGTGTGTGCATGCATGCAGAAAGATTAAAACAAAACAGAGAAAATTAAATAACATTTTTCATTTCTTCTTTCCTAGTCAGAAAGAGAGGGGAGGGAGAGAGAGAGAGAGAGAGAGGGAGAGAGAGAGAGAGAGAGAGAGATGGAGAGTAGAGAGCCAACAAATTTAACAGCAGACAACAGCAGAGTATAGACATTGCAGCAAAGTACTCTGGAAAAAAACTCTTTCATTAGAAAGAGAGAGAGAGACCAACAAATTCAACACAGACAACAGCAGGGTGCAGAGTAGACAACAGCAGAGTGCAGACGTTGCAGACACCACAGTAAAAAAAAAAAGAAACACCAGTTTTCCATTAGTCAGATAGAGAGTAGAGAGTAGAGAGAGAGACCAATGAATTCATCAGCAGACAACAGCAGAGTGCAAAAAAAAATAAAAAAAATATTAAGGGGAGCAGAGTCAGACAGGCCAGGAAGACTCTGTCTGAAGGTCATAGTGCCTCAATAATTTTTAGGGGGGTGGGCTTATTGTGCCAGACAAATTTTAAGGGGGGGTGTCACCCATGTCTTAGACTCTGTGTTGCCCATCTCTGTTCCTGAACTACTACTAGGCCATAGTGACATACAGATTGTGAAGGGGATGGTCATGACACAGACTCTGTATTGCCCTTCTCTGTGCTTGAACTACAACTAGGTCATACTGCCATAGCATAGACTCTGTGTTGCCCAGCTCTTTGCCTGAACTAGTACTAGTCATAGTGCCATACAGATCGTGAAAGGGGGGGCATGTCTCAGACTCTGTGCTGCCCATCTCTGTGCCTGAACTACTACTAGGTCATACTGCCATAGCATAGACTCTGTGTTGCCCATCTCTGTGCCTGAACTACAACTAGATCATACTGTTGTAGACTCTGTGTTACCCATCTCTGTGCCTGAACTACTACTAGGTTATAGTGTCATACAGATTGTGAAGGGGGATCACATCTCAGACTCTGTGTTGCCCATCTCTGTGCTTGAACTACTGCTATGTCATAGTGCCATACAGATTGTGAAGGGACGGTCTCGTCTCAGACTCTATGTTGCCCATCTCTGTGTCCAAACTAATACTGCAAAGCAAGCAATTTAGTTGGACAACAAAAAATGGATTCAGAATCATAGTCTATTATGGAAATGGACCATGTGGCCAACATCAGCACTATAGCAGACATTGATACATGTAACAATAAAAATATTTCCCGAAAACAAATTCAGAAAAAAAGGGAAATTCACTGCTGAAGATATAATTAATACCATTGATTACAATGAAACAACACAACCAGAAAAAGATAAAGCAACACAGCCAGAAAATGAAAAGAATGTCTGTGAATCCTCCAATCAAAGTAGTGCAGCACTGTCAGCATTGCCAGAAAAATAAAAGTAAAACACAAAAAAAGGTAGCCAAAGCAGTTAGGCCTAGAAACTCAGTGATTAAGGAAAAGGTTCTATCTAGTACCACTAGATGTGGCACTCTGTAATGTGCCACTCAAGCATATTGGGCTCCTTCATCACAAAGCAGTGCCTCTATTTATTTATTTTATTTATTTATTGAAATGTTTCACCAGGAAGACACACTGAACAACAAGTTGCTCATCTCATCGTGTGACTTGGGGGGTAGGGGAACATGAGGATTGACTATAGAGTTTTGATACAATAACACAAAATTTACATTTTAATATATACACATAAGCCTGTAGACTGTAAAGTAAGCAATGACAGAATGGAATGCTAACAATTTTTAACTAAGTAACAGGAGGCTATGCTGTACTACTGAGGTAGATACAATAACACAAAATTCACATTTGAATGCAAACAACTAAGAAGCTCATAGTGTAAGCAGACAATGACTGAATGGAATTCTAGCAGTTTTGATCTAGGGCAAGCTAGTGTGCAGTAGCACAGACAGTACAGTTAGCGTTGGTACACAAGAAGTGCAAATAATCACAAGTGCAATAGAGATTTAGGGGCTATCAGTAATAGTGCAGAGCAGAGGAGAGGAGGAGGGACGAAGGGGTAGAAGAGGGAGGA
The DNA here is from genome assembly GCA_016271365.2 of Neoceratodus forsteri. NCBI lineage: Eukaryota > Metazoa > Chordata > Ceratodontiformes > Ceratodontidae > Neoceratodus > Neoceratodus forsteri. Next base: position 562,114,015 of record CM028134.1, read on the forward strand.
AGGAGGGGAAGGAAACGGAGGTGAGAGGCATACCAAGATCTAACCTCTTCAGGATGCTGAGAACCATGCCAGGGGTTGAATCAAGGCAAAGATAGAGGTGAGGTTGAGTGCAAAGTAGGGAGATGAGGGGAAGGGAGGTAGAAGAGGGTGGAGGAAAGGAGGTAAAGGGAAGTGAGAGGCTTACCAAGTTCTATCCTATTCAGGATGCTGAAAACCCTGCCAGGGGTCAGAGTAAGGCAAAGATAAAGTTAGAGTTTAGTACCAAGTAGTGGAGAGGAGGGGGAGGGAGGTAGAAGAGGGTAGAAGAGAAGGGGGGAGGAAGGTAAGGGCATTTCAAGATCTAATCTCTGCAGGATACTGAGAACCCTGTCAGGGGTTGGGACAGGCAGAGATAGAAGTGGGGGAGGGAAGATAAAGGAGGAGAGAGGTCTGCCAACATATGGCTCCTCCAAGATGCTGAGAACCCTGCCAGGAGGTGGAGCAAGGCACAGGTAAAGGAGGGAAGCAGGTAATAGGTAGTGAGGACAGGGGGAGGAAGAAATAAAGGGTTGGTAAGGAGAAGTAGGATAAAAGTAATGGAGAATATTATTTGAGCAATGGGAGAGAAGTAGGATAGAGGTAATGGAGATAGAATTTGAGTAAAGAGAGAGTAGGGGTGGATAATACTGCAGCAGAAATTATAGGGGAGGTTAAGGTGGATTATAGCAGGAACAGCTAGAGGAGAGGTAGTTGTATAGGGCTGATCTGAGGGAGTAGGAGGAGGAGTGGCGTATTTGAGGGGGAGAGAGTTCCAGGCTTTAGGGAAGTGATAGGAAAAGGCAGACTGACCGATAAGTATGGAGTGGCAGGGGACCACCAGAGTATGAGTGTCAGAAGATCAGAGGGAGTGGGGAGGTGAGGGCGAGGTTGAGACAGAGAAGTGGTGAGGTAAGTAGGGAGTTCACCCAACCAGTATTTGGAGGTGAGTTTGGTGCAGTGGAAAAGGTGCCTGTTAACAAGCAGGGGAAAGGACAGGGCATGATAGAGCTCACAATGATGAGTCCGGGAGAGAGCATTAAGAGCAAAGTGACAGATTGAGTTAAAGAGGGTGTCCAATCTGGCCAAGGAGGACTTGGGAGTGGCACCATGAACTATGTCACAGTAGTCAAAAATGGGGAGTATCATCTTCTGGACAAGTTCACGCCTGGCAGAAGGAGGGATGCAATATGGTTCCTATATAAGGCACTAAGCTTGGGGCACAGTTTTTTCAGGATGGCATCAACATGTCCAGAGAAGTTGAGGTGTTGATCCAGCCAGACCCCAAGGTATCTGAATGTGGTGGTATCCTCTAAGGTTGTCCTTGTTCAGAGTTTGGAAGGAGGGCAGGCCAGGGAGCCCTGAGAGTCTCTAGCTGGTGCCAAAGGTCATGGAGACTGTCTTCTTGGCATTTAAGAAGAGCAGATGGGAGGCAAACCAGAGTTGAACATGGTGGAAATCATGCTGCAGAGTGGTGCAACATCAACTGGACATTTTCCGAAGGGATACAAGATGGTATCATCGGTGTACATGTGAATGGAGGAAGAGAGGAAGCAGACTAATGGAAGGTCATTTGGAAAATGGAGAAAAGAACGGGACCAAGCACTGAGCCCTGAGGGACTCCAGTGGTGATAGGGAGAGGAGGGGAGATGAAATATTGGACCTTGACAAATTGGGTTCTACCTGTGAGGTAGGCCCTAAACCAAGTTGATGCAGGTGTGGCCAGGCCAGCTGTCGTGAGGGAATCTAGGAGGAGTGCATGGGAGATGGTGTCGAAAGCGTTGGCGAGGTCTACAAAGATGTCTGAGGTGATGAGGCCATTGTCCATCCAGGTAAGGATGGAGTCAGAGAGCCTGATTAGGGAGGTGGTAGCCTCTGATAAAGAAGGGGTTGTAAATGTACAAGATCACGATCACAATGCATCACAGTTATGCTCTTTCAAAGGTGATGAATCAGAGTGTGATACTGATGAGGTAGAGGATGCCACCTGGGTTCCCCCACCCAAAAAAAAACAACACATTCAGCGACAGCAAGCACCAGCACTAGCCACAGCCAGTAGTGGAAAAACAATCCGTAATAATGGTAGCTCTTCTGGGGACAGCCACAGTGTACATGAATCAGGGTCAGAAACATTGCCACCAAAATTATGCAGAAACCTAAAAGTTGTCAGCAGATAAAGACCTCTTGGCCCACCTAGTCTGCCCTATTTCCCTACTTACAATGCCATGACAGGCCCTACTCAGCCTCCAGTTTGCAGCCCCCTTTACCTTTCTTCTAAAATTCCCTTGTGTCTGTCCCATGCTTTCTTGAATGCAGTAACCATTTTAGCCCCCACTATCTCTGCTGGGAGGCTGTTCCAAGCATCCACCATGCTTTCCTTGAAGAAGTACTTCCTCACATTTCTTCTCCCCCTCCCCTCCCCCCCTTCAGCTTCATACTGTGACCCCTTGCCCTTGTGCATCTTTTTTCTCTGCAAAATGCTTCCTTCCTGTACCTTGTTTATACCTGTGAGTATCTGAATGTTTCTATCATATCCCCTTTCCCTCCTTTCTTCTAGGGAGTACATATTTAATTCCTTAAGCCTTTCTTTGTAGGGCCTCTGATGCAGGCAATACACCATTTTGGTTGCTGTTACTTAGTACCACTTCTACCCTTTCTATGTGCTTTCAGAGGTGGGGCTTCCAGAATTGGGCACAGTACTCTAGGTGGGGTCTAAATAGTGATCTATACCAGGGTATTATTACCTCCCTCTTTCTGCTATTGGTACCCCTACGTATGCATCCAAGCATCTCATTAGCCTTTCCCACTGCCTTGTCACACTGTTCAGCTGCCTTCATGTCATCAGAAATTATTAGCCCCAGGTCCCTTTCCTGTTTTGTAACTGCTAGTATTTCTACTCCCAGTTGATATGTTGCCCCTGGGTTTCTGTACCCCACAGATTGTTGTAGTTCCTGCATGATGACAAAACATTTCACCTCAGTTCTGTAGAGCTATTTTCATATAAGTCCCCAAAATGTATGTTTTTTGCTGCCTGCACCTTTTGTCATCAGGAAGTTAGCAGGGGGAAAGTGAGGGGCCAGTTCAGGACAACATCACTAAAAAGGCATCTGCAAAGAGCACATCCAATAACTCGGCTGGGCAGCAGTCCTGAGCAAGGGAAAACTATCTGTGATGAAAATAATCCTACAGACAATAGTAATGGTGAAGAGACTGAGAGAAGGAAGTAAAAAAACACATGTTCGACTTCACTGACAAAAGTATCTGGACAAGCTATAGCTTCCTCACTGCAATCTAATGATTTTTGCCCCCTGTACAAACTAAACTGCAGACCTTTCTGTGATGCTTGAACAAAAAACTGCCTACAGTAGATCACATCAAGTCACATTGAAAATTAATTAGTTAATAGCTGAATTTATTGCCAAGGACCTGCAACCATTTTCTGTGGTGGAGAATGATGGTTTTAGAGCCCTTTTAAAATGTTTGCTCCACATTACAACATACCAAGCTGTAAATATTTTGCAACTGTGGCTTTTCCCAAAATGTACAGATGTATGCAAAGTAAAATTAAATTGGCTCTTCAAGGGAGAGAAAGTGGTTCTGTGCACCTGACCACAAACATGTGGATGAGTTCTCATACCACTGATTATATCTGAATCACAGCACACTGGGTGTGACAATCATCGTCAAACACCACTATATACAGCAGTGTACAGGAAGGAAGACAAAGAACAGCAGCTCTTTGCATTACCATGTTTGGTAAGCATCACCTCTGACAATATTTTTGGAAGGGCTGTTAGAGTGGTTAGAGCCCCAGGGACTCACTACTGAATTTGTGGTTTTAGACAATAGCACCAATATTGTTAGTGCATTGAAACATGGTGGTTTTATTCACATTCTGTGCTTTGCACACTCATTAAATCTGTTAGTATGAGCTTTCCTTTCCAGTGACAACAGTATAGTAACACTAGAGGGAGTTGCAAAGAAAATGCGTGACCATTTTAGTCATTTTGTAAAATCACGTGCTATCTTGGCTGACCTCCAGAAAAACAAAATCTGGCCAGAACTGATAGGGCTGCAGCTGAGGAATTTGGGGTAAAAATATTGAAAATTACCAAAGTTACAAACCTGCATTAGCAAAATCTAACATAGGCTCATAAATTTGTTGTTTTGTAATATTTTTACACCAAACTTTCAACATAGCCTTGTTATGACCCTGCCTCATGAAGAAAGGTAGAGCAAATAAAATAAAATAAAGGTAGAGCAAATAAAATAAAAAATAAATGTTCAACTCCTGCCCAAAAGGTGATTTGGCACAGGGACTGCAAAATCAACGTTTGGGATGCAAAAACACATTTTGGGCAGGAGTTGAAAAATGACAGCTGTCACATTCATGAGGTGCTGTAAAGAAATGGCTATATTGAACATTTGGGTTAAAAATATTGAATATTACCAAATTTATGAGCCTGAGATCACAAAATTCAATGTAGGCTCATAACTTTGGTTTTTTTTTTAAATATTTTTACACTAAATGTTTAACATAGCCTTCTTATAACCTTACCTCATGAACAAGGGCAGAGAACATTTTCAACTCCTGCCCAAAAGGTGATTCCGCACAGAGACAGTGAAATCACCTTTTGGGATGTAAAAAAAAAAAAAAACATTTTGGCCAGAATTTGACAAATGAGCTATCACATTCTTGAGGTGCTATAAAGATATGGCTATATTGTATATTTGGGGTAAAAATATTGACAATAATCAAAGTTACAAGGTTGAATTTGCAAAATTCAACATAAGCTTATAACTATGTTGTTTTTTAATATTTTTACACCAAATCTTTAACATAACCTTCTTATGACCCCACCTCATGAACAAGGGCAGAGAACATTTTAAACTCTTGCCTGAAAGGTGATTTTGCAAGGGGATCATGAAATACTTTTTTAGGACATATTTGCCTAATGTAAGTGCAATTGTTCATGAGGTGGGGTCCCAAAGAAGGCACGTTGAAAATTTGGGCCCAAAATGTACAGAAATGGCCATGTTATGCCACTAAGTTCAAAACCCTATTGAAATACATTGAACTGCATACCTGTTTCTTCAGTTTGTGGTCTGGCTTTAAAGAGTGAATATGTGTCTTTGGTCCAGAGATGATTATGGTGTTGAACCGCCAATGGGTAAGTAAGGGCTTGGGGGAGGTGCGGGGGGGTGAGTGCTGAGTGGGAGGGTCAGTTAGAGGGTAAGGAATGGCTGTAAAAGACATTGAAGCTTGGTTTTTTTTAAAGCTAATGAAAAAAAAAAAAGACCAAGGATTCCTGATCATGACACTGGGAGACTGGGCACCCCCAGTGTCACTGTTATGTTCTGGAATGGATGTTGAGAGGGAGGGTTGGTGGGGGCAAGAAATATAAACAAAAAAAAAGCGCCGCAGGGAACACAATCACAACACTCCACAACACTGGGGATTGACTTCAGTGTCATTGTTATGTTTGTGGGGGCGGGAGGTGCGGAGGTAGGGGAGATTTGGGGAACATTTATAATAAAAAATTAAAATAAAAAATCAGTGGTCACTCCGCCATGTCCAAGATGGCTGCCACATGCTACTGCGCATGTGCGACTACCAGTGCACGCACACAGTAGAGTGTGGTGGCCATCTTGAATGTGGCAGATTATGCCGTGTTCAGCTGTGACTGCTGACAGACAAAATAAATGATGCAATGAGACTGTTAAGGGAGACAATGAGCAGAGTGCTTCACAGATGTGAAGGCAACTGTGTTGCAGCTCCAACATGTTGTTCAGTTGGAAGGAATGTGTGGAGTCCTTTTTCTATAGCAAGAAGTCTGTAGGGCTATGCCCACTGCAGCCCTTAAAACTGCTTGCCAATACAGCAGCTAAAACAAGATGTTTTGACAAGATGGAACTCAGTGATTCACAGGCCCGGATTAATAAGTACGCACATGATGCCATGGCGTAGAGCCCTGAGGTTCAGGGAGGCCCCCCCCCCAGTCTGCAGTGTCAGACAGTGTTTTTTTTTCTTATGTCCCACTCATCCCTAATAATAAAGGTTTTTCCTTCCCACCACCTCCTGAGAGTGCTGTAGTGTAGACAGTCTCTGTCCGTATGTTATACATTCTGTAAGATAAGATTGATGAAGCAACAAACAACAAGCAAGCAAGCAAAGTTTGAGGCAGTCCCTCCCCACTCCCTGCTTCCCGCGGATACTCAGCAAGCGACTGGACTCGAGCCTCTTTCGCTCGGCTCCCTCCTCCTCTGCTCAGTCTAGACTGAGTGACTGATGGTCCAGGAATGGACACAAAATTATTCCAATCACCTTCCGACTTTTGGAGCAAGGAGGTGTGGCTAAGTCTGAGGAGCCCGAGCAGGAATTGAGGAGCAGACTCGTGGTGGCACTGAGTGCACAGTTTTGGAGTCATTGGTCGGTCAGTGAGCGGGAAGTTCTTTTCTGGGCGGTGACAGTCAGCAGCAGTCAGGGCTGGGGTGAGGGCTACAGTGTGTGGTCGCTGGCCATCTGACCACTGATCTGTGGCTGTGTGCAGTGGGCCTTATATTAATTTTTTTTTACAGTCGAGACAAGGACTCATCTCAAGAGCCAGGACAGGAATGGACAGTGGACCCACCCTCTCTTCGCCTATCCAGCAGAGTGTGACCGACTTGACTGAGGGTGTTGCGAGGTCGGTGGAACCGTCTGAGATCTTCATCACGCCGGTGAGAGGCAGAACTGCAGGGCTAGGCTAGCTGCAATGTTTTTGCTTTGGGATGGTTGGTCACTGTCATCCTCCATAGTCCTTTTCCTCCTCTCCAGTCCTTAAAAGACAGTCATTCTCTCAGACAGAGGGGACCCCTACGTGTCTTCACACAGTGTGGTGTGGAGTCGTCGAGCTAGGCCTCTCTTTATTGGGCCTGGTGCTGCGGGTGAGAGACAGCCCAAGCCAAGTCTCATCAGTCTAGCCTGCTGTGACAGAAGAAGAGACAGAACCAGAAGAGGAGGAGGTTGATGACAAGGTATGTAAAAAAACATGTAATTTAAAATAACTAGACTCTCTGGGCATCTGCTGGGCTGAGCTGGCACAAATAATTCTGGCAGCCAGCCAGGAATGGCTAGTATAGGTATACTGTATAGCCCTCTGCCCTAGTGTTCCACCACACACCCAGTTGTTGTATGTCATAGACTAAGTGTGGGAGGGAGTGTGTGTTGGAGTGTGTGTCCATCCACTGAGGTGTAACTGCAGTATAAGAAAGTTGGGTCAGGTTTGATTTTAACAACTGGAAGGGGGGTTGGGTTCATGATACTGGAGTCGGGGATGGCTGGCAGAGGGAACATTGTTGGAGCTGTGGTACTGGAAGGTTCAGGTTGCAGACACCTGACAGAAGGACAGAGTTGGGGTTGTGATAATGGGGGATCATCCCTGTGTGTGAAGGTGGGGGGGGCAATGACATGATGGATCTAGAATCCACTCTGACTATAAATTAATGTGTTACTATGCCACACTAGTTTGCATTTAACAGTTTGGCTTCTCAGCCAGAACATCTACCTTTTTATTGCATGCTTGTTCTTGGACATATGTTGCACAATGTTTTTTTGCTTTGCTGTCTTATATACTGATTCTTTGCTTGCAGCATACTGTTCCCTGTAACCCCATCCACCTTCCAGATGCACCTAGCAATGCCTCATGCTGCTGCACCCTTTTTATTTCTTATCTGCACAGTATATTCTGCGTATCTATTTACTTTTATTTCTGTCTACTTACTGCTGATTGTTACTGACATTTTATATTTTGTCTCTTGTCCCCCCTTGCCCAGAACACACCTGGGAATCAGCTGTTCAGCTCAGTGTACCTTTTACTGGTCAAATGCACTATTTGGATTTGTTGCTCCAAAGGCAACTCTTGTAAAGGTGACTGGCAAGGATTAATGTTAGCAGGGCAGGCGACCCCTAATAAAAAAAACACTTGCCTGGCCAGGTCTCCAAAATTTGTGGCAACATAATTAAAAACTCTGTTTCCTCTTCTTGTAATTTATTTCTGCAGAGTTTCAGAAAATGTAGAAACGAAGATGCCCCCCCCCCACTGTGGATCAGATCCCAATTAAGCAGCACAGTGCATTGTGGGTAAAACGCCTAAATAATCACAATGATGCCACCACAGCCTTAACTAGGACAGCAGTAGGCAGACAATAATTTTAATGACTTCGGCAAGGATTTGAATTTTTAAAATTATGCTTACAGCATCTTTGATCAAAGGTGCTGTAATCATAATTTTAAGAATAATATCCATGCAAGGCCATAAAAAATGATAAAACAATGTCCACACACTGCTGTCTTAGTTCACGACAGTGCTTTAATCCGACCTAATGTTAGTGACCCGAATTTGCCCCTTATTTATGCATTAATTATTTTCATATTTGTGTCTCACCCATCCATGCCAAACTTGTTGATCACCATGCTTCCGGGGGGGGGGGGAGGCAGGGTGGCTGTACTGCAGTTGCCCACTCCTGCCATTACAGTTATATAGATATAGCGTTTTCTGTAGTTTTAAGGTGTTTGCAACCAGATGAATGGCTGAGTATAAGCTTGGAAACAAAAGGTGGGACCTCATCTGGAGTAACCAGTTTGCATGTATGGCTTCAGAAGGGCACCTGGAACCTATTTCCTTTCCATTCAGCTAAATTGCCTAATGCCTGAGAAAAATGTTTACCCCGTATGTTAGTTATTTTTGTTCCAGTTTACTGTTTACCACAGGACAGTAGGTTCTAGAAGTCATCAGCCTGTATGTGCTCTTTGTGGTCATGTGTACCACAGTTAATCCTGTGAAATATGGGAACTGTCCAGTACCTGGTCAATTTTCTAGTTGGAACAAGTGTTGTCTCCAGTGTGCGTGTTTTTTTTTTACCCTATGCTAAATGGGAAATCAGGAATGTCTGTACAGACTGTACCTCAGTAATCCGCATTACTAGTATGTGTTGCCCCATGGAGGTCCATCTTTGCTTTGTGGTTATTCCTACTCTGTTCCATGAATAAGGTGTCAGCATGGCTCATTTGGTAGCACAACATCTGCCTCTGGACCAGAAGGTCATGGGTTCTCGTCCCACACCGGGATTGAACTTGCACCTAAAATGCTGGCATCCGAGTGCAGTATTGGGGGGGTGCTATACTGCTGGGGTGTGTCATCCTTCGGATGAGACATTAAACTGAGGTCCCTTCTGCCCATCCTGGTGATGTCCTGGTGGGTGTCCAGGTGGAAGCAACAGAGCCCAGGGCACTCTTCGCAAAGAGTGGTGGACATTCCCGGTGTCCTGGCCAACATTCCCCTTCCCATAAAATGGTTCATGCAATCATTCAGGCTGTGTGCGTGTGTGTGTTGATGTGTGATATGGCTGCCACTACACATTCAGTCACTTCACTACCAGTCTAGCATTGCTCGTTAAGCACTTTGGGATACGCTGTGTATGAAAAGCGCTATATAAATGCTGATTCTTCTGTTTCATAAAAGACACAATCTAGAATCCCAGCCCTGGTTTGGACAGTAATTCCGTTGCTTCTTTGTGTCTAGAGTTAATTGGGTGCCCCTGTCCAGGACTGCAAACCTAGCATAGTCCTGAGCAAACGTTTTCTCCCAGGGACATGGGTTGTTGGCCATTGTAATTGGTCCCCATCAGGTGTATGCCATGCAGTTGCTGTACTTGGTTGTCTGTTAATTTATAACAGTCTTCTCCATCTGTTACAGGGGTGTCGGCAGGCATACGCACTGTACTCAGCAGACTACAGTAAAATAAATAAGGTGGGGGCAACAAATCAGGCAGGGGCAAAAAAAAGACGAAAGCAAGACACTGAGAGTCACATTGTGTCTGTCATACTGAGCCCTTTTACCTTTGTTGTTCACTATAGGGCACTGATACCACCAGCCAAATACACAAACAAGAGCAACTTACAAGGCAGGCAGAAAAACAAAGGAAGGAGGATTACAGTAAGAAACTGATTACTTGAACTCAGACATGGCAAATGGGGGGCCTATTATTGGTGTGGTGTGGCAGTGCATATTTTGGTTTATGTTTATGTAACAGGAGGGGGGGCAACAGTGCATCAGTTTTGAGTACAAGTTTAAAATTCCTGGCTACACCCCTGATCTGTTATATCCCACCTTGCCCATGGTGGCAATAAATTATGTAACCCTCACCCACGTTGGCCATCACCGCTGTCTTTTCCCCTAGACATTTGGTGAGAGGTGTATCTTCTGGTTCATGTAGGGGCCAGTAGGTGGTTGTACAAACACAGATTTTCAAACAAAGGTTCAGCTGTGTTTCTTGTTTAGAGGGCCTTAAGGTTTTCCTGCTTTTCATTTTGTTTGTGTTGTGTCATGTTTTACTACTTCTTGCTGGACATCCGGCTGCAGCATGGTGATATACTGTCTGTAAACAGTAACCAAAATATAGTTTTAGAATATTTATTTTGTATATTGAAGGGGCACTGTCAGCTTTTCCCCTTCATTTTTTAGTACATCTGAGCAGTGTGCCTTTTGGCATACCCTGATCACATCCCTACTGTAAATTGCCCCCATAGATGTAAAAAATAAATATTCTTACCTGTTTTGTTGATTTTTAGCAAAATCCCTTACTCACTCGGTCGGCACTTAAATAACCCACTGCCGGAAGCGTCTCCACCTTGAGAACGTGCCTCAAGCAGGAGCGCAGTCCCGAGGAGCAATTTTTTTGCATGCCTGGTGTAAAAACATGTTGCCCCAATAACTGCAGCAATTCAAGCCATTCGTGGTGCCTGATAACTAAAACCAAGCACCGAGGAGACCGGAATGTATATTTTTCATCGGGAGGTGAAATCCCACCTATGTGCAAGAGTGGAAGCTCTTGTGCACGTGCGGGATCTTGTGCATGCCGCTGTTGAGCATGGGCAGGATTTCGGCTCTGTTTAAAATATATTCCGTCTCCTCGGTAACTGAATTATCAGGCACGGCACCATTTCACGGCAGTTAATTGGGGCAACATTACACAGGTCAATTCTGGTTCCAGATGTACAGGCGCCAAGTCCTGCCACCTCTGGTATCGTCCACCAGGGCTTCCCGCCTTCACAGGCTGCCACACAGGTCAATTCTGGTTGTGGGTCTGGCTGCAGTGCTGCACCTAAAACATTGAAAATGTCTTCTGATCCTGGTTTGTGGGGCAGTTTATCGAAGGAGGACATTGAATATTGGGTTTCAAATGGCCCTTCTTCTTGTTAGAAACATCTGGGACCCTCGAACAATCCCAGCAGATCATTTCAAACAGAGTACGATACTTCTCTAAGAATCTCTTCCGTGGAAAGAAAGCAAATGGTGAATGGTACAACCGTGAATGGCTTTTATACTCTCCTGCTGCTGGGAACATTTACCGTTTTTGCTGCAAGTTATTGTCCACAAGCTCCTCACAGTTTGCCACTGATGGATTCAGTGACTGGAGTAATGCGACCAAGCTAATCAAATGGCATGAGAACAGTGATGAGCACCAGACAGCAATGCTTGCCTGGCTAAAGAGAGCTTCCACCAGGGGGTGCATAGATGCTGAACTGCAGAAACAGTAGGAAAGTGAGAACTACTGGTGATCGGTACTCCTTAGAGTTGTTGAGGTGCTCAAATTTCTAGCTGAGCGTGGGCTGCCATTCAAAGGAGATGATGAGCTAATAGGCTCACAACACAATGGAAACTATCTTGGCATGCTTGAAGTAATAGCAAAGTTTGATCCATTTCTTGCTGCCCATATCTTATGTTATGGCAATTCTGGCAGAGGAAATCCAAGCTATTTATCATCTACAATTTGTGATGAACTTATTGAACTAATGGGAACTGACCTTCTGACAGCTGTTTGCAATGAGGTTCGAACTGCTAAATATTTCTCCATTTCTGTTGATTCAACTCCAGATGTGAGTCACATGGATCAATTAACTTTTGTTGTTCGATTTGTCAATGAAACTGGAGAGCCCAAGGAGCGTTTTTTGAAATTTGTGCCTATACACAGCCACACTGGAGAAAACTTGCAGGATAATGTGTTGGACCCACTGAAAGAGCTGGACCTCAGTGTTGAAGACTGTAGAGGTCAAAGTTATGATGTCCGGCCAACATGTCTGGACAGTATGCGGGCCTGCAGGCATGACTAAAAGAGATCAACTCGCTTGCTGATTATGTACCATGTGCAGCACATTCATTGAATCTAGTTGGTACTGTAAGTGTCAATTGTTGCATAGAAGCAGTTAAATTCTTCAGCACAGTACAGCAGATATATGCTTTTGCAGCTGGTTCCATGAGGCGGTGGAAATCTGTGACAGAAGGTTTGACTCCAACAAGAATGGGAAAATCCTGACACTCAAGACCCTATCATCCACACGATGGCATTGTCATGCAGAGTCTGTCAGGGCTCTATCTTTGAACTATCGCAACTTCCGCAAAATACTGATGAATGTGACAGATGATGAACAGGAACCAGCAGAAATGAGGCTCACTTGCAAGTCATTGGCCAATGCATTACGACCACTGGAAACAGCCTTCATGTGTGAACTGTGGAACAGAATTCTGCAAAGATTCCAGAAATGCAATACCCTTCTCCAAAGTACAAGAGTGGATTTGACTGCTGTTGCTGCTGTGTTCTTGTCTCTAGAGGATTTCACTGATCAGTTGAGAGATCAATTTGAAGATATTGAAGGGGCAGCAAAAAACATGCCAGATGTGTCCCAGGCCTATTCAAGTGAGTGTACCAGAATTAGACGACCAAAATGCCATGCTGATGATTCGGCCACATCTCACGTCATCCTTACAGGCTCCCAAAGCTTTCGGGTGGAGTCATTCCTTGTGATAGTCAACCAGGTGCATGCTGCATTACAGCAGCATTGTGCAGTTTACCAACAATTGTCTGATGATTTTGCATTTCTGCATGCTATTGTTGATAATGATGCAACACAGCTCCGTATCGACGCATCATGTATCATTAGCAAATATCGCATGTCAATATCGAGTGAAGTGCACAAGAGATTATGAAATATATGCGGCGAAATGATCTGGTAGAATCTACCTTTCCTAATGTAGCAGTTGCTCTCAGATTATTCCTAACTCTGCCAGTAACAGTCTGTGAAGGAGAATGTTCCTTTTCAAAACTGGCCTTGATAAAGAACTGCCTGAAATCAACAATGACACAGGACAAGCTGAATTCACTTGCCATACTTTCTATTGAGAGTGATGTGACAAGGGCACTCAGTTTTCAGGATATAATCAACACTTTCTCTACTCAGAAATCACGTAGGAAGCAGTTCTAACTACTTGTCTGAGTGTGCTTTGGGTTGGACTGAAGCCATACTTTTCCTCTTTCTACTTCTTGTAACTTTCATATTATTCATCTGCCACATGGGTAGAAATAGTGAAGTTATTTCTAAGATGCATATTTACACCATTTGGTGTCTGTTGTACTTCCACAGTCACAAAGAAAGGATATTTGATTACAGATATCTTCCACATGTCTGCCTAAGATGGTGAAGCTATAGTAATACTACATTTCACCTCTGTGTGCATGGTTTTATAATCCTCTATATCCTGAGGAATAGAATTATTTCTAAGAAGCATATTTGCACCATTTGGTGTTCTGTTATACAGTCACAAAAAAATGATATTTGATTACATGTCTTCCACATGTTTGCCTCAGACTGTGAAGGTCTGGTAGTATTGCATTTCACTTTAGTGTGCACTGTTTCATATTCTTCTACATCCTGGGAAACATAGTTATTTCTAAGATGCATATTTACACCATTTGGTATTTTTCTTCTACAGTCAACAAAAATTGATATTTGATTACACGTCTTCCACATGTCTGCCTGGAACTTTGAAGCTAATATACTGTGTGAAATTATATTTAATGCTCTCTCTACTCTAGGGATTCCTGTGACTGTCTGTCCATCCACTCCCACACATACACACTGCTCTGCCTTGGCCCCGGGTGGTATATAGCCTCTAGGGTTTCCATCTTGTGTATCTCACCACTGATCTGTCCCCCTGGCACTGGGTGGTATATGCCTTCTAGCTATGGCTGGGACTCTTGTCCAGTCCCTGTCTCATCCCTACTGGACTGGTCTGCTGCCCTGAGCTGTGCATGCATGAACATATCTTTACTTCTCCATCCCTGTCCATTTCAACCCAACTGCACTTTTCTGGTGGTGCATGCCCTGCTGTGTAGGAATTCCATCCTGTCCATTGTCCCAGTGGTCTGCAACTGCCCTTGGGTGTGTGTACCCATACAGGTTCTATCCCACTGGTCTGCTTTGTGTGATGTGTGCCCTTTGGGGGTCCCTGTGTCAATCATTCTCCACTGGTCTGCCTGTGAATAATATTATACAGTTATTTGGAACTTGCATTGTTTGGAACATGCATGATATACATCATCATGTGGTGTTCTGTTCTACAGTCACAAAGACATTATATTTGACTACAGATATCTTCCACATGTCTGCCTCAGATGGTGAAGCTATAGTAGTACTACATTTCACTTTTGTGTGCATGGTTTTATAATCCTCTATATCCTGAGGAATAGAGTTATTTCTAAGATGCACATTTGCACCATTTGGTGTTCTGTTCTACCGTCACAAAGAAATGATATTTGAGAGATATATCTTCCACCACATGTCTGCCTCAGACTGTGAAGGTCTAGTAGTATTGCATTTCACTTCTGTGTGCACTGTTCCATATTCCTCCACATCGTGGGGAATGGAGTTATTTCTAAGAAGCATATTTGCACCATTTGGTGTTCTGTTCTACAGTCACAAAGAAATGATATTTGATTACATGTCTTCCACATGTCTGCCTCAGACTGTGAAGGTCTAGTAGTATTGCATTTCACTTTAGTTTGCACTGTTTCATATTCTTCTACATCCTGGGGAATATAGTTATTTCTAAGATGCATATTTACACCATTTGGTATTTTTCTTCTACAGTCAACAAGAATTGATATTTGATTACATGTCTTCCATATGTCTGCCTGGAACTTTGAAGCTAATATGCTATGTGAAATTATATTTAATGCTCTCTCTACTCTAGGGATTCCTGTGACTGTCTGTCCACCCACTCCCACACATACACACTGCTCTGCCCTGACCCTGGATGGTACATAGCCTCTAGGGCTTCCATCCTGTGTCTCTCACCACTGATCTGCCCCCCTGGCACTGGGCGGTGTATGCCTTCTAGCTATGGCAGGGACTCTTGCTGTGCATGCATGAACATGTCTTTACATCTCCATCCCTGTCCATTTCAACCCAACTGCACTTTTCTGGTGGTGCATGCCCTGCTGTGTAGGAATTCCATCCTGTCCATTGACCCAGTGGTCTGTGACTGCCCTTGGGGGTGTGTACCCATACAGGTTTCTATCCCACTGGTCTGCTTTGTGTGATGTATGCCCTTTGGGGGTCCCTGTGTCAATCATTCTCCACTGGTCTGCCTGTGAATAATATTATACAGTTATTTGTAACTTGCATTATTTGGAACATGCATAATATACATCATCAGTTGGTGTTCTGTATTCCCACAGAATGGATACTTCATTGTTTTTCTACTACATGCTTCTATTAATTCAAGCATGTAAAAAATTTTCCTTTGTTTAATGAGCATATTAAACTAGGCATCTCCAATTAAGCAATATGGCTCTACCAGGGGGTATGTTAATGGTCTGTTAATCACCCTATAGGGGAGTAATCTGGCACGAGGTGTAGATGAGTGCTACATGGCCCCTGACCATTACCATAACCCCTGGAAGTGCCTTATTGCTATTATAATAAAATAAATGTTTTTTTTTTTAAATAGTGTTAAACCTTGTTCAGCATATGATTGGGCTTTTCATGTATGTTAATCAAAGATTAACATAGGGTGGCTGATAGAATGTTTACAACCAATCACAAAGCTGTATTTCTCAGACCCTTTTTATAATAGGCTGTTATACATACCTGCTGCTTGAACTAAAGCTAATTGTATTACAAGCACTTGTATGTACTGCTTATATCTAGCTGCAGAATTTCATATTCTTTTTTTAAACAAAAATATTAAATGGTGCACACTGCATACAAAAGTAAAAACAGTGAGTGCATATATACAGAAGTAAAATATAACACTTCAGTCCAAACATTTGTGTGAAACAAATGCTGGTATTTTTTTGTATTTCCAAGATGTAATACATCATTTGGTGTGTCTGCATTACCACAAGTGATATCTTTCAAAAATAAAGAAGGGTATTGTCACGTGAGTTAATTTGTGATTTTATTGTCAGTGCTCTGAATTGTATTGTTTAAAATGGCATGTGATCTGTCAAGTCATGTGGCATAACACATAGCAGTCGTGTAAATGACATCCTGTTTGAGTACTCTGGTTGTTGTATCCTTGCTGGCCAGCGCTGAGGAAAAGTGTGATGTTCGCATTTAGTGGCCCCCAAGCCACGCAATATTATTTGTGAGTAGGGCCCCCACATCCATTAATCTGGGCCTGGTGATTTACATATGTAAGAGACTTCTGACACAAAAGAAAGCAGTCCATGAATATACCATGGAGCACAATGTAGCAGATGGTGTTGTGCTGAATTCATTCGAGTGGGGACTCATGGAGCATCTTAAATTACTCTTGACTCCAGTGTGAGGAAGCAACTTGATAGATTAGCAAAGAGAATGCTACTCTGAGCCAGGTTATTGCCATCATAAATTTATTGAACAATGAGCTCAGGAGGCTGCGTAGAGGTTTTGAACAAAAAGGAGACACATCTGGTGTATCCCCTTACGGACTGACTGATATAGCAATTCCAAAATTGCAGAAGACTTCACAATATCACGACAGACACAACTTTTCCTCTTCCCACTCTTCTTGACCCTCTGTTTAAGTTGCAGCAACTGCATCCTTCACATCTTAGTGACTTTTTTCTTGAATACAAAAACATTGATTTCAGCAACTGCAGAGGAAAAGGAAGTAACTGTATTTGACAATATAAGTGAATCATGTGATGTGGATGCTGCTTCTGATGATGCAACATCTATTGATGGTTACAGCAATAATTTCCACCTAGTACCACCAAGTACTTTGTGACAGGGAGCTCCTGCCACTCTTGAGGACCGACCTTTTCTTAAATCTGTTGCAACAGTTCTTCTATTTCTTAGCCTAATCTATCCTTTACAATTTCTAGTCCATAAGGTTGGCCACCTATGGGCATCCCCTTCCCTTTTTTTGACTATACTATAGTGTCCTCTTTAATTTTCCTTTTCTCTCTCAGGTCCTTGTACAGGGAAGTTATTGTGGTGACCTCCAAGCATATGTAAAACAGGCTGTGTTTATCATTGTTGGTTTTAGTATGTAATAGCAATATGTCATAAAATACCTTGATGTATATACCTTATGATTATGCAACCTGTAAATGTTGGAAATACCATGGTACTAGGTGTTTTTGATAATGGTAAAAGGTACTCAGTGACTATTATAGAAATTAAGTTAGTTGTGCTATTTAAAATGCATGTAAATTGCTGTAAGTTGAACAAGTCTGAATTCCCATGGTGATTTGCATATATCCCATGATGCTTCACATTATGGAAGTATGTATGACGTTGTATTTCTTTGAAACTTGATTTGTTGCCGGTGTCCTTTGAGGTAACCTTTTTTTCAGTGATTCTGCATTGAGGTTCTTTGTCTATAGCTTGCTTTTTTTTTTCTTTTTGAGCCCCCACTACCCAAGCAAACAAGGCCCACATAGGGAGGAAGGGTTTTCACTAAAAATGTTTTAATCAGAGATCAGCGTCAGTAGGTGCTGGCAAAGTGCAGAGAAAGGACATTCATAGTCTGTTGCTGCAAACTGATGCACTGAAGAAAGACTATGCCATTGCTGAAGGTTATTTCCTGTATTTTGAATAAACATCACACAGAGATTGTGTGTTGAACTTGAAGTCTGGTGTCTGGTCCATCTGTTATCCCACAACCCCTCCACATACTCCTTCATCAACATTGGGTAGTCCTGCACAAAGTCCTTTTTCACGGCCCTTGAAAAAGGCATATAATTCTGAAAAGCACACAGATGAGTCTCACACTTTTTGGTCAAAACTCATGGAAAGTGATAATTCAGATCTGTCTGTCATGGAGCTGTCTTCTTTGTCTTTGTCTGATACTGTGGATGCCTATGTACGAGAACAACTCAATATTACCGATGACCCTTTTGAGTACTGGCTGGAAAATAAAAACATCTGGCCTACACTATATGCCTTTGCTATTAAGCTTCTTAGTTGCCCTTACACTGGTATTTACTGTGAACGTATATTTAGCACAGCTGGAAATATTGCCTCTGATAGCCACGCAAGGCTTACTCCTGAAAATGTGCAATGCCTTACCTTCCTAAAAGTCAGTCTCAACAAATTCTCTTACCAATTCCGTGAAGAGTGGCAGGAACATAAAAGCGATGATGACAAACAGCTGCAACAGGTGTCTCCTAATAAGGGTGTTTCCTTGGTGGTGTTTGAAGATGATGGTGATGATATTATTTAATTTAATGATTTATTCTTTGAATTCAGAGGACAAAGGTCAACCACCATAACAGAAAGATCAAGTAAAAACATTCCTTCTTGTGAGGTTGTGGTGTATATGACATCATATGTATTGCTGTATGTGTTTTTCACATTCAATTTGAGAACCCAGGTGGAGTGTAATTTGTTTATTCGGCAAGTTAAAAATACAAATAGTGCACAGGCAGTGAATTGCTGGGCATCTGGGCTGGAGGGCAGGACCAAGGGGGCAATACAAAGGAAATATACCTATGTGCATGCGTGGCTGCCGTGAGTGCCAGCCCCTGTGGTCCTCAGGTTCCACACCATGCGGATCCTCGCTGGCTTGGTGACAGGGCTGGGGACTGGCAGGTGGGCTTCATGGCAGGAGTAAGTGGAAGTCGGGGCCAAACAGCTCTATATAAATAAACTGACTGCAATTAGTTGTGAAAGCTTGTAGGACATGTCCAGAAACTGCAGTGCTGGGTGGGGTGGGGGGCAAGGTCAAAGGTCAACCATATAAGTTACAAAACACACGTGATAAAAAATAATTGATCAACCATGCAGGAGTGTATGGGATGGTTTGAGGCCCATGATGCTTACTATAACACCAAGTAGGAAAGCAAAATAATTACAAATAAAAAATAAAATAACATCTCAAGCCAAAAGGGCAGGAGGGATGGCTGGGGCCCCATCACATATCCTACTCATGCTGCCTGTCTCCCACCAAAAAGCATGCCACACTCAGTGAAGGTTTGCACTCTGCTGTTTTCTTTCTGCTGTTATATTCATTGGTCTCTCTCTCTATCTCTTGCTCTCTCTCTCGTTCTGACTAACATTTGATACACTACCTTTCACTGCAAAGTCCCAAATGACCTGCATATACTGGGCTAGATTCACAAACATTTTTGGGACTAAGTGCCACACCACAACTCCAGTTGTGGACCGAAATCTCTGCAGCTGTGGAGGTTGCTATTCCCATCCACAGTAGCTGGGGAAGATGTTATGGCTGGTCCCACCAGCCGTAACATTTTTCCACAGCTGCCAAGATTTCTATGACAATACCACCCACCAGTTGACATAAATCATGGATTTTTGAGAATTCTGTAGCAGTGAGAGAATCTGTGGTTCTGCAAGTGGCAAGCCACTTGTGCTGAGTTTTTCCCGCGGCTGTGGGATTTTGAAGAGTTTTATGAATCCAGCCCACTGTTTCCTATGAATGTCATGTGGTGGCTGACACACAGGATTGGCAAGAACAACAGTCAGTTTATTTTTTGCTATTGGCTGCTTGCTGACCTTGAAAACAACAGGAAAATACACATGCAAAGTTTTTTTTTAAAAAAGGGTAAATTGTTTTTTTTTTTTAACAGAGGGATCTAAAATAATTATACTGATGCATTTCTCATACTCAAATACACTAAAATAGATCTACAATTCATCAGTGTAAATCAGAACCTGATAGAAAAAATTAGAGTTGGAATCAGAACCGGGTCACAACAAACCTGTCCATCCCTAGTTTGTATGTTATTTTACATATTTATGTTTATTCCTTTTTGTCACTTTGACCCTTATGAATCCTGTCAGGTCTGGGACTCTGGTCATACATTAGTACCCAGTGAGCCTGTGCTTATTTGTAGCTTGACTTCCCACCTCCACTAATCAAGGATTAACTGAATAGTGATTTAGAGGCATGGGCTTTTATATACGTAAGTTTACTGGGTCACTCCTAGATTATGACAAGCTGGACTGTTAACAAGCATTACTCAATAACCCTGCATAATGCGAAACAGGAGGTTGCAACCTTAACAGGTTGTCTGCTGTGCAGAGAGCAGTATTGGAATTAAATTTTGTGAGCTTTGGGTGCTGGGGGCCCCATAAGGGTCAAATCTTTAAATTGAGCCCCTCCTTCCCATTATAAGTCAATGGCACTGATTTGTGAGCTACCAGGGCTCATTTCAGATCTAGGAGGGCCGAGCCCTGGCAGGCTCCCCTGTAATTCCAACACTAGTAGACAGCGCTCTCCTTGAGTGCAGTGGACCCAGAGCTGATGTCAGATGTTTCGGGGCATGTGTCTGACATCAACATTCTGGCAGACAACAGCAGGCTGAAATAGCACAAGGATAGCAGCAGTGCTAAACAGAAGTAGTTTGGTTCAGGTCGATTTGTCTTTCTGTTGGTAACTTTCTGGAGGTTTTTGAGCTACCGTCAGCTAGGATCACATTCCAGGTACCTGTTTGTTTTTGTACAGCGGACAGGCAGGAAAGGATATACCCCGCCACCCCATTCCCACCTTCCCCCAGGTGCTCTGCCTTTATAGACATAAACAGAGACACACCTACTTAAAGGCACAGGGAACATTTTGCAGCACCCTACAAGATAGGACCTATCTGAGGAAGAGCAGTCAACTAGGTTAGAAAAGATGCTTGAAGCATAAAACAGAGGAGTAAATTAGTTAGAAAGGGAGAAAGAAAAGAGAAAAAATTAACTGAAAAGGAGGGGTGGTAGTAGTAAGCAGGTTCAGGATGATGCAGGGAGTAATGCAGTGCTCTGGGTGTGGTGCAGCAGTCTTCAGACGAACATTCTGGGTACTGAGGTGCTGCTCCATATGCAAGCACCTCTCTGGGCTGAAGGTGGAGGTCACCAGTCTCTGGTCTGAGCTGGCAGGAGTACTGGAGACACCTGCCCCCACCCAGAGGCCACCATGTCCCTAGCCTATGCCACAACAGCCACTCAGGCAAATGGCAGGGTGGACTACCATGGGTTCAGAGAGATTCAGGGGAAGGGGGCAGAGACACATCCACCATCCAGTCCAGCTCAAAAATCCCTTCACTATTTTGGAGGAGTGGGAGAGTCCTGCAAAGGAACCCAAGGTGGAAACCAGGAAGGATGTGAGGGTCCTCCATCAGGGAGGCCTAGTGATGGGAGGAAGAGAACCTCAAAAGGAGGAAGAACTTACTCCTAGTGGAGGACTCGATTGTCTGGGGAATGGATCTGGGCACAAATAATAGGGAGGAAAGGGAGGTCAAGTGCCTTCCAGGAGGCACAGCTCAGAGGGAAGGGAAGAAGATTCAGAGGATCGCTGAAGCAGTGGAGGGGGGGTGCTGGATGTCGTTGTCCATCTGGGAACAAATTACCTTTCCAAGACAGGGCTAGCTTGGAACAGGTGAAACAGGACTTCATAGGTATGGGGGGAGCCTGGGGAAAGCAGTGAGCTCTGTGACATTTTCGGAGGTGCTGCCAATCAATGGCAGGGGAGGGGGATAGGAATCTCTACATTAGTAACATCAACTCATGGTTGAAGGCCTGGTGCCGCAACAAGGAGTATGGCTTCACTGGGGACTGGGGTCTTACTGGGAACTATATGGCCCTGTACATTGGAGATGGGCTGCATCTTTTCAGAAATGGGAAAGCAGTCCTCAATGTACAGTTCAAACGCTTTGCTGATGAGAGTTTAAACTAGCTGGGGGGCCAACAAGAACAGGCAAACTCTAGCAGCCCACCCCACATGGTAGAAACACCAGAATAATGTTGCCAAGGTCACCTGGACCAGGTAGAAGGGGAGAAGCAAAGAAATTAGGGACACATGTTAAAGTTAACAGTGAGGAGAGGAAACTGCAGGGGACCAAAACCAGGAGTGGAGGGAGGACAGGCAATAATACTTGGAAGGCCATGGTGACAAATGCCCACAGCCTGGGAAATAAAATCCCAGACATGGAGGCTGTGATAATTGATGCAGACCTGGACATAGTAGCAATAACTGAAACCTGGTACACTGCCAATCATGGGTGGGAAGTAAATATACCAGGTTATACTCTGTTTAGGCGGAATAGGGGAGGCAAAAAAGGGGGGGAGTTGCCCTGTATGTCAAGGAGGGTATAAAGGCAACACAGATACAGGGTAGGCAGGGGAAGGCCGAGGCACTGTGGGTCACCCTTGAACTAGGAAATGGCACAGCAATACGCAAGGGGTGATATACAGGCCTCCAGATCAGGGGAAAGAAGTGGACAGAGACCTTGACGATGAAATACACGAAATGACAATGAAAGGTGAGATTCTGCTGATGGAGGATTTCAATATGCTAGATGTGGATTGGACCACCTAGGCAGCTGCTTCACCCAGAAGCAGAGGCATCCTGGATTCCCTGCAGGGGGCAGGACTCAGGCAGTTGGTGCTTGATCCCTCCAGAGACAGGGTGATTCTTGATCTGGTAATGACCAACGGGGAAAGAATCACTGATGTCTGGGTGGAGGGGCAACTAGGATCCAGTGATCATCACATAGTGTGGTTCAGCATACAGACAGGGATTCAGTCAAGTTACACTAGGGCGAAGGTTTTCGGTTTCAAAAAAGCAGACTTCGCAGAAATGGGGAGAATTATCAAAAGTGCCCTGGAGAATAGGGGGACGGGGGGGGGTGGAAGAGCAGTGGGAGATCCTAAAAGCTATAGTGGAAGAAACAAACAAATGCATCAGATTGGAATCAAAAGGCAAAAGAAGGAAAAGGTCACTATGGTTCTCAAAAGAGGTAGCAGAAAAGGTAAGGGCTAAAAGGGCAGGGTTCCAGAAATATAAGGAGATCTAACGGAAGGAGGACAGAGAGGTGTACCAAGAGTGTCTAAAGGCAGTAGGGAGGGTGGTGAGGAGAGCAAAGGCACAGACTGAGGAAAGTTTAGCTCAGACAGTAAAGAAAGGAGACAAGGCATTCCATAGGTACATCAGTGAAAGGAGGAAAACCGGGGGTTTAATTGTAAGATTTAAAGTGGAGGAAGGGAAGTGTAAGGAGAGAGACATGGACAAGGCAGAAATACTGAAAAAATACTTCTGTTCAGTATTCACAGAAGAGGGGAGTGGACAGGGACCACAGCTGAGCATCACATGCCAAGGGGGGAAGGGGTGCACAACAGTCCATTCACAGGTTAGAGAGTCCTGCAACAACTCACTAAATTGAAGATGGACAAAGCAATGGGACCACACAGTATTCACCCAAGGATACTATAGAAGCTGTGAAGAGAGCTAGCAGAACCTCTGGCAGCATTGTTCACCGAGTCACTTAACACAGGAGTAGTGCCAGTGGATTGGAAGAGGGCACATGTCGTCCCACTACACAAATCAGGCAGAAGGGAGGAGGCGGGCAACTTTAGGCCAGTTAGCTTCACCTCAGTAGTGGGGAAGATAGTGGAGGCATTACTTAAAGAAAGGATAGTGGGACATCTAGAAGCCATCGGTGCCCAGGATCCTAGGCAACTTGGGTTCACAGTGGGTAGGTCATACCAGACAAATCTCATAGACTTCTTCGACTGAGTGGTGAAGGAAGTAAATCATGGGGCACGGTGGATGTAGCCTACCTCAATTTCAGAAAAGCCTTTGATACCGTCCCATATAGGGGGCTGGTTAACAAGATGGGTAGTCTAGGCATGGGAGACAAGGTGGTAAACTGGGTTAGGAACTGGCTATTGGACAGGAGACAGAGGGTGGTGGTAAATGGAGTACAATCTGGGGAGAGGAGGGTGACCAGCGGAGAACCTCAGGGATCAGTCCTTGGACCAGATCTGTTCAATGTCTTTATTAATGACATTGCAGAAGGGCTGGAAGTAAAGGTCTGCCTGTTTCTGGATGACACAAAGATTTGTAACAGGGTGGATACTCCTAAAGGGGTGGAGAAAATGAGGAGGGACCTGGGGAATCTTGAGAAATGGTCTGCAGAGTGGCAACTGATTTTTAATTCAAAAAAGTGCAAAATTATACACCTGGGACACAGTAACCCTGGGGAGAGCTACAGGATTGGGGGGAGTTGCTGACAGTCACCAAAGAGGAAAGAGACCTAAGGGTTACTCTTTCAGATGACCTAAAAATATCAAAGCAGAGTACAAAGGCAGCAGGGAGGGCCAGTGGCATGCTGGGGTACATAGCAAGGGGTATCACCAGCAGAAGGCATGGGGTAGTGATGCCGTTATACAAAACCCTGGTCAGACTTCACATGGAGTACAGTGTGCAGTTCTGGAGGCCGCACCATTGGAAGAACATTAACAGGCTGCAGGCAGTCCAGAGAAAAGCGACTAAGATGGAACAGGGCTTGCACCACAAGACTTACGAGAAGAGATAATGGGACCTCAATAAGTACTCACTGGAGGACAGGAGGGAGAGAGGTGACATGAAAGAAACATTCAAGTACCTCAGAGGCATAAACAGGGTGGGGGAGGGGGGAATCTTCCAATACAGGAGGAGTACAAGAACTAGGGGGCATGACGTGAAATTGGAAGATGGCAGGTTAAGAGGGAATGTGAGGAAGTTTTTCTTCATGGAGAGGGTGGTGGATGCATGGAATGGTCTGCCACAGGAGGTGGTGGGAGTGAGCACTGTGGTTGGATTTAAACATGCATGGGACAGGCATAGCAACAGCATAATCTGGTTCAAGGTCAGTTGGCATTCATCTGTATCCCCCTTCCCTGGGTCATGCCTGAAATTAGGTAGGATTTGACTAGTGCACTTACCCAGTCAACAAAAAAAAAAATAAATAAATAAAACAGATAAGGTAACCTTAGAGGTTAAGCGATGGAAGGGTCAAAAGCTGTAGTCAAGTACAGGACTTATGGGCAGACTGGATGGGCCTAGCGATCCTTATCTGCTGACAATTTCTATGTATGTTTCTATGCAGAATGCCATCAGATCTGCACTATGTCGTGGCATTCTGCTACTAAAATCACAAACAGTTCTGTGCGAGTCCAATGAAGTCGAAAGGTTTTGATGAAACCTTAAGCAAGCTTACTAAACTGATGAGTTCACTGTGTGTGAAATCATCCTTTGATGACATATATCTATTGAAGTATGTTATATGAAGTATATAGGGGTGGGGGTAGATTGTGCTATACCAGCTCACTTCCAAAATAATATTAAAACGTGTATAATTTTATGTTTAAATTATAGGGCTACTCTCCCTTGAAAAAAAACTGGAAGTCATCCAGTGAAACATTGGATATATAGAAGTGGTCACAGCTTTCTGAAAAAAATGTTGAACTGAATTCGAGGAATACGTTCTGTGGAACTTATACTGTAGTTCACTGGTTTGGAATCATTCATTTTTTCTGCTTTCACAGATAAGCTTTAATGACAAAATGTTAAATGTCATACACGTAGGAAGCAAAAATCCAGGGGTAGAGTACAGGCTGGATGGGGTGGTGAGAGAGTCACTGTGACTAAGAAGGAAAGGGATCTGGGAGTGGTGATCTCAAACAACCTCAAAACATCAGCCCAATGTAATAAAGGGATTGGGAAGGTGAACTGTTTACTTGGATGAACTGGTAGGGGATTTATTAGAAGGAGGAAAAGAGGTAATCTTGCTCCTGTTCAGAAACCTGGTGCAACTGCACCAGGAGTACTGTGTGCAATTTTGGAACCCCCATTTAAGGTAGGGCATAAACAGGCTGGCTGAACACAGTGCAGAAGAGAGTGACCAGGATGTTACAGGATCAGAAAAGAAGGATGTAGGAACAGAGACTGAAGAACTTTAGCATGTACCCACTGGAGAACAGGGTCTGGAGTTTCAGCCCTTCAGGGACTAAGTCACACATCGCAGCCACTGCTGCGTGCTGAAATCTCCGCACCTACAGACATTCCTATTCACAGTCTGTGCTCCACACAGGCAGCAGGTGTAGCTGCAGGAGATGTTATACCTGGTCCCACCAAACGTAACATAAATGGCCAAATGCTGCTGTAAATCGTGGAGCTGGTCGTAAACTGGCTTTACCTTTAGAAAATATGATGCTGCAGGAAAAACTATGACTTCGAAAGTGGAGACCCATTTGCACCATTTTTGCACCATTTTTTTCCTGCACCTGCGTAACGATCAGGGGCTTTGAAAATCTAGCCCCAGATGGGAAAGAGGCACATGATCAGAATATTTAAAGAGCTAGTAGAGAGTGGCGTGGTGGGTTGAGGCGCTGCCTGCCTTATCGCCTGCCACAAAGGCAACTCAGGTTCAGGAATGGACAAAGATCACTCGGGGGCTGGTGAAAAAGGAGAAAAATACCCTGACTCACTCTACATCCCCACAGACATCACACGACCCTACATGGCAGGTCACCTGCTGATATGACTCTGTAAGTCCCTGTAAGTCCATGAGATGGGTCAGTGATGGGGCTGGGGAGATTCTGCTGGGAACAAGGATGGCAGGCATAAAAACGCAAGTGAAAAAGCTTATAGCACCAAAAAACAGCAGGAAGAAACTATTAATGTAACCCCTCCTTGAGGCTTACCTTATTTGCTTCTAGCTCCCTCACTCTTCCCATTTCCTCCTGCTGCCTCCCGGCATCCCACTGCATCCCCTGCACAGACCAGAGCTTCCTGTGTGCCCCTGAGGTTCCCCATGCTGCTCCTATCATTATTTTAGCCCAGTTCAGGCTTCATCATTTAAACCACAATCCTGCCTCATTGAAAGTACACTTCGGTGCAGCGGGGATCGCACAGGTGTGAGTGGCACCTTTGATGTGCTGACCACTAAATTTGCGGTCAGCCAAAGAGGAATTTCCCAGTCCCAGCACCTCTCCCCAGTTATCTGAGGGCCAATGACCTAAATGCTCTGGCTTAAAAGCCACTTGGGGCTAAAATGAAGGAGTTTAGCAACTCAGCTACTAGTGGGGGTTCATTAATATGCATAAGCCCCGCATAAATAGGCATGAGGTGCTGCCTGCCACCTTGGGGGACAGTATAACGGTGGCAGTGACAGCAAAAGTGCAAGGGGCATTAAATTAAAAGTAGGCTCATTTAAAAGAAAAGTGCGGGCTACAAGGGGGTGTAAAAAGCATAAATAAATAATGTTCATCCTGGCTGCACCAGGCTGAAAAATACGTGGGATTGTATAACTAGGACAGTATATTTTATAGCAGCCACCATTTTGAAGGTCCCACAGCCAATCATGAGCCAGGATTTCAGCCAGGGGCTCATGGGATATAACAAGAGACTTGTGGGAGAGAAATAGGGATTTATTCCTGGCGCCAAAGATATAACCAATTAAGAGACTAAAATTGTGATTGACAGCTGAGGCTGTCAATCAGATTGTTGGACCGTTGCCCTTTATTCAGGAGGGGCTGTTAAAATCAGGAGTTCAGTTAGTGTTCAACTAGAGACATCGAGGAGGAGGGAACCTGTGTGGCTCTGTGCTGCCTTTTGCACAGGAGAGGCCTGCATCGCCCTCTGTGAGTAATCCTTCCGTCCAAAGGGGGATTGGAACTTGGAACTGCCTGCCAGCAGACCAGAAAAGGTTGCTCAGCAAGTCAGCTGAGATTTCGACCAGCCATGAACTAGATGGAAGAGAAGTTTTTTAATATTTCTTCAGCCAGATGTACTGAGGCCTACTGCATGAGTGGAGATATTGAACCAGGGATTCCTGTGCCAAAATTCAGGAACCAGTCCAGCCAAAAGAGAGTTTTTTTCATTCAAAACCCAGCTAGAGGGTTCACCTGCATGCAGACCAAGCTTAACCTCAAAAGAGACATTTTCTTCCTCTAGGCCTATGCCACTGATGGCCCAGCCAGACTGTTCCTGTATCATCTTCAGCATCACGGTGACAGACCAGACTTGGGGAGTCAGCCCCTGCGCAGAAACTGATCGCAGGTTGCGGCCACCTACAGGGAAATACCGTAAAGAGGAAGTGAGTTGTGTCAGCCCAGGTTCCCCACTAGCTTGCAGATGGAGCACCAGGTCTTCATTTCATCAGCCTTGTCATCTACTACATTGGGTACAGTGAGTATAATCAGGGTAGCTCCCTGCAACTAATCCTCAATTGTTAATGGTATCATCTGATTCTGTTTGCCAGGTTAATGTCCTTAAAAGTGACTGGGACATCCGGCCCCGGATACAAATGGTTTATGGTTTACAGATATGTTCTTCTTAATTAATCACCTTTCTTCCATCGAGGGCTACAACATTAGCTGCAATGCCAGCCAACCCATGGCATCGCCTTAGGCATACCTGTGTTCCACTCTGGGTTCCCAGTAGACGCTAGACTGATAAATTCAAGGACTAAAGTGATGAAAAGTGATCTAGCCTGTTTAATTACAATAAAGTAATTGTTTGCCTACATTTCTGCCCTCTCCCTTGTTCATGTCCCCCTTTAATAAATCTGAGTTTAATGTTTTGCTATTAACCTGGCTTGTGAGCATATTATTACCTGGTCTAAAGTAATTGAAGTACTGTAAAGTACACTAAAAGTGCATGCTTGTATTGTTGAAATTGTCTTTCCAGGGGGAGTACAGGGCACAAGCCAGAGATTCAGACCCTGTTGGTAAGTGGGCTGAACATGAGCATATCATTAATGGTCAAACTGGTACTGTAATTGTTGAACACTGCAACCGTTTAGGGTTTCGTAAAAGGTCACTAGGTGGAACTGTGGGTGGTATTAGCTTCCCAGAGGGCTGTACCTACTGTGATAGTTGCCAACGTAATTTCTCTGGGTGGAGGTACCCATAATTATAGCACTACTACTAGTAGCCCCCCCCCCCATACTAGGTAGTTATGAACCTAGGCCTCTAAACCTGTTATTAGAGATACAGGCAGAGGTAGTAGCCCTTGGTATAACGGTGCCAGGGTTGCAGCTTTGGAGGCACCACTGAGATTACTGCCCCCTAGTGGGCAAAATTACAAATTTTAACTTACATTTTTATGGGTACCGCTGAAGAGATGACTGTGCGTCAGTTAGTTGGTGTACAGGAAGTGAAATTGACCCCCAGAATGCTTTGTTATTACTTAATATGCCCTGGGCACTAGTAAGGACACTATTGATGGGGCACTCTCCAAAACTGACTATTTTGGAGAGGTTGTGGTAGTAGGACGACAAGGTGACCTGACCACTCAAACACTGATGGTTCTAGAGGAGAGTGTAGTAACCCCATAGACACTACTAAGGTGCCCAAAGTTTTCACCATTGATGGGTCCCTGGCAGCCTGGAGGGTGGTAACTAAGGACAGTGATAGTCACTCAGAGCCAGAACCCCCACCCCTTTCCGAAAGTCTTGAAGAGAAGCTTGTCAAATGACTACAGGCTAAGGGTCAAACCCTCAAGGACTTGAAAAAATTACTGACACCTCCCTAGGGGTCTGCACCAGTCCCGGCACCTGCACCAGTTTCTGTGCCCACATCAATACTGGTACCTGTACCCAATCTTGTGCCGGTGCACGCATTTAGTCGTGACTCTTACAATAGACTGCGAGTGTTTTCTGGCACCCTTCCCACACCCCAAGGGGTAGATGATTTAGAGACTTGAATGGACTATGCAACTCCCTGGTCCAAGAGTGGCAGTGTGCAGAAGCTGAAAAGCAGAAAAGGCTTATGGAAAGTTTAGAGGGTCCTGCACTTGAGGCTACAAAATGTTTGAGGTCCACAACCCCTGACCCTTCAGACCAAAAATATTTTTCTGCTCTAGAAAGTGTCTTTGGTAGTACTGAAGCCAGGGAAGATTTAGTATGGAAATCCAAATCCATCAAGCAGTGGAAATGTGAATGCTTGTCTGACTATGTCACTCGGCTGGAAAGGGCTTTACAGAGAGCTTACAGAAAAGTTGGGGTATTGGGCAGTGACTTGAATCAAGTGAGACTAGATCATATAGTCAAATCTGTCAAGTACTCTAGACTGCTAATCCTCCAGCTAAAGCTTCAGGATAGGAGAGATGACCCCCCCCCCGCTTATTGTGATCTAATAAAAGAACTCAGGGAGGCTGAAGGTGAGGAAGAAGTCTGGGATCCCTGACTAAGGTCGTCACTGATAAAGGGCAGAACACCCTTCAAAATGCATCTGCTGTCGGAGTGGGAGTGCACACCTAGGCACCCCTGTAGATGGCAGCTAAAAGACTGAACTAAGTGAATTGTCTGCTATGGTGAAAGAATTGATGGAACACAGTGTGCAAACCCAACAAGGGCCCATTGCTGCCAGTGCCTTTGCACAGATTCCCAGCACATATTCTTCACATCCTACTAACCGTGACTATCGGCCAAATCCTGATGTCCCATGACAGCCCAGGAGGGCTAAAGAAGGTGGGTTCTGCTACAAATGTGGGAAGGATGGCCACCTGAAGAGGGAATGCCACTCCAGAGAGGACCCAGCCAGGGTGAGAGACAGGCTGCTTGCGCGAATGCACCCAAAGCAAAGTAATGCCAGTCTTGTTCCAGTCGCAGTATAATGCATCTGCAACCAAGACCTTTGTTCCTGCTCCTGCCATGTCTGTAAACACCTCATTGGATTGGTCAGAGGTGGTTAGCCTCTCATTGGAGACTACTGTGTGTGTAGATGGCATCTCGGCTTGAGCTGTCCTCGACAGTGAGTCTCAAGTCACAATAATAGTCAAGGACTGGTATGATCAACATCTGTCTGACCATCCTTTACAGCCTTTAGAGGGACTGCATGTGTGGGGCTTAAGTGAAAAGTCTTATCCATACCTTGGATACTTGAGAGTGTGGCTTTCATTCCTGTCCACTGTGGTAGGTGTGGATGAACCAATAGAGATCATTGCGCTAGTCTGCCCACCTTCTGGTTTGTACAACGAGAACCCAGTATTCATTGGCACCAGTGCTCACATGTTTGGGTGTTTAGCTCAATTGTGCCAAGAACATCAAAACGCAAGGTCTGGAAAAGTCGTATGCATCCATGTCAAAGTCCAGCGTGCATATGTAAAGCAACTGCACCCATAGGAAAACAGCAAAGAAGAACCTGTGGGGCTAGTTTGGAAAAAGGATCTCTTGACTCTCGTTCTCCATCTGAATGCCAAATGCAGTATTGACAGGGAGGTTCACCTGCACAAAGATGTGACCAACCAGATTCTCATGCTGGATGCCCCAGAAGCCAGAAAGCTGCCTGACGGGCTTATGGTCAAACCAAGTGTGCTTCCAGTTCATACCGATACCCATGCCAGGAGGGTGGTTGTTTAGATCCAGAATGTCACTGATAGAGATATCAAACTCAGTCAAGGTTGCACTCTAGCTAAAGTTTACTGTGCAAGTACCACAGTTTTGCCATCCAAGTCACAACTGGGAGAGGATGAAGATGTATCCCCAGACCTGTTTGACTTCCATGAGTCACCCATTCCTGAGGAGTGGAATGAAAAGATCAGCCTGAAATTGGCTGCATGAAGCAAAGTGTTTTCTCTGAAAGAATGGGATGTTGGTTGTGTCACTGGTTCAAGGCATTGCATACAGCTTCATAACAAAAGGCCTTTTCGAGATAGATCCTGACAATTGGGCCCTGTGGATATCGACAATGTCGGATGCCGCCTGCAAGAAATGCTAGCAGCAGGGATAATACAAGACTTATGCAGTCTTTATGCTTCTCCAGTTGTGATGGTTCATAAAAAGAATGGCTCGGTGCACATGTGTGTTGACTACAGAACTTTAAATAAAATAACCGTCCCTGACCAATATACCATGCCCCGCATCCAAGATGCTTTGGACTGTCTGAATGGGAGCAAATGGTTTTCCGTACTTGATTTGTGAAGTGGGTATTATGACATCTCAATGGCTCCAGAGGACCATGAAAAAACTGCTTTTATATGTCCTCTGGGTTTCTACGAGTTTCTTCACATGCCCCAAGGTGTATCTGGTGCACCAGCAACTTTCCAACATTTAATGAAACAAGCAGTGGGAGATATGAACTTGTTGGAATGCCTTGTTTATCTGAATGTTGTTATAGTTTTTGGTAAGACTCTTGAAGAGCATGAGGCCCGTCTCTTCAAAATACTGGACTGACTTGAATTTGGGATGAAATTATCAATGGACAAATGTCAGTTTTTCCAGTGGTCAGTAAAATATGTCAGTCACATCGTGTCCTCAGAAGAAATTCAGACAAATCCTGCTAAAGTGGAAGCTCAGACCACCTGGCCAAGACCAGACAATCTAACAGAACTGAAGAGGTTCCTGGGTTTTTGTGGCTAGTACAGTATCACTGTTTCATCAAAGATTATACCAAGATAGTGTGTCCACTGTTGAACTTAACCCAAGGGTACCCACTCACTCATCAGAAATTCAAAAAGAGTGTTGTCAAAGAGACTGACAAAACATATTTTCATCCAAATTAACTCTTCGGTCAAAGATGGACCCCAGACTATGAGTCGACATACCAAGAAATCATTTACCAACTCATGCATGCATCTGTACTATCTTATGTCAATCCATCTAGGCCTTATGTTCTCCATACAGATGCTAGCCTAAGTGGCCTAGGAGCTGTGCGTTATCTAGAATATACTGAAGGTTTGCTTCCAGTGGCATTTGCTAGCCGAAGTTTGACTCCATCAGAAAAAAACTATCTTGTGCACAAGTTGGAGTTTCCCGCTTTAAAGTGGGCTGTCATGGAGCAATTCCACAAGTACTTATATGGCACAAAGATCTTAGTAAAGACAGATAATAATCCATTAACTTATGTTAGACATCTGCCAAGCAAGATGCAACGTGACACCGATGGCTCTCAGCATTATTCACATATGACTATGCAGTAGAATACAGGCCTGGCCTAAATCACACTGATGACAATGCTCTCTTCCAGAGGCCAAATTCCTCTCCACAGTGGGTGCACATACCGGAACATTTTGTCAACGCCCTATGTCATAAATTTGAAAGAGATGAAACCCCATCTCCTGAGACAGTAAACTGTTTAGCTGATTGCTTAGGACCACCTGATTCCTGTTTGCCACCAGCCTTCTGTAGCTTTGCAGCATTAGATCTAAGTACTTTGCCTCAACTCACTCCTGCTGACATTTTAAAAGAACAGTATTATGACCCTATGCTTTGACCAGTATTAAATGCATTGCAGAAAGGGGAAGATGTATCCAATTTGCGTTCAAGTGATCAACGTGCTGCCTTGTTTTTCCTAGAAGGGCCTAAACTCAAACTCAAAAAGAGGTTGTTGTACAGAGAACTTACAGATAGTCAAGGTACGGTGGTAAAAAACAGCTAATACTTCCTTCCAAATTCAAGAATATGGTTTTAAAAGCTCTCCATGATCTGATGGGACATTTGGGTAGCGAAAGAACTTTAGATTTGGCCCAAGCAGAATTTTATTGGCCCAAGATGTATATGGACATTGAGCAATACATCAAAACCTGTGGCAGATGCAGTCAGTGAAAGGCACAACCTCAATGAGCAGCTCTTCTGGTTAACATAACTACCAGTGCACCTATGGAACTCGTATGCATTGTTTTCCTAAGCTTAGAGCCTGATTCCCGTAATATTGGAAATGTGTTTGTTATCACTGATCATTTCACCAGATATGCTCAGGCCTATCCAACAAAAATTCAGAAAGCCACCACATTAGCTGAAGTCCTAGTGGAGAAATTCTTTGTTCATTATGGTGCTCCTCAGTGCATACATTCTGACCAAGGTCGGGACTTTGAAAGCCATTTAATTAAAGAGTTGTTATCTGTTTGGGGTGTTTGAAAATCCAGGACCACTCCATATCACCCGCATAGAGATCCTCAACCTGAAAGGTTTAATAGAACATTGTTAGATATGCTTGGCACCCTGCATCCAATAGATAAACTGAAGTGGAGCCAAGAAATCAGTGCGCTAGTCCACGCATATGACTGCACGAAGAATGTTGCCACAGGTTTCTCCCCTTATCATCTTATGTTTGGTCATGAGGCTTGACTACCTGTCGACAGCTATTTTATTTTGGAACAGGAACACTAGAGGGAAAAGGGAGGACTCGGGGGTTTGGCTTGTGTAAGAGACAGGGTATGGAGTCTTTATCCATGTGGGGGAGGTGTACAGACCACCAACGCAGGGGAGGACTTCATCAAGATTTTGGGGGGAACCACCAGCAGAATGGCAAGTAAAGGGTATGTATTGATTATGCAGGACTTTAATCTGATAAATTTAGACTGGATCATTCTGGTTGCAGCTACATCAAGAAACAGGGCGGTCCTCAACTCCCTTCAGGGGTCATTTATCAGGCAGCTAACAAAGGGAAGCAGGAAGGAGGGTGAGAGCAGTTAAGACACAGAGGAGAGGATCGACAAGGAGATTAAAAAGGGGAATAAGACTTCCTTAAGGTACGTGAGTGAAAAGAGGAAAGCAAGGGGTGGGATAATGAGGATCAGAAGAGCCAGTGGGGGGGACACTGTGCAGAAGAAGATCAAGAAAAAGCTAAACTTTTAAATGAGTATTTCTGCTTGGCATTC
Organism: Neoceratodus forsteri; assembly: GCA_016271365.2. Classification (NCBI taxonomy): domain Eukaryota; kingdom Metazoa; phylum Chordata; order Ceratodontiformes; family Ceratodontidae; genus Neoceratodus; species Neoceratodus forsteri. The sequence continues at coordinate 562,148,709 of CM028134.1, forward strand.
ATGGTGGAGGGGGAATGGAACAGACCAACATGTATCTGCAGGCCCTGAGAGGAGGGGAAGTGGACATGAGTCCATTCTCAGTGGAGTGAGTTCAAAGGGATTGGAAACTCTAAATTAAAACAAGGCGATGGGACCAGATGGGGTTCACCAAAGGGAACTAAAATAACTGAGAACTGTGCTAGCCACTAAGGGTCAGAAAAGTGTCCTGGCAGTGACTTCAGTTCAGCTTTGACAAGGGAGGTTAAAATTTGTTTCAGCTTTGACACTTTGACCAAACCACTTCAGCTCCCAATGTGGTAACTGGCAAAGGGCATAACACACCACAGAAAGGGGGGAGCCTTGAGGTCAGCAGTGGCCATGAATTACTATAACTTATATGTGGCAGGTGGTGTTGGCATTCCACGGCAGGGGGTCACCACAGTGCCAAACACATATGATTGCTAAGTACCCCCATCAGAGCTATAGTAATTCACATTTTCCTTTGTTTAGCTCAACCCCCTTCCCGTTCTTGATGCCATTACTATGTTAGTTCCACATGCTGTAGGCTTTCAAAATAAATGCCTCCCCCAAAATATGCATCCTAAAGAAAAGTGCAAGCACTACAGTACTACACAAGGGCATTGCTTTGCCTATCTTACCTTCCTGAATTTGTATGTTTACATTTTATTTTTTTGTAGATATTTTTAAATTTTTTAATTTTTTATTTTTATTTTTTTCTAATTTTTTACTTTTTAAGAATATTTTGTTAACATTTTAGTGCTAAGAGCCATAGGAATTCTTAGTTTGCTTTGCTGACTTCAAGACTCTGCCCCCCCTTCCACCACTTAGTCCCTGTTTGTCCTTCTTGCCAGTTACTACTGTATGTCAGTTTTTTCCACAAAGGTTTTCAAAAGAACCCCCCCAAAAAAAAAATATGTATCCCAAAGAAAGTGCAAGTACTACAGTACTATACAAGGGCATTGCTTTGCCTACCTACTTTTTTAATTTTTTGTAAACATTTTTAAATTCTGTATGTTTTCATTTATTTATTTATTTATTTATTTACTTTTTAAGAATATTTTGTTAACATTTAGTGCTAAGAGCTATAGGAATTCTTAGTTTCCTTTGCTGACTTCAAGGCTCCACACACCCCCATACCCCGCCGTAGTCCTTGTTTGTCCTTCATGACAATTACTATGTTAGTTCCTTCCACATAGGTTTTCAAAAGAAATCACCCCCTCCCAAAAAAAAATATACATCCAAGAGAGAAAAGTGCAAGTACTATGGTACTATACAAGGACATTGCTTTACCTGCCTTATCTTTCCAAATTTGTATATTTACTTTTTTAATTTTATTTTTGTAAATATTTTTTTAATTTTTAAAATTTTTTTTACATTTAGTGCTAAGCTTTACTGTAACAGCTGCAGCCCAATAGCAGCATATCCTATGCTGCCTAAGGTGACCATTGTTATCCTTATCAAGTGCCAATGGGTTAGGTGACATTGCAGGCCTGATTTAACTAGCACTGACTGTCTGTAGGCATGTGAGGATGAGGCTGAATTGCACTGAGGAAGGCGGCAACTGTCACCTGCTCAAATTGAGCTTGCTGGTGATGACATGATAAAAGTTGTACTATCTTCTGGAGAACTTGAGATGCCAGAGTGTGTCCAAATCCTTTCCCTGCTGGTAACTGTGCTGCTAGGAGTAGTGGTGATGTGTTGGACTGTGGTGCTTCCAGTGCCAGTGCCAGTGCAGGGAGACCTGCCTGCAGGAGGTATAGGGTTAGTTTATGACACCTGTTAGAATTTGAAATGATCAAATGGATAAGTTTATGTGTTGTAAATTCAGTTTCAGAAAGGCTAGGAATTCAGTAATGTCTGTATCTAGCCTGGAGCAATGTGGTGAGGCAATATCCTCAGTTGTGCTGAAACACCTTTCCGGAGCAGCCATTGTTGAGGGACATCCCTGACAGTCCAAAGCCACTTTAGACACTTTAGCCAGTGCAGGTCAAATAACTTTTCTGTCCTGCCAGATTTTTGATGGCATTCAGCTAGACAGTGGCTCTGCTAAAAAAAAAGCCTTCACCATTAGTCTGGAGTCATGTCCATGCCTTCATCCATAATGTCTGCACAATGTTGGTATTGTGTGTCAAACAGCTCCCATATGTCTTTTGCTGTGTCTCCTGGAATCAGATAATCAATTTGTTCCTCTTCTTATCTGATGTCGTCATCATCATCATCATCATCATCATCACCACCATGCTGACGTGCTGTGGCACTGTAAGCTTGGGAAGTAGGCCCAAGAGGAGTAGTAGAAAGTTGAGTTTTGGTTTCTGTGCATTGTCTGCACTACTGTATCTGAAGAGTCTGCAAGACTTTCTGTTTGACATAGTCAATGTGTGCAGGAGGAATGCAGACATCTTCATATCTGGGACCCAGTAATGCTTCCATGGCAAATTGGGTGTCCAGTCAAATGCTTTGAAATCATTCTTCAAGTCATGCCAGAAACATCTCTGTCACTTCCCCAGTAAGGATTGCATCCAGTTTCAACTGCTGCAGAGATGTTGAACTAGTGTCACCACCACCACCACCACCAGCACGACCACCTTGTCCAGCCCTAATATCCTGTTCACCACTGCTCAAGTCATTATCATCACCACCACCACATCTACCAGCACCACCACTGGCACCACCATGGCCAGTCTTGCTTTGTTGAGTTGTTGTTGTGGTAGATGTCATATGATGTGTGTGCTGTTCAGGTAGATTCACCACAGGCAGGACCATGCTAAGAGCAGCAGATTCAGCAAACAAATCTGTGGTGCCCTGTCCATATAGTCTCAGAAGCAGAACCAGCCTTTGCAGCACAAATCACTGCACTGGGACAGGAATCCCTCACAAGGCACATCATCAAATTCCATAGCCAGGAACACAGCTTTCTGTTCTACCAGTCTTCCCACCATGTAAAAGAGAAGAGTTCCACATTGTTGCCATGTCTTTAGTCAAGGAGTGTTGTGGAACATTGTGCTTCTGTTGGTAATGTTGGAGGAGCTCCACACATTTGGGAGAACAGTGGAAATACCTTGTAATGTCCCAACTGGTGTCTAATATTACTTTTAACTGTGCATGTTTCTTAAACACATAACTCACCACCAGATTCACTGCATGTGCATGGCAGAAACCCCCATCATTCTTGGCTTTTAGCATGTTACTCCACTGTCTGTCACAACAATTCCCACCTTCAGGTTGTGAGGGTACATCCAAATATCCAGTATTGATTGTATGAAGCACAGAATGTTCTCCCCAATGTGTCCCTTCCATGACTGACATATTGAGTAAGGCACTCCCTATAGTGTTGTTCCTCTGTGCAGCTGTCTGCTTCACAATAAATCCTGAAGGGTCTGGTGTTGGTGGTGGAGGTGGGGCAGTGGTGGTGCTGCTGGTGCTGGTGTTTGACACAAACCAATGATCAGTGAGATTCATGAAACTTTGGTTTGCAGTACTGCTCCAGATGTCACTAGTGAAATGCACATATCCCCCCTCTGCCTGCTTCAGAAGGGTCACCATCTGCATGTGTATGGTCTTATACATTGCAGGGAGAACATGCCAAGAAAACATGAGGCATTACTGAATGCTGTATTTGGGTTTCAATTCATATAACAGTCTTTGAAAGTTGTGTCTTCCACCTGGGAGAATGGCTGCAGATAAAGCACCATCATCTCACCAATCAATTGATAGATTTGCACAGCAGCTGGTTGAGTTGGTGGCATTTTGTGTGGGCATGTAATGACTCCTGGAGTGTGATTTGTTTGGTGGCAATAAATTCTGAACTAGCACTGGTGTTGCTACTGCATCCAGTACCACTATTATCCCTGCCTAGTGGTGGTGCTGGTGTTAGCTGGAGTGGCGTTCTGGAAGGAGCACACCACTAGTGTCTCTTGACTTTGACTGCTGCTTCCAGGGGGGCTGCATAATTTGAACAAACCATCTGATCTCACCATCCTTACCTGGCTGCTGCTGCTGCTGCTGCTTCTGAGTCTGACCTGTGTGTGGATCGTGAAGGGATGTGACTGTTAGCAAGATGCCATGTTCACACTTTAGATGATCAGCCAAAACACTGGTTCCCAATGTCCATGTGGATTTACCCCTGCTGATTTTTTTTCTCACACATATTGCAACATGGTCTCAATGGATTTGTGGTCTCATCCCTAAAATACTCCCATACTGTGGAACATCTCTTGGCTTTCTTAGATGATCACCAGGCTGAGGGATTGAGGAGGCCTTAGAAGAACTAGGGTGACCACTGTGAGATTTGTTTTTCCTGATCATGAGGGGGAGGAATGATGTGGTTGCTCCACATGATCACCAGAAGTAGCAGCAGTAGCAATTCTACCACATTTATCAGGTGGGGCTGGGAACTTGACCTGGGATTTGAACTTCCCTGCATCATCAAGTTGCCTTTTTTCTTTTCTCTTCTTCATTGTTTCACTTACTTTCCCACTCTTCTCCTCCCATACTGGTGGTGCTGGGGGGGGTGGTGGTGGCTCCTCAGAAAAAAAGTCCTCATCAGAAGAGCTTGTTGTAACTGACAGAAGACTTTAAACCTCCACTTCCTCTTCCCCTTCTACTGCTTCCTCCTCCAATGATCCCTGCTTCTCCTCTGCAACTTCCCCTTCCTCACCCATCTCCACTGTGCTCTCACCTGGCGCTTCATCTTTCACATGCCCTTTTCCTGCTACCTCCTCCTTTTCTTGTGCTTCAGCTTCTACTTTCTGAATCACCAGCACCTCTCCTTTCTGTGGCACCTCCACAACCATATCCTCTTCATCTGTGGCAGTCTTTTCCACCGCAACCAGCTGTGATGGTGGTGGACGTGCTATTGGTTTGCTTTTGTAAAGCAGAGGGGGTGGTATACCATATACAATACCTCACCCATGTACACCAAGGTGGGGGGTTTGCCTGTACATCTTCAGAATGGGACAGTGGATTATCATTATCATGGGCAGTAGGGGAAAGCAAGGTATTTGGGGGGGGGGGACAGTGAGCAGTGAAAGTCCACTGTGTTTCTATTTGCTCTTGCTAGTTTCAGTATCACCAGATGCGCCACTGAAAATTAACTGTGACTGACTGGGAAAGCTCCTGCTTACAGTGAGCATACAACTAGCTGACTTCCATGGACTAACGAATCACCATGGTTTCTTTGGATGCACTATTATACAACTGTAAGATATGCTTACCTACACACACATGATGTACACAAGGTACATCATCACTATAAAGCTTACCCATATGTGCACGATGTACACAAGGTGCATTAGAATTATCTGTATACTCACGCCTTGCAGTTGATACACAAGTACATAACCCACAGCCATAAGTGGGATAGTCTTACACACACACACACACACACACACACACACACACACACATCCACAGCCATAATTGGGATCGTCTTACACACACACAAGCCCTCATCAATAAGTGGGCATTTACATTTACACATAACCCACAGCTATAAGTGGAATAGTAACACAGACATGACATTTACAGTACAAAACTAGGGTTATACACTTTGTGGGGGATACACATTTTTCACATAGCACTAGGGTGCACTCATAGAGCTAGGAATGCTTATATAGAGTTAGTTTTAGGGTTACACATACACATAAGGATAGGTAACACTTTATTTTTGCACATATAATATAGAAAACAGCTCTACTAAGAAGAATAACCTTTACCTTACTTAGACTAAGGCTATGAAATGTAAGACAGACTTTTGCCCCACAAGTAATTATGTAGGAAAGAGAAGGCGTCATCACGAATAAGATAATGCTGCCCCACTGCCATAATGTAAGATTTTTTATAACTACTAATGTGATACGGGAGCGCCCTCTACAGCTAAGGTGTCATGTACAACTACAGTAATACTTTATGAAGGGACCTTTCAGATAGCATGATGATACATTACAAAATGTTTCATCCATGAGAACACATACTGTAAGCATATTCTTGAGTAGACTGTTACAAATTGAAGCATTCAGAAGGGCAACTGAGATATTGTAATCATCTGCTGCCCCCAATTGAAGTAATAATAAGTGCAATCATTATGCGCACATGAGCTGGTTATCTATAACCAGCCTAGACCTTATCAGGATATAAAACCCCTTGCCCCATGCCACCTCTCCGAGGAAAACACAAGCAGACTCTGCACCACACTGCAGTGCATGAGAGCTTCCAGACTCCCAGGTGTTACATAATTAGTATGCAATGTATAATGACTGTCTTATAGGCAAGCTGGTAGGGCATTGAAAGAACCTTATGTTGCTTTTATAATTGCTTCTGTTTCTTTTTATTATCCTTTCTTAGTCCTAGAGTCTATAAGAGGGGTATTGTATGTTTTGTTATGATGTAGTGCTCTCCTGACATTCCCCAAAGGGTTACATTTCCCTGCAGGTAACCAGGGCTTTATTAGATCATAATAACAAAATCAGAGAGTGTCCAACAGAGCCCAACAAAATACTTAACATAATTTGGTGACAGTGACTCAGGACTAGAACAGGATTTAGGGGCAGAAGCAGTTTTTCCTACAGTGACGCAAACTGCTCAGAGATAGAGTAAGGGTGGGTACCAGTACACTCTACTTCTATAAAGAGAGCAGGATATGAAAGGTGCTTTCAACATGGCCATTAAAAATAGAACAGTTAGTAGTATTAGCGCAGAGATTAGGCTAGATATTTCTAATTTTATGACCTCACATGGAGGATGGGGTAATTTTGCATCAGATGCAAATACCCACAGTAACCCAATGCATTACTTGGGCACACTGTATTCAGATACTAAACATGTGATGAGGAAAAAACAGGATCAGAAGGGGTTAAGTGTAGCAACATTGTTTTACATGATTCAGGCACTGAAAACTGAGAATTTGTCCTTGAAGTAAAATTGTAGCCAAGCAACCAGAGAGATATGTAGGAATGTAGAATGTTGTTTGGAAAGGTCAAGAAAAGTATTCAATCCTTAAGGGTCATGTTAAAAGCCTCTTTGTATGTGTCCCCCATTGATCTTGCATCATCGGAGGGATGATGAAACGATCGATGATGAGCCTAAACCCCAGGCCTGATGCCAGAGTGGAGAAGGGAACTCCCATTCCTCCAGAGTGCATGAGTCCTGGTAGACCTCCACCTCTAGTCCCAGTCACCAGCAAGCCCCCAACCCTAGAACAAACTGTAAAGGAAAGTAAATGCAAAGAATGAAGTTAAAGACCAAAATAGGAAAGATTATGTTAGTAAACAACAAACTAGCCATGTAAAATATATACAAAATCACACATGCCCCCACAATGCAAAGCATCATGGGCTGCATATGCAAATCACCACAGAATATTATGCTGGTTCAGCTTTAAGCAGAAATGCAGGTGCCGAAAGGTCTCTCACACAGTTTGCAAAGGGTGCCAACAGAAGACATAGACACGTGTTTCGTCCTACCAAGACTCATCAGTATGCCTCGTCTGTTGACACCCCAGTGGAATGAACCAGCTACCCTAAGATGGTCTATCTGGGTTATGTTGTGGTGAACCCAATTAAAACAAAAAACAATTTAAAAGACAAAGAACCTCTATGTGCAAGAACTGAGGCAATGGTTACCCCAAAGGGCATTTGGCTGGGAAGCCAAGTTTCAAAGAAATACAAAATCACACATGCCCCCGCAATACAAAGCATCATGGGCTACATATGCAAATCACCACAGAATATTATGCTGGTTCAATTTTAAGCAGAAATGCATGGTGCCGAAAGGCCTCTCACACAGTTTGCAATGCATTTAAAAAGGGTTATGTAACTTTGCCGAATGTGCTGTTTATCAACCTTGAAGTTGTGAATGTAATATGCTACATAATTTTTCACATAACTGTCCTATGCAATCTTTCAGAACTAAACTGTACCTCTCTACCTTTCTTTCCTTTCTAAGCAGGACTGGCCAGCCAAACTATGTTTTCTGTTTCCTTAGACAGAGAACGTATTTCTAGCTCATGAGTCTGATAGCTCAGAGCAAGAGAAAATATACACTTAGGCCTGGATATTCAGACTGTGCCAGGCAGTGGCGCAAGCCTGGGTGCAGCACAACTGTGATGCACCCGGGGCCAGGTCAAGGTGATATTCAATGGGGATGTGCCATGGTGCAGCACCATTGAGTATAGCACAGACAGCACACATACTGTGAATAGCTCAGTGGCACTGCGCTGGCGCAAGCCACAGATTGGGAGCATGGGGATGCACCAGTGCAAATGCGGTTGCGCTAGGTGCTTCACCCATAATATTCAGCAGGGGGCATGCAAATGAGGCCATAATGTGTGCAAGGTGCAAATGAGGCCATTTGCATGTCATTATGGCCCCATTTGCATGCCTTGCACAGGGCAGCCCGGCGACTTGCACCTCGCACCCTGCACAGCATGACATGTGCACAGAGGGGGTCCCAGGACATCCCCCGCCGCCCCATAGCCATGATCTTGGTACAGCTCCATAATGTAATTCCTGGCAGTCTAGTTGTACCCCCCCCTCCCAAGTCACCGATCACGGCATATGTATACGAAGACATTCTCTGGTGGTCTAGCAGAACCCCCTCCCTCCTGTGTTCCCGATCATCAGTTATCCTCTGTATTAATATTCCCTGATAGTCTTGTAGTAGCCCCCCAACCATTGCAGTGATTGCGGTAAAACCCCATAATATAATTCCCTGGTGATCCAGTGCACCCCCCACCCCTCCCACCTACACAGACCCCCTTACCCATCCTGCTCCTCCTGTCATTCACATATTTGGGA